>JALIGW010000003.1:102205444-105026223 GCA_023053685.1 Diadophis punctatus similis | reverse complement strand
AAATGAAAAAGAAACACATATTCCTGTTCCCCACGGCCTGGAAATCCGAATTCTCGCTTAATTTTCGATTCCGAGCTTTCCCTGAAGAGCTAGCCCAAGGTCTAAAACAGCATTCGCGTTATATTTCAATTCAGCCCAAAAACATCACTTTTGACAAACACCACAGAAATGAAAAGGAAACACATATTCCTGTTCCCCACGGGCTGGAAAGCCGAATTCTCGCTTGATTTTCGATTCCGAGCCTTCCCTGAAGAGCTAGCCCAAGGTCTAACACATCATTCACCTTAGGATTCAATTCAACCCAAAAACATCACTTTTGACAAACACCTCAGAAATGAAAAAGAAACACATATTCCTGTTCCCCATGGGCTGGAAAGCCGAATTCTTGATTGATTTTCGATTCCGAGCTTTCCCTGAAGAGCTAGCCCAAGGTCTAACAGAGCATTTGCCTTAGGACTCAATTCAGCCCAAAAACATCACTTTTGAGAAACACCTCAGAAATGAAAAAGAAACACATATTTCTGTTCCCCATGGGTTGGTAAGCCGAATTCTCGCTTTAATTTCGATTCCGAGCCTTCCCTGAAGAGCTAGTCCAAGGTCTAAAACAGCATTCGCGTTATATCTTAATTCAGCCCAAAAACATCACTTTTGAGAAACACCTCAGAAATGAAAAAGAAACACATATTCCTGTTCCCCACGGGCTGGAAAGCCAAATTCTTGCTTGATTTCCGATTACAAGCCTTCCCTGAAGAGCTAGCCCAAGGTCTAACACAGCATTCACCTAAGTTCTCAATTCAGCCCAAAAACATCACTTTGACAAACACCTCAGAAATGAAAAAGAAACACATATTCCTGTTCCCCACGGGCTGGTAAGCCGAATTCTCGCTTGATTTTCGATTCCGAGCTTTCCCTGAAGAGCTAGCCCAAGGTCTAAAACAGCATTCGCGTTATTTCTCAATTCAGCCCAAAAACATCACTTTTGACAAACACCTCAGAAATGAAAAAGAAACACATATTCCTGTTCCCCCACGGGCTGGTAAGCCGAATTCTTGATTGATTTTCGATGACGAGCTTTTCCTGAAGAGCTAGCCCCAGGTCTAAAACAGCATTCGCGTTATATTTCAATTCAGCCCAAAAACATCACTTTTGATAAACACCTCAGAAATGAAAAAGAAACACATATTCCTGTTCCCCACGGGCTGGAAAGCCGAATTCTTGATTGATTTTCGATTCCGAGATTTCCCTGAAGAGCTAGCCCAAGGTCTAACAGAGCATTTGCCTTAGGACTCAATTCAGCCCAAAAACATCACTTTTGAGAAACACCTCAGAAATGAAAAAGAAACACATATTCCTGTTCCCCACGGGCTGGAAAGCCGAATTCTCACTTGATTTTCAATTCCGAGCCTTCCCTGAAGATCTAGCCCAAGGTCTAAAACAGCATTCGCGTTATATCTGAATTCAGCCCAAAAACATCACTTTTGACAAAGAGCTCAGAAATGAAAAAGAAAAACATATTCCTGTTCCCCACGGGCTGGAAAGCCGAATTCTCGCTTGATTTCCGATTCCGAGCTTTCCCTGAAGAGCTAGCCCAAGGTCTAAAACAGCATTCACGTTATATTTCAATTCAGCCCAAAAACATCACTTTTGATAAACACCTCAGAAATAAAAAAGAAACACATATTCCTTTTCCCCACGGGCTGGAAAGCCGAATTCTTGATTGATTTTCGATTCCGAGCTTTCCCTGAAGAGCTAGCCCAAGGTCTAACACAGCATTCGCCTTAGGACTCAATTCAGCCCAAAAACATCACTTTTGACAAACACCTCAGAAATGAAAAAGAAACACATATTTTTGTTCCCCACGGGCTGGTAAGCCGAATTCTCGCTTTAATTTCGATTCCGAGCCTTCCGTGAAGAGCTAGCCCAAGGTCTAACACAGCATTCACCTAAGTTCCCAATTCAACCAAAAAACATCACTTATGACAAACACCTCAGAAATGAAAAAGAAACACATATTCCTGTTCCCCAAGGGCTGGAAAGCCGAATTCTCGCTTGATTTTCGATTCTGAGCCTTCCCTGAAGAGCTAGCCCAAGGTCTAACACAGCATTCACCTTAGGATTCAATTCAACCCAAAAACATCACTTTTGACAAACACCACAGAAATGAAAAGGAAACACATATTCCTGTTCCCCACGGGCTGGAAAGCCGAATTCTCGCTTGATTTTCGATTCCGAGCCTTCCCTGAAGAGCTAGCCCAAGGTCAAACACATCATTCACCTTAGGATTCAATTCAACCCAAAAACATCACTTTTGACAAACACCTCAGAAATGAAAAAGAAACACATATTCCTGTTCCCCATGGGCTGGAAAGCCGAATTCTTGATTGATTTTCGATTCCGAGCTTTCCCTGAAGAGCTAGCCCAAGGTCTAACAGAGCATTTGCCTTAGGACTCAATTCAGCCCAAAAACATCACTTTTGAGGAACACCTCAGAAATGAAAAAGAAACACATATTTCTGTTCCCCATGGGTTGGTAAGCCGAATTCTCGCTTTAATTTCGATTCCGAGCCTTCCCTGAAGAGCTAGTCCAAGGTCTAAAACAGCATTCGCGTTATATCTTAATTCAGCCCAAAAACATCACTTTGAGAAACACCTCAGAAATGAAAAAGAAACACATATTCCTGTTCCCCACGGGCTGGAAAGCCAAATTCTTGCTTGATTTCCGATTACAAGCCTTCCCTGAAGAGCTAGCCCAAGGTCTAACACAGCATTCACCTAAGTTCTCAATTCAGCCCAAAAACATCACTTTTGAGGAACACCTCAGAAATGAAAAAGAAACACATATTTCTGTTCCCCATGGGTTGGTAAGCCGAATTCTCGCTTTAATTTCGATTCCGAGCCTTCCCTGAAGAGCTAGTCCAAGGTCTAAAACAGCATTCGCGTTATATCTTAATTCAGCCCAAAAACATCACTTTTGAGAAACACCTCAGAAATGAAAAAGAAACACATATTCCTGTTCCCCACGGGCTGGAAAGCCAAATTCTTGCTTGATTTCCGATTACAAGCCTTCCCTGAAGAGCTAGCCCAAGGTCTAACACAGCATTCACCTAAGTTCTCAATTCAGCCCAAAAACATCACTTTTGACAAACACCTCAGAAATGAAAAAGAAACACATATTCCTGTTCCCCACGGGCTGGTAAGCCGAATTCTCGCTTGATTTTCGATTCCGAGCTTTCCCTGAAGAGCTAGCCCAAGGTCTAAAACAGCATTCGCGTTATTTCTCAATTCAGCCCAAAAACATCACTTTTGACAAACACCTCAGAAATGAAAAGAAACACATATTCCTGTTCCCCACGGGCTGGTAAGCCGAATTCTTGATTGATTTTCGATGACGAGCTTTTCCTGAAGAGCTAGCCCCAGGTCTAAAACAGCATTCGCGTTATATTTCGATTCAGCCCAAAAACATCACTTTTGATAAACACCTCAGAAATAAAAAAGAAACACATATTCCTGTTCCCCACGGGCTGGAAAGCCGAATTCTTGATTGATTTTCGATTCCGAGCTTTCCCTGAAGAGCTAGCCCAAGGTCTAACACATCATTCGCCTTAGGATTCAATTCAACCCAAAAACATCACTTTTGAGAAACACCTCAGAAATGAAAAAGAAACACATATTCCTGTTCCCTACGGGCTGGAAAGCCGAATTCTCGCTTGATTTCCGATTCCGAGCTTTCCCTGAAGAGCTAGCCCAAGGTCTAACACAGCATTCACCTAAGTTCTCAATCCAGCCCAAAAACATCACTTTTGACAAAGAGCTCAGAAATGAAAAAGAAACACATATTTCTGTTCCCCATGGGTTGGTAAGCCGAATTCTCCGCTTTAATTTCGATTCCGAGCCTTCCCTGAAGAGCTAGTCCAAGGTCTAAAACAGCATTCGCGTTATATCTGAATTCAGCCCAAAAACATCACTTTTGACAAAGAGCTCAGAAATGAAAAAGAAAAACATATTCCTGTTCCCCACGGGCTGGAAAGCAGAATTCTCGCTTGATTTCCGATTCCGAGCTTTCCCCTGAAGAGCTAGCCCAAGGTCTAACACAGCATTCACCTAAGTTCTCAATCCAGCCCAAAAACATCACTTTTGACAAAGAGCTCAGAAATGAAAAAGAAACACATATTCCTGTTCCCCACGGGATGGAAAGCCGAATTCTTGATTGATTTTCGATTCCGAGCTTTTCTTGAAGAGCTAGCCCCAGGTCTAACACAGCATTCACCTAAGTTCTCAATTCAGCCCAAAAACATCACTTTTGACAAACACCTCAGAAATGAAAAAGAAACACATATTCCTGTTCCCCACGGGCTGGTAAGCCGAATTCTCGCTTTAATTTCGATTCCGAGCCTTCCCTGAAGAGCTAGCCCAAGGTCTAAAACAGCATTCGCGTTATATCTCAATTCAGCCCAAAAACATCACTTTTGACAAAGAGCTCAGAAATGAAAAAGAAACACATATTCCTGTTCCCCACGGGATGGAAAGCCGAATTCTTGATTGATTTTCGATTCCGAGCTTTCCCTGAAGAGCTAGCCCAAGGTCTAAAAGAGCATTCGCGTTATATCTCAATTCAGCCCAAAAACATCACTTTTGACAAAGAGCTCAGAAATGAAAAAGAAACACATATTCCTGTTCCCCCACGGGATGGAAAGCCGAATTCTTGATTGATTTTCGATTCCGAGCTTTCCCTGAAGAGCTAGCCCAAGGTCTAAAAGAGCATTCGCGTTATATTTCAATTCAGCCCAAAAACATCACTTTTGACAAACACCTCAGAAATGAAAAAGAAACACATATTCCTGTTCCCCAAGGGCTGGAAATCCGAATTCTCACTTAATTTTCGATTCCGAGCTTTCCCTGAAGAGCTAGCTCAAGGTCTAAAACAGCATTCGCGTTATTTCTCAATTCAGCCCAAAAACATCACTTTTGACAAACACCTCAGAAATGAAAAAGAAACACATATTCCTGTTCCCCACGGCCTGGAAATCCGAATTCTCGCTTGATTTCCGATTCCGAGCTTTCCCTGAAGAGCTAGCCCAAGGTCTAAAACAGCATTCACGTTATATTTCAATTCAGCCCAAAAACATCACTTTTGATAAACACCTCAGAAATAAAAAAGAAACACATATTCCTGTTCCCCACGGGCTGGAAAGCCGAATTCTTGATTGATTTTCGATTCCGAGCTTTCCCTGAAGAGCTAGCCCAAGGTCTAACACAGCATTCGCCTTAGGACTCAATTCAGCCCAAAAACATCACTTTTGACAAACACCTCAGAAATGAAAAAGAAACACATATTTTTGTTCCCCACGGGCTGGAAAGCCAAATTCTTGCTTGATTTCCGATTACAAGCCTTCCCTGAAGAGCTAGCCCAAGGTCTAACACAGCATTCGCCTTAGGACTCAATACAACCCAAAAACATCACTTTTGACAAACACCTCAGAAATGAAAAAGAAACACATATTCCAGTTCCCCACTGGCTGGAAAGCCGAATTCTCGCTTGATTTTCGATTCCGAGCCTTCCCTGAAGAGCTAGCCCAAGGTCTAACACAGCATTCACCTAAGTTCTCAATCCAGCCCAAAAACATCACTTTTGACAAAGAGCTCAGAAATGAAAAAGAAACACATATTTCTGTTCCCCATGGGTTGGTAAGCCGAATTCCTCGCTTTAATTTCGATTCCGAGCCTTCCCTGAAGAGCTAGTCCAAGGTCTAAAACAGCATTCGCGTTATATCTGAATTCAGCCCAAAAACATCACTTTTGACAAAGAGCTCAGATATGAAAAAGAAAAACATATTCCTGTTCCCCATGGGCTGGAAAGCCGAATTCTCGCTTGATTTCCGATTCCGAGCTTTCCCTGAAGAGCTAGCCCCAAGGTCTAACACAGCATTCACCTAAGTTCTCAATCCAGCCCAAAAACATCACTTTTGACAAAGAGCTCAGAAATGAAAAAGAAACACATATTCCTGTTCCCCACGGGATGGAAAGCCGAATTCTTGATTGATTTTCGATTCCGAGCTTTTCTTGAAGAGCTAGCCCCAGGTCTAACACAGCATTCACCTAAGTTCTCAATTCAGCCCAAAAACATCACTTTTGACAAACACCTCAGAAATGAAAAAGAAACACATATTCCTGTTCCCCACGGGCTGGTAAGCCGAATTCTCGCTTTAATTTCGATTCCGAGCCTTCCCTGAAGAGCTAGCCCAAGGTCTAAAACAGCATTCGCGTTATATCTCAATTCAGCCCAAAAACATCACTTTTGACAAAGAGCTCAGAAATGAAAAAGAAACACATATTCCTGTTCCCCACGGGATGGAAAGCCGAATTCTCGCTTTAATTTCGATTCCGAGCGTTCCCTGAAGAGCTAGCCCAAGGTATAAAACAGCATTCGCGTTATATCTCAATTCAGCCCAAAAACATCACTTTTGACAAAGAGCTCAGAAATGAAAAAGAAACACATATTCCTGTTCCCCACGGGATGGAAAGCCAAATTCTTGATTGATTTTCGATTCCGAGCTTTCCCTGAAGAGCTAGCCCAAGGTCTAAAAGAGCATTCGCGTTATATCTCAATTCAGCCCAAAAACATCACTTTTGACAAAGAGCTCAGAAATGAAAAAGAAACACATATTCCTGTTCCCCACGGGATGGAAAGCCGAATTCTTGATTGATTTTCGATTCCGAGCTTTCCCTGAAGAGCTAGCCCAAGGTCTAAAAGAGCATTCGCGTTATATTTCAATTCAGCCCAAAAACATCACTTTTGACAAACACGTCAGAAATGAAAAAGAAACACATATTCCTGTTCCCCACGGGCTGGAAAGCCGAATTCTTGATTGATTTTCGATTCCGAGCTTTCCCTGAAGAGCTAGCCCAAGGTCTAACACAGCATTCACCTAAGTTCTCAATTCAGCCCAAAAACATCACTTTTGACAAACACCTCAGAAATGAAAAAGAAACACATATTCCTCTTCCCCACGGGCTGGTAAGCCGATCTCTTGCTTGATTTTCGATTCTGAGCTTTCCCTGAAGAGCTAGCCCAAGGTCTAAAAGAGCATTCGCGTTATATTTCAATTCAGCCCAAAAACATCACTTTTGACAAACACCTCAGAAATGAAAAAGAAACAGATATTCCTGTTCCCCAAGGGCTGGAAAGCCGAATTCTCGCTTGATTTTCGATTCTGAGCCTTCCCTGAAGAGCAAGCCCAAGGTCTAACACAGCATTCACCTAACTTCCCAATTCAACCCAAAAACATCACTTTTGACAAACACCTCAGAAATGAAAAAGAAACACATATTCCTGTTCCCCACGGCCTGGAAATCCGAATTCTCACTTAATTTTCGATTCCGAGCTTTCCCTGAAGAGCTAGCCCAAGGTCTAAAACAGCATTCGCGTTATTTCTCAATTCAGCCCAAAAACATCACTTTTGACAAACACCTCAGAAATGAAAAAGAAACACATATTCCTGTTCCCCACGGCCTGGAAATCCGAATTCTCGCTTAATTTTCGATTCCGAGCTTTCCCTGAAGAGCTAGCCCAAGGTCTAAAACAGCATTCGCGTTATATTTCAATTCAGCCCAAAAACATCACTTTTGACAAACACCACAGAAATGAAAAGGAAACACATATTCCTGTTCCCCACGGGCTGGAAAGCCGAATTCCTCGCTTGATTTTCGATTCCGAGCCTTCCCTGAAGAGCTAGCCCAAGGTCTAACACATCATTCACCTTAGGATTCAATTCAACCCAAAAAACATCACTTTTGACAAACACCTCAGAAATGAAAAAGAAACACATATTCCTGTTCCCCATGGGCTGGAAAGCCGAATTCTTGATTGATTTTCGATTCCGAGCTTTCCCTGAAGAGCTAGCCCAAGGGTCTAACAGAGCATTTGCCTTAGGACTCAATTCAGCCCAAAAACATCACTTTTGAGAAACACCTCAGAAATGAAAAAGAAACACATATTTCTGTTCCCCATGGGTTGGTAAGCCGAATTCTCGCTTTAATTTCGATTCCGAGCCTTCCCTGAAGAGCTAGTCCAAGGTCTAAAACAGCATTCGCGTTATATCTTAATTCAGCCCAAAAACATCACTTTTGAGAAACACCTCAGAAATGAAAAAGAAACACATATTCCTGTTCCCCACGGGCTGGAAAGCCAAATTCTTGCTTGATTTCCGATTACAAGCCTTCCCTGAAGAGCTAGCCCAAGGTCTAACACAGCATTCACCTAAGTTCTCAATTCAGCCCAAAAACATCACTTTTGACAAACACCTCAGAAATGAAAAAGAAACACATATTCCTGTTTCCCACGGGCTGGTAAGCCGAATTCTCGCTTGATTTTCGATTCCGAGCTTTCCCTGAAGAGCTAGCCCAAGGTCTAAAACAGCATTCGCGTTATTTCTCAATTCAGCCCAAAAACATCACTTTTGACAAACACCTCAGAAATGAAAAAGAAACACATATTCCTGTTCCCCACGGGCTGGTAAGCCGAATTCTTGATTGATTTTCGATGACGAGCTTTTCCTGAAGAGCTAGCCCCAGGTCTAAAACAGCATTCGCGTTATATTTCAATTCAGCCCAAAAACATCACTTTTGATAAACACCTCAGAAATGAAAAAGAAACACATATTCCTGTTCCCCACGGGCTGGAAAGCCGAATTCTTGATTGATTTTCGATTCCGAGCTTTCCCTGAAGAGCTAGCCCAAGGTCTAACAGAGCATTTGCCTTAGGACTCAATTCAGCCCAAAAACATCACTTTTGAGAAACACCTCAGAAATGAAAAAGAAACACATATTCCTGTTCCCCACGGGCTGGAAAGCCGAATTCTCACTTGATTTTCAATTCCGAGCCTTCCCTGAAGAGCTAGCCCAAGGTCTAAAACAGCATTCGCGTTATATCTGAATTCAGCCCAAAAACATCACTTTTGACAAAGAGCTCAGAAATGAAAAAGAAAAACATATTCCTGTTCCCCACGGGCTGGAAAGCCGAATTCTCGCTTGATTTCCGATTCCGAGCTTTCCCTGAAGAGCTAGCCCAAGGTCTAAAACAGCATTCACGTTATATTTCAATTCAGCCCAAAAACATCACTTTTGATAAACACCTCAGAAATGAAAAAGAAACACATATTCCTGTTCCCCACGGGCTGGAAAGCCGAATTCTTGATTGATTTTCGATTCCGAGCTTTCCCTGAAGAGCTAGCCCAAGGTCTAACAGAGCATTTGCCTTAGGACTCAATTCAGCCCAAAAACATCACTTTTGAGAAACACCTCAGAAATGAAAAAGAAACACATATTCCTGTTCCCCACGGGCTGGAAAGCCGAATTCTTGATTGATTTTCGATTCCGAGCTTTCCCTGAAGAGCTAGCCCAAGGTCTAACACAGCATTCGCCTTAGGACTCAATTCAGCCCAAAAACATCACTTTTGACAAACACCTCAGAAATGAAAAAGAAACACATATTTTTGTTCCCCACGGGCTGGTAAGCCGAATTCTCGCTTTAATTTCGATTCCGAGCCTTCCGTGAAGAGCTAGCCCAAGGTCTAACACAGCATTCACCTAAGTTCCCAATTCAACCAAAAAACATCACTTATGACAAACACCTCAGAAATGAAAAAGAAACACATATTCCTGTTCCCCAAGGGCTGGAAAGCCGAATTCTCGCTTGATTTTCGATTCTGAGCCTTCCCTGAAGAGCTAGCCCAAGGTATAACACAGCATTCACCTAAGTTCCCAATTCAACCCAAAAAACATCACTTTTGACAAACACCTCAGAAATGAAAAAGAAACACATATTCCTGTTCCCCACGGGCTGGAAAGCCGAATTCTTGATTGATTTTCGATTCCGAGCTTTCCCTGAAGAGCTAGCCCAAGGTCTAACACATCATTCGCCTTAGGATTCAATTCAACCCAAAAACATCACTTTTGAGAAACACCTCAGAAATGAAAAAGAAACACATATTCCTGTTCCCTACGGGCTGGAAAGCCGAATTCTCGCTTGATTTCCGATTCCGAGCTTTCCCTGAAGAGCTAGCCCAAGGTCTAACACAGCATTCACCTAAGTTCTCAATCCAGCCCAAAAACATCTCTTTTGACAAAGAGCTCAGAAATGAAAAAGAAACACATATTTCTGTTCCCCATGGGTTGGTAAGCCGAATTCTCGCTTTAATTTCGATTCCGAGCCTTCCCTGAAGAGCTAGTCCAAGGTCTAAAACAGCATTCGCGTTATATCTGAATTCAGCCCAAAAACATCACTTTTGACAAAGAGCTCAGAAATGAAAAAGAAAAACATATTCCTGTTCCCCACGGGCTGGAAAGCCGAATTCTCGCTTGATTTCCGATTCCGAGCTTTCCCTGAAGAGCTAGCCCAAGGTCTAACACAGCATTCACCTAAGTTCTCAATCCAGCCCAAAAACATCACTTTTGACAAAGAGCTCAGAAATGAAAAAGAAACACATATTCCTGTTCCCCACGGGATGGAAAGCCGAATTCTTGATTGATTTTCGATTCCGAGCTTTTCTTGAAGAGCTAGCCCCAGGTCTAACACAGCATTCACCTAAGTTCTCAATTCAGCCCAAAAACATCACTTTTGACAAACACCTCAGAAATGAAAAAGAAACACATATTCCTGTTCCCCACGGGCTGATAAGCCGAATTCTTGATTGATTTTCGATTCCGAGCTTTTCTTGGAGAGCTAGCCCCAGGTCTAACACAGCATTCACCTAAGTTCTCAATTCAGCCCAAAAACATCACTTTTGACAAACACCTCAGAAATGAAAAAGAAACACATATTCCTGTTCCCCACGGGATGGAAAGCCGAATTCTTGATTGATTTTCGATTCCGAGCTTTCCCTGAAGAGCTAGCCCAAGGTCTAAAAGAGCATTCGCGTTATATCTCAATTCAGCCCAAAAACATCACTTTTGACAAAGAGCTCAGAAATGAAAAAGAAACACATATTCCTGTTCCCCACGGCATGGAAAGCCGAATTCTTGATTGATTTTCGATTCCGAGCTTTCCCTGAAGAGCTAGCCCAAGGTCTAACACAGCATTCACCTAAGTTCTCAATTCAGCCCAAAAACATCACTTTTGACAAACACCTCAGAAATGAAAAAGAAACACATATTCCTGTTCCCCAAGGGCTGGAAAGCCGAATTCTTGATTGATTTTCGATTCCGAGCTTTCCCTGAAGAGCTCGCCCAAGGTCTAACACAGCATTCGCCTTAGGACTCAATTCAGCCCAAAAACATCACTTTTGACAAACACCTCAGAAATGAAAAAGAAACACATATTTTTGTTCCCCACGGGCTGGAAAGCCAAATTCTTGCTTGATTTCCGATTACAAGCCTTCCCTGAAGAGCTAGCCCAAGGTCTAACACAGCATTCGCCTTAGGACTCAATACAACCCAAAAACATCACTTTTGACAAACACCTCAGAAATGAAAAAGAAACACATATTCCAGTTCCCCACTGGCTGGAAAGCCGAATTCTCGCTTGATTTTCGATTCCGAGCCTTCCCTGAAGAGCTAGCCCAAGGTCTAACACAGCATTCACCTAAGTTCTCAATCCAGCCCAAAAACATCACTTTTGACAAAGAGCTCAGAAATGAAAAAGAAACACATATTTCTGTTCCCCATGGGTTGGTAAGCCGAATTCTCGCTTTAATTTCGATTCCGAGCCTTCCCTGAAGAGCTAGTCCAAGGTCTAAAACAGCATTCGCGTTATATCTGAATTCAGCCCAAAAACATCACTTTTGACAAAGAGCTCAGATATGAAAAAGAAAAACATATTCCTGTTCCCCATGGGCTGGAAAGCCGAATTCTCGCTTGATTTCCGATTCCGAGCTTTCCCTGAAGAGCTAGCCCAAGGTCTAACACAGCATTCACCTAAGTTCTCAATCCAGCCCAAAAACATCACTTTTGACAAAGAGCTCAGAAATGAAAAAGAAACACATATTCCTGTTCCCCACGGGATGGAAAGCCGAATTCTTGATTGATTTTCGATTCCGAGCTTTTCTTGAAGAGCTAGCCCCAGGTCTAACACAGCATTCACCTAAGTTCTCAATTCAGCCCAAAAACATCACTTTTGACAAACACCTCAGAAATGAAAAAGAAACACATATTCCTGTTCCCCACGGGCTGGTAAGCCGAATTCTCGCTTTAATTTCGATTCCGAGCCTTCCCTGAAGAGCTAGCCCAAGGTCTAAAACAGCATTCGCGTTATATCTCAATTCAGCCCAAAAACATCACTTTTGACAAAGAGCTCAGAAATGAAAAAGAAACACATATTCCTGTTCCCCACGGGATGGAAAGCCGAATTCTCGCTTTAATTTCGATTCCGAGCGTTCCCTGAAGAGCTAGCCCAAGGTCTAAAACAGCATTCGCGTTATATCTCAATTCAGCCCAAAAACATCACTTTTGACAAAGAGCTCAGAAATGAAAAAGAAACACATATTCCTGTTCCCCACGGGATGGAAAGCCAAATTCTTGATTGATTTTCGATTCCGAGCTTTCCCTGAAGAGCTAGCCCAAGGTCTAAAAGAGCATTCGCGTTATATCTCAATTCAGCCCAAAAACATCACTTTTGACAAAGAGCTCAGAAATGAAAAAGAAACACATATTCCTGTTCCCCACGGGATGGAAAGCCGAATTCTTGATTGATTTTCGATTCCGAGCTTTCCCTGAAGAGCTAGCCCAAGGTCTAAAAGAGCATTCGCGTTATATTTCAATTCAGCCCAAAAACATCACTTTTGACAAACACGTCAGAAATGAAAAAGAAACACATATTCCTGTTCCCCACGGGCTGGAAAGCCGAATTCTTGATTGATTTTCGATTCCGAGCTTTCCCTGAAGAGCTAGCCCAAGGTCTAACACAGCATTCACCTAAGTTCTCAATTCAGCCCAAAAACATCACTTTTGACAAACACCTCAGAAATGAAAAAGAAACACATATTCCTCTTCCCCACGGGCTGGTAAGCCGATCTCTTGCTTGATTTTCGATTCTGAGCTTTCCCTGAAGAGCTAGCCCAAGGTCTAAAAGAGCATTCGCGTTATATTTCAATTCAGCCCAAAAACATCACTTTTGACAAACACCTCAGAAATGAAAAAGAAACAGATATTCCTGTTCCCCAAGGGCTGGAAAGCCGAATTCTCGCTTGATTTTCGATTCTGAGCCTTCCCTGAAGAGCAAGCCCAAGGTCTAACACAGCATTCACCTAACTTCCCAATTCAACCCAAAAACATCACTTTTGACAAACACCTCAGAAATGAAAAAGAAACACATATTCCTGTTCCCCACGGCCTGGAAATCCGAATTCTCACTTAATTTTCGATTCCGAGCTTTCCCTGAAGAGCTAGCCCAAGGTCTAAAACAGCATTCGCGTTATTTCTCAATTCAGCCCAAAAACATCACTTTTGACAAACACCTCAGAAATGAAAAAGAAACACATATTCCTGTTCCCCACGGCCTGGAAATCCGAATTCTCGCTTAATTTTCGATTCCGAGCTTTCCCTGAAGAGCTAGCCCAAGGTCTAAAACAGCATTCGCGTTATATTTCAATTCAGCCCAAAAACATCACTTTTGACAAACAACACAGAAATGAAAAGGAAACACATATTCCTGTTCCCCACGGGCTGGAAAGCCGAATTCTCGCTTGATTTTCGATTCCGAGCCTTCCCTGAAGAGCTAGCCCAAGGTCTAACACATCATTCACCTTAGGATTCAATTCAACCCAAAAACATCACTTTTGACAAACACCTCAGAAATGAAAAAGAAACACATATTCCTGTTCCCCATGGGCTGGAAAGCCGAATTCTTGATTGATTTTCGATTCCGAGCTTTCCCTGAAGAGCTAGCCCAAGGTCTAACAGAGCATTTGCCTTAGGACTCAATTCAGCCCAAAAACATCACTTTTGAGAAACACCTCAGAAATGAAAAAGAAACACATATTTCTGTTCCCCATGGGTTGGTAAGCCGAATTCTCGCTTTAATTTCGATTCCGAGCCTTCCCTGAAGAGCTAGTCCAAGGTCTAAAACAGCATTCGCGTTATATCTTAATTCAGCCCAAAAACATCACTTTTGAGAAACACCTCAGAAATGAAAAAGAAACACATATTCCTGTTCCCCACGGGCTGGAAAGCCAAATTCTTGCTTGATTTCCGATTACAAGCCTTCCCTGAAGAGCTAGCCCAAGGTCTAACACAGCATTCACCTAAGTTCTCAATTCAGCCCAAAAACATCACTTTTGACAAACACCTCAGAAATGAAAAAGAAACACATATTCCTGTTTCCCACGGGCTGGTAAGCCGAATTCTCGCTTGATTTTCGATTCCGAGCTTTCCCTGAAGAGCTAGCCCAAGGTCTAAAACAGCATTCGCGTTATTTCTCAATTCAGCCCAAAAACATCACTTTTGACAAACACCTCAGAAATGAAAAAGAAACACATATTCCTGTTCCCCACGGGCTGGTAAGCCGAATTCTTGATTGATTTTCGATGACGAGCTTTTCCTGAAGAGCTAGCCCCAGGTCTAAAACAGCATTCGCGTTATATTTCAATTCAGCCCAAAAACATCACTTTTGATAAACACCTCAGAAATGAAAAAGAAACACATATTCCTGTTCCCCACGGGCTGGAAAGCCGAATTCTTGATTGATTTTCGATTCCGAGCTTTCCCTGAAGAGCTAGCCCAAGGTCTAACAGAGCATTTGCCTTAGGACTCAATTCAGCCCAAAAACATCACTTTTGAGAAACACCTCAGAAATGAAAAAGAAACACATATTCCTGTTCCCCACGGGCTGGAAAGCCGAATTCTCACTTGATTTTCAATTCCGAGCCTTCCCTGAAGAGCTAGCCCAAGGTCTAAAACAGCATTCGCGTTATATCTGAATTCAGCCCAAAAACATCACTTTTGACAAAGAGCTCAGAAATGAAAAAGAAAAACATATTCCTGTTCCCCACGGGCTGGAAAGCCGAATTCTCGCTTGATTTCCGATTCCGAGCTTTCCCTGAAGAGCTAGCCCAAGGTCTAAAACAGCATTCACGTTATATTTCAATTCAGCCCAAAAACATCACTTTTGATAAACACCTCAGAAATGAAAAAGAAACACATATTCCTGTTCCCCACGGGCTGGAAAGCCGAATTCTTGATTGATTTTCGATTCCGAGCTTTCCCTGAAGAGCTAGCCCAAGGTCTAACAGAGCATTTGCCTTAGGACTCAATTCAGCCCAAAAACATCACTTTTGAGAAACACCTCAGAAATGAAAAAGAAACACATATTCCTGTTCCCCACGGGCTGGAAAGCCGAATTCTTGATTGATTTTCGATTCCGAGCTTTCCCTGAAGAGCTAGCCCAAGGTCTAACACAGCATTCGCCTTAGGACTCAATTCAGCCCAAAAACATCACTTTTGACAAACACCTCAGAAATGAAAAAGAAACACATATTTTTGTTCCCCACGGGCTGGTAAGCCGAATTCTCGCTTTAATTTCGATTCCGAGCCTTCCGTGAAGAGCTAGCCCAAGGTCTAACACAGCATTCACCTAAGTTCCCAATTCAACCAAAAAACATCACTTATGACAAACACCTCAGAAATGAAAAAGAAACACATATTCCTGTTCCCCAAGGGCTGGAAAGCCGAATTCTCGCTTGATTTTCGATTCTGAGCCTTCCCTGAAGAGCTAGCCCAAGGTATAACACAGCATTCACCTAAGTTCCCAATTCAACCCAAAAACATCACTTTTGACAAACACCTCAGAAATGAAAAAGAAACACATATTCCTGTTCCCCACGGGCTGGAAAGCCGAATTCTTGATTGATTTTCGATTCCGAGCTTTCCCTGAAGAGCTAGCCCAAGGTCTAACACATCATTCGCCTTAGGATTCAATTCAACCCAAAAACATCACTTTTGAGAAACACCTCAGAAATGAAAAAGAAACACATATTCCTGTTCCCTACGGGCTGGAAAGCCGAATTCTCGCTTGATTTCCGATTCCGAGCTTTCCCTGAAGAGCTAGCCCAAGGTCTAACACAGCATTCACCTAAGTTCTCAATCCAGCCCAAAAACATCACTTTTGACAAAGAGCTCAGAAATGAAAAAGAAACACATATTTCTGTTCCCCATGGGTTGGTAAGCCGAATTCTCGCTTTAATTTCGATTCCGAGCCTTCCCTGAAGAGCTAGTCCAAGGTCTAAAACAGCATTCGCGTTATATCTGAATTCAGCCCAAAAACATCAAAAGAGCTCAGAAATGAAAAAGAAAAACATATTCCTGTTCCCCACGGGCTGGAAAGCCGAATTCTCGCTTGATTTCCGATTCCGAGCTTTCCCTGAAGAGCTAGCCCAAGGTCTAACACAGCATTCACCTAAGTTCTCAATCCAGCCCAAAAACATCACTTTTGACAAAGAGCTCAGAAATGAAAAAGAAACACATATTCCTGTTCCCCACGGGATGGAAAGCCGAATTCTTGATTGATTTTCGATTCCGAGCTTTTCTTGAAGAGCTAGCCCCAGGTCTAACACAGCATTCACCTAAGTTCTCAATTCAGCCCAAAAACATCACTTTTGACAAACACCTCAGAAATGAAAAAGAAACACATATTCCTGTTCCCCACGGGCTGATAAGCCGAATTCTTGATTGATTTTCGATTCCGAGCTTTTCTTGAAGAGCTAGCCCCAGGTCTAACACAGCATTCACCTAAGTTCTCAATTCAGCCCAAAAACATCACTTTTGACAAACACCTCAGAAATGAAAAAGAAACACATATTCCTGTTCCCCACGGGATGGAAAGCCGAATTCTTGATTGATTTTCGATTCCGAGCTTTCCCTGAAGAGCTAGCCCAAGGTCTAAAAGAGCATTCGCGTTATATCTCAATTCAGCCCAAAAACATCACTTTTGACAAAGAGCTCAGAAATGAAAAAGAAACACATATTCCTGTTCCCCACGGCATGGAAAGCCGAATTCTTGATTGATTTTCGATTCCGAGCTTTCCCTGAAGAGCTAGCCCAAGGTCTAAAAGAGCATTCGCGTTATATTTCAATTCAGCCCAAAAACATCACTTTTGACAAACACGTCAGAAATGAAAAAGAAACACATATTCCTGTTCCCCACGGGCTGGAAAGCCGAATTCTTGATTGATTTTCGATTCCGAGCTTTCCCTGAAGAGCTAGCCCAAGGTCTAACACAGCATTCACCTAAGTTCTCAATTCAGCCCAAAAACATCACTTTTGACAAACACCTCAGAAATGAAAAAGAAACACATATTCCTCTTCCCCACGGGCTGGTAAGCCGATCTCTTGCTTGATTTTCGATTCTGAGCTTTCCCTGAAGAGCTAGCCCAAGGTCTAAAAGAGCATTCGCGTTATATTTCAATTCAGCCCAAAAACATCACTTTTGACAAACACCTCAGAAATGAAAAAGAAACACATATTCCTGTTCCCCAAGGGCTGGAAAGCCGAATTCTCGCTTGATTTTCGATTCTGAGCCTTCCCTGAAGAGCTAGCCCAAGGTCTAACACAGCATTCACCTAACTTCCCAATTCAACCCAAAAACATCACTTTTGACAAACACCTCAGAAATGAAAAAGAAACACATATTCCTGTTCCCCACGGCCTGGAAATCCGAATTCTCGCTTAATTTTCGATTCCGAGCTTTCCCTGAAGAGCTAGCCCAAGGTCTAAAACAGCATTCGCGTTATATTTCAATTCAGCCCAAAAACATCACTTTTGACAAACACCACAGAAATGAAAAGGAAACACATATTCCTGTTCCCCACGGGCTGGAAAGCCGAATTCTCGCTTGATTTTCGATTCCGAGCCTTCCCTGAAGAGCTAGCCCAAGGTGTAACACATCATTCACCTTAGGATTCAATTCAACCCAAAAACATCACTTTTGACAAACACCTCAGAAATGAAAAGAAACACATATTCCTGTTCCCCATGGGCTGGAAAGCCGAATTCTTGATTGATTTTCGATTCCGAGCTTTCCCTGAAGAGCTAGCCCAAGGTCTAACAGAGCATTTGCCTTAGGACTCAATTCAGCCCAAAAACATCACTTTTGAGAAACACCTCAGAAATGAAAAAGAAACACATATTTCTGTTCCCCATGGGTTGGTAAGCCGAATTCTCGCTTTAATTTCGATTCCGAGCCTTCCCTGAAGAGCTAGTCCAAGGTCTAAAACAGCATTCGCGTTATATCTTAATTCAGCCCAAAAACATCACTTTTGAGAAACACCTCAGAAATGAAAAAGAAACACATATTCCTGTTCCCCACGGGCTGGAAAGCCAAATTCTAGCTTGATTTCCGATTACAAGCCTTCCCTGAAGAGCTAGCCCAAGGTCTAAAACAGCATTCGCGTTATTTCTCAATTCAGCCCAAAAACATCACTTTTGACAAACACCTCAGAAATGAAAAAGAAACACATATTCCTGTTCCCCACGGGCTGGTAAGCCGAATTCTTGATTGATTTTCGATTCCGAGCTTTCCCTGAAGAGCTAGCCCAAGGTCTAACAGAGCATTTGCCTTAGGACTCAATTCAGCCCAAAAACATCACTTTTGAGAAACACCTCAGAAATGAAAAAGAAACACATATTCCTGTTCCCCACGGGCTGGAAAGCCGAATTCTCACTTGATTTTCAATTCCGAGCCTTCCCTGAAGAGCTAGCCCAAGGTCTAAAACAGCATTCGCGTTATATCTGAATTCAGCCCAAAAACATCACTTTTGACAAAGAGCTCAGAAATGAAAAAGAAAAACATATTCCTGTTCCCCACGGGCTGGAAAGCCGAATTCTCGCTTGATTTCCGATTCCGAGCTTTCCCTGAAGAGCTAGCCCAAGGTCTAAAACAGCATTCACGTTATATTTCAATTCAGCCCAAAAACATCACTTTTGATAAACACCTCAGAAATAAAAAAGAAACACATATTCCTGTTCCCCACGGGCTGGAAAGCCGAATTCTTGATTGATTTTCGATTCCGAGCTTTCCCTGAAGAGCTAGCCCAAGGTCTAACACAGCATTCGCCTTAGGACTCAATTCAGCCCAAAAACATCACTTTTGACAAACACCTCAGAAATGAAAAAGAAACACATATTTTTGTTCCCCACGGGCTGGTAAGCCGAATTCTCGCTTTAATTTCGATTCCGAGCCTTCCATGAAGAGCTAGCCCAAGGTCTAACACAGCATTCACCTAAGTTCCCAATTCAACCAAAAAACATCACTTATGACAAACACCTCAGAAATGAAAAAGAAACACATATTCCTGTTCCCCATGGGCTGGAAAGCCGAATTCTTGATTGATTTTCGATTCCGAGCTTTCCCTGAAGAGCTAGCCCAAGGTCTAACAGAGCATTTGCCTTAGGACTCAATTCAGCCCAAAAACATCACTTTTGAGAAACACCTCAGAAATGAAAAAGAAACACATATTTCTGTTCCCCATGGGTTGGTAAGCCGAATTCTCGCTTTAATTTCGATTCCGAGCCTTCCCTGAAGAGCTAGTCCAAGGTCTAAAACAGCATTCGCGTTATATCTTAATTCAGCCCAAAAACATCACTTTTGAGAAACACCTCAGAAATGAAAAAGAAACACATATTCCTGTTCCCCACGGGCTGGAAAGCCAAATTCTAGCTTGATTTCCGATTACAAGCCTTCCCTGAAGAGCTAGCCCAAGGTCTAAAACAGCATTCGCGTTATTTCTCAATTCAGCCCAAAAACATCACTTTTGACAAACACCTCAGAAATGAAAAAGAAACACATATTCCTGTTCCCCACGGGCTGGTAAGCCGAATTCTTGATTGATTTTCGATTCCGAGCTTTCCCTGAAGAGCTAGCCCAAGGTCTAACAGAGCATTTGCCTTAGGACTCAATTCAGCCCAAAAACATCACTTTTGAGAAACACTTCAGAAATGAAAAAGAAACACATATTCCTGTTCCCCACGGGCTGGAAAGCCGAATTCTCACTTGATTTTCAATTCCGAGCCTTCCCTGAAGAGCTAGCCCAAGGTCTAAAACAGCATTCGCGTTATATCTGAATTCAGCCCAAAAACATCACTTTTGACAAAGAGCTCAGAAATGAAAAAGAAAAACATATTCCTGTTCCCCACGGGCTGGAAAGCCGAATTCTCGCTTGATTTCCGATTCCGAGCTTTCCCTGAAGAGCTAGCCCAAGGTCTAAAACAGCATTCACGTTATATTTCAATTCAGCCCAAAAACATCACTTTTGATAAACACCTCAGAAATAAAAAAGAAACACATATTCCTGTTCCCCACGGGCTGGAAAGCCGAATTCTTGATTGATTTTCGATTCCGAGCTTTCCCTGAAGAGCTAGCCCAAGGTCTAACACAGCATTCGCCTTAGGACTCAATTCAGCCCAAAAACATCACTTTTGACAAACACCTCAGAAATGAAAAAGAAACACATATTTTTGTTCCCCACGGGCTGGTAAGCCGAATTCTCGCTTTAATTTCGATTCCGAGCCTTCCATGAAGAGCTAGCCCAAGGTCTAACACAGCATTCGCCTTAGGACTCAATTCAGCCCAAAAACATCACTTTTGACAAACACCTCAGAAATGAAAAAGAAACACATATTTTTGTTCCCCACGGGCTGGTAAGCCGAATTCTCGCTTTAATTTCGATTCCGAGCCTTCCATGAAGAGCTAGCCCAAGGTCTAACACAGCATTCACCTAAGTTCCCAATTCAACCAAAAAACATCACTTATGACAAACACCTCAGAAATGAAAAAGAAACACATATTCCTGTTCCCCAAGGGCTGGAAAGCCGAATTCTCGCTTGATTTTCGATTCTGAGCCTTCCCTGAAGAGCTAGCCCAAGGTCTAACACAGCATTCACCTAAGTTCCCAATTCAACCCAAAAACATCACTTTTGACAAACACCTCAGAAATGAAAAAGAAACACATATTCCTGTTCCCAACGGCCTGGAAATCCGAATTCTCACTTAATTTTCGATTCCGAGCTTTCCCTGAAGAGCTAGCCCAAGGTCTAAAACAGCATTCGCGTTATATTTCAATTCAGCCCAAAAACATCACTTTTGACAAACACCACAGAAATGAAAAGGAAACACATATTCCTGTTCCCCACGGGCTGGAAAGCCGAATTCTCGCTTGATTTTCGATTCCGAGCCTTCCCTGAAGAGCTAGCCCAAGGTCTAACACATCATTCACCTTAGGATTCAATTCAACCCAAAAACATCATTTTTGACAAACACCTCAGAAATGAAAAAGAAACACATATTCCTGTTCCCCACGGGCTGGAAAGCCGAATTCTTGCTTGATTTCCGATTACGAGCCTTCCCTGAAGAGCTAGCCCAAGGTCTAACACAGCATTCACCTAAGTTCTCAATTCAGCCCAAAAACATCACTTTTGACAAACACCTCAGAAATGAAAAAGAAACACATATTCCTGTTCCCCACGGGCTGGTAAGCCGAATTCTCGCTTGATTTTCGATTCCGAGCTTTCCCTGAAGAGCTAGCCCAAGGTCTAAAACAGCATTCGCGTTATATTTCAATTCAGCCCAAAAACATCACTTTTGATAAACACCTCAGAAATAAAAAAGAAACACATATTCCTGTTCCCCACAGGCTGGAAAGCCGAATTCTTGATTGATTTTCGATTCCGAGCTTTCCCTGAAGAGCTAGCCCAAGGTCTAACAGAGCATTTGCCTTAGGACTCAATTCAGCCCAAAAACATCACTTTTGAGAAACACCTCAGAAATGAAAAAGAAACACATATTCCTGTTCCCTACGGGCTGGAAAGCCGAATTCTCGCTTGATTTCCGATTCCGAGCTTTCCCTGAAGAGCTAGTCCAAGGTCTAAAACAGCATTCGCGTTATATCTTAATTCAGCCAAAAACATCACTTTTGAGAAACACCTCAGAAATGAAAAAGAAACACATATTCCTGTTCCCCACGGGCTGGAAAGCCAAATTCTTGCTTGATTTCCGATTACAAGCCTTCCCTGAAGAGCTAGCCCAAGGTCTAACACAGCATTCGCCTTAGGACTCAATTCAGCCCAAAAACATCACTTTTGACAAACACCTCAGAAATGAAAAAGAAACACATATTTTTGTTCCCCACGGGCTGGTAAGCCGAATTCTCGCTTTAATTTCGATTCGGAGCTTTCCCTGAAGAGCTAGCCCAAGGTCTAACACAGCATTCACCTAAGTTCTCAATCCAGCCCAAAAACATCACTTTTGACAAACAGCTCAGAAATGAAAAAGAAACACATATTCCTGTTCCCCACGGGCTGGTAAGCCGAATTCTCGCTTGATTTTCGATTCCGAGCTTTCCCTGAAGAGCTAGCCCAAGGTCTAAAACAGCATTCGCGTTATTTCTCAATTCAGCCCAAAAACATCACTTTTGACAAACACCTCAGAAATGAAAAAGAAACACATATTCCTGTTCCCCACGGCCTGGAAATCCGAATTCTCGCTTAATTTTCGATTCCGAGCTTTCCCTGAAGAGCTAGCCCAAGGTCTAAAACAGCATTCGCGTTATATTTCAATTCAGCCCAAAAACATCACTTTTGACAAACACCACAGAAATGAAAAGGAAACACATATTCCTGTTCCCCACGGGCTGGAAAGCCGAATTCTTGATTGATTTTCGATTCCGAGCTTTCCCTGAAGAGCTAGCCCAAGGTCTGACAGAGCATTTGCCTTAGGACTCAATTCAGCCCAAAAACATCACTTTTGAGAAACACCTCAGAAATGAAAAAGAAACACATATTCCTGTTCCCTACGGGCTGGAAAGCCGAATTCTCGCTTGATTTCCGATTCCGAGCTTTCCCTGAAGAGCTAGCCCAAGGTCTAACACAGCATTCACCTAAGTTCTCAATCCAGCCCAAAAACATCACTTTTGACAAACAGCTCAGAAATGAAAAAGAAACACATATTCCTGTTCCCCACGGGCTGGTAAGCCGAATTCTCGCTTGATTTTCGATTCCGAGCTTTCCCTGAAGAGCTAGCCCAAGGTCTAAAACAGCATTCGCGTTATTTCTCAATTCAGCCCAAAAACATCACTTTTGACAAACACCTCAGAAATGAAAAAGAAACACATATTTTTGTTCCCCACGGGCTGGTAAGCCGAATTCTCGCTTTAATTTCGATTCGGAGCTTTCCCTGAAGAGCTAGCCCAAGGTCTAACACAGCATTCACCTAAGTTCTCAATCCAGCCCAAAAACATCACTTTGACAAACAGCTACGAAATGAAAAAGAAACACATATTCCTGTTCCCCACGGGCTGGTAAGCCGAATTCTCGCTTGATTTTCGATTCCGAGCTTTCCCTGAAGAGCTAGCCCAAGGTCTAAAACAGCATTCGCGTTATTTCTCAATTCAGCCCAAAAACATCACTTTTGAGAAACACCTCAAAAATGAAAAAGAAACACATATTTCTGTTCCCCATGGGTTGGTAAGCCGAATTCTCGCTTTAATTTCGATTCCGAGCCTTCCCTGAAGAGCTAGTCCAAGGTCTAAAACAGCATTCGCGTTATATCTTAATTCAGCCCAAAAACATCACTTTTGACAAACACCTCAGAAATGAAAAAGAAACACATATTCCTGTTCCCCACGGGCTGGAAAGCCAAATTCTTGCTTGATTTCCGATTACAAGCCTTCCCTGAAGAGCTAGCCCAAGGTCTAACACAGCATTCGCCTTAGGACTCAATTCAGCCCAAAAACATCACTTTTGACAAACACCTCAGAAATGAAAAAGAAACACATATTTTTGTTCCCCACGGGCTGGTAAGCCGAATTCTCGCTTTAATTTCGATTCCGAGCCTTCCGTGAAGAGCTAGCCCAAGGTCTAACACAGCATTCACCTAAGTTCCCAATTCAACCAAAAAACATCACTTATGACAAACACCTCAGAAATGAAAAAGAAACACATATTCCTGTTCCCCAAGGGCTGGAAAGCCGAATTCTCGCTTGATTTTCAATTCCGAGCCTTCCCTGAAGAGCTAGCCCAAGGTCTAAAACAGCATTCGCGTTATATCTGAATTCAGCCCAAAAACATCACTTTTGACAAAGAGCTCAGAAATGAAAAAGAAAAACATATTCCTGTTCCCCACGGGCTGGAAAGCCGAATTCTCGCTTGATTTCCGATTCCGAGCTTTCCCTGAAGAGCTAGCCCAAGGTCTAAAACAGCATTCACGTTATATTTCAATTCAGCCCAAAAACATCACTTTTGATAAACACCTCAGAAATAAAAAAGAAACACATATTCCTGTTCCCCACGGGCTGGAAAGCCGAATTCTTGATTGATTTTCGAATCCGAGCTTTCCCTGAAGAGCTAGCCCAAGGTCTAACACAGCATTCGCCTTAGGACTCAATTCAGCCCAAAAACATCACTTTTGACAAACACCTCAGAAATGAAAAAGAAACACATATTTTTGTTCCCCACGGGCTGGTAAGCCGAATTCTCGCTTTAATTTCGATTCCGAGCCTTCCGTGAAGAGCTAGCCCAAGGTCTAACACAGCATTCACCTAAGTTCCCAATTCAACCAAAAAACATCACTTATGACAAACACCTCAGAAATGAAAAAGAAACACATATTCCTGTTCCCCAAGGGCTGGAAAGCCGAATTCTCGCTTGATTTTCGATTCTGAGCCTTCCTTGAAGAGCTAGCCCAAGGTCTAAAACAGCATTCGCGTTATATTTCAATTCAGCCCAAAAACATCACTTTTGACAAACACCACAGAAATGAAAAGGAAACACATATTCCTGTTCCCCACGGGCTGGAAAGCCGAATTCTCGCTTGATTTTCGATTCCGAGCCTTCCCTGAAGAGCTAGCCCAAGGTCTAACACATCATTCACCTTAGGATTCAATTCAACCCAAAAACATCATTTTTGACAAACACCTCAGAAATGAAAAAGAAACACATATTCCTGTTCCCCACGGGCTGGAAAGCCGAATTCTTGCTTTAATTTCGATTCCGAGCCTTCCGTGAAGAGCTAGCCCAAGGTCTAACACAGCATTCACCTAAGTTCCCAATTCAACCAAAAAACATCACTTATGACAAACACCTCAGAAATGAAAAAGAAACACATATTCCTGTTCCCCAAGGGCTGGAAAGCCGAATTCTCGCTTGATTTTCAATTCCGAGCCTTCCCTGAAGAGCTAGCCCAAGGTCTAAAACAGCATTCGCGTTATATCTGAATTCAGCCCAAAAACATCACTTTTGACAAAGAGCTCAGAAATGAAAAAGAAAAACATATTCCTGTTCCCCACGGGCTGGAAACCCGAATTCTCGCTTGATTTCCGATTCCGAGCTTTCCCTGAAGAGCTAGCCCAAGGTCTAAAACAGCATTCACGTTATATTTCAATTCAGCCCAAAAACATCACTTTTGATAAACACCTCAGAAATAAAAAAGAAACACATATTCCTGTTCCCCACGGGCTGGAAAGCCGAATTCTTGATTGATTTTCGATTCCGAGCTTTCCCTGAAGAGCTAGCCCAAGGTCTAACACAGCATTCGCCTTAGGACTCAATTCAGCCCAAAAACATCACTTTTGACAAACACCTCAGAAATGAAAAAGAAACACATATTTTTGTTCCCCACGGGCTGGTAAGCCGAATTCTCGATTTAATTTCGATTCCGAGCCTTCCGTGAAGAGCTAGCCCAAGGTCTAACACAGCATTCACCTAAGTTCCCAATTCAACCAAAAAACATCACTTATGACAAACACCTCAGAAATGAAAAAGAAACACATATTCCTGTTCCCCAAGGGCTGGAAAGCCGGATTCTCGCTTGATTTTCGATTCTGAGCCTTCCCTGAAGAGCTAGCCCAAGGTCTAACACAGCATTCACCTAAGTTCCCAATTCAACCCAAAAACATCACTTTTGACAAACACCTCAGAAATGAAAAAGAAACACATATTCCTGTTCCCAACGGCCTGGAAATCCGAATTCTCACTTAATTTTCGATTCCGAGCTTTCCCTGAAGAGCTAGCCCAAGGTCTAAAACAGCATTCGCGTTATATTTCAATTCAGCCCAAAAACATCACTTTTGACAAACACCACAGAAATGAAAAGGAAACACATATTCCTGTTCCCCACGGGCTGGAAAGCCGAATTCTCGCTTGATTTTCGATTCCGAGCCTTCCCTGAAGAGCTAGCCCAAGGTCTAACACATCATTCACCTTAGGATTCAATTCAACCCAAAAACATCACTTTTGACAAATACCTCAGAAATGAAAAAGAAACACATATTCCTGTTCCCCATGGGCTGGAAAGCCGAATTCTTGATTGATTTACGATTCCGAGCTTTCCCTGAAGAGCTAGCCCAAGGTCTAACAGAGCATTTGCCTTAGGACTCAATTCAGCCCAAAAACATCACTTTTGAGAAACACCTCAGAAATGAAAAAGAAACACATATTTCTGTTCCCCATGGGTTGGTAAGCCGAATTCTCGCTTTAATTTCGATTCCGAGCCTTCCCTGAAGAGCTAGTCCAAGGTCTAAAACAGCATTCGCGTTATATCTTAATTCAGCCCAAAAACATCACTTTTGAGAAACACCTCAGAAATGAAAAAGAAACACATATTCCTGTTCCCCACGGGCTGGAAAGCCAAATTCTTGCTTGATTTCCGATTACAAGCCTTCCCTGAAGAGCTAGCCCAAGGTCTAACACAGCATTCGCCTTAGGACTCAATTCAGCCCAAAAACATCACTTTTGACAAACACCTCAGAAATGAAAAAGAAACACATATTTTTGTTCCCCACGGGCTGGTAAGCCGAATTCTCGCTTTAATTTCGATTCCGAGCCTTCCGTGAAGAGCTAGCCCAAGGTCTAACACAGCATTCACCTAAGTTCCCAATTCAACCAAAAAACATCACTTATGACAAACACCTCAGAAATGAAAAAGAAACACATATTCCTGTTCCCCAAGGGCTGGAAAGCCGAATTCTCGCTTGATTTTCAATTCCGAGCCTTCCCTGAAGAGCTAGCCCAAGGTCTAAAACAGCATTCGCGTTATATCTGAATTCAGCCCAAAAACATCACTTTTGACAAAGAGCTCAGAAATGAAAAAGAAAAACATATTCCTGTTCCCCACGGGCTGGAAAGCCGAATTCTCGCTTGATTTCCGATTCCGAGCTTTCCCTGAAGAGCTAGCCCAAGGTCTAAAACAGCATTCACGTTATATTTCAATTCAGCCCAAAAACATCACTTTTGATAAACACCTCAGAAATAAAAAAGAAACACATATTCCTGTTCCCCACGGGCTGGAAAGCCGAATTCTTGATTGATTTTCGATTCCGAGCTTTCCCTGAAGAGCTCGCCCAAGGTCTAACACAGCATTCGCCTTAGGACTCAATTCAGCCCAAAAACATCACTTTTGACAAACACCTCAGAAATGAAAAAGAAACACATATTTTTGTTCCCCACGGGCTGGTAAGCCGAATTCTCGCTTTAATTTCGATTCCGAGCCTTCCGTGAAGAGCTAGCCCAAGGTCTAACACAGCATTCACCTAAGTTCCCAATTCAACCAAAAAACATCACTTATGACAAACACCTCAGAAATGAAAAAGAAACACATATTCCTGTTCCCCAAGGGCTGGAAAGCCGAATTCTCGCTTGATTTTCGATTCTGAGCCTTCCCTGAAGAGCTAGCCCAAGGTCTTACACAGCATTCACCTAAGTTCCCAATTCAACCCAAAAACATCACTTTTGACAAACACCTCAGAAATGAAAAAGAAACACATATTCCTGTTCCCAACGGCCTGGAAATCCGAATTCTCACTTAATTTTCGATTCCGAGCTTTCCCTGAAGAGCTAGCCCAAGGTCTAAAACAGCATTCGCGTTATATTTCAATTCAGCCCAAAAACATCACTTTTGACAAACACCACAGAAATGAAAAGGAAACACATATTCCTGTTCCCCACGGGCTGGAAAGCCGAATTCTCGCTTGATTTTCGATTCCGAGCCTTCCCTGAAGAGCTAGCCCAAGGTCTAACACATCATTCACCTTAGGATTCAATTCAACCCAAAAACATCATTTTTGACAAACACCTCAGAAATGAAAAAGAAACACATATTCCTGTTCCCCACGGGCTGGAAAGCCGAATTCTTGCTTGATTTCCGATTACGAGCCTTCCCTGAAGAGCTAGCCCAAGGTCTAACACAGCATTCACCTAAGTTCTCAATTCAGCCCAAAAACATCACTTTTGACAAACACCTCAGAAATGAAAAAGAAACACATATTCCTGTTCCCCACGGGCTGGTAAGCCGAATTCTCGCTTGATTTTCGATTCCGAGCTTTCCCTGAAGAGCTAGCCCAAGGTCTAAAACAGCATTCGCGTTATATCTTAATTCAGCCCAAAAACATCACTTTTGATAAACACCTCAGAAATAAAAAAGAAACACATATTCCTGTTCCCCACGGGCTGGAAAGCCGAATTCTTGATTGATTTTCGATTCCGAGCTTTCCCTGAAGAGCTCGCCCAAGGTCTAACACAGCATTCGCCTTAGGACTCAATTCAGCCCAAAAACATCACTTTTGACAAACACCTCAGAAATGAAAAAGAAACACATATTTTTGTTCCCCACGGGCTGGTAAGCCGAATTCTCGCTTTAATTTCGATTCCGAGCCTTCCGTGAAGAGCTAGCCCAAGGTCTAACACAGCATTCACCTAAGTTCCCAATTCAACCAAAAAACATCACTTATGACAAACACCTCAGAAATGAAAAAGAAACACATATTCCTGTTCCCCAAGGGCTGGAAAGCCGAATTCTCGCTTGATTTTCGATTCTGAGCCTTCCCTGAAGAGCTAGCCCAAGGTCTAACACAGCATTCACCTAAGTTCCCAATTCAACCCAAAAACATCACTTTTGACAAACACCTCAGAAATGAAAAAGAAACACATATTCCTGTTCCCAACGGCCTGGAAATCCGAATTCTCACTTAATTTTCGATTCCGAGCTTTCCCTGAAGAGCTAGCCCAAGGTCTAAAACAGCATTCGCGTTATATTTCAATTCAGCCCAAAAACATCACTTTTGACAAACACCACAGAAATGAAAAGGAAACACATATTCCTGTTCCCCACGGGCTGGAAAGCCGAATTCTCGCTTGATTTTCGATTCCGAGCCTTCCCTGAAGAGCTAGCCCAAGGTCTAACACATCATTCACCTTAGGATTCAATTCAACCCAAAAACATCATTTTTGACAAACACCTCAGAAATGAAAAAGAAACACATATTCCTGTTCCCCACGGGCTGGAAAGCCGAATTCTTGCTTGATTTCCGATTACGAGCCTTCCCTGAAGAGCTAGCCCAAGGTCTAACACAGCATTCACCTAAGTTCTCAATTCAGCCCAAAAACATCACTTTTGACAAACACCTCAGAAATGAAAAAGAAACACATATTCCTGTTCCCCACGGGCTGGTAAGCCGAATTCTCGCTTGATTTTCGATTCCGAGCTTTCCCTGAAGAGCTAGCCCAAGGTCTAAAACAGCATTCGCGTTATATCATAATTCAGCCCAAAAACATCACTTTTGATAAACACCTCAGAAATAAAAAAGAAACACATATTTTTGTTCCCCACGGGCTGGTAAGCCGAATTCTCGCTTTAATTTCGATTCCGAGCCTTCCGTGAAGAGCTAGCCCAAGGTCTAACACAGCATTCACCTAAGTTCCCAATTCAACCAAAAAACATCACTTATGACAAACACCTCAGAAATGAAAAAGAAACACATATTCCTGTTCCCCAAGGGCTGGAAAGCCGAATTCTCGCTTGATTTTCAATTCCGAGCCTTCCCTGAAGAGCTAGCCCAAGGTCTAAAACAGCATTCGCGTTATATCTGAATTCAGCCCAAAAACATCACTTTTGACAAAGAGCTCAGAAATGAAAAAGAAAAACATATTCCTGTTCCCCACGGGCTGGAAAGCCGAATTCTCGCTTGATTTCCGATTCCGAGCTTTCCCTGAAGAGCTAGCCCAAGGTCTAAAACAGCATTCACCTAAGTTCTCAATTCAGCCCAAAAACATCACTTTTGACAAACACCTCAGAAATGAAAAAGAAACACATATTCCTGTTCCCCACGGGCTGGTAAGCCGAATTCTCGCTTGATTTTCGATTCCGAGCTTTCCCTGAAGAGCTAGCCCAAGGTCTAAAACAGCATTCGCGTTATATCTTAATTCAGCCCAAAAACATCACTTTTGATAAACACCTCAGAAATAAAAAAGAAACACATATTCCTGTTCCCCACGGGCTGGAAAGCCGAATTCTTGATTGATTTTCGATTCCGAGCTTTCCCTGAAGAGCTCGCCCAAGGTCTAACACAGCATTCGCCTTAGGACTCAATTCAGCCCAAAAACATCACTTTTGACAAACACCTCAGAAATGAAAAAGAAACACATATTTTTGTTCCCCACGGGCTGGTAAGCCGAATTCTCGCTTTAATTTCGATTCCGAGCCTTCCGTGAAGAGCTAGCCCAAGGTCTAACACAGCATTCACCTAAGTTCCCAATTCAACCAAAAAACATCACTTATGACAAACACCTCAGAAATGAAAAAGAAACACATATTCCTGTTCCCCAAGGGCTGGAAAGCCGAATTCTCGCTTGATTTTCGATTCTGAGCCTTCCCTGAAGAGCTAGCCCAAGGTCTAACACAGCATTCACCTAAGTTCCCAATTCAACCCAAAAACATCACTTTTGACAAACACCTCAGAAATGAAAAAGAAACACATATTCCTGTTCCCAACGGCCTGGAAATCCGAATTCTCACTTAATTTTCGATTCCGAGCTTTCCCTGAAGAGCTAGCCCAAGGTCTAAAACAGCATTCGCGTTATATTTCAATTCAGCCCAAAAACATCACTTTTGACAAACACCACAGAAATGAAAAGGAAACACATATTCCTGTTCCCCACGGGCTGGAAAGCCGAATTCTCGCTTGATTTTCGATTCCGAGCCTTCCCTGAAGAGCTAGCCCAAGGTCTAACACATCATTCACCTTAGGATTCAATTCAACCCAAAAATATCATTTTTGACAAACACCTCAGAAATGAAAAAGAAACACATATTCCTGTTCCCCACGGGCTGGAAAGCCGAATTCTTGCTTGATTTCCGATTACGAGCCTTCCCTGAAGAGCTAGCCCAAGGTCTAACACAGCATTCACCTAAGTTCTCAATTCAGCCCAAAAACATCACTTTTGACAAACACCTCAGAAATGAAAAAGAAACACATATTCCTGTTCCCCACGGGCTGGTAAGCCGAATTCTCGCTTGATTTTCGATTCCGAGCTTTCCCTGAAGAGCTAGCCCAAGGTCTAAAACAGCATTCGCGTTATATCTTAATTCAGCCCAAAAACATCACTTTTGATAAACACCTCAGAAATAAAAAAGAAACACATATTTTTGTTCCCCACGGGCTGGTAAGCCGAATTCTCGCTTTAATTTCGATTCCGAGCCTTCCGTGAAGAGCTAGCCCAAGGTCTAACACAGCATTCACCTAAGTTCCCAATTCAACCAAAAAACATCACTTATGACAAACACCTCAGAAATGAAAAAGAAACACATATTCCTGTTCCCCAAGGGCTGGAAAGCCGAATTCTCGCTTGATTTTCAATTCCGAGCCTTCCCTGAACAGCTAGCCCAAGGTCTAAAACAGCATTCGCGTTATATCTGAATTCAGCCCAAAAACATCACTTTTGACAAAGAGCTCAGAAATGAAAAAGAAAAACATATTCCTGTTCCCCACGGGCTGGAAAGCCGAATTCTCGCTTGATTTCCGATTCCGAGCTTTCCCTGAAGAGCTAGCCCAAGGTCTAAAACAGCATTCACGTTATATTTCAATTCAGCCCAAAAACATCACTTTTGATAAACACCTCAGAAATAAAAAAGAAACACATATTCCTGTTCCCCACGGGCTGGAAAGCCGAATTCTTGATTGATTTTCGATTCCGAGCTTTCCCTGAAGAGCTAGCCCAAGGTCTAACACAGCATTCGCCTTAGGACTCAATTCAGCCCAAAAACATCACTTTTGACAAACACCTCAGAAATGAAAAAGAAACACATATTTTTGTTCCCCACGGGCTGGTAAGCCGAATTCTCGCTTTAATTTCGATTCCGAGCCTTCCGTGAAGAGCTAGCCCAAGGTCTAACACAGCATTCACCTAAGTTCCCAATTCAACCAAAAAACATCACTTATGACAAACACCTCAGAAATGAAAAAGAAACACATATTCCTGTTCCCCAAGGGCTGGAAAGCCGAATTCTCGCTTGATTTTCGATTCTGAGCCTTCCCTGAAGAGCTAGCCCAAGGTCTAACACAGCATTCACCTAAGTTCCCAATTCAACCCAAAAACATCACTTTTGACAAACACCTCAGAAATGAAAAAGAAACACATATTCCTGTTCCCAACGGCCTGGAAATCCGAATTCTCACTTAATTTTCGATTCCGAGCTTTCCCTGAAGAGCTAGCCCAAGGTCTAAAACAGCATTCGCGTTATATTTCAATTCAGCCCAAAAACATCACTTTTGACAAACACCACAGAAATGAAAAGGAAACACATATTCCTGTTCCCCACGGGCTGGAAAGCCGAATTCTCGCTTGATTTTCGATTCCGAGCCTTCCCTGAAGAGCTAGCCCAAGGTCTAACACATCATTCACCTTAGGATTCAATTCAACCCAAAAACATCATTTTTGACAAACACCTCAGAAATGAAAAAGAAACACATATTCCTGTTCCCCACGGGCTGGAAAGCCGAATTCTTGCTTGATTTCCGATTACGAGCCTTCCCTGAAGAGCTAGCCCAAGGTCTAACACAGCATTCACCTAAGTTCTCAATTCAGCCCAAAAACATCACTTTTGACAAACACCTCAGAAATGAAAAAGAAACACATATTCCTGTTCCCCACGGGCTGGTAAGCCGAATTCTCGCTTGATTTTCGATTCCGAGCTTTCCCTGAAGAGCTAGCCCAAGGTCTAAAACAGCATTCGCGTTATATTTCAATTCAGCCCAAAAACATCACTTTTGATAAACACCTCAGAAATAAAAAAGAAACACATATTCCTGTTCCCCACGGGCTGGAAAGCCGAATTCTTGATTGATTTTCGATTCCGAGCTTTCCCTGAAGAGCTAGCCCAAGGTCTAACAGAGCATTTGCCTTAGGACTCAATTCAGCCCAAAAACATCACTTTTGAGAAACACCTCAGAAATGAAAAAGAAACACATATTCCTGTTCCCCACGGGCTGGAAAGCCGAATTCTCACTTGATTTTCAATTCCGAGCCTTCCCTGAAGAGCTAGCCCAAGGTCTAAAACAGCATTCGCGTTATATCTTAATTCAGCCCAAAAACATCACTTTTGAGAAACACCTCAGAAATGAAAAAGAAACACATATTCCTGTTCCCCACGGGCTGGAAAGCCAAATTCTCGCTTGATTTCCGATTCCGAGCTTTCCCTGAAGAGCTAGCCCAAGGTCTAACACAGCATTTGCCTTAGGACTCAATTCAGCCCAAAAACATCACTTTTGAGAAACACCTCAGAAATGAAAAAGAAACACATATTCCTGTTCCCCAAGGGCTGGAAAGCCGAATTCTCGCTTGATTTTCGATTCTGAGCCTTCCCTGAAGAGCTAGCCCAAGGTCTAACACAGCATTCACCTAACTTCCCAATTCAACCCAAAAACATCACTTTTGACAAACACCTCAGAAATGAAAAAGAAACACATATTCCTGTTCCCCACGGCCTGGAAATCCGAATTCTCACTTAATTTTCGATTCCGAGCTTTCCCTGAAGAGCTAGCCCAAGGTCTAAAACAGCATTCGCGTTATTTCTCAATTCAGCCCAAAAACATCACTTTTGACAAACACCTCAGAAATGAAAAAGAAACACATATTCCTGTTCCCCACGGCCTGGAAATCCGAATTCTCGCTTAATTTTCGATTCCGAGCTTTCCCTGAAGAGCTAGCCCAAGGTCTAAAACAGCATTCGCGTTATATTTCAATTCAGCCCAAAAACATCACTTTTGACAAACACCACAGAAATGAAAAGGAAACACATATTCCTGTTCCCCACGGGCTGGAAATCCGAATTCTCACTTAATTTTCGATTCCGAGCTTTCCCTGAAGAGCTAGCCCAAGGTCTAAAACAGCATTCGCGTTATTTCTCAATTCAGCCCAAAAACATCACTTTTGACAAACACCTCAGAAATGAAAAAGAAACACATATTCCTGTTCCCCACGGCCTGGAAATCCGAATTCTCGCTTAATTTTCGATTCCGAGCTTTCCCTGAAGAGCTAGCCCAAGGTCTAAAACAGCATTCGCGTTATATTTCAATTCAGCCCAAAAACATCACTTTTGACAAACACCACAGAAATGAAAAGGAAACACATATTCCTGTTCCCCACGGGCTGGAAAGCCGAATTCTCGCTTGATTTTCGATTCCGAGCCTTCCCTGAAGAGCTAGCCCAAGGTCTAACACATCATTCACCTTAGGATTCAATTCAACCCAAAAACATCACTTTTGACAAACACCACAGAAATGAAAAGGAAACACATATTCCTGTTCCCCACGGGCTGGAAAGCCGAATTCTCACTTGATTTTCAATTCCGAGCCTTCCCTGAAGAGCTAGCCCAAGGTCTAAAACAGCATTCGCGTTATATCTTAATTCAGCCCAAAAACATCACTTTTGAGAAACACCTCAGAAATGAAAAAGAAACACATATTCCTGTTCCCCACGGGCTGGAAAGCCAAATTCTCGCTTGATTTCCGATTCCGAGCTTTCCCTGAAGAGCTAGCCCAAGGTCTAACACAGCATTTGCCTTAGGACTCAATTCAGCCCAAAAACATCACTTTTGAGAAACACCTCAGAAATGAAAAAGAAACACATATTCCTGTTCCCCAAGGGCTGGAAAGCCGAATTCTCGCTTGATTTTCGATTCTGAGCCTTCCCTGAAGAGCTAGCCCAAGGTCTAACACAGCATTCACCTAACTTCCCAATTCAACCCAAAAACATCACTTTTGACAAACACCTCAGAAATGAAAAAGAAACACATATTCCTGTTCCCCACGGCCTGGAAATCCGAATTCTCACTTAATTTTCGATTCCGAGCTTTCCCTGAAGAGCTAGCCCAAGGTCTAAAACAGCATTCGCGTTATTTCTCAATTCAGCCCAAAAACATCACTTTTGACAAACACCTCAGAAATGAAAAAGAAACACATATTCCTGTTCCCCACGGCCTGGAAATCCGAATTCTCGCTTAATTTTCGATTCCGAGCTTTCCCTGAAGAGCTAGCCCAAGGTCTAAAACAGCATTCGCGTTATATTTCAATTCAGCCCAAAAACATCACTTTTGACAAACACCACAGAAATGAAAAGGAAACACATATTCCTGTTCCCCACGGGCTGGAAATCCGAATTCTCACTTAATTTTCGATTCCGAGCTTTCCCTGAAGAGCTAGCCCAAGGTCTAAAACAGCATTCGCGTTATTTCTCAATTCAGCCCAAAAACATCACTTTTGACAAACACCTCAGAAATGAAAAAGAAACACATATTCCTGTTCCCCACGGCCTGGAAATCCGAATTCTCGCTTAATTTTCGATTCCGAGCTTTCCCTGAAGAGCTAGCCCAAGGTCTAAAACAGCATTCGCGTTATATTTCAATTCAGCCCAAAAACATCACTTTTGACAAACACCACAGAAATGAAAAGGAAACACATATTCCTGTTCCCCACGGGCTGGAAAGCCGAATTCTCGCTTGATTTTCGATTCCGAGCCTTCCCTGAAGAGCTAGCCCAAGGTCTAACACATCATTCACCTTAGGATTCAATTCAACCCAAAAACATCACTTTTGACAAACACCTCAGAAATGAAAAAGAAACACATATTCCTGTTCCCCACGGGCTGGAAAGCCGAATTCTTGATTGATTTTCGATTCCGAGCTTTCCCTGAAGAGCTAGCCCAAGGTCTAACAGAGCATTTGCCTTAGGACTCAATTCAGCCCAAAAACATCACTTTTGAGAAACACCTCAGAAATGAAAAAGAAACACATATTCCTGTTCCCTACGGGCTGGAAAGCCAAATTCTCGCTTGATTTCCGATTCCGAGCTTTCCCTGAAGAGCTAGCCCAAGGTCTAACACAGCATTTGCCTTAGGACTCAATTCAGCCCAAAAACATCACTTTTGAGAAACACCTCAGAAATGAAAAAGAAACACATATTCCTGTTCCCCAAGGGCTGGAAAGCCGAATTCTCGCTTGATTTTCGATTCTGAGCCTTCCCTGAAGAGCTAGCCCAAGGTCTAACACAGCATTCACCTAACTTCCCAATTCAACCCAAAAACATCACTTTTGACAAACACCTCAGAAATGAAAAAGAAACACATATTCCTGTTCCCCACGGGCTGGAAAGCCGAATTCTCGCTTGATTTCCGATTCCGAGCTTTCCCTGAAGAGCTAGCCCAAGGTCTAAAACAGCATTCACGTTATATTTCAATTCAGCCCAAAAACATCACTTTTGATAAACACCTCAGAAATAAAAAAGAAACACATATTCCTGTTCCCCACGGGCTGGAAAGCCGAATTCTTGATTGATTTTCGATTCCGAGCTTTCCCTGAAGAGCTAGCCCAAGGTCTAACACAGCATTCGCCTTAGGACTCAATTCAGCCCAAAAACATCACTTTTGACAAACACCTCAGAAATGAAAAAGAAACACATATTTTTGTTCCCCACGGGCTGGTAAGCCGAATTCTCGCTTTAATTTCGATTCCGAGCCTTCCGTGAAGAGCTAGCCCAAGGTCTAACACAGCATTCACCTAAGTTCCCAATTCAACCAAAAAACATCACTTATGACAAACACCTCAGAAATGAAAAAGAAACACATATTCCTGTTCCCCAAGGGCTGGAAAGCCGAATTCTCGCTTGATTTTCGATTCTGAGCCTTCCCTGAAGAGCTAGCCCAAGGTCTAACACAGCATTCACCTAAGTTCCCAATTCAACCCAAAAACATCACTTTTGACAAACACCTCAGAAATGAAAAAGAAACACATATTCCTGTTCCCCACGGCCTGGAAATCCGAATTCTCACTTAATTTTCGATTCCGAGCTTTCCCTGAAGAGCTAGCCCAAGGTCTAAAACAGCATTCGCGTTATTTCTCAATTCAGCCCAAAAACATCACTTTTGACAAACACCTCAGAAATGAAAAAGAAACACATATTCCTGTTCCCCACGGCCTGGAAATCCGAATTCTCGCTTAATTTTCGATTCCGAGCTTTCCCTGAAGAGCTAGCCCAAGGTCTAAAACAGCATTCGCGTTATATTTCAATTCAGCCCAAAAACATCACTTTTGACAAACACCACAGAAATGAAAAGGAAACACATATTCCTGTTCCCCACGGGCTGGAAATCCGAATTCTCACTTAATTTTCGATTCCGAGCTTTCCCTGAAGAGCTAGCCCAAGGTCTAAAACAGCATTCGCGTTATTTCTCAATTCAGCCCAAAAACATCACTTTTGACAAACACCTCAGAAATGAAAAAGAAACACATATTCCTGTTCCCCACGGCCTGGAAATCCGAATTCTCGCTTAATTTTCGATTCCGAGCTTTCCCTGAAGACCTAGCCCAAGGTCTAAAACAGCATTCCCGTTATATTTCAATTCAGCCCAAAAACATCACTTTTGACAAACACCACAGAAATGAAAAGGAAACACATATTCCTGTTCCCCACGGGCTGGAAAGCCGAATTCTCGCTTGATTTTCGATTCCGAGCCTTCCCTGAAGAGCTAGCCCAAGGTCTAACACATCATTCACCTTAGGATTCAATTCAACCCAAAAACATCACTTTTGACAAACACCTCAGAAATGAAAAAGAAACACATATTCCTGTTCCCCACGGGCTGGAAAGCCGAATTCTTGATTGATTTTCGATTCCGAGCTTTCCCTGAAGAGCTAGCCCAAGGTCTAACAGAGCATTTGCCTTAGGACTCAATTCAGCCCAAAAACATCACTTTTGAGAAACACCTCAGAAATGAAAAAGAAACACATATTCCTGTTCCCTACGGGCTGGAAAGCCAAATTCTCGCTTGATTTCCGATTCCGAGCTTTCCCTGAAGAGCTAGCCCAAGGTCTAACACAGCATTTGCCTTAGGACTCAATTCAGCCCAAAAACATCACTTTTGAGAAACACCTCAGAAATGAAAAAGAAACACATATTCCTGTTCCCCAAGGGCTGGAAAGCCGAATTCTCGCTTGATTTTCGATTCTGAGCCTTCCCTGAAGAGCTAGCCCAAGGTCTAACACAGCATTCACCTAACTTCCCAATTCAACCCAAAAACATCACTTTTGACAAACACCTCAGAAATGAAAAAGAAACACATATTCCTGTTCCCCACGGGCTGGAAAGCCGAATTCTCGCTTGATTTCCGATTCCGAGCTTTCCCTGAAGAGCTAGCCCAAGGTCTAAAACAGCATTCACGTTATATTTCAATTCAGCCCAAAAACATCACTTTTGATAAACACCTCAGAAATAAAAAAGAAACACATATTCCTGTTCCCCACGGGCTGGAAAGCCGAATTCTTGATTGATTTTCGATTCCGAGCTTTCCCTGAAGAGCTAGCCCAAGGTCTAACACAGCATTCGCCTTAGGACTCAATTCAGCCCAAAAACATCACTTTTGACAAACACCTCAGAAATGAAAAAGAAACACATATTTTTGTTCCCCACGGGCTGGTAAGCCGAATTCTCGCTTTAATTTCGATTCCGAGCCTTCCGTGAAGAGCTAGCCCAAGGTCTAACACAGCATTCACCTAAGTTCCCAATTCAACCAAAAAACATCACTTATGACAAACACCTCAGAAATGAAAAAGAAACACATATTCCTGTTCCCCAAGGGCTGGAAAGCCGAATTCTCGCTTGATTTTCGATTCTGAGCCTTCCCTGAAGAGCTAGCCCAAGGTCTAACACAGCATTCACCTAAGTTCCCAATTCAACCCAAAAACATCACTTTTGACAAACACCTCAGAAATGAAAAAGAAACACATATTCCTGTTCCCAACGGCCTGGAAATCCGAATTCTCACTTAATTTTCGATTCCGAGCTTTCCCTGAAGAGCTAGCCCAAGGTCTAAAACAGCATTCGCGTTATATTTCAATTCAGCCCAAAAACATCACTTTTGACAAACACCACAGAAATGAAAAGGAAACACATATTCCTGTTCCCCACGGGCTGGAAAGCCGAATTCTCGCTTGATTTTCGATTCCGAGCCTTCCCTGAAGAGCTAGCCCAAGGTCTAACACATCATTCACCTTAGGATTCAATTCAACCCAAAAACATCATTTTTGACAAACACCTCAGAAATGAAAAAGAAACACATATTCCTGTTCCCCACGGGCTGGAAAGCCGAATTCTTGCTTGATTTCCGATTACGAGCCTTCCCTGAAGAGCTAGCCCAAGGTCTAACACAGCATTCACCTAAGTTCTCAATTCAGCCCAAAAACATCACTTTTGACAAACACCTCAGAAATGAAAAAGAAACACATATTCCTGTTCCCCACGGGCTGGTAAGCCGAATTCTCGCTTGATTTTCGATTCCGAGCTTTCCCTGAAGAGCTAGCCCAAGGTCTAAAACAGCATTCGCGTTATATTTCAATTCAGCCCAAAAACATCACTTTTGATAAACACCTCAGAAATAAAAAAGAAACACATATTCCTGTTCCCCACGGGCTGGAAAGCCGAATTCTTGATTGATTTTCGATTCCGAGCTTTCCCTGAAGAGCTAGCCCAAGGTCTAACAGAGCATTTGCCTTAGGACTCAATTCAGCCCAAAAACATCACTTTTGAGAAACACCTCAGAAATGAAAAAGAAACACATATTCCTGTTCCCCACGGGCTGGAAAGCCGAATTCTCACTTGATTTTCGATTCTGAGCCTTCCCTGAAGAGCTAGCCCAAGGTCTAACACAGCATTCACCTAACTTCCCAATTCAACCCAAAAACATCACTTTTGACAAACACCTCAGAAATGAAAAAGAAACACATATTCCTGTTCCCCACGGCCTGGAAATCCGAATTCTCACTTAATTTTCGATTCCGAGCTTTCCCTGAAGAGCTAGCCCAAGGTCTAAAACAGCATTCGCGTTATTTCTCAATTCAGCCCAAAAACATCACTTTTGACAAACACCTCAGAAATGAAAAAGAAACACATATTCCTGTTCCCCACGGCCTGGAAATCCGAATTCTCGCTTAATTTTCGATTCCGAGCTTTCCCTGAAGAGCTAGCCCAAGGTCTAAAACAGCATTCGCGTTATATTTCAATTCAGCCCAAAAACATCACTTTTGACAAACACCACAGAAATGAAAAGGAAACACATATTCCTGTTCCCCACGGGCTGGAAAGCCGAATTCTTGATTGATTTTCGATTCCGAGCTTTCCCTGAAGAGCTAGCCCAAGGTCTGACAGAGCATTTGCCTTAGGACTCAATTCAGCCCAAAAACATCACTTTTGAGAAACACCTCAGAAATGAAAAAGAAACACATATTCCTGTTCCCTACGGGCTGGAAAGCCGAATTCTCGCTTGATTTCCGATTCCGAGCTTTCCCTGAAGAGCTAGCCCAAGGTCTAACACAGCATTCACCTAAGTTCTCAATCCAGCCCAAAAACATCACTTTTGACAAACACCTCAGAAATGAAAAAGAAACACATATTCCTGTTCCCCATGGGCTGGAAAGCCGAATTCTTGATTGATTTTCGATTCCGAGCTTTCCCTGAAGAGCTAGCCCAAGGTCTAACAGAGCATTTGCCTTAGGACTCAATTCAGCCCAAAAACATCACTTTTGAGAAACACCTCAGAAATGAAAAAGAAACACATATTTCTGTTCCCCATGGGTTGGTAAGCCGAATTCTCGCTTTAATTTCGATTCCGAGCCTTCCCTGAAGAGCTAGCCCAAAGTCTAAAACAGCATTCGCGTTATATCTTAATTCAGCCCAAAAACATCACTTTTGAGAAACACCTCAGAAATGAAAAAGAAACACATATTCCTGTTCCCCACGGGCTGGAAAGCCAAATTCTCGCTTGATTTCCGATTCCGAGCTTTCCCTGAAGAGCTAGCCCAAGGTCTAACACAGCATTTGCCTTAGGACTCAATTCAGCCCAAAAACATCACTTTTGAGAAACACCTCAGAAATGAAAAAGAAACACATATTCCTGTTCCCCAAGGGCTGGAAAGCCGAATTCTCGCTTGATTTTCGATTCTGAGCCTTCCCTGAAGAGCTAGCCCAAGGTCTAACACAGCATTCACCTAACTTCCCAATTCAACCCAAAAACATCACTTTTGACAAACACCTCAGAAATGAAAAAGAAACACATATTCCTGTTCCCCACGGCCTGGAAATCCGAATTCTCACTTAATTTTCGATTCCGAGCTTTCCCTGAAGAGCTAGCCCAAGGTCTAAAACAGCATTCGCGTTATTTCTCAATTCAGCCCAAAAACATCACTTTTGACAAACACCTCAGAAATGAAAAAGAAACACATATTCCTGTTCCCCACGGCCTGGAAATCCGAATTCTCGCTTAATTTTCGATTCCGAGCTTTCCCTGAAGAGCTAGCCCAAGGTCTAAAACAGCATTCGCGTTATATTTCAATTCAGCCCAAAAACATCACTTTTGACAAACACCACAGAAATGAAAAGGAAACACATATTCCTTTTCCCCACGGGCTGGAAAGCTGAATTCTCGCTTAATTTTCGATTCCGAGCCTTCCCTGAAGAGCTAGCCCAAGGTCTAACACATCATTCACCTTAGGATTCAATTCAACCCAAAAACATCACTTTTGAGAAACACCTCAGAAATGAAAAAGAAACACATATTCCTGTTCCCCATGGGCTGGAAAGCCGAATTCTTGATTGATTTTCGATTCCGAGCTTTCCCTGAAGAGCTAGCCCAAGGTCTAACAGAGCATTTGCCTTAGGACTCAATTCAGCCCAAAAACATCACTTTTGAGAAACACCTCAGAAATGAAAAAGAAACACATATTTCTGTTCCCCATGGGTTGGTAAGCCGAATTCTCGCTTTAATTTCGATTCCGAGCCTTCCCTGAAGAGCTAGTCCAAGGTCTAAAACAGCATTCGCGTTATATCTTAATTCAGCCCAAAAACATCACTTTTGAGAAACACCTCAGAAATGAAAAAGAAACACATATTCCTGTTCCCCACGGGCTGGAAAGCCAAATTCTCGCTTGATTTCCGATTCCGAGCTTTCCCTGAAGAGCTAGCCCAAGGTCTAACACAGCATTTGCCTTAGGACTCAATTCAGCCCAAAAACATCACTTTTGAGAAACACCTCAGAAATGAAAAAGAAACACATATTCCTGTTCCCCAAGGGCTGGAAAGCCGAATTCTCGCTTGATTTTCGATTCTGAGCCTTCCCTGAAGAGCTAGCCCAAGGTCTAACACAGCATTCACCTAACTTCCCAATTCAACCCAAAAACATCACTTTTGACAAACACCTCAGAAATGAAAAAGAAACACATATTCCTGTTCCCCACGGCCTGGAAATCCGAATTCTCACTTAATTTTCGATTCCGAGCTTTCCCTGAAGAGCTAGCCCAAGGTCTAAAACAGCATTCGCGTTATTTCTCAATTCAGCCCAAAAACATCACTTTTGACAAACACCTCAGAAATGAAAAAGAAACACATATTCCTGTTCCCCACGGCCTGGAAATCCGAATTCTCGCTTAATTTTCGATTCCGAGCTTTCCCTGAAGAGCTAGCCCAAGGTCTAAAACAGCATTCGCGTTATATTTCAATTCAGCCCAAAAACATCACTTTTGACAAACACCACAGAAATGAAAAGGAAACACATATTCCTGTTCCCCACGGGCTGGAAAGCCGAATTCTCGCTTGATTTTCGATTCCGAGCCTTCCCTGAAGAGCTAGCCCAAGGTCTAACACATCATTCACCTTAGGATTCAATTCAACCCAAAAACATCACTTTTGACAAACACCTCAGAAATGAAAAAGAAACACATATTCCTGTTCCCCATGGGCTGGAAAGCCGAATTCTTGATTGATTTTCGATTCCGAGCTTTCCCTGAAGAGCTAGCCCAAGGTCTAACAGAGCATTTGCCTTAGGACTCAATTCAGCCCAAAAACATCACTTTTGAGAAACACCTCAGAAATGAAAAAGAAACACATATTTCTGTTCCCCATGGGTTGGTAAGCCGAATTCTCGCTTTAATTTCGATTCCGAGCCTTCCCTGAAGAGCTAGTCCAAGGTCTAAAACAGCATTCGCGTTATATCTTAATTCAGCCCAAAAACATCACTTTTGAGAAACACCTCAGAAATGAAAAAGAAACACATATTCCTGTTCCCCACGGGCTGGAAAGCCAAATTCTTGCTTGATTTCCGATTACAAGCCTTCCCTGAAGAGCTAGCCCAAGGTCTAACACAGCATTCGCCTTAGGACTCAATTCAGCCCAAAAACATCACTTTTGAGAAACACCTCAGAAATGAAAAAGAAACACATATTCCTGTTCCCCATGGGCTGGAAAGCCGAATTCTTGATTGATTTTCGATTCCGAGCTTTCCCTGAAGAGCTAGCCCAAGGTCTAACAGAGCATTTGCCTTAGGACTCAATTCAGCCCAAAAACATCACTTTTGAGAAACACCTCAGAAATGAAAAAGAAACACATATTTCTGTTCCCCATGGGTTGGTAAGCCGAATTCTCGCTTTAATTTCGATTCCGAGCCTTCCCTGAAGAGCTAGTCCAAGGTCTAAAACAGCATTCGCGTTATATCTTAATTCAGCCCAAAAACATCACTTTTGAGAAACACCTCAGAAATGAAAAAGAAACACATATTCCTGTTCCCCACGGGCTGGAAAGCCAAATTCTCGCTTGATTTCCGATTCCGAGCTTTCCCTGAAGAGCTAGCCCAAGGTCTAACACAGCATTTGCCTTAGGACTCAATTCAGCCCAAAAACATCACTTTTGAGAAACACCTCAGAAATGAAAAAGAAACACATATTCCTGTTCCCCAAGGGCTGGAAAGCCGAATTCTCGCTTGATTTTCGATTCTGAGCCTTCCCTGAAGAGCTAGCCCAAGGTCTAACACAGCATTCACCTAACTTCCCAATTCAACCCAAAAACATCACTTTTGACAAACACCTCAGAAATGAAAAAGAAACACATATTCCTGTTCCCCACGGCCTGGAAATCCGAATTCTCACTTAATTTTCGATTCCGAGCTTTCCCTGAAGAGCTAGCCCAAGGTCTAAAACAGCATTCGCGTTATTTCTCAATTCAGCCCAAAAACATCACTTTTGACAAACACCTCAGAAATGAAAAAGAAACACATATTCCTGTTCCCCACGGCCTGGAAATCCGAATTCTCGCTTAATTTTCGATTCCGAGCTTTCCCTGAAGAGCTAGCCCAAGGTCTAAAACAGCATTCGCGTTATATTTCAATTCAGCCCAAAAACATCACTTTTGACAAACACCACAGAAATGAAAAGGAAACACATATTCCTGTTCCCCACGGGCTGGAAAGCCGAAATCTCGCTTGATTTTCGATTCCGAGCCTTCCCTGAAGAGCTAGCCCAAGGTCTAACACATCATTCACCTTAGGATTCAATTCAACCCAAAAACATCACTTTTGACAAACACCTCAGAAATGAAAAAGAAACACATATTCCTGTTCCCCATGGGCTGGAAAGCCGAATTCTTGATTGATTTTCGATTCCGAGCTTTCCCTGAAGAGCTAGCCCAAGGTCTAACAGAGCATTTGCCTTAGGACTCAATTCAGCCCAAAAACATCACTTTTGAGAAACACCTCAGAAATGAAAAAGAAACACATATTCCTGTTCCCCATGGGTTGGTAAGCCGAATTCTCGCTTTAATTTCGATTCCGAGCCTTCCCTGAAGAGCTAGTCCAAGGTCTAAAACAGCATTCGCGTTATATCTTAATTCAGCCCAAAAACATCACTTTTGAGAAACACCTCAGAAATGAAAAAGAAACACATATTCCTGTTCCCCACGGGCTGGAAAGCCAAATTCTTGCTTGATTTCCGATTACAAGCCTTCCCTGAAGAGCTAGCCCAAGGTCTAACACAGCATTCGCCTTAGGACTCAATTCAGCCCAAAAACATCACTTTTGACAAACACCTCAGAAATGAAAAAGAAACACATATTTTTGTTCCCCACGGGCTGGTAAGCCGAATTCTCGCTTTAATTTCGATTCGGAGCTTTCCCTGAAGAGCTAGCCCAAGGTCTAACACAGCATTCACCTAAGTTCTCAATCCAGCCCAAAAACATCACTTTTGACAAACAGTTCAGAAATGAAAAAGAAACACATATTCCTGTTCCCCACGGGCTGGTAAGCCGAATTCTCACTTGATTTTCGATTCCGAGCTTTCCCTGAAGAGCTAGCCCAAGGTCTAAAACAGCATTCGCGTTATTTCTCAATTCAGCCCAAAAACATCACTTTTGACAAACACCTCAGAAATGAAAAAGAAACACATATTCCTGTTCCCCACGGCCTGGAAATCCGAATTCTCGCTTAATTTTCGATTCCGAGCTTTCCCTGAAGAGCTAGCCCAAGGTCTAAAACAGCATTCGCGTTATATTTCAATTCAGCCCAAAAACATCACTTTTGACAAACACCACAGAAATGAAAAGGAAACACATATTCCTGTTCCCCACGGGCTGGAAAGCCGAATTCTTGATTGATTTTCGATTCCGAGCTTTCCCTGAAGAGCTAGCCCAAGGTCTGACAGAGCATTTGCCTTAGGACTCAATTCAGCCCAAAAACATCACTTTTGAGAAACACCTCAGAAATGAAAAAGAAACACATATTCCTGTTCCCTACGGGCTGGAAAGCCGAATTCTCGCTTGATTTCCGATTCCGAGCTTTCCCTGAAGAGCTAGCCCAAGGTCTAACACAGCATTCACCTAAGTTCTCAATCCAGCCCAAAAACATCACTTTTGACAAACAGCTCAGAAATGAAAAAGAAACACATATTCCTGTTCCCCATGGGCTGGAAAGCCGAATTCTTGATTGATTTTCGATTCCGAGCTTTCCCTGAAGAGCTAGCCCAAGGTCTAACAGAGCATTTGCCTTAGGACTCAATTCAGCCCAAAAACATCACTTTTGAGAAACACCTCAGAAATGAAAAAGAAACACATATTTCTGTTCCCCATGGGTTGGTAAGCCGAATTCTCGCTTTAATTTCGATTCCGAGCCTTCCCTGAAGAGCTAGTCCAAGGTCTAAAACAGCATTCGCGTTATATCTTAATTCAGCCCAAAAACATCACTTTTGAGAAACACCTCAGAAATGAAAAAGAAACACATATTCCTGTTCCCCACGGGCTGGAAAGCCAAATTCTCGCTTGATTTCCGATTCCGAGCTTTCCCTGAAGAGCTAGCCCAAGGTCTAACACAGCATTTGCCTTAGGACTCAATTCAGCCCAAAAACATCACTTTTGAGAAACACCTCAGAAATGAAAAAGAAACACATATTCCTGTTCCCCAAGGGCTGGAAAGCCGAATTCTCGCTTGATTTTCGATTCTGAGCCTTCCCTGAAGAGCTAGCCCAAGGTCTAACACAGCATTCACCTAACTTCCCAATTCAACCCAAAAACATCACTTTTGACAAACACCTCAGAAATGAAAAAGAAACACATATTCCTGTTCCCCACGGCCTGGAAATCCGAATTCTCACTTAATTTTCGATTCCGAGCTTTCCCTGAAGAGCTAGCCCAAGGTCTAAAACAGCATTCGCGTTATTTCTCAATTCAGCCCAAAAACATCACTTTTGACAAACACCTCAGAAATGAAAAAGAAACACATATTCCTGTTCCCCACGGCCTGGAAATCCGAATTCTCGCTTAATTTTCGATTCCGAGCTTTCCCTGAAGAGCTAGCCCAAGGTCTAAAACAGCATTCGCGTTATATTTCAATTCAGCCCAAAAACATCACTTTTGACAAACACCACAGAAATGAAAAGGAAACACATATTCCTGTTCCCCACGGGCTGGAAAGCCGAATTCTCGCTTGATTTTCGATTCCGAGCCTTCCCTGAAGAGCTAGCCCAAGGTCTAACACATCATTCACCTTAGGATTCAATTCAACCCAAAAACATCACTTTTGACAAACACCTCAGAAATGAAAAAGAAACACATATTCCTGTTCCCCATGGGCTGGAAAGCCGAATTCTTGATTGATTTTCGATTCCGAGCTTTCCCTGAAGAGCTAGCCCAAGGTCTAACAGAGCATTTGCCTTAGGACTCAATTCAGCCCAAAAACATCACTTTTGAGAAACACCTCAGAAATGAAAAAGAAACACATATTTCTGTTCCCCATGGGTTGGTAAGCCGAATTCTCGCTTTAATTTCGATTCCGAGCCTTCCCTGAAGAGCTAGTCCAAGGTCTAAAACAGCATTCGCGTTATATCTTAATTCAGCCCAAAAACATCACTTTTGAGAAACACCTCAGAAATGAAAAAGAAACACATATTCCTGTTCCCCACGGGCTGGAAAGCCAAATTCTTGCTTGATTTCCGATTACAAGCCTTCCCTGAAGAGCTAGCCCAAGGTCTAACACAGCATTCGCCTTAGGACTCAATTCAGCCCAAAAACATCACTTTTGACAAACACCTCAGAAATGAAAAAGAAACACATATTTTTGTTCCCCACGGGCTGGTAAGCCGAATTCTCGCTTTAATTTCGATTCGGAGCTTTCCCTGAAGAGCTAGCCCAAGGTCTAACACAGCATTCACCTAAGTTCTCAATCCAGCCCAAAAACATCACTTTTGACAAACAGCTCAGAAATGAAAAAGAAACACATATTCCTGTTCCCCACGGGCTGGTAAGCCGAATTCTCACTTGATTTTCGATTCCGAGCTTTCCCTGAAGAGCTAGCCCAAGGTCTAAAACAGCATTCGCGTTATTTCTCAATTCAGCCCAAAAACATCACTTTTGACAAACACCTCAGAAATGAAAAAGAAACACATATTCCTGTTCCCCACGGCCTGGAAATCCGAATTCTCGCTTAATTTTCGATTCCGAGCTTTCCCTGAAGAGCTAGCCCAAGGTCTAAAACAGCATTCGCGTTATATTTCAATTCAGCCCAAAAACATCACTTTTGACAAACACCACAGAAATGAAAAGGAAACACATATTCCTGTTCCCCACGGGCTGGAAAGCCGAATTCTTGATTGATTTTCGATTCCGAGCTTTCCCTGAAGAGCTAGCCCAAGGTCTGACAGAGCATTTGCCTTAGGACTCAATTCAGCCCAAAAACATCACTTTTGAGAAACACCTCAGAAATGAAAAAGAAACACATATTCCTGTTCCCTACGGGCTGGAAAGCCGAATTCTCGCTTGATTTCCGATTCCGAGCTTTCCCTGAAGAGCTAGCCCAAGGTCTAACACAGCATTCACCTAAGTTCTCAATCCAGCCCAAAAACATCACTTTTGACAAACAGCTCAGAAATGAAAAAGAAACACATATTCCTGTTCCCCATGGGCTGGAAAGCCGAATTCTTGATTGATTTTCGATTCCGAGCTTTCCCTGAAGAGCTAGCCCAAGGTCTAACAGAGCATTTGCCTTAGGACTCAATTCAGCCCAAAAACATCACTTTTGAGAAACACCTCAGAAATGAAAAAGAAACACATATTTCTGTTCCCCATGGGTTGGTAAGCCGAATTCTCGCTTTAATTTCGATTCCGAGCCTTCCCTGAAGAGCTAGTCCAAGGTCTAAAACAGCATTCGCGTTATATCTTAATTCAGCCCAAAAACATCACTTTTGAGAAACACCTCAGAAATGAAAAAGAAACACATATTCCTGTTCCCCACGGGCTGGAAAGCCAAATTCTCGCTTGATTTCCGATTCCGAGCTTTCCCTGAAGAGCTAGCCCAAGGTCTAACACAGCATTTGCCTTAGGACTCAATTCAGCCCAAAAACATCACTTTTGAGAAACACCTCAGAAATGAAAAAGAAACACATATTCCTGTTCCCCGAGGGCTGGAAAGCCGAATTCTCGCTTGATTTTCGATTCTGAGCCTTCCCTGAAGAGCTAGCCCAAGGTCTAACACAGCATTCACCTAACTTCCCAATTCAACCCAAAAACATCACTTTTGACAAACACCTCAGAAATGAAAAAGAAACACATATTCCTGTTCCCCACGGCCTGGAAATCCGAATTCTCACTTAATTTTCGATTCCGAGCTTTCCCTGAAGAGCTAGCCCAAGGTCTAAAACAGCATTCGCGTTATTTCTCAATTCAGCCCAAAAACATCACTTTTGACAAACACCTCAGAAATGAAAAAGAAACACATATTCCTGTTCCCCACGGCCTGGAAATCCGAATTCTCGCTTAATTTTCGATTCCGAGCTTTCCCTGAAGAGCTAGCCCAAGGTCTAAAACAGCATTCGCGTTATATTTCAATTCAGCCCAAAAACATCACTTTTGACAAACACCACAGAAATGAAAAGGAAACACATATTCCTGTTCCCCACGGACTGGAAAGCCGAATTCTCGCTTGATTTTCGATTCCGAGCCTTCCCTGAAGAGCTAGCCCAAGGTCTAACACATCATTCACCTTAGGATTCAATTCAACCCAAAAACATCACTTTTGACAAACACCTCAGAAATGAAAAAGAAACACATATTCCTGTTCCCCATGGGCTGGAAAGCCGAATTCTTGATTGATTTTCGATTCCGAGCTTTCCCTGAAGAGCTAGCCCAAGGTCTAACAGAGCATTTGCCTTAGGACTCAATTCAGCCCAAAAACATCACTTTTGAGAAACACCTCAGAAATGAAAAAGAAACACATATTTCTGTTCCCCATGGGTTGGTAAGCCGAATTCTCGCTTTAATTTCGATTCCGAGCCTTCCCTGAAGAGCTAGTCCAAGGTCTAAAACAGCATTCGCGTTATATCTTAATTCAGCCCAAAAACATCACTTTTGAGAAACACCTCAGAAATGAAAAAGAAACACATATTCCTGTTCCCCACGGGCTGGAAAGCCAAATTCTTGCTTGATTTCCGATTACAAGCCTTCCCTGAAGAGCTAGCCCAAGGTCTAACACAGCATTCGCCTTAGGACTCAATTCAGCCCAAAAACATCACTTTTGACAAACACCTCAGAAATGAAAAAGAAACACATATTTTTGTTCCCCACGGGCTGGTAAGCCGAATTCTCGCTTTAATTTCGATTCGGAGCTTTCCCTGAAGAGCTAGCCCAAGGTCTAACACATCATTCACCTAAGTTCTCAATCCAGCCCAAAAACATCACTTTTGACAAACAGCTCAGAAATGAAAAAGAAACACATATTCCTGTTCCCCACGGGCTGGTAAGCCGAATTCTCGCTTGATTTTCGATTCCGAGCTTTCCCTGAAGAGCTAGCCCAAGGTCTAAAACAGCATTCGCGTTATTTCTCAATTCAGCCCAAAAACATCACTTTTGACAAACACCTCACAAATGAAAAAGAAACACATATTCCTGTTCCCCACGGCCTGGAAATCCGAATTCTCGCTTAATTTTCGATTCCGAGCTTTCCCTGAAGAGCTAGCCCAAGGTCTAAAACAGCATTCGCGTTATATTTCAATTCAGCCCAAAAACATCACTTTTGACAAACACCACAGAAATGAAAAGGAAACACATATTCCTGTTCCCCACGGGCTGGAAAGCCGAATTCTCGCTTGATTTTCGATTCCGAGCCTTCCCTGAAGAGCTAGCCCAAGGTCTAACACATCATTCACCTTAGGATTCAATTCAACCCAAAAACATCACTTTTGACAAACACCTCAGAAATGAAAAAGAAACACATATTCCTGTTCCCCATGGGCTGGAAAGCCGAATTCTTGATTGATTTTCGATTCCGAGCTTTCCCTGAAGAGCTAGCCCAAGGTCTAACAGAGCATTTGCCTTAGGACTCAATTCAGCCCAAAAACATCACTTTTGAGAAACACCTCAGAAATGAAAAAGAAACACATATTTCTGTTCCCCATGGGTTGGTAAGCCGAATTCTCGCTTTAATTTCGATTCCGAGCCTTCCCTGAAGAGCTAGTCCAAGGTCTAAAACAGCATTCGCGTTATATCTTAATTCAGCCCAAAAACATCACTTTTGAGAAACACCTCAGAAATGAAAAAGAAACACATATTCCTGTTCCCCACGGGCTGGAAAGCCAAATTCTTGCTTGATTTCCGATTACAAGCCTTCCCTGAAGAGCTAGCCCAAGGTCTAACAGAGCATTCGCCTTAGGACTCAATTCAGCCCAAAAACATCACTTTTGACAAACACCTCAGAAATGAAAAAGAAACACATATTTTTGTTCCCCACGGGCTGGTAAGCCGAATTCTCGCTTTAATTTCGATTCGGAGCTTTCCCTGAAGAGCTAGCCCAAGGTCTAACACAGCATTCACCTAAGTTCTCAATCCAGCCCAAAAACATCACTTTTGACAAACAGCTCAGAAATGAAAAAGAAACACATATTCCTGTTCCCCACGGGCTGGTAAGCCGAATTCTCGCTTGATTTTCGATTCCGAGCTTTCCCTGAAGAGCTAGCCCAAGGTCTAAAACAGCATTCGCGTTATTTCTCAATTCAGCCCAAAAACATCACTTTTGACAAACACCTCAGAAATGAAAAAGAAACACATATTCCTGTTCCCCACGGCCTGGAAATCCGAATTCTCACTTAATTTTCGATTCCGAGCTTTCCCTGAAGAGCTAGCCCAAGGTCTAAAACAGCATTCGCGTTATTTCTCAATTCAGCCCAAAAACATCACTTTTGACAAACACCTCAGAAATGAAAAAGAAACACATATTCCTGTTCCCCACGGCCTGGAAATCCGAATTCTCGCTTAATTTTCGATTCCGAGCTTTCCCTGAAGAGCTTGCCCAAGGTCTAAAACAGCATTCGCGTTATATTTCAATTCAGCCCAAAAACATCACTTTTGACAAACACCACAGAAATGAAAAGGAAACACATATTCCTGTTCCCCACGGGCTGGAAAGCCGAATTCTCGCTTGATTTTCGATTCCGAGCCTTCCCTGAAGAACTAGCCCAAGGTCTAACACATCATTCACCTTAGGATTCAATTCAACCCAAAAACATCACTTTTGACAAACACCTCAGAAATGAAAAAGAAACACATATTCCTGTTCCCCATGGGCTGGAAAGCCGAATTCTTGATTGATTTTCGATTCCGAGCTTTCCCTGAAGAGCTAGCCCAAGGTCTAACAGAGCATTTGCCTTAGGACTCAATTCAGCCCAAAAACATCACTTTTGAGAAACACCTCAGAAATGAAAAAGAAACACATATTTCTGTTCCCCATGGGTTGGTAAGCCGAATTCTCGCTTTAATTTCGATTCCGAGCCTTCCCTGAAGAGCTAGTCCAAGGTCTAAAACAGCATTCGCGTTATATCTTAATTCAGCCCAAAAACATCACTTTTGAGAAACACCTCAGAAATGAAAAAGAAACACATATTCCTGTTCCCCACGGGCTGGAAAGCCAAATTCTTGCTTGATTTCCGATTACAAGCCTTCCCTGAAGAGCTAGCCCAAGGTCTAACACAGCATTCGCCTTAGGACTCAATTCAGCCCAAAAACATCACTTTTGACAAACACCTCAGAAATGAAAAAGAAACACATATTTTTGTTCCCCACGGGCTGGTAAGCCGAATTCTCGCTTTAATTTCGATTCGGAGCTTTCCCTGAAGAGCTAGCCCAAGGTCTAACACAGCATTCACCTAAGTTCTCAATCCAGCCCAAAAACATCACTTTTGACAAACAGCTCAGAAATGAAAAAGAAACACATATTCCTGTTCCCCACGGGCTGGTAAGCCGAATTCTCGCTTGATTTTCGATTCCGAGCTTTCCCTGAAGAGCTAGCCCAAGGTCTAAAACAGCATTCGCGTTATTTCTCAATTCAGCCCAAAAACATCACTTTTGACAAACACCTCAGAAATGAAAAAGAAACACATATTCCTGTTCCCCACGGCCTGGAAATCCGAATTCTCGCTTAATTTTCGATTCCGAGCTTTCCCTGAAGAGCTAGCCCAAGGTCTAAAACAGCATTCGCGTTATATTTCAATTCAGCCCAAAAACATCACTTTTGACAAAGAGCTCAGAAATGAAAAAGAAAAACATATTCCTGTTCCCCACGGGCTGGAAAGCCGAATTCTCGCTTGATTTCCGATTCCGAGCTTTCCCTGAAGAGCTAGCCCAAGGTCTAAAACAGCATTCACGTTATATTTCAATTCAGCCCAAAAACATCACTTTTGATAAACACCTCAGAAATAAAAAAGAAACACATATTCCTGTTCCCCACGGGCTGGAAAGCCGAATTCTTGATTGATTTTCGATTCCGAGCTTTCCCTGAAGAGCTCGCCCAAGGTCTAACACAGCATTCGCCTTAGGACTCAATTCAGCCCAAAAACATCACTTTTGACAAACACCTCAGAAATGAAAAAGAAACACATATTTTTGTTCCCCACGGGCTGGTAAGCCGAATTCTCGCTTTAATTTCGATTCCGAGCCTTCCGTGAAGAGCTAGCCCAAGGTCTAACACAGCATTCACCTAAGTTCCCAATTCAACCAAAAAACATCACTTATGACAAACACCTCAGAAATGAAAAAGAAACACATATTCCTGTTCCCCAAGGGCTGGAAAGCCGAATTCTCGCTTGATTTTCGATTCTGAGCCTTCCCTGAAGAGCTAGCCCAAGGTCTAACACAGCATTCACCTAAGTTCCCAATTCAACCCAAAAACATCACTTTTGACAAACACCTCAGAAATGAAAAAGAAACACATATTTCTGTTCCCCATGGGTTGGTAAGCCGAATTCTCGCTTTAATTTCGATTCCGAGCCTTCCCTGAAGAGCTAGTCCAAGGTCTAAAACAGCATTCGCGTTATATCTTAATTCAGCCCAAAAACATCACTTTTGAGAAACACCTCAGAAATGAAAAAGAAACACATATTCCTGTTCCCCACGGGCTGGAAAGCCAAATTCTTGCTTGATTTCCGATTACAAGCCTTCCCTGAAGAGCTAGCCCAAGGTCTAACACAGCATTCGCCTTAGGACTCAATTCAGCCCAAAAACATCACTTTTGACAAACACCTCAGAAATGAAAAAGAAACACATATTTTTGTTCCCCACGGGCTGGTAAGCCGAATTCTCGCTTTAATTTCGATTCCGAGCCTTCCGTGAAGAGCTAGCCCAAGGTCTAACACAGCATTCACCTAAGTTCCCAATTCAACCAAAAAACATCACTTATGACAAACACCTCAGAAATGAAAAAGAAACACATATTCCTGTTCCCCAAGGGCTGGAAAGCCGAATTCTCGCTTGATTTTCAATTCCGAGCCTTCCCTGAAGAGCTAGCCCAAGGTCTAAAACAGCATTCGCGTTATATCTGAATTCAGCCCCAAAACATCACTTTTGACAAAGAGCTCAGAAATGAAAAAGAAAAACATATTCCTGTTCCCCACGGGCTGGAAAGCCGAATTCTCGCTTGATTTCCGATTCCGAGCTTTCCCTGAAGAGCTAGCCCAAGGTCTAAAACAGCATTCACGTTATATTTCAATTCAGCCCAAAAACATCACTTTTGATAAACACCTCAGAAATAAAAAAGAAACACATATTCCTGTTCCCCACGGGCTGGAAAGCCGAATTCTTGATTGATTTTCGATTCCGAGCTTTCCCTGAAGAGCTAGCCCAAGGTCTAACACAGCATTCGCCTTAGGACTCAATTCAGCCCAAAAACATCACTTTTGACAAACACCTCAGAAATGAAAAAGAAACACATATTTTTGTTCCCCACGGGCTGGTAAGCCGAATTCTCGCTTTAATTTCGATTCCGAGCCTTCCGTGAAGAGCTAGCCCAAGGTCTAACACAGCATTCACCTAAGTTCCCAATTCAACCAAAAAACATCACTTATGACAAACACCTCAGAAATGAAAAAGAAACACATATTCCTGTTCCCCAAGGGCTGGAAAGCCGAATTCTCGCTTGATTTTCGATTCTGAGCCTTCCCTGAAGAGCTAGCCCAAGGTCTAACACAGCATTCACCTAAGTTCCCAATTCAACCCAAAAACATCACTTTTGACAAACACCTCAGAAATGAAAAAGAAACACATATTCCTTTTCCCAACGGCCTGGAAATCCGAATTCTCACTTAATTTTCGATTCCGAGCTTTCCCTGAAGAGCTAGCCCAAGGTCTAAAACAGCATTCGCGTTATATTTCAATTCAGCCCAAAAACATCACTTTTGACAAACACCACAGAAATGAAAAGGAAACACATATTCCTGTTCCCCACGGGCTGGAAAGCCGAATTCTCGCTTGATTTTCGATTCCGAGCCTTCCCTGAAGAGCTAGCCCAAGGTCTAACACATCATTCACCTTAGGATTCAATTCAACCCAAAAACATCATTTTTGACAAACACCTCAGAAATGAAAAAGAAACACATATTCCTGTTCCCCACGGGCTGGAAAGCCGAATTCTTGCTTTAATTTCGATTCCGAGCCTTCCGTGAAGAGCTAGCCCAAGGTCTAACACAGCATTCACCTAAGTTCCCAATTCAACCAAAAAACATGACTTATGACAAACACCTCAGAAATGAAAAAGAAACACATATTCCTGTTCCCCAAGGGCTGGAAAGCCGAATTCTCGCTTGATTTTCAATTCCGAGCCTTCCCTGAAGAGCTAGCCCAAGGTCTAAAACAGCATTCGCGTTATATCTGAATTCAGCCCAAAAACATCACTTTTGACAAAGAGCTCAGAAATGAAAAAGAAAAACATATTCCTGTTCCCCACGGGCTGGAAACCCGAATTCTCGCTTGATTTCCGATTCCGAGCTTTCCCTGAAGAGCTAGCCCAAGGTCTAAAACAGCATTCACGTTATATTTCAATTCAGCCCAAAAACATCACTTTTGATAAACACCTCAGAAATAAAAAAGAAACACATATTCCTGTTCCCCACGGGCTGGAAAGCCGAATTCTTGATTGATTTTCGATTCCGAGCTTTCCCTGAAGAGCTCGCCCAAGGTCTAACACAGCATTCGCCTTAGGACTCAATTCAGCCCAAAAACATCACTTTTGACAAACACCTCAGAAATGAAAAAGAAACACATATTTTTGTTCCCCACGGGCTGGTAAGCCGAATTCTCGCTTTAATTTCGATTCCGAGCCTTCCGTGAAGAGCTAGCCCAAGGTCTAACACAGCATTCACCTAAGTTCCCAATTCAACCAAAAAACATCACTTATGACAAACACCTCAGAAATGAAAAAGAAACACATATTCCTGTTCCCCAAGGGCTGGAAAGCCGAATTCTCGCTTGATTTTCGATTCTGAGCCTTCCCTGAAGAGCTAGCCCAAGGTCTAACACAGCATTCACCTAAGTTCCCAATTCAACCCAAAAACATCACTTTTGACAAACACCTCAGAAATGAAAAAGAAACACATATTTCTGTTCCCCATGGGTTGGTAAGCCGAATTCTCGCTTTAATTTCGATTCCGAGCCTTCCCTGAAGAGCTAGTCCAAGGTCTAAAACAGCATTCGCGTTATATCTTAATTCAGCCCAAAAACATCACTTTTGAGAAACACCTCAGAAATGAAAAAGAAACACATATTCCTGTTCCCCACGGGCTGGAAAGCCAAATTCTTGCTTGATTTCCGATTACAAGCCTTCCCTGAAGAGCTAGCCCAAGGTCTAACACAGCATTCGCCTTAGGACTCAATTCAGCCCAAAAACATCACTTTTGACAAACACCTCAGAAATGAAAAAGAAACACATATTTTTGTTCCCCACGGGCTGGTAAGCCGAATTCTCGCTTTAATTTCGATTCCGAGCCTTCCGTGAAGAGCTAGCCCAAGGTCTAACACAGCATTCACCTAAGTTCCCAATTCAACCAAAAAACATCACTTATGACAAACACCTCAGAAATGAAAAAGAAACACATATTCCTGTTCCCCAAGGGCTGGAAAGCCGAATTCTCGCTTGATTTTCAATTCCGAGCCTTCCCTGAAGAGCTAGCCCAAGGTCTAAAACAGCATTCGCGTTATATCTGAATTCAGCCCAAAAACATCACTTTTGACAAAGAGCTCAGAAATGAAAAAGAAAAACATATTCCTGTTCCCCACGGGCTGGAAAGCCGAATTCTCGCTTGATTTCCGATTCCGAGCTTTCCCTGAAGAGCTAGCCCAAGGTCTAAAACAGCATTCACGTTATATTTCAATTCAGCCCAAAAACATCACTTTTGATAAACACCTCAGAAATAAAAAAGAAACACATATTCCTGTTCCCCACGGGCTGGAAAGCCGAATTCTTGATTGATTTTCGATTCCGAGCTTTCCCTGAAGAGCTAGCCCAAGGTCTAACACAGCATTCGCCTTAGGACTCAATTCAGCCCAAAAACATCACTTTTGACAAACACCTCAGAAATGAAAAAGAAACACATATTTTTGTTCCCCACGGGCTGGTAAGCCGAATTCTCGCTTTAATTTCGATTCCGAGCCTTCCGTGAAGAGCTAGCCCAAGGTCTAACACAGCATTCACCTAAGTTCCCAATTCAACCAAAAAACATCACTTATGACAAACACCTCAGAAATGAAAAAGAAACACATATTCCTGTTCCCCAAGGGCTGGAAAGCCGAATTCTCGCTTGATTTTCGATTCTGAGCCTTCCCTGAAGAGCTAGCCCAAGGTCTAACACAGCATTCACCTAAGTTCCCAATTCAACCCAAAAACATCACTTTTGACAAACACCTCAGAAATGAAAAAGAAACACATATTCCTTTTCCCAACGGCCTGGAAATCCGAATTCTCACTTAATTTTCGATTCCGAGCTTTCCCTGAAGAGCTAGCCCAAGGTCTAAAACAGCATTCGCGTTATATTTCAATTCAGCCCAAAAACATCACTTTTGACAAACACCACAGAAATGAAAAGGAAACACATATTCCTGTTCCCCACGGGCTGGAAAGCCGAATTCTCGCTTGATTTTCGATTCCGAGCCTTCCCTGAAGAGCTAGCCCAAGGTCTAACACATCATTCACCTTAGGATTCAATTCAACCCAAAAACATCATTTTTGACAAACACCTCAGAAATGAAAAAGAAACACATATTCCTGTTCCCCACGGGCTGGAAAGCCGAATTCTTGCTTTAATTTCGATTCCGAGCCTTCCGTGAAGAGCTAGCCCAAGGTCTAACACAGCATTCACCTAAGTTCCCAATTCAACCAAAAAACATGACTTATGACAAACACCTCAGAAATGAAAAAGAAACACATATTCCTGTTCCCCAAGGGCTGGAAAGCCCGAAATCTCGCTTGATTTTCAATTCCGAGCCTTCCCTGAAGAGCTAGCCCAGGTCTAAAACAGCATTCGCGTTATATCTGAATTCAGCCCAAAAACAATCACTTTTGACAAAGAGCTCAGAAATGAAAAAGAAAAACATATTCCTGTTCCCCACGGGCTGGAAACCCGAATTCTCGCTTGATTTCCGATTCCGAGCTTTCCCTGAAGAGCTAGCCCAAGGTCTAAAACAGCATCACGTTATATTTCAATTCAGCCCAAAAAACATCACTTTTGATAAACACCTCAGAAATAAAAAAGAAACACATATTCCTGTTCCCCACGGGCTGGAAAGCCGAATTCTTGATTGATTTTCGATTCCGAGCTTTCCCTGAAGAGCTAGCCCAAGGTCTAACACAGCATTCGCCTTAGGACTCAATTCAGCCAAAATCATCACTTTTGACAAACACCTCAGAAATGAAAAAGAAACACATATTTTTGTTCCCCACGGGCTGGTAAGCCGTATTCTCGCTTTAATTTCGATTCCGAGCCTTCCGTGAAGAGCTAGCCCAAGGTCTAACACAGCATTCACCTAAGTTCCCAATTCAACCAAAAAACATCACTTATGACAAACACCTCAGAAATGAAAAAGAAACACATATTCCTGTTCCCCAAGGCTGGAAAGCCGGATTCTCGCTTGATTTTCGATTCTGAGCCTTCCCTGAAGAGCTAGCCCAAGGTCTAACACAGCATTCACCTAAGTTCCCAATTCAACCCAAAAACATCACTTTTGACAAACACCTCAGAAATGAAAAAGAAACACATATTCCTGTTCCCAACGGCCTGGAAATCCGAATTCTCACTTAATTTTCGATTCCGAGCTTTCCCTGAAGAGCTAGCCCAAGGTCTAAAACAGCATTCGCGTTATATTTCAATTCAGCCCAAAAACATCACTTTTGACAAACACCACAGAAATGAAAAGGAAACACATATTCCTGTTCCCCACGGGCTGGAAAGCCGAATTCTCGCTTGATTTTCGATTCCGAGCCTTCCCTGAAGAAGCTAGCCCATGGTCTAACACATCATTCACCTTAGGATTCAATTCAACCCAAAAAAATCACTTTTGACAAATACCTCAGAAATGAAAAAGAAACACATATTCCTGTTCCCCATGGGCTGGAAAGCCGAATTCTTGATTGATTTTCGATTCCGAGCTTTCCCTGAAGAGCTAGCCCAAGGTCTAACAGAGCATTTGCCTTAGGACTCAATTCAGCCCAAAAACATCACTTTTGAGAAACACCTCAGAAATGAAAAAGAAACACATATTTCTGTTCCCCATGGGTTGGTAAGCCGAATTCTCGCTTTAATTTCGATTCCGAGCCTTCCCTGAAGAGCTAGTCCAAGGTCTAAAACAGCATTCGCGTTATATCTTAATTCAGCCCAAAAACATCACTTTTGAGAAACACCTCAGAAATGAAAAAGAAACACATATTCCTGTTCCCCACGGGCTGGAAAGCCAAATTCTTGCTTGATTTCCGATTACAAGCCTTCCCTGAAGAGCTAGCCCAAGGTCTAACACAGCATTCGCCTTAGGACTCAATTCAGCCCAAAAACATCACTTTTGACAAACACCTCAGAAATGAAAAAGAAACACATATTTTTGTTCCCCACGGGCTGGTAAGCCGAATTCTCGCTTTAATTTCGATTCCGAGCCTTCCGTGAAGAGCTAGCCCAAGGTCTAACACAGCATTCACCTAAGTTCCCAATTCAACCAAAAAACATCACTTATGACAAACACCTCAGAAATGAAAAAGAAACACATATTCCTGTTCCCCAAGGGCTGGAAAGCCGAATTCTCGCTTGATTTTCAATTCCGAGCCTTCCCTGAAGAGCTAGCCCAAGGTCTAAAACAGCATTCGCGTTATATCTGAATTCAGCCCAAAAACATCACTTTTGACAAAGAGCTCAGAAATGAAAAAGAAAAACATATTCCTGTTCCCCACGGGCTGGAAAGCCGAATTCTCGCTTGATTTCCGATTCCGAGCTTTCCCTGAAGAGCTAGCCCAAGGTCTAAAACAGCATTCACGTTATATTTCAATTCAGCCCAAAAACATCACTTTTGATAAACACCTCAGAAATAAAAAAGAAACACATATTCCTGTTCCCCACGGGCTGGAAAGCCGAATTCTTGATTGATTTTCGATTCCGAGCTTTCCCTGAAGAGCTCGCCCAAGGTCTAACACAGCATTCGCCTTAGGACTCAATTCAGCCCAAAAACATCACTTTTGACAAACACCTCAGAAATGAAAAAGAAACACATATTTTTGTTCCCCACGGGCTGGTAAGCCGAATTCTCGCTTTAATTTCGATTCCGAGCCTTCCGTGAAGAGCTAGCCCAAGGTCTAACACAGCATTCACCTAAGTTCCCAATTCAACCAAAAAACATCACTTATGACAAACACCTCAGAAATGAAAAAGAAACACATATTCCTGTTCCCCAAGGGCTGGAAAGCCGAATTCTCGCTTGATTTTCGATTCTGAGCCTTCCCTGAAGAGCTAGCCCAAGGTCTAACACAGCATTCACCTAAGTTCCCAATTCAACCCAAAAACATCACTTTTGACAAACACCTCAGAAATGAAAAAGAAACACATATTTCTGTTCCCCATGGGTTGGTAAGCCGAATTCTCGCTTTAATTTCGATTCCGAGCCTTCCCTGAAGAGCTAGTCCAAGGTCTAAAACAGCATTCGCGTTATATCTTAATTCAGCCCAAAAACATCACTTTTGAGAAACACCTCAGAAATGAAAAAGAAACACATATTCCTGTTCCCCACGGGCTGGAAAGCCAAATTCTTGCTTGATTTCCGATTACAAGCCTTCCCTGAAGAGCTAGCCCAAGGTCTAACACAGCATTCGCCTTAGGACTCAATTCAGCCCAAAAACATCACTTTTGACAAACACCTCAGAAATGAAAAAGAAACACATATTTTTGTTCCCCACGGGCTGGTAAGCCGAATTCTCGCTTTAATTTCGATTCCGAGCCTTCCGTGAAGAGCTAGCCCAAGGTCTAACACAGCATTCACCTAAGTTCCCAATTCAACCAAAAAACATCACTTATGACAAACACCTCAGAAATGAAAAAGAAACACATATTCCTGTTCCCCAAGGGCTGGAAAGCCGAATTCTCGCTTGATTTTCAATTCCGAGCCTTCCCTGAAGAGCTAGCCCAAGGTCTAAAACAGCATTCGCGTTATATCTGAATTCAGCCCAAAAACATCACTTTTGACAAAGAGCTCAGAAATGAAAAAGAAAAACATATTCCTGTTCCCCACGGGCTGGAAAGCCGAATTCTCGCTTGATTTCCGATTCCGAGCTTTCCCTGAAGAGCTAGCCCAAGGTCTAAAACAGCATTCACGTTATATTTCAATTCAGCCCAAAAACATCACTTTTGATAAACACCTCAGAAATAAAAAAGAAACACATATTCCTGTTCCCCACGGGCTGGAAAGCCGAATTCTTGATTGATTTTCGATTCCGAGCTTTCCCTGAAGAGCTCGCCCAAGGTCTAACACAGCATTCGCCTTAGGACTCAATTCAGCCCAAAAACATCACTTTTGACAAACACCTCAGAAATGAAAAAGAAACACATATTTTTGTTCCCCACGGGCTGGTAAGCCGAATTCTCGCTTTAATTTCGATTCCGAGCCTTCCGTGAAGAGCTAGCCCAAGGTCTAACACAGCATTCACCTAAGTTCCCAATTCAACCAAAAAACATCACTTATGACAAACACCTCAGAAATGAAAAAGAAACACATATTCCTGTTCCCCAAGGGCTGGAAAGCCGAATTCTCGCTTGATTTTCGATTCTGAGCCTTCCCTGAAGAGCTAGCCCAAGGTCTAACACAGCATTCACCTAAGTTCCCAATTCAACCCAAAAACATCATTTTTGACAAACACCTCAGAAATGAAAAAGAAACACATATTCCTGTTCCCAACGGCCTGGAAATCCGAATTCTCACTTAATTTTCGATTCCGAGCTTTCCCTGAAGAGCTAGCCCAAGGTCTAAAACAGCATTCGCGTTATATTTCAATTCAGCCCAAAAACATCACTTTTGACAAACACCACAGAAATGAAAAGGAAACACATATTCCTGTTCCCCACGGGCTGGAAAGCCGAATTCTCGCTTGATTTTCGATTCCGAGCCTTCCCTGAAGAGCTAGCCCAAGGTCTAACACATCATTCACCTTAGGATTCAATTCAACCCAAAAAAATCACTTTTGACAAATACCTCAGAAATGAAAAAGAAACACATATTCCTGTTCCCCATGGGCTGGAAAGCCGAATTCTTGATTGATTTTCGATTCCGAGCTTTCCCTGAAGAGCTAGCCCAAGGTCTAACAGAGCATTTGCCTTAGGACTCAATTCAGCCCAAAAACATCACTTTTGAGAAACACCTCAGAAATGAAAAAGAAACACATATTTCTGTTCCCCATGGGTTGGTAAGCCGAATTCTCGCTTTAATTTCGATTCCGAGCCTTCCCTGAAGAGCTAGTCCAAGGTCTAAAACAGCATTCGCGTTATATCTTAATTCAGCCCAAAAACATCACTTTTGAGAAACACCTCAGAAATGAAAAAGAAACACATATTCCTGTTCCCCACGGGCTGGAAAGCCAAATTCTTGCTTGATTTCCGATTACAAGCCTTCCCTGAAGAGCTAGCCCAAGGTCTAACACAGCATTCGCCTTAGGACTCAATTCAGCCCAAAAACATCACTTTTGACAAACACCTCAGAAATGAAAAAGAAACACATATTTTTGTTCCCCACGGGCTGGTAAGCCGAATTCTCGCTTTAATTTCGATTCCGAGCCTTCCGTGAAGAGCTAGCCCAAGGTCTAACACAGCATTCACCTAAGTTCCCAATTCAACCAAAAAACATCACTTATGACAAACACCTCAGAAATGAAAAAGAAACACATATTCCTGTTCCCCAAGGGCTGGAAAGCCGAATTCTCGCTTGATTTTCAATTCCGAGCCTTCCCTGAAGAGCTAGCCCAAGGTCTAAAACAGCATTCGCGTTATATCTGAATTCAGCCCAAAAACATCACTTTTGACAAAGAGCTCAGAAATGAAAAAGAAAAACATATTCCTGTTCCCCACGGGCTGGAAAGCCGAATTCTCGCTTGATTTCCGATTCCGAGCTTTCCCTGAAGAGCTAGCCCAAGGTCTAAAACAGCATTCACGTTATATTTCAATTCAGCCCAAAAACATCACTTTTGATAAACACCTCAGAAATAAAAAAGAAACACATATTCCTGTTCCCCACGGGCTGGAAAGCCGAATTCTTGATTGATTTTCGATTCCGAGCTTTCCCTGAAGAGCTCGCCCAAGGTCTAACACAGCATTCGCCTTAGGACTCAATTCAGCCCAAAAACATCACTTTTGACAAACACCTCAGAAATGAAAAAGAAACACATATTTTTGTTCCCCACGGGCTGGTAAGCCGAATTCTCGCTTTAATTTCGATTCCGAGCCTTCCGTGAAGAGCTAGCCCAAGGTCTAACACAGCATTCACCTAAGTTCCCAATTCAACCAAAAAACATCACTTATGACAAACACCTCAGAAATGAAAAAGAAACACATATTCCTGTTCCCCAAGGGCTGGAAAGCCGAATTCTCGCTTGATTTTCGATTCTGAGCCTTCCCTGAAGAGCTAGCCCAAGGTCTAACACAGCATTCACCTAAGTTCCCAATTCAACCCAAAAACATCACTTTTGACAAACACCTCAGAAATGAAAAAGAAACACATATTTCTGTTCCCCATGGGTTGGTAAGCCGAATTCTCGCTTTAATTTCGATTCCGAGCCTTCCCTGAAGAGCTAGTCCAAGGTCTAAAACAGCATTCGCGTTATATCTTAATTCAGCCCAAAAACATCACTTTTGAGAAACACCTCAGAAATGAAAAAGAAACACATATTCCTGTTCCCCACGGGCTGGAAAGCCAAATTCTTGCTTGATTTCCGATTACAAGCCTTCCCTGAAGAGCTAGCCCAAGGTCTAACACAGCATTCGCCTTAGGACTCAATTCAGCCCAAAAACATCACTTTTGACAAACACCTCAGAAATGAAAAAGAAACACATATTTTTGTTCCCCACGGGCTGGTAAGCCGAATTCTCGCTTTAATTTCGATTCCGAGCCTTCCGTGAAGAGCTAGCCCAAGGTCTAACACAGCATTCACCTAAGTTCCCAATTCAACCAAAAAACATCACTTATGACAAACACCTCAGAAATGAAAAAGAAACACATATTCCTGTTCCCCAAGGGCTGGAAAGCCGAATTCTCGCTTGATTTTCAATTCCGAGCCTTCCCTGAAGAGCTAGCCCAAGGTCTAAAACAGCATTCGCGTTATATCTGAATTCAGCCCAAAAACATCACTTTTGACAAAGAGCTCAGAAATGAAAAAGAAAAACATATTCCTGTTCCCCACGGGCTGGAAAGCCGAATTCTCGCTTGATTTCCGATTCCGAGCTTTCCCTGAAGAGCTAGCCCAAGGTCTAAAACAGCATTCACGTTATATTTCAATTCAGCCCAAAAACATCACTTTTGATAAACACCTCAGAAATAAAAAAGAAACACATATTCCTGTTCCCCACGGGCTGGAAAGCCGAATTCTTGATTGATTTTCGATTCCGAGCTTTCCCTGAAGAGCTCGCCCAAGGTCTAACACAGCATTCGCCTTAGGACTCAATTCAGCCCAAAAACATCACTTTTGACAAACACCTCAGAAATGAAAAAGAAACACATATTTTTGTTCCCCACGGGCTGGTAAGCCGAATTCTCGCTTTAATTTCGATTCCGAGCCTTCCGTGAAGAGCTAGCCCAAGGTCTAACACAGCATTCACCTAAGTTCCCAATTCAACCAAAAAACATCACTTATGACAAACACCTCAGAAATGAAAAAGAAACACATATTCCTGTTCCCCAAGGGCTGGAAAGCCGAATTCTCGCTTGATTTTCGATTCTGAGCCTTCCCTGAAGAGCTAGCCCAAGGTCTAACACAGCATTCACCTAAGTTCCCAATTCAACCCAAAAACATCACTTTTGACAAACACCTCAGAAATGAAAAAGAAACACATATTCCTGTTCCCAACGGCCTGGAAATCCGAATTCTCACTTAATTTTCGATTCCGAGCTTTCCCTGAAGAGCTAGCCCAAGGTCTAAAACAGCATTCGCGTTATATTTCAATTCAGCCCAAAAACATCACTTTTGACAAACACCACAGAAATGAAAAGGAAACACATATTCCTGTTCCCCACGGGCTGGAAAGCCGAATTCTCGCTTGATTTTCGATTCCGAGCCTTCCCTGAAGAGCTAGCCCAAGGTCTAACACATCATTCACCTTAGGATTCAATTCAACCCAAAAACATCATTTTTGACAAACACCTCAGAAATGAAAAAGAAACACATATTCCTGTTCCCCACGGGCTGGAAAGCCGAATTCTTGCTTGATTTCCGATTACGAGCCTTCCCTGAAGAGCTAGCCCAAGGTCTAACACAGCATTCACCTAAGTTCTCAATTCAGCCCAAAAACATCACTTTTGACAAACACCTCAGAAATGAAAAAGAAACACATATTCCTGTTCCCCACGGGCTGGTAAGCCGAATTCTCGCTTGATTTTCGATTCCGAGCTTTCCCTGAAGAGCTAGCCCAAGGTCTAAAACAGCATTCGCGTTATATCTTAATTCAGCCCAAAAACATCACTTTTGATAAACACCTCAGAAATAAAAAAGAAACACATATTTTTGTTCCCCACGGGCTGGTAAGCCGAATTCTCGCTTTAATTTCGATTCCGAGCCTTCCGTGAAGAGCTAGCCCAAGGTCTAACACAGCATTCACCTAAGTTCCCAATTCAACCAAAAAACATCACTTATGACAAACACCTCAGAAATGAAAAAGAAACACATATTCCTGTTCCCCAAGGGCTGGAAAGCCGAATTCTCGCTTGATTTTCAATTCCGAGCCTTCCCTGAAGAGCTAGCCCAAGGTCTAAAACAGCATTCGCGTTATATCTGAATTCAGCCCAAAAACATCACTTTTGACAAAGAGCTCAGAAATGAAAAAGAAACACATATTCCTGTTCCCCACGGGCTGGAAAGCCAAATTCTCGCTTGATTTCCGATTCCGAGCTTTCCCTGAAGAGCTAGCCCAAGGTCTAACACAGCATTTGCCTTAGGACTCAATTCAGCCCAAAAACATCACTTTTGAGAAACACCTCAGAAATGAAAAAGAAACACATATTCCTGTTCCCCACGGCCTGGAAATCCGAATTCTCGCTTAATTTTCGATTCCGAGCTTTCCCTGAAGAGCTAGCCCAAGGTCTAACACAGCATTCGCGTTATATTTCAATTCAGCCCAAAAACATCACTTTTGACAAACACCACAGAAATGAAAAGGAAACACATATTCCTGTTCCACACGGGCTGGAAAGCCGAATTCTCGCTTGATTTTCGATTCCGAGCCTTCCCTGAAGAGCTAGCCCAAGGTCTAACACATCATTCACCTTAGGATTCAATTCAACCCAAAAACATCACTTTTGACAAACACCTCAGAAATGAAAAAGAAACACATATTCCTGTTCCCCATGGGCTGGAAAGCCGAATTCTTGATTGATTTTCGATTCCGAGCTTTCCCTGAAGAGCTAGCCCAAGGTCTAACAGAGCATTTGCCTTAGGACTCAATTCAGCCCAAAAACATCACTTTTGAGAAACACCTCAGAAATGAAAAAGAAACACATATTTCTGTTCCCCATGGGTTGGTAAGCCGAATTCTCGCTTTAATTTCGATTCCGAGCCTTCCCTGAAGAGCTAGTCCAAGGTCTAAAACAGCATTCGCGTTATATCTTAATTCAGCCCAAAAACATCACTTTTGAGAAACACCTCAGAAATGAAAAAGAAACACATATTCCTGTTCCCCACGGGCTGGAAAGCCAAATTCTTGCTTGATTTCCGATTACAAGCCTTCCCTGAAGAGCTAGCCCAAGGTCTGACACAGCATTCGCCTTAGGACTCAATTCAGCCCAAAAACATCACTTTTGACAAACACCTCAGAAATGAAAAAGAAACACATATTTTTGTTCCCCACGGGCTGGTAAGCCGAATTCTCGCTTTAATTTCGATTCGGAGCTTTCCCTGAAGAGCTAGCCCAAGGTCTAACACAGCATTCGCGTTATTTCTCAATTCAGCCCAAAAACATCACTTTTGACAAACACCTCAGAAATGAAAAAGAAACACATATTCCTGTTCCCCACGGCCTGGAAATCCGAATTCTCGCTTAATTTTCGATTCCGAGCTTTCCCTGAAGAGCTAGCCCAAGGTCTAAAACAGCATTCGCGTTATATTTCAATTCAGCCCAAAAACATCACTTTTGACAAACACCACAGAAATGAAAAGGAAACACATATTCCTGTTCCCCACGGGCTGGAAAGCCGAATTCTCGCTTGATTTTCGATTCCGAGCCTTCCCTGAAGAGCTAGCCCAAGGTCTAACACATCATTCACCTTAGGATTCAATTCAACCCAAAAACATCACTTTTGACAAACACCTCAGAAATGAAAAAGAAACACATATTCCTGTTCCCCATGGGCTGGAAAGCCGAATTCTTGATTGAGTTTCGATTCCGAGCTTTCCCTGAAGAGCTAGCCCAAGGTCTAACAGAGCATTTGCCTTAGGACTCAATTCAGCCCAAAAACATCACTTTTGAGAAACACCTCAGAAATGAAAAAGAAACACATATTTCTGTTCCCCATGGGTTGGTAAGCCGAATTCTCGCTTTAATTTCGATTCCGAGCCTTCCCTGAAGAGCTAGTCCAAGGTCTAAAACAGCATTCGCGTTATATCTTAATTCAGCCCAAAAACATCACTTTTGAGAAACACCTCAGAAATGAAAAAGAAACACATATTCCTGTTCCCCACGGGCTGGAAAGCCAAATTCTTGCTTGATTTCCGATTACAAGCCTTCCCTGAAGAGCTAGCCCAAGGTCTAACACAGCATTCGCCTTAGGACTCAATTCAGCCCAAAAACATCACTTTTGACAAACACCTCAGAAATGAAAAAGAAACACATATTTTTGTTCCCCACAGGCTGGTAAGCCGAATTCTCGCTTTAATTTCGATTCGGAGCTTTCCCTGAAGAGCTAGCCCAAGGTCTAACACAGCATTCACCTAAGTTCTCAATTCAGCCCAAAAACATCACTTTTGACAAACACCTCAGAAATGAAAAAGAAACACATATTCCTGTTCCCCACGGCCTGGAAATCCGAATTCTCGCTTAATTTTCGATTCCGAGCTTTCCCTGAAGAGCTAGCCCAAGGTCTAAAACAGCATTCGCGTTATATTTCAATTCAGCCCAAAAACATCACTTTTGACAAACACCACAGAAATGAAAAGGAAACACATATTCCTGTTCCCCACGGGCTGGAAAGCCGAATTCTCGCTTAATTTTCGATTCCGAGCCTTCCCTGAAGAGCTAGCCCAAGGTCTAACACATCATTCACCTTAGGATTCAATTCAACCCAAAAACATCACTTTTGACAAACACCTCAGAAATGAAAAAGAAACACATATTCCTGTTCCCCATGGGCTGGAAAGCCGAATTCTTGATTGATTTTCGATTCCGAGCTTTCCCTGAAGAGCTAGCCCAAGGTCTAACAGAGCATTTGCCTTAGGACTCAATTCAGCCCAAAAACATCACTTTTGAGAAACACCTCAGAAATGAAAAAGAGACACATATTTCTGTTCCCCATGGGTTGGTAAGCCGAATTCTCGCTTTAATTTCGATTCCGAGCCTTCCCTGAAGAGCTAGTCCAAGGTCTAAAACAGCATTCGCGTTATATCTTAATTCAGCCCAAAAACATCACTTTTGAGAAACACCTCAGAAATGAAAAAGAAACACATATTCCTGTTCCCCACGGGCTGGAAAGCCAAATTCTCGCTTGATTTCCGATTCCGAGCTTTCCCTGAAGAGCTAGCCCAAGGTCTAACACAGCATTTGCCTTAGGACTCAATTCAGCCCAAAAACATCACTTTTGACAAACACCACAGAAATGAAAAGGAAACACATATTCCTGTTCCCCACGGGCTGGAAAGCCGAATTCTCGCTTGATTTTCGATTCCGAGCCTTCCCTGAAGAGCTAGCCCAAGGTCTAACACATCATTCACCTTAGGATTCAATTCAACCCAAAAACATCACTTTTGACAAACACCTCAGAAATGAAAAAGAAACACATATTCCTGTTCCCCATGGGCTGGAAAGCCGAATTCTTGATTGATTTTCGATTCCGAGCTTTCCCTGAAGAGCTAGCCCAAGGTCTAACAGAGCATTTGCCTTAGGACTCAATTCAGCCCAAAAACATCACTTTTGAGAAACACCTCAGAAATGAAAAAGAAACACATATTTCTGTTCCCCATGGGTTGGTAAACCGAATTCTCGCTTTAATTTCGATTCCGAGCCTTCCCTGAAGAGCTAGTCCAAGGTCTAAAACAGCATTCGCGTTATATCTTAATTCAGCCCAAAAACATCACTTTTGAGAAACACCTCAGAAATGAAAAAGAAACACATATTCCTGTTCCCCACGGGCTGGAAAGCCAAATTCTTGCTTGATTTCCGATTACAAGCCTTCCCTGAAGAGCTAGCCCAAGGTCTAACACAGCATTCGCCTTAGGACTCAATTCAGCCCAAAAACATCACTTTTGACAAACACCTCAGAAATGAAAAAGAAACACATATTTTTGTTCCCCACGGGCTGGTAAGCCGAATTCTCGCTTTAATTTCGATTCGGAGCTTTCCCTGAAGAGCTAGCCCAAGGTCTAACACAGCATTCACCTAAGTTCTCAATCCAGCCCAAAAACATCACTTTTGACAAACAGCTCAGAAATGAAAAAGAAACACATATTCCTGTTCCCCACGGGCTGGTAAGCCGAATTCTCGCTTGATTTTCGATTCCGAGCTTTCCCTGAAGAGCTAGCCCAAGGTCTAAAACAGCATTCGCGTTATTTCTCAATTCAGCCCAAAAACATCACTTTTGACAAACACCTCAGAAATGAAAAAGAAACACATATTCCTGTTCCCCACGGCCTGGAAATCCGAATTCTCGCTTAATTTTCGATTCCGAGCTTTCCCTGAAGAGCTAGCCCAAGGTCTAAAACAGCATTCGCGTTATATTTCAATTCAGCCCAAAAACATCACTTTTGACAAACACCACAGAAATGAAAAGGAAACACATATTCCTGTTCCCCACGGGCTGGAAAGCCGAATTCTTGATTGATTTTCGATTCCGAGCTTTCCCTGAAGAGCTAGCCCAAGGTCTGACAGAGCATTTGCCTTAGGACTCAATTCAGCCCAAAAACATCACTTTTGAGAAACACCTCAGAAATGAAAAAGAAACACATATTCCTGTTCCCTACGGGCTGGAAAGCCGAATTCTCGCTTGATTTCCGATTCCGAGCTTTCCCTGAAGAGCTAGCCCAAGGTCTAACACAGCATTCACCTAAGTTCTCAATCCAGCCCAAAAACATCACTTTTGACAAACAGCTCAGAAATGAAAAAGAAACACATATTCCTGTTCCCCACGGGCTGGTAAGCCGAATTCTCGCTTGATTTTCGATTCCGAGCTTTCCCTGAAGAGCTAGCCCAAGGTCTAAAACAGCATTCGCGTTATTTCTCAATTCAGCCCAAAAACATCACTTTTGACAAACACCTCAGAAATGAAAAAGAAACACATATTCCTGTTCCCCATGGGCTGGAAAGCCGAATTCTTGATTGATTTTCGATTCCGAGCTTTCCCTGAAGAGCTAGCCCAAGGTCTAACAGAGCATTTGCCTTAGGACTCAATTCAGCCCAAAAACATCACTTTTGAGAAACACCTCAGAAATGAAAAAGAAACACATATTTCTGTTCCCCATGGGTTGGTAAGCCGAATTCTCGCTTTAATTTCGATTCCGAGCCTTCCCTGAAGAGCTAGTCCAAGGTCTAAAACAGCATTCGCGTTATATCTTAATTCAGCCCAAAAGCATCACTTTTGAGAAACACCTCAGAAATGAAAAAGAAACACATATTCCTGTTCCCCACGGGCTGGAAAGCCAAATTCTTGCTTGATTTCCGATTACAAGCCTTCCCTGAAGAGCTAGCCCAAGGTCTAACACAGCATTCGCCTTAGGACTCAATTCAGCCCAAAAACATCACTTTTGACAAACACCTCAGAAATGAAAAAGAAACACATATTTTTGTTCCCCACGGGCTGGTAAGCCGAATTCTCGCTTTAATTTCGATTCCGAGCCTTCCGTGAAGAGCTAGCCCAAGGTCTAATACAGCATTCACCTAAGTTCCCAATTCAACCAAAAAACATCACTTATGACAAACACCTCAGAAATGAAAAAGAAACACATATTCCTGTTCCCCAAGGGCTGGAAAGCCGAATTCTCGCTTGATTTTCAATTCCGAGCCTTCCCTGAAGAGCTAGCCCAAGGTCTAAAACAGCATTCGCGTTATATCTGAATTCAGCCCAAAAACATCACTTTTGACAAAGAGCTCAGAAATGAAAAAGAAAAACATATTCCTGTTCCCCACGGGCTGGAAAGCCGAATTCTCGCTTGATTTCCGATTCCGAGCTTTCCCTGAAGAGCTAGCCCAAGGTCTAAAACAGCATTCACGTTATATTTCAATTCAGCCCAAAAACATCACTTTTGATAAACACCTCAGAAATAAAAAAGAAACACATATTCCTGTTCCCCACGGGCTGGAAAGCCGAATTCTTGATTGATTTTCGATTCCGAGCTTTCCCTGAAGAGCTAGCCCAAGGTCTAACACAGCATTCGCCTTAGGACTCAATTCAGCCCAAAAACATCACTTTTGACAAACACCTCAGAAATGAAAAAGAAACACATATTTTTGTTCCCCACGGGCTGGTAAGCCGAATTCTCGCTTTAATTTCGATTCCGAGCCTTCCGTGAAGAGCTAGCCCAAGGTCTAACACAGCATTCACCTAAGTTCCCAATTCAACCAAAAAACATCACTTATGACAAACACCTCAGAAATGAAAAAGAAACACATATTCCTGTTCCCCAAGGGCTGGAAAGCCGAATTCTCGCTTGATTTTCGATTCTGAGCCTTCCCTGAAGAGCTAGCCCAAGGTCTAACACAGCATTCACCTAAGTTCCCAATTCAACCCAAAAACATCACTTTTGACAAACACCTCAGAAATGAAAAAGAAACACATATTCCTGTTCCCAACGGCCTGGAAATCCGAATTCTCACTTAATTTTCGATTCCGAGCTTTCCCTGAAGAGCTAGCCCAAGGTCTAAAACAGCATTCGCGTTATATTTCAATTCAGCCCAAAAACATCACTTTTGACAAACACCACAGAAATGAAAAGGAAACACATATTCCTGTTCCCCACGGGCTGGAAAGCCGAATTCTCGCTTGATTTTCGATTCCGAGCCTTCCCTGAAGAGCTAGCCCAAGGTCTAACACATCATTCACCTTAGGATTCAATTCAACCCAAAAACATCACTTTTGACAAACACCTCAGAAATGAAAAAGAAACACATATTCCTGTTCCCCATGGGCTGGAAAGCCGAATTCTTGATTGATTTTCGATTCCGAGCTTTCCCTGAAGAGCTAGCCCAAGGTCTAACAGAGCATTTGCCTTAGGACTCAATTCAGCCCAAAAACATCACTTTTGAGAAACACCTCAGAAATGAAAAAGAAACACATATTTCTGTTCCCCATGGGTTGGTAAGCCGAATTCTCGCTTTAATTTCGATTCCGAGCCTTCCCTGAAGAGCTAGTCCAAGGTCTAAAACAGCATTCGCGTTATATCTTAATTCAGCCCAAAAACATCACTTTTGAGAAACACCTCAGAAATGAAAAAGAAACACATATTCCTGTTCCCCACGGGCTGGAAAGCCAAATTCTTGCTTGATTTCCGATTACAAGCCTTCCCTGAAGAGCTAGCCCAAGGTCTAACACAGCATTCGCCTTAGGACTCAATTCAGCCCAAAAACATCACTTTTGACAAACACCTCAGAAATGAAAAAGAAACACATATTTTTGTTCCCCACGGGCTGGTAAGCCGAATTCTCGCTTTAATTTCGATTCGGAGCTTTCCCTGAAGAGCTAGCCCAAGGTCTAACACAGCATTCACCTAAGTTCTCAATCCAGCCCAAAAACATCACTTTTGACAAACAGCTCAGAAATGAAAAAGAAACACATATTCCTGTTCCCCACGGGCTGGTAAGCCGAATTCTCGCTTGATTTTCGATTCCGAGCTTTCCCTGAAGAGCTAGCCCAAGGTCTAAAACAGCATTCGCGTTATTTCTCAATTCAGCCCAAAAACATCACTTTTGACAAACACCTCAGAAATGAAAAAGAAACACATATTCCTGTTCCCCACGGCCTGGAAATCCGAATTCTCACTTAATTTTCGATTCCGAGCTTTCCCTGAAGAGCTAGCCCAAGGTCTAAAACAGCATTCGCGTTATTTCTCAATTCAGCCCAAAAACATCACTTTTGACAAACACCTCAGAAATGAAAAAGAAACACATATTCCTGTTCCCCACGGCCTGGAAATCCGAATTCTCGCTTAATTTTCGATTCCGAGCTTTCCCTGAAGAGCTAGCCCAAGGTCTAAAACAGCATTCGCGTTATATTTCAATTCAGCCCAAAAACATCACTTTTGACAAACACCATAGAAATGAAAAGGAAACACATATTCCTGTTCCCCACGGGCTGGAAAGCCGAATTCTCGCTTAATTTTCGATTCCGAGCCTTCCCTGAAGAGCTAGCCCAAGGTCTAACACATCATTCACCTTAGGATTCAATTCAACCCAAAAACATCACTTTTGACAAACACCTCAGAAATGAAAAAGAAACACATATTCCTGTTCCCCATGGGCTGGAAAGCCGAATTCTTGATTGATTTTCGATTCCGAGCTTTCCCTGAAGAGCTAGCCCAAGGTCTAACAGAGCATTTGCCTTAGGACTCAATTCAGCCCAAAAACATCACTTTTGAGAAACACCTCAGAAATGAAAAAGAAACACATATTTCTGTTCCCCATGGGTTGGTAAGCCGAATTCTCGCTTTAATTTCGATTCCGAGCCTTCCCTGAAGAGCTAGTCCAAGGTCTAAAACAGCATTCGCGTTATATCTTAATTCAGCCCAAAAACATCACTTTTGAGAAACACCTCAGAAATGAAAAAGAAACACATATTCCTGTTCCCCACGGGCTGGAAAGCCAAATTCTTGCTTGATTTCCGATTACAAGCCTTCCCTGAAGAGCTAGCCCAAGGTCTAACACAGCATTCGCCTTAGGACTCAATTCAGCCCAAAAACATCACTTTTGACAAACACCTCAGAAATGAAAAAGAAACACATATTTTTGTTCCCCACGGGCTGGTAAGCCGAATTCTCGCTTTAATTTCGATTCGGAGCTTTCCCTGAAGAGCTAGCCCAAGGTCTAACACAGCATTCACCTAAGTTCTCAATCCAGCCCAAAAACATCACTTTTGACAAACAGCTCAGAAATGAAAAAGAAACACATATTCCTGTTCCCCACGGGCTGGTAAGCCGAATTCTCGCTTGATTTTCGATTCCGAGCTTTCCCTGAAGAGCTAGCCCAAGGTCTAAAACAGCATTCGCGTTATTTCTCAATTCAGCCCAAAAACATCACTTTTGACAAACACCTCAGAAATGAAAAAGAAACACATATTCCTGTTCCCCACGGCCTGGAAAGCCGAATTCTTGATTGATTTTCGATTCCGAGCTTTCCCTGAAGAGCTAGCCCAAGGTCTAACAGAGCATTTGCCTTAGGACTCAATTCAGCCCAAAAACATCACTTTTGAGAAACACCTCAGAAATGAAAAAGAAACACATATTTCTGTTCCCCATGGGTTGGTAAGCCGAATTCTCGCTTTAATTTCGATTCCGAGCCTTCCCTGAGGAGCTAGTCCAAGGTCTAAAACAGCATTCGCGTTATATCTTAATTCAGCCCAAAAACATCACTTTTGAGAAACACCTCAGAAATGAAAAAGAAACACATATTCCTGTTCCCCACGGGCTGGAAAGCCGAATTCTTGATTGATTTTCGATTCCGAGCTTTCCCTGAAGAGCTAGCCCAAGGTCTGACAGAGCATTTGCCTTAGGACTCAATTCAGCCCAAAAACATCACTTTTGAGAAACACCTCAGAAATGAAAAAGAAACACATATTCCTGTTCCCTACGGGCTGGAAAGCCGAATTCTCGCTTGATTTCCGATTCCGAGCTTTCCCTGAAGAGCTAGCCCAAGGTCTAACACAGCATTCACCTAAGTTCTCAATCCAGCCCAAAAACATCACTTTTGACAAACAGCTCAGAAATGAAAAAGAAACACATATTCCTGTTCCCCACGGGCTGGTAAGCCGAATTCTCGCTTGATTTTCGATTCCGAGCTTTCCCTGAAGAGCTAGCCCAAGGTCTAAAACAGCATTCGCGTTATTTCTCAATTCAGCCCAAAAACATCACTTTTGACAAACACCTCAGAAATGAAAAAGAAACACATATTCCTGTTCCCCATGGGCTGGAAAGCCGAATTCTTGATTGATTTTCGATTCCGAGCTTTCCCTGAAGAGCTAGCCCAAGGTCTAACAGAGCATTTGCCTTAGGACTCAATTCAGCCCAAAAACATCACTTTTGAGAAACACCTCAGAAATGAAAAAGAAACACATATTTCTGTTCCCCATGGGTTGGTAAGCCGAATTCTCGCTTTAATTTCGATTCCGAGCCTTCCCTGAAGAGCTAGTCCAAGGTCTAAAACAGCATTCGCGTTATATCTTAATTCAGCCCAAAAACATCACTTTTGAGAAACACCTCAGAAATGAAAAAGAAACACATATTCCTGTTCCCCACGGGCTGGAAAGCCAAATTCTTGCTTGATTTCCGATTACAAGCCTTCCCTGAAGAGCTAGCCCAAGGTCTAACACAGCATTCGCCTTAGGACTCAATTCAGCCCAAAAACATCACTTTTGACAAACACCTCAGAAATGAAAAAGAAACACATATTTTTGTTCCCCACGGGCTGGTAAGCCGAATTCTCGCTTTAATTTCGATTCCGAGCCTTCCGTGAAGAGCTAGCCCAAGGTCTAACACAGCATTCACCTAAGTTCCCAATTCAACCAAAAAACATCACTTATGACAAACACCTCAGAAATGAAAAAGAAACACATATTCCTGTTCCCCGCGGGCTGGAAAGCCGAATTCTCGCTTGATTTTCGATTCTGAGCCTTCCCTGAAGAGCTAGCCCAAGGTCTAACACAGCATTCACCTAAGTTCCCAATTCAACCCAAAAACATCACTTTTGACAAACACCTCAGAAATGAAAAAGAAACACATATTCCTGTTCCCAACGGCCTGGAAATCCGAATTCTCACTTAATTTTCGATTCCGAGCTTTCCCTGAAGAGCTAGCCCAAGGTCTAAAACAGCATTCGCGTTATATTTCAATTCAGCCCAAAAACATCACTTTTGACAAACACCACAGAAATGAAAAGGAAACACATATTCCTGTTCCCCACGGGCTGGAAAGCCGAATTCTCGCTTGATTTTCGATTCCGAGCCTTCCCTGAAGAGCTAGCCCAAGGTCTAACACATCATTCACCTTAGGATTCAATTCAACCCAAAAACATCATTTTTGACAAACACCTCAGAAATGAAAAAGAAACACATATTCCTGTTCCCCACGGGCTGGAAAGCCGAATTCTTGCTTTAATTTCGATTCCGAGCCTTCCGTGAAGAGCTAGCCCAAGGTCTAACACAGCATTCACCTAAGTTCCCAATTCAACCAAAAAACATCACTTATGACAAACACCTCAGAAATGAAAAAGAAACACATATTCCTGTTCCCCAAGGGCTGGAAAGCCGAATTCTCGCTTGATTTTCAATTCCGAGCCTTCCCTGAAGAGCTAGCCCAAGGTCTAAAACAGCATTCGCGTTATATCTGAATTCAGCCCAAAAACATCACTTTTGACAAAGAGCTCAGAAATGAAAAAGAAAAACATATTCCTGTTCCCCACGGGCTGGAAACCCGAATTCTCGCTTGATTTCCGATTCCGAGCTTTCCCTGAAGAGCTAGCCCAAGGTCTAAAACAGCATTCACGTTATATTTCAATTCAGCCCAAAAACATCACTTTTGATAAACACCTCAGAAATAAAAAAGAAACACATATTCCTGTTCCCCACGGGCTGGAAAGCCGAATTCTTGATTGATTTTCGATTCCGAGCTTTCCCTGAAGAGCTAGCCCAAGGTCTAACACAGCATTCACCTTAGGACTCAATTCAGCCCAAAAACATCACTTTTGACAAACACCTCAGAAATGAAAAAGAAACACATATTTTTGTTCCCCACGGGCTGGTAAGCCGAATTCTCGCTTTAATTTCGATTCCGAGCCTTCCGTGAAGAGCTAGCCCAAGGTCTAACACAGCATTCACCTAAGTTCCCAATTCAACCCAAAAACATCACTTATGACAAACACCTCAGAAATGAAAAAGAAACACATATTCCTGTTCCCCACGGCCTGGAAATCCGAATTCTCACTTAATTTTCGATTCTGAGCTTTCCCTGAAGAGCTAGCCCAAGGTCTAAAACAGCATTCGCGTTATATTTCAATTCAGCCCAAAAACATCACTTTTGACAAACACCACAGAAATGAAAAGGAAACACATATTCCTGTTCCCCACGGGCTGGAAAGCCGAATTCTCGCTTGATTTTCGATTCCGAGCCTTCCCTGAAGAGCTAGCCCAAGGTCTAACACATCATTCACCTTAGGATTCAATTCAACCCAAAAAAATCACTTTTGACAAATACCTCAGAAATGAAAAAGAAACACATATTCCTGTTCCCCATGGGCTGGAAAGCCGAATTCTTGATTGATTTTCGATTCCGAGCTTTCCCTGAAGAGCTAGCCCAAGGTCTAACAGAGCATTTGCCTTAGGACTCAATTCAGCCCAAAAACATCACTTTTGAGAAACACCTCAGAAATGAAAAAGAAACACATATTTCTGTTCCCCATGGGTTGGTAAGCCGAATTCTCGCTTTAATTTCGATTCCGAGCCTTCCCTGAAGAGCTAGTCCAAGGTCTAAAACAGCATTCGCGTTATATCTTAATTCAGCCCAAAAACATCACTTTTGAGAAACACCTCAGAAATGAAAAAGAAACACATATTCCTGTTCCCCATGGGCTGGAAAGCCAAATTCTTGCTTGATTTCCGATTACAAGCCTTCCCTGAAGAGCTAGCCCAAGGTCTAACACAGCATTCGCCTTAGGACTCAATTCAGCCCAAAAACATCACTTTTGACAAACACCTCAGAAATGAAAAAGAAACACATATTTTTGTTCCCCACGGGCTGGTAAGCCGAATTCTCGCTTTAATTTCGATTCCGAGCCTTCCGTGAAGAGCTAGCCCAAGGTCTAACACAGCATTCACCTAAGTTCCCAATTCAACCAAAAAACATCACTTATGACAAACACCTCAGAAATGAAAAAGAAACACATATTCCTGTTCCCCAAGGGCTGGAAAGCCGAATTCTCGCTTGATTTTCAATTCCGAGCCTTCCCTGAAGAGCTAGCCCAAGGTCTAAAACAGCATTCGCGTTATATCTGAATTCAGCCCAAAAACATCACTTTTGACAAAGAGCTCAGAAATGAAAAAGAAAAACATATTCCTGTTCCCCACGGGCTGGAAAGCCGAATTCTCGCTTGATTTCCGATTCCGAGCTTTCCCTGAAGAGCTAGCCCAAGGTCTAAAACAGCATTCACGTTATATTTGAATTCAGCCCAAAAACATCACTTTTGATAAACACCTCAGAAATAAAAAAGAAACACATATTCCTGTTCCCCACGGGCTGGAAAGCCGAATTCTTGATTGATTTTCGATTCCGAGCTTTCCCTGAAGAGCTCGCCCAAGGTCTAACACAGCATTCGCCTTAGGACTCAATTCAGCCCAAAAACATCACTTTTGACAAACACCTCAGAAATGAAAAAGAAACACATATTTTTGTTCCCCACGGGCTGGTAAGCCGAATTCTCGCTTTAATTTCGATTCCGAGCCTTCCGTGAAGAGCTAGCCCAAGGTCTAACACAGCATTCACCTAAGTTCCCAATTCAACCAAAAAACATCACTTATGACAAACACCTCAGAAATGAAAAAGAAACACATATTCCTGTTCCCCAAGGGCTGGAAAGCCGAATTCTCGCTTGATTTTCGATTCTGAGCCTTCCCTGAAGAGCTAGCCCAAGGTCTAACACAGCATTCACCTAAGTTCCCAATTCAACCCAAAAACATCACTTTTGACAAACACCTCAGAAATGAAAAGGAAACACATATTCCTGTTCCCAACGGCCTGGAAATCCGAATTCTCACTTAATTTTCGATTCCGAGCTTTCCCTGAAGAGCTAGCCCAAGGTCTAAAACAGCATTCGCCTAAGTTCTCAATTCAGCCCAAAAACATCACTTTTGACAAACACCTCAGAAATGAAAAGGAAACACATATTCCTGTTCCCCACGGGCTGGAAAGCCGAATTCTCGCTTGATTTTCGATTCCGAGCCTTCCCTGAAGAGCTAGCCCAAGGTCTAACACATCATTCACCTTAGGATTCAATTCAACCCAAAAACATCATTTTTGACAAACACCTCAGAAATGAAAAAGAAACACATATTCCTGTTCCCCACGGGCTGGAAAGCCGGATTCTTGCTTGATTTCCGATTACGAGCCTTCCCTGAAGAGCTAGCCCAAGGTCTAACACAGCATTCACCTAAGTTCTCAATTCAGCCCAAAAACATCACTTTTGACAAACACCTCAGAAATGAAAAAGAAACACATATTCCTGTTCCCCACGGGCTGGTAAGCCGAATTCTCGCTTGATTTTCGATTCCGAGCTTTCCCTGAAGAGCTAGCCCAAGGTCTAAAACAGCATTCGCGTTATATCTTAATTCAGCCCAAAAACATCACTTTTGATAAACACCTCAGAAATAAAAATGAAACACATATTCCTGTTCCCCACGGGCTGGAAAGCCGAATTCTTGATTGATTTTCGATTCCGAGCTTTCCCTGAAGAGCTCGCCCAAGGTCTAACACAGCATTCGCCTTAGGACTCAATTCAGCCCAAAAACATCACTTTTGACAAACACCTCAGAAATGAAAAAGAAACACATATTTTTGTTCCCCACGGGCTGGTAAGCCGAATTCTCGCTTTAATTTCGATTCCGAGCCTTCCGTGAAGAGCTAGCCCAAGGTCTAACACAGCATTCACCTAAGTTCCCAATTCAACCAAAAAACATCACTTATGACAAACACCTCAGAAATGAAAAAGAAACACATATTCCTGTTCCCCAACGGCTGGAAAGCCGAATTCTCGCTTGATTTTCGATTCTGAGCCTTCCCTGAAGAGCTAGCCCAAGGTCTAACACAGCATTCACCTAAGTTCCCAATTCAACCCAAAAACATCACTTTTGACAAACACCTCAGAAATGAAAAAGAAACACATATTTCTGTTCCCCATGGGTTGGTAAGCCGAATTCTCGCTTTAATTTCGATTCCGAGCCTTCCCTGAAGAGCTAGTCCAAGGTCTAAAACAGCATTCGCGTTATATCTTAATTCAGCCCAAAAACATCACTTTTGAGAAACACCTCAGAAATGAAAAAGAAACACATATTCCTGTTCCCCACGGGCTGGAAAGCCAAATTCTTGCTTGATTTCCGATTACAAGCCTTCCCTGAAGAGCTAGCCCAAGGTCTAACACAGCATTCGCCTTAGGACTCAATTCAGCCCAAAAACATCACTTTTGACAAACACCTCAGAAATGAAAAAGAAACATATATTTTTGTTCCCCACGGGCTGGTAAGCCGAATTCTCGCTTTAATTTCGATTCCGAGCCTTCCGTGAAGAGCTAGCCCAAGGTCTAACACAGCATTCACCTAAGTTCCCAATTCAACCAAAAAACATCACTTATGACAAACACCTCAGAAATGAAAAAGAAACACATATTCCTGTTCCCCAAGGGCTGGAAAGCCGAATTCTCGCTTGATTTTCAATTCCGAGCCTTCCCTGAAGAGCTAGCCCAAGGTCTAAAACAGCATTCGCGTTATATCTGAATTCAGCCCAAAAACATCACTTTTGACAAAGAGCTCAGAAATGAAAAAGAAAAACATATTCCTGTTCCCCACGGGCTGGAAAGCCGAATTCTCGCTTGATTTCCGATTCCGAGCTTTCCCTGAAGAGCTAGCCCAAGGTCTAAAACAGCATTCACGTTATATTTCAATTCAGCCCAAAAACATCACTTTTGATAAACACCTCAGAAATAAAAAAGAAACACATATTCCTGTTCCCCACGGGCTGGAAAGCCGAATTCTTGATTGATTTTCGATTCCGAGCTTTCCCTGAAGAGCTCGCCCAAGGTCTAACACAGCATTCGCCTTAGGACTCAATTCAGCCCAAAAACATCACTTTTGACAAACACCTCAGAAATGAAAAAGAAACACATATTTTTGTTCCCCACGGGCTGGTAAGCCGAATTCTCGCTTTAATTTCGATTCCGAGCCTTCCGTGAAGAGCTAGCCCAAGGTCTAACACAGCATTCACCTAAGTTCCCAATTCAACCAAAAAACATCACTTATGACAAACACCTCAGAAATGAAAAAGAAACACATATTCCTGTTCCCCAAGGGCTGGAAAGCCGAATTCTCGCTTGATTTTCGATTCTGAGCCTTCCCTGAAGAGCTAGCCCAAGGTCTAAAACAGCATTCGCGTTATATCTTAATTCAGCCCAAAAACATCACTTTTGATAAACACCTCAGAAATAAAAATGAAACACATATTCCTGTTCCCCACGGGCTGGAAAGCCGAATTCTTGATTGATTTTCGATTCCGAGCTTTCCCTGAAGAGCTCGCCCAAGGTCTAACACAGCATTCGCCTTAGGACTCAATTCAGCCCAAAAACATCACTTTTGACAAACACCTCAGAAATGAAAAAGAAACACATATTTTTGTTCCCCACGGGCTGGTAAGCCGAATTCTCGCTTTAATTTCGATTCCGAGCCTTCCGTGAAGAGCTAGCCCAAGGTCTAACACAGCATTCACCTAAGTTCTCAATTCAGCCCAAAAACATCACTTTTGACAAACACCTCAGAAATGAAAAAGAAACACATATTCCTGTTCCCCACGGGCTGGTAAGCCGAATTCTCGCTTGATTTTCGATTCCGAGCTTTCCCTGAAGAGCTAGCCCAAGGTCTAAAACAGCATTCGCGTTATATCTTAATTCAGCCCAAAAACATCACTTTTGATAAACACCTCAGAAATAAAAAAGAAACACATATTTTTGTTCCCCACGGGCTGGTAAGCCGAATTCTCGCTTTAATTTCGATTCCGAGCCTTCCGTGAAGAGCTAGCCCAAGGTCTAACACAGCATTCACCTAAGTTCCCAATTCAACCAAAAAACATCACTTATGACAAACACCTCAGAAATGAAAAAGAAACACATATTCCTGTTCCCCAAGGGCTGGAAAGCCGAATTCTCGCTTGATTTTCAATTCCGAGCCTTCCCTGAAGAGCTAGCCCAAGGTCTAAAACAGCATTCGCGTTATATCTGAATTCAGCCCAAAAACATCACTTTTGACAAAGAGCTCAGAAATGAAAAAGAAAACCATATTCCTGTTCCCCACGGGCTGGAAAGCCGAATTCTCGCTTGATTTCCGATTCCGAGCTTTCCCTGAAGAGCTAGCCCAAGGTCTAAAACAGCATTCACGTTATATTTCAATTCAGCCCAAAAACATCACTTTTGATAAACACCTCAGAAATAAAAAAGAAACACATATACCTGTTCCCCACGGGCTGGAAAGCCGAATTCTTGATTGATTTTCGATTCCGAGCTTTCCCTGAAGAGCTAGCCCAAGGTCTAACACAGCATTCGCCTTAGGACTCAATTCAGCCCAAAAACATCACTTTTGACAAACACCTCAGAAATGAAAAAGAAACACATATTTTTGTTCCCCACGGGCTGGTAAGCCGAATTCTCGCTTTAATTTCGATTCCGAGCCTTCCGTGAAGAGCTAGCCCAAGGTCTAACACAGCATTCACCTAAGTTCCCAATTCAACCAAAAAACATCACTTATGACAAACACCTCAGAAATGAAAAAGAAACACATATTCCTGTTCCCCAAGGGCTGGAAAGCCGAATTCTCGCTTGATTTTCGATTCTGAGCCTTCCCTGAAGAGCTAGCCCAAGGTCTAACACAGCATTCACCTAAGTTCCCAATTCAACCCAAAAACATCACTTTTGACAAACACCTCAGAAATGAAAAAGAAACACATATTCCTGTTCCCAACGGCCTGGAAATCCGAATTCTCACTTAATTTTCGATTCCGAGCTTTCCCTGAAGAGCTAGCCCAAGGTCTAAAACAGCATTCGCGTTATATTTCAATTCAGCCCAAAAACATCACTTTTGACAAACACCACAGAAATGAAAAGGAAACACATATTCCTGTTCCCCACGGGCTGGAAAGCCGAATTCTCGCTTGATTTTCGATTCCGAGCCTTCCCTGAAGAGCTAGCCCAAGGTCTAACACATCATTCACCTTAGGATTCAATTCAACCCAAAAACATCATTTTTGACAAACACCTCAGAAATGAAAAAGAAACACATATTCCTGTTCCCCACGGGCTGGAAAGCCGAATTCTTGCTTGATTTCCGATTACGAGCCTTCCCTGAAGAGCTAGCCCAAGGTCTAACACAGCATTCACCTAAGTTCTCAATTCAACCAAAAAACATCACTTATGACAAACACCTCAGAAATGAAAAAGAAACACATATTCCTGTTCCCCAAGGGCTGGAAAGCCGAATTCTCGCTTGATTTTCAATTCCGAGCCTTCCCTGAAGAGCTAGCCCAAGGTCTAAAACAGCATTCGCGTTATATCTGAATTCAGCCCAAAAACATCACTTTTGACAAAGAGCTCAGAAATGAAAAAGAAAACCATATTCCTGTTCCCCACGGGCTGGAAAGCCGAATTCTCGCTTGATTTCCGATTCCGAGCTTTCCCTGAAGAGCTAGCCCAAGGTCTAAAACAGCATTCACGTTATATTTCAATTCAGCCCAAAAACATCACTTTTGATAAACACCTCAGAAATAAAAAAGAAACACATATTCCTGTTCCCCACGGGCTGGAAAGCCGAATTCTTGATTGATTTTCGATTCCGAGCTTTCCCTGAAGAGCTAGCCCAAGGTCTAACACAGCATTCGCCTTAGGACTCAATTCAGCCCAAAAACATCACTTTTGACAAACACCTCAGAAATGAAAAAGAAACACATATTTTTGTTCCCCACGGGCTGGTAAGCCGAATTCTCGCTTTAATTTCGATTCCGAGCCTTCCGTGAAGAGCTAGCCCAAGGTCTAACACAGCATTCACCTAAGTTCCCAATTCAACCAAAAAACATCACTTATGACAAACACCTCAGAAATGAAAAAGAAACACATATTCCTGTTCCCCAAGGGCTGGAAAGCCGAATTCTCGCTTGATTTTCAATTCCGAGCCTTCCCTGAAGAGCTAGCCCAAGGTCTAAAACAGCATTCGCGTTATATCTGAATTCAGCCCAAAAACATCACTTTTGACAAAGAGCTCAGAAATGAAAAAGAAAAACATATTCCTGTTCCCCACGGGCTGGAAAGCCGAATTCTCGCTTGATTTCCGATTCCGAGCTTTCCCTGAAGAGCTAGCCCAAGGTCTAAAACAGCATTCACGTTATATTTCAATTCAGCCCAAAAACATCACTTTTGATAAACACCACAGAAATGAAAAGGAAACACATATTCCTGTTCCCCACGGGCTGGAAAGCCGAATTCTCGCTTGATTTTCGATTCCGAGCCTTCCCTGAAGAGCTAGCCCAAGGTCTAACACATCATTCACCTTAGGATTCAATTCAACCCAAAAACATCCCTTTTGACAAACACCTCAGAAATGAAAAAGAAACACATATTCCTGTTCCCCACGGGCTGGAAAGCCGAATTCTTGCTTGATTTCCGATTACGAGCCTTCCCTGAAGAGCTAGCCCAAGGTCTAACACAGCATTCACCTAATTCAGCCCAAAAACATCACTTTTGACAAACACCTCAGAAATGAAAAAGAAACACATATTCCTGTTCCCCACGGGCTGGTAAGCCGAATTCTCGCTTGATTTTCGATTCCGAGCTTTCCCTGAAGAGCTAGCCCAAGGTCTAAAACAGCATTCGCGTTATATTTCAATTCAGCCCAAAAACATCACTTTTGATAAACACCTCAGAAATAAAAAAGAAACACATATTCCTGTTCCCCACGGGCTGGAAAGCCGAATTCTTGATTGATTTTCGATTCCGAGCTTTCCCTGAAGAGCTAGCCCAAGGTCTAACAGAGCATTTGCCTTAGGACTCAATTCAGCCCAAAAACATCACTTTTGAGAAACACCTCAGAAATGAAAAAGAAACACATATTCCTGTTCCCTACGGGCTGGAAAGCCAAATTCTCGCTTGATTTCCGATTCCGAGCTTTCCCTGAAGAGCTAGCCCAAGGTCTAACACAGCATTTGCCTTAGGACTCAATTCAGCCCAAAAACATCACTTTTGAGAAACACCTCAGAAATGAAAAAGAAACACATATTCCTGTTCCCCAAGGGCTGGAAAGCCGAATTCTCGCTTGATTTTCGATTCTGAGCCTTCCCTGAAGAGCTAGCCCAAGGTCTAACACAGCATTCACCTAACTTCCCAATTCAACCCAAAAACATCACTTTTGACAAACACCTCAGAAATGAAAAAGAAACACATATTCCTGTTCCCCACGGCCTGGAAATCCGAATTCTCAATTAATTTTCGATTCCGAGCTTTCCCTGAAGAGCTAGCCCAAGGTCTAAAACAGCATTCGCGTTATTTCTCAATTCAGCCCAAAAACATCACTTTTGACAAACACCTCAGAAATGAAAAAGAAACACATATTCCTGTTCCCCACGGCCTGGAAATCCGAATTCTCGCTTAATTTTCGATTCCGAGCTTTCCCTGAAGAGCTAGCCCAAGGTCTAAAACAGCATTCGCGTTATATTTCAATTCAGCCCAAAAACATCACTTTTGACAAACACCACAGAAATGAAAAGGAAACACATATTCCTGTTCCCCACGGGCTGGAAAGCCGAATTCTCGCTTAATTTTCGATTCCGAGCCTTCCCTGAAGAGCTAGCCCAAGGTCTAACACATCATTCACCTTAGGATTCAATTCAACCCAAAAACATCACTTTTGACAAACACCTCAGAAATGAAAAAGAAACACATATTCCTGTTCCCCATGGGCTGGAAAGCCGAATTCTTGATTGATTTTCGATTCCGAGCTTTCCCTGAAGAGCTAGCCCAAGGTCTAACAGAGCATTTGCCTTAGGACTCAATTCAGCCCAAAAACATCACTTTTGAGAAACACCTCAGAAATGAAAAAGAAACACATATTTCTGTTCCCCATGGGTTGGTAAGCCGAATTCTCGCTTTAATTTCGATTCCGAGCCTTCCCTGAAGAGCTAGTCCAAGGTCTAAAACAGCATTCGCGTTATATCTTAATTCAGCCCAAAAACATCACTTTTGAGAAACACCTCAGAAATGAAAAAGAAACACATATTCCTGTTCCCCACGGGCTGGAAAGCCAAATTCTCGCTTGATTTCCGATTCCGAGCTTTCCCTGAAGAGCTAGCCCAAGGTCTAACACAGCATTTGCCTTAGGACTCAATTCAGCCCAAAAACATCACTTTTGAGAAACACCTCAGAAATGAAAAAGAAACACATATTCCTGTTCCCCAAGGGCTGGAAAGCCGAATTCTCGCTTGATTTTCGATTCTGAGCCTTCCCTGAAGAGCTAGCCCAAGGTCTAACACAGCATTCACCTAACTTCCCAATTCAACCCAAAAACATCACTTTTGACAAACACCTCAGAAATGAAAAAGAAACACATATTCCTGTTCCCCACGGCCTGGAAATCCGAATTCTCACTTAATTTTCGATTCCGAGCTTTCCCTGAAGAGCTAGCCCAAGGTCTAAAACAGCATTCGCGTTATTTCTCAATTCAGCCCAAAAACATCACTTTTGACAAACACCTCAGAAATGAAAAAGAAACACATATTCCTGTTCCCCACGGCCTGGAAATCCGAATTCTCGCTTAATTTTCGATTCCGAGCTTTCCCTGAAGAGCTAGCCCAAGGTCTAACAGAGCATTTGCCTTAGGACTCAATTCAGCCCAAAAACATCACTTTTGAGAAACACCTCAGAAATGAAAAAGAAACACATATTTCTGTTCCCCATGGGTTGGTAAGCCGAATTCTCGCTTTAATTTCGATTCCGAGCCTTCCCTGAAGAGCTAGTCCAAGGTCTAAAACAGCATTCGCGTTATATCTTAATTCAGCCCAAAAACATCACTTTTGAGAAACACCTCAGAAATGAAAAAGAAACACATATTCCTGTTCCCCACGGGCTGGAAAGCCAAATTCTCGCTTGATTTCCGATTCCGAGCTTTCCCTGAAGAGCTAGCCCAAGGTCTAACACAGCATTTGCCTTAGGACTCAATTCAGCCCAAAAACATCACTTTTGAGAAACACCTCAGAAATGAAAAAGAAACACATATTCCTGTTCCCCAAGGGCTGGAAAGCCGAATTCTCGCTTGATTTTCGATTCTGAGCCTTCCCTGAAGAGCTAGCCCAAGGTCTAACACAGCATTCACCTAACTTCCCAATTCAACCCAAAAACATCACTTTTGACAAACACCTCAGAAATGAAAAAGAAACACATATTCCTGTTCCCCACGGCCTGGAAATCCGAATTCTCACTTAATTTTCGATTCCGAGCTTTCCCTGAAGAGCTAGCCCAAGGTCTAAAACAGCATTCGCGTTATTTCTCAATTCAGCCCAAAAACATCACTTTTGACAAACACCTCAGAAATGAAAAAGAAACACATATTCCTGTTCCCCACGGCCTGGAAATCCGAATTCTCGCTTAATTTTCGATTCCGAGCTTTCCCTGAAGAGCTAGCCCAAGGTCTAAAACAGCATTCGCGTTATATTTCAATTCAGCCCAAAAACATCACTTTTGACAAACACCTCAGAAATGAAAAAGAAACACATATTCCTGTTCCCCATGGGCTGGAAAGCCGAATTCTTGATTGATTTTCGATTCCGAGCTTTCCCTGAAGAGCTAGCCCAAGGTCTAACAGAGCATTTGCCTTAGGACTCAATTCAGCCCAAAAACATCACTTTTGAGAAACACCTCAGAAATGAAAAAGAAACACATATTTCTGTTCCCCATGGGTTGGTAAGCCGAATTCTCGCTTTAATTTCGATTCCGAGCCTTCCCTGAAGAGCTAGTCCAAGGTCTAAAACAGCATTCGCGTTATATCTTAATTCAGCCCAAAAACATCACTTTTGAGAAACACCTCAGAAATGAAAAAGAAACACATATTCCTGTTCCCCACGGGCTGGAAAGCCAAATTCTTGCTTGATTTCCGATTACAAGCCTTCCCTGAAGAGCTAGCCCAAGGTCTAACACAGCATTCGCCTTAGGACTCAATTCAGCCCAAAAACATCACTTTTGACAAACACCTCAGAAATGAAAAAGAAACACATATTTTTGTTCCCCACGGGCTGGTAAGCCGAATTCTCGCTTTAATTTCGATTCCGAGCCTTCCGTGAAGAGCTAGCCCAAGGTCTAACACAGCATTCACCTAAGTTCCCAATTCAACCAAAAAACATCACTTATGACAAACACCTCAGAAATGAAAAAGAAACACATATTCCTGTTCCCCAAGGGCTGGAAAGCCGAATTCTCGCTTGATTTTCAATTCCGAGCCTTCCCTGAAGAGCTAGCCCAAGGTCTAAAACAGCATTCGCGTTATATCTGAATTCAGCCCAAAAACATCACTTTTGACAAAGAGCTCAGAAATGAAAAAGAAAAACATATTCCTGTTCCCCACGGGCTGGAAAGCCGAATTCTCGCTTGATTTCCGATTCCGAGCTTTCCCTGAAGAGCTAGCCCAAGGTCTAAAACAGCATTCACGTTATATTTCAATTCAGCCCAAAAACATCACTTTTGATAAACACCTCAGAAATAAAAAAGAAACACATATTCCTGTTCCCCACGGGCTGGAAAGCCGAATTCTTGATTGATTTTCGATTCCGAGCTTTCCCTGAAGAGCTCGCCCAAGGTCTAACACAGCATTCGCCTTAGGACTCAATTCAGCCCAAAAACATCACTTTTGACAAACACCTCAGAAATGAAAAAGAAACACATATTCCTGTTCCCCACGGGCTGGTAAGCCGAATTCTCGCTTGATTTTCGATTCCGAGCTTTCCCTGAAGAGCTAGCCCAAGGTCTAAAACAGCATTCGCGTTATATCTTAATTCAGCCCAAAAACATCACTTTTGATAAACACCTCAGAAATAAAAAAGAAACACATATTTTTGTTCCCCACGGGCTGGTAAGCCGAATTCTCGCTTTAATTTCGATTCCGAGCCTTCCGTGAAGAGCTAGCCCAAGGTCTAACACAGCATTCACCTAAGTTCCCAATTCAACCAAAAAACATCACTTATGACAAACACCTCAGAAATGAAAAAGAAACACATATTCCTGTTCCCCAAGGGCTGGAAAGCCGAATTCTCGCTTGATTTTCAATTCCGAGCCTTCCCTGAAGAGCTAGCCCAAGGTCTAAAACAGCATTCGCGTTATATCTGAATTCAGCCCAAAAACATCACTTTTGACAAAGAGCTCAGAAATGAAAAAGAAAACCATATTCCTGTTCCCCACGGGCTGGAAAGCCGAATTCTCGCTTGATTTCCGATTCCGAGCTTTCCCTGAAGAGCTAGCCCAAGGTCTAAAACAGCATTCACGTTATATTTCAATTCAGCCCAAAAACATCACTTTTGATAAACACCTCAGAAATAAAAAAGAAACACATATACCTGTTCCCCACGGGCTGGAAAGCCGAATTCTTGATTGATTTTCGATTCCGAGCTTTCCCTGAAGAGCTAGCCCAAGGTCTAACACAGCATTCGCCTTAGGACTCAATTCAGCCCAAAAACATCACTTTTGACAAACACCTCAGAAATGAAAAAGAAACACATATTTTTGTTCCCCACGGGCTGGTAAGCCGAATTCTCGCTTTAATTTCGATTCCGAGCCTTCCGTGAAGAGCTAGCCCAAGGTCTAACACAGCATTCACCTAAGTTCCCAATTCAACCAAAAAACATCACTTATGACAAACACCTCAGAAATGAAAAAGAAACACATATTCCTGTTCCCCAAGGGCTGGAAAGCCGAATTCTCGCTTGATTTTCGATTCTGAGCCTTCCCTGAAGAGCTAGCCCAAGGTCTAACACAGCATTCACCTAAGTTCCCAATTCAACCCAAAAACATCACTTTTGACAAACACCTCAGAAATGAAAAAGAAACACATATTCCTGTTCCCAACGGCCTGGAAATCCGAATTCTCACTTAATTTTCGATTCCGAGCTTTCCCTGAAGAGCTAGCCCAAGGTCTAAAACAGCATTCGCGTTATATTTCAATTCAGCCCAAAAACATCACTTTTGACAAACACCACAGAAATGAAAAGGAAACACATATTCCTGTTCCCCACGGGCTGGAAAGCCGAATTCTCGCTTGATTTTCGATTCCGAGCCTTCCCTGAAGAGCTAGCCCAAGGTCTAACACATCATTCACCTTAGGATTCAATTCAACCCAAAAACATCATTTTTGACAAACACCTCAGAAATGAAAAAGAAACACATATTCCTGTTCCCCACGGGCTGGAAAGCCGAATTCTTGCTTGATTTCCGATTACGAGCCTTCCCTGAAGAGCTAGCCCAAGGTCTAACACAGCATTCACCTAAGTTCTCAATTCAACCAAAAAACATCACTTATGACAAACACCTCAGAAATGAAAAAGAAACACATATTCCTGTTCCCCAAGGGCTGGAAAGCCGAATTCTCGCTTGATTTTCAATTCCGAGCCTTCCCTGAAGAGCTAGCCCAAGGTCTAAAACAGCATTCGCGTTATATCTGAATTCAGCCCAAAAACATCACTTTTGATAAACACCTCAGAAATAAAAAAGAAACACATATTTTTGTTCCCCACGGGCTGGTAAGCCGAATTCTCGCTTTAATTTCGATTCCGAGCCTTCCGTGAAGAGCTAGCCCAAGGTCTAACACAGCATTCACCTAAGTTCCCAATTCAACCAAAAAACATCACTTATGACAAACACCTCAGAAATGAAAAAGAAACACATATTCCTGTTCCCCAAGGGCTGGAAAGCCGAATTCTCGCTTGATTTTCAATTCCGAGCCTTCCCTGAAGAGCTAGCCCAAGGTCTAAAACAGCATTCGCGTTATATCTGAATTCAGCCCAAAAACATCACTTTTGACAAAGAGCTCAGAAATGAAAAAGAAAACCATATTCCTGTTCCCCACGGGCTGGAAAGCCGAATTCTCGCTTGATTTCCGATTCCGAGCTTTCCCTGAAGAGCTAGCCCAAGGTCTAAAACAGCATTCACGTTATATTTCAATTCAGCCCAAAAACATCACTTTTGATAAACACCTCAGAAATAAAAAAGAAACACATATACCTGTTCCCCACGGGCTGGAAAGCCGAATTCTTGATTGATTTTCGATTCCGAGCTTTCCCTGAAGAGCTAGCCCAAGGTCTAACACAGCATTCGCCTTAGGACTCAATTCAGCCCAAAAACATCACTTTTGACAAACACCTCAGAAATGAAAAAGAAACACATATTTTTGTTCCCCACGGGCTGGTAAGCCGAATTCTCGCTTTAATTTCGATTCCGAGCCTTCCGTGAAGAGCTAGCCCAAGGTCTAACACAGCATTCACCTAAGTTCCCAATTCAACCAAAAAACATCACTTATGACAAACACCTCAGAAATGAAAAAGAAACACATATTCCTGTTCCCCAAGGGCTGGAAAGCCGAATTCTCGCTTGATTTTCGATTCTGAGCCTTCCCTGAAGAGCTAGCCCAAGGTCTAACACAGCATTCACCTAAGTTCCCAATTCAACCCAAAAACATCACTTTTGACAAACACCTCAGAAATGAAAAAGAAACACATATTCCTGTTCCCAACGGCCTGGAAATCCGAATTCTCACTTAATTTTCGATTCCGAGCTTTCCCTGAAGAGCTAGCCCAAGGTCTAAAACAGCATTCGCGTTATATTTCAATTCAGCCCAAAAACATCACTTTTGACAAACACCACAGAAATGAAAAGGAAACACATATTCCTGTTCCCCACGGGCTGGAAAGCCGAATTCTCGCTTGATTTTCGATTCCGAGCCTTCCCTGAAGAGCTAGCCCAAGGTCTAACACATCATTCACCTTAGGATTCAATTCAACCCAAAAACATCATTTTTGACAAACACCTCAGAAATGAAAAAGAAACACATATTCCTGTTCCCCACGGGCTGGAAAGCCGAATTCTTGCTTGATTTCCGATTACGAGCCTTCCCTGAAGAGCTAGCCCAAGGTCTAACACAGCATTCACCTAAGTTCTCAATTCAACCAAAAAACATCACTTATGACAAACACCTCAGAAATGAAAAAGAAACACATATTCCTGTTCCCCAAGGGCTGGAAAGCCGAATTCTCGCTTGATTTTCAATTCCGAGCCTTCCCTGAAGAGCTAGCCCAAGGTCTAAAACAGCATTCGCGTTATATCTGAATTCAGCCCAAAAACATCACTTTTGACAAAGAGCTCAGAAATGAAAAAGAAAACCATATTCCTGTTCCCCACGGGCTGGAAAGCCGAATTCTCGCTTGATTTCCGATTCCGAGCTTTCCCTGAAGAGCTAGCCCAAGGTCTAAAACAGCATTCACGTTATATTTCAATTCAGCCCAAAAACATCACTTTTGATAAACACCTCAGAAATAAAAAAGAAACACATATTCCTGTTCCCCACGGGCTGGAAAGCCGAATTCTTGATTGATTTTCGATTCCGAGCTTTCCCTGAAGAGCTAGCCCAAGGTCTAACACAGCATTCGCCTTAGGACTCAATTCAGCCCAAAAACATCACTTTTGACAAACACCTCAGAAATGAAAAAGAAACACATATTTTTGTTCCCCACGGGCTGGTAAGCCGAATTCTCGCTTTAATTTCGATTCCGAGCCTTCCGTGAAGAGCTAGCCCAAGGTCTAACACAGCATTCACCTAAGTTCCCAATTCAACCAAAAAACATCACTTATGACAAACACCTCAGAAATGAAAAAGAAACACATATTCCTGTTCCCCAAGGGCTGGAAAGCCGAATTCTCGCTTGATTTTCAATTCCGAGCCTTCCCTGAAGAGCTAGCCCAAGGTCTAAAACAGCATTCGCGTTATATCTGAATTCAGCCCAAAAACATCACTTTTGACAAAGAGCTCAGAAATGAAAAAGAAAAACATATTCCTGTTCCCCACGGGCTGGAAAGCCGAATTCTCGCTTGATTTCCGATTCCGAGCTTTCCCTGAAGAGCTAGCCCAAGGTCTAAAACAGCATTCACGTTATATTTCAATTCAGCCCAAAAACATCACTTTTGATAAACACCACAGAAATGAAAAGGAAACACATATTCCTGTTCCCCACGGGCTGGAAAGCCGAATTCTCGCTTGATTTTCGATTCCGAGCCTTCCCTGAAGAGCTAGCCCAAGGTCTAACACATCATTCACCTTAGGATTCAATTCAACCCAAAAACATCCCTTTTGACAAACACCTCAGAAATGAAAAAGAAACACATATTCCTGTTCCCCACGGGCTGGAAAGCCGAATTCTTGCTTGATTTCCGATTACGAGCCTTCCCTGAAGAGCTAGCCCAAGGTCTAACACAGCATTCACCTAATTCAGCCCAAAAACATCACTTTTGACAAACACCTCAGAAATGAAAAAGAAACACATATTCCTGTTCCCCACGGGCTGGTAAGCCGAATTCTCGCTTGATTTTCGATTCCGAGCTTTCCCTGAAGAGCTAGCCCAAGGTCTAAAACAGCATTCGCGTTATATTTCAATTCAGCCCAAAAACATCACTTTTGATAAACACCTCAGAAATAAAAAAGAAACACATATTCCTGTTCCCCACGGGCTGGAAAGCCGAATTCTTGATTGATTTTCGATTCCGAGCTTTCCCTGAAGAGCTAGCCCAAGGTCTAACAGAGCATTTGCCTTAGGACTCAATTCAGCCCAAAAACATCACTTTTGAGAAACACCTCAGAAATGAAAAAGAAACACATATTCCTGTTCCCTACGGGCTGGAAAGCCAAATTCTCGCTTGATTTCCGATTCCGAGCTTTCCCTGAAGAGCTAGCCCAAGGTCTAACACAGCATTTGCCTTAGGACTCAATTCAGCCCAAAAACATCACTTTTGAGAAACACCTCAGAAATGAAAAAGAAACACATATTCCTGTTCCCCAAGGGCTGGAAAGCCGAATTCTCGCTTGATTTTCGATTCTGAGCCTTCCCTGAAGAGCTAGCCCAAGGTCTAACACAGCATTCACCTAACTTCCCAATTCAACCCAAAAACATCACTTTTGACAAACACCTCAGAAATGAAAAAGAAACACATATTCCTGTTCCCCACGGCCTGGAAATCCGAATTCTCAATTAATTTTCGATTCCGAGCTTTCCCTGAAGAGCTAGGCCCAAGGTCTAAAACAGCATTCGCGTTATTTCTCAATTCAGCCCAAAAACATCACTTTTGACAAACACCTCAGAAATGAAAAAGAAACACATATTCCTGTTCCCCACGGCCTGGAAATCCGAATTCTCGCTTAATTTTCGATTCCGAGCTTTCCCTGAAGAGCTAGCCCAAGGTCTAAAACAGCATTCGCGTTATATTTCAATTCAGCCCAAAAACATCACTTTTGACAAACACCACAGAAATGAAAAGGAAACACATATTCCTGTTCCCCACGGGCTGGAAAGCCGAATTCTCGCTTAATTTTCGATTCCGAGCCTTCCCTGAAGAGCTAGCCCAAGGTCTAACACATCATTCACCTTAGGATTCAATTCAACCCAAAAACATCACTTTTGACAAACACCTCAGAAATGAAAAAGAAACACATATTCCTGTTCCCCATGGGCTGGAAAGCCGAATTCTTGATTGATTTTCGATTCCGAGCTTTCCCTGAAGAGCTAGCCCAAGGTCTAACAGAGCATTTGCCTTAGGACTCAATTCAGCCCAAAAACATCACTTTTGAGAAACACCTCAGAAATGAAAAAGAAACACATATTTCTGTTCCCCATGGGTTGGTAAGCCGAATTCTCGCTTTAATTTCGATTCCGAGCCTTCCCTGAAGAGCTAGTCCAAGGTCTAAAACAGCATTCGCGTTATATCTTAATTCAGCCCAAAAACATCACTTTTGAGAAACACCTCAGAAATGAAAAAGAAACACATATTCCTGTTCCCCACGGGCTGGAAAGCCAAATTCTCGCTTGATTTCCGATTCCGAGCTTTCCCTGAAGAGCTAGCCCAAGGTCTAACACAGCATTTGCCTTAGGACTCAATTCAGCCCAAAAACATCACTTTTGAGAAACACCTCAGAAATGAAAAAGAAACACATATTCCTGTTCCCCAAGGGCTGGAAAGCCGAATTCTCGCTTGATTTTCGATTCTGAGCCTTCCCTGAAGAGCTAGCCCAAGGTCTAACACAGCATTCACCTAACTTCCCAATTCAACCCAAAAACATCACTTTTGACAAACACCTCAGAAATGAAAAAGAAACACATATTCCTGTTCCCCACGGCCTGGAAATCCGAATTCTCACTTAATTTTCGATTCCGAGCTTTCCCTGAAGAGCTAGCCCAAGGTCTAAAACAGCATTCGCGTTATTTCTCAATTCAGCCCAAAAACATCACTTTTGACAAACACCTCAGAAATGAAAAAGAAACACATATTCCTGTTCCCCACGGCCTGGAAATCCGAATTCTCGCTTAATTTTCGATTCCGAGCTTTCCCTGAAGAGCTAGCCCAAGGTCTAACAGAGCATTTGCCTTAGGACTCAATTCAGCCCAAAAACATCACTTTTGAGAAACACCTCAGAAATGAAAAAGAAACACATATTTCTGTTCCCCATGGGTTGGTAAGCCGAATTCTCGCTTTAATTTCGATTCCGAGCCTTCCCTGAAGAGCTAGTCCAAGGTCTAAAACAGCATTCGCGTTATATCTTAATTCAGCCCAAAAACATCACTTTTGAGAAACACCTCAGAAATGAAAAAGAAACACATATTCCTGTTCCCCACGGGCTGGAAAGCCAAATTCTCGCTTGATTTCCGATTCCGAGCTTTCCCTGAAGAGCTAGCCCAAGGTCTAACACAGCATTTGCCTTAGGACTCAATTCAGCCCAAAAACATCACTTTTGAGAAACACCTCAGAAATGAAAAAGAAACACATATTCCTGTTCCCCAAGGGCTGGAAAGCCGAATTCTCGCTTGATTTTCGATTCTGAGCCTTCCCTGAAGAGCTAGCCCAAGGTCTAACACAGCATTCACCTAACTTCCCAATTCAACCCAAAAACATCACTTTTGACAAACACCTCAGAAATGAAAAAGAAACACATATTCCTGTTCCCCACGGCCTGGAAATCCGAATTCTCACTTAATTTTCGATTCCGAGCTTTCCCTGAAGAGCTAGCCCAAGGTCTAAAACAGCATTCGCGTTATTTCTCAATTCAGCCCAAAAACATCACTTTTGCAAACACCTCAGAAATTGAAAAAGAAACACATATTCCTGTTCCCCACGGCCTGGAAATCCGAATTCTCGCTTAATTTTCGATTCCGAGCTTTCCCTGAAGAGCTAGCCCAAGGTCTAAAACAGCATTCGCGTTATATTTCAATTCAGCCCAAAAACATCACTTTTGACAAACACCTCAGAAATGAAAAAGAAACACATATTCCTGTTCCCCATGGGCTGGAAAGCCGAATTCTTGATTGATTTTCGATTCCGAGCTTTCCCTGAAGAGCTAGCCCAAGGTCTAACAGAGCATTTGCCTTAGGACTCAATTCAGCCCAAAAACATCACTTTTGAGAAACACCTCAGAAATGAAAAAGAAAACACATATTTCTGTTCCCCCATGGTTGGTAAGCCGAATTCTCGCTTTAATTTCGATTCCGAGCCTTCCCTGAAGAGCTAGTCCAAGGTCTAAAACAGCATTCGCGTTATATCTTAATTCAGCCCAAAAACATCACTTTTGAGAAACACCTCAGAAATGAAAAAGAAACACATATTCCTGTTCCCCACGGGCTGGAAAGCCAAATTCTTGCTTGATTTCCGATTACAAGCCTTCCCTGAAGAGCTAGCCCAAGGTCTAACACAGCATTCGCCTTAGGACTCAATTCAGCCCAAAAACATCACTTTTGACAAACACCTCAGAAATGAAAAAGAAACACATATTTTTGTTCCCCACGGGCTGGTAAGCCGAATTCTCGCTTTAATTTCGATTCCGAGCCTCCGTGAAGAGCTAGCCCAAGGTCTAACACAGCATTCACCTAAGTTCCCAATTCAACCAAAAAACATCACTTATGACAAACACCTCAGAAATGAAAAAGAAACACATATTCCTGTTCCCCAAGGGCTGGAAAGCCGAATTCTCGCTTGATTTTCAATTCCGAGCCTTCCCTGAAGAGCTAGCCCAAGGTCTAAAACAGCATTCGCGTTATATCTGAATTCAGCCCAAAAACATCACTTTTGACAAAGAGCTCAGAAATGAAAAAGAAAAACATATTCCTGTTCCCCACGGGCTGGAAAGCCGAATTCTCGCTTGATTTCCGATTCCGAGCTTTCCCTGAAGAGCTAGCCCAAGGTCTAAAACAGCATTCACGTTATATTTCAATTCAGCCCAAAAACATCACTTTTGATAAACACCTCAGAAATAAAAAAGAAACACATATTCCTGTTCCCCACGGGCTGGAAAGCCCGAATTCTTGATTGATTTTCGATTCCGAGCTTTCCCTGAAGAGCTCGCCCAAGGTCTAACACAGCATTCGCCTTAGGACTCAATTCAGCCCAAAAACATCACTTTTGACAAACACCTCAGAAATGAAAAAGAAACACATATTTTTGTTCCCCACGGGCTGGTAAGCCGAATTCTCGCTTTAATTTCGATTCCGAGCCTTCCGTGAAGAGCTAGCCCAAGGTCTAACACAGCATTCACCTAAGTTCCCAATTCAACCAAAAAACATCACTTATGACAAACACCTCAGAAATGAAAAAGAAACACATATTCCTGTTCCCCAAGGGCTGGAAAGCCGAATTCTCGCTTGATTTTCGATTCTGAGCCTTCCCTGAAGAGCTAGCCCAAGGTCTAAAACAGCATTCGCGTTATATTTCAATTCAGCCCAAAAACATCACTTTTGACAAACACCACAGAAATGAAAAGGAAACACATATTCCTGTTCCCCACGGGCTGGAAAGCCGAATTCTCGCTTGATTTTCGATTCCGAGCCTTCCCTGAAGAGCTAGTCCAAGGTCTAACACATCATTCACCTTAGGATTCAATTCAACCCAAAAACATCATTTTTGACAAACACCTCAGAAATGAAAAAAGAAACACATATTCCTGTTCCCCACGGGCTGGAAAGCCGAATTCTTGCTTGATTTCCGATTACGAGCCTTCCCTGAAGAGCTAGCCCAAGGTCTAACACAGCATTCACCTAAGTTCTCAATTCAGCCCAAAAACATCACTTTTGACAAACACCTCAGAAATGAAAAAGAAACACATATTCCTGTTCCCCACGGGCTGGTAAGCCGAATTCTCGCTTGATTTTCGATTCCGAGCTTTCCCTGAAGAGCTAGCCCAAGGTCTAAAACAGCATTCGCGTTATATCTTAATTCAGCCCAAAAACATCACTTTTGATAAACACCTCAGAAATAAAAAAGAAACACATATTTTTGTTCCCCACGGGCTGGTAAGCCGAATTCTCGCTTTAATTTCGATTCCGAGCCTTCCGTGAAGAGCTAGCCCAAGGTCTAACACAGCATTCACCTAAGTTCCCAATTCAACCAAAAAACATCACTTATGACAAACACCTCAGAAATGAAAAAGAAACACATATTCCTGTTCCCCAAGGGCTGGAAAGCCGAATTCTCGCTTGATTTTCAATTCCGAGCCTTCCCTGAAGAGCTAGCCCAAGGTCTAAAACAGCATTCGCGTTATATCTGAATTCAGCCCAAAAACATCACTTTTGACAAAGAGCTCAGAAATGAAAAAGAAAAACATATTCCTGTTCCCCACGGGCTGGAAAGCCGAATTCTCGCTTGATTTCCGATTCCGAGCTTTCCCTGAAGAGCTAGCCCAAGGTCTAAAACAGCATTCACGTTATATTTCAATTCAGCCCAAAAACATCACTTTTGACAAACACCTCAGAAATAAAAAAGAAACACATATTCCTGTTCCCCACGGGCTGGAAAGCCGAATTCTTGATTGATTTTCGATTCCGAGCTTTCCCTGAAGAGCTAGCCCAAGGTCTAACACAGCATTCGCCTTAGGACTCAATTCAGCCCAAAAACATCACTTTTGACAAACACCTCAGAAATGAAAAAGAAACACATATTTTTGTTCCCCACGGGCTGGTAAGCCGAATTCTCGCTTTAATTTCGATTCCGAGCCTTCCGTGAAGAGCTAGCCCAAGGTCTAACACAGCATTCACCTAAGTTCCCAATTCAACCAAAAAACATCACTTATGACAAACACCTCAGAAATGAAAAAGAAACACATATTCCTGTTCCCCAACGGCTGGAAAGCCGAATTCTCGCTTGATTTTCGATTCTGAGCCTTCCGTGAAGAGCTAGCCCAAGGTCTAACACAGCATTCACCTAAGTTCCCAATTCAACCCAAAAACATCACTTTTGACAAACACCTCAGAAATGAAAAAGAAACACATATTCCTGTTCCCAACGGCCTGGAAATCCGAATTCTCACTTAATTTTCGATTCCGAGCTTTCCCTGAAGAGCTAGCCCAAGGTCTAAAACAGCATTCGCGTTATATTTCAATTCAGCCCAAAAACATCACTTTTGACAAACACCACAGAAATGAAAAGGAAACACATATTCCTGTTCCCCACGGGCTGGAAAGCCGAATTCTCGCTTGATTTTCGATTCCGAGCCTTCCCTGAAGAGCTAGCCCAAGGTCTAACACATCATTCACCTTAGGATTCAATTCAACCCAAAAACATCATTTTTGACAAACACCTCAGAAATGAAAAAGAAACATATTCCTGTTCCCCACGGGCTGGAAAGCCGAATTCTCGCTTGATTTTCGATTCCGAGCCTTCCCTGAAGAGCTAGCCCAAGGTCTAACACAGCATTCACCTAAGTTCTCAATTCAGCCCAAAAACATCACTTTTGACAAACACCTCAGAAATGAAAAAGAAACACATATTCCTGTTCCCCACGGCCTGGAAATCCGAATTCTCACTTAATTTTCGATTCCGAGCTTTCCCTGAAGAGCTAGCCCAAGGTCTAAAACAGCATTCGCGTTATTTCTCAATTCAGCCCAAAAACATCACTTTTGACAAACACCTCAGAAATGAAAAAGAAACACATATTCCTGTTCCCCACGGCCTGGAAATCCGAATTCTCGCTTAATTTTCGATTCCGAGCTTTCCCTGAAGAGCTAGCCCAAGGTCTAAAACAGCATTCGCGTTATATTTCAATTCAGCCCAAAAACATCACTTTTGACAAACACCTCAGAAATGAAAAAGAAACACATATTCCTGTTCCCCATGGGCTGGAAAGCCGAATTCTTGATTGATTTTCGATTCCGAGCTTTCCCTGAAGAGCTAGCCCAAGGTCTAACAGAGCATTTGCCTTAGGACTCAATTCAGCCCAAAAACATCACTTTTGAGAAACACCTCAGAAATGAAAAAGAAACACATATTTCTGTTCCCCATGGGTTGGTAAGCCGAATTCTCGCTTTAATTTCGATTCCGAGCCTTCCCTGAAGAGCTAGTCCAAGGTCTAAAACAGCATTCGCGTTATATCTTAATTCAGCCCAAAAACATCACTTTTGAGAAACACCTCAGAAATGAAAAAGAAACACATATTCCTGTTCCCCACGGGCTGGAAAGCCAAATTCTTGCTTGATTTCCGATTACAAGCCTTCCCTGAAGAGCTAGCCCAAGGTCTAACACAGCATTCGCCTTAGGACTCAATTCAGCCCAAAAACATCACTTTTGACAAACACCTCAGAAATGAAAAAGAAACACATATTTTTGTTCCCCACGGGCTGGTAAGCCGAATTCTCGCTTTAATTTCGATTCCGAGCCTTCCGTGAAGAGCTAGCCCAAGGTCTAACACAGCATTCACCTAAGTTCCCAATTCAACCAAAAAACATCACTTATGACAAACACCTCAGAAATGAAAAAGAAACACATATTCCTGTTCCCCAAGGGCTGGAAAGCCGAATTCTCGCTTGATTTTCAATTCCGAGCCTTCCCTGAAGAGCTAGCCCAAGGTCTAAAACAGCATTCGCGTTATATCTGAATTCAGCCCAAAAACATCACTTTTGACAAAGAGCTCAGAAATGAAAAAGAAAAACATATTCCTGTTCCCCACGGGCTGGAAAGCCGAATTCTCGCTTGATTTCCGATTCCGAGCTTTCCCTGAAGAGCTAGCCCAAGGTCTAAAACAGCATTCACGTTATATTTCAATTCAGCCCAAAAACATCACTTTTGATAAACACCTCAGAAATAAAAAAGAAACACATATTCCTGTTCCCCACGGGCTGGAAAGCCGAATTCTTGATTGATTTTCGATTCCGAGCTTTCCCTGAAGAGCTCGCCCAAGGTCTAACACAGCATTCGCCTTAGGACTCAATTCAGCCCAAAAACATCACTTTTGACAAACACCTCAGAAATGAAAAAGAAACACATATTTTTGTTCCCCACGGGCTGGTAAGCCGAATTCTCGCTTTAATTTCGATTCCGAGCCTTCCGTGAAGAGCTAGCCCAAGGTCTAACACAGCATTCACCTAAGTTCCCAATTCAACCAAAAAACATCACTTATGACAAACACCTCAGAAATGAAAAAGAAACACATATTCCTGTTCCCCAAGGGCTGGAAAGCCGAATTCTCGCTTGATTTTCGATTCTGAGCCTTCCCTGAAGAGCTAGCCCAAGGTCTAAAACAGCATTCGCGTTATATTTCAATTCAGCCCAAAAACATCACTTTTGACAAACACCACAGAAATGAAAAGGAAACACATATTCCTGTTCCCCACGGGCTGGAAAGCCGAATTCTCGCTTGATTTTCGATTCCGAGCCTTCCCTGAAGAGCTAGTCCAAGGTCTAACACATCATTCACCTTAGGATTCAATTCAACCCAAAAACATCATTTTTGACAAACACCTCAGAAATGAAAAAGAAACACATATTCCTGTTCCCCACGGGCTGGAAAGCCGAATTCTTGCTTGATTTCCGATTACGAGCCTTCCCTGAAGAGCTAGCCCAAGGTCTAACACAGCATTCACCTAAGTTCTCAATTCAGCCCAAAAACATCACTTTTGACAAACACCTCAGAAATGAAAAAGAAACACATATTCCTGTTCCCCACGGGCTGGTAAGCCGAATTCTCGCTTGATTTTCGATTCCGAGCTTTCCCTGAAGAGCTAGCCCAAGGTCTAAAACAGCATTCGCGTTATATCTTAATTCAGCCCAAAAACATCACTTTTGATAAACACCTCAGAAATAAAAAAGAAACACATATTTTTGTTCCCCACGGGCTGGTAAGCCGAATTCTCGCTTTAATTTCGATTCCGAGCCTTCCGTGAAGAGCTAGCCCAAGGTCTAACACAGCATTCACCTAAGTTCCCAATTCAACCAAAAAACATCACTTATGACAAACACCTCAGAAATGAAAAAGAAACACATATTCCTGTTCCCCAAGGGCTGGAAAGCCGAATTCTCGCTTGATTTTCAATTCCGAGCCTTCCCTGAAGAGCTAGCCCAAGGTCTAAAACAGCATTCGCGTTATATCTGAATTCAGCCCAAAAACATCACTTTTGACAAAGAGCTCAGAAATGAAAAAGAAAAACATATTCCTGTTCCCCACGGGCTGGAAAGCCGAATTCTCGCTTGATTTCCGATTCCGAGCTTTCCCTGAAGAGCTAGCCCAAGGTCTAAAACAGCATTCACGTTATATTTCAATTCAGCCCAAAAACATCACTTTTGACAAACACCTCAGAAATAAAAAAGAAACACATATTCCTGTTCCCCACGGGCTGGAAAGCCGAATTCTTGATTGATTTTCGATTCCGAGCTTTCCCTGAAGAGCTAGCCCAAGGTCTAACACAGCATTCGCCTTAGGACTCAATTCAGCCCAAAAACATCACTTTTGACAAACACCTCAGAAATGAAAAAGAAACACATATTTTTGTTCCCCACGGGCTGGTAAGCCGAATTCTCGCTTTAATTTCGATTCCGAGCCTTCCGTGAAGAGCTAGCCCAAGGTCTAACACAGCATTCACCTAAGTTCCCAATTCAACCAAAAAACATCACTTATGACAAACACCTCAGAAATGAAAAAGAAACACATATTCCTGTTCCCCAACGGCTGGAAAGCCGAATTCTCGCTTGATTTTCGATTCTGAGCCTTCCGTGAAGAGCTAGCCCAAGGTCTAACACAGCATTCACCTAAGTTCCCAATTCAACCCAAAAACATCACTTTTGACAAACACCTCAGAAATGAAAAAGAAACACATATTCCTGTTCCCAACGGCCTGGAAATCCGAATTCTCACTTAATTTTCGATTCCGAGCTTTCCCTGAAGAGCTAGCCCAAGGTCTAAAACAGCATTCGCGTTATATTTCAATTCAGCCCAAAAACATCACTTTTGACAAACACCACAGAAATGAAAAGGAAACACATATTCCTGTTCCCCACGGGCTGGAAAGCCGAATTCTCGCTTGATTTTCGATTCCGAGCCTTCCCTGAAGAGCTAGCCCAAGGTCTAACACATCATTCACCTTAGGATTCAATTCAACCCAAAAACATCATTTTTGACAAACACCTCAGAAATGAAAAAGAAACATATTCCTGTTCCCCACGGGCTGGAAAGCCGAATTCTCGCTTGATTTTCGATTCCGAGCCTTCCCTGAAGAGCTAGCCCAAGGTCTAACACAGCATTCACCTAAGTTCTCAATTCAGCCCAAAAACATCACTTTTGACAAACACCTCAGAAATGAAAAAGAAACACATATTCCTGTTCCCCACGGCCTGGAAATCCGAATTCTCACTTAATTTTCGATTCCGAGCTTTCCCTGAAGAGCTAGCCCAAGGTCTAAAACAGCATTCGCGTTATTTCTCAATTCAGCCCAAAAACATCACTTTTGACAAACACCTCAGAAATGAAAAAGAAACACATATTCCTGTTCCCCACGGCCTGGAAATCCGAATTCTCGCTTAATTTTCGATTCCGAGCTTTCCCTGAAGAGCTAGCCCAAGGTCTAAAACAGCATTCGCGTTATATTTCAATTCAGCCCAAAAACATCACTTTTGACAAACACCTCAGAAATGAAAAAGAAACACATATTCCTGTTCCCCATGGGCTGGAAAGCCGAATTCTTGATTGATTTTCGATTCCGAGCTTTCCCTGAAGAGCTAGCCCAAGGTCTAACAGAGCATTTGCCTTAGGACTCAATTCAGCCCAAAAACATCACTTTTGAGAAACACCTCAGAAATGAAAAAGAAACACATATTTCTGTTCCCCATGGGTTGGTAAGCCGAATTCTCGCTTTAATTTCGATTCCGAGCCTTCCCTGAAGAGCTAGTCCAAGGTCTAAAACAGCATTCGCGTTATATCTTAATTCAGCCCAAAAACATCACTTTTGAGAAACACCTCAGAAATGAAAAAGAAACACATATTCCTGTTCCCCACGGGCTGGAAAGCCAAATTCTTGCTTGATTTCCGATTACAAGCCTTCCCTGAAGAGCTAGCCCAAGGTCTAACACAGCATTCGCCTTAGGACTCAATTCAGCCCAAAAACATCACTTTTGACAAACACCTCAGAAATGAAAAAGAAACACATATTTTTGTTCCCCACGGGCTGGTAAGCCGAATTCTCGCTTTAATTTCGATTCCGAGCCTTCCGTGAAGAGCTAGCCCAAGGTCTAACACAGCATTCACCTAAGTTCCCAATTCAACCAAAAAACATCACTTATGACAAACACCTCAGAAATGAAAAAGAAACACATATTCCTGTTCCCCAAGGGCTGGAAAGCCGAATTCTCGCTTGATTTTCAATTCCGAGCCTTCCCTGAAGAGCTAGCCCAAGGTCTAAAACAGCATTCGCGTTATATCTGAATTCAGCCCAAAAACATCACTTTTGACAAAGAGCTCAGAAATGAAAAAGAAAAACATATTCCTGTTCCCCACGGGCTGGAAAGCCGAATTCTCGCTTGATTTCCGATTCCGAGCTTTCCCTGAAGAGCTAGCCCAAGGTCTAAAACAGCATTCACGTTATATTTCAATTCAGCCCAAAAACATCACTTTTGATAAACACCTCAGAAATAAAAAAGAAACACATATTCCTGTTCCCCACGGGCTGGAAAGCCGAATTCTTGATTGATTTTCGATTCCGAGCTTTCCCTGAAGAGCTCGCCCAAGGTCTAACACAGCATTCGCCTTAGGACTCAATTCAGCCCAAAAACATCACTTTTGACAAACACCTCAGAAATGAAAAAGAAACACATATTTTTGTTCCCCACGGGCTGGTAAGCCGAATTCTCGCTTTAATTTCGATTCCGAGCCTTCCGTGAAGAGCTAGCCCAAGGTCTAACACAGCATTCACCTAAGTTCCCAATTCAACCAAAAAACATCACTTATGACAAACACCTCAGAAATGAAAAAGAAACACATATTCCTGTTCCCCAAGGGCTGGAAAGCCGAATTCTCGCTTGATTTTCGATTCTGAGCCTTCCCTGAAGAGCTAGCCCAAGGTCTAAAACAGCATTCGCGTTATATTTCAATTCAGCCCAAAAACATCACTTTTGACAAACACCACAGAAATGAAAAGGAAACACATATTCCTGTTCCCCACGGGCTGGAAAGCCGAATTCTCGCTTGATTTTCGATTCCGAGCCTTCCCTGAAGAGCTAGTCCAAGGTCTAACACATCATTCACCTTAGGATTCAATTCAACCCAAAAACATCATTTTTGACAAACACCTCAGAAATGAAAAAGAAACACATATTCCTGTTCCCCACGGGCTGGAAAGCCGAATTCTTGCTTGATTTCCGATTACGAGCCTTCCCTGAAGAGCTAGCCCAAGGTCTAACACAGCATTCACCTAAGTTCTCAATTCAGCCCAAAAACATCACTTTTGACAAACACCTCAGAAATGAAAAAGAAACACATATTCCTGTTCCCCACGGGCTGGTAAGCCGAATTCTCGCTTGATTTTCGATTCCGAGCTTTCCCTGAAGAGCTAGCCCAAGGTCTAAAACAGCATTCGCGTTATATCTTAATTCAGCCCAAAAACATCACTTTTGATAAACACCTCAGAAATAAAAAAGAAACACATATTTTTGTTCCCCACGGGCTGGTAAGCCGAATTCTCGCTTTAATTTCGATTCCGAGCCTTCCGTGAAGAGCTAGCCCAAGGTCTAACACAGCATTCACCTAAGTTCCCAATTCAACCAAAAAACATCACTTATGACAAACACCTCAGAAATGAAAAAGAAACACATATTCCTGTTCCCCAAGGGCTGGAAAGCCGAATTCTCGCTTGATTTTCAATTCCGAGCCTTCCCTGAAGAGCTAGCCCAAGGTCTAAAACAGCATTCGCGTTATATCTGAATTCAGCCCAAAAACATCACTTTTGACAAAGAGCTCAGAAATGAAAAAGAAAAACATATTCCTGTTCCCCACGGGCTGGAAAGCCGAATTCTCGCTTGATTTCCGATTCCGAGCTTTCCCTGAAGAGCTAGCCCAAGGTCTAAAACAGCATTCACGTTATATTTCAATTCAGCCCAAAAACATCACTTTTGACAAACACCTCAGAAATAAAAAAGAAACACATATTCCTGTTCCCCACGGGCTGGAAAGCCGAATTCTTGATTGATTTTCGATTCCGAGCTTTCCCTGAAGAGCTAGCCCAAGGTCTAACACAGCATTCGCCTTAGGACTCAATTCAGCCCAAAAACATCACTTTTGACAAACACCTCAGAAATGAAAAAGAAACACATATTTTTGTTCCCCACGGGCTGGTAAGCCGAATTCTCGCTTTAATTTCGATTCCGAGCCTTCCGTGAAGAGCTAGCCCAAGGTCTAACACAGCATTCACCTAAGTTCCCAATTCAACCAAAAAACATCACTTATGACAAACACCTCAGAAATGAAAAAGAAACACATATTCCTGTTCCCCAACGGCTGGAAAGCCGAATTCTCGCTTGATTTTCGATTCTGAGCCTTCCGTGAAGAGCTAGCCCAAGGTCTAACACAGCATTCACCTAAGTTCCCAATTCAACCCAAAAACATCACTTTTGACAAACACCTCAGAAATGAAAAAGAAACACATATTCCTGTTCCCAACGGCCTGGAAATCCGAATTCTCACTTAATTTTCGATTCCGAGCTTTCCCTGAAGAGCTAGCCCAAGGTCTAAAACAGCATTCGCGTTATATTTCAATTCAGCCCAAAAACATCACTTTTGACAAACACCACAGAAATGAAAAGGAAACACATATTCCTGTTCCCCACGGGCTGGAAAGCCGAATTCTCGCTTGATTTTCGATTCCGAGCCTTCCCTGAAGAGCTAGCCCAAGGTCTAACACATCATTCACCTTAGGATTCAATTCAACCCAAAAACATCATTTTTGACAAACACCTCAGAAATGAAAAAGAAACATATTCCTGTTCCCCACGGGCTGGAAAGCCGAATTCTCGCTTGATTTTCGATTCCGAGCCTTCCCTGAAGAGCTAGCCCAAGGTCTAACACAGCATTCACCTAAGTTCTCAATTCAGCCCAAAAACATCACTTTTGACAAACACCTCAGAAATGAAAAAGAAACACATATTCCTGTTCCCCACGGGCTGGTAAGCCGAATTCTCGCTTGATTTTCGATTCCGAGCTTTCCCTGAAGAGCTAGCCCAAGGTCTAAAACAGCATTCGCGTTATATTTCAATTCAGCCCAAAAACATCACTTTTGATAAACACCTCAGAAATAAAAAAGAAACACATATTCCTGTTCCCCACGGGCTGGAAAGCCGAATTCTTGATTGATTTTCGATTCCGAGCTTTCCCTGAAGAGCTAGCCCAAGGTCTAACAGAGCATTTGCCTTAGGACTCAATTCAGCCCAAAAACATCACTTTTGAGAAACACCTCAGAAATGAAAAAGAAACACATATTCCTGTTCCCTACGGGCTGGAAAGCCAAATTCTCGCTTGATTTCCGATTCCGAGCTTTCCCTGAAGAGCTAGCCCAAGGTCTAACACAGCATTTGCCTTAGGACTCAATTCAGCCCAAAAACATCACTTTTGAGAAACACCTCAGAAATGAAAAAGAAACACATATTCCTGTTCCCCAAGGGCTGGAAAGCCGAATTCTCGCTTGATTTTCGATTCTGAGCCTTCCCTGAAGAGCTAGCCCAAGGTCTAACACAGCATTCACCTAACTTCCCAATTCAACCCAAAAACATCACTTTTGACAAACACCTCAGAAATGAAAAAGAAACACATATTCCTGTTCCCCACGGCCTGGAAATCCGAATTCTCACTTAATTTTCGATTCCGAGCTTTCCCTGAAGAGCTAGCCCAAGGTCTAAAACAGCATTCGCGTTATTTCTCAATTCAGCCCAAAAACATCACTTTTGACAAACACCTCAGAAATGAAAAAGAAACACATATTCCTGTTCCCCAAGGGCTGGAAAGCCGAATTCTCGCTTGATTTTCAATTCCGAGCCTTCCCTGAAGAGCTAGCCCAAGGTCTAAAACAGCATTCGCGTTATATCTGAATTCAGCCCAAAAACATCACTTTTGACAAAGAGCTCAGAAATGAAAAAGAAAAACATATTCCTGTTCCCCACGGGCTGGAAAGCCGAATTCTCGCTTGATTTCCGATTCCGAGCTTTCCCTGAAGAGCTAGCCCAAGGTCTAAAACAGCATTCACGTTATATTTCAATTCAGCCCAAAAACATCACTTTTGACAAACACCTCAGAAATAAAAAAGAAACACATATTCCTGTTCCCCACGGGCTGGAAAGCCGAATTCTTGATTGATTTTCGATTCCGAGCTTTCCCTGAAGAGCTAGCCCAAGGTCTAACACAGCATTCGCCTTAGGACTCAATTCAGCCCAAAAACATCACTTTTGACAAACACCTCAGAAATGAAAAAGAAACACATATTTTTGTTCCCCACGGGCTGGTAAGCCGAATTCTCGCTTTAATTTCGATTCCGAGCCTTCCGTGAAGAGCTAGCCCAAGGTCTAACACAGCATTCACCTAAGTTCCCAATTCAACCAAAAAACATCACTTATGACAAACACCTCAGAAATGAAAAAGAAACACATATTCCTGTTCCCCAAGGGCTGGAAAGCCGAATTCTCGCTTGATTTTCGATTCTGAGCCTTCCCTGAAGAGCTAGCCCAAGGTCTAACACAGCATTCACCTAAGTTCCCAATTCAACCCAAAAACATCACTTTTGACAAACACCTCAGAAATGAAAAAGAAACACATATTCCTGTTCCCAACGGCCTGGAAATCCGAATTCTCACTTAATTTTCGATTCCGAGCTTTCCCTGAAGAGCTAGCCCAAGGTCTAAAACAGCATTCGCGTTATATTTCAATTCAGCCCAAAAACATCACTTTTGACAAACACCACAGAAATGAAAAGGAAACACATATTCCTGTTCCCCACGGGCTGGAAAGCCGAATTCTCGCTTGATTTTCGATTCCGAGCCTTCCCTGAAGAGCTAGCCCAAGGTCTAACACATCATTCACCTTAGGATTCAATTCAACCCAAAAACATCATTTTTGACAAACACCTCAGAAATGAAAAAGAAACACATATTCCTGTTCCCCACGGGCTGGAAAGCCGAATTCTTGCTTGATTTCCGATTACGAGCCTTCCCTGAAGAGCTAGCCCAAGGTCTAACACAGCATTCACCTAAGTTCTCAATTCAGCCCAAAAACATCACTTTTGACAAACACCTCAGAAATGAAAAAGAAACACATATTCCTGTTCCCCACGGGCTGGTAAGCCGAATTCTCGCTTGATTTTCGATTCCGAGCTTTCCCTGAAGAGCTAGCCCAAGGTCTAAAACAGCATTCGCGTTATATCTTAATTCAGCCCAAAAACATCACTTTTGATAAACACCTCAGAAATAAAAATGAAACACATATTCCTGTTCCCCACGGGCTGGAAAGCCGAATTCTTGATTGATTTTCGATTCCGAGCTTTCCCTGAAGAGCTCGCCCAAGGTCTAACACAGCATTCGCCTTAGGACTCAATTCAGCCCAAAAACATCACTTTTGACAAACACCTCAGAAATGAAAAAGAAACACATATTTTTGTTCCCCACGGGCTGGTAAGCCGAATTCTCGCTTTAATTTCGATTCCGAGCCTTCCGTGAAGAGCTAGCCCAAGGTCTAACACAGCATTCACCTAAGTTCCCAATTCAACCAAAAAACATCACTTATGACAAACACCTCAGAAATGAAAAAGAAACACATATTCCTGTTCCCCAACGGCTGGAAAGCCGAATTCTCGCTTGATTTTCGATTCTGAGCCTTCCCTGAAGAGCTAGCCCAAGGTCTAACACAGCATTCACCTAAGTTCCCAATTCAACCCAAAAACATCACTTTTGACAAACACCTCAGAAATGAAAAAGAAACACATATTCCTGTTCCCAACGGCCTGGAAATCCGAATTCTCACTTAATTTTCGATTCCGAGCTTTCCCTGAAGAGCTAGCCCAAGGTCTAAAACAGCATTCGCGTTATATTTCAATTCAGCCCAAAAACATCACTTTTGACAAACACCACAGAAATGAAAAGGAAACACATATTCCTGTTCCCCACGGGCTGGAAAGCCGAATTCTCGCTTGATTTTCGATTCCGAGCCTTCCCTGAAGAGCTAGCCCAAGGTCTAACACATCATTCACCTTAGGATTCAATTCAACCCAAAAACATCATTTTTGACAAACACCTCAGAAATGAAAAAGAAACACATATTCCTGTTCCCCACGGGCTGGAAAGCCGAATTCTTGCTTGATTTCCGATTACGAGCCTTCCCTGAAGAGCTAGCCCAAGGTCTAACACAGCATTCACCTAAGTTCTCAATTCAGCCCAAAAACATCACTTTTGACAAACACCTCAGAAATGAAAAAGAAACACATATTCCTGTTCCCCACGGGCTGGTAAGCCGAATTCTCGCTTGATTTTCGATTCCGAGCTTTCCCTGAAGAGCTAGCCCAAGGTCTAAAACAGCATTCGCGTTATATCTTAATTCAGCCCAAAAACATCACTTTTGATAAACACCTCAGAAATAAAAAAGAAACACATATTTTTGTTCCCCACGGGCTGGTAAGCCGAATTCTCGCTTTAATTTCGATTCCGAGCCTTCCGTGAAGAGCTAGCCCAAGGTCTAACACAGCATTCACCTAAGTTCCCAATTCAACCAAAAAACATCACTTATGACAAACACCTCAGAAATGAAAAAGAAACACATATTCCTGTTCCCCAAGGGCTGGAAAGCCGAATTCTCGCTTGATTTTCAATTCCGAGCCTTCCCTGAAGAGCTAGCCCAAGGTCTAAAACAGCATTCGCGTTATATCTGAATTCAGCCCAAAAACATCACTTTTGACAAAGAGCTCAGAAATGAAAAAGAAAACCATATTCCTGTTCCCCACGGGCTGGAAAGCCGAATTCTCGCTTGATTTCCGATTCCGAGCTTTCCCTGAAGAGCTAGCCCAAGGTCTAAAACAGCATTCACGTTATATTTCAATTCAGCCCAAAAACATCACTTTTGATAAACACCTCAGAAATAAAAAAGAAACACATATTCCTGTTCCCCACGGGCTGGAAAGCCGAATTCTTGATTGATTTTCGATTCCGAGCTTTCCCTGAAGAGCTAGCCCAAGGTCTAACACAGCATTCGCCTTAGGACTCAATTCAGCCCAAAAACATCACTTTTGACAAACACCTCAGAAATGAAAAAGAAACACATATTTTTGTTCCCCACGGGCTGGTAAGCCGAATTCTCGCTTTAATTTCGATTCCGAGCCTTCCGTGAAGAGCTAGCCCAAGGTCTAACACAGCATTCACCTAAGTTCCCAATTCAACCAAAAAACATCACTTATGACAAACACCTCAGAAATGAAAAAGAAACACATATTCCTGTTCCCCAAGGGCTGGAAAGCCGAATTCTCGCTTGATTTTCGATTCTGAGCCTTCCCTGAAGAGCTAGCCCAAGGTCTAACACAGCATTCACCTAAGTTCCCAATTCAACCCAAAAACATCACTTTTGACAAACACCTCAGAAATGAAAAAGAAACACATATTCCTGTTCCCAACGGCCTGGAAATCTGAATTCTCACTTAATTTTCGATTCCGAGCTTTCCCTGAAGAGCTAGCCCAAGGTCTAAAACAGCATTCGCGTTATATTTCAATTCAGCCCAAAAACATCACTTTTGACAAACACCACAGAAATGAAAAGGAAACACATATTCCTGTTCCCCACGGGCTGGAAAGCCGAATTCTCGCTTGATTTTCGATTCCGAGCCTTCCCTGAAGAGCTAGCCCAAGGTCTAACACATCATTCACCTTAGGATTCAATTCAACCCAAAAACATCATTTTTGACAAACACCTCAGAAATGAAAAAGAAACACATATTCCTGTTCCCCACGGGCTGGAAAGCCGAATTCTTGCTTGATTTCCGATTACGAGCCTTCCCTGAAGAGCTAGCCCAAGGTCTAACACAGCATTCACCTAAGTTCTCAATTCAGCCCAAAAACATCACTTTTGACAAACACCTCAGAAATGAAAAAGAAACACATATTCCTGTTCCCCACGGGCTGGTAAGCCGAATTCTCGCTTGATTTTCGATTCCGAGCTTTCCCTGAAGAGCTAGCCCAAGGTCTAAAACAGCATTCGCGTTATATTTCAATTCAGCCCAAAAACATCACTTTTGATAAACACCTCAGAAATAAAAAAGAAACACATATTCCTGTTCCCCACGGGCTGGAAAGCCGAATTCTTGATTGATTTTCGATTCCGAGCTTTCCCTGAAGAGCTAGCCCAAGGTCTAACAGAGCATTTGCCTTAGGACTCAATTCAGCCCAAAAACATCACTTTTGAGAAACACCTCAGAAATGAAAAAGAAACACATATTCCTGTTCCCTACGGGCTGGAAAGCCAAATTCTCGCTTGATTTCCGATTCCGAGCTTTCCCTGAAGAGCTAGCCCAAGGTCTAACACAGCATTTGCCTTAGGACTCAATTCAGCCCAAAAACATCACTTTTGAGAAACACCTCAGAAATGAAAAAGAAACACATATTCCTGTTCCCCAAGGGCTGGAAAGCCGAATTCTCGCTTGATTTTCGATTCTGAGCCTTCCCTGAAGAGCTAGCCCAAGGTCTAACACAGCATTCACCTAACTTCCCAATTCAACCCAAAAACATCACTTTTGACAAACACCTCAGAAATGAAAAAGAAACACATATTCCTGTTCCCCACGGCCTGGAAATCCGAATTCTCACTTAATTTTCGATTCCGAGCTTTCCCTGAAGAGCTAGCCCAAGGTCTAAAACAGCATTCGCGTTATTTCTCAATTCAGCCCAAAAACATCACTTTTGACAAACACCTCAGAAATGAAAAAGAAACACATATTCCTGTTCCCCACGGCCTGGAAATCCGAATTCTCGCTTAATTTTCGATTCCGAGCTTTCCCTGAAGAGCTAGCCCAAGGTCTAAAACAGCATTCGCGTTATATTTCAATTCAGCCCAAAAACATCACTTTTGACAAACACCACAGAAATGAAAAGGAAACACATATTCCTGTTCCCCACGGGCTGGAAAGCCGAATTCTCGCTTAATTTTCGATTCCGAGCCTTCCCTGAAGAGCTAGCCCAAGGTCTAACACATCATTCACCTTAGGATTCAATTCAACCCAAAAACATCATTTTTGACAAACACCTCAGAAATGAAAAAGAAACACATATTCCTGTTCCCCACGGGCTGGAAAGCCGAATTCTTGCTTGATTTCCGATTACGAGCCTTCCCTGAAGAGCTAGCCCAAGGTCTAACACAGCATTCACCTAAGTTCTCAATTCAGCCCAAAAACATCACTTTTGACAAACACCTCAGAAATGAAAAAGAAACACATATTCCTGTTCCCCACGGGCTGGTAAGCCGAATTCTCGCTTGATTTTCGATTCCGAGCTTTCCCTGAAGAGCTAGCCCAAGGTCTAAAACAGCATTCGCGTTATATCTTAATTCAGCCCAAAAACATCACTTTTGATAAACACCTCAGAAATAAAAAAGAAACACATATTTTTGTTCCCCACGGGCTGGTAAGCCGAATTCTCGCTTTAATTTCGATTCCGAGCCTTCCGTGAAGAGCTAGCCCAAGGTCTAACACAGCATTCACCTAAGTTCCCAATTCAACCAAAAAACATCACTTATGACAAACACCTCAGAAATGAAAAAGAAACACATATTCCTGTTCCCCAAGGGCTGGAAAGCCGAATTCTCGCTTGATTTTCAATTCCGAGCCTTCCCTGAAGAGCTAGCCCAAGGTCTAAAACAGCATTCGCGTTATATCTGAATTCAGCCCAAAAACATCACTTTTGACAAAGAGCTCAGAAATGAAAAAGAAAACCATATTCCTGTTCCCCACGGGCTGGAAAGCCGAATTCTCGCTTGATTTCCGATTCCGAGCTTTCCCTGAAGAGCTAGCCCAAGGTCTAAAACAGCATTCACGTTATATTTCAATTCAGCCCAAAAACATCACTTTTGATAAACACCTCAGAAATAAAAAAGAAACACATATTCCTGTTCCCCACGGGCTGGAAAGCCGAATTCTTGATTGATTTTCGATTCCGAGCTTTCCCTGAAGAGCTAGCCCAAGGTCTAACACAGCATTCGCCTTAGGACTCAATTCAGCCCAAAAACATCACTTTTGACAAACACCTCAGAAATGAAAAAGAAACACATATTTTTGTTCCCCACGGGCTGGTAAGCCGAATTCTCGCTTTAATTTCGATTCCGAGCCTTCCGTGAAGAGCTAGCCCAAGGTCTAACACAGCATTCACCTAAGTTCCCAATTCAACCAAAAAACATCACTTATGACAAACACCTCAGAAATGAAAAAGAAACACATATTCCTGTTCCCCAAGGGCTGGAAAGCCGAATTCTCGCTTGATTTTCGATTCTGAGCCTTCCCTGAAGAGCTAGCCCAAGGTCTAACACAGCATTCACCTAAGTTCCCAATTCAACCCAAAAACATCACTTTTGACAAACACCTCAGAAATGAAAAAGAAACACATATTCCTGTTCCCAACGGCCTGGAAATCTGAATTCTCACTTAATTTTCGATTCCGAGCTTTCCCTGAAGAGCTAGCCCAAGGTCTAAAACAGCATTCGCGTTATATTTCAATTCAGCCCAAAAACATCACTTTTGACAAACACCACAGAAATGAAAAGGAAACACATATTCCTGTTCCCCACGGGCTGGAAAGCCGAATTCTCGCTTGATTTTCGATTCCGAGCCTTCCCTGAAGAGCTAGCCCAAGGTCTAACACATCATTCACCTTAGGATTCAATTCAACCCAAAAACATCATTTTTGACAAACACCTCAGAAATGAAAAAGAAACACATATTCCTGTTCCCCACGGGCTGGAAAGCCGAATTCTTGCTTGATTTCCGATTACGAGCCTTCCCTGAAGAGCTAGCCCAAGGTCTAACACAGCATTCACCTAAGTTCTCAATTCAGCCCAAAAACATCACTTTTGACAAACACCTCAGAAATGAAAAAGAAACACATATTCCTGTTCCCCACGGGCTGGTAAGCCGAATTCTCGCTTGATTTTCGATTCCGAGCTTTCCCTGAAGAGCTAGCCCAAGGTCTAAAACAGCATTCGCGTTATATTTCAATTCAGCCCAAAAACATCACTTTTGATAAACACCTCAGAAATAAAAAAGAAACACATATTCCTGTTCCCCACGGGCTGGAAAGCCGAATTCTTGATTGATTTTCGATTCCGAGCTTTCCCTGAAGAGCTAGCCCAAGGTCTAACAGAGCATTTGCCTTAGGACTCAATTCAGCCCAAAAACATCACTTTTGAGAAACACCTCAGAAATGAAAAAGAAACACATATTCCTGTTCCCTACGGGCTGGAAAGCCAAATTCTCGCTTGATTTCCGATTCCGAGCTTTCCCTGAAGAGCTAGCCCAAGGTCTAACACAGCATTTGCCTTAGGACTCAATTCAGCCCAAAAACATCACTTTTGAGAAACACCTCAGAAATGAAAAAGAAACACATATTCCTGTTCCCCAAGGGCTGGAAAGCCGAATTCTCGCTTGATTTTCGATTCTGAGCCTTCCCTGAAGAGCTAGCCCAAGGTCTAACACAGCATTCACCTAACTTCCCAATTCAACCCAAAAACATCACTTTTGACAAACACCTCAGAAATGAAAAAGAAACACATATTCCTGTTCCCCACGGCCTGGAAATCCGAATTCTCACTTAATTTTCGATTCCGAGCTTTCCCTGAAGAGCTAGCCCAAGGTCTAAAACAGCATTCGCGTTATTTCTCAATTCAGCCCAAAAACATCACTTTTGACAAACACCTCAGAAATGAAAAAGAAACACATATTCCTGTTCCCCACGGCCTGGAAATCCGAATTCTCGCTTAATTTTCGATTCCGAGCTTTCCCTGAAGAGCTAGCCCAAGGTCTAAAACAGCATTCGCGTTATATTTCAATTCAGCCCAAAAACATCACTTTTGACAAACACCACAGAAATGAAAAGGAAACACATATTCCTGTTCCCCACGGGCTGGAAAGCCGAATTCTCGCTTAATTTTCGATTCCGAGCCTTCCCTGAAGAGCTAGCCCAAGGTCTAACACATCATTCACCTTAGGATTCAATTCAACCCAAAAACATCACTTTTGACAAACACCTCAGAAATGAAAAAGAAACACATATTCCTGTTCCCCATGGGCTGGAAAGCCGAATTCTTGATTGATTTTCGATTCCGAGCTTTCCCTGAAGAGCTAGCCCAAGGTCTAACAGAGCATTTGCCTTAGGACTCAATTCAGCCCAAAAACATCACTTTTGAGAAACACCTCAGAAATGAAAAAGAAACACATATTTCTGTTCCCCATGGGTTGGTAAGCCGAATTCTCGCTTTAATTTCGATTCCGAGCCTTCCCTGAAGAGCTAGTCCAAGGTCTAAAACAGCATTCGCGTTATATCTTAATTCAGCCCAAAAACATCACTTTTGAGAAACACCTCAGAAATGAAAAAGAAACACATATTCCTGTTCCCCACGGGCTGGAAAGCCAAATTCTCGCTTGATTTCCGATTCCGAGCTTTCCCTGAAGAGCTAGCCCAAGGTCTAACACAGCATTTGCCTTAGGACTCAATTCAGCCCAAAAACATCACTTTTGAGAAACACCTCAGAAATGAAAAAGAAACACATATTCCTGTTCCCCAAGGGCTGGAAAGCCGAATTCTCGCTTGATTTTCGATTCTGAGCCTTCCCTGAAGAGCTAGCCCAAGGTCTAACACAGCATTCACCTAACTTCCCAATTCAACCCAAAAACATCACTTTTGACAAACACCTCAGAAATGAAAAAGAAACACATATTCCTGTTCCCCACGGCCTGGAAATCCGAATTCTCACTTAATTTTCGATTCCGAGCTTTCCCTGAAGAGCTAGCCCAAGGTCTAAAACAGCATTCGCGTTATTTCTCAATTCAGCCCAAAAACATCACTTTTGACAAACACCTCAGAAATGAAAAAGAAACACATATTCCTGTTCCCCACGGCCTGGAAATCCGAATTCTCGCTTAATTTTCGATTCCGAGCTTTCCCTGAAGAGCTAGCCCAAGGTCTAACAGAGCATTTGCCTTAGGACTCAATTCAGCCCAAAAACATCACTTTTGAGAAACACCTCAGAAATGAAAAAGAAACACATATTTCTGTTCCCCATGGGTTGGTAAGCCGAATTCTCGCTTTAATTTCGATTCCGAGCCTTCCCTGAAGAGCTAGTCCAAGGTCTAAAACAGCATTCGCGTTATATCTTAATTCAGCCCAAAAACATCACTTTTGAGAAACACCTCAGAAATGAAAAAGAAACACATATTCCTGTTCCCCACGGGCTGGAAAGCCAAATTCTCGCTTGATTTCCGATTCCGAGCTTTCCCTGAAGAGCTAGCCCAAGGTCTAACACAGCATTTGCCTTAGGACTCAATTCAGCCCAAAAACATCACTTTTGAGAAACACCTCAGAAATGAAAAAGAAACACATATTCCTGTTCCCCAAGGGCTGGAAAGCCGAATTCTCGCTTGATTTTCGATTCTGAGCCTTCCCTGAAGAGCTAGCCCAAGGTCTAACACAGCATTCACCTAACTTCCCAATTCAACCCAAAAACATCACTTTTGACAAACACCTCAGAAATGAAAAAGAAACACATATTCCTGTTCCCCACGGCCTGGAAATCCGAATTCTCACTTAATTTTCGATTCCGAGCTTTCCCTGAAGAGCTAGCCCAAGGTCTAAAACAGCATTCGCGTTATTTCTCAATTCAGCCCAAAAACATCACTTTTGACAAACACCTCAGAAATGAAAAAGAAACACATATTCCTGTTCCCCACGGCCTGGAAATCCGAATTCTCGCTTAATTTTCGATTCCGAGCTTTCCCTGAAGAGCTAGCCCAAGGTCTAAAACAGCATTCGCGTTATATTTCAATTCAGCCCAAAAACATCACTTTTGACAAACACCACAGAAATGAAAAGGAAACACATATTCCTGTTCCCCACGGGCTGGAAAGCCGAATTCTCGCTTAATTTTCGATTCCGAGCCTTCCCTGAAGAGCTAGCCCAAGGTCTAACACATCATTCACCTTAGGATTCAATTCAACCCAAAAACATCACTTTTGACAAACACCTCAGAAATGAAAAAGAAACACATATTCCTGTTCCCCATGGGCTGGAAAGCCGAATTCTTGATTGATTTTCGATTCCGAGCTTTCCCTGAAGAGCTAGCCCAAGGTCTAACAGAGCATTTGCCTTAGGACTCAATTCAGCCCAAAAACATCACTTTTGAGAAACACCTCAGAAATGAAAAAGAAACACATATTTCTGTTCCCCATGGGTTGGTAAGCCGAATTCTCGCTTTAATTTCGATTCCGAGCCTTCCCTGAAGAGCTAGTCCAAGGTCTAAAACAGCATTCGCGTTATATCTTAATTCAGCCCAAAAACATCACTTTTGAGAAACACCTCAGAAATGAAAAAGAAACACATATTCCTGTTCCCCACGGGCTGGAAAGCCAAATTCTTGCTTGATTTCCGATTACAAGCCTTCCCTGAAGAGCTAGCCCAAGGTCTAACACAGCATTCGCCTTAGGACTCAATTCAGCCCAAAAACATCACTTTTGAGAAACACCTCAGAAATGAAAAAGAAACACATATTTCTGTTCCCCATGGGTTGGTAAGCCGAATTCTCGCTTTAATTTCGATTCCGAGCCTTCCCTGAAGAGCTAGTCCAAGGTCTAAAACAGCATTCGCGTTATATCTTAATTCAGCCCAAAAACATCACTTTTGAGAAACACCTCAGAAATGAAAAAGAAACACATATTCCTGTTCCCCACGGGCTGGAAAGCCAAATTCTTGCTTGATTTCCGATTACAAGCCTTCCCTGAAGAGCTAGCCCAAGGTCTAAAACAGCATTCGCGTTATATCTTAATTCAGCCCAAAAACATCACTTTTGATAAACACCTCAGAAATAAAAAAGAAACACATATTTTTGTTCCCCACGGGCTGGTAAGCCGAATTCTCGCTTTAATTTCGATTCCGAGCCTTCCGTGAAGAGCTAGCCCAAGGTCTAACACAGCATTCACCTAAGTTCCCAATTCAACCAAAAAACATCACTTATGACAAACACCTCAGAAATGAAAAAGAAACACATATTCCTGTTCCCCAAGGGCTGGAAAGCCGAATTCTCGCTTGATTTTCAATTCCGAGCCTTCCCTGAAGAGCTAGCCCAAGGTCTAAAACAGCATTCGCGTTATATCTGAATTCAGCCCAAAAACATCACTTTTGACAAAGAGCTCAGAAATGAAAAAGAAAACCATATTCCTGTTCCCCACGGGCTGGAAAGCCGAATTCTCGCTTGATTTCCGATTCCGAGCTTTCCCTGAAGAGCTAGCCCAAGGTCTAAAACAGCATTCACGTTATATTTCAATTCAGCCCAAAAACATCACTTTTGATAAACACCTCAGAAATAAAAAAGAAACACATATTCCTGTTCCCCACGGGCTGGAAAGCCGAATTCTTGATTGATTTTCGATTCCGAGCTTTCCCTGAAGAGCTAGCCCAAGGTCTAACACAGCATTCGCCTTAGGACTCAATTCAGCCCAAAAACATCACTTTTGACAAACACCTCAGAAATGAAAAAGAAACACATATTTTTGTTCCCCACGGGCTGGTAAGCCGAATTCTCGCTTTAATTTCGATTCCGAGCCTTCCGTGAAGAGCTAGCCCAAGGTCTAACACAGCATTCACCTAAGTTCCCAATTCAACCAAAAAACATCACTTATGACAAACACCTCAGAAATGAAAAAGAAACACATATTCCTGTTCCCCAAGGGCTGGAAAGCCGAATTCTCGCTTGATTTTCGATTCTGAGCCTTCCCTGAAGAGCTAGCCCAAGGTCTAACACAGCATTCACCTAAGTTCCCAATTCAACCCAAAAACATCACTTTTGACAAACACCTCAGAAATGAAAAAGAAACACATATTCCTGTTCCCAACGGCCTGGAAATCCGAATTCTCACTTAATTTTCGATTCCGAGCTTTCCCTGAAGAGCTAGCCCAAGGTCTAAAACAGCATTCGCGTTATATTTCAATTCAGCCCAAAAACATCACTTTTGACAAACACCACAGAAATGAAAAGGAAACACATATTCCTGTTCCCCACGGGCTGGAAAGCCGAATTCTCGCTTGATTTTCGATTCCGAGCCTTCCCTGAAGAGCTAGCCCAAGGTCTAACACATCATTCACCTTAGGATTCAATTCAACCCAAAAACATCATTTTTGACAAACACCTCAGAAATGAAAAAGAAACACATATTCCTGTTCCCCACGGGCTGGAAAGCCGAATTCTTGCTTGATTTCCGATTACGAGCCTTCCCTGAAGAGCTAGCCCAAGGTCTAACACAGCATTCACCTAAGTTCTCAATTCAGCCCAAAAACATCACTTTTGACAAACACCTCAGAAATGAAAAAGAAACACATATTCCTGTTCCCCACGGGCTGGTAAGCCGAATTCTCGCTTGATTTTCGATTCCGAGCTTTCCCTGAAGAGCTAGCCCAAGGTCTAAAACAGCATTCGCGTTATATTTCAATTCAGCCCAAAAACATCACTTTTGATAAACACCTCAGAAATAAAAAAGAAACACATATTCCTGTTCCCCACGGGCTGGAAAGCCGAATTCTTGATTGATTTTCGATTCCGAGCTTTCCCTGAAGAGCTAGCCCAAGGTCTAACAGAGCATTTGCCTTAGGACTCAATTCAGCCCAAAAACATCACTTTTGAGAAACACCTCAGAAATGAAAAAGAAACACATATTCCTGTTCCCTACGGGCTGGAAAGCCAAATTCTCGCTTGATTTCCGATTCCGAGCTTTCCCTGAAGAGCTAGCCCAAGGTCTAACACAGCATTTGCCTTAGGACTCAATTCAGCCCAAAAACATCACTTTTGAGAAACACCTCAGAAATGAAAAAGAAACACATATTCCTGTTCCCCAAGGGCTGGAAAGCCGAATTCTCGCTTGATTTTCGATTCTGAGCCTTCCCTGAAGAGCTAGCCCAAGGTCTAACACAGCATTCACCTAACTTCCCAATTCAACCCAAAAACATCACTTTTGACAAACACCTCAGAAATGAAAAAGAAACACATATTCCTGTTCCCCACGGCCTGGAAATCCGAATTCTCACTTAATTTTCGATTCCGAGCTTTCCCTGAAGAGCTAGCCCAAGGTCTAAAACAGCATTCGCGTTATTTCTCAATTCAGCCCAAAAACATCACTTTTGACAAACACCTCAGAAATGAAAAAGAAACACATATTCCTGTTCCCCACGGCCTGGAAATCCGAATTCTCGCTTAATTTTCGATTCCGAGCTTTCCCTGAAGAGCTAGCCCAAGGTCTAAAACAGCATTCGCGTTATATTTCAATTCAGCCCAAAAACATCACTTTTGACAAACACCACAGAAATGAAAAGGAAACACATATTCCTGTTCCCCACGGGCTGGAAAGCCGAATTCTCGCTTAATTTTCGATTCCGAGCCTTCCCTGAAGAGCTAGCCCAAGGTCTAACACATCATTCACCTTAGGATTCAATTCAACCCAAAAACATCACTTTTGACAAACACCTCAGAAATGAAAAAGAAACACATATTCCTGTTCCCCATGGGCTGGAAAGCCGAATTCTTGATTGATTTTCGATTCCGAGCTTTCCCTGAAGAGCTAGCCCAAGGTCTAACAGAGCATTTGCCTTAGGACTCAATTCAGCCCAAAAACATCACTTTTGAGAAACACCTCAGAAATGAAAAAGAAACACATATTTCTGTTCCCCATGGGTTGGTAAGCCGAATTCTCGCTTTAATTTCGATTCCGAGCCTTCCCTGAAGAGCTAGTCCAAGGTCTAAAACAGCATTCGCGTTATATCTTAATTCAGCCCAAAAACATCACTTTTGAGAAACACCTCAGAAATGAAAAAGAAACACATATTCCTGTTCCCCACGGGCTGGAAAGCCAAATTCTCGCTTGATTTCCGATTCCGAGCTTTCCCTGAAGAGCTAGCCCAAGGTCTAACACAGCATTTGCCTTAGGACTCAATTCAGCCCAAAAACATCACTTTTGAGAAACACCTCAGAAATGAAAAAGAAACACATATTCCTGTTCCCCAAGGGCTGGAAAGCCGAATTCTCGCTTGATTTTCGATTCTGAGCCTTCCCTGAAGAGCTAGCCCAAGGTCTAACACAGCATTCACCTAACTTCCCAATTCAACCCAAAAACATCACTTTTGACAAACACCTCAGAAATGAAAAAGAAACACATATTCCTGTTCCCCACGGCCTGGAAATCCGAATTCTCACTTAATTTTCGATTCCGAGCTTTCCCTGAAGAGCTAGCCCAAGGTCTAAAACAGCATTCGCGTTATTTCTCAATTCAGCCCAAAAACATCACTTTTGACAAACACCTCAGAAATGAAAAAGAAACACATATTCCTGTTCCCCACGGCCTGGAAATCCGAATTCTCGCTTAATTTTCGATTCCGAGCTTTCCCTGAAGAGCTAGCCCAAGGTCTAACAGAGCATTTGCCTTAGGACTCAATTCAGCCCAAAAACATCACTTTTGAGAAACACCTCAGAAATGAAAAAGAAACACATATTTCTGTTCCCCATGGGTTGGTAAGCCGAATTCTCGCTTTAATTTCGATTCCGAGCCTTCCCTGAAGAGCTAGTCCAAGGTCTAAAACAGCATTCGCGTTATATCTTAATTCAGCCCAAAAACATCACTTTTGAGAAACACCTCAGAAATGAAAAAGAAACACATATTCCTGTTCCCCACGGGCTGGAAAGCCAAATTCTCGCTTGATTTCCGATTCCGAGCTTTCCCTGAAGAGCTAGCCCAAGGTCTAACACAGCATTTGCCTTAGGACTCAATTCAGCCCAAAAACATCACTTTTGAGAAACACCTCAGAAATGAAAAAGAAACACATATTCCTGTTCCCCAAGGGCTGGAAAGCCGAATTCTCGCTTGATTTTCGATTCTGAGCCTTCCCTGAAGAGCTAGCCCAAGGTCTAACACAGCATTCACCTAACTTCCCAATTCAACCCAAAAACATCACTTTTGACAAACACCTCAGAAATGAAAAAGAAACACATATTCCTGTTCCCCACGGCCTGGAAATCCGAATTCTCACTTAATTTTCGATTCCGAGCTTTCCCTGAAGAGCTAGCCCAAGGTCTAAAACAGCATTCGCGTTATTTCTCAATTCAGCCCAAAAACATCACTTTTGACAAACACCTCAGAAATGAAAAAGAAACACATATTCCTGTTCCCCACGGCCTGGAAATCCGAATTCTCGCTTAATTTTCGATTCCGAGCTTTCCCTGAAGAGCTAGCCCAAGGTCTAAAACAGCATTCGCGTTATATTTCAATTCAGCCCAAAAACATCACTTTTGACAAACACCACAGAAATGAAAAGGAAACACATATTCCTGTTCCCCACGGGCTGGAAAGCCGAATTCTCGCTTAATTTTCGATTCCGAGCCTTCCCTGAAGAGCTAGCCCAAGGTCTAACACATCATTCACCTTAGGATTCAATTCAACCCAAAAACATCACTTTTGACAAACACCTCAGAAATGAAAAAGAAACACATATTCCTGTTCCCCATGGGCTGGAAAGCCGAATTCTTGATTGATTTTCGATTCCGAGCTTTCCCTGAAGAGCTAGCCCAAGGTCTAACAGAGCATTTGCCTTAGGACTCAATTCAGCCCAAAAACATCACTTTTGAGAAACACCTCAGAAATGAAAAAGAAACACATATTTCTGTTCCCCATGGGTTGGTAAGCCGAATTCTCGCTTTAATTTCGATTCCGAGCCTTCCCTGAAGAGCTAGTCCAAGGTCTAAAACAGCATTCGCGTTATATCTTAATTCAGCCCAAAAACATCACTTTTGAGAAACACCTCAGAAATGAAAAAGAAACACATATTCCTGTTCCCCACGGGCTGGAAAGCCAAATTCTTGCTTGATTTCCGATTACAAGCCTTCCCTGAAGAGCTAGCCCAAGGTCTAACACAGCATTCGCCTTAGGACTCAATTCAGCCCAAAAACATCACTTTTGACAAACACCTCAGAAATGAAAAAGAAACACATATTTTTGTTCCCCACGGGCTGGTAAGCCGAATTCTCGCTTTAATTTCGATTCCGAGCCTTCCGTGAAGAGCTAGCCCAAGGTCTAACACAGCATTCACCTAAGTTCCCAATTCAACCAAAAAACATCACTTATGACAAACACCTCAGAAATGAAAAAGAAACACATATTCCTGTTCCCCAAGGGCTGGAAAGCCGAATTCTCGCTTGATTTTCAATTCCGAGCCTTCCCTGAAGAGCTAGCCCAAGGTCTAAAACAGCATTCGCGTTATATCTGAATTCAGCCCAAAAACATCACTTTTGACAAAGAGCTCAGAAATGAAAAAGAAAAACATATTCCTGTTCCCCACGGGCTGGAAAGCCGAATTCTCGCTTGATTTCCGATTCCGAGCTTTCCCTGAAGAGCTAGCCCAAGGTCTAAAACAGCATTCACGTTATATTTCAATTCAGCCCAAAAACATCACTTTTGATAAACACCTCAGAAATAAAAAAGAAACACATATTCCTGTTCCCCACGGGCTGGAAAGCCGAATTCTTGATTGATTTTCGATTCCGAGCTTTCCCTGAAGAGCTCGCCCAAGGTCTAACACAGCATTCGCCTTAGGACTCAATTCAGCCCAAAAACATCACTTTTGACAAACACCTCAGAAATGAAAAAGAAACACATATTTTTGTTCCCCACGGGCTGGTAAGCCGAATTCTCGCTTTAATTTCGATTCCGAGCCTTCCGTGAAGAGCTAGCCCAAGGTCTAACACAGCATTCACCTAAGTTCCCAATTCAACCAAAAAACATCACTTATGACAAACACCTCAGAAATGAAAAAGAAACACATATTCCTGTTCCCCAAGGGCTGGAAAGCCGAATTCTCGCTTGATTTTCGATTCTGAGCCTTCCCTGAAGAGCTAGCCCAAGGTCTAAAACAGCATTCGCGTTATATTTCAATTCAGCCCAAAAACATCACTTTTGACAAACACCACAGAAATGAAAAGGAAACACATATTCCTGTTCCCCACGGGCTGGAAAGCCGAATTCTCGCTTGATTTTCGATTCCGAGCCTTCCCTGAAGAGCTAGTCCAAGGTCTAACACATCATTCACCTTAGGATTCAATTCAACCCAAAAACATCATTTTTGACAAACACCTCAGAAATGAAAAAGAAACACATATTCCTGTTCCCCACGGGCTGGAAAGCCGAATTCTTGCTTGATTTCCGATTACGAGCCTTCCCTGAAGAGCTAGCCCAAGGTCTAACACAGCATTCACCTAAGTTCTCAATTCAGCCCAAAAACATCACTTTTGACAAACACCTCAGAAATGAAAAAGAAACACATATTCCTGTTCCCCACGGGCTGGTAAGCCGAATTCTCGCTTGATTTTCGATTCCGAGCTTTCCCTGAAGAGCTAGCCCAAGGTCTAAAACAGCATTCGCGTTATATCTTAATTCAGCCCAAAAACATCACTTTTGATAAACACCTCAGAAATAAAAAAGAAACACATATTTTTGTTCCCCACGGGCTGGTAAGCCGAATTCTCGCTTTAATTTCGATTCCGAGCCTTCCGTGAAGAGCTAGCCCAAGGTCTATCACAGCATTCACCTAAGTTCCCAATTCAACCAAAAAACATCACTTATGACAAACACCTCAGAAATGAAAAAGAAACACATATTCCTGTTCCCCAAGGGCTGGAAAGCCGAATTCTCGCTTGATTTTCAATTCCGAGCCTTCCCTGAAGAGCTAGCCCAAGGTCTAAAACAGCATTCGCGTTATATCTGAATTCAGCCCAAAAACATCACTTTTGACAAAGAGCTCAGAAATGAAAAAGAAAAACATATTCCTGTTCCCCACGGGCTGGAAAGCCGAATTCTCGCTTGATTTCCGATTCCGAGCTTTCCCTGAAGAGCTAGCCCAAGGTCTAAAACAGCATTCACGTTATATTTCAATTCAGCCCAAAAACATCACTTTTGACAAACACCTCAGAAATAAAAAAGAAACACATATTCCTGTTCCCCACGGGCTGGAAAGCCGAATTCTTGATTGATTTTCGATTCCGAGCTTTCCCTGAAGAGCTAGCCCAAGGTCTAAAACAGCATTCGCGTTATATCTTAATTCAGCCCAAAAACATCACTTTTGATAAACACCTCAGAAATAAAAAAGAAACACATATTTTTGTTCCCCACGGGCTGGTAAGCCGAATTCTCGCTTTAATTTCGATTCCGAGCCTTCCGTGAAGAGCTAGCCCAAGGTCTAACACAGCATTCACCTAAGTTCCCAATTCAACCAAAAAACATCACTTATGACAAACACCTCAGAAATGAAAAAGAAACACATATTCCTGTTCCCCAAGGGCTGGAAAGCCGAATTCTCGCTTGATTTTCAATTCCGAGCCTTCCCTGAAGAGCTAGCCCAAGGTCTAAAACAGCATTCGCGTTATATCTGAATTCAGCCCAAAAACATCACTTTTGACAAAGAGCTCAGAAATGAAAAAGAAAACCATATTCCTGTTCCCCACGGGCTGGAAAGCCGAATTCTCGCTTGATTTCCGATTCCGAGCTTTCCCTGAAGAGCTAGCCCAAGGTCTAAAACAGCATTCACGTTATATTTCAATTCAGCCCAAAAACATCACTTTTGATAAACACCTCAGAAATAAAAAAGAAACACATATTCCTGTTCCCCACGGGCTGGAAAGCCGAATTCTTGATTGATTTTCGATTCCGAGCTTTCCCTGAAGAGCTAGCCCAAGGTCTAACACAGCATTCGCCTTAGGACTCAATTCAGCCCAAAAACATCACTTTTGACAAACACCTCAGAAATGAAAAAGAAACACATATTTTTGTTCCCCACGGGCTGGTAAGCCGAATTCTCGCTTTAATTTCGATTCCGAGCCTTCCGTGAAGAGCTAGCCCAAGGTCTAACACAGCATTCACCTAAGTTCCCAATTCAACCAAAAAACATCACTTATGACAAACACCTCAGAAATGAAAAAGAAACACATATTCCTGTTCCCCAAGGGCTGGAAAGCCGAATTCTCGCTTGATTTTCGATTCTGAGCCTTCCCTGAAGAGCTAGCCCAAGGTCTAACACAGCATTCACCTAAGTTCCCAATTCAACCCAAAAACATCACTTTTGACAAACACCTCAGAAATGAAAAAGAAACACATATTCCTGTTCCCCAAGGGCTGGAAAGCCGAATTCTCGCTTGATTTTCGATTCTGAGCCTTCCCTGAAGAGCTAGCCCAAGGTCTAACACAGCATTCACCTAAGTTCCCAATTCAACCCAAAAACATCACTTTTGACAAACACCTCAGAAATGAAAAAGAAACACATATTCCTGTTCCCAACGGCCTGGAAATCCGAATTCTCACTTAATTTTCGATTCCGAGCTTTCCCTGAAGAGCTAGCCCAAGGTCTAAAACAGCATTCGCGTTATATTTCAATTCAGCCCAAAAACATCACTTTTGACAAACACCACAGAAATGAAAAGGAAACACATATTCCTGTTCCCCACGGGCTGGAAAGCCGAATTCTCGCTTGATTTTCGATTCCGAGCCTTCCCTGAAGAGCTAGCCCAAGGTCTAACACATCATTCACCTTAGGATTCAATTCAACCCAAAAACATCATTTTTGACAAACACCTCAGAAATGAAAAAGAAACACATATTCCTGTTCCCCACGGGCTGGAAAGCCGAATTCTTGCTTGATTTCCGATTACGAGCCTTCCCTGAAGAGCTAGCCCAAGGTCTAACACAGCATTCACCTAAGTTCTCAATTCAGCCCAAAAACATCACTTTTGACAAACACCTCAGAAATGAAAAAGAAACACATATTCCTGTTCCCCACGGGCTGGTAAGCCGAATTCTCGCTTGATTTTCGATTCCGAGCTTTCCCTGAAGAGCTAGCCCAAGGTCTAAAACAGCATTCGCGTTATATTTCAATTCAGCCCAAAAACATCACTTTTGATAAACACCTCAGAAATAAAAAAGAAACACATATTCCTGTTCCCCACGGGCTGGAAAGCCGAATTCTTGATTGATTTTCGATTCCGAGCTTTCCCTGAAGAGCTAGCCCAAGGTCTAACAGAGCATTTGCCTTAGGACTCAATTCAGCCCAAAAACATCACTTTTGAGAAACACCTCAGAAATGAAAAAGAAACACATATTCCTGTTCCCTACGGGCTGGAAAGCCAAATTCTCGCTTGATTTCCGATTCCGAGCTTTCCCTGAAGAGCTAGCCCAAGGTCTAACACAGCATTTGCCTTAGGACTCAATTCAGCCCAAAAACATCACTTTTGAGAAACACCTCAGAAATGAAAAAGAAACACATATTCCTGTTCCCCAAGGGCTGGAAAGCCGAATTCTCGCTTGATTTTCGATTCTGAGCCTTCCCTGAAGAGCTAGCCCAAGGTCTAACACAGCATTCACCTAACTTCCCAATTCAACCCAAAAACATCACTTTTGACAAACACCTCAGAAATGAAAAAGAAACACATATTCCTGTTCCCCACGGCCTGGAAATCCGAATTCTCACTTAATTTTCGATTCCGAGCTTTCCCTGAAGAGCTAGCCCAAGGTCTAAAACAGCATTCGCGTTATTTCTCAATTCAGCCCAAAAACATCACTTTTGACAAACACCTCAGAAATGAAAAAGAAACACATATTCCTGTTCCCCACGGCCTGGAAATCCGAATTCTCGCTTAATTTTCGATTCCGAGCTTTCCCTGAAGAGCTAGCCCAAGGTCTAAAACAGCATTCGCGTTATATTTCAATTCAGCCCAAAAACATCACTTTTGACAAACACCACAGAAATGAAAAGGAAACACATATTCCTGTTCCCCACGGGCTGGAAAGCCGAATTCTCGCTTAATTTTCGATTCCGAGCCTTCCCTGAAGAGCTAGCCCAAGGTCTAACACATCATTCACCTTAGGATTCAATTCAACCCAAAAACATCACTTTTGACAAACACCTCAGAAATGAAAAAGAAACACATATTCCTGTTCCCCATGGGCTGGAAAGCCGAATTCTTGATTGATTTTCGATTCCGAGCTTTCCCTGAAGAGCTAGCCCAAGGTCTAACAGAGCATTTGCCTTAGGACTCAATTCAGCCCAAAAACATCACTTTTGAGAAACACCTCAGAAATGAAAAAGAAACACATATTTCTGTTCCCCATGGGTTGGTAAGCCGAATTCTCGCTTTAATTTCGATTCCGAGCCTTCCCTGAAGAGCTAGTCCAAGGTCTAAAACAGCATTCGCGTTATATCTTAATTCAGCCCAAAAACATCACTTTTGAGAAACACCTCAGAAATGAAAAAGAAACACATATTCCTGTTCCCCACGGGCTGGAAAGCCAAATTCTCGCTTGATTTCCGATTCCGAGCTTTCCCTGAAGAGCTAGCCCAAGGTCTAACACAGCATTTGCCTTAGGACTCAATTCAGCCCAAAAACATCACTTTTGAGAAACACCTCAGAAATGAAAAAGAAACACATATTCCTGTTCCCCAAGGGCTGGAAAGCCGAATTCTCGCTTGATTTTCGATTCTGAGCCTTCCCTGAAGAGCTAGCCCAAGGTCTAACACAGCATTCACCTAACTTCCCAATTCAACCCAAAAACATCACTTTTGACAAACACCTCAGAAATGAAAAAGAAACACATATTCCTGTTCCCCACGGCCTGGAAATCCGAATTCTCACTTAATTTTCGATTCCGAGCTTTCCCTGAAGAGCTAGCCCAAGGTCTAAAACAGCATTCGCGTTATTTCTCAATTCAGCCCAAAAACATCACTTTTGACAAACACCTCAGAAATGAAAAAGAAACACATATTCCTGTTCCCCACGGCCTGGAAATCCGAATTCTCGCTTAATTTTCGATTCCGAGCTTTCCCTGAAGAGCTAGCCCAAGGTCTAACAGAGCATTTGCCTTAGGACTCAATTCAGCCCAAAAACATCACTTTTGAGAAACACCTCAGAAATGAAAAAGAAACACATATTTCTGTTCCCCATGGGTTGGTAAGCCGAATTCTCGCTTTAATTTCGATTCCGAGCCTTCCCTGAAGAGCTAGTCCAAGGTCTAAAACAGCATTCGCGTTATATCTTAATTCAGCCCAAAAACATCACTTTTGAGAAACACCTCAGAAATGAAAAAGAAACACATATTCCTGTTCCCCACGGGCTGGAAAGCCAAATTCTCGCTTGATTTCCGATTCCGAGCTTTCCCTGAAGAGCTAGCCCAAGGTCTAACACAGCATTTGCCTTAGGACTCAATTCAGCCCAAAAACATCACTTTTGAGAAACACCTCAGAAATGAAAAAGAAACACATATTCCTGTTCCCCAAGGGCTGGAAAGCCGAATTCTCGCTTGATTTTCGATTCTGAGCCTTCCCTGAAGAGCTAGCCCAAGGTCTAACACAGCATTCACCTAACTTCCCAATTCAACCCAAAAACATCACTTTTGACAAACACCTCAGAAATGAAAAAGAAACACATATTCCTGTTCCCCACGGCCTGGAAATCCGAATTCTCACTTAATTTTCGATTCCGAGCTTTCCCTGAAGAGCTAGCCCAAGGTCTAAAACAGCATTCGCGTTATTTCTCAATTCAGCCCAAAAACATCACTTTTGACAAACACCTCAGAAATGAAAAAGAAACACATATTCCTGTTCCCCACGGCCTGGAAATCCGAATTCTCGCTTAATTTTCGATTCCGAGCTTTCCCTGAAGAGCTAGCCCAAGGTCTAAAACAGCATTCGCGTTATATTTCAATTCAGCCCAAAAACATCACTTTTGACAAACACCACAGAAATGAAAAGGAAACACATATTCCTGTTCCCCACGGGCTGGAAAGCCGAATTCTCGCTTAATTTTCGATTCCGAGCCTTCCCTGAAGAGCTAGCCCAAGGTCTAACACATCATTCACCTTAGGATTCAATTCAACCCAAAAACATCACTTTTGACAAACACCTCAGAAATGAAAAAGAAACACATATTCCTGTTCCCCATGGGCTGGAAAGCCGAATTCTTGATTGATTTTCGATTCCGAGCTTTCCCTGAAGAGCTAGCCCAAGGTCTAACAGAGCATTCGCCTTAGGATTCAATTCAACCCAAAAACATCACTTTTGAGAAACACCTCAGAAATGAAAAAGAAACACATATTCCTCTTCCCCACGGGCTGGTAAGCCGATCTCTTGCTTGATTTTCGATTCTGAGCTTTCCCTGAAGAGCTAGCCCAAGGTCTAACACAGCATTCACCTAAGTTCCCAATTCAACCCAAAAACATCACTTTTGACAAACACCTCAGAAATGAAAAAGAAACACATATTCCTGTTCCCCATGGGCTGGAAAGCCGAATTCTTGATTGATTTTCGATTCCGAGCTTTCCCTGAAGAGCTAGCCCAAGGTCTAACAGAGCATTTGCCTTAGGACTCAATTCAGCCCAAAAACATCACTTTTGAGAAACACCTCAGAAATGAAAAAGAAACACATATTTCTGTTCCCCATGGGTTGGTAAGCCGAATTCTCGCTTTAATTTCGATTCCGAGCCTTCCCTGAAGAGCTAGTCCAAGGTCTAAAACAGCATTCGCGTTATATCTTAATTCAGCCCAAAAACATCACTTTTGAGAAACACCTCAGAAATGAAAAAGAAACACATATTCCTGTTCCCCACGGGCTGGAAAGCCAAATTCTCGCTTGATTTCCGATTCCGAGCTTTCCCTGAAGAGCTAGCCCAAGGTCTAACACAGCATTTGCCTTAGGACTCAATTCAGCCCAAAAACATCACTTTTGAGAAACACCTCAGAAATGAAAAAGAAACACATATTCCTGTTCCCCAAGGGCTGGAAAGCCGAATTCTCGCTTGATTTTCGATTCTGAGCCTTCCCTGAAGAGCTAGCCCAAGGTCTAACACAGCATTCACCTAACTTCCCAATTCAACCCAAAAACATCACTTTTGACAAACACCTCAGAAATGAAAAAGAAACACATATTCCTGTTCCCCACGGCCTGGAAATCCGAATTCTCACTTAATTTTCGATTCCGAGCTTTCCCTGAAGAGCTAGCCCAAGGTCTAACAGAGCATTCGCCTTAGGATTCAATTCAACCCAAAAACATCACTTTTGACAAACACCACAGAAATGAAAAGGAAACACATATTCCTGTTCCCCACGGGCTGGAAAGCCGAATTCTCGCTTAATTTTCGATTCCGAGCCTTCCCTGAAGAGCTAGCCCAAGGTCTAACACATCATTCACCTTAGGATTCAATTCAACCCAAAAACATCACTTTTGACAAACACCTCAGAAATGAAAAAGAAACACATATTTCTGTTCCCCATGGGTTGGTAAGCCGAATTCTCGCTTTAATTTCGATTCCGAGCCTTCCCTGAAGAGCTAGTCCAAGGTCTAAAACAGCATTCGCGTTATATCTTAATTCAGCCCAAAAACATCACTTTTGAGAAACACCTCAGAAATGAAAAAGAAACACATATTCCTGTTCCCCACGGGCTGGAAAGCCAAATTCTTGCTTGATTTCCGATTACAAGCCTTCCCTGAAGAGCTAGCCCAAGGTCTAACACAGCATTCGCCTTAGGACTCAATTCAGCCCAAAAACATCACTTTTGACAAACACCTCAGAAATGAAAAAGAAACACATATTTTTGTTCCCCACGGGCTGGTAAGCCGAATTCTCGCTTTAATTTCGATTCCGAGCCTTCCGTGAAGAGCTAGCCCAAGGTCTAACACAGCATTCACCTAAGTTCCCAATTCAACCAAAAAACATCACTTATGACAAACACCTCAGAAATGAAAAAGAAACACATATTCCTGTTCCCCAAGGGCTGGAAAGCCGAATTCTCGCTTGATTTTCAATTCCGAGCCTTCCCTGAAGAGCTAGCCCAAGGTCTAAAACAGCATTCGCGTTATATCTGAATTCAGCCCAAAAACATCACTTTTGACAAAGAGCTCAGAAATGAAAAAGAAAAACATATTCCTGTTCCCCACGGGCTGGAAAGCCGAATTCTCGCTTGATTTCCGATTCCGAGCTTTCCCTGAAGAGCTAGCCCAAGGTCTAAAACAGCATTCACGTTATATTTCAATTCAGCCCAAAAACATCACTTTTGATAAACACCTCAGAAATAAAAAAGAAACACATATTCCTGTTCCCCACGGGCTGGAAAGCCGAATTCTTGATTGATTTTCGATTCCGAGCTTTCCCTGAAGAGCTCGCCCAAGGTCTAACACAGCATTCGCCTTAGGACTCAATTCAGCCCAAAAACATCACTTTTGACAAACACCTCAGAAATGAAAAAGAAACACATATTTTTGTTCCCCACGGGCTGGTAAGCCGAATTCTCGCTTTAATTTCGATTCCGAGCCTTCCGTGAAGAGCTAGCCCAAGGTCTAACACAGCATTCACCTAAGTTCCCAATTCAACCAAAAAACATCACTTATGACAAACACCTCAGAAATGAAAAAGAAACACATATTCCTGTTCCCCAAGGGCTGGAAAGCCGAATTCTCGCTTGATTTTCGATTCTGAGCCTTCCCTGAAGAGCTAGCCCAAGGTCTAAAACAGCATTCGCGTTATATTTCAATTCAGCCCAAAAACATCACTTTTGACAAACACCACAGAAATGAAAAGGAAACACATATTCCTGTTCCCCACGGGCTGGAAAGCCGAATTCTCGCTTGATTTTCGATTCCGAGCCTTCCCTGAAGAGCTAGTCCAAGGTCTAACACATCATTCACCTTAGGATTCAATTCAACCCAAAAACATCATTTTTGACAAACACCTCAGAAATGAAAAAGAAACACATATTCCTGTTCCCCACGGGCTGGAAAGCCGAATTCTTGCTTGATTTCCGATTACGAGCCTTCCCTGAAGAGCTAGCCCAAGGTCTAACACAGCATTCACCTAAGTTCTCAATTCAGCCCAAAAACATCACTTTTGACAAACACCTCAGAAATGAAAAAGAAACACATATTCCTGTTCCCCACGGGCTGGTAAGCCGAATTCTCGCTTGATTTTCGATTCCGAGCTTTCCCTGAAGAGCTAGCCCAAGGTCTAAAACAGCATTCGCGTTATATCTTAATTCAGCCCAAAAACATCACTTTTGATAAACACCTCAGAAATAAAAAAGAAACACATATTTTTGTTCCCCACGGGCTGGTAAGCCGAATTCTCGCTTTAATTTCGATTCCGAGCCTTCCGTGAAGAGCTAGCCCAAGGTCTAACACAGCATTCACCTAAGTTCCCAATTCAACCAAAAAACATCACTTATGACAAACACCTCAGAAATGAAAAAGAAACACATATTCCTGTTCCCCAAGGGCTGGAAAGCCGAATTCTCGCTTGATTTTCAATTCCGAGCCTTCCCTGAAGAGCTAGCCCAAGGTCTAAAACAGCATTCGCGTTATATCTGAATTCAGCCCAAAAACATCACTTTTGACAAAGAGCTCAGAAATGAAAAAGAAAAACATATTCCTGTTCCCCACGGGCTGGAAAGCCGAATTCTCGCTTGATTTCCGATTCCGAGCTTTCCCTGAAGAGCTAGCCCAAGGTCTAAAACAGCATTCACGTTATATTTCAATTCAGCCCAAAAACATCACTTTTGACAAACACCTCAGAAATAAAAAAGAAACACATATTCCTGTTCCCCACGGGCTGGAAAGCCGAATTCTTGATTGATTTTCGATTCCGAGCTTTCCCTGAAGAGCTAGCCCAAGGTCTAACACAGCATTCGCCTTAGGACTCAATTCAGCCCAAAAACATCACTTTTGACAAACACCTCAGAAATGAAAAAGAAACACATATTTTTGTTCCCCACGGGCTGGTAAGCCGAATTCTCGCTTTAATTTCGATTCCGAGCCTTCCGTGAAGAGCTAGCCCAAGGTCTAACACAGCATTCACCTAAGTTCCCAATTCAACCAAAAAACATCACTTATGACAAACACCTCAGAAATGAAAAAGAAACACATATTCCTGTTCCCCAACGGCTGGAAAGCCGAATTCTCGCTTGATTTTCGATTCTGAGCCTTCCGTGAAGAGCTAGCCCAAGGTCTAACACAGCATTCACCTAAGTTCCCAATTCAACCCAAAAACATCACTTTTGACAAACACCTCAGAAATGAAAAAGAAACACATATTCCTGTTCCCAACGGCCTGGAAATCCGAATTCTCACTTAATTTTCGATTCCGAGCTTTCCCTGAAGAGCTAGCCCAAGGTCTAAAACAGCATTCGCGTTATATTTCAATTCAGCCCAAAAACATCACTTTTGACAAACACCACAGAAATGAAAAGGAAACACATATTCCTGTTCCCCACGGGCTGGAAAGCCGAATTCTCGCTTGATTTTCGATTCCGAGCCTTCCCTGAAGAGCTAGCCCAAGGTCTAACACATCATTCACCTTAGGATTCAATTCAACCCAAAAACATCATTTTTGACAAACACCTCAGAAATGAAAAAGAAACATATTCCTGTTCCCCACGGGCTGGAAAGCCGAATTCTCGCTTGATTTTCGATTCCGAGCCTTCCCTGAAGAGCTAGCCCAAGGTCTAACACAGCATTCACCTAAGTTCTCAATTCAGCCCAAAAACATCACTTTTGACAAACACCTCAGAAATGAAAAAGAAACACATATTCCTGTTCCCCACGGGCTGGTAAGCCGAATTCTCGCTTGATTTTCGATTCCGAGCTTTCCCTGAAGAGCTAGCCCAAGGTCTAAAACAGCATTCGCGTTATATTTCAATTCAGCCCAAAAACATCACTTTTGATAAACACCTCAGAAATAAAAAAGAAACACATATTCCTGTTCCCCACGGGCTGGAAAGCCGAATTCTTGATTGATTTTCGATTCCGAGCTTTCCCTGAAGAGCTAGCCCAAGGTCTAACAGAGCATTTGCCTTAGGACTCAATTCAGCCCAAAAACATCACTTTTGAGAAACACCTCAGAAATGAAAAAGAAACACATATTCCTGTTCCCTACGGGCTGGAAAGCCAAATTCTCGCTTGATTTCCGATTCCGAGCTTTCCCTGAAGAGCTAGCCCAAGGTCTAACACAGCATTTGCCTTAGGACTCAATTCAGCCCAAAAACATCACTTTTGAGAAACACCTCAGAAATGAAAAAGAAACACATATTCCTGTTCCCCAAGGGCTGGAAAGCCGAATTCTCGCTTGATTTTCGATTCTGAGCCTTCCCTGAAGAGCTAGCCCAAGGTCTAACACAGCATTCACCTAACTTCCCAATTCAACCCAAAAACATCACTTTTGACAAACACCTCAGAAATGAAAAAGAAACACATATTCCTGTTCCCCACGGCCTGGAAATCCGAATTCTCACTTAATTTTCGATTCCGAGCTTTCCCTGAAGAGCTAGCCCAAGGTCTAAAACAGCATTCGCGTTATTTCTCAATTCAGCCCAAAAACATCACTTTTGACAAACACCTCAGAAATGAAAAAGAAACACATATTCCTGTTCCCCAAGGGCTGGAAAGCCGAATTCTCGCTTGATTTTCAATTCCGAGCCTTCCCTGAAGAGCTAGCCCAAGGTCTAAAACAGCATTCGCGTTATATCTGAATTCAGCCCAAAAACATCACTTTTGACAAAGAGCTCAGAAATGAAAAAGAAAAACATATTCCTGTTCCCCACGGGCTGGAAAGCCGAATTCTCGCTTGATTTCCGATTCCGAGCTTTCCCTGAAGAGCTAGCCCAACGTCTAAAACAGCATTCACGTTATATTTCAATTCAGCCCAAAAACATCACTTTTGACAAACACCTCAGAAATAAAAAAGAAACACATATTCCTGTTCCCCACGGGCTGGAAAGCCGAATTCTTGATTGATTTTCGATTCCGAGCTTTCCCTGAAGAGCTAGCCCAAGGTCTAACACAGCATTCGCCTTAGGACTCAATTCAGCCCAAAAACATCACTTTTGACAAACACCTCAGAAATGAAAAAGAAACACATATTTTTGTTCCCCACGGGCTGGTAAGCCGAATTCTCGCTTTAATTTCGATTCCGAGCCTTCCGTGAAGAGCTAGCCCAAGGTCTAACACAGCATTCACCTAAGTTCCCAATTCAACCAAAAAACATCACTTATGACAAACACCTCAGAAATGAAAAAGAAACACATATTCCTGTTCCCCAAGGGCTGGAAAGCCGAATTCTCGCTTGATTTTCGATTCTGAGCCTTCCCTGAAGAGCTAGCCCAAGGTCTAACACAGCATTCACCTAAGTTCCCAATTCAACCCAAAAACATCACTTTTGACAAACACCTCAGAAATGAAAAAGAAACACATATTCCTGTTCCCAACGGCCTGGAAATCCGAATTCTCACTTAATTTTCGATTCCGAGCTTTCCCTGAAGAGCTAGCCCAAGGTCTAAAACAGCATTCGCGTTATATTTCAATTCAGCCCAAAAACATCACTTTTGACAAACACCACAGAAATGAAAAGGAAACACATATTCCTGTTCCCCACGGGCTGGAAAGCCGAATTCTCGCTTGATTTTCGATTCCGAGCCTTCCCTGAAGAGCTAGCCCAAGGTCTAACACATCATTCACCTTAGGATTCAATTCAACCCAAAAACATCATTTTTGACAAACACCTCAGAAATGAAAAAGAAACATATTCCTGTTCCCCACGGGCTGGAAAGCCGAATTCTCGCTTGATTTTCGATTCCGAGCCTTCCCTGAAGAGCTACCCAAGGTCTAACACAGCATTCACCTAAGTTCTCAATTCAGCCCAAAAACATCACTTTTGACAAACACCTCAGAAATGAAAAAGAAACACATATTCCTGTTCCCCACGGGCTGGTAAGCCGAATTCTCGCTTGATTTTCGATTCCGAGCTTTCCCTGAAGAGCTAGCCCAAGGTCTAAAACAGCATTCGCGTTATATTTCAATTCAGCCCAAAAACATCACTTTTGATAAACACCTCAGAAATAAAAAAGAAACACATATTCCTGTTCCCCACGGGCTGGAAAGCCGAATTCTTGATTGATTTTCGATTCCGAGCTTTCCCTGAAGAGCTAGCCCAAGGTCTAACAGAGCATTTGCCTTAGGACTCAATTCAGCCCAAAAACATCACTTTTGAGAAACACCTCAGAAATGAAAAAGAAACACATATTCCTGTTCCCTACGGGCTGGAAAGCCAAATTCTCGCTTGATTTCCGATTCCGAGCTTTCCCTGAAGAGCTAGCCCAAGGTCTAACACAGCATTTGCCTTAGGACTCAATTCAGCCCAAAAACATCACTTTTGAGAAACACCTCAGAAATGAAAAAGAAACACATATTCCTGTTCCCCAAGGGCTGGAAAGCCGAATTCTCGCTTGATTTTCGATTCTGAGCCTTCCCTGAAGAGCTAGCCCAAGGTCTAACACAGCATTCACCTAACTTCCCAATTCAACCCAAAAACATCACTTTTGACAAACACCTCAGAAATGAAAAAGAAACACATATTCCTGTTCCCCACGGCCTGGAAATCCGAATTCTCACTTAATTTTCGATTCCGAGCTTTCCCTGAAGAGCTAGCCCAAGGTCTAAAACAGCATTCGCGTTATTTCTCAATTCAGCCCAAAAACATCACTTTTGACAAACACCTCAGAAATGAAAAAGAAACACATATTCCTGTTCCCCACGGCCTGGAAATCCGAATTCTCGCTTAATTTTCGATTCCGAGCTTTCCCTGAAGAACTAGCCCAAGGTCTAAAACAGCATTCGCGTTATATTTCAATTCAGCCCAAAAACATCACTTTTGACAAACACCACAGAAATGAAAAGGAAACACATATTCCTGTTCCCCACGGGCTGGAAAGCCGAATTCTCGCTTAATTTTCGATTCCGAGCCTTCCCTGAAGAGCTAGCCCAAGGTCTAACACATCATTCACCTTAGGATTCAATTCAACCCAAAAACATCACTTTTGACAAACACCTCAGAAATGAAAAAGAAACACATATTCCTGTTCCCCATGGGCTGGAAAGCCGAATTCTTGATTGATTTTCGATTCCGAGCTTTCCCTGAAGAGCTAGCCCAAGGTCTAACAGAGCATTTGCCTTAGGACTCAATTCAGCCCAAAAACATCACTTTTGAGAAACACCTCAGAAATGAAAAAGAAACACATATTTCTGTTCCCCATGGGTTGGTAAGCCGAATTCTCGCTTTAATTTCGATTCCGAGCCTTCCCTGAAGAGCTAGTCCAAGGTCTAAAACAGCATTCGCGTTATATCTTAATTCAGCCCAAAAACATCACTTTTGAGAAACACCTCAGAAATGAAAAAGAAACACATATTCCTGTTCCCCACGGGCTGGAAAGCCAAATTCTTGCTTGATTTCCGATTACAAGCCTTCCCTGAAGAGCTAGCCCAAGGTCTAACACAGCATTAACCTAAGTTCTCAATTCAGCCCAAAAACATCACTTTTGACAAACACCTCAGAAATGAAAAAGAAACACATATTCCTGTTCCCCAGGGGCTGGTAAGCCGAATTCTCGCTTGATTTTCGATTCCGAGCTTTCCCTGAAGAGCTAGCCCAAGGTCTAAAACAGCATTCGCGTTATTTCTCAATTCAGCCCAAAAACATCACTTTTGACAAACACCTCAGAAATGAAAAAGAAACACATATTCCTGTTCCCCACGGGCTGGTAAGCCGAATTCTTGATTGATTTTCGATGACGAGCTTTTCCTGAAGAGCTAGCCCCAGGTCTAAAACAGCATTCGCGTTATATTTCAATTCAGCCCAAAAACATCACTTTTGATAAACACCTCAGAAATGAAAAAGAAACACATATTCCTGTTCCCCACGGGCTGGAAAGCCGAATTCTCACTTGATTTTCAATTCCGAGCCTTCCCTGAAGAGCTAGCCCAAGGTCTAAAACAGCATTCGCGTTATATCTGAATTCAGCCCAAAAACATCACTTTTGACAAACACCTCAGAAATGAAAAAGAAACACATATTCCTGTTCCCCACGGGCTGGTAAGCCGAATTCTTGATTGATTTTCGATGACGAGCTTTTCCTGAAGAGCTAGCCCCAGGTCTAAAACAGCATTCGCGTTATATTTCAATTCAGCCCAAAAACATCACTTTTGATAAACACCTCAGAAATAAAAAAGAAACACATATTCCTGTTCCCCACGGGCTGGAAAGCCGAATTCTTGATTGATTTTCGATTCCGAGCTTTCCCTGAAGAGCTAGCCCAAGGTCTAACACAGCATTCGCCTTAGGACTCAATTCAGCCCAAAAACATCACTTTTGACAAACACCTCAGAAATGAAAAAGAAACACATATTTTTGTTCCCCACGGGCTGGTAAGCCGAATTCTCGCTTTAATTTCGATTCCGAGCCTTCCGTGAAGAGCTAGCCCAAGGTCTAACACAGCATTCACCTAAGTTCCCAATTCAACCAAAAAACATCACTTATGACAAACACCTCAGAAATGAAAAAGAAACACATATTCCTGTTCCCCAAGGGCTGGAAAGCCGAATTCTCGCTTGATTTTCGATTCTGAGCCTTCCCTGAAGAGCTAGCCCAAGGTCTAACACAGCATTCACCTAAGTTCCCAATTCAACCCAAAAACATCACTTTTGACAAACACCTCAGAAATGAAAAAGAAACACATATTCCTGTTCCCCACGGGCTGGAAAGCCGAATTCTTGATTGATTTCCGATTCCGAGCTTTCCCTGAAGAGCTAGCCCAAGGTCTAACACATCATTCGCCTTAGGATTCAATTCAACCCAAAAACATCACTTTTGAGAAACACCTCAGAAATGAAAAAGAAACACATATTCCTCTTCCCCACGGGCTGGTAAGCCGATCTCTTGCTTGATTTTCGATTCTGAGCTTTCCCTGAAGAGCTAGCCCAAGGTCTAACACAGCATTCACCTAAGTTCCCAATTCAACCCAAAAACATCACTTTTGACAAACACCTCAGAAATGAAAAAGAAACACATATTCCTGTTCCCCATGGGTTGGAAAGCCGAATTCTTGATTGATTTTCGATTCCGAGCTTTCCCTGAAGAGCTAGCCCAAGGTCTAACAGAGCATTTGCCTTAGGACTCAATTCAGCCCAAAAACATCACTTTTGAGAAACACCTCAGAAATGAAAAAGAAACACATATTTCTGTTCCCCATGGGTTGGTAAGCCGAATTCTCGCTTTAATTTCGATTCCGAGCCTTCCCTGAAGAGCTAGTCCAAGGTCTAAAACAGCATTCGCGTTATATCTTAATTCAGCCCAAAAACATCACTTTTGAGAAACACCTCAGAAATGAAAAAGAAACACATATTCCTGTTCCCCACGGGCTGGAAAGCCAAATTCTTGCTTGATTTCCGATTACAAGCCTTCCCTGAAGAGCTAGCCCAAGGTCTAACACAGCATTAACCTAAGTTCTCAATTCAGCCCAAAAACATCACTTTTGACAAACACCTCAGAAATGAAAAAGAAACACATATTCCTGTTCCCCAGGGGCTGGTAAGCCGAATTCTCGCTTGATTTTCGATTCCGAGCTTTCCCTGAAGAGCTAGCCCAAGGTCTAAAACAGCATTCGCGTTATTTCTCAATTCAGCCCAAAAACATCACTTTTGACAAACACCTCAGAAATGAAAAAGAAACACATATTCCTGTTCCCCACGGGCTGGTAAGCCGAATTCTTGATTGATTTTCGATGACGAGCTTTTCCTGAAGAGCTAGCCCCAGGTCTAAAACAGCATTCGCGTTATATTTCAATTCAGCCCAAAAACATCACTTTTGATAAACACCTCAGAAATGAAAAAGAAACACATATTCCTGTTCCCCACGGGCTGGAAAGCCGAATTCTCACTTGATTTTCAATTCCGAGCCTTCCCTGAAGAGCTAGCCCAAGGTCTAAAACAGCATTCGCGTTATATCTGAATTCAGCCCAAAAACATCACTTTTGACAAAGAGCTCAGAAATGAAAAAGAAAAACATATTCCTGTTCCCCACGGGCTGGAAAGCCGAATTCTCGCTTGATTTCCGATTCCGAGCTTTCCCTGAAGAGCTAGCCCAAGGTCTAAAACAGCATTCACGTTATATTTCAATTCAGCCCAAAAACATCACTTTTGATAAACACCTCAGAAATAAAAAAGAAACACATATTCCTGTTCCCCACGGGCTGGAAAGCCGAATTCTTGATTGATTTTCGATTCCGAGCTTTCCCTGAAGAGCTAGCCCAAGGTCTAACAGAGCATTTGCCTTAGGACTCAATTCAGCCCAAAAACATCACTTTTGACAAACACCTCAGAAATGAAAAAGAAACACATATTTTTGTTCCCCACGGGCTGGTAAGCCGAATTCTCGCTTTAATTTCGATTCCGAGCCTTCCGTGAAGAGCTAGCCCAAGGTCTAACACAGCATTCACCTAAGTTCCCAATTCAACCAAAAAACATCACTTATGACAAACACCTCAGAAATGAAAAAGAAACACATATTCCTGTTCCCCAAGGGCTGGAAAGCCGAATTCTCGCTTGATTTTCGATTCTGAGCCTTCCCTGAAGAGCTAGCCCAAGGTCTAACACAGCATTCACCTAAGTTCCCAATTCAACCCAAAAACATCACTTTTGACAAACACCTCAGAAATGAAAAAGAAACACATATTCCTGTTCCCCACGGGCTGGAAAGCCGAATTCTTGATTGATTTCCGATTCCGAGCTTTCCTTGAAGAGCTAGCCCAAGGTCTAACACATCATTCGCCTTAGGATTCAATTCAACCCAAAAACATCACTTTTGAGAAACACCTCAGAAATGAAAAAGAAACACATATTCCTCTTCCCCACGGGCTGGTAAGCCGATCTCTTGCTTGATTTTCGATTCTGAGCTTTCCCTGAAGAGCTAGCCCAAGGTCTAACACAGCATAAACCTAAGTTCCCAATTCAACCCAAAAACATCACTTTTGACAAACACCTCAGAAATGAAAAAGAAACACATATTCCTGTTCCCCACGGGCTGGAAAGCCGAATTCTTGATTGATTTTCGATTCCGAGCTTTCCCTGAAGAGCTAGCCCAAGGTCTAACAGAGCATTTGCCTTAGGACTCAATTCAGCCCAAAAACATCACTTTTGACAAACACCTCAGAAATGAAAAAGAAACACATATTCCTGTTCCCCACGGGCTGGAAAGCCGAATTCTCGCTTGATTTTCGATTCCGAGCCTTCCCTGAAGAGCTAGCCCAAGGTCTAACACATCATTCACCTTAGGATTCAATTCAACCCAAAAACATCATTTTTGACAAACACCTCAGAAATGAAAAAGAAACATATTCCTGTTCCCCACGGGCTGGAAAGCCGAATTCTCGCTTGATTTTCGATTCCGAGCCTTCCCTGAAGAGCTAGCCCAAGGTCTAACACAGCATTCACCTAAGTTCTCAATTCAGCCCAAAAACATCACTTTTGACAAACACCTCAGAAATGAAAAAGAAACACATATTCCTGTTCCCCACGGGCTGGTAAGCCGAATTCTCGCTTGATTTTCGATTCCGAGCTTTCCCTGAAGAGCTAGCCCAAGGTCTAAAACAGCATTCGCGTTATATTTCAATTCAGCCCAAAAACATCACTTTTGATAAACACCTCAGAAATAAAAAAGAAACACATATTCCTGTTCCCCACGGGCTGGAAAGCCGAATTCTTGATTGATTTTCGATTCCGAGCTTTCCCTGAAGAGCTAGCCCAAGGTCTAACAGAGCATTTGCCTTAGGACTCAATTCAGCCCAAAAACATCACTTTTGAGAAACACCTCAGAAATGAAAAAGAAACACATATTCCTGTTCCCTACGGGCTGGAAAGCCAAATTCTCGCTTGATTTCCGATTCCGAGCTTTCCCTGAAGAGCTAGCCCAAGGTCTAACACAGCATTTGCCTTAGGACTCAATTCAGCCCAAAAACATCACTTTTGAGAAACACCTCAGAAATGAAAAAGAAACACATATTCCTGTTCCCCAAGGGCTGGAAAGCCGAATTCTCGCTTGATTTTCGATTCTGAGCCTTCCCTGAAGAGCTAGCCCAAGGTCTAACACAGCATTCACCTAACTTCCCAATTCAACCCAAAAACATCACTTTTGACAAACACCTCAGAAATGAAAAAGAAACACATATTCCTGTTCCCCACGGCCTGGAAATCCGAATTCTCACTTAATTTTCGATTCCGAGCTTTCCCTGAAGAGCTAGCCCAAGGTCTAAAACAGCATTCGCGTTATTTCTCAATTCAGCCCAAAAACATCACTTTTGACAAACACCTCAGAAATGAAAAAGAAACACATATTCCTGTTCCCCAAGGGCTGGAAAGCCGAATTCTTGCTTGATTTTCAATTCCGAGCCTTCCCTGAAGAGCTAGCCCAAGGTCTAAAACAGCATTCGCGTTATATCTGAATTCAGCCCAAAAACATCACTTTTGACAAAGAGCTCAGAAATGAAAAAGAAAAACATATTCCTGTTCCCCACGGGCTGGAAAGCCGAATTCTCGCTTGATTTCCGATTCCGAGCTTTCCCTGAAGAGCTAGCCCAAGGTCTAAAACAGCATTCACGTTATATTTCAATTCAGCCCAAAAACATCACTTTTGACAAACACCTCAGAAATAAAAAAGAAACACATATTCCTGTTCCCCACGGGCTGGAAAGCCGAATTCTTGATTGATTTTCGATTCCGAGCTTTCCCTGAAGAGCTAGCCCAAGGTCTAACACAGCATTCGCCTTAGGACTCAATTCAGCCCAAAAACATCACTTTTGACAAACACCTCAGAAATGAAAAAGAAACACATATTTTTGTTCCCCACGGGCTGGTAAGCCGAATTCTCGCTTTAATTTCGATTCCGAGCCTTCCGTGAAGAGCTAGCCCAAGGTCTAACACAGCATTCACCTAAGTTCCCAATTCAACCAAAAAACATCACTTATGACAAACACCTCAGAAATGAAAAAGAAACACATATTCCTGTTCCCCAAGGGCTGGAAAGCCGAATTCTCGCTTGATTTTCGATTCTGAGCCTTCCCTGAAGAGCTAGCCCAAGGTCTAACACAGCATTCACCTAAGTTCCCAATTCAACCCAAAAACATCACTTTTGACAAACACCTCAGAAATGAAAAAGAAACACATATTCCTGTTCCCAACGGCCTGGAAATCCGAATTCTCACTTAATTTTCGATTCCGAGCTTTCCCTGAAGAGCTAGCCCAAGGTCTAAAACAGCATTCGCGTTATATTTCAATTCAGCCCAAAAACATCACTTTTGACAAACACCACAGAAATGAAAAGGAAACACATATTCCTGTTCCCCACGGGCTGGAAAGCCGAATTCTCGCTTGATTTTCGATTCCGAGCCTTCCCTGAAGAGCTAGCCCAAGGTCTAACACATCATTCACCTTAGGATTCAATTCAACCCAAAAACATCATTTTTGACAAACACCTCAGAAATGAAAAAGAAACATATTCCTGTTCCCCACGGGCTGGAAAGCCGAATTCTCGCTTGATTTTCGATTCCGAGCCTTCCCTGAAGAGCTACCCAAGGTCTAACACAGCATTCACCTAAGTTCTCAATTCAGCCCAAAAACATCACTTTTGACAAACACCTCAGAAATGAAAAAGAAACACATATTCCTGTTCCCCACGGGCTGGTAAGCCGAATTCTCGCTTGATTTTCGATTCCGAGCTTTCCCTGAAGAGCTAGCCCAAGGTCTAAAACAGCATTCGCGTTATATTTCAATTCAGCCCAAAAACATCACTTTTGATAAACACCTCAGAAATAAAAAAGAAACACATATTCCTGTTCCCCACGGGCTGGAAAGCCGAATTCTTGATTGATTTTCGATTCCGAGCTTTCCCTGAAGAGCTAGCCCAAGGTCTAACAGAGCATTTGCCTTAGGACTCAATTCAGCCCAAAAACATCACTTTTGAGAAACACCTCAGAAATGAAAAAGAAACACATATTCCTGTTCCCTACGGGCTGGAAAGCCAAATTCTCGCTTGATTTCCGATTCCGAGCTTTCCCTGAAGAGCTAGCCCAAGGTCTAACACAGCATTTGCCTTAGGACTCAATTCAGCCCAAAAACATCACTTTTGAGAAACACCTCAGAAATGAAAAAGAAACACATATTCCTGTTCCCCAAGGGCTGGAAAGCCGAATTCTCGCTTGATTTTCGATTCTGAGCCTTCCCTGAAGAGCTAGCCCAAGGTCTAACACAGCATTCACCTAACTTCCCAATTCAACCCAAAAACATCACTTTTGACAAACACCTCAGAAATGAAAAAGAAACACATATTCCTGTTCCCCACGGCCTGGAAATCCGAATTCTCACTTAATTTTCGATTCCGAGCTTTCCCTGAAGAGCTAGCCCAAGGTCTAAAACAGCATTCGCGTTATTTCTCAATTCAGCCCAAAAACATCACTTTTGACAAACACCTCAGAAATGAAAAAGAAACACATATTCCTGTTCCCCACGGCCTGGAAATCCGAATTCTCGCTTAATTTTCGATTCCGAGCTTTCCCTGAAGAACTAGCCCAAGGTCTAAAACAGCATTCGCGTTATATTTCAATTCAGCCCAAAAACATCACTTTTGACAAACACCACAGAAATGAAAAGGAAACACATATTCCTGTTCCCCACGGGCTGGAAAGCCGAATTCTCGCTTAATTTTCGATTCCGAGCCTTCCCTGAAGAGCTAGCCCAAGGTCTAACACATCATTCACCTTAGGATTCAATTCAACCCAAAAACATCACTTTTGACAAACACCTCAGAAATGAAAAAGAAACACATATTCCTGTTCCCCATGGGCTGGAAAGCCGAATTCTTGATTGATTTTCGATTCCGAGCTTTCCCTGAAGAGCTAGCCCAAGGTCTAACAGAGCATTTGCCTTAGGACTCAATTCAGCCCAAAAACATCACTTTTGAGAAACACCTCAGAAATGAAAAAGAAACACATATTTCTGTTCCCCATGGGTTGGTAAGCCGAATTCTCGCTTTAATTTCGATTCCGAGCCTTCCCTGAAGAGCTAGTCCAAGGTCTAAAACAGCATTCGCGTTATATCTTAATTCAGCCCAAAAACATCACTTTTGAGAAACACCTCAGAAATGAAAAAGAAACACATATTCCTGTTCCCCACGGGCTGGAAAGCCAAATTCTTGCTTGATTTCCGATTACAAGCCTTCCCTGAAGAGCTAGCCCAAGGTCTAACACAGCATTAACCTAAGTTCTCAATTCAGCCCAAAAACATCACTTTTGACAAACACCTCAGAAATGAAAAAGAAACACATATTCCTGTTCCCCAGGGGCTGGTAAGCCGAATTCTCGCTTGATTTTCGATTCCGAGCTTTCCCTGAAGAGCTAGCCCAAGGTCTAAAACAGCATTCGCGTTATTTCTCAATTCAGCCCAAAAACATCACTTTTGACAAACACCTCAGAAATGAAAAAGAAACACATATTCCTGTTCCCCACGGGCTGGTAAGCCGAATTCTTGATTGATTTTCGATGACGAGCTTTTCCTGAAGAGCTAGCCCCAGGTCTAAAACAGCATTCGCGTTATATTTCAATTCAGCCCAAAAACATCACTTTTGATAAACACCTCAGAAATGAAAAAGAAACACATATTCCTGTTCCCCACGGGCTGGAAAGCCGAATTCTCACTTGATTTTCAATTCCGAGCCTTCCCTGAAGAGCTAGCCCAAGGTCTAAAACAGCATTCGCGTTATATCTGAATTCAGCCCAAAAACATCACTTTTGACAAACACCTCAGAAATGAAAAAGAAACACATATTCCTGTTCCCCACGGGCTGGTAAGCCGAATTCTTGATTGATTTTCGATGACGAGCTTTTCCTGAAGAGCTAGCCCCAGGTCTAAAACAGCATTCGCGTTATATTTCAATTCAGCCCAAAAACATCACTTTTGATAAACACCTCAGAAATAAAAAAGAAACACATATTCCTGTTCCCCACGGGCTGGAAAGCCGAATTCTTGATTGATTTTCGATTCCGAGCTTTCCCTGAAGAGCTAGCCCAAGGTCTAACACAGCATTCGCCTTAGGACTCAATTCAGCCCAAAAACATCACTTTTGACAAACACCTCAGAAATGAAAAAGAAACACATATTTTTGTTCCCCACGGGCTGGTAAGCCGAATTCTCGCTTTAATTTCGATTCCGAGCCTTCCGTGAAGAGCTAGCCCAAGGTCTAACACAGCATTCACCTAAGTTCCCAATTCAACCAAAAAACATCACTTATGACAAACACCTCAGAAATGAAAAAGAAACACATATTCCTGTTCCCCAAGGGCTGGAAAGCCGAATTCTCGCTTGATTTTCGATTCTGAGCCTTCCCTGAAGAGCTAGCCCAAGGTCTAACACAGCATTCACCTAAGTTCCCAATTCAACCCAAAAACATCACTTTTGACAAACACCTCAGAAATGAAAAAGAAACACATATTCCTGTTCCCCACGGGCTGGAAAGCCGAATTCTTGATTGATTTCCGATTCCGAGCTTTCCCTGAAGAGCTAGCCCAAGGTCTAACACATCATTCGCCTTAGGATTCAATTCAACCCAAAAACATCACTTTTGAGAAACACCTCAGAAATGAAAAAGAAACACATATTCCTCTTCCCCACGGGCTGGTAAGCCGATCTCTTGCTTGATTTTCGATTCTGAGCTTTCCCTGAAGAGCTAGCCCAAGGTCTAACACAGCATTCACCTAAGTTCCCAATTCAACCCAAAAACATCACTTTTGACAAACACCTCAGAAATGAAAAAGAAACACATATTCCTGTTCCCCATGGGCTGGAAAGCCGAATTCTTGATTGATTTTCGATTCCGAGCTTTCCCTGAAGAGCTAGCCCAAGGTCTAACAGAGCATTTGCCTTAGGACTCAATTCAGCCCAAAAACATCACTTTTGAGAAACACCTCAGAAATGAAAAAGAAACACATATTTCTGTTCCCCATGGGTTGGTAAGCCGAATTCTCGCTTTAATTTCGATTCCGAGCCTTCCCTGAAGAGCTAGTCCAAGGTCTAAAACAGCATTCGCGTTATATCTTAATTCAGCCCAAAAACATCACTTTTGAGAAACACCTCAGAAATGAAAAAGAAACACATATTCCTGTTCCCCACGGGCTGGAAAGCCAAATTCTTGCTTGATTTCCGATTACAAGCCTTCCCTGAAGAGCTAGCCCAAGGTCTAACACAGCATTAACCTAAGTTCTCAATTCAGCCCAAAAACATCACTTTTGACAAACACCTCAGAAATGAAAAAGAAACACATATTCCTGTTCCCCACGGGCTGGAAAGCCAAATTCTTGCTTGATTTCCGATTACAAGCCTTCCCTGAAGAGCTAGCCCAAGGTCTAACACAGCATTAACCTAAGTTCTCAATTCAGCCCAAAAACATCACTTTTGACAAACACCTCAGAAATGAAAAAGAAACACATATTCCTGTTCCCCACGGGCTGGTAAGCCGAATTCTTGATTGATTTTCGATGACGAGCTTTTCCTGAAGAGCTAGCCCCAGGTCTAAAACAGCATTCGCGTTATATTTCAATTCAGCCCAAAAACATCACTTTTGATAAACACCTCAGAAATGAAAAAGAAACACATATTCCTGTTCCCCACGGGCTGGAAAGCCGAATTCTCACTTGATTTTCAATTCCGAGCCTTCCCTGAAGAGCTAGCCCAAGGTCTAAAACAGCATTCGCGTTATATCTGAATTCAGCCCAAAAACATCACTTTTGACAAACACCTCAGAAATGAAAAAGAAACACATATTCCTGTTCCCCACGGGCTGGTAAGCCGAATTCTTGATTGATTTTCGATGACGAGCTTTTCCTGAAGAGCTAGCCCCAGGTCTAAAACAGCATTCGCGTTATATTTCAATTCAGCCCAAAAACATCACTTTTGATAAACACCTCAGAAATAAAAAAGAAACACATATTCCTGTTCCCCACGGGCTGGAAAGCCGAATTCTTGATTGATTTTCGATTCCGAGCTTTCCCTGAAGAGCTAGCCCAAGGTCTAACAGAGCATTTGCCTTAGGACTCAATTCAGCCCAAAAACATCACTTTTGACAAACACCTCAGAAATGAAAAAGAAACACATATTTTTGTTCCCCACGGGCTGGTAAGCCGAATTCTCGCTTTAATTTCGATTCCGAGCCTTCCGTGAAGAGCTAGCCCAAGGTCTAACACAGCATTCACCTAAGTTCCCAATTCAACCAAAAAACATCACTTATGACAAACACCTCAGAAATGAAAAAGAAACACATATTCCTGTTCCCCAAGGGCTGGAAAGCCGAATTCTCGCTTGATTTTCGATTCTGAGCCTTCCCTGAAGAGCTAGCCCAAGGTCTAACACAGCATTCACCTAAGTTCCCAATTCAACCCAAAAACATCACTTTTGACAAACACCTCAGAAATGAAAAAGAAACACATATTCCTGTTCCCCACGGGCTGGAAAGCCGAATTCTTGATTGATTTCCGATTCCGAGCTTTCCCTGAAGAGCTAGCCCAAGGTCTAACACATCATTCGCCTTAGGATTCAATTCAACCCAAAAACATCACTTTTGAGAAACACCTCAGAAATGAAAAAGAAACACATATTCCTCTTCCCCACGGGCTGGTAAGCCGATCTCTTGCTTGATTTTCGATTCTGAGCTTTCCCTGAAGAGCTAGCCCAAGGTCTAACACAGCATTCACCTAAGTTCCCAATTCAACCCAAAAACATCACTTTTGACAAACACCTCAGAAATGAAAAAGAAACACATATTCCTGTTCCCCACGGGCTGGAAAGCCGAATTCTTGATTGATTTTCGATTCCGAGCTTTCCCTGAAGAGCTAGCCCAAGGTCTAACAGAGCATTCACCTAAGTTCCCAATTCAGCCCAAAAACATCACTTTTGACAAACACCTCAGAAATGAAAAAGAAACACATATTCCTGTTCCCCAAGGGCTGGAAAGCCGAATTCTCGCTTGATTTTCGATTCTGAGCCTTCCCTGAAGAGCTAGCCCAAGGTCTAACACAGCATTCACCTAAGTTCCCAATTCAACCCAAAAACATCACTTTTGACAAACACCTCAGAAATGAAAAAGAAACACATATTCCTGTTCCCCACGGGCTGGAAAGCCGAATTCTTGATTGATTTCCGATTCCGAGCTTTCCCTGAAGAGCTAGCCCAAGGTCTAACACATCATTCGCCTTAGGATTCAATTCAACCCAAAAACATCACTTTTGAGAAACACCTCAGAAATGAAAAAGAAACACATATTCCTCTTCCCCACGGGCTGGTAAGCCGATCTCTTGCTTGATTTTCGATTCTGAGCTTTCCCTGAAGAGCTAGCCCAAGGTCTAACACAGCATTCACCTAAGTTCCCAATTCAACCCAAAAACATCACTTTTGACAAACACCTCAGAAATGAAAAAGAAACACATATTCCTGTTCCCCATGGGCTGGAAAGCCGAATTCTTGATTGATTTTCGATTCCGAGCTTTCCCTGAAGAGCTAGCCCAAGGTCTAACAGAGCATTTGCCTTAGGACTCAATTCAGCCCAAAAACATCACTTTTGAGAAACACCTCAGAAATGAAAAAGAAACACATATTTCTGTTCCCCATGGGTTGGTAAGCCGAATTCTCGCTTTAATTTCGATTCCGAGCCTTCCCTGAAGAGCTAGTCCAAGGTCTAAAACAGCATTCGCGTTATATCTTAATTCAGCCCAAAAACATCACTTTTGAGAAACACCTCAGAAATGAAAAAGAAACACATATTCCTGTTCCCCACGGGCTGGAAAGCCAAATTCTTGCTTGATTTCCGATTACAAGCCTTCCCTGAAGAGCTAGCCCAAGGTCTAACACAGCATTAACCTAAGTTCTCAATTCAGCCCAAAAACATCACTTTTGACAAACACCTCAGAAATGAAAAAGAAACACATATTCCTGTTCCCCAGGGGCTGGTAAGCCGAATTCTCGCTTGATTTTCGATTCCGAGCTTTCCCTGAAGAGCTAGCCCAAGGTCTAAAACAGCATTCGCGTTATTTCTCAATTCAGCCCAAAAACATCACTTTTGACAAACACCTCAGAAATGAAAAAGAAACACATATTCCTGTTCCCCACGGGCTGGTAAGCCGAATTCTTGATTGATTTTCGATGACGAGCTTTTCCTGAAGAGCTAGCCCCAGGTCTAAAACAGCATTCGCGTTATATTTCAATTCAGCCCAAAAACATCACTTTTGATAAACACCTCAGAAATGAAAAAGAAACACATATTCCTGTTCCCCACGGGCTGGAAAGCCGAATTCTCACTTGATTTTCAATTCCGAGCCTTCCCTGAAGAGCTAGCCCAAGGTCTAAAACAGCATTCGCGTTATATCTGAATTCAGCCCAAAAACATCACTTTTGACAAAGAGCTCAGAAATGAAAAAGAAAAACATATTCCTGTTCCCCACGGGCTGGAAAGCCGAATTCTCGCTTGATTTCCGATTCCGAGCTTTCCCTGAAGAGCTAGCCCAAGGTCTAAAACAGCATTCACGTTATATTTCAATTCAGCCCAAAAACATCACTTTTGATAAACACCTCAGAAATAAAAAAGAAACACATATTCCTGTTCCCCACGGGCTGGAAAGCCGAATTCTTGATTGATTTTCGATTCCGAGCTTTCCCTGAAGAGCTAGCCCAAGGTCTAACAGAGCATTTGCCTTAGGACTCAATTCAGCCCAAAAACATCACTTTTGACAAACACCTCAGAAATGAAAAAGAAACACATATTTTTGTTCCCCACGGGCTGGTAAGCCGAATTCTCGCTTTAATTTCGATTCCGAGCCTTCCGTGAAGAGCTAGCCCAAGGTCTAACACAGCATTCACCTAAGTTCCCAATTCAACCAAAAAACATCACTTATGACAAACACCTCAGAAATGAAAAAGAAACACATATTCCTGTTCCCCAAGGGCTGGAAAGCCGAATTCTCGCTTGATTTTCGATTCTGAGCCTTCCCTGAAGAGCTAGCCCAAGGTCTAACACAGCATTCACCTAAGTTCCCAATTCAACCCAAAAACATCACTTTTGACAAACACCTCAGAAATGAAAAAGAAACACATATTCCTGTTCCCCACGGGCTGGAAAGCCGAATTCTTGATTGATTTCCGATTCCGAGCTTTCCCTGAAGAGCTAGCCCAAGGTCTAACACATCATTCGCCTTAGGATTCAATTCAACCCAAAAACATCACTTTTGAGAAACACCTCAGAAATGAAAAAGAAACACATATTCCTCTTCCCCACGGGCTGGTAAGCCGATCTCTTGCTTGATTTTCGATTCTGAGCTTTCCCTGATTCTGAGCTTTCCCTGAAGAGCTAGCCCAAGGTCTAACACAGCATTCACCTAAGTTCCCAATTCAACCCAAAAACATCACTTTTATCAAACACCTCAGAAATGAAAAGAAACACATATTCCTGTTCCCCACGGGCTGGAAAGCCGAATTCTTGATTGATTTTCGATCCGAGCTTTCCCTGAAGAGCTAGCCCAAGGTCTAACACATCATTCGCCTTAGGATTCAATTCAACCCAAAAACATCACTTTTGAGAAACACCTCAGAAATGAAAAAGAAACACATATTCCTCTTCCCCACGGGCTGGTAAGCCGATCTCTTGCTTGATTTTCGATTCTGAGCTTTCCCTGAAGAGCTAGCCCAAGGTCTAAAACAGCATTCGCGTTATATTTCAATTCAGCCCAAAAACATCACTTTTGACAAACACCTCAGAAATGAAAAAGAAACACATATTCCTGTTCCCCAAGGGCTGGAAAGCCGAATTCTCGCTTGATTTTCGATTCTGAGCCTTCCCTGAAGAGCTAGCCCAAGGTCTAACACAGCATTCACCTAACTTCCCAATTCAACCCAAAAACATCACTTTTGACAAACACCTCAGAAATGAAAAAGAAACACATATTCCTGTTCCCCACGGCCTGGAAATCCGAATTCTCACTTAATTTTCGATTCCGAGCTTTCCCTGAAGAGCTAGCCCAAGGTCTAAAACAGCATTCGCGTTATTTCTCAATTCAGCCCAAAAACATCACTTTTGACAAACACCTCAGAAATGAAAAAGAAACACATATTCCTGTTCCCCACGGCCTGGAAATCCGAATTCTCGCTTAATTTTCGATTCCGAGCTTTCCCTGAAGAGCTAGCCCAAGGTCTAAAACAGCATTCGCGTTATATTTCAATTCAGCCCAAAAACATCACTTTTGACAAACACCACAGAAATGAAAAGGGAAACACATATTCCTGTTCCCCACGGGCTGGAAAGCCGAATTCTCGCTTGATTTTCGATTCCGAGCCTTCCCTGAAGAGCTAGCCCAAGGTCTAACACATCATTCACCTTAGGATTCAATTCAACCAAAAACATCACTTTTGACAAACACCTCAGAAATGAAAAAGAAACACATATTCCTGTTCCCCATGGGCTGGAAAGCCGAATTCTTGATTGATTTTCGATTCCGAGCTTTCCCTGAAGAGCTAGCCCAAGGTCTAACAGAGCATTGGCCTTAGGACTCAATTCAGCCCAAAAACATCACTTTTGAGAAACACCTCAGAAATGAAAAAGAAACACATATTTCTGTTCCCCATGGGTTGGTAAGCCGAATTCTCACTTTAATTTCGATTCCGAGCCTTCCCTGAAGAGCTAGTCCAAGGTCTAAAACAGCATTCGCGTTATATCTTAATTCAGCCCAAAAACATCACTTTGAGAAACACCTCAGAAATGAAAAAGAAACACATATTCCTGTTCCCCACGGGCTGGAAAGCCGAATTCTCGCTTGATTTCCGATTCCGAGCTTTCCCTGAAGAGCTAGCCCAAGGTCTAAAACAGCATTCACGTTATATTTCAATTCAGCCCAAAAACATCACTTTTGATAAACACCTCAGAAATAAAAAAGAAACACATATTCCTGTTCCCCACGGGCTGGAAAGCCGAATTCTTGATTGATTTTCGATTCCGAGCTTTCCCTGAAGAGCTAGCCCAAGGTCTAACACAGCATTCGCCTTAGGACTCAATTCAGCCCAAAAACATCACTTTTGACAAACACCTCAGAAATGAAAAAGAAACACATATTTTTGTTCCCACGGGCTGGTAAGCCGAATTCTCGCTTTAATTTCGATTCCGAGCCTTCCGTGAAGAGCTAGCCCAAGGTCTAACACAGCATTCACCTAAGTTCCCAATTCAACCAAAAAACATCACTTATGACAAACACCTCAGAAATGAAAAAGAAACACATATTCTGTTCCCCAAGGGCTGGAAAGCCGAATTCTCGCTTGATTTTCGATTCTGAGCCTTCCCTGAAGAGCTAGCCAAGGTCTAACACAGCATTCACCTAAGTTCCCAATTCAACCCAAAAACATCACTTTTGACAAACACCTCAGAAATGAAAAAGAAACACATATTCCTGTTCCCAACGGCCTGGAAATCCGAATTCTCACTTAATTTTCGATTCCGAGCTTTCCCTGAAGAGCTAGCCCAAGGTCTAAAACAGCATTCGCGTTATATTTCAATTCAGCCCAAAAACATCACTTTTGACAAACACCACAGAAATGAAAAGGAAACACATATTCCTGTTCCCACGGGCTGGAAAGCCGAATTCTCGCTTGATTTTCGATTCCGAGCCTTCCCTGAAGAGCTAGCCCAAGGTCTAACACATCATTCACCTTAGGATTCAATTCAACCCAAAAACATCATTTTTGACAAACACCTCAGAAATGAAAAAGAAACACATATTCCTGTTCCCCACGGGCTGGAAAGCCGAATTCTTGCTTGATTTCCGATTACGAGCCTTCCTGAAGAGCTAGCCCAAGGTCTAACACAGCATTCACCTAAGTTCTCAATTCAGCCCAAAAACATCACTTTTGACAAACACCTCAGAAATGAAAAAGAAACACATATTCCTGTTCCCCACGGGCTGGTAAGCCGAATTCTCGCTTGATTTTCGATTCCGAGCTTTCCCTGAAGAGCTAGCCCAAGGTCTAAAACAGCATTCGCGTTATATTTCAATTCAGCCCAAAAACATCACTTTTGATAAACACCTCAGAAATAAAAAAGAAACACATATTCCTGTTCCCCACGGGCTGGAAAGCCGAATTCTTGATTGATTTTCGATTCCGAGCTTTCCCTGAAGAGCTAGCCCAAGGTCTAACAGAGCATTTGCCTTAGGACTCAATTCAGCCCAAAAACATCACTTTTGAGAAACACCTCAGAAATGAAAAAGAAACACATATTCCTGTTCCCTACGGGCTGGAAAGCCGAATTCTCGCTTGATTTCCGATTCCGAGCTTTCCTGACTAGCTAGCCCAAGGTCTAACACAGCATTCACCTAAGTTCTCAATCCAGCCCAAAAACATCACTTTTGACAAACACCTCAGAAATGAAAAGAAACACATATTCCTGTTCCCCACGGGCTGGAAAGCCGAATTCTTGCTTGATTTCCGATTACGAGCCTTCCCTGAAGAGCTAGCCCAAGGTCTAACACAGCATTCACCTAAGTTCTCAATTCAGCCCAAAAACATCACTTTTGATAAACACCTCAGAAATAAAAAAGAAACACATATTCCTGTTCCCCACGGGCTGGAAAGCCGAATTCTTGATTGATTTTCGATTCCGAGCTTTCCCTGAAGAGCTAGCCCAAGGTCTAACAGAGCATTTGCCTTAGGACTCAATTCAGCCCAAAAACATCACTTTTGAGAAACACCTCAGAAATGAAAAAGAAACACATATTCCTGTTCCCTACGGGCTGGAAATCCGAATTCTCGCTTGATTTCCAATTCCGAGCTTTCCCTGAAGAGCTAGCCCAAGGTCTAACACAGCATTCACCTAAGTTCTCAATCCAGCCCAAAAACATCACTTTTGACAAACAGCTCAGAAATGAAAAAGAAACACATATTCCTGTTCCCCACGGGCTGGTAAGCCGAATTCTCGCTTGATTTTCGATTCCGAGCTTTCCCTGAAGAGCTAGCCCAAGGTCTAAAACAGCATTCGCGTTATTTCTCAATTCAGCCCAAAAACATCACTTTTGACAAACACCTCAGAAATGAAAAAGAAACACATATTCCTGTTCCCCACGGGCTGGAAATCCGAATTCTCGCTTAATTTTCGATTCCGAGCTTTCCCTGAAGAGCTAGCCCAAGGTCTAAAACACCATTCGCGTTATATTTCAATTCAGCCAAAAAACATCACTTTTGAGAAACACCTCAGAAATGAAAAAGAAACACATATTCCTGTTCCCCACGGGCTGGAAAGCCAAATTCTTGCTTGATTTCCGATTACAAGCCTTCCTGAAGAGCTAGCCCAAGGTCTAACACAGCATTCGCCTTAGGACTCAATTCAGCCCAAAAACATCACTTTTGACAAACACCTCAGAAATGAAAAAGAAACACATATTTTTGTTCCCCACGGGCTGGTAAGCCGAATTCTCGCTTTAATTTCGATTCCGAGCCTTCCGTGAAGAGCTAGCCCAAGGTCTAACACAGCATTCACCTAAGTTCCCAATTCAACCAAAAAACATCACTTATGACAAACACCTCAGAAATGAAAAAGAAACACATATTCCTGTTCCCCAAGGGCTGGAAAGCCGAATTCTCGCTTGATTTTCAATTCCGAGCCTTCCCTGAAGAGCTAGCCCAAGGTCTAAAACAGCATTCGCGTTATATCTGAATTCAGCCCAAAAACATCACTTTTGACAAAGAGCTCAGAAATGAAAAAGAAAAACATATTCCTGTTCCCCACGGGCTTGAAAGCCGAATTCTCGCTTGATTTCCGATTCCGAGCTTTCCCTGAAGAGCTAGCCCAAGGTCTAAAACAGCATTCACGTTATATTTCAATTCAGCCCAAAAACATCACTTTGATAAACACCTCAGAAATAAAAAAGAAACACATATTCCTGTTCCCCATGGGCTGGAAAGCCGAATTCTTGATTGATTTTCGATTCCGAGCTTTCCCTGAAGAGCTAGCCCAAGGTCTAACACAGCATTCGCCTTAGGACTCAATTCAGCCCAAAAACATCACTTTTGACAAACACCTCAGAAATGAAAAAGAAACACATATTTTTGTTCCCCACGGGCTGGTAAGCCGAATTCTCGCTTGATTTTCGATTCCGAGCCTTCCGTGAAGAGCTAGCCCAAGGTCTAACACAGCATTCACCTAAGTTCCCAATTCAACCAAAAAACATCACTTATGACAAACACCTCAGAAATGAAAAAGAAACACATATTCCTGTTCCCCACGGGCTGGAAAGCCGAATTCTTGATTTATTTTCGATTCCGAGCTTTCCCTGAAGAGCTAGCCCAAGGTCTAACACAGCATTCGCCTTAGGACTCAATTCAGCCCAAAACATCACTTTTGAGAAACACCTCAGAAATGAAAAAGAAACACATATTCCTGTTCCCTACGGGCTGGAAAGCCAAATTCTCGCTTGATTTCCGATTCCGAACTTTCGCTGAAGAGCTAGCCCAAGGTCTAACACAGCATTCACCTAAGTTCTCAATCCAGCCCAAAAACATCACTTTTGACAAACACTCAGAAATGAAAAAGAAACACATATTCCTGTTCCCCACGGGCTGGAAAGCCGAATTCTTGCTTGATTTCCGATTACGAGCCTTCCCTGAAGAGCTAGCCCAAGGTCTAACACAGCATTCACCAAAGTTCTCAATCCAGCCCAAAAACATCACTTTTGACAAACACCTCAGAAATGAAAAAGAAACATATATTCCTGTTCCCCACGGGCTGGTAAGCCGAATTCTCGCTTGATTTTCGATTCTGAGCTTTCCCTGAAGAGCTAGCCCAAGGTCTAAAACAGCATTCGCGTTATATTTCAATTCAGCCCAAAAACATCACTTTTGATAAACACCTCAGAAATAAAAAAGAAACACATATTCCTGTTCCCCACGGGCTGGAAAGCCGAATTCTTGATTGATTTCGATTCCGAGCTTTCCCTGAAGAGCTAGCCCAAGGTCTAACAGAGCATTTGCCTTAGGACTCAATTCAGCCCAAAAACATCACTTTTGAGAAACACCTCAGAAATGAAAAAGAAACACATATTCCTGTTCCCTACGGGCTAGAAAGCCGAATTCTCGCTTGATTTCCGATTCCGAGCTTTCCCTGAAGAGCTAGCCCAAGGTCTAACACAGCATTCACCTAAGTTCTCAATCCAGCCCAAAAACATCACTTTTGACAAACAGCTCAGAAATGAAAAAGAAACACATATTCCTGTTCCCCACGGGCTGGTAAGCCGAATTCTCGCTTGATTTTCGATTCCGAGCTTTCCCTGAAGAGCTAGCCCAAGGTCTAAAACAGCATTCGCGTTATTTCTCAATTCAGCCCAAAAACGTCACTTTTGACAAACACCTCAGAAATGAAAAAGAAACACATATTCCTGTTCCCCACGGCCTGGAAATCCGAATTCTCGCTTAATTTTCGATTCCGAGCTTTCCTGAAGAGCTAGCCCAAGGTCTAAAACAGCATTCGCGTTATATTTCAATTCAGCCCAAAAACATCACTTTTGACAAACACCACAGAAATGAAAAGGAAACACATATTCCTGTTCCCCACGGGCTGGAAAGCCGAATTCTTGATTGATTTTCGATTCCGAGCTTTCCCTGAAGAGCTAGCCCAAGGTCTAACAGAGCATTTGCCTTAGGACTCAATTCAGCCCAAAAACATCACTTTTGAGAAACACCTCAGAAATGAAAAAGAAACACATATTCCTCTTCCCACGGGCTGGAAAGCCGAATTCTTGATTGATTTTCGATTCCGAGCTTTCCCTGAAGAGCTAGCCCAAGGTCTAACACAGCATTCGCCTTAGGACTCAATTCAGCCCAAAAACATCACTTTTGACAAACACCTCAGAAATGAAAAAGAAACACATATTTTTGTTCCCCACGGGCTGGTAAGCCGAATTCTCGCTTTAATTTCGATTCCGAGCCTTCGTGAAGAGCTAGCCCAAGGTCTAACACAGCATTCACCTAAGTTCCCAATTCAACCAAAAAACATCACTTATGACAAACACCTCAGAAATGAAAAAGAAACACATATTCCTGTTCCCCAACGGCTGGAAAGCCGAATTCTCGCTTGATTTTCGATTCTGAGCCTTCCGTGAAGAGCTAGCCCAAGGTCTAACACAGCATTCACCTAAGTTCCCAATTCAACCAAAAACATCACTTTTGACAAACACCTCAGAAATGAAAAAGAAACACATATTCCTGTTCCCAACGGCCTGGAAATCCGAATTCTCACTTAATTTTCGATTCCGAGCTTTCCCTGAAGAGCTAGCCCAAGGTCTAAAACAGCATTCGCGTTATATTTCAATTCAGCCCAAAAACATCACTTTTGACAAACACCACAGAAATGAAAAGGAAACACATATTCCTGTTCCCCACGGGCTGGAAAGCCGAATTCTCGCTTGATTTTCGATTCCGAGCCTTCCCTGAAGAGCTAGCCCAAGGTCTAACACATCATTCACCTTAGGATTCAATTCAACCCAAAAACATCATTTTTGACAAACACCTCAGAAATGAAAAAGAAACATATTCCTGTTCCCCACGGGCTGGAAAGCCGAATTCTCGCTTGATTTTCGATTCCGAGCCTTCCCTGAAGAGCTAGCCCAAGGTCTAACACAGCATTCACCTAAGTTCTCAATTCAGCCCAAAAACATCACTTTTGACAAACACCTCAGAAATGAAAAAGAAACACATATTCCTGTTCCCCACGGGCTGGTAAGCCGAATTCTCGCTTGATTTTCGATTCCGAGCTTTCCCTGAAGAGCTAGCCCAAGGTCTAAAACAGCATTCGCGTTATATTTCAATTCAGCCCAAAAACATCACTTTTGATAAACACCTCAGAAATAAAAAAGAAACACATATTCCTGTTCCCCACGGGCTGGAAAGCCGAATTCTTGATTGATTTTCGATTCCGAGCTTTCCCTGAAGAGCTAGCCCAAGGTCTAACAGAGCATTTGCCTTAGGACTCAATTCAGCCCAAAAACATCACTTTTGAGAAACACCTCAGAAATGAAAAAGAAACACATATTCCTGTTCCCTACGGGCTGGAAAGCCAAATTCTCGCTTGATTTCCGATTCCGAGCTTTCCCTGAAGAGCTAGCCCAAGGTCTAACACAGCATTTGCCTTAGGACTCAATTCAGCCCAAAAACATCACTTTTGAGAAACACCTCAGAAATGAAAAAGAAACACATATTCCTGTTCCCCAAGGGCTGGAAAGCCGAATTCTCGCTTGATTTTCGATTCTGAGCCTTCCCTGAAGAGCTAGCCCAAGGTCTAACACAGCATTCACCTAACTTCCCAATTCAACCCAAAAACATCACTTTTGACAAACACCTCAGAAATGAAAAAGAAACACATATTCCTGTTCCCCACGGCCTGGAAATCCGAATTCTCACTTAATTTTCGATTCCGAGCTTTCCCTGAAGAGCTAGCCCAAGGTCTAAAACAGCATTCGCGTTATTTCTCAATTCAGCCCAAAAACATCACTTTTGACAAACACCTCAGAAATGAAAAAGAAACACATATTCCTGTTCCCCAAGGGCTGGAAAGCCGAATTCTCGCTTGATTTTCAATTCCGAGCCTTCCCTGAAGAGCTAGCCCAAGGTCTAAAACAGCATTCGCGTTATATCTGAATTCAGCCCAAAAACATCACTTTTGACAAAGAGCTCAGAAATGAAAAAGAAAAACATATTCCTGTTCCCCACGGGCTGGAAAGCCGAATTCTCGCTTGATTTCCGATTCCGAGCTTTCCCTGAAGAGCTAGCCCAACGTCTAAAACAGCATTCACGTTATATTTCAATTCAGCCCAAAAACATCACTTTTGACAAACACCTCAGAAATAAAAAAGAAACACATATTCCTGTTCCCCACGGGCTGGAAAGCCGAATTCTTGATTGATTTTCGATTCCGAGCTTTCCCTGAAGAGCTAGCCCAAGGTCTAACACAGCATTCGCCTTAGGACTCAATTCAGCCCAAAAACATCACTTTTGACAAACACCTCAGAAATGAAAAAGAAACACATATTTTTGTTCCCCACGGGCTGGTAAGCCGAATTCTCGCTTTAATTTCGATTCCGAGCCTTCCGTGAAGAGCTAGCCCAAGGTCTAACACAGCATTCACCTAAGTTCCCAATTCAACCAAAAAACATCACTTATGACAAACACCTCAGAAATGAAAAAGAAACACATATTCCTGTTCCCCAAGGGCTGGAAAGCCGAATTCTCGCTTGATTTTCGATTCTGAGCCTTCCCTGAAGAGCTAGCCCAAGGTCTAACACAGCATTCACCTAAGTTCCCAATTCAACCCAAAAACATCACTTTTGACAAACACCTCAGAAATGAAAAAGAAACACATATTCCTGTTCCCAACGGCCTGGAAATCCGAATTCTCACTTAATTTTCGATTCCGAGCTTTCCCTGAAGAGCTAGCCCAAGGTCTAAAACAGCATTCGCGTTATATTTCAATTCAGCCCAAAAACATCACTTTTGACAAACACCACAGAAATGAAAAGGAAACACATATTCCTGTTCCCCACGGGCTGGAAAGCCGAATTCTCGCTTGATTTTCGATTCCGAGCCTTCCCTGAAGAGCTAGCCCAAGGTCTAACACATCATTCACCTTAGGATTCAATTCAACCCAAAAACATCATTTTTGACAAACACCTCAGAAATGAAAAAGAAACATATTCCTGTTCCCCACGGGCTGGAAAGCCGAATTCTCGCTTGATTTTCGATTCCGAGCCTTCCCTGAAGAGCTACCCAAGGTCTAACACAGCATTCACCTAAGTTCTCAATTCAGCCCAAAAACATCACTTTTGACAAACACCTCAGAAATGAAAAAGAAACACATATTCCTGTTCCCCACGGGCTGGTAAGCCGAATTCTCGCTTGATTTTCGATTCCGAGCTTTCCCTGAAGAGCTAGCCCAAGGTCTAAAACAGCATTCGCGTTATATTTCAATTCAGCCCAAAAACATCACTTTTGATAAACACCTCAGAAATAAAAAAGAAACACATATTCCTGTTCCCCACGGGCTGGAAAGCCGAATTCTTGATTGATTTTCGATTCCGAGCTTTCCCTGAAGAGCTAGCCCAAGGTCTAACAGAGCATTTGCCTTAGGACTCAATTCAGCCCAAAAACATCACTTTTGAGAAACACCTCAGAAATGAAAAAGAAACACATATTCCTGTTCCCTACGGGCTGGAAAGCCAAATTCTCGCTTGATTTCCGATTCCGAGCTTTCCCTGAAGAGCTAGCCCAAGGTCTAACACAGCATTTGCCTTAGGACTCAATTCAGCCCAAAAACATCACTTTTGAGAAACACCTCAGAAATGAAAAAGAAACACATATTCCTGTTCCCCAAGGGCTGGAAAGCCGAATTCTCGCTTGATTTTCGATTCTGAGCCTTCCCTGAAGAGCTAGCCCAAGGTCTAACACAGCATTCACCTAACTTCCCAATTCAACCCAAAAACATCACTTTTGACAAACACCTCAGAAATGAAAAAGAAACACATATTCCTGTTCCCCACGGCCTGGAAATCCGAATTCTCACTTAATTTTCGATTCCGAGCTTTCCCTGAAGAGCTAGCCCAAGGTCTAAAACAGCATTCGCGTTATTTCTCAATTCAGCCCAAAAACATCACTTTTGACAAACACCTCAGAAATGAAAAAGAAACACATATTCCTGTTCCCCACGGCCTGGAAATCCGAATTCTCGCTTAATTTTCGATTCCGAGCTTTCCCTGAAGAACTAGCCCAAGGTCTAAAACAGCATTCGCGTTATATTTCAATTCAGCCCAAAAACATCACTTTTGACAAACACCACAGAAATGAAAAGGAAACACATATTCCTGTTCCCCACGGGCTGGAAAGCCGAATTCTCGCTTAATTTTCGATTCCGAGCCTTCCCTGAAGAGCTAGCCCAAGGTCTAACACATCATTCACCTTAGGATTCAATTCAACCCAAAAACATCACTTTTGACAAACACCTCAGAAATGAAAAAGAAACACATATTCCTGTTCCCCATGGGCTGGAAAGCCGAATTCTTGATTGATTTTCGATTCCGAGCTTTCCCTGAAGAGCTAGCCCAAGGTCTAACAGAGCATTTGCCTTAGGACTCAATTCAGCCCAAAAACATCACTTTTGAGAAACACCTCAGAAATGAAAAAGAAACACATATTTCTGTTCCCCATGGGTTGGTAAGCCGAATTCTCGCTTTAATTTCGATTCCGAGCCTTCCCTGAAGAGCTAGTCCAAGGTCTAAAACAGCATTCGCGTTATATCTTAATTCAGCCCAAAAACATCACTTTTGAGAAACACCTCAGAAATGAAAAAGAAACACATATTCCTGTTCCCCACGGGCTGGAAAGCCAAATTCTTGCTTGATTTCCGATTACAAGCCTTCCCTGAAGAGCTAGCCCAAGGTCTAACACAGCATTAACCTAAGTTCTCAATTCAGCCCAAAAACATCACTTTTGACAAACACCTCAGAAATGAAAAAGAAACACATATTCCTGTTCCCCAGGGGCTGGTAAGCCGAATTCTCGCTTGATTTTCGATTCCGAGCTTTCCCTGAAGAGCTAGCCCAAGGTCTAAAACAGCATTCGCGTTATTTCTCAATTCAGCCCAAAAACATCACTTTTGACAAACACCTCAGAAATGAAAAAGAAACACATATTCCTGTTCCCCACGGGCTGGTAAGCCGAATTCTTGATTGATTTTCGATGACGAGCTTTTCCTGAAGAGCTAGCCCCAGGTCTAAAACAGCATTCGCGTTATATTTCAATTCAGCCCAAAAACATCACTTTTGATAAACACCTCAGAAATGAAAAAGAAACACATATTCCTGTTCCCCACGGGCTGGAAAGCCGAATTCTCACTTGATTTTCAATTCCGAGCCTTCCCTGAAGAGCTAGCCCAAGGTCTAAAACAGCATTCGCGTTATATCTGAATTCAGCCCAAAAACATCACTTTTGACAAACACCTCAGAAATGAAAAAGAAACACATATTCCTGTTCCCCACGGGCTGGTAAGCCGAATTCTTGATTGATTTTCGATGACGAGCTTTTCCTGAAGAGCTAGCCCCAGGTCTAAAACAGCATTCGCGTTATATTTCAATTCAGCCCAAAAACATCACTTTTGATAAACACCTCAGAAATAAAAAAGAAACACATATTCCTGTTCCCCACGGGCTGGAAAGCCGAATTCTTGATTGATTTTCGATTCCGAGCTTTCCCTGAAGAGCTAGCCCAAGGTCTAACACAGCATTCGCCTTAGGACTCAATTCAGCCCAAAAACATCACTTTTGACAAACACCTCAGAAATGAAAAAGAAACACATATTTTTGTTCCCCACGGGCTGGTAAGCCGAATTCTCGCTTTAATTTCGATTCCGAGCCTTCCGTGAAGAGCTAGCCCAAGGTCTAACACAGCATTCACCTAAGTTCCCAATTCAACCAAAAAACATCACTTATGACAAACACCTCAGAAATGAAAAAGAAACACATATTCCTGTTCCCCAAGGGCTGGAAAGCCGAATTCTCGCTTGATTTTCGATTCTGAGCCTTCCCTGAAGAGCTAGCCCAAGGTCTAACACAGCATTCACCTAAGTTCCCAATTCAACCCAAAAACATCACTTTTGACAAACACCTCAGAAATGAAAAAGAAACACATATTCCTGTTCCCCACGGGCTGGAAAGCCGAATTCTTGATTGATTTCCGATTCCGAGCTTTCCCTGAAGAGCTAGCCCAAGGTCTAACACATCATTCGCCTTAGGATTCAATTCAACCCAAAAACATCACTTTTGAGAAACACCTCAGAAATGAAAAAGAAACACATATTCCTCTTCCCCACGGGCTGGTAAGCCGATCTCTTGCTTGATTTTCGATTCTGAGCTTTCCCTGAAGAGCTAGCCCAAGGTCTAACACAGCATTCACCTAAGTTCCCAATTCAACCCAAAAACATCACTTTTGACAAACACCTCAGAAATGAAAAAGAAACACATATTCCTGTTCCCCATGGGTTGGAAAGCCGAATTCTTGATTGATTTTCGATTCCGAGCTTTCCCTGAAGAGCTAGCCCAAGGTCTAACAGAGCATTTGCCTTAGGACTCAATTCAGCCCAAAAACATCACTTTTGAGAAACACCTCAGAAATGAAAAAGAAACACATATTTCTGTTCCCCATGGGTTGGTAAGCCGAATTCTCGCTTTAATTTCGATTCCGAGCCTTCCCTGAAGAGCTAGTCCAAGGTCTAAAACAGCATTCGCGTTATATCTTAATTCAGCCCAAAAACATCACTTTTGAGAAACACCTCAGAAATGAAAAAGAAACACATATTCCTGTTCCCCACGGGCTGGAAAGCCAAATTCTTGCTTGATTTCCGATTACAAGCCTTCCCTGAAGAGCTAGCCCAAGGTCTAACACAGCATTAACCTAAGTTCTCAATTCAGCCCAAAAACATCACTTTTGACAAACACCTCAGAAATGAAAAAGAAACACATATTCCTGTTCCCCAGGGGCTGGTAAGCCGAATTCTCGCTTGATTTTCGATTCCGAGCTTTCCCTGAAGAGCTAGCCCAAGGTCTAAAACAGCATTCGCGTTATTTCTCAATTCAGCCCAAAAACATCACTTTTGACAAACACCTCAGAAATGAAAAAGAAACACATATTCCTGTTCCCCACGGGCTGGTAAGCCGAATTCTTGATTGATTTTCGATGACGAGCTTTTCCTGAAGAGCTAGCCCCAGGTCTAAAACAGCATTCGCGTTATATTTCAATTCAGCCCAAAAACATCACTTTTGATAAACACCTCAGAAATGAAAAAGAAACACATATTCCTGTTCCCCACGGGCTGGAAAGCCGAATTCTCACTTGATTTTCAATTCCGAGCCTTCCCTGAAGAGCTAGCCCAAGGTCTAAAACAGCATTCGCGTTATATCTGAATTCAGCCCAAAAACATCACTTTTGACAAAGAGCTCAGAAATGAAAAAGAAAAACATATTCCTGTTCCCCACGGGCTGGAAAGCCGAATTCTCGCTTGATTTCCGATTCCGAGCTTTCCCTGAAGAGCTAGCCCAAGGTCTAAAACAGCATTCACGTTATATTTCAATTCAGCCCAAAAACATCACTTTTGATAAACACCTCAGAAATAAAAAAGAAACACATATTCCTGTTCCCCACGGGCTGGAAAGCCGAATTCTTGATTGATTTTCGATTCCGAGCTTTCCCTGAAGAGCTAGCCCAAGGTCTAACAGAGCATTTGCCTTAGGACTCAATTCAGCCCAAAAACATCACTTTTGACAAACACCTCAGAAATGAAAAAGAAACACATATTTTTGTTCCCCACGGGCTGGTAAGCCGAATTCTCGCTTTAATTTCGATTCCGAGCCTTCCGTGAAGAGCTAGCCCAAGGTCTAACACAGCATTCACCTAAGTTCCCAATTCAACCAAAAAACATCACTTATGACAAACACCTCAGAAATGAAAAAGAAACACATATTCCTGTTCCCCAAGGGCTGGAAAGCCGAATTCTCGCTTGATTTTCGATTCTGAGCCTTCCCTGAAGAGCTAGCCCAAGGTCTAACACAGCATTCACCTAAGTTCCCAATTCAACCCAAAAACATCACTTTTGACAAACACCTCAGAAATGAAAAAGAAACACATATTCCTGTTCCCCACGGGCTGGAAAGCCGAATTCTTGATTGATTTCCGATTCCGAGCTTTCCTTGAAGAGCTAGCCCAAGGTCTAACACATCATTCGCCTTAGGATTCAATTCAACCCAAAAACATCACTTTTGAGAAACACCTCAGAAATGAAAAAGAAACACATATTCCTCTTCCCCACGGGCTGGTAAGCCGATCTCTTGCTTGATTTTCGATTCTGAGCTTTCCCTGAAGAGCTAGCCCAAGGTCTAACACAGCATAAACCTAAGTTCCCAATTCAACCCAAAAACATCACTTTTGACAAACACCTCAGAAATGAAAAAGAAACACATATTCCTGTTCCCCACGGGCTGGAAAGCCGAATTCTTGATTGATTTTCGATTCCGAGCTTTCCCTGAAGAGCTAGCCCAAGGTCTAACAGAGCATTTGCCTTAGGACTCAATTCAGCCCAAAAACATCACTTTTGACAAACACCTCAGAAATGAAAAAGAAACACATATTCCTGTTCCCCACGGGCTGGAAAGCCGAATTCTCGCTTGATTTTCGATTCCGAGCCTTCCCTGAAGAGCTAGCCCAAGGTCTAACACATCATTCACCTTAGGATTCAATTCAACCCAAAAACATCATTTTTGACAAACACCTCAGAAATGAAAAAGAAACATATTCCTGTTCCCCACGGGCTGGAAAGCCGAATTCTCGCTTGATTTTCGATTCCGAGCCTTCCCTGAAGAGCTAGCCCAAGGTCTAACACAGCATTCACCTAAGTTCTCAATTCAGCCCAAAAACATCACTTTTGACAAACACCTCAGAAATGAAAAAGAAACACATATTCCTGTTCCCCACGGGCTGGTAAGCCGAATTCTCGCTTGATTTTCGATTCCGAGCTTTCCCTGAAGAGCTAGCCCAAGGTCTAAAACAGCATTCGCGTTATATTTCAATTCAGCCCAAAAACATCACTTTTGATAAACACCTCAGAAATAAAAAAGAAACACATATTCCTGTTCCCCACGGGCTGGAAAGCCGAATTCTTGATTGATTTTCGATTCCGAGCTTTCCCTGAAGAGCTAGCCCAAGGTCTAACAGAGCATTTGCCTTAGGACTCAATTCAGCCCAAAAACATCACTTTTGAGAAACACCTCAGAAATGAAAAAGAAACACATATTCCTGTTCCCTACGGGCTGGAAAGCCAAATTCTCGCTTGATTTCCGATTCCGAGCTTTCCCTGAAGAGCTAGCCCAAGGTCTAACACAGCATTTGCCTTAGGACTCAATTCAGCCCAAAAACATCACTTTTGAGAAACACCTCAGAAATGAAAAAGAAACACATATTCCTGTTCCCCAAGGGCTGGAAAGCCGAATTCTCGCTTGATTTTCGATTCTGAGCCTTCCCTGAAGAGCTAGCCCAAGGTCTAACACAGCATTCACCTAACTTCCCAATTCAACCCAAAAACATCACTTTTGACAAACACCTCAGAAATGAAAAAGAAACACATATTCCTGTTCCCCACGGCCTGGAAATCCGAATTCTCACTTAATTTTCGATTCCGAGCTTTCCCTGAAGAGCTAGCCCAAGGTCTAAAACAGCATTCGCGTTATTTCTCAATTCAGCCCAAAAACATCACTTTTGACAAACACCTCAGAAATGAAAAAGAAACACATATTCCTGTTCCCCAAGGGCTGGAAAGCCGAATTCTTGCTTGATTTTAAATTCCGAGCCTTCCCTGAAGAGCTAGCCCAAGGTCTAAAACAGCATTCGCGTTATATCTGAATTCAGCCCAAAAACATCACTTTTGACAAAGAGCTCAGAAATGAAAAAGAAAAACATATTCCTGTTCCCCACGGGCTGGAAAGCCGAATTCTCGCTTGATTTCCGATTCCGAGCTTTCCCTGAAGAGCTAGCCCAAGGTCTAAAACAGCATTCACGTTATATTTCAATTCAGCCCAAAAACATCACTTTTGACAAACACCTCAGAAATAAAAAAGAAACACATATTCCTGTTCCCCACGGGCTGGAAAGCCGAATTCTTGATTGATTTTCGATTCCGAGCTTTCCCTGAAGAGCTAGCCCAAGGTCTAACACAGCATTCGCCTTAGGACTCAATTCAGCCCAAAAACATCACTTTTGACAAACACCTCAGAAATGAAAAAGAAACACATATTTTTGTTCCCCACGGGCTGGTAAGCCGAATTCTCGCTTTAATTTCGATTCCGAGCCTTCCGTGAAGAGCTAGCCCAAGGTCTAACACAGCATTCACCTAAGTTCCCAATTCAACCAAAAAACATCACTTATGACAAACACCTCAGAAATGAAAAAGAAACACATATTCCTGTTCCCCAAGGGCTGGAAAGCCGAATTCTCGCTTGATTTTCGATTCTGAGCCTTCCCTGAAGAGCTAGCCCAAGGTCTAACACAGCATTCACCTAAGTTCCCAATTCAACCCAAAAACATCACTTTTGACAAACACCTCAGAAATGAAAAAGAAACACATATTCCTGTTCCCAACGGCCTGGAAATCCGAATTCTCACTTAATTTTCGATTCCGAGCTTTCCCTGAAGAGCTAGCCCAAGGTCTAAAACAGCATTCGCGTTATATTTCAATTCAGCCCAAAAACATCACTTTTGACAAACACCACAGAAATGAAAAGGAAACACATATTCCTGTTCCCCACGGGCTGGAAAGCCGAATTCTCGCTTGATTTTCGATTCCGAGCCTTCCCTGAAGAGCTAGCCCAAGGTCTAACACATCATTCACCTTAGGATTCAATTCAACCCAAAAACATCATTTTTGACAAACACCTCAGAAATGAAAAAGAAACATATTCCTGTTCCCCACGGGCTGGAAAGCCGAATTCTCGCTTGATTTTCGATTCCGAGCCTTCCCTGAAGAGCTACCCAAGGTCTAACACAGCATTCACCTAAGTTCTCAATTCAGCCCAAAAACATCACTTTTGACAAACACCTCAGAAATGAAAAAGAAACACATATTCCTGTTCCCCACGGGCTGGTAAGCCGAATTCTCGCTTGATTTTCGATTCCGAGCTTTCCCTGAAGAGCTAGCCCAAGGTCTAAAACAGCATTCGCGTTATATTTCAATTCAGCCCAAAAACATCACTTTTGATAAACACCTCAGAAATAAAAAAGAAACACATATTCCTGTTCCCCACGGGCTGGAAAGCCGAATTCTTGATTGATTTTCGATTCCGAGCTTTCCCTGAAGAGCTAGCCCAAGGTCTAACAGAGCATTTGCCTTAGGACTCAATTCAGCCCAAAAACATCACTTTTGAGAAACACCTCAGAAATGAAAAAGAAACACATATTCCTGTTCCCCACGGGCTGGTAAGCCGAATTCTCGCTTGATTTTCGATTCCGAGCTTTCCCTGAAGAGCTAGCCCAAGGTCTAAAACAGCATTCGCGTTATATTTCAATTCAGCCCAAAAACATCACTTTTGATAAACACCTCAGAAATAAAAAAGAAACACATATTCCTGTTCCCCACGGGCTGGAAAGCCGAATTCTTGATTGATTTTCGATTCCGAGCTTTCCCTGAAGAGCTAGCCCAAGGTCTAACACAGCATTTGCCTTAGGACTCAATTCAGCCCAAAAACATCACTTTTGAGAAACACCTCAGAAATGAAAAAGAAACACATATTCCTGTTCCCCAAGGGCTGGAAAGCCGAATTCTCGCTTGATTTTCGATTCTGAGCCTTCCCTGAAGAGCTAGCCCAAGGTCTAACACAGCATTCACCTAACTTCCCAATTCAACCCAAAAACATCACTTTTGACAAACACCTCAGAAATGAAAAAGAAACACATATTCCTGTTCCCCACGGCCTGGAAATCCGAATTCTCACTTAATTTTCGATTCCGAGCTTTCCCTGAAGAGCTAGCCCAAGGTCTAAAACAGCATTCGCGTTATTTCTCAATTCAGCCCAAAAACATCACTTTTGACAAACACCTCAGAAATGAAAAAGAAACACATATTCCTGTTCCCCACGGCCTGGAAATCCGAATTCTCGCTTAATTTTCGATTCCGAGCTTTCCCTGAAGAACTAGCCCAAGGTCTAAAACAGCATTCGCGTTATATTTCAATTCAGCCCAAAAACATCACTTTTGACAAACACCACAGAAATGAAAAGGAAACACATATTCCTGTTCCCCACGGGCTGGAAAGCCGAATTCTCGCTTAATTTTCGATTCCGAGCCTTCCCTGAAGAGCTAGCCCAAGGTCTAACACATCATTCACCTTAGGATTCAATTCAACCCAAAAACATCACTTTTGACAAACACCTCAGAAATGAAAAAGAAACACATATTCCTGTTCCCCATGGGCTGGAAAGCCGAATTCTTGATTGATTTTCGATTCCGAGCTTTCCCTGAAGAGCTAGCCCAAGGTCTAACAGAGCATTTGCCTTAGGACTCAATTCAGCCCAAAAACATCACTTTTGAGAAACACCTCAGAAATGAAAAAGAAACACATATTTCTGTTCCCCATGGGTTGGTAAGCCGAATTCTCGCTTTAATTTCGATTCCGAGCCTTCCCTGAAGAGCTAGTCCAAGGTCTAAAACAGCATTCGCGTTATATCTTAATTCAGCCCAAAAACATCACTTTTGAGAAACACCTCAGAAATGAAAAAGAAACACATATTCCTGTTCCCCACGGGCTGGAAAGCCAAATTCTTGCTTGATTTCCGATTACAAGCCTTCCCTGAAGAGCTAGCCCAAGGTCTAACACAGCATTAACCTAAGTTCTCAATTCAGCCCAAAAACATCACTTTTGACAAACACCTCAGAAATGAAAAAGAAACACATATTCCTGTTCCCCAGGGGCTGGTAAGCCGAATTCTCGCTTGATTTTCGATTCCGAGCTTTCCCTGAAGAGCTAGCCCAAGGTCTAAAACAGCATTCGCGTTATTTCTCAATTCAGCCCAAAAACATCACTTTTGACAAACACCTCAGAAATGAAAAAGAAACACATATTCCTGTTCCCCACGGGCTGGTAAGCCGAATTCTTGATTGATTTTCGATGACGAGCTTTTCCTGAAGAGCTAGCCCCAGGTCTAAAACAGCATTCGCGTTATATTTCAATTCAGCCCAAAAACATCACTTTTGATAAACACCTCAGAAATGAAAAAGAAACACATATTCCTGTTCCCCACGGGCTGGAAAGCCGAATTCTCACTTGATTTTCAATTCCGAGCCTTCCCTGAAGAGCTAGCCCAAGGTCTAAAACAGCATTCGCGTTATATCTGAATTCAGCCCAAAAACATCACTTTTGACAAACACCTCAGAAATGAAAAAGAAACACATATTCCTGTTCCCCACGGGCTGGTAAGCCGAATTCTTGATTGATTTTCGATGACGAGCTTTTCCTGAAGAGCTAGCCCCAGGTCTAAAACAGCATTCGCGTTATATTTCAATTCAGCCCAAAAACATCACTTTTGATAAACACCTCAGAAATAAAAAAGAAACACATATTCCTGTTCCCCACGGGCTGGAAAGCCGAATTCTTGATTGATTTTCGATTCCGAGCTTTCCCTGAAGAGCTAGCCCAAGGTCTAACACAGCATTCGCCTTAGGACTCAATTCAGCCCAAAAACATCACTTTTGACAAACACCTCAGAAATGAAAAAGAAACACATATTTTTGTTCCCCACGGGCTGGTAAGCCGAATTCTCGCTTTAATTTCGATTCCGAGCCTTCCGTGAAGAGCTAGCCCAAGGTCTAACACAGCATTCACCTAAGTTCCCAATTCAACCAAAAAACATCACTTATGACAAACACCTCAGAAATGAAAAAGAAACACATATTCCTGTTCCCCAAGGGCTGGAAAGCCGAATTCTCGCTTGATTTTCGATTCTGAGCCTTCCCTGAAGAGCTAGCCCAAGGTCTAACACAGCATTCACCTAAGTTCCCAATTCAACCCAAAAACATCACTTTTGACAAACACCTCAGAAATGAAAAAGAAACACATATTCCTGTTCCCCACGGGCTGGAAAGCCGAATTCTTGATTGATTTCCGATTCCGAGCTTTCCCTGAAGAGCTAGCCCAAGGTCTAACACATCATTCGCCTTAGGATTCAATTCAACCCAAAAACATCACTTTTGAGAAACACCTCAGAAATGAAAAAGAAACACATATTCCTCTTCCCCACGGGCTGGTAAGCCGATCTCTTGCTTGATTTTCGATTCTGAGCTTTCCCTGAAGAGCTAGCCCAAGGTCTAACACAGCATTCACCTAAGTTCCCAATTCAACCCAAAAACATCACTTTTGACAAACACCTCAGAAATGAAAAAGAAACACATATTCCTGTTCCCCATGGGCTGGAAAGCCGAATTCTTGATTGATTTTCGATTCCGAGCTTTCCCTGAAGAGCTAGCCCAAGGTCTAACAGAGCATTTGCCTTAGGACTCAATTCAGCCCAAAAACATCACTTTTGAGAAACACCTCAGAAATGAAAAAGAAACACATATTTCTGTTCCCCATGGGTTGGTAAGCCGAATTCTCGCTTTAATTTCGATTCCGAGCCTTCCCTGAAGAGCTAGTCCAAGGTCTAAAACAGCATTCGCGTTATATCTTAATTCAGCCCAAAAACATCACTTTTGAGAAACACCTCAGAAATGAAAAAGAAACACATATTCCTGTTCCCCACGGGCTGGAAAGCCAAATTCTTGCTTGATTTCCGATTACAAGCCTTCCCTGAAGAGCTAGCCCAAGGTCTAACACAGCATTAACCTAAGTTCTCAATTCAGCCCAAAAACATCACTTTTGACAAACACCTCAGAAATGAAAAAGAAACACATATTCCTGTTCCCCACGGGCTGGAAAGCCAAATTCTTGCTTGATTTCCGATTACAAGCCTTCCCTGAAGAGCTAGCCCAAGGTCTAACACAGCATTAACCTAAGTTCTCAATTCAGCCCAAAAACATCACTTTTGACAAACACCTCAGAAATGAAAAAGAAACACATATTCCTGTTCCCCACGGGCTGGTAAGCCGAATTCTTGATTGATTTTCGATGACGAGCTTTTCCTGAAGAGCTAGCCCCAGGTCTAAAACAGCATTCGCGTTATATTTCAATTCAGCCCAAAAACATCACTTTTGATAAACACCTCAGAAATGAAAAAGAAACACATATTCCTGTTCCCCACGGGCTGGAAAGCCGAATTCTCACTTGATTTTCAATTCCGAGCCTTCCCTGAAGAGCTAGCCCAAGGTCTAAAACAGCATTCGCGTTATATCTGAATTCAGCCCAAAAACATCACTTTTGACAAACACCTCAGAAATGAAAAAGAAACACATATTCCTGTTCCCCACGGGCTGGTAAGCCGAATTCTTGATTGATTTTCGATGACGAGCTTTTCCTGAAGAGCTAGCCCCAGGTCTAAAACAGCATTCGCGTTATATTTCAATTCAGCCCAAAAACATCACTTTTGATAAACACCTCAGAAATAAAAAAGAAACACATATTCCTGTTCCCCACGGGCTGGAAAGCCGAATTCTTGATTGATTTTCGATTCCGAGCTTTCCCTGAAGAGCTAGCCCAAGGTCTAACAGAGCATTTGCCTTAGGACTCAATTCAGCCCAAAAACATCACTTTTGACAAACACCTCAGAAATGAAAAAGAAACACATATTTTTGTTCCCCACGGGCTGGTAAGCCGAATTCTCGCTTTAATTTCGATTCCGAGCCTTCCGTGAAGAGCTAGCCCAAGGTCTAACACAGCATTCACCTAAGTTCCCAATTCAACCAAAAAACATCACTTATGACAAACACCTCAGAAATGAAAAAGAAACACATATTCCTGTTCCCCAAGGGCTGGAAAGCCGAATTCTCGCTTGATTTTCGATTCTGAGCCTTCCCTGAAGAGCTAGCCCAAGGTCTAACACAGCATTCACCTAAGTTCCCAATTCAACCCAAAAACATCACTTTTGACAAACACCTCAGAAATGAAAAAGAAACACATATTCCTGTTCCCCACGGGCTGGAAAGCCGAATTCTTGATTGATTTCCGATTCCGAGCTTTCCCTGAAGAGCTAGCCCAAGGTCTAACACATCATTCGCCTTAGGATTCAATTCAACCCAAAAACATCACTTTTGAGAAACACCTCAGAAATGAAAAAGAAACACATATTCCTCTTCCCCACGGGCTGGTAAGCCGATCTCTTGCTTGATTTTCGATTCTGAGCTTTCCCTGAAGAGCTAGCCCAAGGTCTAACACAGCATTCACCTAAGTTCCCAATTCAACCCAAAAACATCACTTTTGACAAACACCTCAGAAATGAAAAAGAAACACATATTCCTGTTCCCCACGGGCTGGAAAGCCGAATTCTTGATTGATTTTCGATTCCGAGCTTTCCCTGAAGAGCTAGCCCAAGGTCTAACAGAGCATTCACCTAAGTTCCCAATTCAGCCCAAAAACATCACTTTTGACAAACACCTCAGAAATGAAAAAGAAACACATATTCCTGTTCCCCAAGGGCTGGAAAGCCGAATTCTCGCTTGATTTTCGATTCTGAGCCTTCCCTGAAGAGCTAGCCCAAGGTCTAACACAGCATTCACCTAAGTTCCCAATTCAACCCAAAAACATCACTTTTGACAAACACCTCAGAAATGAAAAAGAAACACATATTCCTGTTCCCCACGGGCTGGAAAGCCGAATTCTTGATTGATTTCCGATTCCGAGCTTTCCCTGAAGAGCTAGCCCAAGGTCTAACACATCATTCGCCTTAGGATTCAATTCAACCCAAAAACATCACTTTTGAGAAACACCTCAGAAATGAAAAAGAAACACATATTCCTCTTCCCCACGGGCTGGTAAGCCGATCTCTTGCTTGATTTTCGATTCTGAGCTTTCCCTGAAGAGCTAGCCCAAGGTCTAACACAGCATTCACCTAAGTTCCCAATTCAACCCAAAAACATCACTTTTGACAAACACCTCAGAAATGAAAAAGAAACACATATTCCTGTTCCCCATGGGCTGGAAAGCCGAATTCTTGATTGATTTTCGATTCCGAGCTTTCCCTGAAGAGCTAGCCCAAGGTCTAACAGAGCATTTGCCTTAGGACTCAATTCAGCCCAAAAACATCACTTTTGAGAAACACCTCAGAAATGAAAAAGAAACACATATTTCTGTTCCCCATGGGTTGGTAAGCCGAATTCTCGCTTTAATTTCGATTCCGAGCCTTCCCTGAAGAGCTAGTCCAAGGTCTAAAACAGCATTCGCGTTATATCTTAATTCAGCCCAAAAACATCACTTTTGAGAAACACCTCAGAAATGAAAAAGAAACACATATTCCTGTTCCCCACGGGCTGGAAAGCCAAATTCTTGCTTGATTTCCGATTACAAGCCTTCCCTGAAGAGCTAGCCCAAGGTCTAACACAGCATTAACCTAAGTTCTCAATTCAGCCCAAAAACATCACTTTTGACAAACACCTCAGAAATGAAAAAGAAACACATATTCCTGTTCCCCAGGGGCTGGTAAGCCGAATTCTCGCTTGATTTTCGATTCCGAGCTTTCCCTGAAGAGCTAGCCCAAGGTCTAAAACAGCATTCGCGTTATTTCTCAATTCAGCCCAAAAACATCACTTTTGACAAACACCTCAGAAATGAAAAAGAAACACATATTCCTGTTCCCCACGGGCTGGTAAGCCGAATTCTTGATTGATTTTCGATGACGAGCTTTTCCTGAAGAGCTAGCCCCAGGTCTAAAACAGCATTCGCGTTATATTTCAATTCAGCCCAAAAACATCACTTTTGATAAACACCTCAGAAATGAAAAAGAAACACATATTCCTGTTCCCCACGGGCTGGAAAGCCGAATTCTCACTTGATTTTCAATTCCGAGCCTTCCCTGAAGAGCTAGCCCAAGGTCTAAAACAGCATTCGCGTTATATCTGAATTCAGCCCAAAAACATCACTTTTGACAAAGAGCTCAGAAATGAAAAAGAAAAACATATTCCTGTTCCCCACGGGCTGGAAAGCCGAATTCTCGCTTGATTTCCGATTCCGAGCTTTCCCTGAAGAGCTAGCCCAAGGTCTAAAACAGCATTCACGTTATATTTCAATTCAGCCCAAAAACATCACTTTTGATAAACACCTCAGAAATAAAAAAGAAACACATATTCCTGTTCCCCACGGGCTGGAAAGCCGAATTCTTGATTGATTTTCGATTCCGAGCTTTCCCTGAAGAGCTAGCCCAAGGTCTAACAGAGCATTTGCCTTAGGACTCAATTCAGCCCAAAAACATCACTTTTGACAAACACCTCAGAAATGAAAAAGAAACACATATTTTTGTTCCCCACGGGCTGGTAAGCCGAATTCTCGCTTTAATTTCGATTCCGAGCCTTCCGTGAAGAGCTAGCCCAAGGTCTAACACAGCATTCACCTAAGTTCCCAATTCAACCAAAAAACATCACTTATGACAAACACCTCAGAAATGAAAAAGAAACACATATTCCTGTTCCCCAAGGGCTGGAAAGCCGAATTCTCGCTTGATTTTCGATTCTGAGCCTTCCCTGAAGAGCTAGCCCAAGGTCTAACACAGCATTCACCTAAGTTCCCAATTCAACCCAAAAACATCACTTTTGACAAACACCTCAGAAATGAAAAAGAAACACATATTCCTGTTCCCCACGGGCTGGAAAGCCGAATTCTTGATTGATTTCCGATTCCGAGCTTTCCCTGAAGAGCTAGCCCAAGGTCTAACACATCATTCGCCTTAGGATTCAATTCAACCCAAAAACATCACTTTTGAGAAACACCTCAGAAATGAAAAAGAAACACATATTCCTCTTCCCCACGGGCTGGTAAGCCGATCTCTTGCTTGATTTTCGATTCTGAGCTTTCCCTGAAGAGCTAGCCCAAGGTCTAACACAGCATTCACCTAAGTTCCCAATTCAACCCAAAAACATCACTTTTATCAAACACCTCAGAAATGAAAAAGAAACACATATTCCTGTTCCCCACGGGCTGGAAAGCCGAATTCTTGATTGATTTTCGATTCCGAGCTTTCCCTGAAGAGCTAGCCCAAGGTCTAACACATCATTCGCCTTAGGATTCAATTCAACCCAAAAACATCACTTTTGAGAAACACCTCAGAAATGAAAAAGAAACACATATTCCTCTTCCCCACGGGCTGGTAAGCCGATCTCTTGCTTGATTTTCGATTCTGAGCTTTCCCTGAAGAGCTAGCCCAAGGTCTAAAACAGCATTCGCGTTATATTTCAATTCAGCCCAAAAACATCACTTTTGACAAACACCTCAGAAATGAAAAAGAAACACATATTCCTGTTCCCCAAGGGCTGGAAAGCCGAATTCTCGCTTGATTTTCGATTCTGAGCCTTCCCTGAAGAGCTAGCCCAAGGTCTAACACAGCATTCACCTAACTTCCCAATTCAACCCAAAAACATCACTTTTGACAAACACCTCAGAAATGAAAAAGAAACACATATTCCTGTTCCCCACGGCCTGGAAATCCGAATTCTCACTTAATTTTCGATTCCGAGCTTTCCCTGAAGAGCTAGCCCAAGGTCTAAAACAGCATTCGCGTTATTTCTCAATTCAGCCCAAAAACATCACTTTTGACAAACACCTCAGAAATGAAAAAGAAACACATATTCCTGTTCCCCACGGCCTGGAAATCCGAATTCTCGCTTAATTTTCGATTCCGAGCTTTCCCTGAAGAGCTAGCCCAAGGTCTAAAACAGCATTCGCGTTATATTTCAATTCAGCCCAAAAACATCACTTTTGACAAACACCACAGAAATGAAAAGGAAACACATATTCCTGTTCCCCACGGGCTGGAAAGCCGAATTCTCGCTTGATTTTCGATTCCGAGCCTTCCCTGAAGAGCTAGCCCAAGGTCTAACACATCATTCACCTTAGGATTCAATTCAACCCAAAAACATCACTTTTGACAAACACCTCAGAAATGAAAAAGAAACACATATTCCTGTTCCCCATGGGCTGGAAAGCCGAATTCTTGATTGATTTTCGATTCCGAGCTTTCCCTGAAGAGCTAGCCCAAGGTCTAACAGAGCATTTGCCTTAGGACTCAATTCAGCCCAAAAACATCACTTTTGAGAAACACCTCAGAAATGAAAAAGAAACACATATTTCTGTTCCCCATGGGTTGGTAAGCCGAATTCTCACTTTAATTTCGATTCCGAGCCTTCCCTGAAGAGCTAGTCCAAGGTCTAAAACAGCATTCGCGTTATATCTTAATTCAGCCCAAAAACATCACTTTTGAGAAACACCTCAGAAATGAAAAAGAAACACATATTCCTGTTCCCCACGGGCTGGAAAGCCGAATTCTCGCTTGATTTCCGATTCCGAGCTTTCCCTGAAGAGCTAGCCCAAGGTCTAAAACAGCATTCACGTTATATTTCAATTCAGCCCAAAAACATCACTTTTGATAAACACCTCAGAAATAAAAAAGAAACACATATTCCTGTTCCCCACGGGCTGGAAAGCCGAATTCTTGATTGATTTTCGATTCCGAGCTTTCCCTGAAGAGCTAGCCCAAGGTCTAACACAGCATTCGCCTTAGGACTCAATTCAGCCCAAAAACATCACTTTTGACAAACACCTCAGAAATGAAAAAGAAACACATATTTTTGTTCCCCACGGGCTGGTAAGCCGAATTCTCGCTTTAATTTCGATTCCGAGCCTTCCGTGAAGAGCTAGCCCAAGGTCTAACACAGCATTCACCTAAGTTCCCAATTCAACCAAAAAACATCACTTATGACAAACACCTCAGAAATGAAAAAGAAACACATATTCCTGTTCCCCAAGGGCTGGAAAGCCGAATTCTCGCTTGATTTTCGATTCTGAGCCTTCCCTGAAGAGCTAGCCCAAGGTCTAACACAGCATTCACCTAAGTTCCCAATTCAACCCAAAAACATCACTTTTGACAAACACCTCAGAAATGAAAAAGAAACACATATTCCTGTTCCCAACGGCCTGGAAATCCGAATTCTCACTTAATTTTCGATTCCGAGCTTTCCCTGAAGAGCTAGCCCAAGGTCTAAAACAGCATTCGCGTTATATTTCAATTCAGCCCAAAAACATCACTTTTGACAAACACCACAGAAATGAAAAGGAAACACATATTCCTGTTCCCCACGGGCTGGAAAGCCGAATTCTCGCTTGATTTTCGATTCCGAGCCTTCCCTGAAGAGCTAGCCCAAGGTCTAACACATCATTCACCTTAGGATTCAATTCAACCCAAAAACATCATTTTTGACAAACACCTCAGAAATGAAAAAGAAACACATATTCCTGTTCCCCACGGGCTGGAAAGCCGAATTCTTGCTTGATTTCCGATTACGAGCCTTCCCTGAAGAGCTAGCCCAAGGTCTAACACAGCATTCACCTAAGTTCTCAATTCAGCCCAAAAACATCACTTTTGACAAACACCTCAGAAATGAAAAAGAAACACATATTCCTGTTCCCCACGGGCTGGTAAGCCGAATTCTCGCTTGATTTTCGATTCCGAGCTTTCCCTGAAGAGCTAGCCCAAGGTCTAAAACAGCATTCGCGTTATATTTCAATTCAGCCCAAAAACATCACTTTTGATAAACACCTCAGAAATAAAAAAGAAACACATATTCCTGTTCCCCACGGGCTGGAAAGCCGAATTCTTGATTGATTTTCGATTCCGAGCTTTCCCTGAAGAGCTAGCCCAAGGTCTAACAGAGCATTTGCCTTAGGACTCAATTCAGCCCAAAAACATCACTTTTGAGAAACACCTCAGAAATGAAAAAGAAACACATATTCCTGTTCCCTACGGGCTGGAAAGCCGAATTCTCGCTTGATTTCCGATTCCGAGCTTTCCCTGACTAGCTAGCCCAAGGTCTAACACAGCATTCACCTAAGTTCTCAATCCAGCCCAAAAACATCACTTTTGACAAACACCTCAGAAATGAAAAAGAAACACATATTCCTGTTCCCCACGGGCTGGAAAGCCGAATTCTTGCTTGATTTCCGATTACGAGCCTTCCCTGAAGAGCTAGCCCAAGGTCTAACACAGCATTCACCTAAGTTCTCAATTCAGCCCAAAAACATCACTTTTGATAAACACCTCAGAAATAAAAAAGAAACACATATTCCTGTTCCCCACGGGCTGGAAAGCCGAATTCTTGATTGATTTTCGATTCCGAGCTTTCCCTGAAGAGCTAGCCCAAGGTCTAACAGAGCATTTGCCTTAGGACTCAATTCAGCCCAAAAACATCACTTTTGAGAAACACCTCAGAAATGAAAAAGAAACACATATTCCTGTTCCCTACGGGCTGGAAATCCGAATTCTCGCTTGATTTCCAATTCCGAGCTTTCCCTGAAGAGCTAGCCCAAGGTCTAACACAGCATTCACCTAAGTTCTCAATCCAGCCCAAAAACATCACTTTTGACAAACAGCTCAGAAATGAAAAAGAAACACATATTCCTGTTCCCCACGGGCTGGTAAGCCGAATTCTCGCTTGATTTTCGATTCCGAGCTTTCCCTGAAGAGCTAGCCCAAGGTCTAAAACAGCATTCGCGTTATTTCTCAATTCAGCCCAAAAACATCACTTTTGACAAACACCTCAGAAATGAAAAAGAAACACATATTCCTGTTCCCCACGGGCTGGAAATCCGAATTCTCGCTTAATTTTCGATTCCGAGCTTTCCCTGAAGAGCTAGCCCAAGGTCTAAAACACCATTCGCGTTATATTTCAATTCAGCCAAAAAACATCACTTTTGAGAAACACCTCAGAAATGAAAAAGAAACACATATTCCTGTTCCCCACGGGCTGGAAAGCCAAATTCTTGCTTGATTTCCGATTACAAGCCTTCCCTGAAGAGCTAGCCCAAGGTCTAACACAGCATTCGCCTTAGGACTCAATTCAGCCCAAAAACATCACTTTTGACAAACACCTCAGAAATGAAAAAGAAACACATATTTTTGTTCCCCACGGGCTGGTAAGCCGAATTCTCGCTTTAATTTCGATTCCGAGCCTTCCGTGAAGAGCTAGCCCAAGGTCTAACACAGCATTCACCTAAGTTCCCAATTCAACCAAAAAACATCACTTATGACAAACACCTCAGAAATGAAAAAGAAACACATATTCCTGTTCCCCAAGGGCTGGAAAGCCGAATTCTCGCTTGATTTTCAATTCCGAGCCTTCCCTGAAGAGCTAGCCCAAGGTCTAAAACAGCATTCGCGTTATATCTGAATTCAGCCCAAAAACATCACTTTTGACAAAGAGCTCAGAAATGAAAAAGAAAAACATATTCCTGTTCCCCACGGGCTTGAAAGCCGAATTCTCGCTTGATTTCCGATTCCGAGCTTTCCCTGAAGAGCTAGCCCAAGGTCTAAAACAGCATTCACGTTATATTTCAATTCAGCCCAAAAACATCACTTTTGATAAACACCTCAGAAATAAAAAAGAAACACATATTCCTGTTCCCCATGGGCTGGAAAGCCGAATTCTTGATTGATTTTCGATTCCGAGCTTTCCCTGAAGAGCTAGCCCAAGGTCTAACACAGCATTCGCCTTAGGACTCAATTCAGCCCAAAAACATCACTTTTGACAAACACCTCAGAAATGAAAAAGAAACACATATTTTTGTTCCCCACGGGCTGGTAAGCCGAATTCTCGCTTGATTTTCGATTCCGAGCCTTCCGTGAAGAGCTAGCCCAAGGTCTAACACAGCATTCACCTAAGTTCCCAATTCAACCAAAAAACATCACTTATGACAAACACCTCAGAAATGAAAAAGAAACACATATTCCTGTTCCCCACGGGCTGGAAAGCCGAATTCTTGATTTATTTTCGATTCCGAGCTTTCCCTGAAGAGCTAGCCCAAGGTCTAACACAGCATTCGCCTTAGGACTCAATTCAGCCCAAAAACATCACTTTTGAGAAACACCTCAGAAATGAAAAAGAAACACATATTCCTGTTCCCTACGGGCTGGAAAGCCAAATTCTCGCTTGATTTCCGATTCCGAACTTTCGCTGAAGAGCTAGCCCAAGGTCTAACACAGCATTCACCTAAGTTCTCAATCCAGCCCAAAAACATCACTTTTGACAAACACCTCAGAAATGAAAAAGAAACACATATTCCTGTTCCCCACGGGCTGGAAAGCCGAATTCTTGCTTGATTTCCGATTACGAGCCTTCCCTGAAGAGCTAGCCCAAGGTCTAACACAGCATTCACCAAAGTTCTCAATCCAGCCCAAAAACATCACTTTTGACAAACACCTCAGAAATGAAAAAGAAACATATATTCCTGTTCCCCACGGGCTGGTAAGCCGAATTCTCGCTTGATTTTCGATTCTGAGCTTTCCCTGAAGAGCTAGCCCAAGGTCTAAAACAGCATTCGCGTTATATTTCAATTCAGCCCAAAAACATCACTTTTGATAAACACCTCAGAAATAAAAAAGAAACACATATTCCTGTTCCCCACGGGCTGGAAAGCCGAATTCTTGATTGATTTTCGATTCCGAGCTTTCCCTGAAGAGCTAGCCCAAGGTCTAACAGAGCATTTGCCTTAGGACTCAATTCAGCCCAAAAACATCACTTTTGAGAAACACCTCAGAAATGAAAAAGAAACACATATTCCTGTTCCCTACGGGCTAGAAAGCCGAATTCTCGCTTGATTTCCGATTCCGAGCTTTCCCTGAAGAGCTAGCCCAAGGTCTAACACAGCATTCACCTAAGTTCTCAATCCAGCCCAAAAACATCACTTTTGACAAACAGCTCAGAAATGAAAAAGAAACACATATTCCTGTTCCCCACGGGCTGGTAAGCCGAATTCTCGCTTGATTTTCGATTCCGAGCTTTCCCTGAAGAGCTAGCCCAAGGTCTAAAACAGCATTCGCGTTATTTCTCAATTCAGCCCAAAAACGTCACTTTTGACAAACACCTCAGAAATGAAAAAGAAACACATATTCCTGTTCCCCACGGCCTGGAAATCCGAATTCTCGCTTAATTTTCGATTCCGAGCTTTCCCTGAAGAGCTAGCCCAAGGTCTAAAACAGCATTCGCGTTATATTTCAATTCAGCCCAAAAACATCACTTTTGACAAACACCACAGAAATGAAAAGGAAACACATATTCCTGTTCCCCACGGGCTGGAAAGCCGAATTCTTGATTGATTTTCGATTCCGAGCTTTCCCTGAAGAGCTAGCCCAAGGTCTAACAGAGCATTTGCCTTAGGACTCAATTCAGCCCAAAAACATCACTTTTGAGAAACACCTCAGAAATGAAAAAGAAACACATATTCCTGTTCCCTACGGGCTGGAAAGCCGAATTCTCGCTTGATTTCCGATTCCGAGCTTTCCCTGAAGAGCTAGCCCAAGGTCTAACACAGCATTCACCTAAGTTCTCAATCCAGCCCAAAAACATCACTTTTGACAAACAGCTCAGAAATGAAAAAGAAACACATATTCCTGTTCCCCACGGGCTGGAAAGCCGAATTCTTGCTTGATTTCCGATTACGAGCCTTCCCTGAAGAGCTAGCCCAAGGTCTAACACAGCATTCACCTAAGTTCTCAATTCAGCCCAAAAACATCACTTTTGATAAACACCTCAGAAATAAAAAAGAAACACATATTCCTGTTCCCCACGGGCTGGAAAGCCGAATTCTTGATTGATTTTCGATTCCGAGCTTTCCCTGAAGAGCTAGCCCAAGGTCGAACAGAGCATTTGCCTTAGGACTCAATTCAGCCCAAAAACATCACTTTTGAGAAACACCTCAGAAATGAAAAAGAAACACATATTCCTGTTCCCTACGGGCTGGAAATCCGAATTCTCGCTTGATTTCCAATTCCGAGCTTTCCCTGAAGAGCTAGCCCAAGGTCTAACACAGCATTCACCTAAGTTCTCAATCCAGCCCAAAAACATCACTTTTGACAAACAGCTCAGAAATGAAAAAGAAACACATATTCCTGTTCCCCACGGGCTGGTAAGCCGAATTCTCGCTTGATTTTCGATTCCGAGCTTTCCCTGAAGAGCTAGCCCAAGGTCTAAAACAGCATTCGCGTTATTTCTCAATTCAGCCCAAAAACATCACTTTTGACAAACACCTCAGAAATGAAAAAGAAACACATATTCCTGTTCCCCACGGGCTGGAAATCCGAATTCTCGCTTAATTTTCGATTCCGAGCTTTCCCTGAAGAGCTAGCCCAAGGTCTAAAACAGCATTCGCGTTATATTTCAATTCAGCCCAAAAACATCACTTTTGACAAACACCACAGAAATGAAAAGGAAACACATATTCCTGTTCCCCACGGGCTGGAAAGCCGAATTCTCGCTTGATTTTCGATTCCGAGCCTTCCCTGAAGAGCTAGCCCAAGGTCTAACACATCATTCACCTTAGGATTCAATTCAACCCAAAAACATCACTTTTGACAAACACCTCAGAAATGAAAAAGAAACACATATTCCTGTTCCCCATGGGCTGGAAAGCCGAATTCTTGATTGATTTTCGATTCCGAGCTTTCCCTGAAGAGCTAGCCCAAGGTCTAACAGAGCATTTGCCTTAGGACTCAATTCAGCCCAAAAACATCACTTTTGAGAAACACCTCAGAAATGAAAAAGAAACACATATTTCTGTTCCCCATGGGTTGGTAAGCCGAATTCTCGCTTTAATTTCGATTCCGAGCCTTCCCTGAAGAGCAAGTCCAAGGTCTAAAACAGCATTCGCGTTATATCTTAATTCAGCCAAAAAACATCACTTTTGAGAAACACCTCAGAAATGAAAAAGAAACACATATTCCTGTTCCCCACGGGCTGGAAAGCCAAATTCTTGCTTGATTTCCGATTACAAGCCTTCCCTGAAGAGCTAGCCCAAGGTCTAACACAGCATTCGCCTTAGGACTCAATTCAGCCCAAAAACATCACTTTTGACAAACACCTCAGAAATGAAAAAGAAACACATATTTTTGTTCCCCACGGGCTGGTAAGCCGAATTCTCGCTTTAATTTCGATTCCGAGCCTTCCGTGAAGAGCTAGCCCAAGGTCTAACACAGCATTCACCTAAGTTCCCAATTCAACCAAAAAACATCACTTATGACAAACACCTCAGAAATGAAAAAGAAACACATATTCCTGTTCCCCAAGGGCTGGAAAGCCGAATTCTCGCTTGATTTTCAATTCCGAGCCTTCCCTGAAGAGCTAGCCCAAGGTCTAAAACAGCATTCGCGTTATATCTGAATTCAGCCCAAAAACATCACTTTTGACAAAGAGCTCAGAAATGAAAAAGAAAAACATATTCCTGTTCCCCACGGGCTTGAAAGCCGAATTCTCGCTTGATTTCCGATTCCGAGCTTTCCCTGAAGAGCTAGCCCAAGGTCTAAAACAGCATTCACGTTATATTTCAATTCAGCCCAAAAACATCACTTTTGATAAACACCTCAGAAATAAAAAAGAAACACATATTCCTGTTCCCCATGGGCTGGAAAGCCGAATTCTTGATTGATTTTCGATTCCGAGCTTTCCCTGAAGAGCTAGCCCAAGGTCTAACACAGCATTCGCCTTAGGACTCAATTCAGCCCAAAAACATCACTTTTGACAAACACCTCAGAAATGAAAAAGAAACACATATTTTTGTTCCCCACGGGCTGGTAAGCCGAATTCTCGCTTGATTTTCGATTCCGAGCCTTCCGTGAAGAGCTAGCCCAAGGTCTAACACAGCATTCACCTAAGTTCCCAATTCAACCAAAAAACATCACTTATGACAAACACCTCAGAAATGAAAAAGAAACACATATTCCTGTTCCCCACGGGCTGGAAAGCCGAATTCTTGATTTATTTTCGATTCCGAGCTTTCCCTGAAGAGCTAGCCCAAGGTCTAACACAGCATTCGCCTTAGGACTCAATTCAGCCCAAAAACATCACTTTTGAGAAACACCTCAGAAATGAAAAAGAAACACATATTCCTGTTCCCTACGGGCTGGAAAGCCAAATTCTCGCTTGATTTCCGATTCCGAGCTTTCGCTGAAGAGCTAGCCCAAGGTCTAACACAGCATTCACCTAAGTTCTCAATCCAGCCCAAAAACATCACTTTTGACAAACACCTCAGAAATGAAAAAGAAACACATATTCCTGTTCCCCACGGGCTGGAAAGCCGAATTCTTGCTTGATTTCCGATTACGAGCCTTCCCTGAAGAGCTAGCCCAAGGTCTAACACAGCATTCACCAAAGTTCTCAATCCAGCCCAAAAACATCACTTTTGACAAACACCTCAGAAATGAAAAAGAAACATATATTCCTGTTCCCCACGGGCTGGTAAGCCGAATTCTCGCTTGATTTTCGATTCCGAGCTTTCCCTGAAGAGCTAGCCCAAGGTCTAAAACAGCATTCGCGTTATATTTCAATTCAGCCCAAAAACATCACTTTTGATAAACACCTCAGAAATAAAAAAAGAAACACATATTCCTGTTCCCCACGGGCTGGAAAGCCGAATTCTTGATTGATTTTCGATTCCGAGCTTTCCCTGAAGAGCTAGCCCAAGGTCTAACAGAGCATTTGCCTTAGGACTCAATTCAGCCCAAAAACATCACTTTTGAGAAACACCTCAGAAATGAAAAAGAAACACATATTCCTGTTCCCTACGGGCTAGAAAGCCGAATTCTCGCTTGATTTCCGATTCCGAGCTTTCCCTGAAGAGCTAGCCCAAGGTCTAACACAGCATTCACCTAAGTTCTCAATCCAGCCCAAAAACATCACTTTTGACAAACAGCTCAGAAATGAAAAAGAAACACATATTCCTGTTCCCCACGGGCTGGTAAGCCGAATTCTCGCTTGATTTTCGATTCCGAGCTTTCCCTGAAGAGCTAGCCCAAGGTCTAAAACAGCATTCGCGTTATTTCTCAATTCAGCCCAAAAACGTCACTTTTGACAAACACCTCAGAAATGAAAAAGAAACACATATTCCTGTTCCCCACGGCCTGGAAATCCGAATTCTCGCTTAATTTTCGATTCCGAGCTTTCCCTGAAGAGCTAGCCCAAGGTCTAAAACAGCATTCGCGTTATATTTCAATTCAGCCCAAAAACATCACTTTTGACAAACACCACAGAAATGAAAAGGAAACACATATTCCTGTTCCCCACGGGCTGGAAAGCCGAATTCTTGATTGATTTTCGATTCCGAGCTTTCCCTGAAGAGCTAGCCCAAGGTCTAACAGAGCATTTGCCTTAGGACTCAATTCAGCCCAAAAACATCACTTTTGAGAAACACCTCAGAAATGAAAAAGAAACACATATTCCTGTTCCCTACGGGCTGGAAAGCCGAATTCTCGCTTGATTTCCGATTCCGAGCTTTCCCTGAAGAGCTAGCCCAAGGTCTAACACAGCATTCACCTAAGTTCTCAATCCAGCCCAAAAACATCACTTTTGACAAACAGCTCAGAAATGAAAAAGAAACACATATTCCTGTTCCCCACGGGCTGGTAAGCCGAATTCTCGCTTGATTTTCGATTCCGAGCTTTCCCTGAAGAGCTAGCCCAAGGTCTAAAACAGCATTCGCGTTATTTCTCAATTCAGCCCAAAAACATCACTTTTGACAAACACCTCAGAAATGAAAAAGAAACACATATTCCTGTTCCCCACGGCCTGGAAATCCGAATTCTCGCTTAATTTTCGATTCCGAGCTTTCCCTGAAGAGCTAGCCCAAGGTCTAAAACAGCATTCGCGTTATATTTCAATTCAGCCCAAAAACATCACTTTTGACAAACACCACAGAAATGAAAAGGAAACACATATTCCTGTTCCCCACGGGCTGGAAAGCCGAATTCTCGCTTGATTTTCGATTCCGAGCCTTCCCTGAAGAGCTAGCCCAAGGTCTAACACATCATTCACCTTAGGATTCAATTCAACCCAAAAACATCACTTTTGACAAACACCTCAGAAATGAAAAAGAAACACATATTCCTGTTCCCCATGGGCTGGAAAGCCGAATTCTTGATTGATTTTCGATTCCGAGCTTTCCCTGAAGAGCTAGCCCAAGGTCTAACAGAGCATTTGCCTTAGGACTCAATTCAGCCCAAAAACATCACTTTTGAGAAACACCTCAGAAATGAAAAAGAAACACATATTTCTGTTCCCCATGGGTTGGTAAGCCGAATTCTCGCTTTAATTTCGATTCCGAGCCTTCCCTGAAGAGCTAGTCCAAGGTCTAAAACAGCATTCGCGTTATATCTTAATTCAGCCCAAAAACATCACTTTTGAGAAACACCTCAGAAATGAAAAAGAAACACATATTCCTGTTCCCCACGGGCTGGAAAGCCAAATTCTTGCTTGATTTCCGATTACAAGCCTTCCCTGAAGAGCTAGCCCAAGGTCTAACAAAGCATTCGCCTTAGGACTCAATTCAGCCCAAAAACATCACTTTTGACAAACACCTCAGAAATGAAAAAGAAACACATATTTTTGTTCCCCACGGGCTGGTAAGCCGAATTCTCGCTTTAATTTCGATTCCGAGCCTTCCGTGAAGAGCTAGCCCAAGGTCTAACACAGCATTCACCTAAGTTCCCAATTCAACCAAAAAACATCACTTATGACAAACACCTCAGAAATGAAAAAGAAACACATATTCCTGTTCCCCAAGGGCTGGAAAGCCGAATTCTCGCTTGATTTTCAATTCCGAGCCTTCCCTGAAGAGCTAGCCCAAGGTCTAAAACAGCATTCGCGTTATATCTGAATTCAGCCCAAAAACATCACTTTTGACAAAGAGCTCAGAAATGAAAAAGAAAAACATATTCCTGTTCCCCACGGGCTGGAAAGCCGAATTCTCGCTTGATTTCCGATTCCGAGCTTTCCCTAAAGAGCTAGCCCAAGGTCTAAAACAGCATTCACGTTATATTTCAATTCAGCCCAAAAACATCACTTTTGATAAACACCTCAGAAATAAAAAAGAAACACATATTCCTGTTCCCCACGGGCTGGAAAGCCGAATTCTTGATTGATTTTCAATTCCGAGCTTTCCCTGAAGAGCTAGCCCAAGGTCTAACACAGCATTCGCCTTAGGACTCAATTCAGCCCAAAAACATTACTTTTGACAAACACCTCAGAAATGAAAAAGAAACACATATTTTTGTTCCCCACGGGCTGGTAAGCCGAATTCTCGCTTTAATTTCGATTCCGAGCCTTCCGTGAAGAGCTAGCCCAAGGTCTAACACAGCATTCACCTAAGTTCCCAATTCAACCAAAAAACATCACTTATGACAAACACCTCAGAAATGAAAAAGAAACACATATTCCTGTTCCCCAAGGGCTGGAAAGCCGAATTCTCGCTTGATTTTCGATTCTGAGCCTTCCCTGAAGAGCTAGCCCAAGGTCTAACACAGCATTCACCTAAGTTCCCAATTCAACCCAAAAACATCACTTTTGACAAACACCTCAGAAATGAAAAAGAAACACATATTCCTGTTCCCAACGGCCTGGAAATCCGAATTCTCACTTAATTTTCGATTCCGAGCTTTCCCTGAAGAGCTAGCCCAAGGTCTAAAATAGCATTCGCGTTATATTTCAATTCAGCCCAAAAACATCACTTTTGACAAACACCACAGAAATGAAAAGGAAACACATATTCCTGTTCCCCACGGGCTGGAAAGCCGAATTCTCGCTTGATTTTCGATTCCGAGCCTTCCCTGAAGAGCTAGCCCAAGGTCTAACACATCATTCACCTTAGGATTCAATTCAACCCAAAAACATCATTTTTGACAAACACCTCAGAAATGAAAAAGAAACACATATTCCTGTTCCCCACGGGCTGGAAAGCCGAATTCTTGCTTGATTTCCGATTACGAGCCTTCCCTGAAGAGCTAGCCCAAGGTCTAACACAGCATTCACCTAAGTTCTCAATTCAGCCCAAAAACATCACTTTTGACAAACACCTCAGAAATGAAAAAGAAACACATATTCCTGTTCCCCACGGGCTGGTAAGCCGAATTCTCGCTTGATTTTCGATTCCGAGCTTTCCCTGAAGAGCTAGCCCAAGGTCTAAAACAGCATTCGCGTTATATTTCAATTCAGCCCAAAAACATCACTTTTGATAAACACCTCAGAAATAAAAAAGAAACACATATTCCTGTTCCCCACGGGCTGGAAAGCCGAATTCTTGATTGATTTTCGATTCCGAGCTTTCCCTGAAGAGCTAGCCCAAGGTCTAACAGAGAGCATTTGCCTTAGGACTCAATTCAGCCCAAAAACATCACTTTTGAGAAACACCTCAGAAATGAAAAAGAAACACATATTCCTGTTCCCTACGGGCTGGAAAGCCAAATTCTCGCTTGATTTCCGATTCCGAGCTTTCCCTGAAGAGCTAGCCCAAGGTCTAACACAGCATTCACCTAAGTTCTCAATCCAGCCCAAAAACATCACTTTTGACAAACACCTCAGAAATGAAAAAGAAACACATATTCCTGTTCCCCACGGGCTGGTAAGCCGAATTCTCGCTTGATTTTCGATTCCGAGCTTTCCCTGAAGAGCTAGCCCAAGGTCTAAAACAGCATTCGCGTTATATTTCAATTCAGCCCAAAAACATCACTTTTGATAAACACCTCAGAAATAAAAAAGAAACAGATATTCCTGTTCCCCACGGGCTGGAAAGCCGAATTCTTGATTGATTTTCGATTCCGAGCTTTCCCTGAAGAGCTAGCCCAAGGTCTAACAGAGCATTTGCCTTAGGACTCAATTCAGCCCAAAAACATCACTTTTGAGAAACACCTCAGAAATGAAAAAGAAACACATATTCCTGTTCCCTACGGGCTGGAAAGCCGAATTCTCGCTTGATTTCCGATTCCGAGCTTTCCCTGAAGAGCTAGCCCAAGGTCTAACACAGCATTCGCCTAAGTTCTCAATCCAGCCCAAAAACATCACTTTTGACAAACAGCTCAGAAATGAAAAAGAAACACATATTCCTGTTCCCCACGGGCTGGTAAGCCGAATTCTCGCTTGATTTTCGATTCCGAGCTTTCCCTGAAGAGCTAGCCCAAGGTCTAAAACAGCATTCGCGTTATTTCTCAATTCAGCCCAAAAACATCACTTTTGACAAACACCTCAGAAATGAAAAAGAAACACATATTCCTGTTCCCCACAGCCTGGAAATCCGAATTCTCGCTTAATTTTCGATTCCGAGCTTTCCCTGAAGAGCTAGCCCAAGGTCTAAAACAGCATTCGCGTTATATTTCAATTCAGCCCAAAAACATCACTTTTGACAAACACCACAGAAATGAAAAGGAAACACATATTCCTGTTCCCCACGGGCTGGAAAGCCGAATTCTTGATTGATTTTCGATTCCGAGCTTTCCCTGAAGAGCTAGCCCAAGGTCTAACAGAGCATTTGCCTTAGGACTCAATTCAGCCCAAAAACATCACTTTTGATAAACACCTCAGAAATGAAAAAGAAACACATATTCCTGTTCCCTACGGGCTGGAAAGCCAAATTCTCGCTTGATTTCCGATTCCGAGCTTTCCCTGAAGAGCTAGCCCAAGGTCTAACACAGCATTCACCTAAGTTCTCAATTCAGCCCAAAAACATCACTTTTGACAAACACCTCAGAAATGAAAAAGAAACACATATTCCTGTTCCCCACGGGCTGGTAAGCCGAATTCTCGCTTGATTTTCGATTCCGAGCTTTCCCTGAAGAGCTAGCCCAAGGTCTAACACAGCATTCACCTAAGTTCTCAATTCAGCCCAAAAACATCACTTTTGATAAACACCTCAGAAATAAAAAAGAAACACATATTCCTGTTCCCCACGGGCTGGAAAGCCGAATTCTTGATTGATTTTCGATTCCGAGCTTTCCCTGAAGAGCAAGCCCAAGGTCTAACAGAGCATTTGCCTTAGGACTCAATTCAGCCCAAAAACATCACTTTTGAGAAACACCTCAGAAATGAAAAAGAAACACATATTCCTGTTCCCTACGGGCTGGAAATCCGAATTCTCGCTTGATTTCCGATTCCGAGCTTTCCCTGAAGAGCTAGCCCAAGGTCTAACACAGCATTCACCTAAGTTCTCAATCCAGCCCAAAAACATCACTTTTGACAAACAGCTCAGAAATGAAAAAGAAACACATATTCCTGTTCCCCACGGGCTGGTAAGCCGAATTCTCGCTTGATTTTCGATTCCGAGCTTTCCCTGAAGAGCTAGCCCAAGGTCTAAAACAGCATTCGCGTTATTTCTCAATTCAGCCCAAAAACATCACTTTTGACAAACACCTCAGAAATGAAAAAGAAACACATATTCCTGTTCCCCACGGGCTGGAAATCCGAATTCTCGCTTAATTTTCGATTCCGAGCTTTCCCTGAAGAGCTAGCCCAAGGTCTAAAACAGCATTCGCATTATATTTCAATTCAGCCCAAAAACATCACTTTTGACAAACACCACAGAAATGAAAAGGAAACACATATTCCTGTTCCCCACGGGCTGGAAAGCCGAATTCTCGCTTGATTTTCGATTCCGAGCCTTCCCTGAAGAGCTAGCCCAAGGTCTAACACATCATTCACCTTAGGATTCAATTCAACCCAAAAACATCACTTTTGACAAACACCTCAGAAATGAAAAAGAAACACATATTCCTGTTCCCCATGGGCTGGAAAGCCGAATTCTTGATTGATTTTCGATTCCGAGCTTTCCCTGAAGAGCTAGCCCAAGGTCTAACAGAGCATTTGCCTTAGGACTCAATTCAGCCCAAAAACATCACTTTTGAGAAACACCTCAGAAATGAAAAAGAAACACATATTTCTGTTCCCCATGGGTTGGTAAGCCGAATTCTCGCTTTAATTTCGATTCCGAGCCTTCCCTGAAGAGCTAGTCCAAGGTCTAAAACAGCATTCGCGTTATATCTTAATTCAGCCCAAAAACATCACTTTTGAGAAACACCTCAGAAATGAAAAAGAAACACATATTCCTGTTCCCCACGGGCTGGAAAGCCGAATTCTCGCTTGATTTTCGATTCCGAGCTTTCCCTGAAGAGCTAGCCCAAGGTCTAAAACAGCATTCGCGTTATATTTCAATTCAGCCCAAAAACATCACTTTTGATAAACACCTCAGAAATAAAAAAGAAACAGATATTCCTGTTCCCCACGGGCTGGAAAGCCGAATTCTTGATTGATTTTCGATTCCGAGCTTTCCCTGAAGAGCTAGCCCAAGGTCTAACAGAGCATTTGCCTTAGGACTCAATTCAGCCCAAAAACATCACTTTTGAGAAACACCTCAGAAATGAAAAAGAAACACATATTCCTGTTCCCTACGGGCTGGAAAGCCGAATTCTCGCTTGATTTCCGATTCCGAGCTTTCCCTGAAGAGCTAGCCCAAGGTCTAACACAGCATTCGCCTAAGTTCTCAATCCAGCCCAAAAACATCACTTTTGACAAACAGCTCAGAAATGAAAAAGAAACACATATTCCTGTTCCCCACGGGCTGGTAAGCCGAATTCTCGCTTGATTTTCGATTCCGAGCTTTCCCTGAAGAGCTAGCCCAAGGTCTAAAACAGCATTCGCGTTATTTCTCAATTCAGCCCAAAAACATCACTTTTGACAAACACCTCAGAAATGAAAAAGAAACACATATTCCTGTTCCCCACAGCCTGGAAATCCGAATTCTCGCTTGATTTTCGATTCCGAGCCTTCCCTGAAGAGCTAGCCCAAGGTCTAACACATCATTCACCTTAGGATTCAATTCAACCCAAAAACATCACTTTTGACAAACACCTCAGAAATGAAAAAGAAACACATATTCCTGTTCCCCATGGGCTGGAAAGCCGAATTCTTGATTGATTTTCGATTCCGAGCTTTCCCTGAAGAGCTAGCCCAAGGTCTAACAGAGCATTTGCCTTAGGACTCAATTCAGCCCAAAAACATCACTTTTGAGAAACACCTCAGAAATGAAAAAGAAACACATATTTCTGTTCCCCATGGGTTGGTAAGCCGAATTCTCGCTTTAATTTCGATTCCGAGCCTTCCCTGAAGAGCTAGTCCAAGGTCTAAAACAGCATTCGCGTTATATCTTAATTCAGCCCAAAAACATCACTTTTGAGAAACACCTCAGAAATGAAAAAGAAACACATATTCCTGTTCCCCACGGGCTGGAAAGCCAAATTCTTGCTTGATTTCCGATTACAAGCCTTCCCTGAAGAGCTAGCCCAAGGTCTAACACAGCATTCGCCTTAGGACTCAATTCAGCCCAAAAACATCACTTTTGACAAACACCTCAGAAATGAAAAAGAAACACATATTTTTGTTCCCCACGGGCTGGTAAGCCGAATTCTCGCTTTAATTTCGATTCCGAGCCTTCCGTGAAGAGCTAGCCCAAGGTCTAACACAGCATTCACCTAAGTTCCCAATTCAACCAAAAAACATCACTTATGACAAACACCTCAGAAATGAAAAAGAAACACATATTCCTGTTCCCCAAGGGCTGGAAAGCCGAATTCTCACTTGATTTTCAATTCCGAGCCTTCCCTGAAGAGCTAGCCCAAGGTCTAAAACAGCATTCGCGTTATATCTGAATTCAGCCCAAAAACATCACTTTTGACAAAGAGCTCAGAAATGAAAAAGAAAAACATATTCCTGTTCCCCACGGGCTTGAAAGCCGAATTCTCGCTTGATTTCCGATTCCGAGCTTTCCCTGAAGAGCTAGCCCAAGGTCTAAAACAGCATTCACGTTATATTTCAATTCAGCCCAAAAACATCACTTTTGATAAACACCTCAGAAATAAAAAAGAAACACATATTCCTGTTCCCCATGGGCTGGAAAGCCGAATTCTTGATTGATTTTCGATTCCGAGCTTTCCCTGAAGAGCTAGCCCAAGGTCTAACACAGCATTCGCCTTAGGACTCAATTCAGCCCAAAAACATCACTTTTGACAAACACCTCAGAAATGAAAAAGAAACACATATTTTTGTTCCCCACGGGCTGGTAAGCCGAATTCTCGCTTGATTTTCGATTCCGAGCCTTCCGTGAAGAGCTAGCCCAAGGTCTAACACAGCATTCACCTAAGTTCCCAATTCAACCAAAAAACATCACTTATGACAAACACCTCAGAAATGAAAAAGAAACACATATTCCTGTTCCCCACGGGCTGGAAAGCCGAATTCTTGATTTATTTTCGATTCCGAGCTTTCCCTGAAGAGCTAGCCCAAGGTCTAACACAGCATTCGCCTTAGGACTCAATTCAGCCCAAAAACATCACTTTTGAGAAACACCTCAGAAATGAAAAAGAAACACATATTCCTGTTCCCTACGGGCTGGAAAGCCAAATTCTCGCTTGATTTCCGATTCCGAGCTTTCGCTGAAGAGCTAGCCCAAGGTCTAACACAGCATTCACCTAAGTTCTCAATCCAGCCCAAAAACATCACTTTTGACAAACACCTCAGAAATGAAAAAGAAACACATATTCCTGTTCCCCACGGGCTGGAAAGCCGAATTCTTGCTTGATTTCCGATTACGAGCCTTCCCTGAAGAGCTAGCCCAAGGTCTAACACAGCATTCACCAAAGTTCTCAATCCAGCCCAAAAACATCACTTTTGACAAACACCTCAGAAATGAAAAAGAAACATATATTCCTGTTCCCCACGGGCTGGTAAGCCGAATTCTCGCTTGATTTTCGATTCCGAGCTTTCCCTGAAGAGCTAGCCCAAGGTCTAAAACAGCATTCGCGTTATATTTCAATTCAGCCCAAAAACATCACTTTTGATAAACACCTCAGAAATAAAAAAGAAACACATATTCCTGTTCCCCACGGGCTGGAAAGCCGAATTCTTGATTGATTTTCGATTCCGAGCTTTCCCTGAAGAGCTAGCCCAAGGTCTAACAGAGCATTTGCCTTAGGACTCAATTCAGCCCAAAAACATCACTTTTGAGAAACACCTCAGAAATGAAAAAGAAACACATATTCCTGTTCCCTACGGGCTAGAAAGCCGAATTCTCGCTTGATTTCCGATTCCGAGCTTTCCCTGAAGAGCTAGCCCAAGGTCTAACACAGCATTCACCTAAGTTCTCAATCCAGCCCAAAAACATCACTTTTGACAAACAGCTCAGAAATGAAAAAGAAACACATATTCCTGTTCCCCACGGGCTGGTAAGCCGAATTCTCGCTTGATTTTCGATTCCGAGCTTTCCCTGAAGAGCTAGCCCAAGGTCTAAAACAGCATTCGCGTTATTTCTCAATTCAGCCCAAAAACGTCACTTTTGACAAACACCTCAGAAATGAAAAAGAAACACATATTCCTGTTCCCCACGGCCTGGAAATCCGAATTCTCGCTTAATTTTCGATTCCGAGCTTTCCCTGAAGAGCTAGCCCAAGGTCTAAAACAGCATTCGCGTTATATTTCAATTCAGCCCAAAAACATCACTTTTGACAAACACCACAGAAATGAAAAGGAAACACATATTCCTGTTCCCCACGGGCTGGAAAGCCGAATTCTTGATTGATTTTCGATTCCGAGCTTTCCCTGAAGAGCTAGCCCAAGGTCTAACAGAGCATTTGCCTTAGGACTCAATTCAGCCCAAAAACATCACTTTTGAGAAACACCTCAGAAATGAAAAAGAAACACATATTCCTGTTCCCTACGGGCTGGAAAGCCGAATTCTCGCTTGATTTCCGATTCCGAGCTTTCCCTGAAGAGCTAGCCCAAGGTCTAACACAGCATTCACCTAAGTTCTCAATCCAGCCCAAAAACATCACTTTTGACAAACAGCTCAGAAATGAAAAAGAAACACATATTCCTGTTCCCCACGGGCTGGTAAGCCGAATTCTCGCTTGATTTTCGATTCCGAGCTTTCCCTGAAGAGCTAGCCCAAGGTCTAAAACAGCATTCGCGTTATTTCTCAATTCAGCCCAAAAACATCACTTTTGACAAACACCTCAGAAATGAAAAAGAAACACATATTCCTGTTCCCCACGGCCTGGAAATCCGAATTCTCGCTTAATTTTCGATTCCGAGCTTTCCCTGAAGAGCTAGCCCAAGGTCTAAAACAGCATTCGCGTTATATTTCAATTCAGCCCAAAAACATCACTTTTGACAAACACCACAGAAATGAAAAGGAAACACATATTCCTGTTCCCCACGGGCTGGAAAGCCGAATTCTCGCTTGATTTTCGATTCCGAGCCTTCCCTGAAGAGCTAGCCCAAGGTCTAACACATCATTCACCTTAGGATTCAATTCAACCCAAAAACATCACTTTTGACAAACACCTCAGAAATGAAAAAGAAACACATATTCCTGTTCCCCATGGGCTGGAAAGCCGAATTCTTGATTGATTTTCGATTCCGAGCTTTCCCTGAAGAGCTAGCCCAAGGTCTAACAGAGCATTTGCCTTAGGACTCAATTCAGCCCAAAAACATCACTTTTGAGAAACACCTCAGAAATGAAAAAGAAACACATATTTCTGTTCCCCATGGGTTGGTAAGCCGAATTCTCGCTTTAATTTCGATTCCGAGCCTTCCCTGAAGAGCTAGTCCAAGGTCTAAAACAGCATTCGCGTTATATCTTAATTCAGCCCAAAAACATCACTTTTGAGAAACACCTCAGAAATGAAAAAGAAACACATATTCCTGTTCCCCACGGGCTGGAAAGCCAAATTCTTGCTTGATTTCCGATTACAAGCCTTCCCTGAAGAGCTAGCCCAAGGTCTAACACAGCATTCGCCTTAGGACTCAATTCAGCCCAAAAACATCACTTTTGACAAACACCTCAGAAATGAAAAAGAAACACATATTTTTGTTCCCCACGGGCTGGTAAGCCGAATTCTCGCTTTAATTTCGATTCCGAGCCTTCCGTGAAGAGCTAGCCCAAGGTCTAACACAGCATTCACCTAAGTTCCCAATTCAACCAAAAAACATCACTTATGACAAACACCTCAGAAATGAAAAAGAAACACATATTCCTGTTCCCCAAGGGCTGGAAAGCCGAATTCTCGCTTGATTTTCAATTCCGAGCCTTCCCTGAAGAGCTAGCCCAAGGTCTAAAACAGCATTCACGTTATATTTCAATTCAGCCCAAAAACATCACTTTTGATAAACACCTCAGAAATAAAAAAGAAACACATATTCCTGTTCCCCATGGGCTGGAAAGCCGAATTCTTGATTGATTTTCGATTCCGAGCTTTCCCTGAAGAGCTAGCCCAAGGTCTAACACAGCATTCGCCTTAGGACTCAATTCAGCCCAAAAACATCACTTTTGACAAACACCTCAGAAATGAAAAAGAAACACATATTTTTGTTCCCCACGGGCTGGTAAGCCGAATTCTCGCTTGATTTTCGATTCCGAGCCTTCCGTGAAGAGCTAGCCCAAGGTCTAACACAGCATTCACCTAAGTTCCCAATTCAACCAAAAAACATCACTTATGACAAACACCTCAGAAATGAAAAAGAAACACATATTCCTGTTCCCCACGGGCTGGAAAGCCGAATTCTTGATTTATTTTCGATTCCGAGCTTTCCCTGAAGAGCTAGCCCAAGGTCTAACACAGCATTCGCCTTAGGACTCAATTCAGCCCAAAAACATCACTTTTGAGAAACACCTCAGAAATGAAAAAGAAACACATATTCCTGTTCCCTACGGGCTGGAAAGCCAAATTCTCGCTTGATTTCCGATTCCGAGCTTTCGCTGAAGAGCTAGCCCAAGGTCTAACACAGCATTCACCTAAGTTCTCAATCCAGCCCAAAAACATCACTTTTGACAAACACCTCAGAAATGAAAAAGAAACACATATTCCTGTTCCCCACGGGCTGGAAAGCCGAATTCTTGCTTGATTTCCGATTACGAGCCTTCCCTGAAGAGCTAGCCCAAGGTCTAACACAGCATTCACCAAAGTTCTCAATCCAGCCCAAAAACATCACTTTTGACAAACACCTCAGAAATGAAAAAGAAACATATATTCCTGTTCCCCACGGGCTGGTAAGCCGAATTCTCGCTTGATTTTCGATTCCGAGCTTTCCCTGAAGAGCTAGCCCAAGGTCTAAAACAGCATTCGCGTTATATTTCAATTCAGCCCAAAAACATCACTTTTGATAAACACCTCAGAAATAAAAAAGAAACACATATTCCTGTTCCCCACGGGCTGGAAAGCCGAATTCTTGATTGATTTTCGATTCCGAGCTTTCCCTGAAGAGCTAGCCCAAGGTCTAACAGAGCATTTGCCTTAGGACTCAATTCAGCCCAAAAACATCACTTTTGAGAAACACCTCAGAAATGAAAAAGAAACACATATTCCTGTTCCCTACGGGCTAGAAAGCCGAATTCTCGCTTGATTTCCGATTCCGAGCTTTCCCTGAAGAGCTAGCCCAAGGTCTAACACAGCATTCACCTAAGTTCTCAATCCAGCCCAAAAACATCACTTTTGACAAACAGCTCAGAAATGAAAAAGAAACACATATTCCTGTTCCCCACGGGCTGGTAAGCCGAATTCTCGCTTGATTTTCGATTCCGAGCTTTCCCTGAAGAGCTAGCCCAAGGTCTAAAACAGCATTCGCGTTATTTCTCAATTCAGCCCAAAAACGTCACTTTTGACAAACACCTCAGAAATGAAAAAGAAACACATATTCCTGTTCCCCACGGCCTGGAAATCCGAATTCTCGCTTAATTTTCGATTCCGAGCTTTCCCTGAAGAGCTAGCCCAAGGTCTAAAACAGCATTCGCGTTATATTTCAATTCAGCCCAAAAACATCACTTTTGACAAACACCACAGAAATGAAAAGGAAACACATATTCCTGTTCCCCACGGGCTGGAAAGCCGAATTCTTGATTGATTTTCGATTCCGAGCTTTCCCTGAAGAGCTAGCCCAAGGTCTAACAGAGCATTTGCCTTAGGACTCAATTCAGCCCAAAAACATCACTTTTGAGAAACACCTCAGAAATGAAAAAGAAACACATATTCCTGTTCCCTACGGGCTGGAAAGCCGAATTCTCGCTTGATTTCCGATTCCGAGCTTTCCCTGAATTGCTAGCCCAAGGTCTAACACAGCATTCACCTAAGTTCTCAATCCAGCCCAAAAACATCACTTTTGACAAACAGCTCAGAAATGAAAAAGAAACACATATTCCTGTTCCCCACGGGCTGGTAAGCCGAATTCTCGCTTGATTTTCGATTCCGAGCTTTCCCTGAAGAGCTAGCCCAAGGTCTAAAACAGCATTCGCGTTATTTCTCAATTCAGCCCAAAAACATCACTTTTGACAAACACCTCAGAAATGAAAAAGAAACACATATTCCTGTTCCCCACGGCCTGGAAATCCGAATTCTCGCTTAATTTTCGATTCCGAGCTTTCCCTGAAGAGCTAGCCCAAGGTCTAAAACAGCATTCGCGTTATATTTCAATTCAGCCCAAAAACATCACTTTTGACAAACACCACAGAAATGAAAAGGAAACACATATTCCTGTTCCCCACGGGCTGGAAAGCCGAATTCTCGCTTGATTTTCGATTCCGAGCCTTCCCTGAAGAGCTAGCCCAAGGTCTAACACATCATTCACCTTAGGATTCAATTCAACCCAAAAACATCACTTTTGACAAACACCTCAGAAATGAAAAAGAAACACATATTCCTGTTCCCCATGGGCTGGAAAGCCGAATTCTTGATTGATTTTCGATTCCGAGCTTTCCCTGAAGAGCTAGCCCAAGGTCTAACAGAGCATTTGCCTTAGGACTCAATTCAGCCCAAAAACATCACTTTTGAGAAACACCTCAGAAATGAAAAAGAAACACATATTTCTGTTCCCCATGGGTTGGTAAGCCGAATTCTCGCTTTAATTTCGATTCCGAGCCTTCCCTGAAGAGCTAGTCCAAGGTCTAAAACAGCATTCGCGTTATATCTTAATTCAGCCCAAAAACATCACTTTTGAGAAACACCTCAGAAATGAAAAAGAAACACATATTCCTGTTCCCCACGGGCTGGAAAGCCAAATTCTTGCTTGATTTCCGATTACAAGCCTTCCCTGAAGAGCTAGCCCAAGGTCTAACACAGCATTCGCCTTAGGACTCAATTCAGCCCAAAAACATCACTTTTGACAAACACCTCAGAAATGAAAAAGAAACACATATTTTTGTTCCCCACGGGCTGGTAAGCCGAATTCTCGCTTTAATTTCGATTCCGAGCCTTCCGTGAAGAGCTAGCCCAAGGTCTAACACAGCATTCACCTAAGTTCCCAATTCAACCAAAAAACATCACTTATGACAAACACCTCAGAAATGAAAAAGAAACACATATTCCTGTTCCCCAAGGGCTGGAAAGCCGAATTCTCGCTTGATTTTCAATTCCGAGCCTTCCCTGAAGAGCTAGCCCAAGGTCTAAAACAGCATTCGCGTTATATCTGAATTCAGCCCAAAAACATCACTTTTGACAAAGAGCTCAGAAATGAAAAAGAAAAACATATTCCTGTTCCCCACGGGCTGGAAAGCCGAATTCTCGCTTGATTTCCGATTCCGAGCTTTCCCTGAAGAGCTAGCCCAAGGTCTAAAACAGCATTCACGTTATATTTCAATTCAGCCCAAAAACATCACTTTTGATAAACACCTCAGAAATAAAAAAGAAACACATATTCCTGTTCCCCACGGGCTGGAAAGCCGAATTCTTGATTGATTTTCGATTCCGAGCTTTCCCTGAAGAGCTAGCCCAAGGTCTAACACAGCATTCGCCTTAGGACTCAATTCAGCCCAAAAACATTACTTTTGACAAACACCTCAGAAATGAAAAAGAAACACATATTTTTGTTCCCCACGGGCTGGTAAGCCGAATTCTCGCTTTAATTTCGATTCCGAGCCTTCCGTGAAGAGCTAGCCCAAGGTCTAACACAGCATTCACCTAAGTTCCCAATTCAACCAAAAAACATCACTTATGACAAACACCTCAGAAATGAAAAAGAAACACATATTCCTGTTCCCCAAGGGCTGGAAAGCCGAATTCTCGCTTGATTTTCGATTCTGAGCCTTCCCTGAAGAGCTAGCCCAAGGTCTAACACAGCATTCACCTAAGTTCCCAATTCAACCCAAAAACATCACTTTTGACAAACACCTCAGAAATGAAAAAGAAACACATATTCCTGTTCCCAACGGCCTGGAAATCCGAATTCTCACTTAATTTTCGATTCCGAGCTTTCCCTGAAGAGCTAGCCCAAGGTCTAAAATAGCATTCGCGTTATATTTCAATTCAGCCCAAAAACATCACTTTTGACAAACACCACAGAAATGAAAAGGAAACACATATTCCTGTTCCCCACGGGCTGGAAAGCCGAATTCTCGCTTGATTTTCGATTCCGAGCCTTCCCTGAAGAGCTAGCCCAAGGTCTAACACATCATTCACCTTAGGATTCAATTCAACCCAAAAACATCATTTTTGACAAACACCTCAGAAATGAAAAAGAAACACATATTCCTGTTCCCCACGGGCTGGAAAGCCGAATTCTTGCTTGATTTCCGATTACGAGCCTTCCCTGAAGAGCTAGCCCAAGGTCTAACACAGCATTCACCTAAGTTCTCAATTCAGCCCAAAAACATCACTTTTGACAAACACCTCAGAAATGAAAAAGAAACACATATTCCTGTTCCCCACGGGCTGGTAAGCCGAATTCTCGCTTGATTTTCGATTCCGAGCTTTCCCTGAAGAGCTAGCCCAAGGTCTAAAACAGCATTCGCGTTATATTTCAATTCAGCCCAAAAACATCACTTTTGATAAACACCTCAGAAATAAAAAAGAAACACATATTCCTGTTCCCCACGGGCTGGAAAGCCGAATTCTTGATTGATTTTCGATTCCGAGCTTTCCCTGAAGAGCTAGCCCAAGGTCTAACAGAGAGCATTTGCCTTAGGACTCAATTCAGCCCAAAAACATCACTTTTGAGAAACACCTCAGAAATGAAAAAGAAACACATATTCCTGTTCCCTACGGGCTGGAAAGCCAAATTCTCGCTTGATTTCCGATTCCGAGCTTTCCCTGAAGAGCTAGCCCAAGGTCTAACACAGCATTCACCTAAGTTCTCAATCCAGCCCAAAAACATCACTTTTGACAAACACCTCAGAAATGAAAAAGAAACACATATTCCTGTTCCCCACGGGCTGGTAAGCCGAATTCTCGCTTGATTTTCGATTCCGAGCTTTCCCTGAAGAGCTAGCCCAAGGTCTAAAACAGCATTCGCGTTATATTTCAATTCAGCCCAAAAACATCACTTTTGATAAACACCTCAGAAATAAAAAAGAAACACATATTCCTGTTCCCCACGGGCTGGAAAGCCGAATTCTTGATTGATTTTCGATTCCGAGCTTTCCCTGAAGAGCTAGCCCAAGGTCTAACAGAGCATTTGCCTTAGGACTCAATTCAGCCCAAAAACATCACTTTTGAGAAACACCTCAGAAATGAAAAAGAAACACATATTCCTGTTCCCTACGGGCTGGAAAGCCGAATTCTCGCTTGATTTCCGATTCCGAGCTTTCCCTGAAGAGCTAGCCCAAGGTCTAACACAGCATTCGCCTAAGTTCTCAATCCAGCCCAAAAACATCACTTTTGACAAACAGCTCAGAAATGAAAAAGAAACACATATTCCTGTTCCCCACGGGCTGGTAAGCCGAATTCTCGCTTGATTTTCGATTCCGAGCTTTCCCTGAAGAGCTAGCCCAAGGTCTAAAACAGCATTCGCGTTATTTCTCAATTCAGCCCAAAAACATCACTTTTGACAAACACCTCAGAAATGAAAAAGAAACACATATTCCTGTTCCCCACAGCCTGGAAATCCGAATTCTCGCTTAATTTTCGATTCCGAGCTTTCCCTGAAGAGCTAGCCCAAGGTCTAAAACAGCATTCGCGTTATATTTCAATTCAGCCCAAAAACATCACTTTTGACAAACACCACAGAAATGAAAAGGAAACACATATTCCTGTTCCCCACGGGCTGGAAAGCCGAATTCTTGATTGATTTTCGATTCCGAGCTTTCCCTGAAGAGCTAGCCCAAGGTCTAACAGAGCATTTGCCTTAGGACTCAATTCAGCCCAAAAACATCACTTTTGATAAACACCTCAGAAATGAAAAAGAAACACATATTCCTGTTCCCTACGGGCTGGAAAGCCAAATTCTCGCTTGATTTCCGATTCCGAGCTTTCCCTGAAGAGCTAGCCCAAGGTCTAACACAGCATTCACCTAAGTTCTCAATCCAGCCCAAAAACATCACTTTTGACAAACACCTCAGAAATGAAAAAGAAACACATATTCCTGTTCCCCACGGGCTGGAAAGCCGAATTCTTGCTTGATTTCCGATTACGAGCCTTCCCTGAAGAGCTAGCCCAAGGTCTAACACAGCATTCACCTAAGTTCTCAATTCAGCCCAAAAACATCACTTTTGACAAACACCTCAGAAATGAAAAAGAAACACATATTCCTGTTCCCCACGGGCTGGTAAGCCGAATTCTCGCTTGATTTTCGATTCCGAGCTTTCCCTGAAGAGCTAGCCCAAGGTCTATAACAGCATTCGCGTTATATTTCAATTCAGCCCAAAAACATCACTTTTGATAAACACCTCAGAAATAAAAAAGAAACACATATTCCTGTTCCCCACGGGCTGGAAAGCCGAATTCTTGATTGATTTTCGATTCCGAGCTTTCCCTGAAGAGCTAGCCCAAGGTCTAACAGAGCATTTGCCTTAGGACTCAATTCAGCCCAAAAACATCACTTTTGAGAAACACCTCAGAAATGAAAAAGAAACACATATTCCTGTTCCCTACGGGCTGGAAAGCCGAATTCTCGCTTGATTTCCGATTCCGAGCTTTCCCTGAAGAGCTAGCCCAAGGTCTAACACAGCATTCGCCTAAGTTCTCAATCCAGCCCAAAAACATCACTTTTGACAAACAGCTCAGAAATGAAAAAGAAACACATATTCCTGTTCCCTACGGGCTGGAAAGCCGAATTCTCGCTTGATTTCCGATTCCGAGCTTTCCCTGAAGAGCTAGCCCAAGGTCTAACACAGCATTCGCCTAAGTTCTCAATCCAGCCCAAAAACATCACTTTTGACAAACACCTCAGAAATGAAAAAGAAACACATATTCCTGTTCCCCACGGGCTGGAAAGCCGAATTCTTGCTTGATTTCCGATTACGAGCCTTCCCTGAAGAGCTAGCCCAAGGTCTAACACAGCATTCACCTAAGTTCTCAATCCAGCCCAAAAACATCACTTTTGACAAACACCTCAGAAATGAAAAAGAAACATATATTCCTGTTCCCCACGGGCTGGTAAGCCGAATTCTCGCTTGATTTTCGATTCCGAGCTTTCCCTGAAGAGCTAGCCCAAGGTCTAAAACAGCATTCGCGTTATATTTCAATTCAGCCCAAAAACATCACTTTTGATAAACACCTCAGAAATAAAAAAGAAACACATATTCCTGTTCCCCACGGGCTGGAAAGCCGAATTCTTGATTGATTTTCGATTCCGAGCTTTCCCTGAAGAGCTAGCCCAAGGTCTAACAGAGCATTTGCCTTAGGACTCAATTCAGCCCAAAAACATCACTTTTGAGAAACACCTCAGAAATGAAAAAGAAACACATATTCCTGTTCCCTACGGGCTAGAAAGCCGAATTCTCGCTTGATTTCCGATTCCGAGCTTTCCCTGAAGAGCTAGCCCAAGGTCTAACACAGCATTCACCTAAGTTCTCAATCCAGCCCAAAAACATCACTTTTGACAAACAGCTCAGAAATGAAAAAGAAACACATATTCCTGTTCCCCACGGGCTGGTAAGCCGAATTCTCGCTTGATTTTCGATTCCGAGCTTTCCCTGAAGAGCTAGCCCAAGGTCTAAAACAGCATTCGCGTTATTTCTCAATTCAGCCCAAAAACGTCACTTTTGACAAACACCTCAGAAATGAAAAAGAAACACATATTCCTGTTCCCCACGGCCTGGAAATCCGAATTCTCGCTTAATTTTCGATTCCGAGCTTTCCCTGAAGAGCTAGCCCAAGGTCTAAAACAGCATTCGCGTTATATTTCAATTCAGCCCAAAAACATCACTTTTGACAAACACCACAGAAATGAAAAGGAAACACATATTCCTGTTCCCCACGGGCTGGAAAGCCGAATTCTTGATTGATTTTCGATTCCGAGCTTTCCCTGAAGAGCTAGCCCAAGGTCTAACAGAGCATTTGCCTTAGGACTCAATTCAGCCCAAAAACATCACTTTTGAGAAACACCTCAGAAATGAAAAAGAAACACATATTCCTGTTCCCTACGGGCTGGAAAGCCGAATTCTCGCTTGATTTCCGATTCCGAGCTTTCCCTGAAGAGCTAGCCCAAGGTCTAACACAGCATTCACCTAAGTTCTCAATCCAGCCCAAAAACATCACTTTTGACAAACAGCTCAGAAATGAAAAAGAAACACATATTCCTGTTCCCCACGGGCTGGTAAGCCGAATTCTCGCTTGATTTTCGATTCCGAGCTTTCCCTGAAGAGCTAGCCCAAGGTCTAAAACAGCATTCGCGTTATTTCTCAATTCAGCCCAAAAACATCACTTTTGACAAACACCTCAGAAATGAAAAAGAAACACATATTCCTGTTCCCCACGGCCTGGAAATCCGAATTCTCGCTTAATTTTCGATTCCGAGCCTTCCCTGAAGAGCTAGCCCAAGGTCTAACACATCATTCACCTTAGGATTCAATTCAACCCAAAAACATCACTTTTGACAAACACCTCAGAAATGAAAAAGAAACACATATTCCTGTTCCCCACGGGCTGGTAAGCCGAATTCTCGCTTGATTTTCGATTCCGAGCTTTCCCTGAAGAGCTAGCCCAAGGTCTAAAACAGCATTCGCGTTATATTTCAATTCAGCCCAAAAACATCACTTTTGATAAACACCTCAGAAATAAAAAAGAAACACATATTCCTGTTCCCCACGGGCTGGAAAGCCGAATTCTTGATTGATTTTCGATTCCGAGCTTTCCCTGAAGAGCTAGCCCAAGGTCTAACAGAGCATTTGCCTTAGGACTCAATTCAGCCCAAAAACATCACTTTTGAGAAACACCTCAGAAATGAAAAAGAAACACATATTCCTGTTCCCTACGGGCTAGAAAGCCGAATTCTCGCTTGATTTCCGATTCCGAGCTTTCCCTGAAGAGCTAGCCCAAGGTCTAACACAGCATTCACCTAAGTTCTCAATCCAGCCCAAAAACATCACTTTTGACAAACAGCTCAGAAATGAAAAAGAAACACATATTCCTGTTCCCCACGGGCTGGTAAGCCGAATTCTCGCTTGATTTTCGATTCCGAGCTTTCCCTGAAGAGCTAGCCCAAGGTCTAAAACAGCATTCGCGTTATTTCTCAATTCAGCCCAAAAACGTCACTTTTGACAAACACCTCAGAAATGAAAAAGAAACACATATTCCTGTTCCCCACGGCCTGGAAATCCGAATTCTCGCTTAATTTTCGATTCCGAGCTTTCCCTGAAGAGCTAGCCCAAGGTCTAAAACAGCATTCGCGTTATATTTCAATTCAGCCCAAAAACATCACTTTTGACAAACACCACAGAAATGAAAAGGAAACACATATTCCTGTTCCCCACGGGCTGGAAAGCCGAATTCTTGATTGATTTTCGATTCCGAGCTTTCCCTGAAGAGCTAGCCCAAGGTCTAACAGAGCATTTGCCTTAGGACTCAATTCAGCCCAAAAACATCACTTTTGAGAAACACCTCAGAAATGAAAAAGAAACACATATTCCTGTTCCCTACGGGCTGGAAAGCCGAATTCTCGCTTGATTTCCGATTCCGAGCTTTCCCTGAAGAGCTAGCCCAAGGTCTAACACAGCATTCACCTAAGTTCTCAATCCAGCCCAAAAACATCACTTTTGACAAACAGCTCAGAAATGAAAAAGAAACACATATTCCTGTTCCCCACGGGCTGGTAAGCCGAATTCTCGCTTGATTTTCGATTCCGAGCTTTCCCTGAAGAGCTAGCCCAAGGTCTAAAACAGCATTCGCGTTATTTCTCAATTCAGCCCAAAAACATCACTTTTGACAAACACCTCAGAAATGAAAAAGAAACACATATTCCTGTTCCCCACGGCCTGGAAATCCGAATTCTCGCTTAATTTTCGATTCCGAGCTTTCCCTGAAGAGCTAGCCCAAGGTCTAAAACAGCATTCGCGTTATATTTCAATTCAGCCCAAAAACATCACTTTTGACAAACACCACAGAAATGAAAAGGAAACACATATTCCTGTTCCCCACGGGCTGGAAAGCCGAATTCTCGCTTGATTTTCGATTCCGAGCCTTCCCTGAAGAGCTAGCCCAAGGTCTAACACATCATTCACCTTAGGATTCAATTCAACCCAAAAACATCACTTTTGACAAACACCTCAGAAATGAAAAAGAAACACATATTCCTGTTCCCCATGGGCTGGAAAGCCGAATTCTTGATTGATTTTCGATTCCGAGCTTTCCCTGAAGAGCTAGCCCAAGGTCTAACAGAGCATTTGCCTTAGGACTCAATTCAGCCCAAAAACATCACTTTTGAGAAACACCTCAGAAATGAAAAAGAAACACATATTTCTGTTCCCCATGGGTTGGTAAGCCGAATTCTCGCTTTAATTTCGATTCCGAGCCTTCCCTGAAGAGCTAGTCCAAGGTCTAAAACAGCATTCGCGTTATATCTTAATTCAGCCCAAAAACATCACTTTTGAGAAACACCTCAGAAATGAAAAAGAAACACATATTCCTGTTCCCCACGGGCTGGAAAGCCAAATTCTTGCTTGATTTCCGATTACAAGCCTTCCCTGAAGAGCTAGCCCAAGGTCTAACACAGCATTCGCCTTAGGACTCAATTCAGCCCAAAAACATCACTTTTGACAAACACCTCAGAAATGAAAAAGAAACACATATTTTTGTTCCCCACGGGCTGGTAAGCCGAATTCTCGCTTTAATTTCGATTCCGAGCCTTCCGTGAAGAGCTAGCCCAAGGTCTAACACAGCATTCACCTAAGTTCCCAATTCAACCAAAAAACATCACTTATGACAAACACCTCAGAAATGAAAAAGAAACACATATTCCTGTTCCCCAAGGGCTGGAAAGCCGAATTCTCGCTTGATTTTCAATTCCGAGCCTTCCCTGAAGAGCTAGCCCAAGGTCTAAAACAGCATTCGCGTTATATCTGAATTCAGCCCAAAAACATCACTTTTGACAAAGAGCTCAGAAATGAAAAAGAAAAACATATTCCTGTTCCCCACGGGCTGGAAAGCCGAATTCTCGCTTGATTTCCGATTCCGAGCTTTCCCTGAAGAGCTAGCCCAAGGTCTAAAACAGCATTCACGTTATATTTCAATTCAGCCCAAAAACATCACTTTTGATAAACACCTCAGAAATAAAAAAGAAACACATATTCCTGTTCCCCACGGGCTGGAAAGCCGAATTCTTGATTGATTTTCGATTCCGAGCTTTCCCTGAAGAGCTAGCCCAAGGTCTAACACAGCATTCGCCTTAGGACTCAATTCAGCCCAAAAACATTACTTTTGACAAACACCTCAGAAATGAAAAAGAAACACATATTTTTGTTCCCCACGGGCTGGTAAGCCGAATTCTCGCTTTAATTTCGATTCCGAGCCTTCCGTGAAGAGCTAGCCCAAGGTCTAACACAGCATTCACCTAAGTTCCCAATTCAACCAAAAAACATCACTTATGACAAACACCTCAGAAATGAAAAAGAAACACATATTCCTGTTCCCCAAGGGCTGGAAAGCCGAATTCTCGCTTGATTTTCGATTCTGAGCCTTCCCTGAAGAGCTAGCCCAAGGTCTAACACAGCATTCACCTAAGTTCCCAATTCAACCCAAAAACATCACTTTTGACAAACACCTCAGAAATGAAAAAGAAACACATATTCCTGTTCCCAACGGCCTGGAAATCCGAATTCTCACTTAATTTTCGATTCCGAGCTTTCCCTGAAGAGCTAGCCCAAGGTCTAAAATAGCATTCGCGTTATATTTCAATTCAGCCCAAAAACATCACTTTTGATAAACACCTCAGAAATAAAAAAGAAACACATATTCCTGTTCCCCACGGGCTGGAAAGCCGAATTCTTGATTGATTTTCGATTCCGAGCTTTCCCTGAAGAGCTAGCCCAAGGTCTAACAGAGAGCATTTGCCTTAGGACTCAATTCAGCCCAAAAACATCACTTTTGAGAAACACCTCAGAAATGAAAAAGAAACACATATTCCTGTTCCCTACGGGCTGGAAAGCCAAATTCTCGCTTGATTTCCGATTCCGAGCTTTCCCTGAAGAGCTAGCCCAAGGTCTAACACAGCATTCACCTAAGTTCTCAATCCAGCCCAAAAACATCACTTTTGACAAACACCTCAGAAATGAAAAAGAAACACATATTCCTGTTCCCCACGGGCTGGTAAGCCGAATTCTCGCTTGATTTTCGATTCCGAGCTTTCCCTGAAGAGCTAGCCCAAGGTCTAAAACAGCATTCGCGTTATATTTCAATTCAGCCCAAAAACATCACTTTTGATAAACACCTCAGAAATAAAAAAGAAACACATATTCCTGTTCCCCACGGGCTGGAAAGCCGAATTCTTGATTGATTTTCGATTCCGAGCTTTCCCTGAAGAGCTAGCCCAAGGTCTAACAGAGCATTTGCCTTAGGACTCAATTCAGCCCAAAAACATCACTTTTGAGAAACACCTCAGAAATGAAAAAGAAACACATATTCCTGTTCCCTACGGGCTGGAAAGCCGAATTCTCGCTTGATTTCAGATTCAGAGCTTTCCCTGAAGAGCTAGCCCAAGGTCTAACACAGCATTCGCCTAAGTTCTCAATCCAGCCCAAAAACATCACTTTTGACAAACAGCTCAGAAATGAAAAAGAAACACATATTCCTGTTCCCCATGGGCTGGTAAGCCGAATTCTCGCTTGATTTTCGATTCCGAGCTTTCCCTGAAGAGCTAGCCCAAGGTCTAAAACAGCATTCGCGTTATTTCTCAATTCAGCCCAAAAACATCACTTTTGACAAACACCTCAGAAATGAAAAAGAAACACATATTCCTGTTCCCCACGGCCTGGAAATCCGAATTCTCGCTTAATTTTCGATTCCGAGCTTTCCCTGAAGAGCTAGCCCAAGGTCTAAAACAGCATTCGCGTTATATTTCAATTCAGCCCAAAAACATCACTTTTGACAAACACCACAGAAATGAAAAGGAAACACATATTCCTGTTCCCCACGGGCTGGAAAGCCGAATTCTTGATTGATTTTCGATTCCGAGCTTTCCCTGAAGAGCTAGCCCAAGGTCTAAAAGAGCATTTGCCTTAGGACTCAATTCAGCCCAAAAACATCACTTTTGATAAACACCTCAGAAATGAAAAAGAAACACATATTCCTGTTCCCTACGGGCTGGAAAGCCAAATTCTCGCTTGATTTCCGATTCCGAGCTTTCCCTGAAGAGCTAGCCCAAGGTCTAACACAGCATTCACCTAAGTTCTCAATCCAGCCCAAAAACATCACTTTTGACAAACACCTCAGAAATGAAAAAGAAACACATATTCCTGTTCCCCACGGGCTGGAAAGCCGAATTCTTGCTTGATTTCCGATTACGAGCCTTCCCTGAAGAGCTAGCCCAAGGTCTAACACAGCATTCACCTAAGTTCTCAATTCAGCCCAAAAACATCACTTTTGACAAACACCTCAGAAATGAAAAAGAAACACATATTCCTGTTCCCCACGGGCTGGTAAGCCGAATTCTCGCTTGATTTTCGATTCCGAGCTTTCCCTGAAGAGCTAGCCCAAGGTCTATAACAGCATTCGCGTTATATTTCAATTCAGCCCAAAAACATCACTTTTGATAAACACCTCAGAAATAAAAAAGAAACACATATTCCTGTTCCCCACGGGCTGGAAAGCCGAATTCTTGATTGATTTTCGATTCCGAGCTTTCCCTGAAGAGCTAGCCCAAGGTCTAACAGAGCATTTGCCTTAGGACTCAATTCAGCCCAAAAACATCACTTTTGAGAAACACCTCAGAAATGAAAAAGAAACACATATTCCTGTTCCCTACGGGCTGGAAAGCCGAATTCTCGCTTGATTTCCGATTCCGAGCTTTCCCTGAAGAGCTAGCCCAAGGTCTAACACAGCATTCGCCTAAGTTCTCAATCCAGCCCAAAAACATCACTTTTGACAAACAGCTCAGAAATGAAAAAGAAACACATATTCCTGTTCCCCACGGGCTGGTAAGCCGAATTCTCGCTTGATTTTCGATTCCGAGCTTTCCCTGAAGAGCTAGCCCAAGGTCTAAAACAGCATTCGCGTTATTTCTCAATTCAGCCCAAAAACATCACTTTTGACAAACACCTCAGAAATGAAAAAGAAACACATATTCCTGTTCCCCACGGCCTGGAAATCCGAATTCTCGCTTAATTTTCGATTCCGAGCTTTCCCTGAAGAGCTAGCCCAAGGTCTAAAACAGCATTCGCGTTATATTTCAATTCAGCCCAAAAACATCACTTTTGACAAACACCACAGAAATGAAAAGGAAACACATATTCCTTTTCCCCACGGGCTGGAAAGCCGAATTCTTGATTGATTTTCGATTCCGAGCTTTCCCTGAAGAGCTAGCCCAAGGTCTAACAGAGCATTTGCCTTAGGACTCAATTCAGCCCAAAAACATCACTTTTGAGAAGAAATGAAAAAGAAACACATATTCCTGTTCCCTACGGGCTGGAAAGCCGAATTCTCGCTTGATTTCCGATTCCGAGCTTTCCCTGAAGAGCTAGCCCAAGGTCTAACACAGCATTCACCTAAGTTCTCAATCCAGCCCAAAAACATCACTTTTGACAAACAGCTCAGAAATGAAAAAGAAACACATATTCCTCTTCCCCACGGGCTGGTAAGCCGAATTCTCGCTTGATTTTCGATTCCGAGCTTTCCCTGAAGAGCTAGCCCAAGGTCTAAAACAGCATTCGCGTTATTTCTCAATTCAGCCCGAAAACATCACTTTTGACAAACACCTCAGAAATGAAAAAGAAACACATATTCCTGTTCCCCACGGCCTGGAAATCCGAATTGTCGCTTAATTTTCGAATCCGAGCTTTCCCTGAAGAGCTAGCCCAAGGTCTAAAACAGCATTCGCGTTATATTTCAATTCAGCCCAAAAACATCACTTTTGACAAACACCACAGAAATGAAAAGGAAACACATATTCCTGTTCCCCACGGGCTGGAAAGCCGAATTCTCGCTTGATTTTCGATTCCGAGCCTTCCCTGAAGAGCTAGCCCAAGGTCTAACACATCATTCACCTTAGGATTCAATTCAACCCAAAAACATCACTTTTGACAAACACCTCAGAAATGAAAAAGAAACACATATTCCTGTTCCCCATGGGCTGGAAAGCCGAATTCTTGATTGATTTTCGATTCCGAGCTTTCCCTGAAGAGCTAGCCCAAGGTCTAACAGAGCATTTGCCTTAGGACTCAATTCAGCCCAAAAACATCACTTTTGAGAAACACCTCAGAAATGAAAAAGAAACACATATTCCTGTTCCCCACGGGCTGGTAAGCCAAATTCTTGATTGATTTTCGATGACGAGCTTTTCCTGAAGAGCTAGCCCCAGGTCTAAAACAGCATTCGCGTTATATTTCAATTCAGCCCAAAAACATCACTTTTGATAAACACCTCAGAAATAAAAAAGAAACACATATTCCTGTTCCCCACGGGCTGGAAAGCCGAATTCTCGCTTGATTTCCGATTCCGAGCTTTCCCTGAAGAGCTAGCCCAAGGTCTAACACAGCATTCACCTAAGTTCTCAATCCAGCCCAAAAACATCACTTTTGACAAAGAGCTCAGAAATGAAAAAGAAACACATATTCCTGTTCCCCACGGGATGGAAAGCCGAATTCTTGATTGATTTTCGATTCCGAGCTTTTCTTGAAGAGCTAGCCCCAGGTCTAAAACAGCATTCGCGTTATATTTCAATTCAGCCCAAAAACATCACTTTTGATAAACACCTCAGAAATAAAAAAGAAACACAAATTCCTGTTCCCCACGGGCTGGAAAGCCGAATTCTTGATTGATTTTCGATTCCGAGCTTTCCCTGAAGAGCTAGCCCAAGGTCTAACACAGCATTCGCCTTAGGACTCAATTCAGCCCAAAAACATCACTTTTGACAAACACCTCAGAAATGAAAAAGAAACACATATTTTTGTTCCCCATGGGCTGGTAAGCCGAATTCTCAGTTTAATTTCGATTCCGAGCCTTCCCTGAAGAGCTAGCCCAAGGTCTAAAAGAGCATTCGCGTTATATTTCAATTCAGCCCAAAAACATCACTTTTGACAAACACGTCAGAAATGAAAAAGAAACACATATTCCTGTTCCCCACGGGCTGGAAAGCCGAATTCTTGATTGATTTTCGATTCCGAGCTTTCCCTGAAGAGCTAGCCCAAGGTCTAACACAGCATTCACCTAAGTTCTCAATTCAGCCCAAAAACATCACTTTTGACAAACACCTCAGAAATGAAAAAGAAACACATATTCCTCTTCCCCACGGGCTGGTAAGCCGATCTCTTGCTTGATTTTCGATTCTGAGCTTTCCCTGAAGAGCTAGCCCAAGGTCTAAAAGAGCATTCGCGTTATATTTCAATTCAGCCCAAAAACATCACTTTTGACAAACACCTCAGAAATGAAAAAGAAACACATATTCCTGTTCCCCACGGGCTGGAAAGCCGAATTCTTGATTGATTTTCGATTCAGAGCTTTCCCTAAAGAGCTAGCCCAAGGTCTAACAGAGCATTTGCCTTAGGACTCAATTCAGCCCAAAAACATCACTTTTGAGAAACACCTCAGAAATGAAAAAGAAACACATATTCCTGTTCCCTACGGGCTGGAAAGCCGAATTCTCGCTTGATTTCCGATTCAGAGCTTTCCCTGAAGAGCTAGCCCAAGGTCTAACACAGCATTCACCTAAGTTCTCAATCCAGCCCAAAAACATCACTTTTGACAAAGAGCTCAGAAATGAAAAAGAAACACATATTTCTGTTCCCTACGGGCTGGAAAGCCGAATTCTCGCTTGATTTTTGATGACGAGCTTTTCCTGAAGAGCTAGCCCCAGGTCTAAAACAGCATTCGCGTTATATTTCAATTCAGCCCAAAAACATCACTTTTGATAAACACCTCAGAAATAAAAAAGAAACACATATTCCTGTTCCCCACGGGCTGGAAAGCCGAATTCTCGCTTGATTTCCGATTCCGAGCTTTCCCTGAAGAGCTAGCCCAAGGTCTAACACAGCATTCACCTAAGTTCTCAATCCAGCCCAAAAACATCACTTTTGACAAACACCTCAGAAATGAAAAAGAAACACATATTCCTGTTCCCCACGGGCTGGAAAGCCGAATTCTTGATTGATTTTCGATTCCGAGCTTTCCCTGAAGAGCTAGCCCAAGGTCTAAAAGAGCATTCGCGTTATATTTCAATTCAGCCCAAAAACATCACTTTTGACAAACACCTCAGAAATGAAAAAGAAACACATATTCCTGTTCCCCACGGGCTGGAAAGCCGAATTCTTGATTGATTTCCGATTCAGAGCTTTCCCTGAAGAGCTAGCCCAAGGTCTAACAGAGCATTTGCCTTAGGACTCAATTCAGCCCAAAAACATCACTTTTGAGAAACACCTCAGAAATGAAAAAGAAACACATATTCCTGTTCCCTACGGGCTGGAAAGCCGAATTCTCGCTTGATTTCCGATTCAGAGCTTTCCCTGAAGAGCTAGCCCAAGGTCTAACACAGCATTCACCTAAGTTCTCAATCCAGCCCAAAAACATCACTTTTGACAAAGAGCTCAGAAATGAAAAAGAAACACATATTTCTGTTCCCCATGGGTTGGTAAGCCGAATTCTCGCTTTAATTTCGTTTCCGAGCCTTCCCTGAAGAGCTAGTCCAAGGTCTAAAACAGCATTCGCGTTATATCTTAATTCAGCCCAAAAACATCACTTTTGAGAAACACCTCAGAAATGAAAAAGAAACACATATTCCTGTTCCCCACGGGCTGGAAAGCCAAATTCTTGCTTGATTTCCGATTACAAGCCTTCCCTGAAGAGCTAGCCCAAGGTCTAACACAGCATTCACCTAAGTTCTCAATTCAGCCCAAAAACATCACTTTTGACAAACACCTCAGAAATGAAAAAGAAACACATATTCCTGTTCCCCACGGGCTGGTAAGCCGAATTCTCGCTTGATTTTCGATTCCGAGCTTTCCCTGAAGAGCTAGCCCAAGGTCTAAAACAGCATTCGCGTTATTTCTCAATTCAGCCCAAAAACATCACTTTTGACAAACACCTCAGAAATGAAAAAGAAACACATATTCCTGTTCCCCACGGGCTGGTAAGCCGAATTCTTGATTGATTTTCGATGACGAGCTTTTCCTGAAGAGCTAGCCCCAGGTCTAAAACAGCATTCGCGTTATATTTCAATTCAGCCCAAAAACATCACTTTTGATAAACACCTCAGAAATAAAAAAGAAACACATATTCCTGTTCCCCACGGGCTGGAAAGCCGAATTCTCGCTTGATTTCCGATTCCGAGCTTTCCCTGAAGAGCTAGCCCAAGGTCTAACACAGCATTCACCTAAGTTCTCCAGCCCAAAAACATCACTTTTGACAAAGAGCTCAGAAATGAAAAAGAAACACATATTCCTGTTCCCCACGGGATGGAAAGCCGAATTCTTGATTGATTTTCGATTCCGAGCTTTTCTTGAAGAGCTAGCCCCAGGTCTAAAACAGCATTCGCGTTATATTTCAATTCAGCCCAAAAACATCACTTTTGATAAACACCTCAGAAATAAAAAAGAAACACAAATTCCTGTTCCCCACGGGCTGGAAAGCCGAATTCTTGATTGATTTTCGATTCCGAGCTTTCCCTGAAGAGCTAGCCCAAGGTCTAACACAGCATTCGCCTTAGGACTCAATTCAGCCCAAAAACATCACTTTTGACAAACACCTCAGAAATGAAAAAGAAACACATATTTTTGTTCCCCATGGGCTGGTAAGCCGAATTCTCACTTTAATTTCGATTCCGAGCCTTCCCTGAAGAGCTAGCCCAAGGTCTAAAACAGCATTCGCGTTATATCTCAATTCAGCCCAAAAACATCACTTTTGACAAAGAGCTCAGAAATGAAAAAGAAACACATATTCCTGTTCCCTACGGGCTGGAAAGCCGAATTCTCGCTTGATTTTCGATTCCGAGCTTTCCCTGAAGAGCTAGCCCAAGGTCTAAAAGAGCATTCGCGTTATATTTCAATTCAGCCCAAAAACATCACTTTTGACAAACACGTCAGAAATGAAAAAGAAACACATATTCCTGTTCCCCACGGGCTGGAAAGCCGAATTCTTGATTGATTTTCGATTCCGAGCTTTCCCTGAAGAGCTAGCCCAAGGTCTAACACAGCATTCACCTAAGTTCTCAATTCAGCCCAAAAACATCACATTTGACAAACACCTCAGAAATGAAAAAGAAACACATATTCCTCTTCCCCACGGGCTGGTAAGCCGATCTCTTGCTTGATTTTCGATTCTGAGCTTTCCCTGAAGAGCTAGCCCAAGGTCTAAAAGAGCATTCGCGTTATATTTCAATTCAGCCCAAAAACATCACTTTTGATAAACACCTCAGAAATAAAAAAGAAACACAAATTCCTGTTCCCCACGGGCTGGAAAGCCGAATTCTTGATTGATTTTCGATTCCGAGCTTTCCCTGAAGAGCTAGCCCAAGGTCTAACACAGCATTCGCCTTAGGACTCAATTCAGCCCAAAAACATCACTTTTGACAAACACCTCAGAAATGAAAAAGAAACACATATTTTTGTTCCCCACGGGCTGGTAAGCCGAATTCTCACTTTAATTTCGATTCCGAGCCTTCCCTGAAGAGCTAGCCCAAGGTCTAAAACAGCATTCGCGTTATATCTCAATTCAGCCCAAAAACATCACTTTTGACAAAGAGCTCAGAAATGAAAAAGAAACACATATTCCTGTTCCCTACGGGCTGGAAAGCCGAATTCTCGCTTGATTTTCGATTCCGAGCTTTCCCTGAAGAGCTAGCCCAAGGTCTAAAAGAGCATTCGCGTTATATTTCAATTCAGCCCAAAAACATCACTTTTGACAAACACGTCAGAAATGAAAAAGAAACACATATTCCTGTTCCCCACGGGCTGGAAAGCCGAATTCTTGATTGATTTTCGATTCCGAGCTTTCCCTGAAGAGCTAGCCCAAGGTCTAACACAGCATTCACCTAAGTTCTCAATTCAGCCCAAAAACATCACTTTTGACAAACACCTCAGAAATGAAAAAGAAACACATATTCCTCTTCCCCACGGGCTGGTAAGCCGATCTCTTGCTTGATTTTCGATTCTGAGCTTTCCCTGAAGAGCTAGCCCAAGGTCTAAAAGAGCATTCGCGTTATATTTCAATTCAGCCCAAAAACATCACTTTTGACAAACACCTCAGAAATGAAAAAGAAACACATATTCCTGTTCCCCACGGGCTGGAAAGCCGAATTCTTGATTGATTTTCGATTCCGAGCTTTCCCTGAAGAGCTAGCCCAAGGTCTAACAGAGCATTTGCCTTAGGACTCAATTCAGCCCAAAAACATCACTTTTGAGAAACACCTCAGAAATGAAAAAGAAACACATATTCCTGTTCCCTACGGGCTGGAAAGCCGAATTCTCGCTTGATTTCCGATTCAGAGCTTTCCCTGAAGAGCTAGCCCAAGGTCTAACACAGCATTCACCTAAGTTCTCAATCCAGCCCAAAAACATCACTTTTGACAAAGAGCTCAGAAATGAAAAAGAAACACATATTTCTGTTCCCCATGGGTTGGTAAGCCGAATTCTCGCTTTAATTTCGATTCCGAGCTTTCCCTGAAGAGCTAGTCCAAGGTCTAAAACAGCATTCGCGTTATATCTTAATTCAGCCCAAAAACATCACTTTTGAGAAACACCTCAGAAATGAAAAAGAAACACATATTCCTGTTCCCCACGGGCTGGAAAGCCAAATTCTTGCTTGATTTCCGATTACAAGCCTTCCCTGAAGAGCTAGCCCAAGGTCTAACACAGCATTCACCTAAGTTCTCAATTCAGCCCAAAAACATCACTTTTGACAAACACCTCAGAAATGAAAAAGAAACACATATTCCTGTTCCCCACGGGCTGGTAAGCCGAATTCTCGCTTGATTTTCGATTCCGAGCTTTCCCTGAAGAGCTAGCCCAAGGTCTAACACAGCATTCACCTAAGTTCTCAATCCAGCCCAAAAACATCACTTTTGACAAAGAGCTCAGAAATGAAAAAGAAACACATATTTCTGTTCCCTACGGGCTGGAAAGCCGAATTCTCGCTTGATTTTTGATGACGAGCTTTTCCTGAAGAGCTAGCCCCAGGTCTAAAACAGCATTCGCGTTATATTTCAATTCAGCCCAAAAACATCACTTTTGATAAACACCTCAGAAATAAAAAAGAAACACATATTCCTGTTCCCCACGGGCTGGAAAGCCGAATTCTCGCTTGATTTCCGATTCCGAGCTTTCCCTGAAGAGCTAGCCCAAGGTCTAACACAGCATTCACCTAAGTTCTCAATCCAGCCCAAAAACATCACTTTTGACAAACACCTCAGAAATGAAAAAGAAACACATATTCCTGTTCCCCACGGGCTGGAAAGCCGAATTCTTGATTGATTTTCGATTCCGAGCTTTCCCTGAAGAGCTAGCCCAAGGTCTAAAAGAGCATTCGCGTTATATTTCAATTCAGCCCAAAAACATCACTTTTGACAAACACCTCAGAAATGAAAAAGAAACACATATTCCTGTTCCCCACGGGCTGGAAAGCCGAATTCTTGATTGATTTCCGATTCAGAGCTTTCCCTGAAGAGCTAGCCCAAGGTCTAACAGAGCATTTGCCTTAGGACTCAATTCAGCCCAAAAACATCACTTTTGAGAAACACCTCAGAAATGAAAAAGAAACACATATTCCTGTTCCCTACGGGCTGGAAAGCCGAATTCTCGCTTGATTTCCGATTCAGAGCTTTCCCTGAAGAGCTAGCCCAAGGTCTAACACAGCATTCACCTAAGTTCTCAATCCAGCCCAAAAACATCACTTTTGACAAAGAGCTCAGAAATGAAAAAGAAACACATATTTCTGTTCCCCATGGGTTGGTAAGCCGAATTCTCGCTTTAATTTCGTTTCCGAGCCTTCCCTGAAGAGCTAGTCCAAGGTCTAAAACAGCATTCGCGTTATATCTTAATTCAGCCCAAAAACATCACTTTTGAGAAACACCTCAGAAATGAAAAAGAAACACATATTCCTGTTCCCCACGGGCTGGAAAGCCAAATTCTTGCTTGATTTCCGATTACAAGCCTTCCCTGAAGAGCTAGCCCAAGGTCTAACACAGCATTCACCTAAGTTCTCAATTCAGCCCAAAAACATCACTTTTGACAAACACCTCAGAAATGAAAAAGAAACACATATTCCTGTTCCCCACGGGCTGGTAAGCCGAATTCTCGCTTGATTTTCGATTCCGAGCTTTCCCTGAAGAGCTAGCCCAAGGTCTAAAACAGCATTCGCGTTATTTCTCAATTCAGCCCAAAAACATCACTTTTGACAAACACCTCAGAAATGAAAAAGAAACACATATTCCTGTTCCCCACGGGCTGGTAAGCCGAATTCTTGATTGATTTTCGATGACGAGCTTTTCCTGAAGAGCTAGCCCCAGGTCTAAAACAGCATTCGCGTTATATTTCAATTCAGCCCAAAAACATCACTTTTGATAAACACCTCAGAAATAAAAAAGAAACACATATTCCTGTTCCCCACGGGCTGGAAAGCCGAATTCTCGCTTGATTTCCGATTCCGAGCTTTCCCTGAAGAGCTAGCCCAAGGTCTAACACAGCATTCACCTAAGTTCTCCAGCCCAAAAACATCACTTTTGACAAAGAGCTCAGAAATGAAAAAGAAACACATATTCCTGTTCCCCACGGGATGGAAAGCCGAATTCTTGATTGATTTTCGATTCCGAGCTTTTCTTGAAGAGCTAGCCCCAGGTCTAAAACAGCATTCGCGTTATATTTCAATTCAGCCCAAAAACATCACTTTTGATAAACACCTCAGAAATAAAAAAGAAACACAAATTCCTGTTCCCCACGGGCTGGAAAGCCGAATTCTTGATTGATTTTCGATTCCGAGCTTTCCCTGAAGAGCTAGCCCAAGGTCTAACACAGCATTCGCCTTAGGACTCAATTCAGCCCAAAAACATCACTTTTGACAAACACCTCAGAAATGAAAAAGAAACACATATTTTTGTTCCCCACGGGCTGGTAAGCCGAATTCTCACTTTAATTTCGATTCCGAGCCTTCCCTGAAGAGCTAGCCCAAGGTCTAAAACAGCATTCGCGTTATATCTCAATTCAGCCCAAAAACATCACTTTTGACAAAGAGCTCAGAAATGAAAAAGAAACACATATTCCTGTTCCCTACGGGCTGGAAAGCCGAATTCTCGCTTGATTTTCGATTCCGAGCTTTCCCTGAAGAGCTAGCCCAAGGTCTAAAAGAGCATTCGCGTTATATTTCAATTCAGCCCAAAAACATCACTTTTGACAAACACGTCAGAAATGAAAAAGAAACACATATTCCTGTTCCCCACGGGCTGGAAAGCCGAATTCTTGATTGATTTTCGATTCCGAGCTTTCCCTGAAGAGCTAGCCCAAGGTCTAACACAGCATTCACCTAAGTTCTCAATTCAGCCCAAAAACATCACATTTGACAAACACCTCAGAAATGAAAAAGAAACACATATTCCTCTTCCCCACGGGCTGGTAAGCCGATCTCTTGCTTGATTTTCGATTCTGAGCTTTCCCTGAAGAGCTAGCCCAAGGTCTAAAAGAGCATTCGCGTTATATTTCAATTCAGCCCAAAAACATCACTTTTGATAAACACCTCAGAAATAAAAAAGAAACACAAATTCCTGTTCCCCACGGGCTGGAAAGCCGAATTCTTGATTGATTTTCGATTCCGAGCTTTCCCTGAAGAGCTAGCCCAAGGTCTAACACAGCATTCGCCTTAGGACTCAATTCAGCCCAAAAACATCACTTTTGACAAACACCTCAGAAATGAAAAAGAAACACATATTTTTGTTCCCCACGGGCTGGTAAGCCGAATTCTCACTTTAATTTCGATTCCGAGCCTTCCCTGAAGAGCTAGCCCAAGGTCTAAAACAGCATTCGCGTTATATCTCAATTCAGCCCAAAAACATCACTTTTGACAAAGAGCTCAGAAATGAAAAAGAAACACATATTCCTGTTCCCTACGGGCTGGAAAGCCGAATTCTCGCTTGATTTTCGATTCCGAGCTTTCCCTGAAGAGCTAGCCCAAGGTCTAAAAGAGCATTCGCGTTATATTTCAATTCAGCCCAAAAACATCACTTTTGACAAACACGTCAGAAATGAAAAAGAAACACATATTCCTGTTCCCCACGGGCTGGAAAGCCGAATTCTTGATTGATTTTCGATTCCGAGCTTTCCCTGAAGAGCTAGCCCAAGGTCTAACACAGCATTCACCTAAGTTCTCAATTCAGCCCAAAAACATCACTTTTGACAAACACCTCAGAAATGAAAAAGAAACACATATTCCTCTTCCCCACGGGCTGGTAAGCCGATCTCTTGCTTGATTTTCGATTCTGAGCTTTCCCTGAAGAGCTAGCCCAAGGTCTAAAAGAGCATTCGCGTTATATTTCAATTCAGCCCAAAAACATCACTTTTGACAAACACCTCAGAAATGAAAAAGAAACACATATTCCTGTTCCCCACGGGCTGGAAAGCCGAATTCTTGATTGATTTTCGATTCCGAGCTTTCCCTGAAGAGCTAGCCCAAGGTCTAACAGAGCATTTGCCTTAGGACTCAATTCAGCCCAAAAACATCACTTTTGAGAAACACCTCAGAAATGAAAAAGAAACACATATTCCTGTTCCCTACGGGCTGGAAAGCCGAATTCTCGCTTGATTTCCGATTCAGAGCTTTCCCTGAAGAGCTAGCCCAAGGTCTAACACAGCATTCACCTAAGTTCTCAATCCAGCCCAAAAACATCACTTTTGACAAAGAGCTCAGAAATGAAAAAGAAACACATATTTCTGTTCCCCATGGGTTGGTAAGCCGAATTCTCGCTTTAATTTCGATTCCGAGCTTTCCCTGAAGAGCTAGTCCAAGGTCTAAAACAGCATTCGCGTTATATCTTAATTCAGCCCAAAAACATCACTTTTGAGAAACACCTCAGAAATGAAAAAGAAACACATATTCCTGTTCCCCACGGGCTGGAAAGCCAAATTCTTGCTTGATTTCCGATTACAAGCCTTCCCTGAAGAGCTAGCCCAAGGTCTAACACAGCATTCACCTAAGTTCTCAATTCAGCCCAAAAACATCACTTTTGACAAACACCTCAGAAATGAAAAAGAAACACATATTCCTGTTCCCCACGGGCTGGTAAGCCGAATTCTCGCTTGATTTTCGATTCCGAGCTTTCCCTGAAGAGCTAGCCCAAGGTCTAAAACAGCATTCGCGTTATTTCTCAATTCAGCCCAAAAACATCACTTTTGACAAACACCTCAGAAATGAAAAAGAAACACATATTCCTGTTCCCCACGGGCTGGTAAGCCGAATTCTTGATTGATTTTCGATGACGAGCTTTCCCTGAAGAGCTAGCCCAAGGTCTAAAAGAGCATTCGCGTTATATTTCAATTCAGCCCAAAAACATCACTTTTGATAAACACCTCAGAAATAAAAAAGAAACACATATTCCTGTTCCCCACGGGCTGGAAAGCCGAATTCTTGATTGATTTTCGATTCCGAGCTTTCCCTGAAGAGCTAGCCCAAGCTCTAACAGAGCATTTGCCTTAGGACTCAATTCAGCCCAAAAACATCACTTTTGAGAAACACCTCAGAAATGAAAAAGAAACACATATTCCTGTTCCCTACGGGCTGGAAAGCCGAATTCTCGCTTGATTTCCGATTCAGAGCCTTCCCTGAAGAGCTAGCCCAAGGTCGAACACAGCATTCACCTAAGTTCTCAATTCAGCCCAAAAACATCACTTTTGACAAACACCTCAGAAATGAAAAAGAAACACATATTCCTGTTCCCCACGGGCTGGTAAGCCGAATTCTCGCTTGATTTTCGATTCCGAGCTTTCCCTGAAGAGCTAGCCCAAGGTCTAAAACAGCATTCGCGTTATTTCTCAATTCAGCCCAAAAACATCACTTTTGACAAACACCTCAGAAATGAAAAAGAAACACATATTCCTGTTCCCCACGGGCTGGTAAGCCGAATTCTTGATTGATTTTCGATGACGAGCTTTTCCTGAAGAGCTAGCCCCAGGTCTAAAACAGCATTCGCGTTATATTTCAATTCAGCCCAAAAACATCACTTTTGATAAACACCTCAGAAATAAAAAAGAAACACATATTCCTTTTCCCCACGGGCTGGAAAGCCGAATTCTTGATTGATTTTCGATTCCGAGCTTTCCCTGAAGAGCTAGCCCAAGCTCTAACAGAGCATTTGCCTTAGGACTCAATTCAGCCCAAAAACATCACTTTTGAGAAACACCTCAGAAATGAAAAAGAAACACATATTCCTGTTCCCTACGGGCTGGAAAGCCGAATTCTCGCTTGATTTCCGATTCCGAGCTTTCCCTGAAGAGCTAGCCCAAGGTCTAACACAGCATTCACCTAAGTTCTCAATCCAGCCCAAAAACATCACTTTTGACAAAGAGCTCAGAAATGAAAAAGAAACACATATTTCTGTTCCCCATGGGTTGGTAAGCCGAATTCTCGCTTTAATTTCGATTCCGAGCCTTCCCTGAAGAGCTAGTCCAAGGTCTAAAACAGCATTCGCGTTATATCTGAATTCAGCCCAAAAACATCACTTTTGACAAAGAGCTCAGAAATGAAAAAGAAAAACATATTCCTGTTCCCCACGGGCTGGAAAGCCGAATTCTCGCTTGATTTTCGATTCCGAGCTTTCCCTGAAGAGCTAGCCCAAGGTCTAACAGAGCATTTGCCTTAGGACTCAATTCAGCCCAAAAACATCACTTTTGAGAAACACCTCAGAAATGAAAAAGAAACACATATTCCTGTTCCCCACGGGCTGGAAAGCCGAATTCTCACTTGATTTTCAATTCCGAGCCTTCCCTGAAGAGCTAGCCCAAGGTCTAACACATCATTCGCCTTAGGATTCAATTCAGCCCAAAAACATCACTTTTGAGAAACACCTCAGAAATGAAAAAGAAACACATATTCCTGTTCCCCACGGGCTGGTAAGCCGAATACTCGCTTGATTTTCAATTTCGAGCTTTCCCTGAAGAGCTAGCCCAAGGTCTAAAACAGCATTCGCGTTATATCTGAATTCAGTCCAAAAACATCACTTTTGACAAACACCTCAGAAATGAAAAAGAAACACATATTCCTGTTCCCCATGGCCTGGAAATCCGAATTCTCGCTTGATTTTCGATTCCGAGCCTTCCCTGAAGAGCTAGCCCAAGGTATAACACAGCATTCACCTAAGTTCCCAATTCAACCAAAAAACATCACTTTTGACAAACACCTCAGAAATGAAAAAGAAACACATATTCCTGTTCCCCATGGGCTGGAAAGCCGAATTCTCACTTGATTTTCGATTCTGAGCCTTCCCTGAAGAGCTAGCCCAAGGTCTAACACATCATTCGCCTTAGGATTCAATTCAGCCCAAAAACATCACTTTTGACAAACTCCTCAGAAATGAAAAGGAAACACATATTCCTGTTCCCCACGGGCTGGTAAGCCGAATTCTTGATTGATTTTCGATGACGAGCTTTTCCTGAAGAGCTAGCCCCAGGTCTAAAACAGCATTCGCGTTATATTTCAATTCAGCCCAAAAACATCACTTTTGATAAACACCTCAGAAATAAAAAAGAAACACATATTCCTGTTCCCCACGGGCTGGAAAGCCGAATTCTCACTTGATTTTCGATTCCGAGCCTTCCCTGAAGAGCTAGCCCAAGGTCTAACACATCATTCGCCTTAGGATTCAATTCAGCCCAAAAACATCACTTTTGACAAACACCTCAGAAATGAAAAAGAAACACATATTCCTGTTCCCCACGGGCTGGAAAGCCGAATTCTCGCTTGATTTCCGATTCCGAGCCTTCCCTGAAGAGCTAGCCCAAGGTCTAAAACAGCATTCGCGTTATATCTCAATTCAGCCCAAAAACATCACTTTTGACAAAGAGCTCAGAAATGAAAAAGAAACACATATTCCTGTTCCCCACGGGATGGAAAGCTGAATTCTTGATTGATTTTCGATTCCGAGCTTTTCTTGAAGAGCTAGCCCCAGGTCTAAAACAGCATTCGCGTTATATTTCAATTCAGCCCAAAAACATCACTTTTGATAAACACCTCAGAAATAAAAAAGAAACACATATTCCTGTTCCCCACGGGCTGGAAAGCCGAATTCTTGATTGATTTTCGATTCCGAGCTTTCCCTGAAGAGCTAGCCCAAGGTCTAAAACAGCATTCGCCTTAGGACTCAATTCAGCCCAAAAACATCACTTTTGATAAACACCTCAGAAATAAAAAAGAAACACATATTCCTGTTCCCCACGGGCTGGAAAGCCGAATTCTTGATTGATTTTCGATTCCGAGCTTTCCCTGAAGAGCTAGCCCAAGGTCTAACACAGCATTCGCCTTAGGACTCAATTCAGCCCAAAAACATCACTTTTGACAAACACCTCAGAAATGAAAAAGAAACACATATTTTTGTTCCCCACGGGCTGGTAAGCCGAATTCTCGCTTTAATTTCGATTCCGAGCCTTCCCTGAAGAGCTAGCCCAAGGTCTAAAACAGCATTCGCGTTATATCTCAATTCAGCCCAAAAACATCACTTTTGACAAAGAGCTCAGAAATGAAAAAGAAACACATATTCCTGTTCCCCACGGGCTGGAAAGCCGAATTCTTGATTGATTTTCGATTCTGAGCTTTCCCTGAAGAGCTAGCCCAAGGTCTAAAAGAGCATTCGCGTTATATTTCAATTCAGCCCAAAAACATCACTTTTGACAATCACCTCAGAAATGAAAAAGAAACACATATTCCTGTTCCCCACGGGCTGGAAAGCCGAATTCTTGATTGATTTTCGATTCAGAGCTTTCCCTGAAGAGCTAGCCCAAGGTCTAACAGAGCATTTGCCTTAGGACTCAATTCAGCCCAAAAACATCACTTTTGAGAAACACCTCAGAAATGAAAAAGAAACACATATTCCTGTTCCCTACGGGCTGGAAAGCCGAATTCTCGCTTGATTTCCGATTCAGAGCTTTCCCTGAAGAGCTAGCCCAAGGTCTAACACAGCATTCACCTAAGTTCTCAATCCAGCCCAAAAACATCACTTTTGACAAAGAGCTCAGAAATGAAAAAGAAACACATATTTCTGTTCCCTACGGGCTGGAAAGCCGAATTCTCGCTTGATTTTCGATGACGAGCTTTTCCTGAAGAGCTAGCCCCAGGTCTAAAACAGCATTCGCGTTATATTTCAATTCAGCCCAAAAACATCACTTTTGATAAACACCTCAGAAATAAAAAAGAAACACATATTCCTGTTCCCCACGGGCTGGAAAGCCGAATTCTCGCTTGATTTCCGATTCCGAGCTTTCCCTGAAGAGCTAGCCCAAGGTCTAACACAGCATTCACCTAAGTTCTCAATCCAGCCCAAAAACATCACTTTTGACAAACACCTCAGAAATGAAAAAGAAACACATATTCCTGTTCCCCACGGGCTGGAAAGCCGAATTCTTGATTGATTTTCGATTCCGAGCTTTCCCTGAAGAGCTAGCCCAAGGTCTAAAAGAGCATTCGCGTTATATTTCAATTCAGCCCAAAAACATCACTTTTGACAAACACCTCAGAAATGAAAAAGAAACACATATTCCTGTTCCCCACGGGCTGGAAAGCCGAATTCTTGATTGATTTTCGATTCCGAGCTTTCCCTGAAGAGCTAGCCCAAGGTCTAACACAGCATTCACCTAAGTTCTCAATTCAGCCCAAAAACATCACTTTTGAGAAACACCTCAGAAATGAAAAAGAAACACATATTCCTCTTCCCCACGGGCTGGTAAGCCGATCTCTTGCTTGATTTTCGATTCTGAGCTTTCCCTGAAGAGCTAGCCCAAGGTCTAAAAGAGCATTCGCATTATATTTCAATTCAGCCCAAAAACATCACTTTTGAGAAACACCTCAGAAATGAAAAAGAAACACATATTCCTGTTCCCTACGGGCTGGAAAGCCGAATTCTCGCTTGATTTCCGATTCAGAGCTTTCCCTGAAGAGCTAGCCCAAGGTCTAACACAGCATTCACCTAAGTTCTCAATCCAGCCCAAAAACATCACTTTTGACAAAGAGCTCAGAAATGAAAAAGAAACACATATTTCTGTTCCCCATGGGTTGGTAAGCCGAATTCTCGCTTTAATTTCGATTCCGAGCCTTCCCTGAAGAGCTAGTCCAAGGTCTAAAACAGCATTCGCGTTATATCTTAATTCAGCCCAAAAACATCACTTTTGAGAAACACCTCAGAAATGAAAAAGAAACACATATTCCTGTTCCCCACGGGCTGGAAAGCCAAATTCTTGCTTGATTTCCGATTACAAGCCTTCCCTGAAGAGCTAGCCCAAGGTCTAACACAGCATTCACCTAAGTTCTCAATTCAGCCCAAAAACATCACTTTTGACAAACACCTCAGAAATGAAAAAGAAACACATATTCCTGTTCCCCACGGGCTGGTAAGCCGAATTCTCGCTTGATTTTCGATTCCGAGCTTTCCCTGAAGAGCTAGCCCAAGGTCTAAAACAGCATTCGCGTTATTTCTCAATTCAGCCCAAAAACATCACTTTTGACAAACACCTCAGAAATGAAAAAGAAACACATATTCCTGTTCCCCACGGGCTGGTAAGCCGAATTCTTGATTGATTTTCGATGACGAGCTTTTCCTGAAGAGCTAGCCCCAGGTCTAAAACAGAATTCGCGTTATATTTCAATTCAGCCCAAAAACATCACTTTTGATAAACACCTCAGAAATAAAAAAGAAACACATATTCCTTTTCCCCACGGGCTGGAAAGCCGAATTCTTGATTGATTTTCGATTCCGAGCTTTCCCTGAAGAGCTAGCCCAAGCTCTAACAGAGCATTTGCCTTAGGACTCAATTCAGCCCAAAAACATCACTTTTGAGAAACACCTCAGAAATGAAAAAGAAACACATATTCCTGTTCCCTACGGGCTGGAAAGCCGAATTCTCGCTTGATTTCCGATTCCGAGCTTTCCCTGAAGAGCTAGCCCCAGGTCTAAAACAGCATTCGCGTTATTTCTCAATTCAGCCCAAAAACATCACTTTTGACAAACACCTCAGAAATGAAAAAGAAACACATATTCCTGTTCCCCACGGGCTGGAAAGCCGAATTCTTGATTGATTTTCGATTCTGAGCTTTCCCTGAAGAGCTAGCCCAAGGTCTAAAAGAGCATTCGCGTTATATTTCAATTCAGCCCAAAAACATCACTTTTGACAATCACCTCAGAAATGAAAAAGAAACACATATTCCTGTTCCCCACGGGCTGGAAAGCCGAATTCTTGATTGATTTTCGATTCAGAGCTTTCCCTGAAGAGCTAGCCCAAGGTCTAACAGAGCATTTGCCTTAGGACTCAATTCAGCCCAAAAACATCACTTTTGAGAAACACCTCAGAAATGAAAAAGAAACACATATTCCTGTTCCCTACGGGCTGGAAAGCCGAATTCTCGCTTGATTTCCGATTCAGAGCTTTCCCTGAAGAGCTAGCCCAAGGTCTAACACAGCATTCACCTAAGTTCTCAATCCAGCCCAAAAACATCACTTTTGACAAAGAGCTCAGAAATGAAAAAGAAACACATATTTCTGTTCCCTACGGGCTGGAAAGCCGAATTCTCGCTTGATTTTCGATGACGAGCTTTTCCTGAAGAGCTAGCCCCAGGTCTAAAACAGCATTCGCGTTATATTTCAATTCAGCCCAAAAACATCACTTTTGATAAACACCTCAGAAATAAAAAAGAAACACATATTCCTGTTCCCCACGGGCTGGAAAGCCGAATTCTCGCTTGATTTCCGATTCCGAGCTTTCCCTGAAGAGCTAGCCCAAGGTCTAACACAGCATTCACCTAAGTTCTCAATCCAGCCCAAAAACATCACTTTTGACAAACACCTCAGAAATGAAAAAGAAACACATATTCCTGTTCCCCACGGGCTGGAAAGCCGAATTCTTGATTGATTTTCGATTCCGAGCTTTCCCTGAAGAGCTAGCCCAAGGTCTAAAAGAGCATTCGCGTTATATTTCAATTCAGCCCAAAAACATCACTTTTGACAAACACCTCAGAAATGAAAAAGAAACACATATTCCTGTTCCCCACGGGCTGGAAAGCCGAATTCTTGATTGATTTTCGATTCCGAGCTTTCCCTGAAGAGCTAGCCCAAGGTCTAACACAGCATTCACCTAAGTTCTCAATTCAGCCCAAAAACATCACTTTTGAGAAACACCTCAGAAATGAAAAAGAAACACATATTCCTCTTCCCCACGGGCTGGTAAGCCGATCTCTTGCTTGATTTTCGATTCTGAGCTTTCCCTGAAGAGCTAGCCCAAGGTCTAAAAGAGCATTCGCATTATATTTCAATTCAGCCCAAAAACATCACTTTTGAGAAACACCTCAGAAATGAAAAAGAAACACATATTCCTGTTCCCTACGGGCTGGAAAGCCGAATTCTCGCTTGATTTCCGATTCAGAGCTTTCCCTGAAGAGCTAGCCCAAGGTCTAACACAGCATTCACCTAAGTTCTCAATTCAGCCCAAAAACATCACTTTTGACAAAGAGCTCAGAAATGAAAAAGAAACACATATTTCTGTTCCCCATGGGTTGGTAAGCCGAATTCTCGCTTTAATTTCGATTCCGAGCCTTCCCTGAAGAGCTAGTCCAAGGTCTAAAACAGCATTCGCGTTATATCTTAATTCAGCCCAAAAACATCACTTTTGAGAAACACCTCAGAAATGAAAAAGAAACACATATTCCTGTTCCCCACGGGCTGGAAAGCCAAATTCTTGCTTGATTTCCGATTACAAGCCTTCCCTGAAGAGCTAGCCCAAGGTCTAACACAGCATTCACCTAAGTTCTCAATTCAGCCCAAAAACATCACTTTTGACAAACACCTCAGAAATGAAAAAGAAACACATATTCCTGTTCCCCACGGGCTGGTAAGCCGAATTCTCGCTTGATTTTCGATTCCGAGCTTTCCCTGAAGAGCTAGCCCAAGGTCTAAAACAGCATTCGCGTTATTTCTCAATTCAGCCCAAAAACATCACTTTTGACAAACACCTCAGAAATGAAAAAGAAACACATATTCCTGTTCCCCACGGGCTGGTAAGCCGAATTCTTGATTGATTTTCGATGACGAGCTTTTCCTGAAGAGCTAGCCCCAGGTCTAAAACAGAATTCGCGTTATATTTCAATTCAGCCCAAAAACATCACTTTTGATAAACACCTCAGAAATAAAAAAGAAACACATATTCCTTTTCCCCACGGGCTGGAAAGCCGAATTCTTGATTGATTTTCGATTCCGAGCTTTCCCTGAAGAGCTAGCCCAAGCTCTAACAGAGCATTTGCCTTAGGACTCAATTCAGCCCAAAAACATCACTTTTGAGAAACACCTCAGAAATGAAAAAGAAACACATATTCCTGTTCCCTACGGGCTGGAAAGCCGAATTCTCGCTTGATTTCCGATTCCGAGCTTTCCCTGAAGAGCTAGCCCCAGGTCTAAAACAGCATTCGCGTTATTTCTCAATTCAGCCCAAAAACATCACTTTTGACAAACACCTCAGAAATGAAAAAGAAACACATATTCCTGTTCCCCACGGGCTGGTAAGCCGAATTCTTGATTGATTTTCGATGACGAGCTTTTCCTGAAGAGCTAGCCCCAGGTCTAAAACAGCATTCGCGTTATATTTCAATTCAGCCCAAAAACATCACTTTTGATAAACACCTCAGAAATAAAAAAGAAACACATATTCCTGTTCCCCACGGGCTGGAAAGCCGAATTCTCGCTTGATTTCCGATTCCGAGCTTTCCCTGAAGAGCTAGCCCAAAGTCTAACACAGCATTCACCTAAGTTCTCAATCCAGCCCAAAAACATCACTTTTGACAAAGAGCTCAGAAATGAAAAAGAAACACATATTCCTGTTCCCCACGGGATGGAAAGCCGAATTCTTGATTGATTTTCGATTCCGAGCTTTTCTTGAAGAGCTAGCCCCAGGTCTAAAACAGCATTCGCGTTATATTTCAATTCAGCCCAAAAACATCACTTTTGATAAACACCTCAGAAATAAAAAAGAAACACATATTCCTGTTCCCCACGGGCTGGTAAGCCGAATACTCGCTTGATTTTCAATTTCGAGCTTTCCCTGAAGAGCTAGCCCAAGGTCTAAAACAGCATTCGCGTTATATCTGAATTCAGTCCAAAAACATCACTTTTGACAAACACCTCAGAAATGAAAAAGAAACACATATTCCTGTTCCCCATGGCCTGGAAATCCGAATTCTCGCTTGATTTTCGATTCCGAGCCTTCCCTGAAGAGCTAGCCCAAGGTATAACACAGCATTCACCTAAGTTCCCAATTCAACCAAAAAACATCACTTTTGACAAACACCTCAGAAATGAAAAAGAAACACATATTCCTGTTCCCCATGGGCTGGAAAGCCGAATTCTCACTTGATTTTCGATTCCGAGCCTTCCCTGAAGAGCTAGCCCAAGGTCTAACACATCATTCGCCTTAGGATTCAATTCAGCCCAAAAACATCACTTTTGACAAACTCCTCAGAAATGAAAAGGAAACACATATTCCTGTTCCCCACGGGCTGGAAAGCCGAATTCTCGTTTGATTTTCGATTCCGAGCTTTTCCTGAAGAGCTAGCCCAAGGTCTAAAACAGCATTCGCGTTATATTTCAATTCAGCCGAAAAACATCACTTTTGACAAACACCTCAGAAATGAAAAAGAAACACATATTTCTGTTCCCCACGGGCTGGTAAGCCGAATTCTTGATTGATTTTCGATGACGAGCTTTTCCTGAAGAGCTAGCCCCAGGTCTAAAACAGCATTCGCGTTATATTTCAATTCAGCCCAAAAACATCACTTTTGATAAACACCTTAGAAATAAAAAAGAAACACATATTCCTGTTCCCCACGGGCTGGAAAGCCGAATTCTCACTTGATTTTCGATTCCGAGCCTTCCCTGAAGAGCTAGCCCAAGGTCTAACACATCATTCGCCTTAGGATTCAATTCAGCCCAAAAACATCACTTTTGACAAACACCTCAGAAATGAAAAAGAAACACATATTCCTGTTCCCCACGGGCTGGAAAGCCGAATTCTCGCTTGATTTCCGATTCCGAGCCTTCCCTGAAGAGCTAGCCCAAGGTCTAAAACAGCATTCGCGTTATATCTCAATTCAGCCCAAAAACATCACTTTTGACAAAGAGCTCAGAAATGAAAAAGAAACACATATTCCTGTTCCCCACGGGATGGAAAGCTGAATTCTTGATTGATTTTCGATTCCGAGCTTTTCTTGAAGACCTAGCCCCAGGTCTAAAACAGCATTCGCGTTATATTTCAATTCAGCCCAAAAACATCACTTTTGATAAACACCTCAGAAATAAAAAAGAAACACATATTCCTGTTCCCCACGGGCTGGAAAGCCGAATTCTTGATTGATTTTCGATTCCGAGCTTTCCCTGAAGAGCTAGCCCAAGGTCTAAAACAGCATTCGCCTTAGGACTCAATTCAGCCCAAAAACATCACTTTTGATAAACACCTCAGAAATAAAAAAGAAACACATATTCCTGTTCCCCACGGGCTGGAAAGCCGAATTCTTGATTGATTTTCGATTCCGAGCTTTCCCTGAAGAGCTAGCCCAAGGTCTAACACAGCATTCGCCTTAGGACTCAATTCAGCCCAAAAACATCACTTTTGACAAACACCTCAGAAATGAAAAAGAAACACATATTTTTGTTCCCCACGGGCTGGTAAGCCGAATTCTCGCTTTAATTTCGATTCCGAGCCTTCCCTGAAGAGCTAGCCCAAGGTCTAAAACAGCATTCGCGTTATATCTCAATTCAGCCCAAAAACATCACTTTTGACAAAGAGCTCAGAAATGAAAAAGAAACACATATTCCTGTTCCCCACGGGCTGGAAAGCCGAATTCTTGATTGATTTTCGATTCTGAGCTTTCCCTGAAGAGCTAGCCCAAGGTCTAAAAGAGCATTCGCGTTATATTTCAATTCAGCCCAAAAACATCACTTTTGACAAACACCTCAGAAATGAAAAAGAAACACATATTCCTGTTCCCCACGGGCTGGAAAGCCGAATTCTTGATTGATTTTCGATTCAGAGCTTTCCCTGAAGAGCTAGCCCAAGGTCTAACAGAGCATTTGCCTTAGGACTCAATTCAGCCCAAAAACATCACTTTTGAGAAACACCTCAGAAATGAAAAAGAAACACATATTCCTGTTCCCTACGGGCTGGAAAGCCGAATTCTCGCTTGATTTCCGATTCAGAGCTTTCCCTGAAGAGCTAGCCCAAGGTCTAACACAGCATTCACCTAAGTTCTCAATCCAGCCCAAAAACATCACTTTTGACAAAGAGCTCAGAAATGAAAAAGAAACACATATTTCTGTTCCCTACGGGCTGGAAAGCCGAATTCTCGCTTGATTTTCGATGACGAGCTTTTCCTGAAGAGCTAGCCCCAGGTCTAAAACAGCATTCGCGTTATATTTCAATTCAGCCCAAAAACATCACTTTTGATAAACACCTCAGAAATAAAAAAGAAACACATATTCCTGTTCCCCACGGGCTGGAAAGCCGAATTCTCGCTTGATTTCCGATTCCGAGCTTTCCCTGAAGAGCTAGCCCAAGGTCTAACACAGCATTCACCTAAGTTCTCAATCCAGCCCAAAAACATCACTTTTGACAAACACCTCAGAAATGAAAAAGAAACACATATTCCTGTTCCCCACGGGCTGGAAAGCCGAATTCTTGATTGATTTTCGATTCCGAGCTTTCCCTGAAGAGCTAGCCCAAGGTCTAAAAGAGCATTCGCGTTATATTTCAATTCAGCCCAAAAACATCACTTTTGACAAACACCTCAGAAATGAAAAAGAAACACATATTCCTGTTCCCCACGGGCTGGAAAGCCGAATTCTTGATTGATTTTCGATTCCGAGCTTTCCCTGAAGAGCTAGCCCAAGGTCTAACACAGCATTCACCTAAGTTCTCAATTCAGCCCAAAAACATCACTTTTGAGAAACACCTCAGAAATGAAAAAGAAACACATATTCCTCTTCCCCACGGGCTGGTAAGCCGATCTCTTGCTTGATTTTCGATTCTGAGCTTTCCCTGAAGAGCTAGCCCAAGGTCTAAAAGAGCATTCGCATTATATTTCAATTCAGCCCAAAAACATCACTTTTGAGAAACACCTCAGAAATGAAAAAGAAACACATATTCCTGTTCCCTACGGGCTGGAAAGCCGAATTCTCGCTTGATTTCCGATTCAGAGCTTTCCCTGAAGAGCTAGCCCAAGGTCTAACACAGCATTCACCTAAGTTCTCAATCCAGCCCAAAAACATCACTTTTGACAAAGAGCTCAGAAATGAAAAAGAAACACATATTTCTGTTCCCCATGGGTTGGTAAGCCGAATTCTCGCTTTAATTTCGATTCCGAGCCTTCCCTGAAGAGCTAGTCCAAGGTCTAAAACAGCATTCGCGTTATATCTTAATTCAGCCCAAAAACATCACTTTTGAGAAACACCTCAGAAATGAAAAAGAAACACATATTCCTGTTCCCCACGGGCTGGAAAGCCAAATTCTTGCTTGATTTCCGATTACAAGCCTTCCCTGAAGAGCTAGCCCAAGGTCTAACACAGCATTCACCTAAGTTCTCAATTCAGCCCAAAAACATCACTTTTGACAAACACCTCAGAAATGAAAAAGAAACACATATTCCTGTTCCCCACGGGCTGGTAAGCCGAATTCTCGCTTGATTTTCGATTCCGAGCTTTCCCTGAAGAGCTAGCCCAAGGTCTAAAACAGCATTCGCGTTATTTCTCAATTCAGCCCAAAAACATCACTTTTGACAAACACCTCAGAAATGAAAAAGAAACACATATTCCTGTTCCCCACGGGCTGGTAAGCCGAATTCTTGATTGATTTTCGATGACGAGCTTTTCCTGAAGAGCTAGCCCCAGGTCTAAAACAGAATTCGCGTTATATTTCAATTCAGCCCAAAAACATCACTTTTGATAAACACCTCAGAAATAAAAAAGAAACACATATTCCTTTTCCCCACGGGCTGGAAAGCCGAATTCTTGATTGATTTTCGATTCCGAGCTTTCCCTGAAGAGCTAGCCCAAGCTCTAACAGAGCATTTGCCTTAGGACTCAATTCAGCCCAAAAACATCACTTTTGAGAAACACCTCAGAAATGAAAAAGAAACACATATTCCTGTTCCCTACGGGCTGGAAAGCCGAATTCTCGCTTGATTTCCGATTCCGAGCTTTCCCTGAAGAGCTAGCCCCAGGTCTAAAACAGCATTCGCGTTATTTCTCAATTCAGCCCAAAAACATCACTTTTGACAAACACCTCAGAAATGAAAAAGAAACACATATTCCTGTTCCCCACGGGCTGGAAAGCCGAATTCTTGATTGATTTTCGATTCTGAGCTTTCCCTGAAGAGCTAGCCCAAGGTCTAAAAGAGCATTCGCGTTATATTTCAATTCAGCCCAAAAACATCACTTTTGACAATCACCTCAGAAATGAAAAAGAAACACATATTCCTGTTCCCCACGGGCTGGAAAGCCGAATTCTTGATTGATTTTCGATTCAGAGCTTTCCCTGAAGAGCTAGCCCAAGGTCTAACAGAGCATTTGCCTTAGGACTCAATTCAGCCCAAAAACATCACTTTTGAGAAACACCTCAGAAATGAAAAAGAAACACATATTCCTGTTCCCTACGGGCTGGAAAGCCGAATTCTCGCTTGATTTCCGATTCAGAGCTTTCCCTGAAGAGCTAGCCCAAGGTCTAACACAGCATTCACCTAAGTTCTCAATCCAGCCCAAAAACATCACTTTTGACAAAGAGCTCAGAAATGAAAAAGAAACACATATTTCTGTTCCCTACGGGCTGGAAAGCCGAATTCTCGCTTGATTTTCGATGACGAGCTTTTCCTGAAGAGCTAGCCCCAGGTCTAAAACAGCATTCGCGTTATATTTCAATTCAGCCCAAAAACATCACTTTTGATAAACACCTCAGAAATAAAAAAGAAACACATATTCCTGTTCCCCACGGGCTGGAAAGCCGAATTCTCGCTTGATTTCCGATTCCGAGCTTTCCCTGAAGAGCTAGCCCAAGGTCTAACACAGCATTCACCTAAGTTCTCAATCCAGCCCAAAAACATCACTTTTGACAAACACCTCAGAAATGAAAAAGAAACACATATTCCTGTTCCCCACGGGCTGGAAAGCCGAATTCTTGATTGATTTTCGATTCCGAGCTTTCCCTGAAGAGCTAGCCCAAGGTCTAAAAGAGCATTCGCGTTATATTTCAATTCAGCCCAAAAACATCACTTTTGACAAACACCTCAGAAATGAAAAAGAAACACATATTCCTGTTCCCCACGGGCTGGAAAGCCGAATTCTTGATTGATTTTCGATTCCGAGCTTTCCCTGAAGAGCTAGCCCAAGGTCTAACACAGCATTCACCTAAGTTCTCAATTCAGCCCAAAAACATCACTTTTGAGAAACACCTCAGAAATGAAAAAGAAACACATATTCCTCTTCCCCACGGGCTGGTAAGCCGATCTCTTGCTTGATTTTCGATTCTGAGCTTTCCCTGAAGAGCTAGCCCAAGGTCTAAAAGAGCATTCGCATTATATTTCAATTCAGCCCAAAAACATCACTTTTGAGAAACACCTCAGAAATGAAAAAGAAACACATATTCCTGTTCCCTACGGGCTGGAAAGCCGAATTCTCGCTTGATTTCCGATTCAGAGCTTTCCCTGAAGAGCTAGCCCAAGGTCTAACACAGCATTCACCTAAGTTCTCAATCCAGCCCAAAAACATCACTTTTGACAAAGAGCTCAGAAATGAAAAAGAAACACATATTTCTGTTCCCCATGGGTTGGTAAGCCGAATTCTCGCTTTAATTTCGATTCCGAGCCTTCCCTGAAGAGCTAGTCCAAGGTCTAAAACAGCATTCGCGTTATATCTTAATTCAGCCCAAAAACATCACTTTTGAGAAACACCTCAGAAATGAAAAAGAAACACATATTCCTGTTCCCCACGGGCTGGAAAGCCAAATTCTTGCTTGATTTCCGATTACAAGCCTTCCCTGAAGAGCTAGCCCAAGGTCTAACACAGCATTCACCTAAGTTCTCAATTCAGCCCAAAAACATCACTTTTGACAAACACCTCAGAAATGAAAAAGAAACACATATTCCTGTTCCCCACGGGCTGGTAAGCCGAATTCTCGCTTGATTTTCGATTCCGAGCTTTCCCTGAAGAGCTAGCCCAAGGTCTAAAACAGCATTCGCGTTATTTCTCAATTCAGCCCAAAAACATCACTTTTGACAAACACCTCAGAAATGAAAAAGAAACACATATTCCTGTTCCCCACGGGCTGGTAAGCCGAATTCTTGATTGATTTTCGATGACGAGCTTTTCCTGAAGAGCTAGCCCCAGGTCTAAAACAGAATTCGCGTTATATTTCAATTCAGCCCAAAAACATCACTTTTGATAAACACCTCAGAAATGAAAAAGAAACACATATTCCTGTTCCCCACGGGCTGGAAAGCCGAATTCTTGATTGATTTTCGATTCAGAGCTTTCCCTGAAGAGCTAGCCCAAGGTCTAACAGAGCATTTGCCTTAGGACTCAATTCAGCCCAAAAACATCACTTTTGAGAAACACCTCAGAAATGAAAAAGAAACACATATTCCTGTTCCCTACGGGCTGGAAAGCCGAATTCTCGCTTGATTTCCGATTCAGAGCTTTCCCTGAAGAGCTAGCCCAAGGTCTAACACAGCATTCACCTAAGTTCTCAATCCAGCCCAAAAACATCACTTTTGACAAAGAGCTCAGAAATGAAAAAGAAACACATATTTCTGTTCCCTACGGGCTGGAAAGCCGAATTCTCGCTTGATTTTCGATGACGAGCTTTTCCTGAAGAGCTAGCCCCAGGTCTAAAACAGCATTCGCGTTATATTTCAATTCAGCCCAAAAACATCACTTTTGATAAACACCTCAGAAATAAAAAAGAAACACATATTCCTGTTCCCCACGGGCTGGAAAGCCGAATTCTCGCTTGATTTCCGATTCCGAGCTTTCCCTGAAGAGCTAGCCCAAGGTCTAACACAGCATTCACCTAAGTTCTCAATCCAGCCCAAAAACATCACTTTTGACAAACACCTCAGAAATGAAAAAGAAACACATATTCCTGTTCCCCACGGGCTGGAAAGCCGAATTCTTGATTGATTTTCGATTCCGAGCTTTCCCTGAAGAGCTAGCCCAAGGTCTAAAAGAGCATTCGCGTTATATTTCAATTCAGCCCAAAAACATCACTTTTGACAAACACCTCAGAAATGAAAAAGAAACACATATTCCTGTTCCCCACGGGCTGGAAAGCCGAATTCTTGATTGATTTTCGATTCCGAGCTTTCCCTGAAGAGCTAGCCCAAGGTCTAACACAGCATTCACCTAAGTTCTCAATTCAGCCCAAAAACATCACTTTTGAGAAACACCTCAGAAATGAAAAAGAAACACATATTCCTCTTCCCCACGGGCTGGTAAGCCGATCTCTTGCTTGATTTTCGATTCTGAGCTTTCCCTGAAGAGCTAGCCCAAGGTCTAAAAGAGCATTCGCATTATATTTCAATTCAGCCCAAAAACATCACTTTTGAGAAACACCTCAGAAATGAAAAAGAAACACATATTCCTGTTCCCTACGGGCTGGAAAGCCGAATTCTCGCTTGATTTCCGATTCAGAGCTTTCCCTGAAGAGCTAGCCCAAGGTCTAACACAGCATTCACCTAAGTTCTCAATCCAGCCCAAAAACATCACTTTTGACAAAGAGCTCAGAAATGAAAAAGAAACACATATTTCTGTTCCCCATGGGTTGGTAAGCCGAATTCTCGCTTTAATTTCGATTCCGAGCCTTCCCTGAAGAGCTAGTCCAAGGTCTAAAACAGCATTCGCGTTATATCTTAATTCAGCCCAAAAACATCACTTTTGAGAAACACCTCAGAAATGAAAAAGAAACACATATTCCTGTTCCCCACGGGCTGGAAAGCCAAATTCTTGCTTGATTTCCGATTACAAGCCTTCCCTGAAGAGCTAGCCCAAGGTCTAACACAGCATTCACCTAAGTTCTCAATTCAGCCCAAAAACATCACTTTTGACAAACACCTCAGAAATGAAAAAGAAACACATATTCCTGTTCCCCACGGGCTGGTAAGCCGAATTCTCGCTTGATTTTCGATTCCGAGCTTTCCCTGAAGAGCTAGCCCAAGGTCTAAAACAGCATTCGCGTTATTTCTCAATTCAGCCCAAAAACATCACTTTTGACAAACACCTCAGAAATGAAAAAGAAACACATATTCCTGTTCCCCACGGGCTGGTAAGCCGAATTCTTGATTGATTTTCGATGACGAGCTTTTCCTGAAGAGCTAGCCCCAGGTCTAAAACAGAATTCGCGTTATATTTCAATTCAGCCCAAAAACATCACTTTTGATAAACACCTCAGAAATAAAAAAGAAACACATATTCCTTTTCCCCACGGGCTGGAAAGCCGAATTCTTGATTGATTTTCGATTCCGAGCTTTCCCTGAAGAGCTAGCCCAAGCTCTAACAGAGCATTTGCCTTAGGACTCAATTCAGCCCAAAAACATCACTTTTGAGAAACACCTCAGAAATGAAAAAGAAACACATATTCCTGTTCCCTACGGGCTGGAAAGCCGAATTCTCGCTTGATTTCCGATTCCGAGCTTTCCCTGAAGAGCTAGCCCCAGGTCTAAAACAGCATTCGCGTTATTTCTCAATTCAGCCCAAAAACATCACTTTTGACAAACACCTCAGAAATGAAAAAGAAACACATATTCCTGTTCCCCACGGGCTGGTAAGCCGAATTCTTGATTGATTTTCGATGACGAGCTTTTCCTGAAGAGCTAGCCCCAGGTCTAAAACAGCATTCGCGTTATATTTCAATTCAGCCCAAAAACATCACTTTTGATAAACACCTCAGAAATAAAAAAGAAACACATATTCCTGTTCCCCACGGGCTGGAAAGCCGAATTCTCGCTTGATTTCCGATTCCGAGCTTTCCCTGAAGAGCTAGCCCAAAGTCTAACACAGCATTCACCTAAGTTCTCAATCCAGCCCAAAAACATCACTTTTGACAAAGAGCTCAGAAATGAAAAAGAAACACATATTCCTGTTCCCCACGGGATGGAAAGCCGAATTCTTGATTGATTTTCGATTCCGAGCTTTTCTTGAAGAGCTAGCCCCAGGTCTAAAACAGCATTCGCGTTATATTTCAATTCAGCCCAAAAACATCACTTTTGATAAACACCTCAGAAATAAAAAAGAAACACATATTCCTGTTCCCCACGGGCTGGTAAGCCGAATACTCGCTTGATTTTCAATTTCGAGCTTTCCCTGAAGAGCTAGCCCAAGGTCTAAAACAGCATTCGCGTTATATCTGAATTCAGTCCAAAAACATCACTTTTGACAAACACCTCAGAAATGAAAAAGAAACACATATTCCTGTTCCCCATGGCCTGGAAATCCGAATTCTCGCTTGATTTTCGATTCCGAGCCTTCCCTGAAGAGCTAGCCCAAGGTATAACACAGCATTCACCTAAGTTCCCAATTCAACCAAAAAACATCACTTTTGACAAACACCTCAGAAATGAAAAAGAAACACATATTCCTGTTCCCCATGGGCTGGAAAGCCGAATTCTCACTTGATTTTCGATTCCGAGCCTTCCCTGAAGAGCTAGCCCAAGGTCTAACACATCATTCGCCTTAGGATTCAATTCAGCCCAAAAACATCACTTTTGACAAACTCCTCAGAAATGAAAAGGAAACACATATTCCTGTTCCCCACGGGCTGGAAAGCCGAATTCTCGTTTGATTTTCGATTCCGAGCTTTTCCTGAAGAGCTAGCCCAAGGTCTAAAACAGCATTCGCGTTATATTTCAATTCAGCCGAAAAACATCACTTTTGACAAACACCTCAGAAATGAAAAAGAAACACATATTTCTGTTCCCCACGGGCTGGTAAGCCGAATTCTTGATTGATTTTCGATGACGAGCTTTTCCTGAAGAGCTAGCCCCAGGTCTAAAACAGCATTCGCGTTATATTTCAATTCAGCCCAAAAACATCACTTTTGATAAACACCTTAGAAATAAAAAAGAAACACATATTCCTGTTCCCCACGGGCTGGAAAGCCGAATTCTCACTTGATTTTCGATTCCGAGCCTTCCCTGAAGAGCTAGCCCAAGGTCTAACACATCATTCGCCTTAGGATTCAATTCAGCCCAAAAACATCACTTTTGACAAACACCTCAGAAATGAAAAAGAAACACATATTCCTGTTCCCCACGGGCTGGAAAGCCGAATTCTCGCTTGATTTCCGATTCCGAGCCTTCCCTGAAGAGCTAGCCCAAGGTCTAAAACAGCATTCGCGTTATATCTCAATTCAGCCCAAAAACATCACTTTTGACAAAGAGCTCAGAAATGAAAAAGAAACACATATTCCTGTTCCCCACGGGATGGAAAGCTGAATTCTTGATTGATTTTCGATTCCGAGCTTTTCTTGAAGACCTAGCCCCAGGTCTAAAACAGCATTCGCGTTATATTTCAATTCAGCCCAAAAACATCACTTTTGATAAACACCTCAGAAATAAAAAAGAAACACATATTCCTGTTCCCCACGGGCTGGAAAGCCGAATTCTTGATTGATTTTCGATTCCGAGCTTTCCCTGAAGAGCTAGCCCAAGGTCTAAAACAGCATTCGCCTTAGGACTCAATTCAGCCCAAAAACATCACTTTTGATAAACACCTCAGAAATAAAAAAGAAACACATATTCCTGTTCCCCACGGGCTGGAAAGCCGAATTCTTGATTGATTTTCGATTCCGAGCTTTCCCTGAAGAGCTAGCCCAAGGTCTAACACAGCATTCGCCTTAGGACTCAATTCAGCCCAAAAACATCACTTTTGACAAACACCTCAGAAATGAAAAAGAAACACATATTTTTGTTCCCCACGGGCTGGTAAGCCGAATTCTCGCTTTAATTTCGATTCCGAGCCTTCCCTGAAGAGCTAGCCCAAGGTCTAAAACAGCATTCGCGTTATATCTCAATTCAGCCCAAAAACATCACTTTTGACAAAGAGCTCAGAAATGAAAAAGAAACACATATTCCTGTTCCCCACGGGCTGGAAAGCCGAATTCTTGATTGATTTTCGATTCTGAGCTTTCCCTGAAGAGCTAGCCCAAGGTCTAAAAGAGCATTCGCGTTATATTTCAATTCAGCCCAAAAACATCACTTTTGACAAACACCTCAGAAATGAAAAAGAAACACATATTCCTGTTCCCCACGGGCTGGAAAGCCGAATTCTTGATTGATTTTCGATTCAGAGCTTTCCCTGAAGAGCTAGCCCAAGGTCTAACAGAGCATTTGCCTTAGGACTCAATTCAGCCCAAAAACATCACTTTTGAGAAACACCTCAGAAATGAAAAAGAAACACATATTCCTGTTCCCTACGGGCTGGAAAGCCGAATTCTCGCTTGATTTCCGATTCAGAGCTTTCCCTGAAGAGCTAGCCCAAGGTCTAACACAGCATTCACCTAAGTTCTCAATCCAGCCCAAAAACATCACTTTTGACAAAGAGCTCAGAAATGAAAAAGAAACACATATTTCTGTTCCCTACGGGCTGGAAAGCCGAATTCTCGCTTGATTTTCGATGACGAGCTTTTCCTGAAGAGCTAGCCCCAGGTCTAAAACAGCATTCGCGTTATATTTCAATTCAGCCCAAAAACATCACTTTTGATAAACACCTCAGAAATAAAAAAGAAACACATATTCCTGTTCCCCACGGGCTGGAAAGCCGAATTCTCGCTTGATTTCCGATTCCGAGCTTTCCCTGAAGAGCTAGCCCAAGGTCTAACACAGCATTCACCTAAGTTCTCAATCCAGCCCAAAAACATCACTTTTGACAAACACCTCAGAAATGAAAAAGAAACACATATTCCTGTTCCCCACGGGCTGGAAAGCCGAATTCTTGATTGATTTTCGATTCCGAGCTTTCCCTGAAGAGCTAGCCCAAGGTCTAAAAGAGCATTCGCGTTATATTTCAATTCAGCCCAAAAACATCACTTTTGACAAACACCTCAGAAATGAAAAAGAAACACATATTCCTGTTCCCCACGGGCTGGAAAGCCGAATTCTTGATTGATTTCCGATTCAGAGCTTTCCCTGAAGAGCTAGCCCAAGGTCTAACAGAGCATTTGCCTTAGGACTCAATTCAGCCCAAAAACATCACTTTTGAGAAACACCTCAGAAATGAAAAAGAAACACATATTCCTGTTCCCTACGGGCTGGAAAGCCGAATTCTCGCTTGATTTCCGATTCAGAGCTTTCCCTGAAGAGCTAGCCCAAGGTCTAACACAGCATTCACCTAAGTTCTCAATCCAGCCCAAAAACATCACTTTTGACAAAGAGCTCAGAAATGAAAAAGAAACACATATTTCTGTTCCCCATGGGTTGGTAAGCCGAATTCTCGCTTTAATTTCGTTTCCGAGCCTTCCCTGAAGAGCTAGTCCAAGGTCTAAAACAGCATTCGCGTTATATCTTAATTCAGCCCAAAAACATCACTTTTGAGAAACACCTCAGAAATGAAAAAGAAACACATATTCCTGTTCCCCACGGGCTGGAAAGCCAAATTCTTGCTTGATTTCCGATTACAAGCCTTCCCTGAAGAGCTAGCCCAAGGTCTAACACAGCATTCACCTAAGTTCTCAATTCAGCCCAAAAACATCACTTTTGACAAACACCTCAGAAATGAAAAAGAAACACATATTCCTGTTCCCCACGGGCTGGTAAGCCGAATTCTCGCTTGATTTTCGATTCCGAGCTTTCCCTGAAGAGCTAGCCCAAGGTATAAAACAGCATTCGCGTTATTTCTCAATTCAGCCCAAAAACATCACTTTTGAGAAACACGTCAGAAATGAAAAAGAAACACATATTCCTGTTCCCCACGGGCTGGTAAGCCGAATTCTTGATTGATTTTCGATGACGAGCTTTTCCTGAAGAGCTAGCCCCAGGTCTAAAACAGCATTCGCGTTATATTTCAATTCAGCCCAAAAACATCACTTTTGATAAACACCTCAGAAATAAAAAAGAAACACATATTCCTGTTCCCCACGGGCTGGAAAGCCGAATTCTCGCTTGATTTCCGATTCCGAGCTTTCCCTGAAGAGCTAGCCCACGGTCTAACACAGCATTCACCTAAGTTCTCAATCCAGCCCAAAAACATCACTTTTGACAAAGAGCTCAGAAATGAAAAAGAAACACATATTCCTGTTCCCCACGGGATGGAAAGCCGAATTCTTGATTGATTTTCGATTCCGAGCTTTTCTTGAAGAGCTAGCCCCAGGTCTAAAACAGCATTCGCGTTATATTTCAATTCAGCCCAAAAACATCACTTTTGATAAACACCTCAGAAATAAAAAAGAAACACAAATTCCTGTTCCCCACGGGCTGGAAAGCCGAATTCTTGATTGATTTTCGATTCCGAGCTTTCCCTGAAGAGCTAGCCCAAGGTCTAACACAGCATTCGCCTTAGGACTCAATTCAGCCCAAAAACATCACTTTTGACAAACACCTCAGAAATGAAAAAGAAACACATATTTTTGTTCCCCACGGGCTGGTAAGCCGAATTCTCACTTTAATTTCGATTCCGAGCCTTCCCTGAAGAGCTAGCCCAAGGTCTAAAACAGCATTCGCGTTATATCTCAATTCAGCCCAAAAACATCACTTTTGACAAAGAGCTCAGAAATGAAAAAGAAACACATATTCCTGTTCCCTACGGGCTGGAAAGCCGAATTCTCGCTTGATTTTCGATTCCGAGCTTTCCCTGAAGAGCTAGCCCAAGGTCTAAAAGAGCATTCGCGTTATATTTCAATTCAGCCCAAAAACATCATTTGACAAACACGTCAGAAATGAAAAAGAAACACATATTCCTGTTCCCCACGGGCTGGAAAGCCGAATTCTTGATTGATTTTCGATTCCGAGCTTTCCCTGAAGAGCTAGCCCAAGGTCTAACACAGCATTCACCTAAGTTCTCAATTCAGCCCAAAAACATCACTTTTGACAAACACCTCAGAAATGAAAAAGAAACACATATTCCTCTTCCCCACGGGCTGGTAAGCCGATCTCTTGCTTGATTTTCGATTCTGAGCTTTCCCTGAAGAGCTAGCCCAAGGTCTAAAACAGCATTCGCGTTATATCTTAATTTAGCCCAAAAACATCACTTTTGAGAAACACCTCAGAAATGAAAAAGAAACACATATTCCTGTTCCCCACGGGCTGGAAAGCCAAATTCTTGCTTGATTTCCGATTACAAGCCTTCCCTGAAGAGCTAGCCCAAGGTCTAACACAGCATTCACCTAAGTTCTCAATTCAGCCCAAAAACATCACTTTTGACAAACACCTCAGAAATGAAAAAGAAACACATATTCCTGTTCCCCACGGGCTGGTAAGCCGAATTCTCGCTTGATTTTCGATTCCGAGCTTTCCCTGAAGAGCTAGCCCAAGGTCTAAAACAGCATTCGCGTTATTTCTTAATTCAGCCCAAAAACATCACTTTTGACAAACACCTCAGAAATGAAAAAGAAACACATATTCCTGTTCCCCACGGGCTGGTAAGCCGAATTCTTGATTGATTTTCGATTCCGAGCTTTCCCTGAAGAGCTAGCCCAAGCTCTAACAGAGCATTTGCCTTAGGACTCAATTCAGCCCAAAAACATCACTTTTGAGAAACACCTCAGAAATGAAAAAGAAACACATATTCCTGTTCCCTACGGGCTGGAAAGCCGAATTCTCGCTTGATTTCCGATTCCGAGCTTTCCCTGAAGAGCTAGACCAAGGTCTAACACAGCATTCACCTAAGTTCTCAATCCAGCCCAAAAACATCACTTTTGACAAAGAGCTCAGAAATGAAAAAGAAACACATATTTCTGTTCCCCATGGGTTGGTAAGCCGAATTCTCGCTTTAATTTCGATTCCGAGCCTTCCCTGAAGAGCTAGTCCAAGGTCTAAAACAGCATTCGCGTTATATCTGAATTCAGCCCAAAAACATCACTTTTGACAAAGAGCTCAGAAATGAAAAAGAAAAACATATTCCTGTTCCCCACGGGCTGGAAAGCCGAATTCTCGCTTGATTTTCGATTCCGAGCTTTCCCTGAAGAGCTAGCCCAAGGTCTAACAGAGCATTTGCCTTAGGACTCAATTCAGCCCAAAAACATCACTTTTGAGAAACACCTCAGAAATGAAAAAGAAACACATATTCCTGTTCCCCACGGGCTGGAAAGCCGAATTCTCACTTGATTTTCAATTCCGAGCCTTCCCTGAAGAGCTAGCCCAAGGTCTAACACATCATTCGCCTTAGGATTCAATTCAGCCCAAAAACATCACTTTTGAGAAACACGTCAGAAATGAAAAAGAAACACATATTCCTGTTCCCCACGGGCTGGTAAGCCGAATACTCGCTTGATTTTCAATTTCGAGCTTTCCCTGAAGAGCTAGCCCAAGGTCTAAAACAGCATTCACCTAAGTTCTCAATTCAGCCCAAAAACATCACTTTTGACAAACACCTCAGAAATGAAAAAGAAACACATATTCCTCTTCCCCACGGGCTGGTAAGCCGATCTCTTGCTTGATTTTCGATTCTGAGCTTTCCCTGAAGAGCTAGCCCAAGGTCTAAAACAGCATTCGCGTTATATCTTAATTCAGCCCAAAAACATCACTTTTGAGAAACACCTCAGAAATGAAAAAGAAACACATATTCCTGTTCCCCACGGGCTGGAAAGCCAAATTCTTGCTTGATTTCCGATTACAAGCCTTCCCTGAAGAGCTAGCCCAAGGTCTAACACAGCATTCACCTAAGTTCTCAATTCAGCCCAAAAACATCACTTTTGACAAACACCTCAGAAATGAAAAAGAAACACATATTCCTGTTCCCCACGGGCTGGTAAGCCGAATTCTCGCTTGATTTTCGATTCCGAGCTTTCCCTGAAGAGCTAGCCCAAGGTCTAAAACAGCATTCGCGTTATTTCTCAATTCAGCCCAAAAACATCACTTTTGACAAACACCTCAGAAATGAAAAAGAAACACATATTCCTGTTCCCCACGGGCTGGTAAGCCGAATTCTTGATTGATTTTCGATTCCGAGCTTTCCCTGAAGAGCTAGCCCAAGCTCTAACAGAGCATTTGCCTTAGGACTCAATTCAGCCCAAAAACATCACTTTTGAGAAACACCTCAGAAATGAAAAAGAAACACATATTCCTGTTCCCTACGGGCTGGAAAGCCGAATTCTCGCTTGATTTCCGATTCCGAGCTTTCCCTGAAGAGCTAGCCCAAGGTCTAACACAGCATTCACCTAAGTTCTCAATCCAGCCCAAAAACATCACTTTTGACAAAGAGCTCAGAAATGAAAAAGAAACACATATTTCTGTTCCCCATGGGTTGGTAAGCCGAATTCTCGCTTTAATTTCGATTCCGAGCCTTCCCTGAAGAGCTAGTCCAAGGTCTAAAACAGCATTCGCGTTATATCTGAATTCAGCCCAAAAACATCACTTTTGACAAAGAGCTCAGAAATGAAAAAGAAACACATATTCCTGTTCCCCACGGGCTGGTAAGCCGAATTCTTGATTGATTTTCGATTCCGAGCTTTCCCTGAAGAGCTAGCCCAAGCTCTAACAGAGCATTTGCCTTAGGACTCAATTCAGCCCAAAAACATCACTTTTGAGAAACACCTCAGAAATGAAAAAGAAACACATATTCCTGTTCCCTACGGGCTGGAAAGCCGAATTCTCGCTTGATTTCCGATTCCGAGCTTTCCCTGAAGAGCTAGCCCAAGGTCTAACACAGCATTCACCTAAGTTCTCAATCCAGCCCAAAAACATCACTTTTGACAAAGAGCTCAGAAATGAAAAAGAAACACATATTTCTGTTCCCCATGGGTTGGTAAGCCGAATTCTCGCTTTAATTTCGATTCCGAGCCTTCCCTGAAGAGCTAGTCCAAGGTCTAAAACAGCATTCGCGTTATATCTGAATTCAGCCCAAAAACATCACTTTTGACAAAGAGCTCAGAAATGAAAAAGAAAAACATATTCCTGTTCCCCACGGGCTGGAAAGCCGAATTCTCGCTTGATTTTCGATTCCGAGCTTTCCCTGAAGAGCTAGCCCAAGGTCTAACAGAGCATTTGCCTTAGGACTCAATTCAGCCCAAAAACATCACTTTTGAGAAACACCTCAGAAATGAAAAAGAAACACATATTCCTGTTCCCCACGGGCTGGAAAGCCGAATTCTCACTTGATTTTCAATTCCGAGCCTTCCCTGAAGAGCTAGCCCAAGGTCTAACACATCATTCGCCTTAGGATTCAATTCAGCCCAAAAACATCACTTTTGAGAAACACCTCAGAAATGAAAAAGAAACACATATTCCTGTTCCCCACGGGCTGGTAAGCCGAATACTCGCTTGATTTTCAATTTCGAGCTTTCCCTGAAGAGCTAGCCCAAGGTCTAAAACAGCATTCGCGTTATATCTGAATTCAGTCCAAAAACATCACTTTTGACAAACACCTCAGAAATGAAAAAGAAACACATATTCCTGTTCCCCATGGCCTGGAAATCCGAATTCTCGCTTGATTTTCGATTCCGAGCCTTCCCTGAAGAGCTAGCCCAAGGTATAACACAGCATTCACCTAAGTTCCCAATTCAACCAAAAAACATCACTTTTGACAAACACCTCAGAAATGAAAAAGAAACACATATTCCTGTTCCCCATGGGCTGGAAAGCCGAATTCTCACTTGATTTTCGATTCTGAGCCTTCCCTGAAGAGCTAGCCCAAGGTCTAACACATCATTCGCCTTAGGATTCAATTCAGCCCAAAAACATCACTTCTGACAAACTCCTCAGAAATGAAAAGGAAACACATATTCCTGTTCCCCACGGGCTGGAAAGCCGAATTCTTGATTGATTTTCGATTCCGAGCTTTTCCTGAAGAGCTAGCCCAAGGTCTAAAACAGCATTCGCGTTATATTTCAATTCAGCCCAAAAACATCACTTTTGACAAACACCTCAGAAATGAAAAAGAAACACATATTTCTGTTCCCCACGGGCTGGTAAGCCGAATTCTTGATTGATTTTCGATGACGAGCTTTTCCTGAAGAGCTAGCCCCAGGTCTAAAACAGCATTCGCGTTATATTTCAATTCAGCCCAAAAACATCACTTTTGATAAACACCTCAGAAATAAAAAAGAAACACATATTCCTGTTCCCCACGGGCTGGAAAGCCGAATTCTCACTTGATTTTCGATTCCGAGCCTTCCCTGAAGAGCTAGCCCAAGGTCTAACACATCATTCGCCTTAGGATTCAATTCAGCCCAAAAACATCACTTTTGACAAACACCTCAGAAATGAAAAAGAAACACATATTCCTGTTCCCCACGGGCTGGAAAGCCGAATTCTCGCTTGATTTCCGATTCCGAGCCTTCCCTGAAGAGCTAGCCCAAGGTCTAAAACAGCATTCGCGTTATATCTCAATTCAGCCCAAAAACATCACTTTTGACAAAGAGCTCAGAAATGAAAAAGAAACACATATTCCTGTTCCCCACGGGATGGAAAGCTGAATTCTTGATTGATTTTCGATTCCGAGCTTTTCTTGAAGAGCTAGCCCCAGGTCTAAAACAGCATTCGCGTTATATTTCAATTCAGCCCAAAAACATCACTTTTGATAAACACCTCAGAAATAAAAAAGAAACACATATTCCTGTTCCCCACGGGCTGGAAAGCCGAATTCTTGATTGATTTTCGATTCCGAGCTTTCCCTGAAGAGCTAGCCCAAGGTCTAAAACAGCATTCGCCTTAGGACTCAATTCAGCCCAAAAACATCACTTTTGATAAACACCTCAGAAATAAAAAAGAAACACATATTCCTGTTCCCCACGGGCTGGAAAGCCGAATTCTTGATTGATTTTCGATTCCGAGCTTTCCCTGAAGAGCTAGCCCAAGGTCTAACACAGCATTCGCCTTAGGACTCAATTCAGCCCAAAAACATCACTTTTGACAAACACCTCAGAAATGAAAAAGAAACACATATTTTTGTTCCCCACGGGCTGGTAAGCCGAATTCTCGCTTTAATTTCGATTCCGAGCCTTCCCTGAAGAGCTAGCCCAAGGTCTAAAACAGCATTCGCGTTATATCTCAATTCAGCCCAAAAACATCACTTTTGACAAAGAGCTCAGAAATGAAAAAGAAACACATATTCCTGTTCCCCACGGGCTGGAAAGCCGAATTCTTGATTGATTTTCGATTCCGAGCTTTCCCTGAAGAGCTAGCCCAAGGTCTAACAGAGCATTTGCCTTAGGACTCAATTCAGCCCAAAAACATCACTTTTGAGAAACACCTCAGAAATGAAAAAGAAACACATATTCCTGTTCCCTACGGGCTGGAAAGCCGAATTCTCGCTTGATTTCCGATTCCGAGCTTTCCCTGAAGAGCTAGCCCAAGGTCTAACACAGCATTCACCTAAGTTCTCAATCCAGCCCAAAAACATCACTTTTGACAAACAGCTCAGAAATGAAAAAGAAACACATATTCCTGTTCCCCACGGGCTGGTAAGCCGAATTCTCGCTTGATTTTCGATTCCGAGCTTTCCCTGAAGAGCTAGCCCAAGGTCTAAAACAGCATTCGCGTTATTTCTCAATTCAGCCCAAAAACATCACTTTTGACAAACACCTCAGAAATGAAAAAGAAACACATATTCCTGTTCCCCACGGCCTGGAAATCCGAATTCTCGCTTAATTTTCGATTCCGAGCTTTCCCTGAAGAGCTAGCCCAAGGTCTAAAACAGCATTCGCGTTATATTTCAATTCAGCCCAAAAACATCACTTTTGACAAACACCACAGAAATGAAAAGGAAACACATATTCCTGTTCCCCACGGGCTGGAAAGCCGAATTCTCGCTTGATTTTCGATTCCGAGCCTTCCCTGAAGAGCTAGCCCAAGGTCTAACACATCATTCACCTTAGGATTCAATTCAACCCAAAAACATCACTTTTGACAAACACCTCAGAAATGAAAAAGAAACACATATTCCTGTTCCCCATGGGCTGGAAAGCCGAATTCTTGATTGATTTTCGATTCCGAGCTTTCCCTGAAGAGCTAGCCCAAGGTCTAACAGAGCATTTGCCTTAGGACTCAATTCAGCCCAAAAACATCACTTTTGAGAAACACCTCAGAAATGAAAAAGAAACACATATTTCTGTTCCCCATGGGTTGGTAAGCCGAATTCTCGCTTTAATTTCGATTCCGAGCCTTCCCTGAAGAGCTAGTCCAAGGTCTAAAACAGCATTCGCGTTATATCTTAATTCAGCCCCAAAACATCACTTTTGAGAAACACCTCAGAAATGAAAAAGAAACACATATTCCTGTTCCCCACGGGCTGGAAAGCCGAATTCTTGCTTGATTTCCGATTACAAGCCTTCCCTGAAGAGCTAGCCCAAGGTCTAACACAGCATTCACCTAAGTTCTCAATTCAGCCCAAAAACATCACTTTTGACAAACACCTCAGAAATGAAAAAGAAACACATATTCCTGTTCCCCACGGGCTGGTAAGCCGAATTCTCGCTTGATTTTCGATTCCGAGCTTTCCCTGAAGAGCTAGCCCCAGGTCTAAAACAGCATTCGCGTTATTTCTCAATTCAGCCCAAAAACATCACTTTTGACAAACACCTCAGAAATGAAAAAGAAACACATATTCCTGTTCCCCACGGGCTGGTAAGCCGAATTCTTGATTGATTTTCGATGACGAGCTTTTCCTGAAGAGCTAGCCCCAGGTCTAAAACAGCATTCGCGTTATATTTCAATTCAGCCCAAAAACATCACTTTTGATAAACACCTCAGAAATGAAAAAGAAACACAAATTCCTGTTCCCCACGGGCTGGAAAGCCGAATTCTTGATTGATTTTCGATTCCGAGCTTTCCCTGAAGAGCTAGCCCAAGGTCTAACACAGCATTCGCCTTAGGACTCAATTCAGCCCAAAAACATCACTTTTGACAAACACCTCAGAAATGAAAAAGAAACACATATTTTTGTTCCCCACGGGCTGGTAAGCCGAATTCTCACTTTAATTTCGATTCCGAGCCTTCCCTGAAGAGCTAGCCCAAGGTCTAAAACAGCATTCGCGTTATATCTCAATTCAGCCCAAAAACATCACTTTTGACAAAGAGCTCAGAAATGAAAAAGAAACACATATTCCTGTTCCCTACGGGCTGGAAAGCCGAATTCTCGCTTGATTTTCGATTCCGAGCTTTCCCTGAAGAGCTAGCCCAAGGTCTAAAAGAGCATTCGCGTTATATTTCAATTCAGCGCAAAAACATCACTTTTGACAAACACGTCAGAAATGAAAAAGAAACACATATTCCTGTTCCCCACGGGCTGGAAAGCCGAATTCTTGATTGATTTTCGATTCCGAGCTTTCCCTGAAGAGCTAGCCCAAGGTCTAACACAGCATTCACCTAAGTTCTCAATTCAGCCCAAAAACATCACTTTTGACAAACACCTCAGAAATGAAAAAGAAACACATATTCCTCTTCCCCACGGGCTGGTAAGCCGATCTCTTGCTTGATTTTCGATTCTGAGCTTTCCCTGAAGAGCTAGCCCAAGGTCTAAAAGAGCATTCGCGTTATATTTCAATTCAGCCCAAAAACATCACTTTTGAGAAACACCTCAGAAATGAAAAAGAAACACATATTCCTGTTCCCTACGGGCTGGAAAGCCGAATTCTCGCTTGATTTCCGATTCAGAGCTTTCCCTGAAGAGCTAGCCCAAGGTCTAAAACAGCATTCGCGTTATATTTCAATTCAGCCCAAAAACATCACTTTTGACAAACACCTCAGAAATGAAAAAGAAACACATATTTCTGTTCCCCACGGGCTGGTAAGCCGAATTCTTGATTGATTTTCGATGACGATCTTTTCCTGAAGAGCTAGCCCCAGGTCTAAAACAGCATTCGCGTTATATTTCAATTCAGCCCAAAAACATCACTTTTGATAAACACCTCAGAAATAAAAAAGAAACACATATTCCTGTTCCCCACGGGCTGGAAAGCCGAATTCTCACTTGATTTTCGATTCCGAGCCTTCCCTGAAGAGCTAGCCCAAGGTCTAACACATCATTCGCCTTAGGATTCAATTCAGCCCAAAAACATCACTTTTGACAAACACCTCAGAAATGAAAAAGAAACACATATTCCTGTTCCCCACGGGCTGGAAAGCCGAATTCTCGCTTGATTTCCGATTCCGAGCCTTCCCTGAAGAGCTAGCCCAAGGTCTAAAACAGCATTCGCGTTATATTTCAATTCAGCCCAAAAACATCACTTTTGACAAACACCTCAGAAATGAAAAAGAAACACATATTTCTGTTCCCCACGGGCTGGTAAGCCGAATTCTTGATTGATTTTCGATGACGAGCTTTTCCTGAAGAGCTAGCCCCAGGTCTAAAACAGCATTCGCGTTATATTTCAATTCAGCCCAAAAACATCACTTTTGATAAACACCTCAGAAATAAAAAAGAAACACATATTCCTGTTCCCCACGGGCTGGAAAGCCGAATTCTCACTTGATTTTCTATTCCGAGCCTTCCCTGAAGAGCTAGCCCAAGGTCTAACACATCATTCGCCTTAGGATTCAATTCAGCCCAAAAACATCACTTTTGACAAACACCTCAGAAATGAAAAAGAAACACATATTCCTGTTCCCCACGGGCTGGAAAGCCGAATTCTCGCTTGATTTCCGATTCCGAGCCTTCCCTGAAGAGCTAGCCCAAGGTCTAAAACAGCATTCGCGTTATATCTCAATTCAGCCCAAAAACATCACTTTTGACAAAGAGCTCAGAAATGAAAAAGAAACACATATTTCTGTTCCCCATGGGTTGGTAAGCCGAATTCTCGCTTTAATTTCGATTCCGAGCCTTCCCTGAAGAGCTAGTCCAAGGTCTAAAACAGCATTCGCGTTATATCTGAATTCAGCCCAAAAACATCACTTTTGACAAAGAGCTCAGAAATGAAAAAGAAAAACATATTCCTGTTCCCCACGGGCTGGAAAGCCGAATTCTCGCTTGATTTTCGATTCCGAGCTTTCCCTGAAGAGCTAGCCCAAGGTCTAACAGAGCATTTGCCTTAGGACTCAATTCAGCCCAAAAACATCACTTTTGAGAAACACCTCAGAAATGAAAAAGAAACACATATTCCTGTTCCCCACGGGCTGGAAAGCCGAATTCTCACTTGATTTTCAATTCCGAGCCTTCCCTGAAGAGCTAGCCCAAGGTCTAACACATCATTCGCCTTAGGATTCAATTCAGCCCAAAAACATCACTTTTGAGAAACACCTCAGAAATGAAAAAGAAACACATATTCCTGTTCCCCACGGGCTGGTAAGCCGAATACTCGCTTGATTTTCAATTTCGAGCTTTCCCTGAAGAGCTAGCCCAAGGTCTAAAACAGCATTCGCGTTATATCTGAATTCAGTCCAAAAACATCACTTTTGACAAACACCTCAGAAATGAAAAAGAAACACATATTCCTGTTCCCCATGGCCTGGAAATCCGAATTCTCGCTTGATTTTCGATTCCGAGCCTTCCCTGAAGAGCTAGCCCAAGGTATAACACAGCATTCACCTAAGTTCCCAATTCAACCAAAAAACATCACTTTTGACAAACACCTCAGAAATGAAAAAGAAACACATATTCCTGTTCCCCATGGGCTGGAAAGCCGAATTCTCACTTGATTTTCGATTCTGAGCCTTCCCTGAAGAGCTAGCCCAAGGTCTAACACATCATTCGCCTTAGGATTCAATTCAGCCCAAAAACATCACTTCTGACAAACTCCTCAGAAATGAAAAGGAAACACATATTCCTGTTCCCCACGGGCTGGAAAGCCGAATTCTTGATTGATTTTCGATTCCGAGCTTTTCCTGAAGAGCTAGCCCAAGGTCTAAAACAGCATTCGCGTTATATTTCAATTCAGCCCAAAAACATCACTTTTGACAAACACCTCAGAAATGAAAAAGAAACACATATTTCTGTTCCCCACGGGCTGGTAAGCCGAATTCTTGATTGATTTTCGATGACGAGCTTTTCCTGAAGAGCTAGCCCCAGGTCTAAAACAGCATTCGCGTTATATTTCAATTCAGCCCAAAAACATCACTTTTGATAAACACCTCAGAAATAAAAAAGAAATACATATTCCTGTTCCCCACGGGCTGGAAAGCCGAATTCTCACTTGATTTTCGATTCCGAGCCTTCCCTGAAGAGCTAGCCCAAGGTCTAACACATCATTCGCCTTAGGATTCAATTCAGCCCAAAAACATCACTTTTGACAAACACCTCAGAAATGAAAAAGAAACACATATTCCTGTTCCCCACGGGCTGGAAAGCCGAATTCTCGCTTGATTTCCGATTCCGAGCCTTCCCTGAAGAGCTAGCCCAAGGTCTAAAACAGCATTCGCGTTATATCTCAATTCAGCCCAAAAACATCACTTTTGACAAAGAGCTCAGAAATGAAAAAGAAACACATATTCCTGTTCCCCACGGGATGGAAAGCTGAATTCTTGATTGATTTTCGATTCCGAGCTTTTCTTGAAGAGCTAGCCCCAGGTCTAAAACAGCATTCGCGTTATATTTCAATTCAGCCCAAAAACATCACTTTTGATAAACACCTCAGAAATAAAAAAGAAACACATATTCCTGTTCCCCACGGGCTGGAAAGCCGAATTCTTGATTGATTTTCGATTCCGAGCTTTCCCTGAAGAGCTAGCCCAAGGTCTAAAACAGCATTCGCCTTAGGACTCAATTCAGCCCAAAAACATCACTTTTGATAAACACCTCAGAAATAAAAAAGAAACACATATTCCTGTTCCCCACGGGCTGGAAAGCCGAATTCTTGATTGATTTTCGATTCCGAGCTTTCCCTGAAGAGCTAGCCCAAGGTCTAACACAGCATTCGCCTTAGGACTCAATTCAGCCCAAAAACATCACTTTTGACAAACACCTCAGAAATGAAAAAGAAACACATATTTTTGTTCCCCACGGGCTGGTAAGCCGAATTCTCGCTTTAATTTCGATTCCGAGCCTTCCCTGAAGAGCTAGCCCAAGGTCTAAAACAGCATTCGCGTTATATCTCAATTCAGCCCAAAAACATCACTTTTGACAAAGAGCTCAGAAATGAAAAAGAAACACATATTCCTGTTCCCCACGGGCTGGAAAGCCGAATTCTTGATTGATTTTCGATTCCGAGCTTTCCCTGAAGAGCTAGCCCAAGGTCTAAAACAGCATTCGCCTTAGGACTCAATTCAGCCCAAAAACATCACTTTTGATAAACACCTCAGAAATAAAAAAGAAACACATATTCCTGTTCCCCACGGGCTGGAAAGCCGAATTCTTGATTGATTTTCGATTCCGAGCTTTCCCTGAAGAGCTAGCCCAAGGTCTAACACAGCATTCGCCTTAGGACTCAATTCAGCCCAAAAACATCACTTTTGACAAACACCTCAGAAATGAAAAAGAAACACATATTTTTGTTCCCCACGGGCTGGTAAGCCGAATTCTCGCTTTAATTTCGATTCCGAGCCTTCCCTGAAGAGCTAGCCCAAGGTCTAAAACAGCATTCGCGTTATATCTCAATTCAGCCCAAAAACATCACTTTTGACAAAGAGCTCAGAAATGAAAAAGAAACACATATTCCTGTTCCCCACGGGCTGGAAAGCCGAATTCTTGATTGATTTTCGATTCCGAGCTTTCCCTGAAGAGCTAGCCCAAGGTCTAACAGAGCATTTGCCTTAGGACTCAATTCAGCCCAAAAACATCACTTTTGAGAAACACCTCAGAAATGAAAAAGAAACACATATTCCTGTTCCCTACGGGCTGGAAAGCCGAATTCTCGCTTGATTTCCGATTCCGAGCTTTCCCTGAAGAGCTAGCCCAAGGTCTAACACAGCATTCACCTAAGTTCTCAATCCAGCCCAAAAACATCACTTTTGACAAACAGCTCAGAAATGAAAAAGAAACACATATTCCTGTTCCCCACGGGCTGGTAAGCCGAATTCTCGCTTGATTTTCGATTCCGAGCTTTCCCTGAAGAGCTAGCCCAAGGTCTAAAACAGCATTCGCGTTATTTCTCAATTCAGCCCAAAAACATCACTTTTGACAAACACCTCAGAAATGAAAAAGAAACACATATTCCTGTTCCCCACGGCCTGGAAATCCGAATTCTCGCTTAATTTTCGATTCCGAGCTTTCCCTGAAGAGCTAGCCCAAGGTCTAAAACAGCATTCGCGTTATATTTCAATTCAGCCCAAAAACATCACTTTTGACAAACACCACAGAAATGAAAAGGAAACACATATTCCTGTTCCCCACGGGCTGGAAAGCCGAATTCTCGCTTGATTTTCGATTCCGAGCCTTCCCTGAAGAGCTAGCCCAAGGTCTAACACAGCATTCACCTAAGTTCCCAATTCAACCAAAAAACATCACTTTTGACAAACACCTCAGAAATGAAAAAGAAACACATATTCCTGTTCCCCATGGGCTGGAAAGCCGAATTCTCACTTGATTTTCGATTCTGAGCCTTCCCTGAAGAGCTAGCCCAAGGTCTAACACATCATTCGCCTTAGGATTCAATTCAGCCCAAAAACATCACTTCTGACAAACTCCTCAGAAATGAAAAGGAAACACATATTCCTGTTCCCCACGGGCTGGAAAGCCGAATTCTTGATTGATTTTCGATTCCGAGCTTTTCCTGAAGAGCTAGCCCAAGGTCTAAAACAACATTCGCGTTATATTTCAATTCAGCCCAAAAACATCACTTTTGACAAACACCTCAGAAATGAAAAAGAAACACATATTTCTGTTCCCCACGGGCTGGTAAGCCGAATTCTTGATTGATTTTCGATGACGAGCTTTTCCTGAAGAGCTAGCCCCAGGTCTAAAACAGCATTCGCGTTATATTTCAATTCAGCCCAAAAACATCACTTTTGATAAACACCTCAGAAATAAAAAAGAAACACATATTCCTGTTCCCCACGGGCTGGAAAGCCGAATTCTCACTTGATTTTCGATTCCGAGCCTTCCCTGAAGAGCTAGCCCAAGGTCTAACACATCATTCGCCTTAGGATTCAATTCAGCCCAAAAACATCACTTTTGACAAACACCTCAGAAATGAAAAAGAAACACATATTCCTGTTCCCCACGGGCTGGAAAGCCGAATTCTCGCTTGATTTCCGATTCCGAGCCTTCCCTGAAGAGCTAGCCCAAGGTCTAAAACAGCATTCGCGTTATATCTCAATTCAGCCCAAAAACATCACTTTTGACAAAGAGCTCAGAAATGAAAAAGAAACACATATTCCTGTTCCCCACGGGATGGAAAGCTGAATTCTTGATTGATTTTCGATTCCGAGCTTTTCTTGAAGAGCTAGCCCCAGGTCTAAAACAGCATTCGCGTTATATTTCAATTCAGCCCAAAAACATCACTTTTGATAAACACCTCAGAAATAAAAAAGAAACACATATTCCTGTTCCCCACGGGCTGGAAAGCCGAATTCTTGATTGATTTTCGATTCCGAGCTTTCCCTGAAGAGCTAGCCCAAGGTCTAAAACAGCATTCGCCTTAGGACTCAATTCAGCCCAAAAACATCACTTTTGATAAACACCTCAGAAATAAAAAAGAAACACATATTCCTGTTCCCCACGGGCTGGAAAGCCGAATTCTTGATTGATTTTCGATTCCGAGCTTTCCCTGAAGAGCTAGCCCAAGGTCTAACACAGCATTCGCCTTAGGACTCAATTCAGCCCAAAAACATCACTTTTGACAAACACCTCAGAAATGAAAAAGAAACACATATTTTTGTTCCCCACGGGCTGGTAAGCCGAATTCTCGCTTTAATTTCGATTCCGAGCCTTCCCTGAAGAGCTAGCCCAAGGTCTAAAACAGCATTCGCGTTATATCTCAATTCAGCCCAAAAACATCACTTTTGACAAAGAGCTCAGAAATGAAAAAGAAACACATATTCCTGTTCCCCACGGGCTGGAAAGCCGAATTCTTGATTGATTTTCGATTCCGAGCTTTCCCTGAAGAGCTAGCCCAAGGTCTAACAGAGCATTTGCCTTAGGACTCAATTCAGCCCAAAAACATCACTTTTGAGAAACACCTCAGAAATGAAAAAGAAACACATATTCCTGTTCCCTACGGGCTGGAAAGCCGAATTCTCGCTTGATTTCCGATTCCGAGCTTTCCCTGAAGAGCTAGCCCAAGGTCTAACACAGCATTCACCTAAGTTCTCAATCCAGCCCAAAAACATCACTTTTGACAAACAGCTCAGAAATGAAAAAGAAACACATATTCCTGTTCCCCACGGGCTGGTAAGCCGAATTCTCGCTTGATTTTCGATTCCGAGCTTTCCCTGAAGAGCTAGCCCAAGGTCTAAAACAGCATTCGCGTTATTTCTCAATTCAGCCCAAAAACATCACTTTTGACAAACACCTCAGAAATGAAAAAGAAACACATATTCCTGTTCCCCACGGCCTGGAAATCCGAATTCTCGCTTAATTTTCGATTCCGAGCTTTCCCTGAAGAGCTAGCCCAAGGTCTAAAACAGCATTCGCGTTATATTTCAATTCAGCCCAAAAACATCACTTTTGACAAACACCACAGAAATGAAAAGGAAACACATATTCCTGTTCCCCACGGGCTGGAAAGCCGAATTCTCGCTTGATTTTCGATTCCGAGCCTTCCCTGAAGAGCTAGCCCAAGGTCTAACACAGCATTCACCTAAGTTCCCAATTCAACCAAAAAACATCACTTTTGACAAACACCTCAGAAATGAAAAAGAAACACATATTCCTGTTCCCCATGGGCTGGAAAGCCGAATTCTCACTTGATTTTCGATTCTGAGCCTTCCCTGAAGAGCTAGCCCAAGGTCTAACACATCATTCGCCTTAGGATTCAATTCAGCCCAAAAACATCACTTCTGACAAACTCCTCAGAAATGAAAAGGAAACACATATTCCTGTTCCCCACGGGCTGGAAAGCCGAATTCTTGATTGATTTTCGATTCCGAGCTTTTCCTGAAGAGCTAGCCCAAGGTCTAAAACAACATTCGCGTTATATTTCAATTCAGCCCAAAAACATCACTTTTGACAAACACCTCAGAAATGAAAAAGAAACACATATTTCTGTTCCCCACGGGCTGGTAAGCCGAATTCTTGATTGATTTTCGATGACGAGCTTTTCCTGAAGAGCTAGCCCCAGGTCTAAAACAGCATTCGCGTTATATTTCAATTCAGCCCAAAAACATCACTTTTGATAAACACCTCAGAAATAAAAAAGAAACACATATTCCTGTTCCCCACGGGCTGGAAAGCCGAATTCTCACTTGATTTTCGATTCCGAGCCTTCCCTGAAGAGCTAGCCCAAGGTCTAACACATCATTCGCCTTAGGATTCAATTCAGCCCAAAAACATCACTTTTGACAAACACCTCAGAAATGAAAAAGAAACACATATTCCTGTTCCCCACGGGCTGGAAAGCCGAATTCTCGCTTGATTTCCGATTCCGAGCCTTCCCTGAAGAGCTAGCCCAAGGTCTAAAACAGCATTCGCGTTATATCTCAATTCAGCCCAAAAACATCACTTTTGACAAAGAGCTCAGAAATGAAAAAGAAACACATATTCCTGTTCCCCACGGGATGGAAAGCTGAATTCTTGATTGATTTTCGATTCCGAGCTTTTCTTGAAGAGCTAGCCCCAGGTCTAAAACAGCATTCGCGTTATATTTCAATTCAGCCCAAAAACATCACTTTTGATAAACACCTCAGAAATAAAAAAGAAACACATATTCCTGTTCCCCACGGGCTGGAAAGCCGAATTCTTGATTGATTTTCGATTCCGAGCTTTCCCTGAAGAGCTAGCCCAAGGTCTAAAACAGCATTCGCCTTAGGATTCAATTCAGCCCAAAAACATCACTTTTGATAAACACCTCAGAAATAAAAAAGAAACACATATTCCTGTTCCCCACGGGCTGGAAAGCCGAATTCTTGATTGATTTTCGATTCCGAGCTTTCCCTGAAGAGCTAGCCCAAGGTCTAACACAGCATTCGCCTTAGGACTCAATTCAGCCCAAAAACATCACTTTTGACAAACACCTCAGAAATGAAAAAGAAACACATATTTTTGTTCCCCACGGGCTGGTAAGCCGAATTCTCGCTTTAATTTCGATTCCGAGCCTTCCCTGAAGAGCTAGCCCAAGGTCTAAAACAGCATTCGCGTTATATCTCAATTCAGCCCAAAAACATCACTTTTGACAAAGAGCTCAGAAATGAAAAAGAAACACATATTCCTGTTCCCCACGGGCTGGAAAGCCGAATTCTTGATTGATTTTCGATTCCGAGCTTTCCCTGAAGAGCTAGCCCAAGGTCTAACAGAGCATTTGCCTTAGGACTCAATTCAGCCCAAAAACATCACTTTTGAGAAACACCTCAGAAATGAAAAAGAAACACATATTCCTGTTCCCCACAGGCTGGTAAGCCGAATTCTCGCTTGATTTTCGATTCCGAGCTTTCCCTGAAGAGCTAGCCCAAGGTCTAAAACAGCATTCGCGTTATTTCTCAATTCAGCCCAAAAACATCACTTTTGACAAACACGTCAGAAATGAAAAAGAAACACATATTCCTGTTCCCCACGGCCTGGAAATCCGAATTCTCGCTTAATTTTCGATTCCGAGCTTTCCCTGAAGAGCTAGCCCAAGGTCTAAAACAGCATTCGCGTTATATTTCAATTCAGCCCAAAAACATCACTTTTGACAAACACCACAGAAATGAAAAGGAAACACATATTCCTGTTCCCCACGGGCTGGAAAGCCGAATTCTCGCTTGATTTTCGATTCCGAGCCTTCCCTGAAGAGCTAGCCCAAGGTCTAACACATCATTCACCTTAGGATTCAATTCAACCCAAAAACATCACTTTTGACAAACACCTCAGAAATGAAAAAGAAACACATATTCCTGTTCCCCATGGGCTGGAAAGCCGAATTCTTGATTGATTTTCGATTCCGAGCTTTCCCTGAAGAGCTAGCCCAAGGTCTAACAGAGCATTTGCCTTAGGACTCAATTCAGCCCAAAAACATCACTTTTGAGAAACACCTCAGAAATGAAAAAGAAACACATATTTCTGTTCCCCATGGGTTGGTAAGCCGAATTCTCGCTTTAATTTCGATTCCGAGCCTTCCCTGAAGAGCTAGTCCAAGGTCTAAAACAGCATTCGCGTTATATCTTAATTCAGCCCCAAAACATCACTTTTGAGAAACACCTCAGAAATGAAAAAGAAACACATATTCCTGTTCCCCACGGGCTGGAAAGCCGAATTCTTGCTTGATTTCCGATTACAAGCCTTCCCTGAAGAGCTAGCCCAAGGTCTAACACAGCATTCACCTAAGTTCTCAATCCAGCCCAAAAACATCACTTTTGACAAACACCTCAGAAATGAAAAAGAAACACATATTCCTGTTCCCCACGGGCTGGTAAGCCGAATTCTCGCTTGATTTTCGATTCCGAGCTTTCCCTGAAGAGCTAGCCCAAGGTCTAAAACAGCATTCGCGTTATTTCTCAATTCAGCCCAAAAACATCACTTTTGACAAACACCTCAGAAATGAAAAAGAAACACATATTCCTGTTCCCCACGGCCTGGAAATCCGAATTCTCGCTTAATTTTCGATTCCGAGCTTTCCCTGAAGAGCTAGCCCAAGGTCTAAAACAGCATTCGCGTTATATTTCAATTCAGCCCAAAAACATCACTTTTGACAAACACCACAGAAATGAAAAGGAAACACATATTCCTGTTCCCCACGGGCTGGAAAGCCGAATTCTCGCTTGATTTTCGATTCCGAGCCTTCCCTGAAGAGCTAGCCCAAGGTCTAACACATCATTCACCTTAGGATTCAATTCAACCCAAAAACATCACTTTTGACAAACACCTCAGAAATGAAAAAGAAACACATATTCCTGTTCCCCATGGGCTGGAAAGCCGAATTCTTGATTGATTTTCGATTCCGAGCTTTCCCTGAAGAGCTAGCCCAAGGTCTAACAGAGCATTTGCCTTAGGACTCAATTCAGCCCAAAAACATCACTTTTGAGAAACACCTCAGAAATGAAAAAGAAACACATATTTCTGTTCCCCATGGGTTGGTAAGCCGAATTCTCGCTTTAATTTCGATTCCGAGCCTTCCCTGAAGAGCTAGTCCAAGGTCTAAAACAGCATTCGCGTTATATCTTAATTCAGCCCCAAAACATCACTTTTGAGAAACACCTCAGAAATGAAAAAGAAACACATATTCCTGTTCCCCACGGGCTGGAAAGCCGAATTCTTGCTTGATTTCCGATTACAAGCCTTCCCTGAAGAGCTAGCCCAAGGTCTAACACAGCATTCACCTAAGTTCTCAATTCAGCCCAAAAACATCACTTTTGACAAACACCTCAGAAATGAAAAAGAAACACATATTCCTGTTCCCCACGGGCTGGTAAGCCGAATTCTCGCTTGATTTTCGATTCCGAGCTTTCCCTGAAGAGCTAGCCCCAGGTCTAAAACAGCATTCGCGTTATTTCTCAATTCAGCCCAAAAACATCACTTTTGACAAACACCTCAGAAATGAAAAAGAAACACATATTCCTGTTCCCCACGGGCTGGTAAGCCGAATTCTTGATTGATTTTCGATGACGAGCTTTTCCTGAAGAGCTAGCCCCAGGTCTAAAACAGCATTCGCGTTATATTTCAATTCAGCCCAAAAACATCACTTTTGATAAACACCTCAGAAATAAAAAAGAAACACATATTCCTGTTCCCCACGGGCTGGAAAGCCGAATTCTCGCTTGATTTCCGATTCCGAGCTTTCCCTGAAGAGCTAGCCCAAGGTCTAACACAGCATTCACCTAAGTTCTCAATCCAGCCCAAAAACATCACTTTTGACAAACAGCTCAGAAATGAAAAAGAAACACATATTCCTGTTCCCCACGGGCTGGTAAGCCGAATTCTCGCTTGATTTTCGATTCCGAGCTTTCCCTGAAGAGCTAGCCCAAGGTCTAAAACAGCATTCGCGTTATTTCTCAATTCAGCCCAAAAACATCACTTTTGACAAACACCTCAGAAATGAAAAAGAAACACATATTCCTGTTCCCCACGGCCTGGAAATCCGAATTCTCGCTTAATTTTCGATTCCGAGCTTTCCCTGAAGAGCTAGCCCAAGGTCTAAAACAGCATTCGCGTTATATTTCAATTCAGCCCAAAAACATCACTTTTGACAAACACCACAGAAATGAAAAGGAAACACATATTCCTGTTCCCCACGGGCTGGAAAGCCGAATTCTCGCTTGATTTTCGATTCCGAGCCTTCCCTGAAGAGCTAGCCCAAGGTCTAACACATCATTCACCTTAGGATTCAATTCAACCCAAAAACATCACTTTTGACAAACACCTCAGAAATGAAAAAGAAACACATATTCCTGTTCCCCATGGGCTGGAAAGCCGAATTCTTGATTGACTTTCGATTCCGAGCTTTCCCTGAAGAGCTAGCCCAAGGTCTAACAGAGCATTTGCCTTAGGACTCAATTCAGCCCAAAAACATCACTTTTGAGAAACACCTCAGAAATGAAAAAGAAACACATATTTCTGTTCCCCATGGGTTGGTAAGCCGAATTCTCGCTTTAATTTCGATTCCGAGCCTTCCCTGAAGAGCTAGTCCAAGGTCTAAAACAGCATTCGCGTTATATCTTAATTCAGCCCCAAAACATCACTTTTGAGAAACACCTCAGAAATGAAAAAGAAACACATATTCCTGTTCCCCACGGGCTGGAAAGCCAAATTCTTGCTTGATTTCCGATTACAAGCCTTCCCTGAAGAGCTAGCCCAAGGTCTAACACAGCATTCACCTAAGTTCTCAATTCAGCCCAAAAACATCACTTTTGACAAACACCTCAGAAATGAAAAAGAAACACATATTCCTGTTCCCCACGGGCTGGTAAGCCGAATTCTCGCTTGATTTTCGATTCCGAGCTTTCCCTGAAGAGCTAGCCCCAGGTCTAAAACAGCATTCGCGTTATTTCTCAATTCAGCCCAAAACATCACTTTTGACAAACACCTCAGAAATGAAAAAGAAACACATATTCCTGTTCCCCATGGGCTGGAAAGCCGAATTCTTGATTGACTTTCGATTCCGAGCTTTCCCTGAAGAGCTAGCCCAAGGTCTAACAGAGCATTTGCCTTAGGACTCAATTCAGCCCAAAAACATCACTTTTGAGAAACACCTCAGAAATGAAAAAGAAACACATATTTCTGTTCCCCATGGGTTGGTAAGCCGAATTCTCGCTTTAATTTCGATTCCGAGCCTTCCCTGAAGAGCTAGTCCAAGGTCTAAAACAGCATTCGCGTTATATCTTAATTCAGCCCCAAAACATCACTTTTGAGAAACACCTCAGAAATGAAAAAGAAACACATATTCCTGTTCCCCACGGGCTGGAAAGCCAAATTCTTGCTTGATTTCCGATTACAAGCCTTCCCTGAAGAGCTAGCCCAAGGTCTAACACAGCATTCACCTAAGTTCTCAATTCAGCCCAAAAACATCACTTTTGACAAACACCTCAGAAATGAAAAAGAAACACATATTCCTGTTCCCCACGGGCTGGTAAGCCGAATTCTCGCTTGATTTTCGATTCCGAGCTTTCCCTGAAGAGCTAGCCCCAGGTCTAAAACAGCATTCGCGTTATTTCTCAATTCAGCCCAAAACATCACTTTTGACAAACACCTCAGAAATGAAAAAGAAACACATATTCCTGTTCCCCATGGGCTGGAAAGCCGAATTCTTGATTGATTTTCGATTCCGAGCTTTCCCTGAAGAGCTAGCCCAAGGTCTAACAGAGCATTTGCCTTAGGACTCAATTCAGCCCAAAAACATCACTTTTGAGAAACACCTCAGAAATGAAAAAGAAACACATATTTCTGTTCCCCATGGGTTGGTAAGCCGAATTCTCGCTTTAATTTCGATTCCGAGCCTTCCCTGAAGAGCTAGTCCAAGGTCTAAAACAGCATTCGCGTTATATCTTAATTCAGCCCCAAAACATCACTTTTGAGAAACACCTCAGAAATGAAAAAGAAACACATATTCCTGTTCCCCACGGGCTGGAAAGCCGAATTCTTGCTTGATTTCCGATTACAAGCCTTCCCTGAAGAGCTAGCCCAAGGTCTAACACAGCATTCACCTAAGTTCTCAATTCAGCCCAAAAACATCACTTTTGACAAACACCTCAGAAATGAAAAAGAAACACATATTCCTGTTTCCCACGGGCTGGTAAGCCGAATTCTCGCTTGATTTTCGATTCCGAGCTTTCCCTGAAGAGCTAGCCCCAGGTCTAAAACAGCATTCGCGTTATTTCTCAATTCAGCCCAAAAACATCACTTTTGACAAACACCTCAGAAATGAAAAAGAAACACATATTCCTGTTCCCCACGGGCTGGTAAGCCGAATTCTTGATTGATTTTCGATGACGAGCTTTTCCTGAAGAGCTAGCCCCAGGTCTAAAACAGCATTCGCGTTATATTTCAATTCAGCCCAAAAACATCACTTTTGATAAACACCTCAGAAATAAAAAAGAAACACATATTCCTGTTCCCCACGGGCTGGAAAGCCGAATTCTCGCTTGATTTCCGATTCCGAGCTTTCCCTGAAGAGCTAGCCCAAGGTCTAACACAGCATTCACCTAAGTTCTCAATCCAGCCCAAAAACATCACTTTTGACAAACAGCTCAGAAATGAAAAAGAAACACATATTCCTGTTCCCCACGGGCTGGTAAGCCGAATTCTCGCTTGATTTTCGATTCCGAGCTTTCCCTGAAGAGCTAGCCCAAGGTCTAAAACAGCATTCGCGTTATTTCTCAATTCAGCCCAAAAACATCACTTTTGACAAACACCTCAGAAATGAAAAAGAAACACATATTCCTGTTCCCCACGGCCTGGAAATCCGAATTCTCGCTTAATTTTCGATTCCGAGCTTTCCCTGAAGAGCTAGCCCAAGGTCTAAAACAGCATTCGCGTTATATTTCAATTCAGCCCAAAAACATCACTTTTGACAAACACCACAGAAATGAAAAGGAAACACATATTCCTGTTCCCCACGGGCTGGAAAGCCGAATTCTCGCTTGATTTTCGATTCCGAGCCTTCCCTGAAGAGCTAGCCCAAGGTCTAACACATCATTCACCTTAGGATTCAATTCAACCCAAAAACATCACTTTTGACAAACACCTCAGAAATGAAAAAGAAACACATATTCCTGTTCCCCATGGGCTGGAAAGCCGAATTCTTGATTGACTTTCGATTCCGAGCTTTCCCTGAAGAGCTAGCCCAAGGTCTAACAGAGCATTTGCCTTAGGACTCAATTCAGCCCAAAAACATCACTTTTGAGAAACACCTCAGAAATGAAAAAGAAACACATATTTCTGTTCCCCATGGGTTGGTAAGCCGAATTCTCGCTTTAATTTCGATTCCGAGCCTTCCCTGAAGAGCTAGTCCAAGGTCTAAAACAGCATTCGCGTTATATCTTAATTCAGCCCCAAAACATCACTTTTGAGAAACACCTCAGAAATGAAAAAGAAACACATATTCCTGTTCCCCACGGGCTGGAAAGCCAAATTCTTGCTTGATTTCCGATTACAAGCCTTCCCTGAAGAGCTAGCCCAAGGTCTAACACAGCATTCACCTAAGTTCTCAATTCAGCCCAAAAACATCACTTTTGACAAACACCTCAGAAATGAAAAAGAAACACATATTCCTGTTCCCCACGGGCTGGTAAGCCGAATTCTCGCTTGATTTTCGATTCCGAGCTTTCCCTGAAGAGCTAGCCCCAGGTCTAAAACAGCATTCGCGTTATTTCTCAATTCAGCCCAAAAACATCACTTTTGACAAACACCTCAGAAATGAAAAAGAAACACATATTCCTGTTCCCCACGGGCTGGTAAGCCGAATTCTTGATTGATTTTCGATGATGAGCTTTTCCTGAAGAGCTAGCCCCAGGTCTAAAACAGCATTCGCGTTATATTTCAATTCAGCCCAAAAACATCACTTTTGATAAACACCTCAGAAATAAAAAAGAAACACATATTCCTGTTCCCCACGGGCTGGAAAGCCGAATTCTCGCTTGATTTCCGATTCCGAGCTTTCCCTGAAGAGCTAGCCCAAGGTCTAACACAGCATTCACCTAAGTTCTCAATCCAGCCCAAAAACATCACTTTTGACAAAGAGCTCAGAAATGAAAAAGAAACACATATTCCTGTTCCCCACGGGATGGAAAGCCGAATTCTTGATTGATTTTCGATTCCGAGCTTTTCTTGAAGAGCTAGCCCCAGGTCTAAAACAGCATTCGCGTTATATTTCAATTCAGCCCAAAAACATCACTTTTGATAAACACCTCAGAAATAAAAAAGAAACACAAATTCCTGTTCCCCACGGGCTGGAAAGCCGAATTCTTGATTGATTTTCGATTCCGAGCTTTCCCTGAAGAGCTAGCCCAAGGTCTAACACAGCATTCGCCTTAGGACTCAATTCAGCCCAAAAACATCACTTTTGACAAACACCTCAGAAATGAAAAAGAAACACATATTTTTGTTCCCCACGGGCTGGTAAGCCGAATTCTCATTTTAATTTCGATTCCGAGCCTTCCCTGAAGAGCTAGCCCAAGGTCTAAAACAGCATTCGCGTTATATCTCAATTCAGCCCAAAAACATCACTTTTGACAAAGAGCTCAGAAATGAAAAAGAAACACATATTCCTGTTCCCTACGGGCTGGAAAGCCGAATTCTCGCTTGATTTTCGATTCCGAGCTTTCCCTGAAGAGCTAGCCCAAGTTCTAAAAGAGCATTCGCGTTATATTTCAATTCAGCCCAAAAACATCACTTTTGACAAACACCTCAGAAATAAAAAAGAAACACATATTCCTGTTCCCCACGGGCTGGAAAGCCGAATTCTCGCTTGATTTCCGATTCCGAGCTTTCCCTGAAGAGCTAGCCCAAGGTCTAACACAGCATTCACCTAAGTTCTCAATCCAGCCCAAAAACATCACTTTTGACAAAGAGCTCAGAAATGAAAAAGAAACACATATTCCTGTTCCCCACGGGATGGAAAGCCGAATTCTTGATTGATTTTCGATTCCGAGCTTTTCTTGAAGAGCTAGCCCCAGGTCTAAAACAGCATTCGCGTTATATTTCAATTCAGCCCAAAAACATCACTTTTGATAAACACCTCAGAAATAAAAAAGAAACACAAATTCCTGTTCCCCACGGGCTGGAAAGCCGAATTCTTGATTGATTTTCGATTCCGAGCTTTCCCTGAAGAGCTAGCCCAAGGTCTAACACAGCATTCGCCTTAGGACTCAATTCAGCCCAAAAACATCACTTTTGACAAACACCTCAGAAATGAAAAAGAAACACATATTTTTGTTCCCCACGGGCTGGTAAGCCGAATTCTCACTTTAATTTCGATTCCGAGCCTTCCCTGAAGAGCTAGCCCAAGGTCTAAAACAGCATTCGCGTTATATCTCAATTCAGCCCAAAAACATCACTTTTGACAAAGAGCTCAGAAATGAAAAAGAAACACATATTCCTGTTCCCTACGGGCTGGAAAGCCGAATTCTCGCTTGATTTTCGATTCCGAGCTTTCCCTGAAGAGCTAGCCCAAGGTCTAAAAGAGCATTCGCGTTATATTTCAATTCAGCCCAAAAACATCACTTTTGACAAACACGTCAGAAATGAAAAAGAAACACATATTCCTGTTCCCCACGGGCTGGAAAGCCGAATTCTTGATTGATTTTCGATTCCGAGCTTTCCCTGAAGAGCTAGCCCAAGGTCTAACACAGCATTCACCTAAGTTCTCAATTCAGCCCAAAAACATCACTTTTGACAAACACCTCAGAAATGAAAAAGAAACACATATTCCTCTTCCCCACGGGCTGGTAAGCCGATCTCTTGCTTGATTTTCGATTCTGAGCTTTCCCTGAAGAGCTAGCCCAAGGTCTAAAAGAGCATTCGCGTTATATTTCAATTCAGCCCAAAAACATCACTTTTGACAAACACCTCAGAAATGAAAAAGAAACACATATTCCTGTTCCCCACGGGCTGGAAAGCCGAATTCTTGATTGATTTTCGATTCAGAGCTTTCCCTGAAGAGCTAGCCCAAGGTCTAACAGAGCATTTGCCTTAGGACTCAATTCAGCCCAAAAACATCACTTTTGAGAAACACCTCAGAAATGAAAAAGAAACACATATTCCTGTTCCCTACGGGCTGGAAAGCCGAATTCTCGCTTGATTTCCGATTCAGAGCTTTCCCTGAAGAGCTAGCCCAAGGTCTAACACAGCATTCACCTAAGTTCTCAATCCAGCCCAAAAACATCACTTTTGACAAAGAGCTCAGAAATGAAAAAGAAACACATATTTCTGTTCCCTACGGGCTGGAAAGCCGAATTCTCGCTTGATTTTCGATGACGAGCTTTTCCTGAAGAGCTAGCCCCAGGTCTAAAACAGCATTCGCGTTATATTTCAATTCAGCCCAAAAACATCACTTTTGATAAACACCTCAGAAATAAAAAAGAAACACATATTCCTGTTCCCCACGGGCTGGAAAGCCGAATTCTCGCTTGATTTCCGATTCCGAGCTTTCCCTGAAGAGCTAGCCCAAGGTCTAACACAGCATTCACCTAAGTTCTCAATCCAGCCCAAAAACATCACTTTTGACAAACACCTCAGAAATGAAAAAGAAACACATATTCCTGTTCCCCACGGGCTGGAAAGCCGAATTCTTGATTGATTTTCGATTCCGAGCTTTCCCTGAAGAGCTAGCCCAAGGTCTAAAAGAGCATTCGCGTTATATTTCAATTCAGCCCAAAAACATCACTTTTGACAAACACCTCAGAAATGAAAAAGAAACACATATTCCTGTTCCCCACGGGCTGGAAAGCCGAATTCTTGATTGATTTCCGATTCAGAGCTTTCCCTGAAGAGCTAGCCCAAGGTCTAACAGAGCATTTGCCTTAGGACTCAATTCAGCCCAAAAACATCACTTTTGAGAAACACCTCAGAAATGAAAAAGAAACACATATTCCTGTTCCCTACGGGCTGGAAAGCCGAATTCTCGCTTGATTTCCGATTCAGAGCTTTCCCTGAAGAGCTAGCCCAAGGTCTAACACAGCATTCACCTAAGTTCCCAATTCAACCCAAAAACATCACTTTTGACAAACACCACAGAAATGAAAAAGAAACACATATTCCTGTTCCCTACGGGCTGGAAAGCCGAATTCTCGCTTGATTTCCGATTCAGAGCTTTCCCTGAAGAGCTAGCCCAAGGTCTAACACAGCATTCACCTAAGTTCTCAATTCAGCCCAAAAACATCACTTTTGACAAACACCTCAGAAATGAAAAAGAAACACATATTCCTCTTCCCCACGGGCTGGTAAGCCGATCTCTTGCTTGATTTTCGATTCTGAGCTTTCCCTGAAGAGCTAGCCCAAGGTCTAAAAGAGCATTCGCGTTATATTTCAATTCAGCCCAAAAACATCACTTTTGACAAACACCTCAGAAATGAAAAAGAAACACATATTCCTGTTCCCCACGGGCTGGAAAGCCGAATTCTTGATTGATTTTCGATTCAGAGCTTTCCCTGAAGAGCTAGCCCAAGGTCTAACAGAGCATTTGCCTTAGGACTCAATTCAGCCCAAAAACATCACTTTTGAGAAACACCTCAGAAATGAAAAAGAAACACATATTCCTGTTCCCTACGGGCTGGAAAGCCGAATTCTCGCTTGATTTCCGATTCAGAGCTTTCCCTGAAGAGCTAGCCCAAGGTCTAACACAGCATTCACCTAAGTTCTCAATCCAGCCCAAAAACATCACTTTTGACAAAGAGCTCAGAAATGAAAAAGAAACACATATTTCTGTTCCCTACGGGCTGGAAAGCCGAATTCTCGCTTGATTTTCGATGACGAGCTTTTCCTGAAGAGCTAGCCCCAGGTCTAAAACAGCATTCGCGTTATATTTCAATTCAGCCCAAAAACATCACTTTTGATAAACACCTCAGAAATAAAAAAGAAACACATATTCCTGTTCCCCACGGGCTGGAAAGCCGAATTCTCGCTTGATTTCCGATTCCGAGCTTTCCCTGAAGAGCTAGCCCAAGGTCTAACACAGCATTCACCTAAGTTCTCAATCCAGCCCAAAAACATCACTTTTGACAAACACCTCAGAAATGAAAAAGAAACACATATTCCTGTTCCCCACGGGCTGGAAAGCCGAATTCTTGATTGATTTTCGATTCCGAGCTTTCCCTGAAGAGCTAGCCCAAGGTCTAAAAGAGCATTCGCGTTATATTTCAATTCAGCCCAAAAACATCACTTTTGACAAACACCTCAGAAATGAAAAAGAAACACATATTCCTGTTCCCCACGGGCTGGAAAGCCGAATTCTTGATTGATTTCCGATTCAGAGCTTTCCCTGAAGAGCTAGCCCAAGGTCTAACAGAGCATTTGCCTTAGGACTCAATTCAGCCCAAAAACATCACTTTTGAGAAACACCTCAGAAATGAAAAAGAAACACATATTCCTGTTCCCTACGGGCTGGAAAGCCGAATTCTCGCTTGATTTCCGATTCAGAGCTTTCCCTGAAGAGCTAGCCCAAGGTCTAACACAGCATTCACCTAAGTTCTCAATCCAGCCCAAAAACATCACTTTTGACAAAGAGCTCAGAAATGAAAAAGAAACACATATTTCTGTTCCCCATGGGTTGGTAAGCCGAATTCTCGCTTTAATTTCGTTTCCGAGCCTTCCCTGAAGAGCTAGTCCAAGGTCTAAAACAGCATTCGCGTTATATCTTAATTCAGCCCAAAAACATCACTTTTGAGAAACACCTCAGAAATGAAAAAGAAACACATATTCCTGTTCCCCACGGGCTGGAAAGCCAAATTCTTGCTTGATTTCCGATTACAAGCCTTCCCTGAAGAGCTAGCCCAAGGTCTAACACAGCATTCACCTAAGTTCTCAATTCAGCCCAAAAACATCACTTTTGACAAACACCTCAGAAATGAAAAAGAAACACATATTCCTGTTCCCCACGGGCTGGTAAGCCGAATTCTCGCTTGATTTTCGATTCCGAGCTTTCCCTGAAGAGCTAGCCCAAGGTATAAAACAGCATTCGCGTTATTTCTCAATTCAGCCCAAAAACATCACTTTTGACAAACACCTCAGAAATGAAAAAGAAACACATATTCCTGTTCCCCACGGGCTGGTAAGCCGAATTCTTGATTGATTTTCGATGACGAGCTTTTCCTGAAGAGCTAGCCCCAGGTCTAAAACAGCATTCGCGTTATATTTCAATTCAGCCCAAAAACATCACTTTTGATAAACACCTCAGAAATAAAAAAGAAACACATATTCCTGTTCCCCACGGGCTGGAAAGCCGAATTCTCGCTTGATTTCCGATTCTGAGCTTTCCCTGAAGAGCTAGCCCAAGGTCTAACACAGCATTCACCTAAGTTCTCAATCCAGCCCAAAAACATCACTTTTGACAAAGAGCTCAGAAATGAAAAAGAAACACATATTCCTGTTCCCCACGGGATGGAAAGCCGAATTCTTGATTGATTTTCGATTCCGAGCTTTTCTTGAAGAGCTAGCCCCAGGTCTAAAACAGCATTCGCGTTATTTCTCAATTCAGCCCAAAAACATCACTTTTGACAAACACCTCAGAAATGAAAAAGAAACACATATTCCTGTTCCCCACGGGCTGGTAAGCCGAATTCTTGATTGATTTTCGATGACGAGCTTTTCCTGAAGAGCTAGCCCCAGGTCTAAAACAGCATTCGCGTTATATTTCAATTCAGCCCAAAAACATCACTTTTGATAAACACCTCAGAAATAAAAAAGAAACACAAATTCCTGTTCCCCACGGGCTGGAAAGCCGAATTCTCGCTTGATTTTCGATTCCGAGCTTTCCCTGAAGAGCTAGCCCAAGGTCTAACACAGCATTCGCCTTAGGACTCAATTCAGCCCAAAAACATCACTTTTGACAAACACCTCAGAAATGAAAAAGAAACACATATTTTTGTTCCCCACGGGCTGGTAAGCCGAATTCTCACTTTAATTTCGATTCCGAGCCTTCCCTGAAGAGCTAGCCCAAGGTCTAAAACAGCATTCGAGTTATATCTCAATTCAGCCCAAAAACATCACTTTTGACAAAGAGCTCAGAAATGAAAAAGAAACACATATTCCTGTTCCCTACGGGCTGGAAAGCCGAATTCTCGCTTGATTTTCGATTCCGAGCTTTCCCTGAAGAGCTAGCCCAAGGTCTAAAAGAGCATTCGCGTTATATTTCAATTCAGCCCAAAAACATCACTTTTGACAAACACGTCAGAAATGAAAAAGAAACACATATTCCTGTTCCCCACGGGCTGGAAAGCCGAATTCTTGATTGATTTTCGATTCCGAGCTTTCCCTGAAGAGCTAGCCCAAGGTCTAACACAGCATTCACCTAAGTTCTCAATTCAGCCCCAAAACATCACTTTTGACAAACACCTCAGAAATGAAAAAGAAACACATATTCCTCTTCCCCACGGGCTGGTAAGCCGATCTCTTGCTTGATTTTCGATTCTGAGCTTTCCCTGAAGAGCTAGCCCAAGGTCTAAAAGAGCATTCGCGTTATATTTCAATTCAGCCCAAAAACATCACTTTTGACAAACACCTCAGAAATGAAAAAGAAACACATATTCCTGTTCCCCACGGGCTGGAAAGCCGAATTCTTGATTGATTTTCGATTCCGAGCTTTCCCTGAAGAGCTAGCCCAAGGTCTAACAGAGCATTTGCCTTAGGACTCAATTCAGCCCAAAAACATCACTTTTGAGAAACACCTCAGAAATGAAAAAGAAACACATATTCCTGTTCCCTACGGGCTGGAAAGCCGAATTCTCGCTTGATTTCCGATTCAGAGCTTTCCCTGAAGAGCTAGCCCAAGGTCTAACACAGCATTCACCTAAGTTCTCAATCCAGCCCAAAAACATCACTTTTGACAAAGAGCTCAGAAATGAAAAAGAAACACATATTTCTGTTCCCCATGGGTTGGTAAGCCGAATTCTCGCTTTAATTTCGATTCCGAGCCTTCCCTGAAGAGCTAGTCCAAGGTCTAAAACAGCATTCGCGTTATATCTGAATTCAGCCCAAAAACATCACTTTTGACAAAGAGCTCAGAAATGAAAAAGAAAAACATATTCCTGTTCCCCACGGGCTGGAAAGCCGAATTCTCGCTTGATTTTCGATTCCGAGCTTTCCCTGAAGAGCTAGCCCAAGGTCTAACAGAGCATTTGCCTTAGGACTCAATTCAGCCCAAAAACATCACTTTTGAGAAACACCTCAGAAATGAAAAAGAAACACATATTCCTGTTCCCCATGGCCTGGAAATCCGAATTCTCGCTTGATTTTCGATTCCGAGCCTTCCCTGAAGAGCTAGCCCAAGGTATAACACAGCATTCACCTAAGTTCCCAATTCAACCAAAAAACATCACTTTTGACAAACACCTCAGAAATGAAAAAGAAACACATATTCCTGTTCCCCATGGGCTGGAAAGCCGAATTCTCACTTGATTTTCGATTCTGAGCCTTCCCTGAAGAGCTAGCCCAAGGTCTAACACATCATTCGCCTTAGGATTCAATTCAGCCCAAAAACATCACTTTTGACAAACTCCTCAGAAATGAAAAGGAAACACATATTCCTGTTCCCCACGGGCTGGAAAGCCGAATTCTTGATTGATTTTCGATTCCGAGCTTTTCCTGAAGAGCTAGCCCAAGGTCTAAAACAGCATTCGCGTTATATTTCAATTCAGCCCAAAAACATCACTTTTGACAAACACCTCAGAAATGAAAAAGAAACACATATTTCTGTTCCCCACGGGCTGGTAAGCCGAATTCTTGATTGATTTTCGATGACGAGCTTTTCCTGAAGAGCTAGCCCCAGGTCTAAAACAGCATTCGCGTTATATTTCAATTCAGCCCAAAAACATCACTTTTGATAAACACCTCAGAAATAAAAAAGAAACACATATTCCTGTTCCCCACGGGCTGGAAAGCCGAATTCTCACTTGATTTTCGATTCCGAGCCTTCCCTGAAGAGCTAGCCCAAGGTCTAACACATCATTCGCCTTAGGATTCAATTCAGCCCAAAAACATCACTTTTGACAAACACCTCAGAAATGAAAAAGAAACACATATTCCTGTTCCCCACGGGCTGGAAAGCCGAATTCTCGCTTGATTTCCGATTCCGAGCCTTCCCTGAAGAGCTAGCCCAAGGTCTAAAACAGCATTCGCGTTATATCTCAATTCAGCCCAAAAACATCACTTTTGACAAAGAGCTCAGAAATGAAAAAGAAACACATATTCCTGTTCCCCACGGGATGGAAAGCTGAATTCTTGATTGATTTTCGATTCCGAGCTTTTCTTGAAGAGCTAGCCCCAGGTCTAAAACAGCATTCGCGTTCTATTTCAATTCAGCCCAAAAACATCACTTTTGATAAACACCTCAGAAATAAAAAAGAAACACATATTCCTGTTCCCCACGGGCTGGAAAGCCGAATTCTTGATTGATTTTCGATTCCGAGCTTTCCCTGAAGAGCTAGCCCAAGGTCTAAAACAGCATTCGCCTTAGGACTCAATTCAGCCCAAAAACATCACTTTTGATAAACACCTCAGAAATAAAAAAGAAACACATATTCCTGTTCCCCACGGGCTGGAAAGCCGAATTCTTGATTGATTTTCGATTCCGAGCTTTCCCTGAAGAGCTAGCCCAAGGTCTAACACAGCATTCGCCTTAGGACTCAATTCAGCCCAAAAACATCACTTTTGACAAACACCTCAGAAATGAAAAAGAAACACATATTTTTGTTCCCCACGGGCTGGTAAGCCGAATTCTCGCTTTAATTTCGATTCCGAGCCTTCCCTGAAGAGCTAGCCCAAGGTCTAAAACAGCATTCGCGTTATAACTCAATTCAGCCCAAAAACATCACTTTTGACAAAGAGCTCAGAAATGAAAAAGAAACACATATTCCTGTTCCCCACGGGCTGGAAAGCCGAATTCTTGATTGATTTTCGATTCCGAGCTTTCCCTGAAGAGCTAGCCCAAGGTCTAACAGAGCATTTGCCTTAGGACTCAATTCAGCCCAAAAACATCACTTTTGAGAAACACCTCAGAAATGAAAAAGAAACACATATTCCTGTTCCCTACGGGCTGGAAAGCCGAATTCTCGCTTGATTTCCGATTCCGAGCTTTCCCTGAAGAGCTAGCCCAAGGTCTAACACAGCATTCACCTAAGTTCTCAATCCAGCCCAAAAACATCACTTTTGACAAACAGCTCAGAAATGAAAAAGAAACACATATTCCTGTTCCCCACGGGCTGGTAAGCCGAATTCTCGCTTGATTTTCGATTCCGAGCTTTCCCTGAAGAGCTAGCCCAAGGTCTAAAACAGCATTCGCGTTATTTCTCAATTCAGCCCAAAAACATCACTTTTGACAAACACCTCAGAAATGAAAAAGAAACACATATTCCTGTTCCCCACGGCCTGGAAATCCGAATTCTCGCTTAATTTTCGATTCCGAGCTTTCCCTGAAGAGCTAGCCCAAGGTCTAAAACAGCATTCGCGTTATATTTCAATTCAGCCCAAAAACATCACTTTTGACAAACACCACAGAAATGAAAAGGAAACACATATTCCTGTTCCCCACGGGCTGGAAAGCCGAATTCTCGCTTGATTTTCGATTCCGAGCCTTCCCTGAAGAGCTAGCCCAAGGTCTAACACATCATTCACCTTAGGATTCAATTCAACCCAAAAACATCACTTTTGACAAACACCTCAGAAATGAAAAAGAAACACATATTCCTGTTCCCCATGGGCTGGAAAGCCGAATTCTTGATTGATTTTCGATTCCGAGCTTTCCCTGAAGAGCTAGCCCAAGGTCTAACAGAGCATTTGCCTTAGGACTCAATTCAGCCCAAAAACATCACTTTTGAGAAACACCTCAGAAATGAAAAAGAAACACATATTTCTGTTCCCCATGGGTTGGTAAGCCGAATTCTCGCTTTAATTTCGATTCCGAGCCTTCCCTGAAGAGCTAGTCCAAGGTCTAAAACAGCATTCGCGTTATATCTTAATTCAGCCCAAAAACATCACTTTTGAGAAACACCTCAGAAATGAAAAAGAAACACATATTCCTGTTCCCCACGGGCTGGAAAGCCAAATTCTTGCTTGATTTCCGATTACAAGCCTTCCCTGAAGAGCTAGCCCAAGGTCTAACACAGCATTCACCTAAGTTCTCAATTCAGCCCAAAAACATCACTTTTGACAAACACCTCAGAAATGAAAAAGAAACACATATTCCTGTTCCCCACGGGCTGGTAAGCCGAATTCTCGCTTGATTTTCGATTCCGAGCTTTCCCTGAAGAGCTAGCCCAAGGTATAAAACAGCATTCGCGTTATTTCTCAATTCAGCCCAAAAACATCACTTTTGACAAACACCTCAGAAATGAAAAAGAAACACATATTCCTGTTCCCCACGGGCTGGTAAGCCGAATTCTTGATTGATTTTCGATGACGAGCTTTTCCTGAAGAGCTAGCCCCAGGTCTAAAACAGCATTCGCGTTATATTTCAATTCAGCCCAAAAACATCACTTTTGATAAACACCTCAGAAATAAAAAAGAAACACATATTCCTGTTCCCCACGGGCTGGAAAGCCGAATTCTCGCTTGATTTCCGATTCCGAGCTTTCCCTGAAGAGCTAGCCCAAGGTCTAACACAGCATTCTCCTAAGTTCTCAATCCAGCCCAAAAACATCACTTTTGACAAAGAGCTCAGAAATGAAAAAGAAACACATATTCCTGTTCCCCACGGGATGGAAAGCCGAATTCTTGATTGATTTTCGATTCCGAGCTTTTCTTGAAGAGCTAGCCCCAGGTCTAAAACAGCATTCGCGTTATATTTCAATTCAGCCCAAAAACATCACTTTTGATAAACACCTCAGAAATAAAAAAGAAACACAAATTCCTGTTCCCCACGGGCTGGAAAGCCGAATTCTTGATTGATTTTCGATTCCGAGCTTTCCCTGAAGAGCTAGCCCAAGGTCTAACACAGCATTCGCCTTAGGACTCAATTCAGCCCAAAAACATCACTTTTGACAAACACCTCAGAAATGAAAAAGAAACACATATTTTTGTTCCCCACGGGCTGGTAAGCCGAATTCTCACTTTAATTTCGATTCCGAGCCTTCCCTGAAGAGCTAGCCCAAGGTCTAAAACAGCATTCGCGTTATATCTCAATTCAGCCCAAAAACATCACTTTTGACAAAGAGCTCAGAAATGAAAAAGAAACACATATTCCTGTTCCCTACGGGCTGGAAAGCCGAATTCTCGCTTGATTTTCGATTCCGAGCTTTCCCTGAAGAGCTAGCCCAAGGTCTAAAAGAGCATTCGCGTTATATTTCAATTCAGCCCAAAAACATCACTTTTGACAAAGAGCTCAGAAATGAAAAAGAAACACATATTCCTGTTCCCCACGGGCTGGAAAGCCGAATTCTTGATTGATTTTCGATTCCGAGCTTTCCCTGAAGAGCTAGCCCAAGGTCTAACACAGCATTCACCTAAGTTCTCAATTCAGCCCAAAAACATCACTTTTGACAAACACCTCAGAAATGAAAAAGAAACACATATTCCTCTTCCCCACGGGCTGGTAAGCCGATCTCTTGCTTGATTTTCGATTCTGAGCTTTCCCTGAAGAGCTAGCCCAAGGTCTAAAAGAGCATTCGCGTTATATTTCAATTCAGCCCAAAAACATCACTTTTGAGAAACACCTCAGAAATGAAAAAGAAACACATATTCCTGTTCCCCACGGGCTGGAAAGCCAAATTCTTGCTTGATTTCCGATTACAAGCCTTCCCTGAAGAGCTAGCCCAAGGTCTAACACAGCATTCACCTAAGTTCTCAATTCAGCCCAAAAACATCACTTTTGACAAACACCTCAGAAATGAAAAAGAAACACATATTCCTGTTCCCCACGGGCTGGTAAGCCGAATTCTCGCTTGATTTTCGATTCCGAGCTTTCCCTGAAGAGCTAGCCCAAGGTCTAAAACAGCATTCGCGTTATTTCTCAATTCAGCCCAAAAACATCACTTTTGACAAACACCTCAGAAATGAAAAAGAAACACATATTCCTGTTCCCCACGGGCTGGTAAGCCGAATTCTTGATTGATTTTCGATGACGAGCTTTTCCTGAAGAGCTAGCCCCAGGTCTAAAACAGCATTCGCGTTATATTTCAATTCAGCCCAAAAACATCACTTTTGATAAACACCTCAGAAATAAAAAAGAAACACATATTCCTTTTCCCCACGGGCTGGAAAGCCGAATTCTTGATTGATTTTCGATTCCGAGCTTTCCCTGAAGAGCTAGCCCAAGGTCTAACAGAGCATTTGCCTTAGGACTCAATTCAGCCCAAAAACATCACTTTTGAGAAACACCTCAGAAATGAAAAAGAAACACATATTCCTGTTCCCTACGGGCTGGAAAGCCGAATTCTCGCTTGATTTCCGATTCCGAGCTTTCCCTGAAGAGCTAGCCCAAGGTCTAACACAGCATTCACCTAAGTTCTCAATCCAGCCCAAAAACATCACTTTTGACAAAGAGCTCAGAAATGAAAAAGAAAAACATATTTCTGTTCCCCATGGGTTGGTAAGCCGAATTCTCGCTTTAATTTCGATTCCGAGCTTTCCCTGAAGAGCTAGCCCAAGGTCTAACAGAGCATTTGCCTTAGGACTCAATTCAGCCCAAAAACATCACTTTTGAGAAACACCTCAGAAATGAAAAAGAAACACATATTCCTGTTCCCCACGGGCTGGAAAGCCGAATTCTCACTTGATTTTCAATTCCGAGCCTTCCCTGAAGAGCTAGCCCAAGGTCTAACACATCATTCGCCTTAGGATTCAATTCAGCCCAAAAACATCACTTTTGAGAAACACCTCAGAAATGAAAAAGAAACACATATTCCTGTTCCCCACGGGCTGGTAAGCCGAATACTCGCTTGATTTTCAATTTCGAGCTTTCCCTGAAGAGCTAGCCCAAGGTCTAAAACAGCATTCGCGTTATATCTGAATTCAGTCCAAAAACATCACTTTTGACAAACACCTCAGAAATGAAAAAGAAACACATATTCCTGTTCCCCATGGCCTGGAAATCCGAATTCTCGCTTGATTTTCGATTCCGAGCCTTCCCTGAAGAGCTAGCCCAAGGTATAACACAGCATTCACCTAAGTTCCCAATTCAACCAAAAAACATCACTTTTGACAAACACCTCAGAAATGAAAAAGAAACACATATTCCTGTTCCCCATGGGCTGGAAAGCCGAATTCTCACTTGATTTTCGATTCTGAGCCTTCCCTGAAGAGCTAGCCCAAGGTCTAACACATCATTCGCCTTAGGATTCAATTCAGCCCAAAAACATCACTTTTGACAAACTCCTCAGAAATGAAAAGGAAACACATATTCCTGTTCCCCACGGGCTGGAAAGCCGAATTCTTGATTGATTTTCGATTCCGAGCTTTTCCTGAAGAGCTAGCCCAAGGTCTAAAACAGCATTCGCGTTATATTTCAATTCAGCCCAAAAACATCACTTTTGACAAACACCTCAGAAATGAAAAAGAAACACATATTTCTGTTCCCCACGGGCTGGTAAGCCGAATTCTTGATTGATTTTCGATGACGAGCTTTTCCTGAAGAGCTAGCCCCAGGTCTAAAACAGCATTCGCGTTATATTTCAATTCAGCCCAAAAACATCACTTTTGATAAACACCTCAGAAATAAAAAAGAAACACATATTCCTGTTCCCCACGGGCTGGAAAGCCGAATTCTCACTTGATTTTCGATTCCGAGCCTTCCCTGAAGAGCTAGCCCAAGGTCTAACACATCATTCACCTTAGGATTCAATTCAACCCAAAAACATCACTTTTGACAAACACCTCAGAAATGAAAAAGAAACACATATTCCTGTTCCCCATGGGCTGGAAAGCCGAATTCTTGATTGATTTTCGATTCCGAGCTTTCCCTGAAGAGCTAGCCCAAGGTCTAACAGAGCATTTGCCTTAGGACTCAATTCAGCCCAAAAACATCACTTTTGAGAAACACCTCAGAAATGAAAAAGAAACACATATTCCTGTTCCCCACGGGCTGGAAAGCCAAATTCTTGCTTGATTTCCGATTACAAGCCTTCCCTGAAGAGCTAGCCCAAGGTCTAACACAGCATTCACCTAAGTTCTCAATTCAGCCCAAAAACATCACTTTTGACAAACACCTCAGAAATGAAAAAGAAACACATATTCCTGTTCCCCACGGGCTGGTAAGCCGAATTCTCGCTTGATTTTCGATTCCGAGCTTTCCCTGAAGAGCTAGCCCAAGGTATAAAACAGCATTCGCGTTATTTCTCAATTCAGCCCAAAAACATCACTTTTGACAAACACCTCAGAAATGAAAAAGAAACACATATTCCTGTTCCCCACGGGCTGGTAAGCCGAATTCTTGATTGATTTTCGATGACGAGCTTTTCCTGAAGAGCTAGCCCCAGGTCTAAAACAGCATTCGCGTTATATTTCAATTCAGCCCAAAAACATCACTTTTGATAAACACCTCAGAAATAAAAAAGAAACACATATTCCTGTTCCCCACGGGCTGGAAAGCCGAATTCTCGCTTGATTTCCGATTCCGAGCTTTCCCTGAAGAGCTAGCCCAAGGTCTAACACAGCATTCTCCTAAGTTCTCAATCCAGCCCAAAAACATCACTTTTGACAAAGAGCTCAGAAATGAAAAAGAAACACATATTCCTGTTCCCCACGGGCTGGTAAGCCGAATTCTCACTTTAATTTCGATTCCGAGCCTTCCCTGAAGAGCTAGCCCAAGGTCTAAAACAGCATTCGCGTTATATCTCAATTCAGCCCAAAAACATCACTTTTGACAAAGAGCTCAGAAATGAAAAAGAAACACATATTCCTGTTCCCTACGGGCTGGAAAGCCGAATTCTCGCTTGATTTTCGATTCCGAGCTTTCCCTGAAGAGCTAGCCCAAGGTCTAAAAGAGCATTCGCGTTATATTTCAATTCAGCCCAAAAACATCACTTTTGACAAAGAGCTCAGAAATGAAAAAGAAACACATATTCCTGTTCCCCACGGGCTGGAAAGCCGAATTCTTGATTGATTTTCGATTCCGAGCTTTCCCTGAAGAGCTAGCCCAAGGTCTAACACAGCATTCACCTAAGTTCTCAATTCAGCCCAAAAACATCACTTTTGACAAACACCTCAGAAATGAAAAAGAAACACATATTCCTCTTCCCCACGGGCTGGTAAGCCGATCTCTTGCTTGATTTTCGATTCTGAGCTTTCCCTGAAGAGCTAGCCCAAGGTCTAAAAGAGCATTCGCGTTATATTTCAATTCAGCCCAAAAACATCACTTTTGAGAAACACCTCAGAAATGAAAAAGAAACACATATTCCTGTTCCCCACGGGCTGGAAAGCCAAATTCTTGCTTGATTTCCGATTACAAGCCTTCCCTGAAGAGCTAGCCCAAGGTCTAACACAGCATTCACCTAAGTTCTCAATTCAGCCCAAAAACATCACTTTTGACAAACACCTCAGAAATGAAAAAGAAACACATATTCCTGTTCCCCACGGGCTGGTAAGCCGAATTCTCGCTTGATTTTCGATTCCGAGCTTTCCCTGAAGAGCTAGCCAAAGGTCTAAAACAGCATTCGCGTTATTTCTCAATTCAGCCCAAAAACATCACTTTTGACAAACACCTCAGAAATGAAAAAGAAACACATATTCCTGTTCCCCACGGGCTGGTAAGCCGAATTCTTGATTGATTTTCGATGACGAGCTTTTCCTGAAGAGCTAGCCCCAGGTCTAAAACAGCATTCGCGTTATATTTCAATTCAGCCCAAAAACATCACTTTTGATAAACACCTCAGAAATAAAAAAGAAACACATATTCCTTTTCCCCACGGGCTGGAAAGCCGAATTCTTGATTGATTTTCGATTCCGAGCTTTCCCTGAAGAGCTAGCCCAAGGTCTAACAGAGCATTTGCCTTAGGACTCAATTCAGCCCAAAAACATCACTTTTGAGAAACACCTCAGAAATGAAAAAGAAACACATATTCCTGTTCCCTACGGGCTGGAAAGCCGAATTCTCGCTTGATTTCCGATTCCGAGCTTTCCCTGAAGAGCTAGCCCAAGGTCTAACACAGCATTCACCTAAGTTCTCAATCCAGCCCAAAAACATCACTTTTGACAAAGAGCTCAGAAATGAAAAAGAAAAACATATTTCTGTTCCCCATGGGTTGGTAAGCCGAATTCTCGCTTTAATTTCGATTCCGAGCTTTCCCTGAAGAGCTAGCCCAAGGTCTAACAGAGCATTTGCCTTAGGACTCAATTCAGCCCAAAAACATCACTTTTGAGAAACACCTCAGAAATGAAAAAGAAACACATATTCCTGTTCCCCACGGGCTGGAAAGCCGAATTCTCACTTGATTTTCAATTCCGAGCCTTCCCTGAAGAGCTAGCCCAAGGTCTAACACATCATTCGCCTTAGGATTCAATTCAGCCCAAAAACATCACTTTTGAGAAACACCTCAGAAATGAAAAAGAAACACATATTCCTGTTCCCCACGGGCTGGTAAGCCGAATACTCGCTTGATTTTCAATTTCGAGCTTTCCCTGAAGAGCTAGCCCAAGGTCTAAAACAGCATTCGCGTTATATCTGAATTCAGTCCAAAAACATCACTTTTGACAAACACCTCAGAAATGAAAAAGAAACACATATTCCTGTTCCCCATGGCCTGGAAATCCGAATTCTCGCTTGATTTTCGATTCCGAGCCTTCCCTGAAGAGCTAGCCCAAGGTATAACACAGCATTCACCTAAGTTCCCAATTCAACCAAAAAACATCACTTTTGACAAACACCTCAGAAATGAAAAAGAAACACATATTCCTGTTCCCCATGGGCTGGAAAGCCGAATTCTCACTTGATTTTCGATTCTGAGCCTTCCCTGAAGAGCTAGCCCAAGGTCTAACACATCATTCGCCTTAGGATTCAATTCAGCCCAAAAACATCACTTTTGACAAACTCCTCAGAAATGAAAAGGAAACACATATTCCTGTTCCCCACGGGCTGGAAAGCCGAATTCTTGATTGATTTTCGATTCCGAGCTTTTCCTGAAGAGCTAGCCCAAGGTCTAAAACAGCATTCGCGTTATATTTCAATTCAGCCCAAAAACATCACTTTTGACAAACACCTCAGAAATGAAAAAGAAACACATATTTCTGTTCCCCACGGGCTGGTAAGCCGAATTCTTGATTGATTTTCGATGACGAGCTTTTCCTGAAGAGCTAGCCCCAGGTCTAAAACAGCATTCGCGTTATATTTCAATTCAGCCCAAAAACATCACTTTTGATAAACACCTCAGAAATAAAAAAGAAACACATATTCCTGTTCCCCACGGGCTGGAAAGCCGAATTCTCACTTGATTTTCGATTCCGAGCCTTCCCTGAAGAGCTAGCCCAAGGTCTAACACATCATTCGCCTTAGGATTCAATTCAGCCCAAAAACATCACTTTTGACAAACACCTCAGAAATGAAAAAGAAACAGATATTCCTGTTCCCCACAGGCTGGAAAGCCGAATTCTCGCTTGATTTCCGATTCCGAGCCTTCCCTGAAGAGCTAGCCCAAGGTCTAAAACAGCATTCGCGTTATATCTCAATTCAGCCCAAAAACATCACTTTTGACAAAGAGCTCAGAAATGAAAAAGAAACACATATTCCTGTTCCCCACGGGATGGAAAGCTGAATTCTTGATTGATTTTCGATTCCGAGCTTTTCTTGAAGAGCTAGCCCCAGGTCTAAAACAGCATTCGCGTTATATTTCAATTCAGCCCAAAAACATCACTTTTGATAAACACCTCAGAAATAAAAAAGAAACACATATTCCTGTTCCCCACGGGCTGGAAAGCCGAATTCTTGATTGATTTTCGATTCCGAGCTTTCCCTGAAGAGCTAGCCCAAGGTCTAAAACAGCATTCGCCTTAGGACTCAATTCAGCCCAAAAACATCACTTTTGATAAACACCTCAGAAATAAAAAAGAAACACATATTCCTGTTCCCCACGGGCTGGAAAGCCGAATTCTTGATTGATTTTCGATTCCGAGCTTTCCCTGAAGAGCTAGCCCAAGGTCTAACAGAGCATTTGCCTTAGGACTCAATTCAGCCCAAAAACATCACTTTTGAGAAACACCTCAGAAATGAAAAAGAAACACATATTCCTGTTCCCCACGGGCTGGAAAGCCGAATTCTCACTTGATTTCCGATTCCGAGCCTTCCCTGAAGAGCTAGCCCAAGGTCTAAAACAGCATTCGCGTTATATCTCAATTCAGCCCAAAAACATCACTTTTGACAAAGAGATCAGAAATGAAAAAGAAACACATATTCCTGTTCCCCACGGGATGGAAAGCTGAATTCTTGATTGATTTTCGATTCCGAGCTTTTCTTGAAGAGCTAGCCCCAGGTCTAAAACAGCATTCGCGTTATATTTCAATTCAGCCCAAAAACATCACTTTTGATAAACACCTGAGAAATAAAAAAGAAACACATATTCCTGTTCCCCACGGGCTGGAAAGCCGAATTCTTGATTGATTTTCGATTCCGAGCTTTCCCTGAAGAGCTAGCCCAAGGTCTAACACAGCATTCGCCTTAGGACTCAATTCAGCCCAAAAACATCACTTTTGACAAACACCTCAGAAATGAAAAAGAAACACATATTTTTGTTCCCCACGGGCTGGTAAGCCGAATTCTCGCTTTAATTTCGATTCCGAGCCTTCCCTGAAGAGCTAGCCCAAGGTCTAAAACAGCATTCGCGTTATATCTCAATTCAGCCCAAAAACATCACTTTTGACAAAGAGCTCAGAAATGAAAAAGAAACACATATTCCTGTTCCCCACGGGATGGAAAGCCGAATTCTTGATTGATTTTCGATTCCGAGCTTTCCCTGAAGAGCTAGCCCAAGGTCTAAAAGAGCATTCGCCTTATATTTCAATTCAGCCCAAAAACATCACTTTTGACAAACACGTCAGAAATGAAAAAGAAACACATATTCCTGTTCCCCATGGGCTGGAAAGCCGAATTCTCGCTTGATTTCCGATTACGAGCCTTCCGTGAAGAGCTAGCCCAAGGTCTAACACAGCATTCACCTAAGTTCCCAATTCAACCAAAAAACATCACTTATGACAAACACCTCAGAAATGAAAAAGAAACACATATTCCTGTTCCCCAAGGGCTGGAAAGCCGAATTCTCGCTTGATTTTCGATTCCGAGCCTTCCCTGAAGAGCTAGCCAAAGGTCTAACACAGCATTCACCTAAGTTCCCAATTCAACCCAAAAACATCACTTTTGACAAACACCTCAGAAATGAAAAAGAAACACATATTCCTGTTCCCCACGGCCTGGAAATCCGAATTCTCACTTAATTTTCGATTCCGAGCTTTCCCTGAAGAGCTAGCCCAAGGTCTAAAACAGCATTCGCGTTATATTTCAATTCAGCCCAAAAACATCACTTTTGACAAACACCACAGAAATGAAAAGGAAACACATATTCCTGTTCCCCACGGGCTGGAAAGCCGAATTCTCGCTTGATTTTCGATTCCGAGCCTTCCCTGAAGAGCTAGCCCAAGGTCTAACACATCATTCACCTTAGGATTCAATTCAACCCAAAAACATCACTTTTGACAAACACCTCAGAAATGAAAAAGAAACACATATTCCTGTTCCCCACGGGCTGGAAAGCCGAATTCTTGCTTGATTTCCGATTACGAGCCTTCCCTGAAGAGCTAGCCCCAGGTCTAAAACAGCATTCGCGTTATATTTCAATTCAGCCCAAAAACATCACTTTTGATAAACACCTCAGAAATAAAAAAGAAACACATATTCCTGTTCCCCACGGGCTGGAAAGCCGAATTCTTGATTAATTTTCAATTCCGAGCTTTCCCTGAAGAGCTAGCCCAAGGTCTAACAGAGCATTTGCCTTAGGACTCAATTCAGCCCAAAAACATCACTTTTGAGAAACACCTCAGAAATGAAAAAGAAACACATATTCCTGTTCCCCACGGGCTGGAAAGCCGAATTCTCGCTTGATTTTCGATTCCGAGCTTTCCCTGAAGAGCTAGCCCAAGGTCTAACAGAGCATTTGCCTTAGGACTCAATTCAGCCCAAAAACATCACTTTTGAGAAACACCTCAGAAATGAAAAAGAAACACATATTCCTGTTCCCCACGGGCTCGAAAGCCAAATTCTTGCTTGATTTCCGATTACAAGCCTTCCCTGAAGAGCTAGCCCAAGGTCTAACACAGCATTCACCTAAGTTCTCAATTCAGCCCAAAAACATCACTTTTGACAAACACCTCAGAAATGAAAAAGAAACACATATTCCTGTTCCCCACGGGCTGGTAAGCCGAATTCTCGCTTGATTTTCGATTCCGAGCTTTCCCTGAAGAGCTAGCCCAAGGTCTAACAGAGCATGTGCCTTAGGACTCAATTCAGCCCAAAAACATCACTTTTGAGAAACACCTCAGAAATGAAAAAGAAACACATATTCCTGTTCCCCACGGGCTGGAAAGCCGAATTCTCACTTGATTTTCAATTCCGAGCCTTCCCTGAAGAGCTAGCCCAAGGTCTAACACATCATTCGCCTTAGGATTCAATTCAGCCCAAAAACATCACTTTTGAGAAACACCTCAGAAATGAAAAAGAAACACATATTCCTGTTCCCCACGGGCTGGTAAGCTGAATACTCGCTTGATTTTCAATTTCGAGCTTTCCCTGAAGAGCTAGCCCAAGGTCTAAAACAGCATTCGCGTTATATCTGAATTCAGTCCAAAAACATCACTTTTGACAAACACCTCAGAAATGAAAAAGAAACACATATTCCTGTTCCCCATGGCCTGGAAATCCGAATTCTCGCTTGATTTTCGATTCCGAGCCTTCCCTGAAGAGCTAGCCCAAGGTATAACACAGCATTCACCTAAGTTCCCAATTCAACCAAAAAACATCACTTTTGACAAACACCTCAGAAATGAAAAAGAAACACATATTCCTGTTCCCCATGGGCTGGAAAGCCGAATTCTCACTTGATTTTCGATTCTGAGCCTTCCCTGAAGAGCTAGCCCAAGGTCTAACACATCATTCGCCTTAGGATTCAATTCAGCCCAAAAACATCACTTTTGACAAACTCCTCAGAAATGAAAAGGAAACACATATTCCTGTTCCCCACGGGCTGGAAAGCCGAATTCTTGATTGATTTTCGATTCCGAGCTTTTCCTGAAGAGCTAGCCCAAGGTCTAAAACAGCATTCGCGTTATATTTCAATTCAGCCCAAAAACATCACTTTTGACAAACACCTCAGAAATGAAAAAGAAACACATATTTCTGTTCCCCACGGGCTGGTAAGCCGAATTCTTGATTGATTTTCGATGACGAGCTTTTCCTGAAGAGCTAGCCCCAGGTCTAAAACAGCATTCGCGTTATATTTCAATTCAGCCCAAAAACATCACTTTTGATAAACACCTCAGAAATAAAAAAGAAACACATATTCCTGTTCCCCACGGGCTGGAAAGCCGAATTCTCACTTGATTTTTGATTCCGAGCCTTCCCTGAAGAGCTAGCCCAAGGTCTAACACATCATTCGCCTTAGGATTCAATTCAGCCCAAAAACATCACTTTTGACAAACACCTCAGAAATGAAAAAGAAACACATATTCCTGTTCCCCACGGGCTGGAAAGCCGAATTCTCGCTTGATTTCCGATTCCGAGCCTTCCCTGAAGAGCTAGCCCAAGGTCTAAAACAGCATTCGCGTTATATCTCAATTCAGCCCAAAAACATCACTTTTGACAAAGAGCTCAGAAATGAAAAAGAAACACATATTCCTGTTCCCCACGGGATGGAAAGCTGAATTCTTGATTGATTTTCGATTCCGAGCTTTTCTTGAAGAGCTAGCCCCAGGTCTAAAACAGCATTCGCGTTATATTTCAATTCAGCCCAAAAACATCACTTTTGATAAACACCTCAGAAATAAAAAAGAAACACATATTCCTGTTCCCCACGGGCTGGAAAGCCGAATTCTTGATTGATTTTCGATTCCGAGCTTTCCCTGAAGAGCTAGCCCAAGGTCTAAAACAGCATTCGCCTTAGGACTCAATTCAGCCCAAAAACATCACTTTTGATAAACACCTCAGAAATAAAAAAGAAACACATATTCCTGTTCCCCACGGGCTGGAAAGCCGAATTCTTGATTGATTTTCGATTCCGAGCTTTCCCTGAAGAGCTAGCCCAAGGTCTAACACAGCATTCGCCTTAGGACTCAATTCAGCCCAAAAACATCACTTTTGACAAACACCTCAGAAATGAAAAAGAAACACATATTTTTGTTCCCCACGGGCTGGTAAGCCGAATTCTCGCTTTAATTTCGATTCCGAGACTTCCCTGAAGAGCTAGCCCAAGGTCTAAAACAGCATTCGCGTTATATCTCAATTCAGCCCAAAAACATCACTTTTGACAAAGAGCTCAGAAATGAAAAAGAAACACATATTCCTGTTCCCCACGGGATGGAAAGCTGAATTCTTGATTGATTTTCGATTCCGAGCTTTTCTTGAAGAGCTAGCCCCAGGTCTAAAACAGCATTCGCGTTATATTTCAATTCAGCCCAAAAACATCACTTTTGATAAACACCTCAGAAATAAAAAAGAAACACATATTCCTGTTCCCCACGGGCTGGAAAGCCGAATTCTTGATTGATTTCCGATTCAGAGCTTTCCCTGAAGAGCTAGCCCAAGGTCTAACAGAGCATTTGCCTTAGGACTCAATTCAGCCCAAAAACATCACTTTTGAGAAACACCTCAGAAATGAAAAAGAAACACATATTCCTGTTCCCTACGGGCTGGAAAGCCGAATTCTCGCTTGATTTCCGATTCAGAGCTTTCCCTGAAGAGCTAGCCCAAGGTCTAACACAGCATTCACCTAAGTTCTCAATCCAGCCCAAAAACATCACTTTTGACAAAGAGCTCAGAAATGAAAAAGAAACACATATTTCTGTTCCCCATGGGTTGGTAAGCCGAATTCTCGCTTTAATTTCGTTTCCGAGCCTTCCCTGAAGAGCTAGTCCAAGGTCTAAAACAGCATTCGCGTTATATCTTAATTCAGCCCCAAAACATCACTTTTGAGAAACACCTCAGAAATGAAAAAGAAACACATATTCCTGTTCCCCACGGGCTGGAAAGCCAAATTCTTGCTTGATTTCCGATTACAAGCCTTCCCTGAAGAGCTAGCCCAAGGTCTAACACAGCATTCACCTAAGTTCTCAATTCAGCCCAAAAACATCACTTTTGACAAACACCTCAGAAATGAAAAAGAAACACATATTCCTGTTCCCCACGGGCTGGTAAGCCGAATTCTCGCTTGATTTTCGATTCCGAGCTTTCCCTGAAGAGCTAGCCCAAGGTATAAAACAGCATTCGCGTTATTTCTCAATTCAGCCCAAAAACATCACTTTTGACAAACACCTCAGAAATGAAAAAGAAACACATATTCCTGTTCCCCACGGGCTGGTAAGCCGAATTCTTGATTGATTTTCGATGACGAGCTTTTCCTGAAGAGCTAGCCCCAGGTCTAAAACAGCATTCGCGTTATATTTCAATTCAGCCCAAAAACATCACTTTTGATAAACACCTCAGAAATAAAAAAGAAACACATATTCCTGTTCCCCACGGGCTGGAAAGCCGAATTCTCGCTTGATTTCCGATTCCGAGCTTTCCCTGAAGAGCTAGCCCAAGGTCTAACACAGCATTCACCTAAGTTCTCAATCCAGCCCAAAAACATCACTTTTGACAAAGAGCTCAGAAATGAAAAAGAAACACATATTCCTGTTCCCCACGGGATGGAAAGCCGAATTCTTGATTGATTTTCGATTCCGAGCTTTTCTTGAAGAGCTAGCCCCAGGTCTAAAACAGCATTCGCGTTATTTCTCAATTCAGCCCAAAAACATCACTTTTGACAAACACCTCAGAAATGAAAAAGAAACACATATTCCTGTTCCCCACGGGCTGGTAAGCCGAATTCTTGATTGATTTTCGATGACGAGCTTTTCCTGAAGAGCTAGCCCCAGGTCTAAAACAGCATTCGCGTTATATTTCAATTCAGCCCAAAAACATCACTTTTGATAAACACCTCAGAAATAAAAAAGAAACACAAATTCCTGTTCCCCACGGGCTGGAAAGCCGAATTCTCGCTTGATTTTCGATTCCGAGCTTTCCCTGAAGAGCTAGCCCAAGGTCTAACACAGCATTCGCCTTAGGACTCAATTCAGCCCAAAAACATCACTTTTGACAAACACCTCAGAAATGAAAAAGAAACACATATTTTTGTTCCCCACGGGCTGGTAAGCCGAATTCTCACTTTAATTTCGATTCCGAGCCTTCCCTGAAGAGCTAGCCCAAGGTCTAAAACAGCATTCGCGTTATATCTCAATTCAGCCCAAAAACATCACTTTTGACAAAGAGCTCAGAAATGAAAAAGAAACACATATTCCTGTTCCCTACGGGCTGGAAAGCCGAATTCTCGCTTGATTTTCGATTCCGAGCTTTCACTGAAGAGCTAGCCCAAGGTCTAAAAGAGCATTCGCGTTATATTTCAATTCAGCCCAAAAACATCACTTTTGACAAACACGTCAGAAATGAAAAAGAAACACATATTCCTGTTCCCCACGGGCTGGAAAGCCGAATTCTTGATTGATTTTCGATTCCGAGCTTTCCCTGAAGAGCTAGCCCAAGGTCTAACACAGCATTCACCTAAGTTCTCAATTCAGCCCAAAAACATCACTTTTGACAAACACCTCAGAAATGAAAAAGAAACACATATTCCTCTTCCCCACGGGCTGGTAAGCCGATCTCTTGCTTGATTTTCGATTCTGAGCTTTCCCTGAAGAGCTAGCCCAAGGTCTAAAAGAGCATTCGCGTTATATTTCAATTCAGCCCAAAAACATCACTTTTGACAAACACCTCAGAAATGAAAAAGAAACACATATTCCTGTTCCCCACGGGCTGGAAAGCCGAATTCTTGATTGATTTTCGATTCCGAGCTTTCCCTGAAGAGCTAGCCCAAGGTCTAACAGAGCATTTGCCTTAGGACTCAATTCAGCCCAAAAACATCACTTTTGAGAAACACCTCAGAAATGAAAAAGAAACACATATTCCTGTTCCCTACGGGCTGGAAAGCCGAATTCTCGCTTGATTTCCGATTCAGAGCTTTCCCTGAAGAGCTAGCCCAAGGTCTAACACAGCATTCACCTAAGTTCTCAATCCAGCCCAAAAACATCACTTTTGACAAAGAGCTCAGAAATGAAAAAGAAACACATATTTCTGTTCCCCATGGGTTGGTAAGCCGAATTCTCGCTTTAATTTCGATTCCGAGCTTTCCCTGAAGAGCTAGTCCAAGGTCTAAAACAGCATTCGCGTTATATCTGAATTCAGCCCAAAAACATCACTTTTGACAAAGAGCTCAGAAATGAAAAAGAAAAACATATTCCTGTTCCCCACGGGCTGGAAAGCCGAATTCTCGCTTGATTTTCGATTCCGAGCTTTCCCTGAAGAGCTAGCCCAAGGTCTAACAGAGCATTTGCCTTAGGACTCAATTCAGCCCAAAAACATCACTTTTGAGAAACACCTCAGAAATGAAAAAGAAACACATATTCCTGTTCCCCACGGGCTGGAAAGCCGAATTCTCACTTGATTTTCAATTCCGAGCCTTCCCTGAAGAGCTAGCCCAAGGTCTAAAACAGCATTCGCGTTATATTTCAATTCAGCCCAAAAACATCACTTTTGACAAACACCTCAGAAATGAAAAAGAAACACATATTCCTGTTCCCCACGGGCTGGTAAGCCGAATTCTTGATTGATTTTCGATGACGAGCTTTTCCTGAAGAGCTAGCCCCAGGTCTAAAACAGCATTCGCGTTATATTTCAATTCAGCCCAAAAACATCACTTTTGATAAACACCTCAGAAATAAAAAAGAAACACAAATTCCTGTTCCCCACGGGCTGGAAAGCCGAATTCTCGCTTGATTTTCGATTCCGAGCTTTCCCTGAAGAGCTAGCCCAAGGTCTAACACAGCATTCGCCTTAGGACTCAATTCAGCCCAAAAACATCACTTTTGACAAACACCTCAGAAATGAAAAAGAAACACATATTTTTGTTCCCCACGGGCTGGTAAGCCGAATTCTCACTTTAATTTCGATTCCGAGCCTTCCCTGAAGAGCTAGCCCAAGGTCTAAAACAGCATTCGCGTTATATCTCAATTCAGCCCAAAAACATCACTTTTGACAAAGAGCTCAGAAATGAAAAAGAAACACATATTCCTGTTCCCTACGGGCTGGAAAGCCGAATTCTCGCTTGATTTTCGATTCCGAGCTTTCACTGAAGAGCTAGCCCAAGGTCTAAAAGAGCATTCGCGTTATATTTCAATTCAGCCCAAAAACATCACTTTTGACAAACACGTCAGAAATGAAAAAGAAACACATATTCCTGTTCCCCACGGGCTGGAAAGCCGAATTCTCGATTGATTTTCGATTCCGAGCTTTCCCTGAAGAGCTAGCCCAAGGTCTAACACAGCATTCACCTAAGTTCTCAATTCAGCCCAAAAACATCACTTTTGACAAACACCTCAGAAATGAAAAAGAAACACATATTCCTCTTCCCCACGGGCTGGTAAGCCGATCTCTTGCTTGATTTTCGATTCTGAGCTTTCCCTGAAGAGCTAGCCCAAGGTCTAAAAGAGCATTCGCGTTATATTTCAATTCAGCCCAAAAACATCACTTTTGACAAACACCTCAGAAATGAAAAAGAAACACATATTCCTGTTCCCCACGGGCTGGAAAGCCGAATTCTTGATTGATTTTCGATTCCGAGCTTTCCCTGAAGAGCTAGCCCAAGGTCTAACAGAGCATTTGCCTTAGGACTCAATTCAGCCCAAAAACATCACTTTTGAGAAACACCTCAGAAATGAAAAAGAAACACATATTCCTGTTCCCTACGGGCTGGAAAGCCGAATTCTCGCTTGATTTCCGATTCAGAGCTTTCCCTGAAGAGCTAGCCCAAGGTCTAACACAGCATTCACCTAAGTTCTCAATCCAGCCCAAAAACATCACTTTTGACAAAGAGCTCAGAAATGAAAAAGAAACACATATTTCTGTTCCCCATGGGTTGGTAAGCCGAATTCTCGCTTTAATTTCGATTCCGAGCTTTCCCTGAAGAGCTAGTCCAAGGTCTAAAACAGCATTCGCGTTATATCTGAATTCAGCCCAAAAACATCACTTTTGACAAAGAGCTCAGAAATGAAAAAGAAAAACATATTCCTGTTCCCCACGGGCTGGAAAGCCGAATTCTCGCTTGATTTTCGATTCCGAGCTTTCCCTGAAGAGCTAGCCCAAGGTCTAACAGAGCATTTGCCTTAGGACTCAATTCAGCCCAAAAACATCACTTTTTAGAAACACCTCAGAAATGAAAAAGAAACACATATTCCTGTTCCCCACGGGCTGGAAAGCCGAATTCTCACTTGATTTTCAATTCCGAGCCTTCCCTGAAGAGCTAGCCCAAGGTCTAAAACAGCATTCGCGTTATATTTCAATTCAGCCCAAAAACATCACTTTTGACAAACACCTCAGAAATGAAAAAGAAACACATATTCCTGTTCCCCACGGGCTGGTAAGCCGAATTCTTGATTGATTTTCGATGACGAGCTTTTCCTGAAGAGCTAGCCCCAGGTCTAAAACAGCATTCGCGTTATATTTCAATTCAGCCCAAAAACATCACTTTTGATAAACACCTCAGAAATAAAAAAGAAACACAAATTCCTGTTCCCCACGGGCTGGAAAGCCGAATTCTCGCTTGATTTTCGATTCCGAGCTTTCCCTGAAGAGCTAGCCCAAGGTCTAACACAGCATTCGCCTTAGGACTCAATTCAGCCCAAAAACATCACTTTTGACAAACACCTCAGAAATGAAAAAGAAACACATATTTTTGTTCCCCACGGGCTGGTAAGCCGAATTCTCACTTTAATTTCGATTCCGAGCCTTCCCTGAAGAGCTAGCCCAAGGTCTAAAACAGCATTCGCGTTATATCTCAATTCAGCCCAAAAACATCACTTTTGACAAAGAGCTCAGAAATGAAAAAGAAACACATATTCCTGTTCCCTACGGGCTGGAAAGCCGAATTCTCGCTTGATTTTCGATTCCGAGCTTTCACTGAAGAGCTAGCCCAAGGTCTAAAAGAGCATTCGCGTTATATTTCAATTCAGCCCAAAAACATCACTTTTGACAAACACGTCAGAAATGAAAAAGAAACACATATTCCTGTTCCCCACGGGCTGGAAAGCCGAATTCTTGATTGATTTTCGATTCCGAGCTTTCCCTGAAGAGCTAGCCCAAGGTCTAACACAGCATTCACCTAAGTTCTCAATTCAGCCCAAAAACATCACTTTTGACAAACACCTCAGAAATGAAAAAGAAACACATATTCCTCTTCCCCACGGGCTGGTAAGCCGATCTCTTGCTTGATTTTCGATTCTGAGCTTTCCCTGAAGAGCTAGCCCAAGGTCTAAAAGAGCATTCGCGTTATATTTCAATTCAGCCCAAAAACATCACTTTTGACAAACACCTCAGAAATGAAAAAGAAACACATATTCCTGTTCCCCACGGGCTGGAAAGCCGAATTCTTGATTGATTTTCGATTCCGAGCTTTCCCTGAAGAGCTAGCCCAAGGTCTAACAGAGCATTTGCCTTAGGACTCAATTCAGCCCAAAAACATCACTTTTGAGAAACACCTCAGAAATGAAAAAGAAACACATATTCCTGTTCCCTACGGGCTGGAAAGCCGAATTCTCGCTTGATTTCCGATTCAGAGCTTTCCCTGAAGAGCTAGCCCAAGGTCTAACACAGCATTCACCTAAGTTCTCAATCCAGCCCAAAAACATCACTTTTGACAAAGAGCTCAGAAATGAAAAAGAAACACATATTTCTGTTCCCCATGGGTTGGTAAGCCGAATTCTCGCTTTAATTTCGATTCCGAGCTTTCCCTGAAGAGCTAGTCCAAGGTCTAAAACAGCATTCGCGTTATATCTGAATTCAGCCCAAAAACATCACTTTTGACAAAGAGCTCAGAAATGAAAAAGAAAAACATATTCCTGTTCCCCACGGGCTGGAAAGCCGAATTCTCGCTTGATTTTCGATTCCGAGCTTTCCCTGAAGAGCTAGCCCAAGGTCTAACAGAGCATTTGCCTTAGGACTCAATTCAGCCCAAAAACATCACTTTTGAGAAACACCTCAGAAATGAAAAAGAAACACATATTCCTGTTCCCCACGGGCTGGAAAGCCGAATTCTCACTTGATTTTCAATTCCGAGCCTTCCCTGAAGAGCTAGCCCAAGGTCTAAAACAGCATTCGCGTTATATTTCAATTCAGCCCAAAAACATCACTTTTGACAAACACCTCAGAAATGAAAAAGAAACACATATTCCTGTTCCCCACGGGCTGGTAAGCCGAATTCTTGATTGATTTTCGATGACGAGCTTTTCCTGAAGAGCTAGCCCCAGGTCTAAAACAGCATTCGCGTTATATTTCAATTCAGCCCAAAAACATCACTTTTGATAAACACCTCAGAAATAAAAAAGAAACACAAATTCCTGTTCCCCACGGGCTGGAAAGCCGAATTCTCGCTTGATTTTCGATTCCGAGCTTTCCCTGAAGAGCTAGCCCAAGGTCTAACACAGCATTCGCCTTAGGACTCAATTCAGCCCAAAAACATCACTTTTGACAAACACCTCAGAAATGAAAAAGAAACACATATTTTTGTTCCCCACGGGCTGGTAAGCCGAATTCTCACTTTAATTTCGATTCCGAGCCTTCCCTGAAGAGCTAGCCCAAGGTCTAAAACAGCATTCGCGTTATATCTCAATTCAGCCCAAAAACATCACTTTTGACAAAGAGCTCAGAAATGAAAAAGAAACACATATTCCTGTTCCCTACGGGCTGGAAAGCCGAATTCTCGCTTGATTTTCGATTCCGAGCTTTCACTGAAGAGCTAGCCCAAGGTCTAAAAGAGCATTCGCGTTATATTTCAATTCAGCCCAAAAACATCACTTTTGACAAACACGTCAGAAATGAAAAAGAAACACATATTCCTGTTCCCCACGGGCTGGAAAGCCGAATTCTTGATTGATTTTCGATTCCGAGCTTTCCCTGAAGAGCTAGCCCAAGGTCTAACACAGCATTCACCTAAGTTCTCAATTCAGCCCAAAAACATCACTTTTGACAAACACCTCAGAAATGAAAAAGAAACACATATTCCTCTTCCCCACGGGCTGGAAAGCCGATCTCTTGCTTGATTTTCGATTCTGAGCTTTCCCTGAAGAGCTAGCCCAAGGTCTAAAAGAGCATTCGCGTTATATTTCAATTCAGCCCAAAAACATCACTTTTGACAAACACCTCAGAAATGAAAAAGAAACACATATTCCTGTTCCCCACGGGCTGGAAAGCCGAATTCTTGATTGATTTTCGATTCCGAGCTTTCCCTGAAGAGCTAGCCCAAGGTCTAACAGAGCATTTGCCTTAGGACTCAATTCAGCCCAAAAACATCACTTTTGAGAAACACCTCAGAAATGAAAAAGAAACACATATTCCTGTTCCCCACGGGCTGGAAAGCCGAATTCTTGATTGATTTTCGATTCCGAGCTTTCCCTGAAGAGCTAGCCCAAGGTCTAACACAGCATTCACCTAAGTTCTCAATTCAGCCCAAAAACATCACTTTTGACAAACACCTCAGAAATGAAAAAGAAACACATATTCCTCTTCCCCACGGGCTGGTAAGCCGATCTCTTGCTTGATTTTCGATTCTGAGCTTTCCCTGAAGAGCTAGCCCAAGGTCTAAAAGAGCATTCGCGTTATATTTCAATTCAGCCCAAAAACATCACTTTTGACAAACACCTCAGAAATGAAAAAGAAACACATATTCCTGTTCCCCATGGCCTGGAAATCCGAATTCTCGCTTGATTTTCGATTCCGAGCCTTCCCTGAAGAGCTAGCCCAAGGTATAACACAGCATTCACCTAAGTTCCCAATTCAACCAAAAAACATCACTTTTGACAAACACCTCAGAAATGAAAAAGAAACACATATTCCTGTTCCCCATGGGCTGGAAAGCCGAATTCTCACTTGATTTTCGATTCTGAGCCTTCCCTGAAGAGCTAGCCCAAGGTCTAACACATCATTCGCCTTAGGATTCAATTCAGCCCAAAAACATCACTTTTGAGAAACACCTCAGAAATGAAAAAGAAACACATATTCCTGTTCCCCACGGGCTGGAAAGCCGAATTCTCACTTGATTTTCAATTCCGAGCCTTCCCTGAAGAGCTAGCCCAAGGTCTAACACATCATTCGCCTTAGGATTCAATTCAGCCCAAAAACATCACTTTTGACAAACTCCTCAGAAATGAAAAGGAAACACATATTCCTGTTCCCCACGGGCTGGAAAGCCGAATTCTTGATTGATTTTCGATTCCGAGCTTTTCCTGAAGAGCTAGCCCAAGGTCTAAAACAGCATTCGCGTTATATTTCAATTCAGCCCAAAAACATCACTTTTGACAAACACCTCAGAAATGAAAAAGAAACACATATTTCTGTTCCCCACGGGCTGGTAAGCCGAATTCTTGATTGATTTTCGATGACGAGCTTTTCCTGAAGAGCTAGCCCCAGGTCTAAAACAGCATTCGCGTTATATTTCAATTCAGCCCAAAAACATCACTTTTGATAAACACCTCAGAAATAAAAAAGAAACACATATTCCTGTTCCCCACGGGCTGGAAAGCCGAATTCTCACTTGATTTTTGATTCCGAGCCTTCCCTGAAGAGCTAGCCCAAGGTCTAACACATCATTCGCCTTAGGATTCAATTCAGCCCAAAAACATCACTTTTGACAAACACCTCAGAAATGAAAAAGAAACACATATTCCTGTTCCCCACGGGCTGGAAAGCCGAATTCTCGCTTGATTTCCGATTCCGAGCCTTCCCTGAAGAGCTAGCCCAAGGTCTAAAACAGCATTCGCGTTATATCTCAATTCAGCCCAAAAACATCACTTTTGACAAAGAGCTCAGAAATGAAAAAGAAACACATATTCCTGTTCCCCACGGGATGGAAAGCTGAATTCTTGATTGATTTTCGATTCCGAGCTTTTCTTGAAGAGCTAGCCCCAGGTCTAAAACAGCATTCGCGTTATATTTCAATTCAGCCCAAAAACATCACTTTTGATAAACACCTCAGAAATAAAAAAGAAACACATATTCCTGTTCCCCACGGGCTGGAAAGCCGAATTCTTGATTGATTTCCGATTCAGAGCTTTCCCTGAAGAGCTAGCCCAAGGTCTAACAGAGCATTTGCCTTAGGACTCAATTCAGCCCAAAAACATCACTTTTGAGAAACACCTCAGAAATGAAAAAGAAACACATATTCCTGTTCCCTACGGGCTGGAAAGCCGAATTCTCGCTTGATTTCCGATTCAGAGCTTTCCCTGAAGAGCTAGCCCAAGGTCTAACACAGCATTCACCTAAGTTCTCAATCCAGCCCAAAAACATCACTTTTGACAAAGAGCTCAGAAATGAAAAAGAAACACATATTTCTGTTCCCCATGGGTTGGTAAGCCGAATTCTCGCTTTAATTTCGTTTCCGAGCCTTCCCTGAAGAGCTAGTCCAAGGTCTAAAACAGCATTCGCGTTATATCTTAATTCAGCCCAAAAACATCACTTTTGAGAAACACCTCAGAAATGAAAAAGAAACACATATTCCTGTTCCCCACGGGCTGGAAAGCCAAATTCTTGCTTGATTTCCGATTACAAGCCTTCCCTGAAGAGCTAGCCCAAGGTCTAACACAGCATTCACCTAAGTTCTCAATTCAGCCCAAAAACATCACTTTTGACAAACACCTCAGAAATGAAAAAGAAACACATATTCCTGTTCCCCACGGGCTGGTAAGCCGAATTCTCGCTTGATTTTCGATTCCGAGCTTTCCCTGAAGAGCTAGCCCAAGGTATAAAACAGCATTCGCGTTATTTCTCAATTCAGCCCAAAAACATCACTTTTGACAAACACCTCAGAAATGAAAAAGAAACACATATTCCTGTTCCCCACGGGCTGGTAAGCCGAATTCTTGATTGATTTTCGATGACGAGCTTTTCCTGAAGAGCTAGCCCCAGGTCTAAAACAGCATTCGCGTTATATTTCAATTCAGCCCAAAAACATCACTTTTGATAAACACCTCAGAAATAAAAAAGAAACACATATTCCTGTTCCCCACGGGCTGGAAAGCCGAATTCTCGCTTGATTTCCGATTCCGAGCTTTCCCTGAAGAGCTAGCCCAAGGTCTAACACAGCATTCACCTAAGTTCTCAATCCAGCCCAAAAACATCACTTTTGACAAAGAGCTCAGAAATGAAAAAGAAACACATATTCCTGTTCCCCACGGGATGGAAAGCCGAATTCTTGATTGATTTTCGATTCCGAGCTTTTCTTGAAGAGCTAGCCCCAGGTCTAAAACAGCATTCGCGTTATTTCTCAATTCAGCCCAAAAACATCACTTTTGACAAACACCTCAGAAATGAAAAAGAAACACATATTCCTGTTCCCCACGGGCTGGTAAGCCGAATTCTTGATTGATTTTCGATGACGAGCTTTTCCTGAAGAGCTAGCCCCAGGTCTAAAACAGCATTCGCGTTATATTTCAATTCAGCCCAAAAACATCACTTTTGATAAACACCTCAGAAATAAAAAAGAAACACAAATTCCTGTTCCCCACGGGCTGGAAAGCCGAATTCTCGCTTGATTTTCGATTCCGAGCTTTCCCTGAAGAGCTAGCCCAAGGTCTAACACAGCATTCGCCTTAGGACTCAATTCAGCCCAAAAACATCACTTTTGACAAACACCTCAGAAATGAAAAAGAAACACATATTTTTGTTCCCCACGGGCTGGTAAGCCGAATTCTCACTTTAATTTCGATTCCGAGCCTTCCCTGAAGAGCTAGCCCAAGGTCTAAAACAGCATTCGCGTTATATCTCAATTCAGCCCAAAAACATCACTTTTGACAAAGAGCTCAGAAATGAAAAAGAAACACATATTCCTGTTCCCTACGGGCTGGAAAGCCGAATTCTCGCTTGATTTTCGATTCCGAGCTTTCACTGAAGAGCTAGCCCAAGGTCTAAAAGAGCATTCGCGTTATATTTCAATTCAGCCCAAAAACATCACTTTTGATAAACACCTGAGAAATAAAAAAGAAACACATATTCCTGTTCCCCACGGGCTGGAAAGCCGAATTCTTGATTGATTTTCGATTCCGAGCTTTCCCTGAAGAGCTAGCCCAAGGTCTAAAACAGCATTCGCCTTAGGACTCAATTCAGCCCAAAAACATCACTTTTGATAAACACCTCAGAAATAAAAAAGAAACACATATTCCTGTTCCCCACGGGCTGGAAAGCCGAATTCTTGATTGATTTTCGATTCCGAGCTTTCCCTGAAGAGCTAGCCCAAGGTCTAACACAGCATTCGCCTTAGGACTCAATTCAGCCCAAAAACATCACTTTTGACAAACACCTCAGAAATGAAAAAGAAACACATATTTTTGTTCCCCACGGGCTGGTAAGCCGAATTCTCGCTTTAATTTCGATTCCGAGCCTTCCCTGAAGAGCTAGCCCAAGGTCTAAAACAGCATTCGCGTTATATCTCAATTCAGCCCAAAAACATCACTTTTGACAAAGAGCTCAGAAATGAAAAAGAAACACATATTCCTGTTCCCCACGGGATGGAAAGCCGAATTCTTGATTGATTTTCGATTCCGAGCTTTCCCTGAAGAGCTAGCCCAAGGTCTAAAAGAGCATTCGCCTTATATTTCAATTCAGCCCAAAAACATCACTTTTGACAAACACGTCAGAAATGAAAAAGAAACACATATTCCTGTTCCCCATGGGCTGGAAAGCCGAATTCTCGCTTGATTTCCGATTACGAGCCTTCCGTGAAGAGCTAGCCCAAGGTCTAACACAGCATTCACCTAAGTTCCCAATTCAACCAAAAAACATCACTTATGACAAACACCTCAGAAATGAAAAAGAAACACATATTCCTGTTCCCCAAGGGCTGGAAAGCCGAATTCTCGCTTGATTTTCGATTCCGAGCCTTCCCTGAAGAGCTAGCCAAAGGTCTAACACAGCATTCACCTAAGTTCCCAATTCAACCCAAAAACATCACTTTTGACAAATACCTCAGAAATGAAAAAGAAACACATATTCCTGTTCCCCACGGCCTGGAAATCCGAATTCTCGCTTAATTTTCGATTCCGAGCTTTCCCTGAAGAGCTAGCCCAAGGTCTAAAACAGCATTCGCGTTATATTTCAATTCAGCCCAAAAACATCACTTTTGACAAACACCACAGAAATGAAAAGGAAACACATATTCCTGTTCCCCACGGGCTGGAAAGCCGAATTCTCGCTTGATTTTCGATTCCGAGCCTTCCCTGAAGAGCTAGCCCAAGGTCTAACACATCATTCACCTTAGGATTCAATTCAACCCAAAAACATCACTTTTGACAAACACCTCAGAAATGAAAAAGAAACACATATTCCTGTTCCCCACGGGCTGGAAAGCCGAATTCTTGCTTGATTTCCGATTACGAGCCTTCCCTGAAGAGCTAGCCCCAGGTCTAAAACAGCATTCGCGTTATATTTCAATTCAGCCCAAAAACATCACTTTTGATAAACACCTCAGAAATAAAAAAGAAACACATATTCCTGTTCCCCACGGGCTGGAAAGCCGAATTCTTGATTAATTTTCAATTCCGAGCTTTCCCTGAAGAGCTAGCCCAAGGTCTAACAGAGCATTTGCCTTAGGACTCAATTCAGCCCAAAAACATCACTTTTGAGAAACACCTCAGAAATGAAAAAGAAACACATATTCCTGTTCCCCACGGGCTGGAAAGCCGAATTCTCGCTTGATTTTCGATTCCGAGCTTTCCCTGAAGAGCTAGCCCAAGGTCTAACAGAGCATTTGCCTTAGGACTCAATTCAGCCCAAAAACATCACTTTTGAGAAACACCTCAGAAATGAAAAAGAAACACATATTCCTGTTCCCCACGGGCTCGAAAGCCAAATTCTTGCTTGATTTCCGATTACAAGCCTTCCCTGAAGAGCTAGCCCAAGGTCTAACACAGCATTCACCTAAGTTCTCAATTCAGCCCAAAAACATCACTTTTGACAAACACCTCAGAAATGAAAAAGAAACACATATTCCTGTTCCCCACGGGCTGGTAAGCCGAATTCTCGCTTGATTTTCGATTCCGAGCTTTCCCTGAAGAGCTAGCCCAAGGTCTAACAGAGCATTTGCCTTAGGACTCAATTCAGCCCAAAAACATCACTTTTGAGAAACACCTCAGAAATGAAAAAGAAACACATATTCCTGTTCCCCACGGGCTGGAAAGCCGAATTCTCACTTGATTTTCAATTCCGAGCCTTCCCTGAAGAGCTAGCCCAAGGTCTAACACATCATTCGCCTTAGGATTCAATTCAGCCCAAAAACATCACTTTTGAGAAACACCTCAGAAATGAAAAAGAAACACATATTCCTGTTCCCCACGGGCTGGTAAGCCGAATACTCGCTTGATTTTCAATTTCGAGCTTTCCCTGAAGAGCTAGCCCAAGGTCTAAAACAGCATTCGCGTTATATCTGAATTCAGTCCAAAAACATCACTTTTGACAAACACCTCAGAAATGAAAAAGAAACACATATTCCTGTTCCCCATGGCCTGGAAATCCGAATTCTCGCTTGATTTTCGATTCCGAGCCTTCCCTGAAGAGCTAGCCCAAGGTATAACACAGCATTCACCTAAGTTCCCAATTCAACCAAAAAACATCACTTTTGACAAACACCTCAGAAATGAAAAAGAAACACATATTCCTGTTCCCCACGGGCTGGAAAGCCGAATTCTCACTTGATTTTTGATTCCGAGCCTTCCCTGAAGAGCTAGCCCAAGGTCTAACACATCATTCGCCTTAGGATTCAATTCAGCCCAAAAACATCACTTTTGACAAACACCTCAGAAATGAAAAAGAAACACATATTCCTGTTCCCCACGGGCTGGAAAGCCGAATTCTCGCTTGATTTCCGATTCCGAGCCTTCCCTGAAGAGCTAGCCCAAGGTCTAAAACAGCATTCGCGTTATATCTCAATTCAGCCCAAAAACATCACTTTTGACAAAGAGCTCAGAAATGAAAAAGAAACACATATTCCTGTTCCCCACGGGATGGAAAGCTGAATTCTTGATTGATTTTCGATTCCGAGCTTTTCTTGAAGAGCTAGCCCCAGGTCTAAAACAGCATTCGCGTTATATTTCAATTCAGCCCAAAAACATCACTTTTGATAAACACCTCAGAAATAAAAAAGAAACACATATTCCTGTTCCCCACGGGCTGGAAAGCCGAATTCTTGATTGATTTTCGATTCCGAGCTTTCCCTGAAGAGCTAGCCCAAGGTCTAAAACAGCATTCGCCTTAGGACTCAATTCAGCCCAAAAACATCACTTTTGATAAACACCTCAGAAATAAAAAAGAAACACATATTCCTGTTCCCCACGGGCTGGAAAGCCGAATTCTTGATTGATTTTCGATTCCGAGCTTTCCCTGAAGAGCTAGCCCAAGGTCTAACACAGCATTCGCCTTAGGACTCAATTCAGCCCAAAAACATCACTTTTGACAAACACCTCAGAAATGAAAAAGAAACACATATTTTTGTTCCCCACGGGCTGGTAAGCCGAATTCTCGCTTTAATTTCGATTCCGAGACTTCCCTGAAGAGCTAGCCCAAGGTCTAAAACAGCATTCGCGTTATATCTCAATTCAGCCCAAAAACATCACTTTTGACAAAGAGCTCAGAAATGAAAAAGAAACACATATTCCTGTTCCCCACGGGATGGAAAGCTGAATTCTTGATTGATTTTCGATTCCGAGCTTTTCTTGAAGAGCTAGCCCCAGGTCTAAAACAGCATTCGCGTTATATTTCAATTCAGCCCAAAAACATCACTTTTGATAAACACCTCAGAAATAAAAAAGAAACACATATTCCTGTTCCCCACGGGCTGGAAAGCCGAATTCTTGATTGATTTCCGATTCAGAGCTTTCCCTGAAGAGCTAGCCCAAGGTCTAACAGAGCATTTGCCTTAGGACTCAATTCAGCCCAAAAACATCACTTTTGAGAAACACCTCAGAAATGAAAAAGAAACACATATTCCTGTTCCCTACGGGCTGGAAAGCCGAATTCTCGCTTGATTTCCGATTCAGAGCTTTCCCTGAAGAGCTAGCCCAAGGTCTAACACAGCATTCACCTAAGTTCTCAATCCAGCCCAAAAACATCACTTTTGACAAAGAGCTCAGAAATGAAAAAGAAACACATATTTCTGTTCCCCATGGGTTGGTAAGCCGAATTCTCGCTTTAATTTCGTTTCCGAGCCTTCCCTGAAGAGCTAGTCCAAGGTCTAAAACAGCATTCGCGTTATATCTTAATTCAGCCCAAAAACATCACTTTTGAGAAACACCTCAGAAATGAAAAAGAAACACATATTCCTGTTCCCCACGGGCTGGAAAGCCAAATTCTTGCTTGATTTCCGATTACAAGCCTTCCCTGAAGAGCTAGCCCAAGGTCTAACACAGCATTCGCGTTATATTTCAATTCAGCCCAAAAACATCACTTTTGATAAACACCTCAGAAATAAAAAAGAAACACATATTCCTGTTCCCCACGGGCTGGAAAGCCGAATTCTCGCTTGATTTCCGATTCCGAGCTTTCCCTGAAGAGCTAGCCCAAGGTCTAACACAGCATTCACCTAAGTTCTCAATCCAGCCCAAAAACATCACTTTTGACAAAGAGCTCAGAAATGAAAAAGAAACACATATTCCTGTTCCCCACGGGATGGAAAGCCGAATTCTTGATTGATTTTCGATTCCGAGCTTTTCTTGAAGAGCTAGCCCCAGGTCTAAAACAGCATTCGCGTTATTTCTCAATTCAGCCCAAAAACATCACTTTTGACAAACACCTCAGAAATGAAAAAGAAACACATATTCCTGTTCCCCACGGGCTGGTAAGCCGAATTCTTGATTGATTTTCGATGACGAGCTTTTCCTGAAGAGCTAGCCCCAGGTCTAAAACAGCATTCGCGTTATATTTCAATTCAGCCCAAAAACATCACTTTTGATAAACACCTCAGAAATAAAAAAGAAACACAAATTCCTGTTCCCCACGGGCTGGAAAGCCGAATTCTCGCTTGATTTTCGATTCCGAGCTTTCCCTGAAGAGCTAGCCCAAGGTCTAACACAGCATTCGCCTTAGGACTCAATTCAGCCCAAAAACATCACTTTTGACAAACACCTCAGAAATGAAAAAGAAACACATATTTTTGTTCCCCACGGGCTGGTAAGCCGAATTCTCACTTTAATTTCGATTCCGAGCCTTCCCTGAAGAGCTAGCCCAAGGTCTAAAACAGCATTCGCGTTATATCTCAATTCAGCCCAAAAACATCACTTTTGACAAAGAGCTCAGAAATGAAAAAGAAACACATATTCCTGTTCCCTACGGGCTGGAAAGCCGAATTCTCGCTTGATTTTCGATTCCGAGCTTTCACTGAAGAGCTAGCCCAAGGTCTAAAAGAGCATTCGCGTTATATTTCAATTCAGCCCAAAAACATCACTTTTGACAAACACGTCAGAAATGAAAAAGAAACACATATTCCTGTTCCCCACGGGCTGGAAAGCCGAATTCTTGATTGATTTTCGATTCCGAGCTTTCCCTGAAGAGCTAGCCCAAGGTCTAACACAGCATTCACCTAAGTTCTCAATTCAGCCCAAAAACATCACTTTTGACAAACACCTCAGAAATGAAAAAGAAACACATATTCCTCTTCCCCACGGGCTGGTAAGCCGATCTCTTGCTTGATTTTCGATTCTGAGCTTTCCCTGAAGAGCTAGCCCAAGGTCTAAAAGAGCATTCGCGTTATATTTCAATTCAGCCCAAAAACATCACTTTTGACAAACACCTCAGAAATGAAAAAGAAACACATATTCCTGTTCCCCACGGGCTGGAAAGCCGAATTCTTGATTGATTTTCGATTCCGAGCTTTCCCTGAAGAGCTAGCCCAAGGTCTAACAGAGCATTTGCCTTAGGACTCAATTCAGCCCAAAAACATCACTTTTGAGAAACACCTCAGAAATGAAAAAGAAACACATATTCCTGTTCCCTACGGGCTGGAAAGCCGAATTCTCGCTTGATTTCCGATTCAGAGCTTTCCCTGAAGAGCTAGCCCAAGGTCTAACACAGCATTCACCTAAGTTCTCAATCCAGCCCAAAAACATCACTTTTGACAAAGAGCTCAGAAATGAAAAAGAAACACATATTTCTGTTCCCCATGGGTTGGTAAGCCGAATTCTCGCTTTAATTTCGATTCCGAGCTTTCCCTGAAGAGCTAGTCCAAGGTCTAAAACAGCATTCGCGTTATATCTGAATTCAGCCCAAAAACATCACTTTTGACAAAGAGCTCAGAAATGAAAAAGAAACACATATTCCTGTTCCCCACGGGCTGGAAAGCCGAATTCTCGCTTGATTTTCGATTCCGAGCTTTCCCTGAAGAGCTAGCCCAAGGTCTAACAGAGCATTTGCCTTAGGACTCAATTCAGCCCAAAAACATCACTTTTGAGAAACACCTCAGAAATGAAAAAGAAACACATATTCCTGTTCCCCACGGGCTGGAAAGCCGAATTCTCACTTGATTTTCAATTCCGAGCCTTCCCTGAAGAGCTAGCCCAAGGTCTAACACATCATTCGCCTTAGGATTCAATTCAGCCCAAAAACATCACTTTTGAGAAACACCTCAGAAATGAAAAAGAAACACATATTCCTGTTCCCCACGGGCTGGTAAGCCGAATACTCGCTTGATTTTCAATTTCGAGCTTTCCCTGAAGAGCTAGCCCAAGGTCTAAAACAGCATTCGCGTTATATCTGAATTCAGTCCAAAAACATCACTTTTGACAAACACCTCAGAAATGAAAAAGAAACACATATTCCTGTTCCCCATGGCCTGGAAATCCGAATTCTCGCTTGATTTTCGATTCCGAGCCTTCCCTGAAGAGCTAGCCCAAGGTATAACACAGCATTCACCTAAGTTCCCAATTCAACCAAAAAACATCACTTTTGACAAACACCTCAGAAATGAAAAAGAAACACATATTCCTGTTCCCCATGGGCTGGAAAGCCGAATTCTCACTTGATTTTCGATTCTGAGCCTTCCCTGAAGAGCTAGCCCAAGGTCTAACACATCATTCGCCTTAGGATTCAATTCAGCCCAAAAACATCACTTTTGACAAACTCCTCAGAAATGAAAAGGAAACACATATTCCTGTTCCCCACGGGCTGGAAAGCCGAATTCTTGATTGATTTTCGATTCCGAGCTTTTCCTGAAGAGCTAGCCCAAGGTCTAAAACAGCATTCGCGTTATATTTCAATTCAGCCCAAAAACATCACTTTTGACAAACACCTCAGAAATGAAAAAGAAACACATATTTCTGTTCCCCACGGGCTGGTAAGCCGAATTCTTGATTGATTTTCGATGACGAGCTTTTCCTGAAGAGCTAGCCCCAGGTCTAAAACAGCATTCGCGTTATATTTCAATTCAGCCCAAAAACATCACTTTTGATAAACACCTCAGAAATAAAAAAGAAACACATATTCCTGTTCCCCACGGGCTGGAAAGCCGAATTCTCACTTGATTTTCGATTCCGAGCCTTCCCTGAAGAGCTAGCCCAAGGTCTAACACATCATTCGCCTTAGGATTCAATTCAGCCCAAAAACATCACTTTTGACAAACACCTCAGAAATGAAAAAGAAACACATATTCCTGTTCCCCACGGGCTGGAAAGCCGAATTCTCGCTTGATTTCCGATTCCGAGCCTTCCCTGAAGAGCTAGCCCAAGGTCTAAAACAGCATTCGCGTTATATCTCAATTCAGCCCAAAAACATCACTTTTGACAAAGAGCTCAGAAATGAAAAAGAAACACATATTCCTGTTCCCCACGGGATGGAAAGCTGAATTCTTGATTGATTTTCGATTCCGAGCTTTTCTTGAAGAGCTAGCCCCAGGTCTAAAACAGCATTCGCGTTATATTTCAATTCAGCCCAAAAACATCACTTTTGATAAACACCTCAGAAATAAAAAAGAAACACATATTCCTGTTCCCCACGGGCTGGAAAGCCAAATTCTTGATTGATTTTCGATTCCGAGCTTTCCCTGAAGAGCTAGCCCAAGGTCTAAAACAGCATTCGCCTTAGGACTCAATTCAGCCCAAAAACATCACTTTTGATAAACACCTCAGAAATAAAAAAGAAACACATATTCCTGTTCCCCACGGGCTGGAAAGCCGAATTCTTGATTGATTTTCGATTCCGAGCTTTCCCTGAAGAGCTAGCCCAAGGTCTAACACAGCATTCGCCTTAGGACTCAATTCAGCCCAAAAACATCACTTTTGACAAACACCTCAGAAATGAAAAAGAAACACATATTTTTGTTCCCCACGGGCTGGTAAGCCGAATTCTCGCTTTAATTTCGATTCTGAGCCTTCCCTGAAGAGCTAGCCCAAGGTCTAAAACAGCATTCGCGTTATATCTCAATTCAGCCCAAAAACATCACTTTTGACAAAGAGCTCAGAAATGAAAAAGAAACACATATTCCTGTTCCCCACGGGCTGGAAAGCCGAATTCTTGATTGATTTTCGATTCCGAGCTTTCCCTGAAGAGCTAGCCCAAGGTCTAACAGAGCATTTGCCTTAGGACTCAATTCAGCCCAAAAACATCACTTTTGAGAAACACCTCAGAAATGAAAAAGAAACACATATTCCTGTTCCCTACGGGCTGGAAAGCCGAATTCTCGCTTGATTTCCGATTCCGAGCTTTCCCTGAAGAGCTAGCCCAAGGTCTAACACAGCATTCACCTAAGTTCTCAATCCAGCCCAAAAACATCACTTTTGACAAACAGCTCAGAAATGAAAAAGAAACACATATTCCTGTTCCCCACGGGCTGGTAAGCCGAATTCTCGCTTGATTTTCGATTCCGAGCTTTCCCTGAAGAGCTAGCCCAAGGTCTAAAACAGCATTCGCGTTATTTCTCAATTCAGCCCAAAAACATCACTTTTGACAAACACCTCAGAAATGAAAAAGAAACACATATTCCTGTTCCCCACGGCCTGGAAATCCGAATTCTCGCTTAATTTTCGATTCCGAGCTTTCCCTGAAGAGCTAGCCCAAGGTCTAAAACAGCATTCGCGTTATATTTCAATTCAGCCCAAAAACATCACTTTTGACAAACACCACAGAAATGAAAAGGAAACACATATTCCTGTTCCCCACGGGCTGGAAAGCTGAATTCTCGCTTGATTTTCGATTCCGAGCCTTCCCTGAAGAGCTAGCCCAAGGTCTAACACATCATTCACCTTAGGATTCAATTCAACCCAAAAACATCACTTTTGACAAACACCTCAGAAATGAAAAAGAAACACATATTCCTGTTCCCCATGGGCTGGAAAGCCGAATTCTTGATTGATTTTCGATTCCGAGCTTTCCCTGAAGAGCTAGCCCAAGGTCTAACAGAGCATTTGCCTTAGGACTCAATTCAGCCCAAAAACATCACTTTTGAGAAACACCTCAGAAATGAAAAAGAAACACATATTTCTGTTCCCCATGGGTTGGTAAGCCGAATTCTCGCTTTAATTTCGATTCCGAGCCTTCCCTGAAGAGCTAGTCCAAGGTCTAAAACAGCATTCGCGTTATATCTTAATTCAGCCCAAAAACATCACTTTTGAGAAACACCTCAGAAATGAAAAAGAAACACATATTCCTGTTCCCCACGGGCTGGAAAGCCAAATTCTTGCTTGATTTCCGATTACAAGCCTTCCCTGAAGAGCTAGCCCAAGGTCTAACACAGCATTCACCTAAGTTCTCAATTCAGCCCAAAAACATCACTTTTGACAAACACCTCAGAAATGAAAAAGAAACACATATTCCTGTTCCCCACGGGCTGGTAAGCCGAATTCTCGCTTGATTTTCGATTCCGAGCTTTCCCTGAAGAGCTAGCCCAAGGTATAAAACAGCATTCGCGTTATTTCTCAATCCAGCCCAAAAACATCACTTTTGACAAAGAGCTCAGAAATGAAAAAGAAACACATATTCCTGTTCCCCACGGGATGGAAAGCCGAATTCTTGATTGATTTTCGATTCCGAGCTTTTCTTGAAGAGCTAGCCCCAGGTCTAAAACAGCATTCGCGTTATATTTCAATTCAGCCCAAAAACATCACTTTTGATAAACACCTCAGAAATAAAAAAGAAACACAAATTCCTGTTCCCCACGGGCTGGAAAGCCGAATTCTTGATTGATTTTCGATTCCGAGCTTTCCCTGAAGAGCTAGCCCAAGGTCTAACACAGCATTCGCCTTAGGACTCAATTCAGCCCAAAAACATCACTTTTGACAAACACCTCAGAAATGAAAAAGAAACACATATTTTTGTTCCCCACGGGCTGGTAAGCCGAATTCTCACTTTAATTTCGATTCCGAGCCTTCCCTGAAGAGCTAGCCCAAGGTCTAAAACAGCATTCGCGTTATATCTCAATTCAGCCCAAAAACATCACTTTTGACAAAGAGCTCAGAAATGAAAAAGAAACACATATTCCTGTTCCCTACGGGCTGGAAAGCCGAATTCTCGCTTGATTTTCGATTCCGAGCTTTCCCTGAAGAGCTAGCCCAAGGTCTAAAAGAGCATTCGCGTTATATTTCAATTCAGCCCAAAAACATCACTTTTGACAAAGAGCTCAGAAATGAAAAAGAAACACATATTCCTGTTCCCCACGGGCTGGAAAGCCGAATTCTTGATTGATTTTCGATTCCGAGCTTTCCCTGAAGAGCTAGCCCAAGGTCTAACACAGCATTCACCTAAGTTCTCAATTCAGCCCAAAAACATCACTTTTGACAAACACCTCAGAAATGAAAAAGAAACACATATTCCTCTTCCCCACGGGCTGGTAAGCCGATCTCTTGCTTGATTTTCGATTCTGAGCTTTCCCTGAAGAGCTAGCCCAAGGTCTAAAAGAGCATTCGCGTTATATTTCAATTCAGCCCAAAAACATCACTTTTGAGAAACACCTCAGAAATGAAAAAGAAACACATATTCCTGTTCCCCACGGGCTGGAAAGCCAAATTCTTGCTTGATTTCCGATTACAAGCCTTCCCTGAAGAGCTAGCCCAAGGTCTAACACAGCATTCACCTAAGTTCTCAATTCAGCCCAAAAACATCACTTTTGACAAACACCTCAGAAATGAAAAAGAAACAGATATTCCTGTTCCCCACGGGCTGGTAAGCCGAATTCTCGCTTGATTTTCGATTCCGAGCTTTCCCTGAAGAGCTAGCCCAAGGTCTAAAACAGCATTCGCGTTATTTCTCAATTCAGCCCAAAAACATCACTTTTGACAAACACCTCAGAAATGAAAAAGAAACACATATTCCTGTTCCCCACGGGCTGGTAAGCCGAATTCTTGATTGATTTTCGATGACGAGCTTTTCCTGAAGAGCTAGCCCCAGGTCTAAAACAGCATTCGCGTTATATTTCAATTCAGCCCAAAAACATCACTTTTGATAAACACCTCAGAAATAAAAAAGAAACACATATTCCTTTTCCCCACGGGCTGGAAAGCCGAATTCTTGATTGATTTTCGATTCCGAGCTTTCCCTGAAGAGCTAGCCCAAGGTCTAACAGAGCATTTGCCTTAGGACTCAATTCAGCCCAAAAACATCACTTTTGAGAAACACCTCAGAAATGAAAAAGAAACACATATTCCTGTTCCCTACGGGCTGGAAAGCTGAATTCTCGCTTGATTTCCGATTCCGAGCTTTCCCTGAAGAGCTAGCCCAAGGTCTAACACAGCATTCACCTAAGTTCTCAATCCAGCCCAAAAACATCACTTTTGACAAAGAGCTCAGAAATGAAAAAGAAAAACATATTTCTGTTCCCCATGGGTTGGTAAGCCGAATTCTCGCTTTAATTTCGATTCCGAGCCTTCCCTGAAGAGCTAGTCCAAGGTCTAAAACAGCATTCGCGTTATATCTGAATTCAGCCCAAAAACATCACTTTTGACAAAGAGCTCAGAAATGAAAAAGAAAAACATATTCCTGTTCCCCACGGGCTGGAAAGCCGAATTCTCGCTTGATTTTCGATTCCGAGCTTTCCCTGAAGAGCTAGCCCAAGGTCTAACAGAGCATTTGCCTTAGGACTCAATTCAGCCCAAAAACATCACTTTTGAGAAACACCTCAGAAATGAAAAAGAAACACATATTCCTGTTCCCCACGGGCTGGAAAGTCGAATTCTCACTTGATTTTCAATTCCGAGCCTTCCCTGAAGAGCTAGCCCAAGGTCTAACACATCATTCGCCTTAGGATTCAATTCAGCCCAAAAACATCACTTTTGAGAAACACCTCAGAAATGAAAAAGAAACACATATTCCTGTTCCCCACGGGCTGGTAAGCCGAATACTCGCTTGATTTTCAATTTCGAGCTTTCCCTGAAGAGCTAGCCCAAGGTCTAAAACAGCATTCGCGTTATATCTGAATTCAGTCCAAAAACATCACTTTTGACAAACACCTCAGAAATGAAAAAGAAACACATATTCCTGTTCCCCATGGCCTGGAAATCCGAATTCTCGCTTGATTTTCGATTCCGAGCCTTCCCTGAAGAGCTAGCCCAAGGTATAACACAGCATTCACCTAAGTTCCCAATTCAACCAAAAAACATCACTTTTGACAAACACCTCAGAAATGAAAAAGAAACACATATTCCTGTTCCCCATGGGCTGGAAAGCCGAATTCTGACTTGATTTTCGATTCTGAGCCTTCCCTGAAGAGCTAGCCCAAGGTCTAACACATCATTCGCCTTAGGATTCAATTCAGCCCAAAAACATCACTTTTGACAAACTCCTCAGAAATGAAAAGGAAACACATATTCCTGTTCCCCACGGGCTGGAAAGCCGAATTCTTGATTGATTTTCGATTCCGAGCTTTTCCTGAAGAGCTAGCCCAAGGTCTAAAACAGCATTCGCGTTATATTTCAATTCAGCCCAAAAACATCACTTTTGACAAACACCTCAGAAATGAAAAAGAAACACATATTTCTGTTCCCCACGGGCTGGTAAGCCGAATTCTTGATTGATTTTCGATGACGAGCTTTTCCTGAAGAGCTAGCCCCAGGTCTAAAACAGCATTCGCGTTATATTTCAATTCAGCCCAAAAACATCACTTTTGATAAACACCTCAGAAATAAAAAAGAAACACATATTCCTGTTCCCCACGGGCTGGAAAGCCGAATTCTCACTTGATTTTCGATTCCGAGCCTTCCCTGAAGAGCTAGCCCAAGGTCTAACACATCATTCGCCTTAGGATTCAATTCAGCCCAAAAACATCACTTTTGACAAACACCTCAGAAATGAAAAAGAAACACATATTCCTGTTCCCCACAGGCTGGAAAGCCGAATTCTCGCTTGATTTCCGATTCCGAGCCTTCCCTGAAGAGCTAGCCCAAGGTCTAAAACAGCATTCGCGTTATATCTCAATTCAGCCCAAAAACATCACTTTTGACAAAGAGCTCAGAAATGAAAAAGAAACACATATTCCTGTTCCCCACGGGATGGAAAGCTGAATTCTTGATTGATTTTCGATTCCGAGCTTTTCTTGAAGAGCTAGCCCCAGGTCTAAAACAGCATTCGCGTTATATTTCAATTCAGCCCAAAAACATCACTTTTGATAAACACCTCAGAAATAAAAAAGAAACACATATTCCTGTTCCCCACGGGCTGGAAAGCCGAATTCTTGATTGATTTTCGATTCCGAGCTTTCCCTGAAGAGCTAGCCCAAGGTCTAAAACAGCATTCGCCTTAGGACTCAATTCAGCCCAAAAACATCACTTTTGATAAACACCTCAGAAATAAAAAGGAAACACATATTCCTGTTCCCCACGGGCTGGAAAGCCGAATTCTTGATTGATTTTCGATTCCGAGCTTTCCCTGAAGAGCTAGCCCAAGGTCTAACAGAGCATTCGCCTTAGGACTCAATTCAGCCCAAAAACATCACTTTTGAGAAACACCTCAGAAATGAAAAAGAAACACATATTCCTGTTCCCCACGGGCTGGAAAGCCGAATTCTCACTTGATTTCCGATTCCGAGCCTTCCCTGAAGAGCTAGCCCAAGGTCTAAAACAGCATTCGCGTTATATCTCAATTCAGCCCAAAAACATCACTTTTGACAAAGAGATCAGAAATGAAAAAGAAACACATATTCCTGTTCCCCACGGGATGGAAAGCTGAATTCTTGATTGATTTTCGATTCCGAGCTTTTCTTGAAGAGCTAGCCCCAGGTCTAAAACAGCATTCGCGTTATATTTCAATTCAGCCCAAAAACATCACTTTTGATAAACACCTGAGAAATAAAAAAGAAACACATATTCCTGTTCCCCACGGGCTGGAAAGCCGAATTCTTGATTGATTTTCGATTCCGAGCTTTCCCTGAAGAGCTAGCCCAAGGTCTAAAACAGCATTCGCCTTAGGACTCAATTCAGCCCAAAAACATCACTTTTGATAAACACCTCAGAAATAAAAAAGAAACACATATTCCTGTTCCCCACGGGCTGGAAAGCCGAATTCTTGATTGATTTTCGATTCCGAGCTTTCCCTGAAGAGCTAGCCCAAGGTCTAACACAGCATTCGCCTTAGGACTCAATTCAGCCCAAAAACATCACTTTTGACAAACACCTCAGAAATGAAAAAGAAACACATATTTTTGTTCCCCACGGGCTGGTAAGCCGAATTCTCGCTTTAATTTCGATTCCGAGCCTTCCCTGAAGAGCTAGCCCAAGGTCTAAAACAGCATTCGCGTTATATCTCAATTCAGCCCAAAAACATCACTTTTGACAAAGAGCTCAGAAATGAAAAAGAAACACATATTCCTGTTCCCCACGGGATGGAAAGCCGAATTCTTGATTGATTTTCGATTCCGAGCTTTCCCTGAAGAGCTAGCCCAAGGTCTAAAAGAGCATTCGCGTTATATTTCAATTCAGCCCAAAAACATCACTTTTGACAAACACGTCAGAAATGAAAAAGAAACACATATTCCTGTTCCCCATGGGCTGGAAAGCCGAATTCTCGCTTGATTTCCGATTACGAGCCTTCCGTGAAGAGCTAGCCCAAGGTCTAACACAGCATTCACCTAAGTTCCCAATTCAACCAAAAAACATCACTTATGACAAACACCTCAGAAATGAAAAAGAAACACATATTCCTGTTCCCCAAGGGCTGGAAAGCCGAATTCTCGCTTGATTTTCGATTCCGAGCCTTCCCTGAAGAGCTAGCCAAAGGTCTAACACAGCATTCACCTAAGTTCCCAATTCAACCCAAAAACATCACTTTTGACAAACACCTCAGAAATGAAAAAGAAACACATATTCCTGTTCCCCACGGCCTGGAAATCCGAATTCTCGCTTAATTTTCGATTCCGAGCTTTCCCTGAAGAGCTAGCCCAAGGTCTAAAACAGCATTCGCGTTATATTTCAATTCAGCCCAAAAACATCACTTTTGACAAACACCACAGATATGAAAAGGAAACACATATTCCTGTTCCCCACGGGCTGGAAAGCCGAATTCTCGCTTGATTTTCGATTCCGAGCCTTCCCTGAAGAGCTAGCCCAAGGTCTAACACATCATTCACCTTAGGATTCAATTCAACCCAAAAACATCACTTTTGACAAACACCTCAGAAATGAAAAAGAAACACATATTCCTGTTCCCCACGGGCTGGAAAGCCGAATTCTTGCTTGATTTCCGATTACGAGCCTTCCCTGAAGAGCTAGCCCCAGGTCTAAAACAGCATTCGCGTTATATTTCAATTCAGCCCAAAAACATCACTTTTGATAAACACCTCAGAAATAAAAAAGAAACACATATTCCTGTTCCCCACGGGCTGGAAAGCCGAATACTCGCTTGATTTTCAATTTCGAGCTTTCCCTGAAGAGCTAGCCCAAGGTCTAACACAGCATTCACCTAAGTTCTCAATCCAGCCCAAAAACATCACTTTTGACAAAGAGCTCAGAAATGAAAAAGAAACACATATTTCTGTTCCCCATGGGTTGGTAAGCCGAATTCTCGCTTTAATTTCGATTCCGAGCCTTCCCTGAAGAGCTAGCCCCAGGTCTAAAACAGCATTCGCGTTATATTTCAATTCAGCCCAAAAACATCACTTTTGATAAACACCTCAGAAATAAAAAAGAAACACATATTCCTGTTCCCCACGGGCTGGAAAGCCGAATTCTTGATTAATTTTCAATTCCGAGCTTTCCCTGAAGAGCTAGCCCAAGGTCTAACAGAGCATTTGCCTTAGGACTCAATTCAGCCCAAAAACATCACTTTTGAGAAACACCTCAGAAATGAAAAAGAAACACATATTCCTGTTCCCCACGGGCTGGAAAGCCGAATTCTCGCTTGATTTTCGATTCCGAGCTTTCCCTGAAGAGCTAGCCCAAGGTCTAACAGAGCATTTGCCTTAGGACTCAATTCAGCCCAAAAACATCACTTTTGAGAAACACCTCAGAAATGAAAAAGAAACACATATTCCTGTTCCCCACGGGCTCGAAAGCCAAATTCTTGCTTGATTTCCGATTACAAGCCTTCCCTGAAGAGCTAGCCCAAGGTCTAACACAGCATTCACCTAAGTTCTCAATTCAGCCCAAAAACATCACTTTTGACAAACACCTCAGAAATGAAAAAGAAACACATATTCCTGTTCCCCACGGGCTGGTAAGCCGAATTCTCGCTTGATTTTCGATTCCGAGCTTTCCCTGAAGAGCTAGCCCAAGGTCTAACAGAGCATTTGCCTTAGGACTCAATTCAGCCCAAAAACATCACTTTTGAGAAACACCTCAGAAATGAAAAAGAAACACATATTCCTGTTCCCCACGGGCTGGAAAGCCGAATTCTCACTTGATTTTCAATTCCGAGCCTTCCCTGAAGAGCTAGCCCAAGGTCTAACACATCATTCGCCTTAGGATTCAATTCAGCCCAAAAACTTCACTTTTGAGAAACACCTCAGAAATGAAAAAGAAACACATATTCCTGTTCCCCACGGGCTGGTAAGCCGAATACTCGCTTGATTTTCAATTTCGAGCTTTCCCTGAAGAGCTAGCCCAAGGTCTAAAACAGCATTCGCGTTATATCTGAATTCAGTCCAAAAACATCACTTTTGACAAACACCTCAGAAATGAAAAAGAAACACATATTCCTGTTCCCCATGGCCTGGAAATCCGAATTCTCGCTTGATTTTCGATTCCGAGCCTTCCCTGAAGAGCTAGCCCAAGGTATAACACAGCATTCACCTAAGTTCCCAATTCAACCAAAAAACATCACTTTTGACAAACACCTCAGAAATGAAAAAGAAACACATATTCCTGTTCCCCATGGGCTGGAAAGCCGAATTCTCACTTGATTTTCGATTCTGAGCCTTCCCTGAAGAGCTAGCCCAAGGTCTAACACATCATTCGCCTTAGGATTCAATTCAGCCCAAAAACATCACTTTTGACAAACTCCTCAGAAATGAAAAGGAAACACATATTCCTGTTCCCCACGGGCTGGAAAGCCGAATTCTTGATTGATTTTCGATTCCGAGCTTTTCCTGAAGAGCTAGCCCAAGGTCTAAAACAGCATTCGCGTTATATTTCAATTCAGCCCAAAAACATCACTTTTGACAAACACCTCAGAAATGAAAAAGAAACACATATTTCTGTTCCCCACGGGCTGGTAAGCCGAATTCTTGATTGATTTTCGATGACGAGCTTTTCCTGAAGAGCTAGCCCCAGGTCTAAAACAGCATTCGCGTTATATTTCAATTCAGCCCAAAAACATCACTTTTGATAAACACCTCAGAAATAAAAAAGAAACACATATTCCTGTTCCCCACGGGCTGGAAAGCCGAATTCTCACTTGATTTTCGATTCCGAGCCTTCCCTGAAGAGCTAGCCCAAGGTCTAACACATCATTCGCCTTAGGATTCAATTCAGCCCAAAAACATCACTTTTGACAAACACCTCAGAAATGAAAAAGAAACACATATTCCTGTTCCCCACGGGCTGGAAAGCCGAATTCTCGCTTGATTTCCGATTCCGAGCCTTCCCTGAAGAGCTAGCCCAAGGTCTAAAACAGCATTCGCGTTATATCTCAATTCAGCCCAAAAACATCACTTTTGACAAAGAGCTCAGAAATGAAAAAGAAACACATATTCCTGTTCCCCACGGGATGGAAAGATGAATTCTTGATTGATTTTCGATTCCGAGCTTTTCTTGAAGAGCTAGCCCCAGGTCTAAAACAGCATTCGCGTTATATTTCAATTCAGCCCAAAAACATCACTTTTGATAAACACCTCAGAAATAAAAAAGAAACACATATTCCTGTTCCCCACGGGCTGGAAAGCCGAATTCTTGATTGATTTTCGATTCCGAGCTTTCCCTGAAGAGCTAGCCCAAGGTCTAAAACAGCATTCGCCTTAGGACTCAATTCAGCCCAAAAACATCACTTTTGATAAACACCTCAGAAATAAAAAAGAAACACATATTCCTGTTCCCCACGGGCTGGAAAGCCGAATTCTTGATTGATTTTCGATTCCGAGCTTTCCCTGAAGAGCTAGCCCAAGGTCTAACACAGCATTCGCCTTAGGACTCAATTCAGCCCAAAAACATCACTTTTGACAAACACCTCAGAAATGAAAAAGAAACACATATTTTTGTTCCCCACGGGCTGGTAAGCCGAATTCTCGCTTTAATTTCGATTCCGAGACTTCCCTGAAGAGCTAGCCCAAGGTCTAAAACAGCATTCGCGTTATATCTCAATTCAGCCCAAAAACATCACTTTTGACAAAGAGCTCAGAAATGAAAAAGAAACACATATTCCTGTTCCCCACGGGATGGAAAGCCAAATTCTTGATTGATTTTCGATTCCGAGCTTTCCCTGAAGAGCTAGCCCAAGGTCTAAAATAGCATTCGCGTTATATTTCAATTCAGCGCAAAAACATCACTTTTGACAAACACGTCAGAAATGAAAAAGAAACACATATTCCTGTTCCCCATGGGCTGGAAAGCCGAATTCTCGCTTGATTTCCGATTACGAGCCTTCCGTGAAGAGCTAGCCCAAGGTCTAACACAGCATTCACCTAAGTTCCCAATTCAACCAAAAAACATCACTTATGACAAACACCTCAGAAATGCAAAAGAAACACATATTCCTGTTCCCCAAGGGCTGGAAAGCCGAATTCTCGCTTGATTTTCGATTCCGAGCCTTCCCTGAAGAGCTAGCCCAAGGTCTAACACATCATTCACCTTAGGATTCAATTCAACCCAAAAACATCACTTTTGACAAACACCTCAGAAATGAAAAAGAAACACATATTCCTGTTCCCCACGGGCTGGAAAGCCGAATTCTTGCTTGATTTCCGATTACGAGCCTTCCCTGAAGAGCTAGCCCCAGGTCTAAAACAGCATTCGCGTTATATTTCAATTCAGCCCAAAAACATCACTTTTGATAAACACCTCAGAAATAAAAAAGAAACACATATTCCTGTTCCCCACGGGCTGGAAAGCCGAATTCTTGATTAATTTTCAATTCCGAGCTTTCCCTGAAGAGCTAGCCCAAGGTCTAACAGAGCATTTGCCTTAGGACTCAATTCAGCCCAAAAACATCACTTTTGAGAAACACCTCAGAAATGAAAAAGAAACACATATTCCTGTTCCCCACGGGCTGGAAAGCCGAATTCTCACTTGATTTTCAATTCCGAACCTTCCCTGAAGAGCTAGCCCAAGGTCTAACACATCATTCGCCTTAGGATTCAATTCAACCCAAAAACATCACTTTTGAGAAACACCTCAGAAATGAAAAAGAAACACATATTCCTGTTCCCTACGGGCTGGAAAGCCGAATTCTCGCTTGATTTCCGATTCCGAGCTTTCCCTGAAGAGCTAGCCCAAGGTCTAACACAGCATTCACCTAAGTTCTCAATCCAGCCCAAAAACATCACTTTTGACAAAGAGCTCAGAAATGAAAAAGAAACACATATTTCTGTTCCCCATGGGTTGGTAAGCCGAATTCTCGCTTTAATTTCGATTCCGAGCCTTCCCTGAAGAGCTAGTCCAAGGTCTAAAACAGCATTCGCGTTATATCTGAATTCAGCCCAAAAACATCACTTTTGACAAAGAGCTCAGAAATGAAAAAGAAAAACATATTCCTGTTCCCCACGGGCTGGAAAGCCGAATTCTCGCTTGATTTTCGATTCCGAGCTTTCCCTGAAGAGCTAGCCCAAGGTCTAACAGAGCATTTGCCTTAGGACTCAATTCAGCCCAAAAACATCACTTTTGAGAAACACCTCAGAAATGAAAAAGAAACACATATTCCTGTTCCCCACGGGCTCGGAAGCCAAATTCTTGCTTGATTTCCGATTACAAGCCTTCCCTGAAGAGCTAGCCCAAGGTCTAACACAGCATTCACCTAAGTTCTCAATTCAGCCCAAAAACATCACTTTTGACAAACACCTCAGAAATGAAAAGGAAACACATATTCCTGTTCCCCACGGGCTGGAAAGCCGAATTCTCGCTTGATTTTCGATTCCGAGCCTTCCCTGAAGAGCTAGCCCAAGGTCTAACACATCATTCACCTTAGGATTCAATTCAACCCAAAAACATCACTTTTGACAAACACCTCAGAAATGAAAAAGAAACACATATTCCTGTTCCCCACGGGCTGGAAAGCCGAATTCTTGCTTGATTTCCGATTACGAGCTTTCCCTGAAGAGCTAGCCCAAGGTCTAAAACAGCATTCGCGTTATATTTCAATTCAGCCCAAAAACATCACTTTTGACAAACACCACAGAAATGAAAAGGAAACACATATTCCTGTTCCCCACGGGCTGGAAAGCCGAATTCTCGCTTGATTTTCGATTCCGAGCCTTCCCTGAAGAGCTAGCCCAAGGTCTAACACATCATTCACCTTAGGATTCAATTCAACCCAAAAACATCACTTTTGACAAACACCTCAGAAATGAAAAAGAAACACATATTCCTGTTCCCCACGGGCTGGAAAGCCGAATTCTTGCTTGATTTCCGATTACGAGCCTTCCCTGAAGAGCTAGCCCCAGGTCTAAAACAGCATTCGCGTTATATTTCAATTCAGCCCAAAAACATCACTTTTGATAAACACCTCAGAAATAAAAAAGAAACACATATTCCTGTTCCCCACGGGCTGGAAAGCCGAATACTCGCTTGATTTTCAATTTCGAGCTTTCCCTGAAGAGCTAGCCCAAGGTCTAACACAGCATTCACCTAAGTTCTCAATCCAGCCCAAAAACATCACTTTTGACAAAGAGCTCAGAAATGAAAAAGAAACACATATTTCTGTTCCCCATGGGTTGGTAAGCCGAATTCTCGCTTTAATTTCGATTCCGAGCCTTCCCTGAAGAGCTAGCCCCAGGTCTAAAACAGCATTCGCGTTATATTTCAATTCAGCCCAAAAACATCACTTTTGATAAACACCTCAGAAATAAAAAAGAAACACATATTCCTGTTCCCCACGGGCTGGAAAGCCGAATTCTTGATTAATTTTCAATTCCGAGCTTTCCCTGAAGAGCTAGCCCAAGGTCTAACAGAGCATTTGCCTTAGGACTCAATTCAGCCCAAAAACATCACTTTTGAGAAACACCTCAGAAATGAAAAAGAAACACATATTCCTGTTCCCCACGGGCTGGAAAGCCGAATTCTCGCTTGATTTTCGATTCCGAGCTTTCCCTGAAGAGCTAGCCCAAGGTCTAACAGAGCATTTGCCTTAGGACTCAATTCAGCCCAAAAACATCACTTTTGAGAAACACCTCAGAAATGAAAAAGAAACACATATTCCTGTTCCCCACGGGCTCGAAAGCCAAATTCTTGCTTGATTTCCGATTACAAGCCTTCCCTGAAGAGCTAGCCCAAGGTCTAACACAGCATTCACCTAAGTTCTCAATTCAGCCCAAAAACATCACTTTTGACAAACACCTCAGAAATGAAAAAGAAACACATATTCCTGTTCCCCACGGGCTGGTAAGCCGAATTCTCGCTTGATTTTCGATTCCGAGCTTTCCCTGAAGAGCTAGCCCAAGGTCTAACAGAGCATTTGCCTTAGGACTCAATTCAGCCCAAAAACATCACTTTTGACAAACACCTCAGAAATGAAAAAGAAACACATATTCCTGTTCCCCACGGGCTGGAAAGCCGAATTCTCACTTGATTTTCAATTCCGAGCCTTCCCTGAAGAGCTAGCCCAAGGTCTAACACATCATTCGCCTTAGGATTCAATTCAGCCCAAAAACATCACTTTTGAGAAACACCTCAGAAATGAAAAAGAAACACATATTCCTGTTCCCCACGGGCTGGTAAGCCGAATACTCGCTTGATTTTCAATTTCGAGCTTTCCCTGAAGAGCTAGCCCAAGGTCTAAAACAGCATTCGCGTTATATCTGAATTCAGTCCAAAAACATCACTTTTGACAAACACCTCAGAAATGAAAAAGAAACACATATTCCTGTTCCCCATGGCCTGGAAATCCGAATTCTCGCTTGATTTTCGATTCCGAGCCTTCCCTGAAGAGCTAGCCCAAGGTATAACACAGCATTCACCTAAGTTCCCAATTCAACCAAAAAACATCACTTTTGACAAACACCTCAGAAATGAAAAAGAAACACATATTCCTGTTCCCCATGGGCTGGAAAGCCGAATTCTCACTTGATTTTCGATTCTGAGCCTTCCCTGAAGAGCTAGCCCAAGGTGTAACACATCATTCGCCTTAGGATTCAATTCAGCCCAAAAACATCACTTTTGACAAACTCCTCAGAAATGAAAAGGAAACACATATCCCTGTTCCCCACGGGCTGGAAAGCCGAATTCTTGATTGATTTTCGATTCCGAGCTTTTCCTGAAGAGCTAGCCCAAGGTCTAAAACAGCATTCGCGTTATATTTCAATTCAGCCCAAAAACATCACTTTTGACAAACACCTCAGAAATGAAAAAGAAACACATATTTCTGTTCCCCACGGGCTGGTAAGCCGAATTCTTGATTGATTTTCGATGACGAGCTTTTCCTGAAGAGCTAGCCCCAGGTCTAAAACAGCATTCGCGTTATATTTCAATTCAGCCCAAAAACATCACTTTTGATAAACACCTCAGAAATAAAAAAGAAACACATATTCCTGTTCCCCACGGGCTGGAAAGCCGAATTCTCACTTGATTTTCGATTCCGAGCCTTCCCTGAAGAGCTAGCCCAAGGTCTAACACATCATTCGCCTTAGGATTCAATTCAGCCCAAAAACATCACTTTTGACAAACACCTCAGAAATGAAAAAGAAACACATATTCCTGTTCCCCACGGGCTGGAAAGCCGAATTCTCGCTTGATTTCCGATTCCGAGCCTTCCCTGAAGAGCTAGCCCAAGGTCTAAAACAGCATTCGCGTTATATCTCAATTCAGCCCAAAAACATCACTTTTGACAAAGAGCTCAGAAATGAAAAAGAAACACATATTCCTGTTCCCCACGGGATGGAAAGATGAATTCTTGATTGATTTTCGATTCCGAGCTTTTCTTGAAGAGCTAGCCCCAGGTCTAAAACAGCATTCGCGTTATATTTCAATTCAGCCCAAAAACATCACTTTTGATAAACACCTCAGAAATAAAAAAGAAACACATATTCCTGTTCCCCACGGGCTGGAAAGCCGAATTCTTGATTGATTTTCGATTCCGAGCTTTCCCTGAAGAGCTAGCCCAAGGTCTAAAACAGCATTCGCCTTAGGACTCAATTCAGCCCAAAAACATCACTTTTGATAAACACCTCAGAAATAAAAAAGAAACACATATTCCTGTTCCCCACGGGCTGGAAAGCCGAATTCTTGATTGATTTTCGATTCCGAGCTTTCCCTGAAGAGCTAGCCCAAGGTCTAACACAGCATTCGCCTTAGGACTCAATTCAGCCCAAAAACATCACTTTTGACAAACACCTCAGAAATGAAAAAGAAACACATATTTTTGTTCCCCACGGGCTGGTAAGCCGAATTCTCGCTTTAATTTCGATTCCGAGACTTCCCTGAAGAGCTAGCCCAAGGTCTAAAACAGCATTCGCGTTATATCTCAATTCAGCCCAAAAACATCACTTTTGACAAAGAGCTCAGAAATGAAAAAGAAACACATATTCCTGTTCCCCACGGGATGGAAAGCCGAATTCTTGATTGATTTTCGATTCCGAGCTTTCCCTGAAGAGCTAGCCCAAGGTCTAAAATAGCATTCGCGTTATATTTCAATTCAGCGCAAAAACATCACTTTTGACAAACACGTCAGAAATGAAAAAGAAACACATATTCCTGTTCCCCATGGGCTGGAAAGCCGAATTCTCGCTTGATTTCCGATTACGAGCCTTCCGTGAAGAGCTAGCCCAAGGTCTAACACAGCATTCACCTAAGTTCCCAATTCAACCAAAAAACATCACTTATGACAAACACCTCAGAAATGCAAAAGAAACACATATTCCTGTTCCCCAAGGGCTGGAAAGCCGAATTCTCGCTTGATTTTCGATTCCGAGCCTTCCCTGAAGAGCTAGCCCAAGGTCTAACACATCATTCACCTTAGGATTCAATTCAACCCAAAAACATCACTTTTGACAAACACCTCAGAAATGAAAAAGAAACACATATTCCTGTTCCCCACGGGCTGGAAAGCCGAATTCTTGCTTGATTTCCGATTACGAGCCTTCCCTGAAGAGCTAGCCCCAGGTCTAAAACAGCATTCGCGTTATATTTCAATTCAGCCCAAAAACATCACTTTTGATAAACACCTCAGAAATAAAAAAGAAACACATATTCCTGTTCCCCACGGGCTGGAAAGCCGAATTCTTGATTAATTTTCAATTCCGAGCTTTCCCTGAAGAGCTAGCCCAAGGTCTAACAGAGCATTTGCCTTAGGACTCAATTCAGCCCAAAAACATCACTTTTGAGAAACACCTCAGAAATGAAAAAGAAACACATATTCCTGTTCCCCACGGGCTGGAAAGCCGAATTCTCACTTGATTTTCAATTCCGAACCTTCCCTGAAGAGCTAGCCCAAGGTCTAACACATCATTCGCCTTAGGATTCAATTCAACCCAAAAACATCACTTTTGAGAAACACCTCAGAAATGAAAAAGAAACACATATTCCTGTTCCCTACGGGCTGGAAAGCCGAATTCTCGCTTGATTTCCGATTCCGAGCTTTCCCTGAAGAGCTAGCCCAAGGTCTAACACAGCATTCACCTAAGTTCTCAATCCAGCCCAAAAACATCACTTTTGACAAAGAGCTCAGAAATGAAAAAGAAACACATATTTCTGTTCCCCATGGGTTGGTAAGCCGAATTCTCGCTTTAATTTCGATTCCGAGCCTTCCCTGAAGAGCTAGTCCAAGGTCTAAAACAGCATTCGCGTTATATCTGAATTCAGCCCAAAAACATCACTTTTGACAAAGAGCTCAGAAATGAAAAAGAAAAACATATTCCTGTTCCCCACGGGCTGGAAAGCCGAATTCTCGCTTGATTTTCGATTCCGAGCTTTCCCTGAAGAGCTAGCCCAAGGTCTAACAGAGCATTTGCCTTAGGACTCAATTCAGCCCAAAAACATCACTTTTGAGAAACACCTCAGAAATGAAAAAGAAACACATATTCCTGTTCCCCACGGGCTCGGAAGCCAAATTCTTGCTTGATTTCCGATTACAAGCCTTCCCTGAAGAGCTAGCCCAAGGTCTAACACAGCATTCACCTAAGTTCTCAATTCAGCCCAAAAACATCACTTTTGACAAACACCTCAGAAATGAAAAAGAAACACATATTCCTGTTCCCCACGGGCTGGTAAGCCGAATTCTCGCTTGATTTTCGATTCCGAGCTTTCCCTGAAGAGCTAGCCCAAGGTCTAAAACAGCATTCGCGTTATTTCTCAATTCAGCCCAAAAACATAACTTTTGACAAACACCTCAGAAATGAAAAAGAAACACATATTCCTGTTCCCCACGGGCTGGTAAGCCGAATTCTTGATTGATTTTCGATGACGAGCTTTTCCTGAAGAGCTAGCCCCAGGTCTAAAACAGCATTCGCGTTATATTTCAATTCAGCCCAAAAACATCACTTTTGAGAAACACCTCAGAAATGAAAAAGAAACACATATTCCTGTTCCCCAAGGGCTGGAAAGCCAAATTCTTGCTTGATTTCCGATTACAAGCCTTCCCTGAAGAGCTAGCCCAAGGTCTAACACAGCATTCACCTAAGTTCTCAATTCAGCCCAAAAACATCACTTTTGACAAACACCTCAGAAATGAAAAAGAAACACATATTCCTGTTCCCCACGGGCTGGTAAGCCGAATTCTCGCTTGATTTTCGATTCCGAGCTTTCCCTGAAGAGCTAGCCCAAGGTCTAAAACAGCATTCGCGTTATTTCTCAATTCAGCCCAAAAACATAACTTTTGACAAACACCTCAGAAATGAAAAAGAAACACATATTCCTGTTCCCCACGGGCTGGTAAGCCGAATTCTTGATTGATTTTCGATGACGAGCTTTTCCTGAAGAGCTAGCCCCAGGTCTAAAACAGCATTCGCGTTATATCTGAATTCAGCCCAAAAACATCACTTTTGACAAAGAGCTCAGAAATGAAAAAGAAAAACATATTCCTGTTCCCCACGGGCTGGAAAGCCGAATTCTCGCTTGATTTTCGATTCCGAGCTTTCCCTGAAGAGCTAGCCCAAGGTCTAAGAGAGCATTTGCCTTAGGACTCAATTCAGCCCAAAAACATCACTTTTGAGAAACACCTCAGAAATGAAAAAGAAACACATATTCCTGTTCCCCACGGGCTGGAAAGCTGAATTCTCTCTTGATTTTCAATTCCGAGCCTTCCCTGAAGAGCTAGCCCAAGGTCTAACACAGCATTCACCTAAGTTCCCAATTCAACCCAAAAACATCACTTTTGACAAACACCTCAGAAATGAAAAAGAAACACATATTCCTGTTCCCCACGGCCTGGAAATCCGAATTCTCGCTTAATTTTCGATTCCGAGCTTTCCCTGAAGAGCTAGCCCAAGGTCTAAAACAGCATTCGCGTTATATTTCAATTCAACCCAAAAACATCACTTTTGACAAACACCTCAGAAATAAAAAAGAAACACATATTCCTGTTCCCCACGGGCTGGAAAGCCGAATACTCGCTTGATTTTCAATTTCGAGCTTTCCCTGAAGAGCTAGCCCAAGGTCTAACACAGCATTCACCTAAGTTCTCAATCCAGCCCAAAAACATCACTTTTGACAAAGAGCTCAGAAATGAAAAAGAAACACATATTTCTGTTCCCCATGGGTTGGTAAGCCGAATTCTCGCTTTAATTTCGATTCCGAGCCTTCCCTGAAGAGCTAGCCCCAGGTCTAAAACAGCATTCGCGTTATATTTCAATTCAGCCCAAAAACATCACTTTTGATAAACACCTCAGAAATAAAAAAGAAACACATATTCCTGTTCCCCACGGGCTGGAAAGCCGAATTCTTGATTAATTTTCAATTCCGAGCTTTCCCTGAAGAGCTAGCCCAAGGTCTAACAGAGCATTTGCCTTAGGACTCAATTCAGCCCAAAAACATCACTTTTGAGAAACACCTCAGAAATGAAAAAGAAACACATATTCCTGTTCCCCACGGGCTGGAAAGCCGAATTCTCGCTTGATTTTCGATTCCGAGCTTTCCCTGAAGAGCTAGCCCAAGGTCTAACAGAGCATTTGCCTTAGGACTCAATTCAGCCCAAAAACATCACTTTTGAGAAACACCTCAGAAATGAAAAAGAAACACATATTCCTGTTCCCCACGGGCTCGAAAGCCAAATTCTTGCTTGATTTCCGATTACAAGCCTTCCCTGAAGAGCTAGCCCAAGGTCTAACACAGCATTCACCTAAGTTCTCAATTCAGCCCAAAAACATCACTTTTGACAAACACCTCAGAAATGAAAAAGAAACACATATTCCTGTTCCCCACGGGCTGGAAAGCCGAATTCTCACTTGATTTTCAATTCCGAACCTTCCCTGAAGAGCTAGCCCAAGGTCTAACACATCATTCGCCTTAGGATTCAATTCAACCCAAAAACATCACTTTTGAGAAACACCTCAGAAATGAAAAAGAAACACATATTCCTGTTCCCTACGGGCTGGAAAGCCGAATTCTCGCTTGATTTCCGATTCCGAGCTTTCCCTGAAGAGCTAGCCCAAGGTCTAACACAGCATTCACCTAAGTTCTCAATCCAGCCCAAAAACATCACTTTTGACAAAGAGCTCAGAAATGAAAAAGAAACACATATTTCTGTTCCCCATGGGTTGGTAAGCCGAATTCTCGCTTTAATTTCGATTCCGAGCCTTCCCTGAAGAGCTAGTCCAAGGTCTAAAACAGCATTCGCGTTATATCTGAATTCAGCCCAAAAACATCACTTTTGACAAAGAGCTCAGAAATGAAAAAGAAAAACATATTCCTGTTCCCCACGGGCTGGAAAGCCGAATTCTCGCTTGATTTTCGATTCCGAGCTTTCCCTGAAGAGCTAGCCCAAGGTCTAACAGAGCATTTGCCTTAGGACTCAATTCAGCCCAAAAACATCACTTTTGAGAAACACCTCAGAAATGAAAAAGAAACACATATTCCTGTTCCCCACGGGCTCGGAAGCCAAATTCTTGCTTGATTTCCGATTACAAGCCTTCCCTGAAGAGCTAGCCCAAGGTCTAACACAGCATTCACCTAAGTTCTCAATTCAGCCCAAAAACATCACTTTTGACAAACACCTCAGAAATGAAAAAGAAACACATATTCCTGTTCCCCACGGGCTGGTAAGCCGAATTCTCGCTTGATTTTCGATTCCGAGCTTTCCCTGAAGAGCTAGCCCAAGGTCTAAAACAGCATTCGCGTTATTTCTCAATTCAGCCCAAAAACATAACTTTTGACAAACACCTCAGAAATGAAAAAGAAACACATATTCCTGTTCCCCACGGGCTGGTAAGCCGAATTCTTGATTGATTTTCGATGACGAGCTTTTCCTGAAGAGCTAGCCCCAGGTCTAAAACAGCATTCGCGTTATATTTCAATTCAGCCCAAAAACATCACTTTTGAGAAACACCTCAGAAATGAAAAAGAAACACATATTCCTGTTCCCCAAGGGCTGGAAAGCCAAATTCTTGCTTGATTTCCGATTACAAGCCTTCCCTGAAGAGCTAGCCCAAGGTCTAACACAGCATTCACCTAAGTTCTCAATTCAGCCCAAAAACATCACTTTTGACAAACACCTCAGAAATGAAAAAGAAACACATATTCCTGTTCCCCACGGGCTGGTAAGCCGAATTCTCGCTTGATTTTCGATTCCGAGCTTTCCCTGAAGAGCTAGCCCAAGGTCTAAAACAGCATTCGCGTTATTTCTCAATTCAGCCCAAAAACATAACTTTTGACAAACACCTCAGAAATGAAAAAGAAACACATATTCCTGTTCCCCACGGGCTGGTAAGCCGAATTCTTGATTGATTTTCGATGACGAGCTTTTCCTGAAGAGCTAGCCCCAGGTCTAAAACAGCATTCGCGTTATATCTGAATTCAGCCCAAAAACATCACTTTTGACAAAGAGCTCAGAAATGAAAAAGAAAAACATATTCCTGTTCCCCACGGGCTGGAAAGCCGAATTCTCGCTTGATTTTCGATTCCGAGCTTTCCCTGAAGAGCTAGCCCAAGGTCTAAGAGAGCATTTGCCTTAGGACTCAATTCAGCCCAAAAACATCACTTTTGAGAAACACCTCAGAAATGAAAAAGAAACACATATTCCTGTTCCCCACGGGCTGGAAAGCTGAATTCTCTCTTGATTTTCAATTCCGAGCCTTCCCTGAAGAGCTAGCCCAAGGTCTAACACAGCATTCACCTAAGTTCCCAATTCAACCCAAAAACATCACTTTTGACAAACACCTCAGAAATGAAAAAGAAACACATATTCCTGTTCCCCACGGCCTGGAAATCCGAATTCTCGCTTAATTTTCGATTCCGAGCTTTCCCTGAAGAGCTAGCCCAAGGTCTAAAACAGCATTCGCGTTATATTTCAATTCAACCCAAAAACATCACTTTTGACAAACACCTCAGAAATAAAAAAGAAACACATATTCCTGTTCCCCACGGTCTGGAAAGCCGAATACTCGCTTGATTTTCAATTTCGAGCTTTCCCTGAAGAGCTCGCCCAAGGTCTAACACAGCATTCACCTAAGTTCTCAATCCAGCCCAAAAACATCACTTTTGACAAAGAGCTCAGAAATGAAAAAGAAACACATATTTCTGTTCCCCATGGGTTGGTAAGCCGAATTCTCGCTTTAATTTCGATTCCGAGCCTTCCCTGAAGAGCTAGCCCCAGGTCTAAAACAGCATTCGCGTTATATTTCAATTCAGCCCAAAAACATCACTTTTGATAAACACCTCAGAAATAAAAAAGAAACACATATTCCTGTTCCCCACGGGCTGGAAAGCCGAATTCTTGATTAATTTTCAATTCCGAGCTTTCCCTGAAGAGCTAGCCCAAGGTCTAACAGAGCATTTGCCTTAGGACTCAATTCAGCCCAAAAACATCACTTTTGAGAAACACCTCAGAAATGAAAAAGAAACACATATTCCTGTTCCCCACGGGCTGGAAAGCCGAATTCTCGCTTGATTTTCGATTCCGAGCTTTCCCTGAAGAGCTAGCCCAAGGTCTAACAGAGCATTTGCCTTAGGACTCAATTCAGCCCAAAAACATCACTTTTGAGAAACACCTCAGAAATGAAAAAGAAACACATATTCCTGTTCCCCACGGGCTCGAAAGCCAAATTCTTGCTTGATTTCCGATTACAAGCCTTCCCTGAAGAGCTAGCCCAAGGTCTAACACAGCATTCACCTAAGTTCTCAATTCAGCCCAAAAACATCACTTTTGACAAACACCTCAGAAATGAAAAAGAAACACATATTCCTGTTCCCCACGGGCTGGTAAGCCGAATTCTCGCTTGATTTTCGATTCCGAGCTTTCCCTGAAGAGCTAGCCCAAGGTCTAACAGAGCATTTGCCTTAGGACTCAATTCAGCCCAAAAACATCACTTTTGAGAAACACCTCAGAAATGAAAAAGAAACACATATTCCTGTTCCCCACGGGCTGGAAAGCCGAATTCTCACTTGATTTTCAATTCCGAGCCTTCCCTGAAGAGCTAGCCCAAGGTCTAACACATCATTCGCCTTAGGATTCAATTCAGCCCAAAAACATCACTTTTGAGAAACACCTCAGAAATGAAAAAGAAACACATATTCCTGTTCCCCACGGGCTGGTAAGCCGAATACTCGCTTGATTTTCAATTTCGAGCTTTCCCTGAAGAGCTAGCCCAAGGTCTAAAACAGCATTCGCGTTATATCTGAATTCAGTCCAAAAACATCACTTTTGACAAACACCTCAGAAATGAAAAAGAAACACATATTCCTGTTCCCCATGGCCTGGAAATCCGAATTCTCGCTTGATTTTCGATTCCGAGCCTTCCCTGAAGAGCTAGCCCAAGGTATAACACAGCATTCACCTAAGTTCCCAATTCAACCAAAAAACATCACTTTTGACAAACACCTCAGAAATGAAAAAGAAACACATATTCCTGTTCCCCATGGGCTGGAAAGCCGAATTCTCACTTGATTTTCGATTCTGAGCCTTCCCTGAAGAGCTAGCCCAAGGTCTAACACATCATTCGCCTTAGGATTCAATTCAGCCCAAAAACATCACTTTTGACAAACTCCTCAGAAATGAAAAGGAAACACATATTCCTGTTCCCCACGGGCTGGAAAGCCGAATTCTTGATTGATTTTCGATTCCGAGCTTTTCCTGAAGAGCTAGCCCAAGGTCTAAAACAGCATTCGCGTTATATTTCAATTCAGCCCAAAAACATCACTTTTGACAAACACCTCAGAAATGAAAAAGAAACACATATTTCTGTTCCCCACGGGCTGGTAAGCCGAATTCTTGATTGATTTTCGATGACGAGCTTTTCCTGAAGAGCTAGCCCCAGGTCTAAAACAGCATTCGCGTTATATCTCAATTCAGCCCAAAAAACATCACTTTTGACAAAGAGCTCAGAAATGAAAAAGAAACACATATTCCTGTTCCCCACGGGCTGGAAAGCGAATTCTTGATTGATTTTCGATTCCGAGCTTTCCCTGAAGAGCTAGCCCAAGGTCTAAAACAGCATTCGCCTTAGGACTCAATTCAGCCCAAAAACATCACTTTTGATAAACACCTCAGAAATAAAAAAGAAACACATATTCCTGTTCCCCACGGGCTGGAAAGCCGAATTCTTGATTGATTTTCGATTCCGAGCTTTCCCTGAAGAGCTAGCCCAAGGTCTAACACAGCATTCGCCTTAGGACTCAATTCAGCCCAAAAACATCACTTTTGACAAACACCTCAGAAATGAAAAAGAAACACATATTTTTGTTCCCCACGGGCTGGTAAGCCGAATTCTCGCTTTAATTTCGATTCCGAGACTTCCCTGAAGAGCAAGCCCAAGGTCTAAAACAGCATTCGCGTTATATCTCAATTCAGCCCAAAAACATCACTTTTGACAAAGAGCTCAGAAATGAAAAAGAAACACATATTCCTGTTCCCCACGGGATGGAAAGCCGAATTCTTGATTGATTTTCGATTCCGAGCTTTCCCTGAAGAGCTAGCCCAAGGTCTAAAAGAGCATTCGCGTTATATTTCAATTCAGCGCAAAAACATCACTTTTGACAAACACGTCAGAAATGAAAAAGAAACACATATTCCTGTTCCCCATGGGCTGGAAAGCCGAATTCTCGCTTGATTTCCGATTACGAGCCTTCCGTGAAGAGCTAGCCCAAGGTCTAACACAGCATTCACCTAAGTTCCCAATTCAACCAAAAAACATCACTTATGACAAACACCTCAGAAATGCAAAAGAAACACATATTCCTGTTCCCCAAGGGCTGGAAAGCCGAATTCTCGCTTGATTTTCGTTTCCGAGCCTTCCCTGAAGAGCTAGCCCAAGGTCTAACACATCATTCACCTTAGGATTCAATTCAACCCAAAAACATCACTTTTGACAAACACCTCAGAAATGAAAAAGAAACACATATTCCTGTTCCCCACGGGCTGGAAAGCCGAATTCTTGCTTGATTTCCGATTACGAGCCTTCCTGAAGAGCTAGCCCCAGGTCTAAAACAGCATTCGCGTTATATTTCAATTCAGCCCAAAAACATCACTTTTGATAAACACCTCAGAAATAAAAAAGAAACACATATTCCTGTTCCCCACGGGCTGGAAAGCCGAATTCTTGATTAATTTTCAATTCCGAGCTTTCCCCACGGGCTGGAAAGCCGAATTCTCACTTGATTTTCAATTCCGAACCTTCCCTGAAGAGCTAGCCCAAGGTCTAACACATCATTCGCCTTAGGATTCAATTCAACCCAAAAACATCACTTTTGAGAAACACCTCAGAAATGAAAAAGAAACACATATTTCTGTTCCCCATGGTTGGTAAGCCGAATTCTCGCTTTAATTTCGATCCGAGCCTTCCCTGAAGAGCTAGTCCAAGGTCTAAAACAGCATTCGCGTTATATCTGAATTCAGCCAAAAACATCACTTTTGACAAAGAGCTCAGAAATGAAAAAGAAAAACATATTCCTGTTCCCCACGGGCTGGAAAGCCGAATTCTCGCTTGATTTTCGATTCCGAGCTTTCCCTGAAGAGCTAGCCCAAGGTCTAACAGAGCATTTGCCTTAGGACTCAATTCAGCCCAAAAACATCACTTTTGAGAAACACCTCAGAAATGAAAAAGAAACACATATTCCTGTTCCCCACGGGCTCGGAAGCCAAATTCTTGCTTGATTTCCGATTACAAGCCTTCCCTGAAGAGCTAGCCCAAGGTCTAACACAGCATTCACCTAAGTTCTCAATTCAGCCGAAAAACATCACTTTTGACAAACACCTCAGAAATGAAAAAGAAACACATATTCCTGTTCCCCACGGGCTGGTAAGCCGAATTCTTGATTGATTTTCGATGACGAGCTTTTCCTGAAGAGCTAGCCCCAGGTCTAAAACAGCATTCGCGTTATATTTCAATTCAGCCCAAAAACATCACTTTTGAGAAACACCTCAGAAATGAAAAAGAAACACATATTCCTGTTCCCCAAGGGCTGGAAAGCCAAATTCTTGCTTGATTTCCGATTACAAGCCTTCCCTGAAGAGCTAGCCCAAGGTCTAACACAGCATTCACCTAAGTTCTCAATTCAGCCCAAAAACATCACTTTTGACAAACACCTCAGAAATGAAAAAGAAACACATATTCCTGTTCCCCACGGGCTGGTAAGCCGAATTCTCGCTTGATTTTCGATTCCGAGCTTTCCCTGAAGAGCTAGCCCAAGGTCTAAAACAGCATTCGCGTTATTTCTCAATTCAGCCCAAAAACATAACTTTTGACAAACACCTCAGAAATGAAAAAGAAACACATATTCCTGTTCCCCACGGGCTGGTAAGCCGAATTCTTGATTGATTTTCGATGACGAGCTTTTCCTGAAGAGCTAGCCCCAGGTCTAAAACAGCATTCGCGTTATATCTGAATTCAGCCCAAAAAACATCACTTTTGACAAAGAGCTCAGAAATGAAAAAGAAAAACATATTCCTGTTCCCCACGGGCTGGAAAGCCGAATTCTCGCTTGATTTTCGATTCCGAGCTTTCCCTGAAGAGCTAGCCCAAGGTCTAACAGAGCATTTGCCTTAGGACTCAATTCAGCCCAAAAACATCACTTTTGAGAAACACCTCAGAAATGAAAAAGAAACACATATTCCTGTTCCCCACGGGCTGGAAAGCCGAATTCTCTCTTGATTTTCAATTCCGAGCCTTCCCTGAAGAGCTAGCCCAAGGTCTAACACAGCATTCACCTAAGTTCCCAATTCAACCCAAAAACATCACTTTTGACAAACACCTCAGAAATGAAAAAGAAACACATATTCCTGTTCCCCACGGCCTGGAAATCCGAATTCTCACTTAATTTTCGATTCCGAGCTTTCCCTGAAGAGCTAGCCCAAGGTCTAAAACAGCATTCGCGTTATATTTCAATTCAGCCCAAAAACATCACTTTTGACAAACACCACAGAAATGAAAAGGAAACCCATATTCCTGTTCCCCACGGGCTGGAAAGCCGAATTCTCGCTTGATTTTCGATTCTGAGCCTTCCCTGAAGAGCTAGCCCAAGGTCTAACACATCATTCACATTAGGATTCAATTCAACCCAAAAACATCACTTTTGACAAACACCTCAGAAATGAAAAAGAAACACATATTCCTGTTCCCCACGGGCTGGAAAGCCGAATTCTTGCTTGATTTCCGATTACGAGCCTTCCCTGAAGAGCTAGCCCAAGGTTTAACACAGCATTCACCTAAGTTCTCAATTCAGCCCAAAAACATCACTTGACAAAAACCTCAGAAATGAAAAAGAAACACATATTCCTGTTCCCCACGGGCTGGTAAGCCGAATTCTCGCTTGATTTTCGATTCCGAGCTTTCCCTGAAGAGCTAGCCCAAGGTCTAAAACAGCATTCGCGTTATTTCTCAATTCAGCCCAAAAACATCACTTTTCACAAAAACATCAGAAATGAAAAAGAAACACATATTTCTGATCCCCATGGGTTGGTAAGCCGAATTCTCGCTTTAATTTCGATTCCGAGCTTTCCCTGAAGAGCTAGTCCAAGGTCTAAAACAGCATTCGCGTTATATCTGAATTCAGCCCAAAAACATCACTTTTGACAAAGTGCTCAGAAATGAAAAAGAAAAACATATTCCTGTTCCCCACGGGCTGGAAAGCCGAATTCTCGCTTGATTTTCGATTCCCAGCCTTCCCTGAAGAGCTAGCCGAAGGTCTAACACAGCATTCGCCTTAGGATTCAATTCAACCCAAAAACATCACTTTTGACAAACACCTCAGAAATGAAAAAGAAACACATATTCCTGTTCCCCACGGGCTGGAAAGCCGAATACTCGCTTGATTTTCGATTTCGAGCTTTCCCTGAAGAGCTAGCCCAAGATCTAAAACAGCATTCGCGTTATATCTGAATTCAGTCCAAAAACATCACTTTTGACAAACACCTCAGAAATGAAAAAGAAACACATATTCCTGTTCCCCATGGCCTGGAAATCCGAATTCTCGCTTGATTTTCGATTCCGAGCTTTCCCTGAAGAGCTAGCCCAAGGTCTAAAACAGCATTCGCGTTATTTTTCAATTCAGCCCAAAAACATCACTTTTGACAAACACCTCAGAAATGAAAAAGAAACACATATTCCTGTTCCCCACGGGCTGGTAAGCCGAATTCTTGATTGCTTTTCGATGACGAGCTTTTCCTGAAGAGCTAGCCCCAGGTCTAAAACAGCATTCGCGTTATATTTCAATTCAGCCCAAAAACATCACTTTTGAGAAACACCTCAGAAATGAAAAAGAAACACATATTCCTGTTCCCCACGGGCTGGAAAGCCAAATTCTTGCTTGATTTCCGATTACAAGCCTTCCCTGAAGAGCTAGCCCAAGGTCTAACACAGCATTCACCTAATATCTCAATTCAGCCCAAAAACATCACTTTTGACAAACACCTCAGAAATGAAAAAGAAACACATATTCCTGTTCCCCACGGGCTGGTAAGCCGAATTCTCGCTTGATTTTCGATTCCGAGCTTTCCCTGAAGAGCTAGCCCAAGGTCTAAAACAGCATTCGCGTTATTTCTCAATTCAGCCCAAAAACATCACTTTTGACAAACACCTCAGAAATGAAAAAGAAACACATATTCCTGTTCCCCACGGGCTGGAAAGCCGAATTCTTGATTGATTTTCGATGACGAGCTTTTCCTGAAGAGCTAGCCCCAGGTCTAAAACAGCATTCGCGTTATATCTGAATTCAGCCCAAAAACATCACTTTTGACAAAGAGCTGAGAAATGAAAAAGAAAAACATATTCCTGTTCCCCACGGGCTGGAAAGCCGAATTCTCGCTTGATTTTCGATTCCGAGCTTTCCCTGAAGAGCTAGCCCAAGGTCTAACAGAGCATTTGCCTTAGGACTCAATTCAGCCCAAAAACATCACTTTTGAGAAACACCTCAGAAATGAAAAAGAAACACATATTCCTGTTCCCCACGGGCTGGAAAGCCGAATTCTCTCTTGATTTTCAATTCCGAGCCTTCCCTGAAGAGGTAGCCCAAGGTCTAACACAGCATTCACCTAAGTTCCCAATTCAACCCAAAAACATCACTTTTGACAAACACCTCAGAAATGAAAAAGAAACACATATTCCTGTTCCCCACGGCCTGGAAATCCGAATTCTCGCTTAATTTTCGATTCCGAGCTTTCCCTGAAGAGCTAGCCCAAGGTCTAAAACAGCATTCGCGTTATATTTCAATTCAGCCCAAAAACATCACTTTTGACAAACACCTCAGAAATGAAAAAGAAACACATATTCCTGTTCCCCACGGGCTGGAAAGCCGAATTCTCTCTTGATTTTCAATTCCGAGCCTTCCCTGAAGAGCTAGCCCAAGGTCTAACACAGCATTCACCTAAGTTCTCAATTCAGCCCAAAAACATCACTTGACAAAAACCTCAGAAATGAAAAAGAAACACATATTCCTGTTCCCCACGGGCTGGTAAGCCGAATTCTCGCTTGATTTTCGATTCCGAGCTTTCCCTGAAGAGCTAGCCCAAGGTCTAAAACAGCATTCGCGTTATTTCTCAATTCAGCCCAAAAACATCACTTTTGACAAAAACATCAGAAATGAAAAAGAAACACATATTTCTGATCCCCATGGGTTGGTAAGCCGAATTCTCGCTTTAATTTCGATTCCGAGCTTTCCCTGAAGAGCTAGTCCAAGGTCTAAAACAGCATTCGCGTTATATCTGAATTCAGCCCAAAAACATCACTTTTGACAAAGTGCTCAGAAATGAAAAAGAAAAACATATTCCTGTTCCCCACGGGCTGGAAAGCCGAATTCTCGCTTGATTTTCGATTCCGAGCTTTCCCTGAAGAGCTAGCCCAAGGTCTAAAACAGCATTCGCGTTATATTTCAATTCAGCCCAAAAACATCACTTTTGACAAACACCACAGAAATGAAAAGGAAACACATATTCCTGTTCCCCACGGGCTGGAAAGCCGAATTCTCGCTTGATTTTCGATTCTGAGCCTTCCCTGAAGAGCTAGCCCAAGGTCTAACACATCATTCACATTAGGATTCAATTCAACCCAAAAACATCACTTTTGACAAACACCTCAGAAATGAAAAAGAAACACATATTCCTGTTCCCCACGGGCTGGAAAGCCGAATTCTTGCTTGATTTCCGATTACGAGCCTTCCCTGAAGAGCTAGCCCAAGGTTTAACACAGCATTCACCTAAGTTCTCAATTCAGCCCAAAAACATCACTTGACAAAAACCTCAGAAATGAAAAAGAAACACATATTCCTGTTCCCCACGGGCTGGTAAGCCGAATTCTCGCTTGATTTTCGATTCCGAGCTTTCCCTGAAGAGCTAGCCCAAGGTCTAAAACAGCATTCGCGTTATTTCTCAATTCAGCCCAAAAACATCACTTTTCACAAAAACATCAGAAATGAAAAAGAAACACATATTTCTGATCCCCATGGGTTGGTAAGCCGAATTCTCGCTTTAATTTCGATTCCGAGCTTTCCCTGAAGAGCTAGTCCAAGGTCTAAAACAGCATTCGCGTTATATCTGAATTCAGCCCAAAAACATCACTTTTGACAAAGTGCTCAGAAATGAAAAAGAAAAACATATTCCTGTTCCCCACGGGCTGGAAAGCCGAATTCTCGCTTGATTTTCGATTCCCAGCCTTCCCTGAAGAGCTAGCCGAAGGTCTAACACAGCATTCGCCTTAGGATTCAATTCAACCCAAAAACATCACTTTTGACAAACACCTCAGAAATGAAAAAGAAACACATATTCCTGTTCCCCACGGGCTGGAAAGCCGAATACTCGCTTGATTTTCGATTTCGAGCTTTCCCTGAAGAGCTAGCCCAAGATCTAAAACAGCATTCGCGTTATATCTGAATTCAGTCCAAAAACATCACTTTTGACAAACACCTCAGAAATGAAAAAGAAACACATATTCCTGTTCCCCATGGCCTGGAAATCCGAATTCTCGCTTGATTTTCGATTCCGAGCTTTCCCTGAAGAGCTAGCCCAAGGTCTAAAACAGCATTCGCGTTATTTTTCAATTCAGCCCAAAAACATCACTTTTGACAAACACCTCAGAAATGAAAAAGAAACACATATTCCTGTTCCCCACGGGCTGGTAAGCCGAATTCTTGATTGCTTTTCGATGACGAGCTTTTCCTGAAGAGCTAGCCCCAGGTCTAAAACAGCATTCGCGTTATATTTCAATTCAGCCCAAAAACATCACTTTTGAGAAACACCTCAGAAATGAAAAAGAAACACATATTCCTGTTCCCCACGGGCTGGAAAGCCAAATTCTTGCTTGATTTCCGATTACAAGCCTTCCCTGAAGAGCTAGCCCAAGGTCTAACACAGCATTCACCTAATATCTCAATTCAGCCCAAAAACATCACTTTTGACAAACACCTCAGAAATGAAAAAGAAACACATATTCCTGTTCCCCACGGGCTGGTAAGCCGAATTCTCGCTTGATTTTCGATTCCGAGCTTTCCCTGAAGAGCTAGCCCAAGGTCTAAAACAGCATTCGCGTTATTTCTCAATTCAGCCCAAAAACATCACTTTTGACAAACACCTCAGAAATGAAAAAGAAACACATATTCCTGTTCCCCACGGGCTGGTAAGCCGAATTCTTGATTGATTTTCGATGACGAGCTTTTCCTGAAGAGCTAGCCCCAGGTCTAAAACAGCATTCGCGTTATATCTGAATTCAGCCCAAAAACATCACTTTTGACAAAGAGCTGAGAAATGAAAAAGAAAAACATATTCCTGTTCCCCACGGGCTGGAAAGCCGAATTCTCGCTTGATTTTCGATTCCGAGCTTTCCCTGAAGAGCTAGCCCAAGGTCTAACAGAGCATTTGCCTTAGGACTCAATTCAGCCCAAAAACATCACTTTTGAGAAACACCTCAGAAATGAAAAAGAAACACATATTCCTGTTCCCCACGGGCTGGAAAGCCGAATTCTCTCTTGATTTTCAATTCCGAGCCTTCCCTGAAGAGGTAGCCCAAGGTCTAACACAGCATTCACCTAAGTTCCCAATTCAACCCAAAAACATCACTTTTGACAAACACCTCAGAAATGAAAAAGAAACACATATTCCTGTTCCCCACGGCCTGGAAATCCGAATTCTCGCTTAATTTTCGATTCCGAGCTTTCCCTGAAGAGCTAGCCCAAGGTCTAAAACAGCATTCGCGTTATATTTCAATTCAGCCCAAAAACATCACTTTTGACAAACACCTCAGAAATGAAAAAGAAACACATATTCCTGTTCCCCACGGGCTGGAAAGCCGAATTCTCTCTTGATTTTCAATTCCGAGCCTTCCCTGAAGAGCTAGCCCAAGGTCTAACACAGCATTCACCTAAGTTCTCAATTCAGCCCAAAAACATCACTTGACAAAAACCTCAGAAATGAAAAAGAAACACATATTCCTGTTCCCCACGGGCTGGTAAGCCGAATTCTCGCTTGATTTTCGATTCCGAGCTTTCCCTGAAGAGCTAGCCCAAGGTCTAAAACAGCATTCGCGTTATTTCTCAATTCAGCCCAAAAACATCACTTTTGACAAAAACATCAGAAATGAAAAAGAAACACATATTTCTGATCCCCATGGGTTGGTAAGCCGAATTCTCGCTTTAATTTCGATTCCGAGCTTTCCCTGAAGAGCTAGTCCAAGGTCTAAAACAGCATTCGCGTTATATCTGAATTCAGCCCAAAAACATCACTTTTGACAAAGTGCTCAGAAATGAAAAAGAAAAACATATTCCTGTTCCCCACGGGCTGGAAAGCCGAATTCTCGCTTGATTTTCGATTCCCAGCCTTCCCTGAAGAGCTAGCCGAAGGTCTAACACAGCATTCGCCTTAGGATTCAATTCAACCCAAAAACATCACTTTTGACAAACACCTCAGAAATGAAAAATAAACACATATTCCTGTTCCCCACGGGCTGGAAAGCCGAATACTCGCTTGATTTTCGATTTCGAGCTTTCCCTGAAGAGCTAGCCCAAGATCTAAAACAGCATTCGCGTTATATCTGAATTCAGTCCAAAAACATCACTTTTGACAAACACCTCAGAAATGAAAAAGAAACACATATTCCTGTTCCCCATGGCCTGGAAATCCGAATTCTCGCTTGATTTTCGATTTCGAGCCTTCCCTGAAGAGCTAGCCCAAGGTCTAACACAGCATTCACCGAAGTTCCCAATTCAACCAAAAAACATCACTTTTGACAAACACCTCAGAAATGAAAAAGAAACACATATTCCTGTTCCCCATGGGCTGGAAAGCCGAATTCTCACTGGATTTTCGATTCTGAGCCTTCCCTGAAGAGCTAGCCCAAGGTCTAACACATCATTCGCCTTAGGATTCAATTCATCCCAAAAACATCACTTTTGACAAACTCCTCAGAAATGAAAAGGAAACACATATTCCTGTTCCCCACGGGCTGGAAAGCCGAATTCTTGCTTGATTTTTGATTCCGAGCTTTCCCTGAAGAGCTAGCCCAAGGTCTAACACAGCATTCACCTAAGTTCTCAATTCAGCCCAAATACATCACTTTTGACAAACACCTCAGAAATGAAAAAGAAACACATATTCCTGTTCCCCACGAGCTGGAAAGCCGAATTCTTGATTGATTTTCGATTCTGACCTTTCCCTGATGAGCTAGCCCAAGCTCTGAAACAGCATTCGCGTTATTTCTCAATTTAGCCCAAAAACATCACTTTTGACAAACACCTGAGAATTGAAAAATTAACACATATTCCTGTTCCCCACGGGCTGGTAAGCCGAATTCTCGCTTGATTTTCGATTCCGAGCCTACCCTGAAGAGCTAGCCCAAGGTCTAAAAGAGCATTCGCGTTATTTTTCAATTCAGCCCAAAAACATCACTTTTGACAAACACCTCAGAAATGAAAAAGAAACACATATTCCTGTTCCCCACGAGCTGGAAAGCCGAATTCTTGATTGATTTTCGATTCCGAGCTTTCTCTGAAGAGCTAGCTCAAGCTCTAAAACAGCATTCGTGCTATATCTCAATTTAGCCCAAAGACATCACTTTTGACAAGCACCTGAGAAATGAAAAAGAAACACATATTCCTGTTCCCCACGGGCTGGAAAGCCGAATTCTTGATTGAGTTTCGATTCCGAGCTTTCCCTGAAGAGCTAGCCCAAGGTCTAAAACAGCATCTGCGTTATATCTCAATTTAGCCCAAAGACATCACTTTTGACAAACACCTGAGAATTGAAAAAGAAACACATATTCCTGTTCCCCACGGGCTGGTAAGTCGAATTCTCGCTTGATTTTCCATTCCGAGCTTTGCTTGAAGAGCTAGCCCAAAGTCTAAAACAGCATTCGCGTTATTTCTCAATTCAGCCCAAAAACATCACTTTTGACAAACACCTCAGAAATGAAAAAGAAACACATATTCCTGTTCCCCACAGGCTGGAAAGCCGAATTCTCGCTTAATTTTCGATTCCGAGCTTTCCCTGAAGAGCTAGCCCAAGCTCTAAAACAGCATTCGCGTTATTTCTCAATTCAGCCCAAAAACATCACTTTTGACAAACACCTCAGAAATGAAAAAGAAACACATATTCCTGTTCCCTACGGGCTGGAACGCCGAATTCTCGCTTGATTTTCGATTCCGAGTCTTCCCTGAAGAGCTTGCCCCAGGTCTAACAGAGCATTCACCTAAGTTCTCAATTCAGCCCAAAAACATCACTTTTGACAAACACCTCAGAAATGAAAAGGAAACACATATTCCTGTTCCCCACGGGCTGGAAACCTGAATTCTTGATTGATTTTCGATTCCGAGCTTTCCCTGAAGAGCTAGCCCAAGGTCTAAAACAGCATTCGCGTTATATCTCAATTTAGCCCAAAGACATCACTTTTGACAAACACCTGAGAAATGAAAAGGAAACACATATTCCTGTTCCCCACGGGCTGGTAAGCGAATTCTCGCTTGATTTTCCATTCCGAGCCTACCCTGAAGAGCTAGCCCAAGGTCTAAAACAGCATTCGCGTTATTTCTCAATTCAGCCCAAAAACATCACTTTTGACAAACACCTCAGAATTGAAAAAGAAACACATATTCCTGTTCCCCACGGGCTGGTAAGCCGAATTCTCGCTTGATTTTCAATTCCGAGCTTTCCCTGAAGAGCTAGCCCAAGCTTTAAAACAGCATTCACGTTATTTTTCAATTCAGCCCAAAAACATCACTTTTGACAAACACCTCAGAATTGAAAAAGAAACACATATTCCTGTTCCCCACGGGCTGGAAAGCCGAATTCTTGCTTGATTTTTGATTCCGAGCTTTCCCTGAAGAGCTAGACCAAGGTCTAACACAGCATTCACCTAAGTTCTCAATTCAGCCCAAATACATCACTTTTGACAAACACCTGAGAATTGAAAAAGAAACACATATTCCTGTTCCCCACGGGCTGGTAAGCCGAATTCTCGCTTGATTTTCCATTCCGAGCTTTGCTTGAAGAGCTAGCCCAAAGTCTAAAACAGCATTCGCGTTATTTCTCAATTCAGCCCAAAAACATCACTTTTGACAAACACCTCAGAAATGAAAAAGAAACACATATTCCTGTTCCCCACAGGCTGGAAAACCGAATTCCCGCTTGATTTTCGATTCCGAGCCTACCCTGAAGAGCTAGCCCAAGCTCTAAAACAGCATTCGCGTTATTTCCCAATTCAGCCCAAAAACATCACTTTTGACAAACACCTCAGAAATGAAAAAGAAACACATATTCCTGTTCCCTACAGGCTGGAACGCCAAATTCACGCTTGATTTTCGATTCTGAGCCTTCCCTGAAGAGCTAGCCCCAGGTCTAACACAGCATTCACCTAAGTTCTCAATTCAGCCCAAAAACATCACTTTTGACAAACACCTCAGAAATGAAAAAGAAACACATATTCCTGTTCCCCACGGGCTGGAAACCCGAATTCTTGATTGAGTTTCGATTCCGAGCTTTCCCTGAAGAGCTAGCCCAAGGTCTAAAACAGCATTCGCGTTATATCTCAATTTAGCCCAAAGACATCACTTTTGACAAACACCTGAGAATTGAAAAAGAAACACATATTCCTGTTCCCCATGGGCTGGTAAGCCGAATTCCGGCTTGATTTTCGATTCCGAGCCTACCCTGAAGAGCTAGCCCCAGGTCTAACACAGCATTCACCTAAGTTCTCAATTCAGCCCAAATACATCACTTTTGACAAACACCACAGAAATGAAAAAGAAACACATATTCCTGTTCCCCACGGGCTGGAAAGCCAAATTCTTGCTTGATTTCCGATTCCAAGCCTTCCCTGAAGAGCTAGCCCAAGGTCTAACACAGCATTCGCCTTTGTTCTCAATTCAGCCCAAAAGCATCACTTTTGACAAAAAGCTCAGAAATGAAAATGAAACACATATTGCTGTTCCCCACAGGCTGGAAAGCTGAACTCTCGCTTGATTTTCGATTCCGAGCCTACCCTGAAGAGCTAGCCCAAAGTCTAACACAGCATTCACCTAAGTTCTCAATTCAGCCCAAATACATCAGTTTTGACAAACACCTCAGAAATGAAAAAGAAACACATATTCCTGTTCTCCACGGGCTGGTAAGCCGAATTCTCGCTTGATTTTCAATTCCGAGCTTTCCCTGAAGAGCTAGCCCAAGCTTTAAAACAGCATTCACGTTATTTTTCAATTCAGCCCAAAAACATCACTTTTGACAAACACCTCAGAATTGAAAAAGAAACACATATTCCTGTTCCCCACGGGCTGGAAAGCCGAATTCTCTCTTGTTTTTGATTCCGAGCTTTCCCTGAAGAGCTAGCCCAAGGTCTAAAACAGCATTCGCGTTATTTCTCAATTCAGCCCAAAAACATCACTTTTGACAAACACCTCAGAATTGAAAAAGAAACACATATTCCTGTTCCCCACGGGCTGGTAAGCCGAATTCTCGCTTGATTTTCAATTCCGAGCTTTCCCTAAAGAGCTAGCCCAAGCTTTAAAACAGCATTCACGTTATTTTTCAATTCAGCCCAAAAACATCACTTTTGACAAACACCTCAGAATTGAAAAAGAAACACATATTCCTGTTCCCCACGGGCTGGAAAGCCGAATTCTTGCTTGATTTTTGATTCCGAGCTTTCCCTGAAGAGCTAGACCAAGGTCTAACACAGCATTCGCGTTATATCTCAATTTAGCCCAAAGACATCACTTTTGACAAACACCTGAGAAATGAAAAGGAAACACATATTCCTGTTCCCCACGGGCTGGTAAGCGAATTCTGGCTTGATTTTCCATTCCGAGCCTACCCTGAAGAGCTAGCCCAAGGTCTAAAACAGCATTCGCGTTATTTCTCAATTCAGCCCAAAAACATCACTTTTGACAAACACCTCAGAATTGAAAAAGAAACACATATTCCTGTTCCCCACGGGCTGGAAAGCCGAATTCTTGCTTGATTTTTGATTCCGAGCTTTCCCTGAAGAGCTAGACCAAGGTCTAACACAGCATTCACCTAAGTTCTCAATTCAGCCCAAATACATCACTTTTGACAAACACCTGAGAATTGAAAAAGAAACACATATTCCTGTTCCCCACGGGCTGGTAAGCCGAATTCTCGCTTGATTTTCCATTCCCAGCTTTGCTTGAAGAGCTAGCCCAAAGTCTAAAACAGCATTCGCGTTATTTCTCAATTCAGCCCAAAAACATCACTTTTGACAAACACCTCAGAAATGAAAAAGAAACACATATTCCTGTTCCCCACAGGCTGGAAAACCGAATTCCCGCTTGATTTTCGATTCCGAGCCTACCCTGAAGAGCTAGCCCAAGCTCTAAAACAGCATTCGCGTTATTTCCCAATTCAGCCCAAAAACATCACTTTTGACAAACACCTCAGAAATGAAAAAAAAACACATATTCCTGTTCCCTACGGGCTGGAACGCCAAATTCTCGCTTGATTTTCGATTCTGAGCCTTCCCTGAAGAGCTAGCCCCAGGTCTAACACAGCATTCACCTAAGTTCTCAATTCAGCCCAAAAACATCACTTTTGACAAACACCTCAGAAATGAAAAAGAAACACATATTCCTGTTCCCCACGGGCTGGAAACCCGAATTCTTGATTGAGTTTCGATTCCGAGCTTTCCCTGAAGAGCTAGCCCAAGGTCTAAAACAGCATTCGCGTTATATCTCAATTTAGCCCAAAGACATCACTTTTGACAAACACCTGAGAATTGAAAAAGAAACACATATTCCTGTTCCCCATGGGCTGGTAAGCCGAATTCCGGCTTGATTTTCGATTCCGAGCCTACCCTGAAGAGCTAGCCCCAGGTCTAACACAGCATTCACCTAAGTTCTCAATTCAGCCCAAATACTTCACTTTTGACAAACACCACAGAAATGAAAAAGAAACACATATTCCTGTTCCCCACGGGCTGGAAAGCCAAATTCTTGCTTGATTTCCGATTCCAAGCCTTCCCTGAAGAGCTAGCCCAAGGTCTAACACAGCATTCGCCTTTGTTCTCAATTCAGCCCAAAAGCATCACTTTTGACAAAAAGCTCAGAAATGAAAATGAAACACATATTGCTGTTCCCCACAGGCTGGAAAGCTGAACTCTCGCTTGATTTTCGATTCCGAGCCTACCCTGAAGAGCTAGCCCAAAGTCTAACACAGCATTCACCTAAGTTCTCAATTCAGCCCAAATACATCAGTTTTGACAAACACCTCAGAAATGAAAAAGAAACACATATTCCTGTTCCCCACGGGCTGGTAAGCCGAATTCTCGCTTGATTTTCAATTCCGAGCTTTCCCTGAAGAGCTAGCCCAAGCTTTAAAACAGCATTCACGTTATTTTTCAATTCAGCCCAAAAACATCACTTTTGACAAACACCTCAGAATTGAAAAAGAAACACATATTCCTGTTCCCCACGGGCTGGAAAGCCGAATTCTTGCTTGTTTTTGATTCCGAGCTTTCCCTGAAGAGCTAGCCCAAGGTCTAAAACAGCATTCGCGTTATTTCTCAATTCAGCCCAAAAACATCACTTTTGACAAACACCTCAGAATTGAAAAAGAAACACATATTCCTGTTCCCCACGGGCTGGTAAGCCGAATTCTCGCTTGATTTTCAATTCCGAGCTTTCCCTGAAGAGCTAGCCCAAGCTTTAAAACAGCATTCACGTTATTTTTCAATTCAGCCCAAAAACATCACTTTTGACAAACACCTCAGAATTGAAAAAGAAACACATATTCCTGTTCCCCACGGGCTGGAAAGCCGAATTCTTGCTTGATTTTTGATTCCGAGCTTTCCCTGAAGAGCTAGACCAAGGTCTAACACAGCATTCACCTAAGTTCTCAATTCAGCCCAAATACATCACTTTTGACAAACACCTGAGAATTGAAAAAGAAACACATATTCCTGTTCCCCACAGGCTGGAAAGCCGAATACTCGCTTGATTTTCGATTTCGAGCTTTCCCTGAAGAGCTAGCCCAAGATCTAAAACAGCATTCGCGTTATATCTGAATTCAGTCCAAAAACATCACTTTTGACAAACACCTCAGAAATGAAAAAGAAACACATATTCCTGTTCCCCATGGCCTGGAAATCCGAATTCTCGCTTGATTTTCGATTCCGAGCCTTCCCTGAAGAGCTAGCCCAAGGTCTAACACAGCATTCACCGAAGTTCCCAATTCAACCAAAAAACATCACTTTTGACAAACACCTCAGAAATGAAAAAGAAACACATATTCCTGTTCCCCATGGGCTGGAAAGCCGAATTCTCACTGGATTTTCGATTCTGAGCCTTCCCTGAAGAGCTAGCCCAAGGTCTAACACATCATTCGCCTTAGGATTCAATTCATCCCAAAAACATCACTTTTGACAAACTCCTCAGAAATGAAAAGGAAACACATATTCCTGTTCCCCACGGGCTGGAAAGCCGAATTCTTGCTTGATTTTTGATTCCGAGCTTTCCCTGAACAGCTAGCCCAAGGTCTAACACAGCATTCACCTAAGTTCTCAATTCAGCCCAAATACATCACTTTTGACAAACACCTCAGAAATGAAAAAGAAACACATATTCCTGTTCCCCACGAGCTGGAAAGCCGAATTCTTGATTGATTTTCGATTCTGACCTTTCCCTGATGAGCTAGCCCAAGCTCTGAAACAGCATTCGCGTTATTTCTCAATTTAGCCCAAAAACATCACTTTTGACAAACACCTGAGAATTGAAAAATTAACACATATTCCAGTTCCCCACGGGCTGGTAAGCCGAATTCTCGCTTGATTTTCGATTCCGAGCCTATCCTGAAGAGCTAGCCCAAGGTCTAAAACAGCATTCGCGTTATTTCTCAATTCAGCCCAAAAACATCACTTTTGACAAACACCTCAGAATTGAAAAAGAAACACATATTCCTGTTCCCCACGGGCTGGAAAGCCGAATTCTTGCTTGATTTTTGATTCCGAGCTTTCCCTGAAGAGCTAGACCAAGGTCTAACACAGCATTCACCTAAGTTCTCAATTCAGCCCAAATACATCACTTTTGACAAACACCTGAGAATTGAAAAAGAAACACATATTCCTGTTCCCCACGGGCTGGTAAGCCGAATTCTCGCTTGATTTTCCATTCCGAGCTTTGCTTGAAGAGCTAGCCCAAAGTCTAAAACAGCATTCGCGTTATTTCTCAATTCAGCCCAAAAACATCACTTTTGACAAACACCTCAGAAATGAAAAAGAAACACATATTCCTGTTCCCCACAGGCTGGAAAACCGAATTCCCGCTTGATTTTCGATTCCGAGCCTACCCTGAAGAGCTAGCCCAAGCTCTAAAACAGCATTCGCGTTATTTCCCAATTCAGCCCAAAAACATCACTTTTGACAAACACCTCAGAAATGAAAAAGAAACACATATTCCTGTTCCCTACGGGCTGGAACGCCAAATTCTCGCTTGATTTTCGATTCTGAGCCTTCCCTGAAGAGCTAGCCCCAGGTCTAACACAGCATTCACCTAAGTTCTCAATTCAGCCCAAAAACATCACTTTTGACAAACACCTCAGAAATGAAAAAGAAACACACATTCCTGTTCCCCACGGGCTGGAAAGCCGAATTCTTGATTGAGTTTCGATTCCGAGCTTTCCCTGAAGAGCTAGCCCAAGGTCTAAAACAGCATTCGCGTTATATCTCAATTTAGCCCAAAGACATCACTTTTGACAAACACCTGAGAATTGAAAAAGAAACACATATTCCTGTTCCCCATGGGCTGGTAAGCCGAATTCCGGCTTGATTTTCGATTCCGAGCCTACCCTGAAGAGCTAGCCCCAGGTCTAACACAGCATTCACCTAAGTTCTCAATTCAGCCCAAAAACATCACTTTTGACAAACACCACAGAAATGAAAAAGAAACACATATTCCTGTTCCCCACGGGCTGGAAAGCCAAATTCTTGCTTGATTTCCGATTCCAAGCCTTCCCTGAAGAGCTAGCCCAAGGTCTAACACAGCATTCGCCTTTGTTCTCAATTCAGCCCAAAAGCATCACTTTTGACAAAAAGCTCAGAAATGAAAATGAAACACATATTGCTGTTCCCCACAGGCTGGAAAGCTGAACTCTCGCTTGATTTTCGATTCCGAGCCTACCCTGAAGAGCTAGCCCAAAGTCTAACACAGCATTCACCTAAGTTCTCAATTCAGCCCAAATACATCAGTTTTGACAAACACCTCAGAAATGAAAAAGAAACACATATTCCTGTTCCCCACGGGCTGGTAAGCCGAATTCTCGCTTGATTTTCAATTCCGAGCTTTCCCTGAAGAGCTAGCCCAAGCTTTAAAACAGCATTCACGTTATTTTTCAATTCAGCCCAAAAACATCACTTTTGACAAACACCTCAGAATTGAAAAAGAAACACATATTCCTGTTCCCCACGGGCTGGAAAGCCGAATTCTTGCTTGTTTTTGATTCCGAGCTTTCCCTGAAGAGCTAGCCCAAGGTCTAAAACAGCATTCGCGTTATTTCTCAATTCAGCCCAAAAACATCACTTTTGACAAACACCTCAGAATTGAAAAAGAAACACATATTCCTGTTCCCCACGGGCTGGTAAGCCGAATTCTCGCTTGATTTTCAATTCCGAGCTTTCCCTGAAGAGCTAGCCCAAGCTTTAAAACAGCATTCACGTTATTTTTCAATTCAGCCCAAAAACATCACTTTTGACAAACACCTCAGAATTGAAAAAGAAACACATATTCCTGTTCCCCACGGGCTGGAAAGCCGAATTCTTGCTTGATTTTTGATTCCGAGCTTTCCCTGAAGAGCTAGACCAAGGTCTAACACAGCATTCACCTAAGTTCTTAATTCAGCCCAAATACATCACTTTTGACAAACACCTGAGAATTGAAAAAGAAACACATATTCCTGTTCCCCACGGGCTGGAAAGCCGAATACTCGCTTGATTTTCGATTTCGAGCTTTCCCTGAAGAGCTAGCCCAAGATCTAAAACAGCATTCGCGTTATATCTGAATTCAGTCCAAAAACATCACTTTTGACAAACACCTCAGAAATGAAAAAGAAACACATATTCCTGTTCCCCATGGCCTGGAAATCCGAATTCTCGCTTGATTTTCGATTCCGAGCCTTCCCTGAAGAGCTAGCCCAAGGTCTAACACAGCATTCACCGAAGTTCCCAATTCAACCAAAAAACATCACTTTTGACAAACACCTCAGAAATGAAAAAGAAACACATATTCCTGTTCCCCATGGGCTGGAAAGCCGAATTCTCACTGGATTTTCGATTCTGAGCCTTCCCTGAAGAGCTAGCCCAAGGTCTAACACATCATTCGCCTTAGGATTCAATTCATCCCAAAAACATCACTTTTGACAAACTCCTCAGAAATGAAAAGGAAACACATATTCCTGTTCCCCACGGGCTGGAAAGCCGAATTCTTGCTTGATTTTTGATTCCGAGCTTTCCCTGAAGAGCTAGCCCAAGGTCTAACACAGCATTCACCTAAGTTCTCAATTCAGCCCAAATACATCACTTTTGACAAACACCTCAGAAATGAAAAAGAAACACATATTCCTGTTCCCCACGAGCTGGAAAGCCGAATTCTTGATTGATTTTCGATTCTGACCTTTCCCTGATGAGCTAGCCCAAGCTCTGAAACAGCATTCGCGTTATTTCTCAATTTAGCCCAAAAACATCACTTTTGACAAACACCTGAGAATTGAAAAATTAACACATATTCCAGTTCCCCACGGGCTGGTAAGCCGAATTCTCGCTTGATTTTCGATTCCGAGCCTATCCTGAAGAGCTAGCCCAAGGTCTAAAACAGCATTCGCGTTATTTCTCAATTCAGCCCAAAAACATCACTTTTGACAAACACCTCAGAATTGAAAAAGAAACACATATTCCTGTTCCCCACGGGCTGGAAAGCCGAATTCTTGCTTGATTTTTGATTCCGAGCTTTCCCTGAAGAGCTAGACCAAGGTCTAACACAGCATTCACCTAAGTTCTCAATTCAGCCCAAATACATCACTTTTGACAAACACCTGAGAATTGAAAAAGAAACACATATTCCTGTTCCCCACGGGCTGGTAAGCCGAATTCTCGCTTGATTTTCCATTCCGAGCTTTGCTTGAAGAGCTAGCCCAAAGTCTAAAACAGCATTCGCGTTATTTCTCAATTCAGCCCAAAAACATCACTTTTGACAAACACCTCAGAAATGAAAAAGAAACACATATTCCTGTTCCCCACAGGCTGGAAAACCGAATTCCCGCTTGATTTTCGATTCCGAGCCTACCCTGAAGAGCTAGCCCAAGCTCTAAAACAGCATTCGCGTTATTTCCCAATTCAGCCCAAAAACATCACTTTTGACAAACACCTCAGAAATGAAAAAGAAACACATATTCCTGTTCCCTACGGGCTGGAACGCCAAATTCTCGCTTGATTTTCGATTCTGAGCCTTCCCTGAAGAGCTAGCCCCAGGTCTAACACAGCATTCACCTAAGTTCTCAATTCAGCCCAAAAACATCACTTTTGACAAACACCTCAGAAATGAAAAAGAAACACACATTCCTGTTCCCCACGGGCTGGAAAGCCGAATTCTTGATTGAGTTTCGATTCCGAGCTTTCCCTGAAGAGCTAGCCCAAGGTCTAAAACAGCATTCGCGTTATATCTCAATTTAGCCCAAAGACATCACTTTTGACAAACACCTGAGAATTGAAAAAGAAACACATATTCCTGTTCCCCATGGGCTGGTAAGCCGAATTCCGGCTTGATTTTCGATTCCGAGCCTACCCTGAAGAGCTAGCCCCAGGTCTAACACAGCATTCACCTAAGTTCTCAATTCAGCCCAAAAACATCACTTTTGACAAACACCACAGAAATGAAAAAGAAACACATATTCCTGTTCCCCACGGGCTGGAAAGCCGAATATTCGATTGATTTCCGATTCCAAGCCTTCCCTGAAGAGCTAGCCCAAGGTCTAACACAGCATTCGCCTTTGTTCTCAATTCAGCCCAAAAGCATCACTTTTGACAAAAAGCTCAGAAATGAAAATGAAACACATATTGCTGTTCCCCACAGGCTGGAAAGCTGAACTCTCGCTTCATTTTCGATTCCGAGCCTACCCTGAAGAGCTAGCCCAAAGTCTAACACAGCATTCACCTAAGTTCTCAATTCAGCCCAAATACATCAGTTTTGACAAACACCTCAGAAATGAAAAAGAAACACATATTCCTGTTCCCCACGGGCTGGTAAGCCGAATTCTCGCTTGATTTTCAATTCCGAGCTTTCCCTGAAGAGCTAGCCCAAGCTTTAAAACAGCATTCACGTTATTTTTCAATTCAGCCCAAAAACATCACTTTTGACAAACACCTCAGAATTGAAAAAGAAACACATATTCCTGTTCCCCACGGGCTGGAAAGCCGAATTCTTGCTTGTTTTTGATTCCGAGCTTTCCCTGAAGAGCTAGCCCAAGGTCTAAAACAGCATTCGCGTTATTTCTCAATTCAGCCCAAAAACATCACTTTTGACAAACACCTCAGAATTGAAAAAGAAACACATATTCCTGTTCCCCACGGGCTGGTAAGCCGAATTCTCGCTTGATTTTCAATTCCGAGCTTTCCCTGAAGAGCTAGCCCAAGCTTTAAAACAGCATTCACGTTATTTTTCAATTCAGCCCAAAAACATCACTTTTGACAAACACCTCAGAATTGAAAAAGAAACACATATTCCTGTTCCCCACGGGCTGGAAAGCCGAATTCTAGCTTGATTTTTGATTCCGAGCTTTCCCTGAAGAGCTAGACCAAGGTCTAACACAGCATTCACCTAAGTTCTCAATTCAGCCCAAATACATCACTTTTGACAAACACCTGAGAATTGAAAAAGAAACACATATTCCTGTTCCCCACGGGCTGGAAAGCCGAATACTCGCTTGATTTTCGATTTCGAGCTTTCCCTGAAGAGCTAGCCCAAGATCTAAAACAGCATTCGCGTTATTTCTCAATTCAGCCCAAAAACATCACTTTTGACAAACACCTCAGAAATGAAAAAGAAACACATATTCCTGTTCCCCACAGGCTGGAAAACCGAATTCCCGCTTGATTTTCGATTCCGAGCCTACCCTGAAGAGCTAGCCCAAGCTCTAAAACAGCATTCGCGTTATTTCCCAATTCAGCCCAAAAACATCACTTTTGACAAACACCTCAGAAATGAAAAAGAAACACATATTCCTGTTCCCTACGGGCTGGAACGCCAAATTCTCGCTTGATTTTCGATTCTGAGCCTTCCCTGAAGAGCTAGCCCCAGGTCTAACACAGCATTCACCTAAGTTCTCAATTCAGCCCAAAAACATCACTTTTGACAAACTCCTCAGAAATGAAAAGGAAACACATATTCCTGTTCCCCACGGGCTGGAAAGCCGAATTCTTGCTTGATTTTTGATTCCGAGCTTTCCCTGAAGAGCTAGCCCAAGGTCTAACACAGCATTCACCTAAGTTCTCAATTCAGCCCAAATACATCACTTTTGACAAACACCTCAGAAATGAAAAAGAAACACATATTCCTGTTCCCCACGAGCTGGAAAGCCGAATTCTTGATTGATTTTCGATTCTGACCTTTCCCTGATGAGCTAGCCCAAGCTCTGAAACAGCATTCGCGTTATTTCTCAATTTAGCCCAAAAACATCACTTTTGACAAACACCTGAGAATTGAAAAATTAACACATATTCCAGTTCCCCACGGGCTGGTAAGCCGAATTCTCGCTTGATTTTCGATTCCGAGCCTATCCTGAAGAGCTAGCCCAAGGTCTAAAACAGCATTCGCGTTATTTCTCAATTCAGCCCAAAAACATCACTTTTGACAAACACCTCAGAATTGAAAAAGAAACACATATTCCTGTTCCCCACGGGCTGGAAAGCCGAATTCTTGCTTGATTTTTGATTCCGAGCTTTCCCTGAAGAGCTAGACCAAGGTCTAACACAGCATTCACCTAAGTTCTCAATTCAGCCCAAATACATCACTTTTGACAAACACCTGAGAATTGAAAAAGAAACACATATTCCTGTTCCCCACGGGCTGGTAAGCCGAATTCTCGCTTGATTTTCCATTCCGAGCTTTGCTTGAAGAGCTAGCCCAAAGTCTAAAACAGCATTCGCGTTATTTCTCAATTCAGCCCAAAAACATCACTTTTGACAAACACCTCAGAAATGAAAAAGAAACACATATTCCTGTTCCCCACAGGCTGGAAAACCGAATTCCCGCTTGATTTTCGATTCCGAGCCTACCCTGAAGAGCTAGCCCAAGCTCTAAAACAGCATTCGCGTTATTTCCCAATTCAGCCCAAAAACATCACTTTTGACAAACACCTCAGAAATGAAAAAGAAACACATATTCCTGTTCCCTACGGGCTGGAACGCCAAATTCTCGCTTGATTTTCGATTCTGAGCCTTCCCTGAAGAGCTAGCCCCAGGTCTAACACAGCATTCACCTAAGTTCTCAATTCAGCCCAAAAACATCACTTTTGACAAACACCTCAGAAATGAAAAAGAAACACACATTCCTGTTCCCCACGGGCTGGAAAGCCGAATTCTTGATTGAGTTTCGATTCCGAGCTTTCCCTGAAGAGCTAGCCCAAGGTCTAAAACAGCATTCGCGTTATATCTCAATTTAGCCCAAAGACATCACTTTTGACAAACACCTGAGAATTGAAAAAGAAACACATATTCCTGTTCCCCATGGGCTGGTAAGCCGAATTCCGGCTTGATTTTCGATTCCGAGCCTACCCTGAAGAGCTAGCCCCAGGTCTAACACAGCATTCACCTAAGTTCTCAATTCAGCCCAAAAACATCACTTTTGACAAACACCACAGAAATGAAAAAGAAACACATATTCCTGTTCCCCACGGGCTGGAAAGCCGAATATTCGATTGATTTTCGATTCCAAGCCTTCCCTGAAGAGCTAGCCCAAGGTCTAACACAGCATTCGCCTTTGTTCTCAATTCAGCCCAAAAGCATCACTTTTGACAAAAAGCTCAGAAATGAAAATGAAACACATATTGCTGTTCCCCACAGGCTGGAAAGCTGAACTCTCGCTTGATTTTCGATTCCGAGCCTACCCTGAAGAGCTAGCCCAAAGTCTAACACAGCATTCACCTAAGTTCTCAATTCAGCCCAAATACATCAGTTTTGACAAACACCTCAGAAATGAAAAAGAAACACATATTCCTGTTCGCCACGGGCTGGTAAGCCGAATTCTCGCTTGATTTTCAATTCCGAGCTTTCCCTGAAGAGCTAGCCCAAGCTTTAAAACAGCATTCACGTTATTTTTCAATTCAGCCCAAAAACATCACTTTTGACAAACACCTCAGAATTGAAAAAGAAACACATATTCCTGTTCCCCACGGGCTGGAAAGCCGAATTCTTGCTTGTTTTTGATTCCGAGCTTTCCCTGAAGAGCTAGCCCAAGGTCTAAAACAGCATTCGCGTTATTTCTCAATTCAGCCCAAAAACATCACTTTTGACAAACACCTCAGAATTGAAAAAGAAACACATATTCCTGTTCCCCACGGGCTGGTAAGCCGAATTCTCGCTTGATTTTCAATTCCGAGCTTTCCCTGAAGAGCTAGCCCAAGCTTTAAAACAGCATTCACGTTATTTTTCAATTCAGCCCAAAAACATCACTTTTGACAAACACCTCAGAATTGAAAAAGAAACACATATTCCTGTTCCCCACGGGCTGGAAAGCCGAATTCTAGCTTGATTTTTGATTCCGAGCTTTCCCTGAAGAGCTAGACCAAGGTCTAACACAGCATTCACCTAAGTTCTCAATTCAGCCCAAATACATCACTTTTGACAAACACCTGAGAATTGAAAAAGAAACACATATTCCTGTTCCCCACGGGCTGGAAAGCCGAATACTCGCTTGATTTTCGATTTCGAGCTTTCCCTGAAGAGCTAGCCCAAGATCTAAAACAGCATTCGCGTTATTTCTCAATTCAGCCCAAAAACATCACTTTTGACAAACACCTCAGAAATGAAAAAGAAACACATATTCCTGTTCCCCACAGGCTGGAAAACCGAATTCCCGCTTGATTTTCGATTCCGAGCCTACCCTGAAGAGCTAGCCCAAGCTCTAAAACAGCATTCGCGTTATTTCCCAATTCAGCCCAAAAACATCACTTTTGACAAACACCTCAGAAATGAAAAAGAAACACATATTCCTGTTCCCTACGGGCTGGAACGCCAAATTCTCGCTTGATTTTCGATTCTGAGCCTTCCCTGAAGAGCTAGCCCCAGGTCTAACACAGCATTCACCTAAGTTCTCAATTCAGCCCAAAAACATCACTTTTGACAAACACCTCAGAAATGAAAAAGAAACACACATTCCTGTTCCCCACGGGCTGGAAAGCCGAATTCTTGATTGAGTTTCGATTCCGAGCTTTCCCTGAAGAGCTAGCCCAAGGTCTAAAACAGCATTCGCGTTATATCTCAATTTAGCCCAAAGACATCACTTTTGACAAACACCTGAGAATTGAAAAAGAAACACATATTCCTGTTCCCCATGGGCTGGTAAGCCGAATTCCGGCTTGATTTTCGATTCCGAGCCTACCCTGAAGAGCTAGCCCCAGGTCTAACACAGCATTCACCTAAGTTCTCAATTCAGCCCAAAAACATCACTTTTGACAAACACCACAGAAATGAAAAAGAAACACATATTCCTGTTCCCCACGGGCTGGAAAGCCGAATATTCGATTGATTTTCGATTCCAAGCCTTCCCTGAAGAGCTAGCCCAAGGTCTAACACAGCATTCGCCTTTGTTCTCAATTCAGCCCAAAAGCATCACTTTTGACAAAAAGCTCAGAAATGAAAATGAAACACATATTGCTGTTCCCCACAGGCTGGAAAGCTGAACTCTCGCTTGATTTTCGATTCCGAGCCTACCCTGAAGAGCTAGCCCAAAGTCTAACACAGCATTCACCTAAGTTCTCAATTCAGCCCAAATACATCAGTTTTGACAAACACCTCAGAAATGAAAAAGAAACACATATTCCTGTTCCCCACGGGCTGGTAAGCCGAATTCTCGCTTGATTTTCAATTCCGAGCTTTCCCTGAAGAGCTAGCCCAAGCTTTAAAACAGCATTCACGTTATTTTTCAATTCAGCCCAAAAACATCACTTTTGACAAACACCTCAGAATTGAAAAAGAAACACATATTCCTGTTCCCCACGGGCTGGAAAGCCGAATTCTTGCTTGTTTTTGATTCCGAGCTTTCCCTGAAGAGCTAGCCCAAGGTCTAAAACAGCATTCGCGTTATTTCTCAATTCAGCCCAAAAACATCACTTTTGACAAACACCTCAGAATTGAAAAAGAAACACATATTCCTGTTCCCCACGGGCTGGTAAGCCGAATTCTCGCTTGATTTTCAATTCCGAGCTTTCCCTGAAGAGCTAGCCCAAGCTTTAAAACAGCATTCACGTTATTTTTCAATTCAGCCCAAAAACATCACTTTTGACAAACACCTCAGAATTGAAAAAGAAACACATATTCCTGTTCCCCACGGGCTGGAAAGCCGAATTCTAGCTTGATTTTTGATTCCGAGCTTTCCCTGAAGAGCTAGACCAAGGTCTAACACAGCATTCACCTAAGTTCTCAATTCAGCCCAAATACATCACTTTTGACAAACACCTGAGAATTGAAAAAGAAACACATATTCCTGTTCCCCACGGGCTGGAAAGCCGAATACTCGCTTGATTTTCGATTTCGAGCTTTCCCTGAAGAGCTAGCCCAAGATCTAAAACAGCATTCGCGTTATATCTGAATTCAGTCCAAAAACATCACTTTTGACAAACACCTCAGAAATGAAAAAGAAACACATATTCCTGTTCCCCATGGCCTGGAAATCCGAATTCTCGCTTGATTTTCGATTCCGAGCCTTCCCTGAAGAGCTAGCCCAAGGTCTAACACAGCATTCACCGAAGTTCCCAATTCAACCAAAAAACATCACTTTTGACAAACACCTCAGAAATGAAAAAGAAACACATATTCCTGTTCCCCATGGGCTGGAAAGCCGAATTCTCACTGGATTTTCGATTCTGAGCCTTCCCTGAAGAGCTAGCCCAAGGTCTAACACATCATTCGCCTTAGGATTCAATTCATCCCAAAAACATCACTTTTGACAAACTCCTCAGAAATGAAAAGGAAACACATATTCCTGTTCCCCACGGGCTGGAAAGCCGAATTCTTGCTTGATTTTTGATTCCGAGCTTTCCCTGAAGAGCTAGCCCACGGTCTAACACAGCATTCACCTAAGTTCTCAATTCAGCCCAAATACATCACTTTTGACAAACACCTCAGAAATGAAAAAGAAACACATATTCCTGTTCCCCACGAGCTGGAAAGCCGAATTCTTGATTGATTTTCGATTCTGACCTTTCCCTGATGAGCTAGCCCAAGCTCTGAAACAGCATTCGTGTTATTTCTCAATTTAGCCCAAAAACATCACTTTTGACAAACACCTGAGAATTGAAAAATTAACACATATTCCTGTTCCCCACGGGCTGGTAAGCCGAATTCTCGCTTGATTTTCGATTCCGAGCCTACCCTGAAAAGCTAGCCCAAGGTCTAAAACAGCATTCGCGTTATTTTTCAATTCAGCCCAAAAACATCACTTTTGACAAACACCTCAGAAATGAAAAAGAAACACATATTCCTGTTCCCCACGAGCTGGAAAGCCGAATTCTTGATTGATTTTCGATTCCGAGCTTTCTCTGAAGAGCTAGCTCAAGCTCTAAAACAGCATTCGTGCTATATCTCAATTTAGCCCAAAGACATCACTTTTGACAAGCACCTGAGAAATGAAAAAGAAACACATATTCCTGTTCCCCACGGGCTGGAAAGCCGAATTCTTGATTGAGTTTCGATTCCGAGCTTTCCCTGAAGAGCTAGCCCAAGGTCTAAAACAGCATCTGCGTTATATCTCAATTTAGCCCAAAGACATCACTTTTGACAAACACCTGAGAATTGAAAAAGAAACACATATTCCTGTTCCCCACGGGCTGGTAAGTCGAATTCTCGCTTGATTTTCCATTCCGAGCTTTGCTTGAAGAGATAGCCCAAAGTCTAAAACAGCATTCGCGTTATTTCTCAATTCAGCCCAAAAACATCACTTTTGACAAACACCTCAGAAATGAAAAAGAAACACATATTCCTGTTCCCCACAGGCTGGAAAGCCGAATTCTCGCTTAATTTTCGATTCCGAGCTTTCCCTGAAGAGCTAGCCCAAGCTCTAAAACAGCATTCGCGTTATTTCTCAATTCAGCCCAAAAACATCACTTTTGACAAACACCTCAGAAATGAAAAAGAAACACATATTCCTGTTCCCTACGGGCTGGAACGCCGAATTCTCGCTTGATGTTCGATTCCTAGTCTTCCCTGAAGAGCTTGCCCCAGGTCTAACAGAGCATTCACCTAAGTTCTCAATTCAGCCCAAAAACATCACTTTTGACAAACACCTCAGAAATGAAAAGGAAACACATATTCCTGTTCCCCACGGGCTGGAAACCTGAATTCTTGATTGATTTTCGATTCCGAGCTTTCCCTGAAGAGCTAGCCCAAGGTCTAAAACAGCATTCGCGTTATATCTCAATTTAGCCCAAAGACATCACTTTTGACAAACACCTGAGAAATGAAAAGGAAACACATATTCCTGTTCCCCACGGGCTGGTAAGCGAATTCTCGCTTGATTTTCCATTCCGAGCCTACCCTGAAGAGCTAGCCCAAGGTCTAAAACAGCATTCGCGTTATTTCTCAATTCAGCCCAAAAACATCACTTTTGACAAACACCTCAGAATTGAAAAAGAAACACATATTCCTGTTCCCCACGGGCTGGTAAGCCGAATTCTCGCTTGATTTTCAATTCCGAGCTTTCCCTGAAGAGCTAGCCCAAGCTTTAAAACAGCATTCACGTTATTTTTCAATTCAGCCCAAAAACATCACTTTTGACAAACACCTCAGAATTGAAAAGGAAACACATATTCCTGTTCCCCACGGGCTGGAAAGCCGAATTCTTGCTTGATTTTTGATTCCGAGCTTTCCCTGAAGAGCTAGACCAAGGTCTAACACAGCATTCACCTAAGTTCTCAATTCAGCCCAAATACATCACTTTTGACAAACACCTCAGAAATGAAAAAGAAACACATATTCCTGTTCCCCACGGGCTGGAAACCTGAATTCTTGATTGATTTTCGATTCCGAGCTTTCCCTGAAGAGCTAGCCCAAGGTCTAAAACAGCATTCGCCTTATATCTCAATTTAGCCCAAAGACATCACTTTTGACAAACACCTGAGAAATGAAAAGGAAACACATATTCCTGTTCCCCACGGGCTGGTAAGCGAATTCTCGCTTGATTTTCCATTCCGAGCCTACCCTGAAGAGCTAGCCCAAGGTCTAAAACAGCATTCGCGTTATTTCTCAATTCAGCCCAAAAACATCACTTTTGACAAACACCTCAGAATTGAAAAAGAAACACATATTCCTGTTCCCCACGGGCTGGAAAGCCGAATTCTTGCTTGATTTTTGATTCCGAGCTTTCCCTGAAGAGCTAGACCAAGGTCTAACACAGCATTCACCTAAGTTCTCAATTCAGCCCAAATACATCACTTTTGACAAACACCTGAGAATTGAAAAAGAAACACATATTCCTGTTCCCCACGGGCTGGTAAGCCGAATTCTCGCTTGATTTTCCATTCCGAGCTTTGCTTGAAGAGCTAGCCCAAAGTCTAAAACAGCATTCGCGTTATTTCTCAATTCAGCCCAAAAACATCACTTTTGACAAACACCTCAGAAATGAAAAAGAAACACATATTCCTGTTCCCCACAGGCTGGAAAACCGAATTCCCGCTTGATTTTCGATTCCGAGCCTACCCTGAAGAGCTAGCCCAAGCTCTAAAACAGCATTCGCGTTATTTCCCAATTCAGCCCAAAAACATCACTTTTGACAAACACCTCAGAAATGAAAAAGAAACACATATTCCTGTTCCCCACGGGCTGGTAAGCCGAATTCTCGCTTGATTTTCGATTCTGAGCCTTCCCTGAAGAGCTAGCCCAAGCTTTAAAACAGCATTCACGTTATTTTTCAATTCAGCCCAAAAACATCACTTTTGACAAACACCTCAGAATTGAAAAAGAAACACATATTCCTGTTCCCCACGGGCTGGAAAGCCGAATTCTTGCTTGATTTTTGATTCCGAGCTTTCCCTGAAGAGCTAGACCAAGGTCTAACACAGCATTCACCTAAGTTCTCAATTCAGCCCAAATACATCACTTTTGACAAACACCTCAGAAATGAAAAAGAAACACATATTCCTGTTCCCCACGGGCTGGAAACCTGAATTCTTGATTGATTTTCGATTCCGAGCCTACCCTGAAGAGCTAGCCCAAGGTCTAAAACAGCATTCGCGTTATTTCTCAATTCAGCCCAAAAACATCACTTTTGACAAACACCTCAGAATTGAAAAAGAAACACATATTCCTGTTCCCCACGGGCTGGAAAGCCGAATTCTCGCTTGATTTTTGATTCCGAGCTTTCCCTGAAGAGCTAGACCAAGGTCTAACACAGCATTCACCTAAGTTCTCAATTCAGCCCAAATACATCACTTTTGACAAACACCTGAGAATTGAAAAAGAAACACATATTCCTGTTCCCCACGGGCTGGTAAGCCGAATTCTCGCTTGATTTTCCATTCCGAGCTTTGCTTGAAGAGCTAGCCCAAAGTCTAAAACAGCATTCGCGTTATTTCTCAATTCAGCCCAAAAACATCACTTTTGACAAACACCTCAGAAATGAAAAAGAAACACATATTCCTGTTCCCCACAGGCTGGAAAACCGAATTCCCGCTTGATTTTCGATTCCGAGCCTACCCTGAAGAGCTAGCCCAAGCTCTAAAACAGCATTCGCGTTATTTCCCAATTCAGCCCAAAAACATCACTTTTGACAAACACCTCAGAAATGAAAAAGAAACACATATTCCTGTTCCCTACGGGCTGGAACGCCAAATTCTCGCTTGATTTTCGATTCTGAGCCTTCCCTGAAGAGCTAGCCCCAGGTCTAACACAGCATTCACCTAAGTTCTCAATTCAGCCCAAAAACATCACTTTTGACAAACACCTCAGAAATGAAAAAGAAACACATATTCCTGTTCCCCACGGGCTGGAAACCCGAATTCTTGATTGAGTTTCGATTCCGAGCTTTCCCTGAAGAGCTAGCCCAAGGTCTAAAACAGCATTCGCGTTATATCTCAATTTAGCCCAAAGACATCACTTTTGACAAACACCTGAGAATTGAAAAAGAAACACATATTCCTGTTCCCCATGGGCTGGTAAGCCGAATTCCGGCTTGATTTTCGATTCCGAGCCTACCCTGAAGAGCTAGCCCCAGGTCTAACACAGCATTCACCTAAGTTCTCAATTCAGCCCAAAAACATCACTTTTGACAAACACCACAGAAATGAAAAAGAAACACATATTCCTGTTCCCCACGGGCTGGAAAGCCGAATATTCGATTGATTTTCGATTCCAAGCCTTCCCTGAAGAGCTAGCCCAAGGTCTAACACAGCATTCGCCTTTGTTCTCAATTCAGCCCAAAAGCATCACTTTTGACAAAAAGCTCAGAAATGAAAATGAAACACATATTGCTGTTCCCCACAGGCTGGAAAGCTGAACTCTCGCTTGATTTTCAATTCCGAACTTTCCCTGAAGAGCTAGCCCAAGCTTTAAAACAGCATTCGCGTTATTTTTCAATTCAGCCCAAAAACATCACTTTTGACAAACACCTCAGAAATGAAAAAGAAACACATATTCCTGTTCCCCACAGGCTGGAAACCCGAATCCTCGCTTGATTTTCGATTCCGAGCCTTCCCTGAAGAGCTAGCCAAGGTCTAACAAAGCATTCGCCTTAGGATTCAATTTAACCCAAATACATCACTTTTGACAAACACCTCAGAAATGAAAAAGAAACACATATTCCTGTTCCCCACGGGCTGGTAAGCCGAATTCTCGCTTGATTTTCGATTCCGAGCTTTCACTGAAGAGCTAGCCCAAGCTCTAAAATAGCATTCTCCTAAGTTCTCAATTCAGCCCAAAAACATCACTTTTGACAAACACCTCAGAAATGAAAAAGAAACACATATTCCTGTTCCCCACGGGCTGGAACGCCGCATTCTCGCTTGATTTTCGATTCCGAGCTTTCCCTGAAGAGCTAGCCCAAGCTTTAAAACAGCATTCGCGTTATTTTTCATTTCAGCCCAAAAACATCACTTTTGACAAACACCTCAGAAATGAAAAAGAAACACATATTCCTGTTCCCCACGGGCTGGAAAGCCGAAATCTCGCTTGATTTCCGATTCCGAGCCTTCCCTGAAGAGCTAGCCCCAGGTCTAACACAGCATTCATCTAAGTTCTCAATTCAGCCCAAAAACATCACTATTGACAAACACCTCAGAAATGAAAAAGAAACACATATTCCTGTTCCCCACGGGCTCGAAAGCCAAATTCTTGATTGATTTTCAATTCCGAACTTTCCCTGAAGAGCTAGCCCAAGCTTTAAAACAGCATTCGCGTTATTTTTCAATTCAGCCCAAAAACATCACTTTTGACAAACACCTCAGAAATGAAAAAGAAACACATATTCCTGTTCCCCACAGGCTGGAAACCCGAATCCTCGCTTGATTTTCGATTCCGAGCCTTCCCTGAAGAGCTAGCCAAGGTCTAACAAAGCATTCGCCTTAGGATTCAATTTAACCCAAGTACATCACTTTTGACAAACACCTCAGAAATGAAAAAGAAACACATATTCCTGTTCCCCACGGGCTGGTAAGCCGAATTCTCGCTTGATTTTCGATTCCGAGCTTTCCCTGAAGAGCTAGCCCAAGCTCTAAAATAGCATTCTCCTAAGTTCTCAATTCAGCCCAAAAACATCACTTTTGACAAATACCTCAGAAATGAAAAAGAAACACATATTCCTGTTCCTCAAGGGGTGGAAAGCCGAATTCTCGCTTGATTTTCGATTCCGAGCCTACCCTGAAGCGCTAGCCCAAGGTCTAACACAGCATTCACCTAAGTTCTCAATTCAGCCCAAATACATCACTTTTGACAAACACCTCAGAAATGAAAAAGAAACACATATTCCTGTTCCCCACGGACTGGTAAGCCGAATTCCTGCTTGATTTTCAATTCCAAGCTTTCCCTGAAGAGCTAGCCCAAGCTTTAAAACAGCATTCGCGTTATTTTTCATTTCAGCCCAAAAACATCACTTTTGACAAACACCTCAGAAATGAAAAAGAAACACATATTCCTGTTCGCCACGGGCTGGAAAGCCGAAATCTCGCTTGATTTCCGATTCCGAGCCTTCCCTGAAGAGCTAGCCCCAGGTCTAACACAGCATTCATCTAAGTTCTCAATTCAGCCCAAAAACATCACTATTGACAAACACCTCAGAAATGAAAAAGAAACACATATTCCTGTTCCCCACGGGCTCGAAAGCCAAATTCTTGATTGATTTTCAATTCCGAACTTTCCCTGAAGAGCTAGCGCAAGCTTTAAAACAGCATTCGCGTTATTTCTCAATTCAGCCCAAGAACATCACTTTTGACAAACACCTCAGAAATGAAAAAGAAACACATATTCCTGTTCCCCACGAGCTGGAAAGCCGAATTCTTGATTGATTTTCGATTCCGAGCTTTCTCTGAAGAGCTAGCTCAAGCTCTAAAACAGCATTCGCGTTATTTTTCATTTCAGCCCAAAAACATCACTTTTGACAAACACCTCAGAAATGAAAAAGAAACACATATTCCTGTTCCCCACAGGCTGGAAACCCGAATCCTCGCTTGATTTTCGATTCCGAGCCTTCCCTGAAGAGCTAGCCAAGGTCTAACAAAGCATTCACCTTAGGATTCAATTTAACCCAAATACATCACTTTTGACAAACACCTCAGAAATGAAAAAGAAACACATATTCCTGTTCCCCACGGGCTGGTAAGCCGAATTCTCGCTTGATTTTCGATTCCGAGCTTTCCCTGAAGAGCTAGCCCAAGCTCTAAAATAGCATTCTCCTAAGTTCTCAATTCAGCCCAAAAACATCACTTTTGACAAATACCTCAGAAATGAAAAAGAAACACATATTCCTGTTCCTCAAGGGGTGGAAAGCCGAATTCTCGCTTGATTTTCGATTCCGAGCCTACCCTGAAGCGCTAGCCCAAGGTCTAACACAGCATTCACCTAAGTTCTCAATTCAGCCCAAATACATCACTTTTGACAAACACCTCAGAAATGAAAAAGAAACACATATTCCTGTTCCCCACGGGCTGGTAAGCCGAATTCCCGCTTGATTTTCAATTCCGAGCTTTCCCTTAAGAGCTAGCCCAAGCTTTAAAACAGCATTCGCGTTATTTTTCATTTCAGCCCAAAAACATCACTTTTGACAAACACCTCAGAAATGAAAAAGAAACACATATTCCTGTTCCCCACGGGCTGGAAAGCCGAAATCTCGCTTGATTTCCGATTCCGAGCCTTCCCTGAAGAGCTAGCCCCAGGTCTAACACAGCATTCATCTAAGTTCTCAATTCAGCCCAAAAACATCACTATTGACAAACACCTCAGAAATGAAAAAGAAACACATATTCCTGTTCCCCACGGGCTCGAAAGCCAAATTCTTGATTGATTTTCAATTCCGAACTTTCCCTGAAGAGCTAGCGCAAGCTTTAAAACAGCATTCGCGTTATTTCTCAATTCAGCCCAAGAACATCACTTTTGACAAACACCTCAGAAATGAAAAAGAAACACATATTCCTGTTCCCCACGAGCTGGAAAGCCGAATTCTTGATTGATTTTCGATTCCGAGCTTTCTCTGAAGAGCTAGCTCAAGCTCTAAAACAGCATTCGTGCTATATCTCAATTTAGCCCAAAGACATCACTTTTGACAAGCACCTGAGAAATGAAAAAGAAACACATATTCCTGTTCCCCACGGGCTGGAAAGCCGAATTCTTGATTGAGTTTCGATTCCGAGCTTTCCCTGAAGAGCTAGCCCAAGGTTTAAAACAGCATCCGCGTTATATCTCAATTTAGCCCAAAGACATCACTTTTGACAAACACCTGAGAATTGAAAAAGAAACACATATTCCTGTTCCCCACGGGCTGGTAAGTCGAATTCTCGCTTGATTTTCCATTCCGAGCTTTGCTTGAAGAGCTAGCCCAAAGTCTAAAACAGCATTCGCGTTATTTCTCAATTCAGCCCAAAAACATCACTTTTGACAAACACCTCAGAAATGAAAAAGAAACACATATTCCTGTTCCCCACAGGCTGGAAAGCCGAATTCTCGCTTAATTTTCGATTCCGAGCTTTCCCTGAAGAGCTAGCCCAAGCTCTAAAACAGCATTCGCGTTATTTCTAAATTCAGCCCAAAAACATCACTTTTGACAAACACCTCAGAAATGAAAAAGAAACACATATTCCTGTTCCCTACGGGCTGGAACGCCGAATTCTCGCTTGATTTTCGATTCCGAGTCTTCCCTGAAGAGCTAGCCCCAGGTCTAACAGAGCATTCACCTAAGTTCTCAATTCAGCCCAAAAACATCACTTTTGACAAACACCTCAGAAATAAAAAAAGAAACACATATTCCTGTTCCCCACGGGCTGGAAAGGCGAATTCTTGCTTGATTTCCGATTACGAGCCTTCCGTGAAGAGCTAGCCCAAGGTCTAACACAGCATTCACCGAAGTTCCCAATTCAACCAAAAAACATCACTTATGACAAACACGTCAGAAATGAAAAAGAAACACATATTCCTGTTCCCCAAGGGCTGGAAAGCCGAATTCTCACTTGATTTTCGATTCCGAGCCTTCCCTGAAGAGCTAGCCCAAGGTCTAACACAGCATTCACCTAAGTTCCCAATTCAACTCAAAAACATCACTTTTGACAAACACCTCAGAAATGAAAAAGAAACACATATTCCTGTTCCCCACGGCCTGGAAATCCGAATTCTCGCTTAATTTTCGATTCCGAGCTTTCCCTGAAGAGCTAGCCCAAGGTCTAAAACAGCATTCGCGTTATATTTCAATTCAGCCCAAAAACATCACTTTTGACAAACACCACAGAAATGAAAAGGAAACACATATTCCTGTTCCCCACGGGCTGGAAAGCCGAATTCTCGCTTGATTTTCGATTCCGAGCCTTCCCTGAAGAGCTAGCCCAAGGTCTAACACATCATTCACCTTAGGATTCAATTCAACCCAAAAACATCACTTTTGACAAACACCTCAGAAATGAAAAAGAAACAAATATTCCTGTTCCCCATGGGCTGGAAAGCCGAATTCTTGATTGATTTTCGATTCCGAGCTTTCCCTGAAGAGCTAGCCCAAGGTCTAACAGAGCATTTGCCTTAGGACTCAATTCAGCCCAAAAACATCACTTTTGAGAAACACCTCAGAAATGAAAAAGAAACACATATTTCTGTTCCCCATGGGTTGGTAAGCCGAATTCTCGCTTTAATTTCGATTCCGAGCCTTCCCTGAAGAGCTAGTCCAAGGTCTAAAACAGCATTCGCGTTATATCTTGATTCAGCCCAAAAACATCACTTTTGAGAAACACCTCAGAAATGAAAAAGAAACACATATTCCTGTTCCCCACGGGCTGGAAAGCCAAATTCTTGCTTGATTTCCGATTACAAGCCTTCCCTGAAGAGCTAGCCCAAGGTCTAACACAGCATTCACCTAAGTTCTCAATTCAGCCCAAAAACATCACTTTTGACAAACACCTCAGAAATGAAAAAGAAACACATATTCCTGTTCCCCACGGGCTGGTAAGCCGAATTCTCGCTTGATTTTCGATTCCGAGCTTTCCCTGAAGAGCTAGCCCAAGGTCTAAAACAGCATTCGCGTTATTTCTCAATTCAGCCCAAAAACATCACTTTTGATAAACACCTCAGAAATAAAAAAGAAACACATATTCCTGTTCCCCACGGGCTGGAAAGCCGAATTCTTGATTGATTTTCGATTCCGAGCTTTCCCTGAAGAGCTAGCCCAAGGTCTAACAGAGCATTTTCCTTAGGACTCAATTCAGCCCAAAAACATCACTTTTGAGAAACACCTCAGAAATGAAAAAGAAACACATATTCCTGTTCCCCACGGGCTGGAAAGCCGAATTCTCACTTGATTTTCAATTCCGAGCCTTCCCTGAAGAGCTAGCCCAAGGTCTAACACAGCATTCACCTAAGTTCTCAATTCAGCCCAAATACATCACTTTTGACAAACACCTCAGAAATGAAAAAGAAACACATATTCCTGTTCCCCACGGGCTGGAACGCCGCATTCTCGCTTGATTTTCGATTCCGAGCCTTCCCTGAAGAGCTAGCCCCAGGTCTAACACAGCATTCACCTAAGTTCTCAATTCAGCCCAAAAACATCACTATTGACAAACACCTCAGAAATGAAAAAGAAACACATATTCCTGTTCCCCACGGGCTCGAAAGCCGAATTCTTGATTGATTTTCAATTCCGAACTTTCCCTGAAGAGCTAGCCCAAGCTTTAAAACAGCATTCGCGTTATTTTTCAATTCAGCCCAAAAACATCACTTTTGACAAACACCTCAGAAATGAAAAAGAAACACATATTCCTGTTCCCCACAGGCTGGAAACCCGAATCCTCGCTTGATTTTCGATTCCGAGCCTTCCCTGAAGAGCTAGCCAAGGTCTAACAAAGCATTCGCCTTAGGATTCAATTTAACCCAAATACATCACTTTTGACAAACACCTCAGAAATGAAAAAGAAACACATATTCCTGTTCCCCACGGGCTGGTAAGCCGAATTCTCGCTTGATTTTCGATTCCGAGCTTTCACTGAAGAGCTAGCCCAAGCTCTAAAATAGCATTCTCCTAAGTTCTCAATTCAGCCCAAAAACATCACTTTTGACAAACACCTCAGAAATGAAAAAGAAACACATATTCCTGTTCCCCACGGGCTGGAACGCCGCATTCTCGCTTGATTTTCGATTCCGAGCCTTCCCTGAAGAGCTAGCCCCAGGTCTAACACAGCATTCATCTAAGTTCTCAATTCAGCCCAAAAACATCACTATTGACAAACACCTCAGAAATGAAAAAGAAACACATATTCCTGTTCCCCACGGGCTCGAAAGCCAAATTCTTGATTGATTTTCAATTCCGAACTTTCCCTGAAGAGCTAGCCCAAGCTTTAAAACAGCATTCGCGTTATTTCTCAATTCAGCCCTAGAACATCACTTTTGACAAACACCTCAGAAATGAAAAAGAAACACATATTCCTGTTCCCCACGAGCTGGAAAGCCGAATTCTTGATTGATTTTCGATTCCGAGCTTTCTCTGAAGAGCTAGCTCAAGCTCTAAAACAGCATTCGTGCTATATCTCAATTTAGCCCAAAGACATCACTTTTGACAAGCACCTGAGAAATGAAAAAGAAACACATATTCCTGTTCCCCACGGGCTGGAAAGCCGAATTCTTGATTGAGTTTCGATTCCGAGCTTTCCCTGAGGAGCTAGCCCAAGGTCTAAAACAGCATCCGCGTTATATCTCAATTTAGCCCAAAGACATCACTTTTGACAAACACCTGAGAATTGAAAAAGAAACACATATTCCTGTTCCCCACGGGCTGGTAAGTCGAATTCTCGCTTGATTTTCCATTCCGTGCTTTGCTTGAAGAGCTAGCCCAAAGTCTAAAACAGCATTCGCGTTATTTCTCAATTCAGCCCAAAAACATCACTTTTGACAAACACCTCAGAAATGAAAAAGAAACACATATTCCTGTTCCCCACGGGCTGGAAAGCCGAATTCTCGCTTGATTTTCGATTCCGAGCCTTCCCTGAAGAGCTAGCCCAAGGTCTAACACATCATTCACCTTAGGATTCAATTCAACCCAAAAACATCACTTTTGACAAACACCTCAGAAATGAAAAAGGAACAAATATTCCTGTTCCCCATGGGCTGGAAAGCCGAATTCTTGATTGATTTTCGATTCCGAGCTTTCCCTGAAGAGCTAGCCCAAGGTATAACAGAGCATTTGCCTTAGGACTCAATTCAGCCCAAAAACATCACTTTTGAGAAACACCTCAGAAATGAAAAAGAAACACATATTTCTGTTCCCCATGGGTTGGTAAGCCGAATTCTCGCTTTAATTTCGATTCCGAGCCTTCCCTGAAGAGCTAGTCCAAGGTCTAAAACAGCATTCGCGTTATATCTTAATTCAGCCCAAAAACATCACTTTTGACAAACACCTCAGAAATGAAAAAGAAACACATATTCCTGTTCCCCACAGGCTGGAAACCCGAATCCTCGCTTGATTTTCGATTCCGAGCCTTCCCTGAAGAGCTAGCCAAGGTCTAACAAAGCATTCGCCTTAGGATTCAATTTAACCCAAATACATCACTTTTGACAAACACCTCAGAAATGAAAAAGAAACACATATTCCTGTTCCCCACGGGCTGGTAAGCCGAATTCTCGCTTGATTTTCGATTCCGAGCTTTCACTGAAGAGCTAGCCCAAGCTCTAAAATAGCATTCTCCTAAGTTCTCAATTCAGCCCAAAAACATCACTTTTGACAAACACCTCAGAAATGAAAAAGAAACACATATTCCTGTTCCCCACGGGCTGGAACGCCGCATTCTCGCTTGATTTTCGATTCCGAGCCTTCCCTGAAGAGCTAGCCCCAGGTCTAACACAGCATTCATCTAAGTTCTCAATTCAGCCCAAAAACATCACTATTGACAAACACCTCAGAAATGAAAAAGAAACACATATTCCTGTTCCCCACAGGCTCGAAAGCCAAATTCTTGATTGATTTTCAATTCCGAACTTTCCCTGAAGAGCTAGCCCAAGCTTTAAAACAGCATTCGCGTTATTTCTCAATTCAGCCCAAGAACATCACTTTTGACAAACACCTCAGAAATGAAAAAGAAACACATATTCCTGTTCCCCACGAGCTGGAAAGCCGAATTCTTGATTGATTTTCGATTCCGAGCTTTCTCTGAAGAGCTAGCTCAAGCTCTAAAACAGCATTCGTGCTATATCTCAATTTAGCCCAAAGACATCACTTTTGACAAGCACCTGAGAAATGAAAAAGAAACACATATTCCTGTTCCCCACGGGCTGGAAAGCCGAATTCTTGATTGAGTTTCGATTCCGAGCTTTCCCTGAGGAGCTAGCCCAAGGTCTAAAACAGCATCCGCGTTATATCTCAATTTAGCCCAAAGACATCACTTTTGACAAACACCTGAGAATTGAAAAAGAAACACATATTCCTGTTCCCCACGGGCTGGTAAGTCGAATTCTCGCTTGATTTTCCATTCCGTGCTTTGCTTGAAGAGCTAGCCCAAAGTCTAAAAGAGCATTCGCGTTATTTCTCAATTCAGCCCAAAAACATCACTTTTGACAAACACCTCAGAAATGAAAAAGAAACACATATTCCTGTTCCCCACGGGCTGGAAAGCCGAATTCTCGCTTGATTTTCGATTCCGAGCCTTCCCTGAAGAGCTAGCCCAAGGTCTAACACATCATTCACCTTAGGATTCAATTCAACCCAAAAACATCACTTTTGACAAACACCTCAGAAATGAAAAAGAAACAAATATTCCTGTTCCCCATGGGCTGGAAAGCCGAATTCTTGATTGATTTTCGATTCCGAGCTTTCCCTGAAGAGCTAGCCCAAGGTCTAACAGAGCATTTGCCTTAGGACTCAATTCAGCCCAAAAACATCACTTTTGAGAAACACCTCAGAAATGAAAAAGAAACACATATTTCTGTTCCCCATGGGTTGGTAAGCCGAATTCTCGCTTTAATTTCGATTCCGAGCCTTCCCTGAAGAGCTAGTCCAAGGTCTAAAACAGCATTCGCGTTATATCTTAATTCAGCCCAAAAACATCACTTTTGAGAAACACCTCAGAAATGAAAAAGAAACACATATTCCTGTTCCCCACGGGCTGGAAAACCAAATTCTTGCTTGATTTCCGATTACAAGCCTTCCCTGAAGAGCTAGCCCAAGGTCTAACACAGCATTCACCTAAGTTCTCAATTCAGCCCAAAAACATCACTTTTGACAAACACCTCAGAAATGAAAAAGAAACACATATTCCTGTTCCCCATGGGCTGGTAAGCCGAATTCTCGCTTGATTTTCGATTCCGAGCTTTCCCTGAAGAGCTAGCCCAAGGTCTAAAACAGCATTCGCGTTATTTCTCAATTCAGCCCAAAAACATCACTTTTGATAAACACCTCAGAAATAAAAAAGAAACACATATTCCTGTTCCCCACGGGCTGGAAAGCCGAATTCTTGATTGATTTTCGATTCCGAGCTTTCCCTGAAGAGCTAGCCCAAGGTCTAACAGAGCATTTGCCTTAGGACTCAATTCAGCCCAAAAACATCACTTTTGAGAAACACCTCAGAAATGAAAAAGAAACACATATTCCTGTTCCCCACGGGCTGGAAAGCCGAAATCTCGCTTGATTTCCGATTCCGAGCCTTCCCTGAAGAGCTAGCCCCAGGTCTAACACAGCATTCACCTAAGTTCTCAATTCAGCCCAAATACATCACTTTTGACAAACACCTCAGAAATGAAAAAGAAACACATATTCCTGTTCCCCACGGGCTGGTAAGCCGAATTCCCGCTTGATTTTCAATTCCGAGCTTTCCCTGAAGAGCTAGCCCAAGCTTTAAAACAGCATTCGCGTTATTTTTCATTTCAGCCCAAAAACATCACTTTTGACAAACACCTCAGAAATGAAAAAGAAACACATATTCCTGTTCCCCACGAGCTGGAAAGCCGAATTCTTGATTGATTTTCGATTCCGAGCTTTCTCTGAAGAGCTAGCTCAAGCTCTAAAACAGCATTCGTGCTATATCTCAATTTAGCCCAAAGACATCACTTTTGACAATCACCTGAGAAATGAAAAAGAAACACATATTCCTGTTCCCCACGGGCTGGAAAGCCGAATTCTTGATTGAGTTTCGATTCCGAGCTTTCCCTGAAGAGCTAGCCCAAGGTTTAAAACAGCATCCGCGTTATATCTCAATTTAGCCCAAAGACATCACTTTTGACAAACACCTCAGAAATGAAAAAGAAACACATATTCCTGTTCCCCACAGGCTGGAAACCCGAATCCTCGCTTGATTTTCGATTCCGAGCCTTCCCTGAAGAGCTAGCCAAGGTCTAACAAAGCATTTGCCTTAGGATTCAATTTAACCCAAATACATCACTTTTGACAAACACCTCAGAAATGAAAAAGAAACACATATTCCTGTTCCCCACGGGCTGGTAAGCCGAATTCTCGCTTGATTTTCGATTCCGAGCTTTCCCTGAAGAGCTAGCCCAAGCTCTAAAATAGCATTCTCCTAAGTTCTCAATTCAGCCCAAAAACATCACTTTTGACAAATACCTCAGAAATGAAAAAGAAACACATATTCCTGTTCCCCACGGGCTGGAACGCCGCATTCTCGCTTGATTTTCGATTCCGAGCCTTCCCTGAAGAGCTAGCCCCAGGTCTAACACAGCATTCATCTAAGTTCTCAATTCAGCCCAAAAACATCACTATTGACAAACACCTCAGAAATGAAAAAGAAACACATATTCCTGTTCCCCACGGGCTCGAAAGCCAAATTCTTGATTGATTTTCAATTCCGAACTTTCCCTGAAGAGCTAGCCCAAGCTTTAAAACAGCATTCGCGTTATTTCTCAATTCAGCCCAAGAACATCACTTTTGACAAACACCTCAGAAATGAAAAAGAAACACATATTCCTGTTCCCCACGAGCTGGAAAGCCGAATTCTTGATTGATTTTCGATTCCGAGCTTTCTCTGAAGAGCTAGCTCAAGCTCTAAAACAGCATTCGTGCTATATCTCAATTTAGCCCAAAGACATCACTTTTGACAAGCACCTGAGAAATGAAAAAGAAACACATATTCCTGTTCCCCACGGGCTGGTAAGTCGAATTCTCGCTTGATTTTCCATTCCGTGCTTTGCTTGAAGAGCTAGCCCAAAGTCTAAAACAGCATTCGCGTTATTTCTCAATTCAGCCCAAAAACATCACTTTTGACAAACACCTCAGAAATGAAAAAGAAACACATATTCCTGTTCCCCACAGGCTGGAAAGCCGAATTCTCGCTTAATTTTCGATTCCGAGCTTTCCCTGAAGAGCTAGCCCAAGCTCTAAAACAGCATTCGCGTTATTTCTCAATTCAGCCCAAAAACATCACTTTTGACAAACACCTCAGAAATGAAAAAGAAACACATATTCCTTTTCCCTACGGGCTGGAACGCCGAATTCTCGCTTGATTTTCGATTCCGAGCCTTCCCTGAAGAGCTAGCCCAAGGTCTAACACAGCATTCACCTAAGTTCTCAATTCAGCCCAAATACATCACTATTGACAAACACCTCAGAAATGAAAAAGAAACACATATTCCTGTTCCCCACGGGCTCGAAAGCCGAATTCTTGATTGATTTTCGATTCCGAGCCTTCCCTGAAGAGCTAGCCCCAGGTCTAACACAGCATTCACCTAAGTTCTCAATTCAGCCCAAAAACATCACTATTGACAAACACCTCAGAAATGAAAAAGAAACACATATTCCTGTTCCCCACGGGCTCGAAAGCCGAATTCTTGATTGATTTTCAATTCCGAACTTTCCCTGAAGAGCTAGCCCAAGCTTTAAAACAGCATTCGCGTTATTTTTCAATTCAGCCCAAAAACATCACTTTTGACAAACACCTCAGAAATGAAAAAGAAACACATATTCCTGTTCCCCACAGGCTGGAAACCCGAATCCTCGCTTGATTTTCGATTCCGAGCCTTCCCTGAAGAGCTAGCCAAGGTCTAACAAAGCATTCGCCTTAGGATTCAATTTAACCCAAATACATCACTTTTGACAAACACCTCAGAAATGAAAAAGAAACACATATTCCTGTTCCCCACGGGCTGGTAAGCCGAATTCTCGCTTGATTTTCGATTCCGAGCTTTCACTGAAGAGCTAGCCCAAGCTCTAAAATAGCATTCTCCTAAGTTCTCAATTCAGCCCAAAAACATCACTTTTGACAAATACCTCAGAAATGAAAAAGAAACACATATTCCTGTTCCCCACGGGCTGGAAAGCCGAAATCTCGCTTGATTTCCGATTCCGAGCCTTCCCTGAAGAGCTAGCCCCAGGTCTAACACAGCATTCACCTAAGTTCTCAATTCAGCCCAAAAACATCACTTTTGAGAAACACCTCAGAAATGAAAAAGAAACACATATTCCTGTTCCCCACGGGCTGGAAAGCCGAATTCTCGCTTGATTTTCGATTCCGAGCCTTCCCTGAAGAGCTAGCCCAAGGTCTAACACAGCATTCACCTAAGTTCTCAATTCAGCCCAAATACATCACTTTTGACAAACACCTCAGAAATGAAAAAGAAACACATATTCCTGTTCCCCACGGGCTGGAACGCCGCATTCTCGCTTGATTTTCGATTCCGAGCCTTCCCTGAAGAGCTAGCCCCAGGTCTAACACAGCATTCATCTAAGTTCTCAATTCAGCCCAAAAACATCACTATTGACAAACACCTCAGAAATGAAAAAGAAACACATATTCCTGTTCCCCACGGGCTGGAAAGCCGAATTCTTGATTGATTTTCGATTCCGAGCTTTCTCTGAAGAGCTAGCTCAAGCTCTAAAACAGCATTCGTGCTATATCTCAATTTAGCCCAAAGACATCACTTTTGACAAGCACCTGAGAAATGAAAAAGAAACACATATTCCTGTTCCCCACGGGCTGGAAAGCCGAATTCTTGATTGAGTTTCGATTCCGAGCTTTCCCTGAGGAGCTAGCCCAAGGTCTAAAACAGCATCCGCGTTATATCTCAATTTAGCCCAAAGACATCACTTTTGACAAACACCTGAGAATTGAAAAAGAAACACATATTCCTGTTCCCCACGGGCTGGTAAGTCGAATTCTCGCTTGATTTTCCATTCCGAGCTTTGCTTGAAGAGCTAGCCCAAAGTCTAAAACAGCATTCGCGTTATTTCTCAATTCAGCCCAAAAACATCACTTTTGACAAACACCTCAGAAATGAAAAAGAAACACATATTCCTGTTCCCCACAGGCTGGAAAGCCGAATTCTCGCTTAATTTTCGATTCCGAGCTTTCTCTGAAGAGCTAGCCCAAGCTCTAAAACAGCATTCGCGTTATTTCTCAATTCAGCCCAAAAACATCACTTTTGACAAACACCTCAGAAATGAAAAAGAAACACATATTCCTGTTCCCTACGGGCTGGAACGCCGAATTCTCGCTTGATTTTCGATTCCGAGCCTTCCCTGAAGAGCTAGCCCAAGGTCTAACACAGCATTCACCTAAGTTCTCAATTCAGCCCAAATACATCACTTTTGACAAACACCTCAGAAATGAAAAAGAAACACATATTACTGTTCCCCACGGGCTGGAACGCCGCATTCTCGCTTGATTTTCGATTCCGAGCCTTCCCTGAAGAGCTAGCCCAAGCTTTAAAACAGCATTCGCGTTATTTTTCAATTCAGCCCAAAAACATCACTTTTGACAAACACCTCAGAAATGAAAAAGAAACACATATTCCTGTTCCCCACAGGCTGGAAACCCGAATCCTCGCTTGATTTTCGATTCCGAGCCTTCCCTGAAGAGCTAGCCAAGGTCTAACAAAGCATTCGCCTTAGGATTCAATTTAACCCAAATACATCACTTTTGACAAACACCTCAGAAATGAAAAAGAAACACATATTCCTGTTCCCCACGGGCTGGTAAGCCGAATTCTCGCTTGATTTTCGATTCCGAGCTTTCCCTGAAGAGCTAGCCCAAGCTCTAAAATAGCATTCTCCTAAGTTCTCAATTCAGCCCAAAAACATCACTTTTGACAAATACCTCAGAAATGAAAAAGAAACACATATTCCTGTTCCTCAAGGGGTGGAAAGCCGAATTCTCGCTTGATTTTCGATTCCGAGCCTACCCTGAAGCGCTAGCCCAAGGTCTAACACAGCATTCACCTAAGTTCTCAATTCAGCCCAAATACATCACTTTTGACAAACACCTCAGAAATGAAAAAGAAACACATATTCCTGTTCCCCACGGGCTGGTAAGCCGAATTCCCGCTTGATTTTCAATTCTGAGCTTTCCCTGAAGAGCTAGCCCAAGCTTTAAAACAGCATTCGCGTTATTTTTCATTTCAGCCCAAAAACATCACTTTTGACAAACACCTCAGAAATGAAAAAGAAACACATATTCCTGTTCCCCACGGGCTGGAAAGCCGAAATCTCGCTTGATTTCCGATTCCGAGCCTTCCCTGAAGAGCTAGCCCCAGGTCTAACACAGCATTCACCTAAGTTCTCAATTCAGCCCAAATACATCACTTTTGACAAACACCTCAGAAATGAAAAAGAAACACATATTCCTGTTCCCCACGGGCTGGTAAGCCGAATTCCCGCTTGATTTTCAATTCCGAGCTTTCCCTGAAGAGCTAGCCCAAGCTTTAAAACAGCATTCGCGTTATTTTTCATTTCAGCCCAAAAACATCACTTTTGACAAACACCTCAGAAATGAAAAAGAAACACATATTCCTGTTCCCCACGAGCTGGAAAGCCGAATTCTTGATTGATTTTTGATTCCGAGCTTTCTCTGAAGAGCTAGCTCAAGCTCTAAAACAGCATTCGTGCTATATCTCAATTTAGCCCAAAGACATCACTTTTGACAAGCACCTGAGAAATGAAAAAGAAACACATATTCCTGTTCCCCACGGGCTGGAAAGCCGAATTCTTGATTGAGTTTCCATTCTGAGCTTTCCCTGAAGAGCTAGCCCAAGGTTTAAAACAGCATCCGCGTTATATCTCAATTTAGCCCAAAGACATCACTTTTGACAAACACCTCAGAAATGAAAAAGAAACACATATTCCTGTTCCCCACAGGCTGGAAACCCGAATCCTCGCTTGATTTTCGATTCCGAGCCTTCCCTGAAGAGCTAGCCAAGGTCTAACAAAGCATTCGCCTTAGGATTCAATTTAACCCAAATACATCACTTTTGACAAACACCTCAGAAATGAAAAAGAAACACATATTCCTGTTCCCCACGGGCTGGTAAGCCGAATTCTCGCTTGATTTTCGATTCCGAGCTTTCCCTGAAGAGCTAGCCCAAGCTCTAAAATAGCATTCTCCTAAGTTCTCAATTCAGCCCGAAAACATCACTTTTGACAAATACCTCAGAAATGAAAAAGAAACACATATTCCTGTTCCTCAAGGGGTGGAAAGCCGAATTCTCGCTTGATTTTCGATTCCGAGCCTACCCTGAAGCGCTAGCCCAAGGTCTAACACAGCATTCACCTAAGTTCTCAATTCAGCCCAAATACATCACTTTTGACAAACACCTCAGAAATGAAAAAGAAACACATATTCCTGTTCCCCACGGGCTGGTAAGCCGAATTCCCGCTTGATTTTCAATTCCGAGCTTTCCCTGAAGAGCTAGCCCAAGCTTTAAAACAGCATTCGCGTTATTTTTCATTTCAGCCCAAAAACATCACTTTTGACAAACACCTCAGAAATGAAAAAGAAACACATATTCCTGTTCCCCACGGGCTGGAAAGCCGAAATCTCACTTGATTTCCGATTCCGAGCCTTCCCTGAAGAGCTAGCCCCAGGTCTAACACAGCATTCACCTAAGTTCTCAATTCAGCCCAAATACATCACTTTTGACAAACACCTCAGAAATGAAAAAGAAACACATATTCCTGTTCCCCACGGGCTGGTAAGCCGAATTCCCGCTTGATTTTCAATTCCGAGCTTTCCCTGAAGAGCTAGCCCAAGCTTTAAAACAGCATTCGCGTTATTTTTCATTTCAGCCCAAAAACATCACTTTTGACAAACACCTCAGAAATGAAAAAGAAACACATATTCCTGTTCCCCACGAGCTGGAAAGCCGAATTCTTGATTGATTTTCGATTCCGAGCTTTCTCTGAAGAGCTAGCTCAAGCTCTAAAACAGCATTCGTGCTATATCTCAATTTAGCCCAAAGACATCACTTTTGACAAGCACCTGAGAAATGAAAAAGAAACACATATTCCTGTTCCCCACGGGCTGGAAAGCCGAATTCTTGATTGAGTTTCGATTCCGAGCTTTCCCTGAAGAGCTAGCCCAAGGTTTAAAACAGCATCCGCGTTATATCTCAATTTAGCCCAAAGACATCACTTTTGACAAACACCTGAGAATTGAAAAAGAAACACATATTCCTGTTCCCCACGGGCTGGTAAGTCGAATTCTCGCTTGATTTTCTATTCCGAGCTTTGCTTGATGAGCTAGCCCAAAGTCTAAAACAGCATTCGCGTTATTTCTCAATTCAGCCCAAAAACATCACTTTTGACAAACACCTCAGAAATGAAAAAGAAACACATATTCCTGTTCCCCACAGGCTGGAAAGCCGAATTCTCGCTTAATTTTCGATTCCGAGCTTTCCCTGAAGAGCTAGCCCAAGCTCTAAAACAGCATTCGCGTTATTTCTCAATTCAGCCCAAAAACATCACTTTTGACAAACACCTCAGAAATGAAAAAGAAACACATATTCCTGTTCCCTACGGGCTGGAACGCCGAATTCTCGCTTGATTTTCGATTCCGAGTCTTCCCTGAAGAGCTAGCCCCAGGTCTAACAGAGCATTCACCTAAGTTCTCAATTCAGCCCAAAAACATCACTTTTGACAAACACCTCAGAAATAAAAAAAGAAACACATATTCCTGTTCCCCACGGGCTGGAAAGGCGAATTCTCGCTTGATTTCCGATTACGAGCCTTCCGTGAAGAGCTAGCCCAAGGTCTAACACAGCATTCACCTAAGTTCCCAATTCAACCAAAAAACATCACTTATGACAAACACCTCAGAAATGAAAAAGAAACACATATTCCTGTTCCCCAAGGGCTGGAAAGCCGAATTCTCACTTGATTTTCGATTCCGAGCCTTCCCTGAAGAGCTAGCCCAAGGTCTAACACAGCATTCACCTAAGTTCGCAATTCAACTCAAAAACATCACTTTTGACAAACACCTCAGAAATGAAAAAGAAACACATATTCCTGTTCCCCACGGCCTGGAAATCCGAATTCTCGCTTAATTTTCGTTTCCGAGCTTTCCCTGAAGAGCTAGCCCAAGGTCTAAAACAGCATTCGCGTTATATTTCAATTCAGCCCAAAAACATCACTTTTGACAAACACCACAGAAATGAAAAGGAAACACATATTCCTGTTCCCCACGGGCTGGAAAGCCGAATTCTCGCTTGATTTTCGATTCCGAGCCTTCCCTGAAGAGCTAGCCCAAGGTCTAACACATCATTCACCTTAGGATTCAATTCAACCCAAAAACATCACTTTTGACAAACACCTCAGAAATGAAAAAGAAACAAATATTCCTGTTCCCCATGGGCTGGAAAGCCGAATTCTTGATTGATTTTCGATTCCGAGCTTTCCCTGAAGAGCTAGCCCAAGGTCTAACAGAGCATTTGCCTTAGGACTCAATTCAGCCCAAAAACATCACTTTTGAGAAACACCTCAGAAATGAAAAAGAAACACATATTTCTGTTCCCCATGGGTTGGTAAGCCGAATTCTCGCTTTAATTTCGATTCCGAGCCTTCCCTGAAGAGCTAGTCCAAGGTCTAAAACAGCATTCGCGTTATATCTTAATTCAGCCCAAAAACATCACTTTTGAGAAACACCTCAGAAATGAAAAAGAAACACATATTCCTGTTCCCCACGGGCTGGAAAGCCAAATTCTTGCTTGATTTCCGATTACAAGCCTTCCCTGAAGAGCTAGCCCAAGGTCTAACACAGCATTCACCTAAGTTCTCAATTCAGCCCAAAAACATCACTTTTGACAAACACCTCAGAAATGAAAAAGAAACACATATTCCTGTTCCCCACGGGCTGGTAAGCCGAATTCTCGCTTGATTTTCGATTCCGAGCTTTCCCTGAAGAGCTAGCCCAAGGTCTAAAACAGCATTCGCGTTATTTCTCAATTCAGCCCAAAAACATCACTTTTGATAAACACCTCAGAAATAAAAAAGAAACACATATTCCTGTTCCCCACGGGCTGGAAAGCCGAATTCTTGATTGATTTTCGATTCCGAGCTTTCCCTGAAGAGCTAGCCCAAGGTCTAACAGAGCATTTGCCTTAGGACTCAATTCAGCCCAAAAACATCACTTTTGAGAAACACCTCAGAAATGAAAAAGAAACACATATTCCTGTTCCCCACGGGCTGGAAAGCCGAATTCTCACTTGATTTTCAATTCCGAGCCTTCCCTGAAGAGCTAGCCCAAGGTCTAACACATCATTCGCCTTAGGATTCAATTCAACCCAAAAACATCACTTTTGAGAAACACCTCAGAAATGAAAAAGAAACACATATTCCTGTTCCCTACGGGCTGGAAAGCCGAATTCTCGCTTGATTTCCGATTCCGAGCTTTCCCTGAAGAGCTAGCCCAAGGTCTAACACAGCATTCACCTAAGTTCTCAATCCAGCCCAAAAACATCACTTTTGACAAAGAGCTCAGAAATGAAAAAGAAACACATATTTCTGTTCCCCATGGGTTGGTAAGCCGAATTCTCGCTTTAATTTCGATTCCGAGCCTTCCCTGAAGAGCTACCCCAAGGTCTAAAACAGCATTCGCGTTATATCTGAATTCAGCCCAAAAACATCACTTTTGACAAAGAGCTCAGAAATGAAAAAGAAAAACATATTCCTGTTCCCCACGGGCTGGAAAGCCGAATTCTCGCTTGATTTTCGATTCCGAGCTTTCCCTGAAGAGCTAGCCCAAGGTCTAACAGAGCATTTACCTTAGGACTCAATTCAGCCCAAAAACATCACTTTTGAGAAACACCTCAGAAATGAAAAAGAAACACATATTCCTGTTCCCCACGGGCTGGAAAGCCGAATTCTCACTTGATTTTCAATTCCGAGCCTTCCCTGAAGAGCTAGCCCAAGGTCTAACACATCATTCGCCTTAGGATTCAATTCAGCCCAAAAACATCACTTTTGACAAACACCTCAGAAATGAAAAAGAAACACATATTCCTGTTCCCTACGGGCTGGAAAGCCGAATTCTCGCTTGATTTCCGATTCCGAGTTTTCCCTGAAGAGCTAGCCCAAGGTCTAACACAGCATTCACCTAAGTTCTCAATCCAGCCCAAAAACATCACTTTTGACAAAGAGCTCAGAAATGAAAAAGAAACACATATTCCTGTTCCCCACGGGATGGAAAGCCGAATTCTTGATTGATTTTCAATTCCGAGCTTTTCTTGAAGAGCTAGCCCCAGGTCTAAAACAGCATTCGCGTTATATTTCAATTCAGCCCAAAAACATCACTTTTGATAAACACCTCAGAAATAAAAAAGAAACACATATTCCTGTTCCCCACGGGCTGGAAAGCCGAATTCTTGATTGATTTTCGATTCCGAGCTTTCCCTGAAGAGCTAGCCCAAGGTCTAACACAGCATTCGCCTTAGGACTCAATTCAGCCCAAAAACATCACTTTTGACAAACACCTCAGAAATGAAAAAGAAACACATATTTTTGTTCCCCACGGGCTGGTAAGCCGAATTCTCGCTTTAATTTCGATTCCGAGCCTTCCCTGAAGAGCTAGCCCAAGGTCTAAAACAGCATTCGCGTTATATCTCAATTCAGCCCAAAAACATCACTTTTGACAAAGAGCTCAGAAATGAAAAAGAAACACATATTCCTGTTCCCCACGGGATGGAAAGCCGAATTCTTGATTGATTTTCGATTCCGAGCTTTCCCTGAAGAGCTAGCCCAAGGTCTAAAAGAGCATTCGCGTTATATTTCAATTCAGCCCAAAAACATCACTTTTGACAAACACGTCAGAAATGAAAAAGAAACACATATTCCTGTTCCCCATGGGCTGGAAAGCCGAATTCTTGATTGATTTTCGATTCCGAGCTTTCCCTGAAGAGCTAGCCCAAGGTCTAACACAGCATTCACCTAAGTTCTCAATTCAGCCCAAAAACATCACTTTTGACAAACACCTCAGAAATGAAAAAGAAACACATATTCCTCTTCCCCACGGGCTGGTAAGCCGATCTCTTGCTTGATTTTCGATTCTGAGCTTTCCCTGAAGAGCTAGCCCAAGGTCTAAAAGAGCATTCGCGTTATATTTCAATTCAGCCCAAAAACATCACTTTTGACAAACACCTCAGAAATAAAAAAAGAAACACATATTCCTGTTCCCCACGGGCTGGAAAGCCGAATTCTCGCTTGATTTCCGATTCCGAGCCTTCCCTGAAGAGCTAGCCCAAGGTCTAACACATCATTCACCTTAGGATTCAATTCAACCCAAAAACATCACTTTTGACAAACACCTCAGAAATGAAAAAGAAACAAATATTCCTGTTCCCCATGGGCTGGAAAGCCGAATTCTTGATTGATTTTCGATTCCGAGCTTTCCCTGAAGAGCTAGCCCAAGGTCTAACAGAGCATTTGCCTTAGGACTCAATTCAGCCCAAAAACATCACTTTTGAGAAACACCTCAGAAATGAAAAAGAAACACATATTTCTGTTCCCCATGGGTTGGTAAGCCGAATTTTCGCTTTAATTTCGATTCCGAGCCTTCCCTGAAGAGCTAGTCCAAGGTCTAAAACAGCATTCGCGTTATATCTTAATTCAGCCCAAAAACATCACTTTTGAGAAACACCTCAGAAATGAAAAAGAAACACATATTCCTGTTCCCCACGGGCTGGAAAGCCAAATTCTTGCTTGATTTCCGATTACAAGCCTTCCCTGAAGAGCTAGCCCAAGGTCTAACACAGCATTCACCTAAGTTCTCAATTCAGCCCAAAAACATCACTTTTGACAAACACCTCAGAAATGAAAAAGAAACACATATTCCTGTTCCCCACGGGCTGGTAAGCCGAATTCTCGCTTGATTTTCGATTCCGAGCTTTCCCTGAAGAGCTAGCCCAAGGTCTAAAACAGCATTCGCGTTATTTCTCAATTCAGCCCAAAAACATCACTTTTGATAAACACCTCAGAAATAAAAAAGAAACACATATTCCTGTTCCCCACGGGCTGGAAAGCCGAATTCTTGATTGATTTTCGATTCCGAGCTTTCCCTGAAGAGCTAGCCCAAGGTCTAACAGAGCATTTTCCTTAGGACTCAATTCAGCCCAAAAACATCACTTTTGAGAAACACCTCAGAAATGAAAAAGAAACACATATTCCTGTTCCCCACGGGCTGGAAAGCCGAATTCTCACTTGATTTCCGATTCCGAGCTTTCCCTGAAGAGCTAGCCCAAGGTCTAACACAGCATTCACCTAAGTTCTCAATCCAGCCCAAAAACATCACTTTTGACAAAGAGCTCAGAAATGAAAAAGAAACACATATTTCTGTTCCCCATGGGTTGGTAAGCCGAATTCTCGCTTTAATTTCGATTCCGAGCCTTCCCTGAAGAGCTACCCCAAGGTCTAAAACAGCATTCGCGTTATATCTGAATTCAGCCCAAAAACATCACTTTTGACAAAGAGCTCAGAAATGAAAAAGAAAAACATATTCCTGTTCCCCACGGGCTGGAAAGCCGAATTCTCGCTTGATTTTCGATTCCGAGCTTTCCCTGAAGAGCTAGCCCAAGGTCTAACAGAGCATTTACCTTAGGACTCAATTCAGCCCAAAAACATCACTTTTGAGAAACACCTCAGAAATGAAAAAGAAACACATATTCCTGTTCCCCACGGGCTGGAAAGCCGAATTCTCACTTGATTTTCAATTCCGAGCCTTCCCTGAAGAGCTAGCCCAAGGTCTAACACATCATTCGCCTTAGGATTCAATTCAGCCCAAAAACATCACTTTTGAGAAACACCTCAGAAATGAAAAAGAAACACATATTCCTGTTCCCTACGGGCTGGAAAGCCGAATTCTCGCTTGATTTCCGATTCCGAGTTTTCTCTGAAGAGCTAGCCCAAGGTCTAACACAGCATTCACCTAAGTTCTCAATCCAGCCCAAAAACATCACTTTTGACAAAGAGCTCAGAAATGAAAAAGAAACACATATTCCTGTTCCCCACGGGATGGAAAGCCGAATTCTTGATTGATTTTCAATTCCGAGCTTTTCTTGAAGAGCTAGCCCCAGGTCTAAAACAGCATTCGCGTTATATTTCAATTCAGCCCAAAAACATCACTTTTGATAAACACCTCAGAAATAAAAAAGAAACACATATTCCTGTTCCCCACGGGCTGGAAAGCCGAATTCTTGATTGATTTTCGATTCCGAGCTTTCCCTGAAGAGCTAGCCCAAGGTCTAACACAGCATTCGCCTTAGGACTCAATTCAGCCCAAAAACATCACTTTTGACAAACACCTCAGAAATGAAAAAGAAACACATATTTTTGTTCCCCACGGGCTGGTAAGCCGAATTCTCGCTTTAATTTCGATTCCGAGCCTTCCCTGAAGAGCTAGCCCAAGGTCTAAAACAGCATTCGCGTTATATCTCAATTCAGCCCAAAAACATCACTTTTGACAAAGAGCTCAGAAATGAAAAAGAAACACATATTCCTGTTCCCCACGGGATGGAAAGCCGAATTCTTGATTGATTTTCGATTCCGAGCTTTCCCTGAAGAGCTAGCCCAAGGTCTAAAAGAGCATTCGCGTTATATTTCAATTCAGCCCAAAAACATCACTTTTGACAAACACGTCAGAAATGAAAAAGAAACACATATTCCTGTTCCCCATGGGCTGGAAAGCCGAATTCTTGATTGATTTTCGATTCCGAGCTTTCCCTGAAGAGCTAGCCCAAGGTCTAACACAGCATTCACCTAAGTTCTCAATTCAGCCCAAAAACATCACTTTTGACAAACACCTCAGAAATGAAAAAGAAACACATATTCCTCTTCCCCACGGGCTGGTAAGCCGATCTCTTGCTTGATTTTCGATTCTGAGCTTTCCCTGAAGAGCTAGCCCAAGGTCTAAAACAGCATTCGCGTTATATTTCAATTCAGCCCAAAAACATCACTTTTGACAAACACCTCAGAAATAAAAAAAGAAACACATATTCCTGTTCCCCACGGGCTGGAAAGCCGAATTCTCGCTTGATTTCCGATTACCAGCCTTCCGTGAAGAGCTAGCCCAAGGTCTAACACAGCATTCACCTAAGTTCCCAATTCAACCAAAAAACATCACTTATGACAAACACCTCAGAAATGAAAAAGAAACACATATTCCTGTTCCCCAAGGGCTGGAAAGCCGAATTCTCGCTTGATTTTCGATTCTGAGCCTTCCCTGAAGAGCTAGCCCAAGGTCTAACACAGCATTCACCTAAGTTCCCAATTCAACCCAAAAACATCACTTTTGACAAACACCTCAGAAATGAAAAAGAAACACATATTCCTGTTCCCCACGGCCTGGAAATCCGAATTCTCACTTAATTTTCGATTCCGAGCTTTCCCTGAAGAGCTAGCCCAAGGTCTAAAACAGCATTCGCGTTATATTTCAATTCAGCCCAAAAACATCACTTTTGACAAACACCACAGAAATGAAAAGGAAACACATATTCCTGTTCCCCACGGGCTGGAAAGCCGAATTCTCGCTTGATTTTCGATTCCGAGCCTTCCCTGAAGAGCTAGCCCAAGGTCTAACACATCATTCACCTTAGGATTCAATTCAACCCAAAAACATCACTTTTGACAAACACCTCAGAAATGAAAAAGAAACACATATTCCTGTTCCCCACGGGCTGGTAAGCCGAATTCTCGCTTGATTTTCGATTCCGAGCTTTCCCTGAAGAGCTAGCCCAAGGTCTAAAACAGCATTCGCGTTATATTTCAATTCAGCCCAAAAACATCACTTTTGATAAACACCTCAGAAATAAAAAAGAAACACATATTCCTGTTCCCCACGGGCTGGAAAGCCGAATTCTTGATTGATTTTCGATTCCGAGCTTTCCCTGAAGAGCTAGCCCCAGGTCTAAAACAGCATTCGCGTTATATTTCAATTCAGCCCAAAAACATCACTTTTGATAAACACCTCAGAAATAAAAAAGAAACACATATTCCTGTTCCCCACGGGCTGGAAAGCCGAATTCTTGATTGATTTTCGATTCCGAGCTTTCCCTGAAGAGCTAGCCCAAGGTCTAACAGAGCATTTGCCTTAGGACTCAATTCAGCCCAAAAACATCACTTTTGAGAAACACCTCAGAAATGAAAAAGAAACACATATTCCTGTTCCCCACGGGCTGGAAAGCCGAATTCTCACTTGATTTTCAATTCCGAGCCTTCCCTGAAGAGCTAGCCCAAGGTCTAACACATCATTCGCCTTAGGATTCAATTCAACCCAAAAACATCACTTTTGAGAAACACCTCAGAAATGAAAAAGAAACACATATTCCTGTTCCCTACGGGCTGGAAAGCCGAATTCTCGCTTGATTTCCGATTCCGAGCTTTCCCTGAAGAGCTAGCCCAAGGTCTAACACAGCATTCACCTAAGTTCTCAATCCAGCCCAAAAACATCACTTTTGACAAAGAGCTCAGAAATGAAAAAGAAACACATATTTCTGTTCCCCATGGGTTGGTAAGCCGAATTCTCGCTTTAATTTCGATTCCGAGCCTTCCCTGAAGAGCTAGTCCAAGGTCTAAAACAGCATTCGCGTTATATCTGAATTCAGCCCAAAAACATCACTTTTGACAAAGAGCTCAGAAATGAAAAAGAAAAACATATTCCTGTTCCCCACGGGCTGGAAAGCCGAATTCTCGCTTGATTTCCGATTCCGAGCTTTCCCTGAAGAACTAGCCCAAGGTCTAACACAGCATTCACCTAAGTTCTCAATCCAGCCCAAAAACATCACTTTTGACAAAGAGCTCAGAAATGAAAAAGAAACACATATTCCTGTTCCCCACGGGATGGAAAGCCGAATTCTTGATTGATTTTCGATTCCGAGCTTTTCTTGAAGAGCTAGCCCCAGGTCTAACACAGCATTCGCCTTAGGACTCAATTCAGCCCAAAAACATCACTTTTGACAAACACCTCAGAAATGAAAAAGAAACACATATTTTTGTTCCCCACGGGCTGGTAAGCCGAATTCTCGCTTTAATTTCGATTCCGAGCCTTCCCTGAAGAGCTAGCCCAAGGTCTAAAACAGCATACGCGTTATATCTCAATTCAGCCCAAAAACATCACTTTTGACAAAGAGCTCAGAAATGAAAAAGAAACACATATTCCTGTTCCCCACGGGCTGGAAAGCCGAATTCTTGATTGATTTTCGATTCCGAGCTTTCCCTGAAGAGCTAGCCCAAGGTCTAACAGAGCATTTGCCTTAGGACTCAATTCAGCCCAAAAACATCACTTTTGAGAAACACCTCAGAAATGAAAAAGAAACACATATTCCTGTTCCCCACGGGCTGGAAAGCCGAATTCTCACTTGATTTTCAATTCCGAGCCTTCCCTGAAGAGCTAGCCCAAGGTCTAACACATCATTCGCCTTAGGATTCAATTCAACCCAAAAACATCACTTTTGAGAAACACCTCAGAAATGAAAAAGAAACACATATTCCTGTTCCCTACGGGCTGGAAAGCCGAATTCTCGCTTGATTTCCGATTCCGAGCTTTCCCTGAAGAGCTAGCCCAAGGTCTAACACAGCATTCACCTAAGTTCTCAATCCAGCCCAAAAACATCACTTTTGACAAAGAGCTCAGAAATGAAAAAGAAACACATATTTCTGTTCCCCATGGGTTGGTAAGCCGAATTCTCGCTTTAATTTCGATTCCGAGCCTTCCCTGAAGAGCTAGTCCAAGGTCTAAAACAGCATTCGCGTTATATCTGAATTCAGCCCAAAAACATCACTTTTGACAAAGAGCTCAGAAATGAAAAAGAAAAACATATTCCTGTTCCCCACGGGCTGGAAAGCCGAATTCTCGCTTGATTTCCGATTCCGAGCTTTCCCTGAAGAACTAGCCCAAGGTCTAACACAGCATTCACCTAAGTTCTCAATCCAGCCCAAAAACATCACTTTTGACAAAGAGCTCAGAAATGAAAAAGAAACACATATTCCTGTTCCCCACGGGATGGAAAGCCGAATTCTTGATTGATTTTCGATTCCGAGCTTTTCTTGAAGAGCTAGCCCCAGGTCTAACACAGCATTCGCCTTAGGACTCAATTCAGCCCAAAAACATCACTTTTGACAAACACCTCAGAAATGAAAAAGAAACACATATTTTTGTTCCCCACGGGCTGGTAAGCCGAATTCTCGCTTTAATTTCGATTCCGAGCCTTCCCTGAAGAGCTAGCCCAAGGTCTAAAACAGCATTCGCGTTATATCTCAATTCAGCCCAAAAACATCACTTTTGACAAAGAGCTCAGAAATGAAAAAGAAACACATATTCCTGTTCCCCACGGGATGGAAAGCCAAATTCTTGATTGATTTTCGATTCCGAGCTTTCCCTGAAGAGCTAGCCCAAGGTCTAAAAGAGCATTCGCGTTATATTTCAATTCAGCCCAAAAACATCACTTTTGACAAACACGTCAGAAATGAAAAAGAAACACATATTCCTGTTCCCCATGGGCTGGAAAGCCGAATTCTTGATTGATTTTCGATTCCGAGCTTTCCCTGAAGAGCTAGCCCAAGGTCTAACACAGCATTCACCTAAGTTCTCAATTCAGCCCAAAAACATCACTTTTGACAAACACCTCAGAAATGAAAAAGAAACACATATTCCTCTTCCCCACGGGCTGGTAAGCCGATCTCTTGCTTGATTTTCGATTCTGAGCTTTCCCTGAAGAGCTAGCCCAAGGTCTAAAAGAGCATTCGCGTTATATTTCAATTCAGCCCAAAAACATCACTTTTGACAAACACCTCAGCAATAAAAAAAGAAACACATATTCCTGTTCCCCACGGGCTGGAAAGCCGAATTCTCGCTTGATTTCCGATTACGAGCCTTCCGTGAAGAGCTAGCCCAAGGTCTAACACAGCATTCACCTAAGTTCCCAATTCAACCAAAAAACATCACTTATGACAAACACCTCAGAAATGAAAAAGAAACACATATTCCTGTTCCCCAAGGGCTGGAAAGCCGAATTCTCGCTTGATTTTCGATTCTGAGCCTTCCCTGAAGAGCTAGCCCAAGGTCTAACACAGCATTCACCTAAGTTCCCAATTCAACCCAAAAACATCACTTTTGAGAAACACCTCAGAAATGAAAAACAAACACATATTCCTGTTCCCCACGGCCTGGAAATCCGAATTCTCACTTAATTTTCGATTCCGAGCTTTCCCTGAAGAGCTAGCCCAAGGTCTAAAACAGCATTCGCGTTATATTTCAATTCAGCCCAAAAACATCACTTTTGACAAACACCACAGAAATGAAAAGGAAACACATATTCCAGTTCCCCACGGGCTGGAAAGCCGAATTCTCGCTTGATTTTCGATTCCGAGCCTTCCCTGAAGAGCTAGCCCAAGGTCTAACACATCATTCACCTTAGGATTCAATTCAACCCAAAAACATCACTTTTGACAAACACCTCAGAAATGAAAAAGAAACACATATTCCTGTTCCCCACGGGCTGGAAAGCCGAATTCTTGCTTGATTTCCGATTACGAGCCTTCCCTGAAGAGCTAGCCCAAGGTCTAACACAGCATTCACCTAAGTTCTCAATTCAGCCCAAAAACATCACTTTTGACAAACACCTCAGAAATGAAAAAGAAACACATATTCCTGTTCCCCACGGGCTGGTAAGCCGAATTCTCGCTTGATTTTCGATTCCGAGCTTTCCCTGAAGAGCTAGCCCAAGGTCTAAAACAGCATTCGCGTTATATTTCAATTCAGCCCAAAAACATCACTTTTGATAAACACCTCAGAAATAAAAAAGAAACACATATTCCTGTTCCCCACGGGCTGGAAAGCCGAATTCTTGATTGATTTTCGATTCCGAGCTTTCCCTGAAGAGCTAGCCCAAGGTCTAACAGAGCATTTGCCTTAGGACTCAATTCAGCCCAAAAACATCACTTTTGAGAAACACCTCAGAAATGAAAAAGAAACACATATTCCTGTTCCCTACGGGCTGGAAAGCCGAATTCTCACTTGATTTCCGATTCCGAGCTTTCCCTGAAGAGCTAGCCCAAGGTCTAACACAGCATTCACCTAAGTTCTCAATCCAGCCCAAAAACATCACTTTTGACAAAGAGCTCAGAAATGAAAAAGAAACACATATTTCTGTTCCCCATGGGTTGGTAAGCCGAATTCTCGCTTTAATTTCGATTCCGAGCCTTCCCTGAAGAGCTAGTCCAAGGTCTAAAACAGCATTCGCGTTATATCTTAATTCAGCCCAAAAACATCACTTTTGAGAAACACCTCAGAAATGAAAAAGAAACACATATTCCTGTTCCCCACGGGCTGGAAAGCCAAATTCTTGCTTGATTTCCGATTACAAGCCTTCCCTGAAGAGCTAGCCCAAGGTCTAACACAGCATTCACCTAAGTTCTCAATTCAGCCCAAAAACATCACTTTTGACAAACACCTCAGAAATGAAAAAGAAACACATATTCCTGTTCCCCACGGGCTGGTAAGCCGAATTCTCGCTTGATTTTCGATTCCGAGCTTTCCCTGAAGAGCTAGCCCAAGGTCTAAAACAGCATTCGCGTTATTTCTCAATTCAGCCCAAAAACATCACTTTTGACAAACACCTCAGAAATGAAAAAGAAACACATATTCCTGTTCCCCACGGGCTGGTAAGCCGAATTCTTGATTGATTTTCGATGACGAGCTTTTCCTGAAGAGCTAGCCCCAGGTCTAAAACAGCATTCGCGTTATATTTCAATTCAGCCCAAAAACATCACTTTTGATAAACACCTCAGAAATAAAAAAGAAACACATATTCCTTTTCCCCACGGGCTGGAAAGCCGAATTCTTGATTGATTTTCGATTCCGAGCTTTCCCTGAAGAGCTAGCCCAAGGTCTAACAGAGCATTTGCCTTAGGACTCAATTCAGCCCAAAAACATCACTTTTGAGAAACACCTCAGAAATGAAAAAGAAACACATATTCCTGTTCCCTACGGGCTGGAAAGCCGAATTCTCGCTTGATTTCCGATTCCGAGCTTTCCCTGAAGAGCTAGCCCAAGGTCTAACACAGCATTCACCTAAGTTCCCAATTCAACCAAAAAACATCACTCTTGACAAACACCTCAGAAATGAAAAAGAAACACATATTCCTGTTCCCTACGGGCTGGAAAGCCGAATTCTCGCTTGATTTCCGATTCCGAGCTTTCCCTGAAGAGCTAGCCCAAGGTTTAACACAGCATTCACCTAAGTTCTCAATCCAGCCCAAAAACATCACTTTTGACAAAGAGCTCAGAAATGAAAAAGAAACACATATTTCTGTTCCCCATGGGTTAGTAAGCCGAATTCTCGCTTTAATTTCGATTCCGAGCCTTCCCTGAAGAGCTAGTCCAAGGTCTAAAACAGCATTCGCGTTATATCTGAATTCAGCCCAAAAACATCACTTTTGACAAAGAGCTCAGAAATGAAAAAGAAAAACATATTCCTGTTCCCCACGGGCTGGAAAGCCGAATTCTCGCTTGATTTTCGATTCCGAGCTTTCCCTGAAGAGCTAGCCCAAGGTCTAACAGAGCATTTACCTTAGGACTCAATTCAGCCCAAAAACATCACTTTTGAGAAACACCTCAGAAATGAAAAAGAAACACATATTCCTGTTCCCCACGGGATGGAAAGCCAAATTCTTGATTGATTTTCGATTCCGAGCTTTCCCTGAAGAGCTAGCCCAAGGTCTAAAAGAGCATTCGCGTTATATTTCAATTCAGCCCAAAAACATCACTTTTGAGAAACACCTCAGAAATGAAAAAGAAACACATATTCCTGTTCCCCACGGGCTGGAAAGCCGAATTCTCACTTGATTTTCAATTCCGAGCCTTCCCTGAAGAGCTAGCCCAAGGTCTAACACATCATTCGCCTTAGGATTCAATTCAACCCAAAAACATCACTTTTGAGAAACACCTCAGAAATGAAAAAGAAACACATATTCCTGTTCCCTACGGGCTGGAAAGCCGAATTCTCGCTTGATTTCCGATTCCGAGCTTTCCCTGAAGAGCTAGCCCAAGGTCTAACACAGCATTCACCTAAGTTCTCAATCCAGCCCAAAAACATCACTTTTGACAAAGAGCTCAGAAATGAAAAAGAAACACATATTTCTGTTCCCCATGGGTTGGTAAGCCGAATTCTCGCTTTAATTTCGATTCCGAGCCTTCCCTGAAGAGCTAGTCCAAGGTCTAAAACAGCATTCGCGTTATATCTGAATTCAGCCCAAAAACATCACTTTTGACAAAGAGCTCAGAAATGAAAAAGAAAAACATATTCCTGTTCCCCACGGGCTGGAAAGCCGAATTCTCGCTTGATTTCCGATTCCGAGCTTTCCCTGAAGAACTAGCCCAAGGTCTAACACAGCATTCACCTAAGTTCTCAATCCAGCCCAAAAACATCACTTTTGACAAAGAGCTCAGAAATGAAAAAGAAACACATATTCCTGTTCCCCACGGGATGGAAAGCCGAATTCTTGATTGATTTTCGATTCCGAGCTTTTCTTGAAGAGCTAGCCCCAGGTCTAACACAGCATTCGCCTTAGGACTCAATTCAGCCCAAAAACATCACTTTTGACAAACACCTCAGAAATGAAAAAGAAACACATATTTTTGTTCCCCACGGGCTGGTAAGCCGAATTCTCGCTTTAATTTCGATTCCGAGCCTTCCCTGAAGAGCTAGCCCAAGGTCTAAAACAGCATTCGCGTTATATCTCAATTCAGCCCAAAAACATCACTTTTGACAAAGAGCTCAGAAATGAAAAAGAAACACATATTCCTGTTCCCCACGGGATGGAAAGCCAAATTCTTGATTGATTTTCGATTCCGAGCTTTCCCTGAAGAGCTAGCCCAAGGTCTAAAAGAGCATTCGCGTTATATTTCAATTCAGCCCAAAAACATCACTTTTGACAAACACGTCAGAAATGAAAAAGAAACACATATTCCTGTTCCCCATGGGCTGGAAAGCCGAATTCTTGATTGATTTTCGATTCCGAGCTTTCCCTGAAGAGCTAGCCCAAGGTCTAACACAGCATTCACCTAAGTTCTCAATTCAGCCCAAAAACATCACTTTTGACAAACACCTCAGAAATGAAAAAGAAACACATATTCCTCTTCCCCACGGGCTGGTAAGCCGATCTCTTGCTTGATTTTCGATTCTGAGCTTTCCCTGAAGAGCTAGCCCAAGGTCTAAAAGAGCATTCGCGTTATATTTCAATTCAGCCCAAAAACATCACTTTTGACAAACACCTCAGCAATAAAAAAAGAAACACATATTCCTGTTCCCCACGGGCTGGAAAGCCGAATTCTCGCTTGATTTCCGATTACGAGCCTTCCGTGAAGAGCTAGCCCAAGGTCTAACACAGCATTCACCTAAGTTCCCAATTCAACCAAAAAACATCACTTATGACAAACACCTCAGAAATGAAAAAGAAACACATATTCCTGTTCCCCAAGGGCTGGAAAGCCGAATTCTCGCTTGATTTTCGATTCTGAGCCTTCCCTGAAGAGCTAGCCCAAGGTCTAACACAGCATTCACCTAAGTTCCCAATTCAACCCAAAAACATCACTTTTGAGAAACACCTCAGAAATGAAAAACAAACACATATTCCTGTTCCCCACGGCCTGGAAATCCGAATTCTCACTTAATTTTCGATTCCGAGCTTTCCCTGAAGAGCTAGCCCAAGGTCTAAAACAGCATTCGCGTTATATTTCAATTCAGCCCAAAAACATCACTTTTGACAAACACCACAGAAATGAAAAGGAAACACATATTCCTGTTCCCCACGGGCTGGAAAGCCGAATTCTCGCTTGATTTTCGATTCCGAGCCTTCCCTGAAGAGCTAGCCCAAGGTCTAACACATCATTCACCTTAGGATTCAATTCAACCCAAAAACATCACTTTTGACAAACACCTCAGAAATGAAAAAGAAACACATATTCCTGTTCCCCACGGGCTGGAAAGCCGAATTCTTGCTTGATTTCCGATTACGAGCCTTCCCTGAAGAGCTAGCCCAAGGTCTAACACAGCATTCACCTAAGTTCTCAATTCAGCCCAAAAACATCACTTTTGACAAACACCTCAGAAATGAAAAAGAAACACATATTCCTGTTCCCCACGGGCTGGTAAGCCGAATTCTCGCTTGATTTTCGATTCCGAGCTTTCCCTGAAGAGCTAGCCCAAGGTCTAAAACAGCATTCGCGTTATATTTCAATTCAGCCCAAAAACATCACTTTTGATAAACACCTCAGAAATAAAAAAGAAACACATATTCCTGTTCCCCACGGGCTGGAAAGCCGAATTCTTGATTGATTTTCGATTCCGAGCTTTCCCTGAAGAGCTAGCCCAAGGTCTAACAGAGCATTTGCCTTAGGACTCAATTCAGCCCAAAAACATCACTTTTGAGAAACACCTCAGAAATGAAAAAGAAACACATATTCCTGTTCCCTACGGGCTGGAAAGCCGAATTCTCACTTGATTTCCGATTCCGAGCTTTCCCTGAAGAGCTAGCCCAAGGTCTAACACAGCATTCACCTAAGTTCTCAATCCAGCCCAAAAACATCACTTTTGACAAAGAGCTCAGAAATGAAAAAGAAACACATATTTCTGTTCCCCATGGGTTGGTAAGCCGAATTCTCGCTTTAATTTCGATTCCGAGCCTTCCCTGAAGAGCTAGTCCAAGGTCTAAAACAGCATTCGCGTTATATCTTAATTCAGCCCAAAAACATCACTTTTGAGAAACACCTCAGAAATGAAAAAGAAACACATATTCCTGTTCCCCACGGGCTGGAAAGCCAAATTCTTGCTTGATTTCCGATTACAAGCCTTCCCTGAAGAGCTAGCCCAAGGTCTAACACAGCATTCACCTAAGTTCTCAATTCAGCCCAAAAACATCACTTTTGACAAACACCTCAGAAATGAAAAAGAAACACATATTCCTGTTCCCCACGGGCTGGTAAGCCGAATTCTCGCTTGATTTTCGATTCCGAGCTTTCCCTGAAGAGCTAGCCCAAGGTCTAAAACAGCATTCGCGTTATTTCTCAATTCAGCCCAAAAACATCACTTTTGACAAACACCTCAGAAATGAAAAAGAAACACATATTCCTGTTCCCCACGGGCTGGTAAGCCGAATTCTTGATTGATTTTCGATGACGAGCTTTTCCTGAAGAGCTAGCCCCAGGTCTAAAACAGCATTCGCGTTATATTTCAATTCAGCCCAAAAACATCACTTTTGATAAACACCTCAGAAATAAAAAAGAAACACATATTCCTTTTCCCCACGGGCTGGAAAGCCGAATTCTTGATTGATTTTCGATTCCGAGCGTTCCCTGAAGAGCTAGCCCAAGGTCTAACAGAGCATTTGCCTTAGGACTCAATTCAGCCCAAAAACATCACTTTTGAGAAACACCTCAGAAATGAAAAAGAAACACATATTCCTGTTCCCTACGGGCTGGAAAGCCGAATTCTCGCTTGATTTCCGATTCCGAGCTTTCCCTGAAGAGCTAGCCCAAGGTCTAACACAGCATTCACCTAAGTTCCCAATTCAACCAAAAAACATCACTCTTGACAAACACCTCAGAAATGAAAAAGAAACACATATTCCTGTTCCCTACGGGCTGGAAAGCCGAATTCTCGCTTGATTTCCGATTCCGAGCTTTCCCTGAAGAGCTAGCCCAAGGCTTAACACAGCATTCACCTAAGTTCTCAATCCAGCCCAAAAACATCACTTTTGACAAAGAGCTCAGAAATGAAAAAGAAACACATATTTCTGTTCCCCATGGGTTAGTAAGCCGAATTCTCGCTTTAATTTCGATTCCGAGCCTTCCCTGAAGAGCTAGTCCAAGGTCTAAAACAGCATTCGCGTTATATCTGAATTCAGCCCAAAAACATCACTTTTGACAAAGAGCTCAGAAATGAAAAAGAAAAACATATTCCTGTTCCCCACGGGCTGGAAAGCCGAATTCTCGCTTGATTTTCGATTCCGAGCTTTCCCTGAAGAGCTAGCCCAAGGTCTAACAGAGCATTTACCTTAGGACTCAATTCAGCCCAAAAACATCACTTTTGAGAAACACCTCAGAAATGAAAAAGAAACACATATTCCTGTTCCCCACGGGATGGAAAGCCAAATTCTTGATTGATTTTCGATTCCGAGCTTTCCCTGAAGAGCTAGCCCAAGGTCTAAAAGAGCATTCGCGTTATATTTCAATTGAGCCCAAAAACATCACTTTTGACAAACACCTCAGAAATGAAAAAGAAACACATATTTTTGTTCCCCACGGGCTGGTAAGCCGAATTCTCGCTTTAATTTCGATTCCGAGCTTTCCCTGAAGAGCTAGCCCAAGGTCTAACACAGCATTCGCCTTAGGACTCAATTCAGCCCAAAAACATCACTTTTGACAAACACCTCAGAAATGAAAAAGAAACACATATTTTTGTTCCCCACGGGCTGGTAAGCCGAATTCTCGCTTTAATTTCGATTCCGAGCCTTCCCTGAAGAGCTAGCCCAAGGTCTAAAACAGCATTCGCGTTATATCTCAATTCAGCCCAAAAACATCACTTTTGACAAAGAGCTCAGAAATGAAAAAGAAACACATATTCCTGTTCCCCACGGGATGGAAAGCCGAATTCTTGATTGATTTTCGATTCCGAGCTTTCCCTGAAGAGCTAGCCCAAGGTCTAAAAGAGCATTCGCGTTATATTTCAATTCAGCCCAAAAACATCACTTTTGACAAACACGTCAGAAATGAAAAAGAAACACATATTCCTGTTCCCCATGGGCTGGAAAGCCGAATTCTTGATTGATTTTCGATTCCGAGCTTTCCCTGAAGAGCTAGCCCAAGGTCTAACACAGCATTCACCTAAGTTCTCAATTCAGCCCAAAAACATCACTTTTGACAAACACCTCAGAAATGAAAAAGAAACACATATTCCTCTTCCCCATGGGCTGGTAAGCCGATCTCTTGCTTGATTTTCGATTCTGAGCTTTCCCTGAAGAGCTAGCCCAAGGTCTAAAAGAGCATTCGCGTTATATTACAATTCAGCCCAAAAACATCACTTTTGACAAACACCTCAGAAATAAAAAAAGAAACACATATTCCTGTTCCCCACGGGCTGGAAAGCCGAATTCTCGCTTGATTTCCGATTACGAGCCTTCCGTTAAGAGCTAGCCCAAGGTCTAACACAGCATTCACCTAAGTTCCCAATTCAACCAAAAAACATCACTTATGACAAACACCTCAGAAATGAAAAAGAAACACATATTCCTGTTCCCCAAGGGCTGGAAAGCCGAATTCTCGCTTGATTTTCGATTCTGAGCCTTCCCTGAAGAGCTAGCCCAAGGTCTAACACAGCATTCACCTAAGTTCCCAATTCAACCCAAAAACATCACTTTTGACAAACACCTCAGAAATGAAAAAGAAACACATATTCCTGTTCCCCACGGCCTGGAAATCCGAATTCTCACTTAATTTTCGATTCCGAGCTTTCCCTGAAGAGCTAGCCCAAGGTCTAAAACAGCATTCGCGTTATATTTCAATTCAGCCCAAAAACATCACTTTTGACAAACACCACAGAAATGAAAAGGAAACACATATTCCTGTTCCCCACGGGCTGGAAAGCCGAATTCTCGCTTGATTTTCGATTCCGAGCCTTCCCTGAAGAGCTAGCCCAAGGTCTAACACATCATTCACCTTAGGATTCAATTCAACCCAAAAACATCACTTTTGACAAACACCTCAGAAATGAAAAAGAAACACATATTCCTGTTCCCCATGGGCTGGAAAGCCGAATTCTTGCTTGATTTCCGATTACGAGCCTTCCCTGAAGAGCTAGCCCAAGGTCTAACACAGCATTCACCTAAGTTCTCAATTCAGCCCAAAAACATCACTTTTGACAAACACCTCAGAAATGAAAAAGAAACACATATTCCTGTTCCCCACGGGCTGGTAAGCCGAATTCTCGCTTGATTTTCGATTCCGAGCTTTCCCTGAAGAGCTAGCCCAAGGTCTAAAACAGCATTCGCGTTATATTTCAATTCAGCCCAAAAACATCACTTTTGATAAACACCTCAGAAATAAAAAAGAAACACATATTCCTGTTCCCCACGGGCTGGAAAGCCGAATTCTTGATTGATTTTCGATTCCGAGCTTTCCCTGAAGAGCTAGCCCAAGGTCTAACAGAGCATTTGCCTTAGGACTCAATTCAGCCCAAAAACATCACTTTTGAGAAACACCTCAGAAATGAAAAAGAAACACATATTCCTGTTCCCTACGGGCTGGAAAGCCGAATTCTCGCTTGATTTCCGATTCCGAGCTTTCCCTGAAGAGCTAGCCCAAGGTCTAACACAGCATTCACCTAAGTTCTCAATCCAGCCCAAAAACATCACTTTTGACAAACAGCTCAGAAATGAAAAAGAAACACATATTCCTGTTCCCCACGGGCTGGTAAGCCGAATTCTCGCTTGATTTTCGATTCCGAGCTTTCCCTGAAGAGCTAGCCCAAGGTCTAAAACAGCATTCGCGTTATTTCTCAATTCAGCCCAAAAACATCACTTTTGACAAACACCTCAGAAATGAAAAAGAAACACATATTCCTGTTCCCCACGGCGTGGAAATCCGAATTCTCGCTTGATTTCCGATTCCGAGTTTTCCCTGAAGAGCTAGCCCAAGGTCTAACACAGCATTCACCTAAGTTCTCAATCCAGCCCAAAAACATCACTTTTGACAAAGAGCTCAGAAATGAAAAAGAAACACATATTCCTGTTCCCCACGGGATGGAAAGCCGAATTCTTGATTGATTTTCGATTCCGAGCTTTTCTTGAAGAGCTAGCCCCAGGTCTAAAACAGCATTCGCGTTATATTTCAATTCAGCCCAAAAACATCACTTTTGATAAACACCTCAGAAATAAAAAAGAAACACATATTCCTGTTCCCCACGGGCTGGAAAGCCGAATTCTTGATTGATTTTCGATTCCGAGCTTTCCCTGAAGAGCTAGCCCAAGGTCTAACACAGCATTCGCCTTAGGACTCAATTCAGCCCAAAAACATCACTTTTGACAAACACCTCAGAAATGAAAAAGAAACACATATTTTTGTTCCCCACGGGCTGGTAAGCCGAATTCTCGCTTTAATTTCGATTCCGAGCCTTCCCTGAAGAGCTAGCCCAAGGTCTAAAACAGCATTCGCGTTATATCTCATTTCAGCCCAAAAACATCACTTTTGACAAAGAGCTCAGAAATGAAAAAGAAACACATATTCCTGTTCCCCACGGGATGGAAAGCCGAATTCTTGATTGATTTTCGATTCCGAGCTTTCCCTGAAGAGCTAGCCCAAGGTCTAAAAGAGCATTCGCGTTATATTTCAATTCAGCCCAAAAACATCACTTTTGACAAACACGTCAGAAATGAAAAAGAAACACATATTCCTGTTCCCCATGGGCTGGAAAGCCGAATTCTTGATTGATTTTCGATTCCGAGCTTTCCCTGAAGAGCTAGCCCAAGGTCTAACACAGCATTCACCTAAGTTCTCAATTCAGCCCAAAAACATCACTTTTGACAAACACCTCAGAAATGAAAAAGAAACACATATTCCTCTTCCCCACGGGCTGGTAAGCCGATCTCTTGCTTGATTTTCGATTCTGAGCTTTCCCTGAAGAGCTAGCCCAAGGTCTAAAAGAGCATTCGCGTTATATTTCAATTCAGCCCAAAAACATTACTTTTGACAAACACCTCAGAAATAAAAAAAGAAACACATATTCCTGTTCCCCACGGGCTGGAAAGCCGAATTCTCGCTTGATTTCCGATTACGAGCCTTCCGTGAAGAGCTAGCCCAAGGTCTAACACAGCATTCACCTAAGTTCCCAATTCAACCAAAAAACATCACTTATGACAAACACCTCAGAAATGAAAAAGAAACACATATTCCTGTTCCCCAAGGGCTGGAAAGCTGAATTCTCGCTTGATTTTCGATTCTGAGCCTTCCCTGAAGAGCTAGCCCAAGGTCTAACACAGCATTCACCTAAGTTCCCAATTCAACCCAAAAACATCACTTTTGACAAACACCTCAGAAATGAAAAAGAAACACATATTCCTGTTCCCCACGGCCTGGAAATCCGAATTCTCACTTAATTTTCGATTCCGAGCTTTCCCTGAAGAGCTAGCCCAAGGTCTAAAACAGCATTCGCGTTATATTTCAATTCAGCCCAAAAACATCACTTTTGACAAACACCACAGAAATGAAAAGGAAACACATATTCCTGTTCCCCACGGGCTGGAAAGCCGAATTCTCGCTTGATTTTCGATTCCGAGCCTTCCCTGAAGAGCTAGCCCAAGGTCTAACACATCATTCACCTTAGGATTCAATTCAACCCAAAAACATCACTTTTGACAAACATCTCAGAAATGAAAAAGAAACACATATTCCTGTTCCCCACGGGCTGGAAAGCCGAATTCTTGCTTGATTTCCGATTACGAGCCTTCCCTGAAGAGCTAGCCCAAGGTCTAACACAGCATTCACCTAAGTTCTCAATTCAGCCCAAAAACATCACTTTTGACAAACACCTCAGAAATGAAAAAGAAACACATATTCCTGTTCCCCACGGGCTGGTAAGCCGAATTCTCGCTTGATTTTCGATTCCGAGCTTTCCCTGAAGAGCTAGCCCAAGGTCTAAAACAGCATTCGCGTTATATTTCAATTCAGCCCAAAAACATCACTTTTGATAAACACCTCAGAAATAAAAAAGAAACACATATTCCTGTTCCCCACGGGCTGGAAAGCCGAATTCTTGATTGATTTTCGATTCCGAGCTTTCCCTGAAGAGCTAGCCCAAGGTCTAACAGAGCATTTGCCTTAGGACTCAATTCAGCCCAAAAACATCACTTTTGAGAAACACCTCAGAAATGAAAAAGAAACACATATTCCTGTTCCCTACGGGCTGGAAAGCCGAATTCTCGCTTGATTTCCGATTCCGAGCTTTCCCTGAAGAGCTAGCCCAAGGTCTAACACAGCATTCACCTAAGTTCTCAATCCAGCCCAAAAACATCACTTTTGACAAACAGCTCAGAAATGAAAAAGAAACACATATTCCTGTTCCCCACGGGTTGGTAAGCCGAATTCTCGCTTGATTTTCGATTCCGAGCTTTCCCTGAAGAGCTAGCCCAAGGTCTAAAACAGCATTCGCGTTATTTCTCAATTCAGCCCAAAAACATCACTTTTGACAAACACCTCAGAAATGAAAAAGAAACACATATTCCTGTTCCCCACGGCGTGGAAATCCGAATTCTCGCTTAATTTTCGATTCCGAGCTTTCCCTGAAGAGCTAGCCCAAGGTCTAAAACAGCATTCGCGTTATATTTCAATTCAGCCCAAAAACATCACTTTTGACAAACACCACAGAAATGAAAAGGAAACACATATTCCTGTTCCCCACGGGCTGGAAAGCCGAATTCTCGCTTGATTTTCGATTCCGAGCCTTCCCTGAAGAGCTAGCCCAAGGTCTAACACATCATTCACCTTAGGATTCAATTCAACCCAAAAACATCACTTTTGACAAACACCTCAGAAATGAAAAAGAAACACATATTCCTGTTCCCCATGGGCTGGAAAGCCGAATTCTTGATTGATTTTCGATTCCGAGCTTTCCCTGAAGAGCTAGCCCAAGGTCTAACAGAGCATTTGCCTTAGGACTCAATTCAGCCCAAAAACATCACTTTTGAGAAACACCTCAGAAATGAAAAAGAAACACATATTTCTGTTCCCCATGGGTTGGTAAGCCGAATTCTTGCTTTAATTTCGATTCCGAGCCTTCCCTGAAAAGCTAGTCCAAGGTCTAAAACAGCATTCGCGTTATATCTTAATTCAGCCCAAAAACATCACTTTTGAGAAACACCTCAGAAATGAAAAAGAAACACATATTCCTGTTCCCCACGGGCTGGAAAGCCAAATTCTTGCTTGATTTCCGATTACAAGCCTTCCCTGAAGAGCTAGCCCAAGGTCTAACACATCATTCACCTTAGGACTCAATTCAGCCCAAAAACATCACTTTTGAGAAACACCTCAGAAATGAAAAAGAAACACATATTCCTGTTCCCTACGGGCTGGAAAGCCGAATTCTCGCTTGATTTCCGATTCCGAGCTTTCCCTGAAGAGCTAGCCCAAGGTCTAACACAGCATTCACCTAAGTTCTCAATCCAGCCCAAAAACATCACTTTTGACAAACAGCTCAGAAATGAAAAAGAAACACATATTCCTGTTCCCCACGGGCTGGTAAGCCGAATTCTCGCTTGATTTTCGATTCCGAGCTTTCCCTGAAGAGCTAGCCCAAGGTCTAAAACAGCATTCGCGTTATTTCTCAATTCAGCCCAAAAACATCACTTTTGACAAACACCTCAGAAATGAAAAAGAAACACATATTCCTGTTCCCCACGGCGTGGAAATCCGAATTCTCGCTTGATTTCCGATTCCGAGTTTTCCCTGAAGAGCTAGCCCAAGGTCTAACACAGCATTCACCTAAGTTCTCAATCCAGCCCAAAAACATCACTTTTGACAAAGAGCTCAGAAATGAAAAAGAAACACATATTCCTGTTCCCCACGGGATGGAAAGCCGAATTCTTGATTGATTTTCGATTCCGAGCTTTTCTTGAAGAGCTAGCCCCAGGTCTAAAACAGCATTCGCGTTATATTTCAATTCAGCCCAAAAACATCACTTTTGATAAACACCTCAGAAATAAAAAAGAAACACATATTCCTGTTCCCCACGGGCTGGAAAGCCGAATTCTTGATTGATTTTCGATTCCGAGCTTTCCCTGAAGAGCTAGCCCAAGGTCTAACACAGCATTCGCCTTAGGACTCAATTCAGCCCAAAAACATCACTTTTGACAAACACCTCAGAAATGAAAAAGAAACACATATTTTTGTTCCCCACGGGCTGGTAAGCCGAATTCTCGCTTTAATTTCGATTCCGAGCCTTCCCTGAAGAGCTAGCCCAAGGTCTAAAACAGCATTCGCGTTATATCTCAATTCAGCCCAAAAACATCACTTTTGACAAAGAGCTCAGAAATGAAAAAGAAACACATATTCCTGTTCCCCACGGGATGGAAAGCCGAATTCTTGATTGATTTTCGATTCCGAGCTTTCCCTGAAGAGCTAGCCCAAGGTCTAAAAGAGCATTCGCGTTATATTTCAATTCAGCCCAAAAACATCACTTTTGACAAACACGTCAGAAATGAAAAAGAAACACATATTCCTGTTCCCCATGGGCTGGAAAGCCGAATTCTTGATTGATTTTCGATTCCGAGCTTTCCCTGAAGAGCTAGCCCAAGGTCTAACACAGCATTCACCTAAGTTCTCAATTCAGCCCAAAAACATCACTTTTGACAAACACCTCAGAAATGAAAAAGAAACACATATTCCTCTTCCCCACGGGCTGGTAAGCCGATCTCTTGCTTGATTTTCGATTCTGAGCTTTTCCTGAAGAGCTAGCCCAAGGTCTAAAAGAGCATTCGCGTTATATTTCAATTCAGCCCAAAAACATCACTTTTGACAAACACCTCAGAAATAAAAAAAGAAACACATATTCCTGTTCCCCACGGGCTGGAAAGCCGAATTCTCGCTTGATTTCCGATTACGAGCCTTCCGTGAAGAGCTAGCCCAAGGTCTAACACAGCATTCACCTAAGTTCCCAATTCAACCAAAAAACATCACTTATGACAAACACCTCAGAAATGAAAAAGAAACACATATTCCTGTTCCCCAAGGGCTGGAAAGCCGAATTCTCGCTTGATTTTCGATTCTGAGCCTTCCCTGAAGAGCTAGCCCAAGGTCTAACACAGCATTCACCTAAGTTCCCAATTCAACCCAAAAACATCACTTTTGACAAACACCTCAGAAATGAAAAAGAAACACATATTCCTGTTCCCCACGGCCTGGAAATCCGAATTCTCACTTAATTTTCGATTCCGAGCTTTCCCTGAAGAGCTAGCCCAAGGTCTAAAACAGCATTCGCGTTATATTTCAATTCAGCCCAAAAACATCACTTTTGACAAACACCACAGAAATGAAAAGGAAACACATATTCCTGTTCCCCACGGGCTGGAAAGCCGAATTCTCGCTTGATTTTCGATTCCGAGCCTTCCCTGAAGAGCTAGCCCAAGGTCTAACACATCATTCACCTTAGGATTCAATTCAACCCAAAAACATCACTTTTGACAAACACCTCAGAAATGAAAAAGAAACACATATTCCTGTTCCCCACGGGCTGGAAAGCCGAATTCTTGCTTGATTTCCGATTACGAGCCTTCCCTGAAGAGCTAGCCCAAGGTCTAACACAGCATTCACCTAAGTTCTCAATTCAGCCCAAAAACATCACTTTTGACAAACACCTCAGAAATGAAAAAGAAACACATATTCCTGTTCCCCACGGGCTGGTAAGCCGAATTCTCGCTTGATTTTCGATTCCGAGCTTTCCCTGAAGAGCTAGCCCAAGGTCTGAAAGAGCATTCGCGTTATATTTCAATTCAGCCCAAAAACATCACTTTTGACAAACACGTCAGAAATGAAAAAGAAACACATATTCCTGTTCCCCATGGGCTGGAAAGCCGAATTCTTGATTGATTTTCGATTCCGAGCTTTCCCTGAAGAGCTAGCCCAAGGTCTAACACAGCATTCACCTAAGTTCTCAATTCAGCCCAAAAACATCACTTTTGACAAACACCTCAGAAATGAAAAAGAAACACATATTCCTCTTCCCCACGGGCTGGTAAGCCGATCTCTTGCTTGATTTTCGATTCTGAGCTTTTCCTGAAGAGCTAGCCCAAGGTCTAAAAGAGCATTCGCGTTATATTTCAATTCAGCCCAAAAACATCACTTTTGACAAACACCTCAGAAATAAAAAAAGAAACACATATTCCTGTTCCCCACGGGCTGGAAAGCCGAATTCTCGCTTGATTTCCGATTACGAGCCTTCCGTGAAGAGCTAGCCCAAGGTCTAACACAGCATTCACCTAAGTTCCCAATTCAACCAAAAAACATCACTTATGACAAACACCTCAGAAATGAAAAAGAAACACATATTCCTGTTCCCCAAGGGCTGGAAAGCCGAATTCTCGCTTGATTTTCGATTCTGAGCCTTCCCTGAAGAGCTAGCCCAAGGTCTAACACAGCATTCACCTAAGTTCCCAATTCAACCCAAAAACATCACTTTTGACAAACACCTCAGAAATGAAAAAGAAACACATATTCCTGTTCCCCACGGCCTGGAAATCCGAATTCTCACTTAATTTTCGATTCCGAGCTTTCCCTGAAGAGCTAGCCCAAGGTCTAAAACAGCATTCGCGTTATATTTCAATTCAGCCCAAAAACATCACTTTTGACAAACACCACAGAAATGAAAAGGAAACACATATTCCTGTTCCCCACGGGCTGGAAAGCCGAATTCTTGCTTGATTTTCGATTCCGAGCCTTCCCTGAAGAGCTAGCCCAAGGTCTAACACATCATTCACCTTAGGATTCAATTCAACCCAAAAACATCACTTTTGACAAACACCTCAGAAATGAAAAAGAAACACATATTCCTGTTCCCCACGGGCTGGAAAGCCGAATTCTTGCTTGATTTCCGATTACGAGCCTTCCCTGAAGAGCTAGCCCAAGGTCTAACACAGCATTCACCTAAGTTCTCAATTCAGCCCAAAAACATCACTTTTGACAAACACCTCAGAAATGAAAAAGAAACACATATTCCTGTTCCCCACGGGCTGGTAAGCCGAATTCTCGCTTGATTTTCGATTCCGAGCTTTCCCTGAAGAGCTAGCCCAAGGTCTAAAACAGCATTCGCGTTATATTTCAATTCAGCCCAAAAACATCACTTTTGATAAACACCTCAGAAATAAAAAAGAAACACATATTCCTGTTCCCCACGGGCTGGAAAGCCGAATTCTTGATTGATTTTCGATTCCGAGCTTTCCCTGAAGAGCTAGCCCAAGGTCTAACAGAGCATTTGCCTTAGGACTCAATTCAGCCCAAAAACATCACTTTTGAGAAACACCTCAGAAATGAAAAAGAAACACATATTCCTGTTCCCTACGGGCTGGAAAGCCGAATTCTCGCTTGATTTCCGATTCCGAGCTTTCCCTGAAGAGCTAGCCCAAGGTCTAACACAGCATTCACCTAAGTTCTCAATCCAGCCCAAAAACATCACTTTTGACAAACAGCTCAGAAATGAAAAAGAAACACATATTCCTGTTCCCCACGGGCTGGTAAGCCGAATTCTCGCTTGATTTTCGATTCCGAGCTTTCCCTGAAGAGCTAGCCCAAGGTCTAAAACAGCATTCGCGTTATTTCTCAATTCAGCCCAAAAACATCACTTTTGACAAACACCTCAGAAATGAAAAAGAAACACATATTCCTGTTCCCCACGGGCTGGTAAGCCGAATTCTCGCTTGATTTTCGATTCCGAGCTTTCCCTGAAGAGCTAGCCCAAGGTCTAAAACAGCATTCGCGTTATATTTCAATTCAGCCCAAAAACATCACTTTTGACAAACACCACAGAAATGAAAAGGAAACACATATTCCTGTTCCCCATGTGCTGGAAAGCCGAATTCTTGATTGATTTTCGATTCCGAGCTTTCCCTGAAGAGCTAGCCCAAGGTCTAACAGAGCATTTGCCTTAGGACTCAATTCAGCCCAAAAACATCACTTTTGAGAAACACCTCAGAAATGAAAAAGAAACACATATTTCTGTTCCCCATGGGTTGGTAAGCCGAATTCTTGCTTTAATTTCGATTCCGAGCCTTCCCTGAAAAGCTAGTCCAAGGTCTAAAACAGCATTCGCGTTATATCTTAATTCAGCCCAAAAACATCACTTTTGAGAAACACCTCAGAAATGAAAAAGAAACACATATTCCTGTTCCCCACGGGCTGGAAAGCCAAATTCTTGCTTGATTTCCGATTACAAGCCTTCCCTGAAGAGCTAGCCCAAGGTCTAACACAGCATTCACCTAAGTTCTCAATTCAGCCCAAAAACATCACTTTTGACAAACACCTCAGAAATGAAAAAGAAACACATATTCCTGTTCCCCACGGGCTGGTAAGCCGAATTCTCGCTTGATTTTCGATTCCGAGCTTTCCCTGAAGAGCTAGCCCAAGGTCTAAAACAGCATTCGCGTTATTTCTCAATTCAGCCCAAAAACATCACTTTTGACAAACACCTCAGAAATGAAAAAGAAACACATATTCCTGTTCCCCACGGGCTGGTAAGCCGAATTCTTGATTGATTTTCGATGACGAGCTTTTCCTGAAGAGCTAGCCCCAGGTCTAAAACAGCATTCGCGTTATATTTCAATTCAGCCCAAAAACATCACTTTTGATAAACACCTCAGAAATAAAAAAGAAACACATATTCCTGTTCCCCACGGGCTGGAAAGCCGAATTCTTGATTGATTTTCGATTCCGAGCTTTCCCTGAAGAGCTAGCCCAAGGTCTAACAGAGCATTTGCCTTAGGACTCAATTCAGCCCAAAAACATCACTTTTGAGAAACACCTCAGAAATGAAAAAGAAACACATATTCCTGTTCCCTACGGGCTGGAAAGCCGAATTCTCGCTTGATTTCCGATTCCGAGCTTTCCCTGAAGAGCTAGCCCAAGGTCTAACACAGCATTCACCTAAGTTCTCAATCCAGCCCAAAAACATCACTTTTGACAAACAGCTCAGAAATGAAAAAGAAACACATATTCCTGTTCCCCACGGGCTGGTAAGCCGAATTCTCGCTTGATTTTCGATTCCGAGCTTTCCCTGAAGAGCTAGCCCAAGGTCTAAAACAGCATTCGCGTTATTTCTCAATTCAGCCCAAAAACATCACTTTTGACAAACACCTCAGAAATGAAAAAGAAACACATATTCCTGTTCCCCACGGGCTGGTAAGCCGAATTCTTGATTGATTTTCGATTCCGAGCTTTCCCTGAAGAGCTAGCCCAAGGTCTAAAAGAGCATTCGCGTTATATTTCAATTCAGCCCAAAAACATCACTTTTGACAAACACGTCAGAAATGAAAAAGAAACACATATTCCTGTTCCCCATGGGCTGGAAAGCCGAATTCTTGATTGATTTTCGATTCCGAGCTTTCCCTGAAGAGCTAGCCCAAGGTCTAACACAGCATTCACCTAAGTTCTCAATTCAGCCCAAAAACATCACTTTTGACAAACACCTCAGAAATGAAAAAGAAACACATATTCCTCTTCCCCACGGGCTGGTAAGCCGATCTCTTGCTTGATTTTCGATTCTGAGCTTTCCCTGAAGAGCTAGCCCAAGGTCTAAAAGAGCATTCGCGTTATATTTCAATTCAGCCCAAAAACATCACTTTTGACAAACACCTCAGCAATAAAAAAAGAAACACATATTCCTGTTCCCCACGGGCTGGAAAGCCGAATTCTCGCTTGATTTCCGATTACGAGCCTTCCGTGAAGAGCTAGCCCAAGGTCTAACACAGCATTCACCTAAGTTCCCAATTCAACCAAAAAACATCACTTATGACAAACACCTCAGAAATGAAAAAGAAACACATATTCCTGTTCCCCAAGGGCTTGAAAGCCGAATTCTCGCTTGATTTTCGATTCTGAGCCTTCCCTGAAGAGCTAGCCCAAGGTCTAACACAGCATTCACCTAAGTTCCCAATTCAACCCAAAAACATCACTTTTGAGAAACACCTCAGAAATGAAAAAGAAACACATATTCCTGTTCCCCACGGCCTGGAAATCCGAATTCTCACTTAATTTTCGATTCCGAGCTTTCCCTGAAGAGCTAGCCCAAGGTCTAAAACAGCATTCGCGTTATATTTCAATTCAGCCCAAAAACATCACTTTTGACAAACACCACAGAAATGAAAAGGAAACACATATTCCTGTTCCCCACGGGCTGGAAAGCCGAATTCTCGCTTGATTTTCGATTCCGAGCCTTCCCTGAAGAGCTAGCCCAAGGTCTAACACATCATTCACCTTAGGATTCAATTCAACCCAAAAACATCACTTTTGACAAACACCTCAGAAATGAAAAAGAAACACATATTCCTGTTCCCCACGGGCTGGAAAGCCGAATTCTTGCTTGATTTCCGATTACGAGCCTTCCCTAAAGAGCTAGCCCAAGGTCTAACACAGCATTCACCTAAGTTCTCAATTCAGCCCAAAAACATCACTTTTGACAAACACCTCAGAAATGAAAAAGAAACACATATTCCTGTTCCCCACGGCCTGGAAATCCGAATTCTCATTAATTTTCGATTCCGAGCTTTCCCTGAAGAGCTAGCCCAAGGTCTAAAACAGCATTCGCGTTATATTTCAATTCAGCCCAAAAACATCACTTTTGACAAACACCACAGAAATGAAAAGGAAACACATATTCCTGTTCCCCACGGGCTGGAAAGCCGAATTCTTGCTTGATTTTCGATTCCGAGCCTTCCCTGAAGAGCTAGCCCAAGGTCTAACACATCATTCACCTTAGGATTCAATTCAACCCAAAAACATCACGTTTGACAAACACCTCAGAAATGAAAAAGAAACACATATTCCTGTTCCCCACGGGCTGGAAAGCCGAATTCTTGCTTGATTTCCGATTACGAGCCTTCCCTGAAGAGCTAGCCCAAGGTCTAACACAGCATTCACCTAAGTTCTCAATTCAGCCCAAAAACATCACTTTTGACAAACACCTCAGAAATGAAAAAGAAACACATATTCCTGTTCCCCACGGGCTGGTAAGCCGAATTCTCGCTTGATTTTCGATTCCGAGCTTTCCCTGAAGAGCTAGCCCAAGGTCTAAAACAGCATTCGCGTTATATTTCAATTCAGCCCAAAAACATCACTTTTGATAAACACCTCAGAAATAAAAAAGAAACACATATTCCTGTTCCCCACGGGCTGGAAAGCCGAATTCTTGATTGATTTTCGATTCCGAGCTTTCCCTGAAGAGCTAGCCCAAGGTCTAACAGAGCATTTGCCTTAGGACTCAATTCAGCCCAAAAACATCACTTTTGAGAAACACCTCAGAAATGAAAAAGAAAACACATATTCCTGTTCCCCACGGGCTGGAAAGCCAAATTCTTGCTTGATTTCCGATTACAAGCCTTCCCTGAAGAGCTAGCCCAAGGTCTAACACAGCATTCACCTAAGTTCTCAATTCAGCCCAAAAACATCACTTTTGACAAACACCTCAGAAATGAAAAAGAAACACATATTCCTGTTCCCCATGGGCTGGTAAGCCGAATTCTCGCTTGATTTTCGATTCCGAGCTTTCCCTGAAGAGCTAGCCCAAGGTCTAAAACAGCATTCGCGTTATTTTTCAATTCAGCCCAAAAACATCACTTTTGACAAACACCTCAGAAATGAAAAAGAAACACATATTCCTGTTCCCCACGGGCTGGTAAGCCGAATTCTTGATTGATTTTCGATGACGAGCTTTTCCTGAAGAGCTAGCCCCAGGTCTAAAACAGCATTCGCGTTATATTTCAATTCAGCCCAAAAACATCACTTTTGATAAACACCTCAGAAATAAAAAACAAACACATATTCCTTTTCCCCACGGGCTGGAAAGCCGAATTCTTGATTGATTTTCGATTCCGAGCTTTCCCTGAAGAGCTAGCCCAAGGTCTAACAGAGCATTTGCCTTAGGACTCAATTCAGCCCAAAAACATCACTTTTGAGAAACACCTCAGAAATGAAAAAGAAACACATATTCCTGTTCCCTACGGGCTGGAAAGCCGAATTCTCGCTTGATTTCCGATTCCGAGCTTTCCCTGAAGAGCTAGCCCGAGGTCTAACACAGCATTCACCTAAGTTCCCAATTCAACCAAAAAACATCACTTTTGACAAACACCTCAGAAATGAAAAAGAAACACATATTCCTGTTCCCCATGGGCTGGAAAGCCGAATTCTCACTTGATTTTCGATTCTGAGCCTTCCCAGAAGAGCTAGCCCAAGGTCTAACACAGCATTCACCTAAGTTCTCAATTCAGCCCAAAAACATCACTTTTGACAAACACCTCAGAAATGAAAAAGAAACACATATTCCTGTTCCCTACGGGCTGGAAAGCCGAATTCTCGCTTGATTTCCGATTCCGAGCCTTCCCAGAAGAGCTAGCCGAAGGTCTAACACAGCATTCGCCTTAGGATTCAATTCAACCCAAAAACATCACTTTTGACAAACACCTCAGAAATGAAAAAGAAACACATATTCCTGTTCCCCACGGGCTGGAAAGCCGAATACTCGCTTGATTTTCGATTTCGAGCTTTCCCTGAAGAGCTAGCCCAAGGTCTAACAGAGCATTTGCCTTAGGACTCAATTCAGCCCAAAAACATCACTTTTGAGAAACACCTCAGAAATGAAAAAGAAACACATATTCCTGTTCCCTACGGGCTGGAAAGCCGAATTCTCGCTTGATTTCCGATTCCGAGCTTTCCCTGAAGAGCTAGCCCAAGGTCTAACACAGCATTCACCTAAGTTCCCAATTCAACCAAAAAACATCACTTTTGACAAACACCTCAGAAATGAAAAAGAAACACATATTCCTGTTCCCCACGGGCTGGTCAGCCGAATTCTCGCTTGATTTTCGATTTCGAGCTTTCCCTGAAGAGCTAGCCCAAGGTCTAAAACAGCATTCGCGTTATATCTGAATTCAGTCCAAAAACATCACTTTTGACAAACACCTGAGAAATGAAAAAGAAACACATATTCCTGTTCCCCATGGCCTGGAAATCCGAATTTTCGCTTGATTTTCGATTCCGAGCCTTCCCTGAAGAGCTAGCCCAAGGTCTAACACAGCATTCACCTAAGTTCCCAATTCAACCAAAAAACATCACTTTTGACAAACAGCTCAGAAATGAAAAAGAAACACATATTCCTGTTCCCCACGGGCTGGTAAGCCGAATTCTCGCTTGATTTTCGATTCCGAGCTTTCCCTGAAGAGCTAGCCCAAGGTCTAAAACAGCATTCGCGTTATTTCTCAATTCAGCCCAAAAACATCACTTTTGACAAACACCTCAGAAATGAAAAAGAAACACATATTCCTGTTCCCCATGGGCTGGAAAGCCGAATTCTTGATTGATTTTCGATTCCGAGCTTTCCCTGAAGAGCTAGCCCAAGGTCTAACAGAGCATTTGCCTTAGGACTCAATTCAGCCCAAAAACATCACTTTTGAGAAACACCTCAGAAATGAAAAAGAAACACATATTTCTGTTCCCCATGGGTTGGTAAGCCGAATTCTCGCTTTAATTTCGATTCCGAGCCTTCCCTGAAAAGCTAGTCCAAGGTCTAAAACAGCATTCGCGTTATATCTTAATTCAGCCCAAAAACATCACTTTTGAGAAACACCTCAGAAATGAAAAAGAAACACATATTCCTGTTCCCCACGGGCTGGTAAGCCGAATTCTTGATTGATTTTCGATGACGAGCTTTTCCTGAAGAGCTAGCCCCAGGTCTAAAACAGCATTCGCGTTATATTTCAATTCAGCCCAAAAACATCACTTTTGATAAACACCTCAGAAATAAAAGAGAAACACATATTCCTGTTCCCCACGGGCTGGAAAGCCGAATTCTTGATTGATTTTCGATTCCGAGCTTTCCCTGAAGAGCTAGCCCAAGGTCTAACAGAGCATTTGCCTTAGGACTCAATTCAGCCCAAAAACATCACTTTTGAGAAACACCTCAGAAATGAAAAAGAAACACATATTCCTGTTCCCCACGGGCTGGAAAGCCGAATTCTCACTTGATTTTCAATTCCGAGCCTTCCCTGAAGAGCTAGCCCAAGGTCTAACACATCATTCGCCTTAGGATTCAATTCAACCCAAAAACATCACTTTTGAGAAACACCTCAGAAATGAAAAAGAAACACATATTCCTGTTCCCTACGGGCTGGAAAGCTGAATTCTCGCTTGATTTCCGATTCCGAGCTTTCCCTGAAGAGCTAGCCCAAGGTCTAACACAGCATTCACCTAAGTTCTCAATCCAGCCCAAAAACATCACTTTTGACAAAGAGCTCAGAAATGAAAAAGAAACACATATTTCTGTTCCCCATGGGTTGGTAAGCCGAATTCTCGCTTTAATTTCGATTCCGAGCCTTCCCTGAAGAGCTAGTCCAAGGTCTAAAACAGCATTCGCGTTATATCTGAATTCAGCCCAAAAACTTCACTTTTGACAAAGAGCTCAGAAATGAAAAAGAAAAACATATTCCTGTTCCCCAAGGGCTGGAAAGCCGAATTCTCGCTTGATTTCCAATTCCGAGCTTTCCCTGAAGAGCTAGCCCAAGGTCTAACACAGCATTCACCTAAGTTCTCAATCCAGCCCAAAAACATCACTTTTGACAAAGAGCTCAGAAATAAAAAAGAAACACATATTCCTGTTCCCCACGGGATGGAAAGCCGAATTCTTGATTGATTTTCGATTCCGAGCTTTTCTTGAAGAGCTAGCCCCAGGTCTAAAACAGCATTCACGTTATATTTCAATTCAGCCCAAAAACATCACTTTTGATAAACACCTCAGAAATAAAAAAGAAACACATATTCCTGTTCCCCACGGGCTGGAAAGCCGAATTCTTGATTGATTTTCGATTCCGAGCTTTCCCTGAAGAGCTAGCCCAAGGTCTAACACAGCATTCGCCTTAGGACTCAATTCAGCCCAAAAACATCACTTTTGACAAACACCTCAGAAATGAAAAAGAAACACATATTTTTGTTCCCCACGGGCTGGTAAGCCGAATTCTCGCTTTAATTTCGATTCCGAGCCTTCCCTGAAGAGCTAGCCCAAGGTCTAAAACAGCATTCGCGTTATATCTCAATTCAGCCCAAAAACATCACTTTTGACAAAGAGCTCAGAAATGAAAAAGAAACACATATTCCTGTTCCCCACGGGATGGAAAGCAAAATTCTTGATTGATTTTCGATTCCGAGCTTTCCCTGAAGAGCTAGCCCAAGGTCTAAAAGAGCATTCGCGTTATATTTCAATTCAGCCCAAAAACATCACTTTTGACAAACACGTCAGAAATGAAAAAGAAACACATATTCCTGTTCCCCATGGGCTGGAAAGCCGAATTCTTGATTGATTTTCGATTCCGAGCTTTCCCTGAAGAGCTAGCCCAAGGTCTAACACAGCATTCACCTAAGTTCTCAATTCAGCCCAAAAACATCACTTTTGACAAACACCTCAGAAATGAAAAAGAAACACATATTCCTCTTCCCCACGGGCTGGTAAGCCGATCTCTTGCTTGATTTTCGATTCTGAGCTTTCCCTGAAGAGCTAGCCCAAGGTCTAAAAGAGCATTCGCGTTATATTTCAATTCAGCCCAAAAACATCACTTTTGACAAACACCTCAGAAATAAAAAAAGAAACACATATTCCTGTTCCCCACGGGCTGGAAAGCCGAATTCTCGCTTGATTTCCGATTACGAGCCTTCCGTGAAGAGCTAGCCCAAGGTCTAACACAGCATTCACCTAAGTTCCCAATTCAACCAAAAAACATCACTTATGACAAACACCTCAGAAATGAAAAAGAAACACATATTCCTGTTCCCCAAGGGCTGGAAAGCCGAATTCTCGCTTGATTTTCGATTCTGAGCCTTTCCTGAAGAGCTAGCCCAAGGTCTAACACAGCATTCACCTAAGTTCCCAATTCAACCCAAAAACATCACTTTTGACAAACACCTCAGAAATGAAAAAGAAACACATATTCCTGTTCCCCACGGCCTGGAAATCCGAATTCTCACTTAATTTTCGATTCCGAGCTTTCCCTGAAGAGCTAGCCCAAGGTCTAAAACAGCATTCGCGTTATATTTCAATTCAGCCCAAAAACATCACTTTTGACAAACACCACAGAAATGAAAAGGAAACACATATTCCTGTTCCCCACGGGCTGGAAAGCCGAATTCTCGCTTGATTTTCGATTCCGAGCCTTCCCTGAAGAGCTAGCCCAAGGTCTAACACATCATTCACCTTAGGATTCAATTCAACCCAAAAACATCACTTTTGACAAACACCTCAGAAATGAAAAAGAAACACATATTCCTGTTCCCCACGGGCTGGAAAGCCGAATTCTTGCTTGATTTCCGATTACGAGCCTTCCCTGAAGAGCTAGCCCAAGGTCTAACACAGCATTCACCTAAGTTCTCAATTCAGCCCAAAAACATCACTTTTGACAAACACCTCAGAAATGAAAAAGAAACACATATTCCTGTTCCCCACGGGCTGGTAAGCCGAATTCTCGCTTGATTTTCGATTCCGAGCTTTCCCTGAAGAGCTAGCCCAAGGTCTAAAACAGCATTCGCGTTATATTTCAATTCAGCCCAAAAACATCACTTTTGATAAACACCTCAGAAATAAAAAAGAAACACATATTCCTGTTCCCCACGGGCTGGAAAGCCGAATTCTTGATTGATTTTCGATTCCGAGCTTTCCCTGAAGAGCTAGCCCAAGGTCTAACAGAGCATTTGCCTTAGGACTCAATTCAGCCCAAAAACATCACTTTTGAGAAACACCTCAGAAATGAAAAAGAAACACATATTCCTGTTCCCTACGGGCTGGAAAGCCGAATTCTCACTTGATTTCCGATTCCGAGCTTTCCCTGAAGAGCTAGCCCAAGGTCTAACACAGCATTCACCTAAGTTCTCAATCCAGCCCAAAAACATCACTTTTGACAAAGAGCTCAGAAATGAAAAAGAAACACATATTTCTGTTCCCCATGGGTTGGTAAGCCGAATTCTCGCTTTAATTTCGATTCCGAGCTTTCCCTGAAGAGCTAGCCCAAGGTCTAAAACAGCATTCGCGTTATATCTGAATTCAGTCCAAAAACATCACTTTTGACAAACACCTCAGAAATGAAAAAGAAACACATATTCCTGTTCCCCATGGCCTGGAAATCCGAATTCTCGCTTGATTTTCGATTCCGAGCCTTCCCTGAAGAGCTAGCCCAAGGTCTAACACAGCATTCACCTAAGTTCCCAATTCAACCAAAAAACATCACTTTTGACAAACACCTCAGAAATGAAAAAGAAACACATATTCCTGTTCCCCATGGGCTGGAAAGCCGAATTCTCACTTGATTTTCGATTCTGAGCCTTCCCAGAAGAGCTAGCCGAAGGTCTAACACAGCATTCGCCTTAGGATTCAATTCAACCCAAAAACATCACTTTTGACAAACACCTCAGAAATGAAAAAGAAACACATATTCCTGTTCCCCACGGGCTGGAAAGCCGAATACTCGCTTGATTTTCGATTTCGAGCTTTCCCTGAAGAGCTAGCCCAAGGTCTAAAACAGCATTCGCGTTATATTTCAATTCAGCCCAAAAACATCACTTTTGACAAACACCTCAGAAATGAAAAAGAAACACATATTCCTGTTCCCCACGGGCTGGAAAGCCGAATTCTCACTTGATTTTCAATTCCGAGCCTTCCCTGAAGAGCTAGCCCAAGGTCTAACACATCATTCGCCTTAGGATTCAATTCAACCCAAAAACATCACTTTTGAGAAACACCTCAGAAATGAAAAAGAAACACATATTCCTGTTCCCTACGGGCTGGAAAGCCGAATTCTCGCTTGATTTCCGATTCCGAGCTTTCCCTGAAGAGCTAGCCCAAGGTCTAAAACAGCATTCGCGTTAATCTGAATTCAGCCCAAAAACATCACTTTTGACAAACACCTCAGAAATGAAAAAGAAACACATATTCCTGTTCCCCACGGGCTGGTAAGCCGAATACTCGCTTGATTTTCAATTTCGAGCTTTCCCTGAAGAGCTAGCCCAAGGTCTAAAACAGCATTCGCGTTATATCTGAATTCAGTCCAAAAACATCACTTTTGACAAACACCTCAGAAATGAAAAAGAAACACATATTCCTGTTCCCCATGGCCTGGAAATCCGAATTCTCGCTTGATTTTCGATTCCGAGCCTTCCCTGAAGAGCTAGCCCAAGGTCTAACAGAGCATTTGCCTTAGGACTCAATTCAGCCCAAAAACATCACTTTTGAGAAACACCTCAGAAATGAAAAAGAAACACATATTCCTGTTCCCTACGGGCTGGAAAGCCGAATTCTCGCTTGATTTCCGATTCCGAGCTTTCCCTGAAGAGCTAGCCCAAGGTCTAACACAGCATTCACCTAAGTTCTCAATCCAGCCCAAAAACATCACTTTTGACAAACAGCTCAGAAATGAAAAAGAAACACATATTCCTGTTCCCCACGGGCTGGTAAGCCGAATTCTCGCTTGATTTTCGATTCCGAGCTTTCCCTGAAGAGCTAGCCCAAGGTCTAAAACAGCATTCGCGTTATTTCTCAATTCAGCCCAAAAACATCACTTTTGACAAACACCTCAGAAATGAAAAAGAAACACATATTCCTGTTCCCCACGGGCTGGTAAGCCGAATTCTTGATTGATTTTCGATTCCGAGCTTTCCCTGAAGAGCTAGCCCAAGGTCTAAAAGAGCATTCGCGTTATATTTCAATTCAGCCCAAAAACATCACTTTTGACAAACACGTCAGAAATGAAAAAGAAACACATATTCCTGTTCCCCATGGGCTGGAAAGCCGAATTCTTGATTGATTTTCGATTCCGAGCTTTCCCTGAAGAGCTAGCCCAAGGTCTAACACAGCATTCACCTAAGTTCTCAATTCAGCCCAAAAACATCACTTTTGACAAACACCTCAGAAATGAAAAAGAAACACATATTCCTCTTCCCCACGGGCTGGTAAGCCGATCTCTTGCTTGATTTTCGATTCTGAGCTTTCCCTGAAGAGCTAGCCCAAGGTCTAAAAGAGCATTCGCGTTATATTTCAATTCAGCCCAAAAACATCACTTTTGACAAACACCTCAGCAATAAAAAAAGAAACACATATTCCTGTTCCCCACGGGCTGGAAAGCCGAATTCTCGCTTGATTTCCGATTACGAGCCTTCCGTGAAGAGCTAGCCCAAGGTCTAACACAGCATTCACCTAAGTTCCCAATTCAACCAAAAAACATCACTTATGACAAACACCTCAGAAATGAAAAAGAAACACATATTCCTGTTCCCCAAGGGCTTGAAAGCCGAATTCTCGCTTGATTTTCGATTCTGAGCCTTCCCTGAATAGCTAGCCCAAGGTCTAACACAGCATTCACCTAAGTTCCCAATTCAACCCAAAAACATCACTTTTGAGAAACACCTCAGAAATGAAAAAGAAACACATATTCCTGTTCCCCACGGCCTGGAAATCCGAATTCTCACTTAATTTTCGATTCCGAGCTTTCCCTGAAGAGCTAGCCCAAGGTCTAAAACAGCATTCGCGTTATATTTCAATTCAGCCCAAAAACATCACTTTTGACAAACACCACAGAAATGAAAAGGAAACACATATTCCTGTTCCCCACGGGCTGGAAAGCCGAATTCTCGCTTGATTTTCGATTCCGAGCCTTCCCTGAAGAGCTAGCCCAAGGTCTAACACATCATTCACCTTAGGATTCAATTCAACCCAAAAACATCACTTTTGACAAACACCTCAGAAATGAAAAAGAAACACATATTCCTGTTCCCCACGGGCTGGAAAGCCGAATTCTTGCTTGATTTCCGATTACGAGCCTTCCCTAAAGAGCTAGCCCAAGGTCTAACACAGCATTCACCTAAGTTCTCAATTCAGCCCAAAAACATCACTTTTGACAAACACCTCAGAAATGAAAAAGAAACACATATTCCTGTTCCCCACGGCCTGGAAATCCGAATTCTCATTAATTTTCGATTCCGAGCTTTCCCTGAAGAGCTAGCCCAAGGTCTAAAACAGCATTCGCGTTATATTTCAATTCAGCCCAAAAACATCACTTTTGACAAACACCACAGAAATGAAAAGGAAACACATATTCCTGTTCCCCACGGGCTGGAAAGCCGAATTCTTGCTTGATTTTCGATTCCGAGCCTTCCCTGAAGAGCTAGCCCAAGGTCTAACACATCATTCACCTTAGGATTCAATTCAACCCAAAAACATCACGTTTGACAAACACCTCAGAAATGAAAAAGAAACACATATTCCTGTTCCCCACGGGCTGGAAAGCCGAATTCTTGCTTGATTTCCGATTACGAGCCTTCCCTGAAGAGCTAGCCCAAGGTCTAACACAGCATTCACCTAAGTTCTCAATTCAGCCCAAAAACATCACTTTTGACAAACACCTCAGAAATGAAAAAGAAACACATATTCCTGTTCCCCACGGGCTGGTAAGCCGAATTCTCGCTTGATTTTCGATTCCGAGCTTTCCCTGAAGAGCTAGCCCAAGGTCTAAAACAGCATTCGCGTTATATTTCAATTCAGCCCAAAAACATCACTTTTGATAAACACCTCAGAAATAAAAAAGAAACACATATTCCTGTTCCCCACGGGCTGGAAAGCCGAATTCTTGATTGATTTTCGATTCCGAGCTTTCCCTGAAGAGCTAGCCCAAGGTCTAACAGAGCATTTGCCTTAGGACTCAATTCAGCCCAAAAACATCACTTTTGAGAAACACCTCAGAAATGAAAAAGAAACACATATTCCTGTTCCCCACGGGCTGGAAAGCCAAATTCTTGCTTGATTTCCGATTACAAGCCTTCCCTGAAGAGCTAGCCCAAGGTCTAACACAGCATTCACCTAAGTTCTCAATTCAGCCCAAAAACATCACTTTTGACAAACACCTCAGAAATGAAAAAGAAACACATATTCCTGTTCCCCATGGGCTGGTAAGCCGAATTCTCGCTTGATTTTCGATTCCGAGCTTTCCCTGAAGAGCTAGCCCAAGGTCTAAAACAGCATTCGCGTTATTTTTCAATTCAGCCCAAAAACATCACTTTTGACAAACACCTCAGAAATGAAAAAGAAACACATATTCCTGTTCCCCACGGGCTGGTAAGCCGAATTCTTGATTGATTTTCGATGACGAGCTTTTCCTGAAGAGCTAGCCCCAGGTCTAAAACAGCATTCGCGTTATATTTCAATTCAGCCCAAAAACATCACTTTTGATAAACACCTCAGAAATAAAAAACAAACACATATTCCTTTTCCCCACGGGCTGGAAAGCCGAATTCTTGATTGATTTTCGATTCCGAGCTTTCCCTGAAGAGCTAGCCCAAGGTCTAACAGAGCATTTGCCTTAGGACTCAATTCAGCCCAAAAACATCACTTTTGAGAAACACCTCAGAAATGAAAAAGAAACACATATTCCTGTTCCCTACGGGCTGGAAAGCCGAATTCTCGCTTGATTTCCGATTCCGAGCTTTCCCTGAAGAGCTAGCCCAAGGTCTAACACAGCATTCACCTAAGTTCCCAATTCAACCAAAAAACATCACTTTTGACAAACACCTCAGAAATGAAAAAGAAACACATATTCCTGTTCCCCATGGGCTGGAAAGCCGAATTCTCACTTGATTTTCGATTCTGAGCCTTCCCAGAAGAGCTAGCCCAAGGTCTAACACAGCATTCACCTAAGTTCTCAATTCAGCCCAAAAACATCACTTTTGACAAACACCTCAGAAATGAAAAAGAAACACATATTCCTGTTCCCTACGGGCTGGAAAGCCGAATTCTCGCTTGATTTCCGATTCCGAGCCTTCCCAGAAGAGCTAGCCGAAGGTCTAACACAGCATTCGCCTTAGGATTCAATTCAACCCAAAAACATCACTTTTGACAAACACCTCAGAAATGAAAAAGAAACACATATTCCTGTTCCCCACGGGCTGGAAAGCCGAATACTCGCTTGATTTTCGATTTCGAGCTTTCCCTGAAGAGCTAGCCCAAGGTCTAACAGAGCATTTGCCTTAGGACTCAATTCAGCCCAAAAACATCACTTTTGAGAAACACCTCAGAAATGAAAAAGAAACACATATTCCTGTTCCCTACGGGCTGGAAAGCCGAATTCTCGCTTGATTTCCGATTCCGAGCTTTCCCTGAAGAGCTAGCCCAAGGTCTAACACAGCATTCACCTAAGTTCCCAATTCAACCAAAAAACATCACTTTTGACAAACACCTCAGAAATGAAAAAGAAACACATATTCCTGTTCCCCACGGGCTGGTAAGCCGAATTCTCGCTTGATTTTCGATTTCGAGCTTTCCCTGAAGAGCTAGCCCAAGGTCTAAAACAGCATTCGCGTTATATCTGAATTCAGTCCAAAAACATCACTTTTGACAAACACCTGAGAAATGAAAAAGAAACACATATTCCTGTTCCCCATGGCCTGGAAATCCGAATTTTCGCTTGATTTTCGATTCCGAGCCTTCCCTGAAGAGCTAGCCCAAGGTCTAACACAGCATTCACCTAAGTTCCCAATTCAACCAAAAAACATCACTTTTGACAAACAGCTCAGAAATGAAAAAGAAACACATATTCCTGTTCCCCACGGGCTGGTAAGCCGAATTCTCGCTTGATTTTCGATTCCGAGCTTTCCCTGAAGAGCTAGCCCAAGGTCTAAAACAGCATTCGCGTTATTTCTCAATTCAGCCCAAAAACATCACTTTTGACAAACACCTCAGAAATGAAAAAGAAACACATATTCCTGTTCCCCATGGGCTGGAAAGCCGAATTCTTGATTGATTTTCGATTCCGAGCTTTCCCTGAAGAGCTAGCCCAAGGTCTAACAGAGCATTTGCCTTAGGACTCAATTCAGCCCAAAAACATCACTTTTGAGAAACACCTCAGAAATGAAAAAGAAACACATATTTCTGTTCCCCATGGGTTGGTAAGCCGAATTCTCGCTTTAATTTCGATTCCGAGCCTTCCCTGAAAAGCTAGTCCAAGGTCTAAAACAGCATTCGCGTTATATCTTAATTCAGCCCAAAAACATCACTTTTGAGAAACACCTCAGAAATGAAAAAGAAACACATATTCCTGTTCCCCACGGGCTGGTAAGCCGAATTCTTGATTGATTTTCGATGACGAGCTTTTCCTGAAGAGCTAGCCCCAGGTCTAAAACAGCATTCGCGTTATATTTCAATTCAGCCCAAAAACATCACTTTTGATAAACACCTCAGAAATAAAAGAGAAACACATATTCCTGTTCCCCACGGGCTGGAAAGCCGAATTCTTGATTGATTTTCGATTCCGAGCTTTCCCTGAAGAGCTAGCCCAAGGTCTAACAGAGCATTTGCCTTAGGACTCAATTCAGCCCAAAAACATCACTTTTGAGAAACACCTCAGAAATGAAAAAGAAACACATATTCCTGTTCCCCACGGGCTGGAAAGCCGAATTCTCACTTGATTTTCAATTCCGAGCCTTCCCTGAAGAGCTAGCCCAAGGTCTAACACATCATTCGCCTTAGGATTCAATTCAACCCAAAAACATCACTTTTGAGAAACACCTCAGAAATGAAAAAGAAACACATATTCCTGTTCCCTACGGGCTGGAAAGCTGAATTCTCGCTTGATTTCCGATTCCGAGCTTTCCCTGAAGAGCTAGCCCAAGGTCTAACACAGCATTCACCTAAGTTCTCAATCCAGCCCAAAAACATCACTTTTGACAAAGAGCTCAGAAATGAAAAAGAAACACATATTTCTGTTCCCCATGGGTTGGTAAGCCGAATTCTCGCTTTAATTTCGATTCCGAGCCTTCCCTGAAGAGCTAGTCCAAGGTCTAAAACAGCATTCGCGTTATATCTGAATTCAGCCCAAAAACTTCACTTTTGACAAAGAGCTCAGAAATGAAAAAGAAAAACATATTCCTGTTCCCCAAGGGCTGGAAAGCCGAATTCTCGCTTGATTTCCAATTCCGAGCTTTCCCTGAAGAGCTAGCCCAAGGTCTAACACAGCATTCACCTAAGTTCTCAATCCAGCCCAAAAACATCACTTTTGACAAAGAGCTCAGAAATAAAAAAGAAACACATATTCCTGTTCCCCACGGGATGGAAAGCCGAATTCTTGATTGATTTTCGATTCCGAGCTTTTCTTGAAGAGCTAGCCCCAGGTCTAAAACAGCATTCACGTTATATTTCAATTCAGCCCAAAAACATCACTTTTGATAAACACCTCAGAAATAAAAAAGAAACACATATTCCTGTTCCCCACGGGCTGGAAAGCCGAATTCTTGATTGATTTTCGATTCCGAGCTTTCCCTGAAGAGCTAGCCCAAGGTCTAACACAGCATTCGCCTTAGGACTCAATTCAGCCCAAAAACATCACTTTTGACAAACACCTCAGAAATGAAAAAGAAACACATATTTTTGTTCCCCACGGGCTGGTAAGCCGAATTCTCGCTTTAATTTCGATTCCGAGCCTTCCCTGAAGAGCTAGCCCAAGGTCTAAAACAGCATTCGCGTTATATCTCAATTCAGCCCAAAAACATCACTTTTGACAAAGAGCTCAGAAATGAAAAAGAAACACATATTCCTGTTCCCCACGGGATGGAAAGCAAAATTCTTGATTGATTTTCGATTCCGAGCTTTCCCTGAAGAGCTAGCCCAAGGTCTAAAAGAGCATTCGCGTTATATTTCAATTCAGCCCAAAAACATCACTTTTGACAAACACGTCAGAAATGAAAAAGAAACACATATTCCTGTTCCCCATGGGCTGGAAAGCCGAATTCTTGATTGATTTTCGATTCCGAGCTTTCCCTGAAGAGCTAGCCCAAGGTCTAACACAGCATTCACCTAAGTTCTCAATTCAGCCCAAAAACATCACTTTTGACAAACACCTCAGAAATGAAAAAGAAACACATATTCCTCTTCCCCACGGGCTGGTAAGCCGATCTCTTGCTTGATTTTCGATTCTGAGCTTTCCCTGAAGAGCTAGCCCAAGGTCTAAAAGAGCATTCGCGTTATATTTCAATTCAGCCCAAAAACATCACTTTTGACAAACACCTCAGAAATAAAAAAAGAAACACATATTCCTGTTCCCCACGGGCTGGAAAGCCGAATTCTCGCTTGATTTCCGATTACGAGCCTTCCGTGAAGAGCTAGCCCAAGGTCTAACACAGCATTCACCTAAGTTCCCAATTCAACCAAAAAACATCACTTATGACAAACACCTCAGAAATGAAAAAGAAACACATATTCCTGTTCCCCAAGGGCTGGAAAGCCGAATTCTCGCTTGATTTTCGATTCTGAGCCTTCCCTGAAGAGCTAGCCCAAGGTCTAACACAGCATTCACCTAAGTTCCCAATTCAACCCAAAAACATCACTTTTGACAAACACCTCAGAAATGAAAAAGAAACACATATTCCTGTTCCCCACGGCCTGGATATCCGAATTCTCACTTAATTTTCGATTCCGAGCTTTCCCTGAAGAGCTAGCCCAAGGTCTAAAACAGCATTCGCGTTATATTTCAATTCAGCCCAAAAACATCACTTTTGACAAACACCACAGAAATGAAAAGGAAACACATATTCCTGTTCCCCACGGGCTGGAAAGCCGAATTCTCGCTTGATTTTCGATTCCGAGCCTTCCCTGAAGAGCTAGCCCAAGGTCTAACACATCATTCACCTTAGGATTCAATTCAACCCAAAAACATCACTTTTGACAAACACCTCAGAAATGAAAAAGAAACACATATTCCTGTTCCCCACGGGCTGGAAAGCCGAATTCTTGCTTGATTTCCGATTACGAGCCTTCCCTGAAGAGCTAGCCCAAGGTCTAACACAGCATTCACCTAAGTTCTCAATTCAGCCCAAAAACATCACTTTTGACAAACACCTCAGAAATGAAAAAGAAACACATATTCCTGTTCCCCACGGGCTGGTAAGCCGAATTCTCGCTTGATTTTCGATTCCGAGCTTTCCCTGAAGAGCTAGCCCAAGGTCTAAAACAGCATTCGCGTTATATTTCAATTCAGCCCAAAAACATCACTTTTGATAAACACCTCAGAAATAAAAAAGAAACACATATTCCTGTTCCCCACGGGCTGGAAAGCCGAATTCTTGATTGATTTTCGATTCCGAGCTTTCCCTGAAGAGCTAGCCCAAGGTCTAACAGAGCATTTGCCTTAGGACTCAATTCAGCCCAAAAACATCACTTTTGAGAAACACCTCAGAAATGAAAAAGAAACACATATTCCTGTTCCCTACGGGCTGGAAAGCCGAATTCTCACTTGATTTCCGATTCCGAGCTTTCCCTGAAGAGCTAGCCCAAGGTCTAACACAGCATTCACCTAAGTTCTCAATCCAGCCCAAAAACATCACTTTTGACAAAGAGCTCAGAAATGAAAAAGAAACACATATTTCTGTTCCCCATGGGTTGGTAAGCCGAATTCTCGCTTTAATTTCGATTCCGAGCCTTCCCTGAAGAGCTAGTCCAAGGTCTAAAACAGCATTCGCGTTATATCTGAATTCAGCCCAAAAACTTCACTTTTGACAAAGAGCTCAGAAATGAAAAAGAAAAACATATTCCTGTTCCCCAAGGGCTGGAAAGCCGAATTCTCGCTTGATTTCCAATTCCGAGCTTTCCCTGAAGAGCTAGCCCAAGGTCTAACACAGCATTCACCTAAGTTCTCAATCCAGCCCAAAAACATCACTTTTGACAAAGAGCTCAGAAATAAAAAAGAAACACATATTCCTGTTCCCCACGGGATGGAAAGCCGAATTCTTGATTGATTTTCGATTCCGAGCTTTTCTTGAAGAGCTAGCCCCAGGTCTAAAACAGCATTCACGTTATATTTCAATTCAGCCCAAAAACATCACTTTTGATAAACACCTCAGAAATAAAAAAGAAACACATATTCCTGTTCCCCACGGGCTGGAAAGCCGAATTCTTGATTGATTTTCGATTCCGAGCTTTCCCTGAAGAGCTAGCCCAAGGTCTAACACAGCATTCGCCTTAGGACTCAATTCAGCCCAAAAACATCACTTTTGACAAACACCTCAGAAATGAAAAAGAAACACATATTTTTGTTCCCCACGGGCTGGTAAGCCGAATTCTCGCTTTAATTTCGATTCCGAGCCTTCCCTGAAGAGCTAGCCCAAGGTCTAAAACAGCATTCGCGTTATATCTCAATTCAGCCCAAAAACATCACTTTTGACAAAGAGCTCAGAAATGAAAAAGAAACACATATTCCTGTTCCCCACGGGATGGAAAGCAAAATTCTTGATTGATTTTCGATTCCGAGCTTTCCCTGAAGAGCTAGCCCAAGGTCTAAAAGAGCATTCGCGTTATATTTCAATTCAGCCCAAAAACATCACTTTTGACAAACACGTCAGAAATGAAAAAGAAACACATATTCCTGTTCCCCATGGGCTGGAAAGCCGAATTCTTGATTGATTTTCGATTCCGAGCTTTCCCTGAAGAGCTAGCCCAAGGTCTAACACAGCATTCACCTAAGTTCTCAATTCAGCCCAAAAACATCACTTTTGACAAACACCTCAGAAATGAAAAAGAAACACATATTCCTCTTCCCCACGGGCTGGTAAGCCGATCTCTTGCTTGATTTTCGATTCTGAGCTTTCCCTGAAGAGCTAGCCCAAGGTCTAAAAGAGCATTCGCGTTATATTTCAATTCAGCCCAAAAACATCACTTTTGACAAACACCTCAGAAATAAAAAAAGAAACACATATTCCTGTTCCCCACGGGCTGGAAAGCCGAATTCTCGCTTGATTTCCGATTACGAGCCTTCCGTGAAGAGCTAGCCCAAGGTCTAACACAGCATTCACCTAAGTTCCCAATTCAACCAAAAAACATCACTTATGACAAACACCTCAGAAATGAAAAAGAAACACATATTCCTGTTCCCCAAGGGCTGGAAAGCCGAATTCTCGCTTGATTTTCGATTCTGAGCCTTCCCTGAAGAGCTAGCCCAAGGTCTAACACAGCATTCACCTAAGTTCCCAATTCAACCCAAAAACATCACTTTTGACAAACACCTCAGAAATGAAAAAGAAACACATATTCCTGTTCCCCACGGCCTGGAAATCCGAATTCTCACTTAATTTTCGATTCCGAGCTTTCCCTGAAGAGCTAGCCCAAGGTCTAAAACAGCATTCGCGTTATATTTCAATTCAGCCCAAAAACATCACTTTTGACAAACACCACAGAAATGAAAAGGAAACACATATTCCTGTTCCCCACGGGCTGGAAAGCCGAATTCTCGCTTGATTTTCGATTCCGAGCCTTCCCTGAAGAGCTAGCCCAAGGTCTAACACATCATTCACCTTAGGATTCAATTCAACCCAAAAACATCACTTTTGACAAACACCTCAGAAATGAAAAAGAAACACATATTCCTGTTCCCCACGGGCTGGAAAGCCGAATTCTTGCTTGATTTCCGATTACGAGCCTTCCCTGAAGAGCTAGCCCAAGGTCTAACACAGCATTCACCTAAGTTCTCAATTCAGCCCAAAAACATCACTTTTGACAAACACCTCAGAAATGAAAAAGAAACACATATTCCTGTTCCCCACGGGCTGGTAAGCCGAATTCTCGCTTGATTTTCGATTCCGAGCTTTCCCTGAAGAGCTAGCCCAAGGTCTAAAACAGCATTCGCGTTATATTTCAATTCAGCCCAAAAACATCACTTTTGATAAACACCTCAGAAATAAAAAAGAAACACATATTCCTGTTCCCCACGGGCTGGAAAGCCGAATTCTTGATTGATTTTCGATTCCGAGCTTTCCCTGAAGAGCTAGCCCAAGGTCTAACAGAGCATTTGCCTTAGGACTCAATTCAGCCCAAAAACATCACTTTTGAGAAACACCTCAGAAATGAAAAAGAAACACATATTCCTGTTCCCTACGGGCTGGAAAGCCGAATTCTCACTTGATTTCCGATTCCGAGCTTTCCCTGAAGAGCTAGCCCAAGGTCTAACACAGCATTCACCTAAGTTCTCAATCCAGCCCAAAAACATCACTTTTGACAAAGAGCTCAGAAATGAAAAAGAAACACATATTTCTGTTCCCCATGGGTTGGTAAGCCGAATTCTCGCTTTAATTTCGATTCCGAGCTTTCCCTGAAGAGCTAGCCCAAGGTCTAAAACAGCATTCGCGTTATATCTGAATTCAGTCCAAAAACATCACTTTTGACAAACACCTCAGAAATGAAAAAGAAACACATATTCCTGTTCCCCATGGCCTGGAAATCCGAATTCTCGCTTGATTTTCGATTCCGAGCCTTCCCTGAAGAGCTAGCCCAAGGTCTAACACAGCATTCACCTAAGTTCCCAATTCAACCAAAAAACATCACTTTTGACAAACACCTCAGAAATGAAAAAGAAACACATATTCCTGTTCCCCATGGGCTGGAAAGCCGAATTCTCACTTGATTTTCGATTCTGAGCCTTCCCAGAAGAGCTAGCCGAAGGTCTAACACAGCATTCGCCTTAGGATTCAATTCAACCCAAAAACATCACTTTTGACAAACACCTCAGAAATGAAAAAGAAACACATATTCCTGTTCCCCACGGGCTGGAAAGCCGAATACTCGCTTGATTTTCGATTTCGAGCTTTCCCTGAAGAGCTAGCCCAAGGTCTAAAACAGCATTCGCGTTATATTTCAATTCAGCCCAAAAACATCACTTTTGACAAACACCTCAGAAATGAAAAAGAAACACATATTCCTGTTCCCCACGGGCTGGAAAGCCGAATTCTCACTTGATTTTCAATTCCGAGCCTTCCCTGAAGAGCTAGCCCAAGGTCTAACACATCATTCGCCTTAGGATTCAATTCAACCCAAAAACATCACTTTTGAGAAACACCTCAGAAATGAAAAAGAAACACATATTCCTGTTCCCTACGGGCTGGAAAGCCGAATTCTCGCTTGATTTCCGATTCCGAGCTTTCCCTGAAGAGCTAGCCCAAGGTCTAAAACAGCATTCGCGTTAATCTGAATTCAGCCCAAAAACATCACTTTTGACAAACACCTCAGAAATGAAAAAGAAACACATATTCCTGTTCCCCACGGGCTGGTAAGCCGAATACTCGCTTGATTTTCAATTTCGAGCTTTCCCTGAAGAGCTAGCCCAAGGTCTAAAACAGCATTCGCGTTATATCTGAATTCAGTCCAAAAACATCACTTTTGACAAACACCTCAGAAATGAAAAAGAAACACATATTCCTGTTCCCCATGGCCTGGAAATCCGAATTCTCGCTTGATTTTCGATTCCGAGCCTTCCCTGAAGAGCTAGCCCAAGGTCTAACACAGCATTCACCTAAGTTCCCAATTCAACCAAAAAACATCACTTTTGACAAACACCTCAGAAATGAAAAAGAAACACATATTCCTGTTCCCCATGGGCTGGAAAGCCGAATTCTCACTTGATTTTCGATTCTGAGCCTTCCCAGAAGAGCTAGCCGAAGGTCTAACACAGCATTCGCCTTAGGATTCAATTCAACCCAAAAACATCACTTTTGACAAACACCTCAGAAATGAAAAAGAAACACATATTCCTGTTCCCCACGGGCTGGAAAGCCGAATACTCGCTTGATTTTCGATTTCGAGCTTTCCCTGAGGAGCTAGCCCAAGGTCTAAAACAGCATTCGCGTTATATCTGAATTCAGTCCAAAAACATCACTTTTGACAAACACCTCAGAAATGAAAAAGAAACACATATTCCTGTTCCCCATGGCCTGGAAATCCGAATTCTCGCTTGATTTTCGATTCCGAGCCTTCCCTGAAGAGCTAGCCCAAGGTCTAACACAGCATTCACCTAAGTTCCCAATTCAACCAAAAAACATCACTTTTGACAAACACCTCAGAAATGAAAAAGAAACACATATTCCTGTTCCCCATGGGCTGGAAAGCCGAATTCTCACTTGATTTTCGATTCTGAGCCTTCCCTGAAGAGCTAGCCCAAGGTCTAACACATCATTCGCCTTAGGATTCAATTCAGCCCAAAAACATCACTTTTGACAAACTCCTCAGAAATGAAAAGGAAACACATATTCCTGTTCCCCACGGGCTGGAAAGCCGAATTCTCACTTGATTTTCGATACCGAGCCTTCCCTGAAGAGCTAGCTCAAGGTCTAACACATCATTCGCCTTAGGATTCAATTCAACCCAAAAACATCACTTTTGACAAACTCCTCAGAAATGAAAAACAAACACATATTCCTGTTCACCACGGGCTGGAAAGCCGACTTCTCGCTTGATATTTGATTCCGAGCTTTCCCTGAAGAGCTAGCCCGAGGTCTAACACAGCATTCACCGAAGTTCTCAATTCAGCCCAAAAACATCACTTTTGACAAAGAGCTCAGATATGAAAAAGAAACACATATTCCTGTTCCCCACGGGCTGGAAAGGCGAATTCTTGCTTGATTTTCGATTCTGAGCTTTCCCTGAAGAGCTAGCCCAAGGTCTAAAACAGCATTCGCGTTATATCTCAATTTAGCCCAAAGACATCACTTTTGACAAACACCTGAGAAATGAAAAAGAAACACATATTCCTGTTCCCCACGGGCTGGTAAGCGAATTCTCGCTTGATTTTCCATTCCGAGCCTACCCTGAAGAGCTAGCCCAAGGTCTAAAACAGCATTCGCGTTATTTCTCAATTCAGTCCAAAAACATCACTTTTGACAAACACCTCAGAAATGAAAAAGAAACACATATTCCTGTTCCCCATGGCCTGGAAATCCGAATTCTCACTTGATTTTCGATTCTGAGCCTTCCCTGAAGAGCTAGCCCAAGGTCTAACACATCATTCGCCTTAGGATTCAATTCAGCCCAAAAACATCACTTTTGACAAACTCCTCAGAAATGAAAAGGAAACACATATTCCTGTTCCCCACGGGCTGGAAAGCCGAATTCTTGCTTGATTTTCGATTCCGAGCCTTCCCTGAAGAGCTAGCCCAAGGTCTAACACAGCATTCACCTAAGTTCCCAATTCAACCCAAAAACATCACTTTTGACAAACACCTCAGAAATGAAAAAGAAACACATATTCCTGTTCCCCACGGCCTGGAAATCCGAATTCTCGCTTAATTTTCGATTCCGAGCTTTCCCTGAAGAGCTAGCCCAAGGTCTAAAACAGCATTCGCGTTATATTTAAATTCAGCCCAAAAACATCACTTTTGACAAACACCACAGAAATGAAAAGGAAACACATATTCCTGTTCCCCACGGGCTGGAAAGCCGAATTCTCGCTTGATTTTCGATTCCGAGCCTTCCCTGAAGAGCTAGCCCAAGGTCTAACACATCATTCACCTTAGGATTCAATTCAACCCAAAAACATCACTTTTGACAAACACCTCAGAAATGAAAAAGAAACACATATTCCTGTTCCCCACGGGCTGGAAAGCCGAATTCTTGCTTGATTTCCGATTACGAGCCTTCCCTGAAGAGCTAGCCCAAGGTCTAACACAGCATTCCCCTAAGTTCTCAATTCAGCCCAAAAACATCACTTTTGACAAACACCTCAGAAATGAAAAAGAAACACATATTCCTGTTCCCCACGGGCTGGTAAGCCGAATTCTCGCTTGATTTTCGATTCCGAGCTTTCCCTGAAGAGCTAGCCCAAGGTCTAAAACAGCATTCGCGTTATTTCTCAATTCAGCCCAAAAACATCACTTTTGACAAACACCTCAGAAATGAAAAAGAAACACATATTCCTGTTCCCCACGGGCTGGTAAGCCGAATTCTCGCTTGATTTTCGATTTCGAGCTTTCCCTGAAGAGCTAGCCCAAGGTCTAAAACAGCATTCGCGTTATTTCTCAATTCAGCCCAAAAACATCACTTTTGACAAACACCTGAGAAATGAAAAAGAAACACATATTCCTGTTCCCCACGGCGTGGAAATCCGAATTCTCGCTTAATTTTCGATTCCGAGCTTTCCCTGAAGAGCTAGCCCAAGGTCTAAAACAGCATTCGCGTTATATTTCAATTCAGCCCAAAAACATCACTTTTGACAAACACCTCAGAAATGAAAAAGAAACACATATTCCTGTTCCCCACGGGCTGGGAAGCCGAATTCTCACTTGATTTTCAATTCCGAGCCTTCCCTGAAGAGCTAGCCCAAGGTCTAACACATCATTCGCCTTAGGATTCAATTCAACCCAAAAACATCACTTTTGAGAAACACCTCAGAAATGAAAAAGAAACACATATTCCTGTTCCCTACGGGCTGGAAAGCCGAATTCTCGCTTGATTTCCGATTCCGAGCTTTCCCTGAAGAGCTAGCCCAAGGTCTAAAACAGCATTCGCGTTAATCTGAATTCAGCCCAAAAACATCACTTTTGACAAACACCTCAGAAATGAAAAAGAAACACATATTCCTGTTCCCCACGGGCTGGTAAGCCGAATACTCGCTTGATTTTCAATTTCGAGCTTTCCCTGAAGAGCTAGCCCAAGGTCTAAAACAGCATTCGCGTTATATCTGAATTCAGTCCAAAAACATCACTTTTGACAAACACCTCAGAAATGAAAAAGAAACACATATTCCTGTTCCCCATGGCCTGGAAATCCGAATTCTCGCTTGATTTTCGATTCCGAGCCTTCCCTGAAGAGCTAGCCCAAGGTCTAACACAGCATTCACCTAAGTTCCCAATTCAACCAAAAAACATCACTTTTGACAAACACCTCAGAAATGAAAAAGAAACACATATTCCTGTTCCCCATGGGCTGGAAAGCCGAATTCTCACTTGATTTTCGATTCTGAGCCTTCCCAGAAGAGCTAGCCGAAGGTCTAACACAGCATTCGCCTTAGGATTCAATTCAACCCAAAAACATCACTTTTGACAAACACCTCAGAAATGAAAAAGAAACACATATTCCTGTTCCCCACGGGCTGGAAAGCCGAATACTCGCTTGATTTTCGATTTCGAGCTTTCCCTGAGGAGCTAGCCCAAGGTCTAAAACAGCATTCGCGTTATATCTGAATTCAGTCCAAAAACATCACTTTTGACAAACACCTCAGAAATGAAAAAGAAACACATATTCCTGTTCCCCATGGCCTGGAAATCCGAATTCTCGCTTGATTTTCGATTCCGAGCCTTCCCTGAAGAGCTAGCCCAAGGTCTAACACAGCATTCACCTAAGTTCCCAATTCAACCAAAAAACATCACTTTTGACAAACACCTCAGAAATGAAAAAGAAACACATATTCCTGTTCCCCATGGGCTGGAAAGCCGAATTCTCACTTGATTTTCGATTCTGAGCCTTCCCTGAAGAGCTAGCCCAAGGTCTAACACATCATTCGCCTTAGGATTCAATTCAGCCCAAAAACATCACTTTTGACAAACTCCTCAGAAATGAAAAGGAAACACATATTCCTGTTCCCCACGGGCTGGAAAGCCGAATTCTTGCTTGATTTTCGATTCCGAGCCTTCCCTGAAGAGCTAGCCCAAGGTCTAACACAGCATTCACCTAAGTTCCCAATTCAACCCAAAAACATCACTTTTGACAAACACCTCAGAAATGAAAAAGAAACACATATTCCTGTTCCCCACGGCCTGGAAATCCGAATTCTCGCTTAATTTTCGATTCCGAGCTTTCCCTGAAGAACTAGCCCAAGGTCTAAAACAGCATTCGCGTTATATTTAAATTCAGCCCAAAAACATCACTTTTGACAAACACCACAGAAATGAAAAGGAAACACATATTCCTGTTCCCCACGGGCTGGAAAGCCGAATTCTCGCTTGATTTTCGATTCCGAGCCTTCCCTGAAGAGCTAGCCCAAGGTCTAACACATCATTCACCTTAGGATTCAATTCAACCCAAAAACATCACTTTTGACAAACACCTCAGAAATGAAAAAGAAACACATATTCCTGTTCCCCACGGGCTGGAAAGCCGAATTCTTGCTTGATTTCCGATTACGAGCCTTCCCTGAAGAGCTAGCCCAAGGTCTAACACAGCATTCCCCTAAGTTCTCAATTCAGCCCAAAAACATCACTTTTGACAAACACCTCAGAAATGAAAAAGAAACACATATTCCTGTTCCCCACGGGCTGGTAAGCCGAATTCTCGCTTGATTTTCGATTCCGAGCTTTCCCTGAAGAGCTAGCCCAAGGTCTAAAACAGCATTCGCGTTATTTCTCAATTCAGCCCAAAAACATCACTTTTGACAAACACCTCAGAAATGAAAAAGAAACAAATATTCCTGTTCCCCACGGGCTGGTAAGCCGAATTCTTGATTGATTTTCGATGACGAGCTTTTCCTGAAGAGCTAGCCCCAGGTCTAAAACAGCATTCGCGTTATATTTCAATTCAGCCCAAAAACATCACTTTTGACAAACACCTCAGAAATGAAAAAGAAACACATATTTCTGTTCCCCACGGGCTGGTAAGCCGAATTCTTGATTGATTTTCGATGACGAGCTTTTCCTGAAGAGCTAGCCCCAGGTCTAAAACAGCATTCGCGTTATATTTCAATTCAGCCCAAAAACATCACTTTTGATAAACACCTCAGAAATAAAAAAGAAACACATATTCCTGTTCCCCACGGGCTGGAAAGCCGAATTCTTGATTGATTTTCAATTCCGAGCTTTCCCTGAAGAGCTAGCCCAAGGTCTAACAGAGCATTTGCCTTAGGACTCAATTCAGCCCAAAAACATCACTTTTGAGAAACACCTCAGAAATGAAAAAGAAACACATATTCCTGTTCCCCACGGGCTGGAAAGCCGAATTCTCACTTGATTTTCAATTCCGAGCCTTCCCTGAAGAGCTAGCCCAAGGTCTAACACATCATTCGCCTTAGGATTCAATTCAACCCAAAAACATCACTTTTGAGAAACACCTCAGAAATGAAAAAGAAACACATATTCCTGTTCCCTACGGGCTGGAAAGCCGAATTCTCGCTTGATTTCCGATTCCGAGCTTTCCCTGAAGAGCTAGCCCAAGGTCTAACACAGCATTCACCTAAGTTCTCAATCCAGCCCAAAAACATCACTTTTGACAAAGAGCTCAGAAATGAAAAAGAAACACATATTTCTGTTCCCCATGGGTTGGTAAGCCGAATTCTCGCTTTAATTTCGATTCCGAGCCTTCCCTGAAGAGCTAGTCCAAGGTCTAAAACAGCATTCGCGTTATATCTGAATTCAGCCCAAAAACATCACTTTTGACAAAGAGCTCAGAAATGAAAAAGAAAAACATATTCCTGTTCCCCACGGGCTGGAAAGCCGAATTCTCGCTTGATTTTCGATTCCGAGCTTTCCCTGAAGAGCTAGCCCAAGGTCTAACAGAGCATTTGCCTTAGGACTCAATTCAGCCCAAAAACATCACTTTTGAGAAACACCTCAGAAATGAAAAAGAAACACATATTCCTGTTCCCCACGGGCTGGAAAGCCGAATTCTCGCTTGATTTTCGATTCCGAGCCTTCCCTGAAGAGCTAGCCCAAGGTCTAACACATCATTCGCCTTAGGATTCAATTCAACCCAAAAACATCACTTTTGACAAACACCTCAGAAATGAAAAAGAAACACATATTCCTGTTCCCCACGGGCTGGAAAGCCGAATACTCGCTTGATTTTCAATTTCGAGCTTTCCCTGAGGAGCTAGCCCAAGGTCTAAAACAGCATTTGCGTTATATCTGAATTCAGTCCAAAAACATCACTTTTGACAAACACCTCAGAAATGAAAAAGAAACACATATTCCTGTTCCCCATGGCCTGGAAATCCGAATTCTCGCTTGATTTTCGATTCCGAGCCTTCCCTGAAGAGCTAGCCCAAGGTCTAACACAGCATTCACCTAAGTTCCCAATTCAACCAAAAAACATCACTTTTGACAAACACCTCAGAAATGAAAAAGAAACACATATTCCTGTTCCCCATGGGCTGGAAAGCCGAATTCTCACTTGATTTTCGATTCTGAGCCTTCCCTGAAGAGCTAGCCCAAGGTCTAACACATCATTCGCCTTAGGATTCAATTCAGCCCAAAAACATCACTTTTGACAAACTCCTCAGAAATGAAAAGGAAACACATATTCCTGTTCCCCACGGGCTGGAAAGCCGAATTCTCACTTGATTTTCGATACCGAGCCTTCCCTGAAGAGCTAGCTCAAGGTCTAACACATCATTCGCCTTAGGATTCAATTCAACCCAAAAACATCACTTTTGACAAACTCCTCAGAAATGAAAAACAAACACATATTCCTGTTCACCACGGGCTGGAAAGCCGACTTCTCGCTTGATATTTGATTCCGAGCTTTCCCTGAAGAGCTAGCCCGAGGTCTAACACAGCATTCACCGAAGTTCTCAATTCAGCCCAAAAACATCACTTTTGACAAAGAGCTCAGATATGAAAAAGAAACACATATTCCTGTTCCCCACGGGCTGGAAAGGCGAATTCTTGCTTGATTTTCGATTCTGAGCTTTCCCTGAAGAGCTAGCCCAAGGTCTAAAACAGCATTCGCGTTACATCTCAATTTAGCCCAAAGACATCACTTTTGACAAACACCTGAGAAATGAAAAAGAAACACATATTCCTGTTCCCCACGGGCTGGTAAGCCGAATTCTCGCTTGATTTTCGATTCCGAGCTTTCCCTGAAGAGCTAGCCCAAGGTCTAAAACAGCATTCGCGTTATTTCTCAATTCAGCCCAAAAACATCACTTTTGACAAACACCTCAGAAATGAAAAAGAAACACATATTCCTGTTCCCCATGGGCTGGAAAGCTGAATTCTTGATTGATTTTCGATTCCGAGCTTTCCCTGAAGAGCTAGCCCAAGGTCTAACAGAGCATTTGCCTTAGGACTCAATTCAGCCCAAAAACATCACTTTTGACAAACTCCTCAGAAATGAAAAGGAAACACATATTCCTGTTCCCCACGGGCTGGAAAGCCGAATTCTCACTTGATTTTCGATACCGAGCCTTCCCTGAAGAGCTAGCTCAAGGTCTAACACATCATTCGCCTTAGGATTCAATTCAACCCAAAAACATCACTTTTGACAAACTCCTCAGAAATGAAAAACAAACACATATTCCTGTTCCCCACGGGCTGGTAAGCCGAATTCTCGCTTGATTTTCGATTCCGAGCTTTCCCTGAAGAGCTAGCCCAAGGTCTAAAACAGCATTCGCGTTATTTCTCAATTCAGCCCAAAAACATCACTTTTGACAAACACCTCAGAAATGAAAAAGAAACAAATATTCCTGTTCCCCACGGGCTGGTAAGCCGAATTCTTGATTGATTTTCGATGACGAGCTTTTCCTGAAGAGCTAGCCCCAGGTCTAAAACAGCATTCGCGTTATATTTCAATTCAGCCCAAAAACATCACTTTTGACAAACACCTCAGAAATGAAAAAGAAACACATATTTCTGTTCCCCACGGGCTGGTAAGCCGAATTCTTGATTGATTTTCGATGACGAGCTTTTCCTGAAGAGCTAGCCCCAGGTCTAAAACAGCATTCGCGTTATATTTCAATTCAGCCCAAAAACATCACTTTTGATAAACACCTCAGAAATAAAAAAGAAACACATATTCCTGTTCCCCACGGGCTGGAAAGCCGAATTCTTGATTGATTTTCAATTCCGAGCTTTCCCTGAAGAGCTAGCCCAAGGTCTAACAGAGCATTTGCCTTAGGACTCAATTCAGCCCAAAAACATCACTTTTGAGAAACACCTCAGAAATGAAAAAGAAACACATATTCCTGTTCCCCACGGGCTGGAAAGCCGAATTCTCACTTGATTTTCAATTCCGAGCCTTCCCTGAAGAGCTAGCCCAAGGTCTAACACATCATTCGCCTTAGGATTCAATTCAACCCAAAAACATCACTTTTGAGAAACACCTCAGAAATGAAAAAGAAACACATATTCCTGTTCCCTACGGGCTGGAAAGCCGAATTCTCGCTTGATTTCCGATTCCGAGCTTTCCCTGAAGAGCTAGCCCAAGGTCTAACACAGCATTCACCTAAGTTCTCAATCCAGCCCAAAAACATCACTTTTGACAAAGAGCTCAGAAATGAAAAAGAAACACATATTTCTGTTCCCCATGGGTTGGTAAGCCGAATTCTCGCTTTAATTTCGATTCCGAGCCTTCCCTGAAGAGCTAGTCCAAGGTCTAAAACAGCATTCGCGTTATATCTGAATTCAGCCCAAAAACATCACTTTTGACAAAGAGCTCAGAAATGAAAAAGAAAAACATATTCCTGTTCCCCACGGGCTGGAAAGCCGAATTCTCGCTTGATTTTCGATTCCGAGCTTTCCCTGAAGAGCTAGCCCAAGGTCTAACAGAGCATTTGCCTTAGGACTCAATTCAGCCCAAAAACATCACTTTTGAGAAACACCTCAGAAATGAAAAAGAAACACATATTCCTGTTCCCCACGGGCTGGAAAGCCGAATTCTCGCTTGATTTTCGATTCCGAGCCTTCCCTGAAGAGCTAGCCCAAGGTCTAACACATCATTCGCCTTAGGATTCAATTCAACCCAAAAACATCACTTTTGACAAACACCTCAGAAATGAAAAAGAAACACATATTCCTGTTCCCCACGGGCTGGAAAGCCGAATACTCGCTTGATTTTCAATTTCGAGCTTTCCCTGAGGAGCTAGCCCAAGGTCTAAAACAGCATTTGCGTTATATCTGAATTCAGTCCAAAAACATCACTTTTGACAAACACCTCAGAAATGAAAAAGAAACACATATTCCTGTTCCCCATGGCCTGGAAATCCGAATTCTCGCTTGATTTTCGATTCCGAGCCTTCCCTGAAGAGCTAGCCCAAGGTCTAACACAGCATTCACCTAAGTTCCCAATTCAACCAAAAAACATCACTTTTGACAAACACCTCAGAAATGAAAAAGAAACACATATTCCTGTTCCCCATGGGCTGGAAAGCCGAATTCTCACTTGATTTTCGATTCTGAGCCTTCCCTGAAGAGCTAGCCCAAGGTCTAACACATCATTCGCCTTAGGATTCAATTCAGCCCAAAAACATCACTTTTGACAAACTCCTCAGAAATGAAAAGGAAACACATATTCCTGTTCCCCACGGGCTGGAAAGCCGAATTCTCACTTGATTTTCGATACCGAGCCTTCCCTGAAGAGCTAGCTCAAGGTCTAACACATCATTCGCCTTAGGATTCAATTCAACCCAAAAACATCACTTTTGACAAACTCCTCAGAAATGAAAAACAAACACATATTCCTGTTCACCACGGGCTGGAAAGCCGACTTCTCGCTTGATATTTGATTCCGAGCTTTCCCTGAAGAGCTAGCCCGAGGTCTAACACAGCATTCACCGAAGTTCTCAATTCAGCCCAAAAACATCACTTTTGACAAAGAGCTCAGATATGAAAAAGAAACACATATTCCTGTTCCCCACGGGCTGGAAAGGCGAATTCTTGCTTGATTTTCGATTCTGAGCTTTCCCTGAAGAGCTAGCCCAAGGTCTAAAACAGCATTCGCGTTACATCTCAATTTAGCCCAAAGACATCACTTTTGACAAACACCTGAGAAATGAAAAAGAAACACATATTCCTGTTCCCCACGGGCTGGTAAGCCGAATTCTCGCTTGATTTTCGATTCCGAGCTTTCCCTGAAGAGCTAGCCCAAGGTCTAAAACAGCATTCGCGTTATTTCTCAATTCAGCCCAAAAACATCACTTTTGACAAACACCTCAGAAATGAAAAAGAAACACATATTCCTGTTCCCCATGGGCTGGAAAGCTGAATTCTTGATTGATTTTCGATTCCGAGCTTTCCCTGAAGAGCTAGCCCAAGGTCTAACAGAGCATTTGCCTTAGGACTCAATTCAGCCCAAAAACATCACTTTTGACAAACTCCTCAGAAATGAAAAGGAAACACATATTCCTGTTCCCCACGGGCTGGAAAGCCGAATTCTCACTTGATTTTCGATACCGAGCCTTCCCTGAAGAGCTAGCTCAAGGTCTAACACATCATTCGCCTTAGGATTCAATTCAACCCAAAAACATCACTTTTGACAAACTCCTCAGAAATGAAAAACAAACACATATTCCTGTTCCCCACGGGCTGGTAAGCCGAATTCTCGCTTGATTTTCGATTCCGAGCTTTCCCTGAAGAGCTAGCCCAAGGTCTAAAACAGCATTCGCGTTATTTCTCAATTCAGCCCAAAAACATCACTTTTGACAAACACCTCAGAAATGAAAAAGAAACAAATATTCCTGTTCCCCACGGGCTGGTAAGCCGAATTCTTGATTGATTTTCGATGACGAGCTTTTCCTGAAGAGCTAGCCCCAGGTCTAAAACAGCATTCGCGTTATATTTCAATTCAGCCCAAAAACATCACTTTTGACAAACACCTCAGAAATGAAAAAGAAACACATATTTCTGTTCCCCACGGGCTGGTAAGCCGAATTCTTGATTGATTTTCGATGACGAGCTTTTCCTGAAGAGCTAGCCCCAGGTCTAAAACAGCATTCGCGTTATATTTCAATTCAGCCCAAAAACATCACTTTTGATAAACACCTCAGAAATAAAAAAGAAACACATATTCCTGTTCCCCACGGGCTGGGAAGCCGAATTCTTGATTGATTTTCAATTCCGAGCTTTCCCTGAAGAGCTAGCCCAAGGTCTAACAGAGCATTTGCCTTAGGACTCAATTCAGCCCAAAAACATCACTTTTGAGAAACACCTCAGAAATGAAAAAGAAACACATATTCCTGTTCCCCACGGGCTGGAAATCCGAATTCTCACTTGATTTTCAATTCCGAGCCTTCCCTGAAGAGCTAGCCCAAGGTCTAACACATCATTCGCCTTAGGATTCAATTCAACCCAAAAACATCACTTTTGAGAAACACCTCAGAAATGAAAAAGAAACACATATTCCTGTTCCCTACGGGCTGGAAAGCCGAATTCTCGCTTGATTTCCGATTCCGAGCTTTCCCTGAAGAGCTAGCCCAAGGTCTAACACAGCATTCACCTAAGTTCTCAATCCAGCCCAAAAACATCACTTTTGACAAAGAGCTCAGAAATGAAAAAGAAACACATATTTCTGTTCCCCATGGGTTGGTAAGCCGAATTCTCGCTTTAATTTCGATTCCGAGCCTTCCCTGAAGAGCTAGTCCAAGGTCTAAAACAGCATTCGCGTTATATCTGAATTCAGCCCAAAAACATCACTTTTGACAAAGAGCTCAGAAATGAAAAAGAAAAACATATTCCTGTTCCCCACGGGCTGGAAAGCCGAATTCTCGCTTGATTTTCGATTCCGAGCTTTCCCTGAAGAGCTAGCCCAAGGTCTAACAGAGCATTTGCCTTAGGACTCAATTCAGCCCAAAAACATCACTTTTGAGAAACACCTCAGAAATGAAAAAGAAACACATATTCCTGTTCCCCATGGCCTGGAAATCCGAATTCTCGCTTGATTTTCGATTCCGAGCCTTCCCTGAAGAGCTAGCCCAAGGTCTAACACAGCATTCACCTAAGTTCCCAATTCAACCAAAAAACATCACTTTTGACAAACACCTCAGAAATGAAAAAGAAACACATATTCCTGTTCCCCATGGGCTGGAAAGCCGAATTCTCACTTGATTTTCGATTCTGAGCCTTCCCTGAAGAGCTAGCCCAAGGTCTAACACATCATTCGCCTTAGGATTCAATTCAGCCCAAAAACATCACTTTTGACAAACTCCTCAGAAATGAAAAGGAAACACATATTCCTGTTCACCACGGGCTGGAAAGCCGACTTCTCGCTTGATATTTGATTCCGAGCTTTCCCTGAAGAGCTAGCCCGAGGTCTAACACAGCATTCACCGAAGTTCTCAATTCAGCCCAAAAACATCACTTTTGACAAAGAGCTCAGATATGAAAAAGAAACACATATTCCTGTTCCCCACGGGCTGGAAAGGCGAATTCTTGCTTGATTTTCGATTCTGAGCTTTCCCTGAAGAGCTAGCCCAAGGTCTAAAACAGCATTCGCGTTACATCTCAATTTAGCCCAAAGACATCACTTTTGACAAACACCTGAGAAATGAAAAAGAAACACATATTCCTGTTCCCCATGGGCTGGTAAGCCGAATTCTCTCTTGATTTTCGATTCCGAGCTTTCCCTGAAGAGCTAGCCCAAGGTCTAAAACAGCATTCGCGTTATTTCTCAATTCAGCCCAAAAACATCACTTTTGACAAACACCTCAGAAATGAAAAAGAAACACATATTCCTGTTCCCCATGGGCTGGAAAGCCGAATTCTTGATTGATTTTCGATTCCGAGCTTTCCCTGAAGAGCTAGCCCAAGGTCTAACAGAGCATTTGCCTTAGGACTCAATTCAGCCCAAAAACATCACTTTTGAGAAACACCTCAGAAATGAAAAAGAAACACATATTTCTGTTCCCCATGGGTTGGTAAGCCGAATTCTCGCTTTAATTTCGATTCCGAGCCTTCCCTGAAAAGCTAGTCCAAGGTCTAAAACAGCATTCGCGTTATATCTTAATTCAGCCCAAAAACATCACTTTTGAGAAACACCTCAGAAATGAAAAAGAAACACATATTCCTGTTCCCCACGGGCTGGAAAGCCAAATTCTTGCTTGATTTCCGATTACAAGCCTTCCCTGAAGAGCTAGCCCAAGGTCTAACACAGCATTCACCTAAGTTCTCAATTCAGCCCAAAAACATCACTTTTGACAAACACCTCAGAAATGAAAAAGAAACACATATTCCTGTTCCCCACGGGCTGGTAAGCCGAATTCTCGCTTGATTTTCGATTCCGAGCTTTCCCTGAAGAGCTAGCCCAAGGTCTAAAACAGCATTCGCGTTATTTCTCAATTCAGCCCAAAAACATCACTTTTGACAAACACCTCAGAAATGAAAAAGAAACACATATTCCTGTTCCCCACGGGCTGGTAAGCCGAATTCTTGATTGATTTTCGATGACGAGCTTTTCCTGAAGAGCTAGCCCCAGGTCTAAAACAGCATTCGCGTTATATTTCAATTCAGCCCAAAAACATCACTTTTGATAAACACCTCAGAAATAAAAGAGAAACACATATTCCTGTTCCCCACGGGCTGGAAAGCCGAATTCTTGATTGATTTTCGATTCCGAGCTTTCCCTGAAGAGCTAGCCCAAGGTCTAACAGAGCATTTGCCTTAGGACTCAATTCAGCCCAAAAACATCACTTTTGAGAAACACCTCAGAAATGAAAAAGAAACACATATTCCTGTTCCCCACGGGCTGGAAAGCCGAATTCTCACTTGATTTTCAATTCCGAGCCTTCCCTGAAGAGCTAGCCCAAGGTCTAACACATCATTCGCCTTAGGATTCAATTCAACCCAAAAACATCACTTTTGAGAAACACCTCAGAAATGAAAAAGAAACACATATTCCTGTTCCCTACGGGCTGGAAAGCTGAATTCTCGCTTGATTTCCGATTCCGAGCTTTCCCTGAAGAGCTAGCCCAAGGTCTAACACAGCATTCACCTAAGTTCTCAATCCAGCCCAAAAACATCACTTTTGACAAAGAGCTCAGAAATGAAAAAGAAACACATATTTCTGTTCCCCATGGGTTGGTAAGCCGAATTCTCGCTTTAATTTCGATTCCGAGCCTTCCCTGAAGAGCTAGTCCAAGGTCTAAAACAGCATTCGCGTTATATCTGAATTCAGCCCAAAAACTTCACTTTTGACAAAGAGCTCAGAAATGAAAAAGAAAAACATATTCCTGTTCCCCAAGGGCTGGAAAGCCGAATTCTCGCTTGATTTCCAATTCCGAGCTTTCCCTGAAGAGCTAGCCCAAGGTCTAACACAGCATTCACCTAAGTTCTCAATCCAGCCCAAAAACATCACTTTTGACAAAGAGCTCAGAAATGAAAAAGAAACACATATTCCTGTTCCCCACGGGATGGAAAGCCGAATTCTTGATTGATTTTCGATTCCGAGCTTTTCTTGAAGAGCTAGCCCCAGGTCTAAAACAGCATTCACGTTATATTTCAATTCAGCCCAAAAACATCACTTTTGATAAACACCTCAGAAATAAAAAAGAAACACATATTCCTGTTCCCCACGGGCTGGAAAGCCGAATTCTTGATTGATTTTCGATTCCGAGCTTTCCCTGAAGAGCTAGCCCAAGGTCTAACACAGCATTCGCCTTAGGACTCAATTCAGCCCAAAAACATCACTTTTGACAAACACCTCAGAAATGAAAAAGAAACACATATTTTTGTTCCCCACGGGCTGGTAAGCCGAATTCTCGCTTTAATTTCGATTCCGAGCCTTCCCTGAAGAGCTAGCCCAAGGTCTAAAACAGCATTCGCGTTATATCTCAATTCAGCCCAAAAACATCACTTTTGACAAAGAGCTCAGAAATGAAAAAGAAACACATATTCCTGTTCCCCACGGGATGGAAAGCAAAATTCTTGATTGATTTTCGATTCCGAGCTTTCCCTGAAGAGCTAGCCCAAGGTCTAAAAGAGCATTCGCGTTATATTTCAATTCAGCCCAAAAACATCACTTTTGACAAACACGTCAGAAATGAAAAAGAAACACATATTCCTGTTCCCCATGGGCTGGAAAGCCGAATTCTTGATTGATTTTCGATTCCGAGCTTTCCCTGAAGAGCTAGCCCAAGGTCTAACACAGCATTCACCTAAGTTCTCAATTCAGCCCAAAAACATCACTTTTGACAAACACCTCAGAAATGAAAAAGAAACACATATTCCTCTTCCCCACGGGCTGGTAAGCCGATCTCTTGCTTGATTTTCGATTCTGAGCTTTCCCTGAAGAGCTAGCCCAAGGTCTAAAAGAGCATTCGCGTTATATTTCAATTCAGCCCAAAAACATCACTTTTGACAAACACCTCAGAAATAAAAAAAGAAACACATATTCCTGTTCCCCACGGGCTGGAAAGCCGAATTCTCGCTTGATTTCCGATTACGAGCCTTCCGTGAAGAGCTAGCCCAAGGTCTAACACAGCATTCACCTAAGTTCCCAATTCAACCAAAAAACATCACTTATGACAAACACCTCAGAAATGAAAAAGAAACACATATTCCTGTTCCCCAAGGGCTGGAAAGCCGAATTCTCGCTTGATTTTCGATTCTGAGCCTTCCCTGAAGAGCTAGCCCAAGGTCTAACACAGCATTCACCTAAGTTCCCAATTCAACCCAAAAACATCACTTTTGACAAACACCTCAGAAATGAAAAAGAAACACATATTCCTGTTCCCCACGGCCTGGAAATCCGAATTCTCACTTAATTTTCGATTCCGAGCTTTCCCTGAAGAGCTAGCCCAAGGTCTAAAACAGCATTCGCGTTATATTTCAATTCAGCCCAAAAACATCACTTTTGACAAACACCACAGAAATGAAAAGGAAACACATATTCCTGTTCCCCACGGGCTGGAAAGCCGAATTCTCGCTTGATTTTCGATTCCGAGCCTTCCCTGAAGAGCTAGCCCAAGGTCTAACACATCATTCACCTTAGGATTCAATTCAACCCAAAAACATCACTTTTGACAAACACCTCAGAAATGAAAAAGAAACACATATTCCTGTTCCCCACGGGCTGGAAAGCCGAATTCTTGCTTGATTTCCGATTACGAGCCTTCCCTGAAGAGCTAGCCCAAGGTCTAACACAGCATTCACCTAAGTTCTCAATTCAGCCCAAAAACATCACTTTTGACAAACACCTCAGAAATGAAAAAGAAACACATATTCCTGTTCCCCACGGGCTGGTAAGCCGAATTCTCGCTTGATTTTCGATTCCGAGCTTTCCCTGAAGAGCTAGCCCAAGGTCTAAAACAGCATTCGCGTTATATTTCAATTCAGCCCAAAAACATCACTTTTGATAAACACCTCAGAAATAAAAAAGAAACACATATTCCTGTTCCCCACGGGCTGGAAAGCCGAATTCTTGATTGATTTTCGATTCCGAGCTTTCCCTGAAGAGCTAGCCCAAGGTCTAACAGAGCATTTGCCTTAGGACTCAATTCAGCCCAAAAACATCACTTTTGAGAAACACCTCAGAAATGAAAAAGAAACACATATTCCTGTTCCCTACGGGCTGGAAAGCCGAATTCTCACTTGATTTCCGATTCCGAGCTTTCCCTGAAGAGCTAGCCGAAGGTCTAACACAGCATTCACCTAAGTTCTCAATCCAGCCCAAAAACATCACTTTTGACAAAGAGCTCAGAAATGAAAAAGAAACACATATTCCTGTTCCCCACGGGCTGGAAAGCCGAATACTCGCTTGATTTTCGATTTCGAGCTTTCCCTGAAGAGCTAGCCCAAGGTCTAAAACAGCATTCGCGTTATATCTGAATTCAGTCCAAAAACATCACTTTTGACAAACACCTCAGAAATGAAAAAGAAACACATATTCCTGTTCCCCATGGCCTGGAAATCCGAATTCTCGCTTGATTTTCGATTCCGAGCCTTCCCTGAAGAGCTAGCCCAAGGTCTAACACAGCATTCACCTAAGTTCCCAATTCAACCAAAAAACATCACTTTTGACAAACAGCTCAGAAATGAAAAAGAAACACATATTCCTGTTCCCCACGGGCTGGTAAGCCGAATTCTCGCTTGATTTTCGATTCCGAGCTTTCCCTGAAGAGCTAGCCCAAGGTCTAAAACAGCATTCGCGTTATTTCTCAATTCAGCCCAAAAACATCACTTTTGACAATCACCTCAGAAATGAAAAAGAAACACATATTCCTGTTCCCCACGGCGTGGAAATCCGAATTCTCGCTTAATTTTCGATTCCGAGCTTTCCCTGAAGAGCTAGCCCAAGGTCTAAAACAGCATTCGCATTATATTTCAATTCAGCCCAAAAACATCACTTTTGACAAACACCTCAGAAATGAAAAAGAAACACATATTCCTGTTCCCCACGGGCTGGAAAGCCGAATTCTCACTTGATTTTCAATTCCGAGCCTTCCCTGAAGAGCTAGCCCAAGGTCTAACACATCATTCGCCTTAGGATTCAATTCAACCCAAAAACATCACTTTTGACAAACACCTCAGAAATGAAAAAGAAACACATATTCCTGTTCCCTACGGGCTGGAAAGCCGAATTCTCGCTTGATTTCCGATTCCGAGCTTTCCCTGAAGAGCTAGCCCAAGGTCTAAAACAGCATTCGCGTTAATCTGAATTCAGCCCAAAAACATCACTTTTGACAAACACCTCAGAAATGAAAAAGAAACACATATTCCTGTTCCCCACGGGCTGGTAAGCCGAATACTCGCTTGATTTTCAATTTCGAGCTTTCCCTGAAGAGCTAGCCCAAGGTCTAAAACAGCATTCGCGTTATATCTGAATTCAGTCCAAAAACATCACTTTTGACAAACACCTCAGAAATGAAAAAGAAACACATATTCCTGTTCCCCATGGCCTGGAAATCCGAATTCTCGCTTGATTTTCGATTCCGAGCCTTCCCTGAAGAGCTAGCCCAAGGTCTAACACAGCATTCACCTAAGTTCCCAATTCAACCAAAAAACATCACTTTTGACAAACACCTCAGAAATGAAAAAGAAACACATATTCCTGTTCCCCATGGGCTGGAAAGCCGAATTCTCACTTGATTTTCGATTCTGAGCCTTCCCAGAAGAGCTAGCCGAAGGTCTAACACAGCATTCGCCTTAGGATTCAATTCAACCCAAAAACATCACTTTTGACAAACACCTCAGAAATGAAAAAGAAACACATATTCCTGTTCCCCACGGGCTGGAAAGCCGAATACTCGCTTGATTTTCGATTTCGAGCTTTCCCTGAGGAGCTAGCCCAAGGTCTAAAACAGCATTCGCGTTATATCTGAATTCAGTCCAAAAACATCACTTTTGACAAACACCTCAGAAATGAAAAAGAAACACATATTCCTGTTCCCCATGGCCTGGAAATCCGAATTCTCGCTTGATTTTCGATTCCGAGCCTTCCCTGAACAGCTAGCCCAAGGTCTAACATAGCATTCACCTAAGTTCCCAATTCAACCAAAAAACATCACTTTTGACAAACACCTCAGAAATGAAAAAGAAACACATATTCCTGTTCCCCATGGGCTGGAAAGCCGAATTCTCACTTGATTTTCGATTCTGAGCCTTCCCTGAAGAGCTAGCCCAAGGTCTAACACATCATTCGCCTTAGGATTCAATTCAGCCCAAAAACATCACTTTTGACAAACTCCTCAGAAATGAAAAGGAAACACATATTCCTGTTCCCCACGGGCTGGAAAGCCGAATTCTCACTTGATTTTCGATACCGAGCCTTCCCTGAAGAGCTAGCTCAAGGTCTAACACATCATTCGCCTTAGGATTCAATTCAACCCAAAAACATCACTTTTGACAAACTCCTCAGAAATGAAAAACAAACACATATTCCTGTTCACCACGGGCTGGAAAGCCGACTTCTCGCTTGATATTTGATTCCGAGCTTTCCCTGAAGAGCTAGCCCAAGGTCTAACACAGCATTCACCGAAGTTCTCAATTCAGCCCAAAAACATCACTTTTGACAAAGAGCTCAGATATGAAAAAGAAACACATATTCCTGTTCCCCACGGGCTGGAAAGGCGAATTCTTGCTTGATTTTCGATTCTGAGCTTTCCCTGAAGAGCTAGCCCAAGGTCTAAAACAGCATTCGCGTTATATCTCAATTTAGCCCAAAGACATCACTTTTGACAAACACCTGAGAAATGAAAAAGAAACACATATTCCTGTTCCCCACGGGCTGGTAAGCGAATTCTCGCTTGATTTTCCATTCCGAGCCTACCCTGAAGAGCTAGCCCAAGGTCTAAAACAGCATTCGCGTTATTTCTCAATTCAGTCCAAAAACATCACTTTTGACAAACACCTCAGAAATGAAAAAGAAACACATATTCCTGTTCCCCATGGCCTGGAAATCCGAATTCTCACTTGATTTTCGATTCTGAGCCTTCCCTGAAGAGCTAGCCCAAGGTCTAACACATCATTCGCCTTAGGATTCAATTCAGCCCAAAAACATCACTTTTGACAAACTCCTCAGAAATGAAAAGGAAACACATATTCCTGTTCCCCACGGGCTGGAAAGCCGAATTCTTGCTTGATTTTCGATTCCGAGCCTTCCCTGAAGAGCTAGCCCAAGGTCTAACACAGCATTCACCTAAGTTCCCAATTCAACCCAAAAACATCACTTTTGACAAACACCTCAGAAATGAAAAAGAAACACATATTCCTGTTCCCCACGGCCTGGAAATCCGAATTCTCGCTTAATTTTCGATTCCGAGCTTTCCCTGAAGAGCTAGCCCAAGGTCTAAAACAGCATTCGCGTTATATTTAAATTCAGCCCAAAAACATCACTTTTGACAAACACCACAGAAATGAAAAGGAAACACATATTCCTGTTCCCCACGGGCTGGAAAGCCGAATTCTCGCTTCATTTTCGATTCCGAGCCTTCCCTGAAGAGCTAGCCCAAGGTCTAACACATCATTCACCTTAGGATTCAATTCAACCCAAAAACATCACTTTTGACAAACACCTCAGAAATGAAAAAGAAACACATATTCCTGTTCCCCACGGGCTGGAAAGCCGAATTCTTGCTTGATTTCCGATTACGAGCCTTCCCTGAAGAGCTAGCCCAAGGTCTAACACAGCATTCCCCTAAGTTCTCAATTCAGCCCAAAAACATCACTTTTGACAAACACCTCAGAAATGAAAAAGAAACACATATTCCTGTTCCCCACGGGCTGGTAAGCCGAATTCTCGCTTGATTTTCGATTCCGAGCTTTCCCTGAAGAGCTAGCCCAAGGTCTAAAACAGCATTCGCGTTATTTCTCAATTCAGCCCAAAAACATCACTTTTGACAAACACCTCAGAAATGAAAAAGAAACAAATATTCCTGTTCCCCACGGGCTGGTAAGCCGAATTCTTGATTGATTTTCGATGACGAGCTTTTCCTGAAGAGCTAGCCCCAGGTCTAAAACAGCATTCGCGTTATATTTCAATTCAGCCCAAAAACATCACTTTTGACAAACACCTCAGAAATGAAAAAGAAACACATATTTCTGTTCCCCACGGGCTGGTAAGCCGAATTCTTGATTGATTTTCGATGACGAGCTTTTCCTGAAGAGCTAGCCCCAGGTCTAAAACAGCATTCGCGTTATATTTCAATTCAGCCCAAAAACATCACTTTTGATAAACACCTCAGAAATAAAAAAGAAACACATATTCCTGTTCCCCACGGGCTGGAAAGCCGAATTCTTGATTGATTTTCAATTCCGAGCTTTCCCTGAAGAGCTAGCCCAAGGTCTAACAGAGCATTTGCCTTAGGACTCAATTCAGCCCAAAAACATCACTTTTGAGAAACACCTCAGAAATGAAAAAGAAACACATATTCCTGTTCCCCACGGGCTGGAAAGCCGAATTCTCACTTGATTTTCAATTCCGAGCCTTCCCTGAAGAGCTAGCCCAAGGTCTAACACATCATTCGCCTTAGGATTCAATTCAACCCAAAAACATCACTTTTGAGAAACACCTCAGAAATGAAAAAGAAACACATATTCCTGTTCCCTACGGGCTGGAAAGCCGAATTCTCGCTTGATTTCCGATTCCGAGCTTTCCCTGAAGAGCTAGCCCAAGGTCTAACACAGCATTCACCTAAGTTCTCAATCCAGCCCAAAAACATCACTTTTGACAAAGAGCTCAGAAATGAAAAAGAAACACATATTTCTGTTCCCCATGGGTTGGTAAGCCGAATTCTCGCTTTAATTTCGATTCCGAGCCTTCCCTGAAGAGCTAGCCCAAGGTCTAACACAGCATTCACCTAAGTTCCCAATTCAACCAAAAAACATCACTTTTGACAAACACCTCAGAAATGAAAAAGAAACACATATTCCTGTTCCCCATGGGCTGGAATTCTCACTTGATTTTCGATTCTGAGCCTTCCCAGAAGAGCTAGCCGAAGGTCTAACACAGCATTCGCCTTAGGATTCAATTCAACCCAAAAACATCACTTTGACAAACACCTCAGAAATGAAAAAGAAACACATATTCCTGTTCCCCATGGGCTGGAAAGCCGAATACTCGCTTGATTTTCGATTTCGAGCTTTCCCTGAAGAGCTAGCCCAAGGTCTAAAACAGCATTCGCGTTATATCTGAATTCAGTCCAAAAACATCACTTTTGACAAACACCTCAGAAATGAAAAAGAAACACATATTCCTGTTCCCCATGGCCTGGAAATCCGAATTCTCGCTTGATTTTCGATTCCGAGCCTTCCCTGAAGAGCTAGCCCAAGGTCTAACACAGCATTCACCTAAGTTCCCAATTCAACCAAAAAACATCACTTTTGACAAACAGCTCAGAAATGAAAAAGAAACACATATTCCTGTTCCCCACGGGCTGGTAAGCCGAATTCTCGCTTGATTTTCGATTCCGAGCTTTCCCTGAAGAGCTAGCCCAAGGTCTAAAACAGCATTCGCGTTATTTCTCAATTCAGCCCAAAAACATCACTTTTGACAATCACCTCAGAAATGAAAAAGAAACACATATTCCTGTTCCCCACGGCGTGGAAATCCGAATTCTCGCTTAATTTTCGATTCCGAGCTTTCCCTGAAGAGCTAGCCCAAGGTCTAAAACAGCATTCGCGTTATATTTCAATTCAGCCCAAAAACATCACTTTTGACAAACACCTCAGAAATGAAAAAGAAACACATATTCCTGTTCCCCACGGGCTGGAAAGCCGAATTCTCACTTGATTTTCAATTCCGAGCCTTCCCTGAAGAGCTAGCCCAAGGTCTAACACATCATTCGCCTTAGGATTCAATTCAACCCAAAAACATCACTTTTGAGAAACACCTCAGAAATGAAAAAGAAACACATATTCCTGTTCCCTACGGGCTGGAAAGCCGAATTCTCGCTTGATTTCCGATTCCGAGCTTTCCCTGAAGAGCTAGCCCAAGGTCTAAAACAGCATTCGCGTTAATCTGAATTCAGCCCAAAAACATCACTTTTGACAAACACCTCAGAAATGAAAAAGAAACACATATTCCTGTTCCCCACGGGCTGGTAAGTCGAATACTCGCTTGATTTTCAATTTCGAGCTTTCCCTGAAGAGCTAGCCCAAGGTCTAAAACAGCATTCGCGTTATATCTGAATTCAGTCCAAAAACATCACTTTTGACAAACACCTCAGAAATGAAAAAGAAACACATATTCCTGTTCCCCATGGCCTGGAAATCCGAATTCTCGCTTGATTTTCGATTCCGAGCCTTCCCTGAAGAGCTAGCCCAAGGTCTAACACAGCATTCACCTAAGTTCCCAATTCAACCAAAAAACATCACTTTTGACAAACACCTCAGAAATGAAAAAGAAACACATATTCCTGTTCCCCATGGGCTGGAAAGCCGAATTCTCACTTGATTTTCGATTCTGAGCCTTCCCTGAAGAGCTAGCCCAAGGTCTAACACAGCATTCACCTAAGTTCCCAATTCAACCAAAAAACATCACTTTTGACAAACAGCTCAGAAATGAAAAAGAAACACATATTCCTGTTCCCCACGGGCTGGTAAGCCGAATTCTCGCTTGATTTTCGATTCCGAGCTTTCCCTGAAGAGCTAGCCCAAGGTCTAAAACAGCATTCGCGTTATTTCTCAATTCAGCCCAAAAACATCACTTTTGACAATCACCTCAGAAATGAAAAAGAAACACATATTCCTGTTCCCCACGGCGTGGAAATCCGAATTCTCGCTTAATTTTCGATTCCGAGCTTTCCCTGAAGAGCTAGCCCAAGGTCTAAAACAGCATTCGCATTATATTTCAATTCAGCCCAAAAACATCACTTTTGACAAACACCTCAGAAATGAAAAAGAAACACATATTCCTGTTCCCCACGGGCTGGAAAGCCGAATTCTCACTTGATTTTCAATTCCGAGCCTTCCCTGAAGAGCTAGCCCAAGGTCTAACACATCATTCGCCTTAGGATTCAATTCAACCCAAAAACATCACTTTTGACAACACCTCAGAAATGAAAAAGAAACACATATTCCTGTTCCCTACGGGCTGGAAAGCCGAATTCTCGCTTGATTTCCGATTCCGAGCTTTCCCTGAAGAGCTAGCCCAAGGTCTAAAACAGCATTCGCGTTAATCTGAATTCAGCCCAAAAACATCACTTTTGACAAACACCTCAGAAATGAAAAAGAAACACATATTCCTGTTCCCCACGGGCTGGTAAGCCGAATACTCGCTTGATTTTCAATTTCGAGCTTTCCCTGAAGAGCTAGCCCAAGGTCTAAAACAGCATTCGCGTTATATCTGAATTCAGTCCAAAAACATCACTTTTGACAAACACCTCAGAAATGAAAAAGAAACACATATTCCTGTTCCCCATGGCCTGGAAATCCGAATTCTCGCTTGATTTTCGATTCCGAGCCTTCCCTGAAGAGCTAGCCCAAGGTCTAACACAGCATTCACCTAAGTTCCCAATTCAACCAAAAAACATCACTTTTGACAAACACCTCAGAAATGAAAAAGAAACACATATTCCTGTTCCCCATGGGCTGGAAAGCCGAATTCTCACTTGATTTTCGATTCTGAGCCTTCCCAGAAGAGCTAGCCGAAGGTCTAACACAGCATTCGCCTTAGGATTCAATTCAACCCAAAAACATCACTTTTGACAAACACCTCAGAAATGAAAAAGAAACACATATTCCTGTTCCCCACGGGCTGGAAAGCCGAATACTCGCTTGATTTTCGATTTCGAGCTTTCCCTGAGGAGCTAGCCCAAGGTCTAAAACAGCATTCGCGTTATATCTGAATTCAGTCCAAAAACATCACTTTTGACAAACACCTCAGAAATGAAAAAGAAACACATATTCCTGTTCCCCATGGCCTGGAAATCCGAATTCTCGCTTGATTTTCGATTCCGAGCCTTCCCTGAACAGCTAGCCCAAGGTCTAACATAGCATTCACCTAAGTTCCCAATTCAACCAAAAAACATCACTTTTGACAAACACCTCAGAAATGAAAAAGAAACACATATTCCTGTTCCCCATGGGCTGGAAAGCCGAATTCTCACTTGATTTTCGATTCTGAGCCTTCCCTGAAGAGCTAGCCCAAGGTCTAACACATCATTCGCCTTAGGATTCAATTCAGCCCAAAAACATCACTTTTGACAAACTCCTCAGAAATGAAAAGGAAACACATATTCCTGTTCCCCACGGGCTGGAAAGCCGAATTCTCACTTGATTTTCGATACCGAGCCTTCCCTGAAGAGCTAGCTCAAGGTCTAACACATCATTCGCCTTAGGATTCAATTCAACCCAAAAACATCACTTTTGACAAACTCCTCAGAAATGAAAAACAAACACATATTCCTGTTCACCACGGGCTGGAAAGCCGACTTCTCGCTTGATATTTGATTCCGAGCTTTCCCTGAAGAGCTAGCCCAAGGTCTAACACAGCATTCACCGAAGTTCTCAATTCAGCCCAAAAACATCACTTTTGACAAAGAGCTCAGATATGAAAAAGAAACACATATTCCTGTTCCCCACGGGCTGGAAAGGCGAATTCTTGCTTGATTTTCGATTCTGAGCTTTCCCTGAAGAGCTAGCCCAAGGTCTAAAACAGCATTCGCGTTATATCTCAATTTAGCCCAAAGACATCACTTTTGACAAACACCTGAGAAATGAAAAAGAAACACATATTCCTGTTCCCCACGGGCTGGTAAGCGAATTCTCGCTTGATTTTCCATTCCGAGCCTACCCTGAAGAGCTAGCCCAAGGTCTAAAACAGCATTCGCGTTATTTCTCAATTCAGTCCAAAAACATCACTTTTGACAAACACCTCAGAAATGAAAAAGAAACACATATTCCTGTTCCCCATGGCCTGGAAATCCGAATTCTCACTTGATTTTCGATTCTGAGCCTTCCCTGAAGAGCTAGCCCAAGGTCTAACACATCATTCGCCTTAGGATTCAATTCAGCCCAAAAACATCACTTTTGACAAACTCCTCAGAAATGAAAAGGAAACACATATTCCTGTTCCCCACGGGCTGGAAAGCCGAATTCTTGCTTGATTTTCGATTCCGAGCCTTCCCTGAAGAGCTAGCCCAAGGTCTAACACAGCATTCACCTAAGTTCCCAATTCAACCCAAAAACATCACTTTTGACAAACACCTCAGAAATGAAAAAGAAACACATATTCCTGTTCCCCACGGCCTGGAAATCCGAATTCTCGCTTAATTTTCGATTCCGAGCTTTCCCTGAAGAGCTAGCCCAAGGTCTAAAACAGCATTCGCGTTATATTTAAATTCAGCCCAAAAACATCACTTTTGACAAACACCACAGAAATGAAAAGGAAACACATATTCCTGTTCCCCACGGGCTGGAAAGCCGAATTCTCGCTTCATTTTCGATTCCGAGCCTTCCCTGAAGAGCTAGCCCAAGGTCTAACACATCATTCACCTTAGGATTCAATTCAACCCAAAAACATCACTTTTGACAAACACCTCAGAAATGAAAAAGAAACACATATTCCTGTTCCCCACGGGCTGGAAAGCCGAATTCTTGCTTGATTTCCGATTACGAGCCTTCCCTGAAGAGCTAGCCCAAGGTCTAACACAGCATTCCCCTAAGTTCTCAATTCAGCCCAAAAACATCACTTTTGACAAACACCTCAGAAATGAAAAAGAAACACATATTCCTGTTCCCCACGGGCTGGTAAGCCGAATTCTCGCTTGATTTTCGATTCCGAGCTTTCCCTGAAGAGCTAGCCCAAGGTCTAAAACAGCATTCGCGTTATTTCTCAATTCAGCCCAAAAACATCACTTTTGACAAACACCTCAGAAATGAAAAAGAAACAAATATTCCTGTTCCCCACGGGCTGGTAAGCCGAATTCTTGATTGATTTTCGATGACGAGCTTTTCCTGAAGAGCTAGCCCCAGGTCTAAAACAGCATTCGCGTTATATTTCAATTCAGCCCAAAAACATCACTTTTGACAAACACCTCAGAAATGAAAAAGAAACACATATTTCTGTTCCCCACGGGCTGGTAAGCCGAATTCTTGATTGATTTTCGATGACGAGCTTTTCCTGAAGAGCTAGCCCCAGGTCTAAAACAGCATTCGCGTTATATTTCAATTCAGCCCAAAAACATCACTTTTGATAAACACCTCAGAAATAAAAAAGAAACACATATTCCTGTTCCCCACGGGCTGGAAAGCCGAATTCTTGATTGATTTTCAATTCCGAGCTTTCCCTGAAGAGCTAGCCCAAGGTCTAACAGAGCATTTGCCTTAGGACTCAATTCAGCCCAAAAACATCACTTTTGAGAAACACCTCAGAAATGAAAAAGAAACACATATTCCTGTTCCCCACGGGCTGGAAAGCCGAATTCTCACTTGATTTTCAATTCCGAGCCTTCCCTGAAGAGCTAGCCCAAGGTCTAACACATCATTCGCCTTAGGATTCAATTCAACCCAAAAACATCACTTTTGAGAAACACCTCAGAAATGAAAAAGAAACACATATTCCTGTTCCCTACGGGCTGGAAAGCCGAATTCTCGCTTGATTTCCGATTCCGAGCTTTCCCTGAAGAGCTAGCCCAAGGTCTAACACAGCATTCACCTAAGTTCTCAATCCAGCCCAAAAACATCACTTTTGACAAAGAGCTCAGAAATGAAAAAGAAACACATATTTCTGTTCCCCATGGGTTGGTAAGCCGAATTCTCGCTTTAATTTCGATTCCGAGCCTTCCCTGAAGAGCTAGCCCAAGGTCTAACACAGCATTCACCTAAGTTCCCAATTCAACCAAAAAACATCACTTTTGACAAACACCTCAGAAATGAAAAAGAAACACATATTCCTGTTCCCCATGGGCTGGAAAGCCGAATTCTCACTTGATTTTCGATTCTGAGCCTTCCCAGAAGAGCTAGCCGAAGGTCTAACACAGCATTCGCCTTAGGATTCAATTCAACCCAAAAACATCACTTTTGACAAACACCTCAGAAATGAAAAAGAAACACATATTCCTGTTCCCCATGGGCTGGAAAGCCGAATACTCGCTTGATTTTCGATTTCGAGCTTTCCCTGAAGAGCTAGCCCAAGGTCTAAAACAGCATTCGCGTTATATCTGAATTCAGTCCAAAAACATCACTTTTGACAAACACCTCAGAAATGAAAAAGAAACACATATTCCTGTTCCCCATGGCCTGGAAATCCGAATTCTCGCTTGATTTTCGATTCCGAGCCTTCCCTGAAGAGCTAGCCCAAGGTCTAACACAGCATTCACCTAAGTTCCCAATTCAACCAAAAAACATCACTTTTGACAAACAGCTCAGAAATGAAAAAGAAACACATATTCCTGTTCCCCACGGGCTGGTAAGCCGAATTCTCGCTTGATTTTCGATTCCGAGCTTTCCCTGAAGAGCTAGCCCAAGGTCTAAAACAGCATTCGCGTTATTTCTCAATTCAGCCCAAAAACATCACTTTTGACAATCACCTCAGAAATGAAAAAGAAACACATATTCCTGTTCCCCACGGCGTGGAAATCCGAATTCTCGCTTAATTTTCGATTCCGAGCTTTCCCTGAAGAGCTAGCCCAAGGTCTAAAACAGCATTCGCGTTATATTTCAATTCAGCCCAAAAACATCACTTTTGACAAACACCTCAGAAATGAAAAAGAAACACATATTCCTGTTCCCCACGGGCTGGAAAGCCGAATTCTCACTTGATTTTCAATTCCGAGCCTTCCCTGAAGAGCTAGCCCAAGGTCTAACACATCATTCGCCTTAGGATTCAATTCAACCCAAAAACATCACTTTTGAGAAACACCTCAGAAATGAAAAAGAAACACATATTCCTGTTCCCTACGGGCTGGAAAGCCGAATTCTCGCTTGATTTCCGATTCCGAGCTTTCCCTGAAGAGCTAGCCCAAGGTCTAAAACAGCATTCGCGTTAATCTGAATTCAGCCCAAAAACATCACTTTTGACAAACACCTCAGAAATGAAAAAGAAACACATATTCCTGTTCCCCACGGGCTGGTAAGTCGAATACTCGCTTGATTTTCAATTTCGAGCTTTCCCTGAAGAGCTAGCCCAAGGTCTAAAACAGCATTCGCGTTATATCTGAATTCAGTCCAAAAACATCACTTTTGACAAACACCTCAGAAATGAAAAAGAAACACATATTCCTGTTCCCCATGGCCTGGAAATCCGAATTCTCGCTTGATTTTCGATTCCGAGCCTTCCCTGAAGAGCTAGCCCAAGGTCTAACACAGCATTCACCTAAGTTCCCAATTCAACCAAAAAACATCACTTTTGACAAACACCTCAGAAATGAAAAAGAAACACATATTCCTGTTCCCCATGGGCTGGAAAGCCGAATTCTCACTTGATTTTCGATTCTGAGCCTTCCCAGAAGAGCTAGCCGAAGGTCTAACACAGCATTCGCCTTAGGATTCAATTCAACCCAAAAACATCACTTTTGACAAACACCTCAGAAATGAAAAAGAAACACATATTCCTGTTCCCCACGGGCTGGAAAGCCGAATACTCGCTTGATTTTCGATTTCGAGCTTTCCCTGAGGAGCTAGCCCAAGGTCTAAAACAGCATTCGCGTTATATCTGAATTCAGTCCAAAAACATCACTTTTGACAAACACCTCAGAAATGAAAAAGAAACACATATTCCTGTTCCCCATGGCCTGGAAATCCGAATTCTCGCTTGATTTTCGATTCCGAGCCTTCCCTGAAGAGCTAGCCCAAGGTCTAACACAGCATTCACCTAAGTTCCCAATTCAACCAAAAAACATCACTTTTGACAAACACCTCAGAAATGAAAAAGAAACACATATTCCTGTTCCCCATGGGCTGGAAAGCCGAATTCTCACTTGATTTTCGATTCTGAGCCTTCCCTGAAGAGCAACCCAAGGTCTAACACATCATTCGCCTTAGGATTCAATTCAGCCCAAAAACATCACTTTTGACAAACTCCTCAGAAATGAAAAGGAAACACATATTCCTGTTCCCCACGGGCTGGAAAGCCGAATTCTCACTTGATTTTCGATACCGAGCCTTCCCTGAAGAGCTAGCTCAAGGTCTAACACATCATTCGCCTTAGGATTCAATTCAACCCAAAAACATCACTTTTGACAAACTCCTCAGAAATGAAAAACAAACACATATTCCTGTTCACCACGGGCTGGAAAGCCGACTTCTCGCTTGATATTTGATTCCGAGCTTTCCCTGAAGAGCTAGCCCGAGGTCTAACACAGCATTCACCGAAGTTCTCAATTCAGCCCAAAAACATCACTTTTGACAAAGAGCTCAGATATGAAAAAGAAACACATATTCCTGTTCCCCACGGGCTGGAAAGGCGAATTCTTGCTTGATTTTCGATTCTGAGCTTTCCCTGAAGAGCTAGCCCAAGGTCTAAAACAGCATTCGCGTTATATCTCAATTTAGCCCAAAGACATCACTTTTGACAAACACCTGAGAAATGAAAAAGAAACACATATTCCTGTTCCCCACGGGCTGGTAAGCGAATTCTCGCTTGATTTTCCATTCCGAGCCTACCCTGAAGAGCTAGCCCAAGGTCTAAAACAGCATTCGCGTTATTTCTCAATTCAGTCCAAAAACATCACTTTTGACAAACACCTCAGAAATGAAAAAGAAACACATATTCCTGTTCCCCATGGCCTGGAAATCCGAATTCTCACTTGATTTTCGATTCTGAGCCTTCCCTGAAGAGCTAGCCCAAGGTCTAACACATCATTCGCCTTAGGATTCAATTCAGCCCAAAAACATCACTTTTGACAAACTCCTCAGAAATGAAAAGGAAACACATATTCCTGTTCCCCACGGGCTGGAAAGCCGAATTCTTGCTTGATTTTCGATTCCGAGCCTTCCCTGAAGAGCTAGCCCAAGGTCTAACACAGCATTCACCTAAGTTCCCAATTCAACCCAAAAACATCACTTTTGACAAACACCTCAGAAATGAAAAAGAAACACATATTCCTGTTCCACACGGCCTGGAAATCCGAATTCTCGCTTAATTTTCGATTCCGAGCTTTGAATTTTCAATTCCGAGCTTTGAATTTTCAATTCAATTTCGATTCAATTCAACCCAAAAACATCACTTTTGACAAACACCTCAGAAATGAAAAAGAAACACATATTCCTGTTCCCCATGGGCTGGAAAGCCGAATACTCGCTTGATTTTCGATTTCGAGCTTTCCCTGAAGAGCTAGCCCAAGGTCTAAAACAGCATTCGCGTTATATCTGAATTCAGTCCAAAAACATCACTTTTGACAAACACCTCAGAAATGAAAAAGAAACACATATTCCTGTTCCCCATGGCCTGGAAATCCGAATTCTCGCTTGATTTTCGATTCCGAGCCTTCCCTGAAGAGCTAGCCCAAGGTCTAACACAGCATTCACCTAAGTTCCCAATTCAACCAAAAAACATCACTTTTGACAAACAGCTCAGAAATGAAAAAGAAACACATATTCCTGTTCCCCACGGGCTGGTAAGCCGAATTCTCGCTTGATTTTCGATTCCGAGCTTTCCCTGAAGAGCTAGCCCAAGGTCTAAAACAGCATTCGCGTTATTTCTCAATTCAGCCCAAAAACATCACTTTTGACAATCACCTCAGAAATGAAAAAGAAACACATATTCCTGTTCCCCACGGCGTGGAAATCCGAAGGTCTAAAACAGCATTCGCGTTATATTTCAATTCAGCCCAAAAACATCACTTTTGACAAACACCTCAGAAATGAAAAAGAAACACATATTCCTGTTCCCCACGGGCTGGAAAGCCGAATTCTCACTTGATTTTCAATTCCGAGCCTTCCCTGAAGAGCTAGCCCAAGGTCTAACACATCATTCGCCTTAGGATTCAATTCAACCCAAAAACATCACTTTTGAGAAACACCTCAGAAATGAAAAAGAAACACATATTCCTGTTCCCTACGGGCTGGAAAGCCGAATTCTCGCTTGATTTCCGATTCCGAGCTTTCCCTGAAGAGCTAGCCCAAGGTCTAAAACAGCATTCGCGTTAATCTGAATTCAGCCCAAAAACATCACTTTTGACAAACACCTCAGAAATGAAAAAGAAACACATATTCCTGTTCCCCACGGGCTGGTAAGTCGAATACTCGCTTGATTTTCAATTTCGAGCTTTCCCTGAAGAGCTAGCCCAAGGTCTAAAACAGCATTCGCGTTATATCTGAATTCAGTCCAAAAACATCACTTTTGACAAACACCTCAGAAATGAAAAAGAAACACATATTCCTGTTCCCCATGGCCTGGAAATCCGAATTCTCGCTTGATTTTCGATTCCGAGCCTTCCCTGAAGAGCTAGCCCAAGGTCTAACACAGCATTCACCTAAGTTCCCAATTCAACCAAAAAACATCACTTTTGACAAACACCTCAGAAATGAAAAAGAAACACATATTCCTGTTCCCCATGGGCTGGAAAGCCGAATTCTCACTTGATTTTCGATTCTGAGCCTTCCCAGAAGAGCTAGCCGAAGGTCTAACACAGCATTCGCCTTAGGATTCAATTCAACCCAAAAACATCACTTTTGACAAACACCTCAGAAATGAAAAAGAAACACATATTCCTGTTCCCCACGGGCTGGAAAGCCGAATACTCGCTTGATTTTCGATTTCGAGCTTTCCCTGAGGAGCTAGCCCAAGGTCTAAAACAGCATTCGCGTTATATCTGAATTCAGTCCAAAAACATCACTTTTGACAAACACCTCAGAAATGAAAAAGAAACACATATTCCTGTTCCCCATGGCCTGGAAATCCGAATTCTCGCTTGATTTTCGATTCCGAGCCTTCCCTGAAGAGCTAGCCCAAGGTCTAACACAGCATTCACCTAAGTTCCCAATTCAACCAAAAAACATCACTTTTGACAAACACCTCAGAAATGAAAAAGAAACACATATTCCTGTTCCCCATGGGCTGGAAAGCCGAATTCTCACTTGATTTTCGATTCTGAGCCTTCCCTGAAGAGCAACCCAAGGTCTAACACATCATTCGCCTTAGGATTCAATTCAGCCCAAAAACATCACTTTTGACAAACTCCTCAGAAATGAAAAGGAAACACATATTCCTGTTCCCCACGGGCTGGAAAGCCGAATTCTCACTTGATTTTCGATACCGAGCCTTCCCTGAAGAGCTAGCTCAAGGTCTAACACATCATTCGCCTTAGGATTCAATTCAACCCAAAAACATCACTTTTGACAAACTCCTCAGAAATGAAAAACAAACACATATTCCTGTTCACCACGGGCTGGAAAGCCGACTTCTCGCTTGATATTTGATTCCGAGCTTTCCCTGAAGAGCTAGCCCGAGGTCTAACACAGCATTCACCGAAGTTCTCAATTCAGCCCAAAAACATCACTTTTGACAAAGAGCTCAGATATGAAAAAGAAACACATATTCCTGTTCCCCACGGGCTGGAAAGGCGAATTCTTGCTTGATTTTCGATTCTGAGCTTTCCCTGAAGAGCTAGCCCAAGGTCTAAAACAGCATTCGCGTTATATCTCAATTTAGCCCAAAGACATCACTTTTGACAAACACCTGAGAAATGAAAAAGAAACACATATTCCTGTTCCCCACGGGCTGGTAAGCGAATTCTCGCTTGATTTTCCATTCCGAGCCTACCCTGAAGAGCTAGCCCAAGGTCTAAAACAGCATTCGCGTTATTTCTCAATTCAGTCCAAAAACATCACTTTTGACAAACACCTCAGAAATGAAAAAGAAACACATATTCCTGTTCCCCATGGCCTGGAAATCCGAATTCTCACTTGATTTTCGATTCTGAGCCTTCCCTGAAGAGCTAGCCCAAGGTCTAACACATCATTCGCCTTAGGATTCAATTCAGCCCAAAAACATCACTTTTGACAAACTCCTCAGAAATGAAAAGGAAACACATATTCCTGTTCCCCACGGGCTGGAAAGCCGAATTCTTGCTTGATTTTCGATTCCGAGCCTTCCCTGAAGAGCTAGCCCAAGGTCTAACACAGCATTCACCTAAGTTCCCAATTCAACCCAAAAACATCACTTTTGACAAACACCTCAGAAATGAAAAAGAAACACATATTCCTGTTCCACACGGCCTGGAAATCCGAATTCTCGCTTAATTTTCGATTCCGAGCTTTCCCTGAAGAGCTAGCCCAAGGTCTAAAACAGCATTCGCGTTATATTTAAATTCAGCCCAAAAACATCACTTTTGACAAACACCACAGAAATGAAAAGGAAACACATATTCCTGTTCCCCACGGGCTGGAAAGCCGAATTCTCGCTTCATTTTCGATTCCGAGCCTTCCCTGAAGAGCTAGCCCAAGGTCTAACACATCATTCACCTTAGGATTCAATTCAACCCAAAAACATCACTTTTGACAAACACCTCAGAAATGAAAAAGAAACACATATTCCTGTTCCCCACGGGCTGGAAAGCCGAATTCTTGCTTGATTTCCGATTACGAGCCTTCCCTGAAGAGCTAGCCCAAGGTCTAACACAGCATTCCCCTAAGTTCTCAATTCAGCCCAAAAACATCACTTTTGACAAACACCTCAGAAATGAAAAAGAAACACATATTCCTGTTCCCCACGGGCTGGTAAGCCGAATTCTCGCTTGATTTTCGATTCCGAGCTTTCCCTGAAGAGCTAGCCCAAGGTCTAAAACAGCATTCGCGTTATTTCTCAATTCAGCCCAAAAACATCACTTTTGACAAACACCTCAGAAATGAAAAAGAAACAAATATTCCTGTTCCCCACGGGCTGGTAAGCCGAATTCTTGATTGATTTTCGATGACGAGCCTTCCCTGAAGAGCTAGCCCAAGGTCTAACACAGCATTCACCTAAGTTCTCAATTCAGCCCAAAAACATCACTTTTGACAAACACCTCAGAAATGAAAAAGAAACACATATTCCTGTTCCCCACGGGCTGGTAAGCCGAATTCTTGATTGATTTTCGATGACGAGCTTTTCCTGAAGAGCTAGCCCCAGGTCTAAAACAGCATTCGCGTTATATTTCAATTCAGCCCAAAAACATCACTTTTGAGAAACAACTCAGAAATGAAAAAGAAACACATATTCCTGTTCCCCACGGGCTGGAAAGCCAAATTCTTGCTTGATTTCCGATTACAAGCCTTCCCTGAAGAGCTAGCCCAAGGTCTAACACAGCATTCACCTAAGTTCTCAATTCAGCCCAAAAACATCACTTTTGACAAACACCTCAGAAATGAAAAAGAAACACATATTCCTGTTCCCCACGGGCTGGAAAGCCGAATTCTTGATTGATTTTCGATGTCGAGCTTTTCCTGAAGAGCTAGCCCCAGGTCTAAAACAGCATTCGCGTTATATTTCAATTCAGCCCAAAAACATCACTTTTGATAAACACCTCAGAAATAAAAAAGAAACACATATTCCTGTTCCCCACGGGCTGGAAAGCCGAATTATTGATTGATTTTCAATTCCGAGCTTTCCCTGAAGAGCTAGCCCAAGGTCTAACAGAGCATTTGCCTTAGGACTCAAATCAGCCCAAAAACATCACTTTTGAGAAACACCTCAGAAATGAAAAAGAAACACATATTCCTGTTCCCCACGGGCTGGAAAGCCGAATTCTCACTTGATTTTCAATTCCGAGCCTTCCCTGAAGAGCTAGCCCAAGGTCTAACACATCATTCGCCTTAGGATTCAATTCAACCCAAAAACATCACTTTTGAGAAACACCTCAGAAATGAAAAAGAAACACATATTCCTGTTCCCTACGGGGTGGAAAGCCGAATTCTCGCTTGATTTCCGATTCCGAGCTTTCCCTGAAGAGCTAGCCCAAGGTCTAACACAGCATTCACCTAAGTTCTCAATCCAGCCCAAAAACATCACTTTTGACAAAGAGCTCAGAAATGAAAAAGAAACACATATTTCTGTTCCCCATGGGTTGGTAAGCCGAATTCTCGCTTTAATTTCGATTCCGAGCCTTCCCTGAAGAGCTAGTCCAAGGTCTAAAACAGCATTCGCGTTATATCTGAATTCAGCCCAAAAACATCACTTTTGACAAAGAGCTCAGAAATGAAAAAGAAACACATATTCCTGTTCCCCACGGGCTGGTAAGCTGAATTCTTGATTGATTTTCGATGACGAGCTTTTCCTGAAGAGCTAGCCCCAGGTCTAAAACAGCATTCGCGTTATATTTCAATTCAGCCCAAAAACATCACTTTTGAGAAACACCTCAGAAATGAAAAAGAAACACATATTCCTGTTCCCCACGGGCTGGAAAGCCAAATTCTTGCTTGATTTCCGATTACAAGCCTTCCCTGAAGAGCTAGCCCAAGGTCTAACACAGCATTCACCTAAGTTCTCAATTCAGCCCAAAAACATCACTTTTGACAAACACCTCAGAAATGAAAAAGAAACACATATTCCTGTTCCCCACGGGCTGGTAAGCCGAATTCTCGCTTGATTTTCGATTCCGAGCTTTCCCTGAAGAGCTAGCCCAAGGTCTAAAACAGCATTCGCGTTATATCTGAATTCAGCCCAAAAACATCACTTTTGACAAAGAGCTCAGAAATGAAAAAGAAACACATATTCCTGTTCCCCACGGGCTGGAAAGCCGAATACTCGCTTGATTTTCGATTTCGAGCTTTCCCTGAAGAGCTAGCCCAAGATCTAAAACAGCATTCGCGTTATATCTGAATTCAGTCCAAAAACATCACTTTTGACAAACACCTCAGAAATGAAAAAGAAACACATATTCCTGTTCCACATGGCCTGGAAATCCGAATTCTCGCTTGATTTTCGATTCCGAGCCTTCCCTGAAGAGCTAGCCCAAGGTCTAACACAGCATTCACCGAAGTTCCCAATTCAACCAAAAAACATCACTTTTGACAAACACCTCAGAAATGAAAAAGAAACACATATTCCTGTTCCCCATGGGCTGGAAAGCCGAATTCTCACTTGATTTTCGATTCTGAGCCTTCCCTGAAGAGCTAGCCCAAGGTCTAACAAATCATTCGCCTTAGGATTCAATTCAGCCCAAAAACATCACTTTTGACAAACTCCTCAGAAATGAAAAGGAAACACATATTCCTGTTCCCCACGGGCTGGAAAGCCGAATTCTTGCTTGATTTTTGATTCCGAGCTTTCCCTGAAGAGCTAGACCAAGGTCTAACACAGCATTCACCTAAGTTCTCAATTCAGCCCAAATACATCACTTTTGACAAACGCCTGAGAAATGAAAAAGAAACACATATTCCTGTTCCCCACGGGCTGGAAAGCCAAATTCTTGCTTGATTTCCGATTACAAGCCTTCCCTGAAGAGCTAGCCCAAGGTCTAACACAGCATTCACCTAAGTTCTCAATTCAGCCCAAAAACATCACTTTTGACAAACACCTCAGAAATGAAAAAGAAACACATATTCCTGTTCCCCACGGGCTGGTAAGCCGAATTCTCGCTTGATTTTTGATTCCGAGCTTTCCCTGAAGAGCTAGCCCAAGGTCTAAAACAGCATTCGCGTTATTTCTCAATTCAGCCCAAAAACATCACTTTTGACAAACACCTCAGAAATGAAAAAGAAACACATATTCCTGTTCCCCACGGGCTGGTAAGCCGAATTCTTGATTGATTTTCGATGACGAGCTTTTCCTGAAGAGCTAGCCCCAGGTATAAAACAGCATTCGCGTTATATTTCAATTCAGCCCAAAAACATCACTTTTGAGAAACAACTCAGAAATGAAAAAGAAACACATATTCCTGTTCCCCACGGGCTGGAAAGCCAAATTCTTGCTTGATTTCCGATTACAAGCCTTCCCTGAAGAGCTAGCCCAAGGTCTAACACAGCATTCACCTAAGTTCTCAATTTAGCCCAAAAACATCACTTTTGACAAACACCTCAGAAATGAAAAAGAAACACATATTCCTGTTCCCCACGGGCTGGAAAGCCGAATTCTTGATTGATTTTCGATGTCGAGCTTTTCCTGAAGAGCTAGCCCCAGGTCTAAAACAGCATTCACGTTATATTTCAATTCAGCCCAAAAACATCACTTTTGATAAACACCTCAGAAATAAAAAAGAAACACATATTCCTGTTCCCCACGGGCTGGAAAGCCGAATTCTTGATTGATTTTCAATTCCGAGCTTTCCCTGAAGAGCTAGCCCAAGGTCTAACAGAGCATTTGCCTTAGGACTCAATTCAGCCCAAAAACATCACTTTTGAGAAACACCTCAGAAATGAAAAAGAAACACATATTCCTGTTCCCCACGGGCTGGAAAGCCGAATTCTCACTTGATTTTCAATTCCGAGCCTTCCCGGAAGAGCTAGCCCAAGGTCTAACACATCATTCGCCTTAGGATTCAATTCAACCCAAAAACATCACTTTTGAGAAACACCTCAGAAATGAAAAAGAAACACATATTCCTGTTCCCTACGGGCTGGAAAGCCGAATTCTCGCTTGATTTCCGATTCCGAGCTTTCCCTGAAGAGCTAGCCCAAGGTCTAACACAGCATTCACCTAAGTTCTCAATCCAGCCCAAAAACATCACTTTTGACAAAGAGCTCAGAAATGAAAAAGAAACACATATTTCTGTTCCCCATGGGTTGGTAAGCCGAATTCTCGCTTTAATTTCGATTCCGAGCCTTCCCTGAAGAGCTAGTCCAAGGTCTAAAACAGCATTCGCGTTATATCTGAATTCAGTCCAAAAACATCACTTTTGACAAACACCTCAGAAATGAAAAAGAAACACATATTCCTGTTCCACATGGCCTGGAAATCCGAATTCTCGCTTGATTTTCGATTCCGAGCCTTCCCTGAAGAGCTAGCCCAAGGTCTAACACAGCATTCACCGAAGTTCCCAATTCAACCAAAAAACATCACTTTTGACAAACACCTCAGAAATGAAAAAGAAACACATATTCCTGTTCCCCATGGGCTGGAAAGCCGAATTCTCACTTGATTTTCGATTCTGAGCCTTCCCTGAAGAGCTAGCCCAAGGTCTAACAAATCATTCGCCTTAGGATTCAATTCAGCCCAAAAACATCACTTTTGACAAACTCCTCAGAAATGAAAAGGAAACACATATTCCTGTTCCCCACGGGCTGGAAAGCCGAATTCTTGCTTGATTTTTGATTCCGAGCTTTCCCTGAAGAGCTAGACCAAGGTCTAACACAGCATTCACCTAAGTTCTCAATTCAGCCCAAATACATCACTTTTGACAAACGCCTGAGAAATGAAAAAGAAACACATATTCCTGTTCCCCACGGGCTGGAAAGCCAAATTCTTGCTTGATTTCCGATTACAAGCCTTCCCTGAAGAGCTAGCCCAAGGTCTAACACAGCATTCACCTAAGTTCTCAATTCAGCCCAAAAACATCACTTTTGACAAACACCTCAGAAATGAAAAAGAAACACATATTCCTGTTCCCCACGGGCTGGTAAGCCGAATTCTCGCTTGATTTTTGATTCCGAGCTTTCCCTGAAGAGCTAGCCCAAGGTCTAAAACAGCATTCGCGTTATTTCTCAATTCAGCCCAAAAACATCACTTTTGACAAACACCTCAGAAATGAAAAAGAAACACATATTCCTGTTCCCCACGGGCTGGTAAGCCGAATTCTTGATTGATTTTCGATGACGAGCTTTTCCTGAAGAGCTAGCCCCAGGTATAAAACAGCATTCGCGTTATATTTCAATTCAGCCCAAAAACATCACTTTTGAGAAACAACTCAGAAATGAAAAAGAAACACATATTCCTGTTCCCCACGGGCTGGAAAGCCAAATTCTTGCTTGATTTCCGATTACAAGCCTTCCCTGAAGAGCTAGCCCAAGGTCTAACACAGCATTCACCTAAGTTCTCAATTTAGCCCAAAAACATCACTTTTGACAAACACCTCAGAAATGAAAAAGAAACACATATTCCTGTTCCCCACGGGCTGGAAAGCCGAATTCTTGATTGATTTTCGATGTCGAGCTTTTCCTGAAGAGCTAGCCCCAGGTCTAAAACAGCATTCACGTTATATTTCAATTCAGCCCAAAAACATCACTTTTGACAAACACCTCAGAAATAAAAAAGAAACACATATTCCTGTTCCCCACGGGCTGGAAAGCCGAATTCTTGATTGATTTTCAATTCCGAGCTTTCCCTGAAGAGCTAGCCCAAGGTCTAACAGAGCATTTGCCTTAGGACTCAATTCAGCCCAAAAACATCACTTTTGAGAAACACCTCAGAAATGAAAAAGAAACACATATTCCTGTTCCCCACGGGCTGGAAAGCCGAATTCTCACTTGATTTTCAATTCCGAGCCTTCCCGGAAGAGCTAGCCCAAGGTCTAACACATCATTCGCCTTAGGATTCAATTCAACCCAAAAACATCACTTTTGAGAAACACCTCAGAAATGAAAAAGAAACACATATTCCTGTTCCCTAAGGGCTGGAAAGCCGAATTCTCGCTTGATTTCCGATTCCGAGCTTTCCCTGAAGAGCTAGCCCAAGGTCTAACACAGCATTCACCTAAGTTCTCAATCCAGCCCAAAAACATCACTTTTGACAAAGAGCTCAGAAATGAAAAAGAAACACATATTTCTGTTCCCCATGGGTTGGTAAGCCGAATTCTCGCTTTAATTTCGATTCCGAGCCTTCCCTGAAGAGCTAGTCCAAGGTCTAAAACAGCATTCGCGTTATATCTGAATTCAGCCCAAAAACATCACTTTTGACAAAGCGCTCAGAAATGAAAAAGAAACACATATTCCTGTTCCCCACAGGCTGGTAAGCCGAATTCTTGATTGATTTTCGATGACGAGCTTTTCCTGAAGAGCTAGCCCCAGGTCTAAAACAGCATTCGCGTTATATTTCAATTCAGCCCAAAAACATCACTTTTGAGAAACACCTCAGAAATGAAAAAGAAACACATATTCCTGTCCCCCACGGGCTGGAAAGCCAAATTCTTGCTTGATTTCCGATTACAAGCCTTCCCTGAAGAGCTAGCCCAAGGTCTAACACAGCATTCACCTAAGTTCTCAATTCAGCCCAAAAACATCACTTTTGACAAACACCTCAGAAATGAAAAAGAAACACATATTCCTGTTCCCCACGGGCTGGTAAGCCGAATTCTCGCTTGATTTTCGATTCCGAGCTTTCCCTGAAGAGCTAGCCCAAGGTCTAAAACAGCATTCGCGTTATATCTGAATTCAGCCCAAAAACATCACTTTTGACAAAGAGCTCAGAAATGAAAAAGAAACACATATTCCTGTTCCCCACGGGCTGGAAAGCCGAATACTCGCTTGATTTTCGATTTCGAGCTTTCCCTGAAGAGCTAGCCCAAGATCTAAAACAGCATTCGCGTTATATCTGAATTCAGTCCAAAAACATCACTTTTGACAAACACCTCAGAAATGAAAAAGAAACACATATTCCTGTTCCCCATGGCCTGGAAAGCCGAATTCTCGCTTGATTTTCGATTCCGAGCCTTCCCTGAAGAGCTAGCCCAAGGTCTAACACAGCATTCACCGAAGTTCCCAATTCAACCAAAAAACATCACTTTTGACAAACACCTCAGAAATGAAAAAGAAACACATATTCCTGTTCCCCATGGGCTGGAAAGCCGAATTCTCACTTGATTTTCGATTCTGAGCCTTCCCTGAAGAGCTAGCCCAAGGTCTAACACATCATTCGCCTTAGGATTCAATTCAGCCCAAAAACATCACTTTTGACAAACTCCTCAGAAATGAAAAGGAAACACATATTCCTGTTCCCCACGGGCTGGAAAGCCGAATTCTTGCTTGATTTTTGATTCCGAGCTTTCCCTGAAGAGCTAGACCAAGGTCTAACACAGCATTCACCTAAGTTCTCAATTCAGCCCAAATACATCACTTTTGACAAACGCCTGAGAAATGAAAAAGAAACACATATTCCTGTTCCCCATGGGCTGGAAAGCCGAATTCTTGATTGATTTTCGATTCCGAGCTTTCCCTGAAGAGCTAGCCCAAGGTCTAACAGAGCATTTGCCTTAGGACTCAATTCAGCCCAAAAACATCACTTTTGAGAAACACCTCAGAAATGAAAAAGAAACACATATTTCTGTTCCCCATGGGTTGGTAAGCCGAATTCTCGCTTTAATTTCGATTCCGAGCCTTCCCTGAAAAGCTAGCCCCAGGTCTAAAACAGCATTCGCGTTATATTTCAATTCAGCCCAAAAACATCACTTTTGAGAAACACCTCAGAAATGAAAAAGAAACACATATTCCTGTCCCCCACGGGCTGGAAAGCCAAATTCTTGCTTGATTTCCGATTACAAGCCTTCCCTGAAGAGCTAGCCCAAGGTCTAACACAGCATTCCCCTAAGTTCTCAATTCAGCCCAAAAACATCACTTTTGACAAACACCTCAGAAATGAAAAAGAAACACATATTCCTGTTCCCCACGGGCTGGTAAGCCGAATTCTCGCTTGATTTTCGATTCCGAGCTTTCCCTGAAGAGCTAGCCCAAGGTCTAAAACAGCATTCGCGTTATTTCTCAATTCAGCCCAAAAACATCACTTTTGACAAACACCTCAGAAATGAAAAAGAAACAAATATTCCTGTTCCCCACGGGCTGGTAAGCCGAATTCTTGATTGATTTTCGATGACGAGCCTTCCCTGAAGAGCTAGCCCAAGGTCTAACACAGCATTCACCTAAGTTCTCAATTCAGCCCAAAAACATCACTTTTGACAAACACCTCAGAAATGAAAAAGAAACACATATTCCTGTTCCCCACGGGCTGGTAAGCCGAATTCTTGATTGATTTTCGATGACGAGCTTTTCCTGAAGAGCTAGCCCCAGGTCTAAAACAGCATTCGCGTTATATTTCAATTCAGCCCAAAAACATCACTTTTGAGAAACAACTCAGAAATGAAAAAGAAACACATATTCCTGTTCCCCACGGGCTGGAAAGCCAAATTCTTGCTTGATTTCCGATTACAAGCCTTCCCTGAAGAGCTAGCCCAAGGTCTAACACAGCATTCACCTAAGTTCTCAAATCAGCCCAAAAACATCACTTTTGACAAACACCTCAGAAATGAAAAAGAAACACATATTCCTGTTCCCCACGGGCTGGAAAGCCGAATTCTTGATTGATTTTCGATGTCGAGCTTTTCCTGAAGAGCTAGCCCCAGGTCTAAAACAGCATTCGCGTTATATTTCAATTCAGCCCAAAAACATCACTTTTGATAAACACCTCAGAAATAAAAAAGAAACACATATTCCTGTTCCCCACGGGCTGGAAAGCCGAATTATTGATTGATTTTCAATTCCGAGCTTTCCCTGAAGAGCTAGCCCAAGGTCTAACAGAGCATTTGCCTTAGGACTCAAATCAGCCCAAAAACATCACTTTTGAGAAACACCTCAGAAATGAAAAAGAAACACATATTCCTGTTCCCCACGGGCTGGAAAGCCGAATTCTCACTTGATTTTCAATTCCGAGCCTTCCCTGAAGAGCTAGCCCAAGGTCTAACACATCATTCGCCTTAGGATTCAATTCAACCCAAAAACATCACTTTTGAGAAACACCTCAGAAATGAAAAAGAAACACATATTCCTGTTCCCTACGGGGTGGAAAGCCGAATTCTCGCTTGATTTCCGATTCCGAGCTTTCCCTGAAGAGCTAGCCCAAGGTCTAACACAGCATTCACCTAAGTTCTCAATCCAGCCCAAAAACATCACTTTTGACAAAGAGCTCAGAAATGAAAAAGAAACACATATTTCTGTTCCCCATGGGTTGGTAAGCCGAATTCTCGCTTTAATTTCGATTCCGAGCCTTCCCTGAAGAGCTAGTCCAAGGTCTAAAACAGCATTCGCGTTATATCTGAATTCAGCCCAAAAACATCACTTTTGACAAAGAGCTCAGAAATGAAAAAGAAACACATATTCCTGTTCCCCACGGGCTGGTAAGCTGAATTCTTGATTGATTTTCGATGACGAGCTTTTCCTGAAGAGCTAGCCCCAGGTCTAAAACAGCATTCGCGTTATATTTCAATTCAGCCCAAAAACATCACTTTTGAGAAACACCTCAGAAATGAAAAAGAAACACATATTCCTGTTCCCCACGGGCTGGAAAGCCAAATTCTTGCTTGATTTCCGATTACAAGCCTTCCCTGAAGAGCTAGCCCAAGGTCTAACACAGCATTCACCTAAGTTCTCAATTCAGCCCAAAAACATCACTTTTGACAAACACCTCAGAAATGAAAAAGAAACACATATTCCTGTTCCCCACGGGCTGGTAAGCCGAATTCTCGCTTGATTTTCGATTCCGAGCTTTCCCTGAAGAGCTAGCCCAAGGTCTAAAACAGCATTCGCGTTATATCTGAATTCAGCCCAAAAACATCACTTTTGACAAAGAGCTCAGAAATGAAAAAGAAACACATATTCCTGTTCCCCACGGGCTGGAAAGCCGAATACTTGCTTGATTTTCGATTTCGAGCTTTCCCTGAAGAGCTAGCCCAAGATCTAAAACAGCATTCGCGTTATATCTGAATTCAGTCCAAAAACATCACTTTTGACAAACACCTCAGAAATGAAAAAGAAACACATATTCCTGTTCCACATGGCCTGGAAATCCGAATTCTCGCTTGATTTTCGATTCCGAGCCTTCCCTGAAGAGCTAGCCCAAGGTCTAACACAGCATTCACCGAAGTTCCCAATTCAACCAAAAAACATCACTTTTGACAAACACCTCAGAAATGAAAAAGAAACACATATTCCTGTTCCCCATGGGCTGGAAAGCCGAATTCTCACTTGATTTTCGATTCTGAGCCTTCCCTGAAGAGCTAGCCCAAGGTCTAACAAATCATTCGCCTTAGGATTCAATTCAGCCCAAAAACATCACTTTTGACAAACTCCTCAGAAATGAAAAGGAAACACATATTCCTGTTCCCCACGGGCTGGAAAGCCGAATTCTTGCTTGATTTTTGATTCCGAGCTTTCCCTGAAGAGCTAGACCAAGGTCTAACACAGCATTCACCTAAGTTCTCAATTCAGCCCAAATACATCACTTTTGACAAACGCCTGAGAAATGAAAAAGAAACACATATTCCTGTTCCCCACGGGCTGGAAAGCCAAATTCTTGCTTGATTTCCGATTACAAGCCTTCCCTGAAGAGCTAGCCCAAGGTCTAACACAGCATTCACCTAAGTTCTCAATTCAGCCCAAAAACATCACTTTTGACAAACACCTCAGAAATGAAAAAGAAACACATATTCCTGTTCCCCACGGGCTGGTAAGCCGAATTCTCGCTTGATTTTTGATTCCGAGCTTTCCCTGAAGAGCTAGCCCAAGGTCTAAAACAGCATTCGCGTTATTTCTCAATTCAGCCCAAAAACATCACTTTTGACAAACACCTCAGAAATGAAAAAGAAACACATATTCCTGTTCCCCACGGGCTGGTAAGCCGAATTCTTGATTGATTTTCGATGACGAGCTTTTCCTGAAGAGCTAGCCCCAGGTATAAAACAGCATTCGCGTTATATTTCAATTCAGCCCAAAAACATCACTTTTGAGAAACAACTCAGAAATGAAAAAGAAACACATATTCCTGTTCCCCACGGGCTGGAAAGCCAAATTCTTGCTTGATTTCCGATTACAAGCCTTCCCTGAAGAGCTAGCCCAAGGTCTAACACAGCATTCACCTAAGTTCTCAATTTAGCCCAAAAACATCACTTTTGACAAACACCTCAGAAATGAAAAAGAAACACATATTCCTGTTCCCCACGGGCTGGAAAGCCGAATTCTTGATTGATTTTCGATGTCGAGCTTTTCCTGAAGAGCTAGCCCCAGGTCTAAAACAGCATTCACGTTATATTTCAATTCAGCCCAAAAACATCACTTTTGATAAACACCTCAGAAATAAAAAAGAAACACATATTCCTGTTCCCCACGGGCTGGAAAGCCGAATTCTTGATTGATTTTCAATTCCGAGCTTTCCCTGAAGAGCTAGCCCAAGGTCTAACAGAGCATTTGCCTTAGGACTCAATTCAGCCCAAAAACATCACTTTTGAGAAACACCTCAGAAATGAAAAAGAAACACATATTCCTGTTCCCCACGGGCTGGAAAGCCGAATTCTCACTTGATTTTCAATTCCGAGCCTTCCCGGAAGAGCTAGCCCAAGGTCTAACACATCATTCGCCTTAGGATTCAATTCAACCCAAAAACATCACTTTTGAGAAACACCTCAGAAATGAAAAAGAAACACATATTCCTGTTCCCTACGGGCTGGAAAGCCGAATTCTCGCTTGATTTCCGATTCCGAGCTTTCCCTGAAGAGCTAGCCCAAGGTCTAACACAGCATTCACCTAAGTTCTCAATCCAGCCCAAAAACATCACTTTTGACAAAGAGCTCAGAAATGAAAAAGAAACACATATTTCTGTTCCCCATGGGTTGGTAAGCCGAATTCTCGCTTTAATTTCGATTCCGAGCCTTCCCTGAAGAGCTAGTCCAAGGTCTAAAACAGCATTCGCGTTATATCTGAATTCAGTCCAAAAACATCACTTTTGACAAACACCTCAGAAATGAAAAAGAAACACATATTCCTGTTCCACATGGCCTGGAAATCCGAATTCTCGCTTGATTTTCGATTCCGAGCCTTCCCTGAAGAGCTAGCCCAAGGTCTAACACAGCATTCACCGAAGTTCCCAATTCAACCAAAAAACATCACTTTTGACAAACACCTCAGAAATGAAAAAGAAACACATATTCCTGTTCCCCATGGGCTGGAAAGCCGAATTCTCACTTGATTTTCGATTCTGAGCCTTCCCTGAAGAGCTAGCCCAAGGTCTAACAAATCATTCGCCTTAGGATTCAATTCAGCCCAAAAACATCACTTTTGACAAACTCCTCAGAAATGAAAAGGAAACACATATTCCTGTTCCCCACGGGCTGGAAAGCCGAATTCTTGCTTGATTTTTGATTCCGAGCTTTCCCTGAAGAGCTAGACCAAGGTCTAACACAGCATTCACCTAAGTTCTCAATTCAGCCCAAATACATCACTTTTGACAAACGCCTGAGAAATGAAAAAGAAACACATATTCCTGTTCCCCACGGGCTGGAAAGCCAAATTCTTGCTTGATTTCCGATTACAAGCCTTCCCTGAAGAGCTAGCCCAAGGTCTAACACAGCATTCACCTAAGTTCTCAATTCAGCCCAAAAACATCACTTTTGACAAACACCTCAGAAATGAAAAAGAAACACATATTCCTGTTCCCCACGGGCTGGTAAGCCGAATTCTCGCTTGATTTTTGATTCCGAGCTTTCCCTGAAGAGCTAGCCCAAGGTCTAAAACAGCATTCGCGTTATTTCTCAATTCAGCCCAAAAACATCACTTTTGACAAACACCTCAGAAATGAAAAAGAAACACATATTCCTGTTCCCCACGGGCTGGTAAGCCGAATTCTTGATTGATTTTCGATGACGAGCTTTTCCTGAAGAGCTAGCCCCAGGTATAAAACAGCATTCGCGTTATATTTCAATTCAGCCCAAAAACATCACTTTTGAGAAACAACTCAGAAATGAAAAAGAAACACATATTCCTGTTCCCCACGGGCTGGAAAGCCAAATTCTTGCTTGATTTCCGATTACAAGCCTTCCCTGAAGAGCTAGCCCAAGGTCTAACACAGCATTCACCTAAGTTCTCAATTTAGCCCAAAAACATCACTTTTGACAAACACCTCAGAAATGAAAAAGAAACACATATTCCTGTTCCCCACGGGCTGGAAAGCCGAATTCTTGATTGATTTTCGATGTCGAGCTTTTCCTGAAGAGCTAGCCCCAGGTCTAAAACAGCATTCACGTTATATTTCAATTCAGCCCAAAAACATCACTTTTGATAAACACCTCAGAAATAAAAAAGAAACACATATTCCTGTTCCCCACGGGCTGGAAAGCCGAATTCTTGATTGATTTTCAATTCCGAGCTTTCCCTGAAGAGCTAGCCCAAGGTCTAACAGAGCATTTGCCTTAGGACTCAATTCAGCCCAAAAACATCACTTTTGAGAAACACCTCAGAAATGAAAAAGAAACACATATTCCTGTTCCCCACGGGCTGGAAAGCCGAATTCTCACTTGATTTTCAATTCCGAGCCTTCCCGGAAGAGCTAGCCCAAGGTCTAACACATCATTCGCCTTAGGATTCAATTCAACCCAAAAACATCACTTTTGAGAAACACCTCAGAAATGAAAAAGAAACACATATTCCTGTTCCCTAAGGGCTGGAAAGCCGAATTCTCGCTTGATTTCCGATTCCGAGCTTTCCCTGAAGAGCTAGCCCAAGGTCTAACACAGCATTCACCTAAGTTCTCAATCCAGCCCAAAAACATCACTTTTGACAAAGAGCTCAGAAATGAAAAAGAAACACATATTTCTGTTCCCCATGGGTTGGTAAGCCGAATTCTCGCTTTAATTTCGATTCCGAGCCTTCCCTGAAGAGCTAGTCCAAGGTCTAAAACAGCATTCGCGTTATATCTGAATTCAGCCCAAAAACATCACTTTTGACAAAGCGCTCAGAAATGAAAAAGAAACACATATTCCTGTTCCCCACAGGCTGGTAAGCCGAATTCTTGATTGATTTTCGATGACGAGCTTTTCCTGAAGAGCTAGCCCCAGGTCTAAAACAGCATTCGCGTTATATTTCAATTCAGCCCAAAAACATCACTTTTGAGAAACACCTCAGAAATGAAAAAGAAACACATATTCCTGTCCCCCACGGGCTGGAAAGCCAAATTCTTGCTTGATTTCCGATTACAAGCCTTCCCTGAAGAGCTAGCCCAAGGTCTAACACAGCATTCACCTAAGTTCTCAATTCAGCCCAAAAACATCACTTTTGACAAACACCTCAGAAATGAAAAAGAAACACATATTCCTGTTCCCCACGGGCTGGTAAGCCGAATTCTCGCTTGATTTTCGATTCCGAGCTTTCCCTGAAGAGCTAGCCCAAGGTCTAAAACAGCATTCGCGTTATATCTGAATTCAGCCCAAAAACATCACTTTTGACAAAGAGCTCAGAAATGAAAAAGAAACACATATTCCTGTTCCCCACGGGCTGGAAAGCCGAATACTCGCTTGATTTTCGATTTCGAGCTTTCCCTGAAGAGCTAGCCCAAGATCTAAAACAGCATTCGCGTTATATCTGAATTCAGTCCAAAAACATCACTTTTGACAAACACCTCAGAAATGAAAAAGAAACACATATTCCTGTTCCCCATGGCCTGGAAAGCCGAATTCTCGCTTGATTTTCGATTCCGAGCCTTCCCTGAAGAGCTAGCCCAAGGTCTAACACAGCATTCACCGAAGTTCCCAATTCAACCAAAAAACATCACTTTTGACAAACACCTCAGAAATGAAAAAGAAACACATATTCCTGTTCCCCATGGGCTGGAAAGCCGAATTCTCACTTGATTTTCGATTCTGAGCCTTCCCTGAAGAGCTAGCCCAAGGTCTAACACATCATTCGCCTTAGGATTCAATTCAGCCCAAAAACATCACTTTTGACAAACTCCTCAGAAATGAAAAGGAAACACATATTCCTGTTCCCCACGGGCTGGAAAGCCGAATTCTTGCTTGATTTTTGATTCCGAGCTTTCCCTGAAGAGCTAGACCAAGGTCTAACACAGCATTCACCTAAGTTCTCAATTCAGCCCAAATACATCACTTTTGACAAACGCCTGAGAAATGAAAAAGAAACACATATTCCTGTTCCCCATGGGCTGGAAAGCCGAATTCTTGATTGATTTTCGATTCCGAGCTTTCCCTGAAGAGCTAGCCCAAGGTCTAACAGAGCATTTGCCTTAGGACTCAATTCAGCCCAAAAACATCACTTTTGAGAAACACCTCAGAAATGAAAAAGAAACACATATTTCTGTTCCCCATGGGTTGGTAAGCCGAATTCTCGCTTTAATTTCGATTCCGAGCCTTCCCTGAAAAGCTAGCCCCAGGTCTAAAACAGCATTCGCGTTATATTTCAATTCAGCCCAAAAACATCACTTTTGAGAAACACCTCAGAAATGAAAAAGAAACACATATTCCTGTCCCCCACGGGCTGGAAAGCCAAATTCTTGCTTGATTTCCGATTACAAGCCTTCCCTGAAGAGCTAGCCCAAGGTCTAACACAGCATTCACCTAAGTTCTCAATTCAGCCCAAAAACATCACTTTTGACAAACACCTCAGAAATGAAAAAGAAACACATATTCCTGTTCCCCACGGGCTGGTAAGCCGAATTCTCGCTTGATTTTCGATTCCGAGCTTTCCCTGAAGAGCTAGCCCAAGGTCTAAAACAGCATTCGCGTTATATCTGAATTCAGCCCAAAAACATCACTTTTGACAAAGAGCTCAGAAATGAAAAAGAAACACATATTCCTGTTCCCCACGGGCTGGAAAGCCGAATACTCGCTTGATTTTCGATTTCGAGCTTTCCCTGAAGAGCTAGCCCAAGATCTAAAACAGCATTCGCGTTATATCTGAATTCAGTCCAAAAACATCACTTTTGACAAACACCTCAGAAATGAAAAAGAAACACATATTCCTGTTCCCCATGGCCTGGAAAGCCGAATTCTCGCTTGATTTTCGATTCCGAGCCTTCCCTGAAGAGCTAGCCCAAGGTCTAACACAGCATTCACCGAAGTTCCCAATTCAACCAAAAAACATCACTTTTGACAAACACCTCAGAAATGAAAAAGAAACACATATTCCTGTTCCCCATGGGCTGGAAAGCCGAATTCTCACTTGATTTTCGATTCTGAGCCTTCCCTGAAGAGCTAGCCCAAGGTCTAACACATCATTCGCCTTAGGATTCAATTCAGCCCAAAAACATCACTTTTGACAAACTCCTCAGAAATGAAAAGGAAACACATATTCCTGTTCCCCACGGGCTGGAAAGCCGAATTCTTGCTTGATTTTTGATTCCGAGCTTTCCCTGAAGAGCTAGACCAAGGTCTAACACAGCATTCACCTAAGTTCTCAATTCAGCCCAAATACATCACTTTTGACAAACGCCTGAGAAATGAAAAAGAAACACATATTCCTGTTCCCCATGGGCTGGAAAGCCGAATTCTTGATTGATTTTCGATTCCGAGCTTTCCCTGAAGAGCTAGCCCAAGGTCTAACAGAGCATTTGCCTTAGGACTCAATTCAGCCCAAAAACATCACTTTTGAGAAACACCTCAGAAATGAAAAAGAAACACATATTTCTGTTCCCCATGGGTTGGTAAGCCGAATTCTCGCTTTAATTTCGATTCCGAGCCTTCCCTGAAAAGCTAGTCCAAGGTCTAAAACAGCATTCGCGTTATATCTTAATTCAGCCCAAAAACATCACTTTTGAGAAACACCTCAGAAATGAAAAAGAAACACATATTCCTGTTCCCCACGGGCTGGAAAGCCAAATTCTTGCTTGATTTTCGATTCCGAGCTTTCCCTGAAGAGCTAGCCCAAGGTCTAAAACAGCATTCGCGTTATTTCTCAATTCAGCCCAAAAACATCACTTTTGACAAACACCTCAGAAATGAAAAAGAAACACATATTCCTGTTCCCCACGGGCTGGTAAGCCGAATTCTTGATTGATTTTCGATGACGAGCTTTTCCTGAAGAGCTAGCCCCAGGTCTAAAACAGCATTCGCGTTAAATTTCAATTCAGCCCAAAAACATCACTTTTGATAAACACCTCAGAAATAAAAGAGAAACACATATTCCTGTTCCCCACGGGCTGGAAAGCCGAATTCTTGATTGATTTTCGATTCCGAGCTTTCCCTGAAGAGCTAGCCCAAGGTCTAACAGAGCATTTGCCTTAGGACTCAATTCAGCCCAAAAACATCACTTTTGAGAAACACCTCAGAAATGAAAAAGAAACACATATTCCTGTTCCCCACGGGCTGGAAAGCCGAATTCTCACTTGATTTTCAATTCCGAGCCTTCCCTGAAGAGCTAGCCCAAGGTCTAACACATCATTCGCCTTAGGATTCAATTCAACCCAAAAACATCACTTTTGAGAAACACCTCAGAAATGAAAAAGAAACACATATTCCTGTTCCCTACGGGCTGGAAAGCTGAATTCTCGCTTGATTTCCGATTCCGAGCTTTCCCTGAAGAGCTAGCCCAAGGTCTAACACAGCATTCACCTAAGTTCTCAATCCAGCCCAAAAACATCACTTTTGACAAAGAGCTCAGAAATGAAAAAGAAACACATATTTCTGTTCCCCATGGGTTGGTAAGCCGAATTCTCGCTTTAATTTCGATTCCGAGCCTTCCCTGAAGAGCTAGTCCAAGGTCTAAAACAGCATTCGCGTTATATCTGAATTCAGCCCAAAAACTTCACTTTTGACAAAGAGCTCAGAAATAAAAAAGAAAAACATATTCCTGTTCCCCAAGGGCTGGAAAGCCGAATTCTCGCTTGATTTCCAATTCCGAGCTTTCCCTGAAGAGCTAGCCCAAGGTCTAACACAGCATTCACCTAAGTTCTCAATCCAGCCCAAAAACATCACTTTTGACAAAGAGCTCAGAAATGAAAAAGAAACACATATTCCTGTTCCCCACGGGATGGAAAGCCGAATTCTCGCTTGATTTTCGATTCCGAGCCTTCCCTGAAGAGCTAGCCCAAGGTCTAACACATCATTCACCTTAGGATTCAATTCAACCCAAAAACATCACTTTTGACAAACACCTCAGAAATGAAAAAGAAACACATATTCCTGTTCCCCACGGGCTGGAAAGCCGAATTCTTGCTTGATTTCCGATTACGAGCCTTCCCTGAAGAGCTAGCCCAAGGTCTAAAACAGCATTCGCGTTATATCTGAATTCAGTCCAAAAACATCACTTTTGACAAACACCTCAGAAATGAAAAAGAAACACATATTCCTGTTCCCCATGGCCTGGAAATCCGAATTCTCGCTTGATTTTCGATTCCGAGCCTTCCCTGAAGAGCTAGCCCAAGGTCTAACACAGCATTCACCTAAGTTCCCAATTCAACCAAAAAACATCACTTTTGACAAACACCTCAGAAATGAAAAAGAAACACATATTCCTGTTCCCCATGGGCTGGAAAGCCGAATTCTCACTTGATTTTCGATTCTGAGCCTTCCCTGAAGAGCTAGCCCAAGGTCTAACACATCATTCGCCTTAGGATTCAATTCAGCCCAAAAACATCACTTTTGACAAACTCCTCAGAAATGAAAAGGAAACACATATTCCTGTTCCCCACGGGCTGGAAAGCCGAATTCTCACTTGATTTTCGATACCGAGCCTTCCCTGAAGAGCTAGCTCAAGGTCTAACACATCATTCGCCTTAGGATTCAATTCAACCCAAAAACATCACTTTTGACAAACTCCTCAGAAATGAAAAACAAACACATATTCCTGTTCACCACGGGCTGGAAAGCCGACTTCTCGCTTGATATTTGATTCCGAGCTTTCCCTGAAGAGCTAGCCCGAGGTCTAACACAGCATTCACCGAAGTTCTCAATTCAGCCCAAAAACATCACTTTTGACAAAGAGCTCAGATATGAAAAAGAAACACATATTCCTGTTCCCCACGGGCTGGAAAGGCGAATTCTTGCTTGATTTTCGATTCTGAGCTTTCCCTGAAGAGCTAGCCCAAGGTCTAAAACAGCATTCGCGTTATATCTCAATTTAGCCCAAAGACATCACTTTTGACAAACACCTGAGAAATGAAAAAGAAACACATATTCCTGTTCCCCACGGGCTGGTAAGCGAATTCTCGCTTGATTTTCCATTCCGAGCCTACCCTGAAGAGCTAGCCCAAGGTCTAAAACAGCATTCGCGTTATTTCTCAATTCAGTCCAAAAACATCACTTTTGACAAACACTTCAGAAATGAAAAAGAAACACATATTCCTGTTCCCCATGGCCTGGAAATCCGAATTCTCACTTGATTTTCGATTCTGAGCCTTCCCTGAAGAGCTAGCCCAAGGTCTAACACATCATTCGCCTTAGGATTCAATTCAGCCCAAAAACATCACTTTTGACAAACTCCTCAGAAATGAAAAGGAAACACATATTCCTGTTCCCCACGGGCTGGAAAGCCGAATTCTTGCTTGATTTTCGATTCCGAGCCTTCCCTGAAGAGCTAGCCCAAGGTCTAACACAGCATTCCCCTAAGTTCTCAATTCAGCCCAAAAACATCACTTTTGACAAACACCTCAGAAATGAAAAAGAAACACATATTCCTGTTCCCCACGGGCTGGTAAGCCGAATTCTCGCTTGATTTTCGATTCCGAGCTTTCCCTGAAGAGCTAGCCCAAGGTCTAAAACAGCATTCGCGTTATTTCTCAATTCAGCCCAAAAACATCACTTTTGACAAACACCTCAGAAATGAAAAAGAAACAAATATTCCTGTTCCCCACGGGCTGGTAAGCCGAATTCTTGATTGATTTTCGATGACGAGCTTTTCCTGAAGAGCTAGCCCCAGGTCTAAAACAGCATTCGCGTTATATTTCAATTCAGCCCAAAAACATCACTTTTGACAAACACCTCAGAAATGAAAAAGAAACACATATTTCTGTTCCCCACGTGCTGGTAAGCCGAATTCTTGATTGATTTTCAATGACGAGCTTTTCCTGAAGAGCTAGCCCCAGGTCTAAAACAGCATTCGCGTTATATTTCAATTCAGCCCAAAAACATCACTTTTGATAAACACCTCAGAAATAAAAAAGAAACACATATTCCTGTTCCCCACGGGCTGGAAAGCCGAATTCTTGATTGATTTTCAATTCCGAGCTTTCCCTGAAGAGCTAGCCCAAGGTCTAACAGAGCATTTGCCTTAGGACTCAATTCAGCCCAAAAACATCACTTTTGAGAAACACCTCAGAAATGAAAAAGAAACACATATTCCTGTTCCCCACGGGCTGGAAAGCCGAATTCTCACTTGATTTTCAATTCCGAGCCTTCCCTGAAGAGCTAGCCCAAGGTCTAACACATCATTCGCCTTAGGATTCAATTCAACCCAAAAACATCACTTTTGAGAAACACCTCAGAAATGAAAAAGAAACACATATTCCTGTTCCCTACGGGCTGGAAAGCCGAATTCTCGCTTGATTTCCGATTCCGAGCTTTCCCTGAAGAGCTAGCCCAAGGTCTAACACAGCATTCACCTAAGTTCTCAATCCAGCCCAAAAACATCACTTTTGACAAAGAGCTCAGAAATGAAAAAGAAACACATATTTCTGTTCCCCATGGGTTGGTAAGCCGAATTCTCGCTTTAATTTCGATTCCGAGCCTTCCCTGAAGAGCTAGTCCAAGGTCTAAAACAGCATTCGCGTTATATCTGAATTCAGCCCAAAAACATCACTTTTGACAAAGAGCTCAGAAATGAAAAAGAAACACATATTCCTGTTCCCCACGGGCTGGAAAGCCGAATTCTCGCTTGATTTTCGATTCCGAGCTTTCCCTGAAGAGCTAGCCCAAGGTCTAACAGAGCATTTGCCTTAGGACTCAATTCAGCCCAAAAACATCACTTTTGAGAAACACCTCAGAAATGAAAAAGAAACACATATTCCTGTTCCCCACGGGCTGGAAAGCCGAATTCTCGCTTGATTTTCGATTCCGAGCCTTCCCTGAAGAGCTAGCCCAAGGTCTAACACATCATTCGCCTTAGGATTCAATTCAACCCAAAAACATCACTTTTGACAAACACCTCAGAAATGAAAAAGAAACACATATTCCTGTTCCCCACGGGCTGGAAAGCCGAATACTCGCTTGATTTTCGATTTCGAGCTTTCCCTGAGGAGCTAGCCCAAGGTCTAAAACAGCATTCGCGTTATATCTGAATTCAGTCCAAAAACATCACTTTTGACAAACACCTCAGAAATGAAAAAGAAACACATATTCCTGTTCCCCATGGCCTGGAAATCCGAATTCTCGCTTGATTTTCGATTCCGAGCCTTCCCTGAAGAGCTAGCCCAAGGTCTAACACAGCATTCACCTAAGTTCCCAATTCAACCAAAAAACATCACTTTTGACAAACACCTCAGAAATGAAAAAGAAACACATATTCCTGTTCCCCATGGGCTGGAAAGCCGAATTCTCACTTGATTTTCGATTCTGAGCCTTCCCTGAAGAGCTAGCCCAAGGTCTAACACATCATTCGCCTTAGGATTCAATTCAGCCAAAAACATCACTTTTGACAAACTCCTCAGAAATGAAAAGGAAACACATATTCCTGTTCCCCACGGGCTGGAAAGCCGAATTCTCACTTGATTTTCGATACCGAGCCTTCCCTGAAGAGCTAGCTCAAGGTCTAACACATCATTCGCCTTAGGATTCAATTCAACCCAAAAACATCACTTTTGACAAACTCCTCAGAAATGAAAAACAAACACATATTCCTGTTCACCACGGGCTGGAAAGCCGACTTCTCGCTTGATATTTGATTCCGAGCTTTCCCTGAAGAGCTAGCCCGAGGTCTAACACAGCATTCACCGAAGTTCTCAATTCAGCCCAAAAACATCACTTTTGACAAAGAGCTCAGATATGAAAAAGAAACACATATTCCTGTTCCCCACGGGCTGGAAAGGCGAATTCTTGCTTGATTTTCGATTCTGAGCTTTCCCTGAAGAGCTAGCCCAAGGTCTAAAACAGCATTCGCGTTATATCTCAATTTAGCCCAAAGACATCACTTTTGACAAACACCTGAGAAATGAAAAAGAAACACATATTCCTGTTCCCCACGGGCTGGTAAGCGAATTCTCGCTTGATTTTCCATTCCGAGCCTACCCTGAAGAGCTAGCCCAAGGTCTAAAACAGCATTCGCGTTATTTCTCAATTCAGTCCAAAAACATCACTTTTGACAAACACCTCAGAAATGAAAAAGAAACACATATTCCTGTTCCCCATGGCCTGGAAATCCGAATTCTCACTTGATTTTCGATTCTGAGCCTTCCCTGAAGAGCTAGCTCAAGGTCTAACACATCATTCGCCTTAGGATTCAATTCAGCCCAAAAACATCACTTTTGACAAACTCCTCAGAAATGAAAAGGAAACACATATTCCTGTTCCCCATGGGCTGGAAAGCCGAATTCTTGCTTGATTTTCGATTCCGAGCCTTCCCTGAAGAGCTAGCCCAAGGTCTAACACAGCATTCACCTAAGTTCCCAATTCAACCCAAAAACATCACTTTTGACAAACACCTCAGAAATGAAAAAGAAACACATATTCCTGTTCCCCACGGCCTGGAAATCCGAATTCTCGCTTAATTTTCGATTCCGAGCTTTCCCTGAAGAGCTAGCCCAAGGTCTAAAACAGCATTCGCGTTATATTTCAATTCAGCCCAAAAACATCACTTTTGACAAACACCACAGAAATGAAAAGGAAACACATATTCCTGTTCCCCACGGGCTGGAAAGCCGAATTCTCGCTTGATTTTCGATTCCGAGCCTTCCCTGAAGAGCTAGCCCAAGGTCTAACACATCATTCACCTTAGGATTCAATTCAACCCAAAAACATCACTTTTGACAAACACCTCAGAAATGAAAAAGAAACACATATTCCTGTTCCCCACGGGCTGGAAATCCGAATTCTTGCTTGATTTCCGATTACGAGCCTTCCCTGAAGAGCTAGCCCAAGGTCTAACACAGCATTCACCTAAGTTCTCAATTCAGCCCAAAAACATCACTTTTGACAAACACCTCAGAAATGAAAAAGAAACACATATTCCTGTTCCCCACGGGCTGGTAAGCCGAATTCTCGCTTGATTTTCGATTCCGAGCTTTCCCTGAAGAGCTAGCCCAAGGTCTAAAACAGCATTCGCGTTATTTCTCAATTCAGCCCAAAAACATCACTTTTGACAAACACCTCAGAAATGAAAAAGAAACAAATATTCCTGTTCCCCACGGGCTGGTAAGCCGAATTCTTGATTGATTTTCGATGACGAGCTTTTCCTGAAGAGCTAGCCCCAGGTCTAAAACAGCATTCGCGTTATATTTCAATTCAGCCCAAAAACATCACTTTTGACAAACACCTCAGAAATGAAAAAGAAACACATATTTCTGTTCCCCACGGGCTGGTAAGCCGAATTCTTGATTGATTTTCGATGACGAGCTTTTCCTGAAGAGCTAGCCCCAGGTCTAAAACAGCATTCGCGTTATATTTCAATTCAGCCCAAAAACATCACTTTTGATAAACACCTCAGAAATAAAAAAGAAACACATATTCCTGTTCCCCACGGGCTGGAAAGCCGAATTCTTGATTGATTTTCAATTCCGAGCTTTCCCTGAAGAGCTAGCCCAAGGTCTAACAGAGCATTTGCCTTAGGACTCAATTCAGCCCAAAAACATCACTTTTGAGAAACACCTCAGAAATGAAAAAGAAACACATATTCCTGTTCCCCACGGGCTGGAAAGCCGAATTCTCACTTGATTTTCAATTCCGAGCCTTCCCTGAAGAGCTAGCCCAAGGTCTAACACATCATTCGCCTTAGGATTCAATTCAACCCAAAAACATCACTTTTGAGAAACACCTCAGAAATGAAAAAGAAACACATATTCCTGTTCCCTACGGGCTGGAAAGCCGAATTCTCGCTTGATTTCCGATTCCGAGCTTTCCCTGAAGAGCTAGCCCAAGGTCTAACACAGCATTCACCTAAGTTCTCAATCCAGCCCAAAAACATCACTTTTGACAAAGAGCTCAGAAATGAAAAAGAAACACATATTTCTGTTCCCCATGGGTTGGTAAGCCGAATTCTCGCTTTAATTTCGATTCCGAGCCTTCCCTGAAGAGCTAGTCCAAGGTGTAAAACAGCATTCGCGTTATATCTGAATTCAGCCCAAAAACATCACTTTTGACAAAGAGCTCAGAAATGAAAAAGAAAAACATATTCCTGTTCCCCACGGGCTGGAAAGCCGAATTCTCGCTTGATTTTCGATTCCGAGCTTTCCCTGAAGAGCTAGCCCAAGGTCTAACAGAGCATTTGCCTTAGGACTCAATTCAGCCCAAAAACATCACTTTTGAGAAACACCTCAGAAATGAAAAAGAAACACATATTCCTGTTCCCCACGGGCTGGAAAGCCAAATTCTTGCTTGATTTCCGATTACAAGCCTTCCCTGAAGAGCTAGCCCAAGGTCTAACACAGCATTCACCTAAGTTCTCAATTCAGCCCAAAAACATCACTTTTGACAAACACCTCAGAAATGAAAAAGAAACACATATTCCTGTTCCCCACGGGCTGGTAAGCCGAATTCTCGCTTGATTTTCGATTCCGAGCTTTCCCTGAAGAGCTAGCCCAAGGTCTAAAACAGCATTTGCGTTATTTCTCAATTCAGCCCAAAAACATCACTTTTGACAAACACCTCAGAAATGAAAAAGAAACACATATTCCTGTTCCCCACGGGCTGGTAAGCCGAATTCTTGATTGATTTTCGATGACGAGCTTTTCCTGAAGAGCTAGCCCCAGGTCTAAAACAGCATTCGCGTTATATTTCAATTCAGCCCAAAAACATCACTTTTGAGAAACAACTCAGAAATGAAAAAGAAACACATATTCCTGTTCCCCACGGGCTGGAAAGCCAAATTCTTGCTTGATTTCCGATTACAAGCCTTCCCTGAAGAGCTAGCCCAAGGTCTAACACAGCATTCACCTAAGTTCTCAATTCAGCCCAAAAACATCACTTTTGACAAACACCTCAGAAATGAAAAAGAAACACATATTCCTGTTCCCCACGGGCTGGAAAGCCGAATTCTTGATTGATTTTCGATGTCGAGCTTTTCCTGAAGAGCTAGCCCCAGGTCTAAAACAGCATTCGCGTTATATTTCAATTCAGCCCAAAAACATCACTTTTGATAAACACCTCAGAAATAAAAAAGAAACACATATTCCTGTTCCCCACGGGCTGGAAAGCCGAATTCTTGATTGATTTTCAATTCCGAGCTTTCCCTGAAGAGCTAGCCCAAGGTCTAACAGAGCATTTGCCTTAGGACTCAATTCAGCCCAAAAACATCACTTTTGAGAAACACCTCAGAAATGAAAAAGAAACACATATTCCTGTTCCCCACGGGCTGGAAAGCCGAATTCTCACTTGATTTTCAATTCCGAGCCTTCCCTGAAGAGCTAGCCCAAGGTCTAACACATCATTCGCCTTAGGATTCAATTCAACCCAAAAACATCACTTTTGAGAAACACCTCAGAAATGAAAAAGAAACACATATTCCTGTTCCCTACGGGCTGGAAAGCCGAATTCTCGCTTGATTTCCGATTCCGAGCTTTCCCTGAAGAGCTAGCCCAAGGTCTAACACAGCATTCACCTAAGTTCTCAATCCAGCCCAAAAACATCACTTTTGACAAAGAGCTCAGAAATGAAAAAGAAACACATATTTCTGTTCCCCATGGGTTGGTAAGCCGAATTCTCGCTTTAATTTCGATTCCGAGCCTTCCCTGAAGAGCTAGTCCAAGGTCTAAAACAGCATTCGCGTTATATCTGAATTCAGCCCAAAAACATCACTTTTGACAAAGAGCTCAGAAATGAAAAAGAAACACATATTCCTGTTCCCCACGGGCTGGTAAGCCGAATTCTTGATTGATTTTCGATGACGAGCTTTTCCTGAAGAGCTAGCCCCAGGTCTAAAACAGCATTCGCGTTATATTTCAATTCAGCCCAAAAACATCACTTTTGAGAAACACCTCAGAAATGAAAAAGAAACACATATTCCTGTTCCCCACGGGCTGGAAAGCCAAATTCTTGCTTGATTTCCGATTACAAGCCTTCCCTGAAGAGCTAGCCCAAGGTCTAACACAGCATTCACCTAAGTTCTCAATTCAGCCCAAAAACATCACTTTTGACAAACACCTCAGAAATGAAAAAGAAACACATATTCCTGTTCCCCACGGGCTGGTAAGCCGAATTCTCGCTTGATTTTCGATTCCGAGCTTTCCCTGAAGAGCTAGCCCAAGGTCTAAAACAGCATTCGCGTTATATCTGAATTCAGCCCAAAAACATCACTTTTGACAAAGAGCTCAGAAATGAAAAAGAAACACATATTCCTGTTCCCCACGGGCTGGAAAGCCGAATACTCGCTTGATTTTCGATTTCGAGCTTTCCCTGAAGAGCTAGCCCAAGATCTAAAACAGCATTCACGTTATATCTGAATTCAGTCCAAAAACATCACTTTTGACAAACACCTCAGAAATGAAAAAGAAACACATATTCCTGTTCCACATGGCCTGGAAATCCGAATTCTCGCTTGATTTTCGATTCCGAGCCTTCCCTGAAGAGCTAGCCCAAGGTCTAACACAGCATTCACCGAAGTTCCCAATTCAACCAAAAAACATCACTTTTGACAAACACCTCAGAAATGAAAAAGAAACACATATTCCTGTTCCCCATGGGCTGGAAAGCCGAATTCTCACTTGATTTTCGATTCTGAGCCTTCCCTGAAGAGCTAGCCCAAGGTCTAACACATCATTCGCCTTAGGATTCAATTCAGCCCAAAAACATCACTTTTGACAAACTCCTCAGAAATGAAAAGGAAACACATATTCCTGTTCCCCACGGGCTGGAAAGCCGAATTCTTGCTTGATTTTTGATTCCGAGCTTTCCCTGAAGAGCTAGACCAAGGTCTAACACAGCATTCACCTAAGTTCTCAATTCAGCCCAAATACATCACTTTTGACAAACGCCTGAGAAATGAAAAAGAAACACATATTCCTGTTCCCCACGGGCTGGAAAGCCAAATTCTTGCTTGATTTCCGATTACAAGCCTTCCCTGAAGAGCTAGCCCAAGGTCTAACACAGCATTCACCTAAGTTCTCAATTCAGCCCAAAAACATCACTTTTGACAAACACCTCAGAAATGAAAAAGAAACACATATTCCTGTTCCCCACGGGCTGGTAAGCCGAATTCTCGCTTGATTTTCGATTCCGAGCTTTCCCTGAAGAGCTAGCCCAAGGTCTAAAACAGCATTCGCGTTATTTCTCAATTCAGCCCAAAAACATCACTTTTGACAAACACCTCAGAAATGAAAAAGAAACACATATTCCTGTTCCCCACGGGCTGGTAAGCCGAATTCTTGATTGATTTTCGATGACGAGCTTTTCCTGAAGAGCTAGCCCCAGGTCTAAAACAGCATTCGCGTTATATTTCAATTCAGCCCAAAAACATCACTTTTGAGAAACAACTCAGAAATGAAAAAGAAACACATATTCCTGTTCCCCACGGGCTGGAAAGCCAAATTCTTGCTTGATTTCCGATTACAAGCCTTCCCTGAAGAGCTAGCCCAAGGTCTAACACAGCATTCACCTAAGTTCTCAATTCAGCCCAAAAACATCACTTTTGACAAACACCTCAGAAATGAAAAAGAAACACATATTCCTGTTCCCCACGGGCTGGAAAGCCGAATTCTTGATTGATTTTCGATGTCGAGCTTTTCCTGAAGAGCTAGCCCCAGGTCTAAAACAGCATTCGCGTTATATTTCAATTCAGCCCAAAAACATCACTTTTGATAAACACCTCAGAAATAAAAAAGAAACACATATTCCTGTTCCCCACGGGCTGGAAAGCCGAATTCTTGATTGATTTTCAATTCCGAGCTTTCCCTGAAGAGCTAGCCCAAGGTCTAACAGAGCATTTGCCTTAGGACTCAATTCAGCCCAAAAACATCACTTTTGAGAAACACCTCAGAAATGAAAAAGAAACACATATTCCTGTTCCCCACGGGCTGGAAAGCCGAATTCTCACTTGATTTTCAATTCCGAGCCTTCCCTGAAGAGCTAGCCCAAGGTCTAACACATCATTCGCCTTAGGATTCAATTCAACCCAAAAACATCACTTTTGTGAAACACCTCAGAAATGAAAAAGAAACACATATTCCTGTTCCCTACGGGCTGGAAAGCCGAATTCTCGCTTGATTTCCGATTCCGAGCTTTCCCTGAAGAGCTAGCCCAAGGTCTAACACAGCATTCACCTAAGTTCTCAATCCAGCCCAAAAACATCACTTTTGACAAAGAGCTCAGAAATGAAAAAGAAACACATATTTCTGTTCCCCATGGGTTGGTAAGCCGAATTCTCGCTTTAATTTCGATTCCGAGCCTTCCCTGAAGAGCTAGTCCAAGGTCTAAAACAGCATTCGCGTTATATCTGAATTCAGCCCAAAAACATCACTTTTGACAAAGCGCTCAGAAATGAAAAAGAAACACATATTCCTGTTCCCCACAGGCTGGTAAGCCGAATTCTTGATTGATTTTCGATGACGAGCTTTTCCTGAAGAGCTAGCCCCAGGTCTAAAACAGCATTCGCGTTATATTTCAATTCAGCCCAAAAACATCACTTTTGAGAAACACCTCAGAAATGAAAAAGAAACACATATTCCTGTCCCCCACGGGCTGGAAAGCCAAATTCTTGCTTGATTTCCGATTACAAGCCTTCCCTGAAGAGCTAGCCCAAGGTCTAACACAGCATTCACCTAAGTTCTCAATTCAGCCCAAAAACATCACTTTTGACAAACACCTCAGAAATGAAAAAGAAACACATATTCCTGTTCCCCATGGGCTGGTAAGCCGAATTCTCGCTTGATTTTCGATTCCGAGCTTTCCCTGAAGAGCTAGCCCAAGGTCTAAAACAGCATTCGCGTTATATCTGAATTCAGCCCAAAAACATCACTTTTGACAAAGAGCTCAGAAATGAAAAAGAAACACATATTCCTGTTCCCCACGGGCTGGAAAGCCGAATACTCGCTTGATTTTCGATTTCGAGCTTTCCCTGAAGAGCTAGCCCAAGATCTAAAACAGCATTCGCGTTATATCTGAATTCAGTCCAAAAACATCACTTTTGACAAACACCTCAGAAATGAAAAAGAAACACATATTCCTGTTCCCCATGGCCTGGAAAGCCGAATTCTCGCTTGATTTTCGATTCCGAGCCTTCCCTGAAGAGCTAGCCCAAGGTCTAACACAGCATTCACCGAAGTTCCCAATTCAACCAAAAAACATCACTTTTGACAAACACCTCAGAAATGAAAAAGAAACACATATTCCTGTTCCCCATGGGCTGGAAAGCCGAATTCTCACTTGATTTTCGATTCTGAGCCTTCCCTGAAGAGCTAGCCCAAGGTCTAACACATCATTCGCCTTAGGATTCAATTCAGCCCAAAAACATCACTTTTGACAAACTCCTCAGAAATGAAAAGGAAACACATATTCCTGTTCCCCACGGGCTGGAAAGCCGAATTCTTGCTTGATTTTTGATTCCGAGCTTTCCCTGAAGAGCTAGCCCAAGGTCTAAAACAGCATTCGCGTTATATCTGAATTCAGTCCAAAAACATCACTTTTGACAAACACCTCAGAAATGAAAAAGAAACACATATTCCTGTTCCCCATGGCCTGGAAATCCGAATTCTCGCTTGATTTTCGATTCCGAGCCTTCCCTGAAGAGCTAGCCCAAGGTCTAACACAGCATTCACCTAAGTTCCCAATTCAACCAAAAAACATCACTTTTGACAAACACCTCAGAAATGAAAAAGAAACACATATTCCTGTTCCCCATGGGCTGGAAAGCCGAATTCTCACTTGATTTTCAATTCTGAGCCTTCCCAGAAGAGCTAGCCGAAGGTCTAACACAGCATTCGCCTTAGGATTCAATTCAACCCAAAAACATCACTTTTGACAAACACCTCAGAAATGAAAAAGAAACACATATTCCTGTTCCCCACGGGCTGGAAAGCCGAATACTCGCTTGATTTTCGATTTCGAGCTTTCCCTGAAGAGCTAGCCCAAGGTCTAAAACAGCATTCGCGTTATATCTGAATTCAGTCCAAAAACATCACTTTTGACAAACACCTCAGAAATGAAAAAGAAACACATATTCCTGTTCCCCATGGCCTGGAAATCCGAATTCTCGCTTGATTTTCGATTCCGAGCCTTCCCTGAAGAGCTAGCCCAAGGTCTAACACAGCATTCACCTAAGTTCCCAATTCAACCAAAAAACATCACTTTTGACAAACAGCTCAGAAATGAAAAAGAAACACATATTCCTGTTCCCCATGGGCTGGAAAGCCGAATTCTCACTTGATTTTCGATTCTGAGCCTTCCCAGAAGAGCTAGCCGAAGGTCTAACACAGCATTCGCCTTAGGATTCAATTCAACACAAAAACATCACTTTTGACAAACACCTCAGAAATGAAAAAGAAACACATATTCCTGTTCCCCACGGGCTGGAAAGCCGAATACTCGCTTGATTTTCGATTTCGAGCTTTCCCTGAGGAGCTAGCCCAAGGTCTAAAACAGCATTCGCGTTATATCTGAATTCAGTCCAAAAACATCACTTTTGACAAACACCTCAGAAATGAAAAAGAAACACATATTCCTGTTCCCCATGGCCTGGAAATCCGAATTCTCGCTTGATTTTCGATTCCGAGCCTTCCCTGAAGAGCTAGCCCAAGGTCTAACACAGCATTCACCTAAGTTCCCAATTCAACCAAAAAACATCACTTTTGACAAACACCTCAGAAATGAAAAAGAAACACATATTCCTGTTCCCCATGGGCTGGAAAGCCGAATTCTCACTTGATTTTCGATTCTGAGCCTTCCCTGAAGAGCTAGCCCAAGGTCTAACACATCATTCGCCTTAGGATTCAATTCAGCCCAAAAACATCACTTTTGACAAACTCCTCAGAAATGAAAAGGAAACACATATTCCTGTTCCCCACGGGCTGGAAAGCCGAATTCTCACTTGATTTTCGATACCGAGCCTTCCCTGAAGAGCTAGCTCAAGGTCTAACACATCATTCGCCTTAGGATTCAATTCAACCCAAAAACATCACTTTTGACAAACTCCTCAGAAATGAAAAACAAACACATATTCCTGTTCACCACGGGCTGGAAAGCCGACTTCTCGCTTGATATTTGATTCCGAGCTTTCCCTGAAGAGCTAGCCCGAGGTCTAACACAGCATTCACCGAAGTTCTCAATTCAGCCCAAAAACATCACTTTTGACAAAGAGCTCAGATATGAAAAAGAAACACATATTCCTGTTCCCCACGGGCTGGAAAGGCGAATTCTTGCTTGATTTTCGATTCTGAGCTTTCCCTGAAGAGCTAGCCCAAGGTCTAAAACAGCATTCGCGTTATATCTCAATTTAGCCCAAAGACATCACTTTTGACAAACACCTGAGAAATGAAAAAGAAACACATATTCCTGTTCCCCACGGGCTGGTAAGCGAATTCTCGCTTGATTTTCCATTCCGAGCCTACCCTGAAGAGCTAGCCCAAGGTCTAAAACAGCATTCGCGTTATTTCTCAATTCAGTCCAAAAACATCACTTTTGACAAACACTTCAGAAATGAAAAAGAAACACATATTCCTGTTCCCCATGGCCTGGAAATCCGAATTCTCACTTGATTTTCGATTCTGAGCCTTCCCTGAAGAGCTAGCCCAAGGTCTAACACATCATTCGCCTTAGGATTCAATTCAGCCCAAAAACATCACTTTTGACAAACTCCTCAGAAATGAAAAGGAAACACATATTCCTGTTCCCCACGGGCTGGAAAGCCGAATTCTTGCTTGATTTTCGATTCCGAGCCTTCCCTGAAGAGCTAGCCCAAGGTCTAACACAGCATTCACCTAAGTTCCCAATTCAACCCAAAAACATCACTTTTGACAAACACCTCAGAAATGAAAAAGAAACACATATTCCTGTTCCCCACGGCCTGGAAATCCGAATTCTCGCTTAATTTTCGATTCCGAGCTTTCCCTGAAGAGCTAGCCCAAGGTCTAAAACAGCATTCGCGTTATATTTCAATTCAGCCCAAAAACATCACTTTTGACAAACACCACAGAAATGAAAAGGAAACACATATTCCTGTTCCCCACGGGCTGGAAAGCCGAATTCTCGCTTGATTTTCGATTCCGAGCCTTCCCTGAAGAGCTAGCCCAAGGTCTAACACATCATTCACCTTAGGATTCAATTCAACCCAAAAACATCACTTTTGACAAACACCTCAGAAATGAAAAAGAAACACATATTCCTGTTCCCCACGGGCTGGTAAGCCGAATTCTCGCTTGATTTTCGATTCCGAGCTTTCCCTGAAGAGCTAGCCCAAGGTCTAAAACAGCATTCGCGTTATTTCTCAATTCAGCCCAAAAACATCACTTTTGACAAACACCTCAGAAATGAAAAAGAAACAAATATTCCTGTTCCCCACGGGCTGGTAAGCCGAATTCTTGATTGATTTTCGATGACGAGCTTTTCCTGAAGAGCTAGCCCCAGGTCTAAAACAGCATTCGCGTTATATTTCAATTCAGCCCAAAAACATCACTTTTGACAAACACCTCAGAAATGAAAAAGAAACACATATTTCTGTTCCCCATGGGTTGGTAAGCCGAATTCTCGCTTTAATTTCGATTCCGAGCTTTCCCTGAAGAGCTAGCCCAAGGTCTAAAACAGCATTCGCGTTATATCTGAATTCAGTCCAAAAACATCACTTTTGACAAACACCTCAGAAATGAAAAAGAAACACATATTCCTGTTCCCCATGGCCTGGAAATCCGAATTCTCGCTTGATTTTCGATTCCGAGCCTTCCCTGAAGAGCTAGCCCAAGGTCTAACACAGCATTCACCTAAGTTCCCAATTCAACCAAAAAACATCACTTTTGACAAACACCTCAGAAATGAAAAAGAAACACATATTCCTGTTCCCCATGGGCTGGAAAGCCGAATTCTCACTTGATTTTCGATTCTGAGCCTTCCCAGAAGAGCTAGCCGAAGGTCTAACACAGCATTCGCCTTAGGATTCAATTCAACCCAAAAACATCACTTTTGACAAACACCTCAGAAATGAAAAAGAAACACATATTCCTGTTCCCCACGGGCTGGAAAGCCGAATACTCGCTTGATTTTCGATTTCGAGCTTTCCCTGAAGAGCTAGCCCAAGGTCTAAAACAGCATTCGCGTTATATCTGAATTCAGTCCAAAAACATCACTTTTGACAAACACCTCAGAAATGAAAAAGAAACACATATTCCTGTTCCCCATGGCCTGGAAATCCGAATTCTCGCTTGATTTTCGATTTCGAGCCTTCCCTGAAGAGCTAGCCCAAGGTCTAACACAGCATTCACCTAAGTTCCCAATTCAACCAAAAAACATCACTTTTGACAAACAGCTCAGAAATGAAAAAGAAACACATATTCCTGTTCCCCACGGGCTGGTAAGCCGAATTCTCGCTTGATTTTCGATTCCGAGCTTTCCCTGAAGAGCTAGCCCAAGGTCTAAAACAGCATTCGCGTTATATTTCAATTCAGCCCAAAAACATCACTTTTGACAAACACCTCAGAAATGAAAAAGAAACACATATTCCTGTTCCCCACGGCGTGGAAATCCGAATTCTCGCTTAATTTTCGATTCCGAGCTTTCCCTGAAGAGCTAGCCCAAGGTCTAAAACAGCATTCGCGTTATATTTCAATTCAGCCCAAAAACATCACTTTTGACAAACACCTCAGAAATGAAAAAGAAACACATATTCCTGTTCCCCACGGGCTGGAAAGCCGAATTCTCACTTGATTTTCAATTCCGAGCCTTCCCAGAAGAGCTAGCCCAAGGTCTAACACAGCATTCACCTAAGTTCCCAATTCAACCCAAAAACATCACTTTTGACAAACACCTCAGAAATGAAAAAGAAACACATATTCCTGTTCCCCACGGCCTGGAAATCCGAATTCTCACTTAATTTTCGATTCCGAGCTTTCCCTGAAGAGCTAGCCCAAGGTCTAAAACAGCATTCGCGTTATATTTCAATTCAGCCCAAAAACATCACTTTTGACAAACACCTCAGAAATGAAAAAGAAACACATATTCCTGTTCCCCACGGGCTGGAAAGCCGAATTCTTGCTTGATTTCCGATTACGAGCTTTCCCTGAAGAGCTAGCCCAAGGTCTAACACAGCATTCACCTAAGTTCTCAATCCAGCCCAAAAACATCACTTTTGACAAAGAGCTCAGAAATGAAAAAGAAACACATATTTCTGTTCCCCATGGGTTGGTAAGCCGAATTCTCGCTTGATTTTCGATTCCGAGCCTTCCCTGAAGAGCTAGCCCAAGGTCTAACACAGCATTCACCGAAGTTCCCAATTCAACCAAAAAACATCACTTTTGACAAACACCTCAGAAATGAAAAAGAAACACATATTCCTGTTCCCCATGGGCTGGAAAGCCGAATTCTCACTTGATTTTCGATTCTGAGCCTTCCCTGAAGAGCTAGCCCAAGGTCTAACACATCATTCGCCTTAGGATTCAATTCAGCCCAAAAACATCACTTTTGACAAACTCCTCAGAAATGAAAAGGAAACACATATTCCTGTTCCCCACGGGCTGGAAAGCCGAATTCTTGCTTGATTTTTGATTCCGAGCTTTCCCTGAAGAGCTAGACCAAGGTCTAACACAGCATTCACCTAAGTTCTCAATTCAGCCCAAATACATCACTTTTGACAAACGCCTGAGAAATGAAAAAGAAACACATATTCCTGTTCCCCACGAGCTGGAAAGCCGAATTCTTGATTGATTTTCGATTCCGAGCTTTCTCTGAAGAGCTAGCTCAAGCTCTAAAACAGCATTCGTGCTATATCTCAATTTAGCCCAAAGACATCACTTTTGACAAGCACCTGAGAAATGAAAAAGAAACACATATTCCTGTTCCCCACGGGCTGGAAAGCCGAATTCTTGATTGAGTTTCGATTCCGAGCTTTCCCTGAAGAGCTAGCCCAAGGTTTAAAACAGCATCCGCGTTATATCTCAATTTAGCCCAAAGACATCACTTTTGACAAACACCTGAGAATTGAAAAAGAAACACATATTCCTGTTCCCCACGGGCTGGTAAGTCGAATTCTCGCTTGATTTTCCATTCCGAGCTTTGCTTGAAGAGCTAGCCCAAAGTCTAAAACAGCATTCGCGTTATTTCTCAATTCAGCCCAAAAACATCACTTTTGACAAACACCTCAGAAATGAAAAAGAAACACATATTCCTGTTCCCCACAGGCTGGAAAGCCGAATTCTCGCTTAATTTTCGATTCCGAGCTTTCCCTGAAGAGCTAGCCCAAGCTCTAAAACAGCATTCGCGTTATTTCTCAATTCAGCCCAAAAACATCACTTTTGACAAACACCTCAGAAATGAAAAAGAAACACATATTCCTGTTCCCTACGGGCTGGAACGCCGAATTCTTGATTGATTTTCTATTCCGAGCTTTCCCTGAAGAGCTAGCCCAAGGTCTAAAACAGCATTCGCGTTATATCTCAATTTAGCCCAAAGACATCACTTTTGACAAACACCTGAGAAATGAAAAAGAAACAGATATTCCTGTTCCCCACGGGCTGGTAAGCGAATTCTCGCTTGATTTTCCATTCCGAGCCTACCCTGAAGAGCTAGCCCAAGGTCTAAAACAGCATTCGCGTTATTTCTCAATTCAGCCCAAAAACATCACTTTTGACAAACACCTCAGAATTGAAAAAGAAACACATATTCCTGTTCCCCACGGGCTGGTAAGCCGAATTCTCGCTTGATTTTCGATTCCGAGCTTTCCCTGAAGAGCTAGCCCAAGGTCTAAAACAGCATTCGCGTTATTTCTCAATTCAGCCCAAAAACATCACTTTTGACAAACACCTCAGAAATGAAAAAGAAACACATATTCCTGTTCCCCACGGCCTGGAAATCCGAATTCTCGCTTAATTTTCGATTCCGAGCTTTCCCTGAAGAGCTAGCCCAAGGTCTAAAACAGCATTCGCGTTATATTTCAATTCAGCCCAAAAACATCACTTTTGACAAACACCTGAGAATTGAAAAAGAAACACATATTCCTGTTCCCCATGGGCTGGTAAGCCGAATTCCGGCTTGATTTTCGATTCCGAGCCTACCCTGAAGAGCTAGCCCCAGGTCTAACACAGCATTCACCTAAGTTCTCAATTCAGCCCAAAAACATCACTTTTGACAAACAGCTCAGAAATGAAAAAGAAACACATATTCCTGTTCCCCACGGGCTGGTAAGCCGAATTCTCGCTTGATTTTCGATTCCGAGCTTTCCCTGAAGAGCTAGCCCAAGGTCTAAAACAGCATTCGCGTTATTTCTCAATTCAGCCCAAAAACATCACTTTTGACAAACACCTCAGAAATGAAAAAGAAACACATATTCCTGTTCCCCACGGCCTGGAAATCCGAATTCTCGCTTAATTTTCGATTCCGAGCTTTCCCTGAAGAGCTAGCCCAAGGTCTAAAACAGCATTCGCGTTATATTTCAATTCAGCCCAAAAACATCACTTTTGACAAACACCACAGAAATGAAAAGGAAACACATATTCCTGTTCCCCACGGGCTGGAAAGCCGAATTCTCGCTTGATTTTCGATTCCGAGCCTTCCCTGAAGAGCTAGCCCAAGGTCTAACACATCATTCACCTTAGGATTCAATTCAACCCAAAAACATCACTTTTGACAAACACCTCAGAAATGAAAAAGAAACACATATTCCTGTTCCCCATGGGCTGGAAAGCCGAATTCTTGATTGATTTTCGATTCCGAGCTTTCCCTGAAGAGCTAGCCCAAGGTCTAACAGAGCATTTGCCTTAGGACTCAATTCAGCCCAAAAACATCACTTTTGAGAAACACCTCAGAAATGAAAAAGAAACACATATTTCTGTTCCCCATGGGTTGGTAAGCCGAATTCTCGCTTTAATTTCGATTCCGAGCCTTCCCTGAAGAGCTAGTCCAAGGTCTAAAACAGCATTCGCGTTATATCTTAATTCAGCCCAAAAACATCACTTTTGAGAAACACCTCAGAAATGAAAAAGAAACACATATTCCTGTTCCCCACGGGCTGGAAAGCCAAATTCTTGCTTGATTTCCGATTACAAGCCTTCCCTGAAGAGCTAGCCCAAGGTCTAACACAGCATTCACCTAAGTTCTCAATTCAGCCCAAAAACATCACTTCTGACAAACACCTCAGAAATGAAAAAGAAACACATATTCCTGTTCCCCACAGGCTGGTAAGCCGAATTCTCGCTTGATTTTCGATTCCGAGCTTTCCCTGAAGAGCTAGCCCAAGGTCTAAAACAGCATTCGCGTTATTTCTCAATTCAGCCCAAAAACATCACTTTTGACAAACACCTCAGAAATGAAAAAGAAACACATATTCCTGTTCCCCACGGGCTGGTAAGCCGAATTCTTGATTGATTTTCGATGACGAGCTTTTCCTGAAGAGCTAGCCCCAGGTCTAAAACAGCATTCGCGTTATATTTCAATTCAGCCCAAAAACATCACTTTTGACAAACACCTCAGAAATGAAAAAGAAACACATATTCCTGTTCCCCACGGGCTGGTAAGCCGAATTCTCGCTTGATTTTCGATTCCGAGCTTTCCCTGAAGAGCTAGCCCAAGGTCTAACAGAGCATTTGCCTTAGGACTCAATTCAGCCCAAAAACATCACTTTTGAGAAACACCTCAGAAATGAAAAAGAAACACATATTCCTGTTCCCCACGGGCTGGAAAGCCAAATTCTCACTTGATTTTCAATTCCGAGCCTTCCCTGAAGAGCTAGCCCAAGGTCTAAAACAGCATTCGCGTTATATCTGAATTCAGCCCAAAAACATCACTTTTGACAAAGAGCTCAGAAATGAAAAAGAAAAACATATTCCTGTTCCCCACGGGCTGGAAAGCCGAATTCTCGCTTGATTTCCGATTCCGAGCTTTCCCTGAAGAGCTAGCCCAAGGTCTAACACAGCATTCACCTAAGTTCTCAATCCAGCCCAAAAACATCACTTTTGACAAAGAGCTCAGAAATGAAAAAGAAACACATATTCCTGTTCCCCACGGGATGGAAAGCCGAATTCTTGATTGATTTTCGATTCCGAGCTTTTCTTGAAGAGCTAGCCCCAGGTCTAAAACAGCATTCACGTTATATTTCAATTCAGCCCAAAAACATCACTTTTGATAAACACCTCAGAAATAAAAAAGAAACACATATTCCTGTTCCCCACGGGCTGGAAAGCCGAATTCTTGATTGATTTTCGATTCCGAGCTTTCCCTGAAGAGCTAGCCCAAGGTCTAACACAGCATTCGCCTTAGGACTCAATTCAGCCCAAAAACATCACTTTTGACAAACACCTCAGAAATGAAAAAGAAACACATATTTTTGTTCCCCACGGGCTGGTAAGCCGAATTCTCGCTTTAATTTCGATTCCGAGCCTTCCCTGAAGAGCTAGCCCAAGGTCTAAAACAGCATTCGCGTTATATCTCAATTCAGCCCAAAAACATCACTTTTGACAAAGAGCTCAGAAATGAAAAAGAAACACATATTCCTGTTCCCCACGGGCTGGTAAGCCGATCTCTTGCTTGATTTTCGATTCTGAGCTTTCCCTGAAGAGCTAGCCCAAGGTCTAAAAGAGCATTCACCTAAGTTCCCAATTCAACCCAAAAACATCACTTTTGACAAACACCTCAGAAATGAAAAAGAAACACATATTCCTGTTCCCCACGGCCTGGAAATCCGAATTCTCACTTAATTTTCGATTCCGAGCTTTCCCTGAAGAGCTAGCCCAAGGTCTAAAACAGCATTCGCGTTATATTTCAATTCAGCCCAAAAACATCACTTTTGACAAACACCACAGAAATGAAAAGGAAACACATATTCCTGTTCCCCACGGGCTGGAAAGCCGAATTCTCGCTTGATTTTCGATTCCGAGCCTTCCCTGAAGAGCTAGCCCAAGGTCTAACACATCATTCACCTTAGGATTCAATTCAACCCAAAAACATCACTTTTGACAAACACCTCAGAAATGAAAAAGAAACACATATTCCTGTTCCCCACGGGCTGGTAAGCCGAATTCTTGATTGATTTTCGATGACGAGCTTTTCCTGAAGAGCTAGCCCCAGGTCTAAAACAGCATTCGCGTTATATTTCAATTCAGCCCAAAAACATCACTTTTGATAAACACCTCAGAAATGAAAAAGAAACACATATTCCTGTTCCCCACGGGCTGGAAAGCCGAATTCTTGATTGATTTTCGATTCCGAGCTTTCCCTGAAGAGCTAGCCCAAGGTCTAACAGAGCATTTGCCTTAGGACTCAATTCAGCCCAAAAACATCACTTTTGAGAAACACCTCAGAAATGAAAAAGAAACACATATTCCTGTTCCCCACGGGCTGGAAAGCCGAATTCTTGCTTGATTTCCGATTACGAGCCTTCCCTGAAGAGCTAGCCCAAGGTCTAACACAGCATTCACCTAAGTTCTCAATCCAGCCCAAAAACATCACTTTTGACAAACAGCTCAGAAATGAAAAAGAAACACATATTCCTGTTCCCCACGGGCTGGTAAGCCGAATTCTCGCTTGATTTTCGATTCCGAGCTTTCCCTGAAGAGCTAGCCCAAGGTCTAAAACAGCATTCGCGTTATTTCTCAATTCAGCCCAAAAACATCACTTTTGACAAACACCTCAGAAATGAAAAAGAAACACATATTCCTGTTCCCCATGGGCTGGTAAGCCGAATTCTTGATTGATTTTCGATGACGAGCTTTTCCTGAAGAGCTAGCCCCAGGTCTAAAACAGCATTCGCGTTATATTTCAATTCAGCCCAAAAACATCACTTTTGATAAACACCTCAGAAATAAAAAAGAAACACATATTCCTGTTCCCCACGGGCTGGAAAGCCGAATTCTCGCTTGATTTCCGATTCCGAGCTTTCCCTGAAGAGCTAGCCCAAGGTCTAACACAGCATTCACCTAAGTTCTCAATCCAGCCCAAAAACATCACTTTTGACAAAGAGCTCAGAAATGAAAAAGAAACACATATTCCTGTTCCCCACGGGATGGAAAGCCGAATTCTTGATTGATTTTCGATTCTGAGCTTTTCTTGAAGAGCTAGCCCCAGGTCTAAAACAGCATTCGCGTTATATTTCAATTCAGCCCAAAAACATCACTTTTGATAAACACCTCAGAAATAAAAAAGAAACACATATTCCTGTTCCCCACGGGCTGGAAAGCCGAATTCTTGATTGATTTTCGATTCCGAGCTTTCCCTGAAGAGCTAGCCCAAGGTCTAACACAGCATTCGCCTTAGGACTAAATTCAGCCCAAAAACATCACTTTTGACAAACACCTCAGAAATGAAAAAGAAACACATATTTTTGTTCCCCACGGGCTGGTAAGCCGAATTCTCGCTTTAATTTCGATTCCGAGCCTTCCCTGAAGAGCTAGCCCAAGGTCTAAAACAGCATTCGCGTTATATCTCAATTCAGCCCAAAAACATCACTTTTGACAAAGAGCTCAGAAATGAAAAAGAAACAGATATTCCTGTTCCCCATGGGATGGAAAGCCGAATTCTTGATTGATTTTCGATTCCGAGCTTTCCCTGAAGAGCTAGCCCAAGGTCTAAAAGAGCATTCGCGTTATATTTCAATTCAGCCCAAAAACATCACTTTTGACAAACACGTCAGAAATGAAAAAGAAACACATATTCCTGTTCCCCATGGGCTGGAAAGCCGAATTCTTGATTGATTTTCGATTCCGAGCTTTCCCTGAAGAGCTAGCCCAAGGTCTAACACAGCATTCACCTAAGTTCTCAATTCAGCCCAAAAACATCACTTTTGACAAACACCTCAGAAATGAAAAAGAAACACATATTCCTCTTCCCCACGGGCTGGTAAGCTGATCTCTTGCTTGATTTTCGATTCTGAGCTTTCCCTGAAGAGCTAGCCCAAGGTCTAAAAGAGCATTCGCGTTATATTTCAATTCAGCCCAAAAACATCACTTTTGACAAACACCTCAGAAATAAAAAAAGAAACACATATTCCTGTTCCCCACGGGCTGGAAATCCGAATTCTCGCTTGATTTCCGATTACGAGCCTTCCGTGAAGAGCTAGCCCAAGGTCTAACACAGCATTCACCTAAGTTCCCAATTCAACCAAAAAACATCACTAATGACAAACACCTCAGAAATGAAAAAGAAACACATATTCCTGTTCCCCAAGGGCTGGAAAGCCGAATTCTCGCTTGATTTTCGATTCTGAGCCTTCCCTGAAGAGCTAGCCCAAGGTCTAACACAGCATTCACCTAAGTTCCCAATTCAACCCAAAAACATCACTTTTGACAAACACCTCAGAAATGAAAAAGAAACACATATTCCTGTTCCCCACGGCCTGGAAATCCGAATTCTCACTTAATTTTCGATTCCGAGCTTTCCCTGAAGAGCTAGCCCAAGGTCTAAAACAGCATTCGCATTATATTTCAATTCAGCCCAAAAACATCACTTTTGACAAACACCACAGAAATGAAAAGGAAACACATATTCCTGTTCCCCACGGGCTGGAAAGCCGAATTCTCGCTTGATTTTCGATTCCGAGCCTTCCCTGAAGAGCTAGCCCAAGGTCTAACACATCATTCACCTTAGGATTCAATTCAACCCAAAAACATCACTTTTGACAAACACCTCAGAAATGAAAAAGAAACACATATTCCTGTTCCCCACGGGCTGGAAAGCCGAATTCTTGCTTGATTTCCGATTACGAGCCTTCCCTGAAGAGCTAGCCCAAGGTCTAACACAGCATTCACCTAAGTTCTCAATTCAGCCCAAAAACATCACTTTTGACAAACACCTCAGAAATGAAAAAGAAACACATATTCCTGTTCCCCACGGGCTGGTAAGCCGAATTCTCGCTTGATTTTCGATTCCGAGCTTTCCCTGAAGAGCTAGCCCAAGGTCTAACAGAGCATTTGCCTTAGGACTCAATTCAGCCCAAAAACATCACTTTTGAGAAACACCTCAGAAATGAAAAAGAAACACATATTCCTGTTCCCTACGGGCTGGAAAGCCGAATTCTCGCTTGATTTCCGATTCCGAGCTTTCCCTGAAGAGCTAGCCCAAGGTCTAACACAGCATTCACCTAAGTTCTCAATCCAGCCCAAAAACATCACTTTTGACAAACAGCTCAGAAATGAAAAAGAAACATATATTCCTTTTCCCCACGGGCTGGTAAGCCGAATTCTCGCTTGATTTTCGATTCCGAGCTTTCCCTGAAGAGCTAGCCCAAGGTCTAAAACAGCATTCGCGTTATTTCTCAATTCAGCCCAAAAACATCACTTTTGACAAACACCTCAGAAATGAAAAAGAAACACATATTCCTGTTCCCCACGGCCTGGAAATCCGAATTCTCACTTAATTTTCGATTCCGAGCTTTCCCTGAAGAGCTAGCCCAAGGTCTAAAACAGCATTCGCGTTATATTTCAATTCAGCCCAAAAACATCACTTTTGACAAACACCACAGAAATGAAAAGGAAACACATATTCCTGTTCCCCACGGGCTGGAAAGACGAATTCTCGCTTGATTTTCGATTCCGAGCCTTCCCTGAAGAGCTAGCCCAAGGTCTAACACATCATTCACCTTAGGATTCAATTCAACCCAAAAACATCACTTTTGACAAACACCTCAGAAATGAAAAAGAAACACATATTCCTGTTCCCCACGGGCTGGTAAGCTGAATTCTTGATTGATTTTCGATGACGAGCTTTTCCTGAAGAGCTAGCCCAAGGTCTAAAACAGCATTCGCGTTATATTTCAATTCAGCCCAAAAACATCACTTTTGATAAACACCTCAGAAATGAAAAAGAAACACATATTCCTGTTCCCCACGGGCTGGAAAGCCGAATTCTTGATTGATTTTCGATTCCGAGCTTTCCCTGAAGAGCTAGCCCAAGGTCTAACAGAGCATTTGCCTTAGGACTCAATTCAGCCCAAAAACATCACTTTTGAGAAACACCTCAGAAATGAAAAAGAAACACATATTCCTGTTCCCCACGGGCTGGAAAGCCGAATTCTTGCTTGATTTCTGATTACGAGCCTTCCCTGAAGAGCTAGCCCAAGGTCTAACACAGCATTCACCTAAGTTCTCAATTCAGCCCAAAAACATCACTTTTGACAAACACCTCAGAAATGAAAAAGAAACACATATTCCTGTTCCCCACGGGCTGGTAAGCCGAATTCTCGCTTGATTTTCGATTCCGAGCTTTCCCTGAAGAGCTAGCCCAAGGTCTAAAACAGCATTCGCGTTATATTTCAATTCAGCCCAAAAACATCACTTTTGATAAACACCTCAGAAATAAAAAAGAAACACATATTCCTGTTCCCCACGGGCTGGAAAGCCGAATTCTTGATTGATTTTCGATTCCGAGCTTTCCCTGAAGAGCTAGCCCAAGGTCTAACAGAGCATTTGCCTTAGGACTCAATTCAGCCCAAAAACATCACTTTTGAGAAACACCTCAGAAATAAAAAAGAAACACATATTCCTGTTCCCTACGGGCTGGAAAGCCGAATTCTCGCTTGATTTCCGATTCCGAGCTTTCCCTGAAGAGCTAGCCCAAGGTCTAACACAGCATTCACCTAAGTTCTCAATCCAGCCCAAAAACATCACTTTTGACAAACAGCTCAGAAATGAAAAAGAAACACATATTCCTGTTCCCCACGGGCTGGTAAGCCGAATTCTCGCTTGATTTTCGATTCCGAGCTTTCCCTGAAGAGCTAGCCCAAGGTCTAAAACAGCATTCGCGTTATTTCTCAATTCAGCCCAAAAACATCACTTTTGACAAACACCTCAGAAATGAAAAAGAAACACATATTCCTGTTCCCCACGGCCTGGAAATCCGAATTCTCGCTTAATTTTCGATTCCGAGCTTTCCCTGAAGAGCTAGCCCAAGGTCTAAAACAGCATTCGCGTTATATTTCAATTCAGCCCAAAAACATCACTTTTGACAAACACCACAGAAATGAAAAGGAAACACATATTCCTGTTCCCCACGGGCTGGAAAGCCGAATTCTCGCTTGATTTTCGATTCCGAGCCTTCCCTGAAGAGCTAGCCCAAGGTCTAACACATCATTCACCTTAGGATTCAATTCAACCCAAAAACATCACTTTTGACAAACACCTCAGAAATGAAAAAGAAACACATATTCCTGTTCCCCACGGGCTGGAAAGCCGAATTCTTGATTGATTTTCGATTCCGAGCTTTCCCTGAAGAGCTAGCCCAAGGTCTAACAGAGCATTTGCCTTAGGACTCAATTCAGCCCAAAAACATCACTTTTGAGAAACACCTCAGAAATAAAAAAGAAACACATATTTCTGTTCCCCATGGGTTGGTAAGCCGAATTCTCGCTTTAATTTCGATTCCGAGCCTTCTCTGAAGAGCTAGTCCAAGGTCTAAAACAGCATTCGCGTTATATCTAAATTCAGGCAAAAAACATCACTTTTGAGAAACACCTCAGAAATGAAAAAGAAACACATATTCCTGTTCCCCACGGGCTGGAAAGCCAAATTCTTGCTTGATTTCCGATTACAAGCCTTCCCTGAAGAGCTAGCCCAAGGTCTAACACAGCATTCACCTAAGTTCTCAATTCAGCCCAAAAACATCACTTTTGACAAACACCTCAGAAATGAAAAAGAAACACATATTCCTGTTCCCCACGGGCTGGTAAGCCGAATTCTTGATTGATTTTCGATGACGAGCTTTTCCTGAAGAGCTAGCCCCAGGTCTAAAACAGCATTCGCGTTATATTTCAATTCAGCCCAAAAACATCACTTTTGATAAACACCTCAGAAATAAAAAAGAAACACATATTCCTGTTCCCCACGGGCTGGAAAGCCGAATTCTCGCTTGATTTCCGATTCCGAGCTTTCCCTGAAGAGCTAGCCCAAGGTCTAACACAGCATTCACCTAAGTTCTCAATCCAGCCCATAAACATCACTTTTGACAAAGAGCTCAGAAATGAAAAAGAAACACATATTCCTGTTCCCCACGGGATGGAAAGCCGAATTCTTGATTGATTTTCGATTCTGAGCTTTTCTTGAAGAGCTAGCCCCAGGTCTAAAACAGCATTCGCGTTATATTTCAATTCAGCCCAAAAACATCACTTTTGATAAACACCTCAGAAATAAAAAAGAAACACATATTCCTGTTCCCCACGGGCTGGAAAGCCGAATTCTTGATTGATTTTCGATTCCGAGCTTTCCCTGAAGAGCTAGCCCAAGGTCTAACACAGCATTCGCCTTAGGACTAAATTCAGCCCAAAAACATCACTTTTGACAAACACCTCAGAAATGAAAAAGAAACACATATTTTTGTTCCCCACGGGCTGGTAAGCCGAATTCTCGCTTTAATTTCGATTCCGAGCCTTCCCTGAAGAGCTAGCCCAAGGTCTAAAACAGCATTCGCGTTATATCTCAATTCAGCCCAAAAACATCACTTTTGACAAAGAGCTCAGAAATGAAAAAGAAACACATATTCCTGTTCCCCATGGGATGGAAAGCCGAATTCTTGATTGATTTTCGATTCCGAGCTTTCCCTGAAGAGCTAGCCCAAGGTCTAAAAGAGCATTCGCGTTATATTTCAATTCAGCCCAAAAACATCACTTTTGACAAACACGTCAGAAATGAAAAAGAAACACATATTCCTGTTCCCCATGGGCTGGAAAGCCGAATTCTTGATTGATTTTCGATTCCGAGCTTTCCCTGAAGAGCTAGCCCAAGGTCTAACACAGCATTCACCTAAGTTCTCAATTCAGCCCAAAAACATCACTTTTGACAAACACCTCAGAAATGAAAAAGAAACACATATTCCTCTTCCCCACGGGCTGGTAAGCTGATCTCTTGCTTGATTTTCGATTCTGAGCTTTCCCTGAAGAGCTAGCCCAAGGTCTAAAAGAGCATTCGCGTTATATTTCAATTCAGCCCAAAAACATCACTTTTGACAAACACCTCAGAAATAAAAAAAGAAACACATATTCCTGTTCCCCACGGGCTGGAAATCCGAATTCTCGCTTGATTTCCGATTACGAGCCTTCCGTGAAGAGCTAGCCCAAGGTCTAACACAGCATTCACCTAAGTTCCCAATTCAACCAAAAAACATCACTTATGACAAACACCTCAGAAATGAAAAAGAAACACATATTCCTGTTCCCCAAGGGCTGGAAAGCCGAATTCTCGCTTGATTTTCGATTCTGAGCCTTCCCTGAAGAGCTAGCCCAAGGTCTAACACAGCATTCACCTAAGTTCCCAATTCAACCCAAAAACATCACTTTTGACAAACACCTCAGAAATGAAAAAGAAACACATATTCCTGTTCCCCACGGCCTGGAAATCCGAATTCTCACTTAATTTTCGATTCCGAGCTTTCCCTGAAGAGCTAGCCCAAGGTCTAAAACAGCATTCGCGTTATATTTCAATTCAGCCCAAAAACATCACTTTTGACAAACACCACAGAAATGAAAAGGAAACACATATTCCTGTTCCCCACGGGCTGGAAAGCCGAATTCTCGCTTGATTTTCGATTCCGAGCCTTCCCTGAAGAGCTAGCCCAAGGTCTAACACATCATTCACCTTAGGATTCAATTCTACCCAAAAACATCACTTTTGACAAACACCTCAGAAATGAAAAAGAAACACATATTCCTGTTCCCCACGGGCTGGAAAGCCGAATTCTTGCTTGATTTCCGATTACGAGCCTTCCCTGAAGAGCTAGCCCAAGGTCTAACACAGCATTCACCTAAGTTCTCAATTCAGCCCAAAAACATCACTTTTGACAAACACCTCAGAAATGAAAAAGAAACACATATTCCTGTTCCCCACGGGCTGGTAAGCCGAATTCTCGCTTGATTTTCGATTCCGAGCTTTCCCTGAAGAGCTAGCCCAAGGTCTAACAGAGCATTTGCCTTAGGACTCAATTCAGCCCAAAAACATCACTTTTGAGAAACACCTCAGAAATGAAAAAGAAACACATATTCCTGTTCCCTACGGGCTGGAAAGCCGAATTCTCGCTTGATTTCCGATTCCGAGCTTTCCCTGAAGAGCTAGCCCAAGGTCTAACACAGCATTCACCTAAGTTCTCAATCCAGCCCAAAAACATCACTTTTGACAAACAGCTCAGAAATGAAAAAGAAACACATATTCCTGTTCCCCACGGGCTGGTAAGCCGAATTCTCGCTTGATTTTCGATTCCGAGCTTTCCCTGAAGAGCTAGCCCAAGGTCTAAAACAGCATTCGCATTATATTTCAATTCAGCCCAAAAACATCACTTTTGACAAACACCACAGAAATGAAAAGGAAACACATATTCCTGTTCCCCACGGGCTGGAAAGCCGAATTCTCGCTTGATTTTCGATTCCGAGCCTTCCCTGAAGAGCTAGCCCAAGGTCTAACACATCATTCACCTTAGGATTCAATTCAACCCAAAAACATCACTTTTGACAAACACCTCAGAAATGAAAAAGAAACACATATTCCTGTTCCCCACGGGCTGGAAAGCCGAATTCTTGCTTGATTTCCGATTACGAGCCTTCCCTGAAGAGCTAGCCCAAGGTCTAACACAGCATTCACCTAAGTTCTCAATTCAGCCCAAAAACATCACTTTTGACAAACACCTCAGAAATGAAAAAGAAACACATATTCCTGTTCCCCACGGGCTGGTAAGCCGAATTCTCGCTTGATTTTCGATTCCGAGCTTTCCCTGAAGAGCTAGCCCAAGGTCTAACAGAGCATTTGCCTTAGGACTCAATTCAGCCCAAAAACATCACTTTTGAGAAACACCTCAGAAATGAAAAAGAAACACATATTCCTGTTCCCTACGGGCTGGAAAGCCGAATTCTCGCTTGATTTCCGATTCCGAGCTTTCCCTGAAGAGCTAGCCCAAGGTCTAACACAGCATTCACCTAAGTTCTCAATCCAGCCCAAAAACATCACTTTTGACAAACAGCTCAGAAATGAAAAAGAAACATATATTCCTTTTCCCCACGGGCTGGTAAGCCGAATTCTCGCTTGATTTTCGATTCCGAGCTTTCCCTGAAGAGCTAGCCCAAGGTCTAAAACAGCATTCGCGTTATTTCTCAATTCAGCCCAAAAACATCACTTTTGACAAACACCTCAGAAATGAAAAAGAAACACATATTCCTGTTCCCCACGGCCTGGAAATCCGAATTCTCACTTAATTTTCGATTCCGAGCTTTCCCTGAAGAGCTAGCCCAAGGTCTAAAACAGCATTCGCGTTATATTTCAATTCAGCCCAAAAACATCACTTTTGACAAACACCACAGAAATGAAAAGGAAACACATATTCCTGTTCCCCACGGGCTGGAAAGACGAATTCTCGCTTGATTTTCGATTCCGAGCCTTCCCTGAAGAGCTAGCCCAAGGTCTAACACATCATTCACCTTAGGATTCAATTCAACCCAAAAACATCACTTTTGACAAACACCTCAGAAATGAAAAAGAAACACATATTCCTGTTCCCCACGGGCTGGTAAGCTGAATTCTTGATTGATTTTCGATGACGAGCTTTTCCTGAAGAGCTAGCCCAAGGTCTAAAACAGCATTCGCGTTATATTTCAATTCAGCCCAAAAACATCACTTTTGATAAACACCTCAGAAATGAAAAAGAAACACATATTCCTGTTCCCCACGGGCTGGAAAGCCGAATTCTTGATTGATTTTCGATTCCGAGCTTTCCCTGAAGAGCTAGCCCAAGGTCTAACAGAGCATTTGCCTTAGGACTCAATTCAGCCCAAAAACATCACTTTTGAGAAACACCTCAGAAATGAAAAAGAAACACATATTCCTGTTCCCCACGGGCTGGAAAGCCGAATTCTTGCTTGATTTCTGATTACGAGCCTTCCCTGAAGAGCTAGCCCAAGGTCTAACACAGCATTCACCTAAGTTCTCAATTCAGCCCAAAAACATCACTTTTGACAAACACCTCAGAAATGAAAAAGAAACACATATTCCTGTTCCCCACGGGCTGGTAAGCCGAATTCTCGCTTGATTTTCGATTCCGAGCTTTCCCTGAAGAGCTAGCCCAAGGTCTAAAACAGCATTCGCGTTATATTTCAATTCAGCCCAAAAACATCACTTTTGATAAACACCTCAGAAATAAAAAAGAAACACATATTCCTGTTCCCCACGGGCTGGAAAGCCGAATTCTTGATTGATTTTCGATTCCGAGCTTTCCCTGAAGAGCTAGCCCAAGGTCTAACAGAGCATTTGCCTTAGGACTCAATTCAGCCCAAAAACATCACTTTTGAGAAACACCTCAGAAATAAAAAAGAAACACATATTCCTGTTCCCTACGGGCTGGAAAGCCGAATTCTCGCTTGATTTCCGATTCCGAGCTTTCCCTGAAGAGCTAGCCCAAGGTCTAACACAGCATTCACCTAAGTTCTCAATCCAGCCCAAAAACATCACTTTTGACAAACAGCTCAGAAATGAAAAAGAAACACATATTCCTGTTCCCCACGGGCTGGTAAGCCGAATTCTCGCTTGATTTTCGATTCCGAGCTTTCCCTGAAGAGCTAGCCCAAGGTCTAAAACAGCATTCGCGTTATTTCTCAATTCAGCCCAAAAACATCACTTTTGACAAACACCTCAGAAATGAAAAAGAAACACATATTCCTGTTCCCCACGGCCTGGAAATCCGAATTCTCGCTTAATTTTCGATTCCGAGCTTTCCCTGAAGAGCTAGCCCAAGGTCTAAAACAGCATTCGCGTTATATTTCAATTCAGCCCAAAAACATCACTTTTGACAAACACCACAGAAATGAAAAGGAAACACATATTCCTGTTCCCCACGGGCTGGAAAGCCGAATTCTCGCTTGATTTTCGATTCCGAGCCTTCCCTGAAGAGCTAGCCCAAGGTCTAACACATCATTCACCTTAGGATTCAATTCAACCCAAAAACATCACTTTTGACAAACACCTCAGAAATGAAAAAGAAACACATATTCCTGTTCCCCACGGGCTGGAAAGCCGAATTCTTGATTGATTTTCGATTCCGAGCTTTCCCTGAAGAGCTAGCCCAAGGTCTAACAGAGCATTTGCCTTAGGACTCAATTCAGCCCAAAAACATCACTTTTGAGAAACACCTCAGAAATAAAAAAGAAACACATATTTCTGTTCCCCATGGGTTGGTAAGCCGAATTCTCGCTTTAATTTCGATTCCGAGCCTTCTCTGAAGAGCTAGTCCAAGGTCTAAAACAGCATTCGCGTTATATCTAAATTCAGGCAAAAAACATCACTTTTGAGAAACACCTCAGAAATGAAAAAGAAACACATATTCCTGTTCCCCACGGGCTGGAAAGCCAAATTCTTGCTTGATTTCCGATTACAAGCCTTCCCTGAAGAGCTAGCCCAAGGTCTAACACAGCATTCACCTAAGTTCTCAATTCAGCCCAAAAACATCACTTTTGACAAACACCTCAGAAATGAAAAAGAAACACATATTCCTGTTCCCCACGGGCTGGTAAGCCGAATTCTTGATTGATTTTCGATGACGAGCTTTTCCTGAAGAGCTAGCCCCAGGTCTAAAACAGCATTCGCGTTATATTTCAATTCAGCCCAAAAACATCACTTTTGATAAACACCTCAGAAATAAAAAAGAAACACATATTCCTGTTCCCCACGGGCTGGAAAGCCGAATTCTCGCTTGATTTCCGATTCCGAGCTTTCCCTGAAGAGCTAGCCCAAGGTCTAACACAGCATTCACCTAAGTTCTCAATCCAGCCCAAAAACATCACTTTTGACAAAGAGCTCAGAAATGAAAAAGAAACACATATTCCTGTTCCCCACGGGATGGAAAGCCGAATTCTTGATTGATTTTCGATTCTGAGCTTTTCTTGAAGAGCTAGCCCCAGGTCTAAAACAGCATTCGCGTTATATTTCAATTCAGCCCAAAAACATCACTTTTGATAAACACCTCAGAAATAAAAAAGAAACACATATTCCTGTTCCCCACGGGCTGGAAAGCCGAATTCTTGATTGATTTTCGATTCCGAGCTTTCCCTGAAGAGCTAGCCCAAGGTCTAACACAGCATTCGCCTTAGGACTAAATTCAGCCCAAAAACATCACTTTTGACAAACACCTCAGAAATGAAAAAGAAACACATATTTTTGTTCCCCACGGGCTGGTAAGCCGAATTCTCGCTTTAATTTCGATTCCGAGCCTTCCCTGAAGAGCTAGCCCAAGGTCTAAAACAGCATTCGCGTTATATCTCAATTCAGCCCAAAAACATCACTTTTGACAAAGAGCTCAGAAATGAAAAAGAAACACATATTCCTGTTCCCCATGGGATGGAAAGCCGAATTCTTGATTGATTTTCGATTCCGAGCTTTCCCTGAAGAGCTAGCCCAAGGTCTAAAAGAGCATTCGCGTTATATTTCAATTCAGCCCAAAAACATCACTTTTGACAAACACGTCAGAAATGAAAAAGAAACACATATTCCTGTTCCCCATGGGCTGGAAAGCCGAATTCTTGATTGATTTTCGATTCCGAGCTTTCCCTGAAGAGCTAGCCCAAGGTCTAACACAGCATTCACCTAAGTTCTCAATTCAGCCCAAAAACATCACTTTTGACAAACACCTCAGAAATGAAAAAGAAACACATATTCCTCTTCCCCACGGGCTGGTAAGCTGATCTCTTGCTTGATTTTCGATTCTGAGCTTTCCCTGAAGAGCTAGCCCAAGGTCTAAAAGAGCATTCGCGTTATATTTCAATTCAGCCCAAAAACATCACTTTTGACAAACACCTCAGAAATAAAAAAAGAAACACATATTCCTGTTCCCCACGGGCTGGAAATCCGAATTCTCGCTTGATTTCCGATTACGAGCCTTCCGTGAAGAGCTAGCCCAAGGTCTAACACAGCATTCACCTAAGTTCCCAATTCAACCAAAAAACATCACTTATGACAAACACCTCAGAAATGAAAAAGAAACACATATTCCTGTTCCCCAAGGGCTGGAAAGCCGAATTCTCGCTTGATTTTCGATTCTGAGCCTTCCCTGAAGAGCTAGCCCAAGGTCTAACACAGCATTCACCTAAGTTCCCAATTCAACCCAAAAACATCACTTTTGACAAACACCTCAGAAATGAAAAAGAAACACATATTCCTGTTCCCCACGGCCTGGAAATCCGAATTCTCACTTAATTTTCGATTCCGAGCTTTCCCTGAAGAGCTAGCCCAAGGTCTAAAACAGCATTCGCGTTATATTTCAATTCAGCCCAAAAACATCACTTTTGACAAACACCACAGAAATGAAAAGGAAACACATATTCCTGTTCCCCACGGGCTGGAAAGCCGAATTCTCGCTTGATTTTCGATTCCGAGCCTTCCCTGAAGAGCTAGCCCAAGGTCTAACACATCATTCACCTTAGGATTCAATTCTACCCAAAAACATCACTTTTGACAAACACCTCAGAAATGAAAAAGAAACACATATTCCTGTTCCCCACGGGCTGGAAAGCCGAATTCTTGCTTGATTTCCGATTACGAGCCTTCCCTGAAGAGCTAGCCCAAGGTCTAACACAGCATTCACCTAAGTTCTCAATTCAGCCCAAAAACATCACTTTTGACAAACACCTCAGAAATGAAAAAGAAACACATATTCCTGTTCCCCACGGGCTGGTAAGCCGAATTCTCGCTTGATTTTCGATTCCGAGCTTTCCCTGAAGAGCTAGCCCAAGGTCTAACAGAGCATTTGCCTTAGGACTCAATTCAGCCCAAAAACATCACTTTTGAGAAACACCTCAGAAATGAAAAAGAAACACATATTCCTGTTCCCTACGGGCTGGAAAGCCGAATTCTCGCTTGATTTCCGATTCCGAGCTTTCCCTGAAGAGCTAGCCCAAGGTCTAACACAGCATTCACCTAAGTTCTCAATCCAGCCCAAAAACATCACTTTTGACAAACAGCTCAGAAATGAAAAAGAAACACATATTCCTGTTCCCCACGGGCTGGTAAGCCGAATTCTCGCTTGATTTTCGATTCCGAGCTTTCCCTGAAGAGCTAGCCCAAGGTCTAAAACAGCATTCGCGTTATTTCTCAATTCAGCCCAAAAACATCACTTTTGACAAACACCTCAGAAATGAAAAAGAAACACATATTCCTGTTCCCCACGGCCTGGAAATCCGAATTCTCGCTTAATTTTCGATTCCGAGCTTTCCCTGAAGAGCTAGCCCAAGGTCTAAAACAGCATTCACCTTAGGATTCAATTCAACCCAAAAACATCACTTTTGACAAACACCTCAGAAATGAAAAAGAAACACATATTCCTGTTCCCCATGGGCTGGAAAGCCGAATTCTTGATTGATTTTCGATTCCGAGCTTTCCCTGAAGAGCTAGCCCAAGGTCTAACAGAGCATTTGCCTTAGGACTCAATTCAGCCCAAAAACATCACTTTTGAGGAACACCTCAGAAATGAAAAAGAAACACATATTTCTGTTCCCCATGGGTTGGTAAGCCGAATTCTCGCTTTAATTTCGATTCCGAGCCTTCCCTGAAGAGCTAGTCCAAGGTCTAAAACAGCATTCGCGTTATATCTTAATTCAGCCCAAAAACATCACTTTTGAGAAACACCTCAGAAATGAAAAAGAAACACATATTCCTGTTCCCCACGGGCTGGAAAGCCAAATTCTTGATTGATTTCCGATTACAAGCCTTCCCTGAAGAGCTAGCCCAAGGTCTAACACAGCATTCACCTAAGTTCTCAATTCAGCCCAAAAACATCACTTTTGACAAACACCTCAGAAATGAAAAAGAAACACATATTCCTGTTCCCCACGGGCTGGTAAGCCGAATTCTTGATTGATTTTCGATTCCGAGCTTTCCCTGAAGAGCTAGCCCAAGGTCTAAAACAGCATTCGCGTTATTTCTCAATTCAGCCCAAAAACATCACTTTTGACAAACACCTCAGAAATGAAAAAGAAACACATATTCCTGTTCCCCACGGGCTGGTAAGCCGAATTCTTGATTGATTTTCGATGACGAGCTTTTCCTGAAGAGCTAGCCCCAGGTCTAAAACAGCATTCGCGTTATATTTCAATTCAGCCCAAAAACATCACTTTTGATAAACACCTCAGAAATAAAAAAGAAACACATATTCCTGTTCCCCACGGGCTGGAAAGCCGAATTCTTGATTGATTTTCGATTCCGAGCTTTCCCTGAAGAGCTAGCCCAAGGTCTAACAGAGCATTTGCCTTAGGACTCAATTCAGCCCAAAAACATCACTTTTGAGAAACACCTCAGAAATGAAAAAGAAACACATATTCCTGTTCCCCACGGGCTGGAAAGCCGAATTCTCACTTGATTTTCAATTCCGAGCCTTCCCTGAAGAGCTAGCCCAAGGTCTAACACATCATTCGCCTTAGGATTCAATTCAACCCAAAAACATCACTTTTGAGAAACACCTCAGAAATGAAAAAGAAACACATATTCCTGTTCCCTACGGGCTGGAAAGCCGAATTCTCGCTTGATTTCCGATTCCGAGCTTTCCCTGAAGAGCTAGCCCAAGGTCTAACACAGCATTCACCTAAGTTCTCAATCCAGCCCAAAAACATCACTTTTGACAAAGAGCTCAGAAATGAAAAAGAAACACATATTTCTGTTCCCCATGGGTTGGTAAGCCGAATTCTCGCTTTAATTTCGATTCCGAGCCTTCCCTGAAGAGCTAGTCCAAGGTCTAAAACAGCATTCGCATTATATCTGAATTCAGCCCAAAAACATCACTTTTGACAAAGAGCTCAGAAATGAAAAAGAAAAACATATTCCTGTTCCCCACGGGCTGGAAAGCCGAATTCTCGCTTCATTTCCGATTCCGAGCTTTCCCTGAAGAGCTAGCCCAAGGTCTAACACAGCATTCACCTAAGTTCTCAATCCATCCCAAAAACATCACTTTTGACAAAGAGCTCAGAAATGAAAAAGAAACACATATTCCTGTTCCCCACGGGATGGAAAGCCGAATTCTTGATTGATTTTCGATTCCGAGCTTTTCTTGAAGAGCTAGCCCCAGGTCTAAAACAGCATTCACGTTATATTTCAATTCAGCCCAAAAACATCACTTTTGATAAACACCTCAGAAATAAAAAAGAAACACATATTCCTGTTCCCCACGGGCTGGAAAGCCGAATTCTTGATTGATTTTCGATTCCGAGCTTTCCCTGAAGAGCTAGCCCAAGGTCTAACACAGCATTCGCCTTAGGACTCAATTCAGCCCAAAAACATCACTTTTGACAAACACCTCAGAAATGAAAAAGAAACACATATTTTTGTTCCCCACGGGCTGGTAAGCCGAATTCTCGCTTTAATTTCGATTCCGAGCCTTCCCTGAAGAGCTAGCCCAAGGTCTAAAACAGCATTCGAGTTATATCTCAATTCAGCCCAAAAACATCACTTTTGACAAAGAGCTCAGAAATGAAAAAGAAACACATATTCCTGTTCCCCACGGGATGGAAAGCCGAATTCTTGATTGATTTTCGATTCCGAGCTTTCCCTGAAGAGCTAGCCCAAGGTCTAAAAGAGCATTCGCGTTATATTTCAATTCAGCCCAAAAACATCACTTTTGACAAACACGTCAGAAATGAAAAAGAAACACATATTCCTGTTCCCCATGGGCTGGAAAGCCGAATTCTTGATTGATTTTCGATTCCGAGCTTTCCCTGAAGAGCTAGTCCAAGGTCTAACACAGCATTCACCTAAGTTCTCAATTCAGCCCAAAAACATCACTTTTGACAAACACCTCAGAAATGAAAAAGAAACACATATTCCTCTTCCCCACGGGCTTGTAAGCCGATCTCTTGCTTGATTTTCGATTCTGAGCTTTCCCTGAAGACCTAGCCCAAGCTCTAAAAGAGCATTCGCGTTATATTTCAATTCAGCCCAAAAACATCACTTTTGACAAACACCTCAGAAATAAAAAAAGAAACACATATTCCTGTTCCCCACGGGCTGGAAAGCCGAATTCTCGCTTGATTTCCGATTACGAGCCTTCCGTGAAGAGCTAGCCCAAGGTCTAACACAGCATTCACCTAAGTTCCCAATTCAACCAAAAAACATCACTTATGACAAACACCTCAGAAATGAAAAAGAAACACATATTCCTGTTCCCCAAGGGCTGGAAAGCCGAATTCTCGCTTGATTTTCGATTCTGAGCCTTCCCTGAAGAGCTAGCCCAAGGTCTAACACAGCATTCACCTAAGTTCCCAATTCAACCCAAAAACATCACTTTTGACAAACACCTCAGAAATGAAAAAGAAACACATATTCCTGTTCCCCACGGCCTGGAAATCCGAATTCTCACTTAATTTTCGATTCCGAGCTTTCCCTGAAGAGCTAGCCCAAGGTCTAAAACAGCATTCGCGTTATATTTCAATTCAGCCCAAAAACATCACTTTTGACAAACACCTCAGAAATGAAAAAGAAACACATATTCCTGTTCCCCACGGGCTGGAAAGCCGAATTCTTGCTTGATTTCCGATTACGAGCCTTCCCTGAAGAGCTAGCCCAAGGTCTAACACAGCATTCACCTAAGTTCTCAATTCAGCCCAAAAACATCACTTTTGACAAACACCTCAGAAATGAAAAAGAAACACATATTCCTGTTCCCCACGGCCTGGAAATCCGAATTCTCACTTAATTTTCGATTCCGAGCTTTCCCTGAAGAGCTAGCCCAAGGTCTAAAACAGCATTCGCGTTATATTTCAATTCAGCCCAAAAACATCACTTTTGACAAACACCTCAGAAATGAAAAAGAAACACATATTCCTGTTCCCCACGGGCTGGAAAGCCGAATTCTTGATTGATTTTCGATTCCGAGCTTTCCCTGAAGAGCTAGCCCAAGGTCTAACAGAGCATTTGCCTTAGGACTCAATTCAGCCCAAAAACATCACTTTTGAGAAACACCTCAGAAATGAAAAAGAAACACATATTCCTGTTCCCTACGGGCTGGAAAGCCGAATTCTCGCTTGATTTCCGATTCCGAGCTTTCCCTGAAGAGCTAGCCCAAGGTCTAACACAGCATTCACCTAAGTTCTCAATCCAGCCCAAAAACATCACTTTTGACAAAGAGCTCAGAAATGAAAAAGAAACACATATTTCTGTTCCCCATGGGTTGGTAAGCCGAATTCTCGCTTTAATTTCGATTCCGAGCCTTCCCTGAAGAGCTAGTCCAAGGTCTAAAACAGCATTCGCGTTATATCTTAATTCAGCCCAAAAACATCACTTTTGACAAACACCTCAGAAATGAAAAAGAAACACATATTCCTGTTCCCCACGGCCTGGAAATCCGAATTCTCGCTTAATTTTCGATTCCGAGCTTTCCCTGAAGAGCTAGCCCAAGGTCTAAAACAGCATTCGCGTTATATTTCAATTCAGCCCAAAAACATCACTTTTGACAAACACCACAGAAATGAAAAGGAAATACATATTCCTGTTCCCCACGGGCTGGAAAGCCGAATTCTCGCTTGATTTTCGATTCCGAGCCTTCCCTGAAGAGCTAGCCCAAGGTCAAACACATCATTCACCTTAGGATTCAATTCAACCCAAAAACATCACTTTTGACAAACACCTCAGAAATGAAAAAGAAACACATATTCCTGTTCCCCATGGGCTGGAAAGCCGAATTCTTGATTGATTTTCGATTCCGAGCTTTCCCTGAAGAGCTAGCCCAAGGTCTAACAGAGCATTTGCCTTAGGACTCAATTCAGCCCAAAAACATCACTTTTGAGGAACACCTCAGAAATGAAAAAGAAACACATATTTCTGTTCCCCATGGGTTGGTAAGCCGAATTCTCGCTTTAATTTCGATTCCGAGCCTTCCCTGAAGAGCTAGTCCAAGGTCTAAAACAGCATTCGCGTTATATCTTAATTCAGCCCAAAAACATCACTTTTGAGAAACACCTCAGAAATGAAAAAGAAACACATATTCCTGTTCTCCACGGGCTGGAAAGCCAAATTCTTGCTTGATTTCCGATTACAAGCCTTCCCTGAAGAGCTAGCCCAAGGTCTAACACAGCATTCACCTAAGTTCTCAATTCAGCCCAAAAACATCACTTTTGACAAACACCTCAGAAATGAAAAAGAAACACATATTCCTGTTCCCCACGGGCTGGTAAGCCGAATTCTCGCTTGATTTTCGATTCCGAGCTTTCCCTGAAGAGCTAGCCCAAGGTCTAAAACAGCATTCGCGTTATTTCTCAATTCAGCCCAAAAACATCACTTTTGACAAACACCTCAGAAATGAAAAAGAAACACATATTCCTGTTCCCCACGGGCTGGTAAGCCGAATTCTTGATTGATTTTCGATGACGAGCTTTTCCTGAAGAGCTAGCCCCAGGTCTAAAACAGCATTCGCGTTATATTTCAATTCAGCCCAAAAACATCACTTTTGATAAACACCTCAGAAATAAAAAAGAAACACATATTCCTGTTCCCCACGGGCTGGAAAGCCGAATTCTTGATTGATTTTAGATTCCGAGCTTTCCCTGAAGAGCTAGCCCAAGGTCTAACAGAGCATTTGCCTTAGGACTCAATTCAGCCCAAAAACATCACTTTTGAGAAACACCTCAGAAATGAAAAAGAAACACATATTCCTGTTCCCCACGGGCTGGAAAGCCGAATTCTCACTTGATTTTCAATTCCGAGCCTTCCCTGAAGAGCTAGCCCAAGGTCTAACACATCATTCGCCTTAGGATTCAATTCAACCCAAAAACATCACTTTTGAGAAACACCTCAGAAATGAAAAAGAAACACATATTCCTGTTCCCTACGGGCTGGAAAGCCGAATTCTCGCTTGATTTCCGATTCCGAGCTTTCCCTGAAGAGCTAGCCCAAGGTCTAACACAGCATTCACCTAAGTTCTCAATCCAGCCCAAAAACATCACTTTTGACAAAGAGCTCAGAAATGAAAAAGAAACACATATTTCTGTTCCCCATGGGTTGGTAAGCCGAATTCTCGCTTTAATTTCGATTCCGAGCCTTCCCTGAAGAGCTAGTCCAAGGTCTAAAACAGCATTCGCGTTATATCTGAATTCAGCCCAAAAACATCACTTTTGACAAAGAGCTCAGAAATGAAAAAGAAAAACATATTCCTGTTCCCCACGGGCTGGAAAGCCGAATTCTCGCTTGATTTCCGATTCCGAGCTTTCCCTGAAGAGATAGCCCAAGGTCTAACACAGCATTCACCTAAGTTCTCAATCCAGCCCAAAAACATCACTTTTGACAAAGAGCTCAGAAATGAAAAAGAAACACATATTCCTGTTCCCCACGGGATGGAAAGCCGAATTCTTGATTGATTTTCGATTCCGAGCTTTTCTTGAAGAGCTAGCCCCAGGTCTAAAACAGGATTCACGTTATATTTCAATTCAGCCCAAAAACATCACTTTTGATAAACACCTCAGAAATAAAAAAGAAACACATATTCCTGTTCCCCACGGGCTGGAAAGCCGAATTCTTGATTGATTTTCGATTCCGAGCTTTCCCTGAAGAGCTAGCTCAAGGTCTAACACAGCATTCGCCTTAGGACTCAATTCAGCCCAAAAACATCACTTTTGACAAACACCTCAGAAATGAAAAAGAAACACATATTTTTGTTCCCCACGGGCTGGTAAGCCGAATTCTCGCTTTAATTTCGATTCCGAGCCTTCCCTGAAGAGCTAGCCCAAGGTCTAAAACAGCATTCGCGTTATATCTCAATTCAGCCCAAAAACATCACTTTTGACAAACGCCTGAGAAATGAAAAAGAAACACATATTCCTGTTCCCCACGGGCTGGTAAGCCGAATTCTTGATTGATTTTCGATTCCGAGCTTTCCCTGAAGAGCTAGCCCAAGGTCTAAAACAGCATTCGCGTTATTTCTCAATTCAGCCCAAAAACATCACTTTTGACAAACACCTCAGAAATGAAAAAGAAACACATATTCCTGTTCCCCACGGGCTGGTAAGCCGAATTCTTGATTGATTTTCGATGACGAGCTTTTCCTGAAGAGCTAGCCCCAGGTCTAAAACAGCATTCGCGTTATATTTCAATTCAGCCCAAAAACATCACTTTTGATAAACACCTCAGAAATAAAAAAGAAACACATATTCCTGTTCCCCACGGGCTGGAAAGCCGAATTCTTGATTGATTTTCGATTCCGAGCTTTCCCTGAAGAGCTAGCCCAAGGTCTAACAGAGCATTTGCCTTAGGACTCAATTCAGCCCAAAAACATCACTTTTGAGAAACACCTCAGAAATGAAAAAGAAACACATATTCCTGTTCCCCACGGGCTGGAAAGCCGAATTCTCACTTGATTTTCAATTCCGAGCCTTCCCTGAAGAGCTAGCCCAAGGTCTAACACATCATTCGCCTTAGGATTCAATTCAACCCAAAAACATCACTTTTGAGAAACACCTCAGAAATGAAAAAGAAACACATATTCCTGTTCCCTACGGGCTGGAAAGCCGAATTCTCGCTTGATTTCCGATTCCGAGCTTTCCCTGAAGAGCTAGCCCAAGGTCTAACACAGCATTCACCTAAGTTCTCAATCCAGCCCAAAAACATCACTTTTGACAAAGAGCTCAGAAATGAAAAAGAAACACATATTTCTGTTCCCCATGGGTTGGTAAGCCGAATTCTCGCTTTAATTTCGATTCCGAGCCTTCCCTGAAGAGCTAGTCCAAGGTCTAAAACAGCATTCGCATTATATCTGAATTCAGCCCAAAAACATCACTTTTGACAAAGAGCTCAGAAATGAAAAAGAAAAACATATTCCTGTTCCCCACGGGCTGGAAAGCCGAATTCTCGCTTGATTTCCGATTCCGAGCTTTCCCTGAAGAGCTAGCCCAAGGTCTAACACAGCATTCACCTAAGTTCTCAATCCATCCCAAAAACATCACTTTTGACAAAGAGCTCAGAAATGAAAAAGAAACACATATTCCTGTTCCCCACGGGATGGAAAGCCGAATTCTTGATTGATTTTCGATTCCGAGCTTTTCTTGAAGAGCTAGCCCCAGGTCTAAAACAGCATTCACGTTATATTTCAATTCAGCCCAAAAACATCACTTTTGATAAACACCTCAGAAATAAAAAAGAAACACATATTCCTGTTCCCCACGGGCTGGAAAGCCGAATTCTTGATTGATTTTCGATTCCGAGCTTTCCCTGAAGAGCTAGCCCAAGGTCTAACACAGCATTCGCCTTAGGACTCAATTCAGCCCAAAAACATCACTTTTGACAAACACCTCAGAAATGAAAAAGAAACACATATTTTTGTTCCCCACGGGCTGGTAAGCCGAATTCTCGCTTTAATTTCGATTCCGAGCCTTCCCTGAAGAGCTAGCCCAAGGTCTAAAACAGCATTCGAGTTATATCTCAATTCAGCCCAAAAACATCACTTTTGACAAAGAGCTCAGAAATGAAAAAGAAACACATATTCCTGTTCCCCACGGGATGGAAAGCCGAATTCTTGATTGATTTTCGATTCCGAGCTTTCCCTGAAGAGCTAGTCCAAGGTCTAACACAGCATTCACCTAAGTTCTCAATTCAGCCCAAAAACATCACTTTTGACAAACACCTCAGAAATGAAAAAGAAACACATATTCCTCTTCCCCACGGGCTTGTAAGCCGATCTCTTGCTTGATTTTCGATTCTGAGCTTTCCCTGAAGACCTAGCCCAAGCTCTAAAAGAGCATTCGCGTTATATTTCAATTCAGCCCAAAAACATCACTTTTGAAAAACACCTCAGAAATAAAAAAAGAAACACATATTCCTGTTCCCCACGGGCTGGAAAGCCGAATTCTCGCTTGATTTCCGATTACGAGCCTTCCGTGAAGAGCTAGCCCAAGGTCTAACACAGCATTCACCTAAGTTCCCAATTCAACCAAAAAACATCACTTATGACAAACACCTCAGAAATGAAAAAGAAACACATATTCCTGTTCCCCAAGGGCTGGAAAGCCGAATTCTCGCTTGATTTTCGATTCTGAGCCTTCCCTGAAGAGCTAGCCCAAGGTCTAACACAGCATTCACCTAAGTTCCCAATTCAACCCAAAAACATCACTTTTGACAAACACCTCAGAAATGAAAAAGAAACACATATTCCTGTTCCCCACGGCCTGGAAATCCGAATTCTCACTTAATTTTCGATTCCGAGCTTTCCCTGAAGAGCTAGCCCAAGGTCTAAAACAGCATTCGCGTTATATTTCAATTCAGCCCAAAAACATCACTTTTGACAAACACCTCAGAAATGAAAAAGAAACACATATTCCTGTTCCCCACGGGCTGGAAAGCCGAATTCTTGCTTGATTTCCGATTACGAGCCTTCCCTGAAGAGCTAGCCCAAGGTCTAACACAGCATTCACCTAAGTTCTCAATTCAGCCCAAAAACATCACTTTTGACAAACACCTCAGAAATGAAAAAGAAACACATATTCCTGTTCCCCACGGCCTGGAAATCCGAATTCTCACTTAATTTTCGATTCCGAGCTTTCCCTGAAGAGCTAGCCCAAGGTCTAAAACAGCATTCGCGTTATATTTCAATTCAGCCCAAAAACATCACTTTTGACAAACACCTCAGAAATGAAAAAGAAACACATATTCCTGTTCCCCACGGGCTGGAAAGCTGAATTCTTGATTGATTTTCGATTCCGAGCTTTCCCTGAAGAGCTAGCCCAAGGTCTAACAGAGCATTTGCCTTAGGACTCAATTCAGCCCAAAAACATCACTTTTGAGAAACACCTCAGAAATGAAAAAGAAACACATATTCCTGTTCCCTACGGGCTGGAAAGCCGAATTCTCGCTTGATTTCCGATTCCGAGCTTTCCCTGAAGAGCTAGCCCAAGGTCTAACACAGCATTCACCTAAGTTCTCAATCCAGCCCAAAAACATCACTTTTGACAAAGAGCTCAGAAATGAAAAAGAAACACATATTTCTGTTCCCCATGGGTTGGTAAGCCGAATTCTCGCTTTAATTTCGATTCCGAGCCTTCCCTGAAGAGCTAGTCCAAGGTCTAAAACAGCATTCGCGTTATATCTTAATTCAGCCCAAAAACATCACTTTTGACAAACACCTCAGAAATGAAAAAGAAACACATATTCCTGTTCCCCACGGCCTGGAAATCCGAATTCTCGCTTAATTTTCGATTCCGAGCTTTCCCTGAAGAGCTAGCCCAAGGTCTAAAACAGCATTCGCGTTATATTTCAATTCAGCCCAAAAACATCACTTTTGACAAACACCACAGAAATGAAAAGGAAATACATATTCCTGTTCCCCACGGGCTGGAAAGCCGAATTCTCGCTTGATTTTCGATTCCGAGCCTTCCCTGAAGAGCTAGCCCAAGGTCAAACACATCATTCACCTTAGGATTCAATTCAACCCAAAAACATCACTTTTGACAAACACCTCAGAAATGAAAAAGAAACACATATTCCTGTTCCCCATGGGCTGGAAAGCCGAATTCTTGATTGATTTTCGATTCCGAGCTTTCCCTGAAGAGCTAGCCCAAGGTCTAACAGAGCATTTGCCTTAGGACTCAATTCAGCCCAAAAACATCACTTTTGAGGAACACCTCAGAAATGAAAAAGAAACACATATTTCTGTTCCCCATGGGTTGGTAAGCCGAATTCTCGCTTTAATTTCGATTCCGAGCCTTCCCTGAAGAGCTAGTCCAAGGTCTAAAACAGCATTCGCGTTATATCTTAATTCAGCCCAAAAACATCACTTTTGAGAAACACCTCAGAAATGAAAAAGAAACACATATTCCTGTTCTCCACGGGCTGGAAAGCCAAATTCTTGCTTGATTTCCGATTACAAGCCTTCCCTGAAGAGCTAGCCCAAGGTCTAACACAGCATTCACCTAAGTTCTCAATTCAGCCCAAAAACATCACTTTTGACAAACACCTCAGAAATGAAAAAGAAACACATATTCCTGTTCCCCACGGGCTGGTAAGCCGAATTCTCGCTTGATTTTCGATTCCGAGCTTTCCCTGAAGAGCTAGCCCAAGGTCTAAAACAGCATTCGCGTTATTTCTCAATTCAGCCCAAAAACATCACTTTTGACAAACACCTCAGAAATGAAAAAGAAACACATATTCCTGTTCCCCACGGGCTGGTAAGCCGAATTCTTGATTGATTTTCGATGACGAGCTTTTCCTGAAGAGCTAGCCCCAGGTCTAAAACAGCATTCGCGTTATATTTCAATTCAGCCCAAAAACATCACTTTTGATAAACACCTCAGAAATAAAAAAGAAACACATATTCCTGTTCCCCACGGGCTGGAAAGCCGAATTCTTGATTGATTTTCGATTCCGAGCTTTCCCTGAAGAGCTAGCCCAAGGTCTAACAGAGCATTTGCCTTAGGACTCAATTCAGCCCAAAAACATCACTTTTGAGAAACACCTCAGAAATGAAAAAGAAACACATATTCCTGTTCCCCACGGGCTGGAAAGCCGAATTCTCACTTGATTTTCAATTCCGAGCCTTCCCTGAAGAGCTAGCCCAAGGTCTAACACATCATTCGCCTTAGGATTCAATTCAACCCAAAAACATCACTTTTGAGAAACACCTCAGAAATGAAAAAGAAACACATATTCCTGTTCCCTACGGGCTGGAAAGCCGAATTCTCGCTTGATTTCCGATTCCGAGCTTTCCCTGAAGAGCTAGCCCAAGGTCTAACACAGCATTCACCTAAGTTCTCAATCCAGCCCAAAAACATCACTTTTGACAAAGAGCTCAGAAATGAAAAAGAAACACATATTTCTGTTCCCCATGGGTTGGTAAGCCGAATTCTCGCTTTAATTTCGATTCCGAGCCTTCCCTGAAGAGCTAGTCCAAGGTCTAAAACAGCATTCGCGTTATATCTGAATTCAGCCCAAAAACATCACTTTTGACAAAGAGCTCAGAAATGAAAAAGAAAAACATATTCCTGTTCCCCACGGGCTGGAAAGCCGAATTCTCGCTTGATTTCCGATTCCGAGCTTTCCCTGAAGAGCTAGCCCAAGGTCTAACACAGCATTCACCTAAGTTCTCAATCCAGCCCAAAAACATCACTTTTGACAAAGAGCTCAGAAATGAAAAAGAAACACATATTCCTGTTCCCCACGGGATGGAAAGCCGAATTCTTGATTGATTTTCGATTCCGAGCTTTTCTTGAAGAGCTAGCCCCAGGTCTAAAACAGGATTCACGTTATATTTCAATTCAGCCCAAAAACATCACTTTTGATAAACACCTCAGAAATAAAAAAGAAACACATATTCCTGTTCCCCACGGGCTGGAAAGCCGAATTCTTGATTGATTTTCGATTCCGAGCTTTCCCTGAAGAGCTAGCTCAAGGTCTAACACAGCATTCGCCTTAGGACTCAATTCAGCCCAAAAACATCACTTTTGACAAACACCTCAGAAATGAAAAAGAAACACATATTTTTGTTCCCCACGGGCTGGTAAGCCGAATTCTCGCTTTAATTTCGATTCCGAGCCTTCCCTGAAGAGCTAGCCCAAGGTCTAAAACAGCATTCGCGTTATATCTCAATTCAGCCCAAAAACATCACTTTTGACAAAGAGCTCAGAAATGAAAAAGAAACACATATTCCTGTTCCCCACGGGATGGAAAGCCGAATTCTTGATTGATTTTCGATTCCGAGCTTTCCCTGAAGAGCTAGCCCAAGGTCTAAAAGAGCATTCGCGTTATATTTCAATTCAGCCCAAAAACATCACTTTTGACAAACACCTCAGAAATGAAAAAGAAACACATATTCCTGTTCCCCATGGGCTGGAAAGCCGAATTCTTGATTGATTTTCGATTCCGAGCTTTCCCTGAAGAGCTAGCCCAAGGTCTAACACAGCATTCACCTAAGTTCTCAATTCAGCCCAAAAACATCACTTTTGACAAACACCTCAGAAATGAAAAAGAAACACATATTCCTCTTCCCCACGGGCTGGTAAGCCGATCTCTTGCTTGATTTTCGATTCTGAGCTTTCCCTGAAGAGCTAGCCCAAGGTCTAAAAGAGCATTCGCGTTATATTTCAATTTTGCCCAAAAACATCACTTTTGACAAACACCTCAGAAATAAAAAAAGAAACACATATTCCTGTTCCCCACAGGCTGGAAAGCCGAATTCTCGCTTGATTTCCGATTACGAGCCTTCCGTGAAGAGCTAGCCCAAGGTCTAACACAGCATTCACCTAAGTTCCCAATTCAACCAAAAAACATCACTTATGACAAACACCTCAGAAATGAAAAAGAAACACATATTCCTGTTCCCCAAGGGCTGGAAAGCCGAATTCTCGCTTGATTTTCGATTCTGAGCCTTCCCTGAAGAGCTAGCCCAAGGTCTAACACAGCATTCACCTAAGTTCCCAATTCAACCCAAAAACATCACTTTTGACAAACACCTCAGAAATGAAAAAGAAACACATATTCCTGTTCCCCACGGCCTGGAAATCCGAATTCTCACTTAATTTTCGATTCCGAGCTTTCCCTGAAGAGCTAGCCCAAGGTCTAAAACAGCATTCGCGTTATATTTCAATTCAGCCCAAAAACATCACTTTTGACAAACACCTCAGAAATGAAAAAGAAACACATATTCCTGTTCCCTACGGGCTGGAAAGCCGAATTCTTGCTTGATTTCCAATTCCGAGCTTTCCCTGAAGAGCTAGTCCAAGGTCTAAAACAGCATTCGCGTTATATCTTAATTCAGCCCAAAAACATCACTTTTGAGAAACACCTCAGAAATGAAAAAGAAACACATATTTCTGTTCCCCATGGGTTGGTAAGCCGAATTCTCGCTTTAATTTCGATTCCGAGCCTTCCCTGAAGAGCTAGTCCAAGGTCTAAAACAGCATTCGCGTTATATCTTAATTCAGCCCAAAAACATCACTTTTGAGAAACACCTCAGAAATGAAAAAGAAACACATATTCCTGTTCCCCACGGGCTGGAAAGCCAAATTCTTGCTTGATTTCCGATTACAAGCCTTCCCTGAAGAGCTAGCCCAAGGTCTAACACAGCATTCACCTAAGTTCTCAATTCAGCCCAAAAACATCACTTTTGACAAACACCTCAGAAATGAAAAAGAAACACATATTCCTGTTCCCCACGGGCTGGTAAGCCGAATTCTCGCTTGATTTTCGATTCCGAGCTTTCCCTGAAGAGCTAGCCCAAGGTCTAAAACAGCATTCGCGTTATTTCTCAATTCAGCCCAAAAACATCACTTTTGACAAACACCTCAGAAATGAAAAAGAAACACATATTCCTGTTCCCCACGGGCTGGTAAGCCGAATTCTTGATTGATTTTCGATGACGAGCTTTTCCTGAAGAGCTAGCCCCAGGTCTAAAACAGCATTCGCGTTATATTTCAATTCAGCCCAAAAACATCACTTTTGATAAACACCTCAGAAATAAAAAAGAAACACATATTCCTGTTCCCCACGGGCTGGAAAGCCGAATTCTTGATTGATTTTCGATTCCGAGCTTTCCCTGAAGAGCTAGCCCAAGGTCTAACAGAGCATTTGCCTTAGGACTCAATTCAGCCCCAAAACATCACTTTTGAGAAACACCTCAGAAATGAAAAAGAAACACATATTCCTGTTCCCCACGGGCTGGAAAGCCGAATTCTCACTTGATTTTCAATTCCGAGCCTTCCCTGAAGAGCTAGCCCAAGGTCTAACACATCATTCGCCTTAGGATTCAATTCAACCCAAAAACATCACTTTTGAGAAACACCTCAGAAATGAAAAAGAAACACATATTCCTGTTCCCTACGGGCTGGAAAGCCGAATTCTCGCTTGATTTCCGATTCCGAGCTTTCCCTGAAGAGCTAGCCCAAGGTCTAACACAGCATTCACCTAAGTTCTCAATCCAGCCCAAAAACATCACTTTTGACAAAGAGCTCAGAAATGAAAAAGAAACACATATTTCTGTTCCCCATGGGTTGGTAAGCCGAATTCTCGCTTTAATTTCGATTCCGAGCCTTCCCTGAAGAGCTAGTCCAAGGTCTAAAACAGCATTCGCGTTATATCTGAATTCAGCCCAAAAACATCACTTTTGACAAAGAGCTCAGAAATGAAAAAGAAAAACATATTCCTGTTCCCCACGGGCTGGAAAGCCGAATTCTCGCTTGATTTCCGATTCCGAGCTTTCCCTGAAGAGCTAGCCCAAGGTCTAACACAGCATTCACCTAAGTTCTCAATCCAGCCCAAAAACATCACTTTTGACAAAGAGCTCAGAAATGAAAAAGAAACACATATTCCTGTTCCCCACGGGATGGAAAGCCGAATTCTTGATTGATTTTCGATTCCGAGCTTTTCTTGAAGAGCTAGCCCCAGGTCTAAAACAGCATTCACGTTATATTTCAATTCAGCCCAAAAACATCACTTTTGATAAACACCTCAGAAATAAAAAAGAAACACATATTCCTGTTCCCCACGGGCTGGAAAGCCGAATTCTTGATTGATTTTCGATTCCGAGCTTTCCCTGAAGAGCTAGCTCAAGGTCTAACACAGCATTCGCCTTAGGACTCAATTCAGCCCAAAAACATCACTTTTGACAAACACCTCAGAAATGAAAAAGAAACACATATTTTTGTTCCCCACGGGCTGGTAAGCCGAATTCTCGCTTTAATTTCGATTCCGAGCCTTCCCTGAAGAGCTAGCCCAAGGTCTAAAAGAGCATTCGCGTTATATTTCAATTCAGCCCAAAAACATCACTTTTGACAAACACGTCAGAAATGAAAAAGAAACACATATTCCTGTTCCCCATGGGCTGGAAAGCCGAATTCTTGATTGATTTTCGATTCCGAGCTTTCCCTGAAGAGCTAGCCCAAGGTCTAACACAGCATTCACCTAAGTTCTCAATTCAGCCCAAAAACATCACTTTTGACAAACACCTCAGAAATGAAAAAGAAACACATATTCCTCTTCCCCACGGGCTGGTAAGCCGATCTCTTGCTTGATTTTCGATTCTGAGCTTTCCCTGAAGAGCTAGCCCAAGGTCTAAAAGAGCATTCGCGTTATATTTCAATTCAGCCCAAAAACATCACTTTTGACAAACACCTCAGAAATAAAAAAAGAAACACATATTCCTGTTCCCCACAGGCTGGAAAGCCGAATTCTCGCTTGATTTCCGATTACGAGCCTTCCGTGAAGAGCTAGCCCAAGGTCTAACACAGCATTCACCTAAGTTCCCAATTCAACCAAAAAACATCACTTATGACAAACACCTCAGAAATGAAAAAGAAACACATATTCCTGTTCCCCAAGGGCTGGAAAGCCGAATTCTCGCTTGATTTTCGATTCTGAGCCTTCCCTGAAGAGCTAGCCCAAGGTCTAACACAGCATTCACCTAAGTTCCCAATTCAACCCAAAAACATCACTTTTGACAAACACCTCAGAAATGAAAAAGAAACACATATTCCTGTTCCCCACGGCCTGGAAATCCGAATTCTCACTTAATTTTCGATTCCGAGCTTTCCCTGAAGAGCTAGCCCAAGGTCTAAAACAGCATTCGCGTTATATTTCAATTCAGCCCAAAAACATCACTTTTGACAAACACCTCAGAAATGAAAAAGAAACACATATTCCTGTTCCCCACGGGCTGGAAAGCCGAATTCTTGCTTGATTTCCGATTACGAGCTTTCCCTGAAGAGCTAGCCCAAGGTCTAACACAGCATTCACCTAAGTTCTCAATCCAGCCCAAAAACATCACTTTTGACAAAGAGCTCAGAAATGAAAAAGAAACACATATTTCTGTTCCCCATGGGTTGGTAAGCCGAATTCTCGCTTTAATTTCGATTCCGAGCCTTCCCTGAAGAGCTAGTCCAAGGCCTAAAACAGCATTCGCGTTATATCTTAATTCAGCCCAAAAACATCACTTTTGAGAAACACCTCAGAAATGAAAAAGAAACACATATTCCTGTTCCCCACGGGCTGGTAAGCCGAATTCTTGATTGATTTTCGATGACGAGCTTTTCCTGAAGAGCTAGCCCCAGGTCTAAAACAGCATTCGCGTTATATTTCAATTCAGCCCAAAAACATCACTTTTGATAAACACCTCAGAAATAAAAAAGAAACACATATTCCTTTTCCCCACGGGCTGGAAAGCCGAATTCTTGATTGATTTTCGATTCCGAGCCTTCGCTGAAGAGCTAGTCCAAGGTCTAAAACAGCATTCGCGTTATATCTGAATTCAGCCCAAAAACATCACTTTTGACAAAGAGCTCAGAAATGAAAAAGAAAAACATATTCCTGTTCCCCACGGGCTGGAAAGCCGAATTCTCGCTTGATTTTCGATTCCGAGCTTTCCCTGAAGAGCTAGCCCAAGGTCTAACAGAGCATTTGCCTTAGGACTCAATTCAGCCCAAAAACATCACTTTTGAGAAACACCTCAGAAATGAAAAAGAAACACATATTCCTGTTCCCCACGGGCTGGAAAGCCGAATTCTCACTTGATTTTCAATTCCGAGCCTTCCCTGAAGAGCTAGCCCAAGGTCTAACACATCATTCGCCTTAGGATTCAATTCAGCCCAAAAACATCACTTTTGAGAAACACCTCAGAAATGAAAAAGAAACACATATTCCTGTTCCCTACGGGCTGGAAAGCCGAATTCTCGCTTGATTTCCGATTCCGAGCTTTCCCTGAAGAGCTAGCCTAAGGTCTAAAACAGCATTCGCGTTATATCTGAATTCAGCCCAAAAACATCACTTTTGACAAACACCTCAGAAATGAAAAAGAAACACATATTCCTGTTCCCCATGGCCAGGAAATCCGAATTCTCGCTTGATTTTCGATTCCGAGCCTTCCCTGAAGAGCTAGCCCAAGGTCTAACAAAGCATTCACCTAAGTTCCCAATTCAACCAAAAAACATCACTTTTGACAAACACCTCAGAAATGAAAAAGAAACACATATTCCTGTTCCCCATGGGCTGGAAAGCCGAATTCTCACTTGATTTTCGATTCTGAGCCTTCCCAGAAGAGCTAGCCGAATGTCTAACACAGCATTCGCCTTAGGATTCAATTCAACCCAAAAACATCACTTTTGACAAACACCTCAGAAATGAAAAAGAAACACATATTCCTGTTCCCCACGGGCTGGAAAGCCGAATACTCGCTTGATTTTCGATTTCGAGCTTTCCCTGAAGAGCTAGCCCAAGGTCTAAAACAGCATTCGCGTTATATCTGAATTCAGTCCAAAAACATCACTTTTGACAAACACCTCAGAAATGAAAAAGAAACACATATTCCTGTTCCCCATGGCCTGGAAATCCGAATTCTCGCTTGATTTTCGATTCCGAGCCTTCCCTGAAGAGCTAGCCCAAGGTCTAACACAGCATTCACCTAAGTTCCCAATTCAACCAAAAATCATCACTTTTGACAAACACCTCAGAAATGAAAAAGAAACACATATTCCTGTTCCCCATGGGCTGGAAAGCCGAATTCTCACTTGATTTTCGATTCTGAGCCTTCCCTGAAGAGCTAGCCCAAGGTCTAACACATCATTCGCCTTAGGATTCAATTCAGCCCAAAAACATCACTTTTGACAAACACCTCAGAAATGAAAAAGAAACACATATTCCTGTTCCCCACGGCCTGGAAATCCGAATTCTCACTTAATTTTCGATCCGAGCTTTCCCTGAAGAGCTAGCCCAAGGTCTAAAACAGCATTCGCGTTATATTTCAATTCAGCCCAAAAACATCACTTTTGACAAACACCTCAGAAATGAAAAAGAAACACATATTCCTGTTCCCCACGGGCTGGAAAGCCGAATTCTTGCTTGATTTCCGATTACGAGCTTTCCCTGAAGAGCTAGCCCAAGGTCTAACACAGCATTCACCTAAGTTCTCAATCCAGCCCAAAAACATCACTTTTGACAAAGAGCTCAGAAATGAAAAAGAAACACATATTTCTGTTCCCCATGGGTTGGTAAGCCGAATTCTCGCTTTAATTTCGATTCCGAGCCTTCCCTGAAGAGCTAGTCCAAGGTCTAAAACAGCATTCGCGTTATATCTTAATTCAGCCCAAAAACATCACTTTTGAGAAACACCTCAGAAATGAAAGAGAAACACATATTCCTGTTCCCCACGGGCTGGAAAGCCAAATTCTTGCTTGATTTCCGATTACAAGCCTTCCTGAAGAGCTAGCCCAAGGTCTAACACAGCATTCACCTAAGTTCTCAATTCAGCCCAAAAACATCACTTTTGACAAACACCTCAGAAATGAAAAAGAAACACATATTCCTGTTCCCCACGGGCTGGTAAGCCGAATTCTCGCTTGATTTTCGATTCCGAGCTTTCCCTGAAGAGCTAGCCCAAGGTCTAAAACAGCATTCGCGTTATTTCTCAATTCAGCCCAAAAACATCACTTTTGACAAACACCTCAGAAATGAAAAAGAAACACATATTCCTGTTCCCCACGGGCTGGTAAGCCGAATTCTTGATTGATTTTCGATGACGAGCTTTTCCTGAAGAGCTAGCCCCAGGTCTAAAACAGCATTCGCGTTATATTTCAATTCAGCCCAAAAACATCACTTTTGATAAACACCTCAGAAATAAAAAAGAAACACATATTCCTTTTCCCCATGGGCTGGAAAGCCGAATTCTTGATTGATTTTCGATTCCGAGCTTTCCCTGAAGAGCTAGCCCAAGGTCTAACAGAGCATTTGCCTTAGGACTCAATTCAGCCCAAAAACATCACTTTTGAGAACACCTCAGAAATGAAAAAGAAACACATATTCCTGTTCCCTACGGGCTGGAAAGCCAAATTCTTGCTTGATTTCCGATTCGAGCTTTCCCTGAAGAGCTAGCCCAAGGTCTAACACAGCATTCACCTAAGTCCTCAATCAGCCCAAAAACATCACTTTTGACAAAGAGCTCAGAAATGAAAAAGAAACACATATTTCTGTTCCCCATGGGTTGGTAAGCCGAATTCTCGCTTTAATTTCGATTCCGAGCCTTCGCTGAAGAGCTAGTCCAAGGTCTAAAACAGCATTCGCGTTATATCTGAATTCAGCCCAAAAACATCACTTTTGACAAAGAGCTCAGAAATGAAAAAGAAACAAATATTCCTGTTCCCCACGGGCTGGTAAGCCGAATTCTCACTTGATTTTCGATACCGAGCCTTCCCTGAAGAGCTAGCTCAAGGTCTAACACATCATTCGCCTTAGGATTCAATTCAACCCAAAACATCACTTTTGACAAACTCCTCAGAAATGAAAAACAAACACATATTCCTGTTCACCACGGGCTGGAAGCCGACTTCTCGCTTGATATTTGATTCCGAGCTTTCCCTGAAGAGCTAGCCCGAGGTCTAACACAGCATTCACCCGAAGTTCTCAATTCAGCCCAAAAACATCACTTTTGACAAAGAGCTCAGATATGAAAAAGAAACACATATTCCTGTTCCCCATGGGCTGGAAAGCCGAATTCTCACTTGATTTTCGATTCTGAGCCTTCCCTGAAGAGCTAGCCCCAAGGTCTAACACATCATTCGCCTTAGGATTCAATTCAGCCCAAAAACATCACTTTTGACAAACTCCTCAGAAATGAAAAGGAAACACATATTCCTGTTCCCCACGGGCTGGAAAGCCGAATTCTCACTTGATTTTCGATACCGAGCCTTCCCTGAAGAGCTAGCTCAAGGTCTAACACATCATTCGCCTTAGGATTCAATTCAACCCAAAAACATCACTTTTGACAAACTCCTCAGAAATGAAAAACAAACACATATTCCTGTTCACCACGGGCTGGAAAGCCGACTTCTCGCTTGATATTTGATTCCGAGCTTTCCCTGAAGAGCTAGCCCGAGGTCTAACACAGCATTCACCGAAGTTCTCAATTCAGCCCAAAAACATCACTTTTGACAAAGAGCTCAGATATGAAAAAGAAACACATATTCCTGTTCCCCACGGGCTGGAAAGGCGAATTCTTGCTTGATTTTCGATTCTGAGCTTTCCCTGAAGAGCTAGCCCAAGGTCTAAAACAGCATTCGCGTTATATCTCAATTTAGCCCAAAGACATCACTTTTGACAAACACCTGAGAAATGAAAAAGAAACACATATTCCTGTTCCCCACGGGCTGGTAAGCGAATTCTCGCTTGATTTTCCATTCCGAGCCTACCCTGAAGAGCTAGCCCAAGGTCTAAAACAGCATTCGCGTTATTTCTCAATTCAGTCCAAAAACATCACTTTTGACAAACACCTCAGAAATGAAAAGAAATGAAAAAGAAACACATATTCCTGTTCCCCCATGGCCTGGAAATCCGAATTCTCGCTTGATTTTCGATTCCGAGCCTTCCCTGAAGAGCTAGCCCAGGTCTAACACATCATTCGCCTTAGGATTCAATTCAGCCCAAAAACATCACTTTTGACAAACTCCTCAGAAATGAAAAGGAAACACATATTCCTGTTCCCCATGGGCTGGAAAGCCGAATTCTTGATTGATTATCGATTCCGAGCTTTTCCTGAAGAGCTAGCCCAAGGTCTAAAACAGCATTCGCGTTATATTTCAATTCAGCCCCAAAAACATCACTTTTGACAAAACACCTCAGAAATGAAAAGAAACACATATTTCTGTTCCCCATGGGCTGGTAAGCCGAATTCTTGATTGATTTTCGATGACGAGCTTTTCCTGAAGAGCTAGCCCCAGGTCTAAAACAGCGTTCGCGTTATATTTCAATTCAGCCCAAAAACATCACTTTTGATAAACACCTCAGAAATAAAAAGAAACACATATTCCTGTTCCCCATGGCCTGGAAATCCGAATTCTCGCTTGATTTTCGATTCCGAGCCTTCCCTGAAGAGCTAGCCCAAGGTCAAACACATCATCGCCTTAGGATTCAATTCAGCCCAAAAACATCACTTTTGACAAACTCCTCAGAAATGAAAAGGAAACCATATTCCTGTTCCCCCACGGGCTGGAAAGCCGAATTCTTGATTGATTTTCGATCCGAGCTTTTCCTGAAGAGCTAGCCCAAGGTCTAAAACAGCATTCGCGTTATACTTTCAATTCAGCCCAAAAACATCCATTTTGACAAACACCTCAGAAATGAAAAAGAAACACATATTTCTGTTCCCACGGGCTGGAAAGCCGAATTCTCACTTGATTTCGATTCCGAGCCTTCCCTGAAGAGCTAGCCCAAGGTCAAACACATCATTCGCCTTAGGATTCAATTCAGCCCAAAAACATCACTTTTGACAAACACCTCAGAATGAAAAAGAAACACATTTCCTGTTCCCCACGGCTGGAAAGCCAATACTCGCTTGATTTCCGATTCCGAGCCTTCCCTGAAGAGCTAGCCCAAGGTCTAAAACTGCATTCGCGTTATATCTCAATTCACCAAAACATCACTTTTGACAAAGAGCTCAGAAATGAAAAAGAAACACATATTCCTGTTCCCCACGGGATGGAAAGCTGAATTCTTGATTGATTTTCGATTCCGAGCTTTTCTTGAAAGAGCTAGCCCCAGGTCTAAAACAGCATTCGCGTTATATTTCAATTCAGCCCAAAAACATCACTTTGATAAACACCTCAGAAATAAAAAAGAAACACATTATTCCTGTTCCCCACGGCCTGGAAAGCCGAATTCTTGATTGATTTTCGATTCCGAGCTTTCCCTGAAGAGCTAGCCCAAGGTCTAAAACAGCATTCGCCTTAGGACTCAATTCAGCCCAAAAACATCACTTTTGATAAACACCTCAGAAATAAAAAAGAAACACATATTCCTGTTCCCCACGGGCTGGAAAGCCGAATTCTTGATTGATTTTTCGATTCCGAGCTTTCCCTGAAGAGCTAGCCCAAGGTCTAACACAGCATTCGCCTTAGGACTCAATTCAGCCCAAAAACATCACTTTTGACAAACACCTCAGAAATGAAAAAGAAACACATATTTTTGTTCCCCACGGCTGGTAAGCCGAATTCTCGCTTTAATTTCGATTCCGAGCCTTCCTGAAGACTAGCCCAAGGTCTAAAACAGCATTCGCGTTATATCTCAATTCAGCCCAAAAACATCACTTTTGACAAAGAGCTCAGAAATGAAAAAGAAACACATATTCCTGTTCCCCACGGGATGGAAAGCCGAATTCTTGATTGATTTTCGATTCCGAGCTTTCCCTGAAGAGCTAGCCCAAGGTCTAAAAGAGCATTCGCGTTATATTTCAATTCAGCCCAAAAATATCACTTTTGACAAACACATCAGAAATGAAAAAGAAACACATATTCCTGTTCCCCATGGGCTGGAAAGCCGAATTCTCGCTTGATTTCCGATTACGAGCCTTCCGTGAAGAGCTAGCCCAAGGTCTAACACAGCATTCACCTAAGTTCCCAATTCAACCAAAAAACATCACTTATGACAAACACCTCAGAAATGAAAAAGAAACACATATTCCTGTTCCCCAAGGGCTGGAAAGCCGAATTCTCGCTTGATTTTCAATTCCGAGCCTTCCCTGAAGAGCTAGCCCAAGGTCTAACACAGCATTCACCTAAGTTCCCAATTCAACCCAAAAACATCACTTTTGACAAACACCTCAGAAATGAAAAAGAAACACATATTCCTGTTCCCCACGGCCTGGAAATCCGAATTCTCGCTTAATTTTCGATTCCGAGCTTTCCCTGAAGAGCTAGCCCAAGGTCTAAAACAGCATTCGCGTTATATTTCAATTCAGCCCAAAAACATCACTTTTGACAAACACCACAGAAATGAAAAGGAAACACATATTCCTGTTCCCCACGGGCTGGAAAGCCGAATTCTCGCTTGATTTTCGATTCCGAGCCTTCCCTGAAGAGCTAGCCCAAGGTCTAACACATCATTCACCTTAGGATTCAATTCAACCCAAAAACATCACTTTTGACAAACACCTCAGAAATGAAAAAGAAACACATATTCCTGTTCCCCACGGGCTGGAAAGCCGAATTCTTGCTTGATTTCCGATTACGAGCCTTCCCTGAAGAGCTAGCCCAAGGTCTAACACAGCATTCACCTAAGTTCTCAATTCAGCCCAAAAACATCACTTTTGACAAACACCTCAGAAATGAAAAAGAAACACATATTCCTGTTCCCCACGGGCTGGTAAGCCCAATTCTCGCTTGATTTTCGATTCCGAGCTTTCCCTGAAGAGCTAGCCCAAGGTCTAAAACAGCATTCGCGTTATTTCTCAATTCAGCCCAAAAACATCACTTTTGACAAACACCTCAGAAATGAAAAAGAAACAAATATTCCTGTTCCCCACGGGCTGGTAAGCCGAATTCTTGATTGATTTTCGATGACGAGCTTTTCCTGAAGAGCTAGCCCCAGGTCTAAAACAGCATTCGCGTTATATTTCAATTCAGCCCAAAAACATCACTTTTGACAAACACCTCAGAAATGAAAAAGAAACACATATTTCTGTTCCCCACGGGCTGGTAAGCCGAATTCTTGATTGATTTTCGATGACGAGCTTTTCCTGAAGAGCTAGCCCCAGGTCTAAAACAGCATTCACGTTATATTTCAATTCAGCCCAAAAACATCACTTTTGATAAACACCTCAGAAATAAAAAAGAAACACATATTCCTGTTCCCCACGGGCTGGAAAGCCGAATTCTTGATTGATTTTCAATTCCGAGCTTTCCCTGAAGAGCTAGCCCAAGGTCTAACAGAGCATTTGCCTTAGGACTCAATTCAGCCCAAAAACATCACTTTTGAGAAACACCTCAGAAATGAAAAAGAAACACATATTCCTGTTCCCCACGGGCTGGAAAGCCGAATTCTCACTTGATTTTCAATTCCGAGCCTTCCCTGAAGAGCTAGCCCAAGGTCTAACACATCATTCGCCTTAGGATTCAATTCAACCCAAAAACATCACTTTTGAGAAACACCTCAGAAATGAAAAAGAAACACATATTCCTGTTCCCTACGGGCTGGAAAGCCGAATTCTCGCTTGATTTCCGATTCCGAGCTTTCCCTGAAGAGCTAGCCCAAGGTCTAACACAGCATTCACCTAAGTTCTCAATCCAGCCCAAAAACATCACTTTTGACAAAGAGCTCAGAAATGAAAAAGAAACACATATTTCTGTTCCCCACGGGCTGGAAAGCCGAATTCTCGCTTGATTTTCGATTCCGAGCTTTCCCTGAAGAGCTAGCCCAAGGTCTAACAGAGCATTTGCCTTAGGACTCAATTCAGCCCAAAAACATCACTTTTGAGAAACACCTCAGAAATGAAAAAGAAACACATATTCCTGTTCCCCACGGGCTGGAAAGCCAAATTCTTGCTTGATTTCCGATTACAAGCCTTCCCTGAAGAGCTAGCCCAAGGTCTAACACAGCATTCACCTAAGTTCTCAATTCAGCCCAAAAACATCACTTTTGACAAACACCTCAGAAATGAAAAAGAAACACATATTCCTGTTCCCCACGGGCTGGTAAGCCGAATTCTCGCTTGATTTTCGATTCCGAGCTTTCCCTGAAGAGCTAGCCCAAGGTCTAAAACAGCATTCGCGTTATTTCTCAATTCAGCCCAAAAACATCACTTTTGACAAACACCTCAGAAATGAAAAAGAAACACATATTCCTGTTCCCCATGGGCTGGTAAGCCGAATTCTTGATTGATTTTCGATGACGAGCTTTTCCTGAAGAGCTAGCCCCAGGTCTAAAACAGCATTCGCGTTATATTTCAATTCAGCCCAAAAACATCACTTTTGAGAAACACCTCAGAAATGAAAAAGAAACACATATTCCTGTTCCCCACGGGCTGGAAAGCCAAATTCTTGCTTGATTTCCGATTACAAGCCTTCCCTGAAGAGCTAGCCCAAGGTCTAACACAGCATTCACCTAAGTTCTCAATTCAGCCCAAAAACATCACTTTTGACAAACACCTCAGAAATGAAAAAGAAACACATATTCCTGTTCCCCACGGGCTGGTAAGCCGAATTCTTGATTGATTTTCGATGACGAGCTTTTCCTGAAGAGCTAGCCCCAGGTCTAAAACAGCATTCGCGTTATATTTCAATTCAGCCCAAAAACATCACTTTTGATAAACACCTCAGAAATAAAAAAGAAACACATATTCCTGTTCCCCACGGGCTGGAAAGCCGAATTCTCACTTGATTTTCGATTCCGAGCCTTCCCTGAAGAGCTAGCCCAAGGTCTAACACAGCATTCACCTAAGTTCTCAATCCAGCCCAAAAACATCACTTTTGACAAAGAGCTCAGAAATGAAAAAGAAACACATATTTCTGTTCCCCACGGGCTGGAAAGCCGAATTCTCGCTTGATTTTCGATTCCGAGCTTTCCCTGAAGAGCTAGCCCAAGGTCTAACAGAGCATTTGCCTTAGGACTCAATTCAGCCCAAAAACATCACTTTTGAGAAACACCTCAGAAATGAAAAAGAAACACATATTCCTGTTCCCCACGGGCTGGAAAGCCAAATTCTTGCTTGATTTCCGATTACAAGCCTTCCCTGAAGAGCTAGCCCAAGGTCTAACACAGCATTCACCTAAGTTCTCAATTCAGCCCAAAAACATCACTTTTGACAAACACCTCAGAAATGAAAAAGAAACACATATTCCTGTTCCCCACGGGCTGGTAAGCCGAATTCTCGCTTGATTTTCGATTCCGAGCTTTCCCTGAAGAGCTAGCCCAAGGTCTAAAACAGCATTCGCGTTATTTCTCAATTCAGCCCAAAAACATCACTTTTGACAAACACCTCAGAAATGAAAAAGAAACACATATTCCTGTTCCCCATGGGCTGGTAAGCCGAATTCTTGATTGATTTTCGATGACGAGCTTTTCCTGAAGAGCTAGCCCCAGGTCTAAAACAGCATTCGCGTTATATTTCAATTCAGCCCAAAAACATCACTTTTGAGAAACACCTCAGAAATGAAAAAGAAACACATATTCCTGTTCCCCACGGGCTGGAAAGCCAAATTCTTGCTTGATTTCCGATTACAAGCCTTCCCTGAAGAGCTAGCCCAAGGTCTAACACAGCATTCACCTAAGTTCTCAATTCAGCCCAAAAACATCACTTTTGACAAACACCTCAGAAATGAAAAAGAAACACATATTCCTGTTCCCCACGGGCTGGTAAGCCGAATTCTTGATTGATTTTCGATGACGAGCTTTTCCTGAAGAGCTAGCCCCAGGTCTAAAACAGCATTCGCGTTATATTTCAATTCAGCCCAAAAACATCACTTTTGATAAACACCTCAGAAATAAAAAAGAAACACATATTCCTGTTCCCCACGGGCTGGAAAGCCGAATTCTCACTTGATTTTCGATTCCGAGCCTTCCCTGAAGAGCTAGCCCAAGGTCTAACACATCATTCGCCTTAGGATTCAATTCAGCCCAAAAACATCACTTTTGACAAACACCTCAGAAATGAAAAAGAAACACATATTCCTGTTCCCCACGGGCTGGAAAGCCGAATTCTCGCTTGATTTCCGATTCCGAGCCTTCCCTGAAGAGCTAGCCCAAGGTCTAAAACAGCATTCGCGTTATATCTCAATTCAGCCCAAAAACATCACTTTTGACAAAGAGCTCAGAAATGAAAAAGAAACACATATTCCTGTTCCCCACGGGATGGAAAGCTGAATTCTTGATTGATTTTCGATTCCGAGCTTTTCTTGAAGAGCTAGCCCCAGGTCTAAAACAGCATTCGCGTTATATTTCAATTCAGCCCAAAAACATCACTTTTGATAAACACCTCAGAAATAAAAAAGAAACACATATTCCTGTTCCCCACGGGCTGGAAAGCCGAATTCTTGATTGATTTTCGATTCCGAGCTTTCCCTGAAGAGCTAGCCCAAGGTCTAAAACAGCATTCGCCTTAGGACTCAATTCAGCCCAAAAACATCACTTTTGATAAACACCTCAGAAATAAAAAAGAAACACATATTCCTGTTCCCCACGGGCTGGTAAGCCGAATTCTTGATTGATTTTCGATGACGAGCTTTTCCTGAAGAGCTAGCCCCAGGTCTAAAACAGCATTCGCGTTATATTTCAATTCAGCCCAAAAACATCACTTTTGACAAACACCTCAGAAATGAAAAAGAAACACATATTTCTGTTCCCCAAGGGCTGGTAAGCCGAATTCTTGATTGATTTTCGATGACGAGCTTTTCCTGAAGAGCTAGCCCCAGGTCTAAAACAGCATTCGCGTTATATTTCAATTCAGCCCAAAAACATCACTTTTGATAAACACCTCAGAAATAAAAAAGAAACACATATTCCTGTTCCCCACGGGCTGGAAAGCCGAATTCTTGATTGATTTTCAATTCCGAGCTTTCCCTGAAGAGCTAGCCCAAGGTCTAACAGAGCATTTGCCTTAGGACTCAATTCAGCCCAAAAACATCACTTTTGAGAAACACCTCAGAAATGAAAAAGAAACACATATTCCTGTTCCCTACGGGCTGGAAAGCCGAATTCTCGCTTGATTTCCGATTCCGAGCTTTCCCTGAAGAGCTAGCCCAAGGTCTAACACAGCATTCACCTAAGTTCTCAATCCAGCCCAAAAACATCACTTTTGACAAACACCTCAGAAATGAAAAAGAAACACATATTCCTGTTCCCCACGGGCTGGTAAGCCGAATTCTCGCTTGATTTTCGATTCCGAGCTTTCCCTGAAGAGCAAGCCCAAGGTCTAAAACAGCATTCGCGTTATTTCTCAATTCAGCCCAAAAACATCACTTTTGACAAACACCTCAGAAATGAAAAAGAAACAAATATTCCTGTTCCCCACGGGCTGGTAAGCCGAATTCTTGATTGATTTTCGATGACGAGCTTTTCCTGAAGAGCTAGCCCCAGGTCTAAAACAGCATTCGCGTTATATTTCAATTCAGCCCAAAAACATCACTTTTGACAAACACCTCAGAAATGAAAAAGAAACACATATTTCTGTTCCCCACGGGCTGGTAAGCCGAATTCTTGATTGATTTTCGATGACGAGCTTTTCCTGAAGAGCTAGCCCCAGGTCTAAAACAGCATTCGCGTTATATTTCAATTCAGCCCAAAAACATCACTTTTGATAAACACCTCAGAAATAAAAAAGAAACACATATTCCTGTTCCCCACGGGCTGGAAAGCCGAATTCTTGATTGATTTTCAATTCCGAGCTTTCCCTGAAGAGCTAGCCCAAGGTCTAACAGAGCATTTGCCTTAGGACTCAATTCAGCCCAAAAACATCACTTTTGACAAACACGTCAGAAATGAAAAAGAAACACATATTCCTGTTCCCCATGGGCTGGAAAGCCGAATTCTTGATTGATTTTCGATTCCGAGCTTTCCCTGAAGAGCTAGTCCAAGGTCTAACACAGCATTCACCTAAGTTCTCAATTCAGCCCAAAAACATCACTTTTGACAAACACCTCAGAAATGAAAAAGAAACACATATTCCTCTTCCCCACGGGCTTGTAAGCCGATCTCTTGCTTGATTTTCGATTCTGAGCTTTCCCTGAAGACCTAGCCCAAGCTCTAAAAGAGCATTCGCGTTATATTTCAATTCAGCCCAAAAACATCACTTTTGACAAACACCTCAGAAATAAAAAAAGAAACACATATTCCTGTTCCCCACGGGCTGGAAAGCCGAATTCTCGCTTGATTTCCGATTACGAGCCTTCCGTGAAGAGCTAGCCCAAGGTCTAACACAGCATTCACCTAAGTTCCCAATTCAACCAAAAAACATCACTTATGACAAACACCTCAGAAATGAAAAAGAAACACATATTCCTGTTCCCCAAGGGCTGGAAAGCCGAATTCTCGCTTGATTTTCGATTCTGAGCCTTCCCTGAAGAGCTAGCCCAAGGTCTAACACAGCATTCACCTAAGTTCCCAATTCAACCCAAAAACATCACTTTTGACAAACACCTCAGAAATGAAAAAGAAACACATATTCCTGTTCCCCACGGCCTGGAAATCCGAATTCTCACTTAATTTTCGATTCCGAGCTTTCCCTGAAGAGCTAGCCCAAGGTCTAAAACAGCATTCGCGTTATATTTCAATTCAGCCCAAAAACATCACTTTTGACAAACACCTCAGAAATGAAAAAGAAACACATATTCCTGTTCCCCACGGGCTGGAAAGCCGAATTCTTGCTTGATTTCCGATTACGAGCCTTCCCTGAAGAGCTAGCCCAAGGTCTAACACAGCATTCACCTAAGTTCTCAATTCAGCCCAAAAACATCACTTTTGACAAACACGTCAGAAATGAAAAAGAAACACATATTCCTGTTCCCCACGGCCTGGAAATCCGAATTCTCACTTAATTTTCGATTCCGAGCTTTCCCTGAAGAGCTAGCCCAAGGTCTAAAACAGCATTCGCGTTATATTTCAATTCAGCCCAAAAACATCACTTTTGACAAACACCTCAGAAATGAAAAAGAAACACATATTCCTGTTCCCCACGGGCTGGAAAGCCGAATTCTTGATTGATTTTCGATTCCGAGCTTTCCCTGAAGAGCTAGCCCAAGGTCTAACAGAGCATTTGCCTTAGGACTCAATTCAGCCCAAAAACATCACTTTTGAGAAACACCTCAGAAATGAAAAAGAAACACATATTCCTGTTCCCTACGGGCTGGAAAGCCGAATTCTCGCTTGATTTCCGATTCCGAGCTTTCCCTGAAGAGCTAGCCCAAGGTCTAACACAGCATTCACCTAAGTTCTCAATCCAGCCCAAAAACATCACTTTTGACAAAGAGCTCAGAAATGAAAAAGAAACACATATTTCTGTTCCCCATGGGTTGGTAAGCCGAATTCTCGCTTTAATTTCGATTCCGAGCCTTCCCTGAAGAGCTAGTCCAAGGTCTAAAACAGCATTCGCGTTATATCTTAATTCAGCCCAAAAACATCACTTTTGACAAACACCTCAGAAATGAAAAAGAAACACATATTCCTGTTCCCCACGGCCTGGAAATCCGAATTCTCGCTTAATTTTCGATTCCGAGCTTTCCCTGAAGAGCTAGCCCAAGGTCTAAAACAGCATTCGCGTTATATTTCAATTCAGCCCAAAAACATCACTTTTGACAAACACCACAGAAATGAAAAGGAAATACATATTCCTGTTCCCCACGGGCTGGAAAGCCGAATTCTCGCTTGATTTTCGATTCCGAGCCTTCCCTGAAGAGCTAGCCCAAGGTCAAACACATCATTCACCTTAGGATTCAATTCAACCCAAAAACATCACTTTTGACAAACACCTCAGAAATGAAAAAGAAACACATATTCCTGTTCCCCATGGGCTGGAAAGCCGAATTCTTGATTGATTTTCGATTCCGAGCTTTCCCTGAAGAGCTAGCCCAAGGTCTAACAGAGCATTTGCCTTAGGACTCAATTCAGCCCAAAAACATCACTTTTGAGGAACACCTCAGAAATGAAAAAGAAACACATATTTCTGTTCCCCATGGGTTGGTAAGCCGAATTCTCGCTTTAATTTCGATTCCGAGCCTTCCCTGAAGAGCTAGTCCAAGGTCTAAAACAGCATTCGCGTTATATCTTAATTCAGCCCAAAAACATCACTTTTGAGAAACACCTCAGAAATGAAAAAGAAACACATATTCCTGTTCTCCACGGGCTGGAAAGCCAAATTCTTGCTTGATTTCCGATTACAAGCCTTCCCTGAAGAGCTAGCCCAAGGTCTAACACAGCATTCACCTAAGTTCTCAATTCAGCCCAAAAACATCACTTTTGACAAACACCTCAGAAATGAAAAAGAAACACATATTCCTGTTCCCCACGGGCTGGTAAGCCGAATTCTCGCTTGATTTTCGATTCCGAGCTTTCCCTGAAGAGCTAGCCCAAGGTCTAAAACAGCATTCGCGTTATTTCTCAATTCAGCCCAAAAACATCACTTTTGACAAACACCTCAGAAATGAAAAAGAAACACATATTCCTGTTCCCCACGGGCTGGTAAGCCGAATTCTTGATTGATTTTCGATGACGAGCTTTTCCTGAAGAGCTAGCCCCAGGTCTAAAACAGCATTCGCGTTATATTTCAATTCAGCCCAAAAACATCACTTTTGATAAACACCTCAGAAATAAAAAAGAAACACATATTCCTGTTCCCCACGGGCTGGAAAGCCGAATTCTTGATTGATTTTCGATTCCGAGCTTTCCCTGAAGAGCTAGCCCAAGGTCTAACAGAGCATTTGCCTTAGGACTCAATTCAGCCCAAAAACATCACTTTTGAGAAACACCTCAGAAATGAAAAAGAAACACATATTCCTGTTCCCCACGGGCTGGAAAGCCGAATTCTCACTTGATTTTCAATTCCGAGCCTTCCCTGAAGAGCTAGCCCAAGGTCTAACACATCATTCGCCTTAGGATTCAATTCAACCCAAAAACATCACTTTTGAGAAACACCTCAGAAATGAAAAAGAAACACATATTCCTGTTCCCTACGGGCTGGAAAGCCGAATTCTCGCTTGATTTCCGATTCCGAGCTTTCCCTGAAGAGCTAGCCCAAGGTCTAACACAGCATTCACCTAAGTTCTCAATCCAGCCCAAAAACATCACTTTTGACAAAGAGCTCAGAAATGAAAAAGAAACACATATTTCTGTTCCCCATGGGTTGGTAAGCCGAATTCTCGCTTTAATTTCGATTCCGAGCCTTCCCTGAAGAGCTAGTCCAAGGTCTAAAACAGCATTCGCGTTATATCTGAATTCAGCCCAAAAACATCACTTTTGACAAAGAGCTCAGAAATGAAAAAGAAAAACATATTCCTGTTCCCCACGGGCTGGAAAGCCGAATTCTCGCTTGATTTCCGATTCCGAGCTTTCCCTGAAGAGCTAGCCCAAGGTCTAACACAGCATTCACCTAAGTTCTCAATCCAGCCCAAAAACATCACTTTTGACAAAGAGCTCAGAAATGAAAAAGAAACACATATTCCTGTTCCCCACGGGATGGAAAGCCGAATTCTTGATTGATTTTCGATTCCGAGCTTTTCTTGAAGAGCTAGCCCCAGGTCTAAAACAGGATTCACGTTATATTTCAATTCAGCCCAAAAACATCACTTTTGATAAACACCTCAGAAATAAAAAAGAAACACATATTCCTGTTCCCCACGGGCTGGAAAGCCGAATTCTTGATTGATTTTCGATTCCGAGCTTTCCCTGAAGAGCTAGCTCAAGGTCTAACACAGCATTCGCCTTAGGACTCAATTCAGCCCAAAAACATCACTTTTGACAAACACCTCAGAAATGAAAAAGAAACACATATTTTTGTTCCCCACGGGCTGGTAAGCCGAATTCTCGCTTTAATTTCGATTCCGAGCCTTCCCTGAAGAGCTAGCCCAAGGTCTAAAACAGCATTCGCGTTATATCTCAATTCAGCCCAAAAACATCACTTTTGACAAAGAGCTCAGAAATGAAAAAGAAACACATATTCCTGTTCCCCACGGGATGGAAAGCCGAATTCTTGATTGATTTTCGATTCCGAGCTTTCCCTGAAGAGCTAGCCCAAGGTCTAAAAGAGCATTCGCGTTATATTTCAATTCAGCCCAAAAACATCACTTTTGACAAACACCTCAGAAATGAAAAAGAAACACATATTCCTGTTCCCCATGGGCTGGAAAGCCGAATTCTTGATTGATTTTCGATTCCGAGCTTTCCCTGAAGAGCTAGCCCAAGGTCTAACACAGCATTCACCTAAGTTCTCAATTCAGCCCAAAAACATCACTTTTGACAAACACCTCAGAAATGAAAAAGAAACACATATTCCTCTTCCCCACGGGCTGGTAAGCCGATCTCTTGCTTGATTTTCGATTCTGAGCTTTCCCTGAAGAGCTAGCCCAAGGTCTAAAAGAGCATTCGCGTTATATTTCAATTTTGCCCAAAAACATCACTTTTGACAAACACCTCAGAAATAAAAAAAGAAACACATATTCCTGTTCCCCACAGGCTGGAAAGCCGAATTCTCGCTTGATTTCCGATTACGAGCCTTCCGTGAAGAGCTAGCCCAAGGTCTAACACAGCATTCACCTAAGTTCCCAATTCAACCAAAAAACATCACTTATGACAAACACCTCAGAAATGAAAAAGAAACACATATTCCTGTTCCCCAAGGGCTGGAAAGCCGAATTCTCGCTTGATTTTCGATTCTGAGCCTTCCCTGAAGAGCTAGCCCAAGGTCTAACACAGCATTCACCTAAGTTCCCAATTCAACCCAAAAACATCACTTTTGACAAACACCTCAGAAATGAAAAAGAAACACATATTCCTGTTCCCCACGGCCTGGAAATCCGAATTCTCACTTAATTTTCGATTCCGAGCTTTCCCTGAAGAGCTAGCCCAAGGTCTAAAACAGCATTCGCGTTATATTTCAATTCAGCCCAAAAACATCACTTTTGACAAACACCTCAGAAATGAAAAAGAAACACATATTCCTGTTCCCTACGGGCTGGAAAGCCGAATTCTTGCTTGATTTCCAATTCCGAGCTTTCCCTGAAGAGCTAGTCCAAGGTCTAAAACAGCATTCGCGTTATATCTTAATTCAGCCCAAAAACATCACTTTTGAGAAACACCTCAGAAATGAAAAAGAAACACATATTTCTGTTCCCCATGGGTTGGTAAGCCGAATTCTCGCTTTAATTTCGATTCCGAGCCTTCCCTGAAGAGCTAGTCCAAGGTCTAAAACAGCATTCGCGTTATATCTTAATTCAGCCCAAAAACATCACTTTTGAGAAACACCTCAGAAATGAAAAAGAAACACATATTCCTGTTCCCCACGGGCTGGAAAGCCAAATTCTTGCTTGATTTCCGATTACAAGCCTTCCCTGAAGAGCTAGCCCAAGGTCTAACACAGCATTCACCTAAGTTCTCAATTCAGCCCAAAAACATCACTTTTGACAAACACCTCAGAAATGAAAAAGAAACACATATTCCTGTTCCCCACGGGCTGGTAAGCCGAATTCTCGCTTGATTTTCGATTCCGAGCTTTCCCTGAAGAGCTAGCCCAAGGTCTAAAACAGCATTCGCGTTATTTCTCAATTCAGCCCAAAAACATCACTTTTGACAAACACCTCAGAAATGAAAAAGAAACACATATTCCTGTTCCCCACGGGCTGGTAAGCCGAATTCTTGATTGATTTTCGATGACGAGCTTTTCCTGAAGAGCTAGCCCCAGGTCTAAAACAGCATTCGCGTTATATTTCAATTCAGCCCAAAAACATCACTTTTGATAAACACCTCAGAAATAAAAAAGAAACACATATTCCTGTTCCCCACGGGCTGGAAAGCCGAATTCTTGATTGATTTTCGATTCCGAGCTTTCCCTGAAGAGCTAGCCCAAGGTCTAACAGAGCATTTGCCTTAGGACTCAATTCAGCCCCAAAACATCACTTTTGAGAAACACCTCAGAAATGAAAAAGAAACACATATTCCTGTTCCCCACGGGCTGGAAAGCCGAATTCTCACTTGATTTTCAATTCCGAGCCTTCCCTGAAGAGCTAGTCCAAGGTCTAACACATCATTCGCCTTAGGATTCAATTCAACCCAAAAACATCACTTTTGAGAAACACCTCAGAAATGAAAAAGAAACACATATTCCTGTTCCCTACGGGCTGGAAAGCCGAATTCTCGCTTGATTTCCGATTCCGAGCTTTCCCTGAAGAGCTAGCCCAAGGTCTAACACAGCATTCACCTAAGTTCTCAATCCAGCCCAAAAACATCACTTTTGACAAAGAGCTCAGAAATGAAAAAGAAACACATATTTCTGTTCCCCATGGGTTGGTAAGCCGAATTCTCGCTTTAATTTCGATTCCGAGCCTTCCCTGAAGAGCTAGTCCAAGGTCTAAAACAGCATTCGCGTTATATCTGAATTCAGCCCAAAAACATCACTTTTGACAAAGAGCTCAGAAATGAAAAAGAAAAACATATTCCTGTTCCCCACGGGCTGGAAAGCCGAATTCTCGCTTGATTTCCGATTCCGAGCTTTCCCTGAAGAGCTAGCCCAAGGTCTAACACAGCATTCACCTAAGTTCTCAATCCAGCCCAAAAACATCACTTTTGACAAAGAGCTCAGAAATGAAAAAGAAACACATATTCCTGTTCCCCACGGGATGGAAAGCCGAATTCTTGATTGATTTTCGATTCCGAGCTTTTCTTGAAGAGCTAGCCCCAGGTCTAAAACAGCATTCACGTTATATTTCAATTCAGCCCAAAAACATCACTTTTGATAAACACCTCAGAAATAAAAAAGAAACACATATTCCTGTTCCCCACGGGCTGGAAAGCCGAATTCTTGATTGATTTTCGATTCCGAGCTTTCCCTGAAGAGCTAGCTCAAGGTCTAACACAGCATTCGCCTTAGGACTCAATTCAGCCCAAAAACATCACTTTTGACAAACACCTCAGAAATGAAAAAGAAACACATATTTTTGTTCCCCACGGGCTGGTAAGCCGAATTCTCGCTTTAATTTCGATTCCGAGCCTTCCCTGAAGAGCTAGCCCAAGGTCTAAAAGAGCATTCGCGTTATATTTCAATTCAGCCCAAAAACATCACTTTTGACAAACACGTCAGAAATGAAAAAGAAACACATATTCCTGTTCCCCATGGGCTGGAAAGCCGAATTCTTGATTGATTTTCGATTCCGAGCTTTCCCTGAAGAGCTAGCCCAAGGTCTAACACAGCATTCACCTAAGTTCTCAATTCAGCCCAAAAACATCACTTTTGACAAACACCTCAGAAATGAAAAAGAAACACATATTCCTCTTCCCCACGGGCTGGTAAGCCGATCTCTTGCTTGATTTTCGATTCTGAGCTTTCCCTGAAGAGCTAGCCCAAGGTCTAAAAGAGCATTCGCGTTATATTTCAATTCAGCCCAAAAACATCACTTTTGACAAACACCTCAGAAATAAAAAAAGAAACACATATTCCTGTTCCCCACAGGCTGGAAAGCCGAATTCTCGCTTGATTTCCGATTACGAGCCTTCCGTGAAGAGCTAGCCCAAGGTCTAACACAGCATTCACCTAAGTTCCCAATTCAACCAAAAAACATCACTTATGACAAACACCTCAGAAATGAAAAAGAAACACATATTCCTGTTCCCCAAGGGCTGGAAAGCCGAATTCTCGCTTGATTTTCGATTCTGAGCCTTCCCTGAAGAGCTAGCCCAAGGTCTAACACAGCATTCACCTAAGTTCCCAATTCAACCCAAAAACATCACTTTTGACAAACACCTCAGAAATGAAAAAGAAACACATATTCCTGTTCCCCACGGCCTGGAAATCCGAATTCTCACTTAATTTTCGATTCCGAGCTTTCCCTGAAGAGCTAGCCCAAGGTCTAAAACAGCATTCGCGTTATATTTCAATTCAGCCCAAAAACATCACTTTTGACAAACACCTCAGAAATGAAAAAGAAACACATATTCCTGTTCCCCACGGGCTGGAAAGCCGAATTCTTGCTTGATTTCCGATTACGAGCTTTCCCTGAAGAGCTAGCCCAAGGTCTAACACAGCATTCACCTAAGTTCTCAATCCAGCCCAAAAACATCACTTTTGACAAAGAGCTCAGAAATGAAAAAGAAACACATATTTCTGTTCCCCATGGGTTGGTAAGCCGAATTCTCGCTTTAATTTCGATTCCGAGCCTTCCCTGAAGAGCTAGTCCAAGGCCTAAAACAGCATTCGCGTTATATCTTAATTCAGCCCAAAAACATCACTTTTGAGAAACACCTCAGAAATGAAAAAGAAACACATATTCCTGTTCCCCACGGGCTGGTAAGCCGAATTCTTGATTGATTTTCGATGACGAGCTTTTCCTGAAGAGCTAGCCCCAGGTCTAAAACAGCATTCGCGTTATATTTCAATTCAGCCCAAAAACATCACTTTTGATAAACACCTCAGAAATAAAAAAGAAACACATATTCCTTTTCCCCACGGGCTGGAAAGCCGAATTCTTGATTGATTTTCGATTCCGAGCCTTCGCTGAAGAGCTAGTCCAAGGTCTAAAACAGCATTCGCGTTATATCTGAATTCAGCCCAAAAACATCACTTTTGACAAAGAGCTCAGAAATGAAAAAGAAAAACATATTCCTGTTCCCCACGGGCTGGAAAGCCGAATTCTCGCTTGATTTTCGATTCCGAGCTTTCCCTGAAGAGCTAGCCCAAGGTCTAACAGAGCATTTGCCTTAGGACTCAATTCAGCCCAAAAACATCACTTTTGAGAAACACCTCAGAAATGAAAAAGAAACACATATTCCTGTTCCCCACGGGCTGGAAAGCCGAATTCTCACTTGATTTTCAATTCCGAGCCTTCCCTGAAGAGCTAGCCCAAGGTCTAACACATCATTCGCCTTAGGATTCAATTCAGCCCAAAAACATCACTTTTGAGAAACACCTCAGAAATGAAAAAGAAACACATATTCCTGTTCCCTACGGGCTGGAAAGCCGAATTCTCGCTTGATTTCCGATTCCGAGCTTTCCCTGAAGAGCTAGCCTAAGGTCTAAAACAGCATTCGCGTTATATCTGAATTCAGCCCAAAAACATCACTTTTGACAAACACCTCAGAAATGAAAAAGAAACACATATTCCTGTTCCCCATGGCCAGGAAATCCGAATTCTCGCTTGATTTTCGATTCCGAGCCTTCCCTGAAGAGCTAGCCCAAGGTCTAACAAAGCATTCACCTAAGTTCCCAATTCAACCAAAAAACATCACTTTTGACAAACACCTCAGAAATGAAAAAGAAACACATATTCCTGTTCCCCATGGGCTGGAAAGCCGAATTCTCACTTGATTTTCGATTCTGAGCCTTCCCAGAAGAGCTAGCCGAATGTCTAACACAGCATTCGCCTTAGGATTCAATTCAACCCAAAAACATCACTTTTGACAAACACCTCAGAAATGAAAAAGAAACACATATTCCTGTTCCCCACGGGCTGGAAAGCCGAATACTCGCTTGATTTTCGATTTCGAGCTTTCCCTGAAGAGCTAGCCCAAGGTCTAAAACAGCATTCGCGTTATATCTGAATTCAGTCCAAAAACATCACTTTTGACAAACACCTCAGAAATGAAAAAGAAACACATATTCCTGTTCCCCATGGCCTGGAAATCCGAATTCTCGCTTGATTTTCGATTCCGAGCCTTCCCTGAAGAGCTAGCCCAAGGTCTAACACAGCATTCACCTAAGTTCCCAATTCAACCAAAAATCATCACTTTTGACAAACACCTCAGAAATGAAAAAGAAACACATATTCCTGTTCCCCATGGGCTGGAAAGCCGAATTCTCACTTGATTTTCGATTCTGAGCCTTCCCTGAAGAGCTAGCCCAAGGTCTAACACATCATTCGCCTTAGGATTCAATTCAGCCCAAAAACATCACTTTTGACAAACACCTCAGAAATGAAAAAGAAACACATATTCCTGTTCCCCACGGCCTGGAAATCCGAATTCTCACTTAATTTTCGATTCCGAGCTTTCCCTGAAGAGCTAGCCCAAGGTCTAAAACAGCATTCGCGTTATATTTCAATTCAGCCCAAAAACATCACTTTTGACAAACACCTCAGAAATGAAAAAGAAACACATATTCCTGTTCCCCACGGGCTGGAAAGCCGAATTCTTGCTTGATTTCCGATTACGAGCTTTCCCTGAAGAGCTAGCCCAAGGTCTAACACAGCATTCACCTAAGTTCTCAATCCAGCCCAAAAACATCACTTTTGACAAAGAGCTCAGAAATGAAAAAGAAACACATATTTCTGTTCCCCATGGGTTGGTAAGCCGAATTCTCGCTTTAATTTCGATTCCGAGCCTTCCCTGAAGAGCTAGTCCAAGGTCTAAAACAGCATTCGCGTTATATCTTAATTCAGCCCAAAAACATCACTTTTGAGAAACACCTCAGAAATGAAAGAGAAACACATATTCCTGTTCCCCACGGGCTGGAAAGCCAAATTCTTGCTTGATTTCCGATTACAAGCCTTCCCTGAAGAGCTAGCCCAAGGTCTAACACAGCATTCACCTAAGTTCTCAATTCAGCCCAAAAACATCACTTTTGACAAACACCTCAGAAATGAAAAAGAAACACATATTCCTGTTCCCCACGGGCTGGTAAGCCGAATTCTCGCTTGATTTTCGATTCCGAGCTTTCCCTGAAGAGCTAGCCCAAGGTCTAAAACAGCATTCGCGTTATTTCTCAATTCAGCCCAAAAACATCACTTTTGACAAACACCTCAGAAATGAAAAAGAAACACATATTCCTGTTCCCCACGGGCTGGTAAGCCGAATTCTTGATTGATTTTCGATGACGAGCTTTTCCTGAAGAGCTAGCCCCAGGTCTAAAACAGCATTCGCGTTATATTTCAATTCAGCCCAAAAACATCACTTTTGATAAACACCTCAGAAATAAAAAAGAAACACATATTCCTTTTCCCCATGGGCTGGAAAGCCGAATTCTTGATTGATTTTCGATTCCGAGCTTTCCCTGAAGAGCTAGCCCAAGGTCTAACAGAGCATTTGCCTTAGGACTCAATTCAGCCCAAAAACATCACTTTTGAGAAACACCTCAGAAATGAAAAAGAAACACATATTCCTGTTCCCTACGGGCTGGAAAGCCAAATTCTTGCTTGATTTCCGATTCCGAGCTTTCCCTGAAGAGCTAGCCCAAGGTCTAACACAGCATTCACCTAAGTCCTCAATCCAGCCCAAAAACATCACTTTTGACAAAGAGCTCAGAAATGAAAAAGAAACACATATTTCTGTTCCCCATGGGTTGGTAAGCCGAATTCTCGCTTTAATTTCGATTCCGAGCCTTCGCTGAAGAGCTAGTCCAAGGTCTAAAACAGCATTCGCGTTATATCTGAATTCAGCCCAAAAACATCACTTTTGACAAAGAGCTCAGAAATGAAAAAGAAACAAATATTCCTGTTCCCCACGGGCTGGTAAGCCGAATTCTCACTTGATTTTCGATACCGAGCCTTCCCTGAAGAGCTAGCTCAAGGTCTAACACATCATTCGCCTTAGGATTCAATTCAACCCAAAAACATCACTTTTGACAAACTCCTCAGAAATGAAAAACAAACACATATTCCTGTTCACCACGGGCTGGAAAGCCGACTTCTCGCTTGATATTTGATTCCGAGCTTTCCCTGAAGAGCTAGCCCGAGGTCTAACACAGCATTCACCGAAGTTCTCAATTCAGCCCAAAAACATCACTTTTGACAAAGAGCTCAGATATGAAAAAGAAACACATATTCCTGTTCCCCATGGGCTGGAAAGCCGAATTCTCACTTGATTTTCGATTCTGAGCCTTCCCTGAAGAGCTAGCCCAAGGTCTAACACATCATTCGCCTTAGGATTCAATTCAGCCCAAAAACATCACTTTTGACAAACTCCTCAGAAATGAAAAGGAAACACATATTCCTGTTCCCCACGGGCTGGAAAGCCGAATTCTCACTTGATTTTCGATACCGAGCCTTCCCTGAAGAGCTAGCTCAAGGTCTAACACATCATTCGCCTTAGGATTCAATTCAACCCAAAAACATCACTTTTGACAAACTCCTCAGAAATGAAAAACAAACACATATTCCTGTTCACCACGGGCTGGAAAGCCGACTTCTCGCTTGATATTTGATTCCGAGCTTTCCCTGAAGAGCTAGCCCGAGGTCTAACACAGCATTCACCGAAGTTCTCAATTCAGCCCAAAAACATCACTTTTGACAAAGAGCTCAGATATGAAAAAGAAACACATATTCCTGTTCCCCACGGGCTGGAAAGGCGAATTCTTGCTTGATTTTCGATTCTGAGCTTTCCCTGAAGAGCTAGCCCAAGGTCTAAAACAGCATTCGCGTTATATCTCAATTTAGCCCAAAGACATCACTTTTGACAAACACCTGAGAAATGAAAAAGAAACACATATTCCTGTTCCCCACGGGCTGGTAAGCGAATTCTCGCTTGATTTTCCATTCCGAGCCTACCCTGAAGAGCTAGCCCAAGGTCTAAAACAGCATTCGCGTTATTTCTCAATTCAGTCCAAAAACATCACTTTTGACAAACACCTCAGAAATGAAAAAGAAACACATATTCCTGTTCCCCATGGCCTGGAAATCCGAATTCTCGCTTGATTTTCGATTCCGAGCCTTCCCTGAAGAGCTAGCCCAAGGTCTAACACATCATTCGCCTTAGGATTCAATTCAGCCCAAAAACATCACTTTTGACAAACTCCTCAGAAATGAAAAGGAAACACATATTCCTGTTCCCCACGGGCTGGAAAGCCGAATTCTTGATTGATTTTCGATTCCGAGCTTTTCCTGAAGAGCTAGCCCAAGGTCTAAAACAGCATTCGCGTTATATTTCAATTCAGCCCAAAAACATCACTTTTGACAAACACCTCAGAAATGAAAAAGAAACACATATTTCTGTTCCCCATGGGCTGGTAAGCCGAATTCTTGATTGATTTTCGATGACGAGCTTTTCCTGAAGAGCTAGCCCCAGGTCTAAAACAGCATTCGCGTTATATTTCAATTCAGCCCAAAAACATCACTTTTGATAAACACCTCAGAAATAAAAAAGAAACACATATTCCTGTTCCCCATGGCCTGGAAATCCGAATTCTCGCTTGATTTTCGATTCCGAGCCTTCCCTGAAGAGCTAGCCCAAGGTCTAACACATCATTCGCCTTAGGATTCAATTCAGCCCAAAAACATCACTTTTGACAAACTCCTCAGAAATGAAAAGGAAACACATATTCCTGTTCCCCACGGGCTGGAAAGCCGAATTCTTGATTGATTTTCGATTCCGAGCTTTTCCTGAAGAGCTAGCCCAAGGTCTAAAACAGCATTCGCGTTATATTTCAATTCAGCCCAAAAACATCACTTTTGACAAACACCTCAGAAATGAAAAAGAAACACATATTTCTGTTCCCCACGGGCTGGAAAGCCGAATTCTCACTTGATTTTCGATTCCGAGCCTTCCCTGAAGAGCTAGCCCAAGGTCTAACACATCATTCGCCTTAGGATTCAATTCAGCCCAAAAACATCACTTTTGACAAACACCTCAGAAATGAAAAAGAAACACATATTCCTGTTCCCCACGGGCTGGAAAGCCAAATTCTCGCTTGATTTCCGATTCCGAGCCTTCCCTGAAGAGCTAGCCCAAGGTCTAAAACAGCATTCGCGTTATATCTCAATTCAGCCCAAAAACATCACTTTTGACAAAGAGCTCAGAAATGAAAAAGAAACACATATTCCTGTTCCCCACGGGATGGAAAGCTGAATTCTTGATTGATTTTCGATTCCGAGCTTTTCTTGAAGAGCTAGCCCCAGGTCTAAAACAGCATTCGCGTTATATTTCAATTCAGCCCAAAAACATCACTTTTGATAAACACCTCAGAAATAAAAAAGAAACACATATTCCTGTTCCCCACGGCCTGGAAAGCCGAATTCTTGATTGATTTTCGATTCCGAGCTTTCCCTGAAGAGCTAGCCCAAGGTCTAAAACAGCATTCGCCTTAGGACTCAATTCAGCCCAAAAACATCACTTTTGATAAACACCTCAGAAATAAAAAAGAAACACATATTCCTGTTCCCCACGGGCTGGAAAGCCGAATTCTTGATTGATTTTCGATTCCGAGCTTTCCCTGAAGAGCTAGCCCAAGGTCTAACACAGCATTCGCCTTAGGACTCAATTCAGCCCAAAAACATCACTTTTGACAAACACCTCAGAAATGAAAAAGAAACACATATTTTTGTTCCCCACGGGCTGGTAAGCCGAATTCTCGCTTTAATTTCGATTCCGAGCCTTCCCTGAAGAGCTAGCCCAAGGTCTAAAACAGCATTCGCGTTATATCTCAATTCAGCCCAAAAACATCACTTTTGACAAAGAGCTCAGAAATGAAAAAGAAACACATATTCCTGTTCCCCACGGGATGGAAAGCCGAATTCTTGATTGATTTTCGATTCCGAGCTTTCCCTGAAGAGCTAGCCCAAGGTCTAAAAGAGCATTCGCGTTATATTTCAATTCAGCCCAAAAATATCACTTTTGACAAACACATCAGAAATGAAAAAGAAACACATATTCCTGTTCCCCATGGGCTGGAAAGCCGAATTCTCGCTTGATTTCCGATTACGAGCCTTCCGTGAAGAGCTAGCCCAAGGTCTAACACAGCATTCACCTAAGTTCCCAATTCAACCAAAAAACATCACTTATGACAAACACCTCAGAAATGAAAAAGAAACACATATTCCTGTTCCCCAAGGGCTGGAAAGCCGAATTCTCGCTTGATTTTCAATTCCGAGCCTTCCCTGAAGAGCTAGCCCAAGGTCTAACACAGCATTCACCTAAGTTCCCAATTCAACCCAAAAACATCACTTTTGACAAACACCTCAGAAATGAAAAAGAAACACATATTCCTGTTCCCCACGGCCTGGAAATCCGAATTCTCGCTTAATTTTCGATTCCGAGCTTTCCCTGAAGAGCTAGCCCAAGGTCTAAAACAGCATTCGCGTTATATTTCAATTCAGCCCAAAAACATCACTTTTGACAAACACCACAGAAATGAAAAGGAAACACATATTCCTGTTCCCCACGGGCTGGAAAGCCGAATTCTCGCTTGATTTTCGATTCCGAGCCTTCCCTGAAGAGCTAGCCCAAGGTCTAACACATCATTCACCTTAGGATTCAATTCAACCCAAAAACATCACTTTTGACAAACACCTCAGAAATGAAAAAGAAACACATATTCCTGTTCCCCACGGGCTGGAAAGCCGAATTCTTGCTTGATTTCCGATTACGAGCCTTCCCTGAAGAGCTAGCCCAAGGTCTAACACAGCATTCACCTAAGTTCTCAATTCAGCCCAAAAACATCACTTTTGACAAACACCTCAGAAATGAAAAAGAAACACATATTCCTGTTCCCCACGGGCTGGTAAGCCGAATTCTCGCTTGATTTTCGATTCCGAGCTTTCCCTGAAGAGCTAGCCCAAGGTCTAAAACAGCATTCGCGTTATTTCTCAATTCAGCCCAAAAACATCACTTTTGACAAACACCTCAGAAATGAAAAAGAAACAAATATTCCTGTTCCCCACGGGCTGGTAAGCCGAATTCTTGATTGATTTTCGATGACGAGCTTTTCCTGAAGAGCTAGCCCCAGGTCTAAAACAGCATTCGCGTTATATTTCAATTCAGCCCAAAAACATCACTTTTGACAAACACCTCAGAAATGAAAAAGAAACACATATTTCTGTTCCCCACGGGCTGGTAAGCCGAATTCTTGATTGATTTTCGATGACGAGCTTTTCCTGAAGAGCTAGCCCCAGGTCTAAAACAGCATTCACGTTATATTTCAATTCAGCCCAAAAACATCACTTTTGATAAACACCTCAGAAATAAAAAAGAAACACATATTCCTGTTCCCCACGGGCTGGAAAGCCGAATTCTTGATTGATTTTCAATTCCGAGCTTTCCCTGAAGAGCTAGCCCAAGGTCTAACAGAGCATTTGCCTTAGGACTCAATTCAGCCCAAAAACATCACTTTTGAGAAACACCTCAGAAATGAAAAAGAAACACATATTCCTGTTCCCCACGGGCTGGAAAGCCGAATTCTCACTTGATTTTCAATTCCGAGCCTTCCCTGAAGAGCTAGCCCAAGGTCTAACACATCATTCGCCTTAGGATTCAATTCAACCCAAAAACATCACTTTTGAGAAACACCTCAGAAATGAAAAAGAAACACATATTCCTGTTCCCTACGGGCTGGAAAGCCGAATTCTCGCTTGATTTCCGATTCCGAGCTTTCCCTGAAGAGCTAGCCCAAGGTCTAACACAGCATTCACCTAAGTTCTCAATCCAGCCCAAAAACATCACTTTTGACAAAGAGCTCAGAAATGAAAAAGAAACACATATTTCTGTTCCCCACGGGCTGGAAAGCCGAATTCTCGCTTGATTTTCGATTCCGAGCTTTCCCTGAAGAGCTAGCCCAAGGTCTAACAGAGCATTTGCCTTAGGACTCAATTCAGCCCAAAAACATCACTTTTGAGAAACACCTCAGAAATGAAAAAGAAACACATATTCCTGTTCCCCACGGGCTGGAAAGCCAAATTCTTGCTTGATTTCCGATTACAAGCCTTCCCTGAAGAGCTAGCCCAAGGTCTAACACAGCATTCACCTAAGTTCTCAATTCAGCCCAAAAACATCACTTTTGACAAACACCTCAGAAATGAAAAAGAAACACATATTCCTGTTCCCCACGGGCTGGTAAGCCGAATTCTCGCTTGATTTTCGATTCCGAGCTTTCCCTGAAGAGCTAGCCCAAGGTCTAAAACAGCATTCGCGTTATTTCTCAATTCAGCCCAAAAACATCACTTTTGACAAACACCTCAGAAATGAAAAAGAAACACATATTCCTGTTCCCCATGGGCTGGTAAGCCGAATTCTTGATTGATTTTCGATGACGAGCTTTTCCTGAAGAGCTAGCCCCAGGTCTAAAACAGCATTCGCGTTATATTTCAATTCAGCCCAAAAACATCACTTTTGAGAAACACCTCAGAAATGAAAAAGAAACACATATTCCTGTTCCCCACGGGCTGGAAAGCCAAATTCTTGCTTGATTTCCGATTACAAGCCTTCCCTGAAGAGCTAGCCCAAGGTCTAACACAGCATTCACCTAAGTTCTCAATTCAGCCCAAAAACATCACTTTTGACAAACACCTCAGAAATGAAAAAGAAACACATATTCCTGTTCCCCACGGGCTGGTAAGCCGAATTCTTGATTGATTTTCGATGACGAGCTTTTCCTGAAGAGCTAGCCCCAGGTCTAAAACAGCATTCGCGTTATATTTCAATTCAGCCCAAAAACATCACTTTTGATAAACACCTCAGAAATAAAAAAGAAACACATATTCCTGTTCCCCACGGGCTGGAAAGCCGAATTCTCACTTGATTTTCGATTCCGAGCCTTCCCTGAAGAGCTAGCCCAAGGTCTAACACATCATTCGCCTTAGGATTCAATTCAGCCCAAAAACATCACTTTTGACAAACACCTCAGAAATGAAAAAGAAACACATATTCCTGTTCCCCACGGGCTGGAAAGCCGAATTCTCGCTTGATTTCCGATTCCGAGCCTTCCCTGAAGAGCTAGCCCAAGGTCTAAAACAGCATTCGCGTTATATCTCAATTCAGCCCAAAAACATCACTTTTGACAAAGAGCTCAGAAATGAAAAAGAAACACATATTCCTGTTCCCCACGGGATGGAAAGCTGAATTCTTGATTGATTTTCGATTCCGAGCTTTTCTTGAAGAGCTAGCCCCAGGTCTAAAACAGCATTCGCGTTATATTTCAATTCAGCCCAAAAACATCACTTTTGATAAACACCTCAGAAATAAAAAAGAAACACATATTCCTGTTCCCCACGGGCTGGAAAGCCGAATTCTTGATTGATTTTCGATTCCGAGCTTTCCCTGAAGAGCTAGCCCAAGGTCTAAAACAGCATTCGCCTTAGGACTCAATTCAGCCCAAAAACATCACTTTTGATAAACACCTCAGAAATAAAAAAGAAACACATATTCCTGTTCCCCACGGGCTGGAAAGCCGAATTCTTGATTGATTTTCGATTCCGAGCTTTCCCTGAAGAGCTAGCCCAAGGTCTAAAACAGCATTCGCGTTATATTTCAATTCAGCCCAAAAACATCACTTTTGACAAACACCACAGAAATGAAAAGGAAACACATATTCCTGTTCCCCACGGGCTGGAAAGCCGAATTCTCGCTTGATTTTCGATTCCGAGCCTTCCCTGAAGAGCTAGCCCAAGGTCTAACACATCATTCACCTTAGGATTCAATTCAACCCAAAAACATCACTTTTGACAAACACCTCAGAAATGAAAAAGAAACACATATTCCTGTTCCCCACGGGCTGGAAAGCCGAATTCTTGCTTGATTTCCGATTACGAGCCTTCCCTGAAGAGCTAGCCCAAGGTCTAACACAGCATTCACCTAAGTTCTCAATTCAGCCCAAAAACATCACTTTTGACAAACACCTCAGAAATGAAAAAGAAACACATATTCCTGTTCCCCACGGGCTGGTAAGCCGAATTCTCGCTTGATTTTCGATTCCGAGCTTTCCCTGAAGAGCAAGCCCAAGGTCTAAAACAGCATTCGCGTTATTTCTCAATTCAGCCCAAAAACATCACTTTTGACAAACACCTCAGAAATGAAAAAGAAACAAATATTCCTGTTCCCCACGGGCTGGTAAGCCGAATTCTTGATTGATTTTCGATAACGAGCTTTTCCTGAAGAGCTAGCCCCAGGTCTAAAACAGCATTCGCGTTATATTTCAATTCAGCCCAAAAACATCACTTTTGACAAACACCTCAGAAATGAAAAAGAAACACATATTTCTGTTCCCCACGGGCTGGTAAGCCGAATTCTTGATTGATTTTCGATGACGAGCTTTTCCTGAAGAGCTAGCCCCAGGTCTAAAACAGCATTCGCGTTATATTTCAATTCAGCCCAAAAACATCACTTTTGATAAACACCTCAGAAATAAAAAAGAAACACATATTCCTGTTCCCCACGGGCTGGAAAGCCGAATTCTTGATTGATTTTCAATTCCGAGCTTTCCCTGAAGAGCTAGCCCAAGGTCTAACAGAGCATTTGCCTTAGGACTCAATTCAGCCCAAAAACATCACTTTTGAGAAACACCTCAGAAATGAAAAAGAAACACATATTCCTGTTCCCTACGGGCTGGAAAGCCGAATTCTCGCTTGATTTCCGATTCCGAGCTTTCCCTGAAGAGCTAGCCCAAGGTCTAACACAGCATTCACCTAAGTTCTCAATCCAGCCCAAAAACATCACTTTTGACAAACACCTCAGAAATGAAAAAGAAACACATATTTCTGTTCCCCATGGGTTGGTAAGCCGAATTCCTCGCTTTAATTTCGATTCCGAGCCTTCCCTGAAGAGCTAGTCCAAGGTCTAAAACAGCATTCGCGTTATATCTTAATTCAGCCCAAAAACATCACTTTTGAGAAACACCTCAGAAATGAAAGAGAAACACATATTCCTGTTCCCCACGGGCTGGAAAGCCAAATTCTTGCTTGATTTCCGATTACAAGCCTTCCCTGAAGAGCTAGCCCAAGGTCTAACACAGCATTCACCTAAGTTCTCAATTCAGCCCAAAAACATCACTTTTGACAAACACCTCAGAAATGAAAAAGAAACACATATTCCTGTTCCCCACGGGCTGGTAAGCCGAATTCTCGCTTGATTTTCGATTCCGAGCTTTCCCTGAAGAGCTAGCCCAAGGTCTAAAACAGCATTCGCGTTATTTCTCAATTCAGCCCAAAAACATCACTTTTGACAAACACCTCAGAAATGAAAAAGAAACACATATTCCTGTTCCCCACGGGCTGGTAAGCCGAATTCTTGATTGATTTTCGATGACGAGCTTTTCCTGAAGAGCTAGCCCCAGGTCTAAAACAGCATTCGCGTTATATTTCAATTCAGCCCAAAAACATCACTTTTGATAAACACCTCAGAAATAAAAAAGAAACACATATTCCTTTTCCCCATGGGCTGGAAAGCCGAATTCTTGATTGATTTTCGATTCCGAGCTTTCCCTGAAGAGCTAGCCCAAGGTCTAACAGAGCATTTGCCTTAGGACTCAATTCAGCCCAAAAACATCACTTTTGAGAAACACCTCAGAAATGAAAAAGAAACACATATTCCTGTTCCCTACGGGCTGGAAAGCCAAATTCTTGCTTGATTTCCGATTCCGAGCTTTCCCTGAAGAGCTAGCCCAAGGTCTAACACAGCATTCACCTAAGTCCTCAATCCAGCCCAAAAACATCACTTTTGACAAAGAGCTCAGAAATGAAAAAGAAACACATATTTCTGTTCCCCATGGGTTGGTAAGCCGAATTCTCGCTTTAATTTCGATTCCGAGCCTTCGCTGAAGAGCTAGTCCAAGGTCTAAAACAGCATTCGCGTTATATCTGAATTCAGCCCAAAAACATCACTTTTGACAAAGAGCTCAGAAATGAAAAAGAAACAAATATTCCTGTTCCCCACGGGCTGGTAAGCCGAATTCTCACTTGATTTTCGATACCGAGCCTTCCCTGAAGAGCTAGCTCAAGGTCTAACACATCATTCGCCTTAGGATTCAATTCAACCCAAAAACATCACTTTTGACAAACTCCTCAGAAATGAAAAACAAACACATATTCCTGTTCACCACGGGCTGGAAAGCCGACTTCTCGCTTGATATTTGATTCCGAGCTTTCCCTGAAGAGCTAGCCCGAGGTCTAACACAGCATTCACCGAAGTTCTCAATTCAGCCCAAAAACATCACTTTTGACAAAGAGCTCAGATATGAAAAAGAAACACATATTCCTGTTCCCCATGGGCTGGAAAGCCGAATTCTCACTTGATTTTCGATTCTGAGCCTTCCCTGAAGAGCTAGCCCAAGGTCTAACACATCATTCGCCTTAGGATTCAATTCAGCCCAAAAACATCACTTTTGACAAACTCCTCAGAAATGAAAAGGAAACACATATTCCTGTTCCCCACGGGCTGGAAAGCCGAATTCTCACTTGATTTTCGATACCGAGCCTTCCCTGAAGAGCTAGCTCAAGGTCTAACACATCATTCGCCTTAGGATTCAATTCAACCCAAAAACATCACTTTTGACAAACTCCTCAGAAATGAAAAACAAACACATATTCCTGTTCACCACGGGCTGGAAAGCCGACTTCTCGCTTGATATTTGATTCCGAGCTTTCCCTGAAGAGCTAGCCCGAGGTCTAACACAGCATTCACCGAAGTTCTCAATTCAGCCCAAAAACATCACTTTTGACAAAGAGCTCAGATATGAAAAAGAAACACATATTCCTGTTCCCCACGGGCTGGAAAGGCGAATTCTTGCTTGATTTTCGATTCTGAGCTTTCCCTGAAGAGCTAGCCCAAGGTCTAAAACAGCATTCGCGTTATATCTCAATTTAGCCCAAAGACATCACTTTTGACAAACACCTGAGAAATGAAAAAGAAACACATATTCCTGTTCCCCACGGGCTGGTAAGCGAATTCTCGCTTGATTTTCCATTCCGAGCCTACCCTGAAGAGCTAGCCCAAGGTCTAAAACAGCATTCGCGTTATTTCTCAATTCAGTCCAAAAACATCACTTTTGACAAACACCTCAGAAATGAAAAAGAAACACATATTCCTGTTCCCCATGGCCTGGAAATCCGAATTCTCGCTTGATTTTCGATTCCGAGCCTTCCCTGAAGAGCTAGCCCAAGGTCTAACACATCATTCGCCTTAGGATTCAATTCAGCCCAAAAACATCACTTTTGACAAACTCCTCAGAAATGAAAAGGAAACACATATTCCTGTTCCCCACGGGCTGGAAAGCCGAATTCTTGATTGATTTTCGATTCCGAGCTTTTCCTGAAGAGCTAGCCCAAGGTCTAAAACAGCATTCGCGTTATATTTCAATTCAGCCCAAAAACATCACTTTTGACAAACACCTCAGAAATGAAAAAGAAACACATATTTCTGTTCCCCATGGGCTGGTAAGCCGAATTCTTGATTGATTTTCGATGACGAGCTTTTCCTGAAGAGCTAGCCCCAGGTCTAAAACAGCATTCGCGTTATATTTCAATTCAGCCCAAAAACATCACTTTTGATAAACACCTCAGAAATAAAAAAGAAACACATATTCCTGTTCCCCATGGCCTGGAAATCCGAATTCTCGCTTGATTTTCGATTCCGAGCCTTCCCTGAAGAGCTAGCCCAAGGTCTAACACATCATTCGCCTTAGGATTCAATTCAGCCCAAAAACATCACTTTTGACAAACTCCTCAGAAATGAAAAGGAAACACATATTCCTGTTCCCCACGGGCTGGAAAGCCGAATTCTTGATTGATTTTCGATTCCGAGCTTTTCCTGAAGAGCTAGCCCAAGGTCTAAAACAGCATTCGCGTTATATTTCAATTCAGCCCAAAAACATCACTTTTGACAAACACCTCAGAAATGAAAAAGAAACACATATTTCTGTTCCCCACGGGCTGGAAAGCCGAATTCTCACTTGATTTTCGATTCCGAGCCTTCCCTGAAGAGCTAGCCCAAGGTCTAACACATCATTCGCCTTAGGATTCAATTCAGCCCAAAAACATCACTTTTGACAAACACCTCAGAAATGAAAAAGAAACACATATTCCTGTTCCCCACGGGCTGGAAAGCCAAATTCTCGCTTGATTTCCGATTCCGAGCCTTCCCTGAAGAGCTAGCCCAAGGTCTAAAACAGCATTCGCGTTATATCTCAATTCAGCCCAAAAACATCACTTTTGACAAAGAGCTCAGAAATGAAAAAGAAACACATATTCCTGTTCCCCACGGGATGGAAAGCTGAATTCTTGATTGATTTTCGATTCCGAGCTTTTCTTGAAGAGCTAGCCCCAGGTCTAAAACAGCATTCGCGTTATATTTCAATTCAGCCCAAAAACATCACTTTTGATAAACACCTCAGAAATAAAAAAGAAACACATATTCCTGTTCCCCACGGCCTGGAAAGCCGAATTCTTGATTGATTTTCGATTCCGAGCTTTCCCTGAAGAGCTAGCCCAAGGTCTAAAACAGCATTCGCCTTAGGACTCAATTCAGCCCAAAAACATCACTTTTGATAAACACCTCAGAAATAAAAAAGAAACACATATTCCTGTTCCCCACGGGCTGGAAAGCCGAATTCTTGATTGATTTTCGATTCCGAGCTTTCCCTGAAGAGCTAGCCCAAGGTCTAACACAGCATTCGCCTTAGGACTCAATTCAGCCCAAAAACATCACTTTTGACAAACACCTCAGAAATGAAAAAGAAACACATATTTTTGTTCCCCACGGGCTGGTAAGCCGAATTCTCGCTTTAATTTCGATTCCGAGCCTTCCCTGAAGAGCTAGCCCAAGGTCTAAAACAGCATTCGCGTTATATCTCAATTCAGCCCAAAAACATCACTTTTGACAAAGAGCTCAGAAATGAAAAAGAAACACATATTCCTGTTCCCCACGGGATGGAAAGCCGAATTCTTGATTGATTTTCGATTCCGAGCTTTCCCTGAAGAGCTAGCCCAAGGTCTAAAAGAGCATTCGCGTTATATTTCAATTCAGCCCAAAAATATCACTTTTGACAAACACATCAGAAATGAAAAAGAAACACATATTCCTGTTCCCCATGGGCTGGAAAGCCGAATTCTCGCTTGATTTCCGATTACGAGCCTTCCGTGAAGAGCTAGCCCAAGGTCTAACACAGCATTCACCTAAGTTCCCAATTCAACCAAAAAACATCACTTATGACAAACACCTCAGAAATGAAAAAGAAACACATATTCCTGTTCCCCAAGGGCTGGAAAGCCGAATTCTCGCTTGATTTTCAATTCCGAGCCTTCCCTGAAGAGCTAGCCCAAGGTCTAACACAGCATTCACCTAAGTTCCCAATTCAACCCAAAAACATCACTTTTGACAAACACCTCAGAAATGAAAAAGAAACACATATTCCTGTTCCCCACGGCCTGGAAATCCGAATTCTCGCTTAATTTTCGATTCCGAGCTTTCCCTGAAGAGCTAGCCCAAGGTCTAAAACAGCATTCGCGTTATATTTCAATTCAGCCCAAAAACATCACTTTTGACAAACACCACAGAAATGAAAAGGAAACACATATTCCTGTTCCCCACGGGCTGGAAAGCCGAATTCTCGCTTGATTTTCGATTCCGAGCCTTCCCTGAAGAGCTAGCCCAAGGTCTAACACATCATTCACCTTAGGATTCAATTCAACCCAAAAACATCACTTTTGACAAACACCTCAGAAATGAAAAAGAAACACATATTCCTGTTCCCCACGGGCTGGAAAGCCGAATTCTTGCTTGATTTCCGATTACGAGCCTTCCCTGAAGAGCTAGCCCAAGGTCTAACACAGCATTCACCTAAGTTCTCAATTCAGCCCAAAAACATCACTTTTGACAAACACCTCAGAAATGAAAAAGAAACACATATTCCTGTTCCCCACGGGCTGGTAAGCCGAATTCTCGCTTGATTTTCGATTCCGAGCTTTCCCTGAAGAGCTAGCCCAAGGTCTAAAACAGCATTCGCGTTATTTCTCAATTCAGCCCAAAAACATCACTTTTGACAAACACCTCAGAAATGAAAAAGAAACAAATATTCCTGTTCCCCACGGGCTGGTAAGCCGAATTCTTGATTGATTTTCGATGACGAGCTTTTCCTGAAGAGCTAGCCCCAGGTCTAAAACAGCATTCGCGTTATATTTCAATTCAGCCCAAAAACATCACTTTTGACAAACACCTCAGAAATGAAAAAGAAACACATATTTCTGTTCCCCACGGGCTGGTAAGCCGAATTCTTGATTGATTTTCGATGACGAGCTTTTCCTGAAGAGCTAGCCCCAGGTCTAAAACAGCATTCACGTTATATTTCAATTCAGCCCAAAAACATCACTTTTGATAAACACCTCAGAAATAAAAAAGAAACACATATTCCTGTTCCCCACGGGCTGGAAAGCCGAATTCTTGATTGATTTTCAATTCCGAGCTTTCCCTGAAGAGCTAGCCCAAGGTCTAACAGAGCATTTGCCTTAGGACTCAATTCAGCCCAAAAACATCACTTTTGAGAAACACCTCAGAAATGAAAAAGAAACACATATTCCTGTTCCCCACGGGCTGGAAAGCCGAATTCTCACTTGATTTTCAATTCCGAGCCTTCCCTGAAGAGCTAGCCCAAGGTCTAACACATCATTCGCCTTAGGATTCAATTCAACCCAAAAACATCACTTTTGAGAAACACCTCAGAAATGAAAAAGAAACACATATTCCTGTTCCCTACGGGCTGGAAAGCCGAATTCTCGCTTGATTTCCGATTCCGAGCTTTCCCTGAAGAGCTAGCCCAAGGTCTAACACAGCATTCACCTAAGTTCTCAATCCAGCCCAAAAACATCACTTTTGACAAAGAGCTCAGAAATGAAAAAGAAACACATATTTCTGTTCCCCACGGGCTGGAAAGCCGAATTCTCGCTTGATTTTCGATTCCGAGCTTTCCCTGAAGAGCTAGCCCAAGGTCTAACAGAGCATTTGCCTTAGGACTCAATTCAGCCCAAAAACATCACTTTTGAGAAACACCTCAGAAATGAAAAAGAAACACATATTCCTGTTCCCCACGGGCTGGAAAGCCAAATTCTTGCTTGATTTCCGATTACAAGCCTTCCCTGAAGAGCTAGCCCAAGGTCTAACACAGCATTCACCTAAGTTCTCAATTCAGCCCAAAAACATCACTTTTGACAAACACCTCAGAAATGAAAAAGAAACACATATTCCTGTTCCCCACGGGCTGGTAAGCCGAATTCTCGCTTGATTTTCGATTCCGAGCTTTCCCTGAAGAGCTAGCCCAAGGTCTAAAACAGCATTCGCGTTATTTCTCAATTCAGCCCAAAAACATCACTTTTGACAAACACCTCAGAAATGAAAAAGAAACACATATTCCTGTTCCCCATGGGCTGGTAAGCCGAATTCTTGATTGATTTTCGATGACGAGCTTTTCCTGAAGAGCTAGCCCCAGGTCTAAAACAGCATTCGCGTTATATTTCAATTCAGCCCAAAAACATCACTTTTGAGAAACACCTCAGAAATGAAAAAGAAACACATATTCCTGTTCCCCACGGGCTGGAAAGCCAAATTCTTGCTTGATTTCCGATTACAAGCCTTCCCTGAAGAGCTAGCCCAAGGTCTAACACAGCATTCACCTAAGTTCTCAATTCAGCCCAAAAACATCACTTTTGACAAACACCTCAGAAATGAAAAAGAAACACATATTCCTGTTCCCCACGGGCTGGTAAGCCGAATTCTTGATTGATTTTCGATGACGAGCTTTTCCTGAAGAGCTAGCCCCAGGTCTAAAACAGCATTCGCGTTATATTTCAATTCAGCCCAAAAACATCACTTTTGATAAACACCTCAGAAATAAAAAAGAAACACATATTCCTGTTCCCCACGGGCTGGAAAGCCGAATTCTCACTTGATTTTCGATTCCGAGCCTTCCCTGAAGAGCTAGCCCAAGGTCTAACACATCATTCGCCTTAGGATTCAATTCAGCCCAAAAACATCACTTTTGACAAACACCTCAGAAATGAAAAAGAAACACATATTCCTGTTCCCCACGGGCTGGAAAGCCGAATTCTCGCTTGATTTCCGATTCCGAGCCTTCCCTGAAGAGCTAGCCCAAGGTCTAAAACAGCATTCGCGTTATATCTCAATTCAGCCCAAAAACATCACTTTTGACAAAGAGCTCAGAAATGAAAAAGAAACACATATTCCTGTTCCCCACGGGATGGAAAGCTGAATTCTTGATTGATTTTCGATTCCGAGCTTTTCTTGAAGAGCTAGCCCCAGGTCTAAAACAGCATTCGCGTTATATTTCAATTCAGCCCAAAAACATCACTTTTGATAAACACCTCAGAAATAAAAAAGAAACACATATTCCTGTTCCCCACGGGCTGGAAAGCCGAATTCTTGATTGATTTTCGATTCCGAGCTTTCCCTGAAGAGCTAGCCCAAGGTCTAAAACAGCATTCGCCTTAGGACTCAATTCAGCCCAAAAACATCACTTTTGATAAACACCTCAGAAATAAAAAAGAAACACATATTCCTGTTCCCCACGGGCTGGAAAGCCGAATTCTTGATTGATTTTCGATTCCGAGCTTTCCCTGAAGAGCTAGCCCAAGGTCTAAAACAGCATTCGCGTTATATTTCAATTCAGCCCAAAAACATCACTTTTGACAAACACCACAGAAATGAAAAGGAAACACATATTCCTGTTCCCCACGGGCTGGAAAGCCGAATTCTCGCTTGATTTTCGATTCCGAGCCTTCCCTGAAGAGCTAGCCCAAGGTCTAACACATCATTCACCTTAGGATTCAATTCAACCCAAAAACATCACTTTTGACAAACACCTCAGAAATGAAAAAGAAACACATATTCCTGTTCCCCACGGGCTGGAAAGCCGAATTCTTGCTTGATTTCCGATTACGAGCCTTCCCTGAAGAGCTAGCCCAAGGTCTAACACAGCATTCACCTAAGTTCTCAATTCAGCCCAAAAACATCACTTTTGACAAACACCTCAGAAATGAAAAAGAAACACATATTCCTGTTCCCCACGGGCTGGTAAGCCGAATTCTCGCTTGATTTTCGATTCCGAGCTTTCCCTGAAGAGCAAGCCCAAGGTCTAAAACAGCATTCGCGTTATTTCTCAATTCAGCCCAAAAACATCACTTTTGACAAACACCTCAGAAATGAAAAAGAAACAAATATTCCTGTTCCCCACGGGCTGGTAAGCCGAATTCTTGATTGATTTTCGATAACGAGCTTTTCCTGAAGAGCTAGCCCCAGGTCTAAAACAGCATTCGCGTTATATTTCAATTCAGCCCAAAAACATCACTTTTGACAAACACCTCAGAAATGAAAAAGAAACACATATTTCTGTTCCCCACGGGCTGGTAAGCCGAATTCTTGATTGATTTTCGATGACGAGCTTTTCCTGAAGAGCTAGCCCCAGGTCTAAAACAGCATTCGCGTTATATTTCAATTCAGCCCAAAAACATCACTTTTGATAAACACCTCAGAAATAAAAAAGAAACACATATTCCTGTTCCCCACGGGCTGGAAAGCCGAATTCTTGATTGATTTTCAATTCCGAGCTTTCCCTGAAGAGCTAGCCCAAGGTCTAACAGAGCATTTGCCTTAGGACTCAATTCAGCCCAAAAACATCACTTTTGAGAAACACCTCAGAAATGAAAAAGAAACACATATTCCTGTTCCCTACGGGCTGGAAAGCCGAATTCTCGCTTGATTTCCGATTCCGAGCTTTCCCTGAAGAGCTAGCCCAAGGTCTAACACAGCATTCACCTAAGTTCTCAATCCAGCCCAAAAACATCACTTTTGACAAACACCTCAGAAATGAAAAAGAAACACATATTCCTGTTCCCCACGGGCTGGTAAGCCGAATTCTCGCTTGATTTTCGATTCCGAGCTTTCCCTGAAGAGCAAGCCCAAGGTCTAAAACAGCATTCGCGTTATTTCTCAATTCAGCCCAAAAACATCACTTTTGACAAACACCTCAGAAATGAAAAAGAAACAAATATTCCTGTTCCCCACGGGCTGGTAAGCCGAATTCTTGATTGATTTTCGATGACGAGCTTTTCCTGAAGAGCTAGCCCCAGGTCTAAAACAGCATTCGCGTTATATTTCAATTCAGCCCAAAAACATCACTTTTGACAAACACCTCAGAAATGAAAAAGAAACACATATTTCTGTTCCCCACGGGCTGGTAAGCCGAATTCTTGATTGATTTTCGATGACGAGCTTTTCCTGAAGAGCTAGCCCCAGGTCTAAAACAGCATTCGCGTTATATTTCAATTCAGCCCAAAAACATCACTTTTGATAAACACCTCAGAAATAAAAAAGAAACACATATTCCTGTTCCCCACGGGCTGGAAAGCCGAATTCTTGATTGATTTTCAATTCCGAGCTTTCCCTGAAGAGCTAGCCCAAGGTCTAACAGAGCATTTGCCTTAGGACTCAATTCAGCCCAAAAACATCACTTTTGAGAAACACCTCAGAAATGAAAAAGAAACACATATTCCTGTTCCCTACGGGCTGGAAAGCCGAATTCTCGCTTGATTTCCGATTCCGAGCTTTCCCTGAAGAGCTAGCCCAAGGTCTAACACAGCATTCACCTAAGTTCTCAATCCAGCCCAAAAACATCACTTTTGACAAAGAGCTCAGAAATGAAAAAGAAACACATATTTCTGTTCCCCATGGGTTGGTAAGCCGAATTCTCGCTTTAATTTCGATTCCGAGCCTTCCCTGAAGAGCTAGTCCAAGGTCTAAAACAGCATTCGCGTTATATCTGAATTCAGCCCAAAAACATCACTTTTGACAAAGAGCTCAGAAATGAAAAAGAAAAACATATTCCTGTTCCCCACGGGCTGGAAAGCCGAATTCTCGCTTGATTTTCGATTCCGAGCTTTCCCTGAAGAGCTAGCCCAAGGTCTAACAGAGCATTTGCCTTAGGACTCAATTCAGCCCAAAAACATCACTTTTGAGAAACACCTCAGAAATGAAAAAGAAACACATATTCCTGTTCCCCACGGGCTGGAAAGCCAACTTCTTGCTTGATTTCCGATTACAAGCCTTCCCTGAAAAGCTAGCCCAAGGTCTAACACAGCATTCACCTAAGTTCTCAATTCAGCCCAAAAACATCACTTTTGACAAACACCTCAGAAATGAAAAAGAAACACATATTCCTGTTCCCCACGGGCTGGTAAGCCGAATTCTCGCTTGATTTTCGATTCCGAGCTTTCCCTGAAGAGCTAGCCCAAGGTCTAAAACAGCATTCGCGTTATTTCTCAATTCAGCCCAAAAACATCACTTTTGACAAACACCTCAGAAATGAAAAAGAAACACATATTCCTGTTCCCCACGGGCTGGTAAGCCGAATTCTTGATTGATTTTCGATGACGAGCTTTTCCTGAAGAGCTAGCCCCAGGTCTAAAACAGCATTCGCGTTATATTTCAATTCAGCCCAAAAACATCACTTTTGAGAAACACCTCAGAAATGAAAAAGAGACACATATTCCTGTTCCCCATGGGCTGGAAAGCCAAATTCTTGCTTGATTTCCGATTACAAGCCTTCCCTGAAAAGCTAGCCCAAGGTCTAACACAGCATTCACCTAAGTTCTCAATTCAGCCCAAAAACATCACTTTTGATAAACACCTCAGAAATAAAAAAGAAACACATATTCCTGTTCCCCACGGGCTGGAAAGCCGAATTCTTGATTGATTTTCAATTCCGAGCTTTCCCTGAAGAGCTAGCCCAAGGTCTAACAGAGCATTTGCCTTAGGACTCAATTCAGCCCAAAAACATCACTTTTGAGAAACACCTCAGAAATGAAAAAGAAACACATATTCCTGTTCCCTACGGGCTGGAAAGCCGAATTCTCGCTTGATTTCCGATTCCGAGCTTTCCCTGAAGAGCTAGCCCAAGGTCTAACACAGCATTCACCTAAGTTCTCAATCCAGCCCAAAAACATCACTTTTGACAAAGAGCTCAGAAATGAAAAAGAAACACATATTTCTGTTCCCCATGGGTTGGTAAGCCGAATTCTCGCTTTAATTTCGATTCCGAGCCTTCCCTGAAGAGCTAGTCCAAGGTCTAAAACAGCATTCGCGTTATATCTGAATTCAGCCCAAAAACATCACTTTTGACAAAGAGCTCAGAAATGAAAAAGAAAAACATATTCCTGTTCCCCACGGGCTGGAAAGCCGAATTCTCGCTTGATTTTCGATTCCGAGCTTTCCCTGAAGAGCTAGCCCAAGGTCTAACAGAGCATTTGCCTTAGGACTCAATTCAGCCCAAAAACATCACTTTTGAGAAACACCTCAGAAATGAAAAAGAAACACATATTCCTGTTCCCCACGGGCTGGAAAGCCAACTTCTTGCTTGATTTCCGATTACAAGCCTTCCCTGAAAAGCTAGCCCAAGGTCTAACACAGCATTCACCTAAGTTCTCAATTCAGCCCAAAAACATCACTTTTGACAAACACCTCAGAAATGAAAAAGAAACACATATTCCTGTTCCCCACGGGCTGGTAAGCCGAATTCTCGCTTGATTTTCGATTCCGAGCTTTCCCTGAAGAGCTAGCCCAAGGTCTAAAACAGCATTCGCGTTATTTCTCAATTCAGCCCAAAAACATCACTTTTGACAAACACCTCAGAAATGAAAAAGAAACACATATTCCTGTTCCCCACGGGCTGGTAAGCCGAATTCTTGATTGATTTTCGATGACGAGCTTTTCCTGAAGAGCTAGCCCCAGGTCTAAAACAGCATTCGCGTTATATTTCAATTCAGCCCAAAAACATCACTTTTGAGAAACACCTCAGAAATGAAAAAGAAACACATATTCCTGTTCCCCATGGGCTGGAAAGCCAAATTCTTGCTTGATTTCCGATTACAAGCCTTCCCTGAAAAGCTAGCCCAAGGTCTAACACAGCATTCACCTAAGTTCTCAATTCAGCCCAAAAACATCACTTTTGACAAACACCTCAGAAATGAAAAAGAAACACATATTCCTGTTCCGCACGGGCTGGTAAGCCGAATTCTCGCTTGATTTTCGATTCCGAGCTTTCCCTGAAGAGCTAGCCCAAGGTCTAAAACAGCATTCGCGTTATTTCTCAATTCAGCCCAAAAACATCACTTTTGACAAACACCTCAGAAATGAAAAAGAAACACATATTCCTGTTCCCCACTGGCTGGTAAGCCGAATTCTTGATTGATTTTCGATGAGGAGCTTTTCCTGAAGAGCTAGCCCCAGGTCTAAAACAGCATTCGCGTTATATTTCAATTCAGCCCAAAAACATCACTTTTGAGAAACACCTCAGAAATGAAAAAGAAACACATATTCCTGTTCCCCACGGGCTGGAAAGCCAAATTCTTGCTTGATTTCCGATTACAAGCCTTCCCTGAAGAGCTAGCCCAAGGTCTAACACAGCATTCACCTAAGTTCTCAATTCAGCCCAAAAACATCACTTTTGACAAACACCTCAGAAATGAAAAAGAAACACATATTCCTGTTCCCCACGGGCTGGTAAGCCGAATTCTCGCTTGATTTTCGATTCCGAGCTTTCCCTGAAGAGCTAGCCCAAGGTCTAAAACAGCATTCGCGTTATTTCTCAATTCAGCCCAAAAACATAACTTTTGACAAACACCTCAGAAATGAAAAAGAAACACATATTCCTGTTCCCCACGGGCTGGTAAGCCGAATTCTTGATTGATTTTCGATGACGAGCTTTTCCTGAAGAGCTAGCCCCAGGTCTAAAACAGCATTCGCGTTATATTTCAATTCAGCCCAAAAACATCACTTTTGACAAACACCTCAGAAATGAAAAAGAAACACATATTTCTGTTCCCCACGGGCTGGTAAGCCGAATTCTTGATTGATTTTCGATGACGAGCTTTTCCTGAAGAGCTAGCCCCAGGTCAAAAACAGCATTCGCGTTATATTTCAATTCAGCCCAAAAACATCACTTTTGATAAACACCTCAGAAATAAAAAAGAAACACATATTCCTGTTCCCCACGGGCTGGAAAGCCGAATTCTTGATTGATTTTCGATTCCGAGCTTTCCCTGAAGAGCTAGCCCAAGGTCTAACAGAGCATTTGCCTTACGACTCAATTCAGCCCAAAAACATCACTTTTGAGAAACACCTCAGAAATGAAAAAGAAACACATATTCCTGTTCCCCACAGGCTGGAAAGCCGAATTCTCACTTGATTTTCAATTCCGAGCCTTCCCTGAAGAGCTAGCCCAAGGTCTAACACATCATTCGCCTTAGGATTCAATTCAACCCAAAAACATCACTTTTGAGAAACACCTCAGAAATGAAAAAGAAACACATATTCCTGTTCCCTACGGGCTGGAAAGCCGAATTCTCGCTTGATTTCCGATTCCGAGCTTTCCCTGAAGAGCTAGCCCAAGGTCTAAAACAGCATTCGCGTTATTTCTCAATTCAGCCCAAAAACATAACTTTTGACAAACACCTCAGAAATGAAAAAGAAACACATATTCCTGTTCCCCACGGGCTGGTAAGCCGAATTCTTGATTGATTTTCGATGACGAGCTTTTCCTGAAGAGCTAGCCCCAGGTCTAAAACAGCATTCGCGTTATATTTCAATTCAGCCCAAAAACATCACTTTTGACAAACACCTCAGAAATGAAAAAGAAACACATATTTCTGTTCCCCACGGGCTGGTAAGCCGAATTCTTGATTGATTTTCGATGACGAGCTTTTCCTGAAGAGCTAGCCCCAGGTCAAAAACAGCATTCGCGTTATATTTCAATTCAGCCCAAAAACATCACTTTTGATAAACACCTCAGAAATAAAAAAGAAACACATATTCCTGTTCCCCACGGGCTGGAAAGCCGAATTCTTGATTGATTTTCGATTCCGAGCTTTCCCTGAAGAGCTAGCCCAAGGTCTAACAGAGCATTTGCCTTACGACTCAATTCAGCCCAAAAACATCACTTTTGAGAAACACCTCAGAAATGAAAAAGAAACACATATTCCTGTTCCCCACGGGCTGGAAAGCCGAATTCTCACTTGATTTTCAATTCCGAGCCTTCCCTGAAGAGCTAGCCCAAGGTCTAACACATCATTCGCCTTAGGATTCAATTCAACCCAAAAACATCACTTTTGAGAAACACCTCAGAAATGAAAAAGAAACACATATTCCTGTTCCCTACGGGCTGGAAAGCCGAATTCTCGCTTGATTTCCGATTCCGAGCTTTCCCTGAAGAGCTAGCCCAAGGTCTAACACAGCATTCACCTAAGTTCTCAATCCAGCCCAAAAACATCACTTTTGACAAAGAGCTCAGAAATGAAAAAGAAACACATATTTCTGTTCCCCATGGGTTGGTAAGCCGAATTCTCGCTTTAATTTCGATTCCGAGCCTTCCCTGAAGAGCTAGTCCAAGGTCTAAAACAGCATTCGCGTTATATCTGAATTCAGCCCAAAAACATCACTTTTGACAAAGAGCTCAGAAATGAAAAAGAAACACATATTTCTGTTCCCCACGGGCTGGAAAGCCGAATTCTCGCTTGATTTTCGATTCCGAGCTTTCCCTGAAGAGCTAGCCCAAGGTCTAACAGAGCATTTGCCTTAGGACTCAATTCAGCCCAAAAACATCACTTTTGAGAAACACCTCAGAAATGAAAAAGAAACACATATTCCTGTTCCCCACGGGCTGGAAAGCCAAATTCTTGCTTGATTTCCGATTACAAGCCTTCCCTGAAGAGCTAGCCCAAGGTCTAACACAGCATTCACCTAAGTTCTCAATTCAGCCCAAAAACATCACTTTTGACAAACACCTCAGAAATGAAAAAGAAACACATATTCCTGTTCCCCACGGGCTGGTAAGCCGAATTCTCGCTTGATTTTCGATTCCGAGCTTTCCCTGAAGAGCTAGCCCAAGGTCTAAAACAGCATTCGCGTTATTTCTCAATTCAGCCCAAAAACATCACTTTTGACAAACACCTCAGAAATGAAAAAGAAACACATATTCCTGTTCCCCATGGGCTGGTAAGCCGAATTCTTGATTGATTTTCGATGACGAGCTTTTCCTGAAGAGCTAGCCCCAGGTCTAAAACAGCATTCGCGTTATATTTCAATTCAGCCCAAAAACATCACTTTTGAGAAACACCTCAGAAATGAAAAAGAAACACATATTCCTGTTCCCCACGGGCTGGAAAGCCAAATTCTTGCTTGATTTCCGATTACAAGCCTTCCCTGAAGAGCTAGCCCAAGGTCTAACACAGCATTCACCTAAGTTCTCAATTCAGCCCAAAAACATCACTTTTGACAAACACCTCAGAAATGAAAAAGAAACACATATTCCTGTTCCCCACGGGCTGGTAAGCCGAATTCTTGATTGATTTTCGATGACGAGCTTTTCCTGAAGAGCTAGCCCCAGGTCTAAAACAGCATTCGCGTTATATTTCAATTCAGCCCAAAAACATCACTTTTGATAAACACCTCAGAAATAAAAAAGAAACACATATTCCTGTTCCCCACGGGCTGGAAAGCCGAATTCTCACTTGATTTTCGATTCCGAGCCTTCCCTGAAGAGCTAGCCCAAGGTCTAACACATCATTCGCCTTAGGATTCAATTCAGCCCAAAAACATCACTTTTGACAAACACCTCAGAAATGAAAAAGAAACACATATTCCTGTTCCCCACGGGCTGGAAAGCCGAATTCTCGCTTGATTTCCGATTCCGAGCCTTCCCTGAAGAGCTAGCCCAAGGTCTAAAACAGCATTCGCGTTATATCTCAATTCAGCCCAAAAACATCACTTTTGACAAAGAGCTCAGAAATGAAAAAGAAACACATATTCCTGTTCCCCACGGGATGGAAAGCTGAATTCTTGATTGATTTTCGATTCCGAGCTTTTCTTGAAGAGCTAGCCCCAGGTCTAAAACAGCATTCGCGTTATATTTCAATTCAGCCCAAAAACATCACTTTTGATAAACACCTCAGAAATAAAAAAGAAACACATATTCCTGTTCCCCACGGGCTGGAAAGCCGAATTCTTGATTGATTTTCGATTCCGAGCTTTCCCTGAAGAGCTAGCCCAAGGTCTAAAACAGCATTCGCCTTAGGACTCAATTCAGCCCAAAAACATCACTTTTGATAAACACCTCAGAAATAAAAAAGAAACACATATTCCTGTTCCCCACGGGCTGGAAAGCCGAATTCTTGATTGATTTTCGATTCCGAGCTTTCCCTGAAGAGCTAGCCCAAGGTCTAAAACAGCATTCGCGTTATATTTCAATTCAGCCCAAAAACATCACTTTTGACAAACACCACAGAAATGAAAAGGAAACACATATTCCTGTTCCCCACGGGCTGGAAAGCCGAATTCTCGCTTGATTTTCGATTCCGAGCCTTCCCTGAAGAGCTAGCCCAAGGTCTAACACATCATTCACCTTAGGATTCAATTCAACCCAAAAACATCACTTTTGACAAACACCTCAGAAATGAAAAAGAAACACATATTCCTGTTCCCCACGGGCTGGAAAGCCGAATTCTTGCTTGATTTCCGATTACGAGCCTTCCCTGAAGAGCTAGCCCAAGGTCTAACACAGCATTCACCTAAGTTCTCAATTCAGCCCAAAAACATCACTTTTGACAAACACCTCAGAAATGAAAAAGAAACACATATTCCTGTTCCCCATGGGCTGGTAAGCCGAATTCTCGCTTGATTTTCGATTCCGAGCTTTCCCTGAAGAGCAAGCCCAAGGTCTAAAACAGCATTCGCGTTATTTCTCAATTCAGCCCAAAAACATCACTTTTGACAAACACCTCAGAAATGAAAAAGAAACAAATATTCCTGTTCCCCACGGGCTGGTAAGCCGAATTCTTGATTGATTTTCGATGACGAGCTTTTCCTGAAGAGCTAGCCCCAGGTCTAAAACAGCATTCGCGTTATATTTCAATTCAGCCCAAAAACATCACTTTTGACAAACACCTCAGAAATGAAAAAGAAACACATATTTCTGTTCCCCACGGGCTGGTAAGCCGAATTCTTGATTGATTTTCGATGACGAGCTTTTCCTGAAGAGCTAGCCCCAGGTCTAAAACAGCATTCGCGTTATATTTCAATTCAGCCCAAAAACATCACTTTTGATAAACACCTCAGAAATAAAAAAGAAACACATATTCCTGTTCCCCACGGGCTGGAAAGCCGAATTCTTGATTGATTTTCAATTCCGAGCTTTCCCTGAAGAGCTAGCCCAAGGTCTAACAGAGCATTTGCCTTAGGACTCAATTCAGCCCAAAAACATCACTTTTGAGAAACACCTCAGAAATGAAAAAGAAACACATATTCCTGTTCCCTACGGGCTGGAAAGCCGAATTCTCGCTTGATTTCCGATTCCGAGCTTTCCCTGAAGAGCTAGCCCAAGGTCTAACACAGCATTCACCTAAGTTCTCAATCCAGCCCAAAAACATCACTTTTGACAAACACCTCAGAAATGAAAAAGAAACACATATTCCTGTTCCCCACGGGCTGGTAAGCCGAATTCTCGCTTGATTTTCGATTCCGAGCTTTCCCTGAAGAGCAAGCCCAAGGTCTAAAACAGCATTCGCGTTATTTCTCAATTCAGCCCAAAAACATCACTTTTGACAAACACCTCAGAAATGAAAAAGAAACAAATATTCCTGTTCCCCACGGGCTGGTAAGCCGAATTCTTGATTGATTTTCGATGACGAGCTTTTCCTGAAGAGCTAGCCCCAGGTCTAAAACAGCATTCGCGTTATATTTCAATTCAGCCCAAAAACATCACTTTTGACAAACACCTCAGAAATGAAAAAGAAACACATATTTCTGTTCCCCACGGGCTGGTAAGCCGAATTCTTGATTGATTTTCGATGACGAGCTTTTCCTGAAGAGCTAGCCCCAGGTCTAAAACAGCATTCGCGTTATATTTCAATTCAGCCCAAAAACATCACTTTTGATAAACACCTCAGAAATAAAAAAGAAACACATATTCCTGTTCCCCACGGGCTGGAAAGCCGAATTCTTGATTGATTTTCAATTCCGAGCTTTCCCTGAAGAGCTAGCCCAAGGTCTAACAGAGCATTTGCCTTAGGACTCAATTCAGCCCAAAAACATCACTTTTGAGAAACACCTCAGAAATGAAAAAGAAACACATATTCCTGTTTCCTACGGGCTGGAAAGCCGAATTCTCGCTTGATTTCCGATTCCGAGCTTTCCCTGAAGAGCTAGCCCAAGGTCTAACACAGCATTCACCTAAGTTCTCAATCCAGCCCAAAAACATCACTTTTGACAAAGAGCTCAGAAATGAAAAAGAAACACATATTTCTGTTCCCCATGGGTTGGTAAGCCGAATTCTCGCTTTAATTTCGATTCCGAGCCTTCCCTGAAGAGCTAGTCCAAGGTCTAAAACAGCATTCGCGTTATATCTGAATTCAGCCCAAAAACATCACTTTTGACAAAGAGCTCAGAAATGAAAAAGAAAAACATATTCCTGTTCCCCACGGGCTGGAAAGCCGAATTCTCGCTTGATTTTCGATTCCGAGCTTTCCCTGAAGAGCTAGCCCAAGGTCTAACAGAGCATTTGCCTTAGGACTCAATTCAGCCCAAAAACATCACTTTTGAGAAACACCTCAGAAATGAAAAAGAAACACATATTCCTGTTCCCCACGGGCTGGAAAGCCAACTTCTTGCTTGATTTCCGATTACAAGCCTTCCCTGAAAAGCTAGCCCAAGGTCTAACACAGCATTCACCTAAGTTCTCAATTCAGCCCAAAAACATCACTTTTGACAAACACCTCAGAAATGAAAAAGAAACACATATTCCTGTTCCCCACGGGCTGGTAAGCCGAATTCTCGCTTGATTTTCGATTCCGAGCTTTCCCTGAAGAGCTAGCCCAAGGTCTAAAACAGCATTCGCGTTATTTCTCAATTCAGCCCAAAAACATCACTTTTGACAAACACCTCAGAAATGAAAAAGAAACACATATTCCTGTTCCCCACGGGCTGGTAAGCCGAATTCTTGATTGATTTTCGATGACGAGCTTTTCCTGAAGAGCTAGCCCCAGGTCTAAAACAGCATTCGCGTTATATTTCAATTCAGCCCAAAAACATCACTTTTGAGAAACACCTCAGAAATGAAAAAGAAACACATATTCCTGTTCCCCACGGGCTGGAAAGCCAAATTCTTGCTTGATTTCCGATTACAAGCCTTCCCTGAAAAGCTAGCCCAAGGTCTAACACAGCATTCACCTAAGTTCTCAATTCAGCCCAAAAACATCACTTTTGACAAACACCTCAGAAATGAAAAAGAAACACATATTCCTGTTCCGCACGGGCTGGTAAGCCGAATTCTCGCTTGATTTTCGATTCCGAGCTTTCCCTGAAGAGCTAGCCCAAGGTCTAAAACAGCATTCGCGTTATTTCTCAATTCAGCCCAAAAACATCACTTTTGACAAACACCTCAGAAATGAAAAAGAAACACATATTCCTGTTCCCCACTGGCTGGTAAGCCGAATTCTTGATTGATTTTCGATGAGGAGCTTTTCCTGAAGAGCTAGCCCCAGGTCTAAAACAGCATTCGCGTTATATTTCAATTCAGCCCAAAAACATCACTTTTGAGAAACACCTCAGAAATGAAAAAGAAACACATATTCCTGTTCCCCACGGGCTGGAAAGCCAAATTCTTGCTTGATTTCCGATTACAAGCCTTCCCTGAAGAGCTAGCCCAAGGTCTAACACAGCATTCACCTAAGTTCTCAATTCAGCCCAAAAACATCACTTTTGACAAACACCTCAGAAATGAAAAAGAAACACATATTCCTGTTCCCCACGGGCTGGTAAGCCAAATTCTCGCTTGATTTTCGATTCCGAGCTTTCCCTGAAGAGCTAGCCCAAGGTCTAAAACAGCATTCGCGTTATTTCTCAATTCAGCCCAAAAACATAACTTTTGACAAACACCTCAGAAATGAAAAAGAAACACATATTCCTGTTCCCCACGGGCTGGTAAGCCGAATTCTTGATTGATTTTCGATGACGAGCTTTTCCTGAAGAGCTAGCCCCAGGTCTAAAACAGCATTCGCGTTATATTTCAATTCAGCCCAAAAACATCACTTTTGACAAACACCTCAGAAATGAAAAAGAAACACATATTTCTGTTCCCCACGGGCTGGTAAGCCGAATTCTTGATTGATTTTCGATGACGAGCTTTTCCTGAAGAGCTAGCCCCAGGTCAAAAACAGCATTCGCGTTATATTTCAATTCAGCCCAAAAACATCACTTTTGATAAACACCTCAGAAATAAAAAAGAAACACATATTCCTGTTCCCCACGGGCTGGAAAGCCGAATTCTTGATTGATTTTCGATTCCGAGCTTTCCCTGAAGAGCTAGCCCAAGGTCTAACAGAGCATTTGCCTTACGACTCAATTCAGCCCAAAAACATCACTTTTGAGAAACACCTCAGAAATGAAAAAGAAACACATATTCCTGTTCCCCACAGGCTGGAAAGCCGAATTCTCACTTGATTTTCAATTCCGAGCCTTCCCTGAAGAGCTAGCCCAAGGTCTAACACATCATTCGCCTTAGGATTCAATTCAACCCAAAAACATCACTTTTGAGAAACACCTCAGAAATGAAAAAGAAACACATATTCCTGTTCCCTACGGGCTGGAAAGCCGAATTCTCGCTTGATTTCCGATTCCGAGCTTTCCCTGAAGAGCTAGCCCAAGGTCTAAAACAGCATTCGCGTTATTTCTCAATTCAGCCCAAAAACATAACTTTTGACAAACACCTCAGAAATGAAAAAGAAACACATATTCCTGTTCCCCACGGGCTGGTAAGCCGAATTCTTGATTGATTTTCGATGACGAGCTTTTCCTGAAGAGCTAGCCCCAGGTCTAAAACAGCATTCGCGTTATATTTCAATTCAGCCCAAAAACATCACTTTTGACAAACACCTCAGAAATGAAAAAGAAACACATATTTCTGTTCCCCACGGGCTGGTAAGCCGAATTCTTGATTGATTTTCGATGACGAGCTTTTCCTGAAGAGCTAGCCCCAGGTCAAAAACAGCATTCGCGTTATATTTCAATTCAGCCCAAAAACATCACTTTTGATAAACACCTCAGAAATAAAAAAGAAACACATATTCCTGTTCCCCACGGGCTGGAAAGCCGAATTCTTGATTGATTTTCGATTCCGAGCTTTCCCTGAAGAGCTAGCCCAAGGTCTAACAGAGCATTTGCCTTACGACTCAATTCAGCCCAAAAACATCACTTTTGAGAAACACCTCAGAAATGAAAAAGAAACACATATTCCTGTTCCCCACGGGCTGGAAAGCCGAATTCTCACTTGATTTTCAATTCCGAGCCTTCCCTGAAGAGCTAGCCCAAGGTCTAACACATCATTCGCCTTAGGATTCAATTCAACCCAAAAACATCACTTTTGAGAAACACCTCAGAAATGAAAAAGAAACACATATTCCTGTTCCCTACGGGCTGGAAAGCCGAATTCTCGCTTGATTTCCGATTCCGAGCTTTCCCTGAAGAGCTAGCCCAAGGTCTAACACAGCATTCACCTAAGTTCTCAATCCAGCCCAAAAACATCACTTTTGACAAAGAGCTCAGAAATGAAAAAGAAACACATATTTCTGTTCCCCATGGGTTGGTAAGCCGAATTCTCGCTTTAATTTCGATTCCGAGCCTTCCCTGAAGAGCTAGTCCAAGGTCTAAAACAGCATTCGCGTTATATCTGAATTCAGCCCAAAAACATCACTTTTGACAAAGAGCTCAGAAATGAAAAAGAAAAACATATTCCTGTTCCCCACGGGCTGGAAAGCCGAATTCTCGCTTGATTTTCGATTCCGAGCTTTCATTGAAGAGCTAGCCCAAGGTCTAACAGAGCATTTGCCTTAGGACTCAATTCAGCCCAAAAACATCACTTTTGAGAAACACCTCAGAAATGAAAAAGAAACACATATTCCTGTTCCCCACGGGCTGGAAAGCCGAATTCTCACTTGATTTTCAATTCCGAGCCTTCACTGAAGAGCTAGCCCAAGGTCTAACACATCATTCGACTTAGGATTCAATTCAGCCCAAAAACATCACTTTTGAGAAACACCTCAGAAATGAAAAAGAAACACATATTCCTGTTCCCTACGGGCTGGAAAGCCGAATTCTCGCTTGATTTCCGATTCCGAGCTTTCCCTGAAGAGCTAGCCCAAGCTCTAAAACAGCATTCGCGTTATATTTCAATTCAACCAAAAAACATCACTTATGACAAACACCTCAGAAATGAAAAAGAAACACATATTCCTGTTCCCCAAGGGCTGGAAAGCCGAATTCTCTCTTGATTTTCGATTCCGAGCCTTCCCTGAAGAGCTAGCCCAAGGTCTAACACAGCATTCACCTAAGTTCCCAATTCAACCCAAAAACATCACTTTTGACAAACACCTCAGAAATGAAAAAGAAACACATATTCCTGTTCCCCACGGCCTGGAAATCCGAATTCTCGCTTAATTTTCGATTCTGAGCTTTCCCTGAAGAGCTAGCCCAAGGTCTAAAACAGCATTCGCGTTATATTTCAATTCAGCCCAAAAACATCACTTTTGACAAACACCACAGAAATGAAAAGGAAACACATATTCCTGTTCCCCACGGGCTGGAAAGCCGAATTCTCGCTTGATTTTCGATTCCGAGCCTTCCCTGAAGAGCTAGCCCAAGGTCTAACACATCATTCACCTTAGGATTCAATTCAACCCAAAAACATCACTTTTGACAAACACCTCAGAAATGAAAAAGAAACACATATTCCTGTTCCCCACGGGCTGGAAAGCCGAATTCTTGCTTGATTTCCGATTACGAGCCTTCCCTGAAGAGCTAGCCCAAGGTCTAACACAGCATTCACCTAAGTTCTCAATTCAGCCCAAAAACATCACTTGACAAAAACCTCAGAAATGAAAAAGAAACACATATTCCTGTTCCCCACGGGCTGGTAAGCCGAATTCTCGCTTGAGTTTCGATTCCGAGCTTTCCCTGAAGAGCTAGCCCAAGGTCTAAAACAGCATCCGCGTTATATCTCAATTTAGCCCAAAGACATCACTTTTGACAAACACCTGAGAATTGAAAAAGAAACACATATTCCTGTTCCCCAAGGGCTGGTAAGTCAAATTCTCGCTTGATTTTCCATTCCGAGCTTTGCTTGAAGAGCTAGCCCAAGCTTTAAAACAGCATTCACGTTATATTTCAATTCAGCCCAAAAACATCACTTTTGAGAAACACCTCAGAAATGAAAAAGAAACACATATTCCTGTTCCCCACAGGCTGGAAAGCCGAATTCTCACTTGATTTTCAATTCCGAGCCTTCCCTGAAGAGCTAGCCCAAGGTCTAACACATCATTCGCCTTAGGATTCAATTCAACCCAAAAACATCACTTTTGAGAAACACCTCAGAAATGAAAAAGAAACACATATTCCTGTTCCCTACGGGCTGGAAAGCCGAATTCTCGCTTGATTTCCGATTCCGAGCTTTCCCTGAAGAGCTAGCCCAAGGTCTAAAACAGCATTCGCGTTATTTCTCAATTCAGCCCAAAAACATAACTTTTGACAAACACCTCAGAAATGAAAAAGAAACACATATTCCTGTTCCCCACGGGCTGGTAAGCCGAATTCTTGATTGATTTTCGATGACGAGCTTTTCCTGAAGAGCTAGCCCCAGGTCTAAAACAGCATTCGCGTTATATTTCAATTCAGCCCAAAAACATCACTTTTGACAAACACCTCAGAAATGAAAAAGAAACACATATTTCTGTTCCCCACGGGCTGGTAAGCCGAATTCTTGATTGATTTTCGATGACGAGCTTTTCCTGAAGAGCTAGCCCCAGGTCAAAAACAGCATTCGCGTTATATTTCAATTCAGCCCAAAAACATCACTTTTGATAAACACCTCAGAAATAAAAAAGAAACACATATTCCTGTTCCCCACGGGCTGGAAAGCCGAATTCTTGATTGATTTTCGATTCCGAGCTTTCCCTGAAGAGCTAGCCCAAGGTCTAACAGAGCATTTGCCTTACGACTCAATTCAGCCCAAAAACATCACTTTTGAGAAACACCTCAGAAATGAAAAAGAAACACATATTCCTGTTCCCCACGGGCTGGAAAGCCGAATTCTCACTTGATTTTCAATTCCGAGCCTTCCCTGAAGAGCTAGCCCAAGGTCTAACACATCATTCGCCTTAGGATTCAATTCAACCCAAAAACATCACTTTTGAGAAACACCTCAGAAATGAAAAAGAAACACATATTCCTGTTCCCTACGGGCTGGAAAGCCGAATTCTCGCTTGATTTCCGATTCCGAGCTTTCCCTGAAGAGCTAGCCCAAGGTCTAACACAGCATTCACCTAAGTTCTCAATCCAGCCCAAAAACATCACTTTTGACAAAGAGCTCAGAAATGAAAAAGAAACACATATTTCTGTTCCCCATGGGTTGGTAAGCCGAATTCTCGCTTTAATTTCGATTCCGAGCCTTCCCTGAAGAGCTAGTCCAAGGTCTAAAACAGCATTCGCGTTATATCTGAATTCAGCCCAAAAACATCACTTTTGACAAAGAGCTCAGAAATGAAAAAGAAAAACATATTCCTGTTCCCCACGGGCTGGAAAGCCGAATTCTCGCTTGATTTTCGATTCCGAGCTTTCCCTGAAGAGCTAGCCCAAGGTCTAACAGAGCATTTGCCTTAGGACTCAATTCAGCCCAAAAACATCACTTTTGAGAAACACCTCAGAAATGAAAAAGAAACACATATTCCTGTTCCCCACGGGCTGGAAAGCCGAATTCTCACTTGATTTTCAATTCCGAGCCTTCACTGAAGAGCTAGCCCAAGGTCTAACACATCATTCGACTTAGGATTCAATTCAGCCCAAAAACATCACTTTTGAGAAACACCTCAGAAATGAAAAAGAAACACATATTCCTGTTCCCTACGGGCTGGAAAGCCGAATTCTCGCTTGATTTCCGATTCCGAGCTTTCCCTGAAGAGCTAGCCCAAGCTCTAAAACAGCATTCGCGTTATATTTCAATTCAACCAAAAAACATCACTTATGACAAACACCTCAGAAATGAAAAAGAAACACATATTCCTGTTCCCCAAGGGCTGGAAAGCCGAATTCTCTCTTGATTTTCGATTCCGAGCCTTCCCTGAAGAGCTAGCCCAAGGTCTAACACAGCATTCACCTAAGTTCCCAATTCAACCCAAAAACATCACTTTTGACAAACACCTCAGAAATGAAAAAGAAACACATATTCCTGTTCCCCACGGCCTGGAAATCCGAATTCTCGCTTAATTTTCGATTCTGAGCTTTCCCTGAAGAGCTAGCCCAAGGTCTAAAACAGCATTCGCGTTATATTTCAATTCAGCCCAAAAACATCACTTTTGACAAACACCACAGAAATGAAAAGGAAACACATATTCCTGTTCCCCACGGGCTGGAAAGCCGAATTCTCGCTTGATTTTCGATTCCGAGCCTTCCCTGAAGAGCTAGCCCAAGGTCTAACACATCATTCACCTTAGGATTCAATTCAACCCAAAAACATCACTTTTGACAAACACCTCAGAAATGAAAAAGAAACACATATTCCTGTTCCCCACGGGCTGGAAAGCCGAATTCTTGCTTGATTTCCGATTACGAGCCTTCCCTGAAGAGCTAGCCCAAGGTCTAACACAGCATTCACCTAAGTTCTCAATTCAGCCCAAAAACATCACTTGACAAAAACCTCAGAAATGAAAAAGAAACACATATTCCTGTTCCCCACGGGCTGGTAAGCCGAATTCTCGCTTGAGTTTCGATTCCGAGCTTTCCCTGAAGAGCTAGCCCAAGGTCTAAAACAGCATCCGCGTTATATCTCAATTTAGCCCAAAGACATCACTTTTGACAAACACCTGAGAATTGAAAAAGAAACACATATTCCTGTTCCCCAAGGGCTGGTAAGTCAAATTCTCGCTTGATTTTCCATTCCGAGCTTTGCTTGAAGAGCTAGCCCAAGCTTTAAAACAGCATTCACGTTATTTTTCAATTCAGCCCAAAAACATCACTTTTGACAAACACCTCAGAATTGAAAAAGAAACACATATTCCTGTTCCCCACGGGCTGGAAAGCCGAATTCTTGCTTGATTTTTGATTCCGAGCTTTCCCTGAAGAGCTAGACCAAGGTCTAACACAGCATTCACCTAAGTTCTCAATTCAGCCCAAATACATCACTTTTGACAAACACCTGAGAATTGAAAAAGAAACACATATTCCTGTTCCCCACGGGCTGGTAAGCCGAATTCTCGCTTGATTTTCCATTCCGAGCTTTGCTTGAAGGGCTAGCCCAAAGTCTAAAACAGCATTCGCGTTATTTCTCAATTCAGCCCAAAAACATCACTTTTGACAAACACCTCAGAAATGAAAAAGAAACACATATTCCTGTTCCCCACAGGCTGGAAAGCCGAATTCCCGCTTGATTTTCGATTCCGAGCCTACCCTGAAGAGCTAGCCCAAGCTCTAAAACAGCATTCGCGTTATTTCCCAATTCAGCCCAAAAACATCACTTTTGACAAACACCTCAGAAATGAAAAAGAAACACATATTCCTGTTCCCTACGGGCTGGAACGCCAAATTCTCGCTTGATTTTCGATTCTGAGCCTTCCATGAAGAGCTAGCCCCAGGTCTAACACAGCATTCACCTAAGTTCTCAATTCAGCCCAAAAACATCACTTTTGACAAACACCTCAGAAATGAAAAAGAAACACATATTCCTGTTCCCCACGGGCTGGAAACCCGAATTCTTGATTGAGTTTCGATTCCGAGCTTTCCCTGAAGAGCTAGCCCAAGGTCTAAAACAGCATTCGCGTTATATCTCAATTTAGCCCAAAGACATCACTTTTGACAAACACCTGAGAATTGAAAAAGAAACACATATTCCTGTTCCCCATGGGCTGGTAAGCCGAATTCCGGCTTGATTTTCGATTCCGAGCCTACCCTGAAGAGCTAGCCCCAGGTCTAACACAGCATTCACCTAAGTTCTCAATTCAGCCCAAAAACATCACTTTTGACAAACACCACAGAAATGAAAAAGAAACACATATTCCTGTTCCCCACGGGCTGGAAAGCCGAATATTCGATTGATTTTCGATTCCAAGCCTTCCCTGAAGAGCTAGCCCAAGGTCTAACACAGCATTCGCCTTTGTTCTCAATTCAGCCCAAAAGCATCACTTTTGACAAAAAGCTCAGAAATGAAAATGAAACACATATTGCTGTTCCCCACAGGCTGGAAAGCTGAACTCTCGCTTGATTTTCGATTCCGAGCCTACCCTGAAGAGCTAGCCCAAAGTCTAACACAGCATTCACCTAAGTTCTCAATTCAGCCCAAATACATCACTTTTGACAAACACCTCAGAAATGAAAAAGAAACACATATTCCTGTTCCCCACGTGCTGGTAAGCCGAATTCTCGCTTGATTTTCAATTCCGAGCTTTCCCTGAAGAGCTAGCCCAAGCTTTAAAACAGCATTCGCGTTATTTTTCAATTCAGCCCAAAAACATCACTTTTGACAAACAGCTCAGAAATGAAAAAGAAACACATATTCCTGTTCCCCACGGGCTGGAAAGCCGAATTCTCGCTTGATTTCCGATTCCGAGCCTTCCCTGAAGAGCTAGCCCCAGGTCTAACACAGCATTCACCTAAGTTCTCAATTCAGCCCAAAAACATCACTTTTGACAAACACCTAAGAAATGAAAAAGAAACACATATTCCTGTTCCCCACGGGCTGGAAAGCCGAATTCTCGCTTGATTTTCGATTCCGAGCCTTCCCTGAAGAGCTAGCCCAAGGTCTAACACAGCATTCACCTAAGTTCTCAATTCAGCCCAAATACATCACTTTTGACAAACACCTCAGAAATGAAAAAGAAACACATATTCCTGTTCCCCACGGGCTGGAACACCGCATTCTCGCTTGATTTTCGATTCCGAGCCTTCCCTGAAGAGCTAGCCCCAGGTCTAACACAGCATTCACCTAAGTTCTCAATTCAGCCCAAAAACATCACTATTGACAAACACCTCAGAAATGAAAAAGAAACACATATTCCTGTTCCCCACGGGCTCGAAAGCCGAATTCTTGATTGATTTTCAATTCCGAACTTTCCCTGAAGAGCTAGCCCAAGCTTTAAAACAGCATTCGCGTTATTTTTCAATTCAGCCCAAAAACATCACTTTTGACAAACACCTCAGAAATGAAAAAGAAACACATATTCCTGTTCCCCACAGGCTGGAAACCCGAATCCTCGCTTGATTTTCGATTCCGAGCCTTCCCTGAAGAGCTAGCCAAGGTCTAACAAAGCATTCGCCTTAGGATTCAATTTAACCCAAATACATCACTTTTGACAAACACCTCAGAAATGAAAAAGAAACACATATTCCTGTTCCCCACAGGCTGGTAAGCCGAATTCTCGCTTGATTTTCGATTCCGAGCTTTCCCTGAAGAGCTAGTCCAAGCTCTAAAATAGCATTCTCCTAAGTTCTCAATTCAGCCCAAAAACATCACTTTTGACAAATACCTCAGAAATGAAAAAGAAACACATATTCCTGTTCCTCACGGGGTGGAAAGCCGAATTCTCGCTTGATTTTCGATTCCGAGCCTACCCTGAAGCGCTAGCCCAAGGTCTAACACAGCATTCACCTAAGTTCTCAATTCAGCCCAAATACATCACTTTTGACAAACACCTCAGAAATGAAAAAGAAACACATATTCCTGTTCCCCACGGGCTGGTAAGCCGAATTCTTGATTGATTTTCGATGACGAGCTTTTCCTGAAGAGCTAGCCCCAGGTCTAAAACAGCATTCGCGTTATATTTCAATTCAGCCCAAAAACATCACTTTTGAGAAACACCTCAGAAATGAAAAAGAAACACATATTCCTGTTCCCCACGGGCTGGAAAGCCAAATTCTTGCTTGATTTCCGATTACAAGCCTTCCCTGAAGAGCTAGCCCAAGGTCTAACACAGCATTCACCTAAGTTCTCAATTCAGCCCAAAAACATCACTTTTGACAAACACCTCAGAAATGAAAAAGAAACACATATTCCTGTTCCCCACGGGCTGGTAAGCCGAATTCTTGATTGATTTTCGATGACGAGCTTTTCCTGAAGAGCTAGCCCCAGGTCTAAAACAGCATTCGCGTTATATTTCAATTCAGCCCAAAAACATCACTTTTGATAAACACCTCAGAAATAAAAAAGAAACACATATTCCTGTTCCCCACGGGCTGGAAAGCCGAATTCTCACTTGATTTTCGATTCCGAGCCTTCCCTGAAGAGCTAGCCCAAGGTCTAACACATCATTCGCCTTAGGATTCAATTCAGCCCAAAAACATCACTTTTGACAAACACCTCAGAAATGAAAAAGAAACACATATTCCTGTTCCCCACGGGCTGGAAAGCCGAATTCTCGCTTGATTTCCGATTCCGAGCCTTCCCTGAAGAGCTAGCCCAAGGTCTAAAACAGCATTCGCGTTATATCTCAATTCAGCCCAAAAACATCACTTTTGACAAAGAGCTCAGAAATGAAAAAGAAACACATATTCCTGTTCCCCACGGGATGGAAAGCTGAATTCTTGATTGATTTTCGATTCCGAGCTTTTCTTGAAGAGCTAGCCCCAGGTCTAAAACAGCATTCGCGTTATATTTCAATTCAGCCCAAAAACATCACTTTTGATAAACACCTCAGAAATAAAAAAGAAACACATATTCCTGTTCCCCACGGGCTGGAAAGCCGAATTCTTGATTGATTTTCGATTCCGAGCTTTCCCTGAAGAGCTAGCCCAAGGTCTAAAACAGCATTCGCCTTAGGACTCAATTCAGCCCAAAAACATCACTTTTGATAAACACCTCAGAAATAAAAAAGAAACACATATTCCTGTTCCCCACGGGCTGGAAAGCCGAATTCTTGATTGATTTTCGATTCCGAGCTTTCCCTGAAGAGCTAGCCCAAGGTCTAAAACAGCATTCGCGTTATATTTCAATTCAGCCCAAAAACATCACTTTTGACAAACACCACAGAAATGAAAAGGAAACACATATTCCTGTTCCCCACGGGGTGGAAAGCCGAATTCTCGCTTGATTTTCGATTCCGAGCCTTCCCTGAAGAGCTAGCCCAAGGTCTAACACATCATTCACCTTAGGATTCAATTCAACCCAAAAACATCACTTTTGACAAACACCTCAGAAATGAAAAAGAAACACATATTCCTGTTCCCCACGGGCTGGAAAGCCGAATTCTTGCTTGATTTCCGATTACGAGCCTTCCCTGAAGAGCTAGCCCAAGGTCTAACACAGCATTCACCTAAGTTCTCAATTCAGCCCAAAAACATCACTTTTGACAAACACCTCAGAAATGAAAAAGAAACACATATTCCTGTTCCCCACGGGCTGGTAAGCCGAATTCTCGCTTGATTTTCGATTCCGAGCTTTCCCTGAAAAGCAAGCCCAAGGTCTAAAACAGCATTCGCGTTATTTCTCAATTCAGCCCAAAAACATCACTTTTGACAAACACCTCAGAAATGAAAAAGAAACAAATATTCCTGTTCCCCACGGGCTGGTAAGCCGAATTCTTGATTGATTTTCGATGACGAGCTTTTCCTGAAGAGCTAGCCCCAGGTCTAAAACAGCATTCGCGTTATATTTCAATTCAGCCCAAAAACATCACTTTTGACAAACACCTCAGAAATGAAAAAGAAACACATATTTCTGTTCCCCACGGGCTGGTAAGCCGAATTCTTGATTGATTTTCGATGACGAGCTTTTCCTGAAGAGCTAGCCCCAGGTCTAAAACAGCATTCGCGTTATATTTCAATTCAGCCCAAAAACATCACTTTTGATAAACACCTCAGAAATAAAAAAGAAACACATATTCCTGTTCCCCACGGGCTGGAAAGCCGAATTCTTGATTGATTTTCAATTCCGAGCTTTCCCTGAAGAGCTAGCCCAAGGTCTAACAGAGCATTTGCCTTAGGACTCAATTCAGCCCAAAAACATCACTTTTGAGAAACACCTCAGAAATGAAAAAGAAACACATATTCCTGTTCCCTACGGGCTGGAAAGCCGAATTCTCGCTTGATTTCCGATTCCGAGCTTTCCCTGAAGAGCTAGCCCAAGGTCTAACACAGCATTCACCTAAGTTCTCAATCCAGCCCAAAAACATCACTTTTGACAAAGAGCTCAGAAATGAAAAAGAAACACATATTTCTGTTCCCCATGGGTTGGTAAGCCCAATTCTCGCTTTAATTTCGATTCCGAGCCTTCCCTGAAGAGCTAGTCCAAGGTCTAAAACAGCATTCGCGTTATATTTCAATTCAGCCCAAAAACATCACTTTTGAGAAACACCTCAGAAATGAAAAAGAAAAACATATTCCTGTTCCCCACGGGCTGGAAAGCCGAATTCTCGCTTGATTTTCGATTCCGAGCTTTCCCTGAAGAGCTAGCCCAAGGTCTAACAGAGCATTTGCCTTAGGACTCAATTCAGCCCAAAAACATCACTTTTGAGAAACACCTCAGAAATGAAAAAGAAACACATATTCCTGTTCCCCACGGGCTGGAAAGCCAACTTCTTGCTTGATTTCCGATTACAAGCCTTCCCTGAAAAGCTAGCCCAAGGTCTAACACAGCATTCACCTAAGTTCTCAATTCAGCCCAAAAACATCACTTTTGACAAACACCTCAGAAATGAAAAAGAAACACATATTCCTGTTCCCCACGGGCTGGTAAGCCAAATTCTCGCTTGATTTTCGATTCCGAGCTTTCCCTGAAGAGCTAGCCCAAGGTCTAAAACAGCATTCGCGTTATTTCTCAATTCAGCCCAAAAACATCACTTTTGACAAACACCTCAGAAATGAAAAAGAAACACATATTCCTGTTCCCCACGGGCTGGTAAGCCGAATTCTTGATTGATTTTCGATGACGAGCTTTTCCTGAAGAGCTAGCCCCAGGTCTAAAACAGCATTCGCGTTATATTTCAATTCAGCCCAAAAACATCACTTTTGAGAAACACCTCAGAAATGAAAAAGAAACACATATTCCTGTTCCCCACGGGCTGGAAAGCCAAATTCTTGCTTGATTTCCGATTACAAGCCTTCCCTGAAAAGCTAGCCCAAGGTCTAACACAGCATTCACCTAAGTTATCAATTCAGCCCAAAAACATCACTTTTGACAAACACCTCAGAAATGAAAAAGAAACACATATTCCTGTTCCGCACGGGCTGGTAAGCCGAATTCTCGCTTGATTTTCGATTCCGAGCTTTCCCTGAAGAGCTAGCCCAAGGTCTAAAACAGCATTCGCGTTATTTCTCAATTCAGCCCAAAAACATCACTTTTGACAAACACCTCAGAAATGAAAAAGAAACACATATTCCTGTTCCCCACGGGCTGGTAAGCCGAATTCTTGATTGATTTTCGATGACGAGCTTTTCCTGAAGAGCTAGCCCCAGGTCTAAAACAGCATTCGCGTTATATTTCAATTCAGCCCAAAAACATCACTTTTGAGAAACACCTCAGAAATGAAAAAGAAACACATATTCCTGTTCCCCACGGGCTGGAAAGCCAAATTCTTGCTTGATTTCCGATTACAAGCCTTCCCTGAAGAGCTAGCCCAAGGTCTAACACAGCATTCACCTAAGTTCTCAATTCAGCCCAAAAACATCACTTTTGACAAACACCTCAGAAATGAAAAAGAAACACATATTCCTGTTCCCCACGGGCTGGTAAGCCGAATTCTCGCTTGATTTTCGATTCCGAGCTTTCCCTGAAGAGCTAGCCCAAGGTCTAAAACAGCATTCGCGTTATTTCTCAATTCAGCCCAAAAACATAACTTTTGACAAACACCTCAGAAATGAAAATGAAACACATATTCCTGTTCCCCACGGGCTGGTAAGCCGAATTCTTGATTGATTTTCGATGACGAGCTTCTCCTGAAGAGCTAGCCCCAGGTCTAAAACAGCATTCGCGTTATATTTCAATTCAGCCCAAAAACATCACTTTTGACAAACACCTCAGAAATGAAAAAGAAACACATATTTCTGTTCCCCACGGGCTGGTAAGCCGAATTCTTGATTGATTTTCGATGACGAGCTTTTCCTGAAGAGCTAGCCCCAGGTCAAAAACAGCATTCGCGTTATATTTCAATTCAGCCCAAAAACATCACTTTTGATAAACACCTCAGAAATAAAAAAGAAACACATATTCCTGTTCCCCACGGGCTGGAAAGCCGAATTCTTGATTGATTTTCGATTCCGAGCTTTCCCTGAAGAGCTAGCCCAAGGTCTAACAGAGCATTTGCCTTACGACTCAATTCAGCCCAAAAACATCACTTTTGAGAAACACCTCAGAAATGAAAAAGAAACACATATTCCTGTTCCCCACGGGCTGGAAAGCCGAATTCTCACTTGATTTTCAATTCCGAGCCTTCCCTGAAGAGCTAGCCCAAGGTCTAACACATCATTCTCCTTAGGATTCAATTCAACCCAAAAACATCACTTTTGAGAAACACCTCAGAAATGAAAAAGAAACACATATTCCTGTTCCCTACGGGCTGGAAAGCCGAATTCTCGCTTGATTTCCGATTCCGAGCTTTCCCTGAAGAGCTAGCCCAAGGTCTAACACAGCATTCACCTAAGTTCTCAATCCAGCCCAAAAACATCACTTTTGACAAAGAGCTCAGAAATGAAAAAGAAACACATATTTCTGTTCCCCATGGGTTGGTAAGCCGAATTCTCGCTTTAATTTCGATTCCGAGCCTTCCCTGAAGAGCTAGTCCAAGGTCTAAAACAGCATTCGCGTTATATCTGAATTCAGCCCAAAAACATCACTTTTGACAAAGAGCTCAGAAATGAAAAAGAAAAACATATTCCTGTTCCCCACGGGCTGGAAAGCCGAATTCTCGCTTGATTTTCGATTCCGAGCTTTCCCTGAAGAGCTAGCCCAAGGTCTAACAGAGCATTTGCCTTAGGACTCAATTCAGCCCAAAAACATCACTTTTGAGAAACACCTCAGAAATGAAAAAGAAACACATATTCCTGTTCCCCACGGGCTGGAAAGCCGAATTCTCACTTGATTTTCAATTCCGAGCCTTCACTGAAGAGCTAGCCCAAGGTCTAACACATCATTCGCCTTAGGATTCAATTCAGCCCAAAAACATCACTTTTGAGAAACACCTCAGAAATGAAAAAGAAACACATATTCCTGTTCCCTACGGGCTGGAAAGCCGAATTCTCGCTTGATTTCCGATTCCGAGCTTTCCCTGAAGAGCTAGCCCAAGGTCTAAAACAGCATTCGCGTTATATTTCAATTCAACCAAAAAACATCACTTATGACAAACACCTCAGAAATGAAAAAGAAACACATATTCCTGTTCCCCAAGGGCTGGAAAGCCGAATTCTCTCTTGATTTTCGATTCCGAGCCTTCCCTGAAGAGCTAGCCCAAGGTCTAACACAGCATTCACCTAAGTTCCCAATTCAACCCAAAAACATCACTTTTGACAAACACCTCAGAAATGAAAAAGAAACACATATTCCTGTTCCCCACGGCCTGGAAATCCGAATTCTCGCTTAATTTTCGATTCCGAGCTTTCCCTGAAGAGCTAGCCCAAGGTCTAAAACAGCATTCGCGTTATATTTCAATTCAGCCCAAAAACATCACTTTTGACAAACACCACAGAAATGAAAAGGAAACACATATTCCTGTTCCCCACGGGCTGGAAAGCCGAATTCTCGCTTGATTTTCGATTCCGAGCCTTCCCTGAAGAGCTAGCCCAAGGTCTAACACATCATTCACCTTAGGATTCAATTCAACCCAAAAACATCACTTTTGACAAACACCTCAGAAATGAAAAAGAAACACATATTCCTGTTCCCCACGGGCTGGAAAGCCGAATTCTTGCTTGATTTCCGATTACGAGCCTTCCCTGAAGAGCTAGCCCAAGGTCTAACACAGCATTCACCTAAGTTCTCAATTCAGCCCAAAAACATCACTTGACAAAAACCTCAGAAATGAAAAAGAAACACATATTCCTGTTCCCCACGGGCTGGTAAGCCGAATTCTCGCTTGAGTTTCGATTCCGAGCTTTCCCTGAAGAGCTAGCCCAAGGTCTAAAACAGCATCCGCGTTATATCTCAATTTAGCCCAAAGACATCACTTTTGACAAACACCTGAGAATTGAAAAAGAAACACATATTCCTGTTCCCCACGGGCTGGTAAGTCAAATTCTCGCTTGATTTTCCATTCCGAGCTTTGCTTGAAGAGCTAGCCCAAAGTCTAAAACAGCATTCGCGTTATTTCTCAATTCAGCCCAAAAACATCACTTTTGACAAACACCTCAGAAATGAAAAAGAAACACATATTCCTGTTCCCCACAGGCTGGAAAGCCGAATTCTCGCTTAATTTTCGATTCCGAGCTTTCCCCGAAGAGCTAGCCCAAGCTCTAAAACAGCATTCGCGTTATTTCTCAATTCAGCCCAAAAACATCACTTTTGACAAACACCTCAGAAATGAAAAAGAAACACATATTCCTGTTCCCTACGGGCTGGAACGCCGAATTCTCGCTTGATTTTCGATTCCGAGTCTTCCCTGAAGAGCTAGCCCCAGGTCTAACAGAGCATTCACCTAAGTTCTCAATTCAGCCCAAAAATATCACTTTTGACAAACACCTCAGAAATGAAAAAGAAACACATATTCCTGTTCCCCACGGGCTGGAAACCCGAATTCTTGATTGATTTTCGATTCCGAGCTTTCCCTGAAGAGCTAGCCCAAGGTCTAAAACAGCATTCGCGTTATATCTCAATTTAGCCCAAAGACATCACTTTTGACAAACACCTGAGAAATGAAAAAGAAACACATATTCCTGTTCCCCACGGGCTGGTAAGCGAATTCTCGCTTGATTTTCCATTCCGAGCCTACCCTGAAGAGCTAGCCCAAGGTCTAAAACAGCATTCGCGTTATTTCTCAATTCAGCCCAAAAACATCACTTTTGACAAACACCTCAGAATTGAAAAAGAAACACATATTCCTGTTCCCCACGGGCTGGTAAGCCGAATTCTCGCTTGATTTTCAATTCCGAGCTTTCCCTGAAGAGCTAGCCCAAGCTTTAAAACAGCATTCACGTTATTTTTCAATTCAGCCCAAAAACATCACTTTTGACAAACACCTCAGAATTGAAAAAGAAACACATATTCCTGTTCCCCACGGGCTGGAAAGCCGAATTCTTGCTTGATTTTTGATTCCGAGCTTTCCCTGAAGAGCTAGACCAAGGTCTAACACAGCATTCACCTAAGTTCTCAATTCAGCCCAAATACATCACTTTTGACAAACACCTGAGAATTGAAAAAGAAACACATATTCCTGTTCCCCACGGGCTGGTAAGCCGAATTCTCGCTTGATTTTCCATTCCGAGCTTTGCTTGAAGAGCTAGCCCAAAGTCTAAAACAGCATTCGCGTTATTTCTCAATTCAGCCCAAAAACATCACTTTTGACAAACACCTCAGAAATGAAAAAGAAACACATATTCCTGTTCCCCACAGGCTGGAAAGCCGAATTCCCGCTTGATTTTCGATTCCGAGCCTACCCTGAAGAGCTAGCCCAAGCTCTAAAACAGCATTCGCGTTATTTCCCAATTCAGCCCAAAAACATCACTTTTGACAAACACCTCAGAAATGAAAAAGAAACACATATTCCTGTTCCCTACGGGCTGGAACGCCAAATTCTCGCTTGATTTTCGATTCTGAGCCTTCCATGAAGAGCTAGCCCCAGGTCTAACACAGCATTCACCTAAGTTCTCAATTCAGCCCAAAAACATCACTTTTGACAAACACCTCAGAAATGAAAAAGAAACACATATTCCTGTTCCCCACGGGCTGGAAACCCGAATTCTTGATTGAGTTTCGATTCCGAGCTTTCCCTGAAGAGCTAGCCCAAGGTCTAAAACAGCATTCGCGTTATATCTCAATTTAGCCCAAAGACATCACTTTTGACAAACACCTGAGAATTGAAAAAGAAACACATATTCCTGTTCCCCATGGGCTGGTAAGCCGAATTCCGGCTTGATTTTCGATTCCGAGCCTACCCTGAAGAGCTAGCCCCAGGTCTAACACAGCATTCACCTAAGTTCTCAATTCAGCCCAAAAACATCACTTTTGACAAACACCACAGAAATGAAAAAGAAACACATATTCCTGTTCCCCACGGGCTGGAAAGCCGAATATTCGATTGATTTTCGATTCCAAGCCTTCCCTGAAGAGCTAGCCCAAGGTCTAACACAGCATTCGCCTTTGTTCTCAATTCAGCCCAAAAGCATCACTTTTGACAAAAAGCTCAGAAATGAAAATGAAACACATATTGCTGTTCCCCACAGGCTGGAAAGCTGAACTCTCGCTTGATTTTCGATTCCGAGCCTACCCTGAAGAGCTAGCCCAAAGTCTAACACAGCATTCACCTAAGTTCTCAATTCAGCCCAAATACATCACTTTTGACAAACACCTCAGAAATGAAAAAGAAACACATATTCCTGTTCCCCACGGGCTGGTAAGCCGAATTCTCGCTTGATTTTCAATTCCGAGCTTTCCCTGAAGAGCTAGCCCAAGCTTTAAAACAGCATTCGCGTTATTTTTCAATTCAGCCCAAAAACATCACTTTTGACAAACAGCTCAGAAATGAAAAAGAAACACATATTCCTGTTCCCCACGGGCTGGAAAGCCGAATTCTCGCTTGATTTCCGATTCCGAGCCTTCCCTGAAGAGCTAGCCCCAGGTCTAACACAGCATTCACCTAAGTTCTCAATTCAGCCCAAAAACATCACTTTTGACAAACACCTAAGAAATGAAAAAGAAACACATATTCCTGTTCCCCACGGGCTGGAAAGCCGAATTCTCGCTTGATTTTCGATTCCGAGCCTTCCCTGAAGAGCTAGCCCAAGGTCTAACACAGCATTCACCTAAGTTCTCAATTCAGCCCAAATACATCACTTTTGACAAACACCTCAGAAATGAAAAAGAAACACATATTCCTGTTCCCCACGGGCTGGAACACCGCATTCTCGCTTGATTTTCGATTCCGAGCCTTCCCTGAAGAGCTAGCCCCAGGTCTAACACAGCATTCACCTAAGTTCTCAATTCAGCCCAAAAACATCACTATTGACAAACACCTCAGAAATGAAAAAGAAACACATATTCCTGTTCCCCACGGGCTCGAAAGCCGAATTCTTGATTGATTTTCAATTCCGAACTTTCCCTGAAGAGCTAGCCCAAGCTTTAAAACAGCATTCGCGTTATTTTTCAATTCAGCCCAAAAACATCACTTTTGACAAACACCTCAGAAATGAAAAAGAAACACATATTCCTGTTCCCCACAGGCTGGAAACCCGAATCCTCGCTTGATTTTCGATTCCGAGCCTTCCCTGAAGAGCTAGCCAAGGTCTAACAAAGCATTCGCCTTAGGATTCAATTTAACCCAAATACATCACTTTTGACAAACACCTCAGAAATGAAAAAGAAACACATATTCCTGTTCCCCACAGGCTGGTAAGCCGAATTCTCGCTTGATTTTCGATTCCGAGCTTTCCCTGAAGAGCTAGCCCAAGCTCTAAAATAGCATTCTCCTAAGTTCTCAATTCAGCCCAAAAACATCACTTTTGACAAATACCTCAGAAATGAAAAAGAAACACATATTCCTGTTCCTCACGGGGTGGAAAGCCGAATTCTCGCTTGATTTTCGATTCCGAGCCTACCCTGAAGCGCTAGCCCAAGGTCTAACACAGCATTCACCTAAGTTCTCAATTCAGCCCAAATACATCACTTTTGACAAACACCTCAGAAATGAAAAAGAAACACATATTCCTGTTCCCCACGGGCTGGTAAGCCGAATTCCCGCTTGATTTTCAATTCCGAGCTTTCCCTGAAGAGCTAGCCCAAGCTTTAAAACAGCATTCGCGTTATTTTTCATTTCAGCCCAAAAACATCACTTTTGACAAACACCTCAGAAATGAAAAAGAAACACATATTCCTGTTCCCCACGGCCTGGAAATCCGAATTCTCGCTTAATTTTCGATTCCGAGCTTTCCCTGAAGAGCTAGCCCAAGGTCTAAAACAGCATTCGCGTTATATTTCAATTCAGCCCAAAAACATCACTTTTGACAAACACCACAGAAATGAAAAGGAAACACATATTCCTGTTCCCCACGGGCTGGAAAGCCGAATTCTCGCTTGATTTTCGATTCCGAGCCTTCCCTGAAGAGCTAGCCCAAGGTCTAACACATCATTCACCTTAGGATTCAATTCAACCCAAAAACATCACTTTTGACAAACACCTCAGAAATGAAAAAGAAACACATATTCCTGTTCCCCACGGGCTGGAAAGCCGAATTCTTGCTTGATTTCCGATTACGAGCCTTCCCTGAAGAGCTAGCCCAAGGTCTAACACAGCATTCACCTAAGTTCTCAATTCAGCCCAAAAACATCACTTGACAAAAACCTCAGAAATGAAAAAGAAACACATATTCCTGTACCCCACGGGCTGGTAAGCCGAATTCTCGCTTGATTTTCGCTTCCGAGCTTTCCCTGAAGAGCTAGCCCAAGGTCTAAAACAGCATTCGCGTTATTTCTCAATTCAGCCCAAAAACATCACTTCTGACAAAAACCTCAGAAATGAAAAAGAAACACATATTTCTGATCCCCATGGGTTGGTAAGCCGAATTCTCGCTTTAATTTCGATTCCGAGCTTTCCCTGAAGAGCTAGTCCAAGGTCTAAAACAGCATTCGCGTTATATCTGAATTCAGCCCAAAAACATCACTTTTGACAAAGTGCTCAGAAATGAAAAAGAAAAACATATTCCTGTTCCCCACGGGCTGGAAAGCCGAATTCTCGCTTGATTTTCGATTCCCAGCCTTCCCTGAAGAGCTAGCCGAAGGTCTAACACAGCATTCGCCTTAGGATTCAATTCAACCCAAAAACATCACTTTTGACAAACACCTCAGAAATGAAAAAGAAACACATATTCCTGTTCCCCACAGGCTGGAAAGCCGAATACTTGCTTGATTTTCGATTTCGAGCTTTCCCTGAAGAGCTAGCCCAAGATCTAAAACAGCATTCGCGTTATATCTGAATTCAGTCCAAAAACATCACTTTTGACAAACACCTCAGAAATGAAAAAGAAACACATATTCCTGTTCCCCATGGCCTGGAAATCCGAATTCTCGCTTGATTTTCGATTCCGAGCCTTCCCTGAAGAGCTAGCCCAAGGTCTAACACAGCATTCACCGAAGTTCCCAATTCAACCAAAAAACATCACTTTTGACAAACACCTCAGAAATGAAAAAGAAACACATATTCCTGTTCCCCATGGGCTGGAAAGTCGAATTCTCACTTGATTTTCGATTCTGAGCCTTCCCTGAAGAGCTAGCCCAAGGTCTAACACATCATTCGCCTTAGGATTCAATTCAGCCCAAAAACATCACTTTTGACAAACTCCTCAGAAATGAAAAGGAAACACATATTCCTGTTCCCCACGGGCTGGAAAGCCGAATTCTTGCTTGATTTTTGATTCCGAGCTTTCCCTGAAAAGCTAGACCAAGGTCTAACACAGCATTCACCTAAGTTCTCAATTCAGCCCAAATACATCACTTTTGACAAACACCTGAGAAATGAAAAAGAAACACATATTCCTGTTCCCCACGGGCTGGTAAGCCGAATTCTCGCTTGATTTTCGATTCTGAGCTTTCCCTGATGAGCTAGCCCAAGCTCTGAAACAGCATTCGCGTTATTTTTCAATTCAGCCCAAAAACATCACTTTTGACAAACACCTCAGAAATGAAAAAGAAACACATATTCCTGTTCCCCACGAGCTGGAAAGCCGAATTCTTGATTGATTTTCGATTCTGAGCTTTCCCTGATGAGCTAGCCCAAGCTCTGAAACAGCATTCGCGTTATTTCTCAATTTAGCCCAAAAACATCACTTTTGACAAACACCTGAGAATTGAAAAATTAACACATATTCCTGTTCCCCACGGGCTGGTAAGCCGAATTCTCGCTTGATTTTCGATTCCGAGCCTACCCTGAAGAGGTAGCCCAAGGTCTAAAACAGCATTCGCGTTATTTTTCAATTCAGCCCAAAAACATCACTTTTGACAAACACCTCAGAAATGAAAAAGAAACACATATTCCTGTTCCCCACGAGCTGGAAAGCCGAATTCTTGATTGATTTTCGATTCCGAGCTTTCTCTGAAGAGCTAGCTCAAGCTCTAAAACAGCATTCGTGCTATATCTCAATTTAGCCCAAAGACATCACTTTTGACAAGCACCTGAGAAATGAAAAAGAAACACATATTCCTGTTCCCCACGGGCTGGAAAGCCGAATTCTTGATTGAGTTTCGATTCCGAGCTTTCCCTGAAGAGCTAGCCCAAGGTCTAAAACAGCATTCGCGTTATATCTCAATTCAGCCCAAAAACATCACTTTTGACAAACACCTCAGAAATGAAAAAGAAACACATATTCCTGTTCCCCATGGGCTGGAAAGCCGAATTCTTGATTGATTTTCGATTCCGAGCTTTCCCTGAAGATCTAGCCCAAGGTCTAACACAGCATTCGCCTTAGGACTCAATTCAGCCCAAAAACATCACTTTTGACAAACACCTGAGAAATGAAAAAGAAACACATATTCCTGTTCCACACGGGCTGGAAAGCCGAATTCTCGCTTGATTTTCGATTCCGAGCTTTCCCTGAAGAGCTAGCCCAAGGTCTAACACAGCATTCGCCTAAGTTCTCAATTCAGCCCAAAAACATCACTTTTGACAAACACCTCAGAAATGAAAAAGAAACACATATTCCTGTTCCCCACGGGCTGGAAAGCCGTATTCTTGATTGATTTTCGATTCCGAGCTTTCCCTGAAGAGCTAGCCCAAAGTCTAACACAGCATTCGCCTTAGGATTCAATTCAGCCCAAAAACATCAGTTTTGAGAAACACCTCAGAAATGAAAAAGAAACACATATTCCTGTTCCCCACGGGCTGGAAAGCCGAATTCCTGATTGATTTTCGATTCCGAGCTTTCCCTGAAGAGCTAGCCCAAGGTCTAAAACAGCATTCGCGTTATATCTCAATTCAGCCCAAAAACATCACTTTTGACAAACACCTCAGAAATGAAAAAGAAACACATATTCCTGTTCCCCATGGGCTGGAAAGCCGAATTCTTGATTGATTTTCGATTCCGAGCTTTCCCTGAAGATCTAGCCCAAGGTCTAACACAGCATTCGCCTTAGGACTCAATTCAGCCCAAAAACATCACTTTTGACAAACACCTCAGAAATGAAAAAGAAACACATATTCCTGTTCCCCACGGGCTGGAAAGCCGAATTCTCACTTGATTTTCAATTCCGAGCCTTCCCTGAAGAGCTAGCCCAAGGTCTAACACAGCATTCGCCTAAGTTCTCAATTCAGCCCAAAAACATCACTTTTGACAAACACCTCAGAAATGAAAAAGAAACACATATTCCTGTTCCCCACGGGCTGGAAAGCCGTATTCTTGATTGATTTTCGATTCCGAGCTTTCCCTGAAGAGCTAGCCCAAAGTCTAACACAGCATTCGCCTTAGGATTCAATTCAGCCCAAAAACATCACTTCTGACAAATACCTCAGAAATGAAAAAGAAACACATATTCCTGTTCCCCACGGGCTGGAAAGCCGAATTCCTGATTGATTTTCGATTCCGAGCTTTCCCTGAAGAGCTAGCCCAAGGTCTAAAACAGCATTCGCGTTATATTTCAATTCAACCCAAAAACATCACTTTTGACAAACACCTCAGAAATGAAAAAGAAACACCTATTCCTGTTCAACCACGGGCTGGAGAGCCGAATTCTCGCTTGATTTCCGATTACGAGGCTTCCCTGAAGAGCTAGCCCAAGGTCTAACACAGCATTCACCTAAGTTCTCAATTCAGCCCCAAAACATCTCTTTTGACAAACACCTCAGAAATGAAAAAGAAACACATATTCCTGTTCCCCACGGCCTGGAAATCCAAATTTTCGCTTGATTTTCGATTCCGAGCCTTCCCTGAAGAGCTAGCCCAAGGTCTAACACAGCATTCACCTAAGTTCTCAATTTAGCCCAAAAACATCACTTTTGACAAACACCTCAGAAATGAAAAAGAAACACATATTCCTGTTCCGCATGGTCTGGAAAGCCGAATTCTCACTTTATTTTCAAATCCGAGCTTTCCCTGAAGATATAGCCCAAGGTCTAACACAGCATACGCCTTAGGACTCAATTCAGCCAAAAAACTTCAGTTTTGACAAGGACCTCAGAAATGAAAAAGAAAGAAATATCCCTGTTCCCCACGGTCTGGAAAGCCAAATTCTCGCTTGATTTTCATATCCGAGCTTTCCCTGGAGAGATAGCCCAAGGTATAACACAGCATACGCCTTAGGACTCAATTCAGCGAAAAAATATCACTTTTGACAAAAGCCTCAGAAATGTGAAAGAAACTCATATTCCTGTTCCCCACAGTCTGGAAAGTCGAATTCTCGCTTGGTTTTCAAATCTGAGCTTTCCCTGGAGAAATAGCCCAAGGTCTAACACAGCATATGCCTTAGGACTCAATTCAGCCAAAAAACTTCAGTTTTGACACAGACATCAGAAATGAAAAAAGTAACACATACTCCAGTTTGCCACGGTCTGGAAAGCCGAATTCTCGCTCGATTTTCGATTCCGAGCCTTCCCTCTTAAGAGCTAGCCCAAGATATAACAGCATTCGCCTTAGGACTCAATTTAGCCAAAAAACATCACTTTTGACAAAGAGCTCAGAAATGAAAAAGAAACATATTCCTGTTCCCCACGGTCTGGAAAGGTGAATTCTCGCTTGATTTTCATATCCGAGCTTTCCCTGGAGAGATAGCCCAAGGTATAACACAGCATTCGCCTTAGGACTCAATTCAGTCAAAAAATATCACTTTTGACAACGAGCTCAGAAATGAAAAGGAAACACACATTCCTGTTTACCATGGTCTGGGTAGCTGAATTCTCGCTTGATTTTCAAATCTGAGCTTTCCCTGAAGAGAGAGCCCAAGGTCTAACACACAATTCGCCTTAGGAGTCAATTCAGCCCAAAAACATCACTTTTGACAAAGACCTCAGAAATGAAAAAGAAACACATATTCCTGTTCCCTACAGTCTGCAAAGCTGAATTTTCCTTTGACTTTCAAATCGGAGCTTTCCATGAAGAGATAGCCCAAGTACTAACACACAATTCGCCTTAGGACTCAATTCAGCCAAAAAATATCACTTTTGACAAAGAGCTCAGAAATGAAAAAGAAACATATTCCTTTTCCCCACGGTCTGGAAAGGCGAATTCTCGCTTGATTTTCATATCCGAGCTTTCCCTGGAGAGATAGCCCATGGTATAACACAGCATTCGCCTTAGGAGTCAATTCAGCCAAAAAAATCACTTTTCACAAAAATCTCAGAAATGAAAAGGAAACACATATTCCGGTTCCCCACGGTCTGGAAAGCTGAATTCTTGCTTGATTTTCAAATCCGAGCTTTCCCTGAAGAGATAGCCCAAGGTCTAACATACAGTTCGCGTTTGGACTCAATTCAGCCAAAAAACATCACTTTTGACAAAGACCTCAGAAATGAAAAAGAAACACATATTCCTGTTTCCCACGGCCTGCAAAGGTGAATTTTCGCTTGATTTTCAAATCCGAGCTTTCCATGAAGAGATAGCCCAAGGACTAACACACAATTCGCCTTTTGACTCAATTCAGCCAAGAAAGATCACTTTTGACAAAGAGCTCAGAAATGAAAAAGAAACATATTCCTTTTCCCCACGGTCTGGAAAGGCAAATTCTCGCTTGATTTTCATATCCGAGCTTTCCCTGGAGAGATAGCCCATGGTATAACACAGCATTCGCCTTAGGACTCAATTCAGCCAAAAAAATCACTTTTCACAAAAATCTCAGAAATGAAAAGGAGACACATATTCCAGTTCCCCATGGTCTGGAAAGCTGAATTCTTGCTTGATTTTCAAATCCGAGCTTTCCCTGAAGAGATAGCCCAAGGGGTCGGCAAACTTAAACACTCAAAGAGCCATTTGGACCCGTTTCCCTGAAAAAAATACACCGGGAGCCACAATACCTGGGTGGGCGTGGCCAACTCAACATCATTCACTCACACCTAGTCACATGACCCCCCCTAGCCACGCCTACCCAGCCGGTCATTAGGGCAGAGAACTACAAAATACTTTTTTCTCTCTCTGTCTCTCTCCCCTCCTCTCCTCCTCTCCTCTCAATGTCTCTTCCCCCTCTGTCTTATTATCTCTCTCACCCTCCCTCTCTATCTCCCCCCTCTTTCTGTATCTCTCTCCTCTCTCCCCCTCTCTGCCTCTCTCTATGGCACTCTCCCCCTTTCCCTCTCTATCTCCTCCCTCTCTCTGTATCTCTCTCCCCCTCTTTGTATCTCTGTGTCTCTATGTCTCTCCCCCCTCTCTCTGTATCTCTCTCCCCCTTTCCCTCTCTATCTCCTCCCTCTCTCTGTATCTCTCTCCCCCTCTTTGTATCTCTGTGTCTCTATGTCTCTCCCCCCTCTCTCTGTATCTCTCTCCCCCTCTCCCTCCCTCTCTCTCTTTCTCTCTTGTCTCTCCTCTCTCCCCCCCCTCTCTCTGTATCTCTATCTCTATCTCTATCTTTCTCTCCCCCTCTCCCCCTCTCTCTGTATCTCTGTCTCTCTCTCCCTCTGACAGATAACATTACAAACATTGATCTTTCTTGGGCATGCAGTTCCTATATGAAATGCGTCACAAAGCAGTTTTGATGTGTGTTTTGCTTATTCAGTAATATTGTAATATACTAAAACCGGTGTTTCAATTTGGCAAGTCTGCAGTTAATGAAACAAATATCCAAACAATAAGTTTTAAACCATTGTTTTAAATGGTGTTTAAAATAAATACAGTGATTAAGATGCATCTTTCTCTCTTTTCTGAGCGGTCCTTGGTGCTCTCTATAATTTGTTTTCTTGCAGACGTTTAATTATCCAACTAGGTAACAGCATCAGTGTGACCTCATTTTAATCAGGCCAGCTGTGATTTGGCCTTGCAGGCTATTTGATCTCAGTCACTGGACTGTCAGCAGAGGTTTCTCTGCAAAATTCAATTTGCAAGCGAAATTGTGGGCATTTCATTATGCTCCTCACTGTTGTCCCTTAGCGGCCCAGTTCTAGACAGGTTGCCCTCACCCTGTGAGCCGCCTCCCAGTATAGATTTAAAATCAAGCCTTGCCTTGTTTCTGACAAACGTTGATGGAGTGGGCTCAGATGTAGCATAAAGCTATCAGGGCGAGAGCTAATCAGAGAATCATCAGAATGAAGCAAAATCCTCCACTTTTTCCTGGCAGTAGACCTCCTGATCTCTAGCAAGTGCCACTTTTGAACAAGCAGAAAATCTTCCAAATGAATTGGAAGATATCTGGCTGCAGATGGATCCAAAGGATCAAAACCATCAGCAATTCCCAAAGTTCCTTCCTTCCTTCCTTCACTCCTTCACTCCCTCCCTCCTCTTTTCAACTGAAGAAGCTTCTTGGATGAAAGTGAAACATTTTCAAAGAAAACCCAAGAAAGTCCTGTTGCCTTTTGGAAAAGCACTTTTGGGACAACCATAACCTGGATGACTGAAAATCTCCATAGATATTAGAGATTCCCTTTTCAACGCAATGCAGTGTAGCCCCGAAACTAAAACTCTCCTGCAGCTTATTAAAAGATGAGGTTTGGACTCAGGAAATGGGAATCACTTTGATGCAAACTTCATGCATGCTCCCCCACGCCCCTTGCTTTATTTCATCTTTTCTTTGCGAGTGGTGCCTTTTTCACAAGCAGAGCGAACACTGAGCGTGGAGCAAGCCTCCCAGTCCCGAACTAAGCTTGGACTATGTTTCCCAGCATGCAAAGCAGCGTGCCTGCGCTTTTTGCTCCTGTGGGCGTTATGAGCGGAGGGAGGGAATGTTAGCCTCTTTTGCTTCTTGTCCTGGTACTTTGGAGAATAGGTTGCCTCCCTCTTCTTTGTAGCAACCCCTGAGATATTGGAATACTGAGATATTGGAATTCGCACTCGCTCCTGTGGACCAAGGCCAGGTCAAAAAATTTGCGGGGGGGAATGTGCAAAGAGACAGAGGACAAAGTCACCCCCAAAAGACTTCTTAGTGTCTCTTCGCTTGCGCAGAAGGCGGCGGCCGTGGACGTATAAAGAGACATGATCGGCTGTCTGTGCGCTCTCTGGAGCCAGCAAGAAAGAGAAATGTTCCATGCACAGATTTCAGTACGAAATGTTTCAAATGAAGACATGGGTGTGTTTATTTTCAAAGAGAATATCTATCTATCTATCTATCTATCATCTATCTATCTATCTATCTATCTATCTATCTATCTATCTATCTATCTATCTATCTATCTATCTATCTATCTATCTACTCTTTCTCCCCCCCTCCCCCCCTCCCACTCTTATCTCTCCCTCTCATCTCTTCCTTTCCATCTCTTTATCTCTCTATCTCTCCATCCATAGCTATCTAGCTATCCGGCCGGGCTTCTTCTCTGCTTTAAGTGGCTTTGCGTGGGAAGGAGGGGGGCTCTGCTTGGCTTTCCCCCTCTCCTCTGGTGCAGTTGGGGTGGGGGTGTGAGGCGCGCACACGATGCGGGCTGGGGGGAGGCGGAATCTGCCTGCCACAAGGAAAATCCTGGCGTGCAAGGGCAGGCGGAAGCAGGGGGTTCTGTCAACACCAGCCGCTGCTGCCCCTCCTCAATGCTTCTGGTGTGCGAGGCTGCTCCGGACGGGGAGATGATTCCTTTCTTGCAGGGGAGGCGTTCAGACTCTTGGCTTAACCCCCGCCTCCCCAGCTAGAGTAAGCGATCGAATCATCAAATCCTTGTGAGACGGGAAGATGAGCCCCGTAGCTTGTTCTACAGCCCCCACCCCCCAGCGGGTGCCCTCCTTCTCCCCTTCAAAGGCTAGAGATGGGCGGGCGGGGGTTTTGGAGTGGCGTGGAGCGTTCCGGATGCCGGAAGACACGACATTTGACATCCTGCCCTCTAGTCCTCTTGGAAACTAGGAAGAGCCCCTGGGCTAGGCAAGGGAAGGGAGAGCGAGGGGCGGGGCAGTCAGTGATGGGACAGGGAGCCGTGGCAGAGGGCCCAAAGAGCCACTTGTGGCTCGCGAGCCGCAATTTCCAACCCCTGAGTTAGCCCAAGGGGTATCTCAGAATTTGCCTTAGGACACAATTCAGCCCGAAAACTTCACTTTTGACACAGAGCTCAGAAATGGAAAAGAAACACATATTCATGTTCCCCATAGTCTGGAAAGCCAAAATCTCACACCATTTTCAGATCACAATTTTCAGGGAAACCTCGGATTTGAAAATGGTTTGTGAATTCGTCTTTCCAGACCCTGGGGAACATAAATATGTGTTTCTTTTACATTTCTTAGCTCTGTCAAAAGTGAGGTTTTTGGGCAGAATTGAGTCCTAAGGTAAATTCTTTGATACAGCTTGGGCTAACTTCTCAGGGAAAGCTCGGATCTGAAAATGGTGTGAGATATTGGCTCTCCAGACCACGGGGAACATGAATATTAATTTTCTTTGATACAACTTAGGCTAATTCAGCAGCGAAAACTCGGATCTGAATATGTTGTGAGATTTTGGCTCTCCACACCCTAGTGAACATGAATATGTGTTTTTTGTTCATTTCTGAGCTCTGTGTCAAAAGTGAACTTTTCGGGCTGAATTGAGTCCTAAGGCAAATTCTTTTTTTTTTATTCAAAAAGTTTTATTAGTACAAAGTACAAACATTTTCTCTTTTTCTCCCCCCCTTCCCCCCTCCCCCTCCTCCCCCCCCCTCGCACCCCCCACCCCCCCGACTTCACAGAGAAAGAACAGGGCATTATATTCAATAAAATAAATTTCAATTAAACTAACAAATTCTTAATTTCCACATCACTCTAGATCTTTAACTCCTTGTTGCACAAAATCTTTTAAGTATAATCTAAAAATCAAGCATCTTATTAATCAAACATCATTACAATATTTCAGGCTGATAAATTGCTCCACTAATTATCTTTCCTTTATATAGAATTTATATAATCTTTAAAATATAATAATAAAAGAAAAAGAAAAAAAAAGAAAAAAAAGAAGAGATCTATTTGATTCAGTTACCACTATCAACTTCATTTCCTCAGTGTTAAGTAAAAACTTCCTTCTTCCAGCAATACCTCTTCAGTATACATAATAATTTAAGATATTCTGGCAAATTGTTAATTCCGATATTTCTGTATTTCTTTAACCCCTTATAACTCAGAAATTTTAAACATCATCTAGGAATCAAACACATTATTAATAACCTAACATTACAATATATCAAATTACTAATTTCACAGTAATTCTAAATCTTTACTTGCTTTAAGATATAATAATAGAAAGAAGAAGGAGGAAAAACAAGAAAGAAAGAAAAAACACAACTATCAAGATCATTTCCTCAATAGTCTTCATACTGCAAAATATCAATTTTCATTCATCTCTCCATCTGTCCTATAACTTCCCAAATTCTAATCATTCCTTCTTCTTGGTCAGATTTTAGATCTGGTTCTTGCAGCCTTTTGTATCTTAGCAGTTTTTTGATTTGTCAGCTCTGCTATTGTCTGACTCTGATCTTCTGTCTCCTCTTCCACATTATGAACCTCTCTCTGGCTCTGTAAATCACCTTGAATCATCAAAGGTCTTTCCGTTTGCACATTTATCGATGACTCTTCTCTCATCTCCTCTGTTGCTTTCATGCTTCTTCCTTCTGGAATTTTGAATATATTTAAATATATATTTAAAACTTTAACATAAAAACCAGTAGCTTTCATTATCGTGTTGAGCCGGTATCTCTTTTCAAAATATCTCACCACTATCCTTGTTGGGGCATCCCATTTGTACTGTAGGTTCTGTTTTTTAAGTTCTTCCACCAAAAAAGTATAATCTTTTCTGGCTCTGAGCATTTTAGGAGGAATTTCTTTCAGTGCCATTACTTCCTGTCCATTTACCTGAAGCTTATTCTTGAAGGTCGCCTGTAGAATTTTATTACGTAATGCCCTTGTAGTAAAATATATTACAATGTTCCTTGGCAGATGTTTTTGTTTAGCAATCCAGGAGTTGACAAGGTATATCTTATCAATTTGCATGACCAGTTCTTCTTCAGCCATTCCTAGCACATGCACCAGAGCCTCCACCACCCTCCCTTTCAAATCTTCATATTTTTTTTCTTTTAAGCCTCTTAGTCTTATAGCAAATTCCATGTTTCTAAATTGAGTCATTAACACCTCTGTTTCAAAATTTTCAATATTGTTTTGAGTTTTTTCTATATTTTCCCCCAAGGTTATCACAGACTGTTTAATTACTTCCACGTCTTTCTCCAAGATTTCCATATTTCCTGCTAATCCTTCAACTGCAAATATCATATCCTTCCTCAGTTGCTCATTTCTAGTGTCCATCTCCTCTAGGACAGCCTTCATTTTTTCATTAATTTCATTAATTTTTGAATTAAATTCCATAACCAGTTCATTCTTCATAACTTTTAAAGTATCGAATAAGTTTTCAGGTGTTAAAGCCTGTGGGGGTGTTGAATAAGAAGTAAGTAAATTGCATTTTGAGGTATAAACAGAGGGATGCTCAAGTCTATTATTAAGAACAGTCTTTCCAGGTTTAAAAGGCATTTAAGATTTTAGATTAGACTTTTAGTTTTAGTTCAAAATCAGAGAGAGAAAAGAGTTCATCAAAGTCCAGCGTTTTCAAAAGTATACAAAATTAAAATCCATAATTAAAAAGATTCTTTCCAGGTGCTGAAGCCATTTAGATTTTAAAGTTTAAAGTATTATTTTAATCCAAAGTCAGAGAGAAGAATTTTTTTTCTCAGAATCAGAGGTTTCCATGAAGAGGGCTGCTAATGAAACGAAACTTAATAACTTTCACTTCCACGCCCTAAAAATTCTTCAATTGCCATTTTGTTGCTTGTTTGCTCAGCTACTTTGTAACTTCCCGAAGTGAAAGTCAGCAATAGAGTTAAAAATTAGGATACTTGCCATTCTGGTCTCCTGCCTTTCTCTGTCTGCTGTCTGCAATGCATCAAACTATTGTAAATCCCATCTTGCGAGCAGCGGTGGTCGCGGCATCTTGCTCCGCATATAGCGGAGGTGTCCGAGGTCCTGGAGCGAGTGACAGGCTACCTGGGGAGCCCTCACCCTTCGCGCCCAGATTGTCTCCTGGGGCACTAGGGGGGCTCTACCCCACCTGTCGAGCTCTCACCTCTCCCCTAATCCCAGGGAGAAGATTTTCAAGCTGCCAGACAGCTGATCTGGTGGCTTTTACAGGACTCTGGAACAGGCGCCCGACGAGTCCTAAGGCAAATTCTGAGATACCCCTTGGGCTAACTCATCAGGGAAAGCTCGGATCTGAAAATGGTGTGAGATATTGGCTTTCCAGACCCTTGGGAACATGAATATGAATTCTGAGCTCTCTGTCAAAAGTGAAGTTTTCTAGTTGAATTAAGTCCTAAGGTAAATTCTTTGATTCAGATTGGGTTTACTCCTCAGTGAAAGCTCGAATCTGAAAATGGTGTGAGATTTTGGCTTTCCACACCCTATTGAACAGGAATATGTGTTTCTTTTCGATTTCTGAGCTCTGTGTCAAAAGGGAAGGTATCTGGCTGAATTGAGTCCTAAGGCAAATTCTATGATACGGCTTGGGCTAACTCATCAGGGAAAGCTCAGATGTGAAAATGGTGTGAGATTTTGGCTTTCCAGACTATGGGGAACATGAATATGTGTTTCTTTTTCATTTCTGAGCTCTCTGTCAAAGGTGAAGTGTTTTGGCTGAATTGAGTCCTAAGTAAATTCTGAGATACTCCTTGGGATAACTCATCAGGGAAAGCTCAGATCTGAAAATGGTGTGAGAATTTGGCTTTCCAGACCCTGGGGGACATGAATATCTGTTTCTTTTCCATTTATGAGCTGTTTCAAAAGTGAAGTTTTCAGGCTGAATTGAGTCCTGGCAAATTCTGTGATACTGATTGGGCTAACTGATCAGGGAAAGCTCGAATCTGAAAATGGTGTGAGATATTGGCTTTCCAGACCCTGGGGAACATGAATATGTGTTTCTTTTCCATTTCTGAGCTCTTTGTCAAAAGTGAGGTTTTCGGGCTGAATTGAGTCTTAAGGTAAATTCTTTGATACAGTTTGGGCTGATACAGTGAGCTGAAGTGGTGCAGTGGTTAAATGCAGCCATTGCAGGCTGACTGCTAGTTCAACAGTTCAGCTGTTCAAATCTCACTAGGCTCAAGGTTGACTCAGCCTTCCATCCTTCCGAGGTCGGTAAAATGAGGACCCAGATTGTTGGGGGCAATATGCTGAACTCTGTAAACCGCTTAGAGAGGGCTGTAAAGCACTATGAAGCGGTATATAAGAAAAGTGCTATTGCTATTGCTATTGGGCTAACATCAGGGAAAGATCGGATCTGAAAATGGTGTGAGAATTTGGCTTTGCAGACTCTGGGGGACACAAATATGTGTTCCTTTTTCATTTCTGAGCTCTCTGTCAAAAGTGAAGTTTTCTGGCTGAATTAAGTCCTAAGGTAAATTCTGAGATACCCCTTGGGCTAACTCATCAGGGAAAGCTCGGATCTGAAAATGGTGTGAGATATTGGCTTTCCAGACCTGGGGAACATGCATATGTGTTTCTTTTCCATTTCTGAGCTCTCTGTCAAAAGTGAAGTTTTCTGGCTGAATAAAGTCCTAAGGTAAATTCTTTGATTCAGATTGGGCTAACTCCTCAGTGAAAGCTCAGATCTGAAAGTGGTGTGAGATTTTGGTTTTCCAGACCATATTGAACTAAGCAAATTCAGAGATATGCCATGGGCCAAATCCTCAGTGAAAGCTCGGATCTGAAAATGGTGTGAAATTTTGGCTTTCCACACCCTGGGGAACATGAATATGTGTTTCTTTTTCATTTCTGAGCTCTGTGTCAACAGCGAGGTTTTCGGGCTGAATTGGCCTAAATTCTCAGATACACCTTGGGCTAACTCATCAGGGAAAGATCGTATCTAAAAATGGTGTGAGAATTTGGCTTTCCAGACCCTGGGGGACATAAATATGTGTTCCTTTTTCATTTCTGAGCTCTGTGTCAAAAGTGAAGTTTTTTGGCTGAATTGAGTCCTAAGGAAATTCAGAGATACGCCATGGGCTAACTCCTCAGTGAAAGCTCTGATCTGAAAATGGTGTGAGATATTGGCTCTCCAGACCCCATTGAACAGGAATATGTGTTTTTTTTCATTACAGTATGAGCTCTGTGTCAAAGGTGAAGTTTTTTGGCTGAATTGAGTCCTAAGGTAAATTCAGAGATACTCCTTGGGATAACTCATCAGGGAAAGCTCGGATCTGAAAATGGTGTGAGAATTCGGCTTTCCAGACCCTGGGGGACATAAATATGTGTTCCGTTTCCATTTCTGAGCTCTCTGTCAAAAGTGAAGTTTTCTGGCTGAATTAAGTCCTAAGGTAAATTCTGAGATACCCCTTGGGCTAACTCATCAGGGAAAGCTCGGATCTGAAAATGGTGTGAGATATTGGCTTTCCAGACCTGGGGAACATGCATATGTGTTTCTTTTCCATTTCTGAGCTCTCTGTCAAAAGTGAAGTTTTCTGGCTGAATTAAGTCCTAAGGCAAATTCTGAGATACCCCTTGGGCTAACTCATCAGGGAAAGCTCGGATCTAAAAATGGTGTGAGATATTGGCTTTCCAGACCTGGGGAACATGCATATGTGTTTCTTTTCCATTTCTGAGCTCTCTGTCAAAAGTGAAGTTTTCTGGCTGAATAAAGTCCTAAGGTAAATTCTTTGATTCAGATTGGGCTAGCTCCTCAGTGAAAGCTCAGATCTGAAAGTGGTGTGAGATTTTGGTTTTCCAGATCATATTGAACTAAGCAAATTCAGAGATATGCCATGGGCCAAATCCTCAGTGAAAGCTCGGATCTGAAAATGGTGTGAAATTTTGGCTTTCCACACCCTGGGGAACATGAATATGTGTTTCTTTTTCATTTCTGAGCTCTGTGTCAACAGCGAGGTTTTCGGGCTGAATTGGCCTAAATTCTCAGATACACCTTGGGCTAACTTATCAGGGAAAGATCGGATCTGAAAATGGTGTGAGAATTTGGCTTTGCAGACTCTGGGGGACACAAATATGTGTTCCTTTTTCATTTCTGAGCTCTCTGTCAAAAGTGAAGTTTTCTGGCTGAATTAAGTCCTAAGGTAAATTCTGAGATACCCCTTGGGCTAACTCATCAGGGAAAGCTCGGATCTGAAAATGGTGTGAGATATTGGCTTTCCAGACCCTGGGGAACATGAATATGTGTTTCTTTTCCATTTCTGAGCTCTTTGTCAAAAGTGAGGTTTTCGGGCTGAATTGAGTCTTAAGGTAAATTCTTTGATACAGTTTGGGCTGATACAGTGAGCTGAAGTGGTGCAGTGGTTAAATGCAGCCATTGCAGGCTGACTGCTAGTTCAACAGTTCAGCTGTTCAAATCTCACTAGGCTCAAGGTTGACTCAGCCTTCCATCCTTCCGAGGTCGGTAAAATGAGGACCCAGATTGTTGGGGGCAATATGCTGAACTCTGTAAACCGCTTAGAGAGGGCTGTAAAGCACTATGAAGCGGTATATAAGAAAAGTGCTATTGCTATTGCTATTGGGCTAACATCAGGGAAAGATCGGATCTGAAAATGGTGTGAGAATTTGGCTTTGCAGACTCTGGGGGACACAAATATGTGTTCCTTTTTCATTTCTGAGCTCTCTGTCAAAAGTGAAGTTTTCTGGCTGAATTAAGTCCTAAGGTAAATTCTGAGATACCCCTTGGGCTAACTCATCAGGGAAAGCTCGGATCTGAAAATGGTGTGAGATATTGGCTTTCCAGACCTGGGGAACATGAATATGTGTTTCTTTTTCATTTCTGAGCTCTGTGTCAACAGCGAGGTTTTCGGGCTGAATTGGCCTAAATTCTCAGATACACCTTGGGCTAACTCATCAGGGAAAGATCGTATCTAAAAATGGTGTGAGAATTTGGCTTTCCAGACCCTGGGGGACATAAATATGTGTTCCTTTTTCATTTCTGAGCTCTGTGTCAAAAGTGAAGTTTTTTGGCTGAATTGAGTCCTAAGGAAATTCAGAGATACGCCATGGGCTAACTCCTCAGTGAAAGCTCTGATCTGAAAATGGTGTGAGATATTGGCTCTCCAGACCCCATTGAACAGGAATATGTGTTTTTTTTCATTACAGTATGAGCTCTGTGTCAAAGGTGAAGTTTTTTGGCTGAATTGAGTCCTAAGGTAAATTCAGAGATACTCCTTGGGATAACTCATCAGGGAAAGCTCGGATCTGAAAATGGTGTGAGAATTCGGCTTTCCAGACCCTGGGGGACATAAATATGTGTTCCGTTTCCATTTCTGAGCTCTCTGTCAAAAGTGAAGTTTTCTGGCTGAATTAAGTCCTAAGGTAAATTCTGAGATACCCCTTGGGCTAACTCATCAGGGAAAGCTCGGATCTGAAAATGGTGTGAGATATTGGCTTTCCAGACCTGGGGAACATGCATATGTGTTTCTTTTCCATTTCTGAGCTCTCTGTCAAAAGTGAAGTTTTCTGGCTGAATTAAGTCCTAAGGCAAATTCTGAGATACCCCTTGGGCTAACTCATCAGGGAAAGCTCGGATCTAAAAATGGTGTGAGATATTGGCTTTCCAGACCTGGGGAACATGCATATGTGTTTCTTTTCCATTTCTGAGCTCTCTGTCAAAAGTGAAGTTTTCTGGCTGAATAAAGTCCTAAGGTAAATTCTTTGATTCAGATTGGGCTAGCTCCTCAGTGAAAGCTCAGATCTGAAAGTGGTGTGAGATTTTGGTTTTCCAGATCATATTGAACTAAGCAAATTCAGAGATATGCCATGGGCCAAATCCTCAGTGAAAGCTCGGATCTGAAAATGGTGTGAAATTTTGGCTTTCCACACCCTGGGGAACATGAATATGTGTTTCTTTTTCATTTCTGAGCTCTGTGTCAACAGCGAGGTTTTCGGGCTGAATTGGCCTAAATTCTCAGATACACCTTGGGCTAACTTATCAGGGAAAGATCGGATCTGAAAATGGTGTGAGAATTTGGCTTTGCAGACTCTGGGGGACACAAATATGTGTTCCTTTTTCATTTCTGAGCTCTCTGTCAAAAGTGAAGTTTTCTGGCTGAATTAAGTCCTAAGGTAAATTCTGAGATACCCCTTGGGCTAACTCATCAGGGAAAGCTCGGATCTGAAAATGGTGTGAGATATTGGCTTTCCAGACCCTGGGGAACATGAATATGTGTTTCTTTTCCATTTCTGAGCTCTTTGTCAAAAGTGAGGTTTTCGGGCTGAATTGAGTCTTAAGGTAAATTCTTTGATACAGTTTGGGCTGATACAGTGAGCTGAAGTGGTGCAGTGGTTAAATGCAGCCATTGCAGGCTGACTGCTAGTTCAACAGCTCAGCTGTTCAAATCTCACTAGGCTCAAGGTTGACTCAGCCTTCCATCCTTCCGAGGTCGGTAAAATGAGGACCCAGATTGTTGGGGGCAATATGCTGAACTCTGTAAACCGCTTAGAGAGGGCTGTAAAGCACTATGAAGCGGTATATAAGAAAAGTGCTATTGCTATTGCTATTGGGCTAACATCAGGGAAAGATCGTATCTAAAAATGGTGTGAGAATTTGGCTTTCCAGACCCTGGGGGACATAAATATGTGTTCCTTTTTCATTTCTGAGCTCTGTGTCAAAAGTGAAGTTTTTTGGCTGAATTGAGTCCTAAGGAAATTCAGAGATACGCCATGGGCTAACTCCTCAGTGAAAGCTCTGATCTGAAAATGGTGTGAGATATTGGCTCTCCAGACCCCATTGAACAGGAATATGTGTTTTTTTTTCATTACAGTATGAGCTCTGTGTCAAAGGTGAAGTTTTTTGGCTGAATTGAGTCCTAAGGTAAATTCAGAGATACTCCTTGGGATAACTCATCAGGGAAAGCTCGGATCTGAAAATGGTGTGAGAATTCGACTTTCCAGACCCTGGGGGACATAAATATGTGTTCCATTTCCATTTCTGAGCTCTCTGTCAAAAGTGTGGTTTTCGGGCTGAATTGAGTCCTAAGATAAATTCTTTTTTTTAATTCAAAAAGTTCTATTAGTACAAAGTACAAACATTTTTCTCTTTTCTCCCCCCCTTCCCCCCAAACCCCTCCCCCTCCCCCCATTCACCAACGCACACCCCCGACTTCCCAGAAAAAACACAGGGTATAGTATACAATAAGCATAGTATTAGAATATACTAACAAATTGTTAATTTCAAAATTTCTCTAGTTCTTTAACTCCTAATTACTCAAAACTTTTGAAACATAATCTAAAAATTATGTGTATAACATTGGTAAGCTAACATTCCAATATATAAAGTTGTAACTATATATCTTTCATTTAAATAGTCCTTAAAGTATAATATGATAATACAGAAAAAGAAAAGGGAAATTTTCTTCACCATCCAGCCAGATGCGCAACCGTCGACATCAATTCCTCAATAATAAATGATCCTTCTTTCAGCACTAAACCTCCGTGGTGGCATGCCATACCTGGCATTTAGAGTCATCTTGCTTAATTACAGTACAGTCCATAATTTTCTTTTCTTTTCTTTTCTTTTCTTTTTCCTTAATGTAACCATCATATGCAAAAATACATAACATCTTCATATCACCCACATTTAGATTATAAATTTGATCTTTCCCCAAAATTACCATCCTTATAATTTCTCCAGTATTTTAACCCAATTTTCATACAATCCTTAAACTCATTTTCTCAAAATAATTCCATTAGTACTTTATACAACCTTTCTATATGCATTTAACTATTATCTTTTATTTCTATTATCAAATTGTCCTCTTAGTGCTAGATGCAATTTTAAGTCTTGTCTCCATCTGGTCTACGATTATCCATACTAAAACCAAATTCTAGTTATTCCTTCTTCTCATTCGACCTTTAAATCCAGCTCTTCCACCCGCTTGTACTTTGATAATTTCATGAGTTGTCAACTTGATTTTTTGTTGTGTTGATTCATCCTTAAATATAGCTGCTTCTCTGGTCTGACTCTGATCCTTTATTTCTCCTTGTATCACAGGTAAATCCAAATTGCAAATATCACTCTGGTTCTGTAAATCCCCCATTCTTCTTCCTTCTGGTATTTTAGATATCTTGGCCTCTAGCATTTTTTCATAAAAATCTCTTGCTTTCCTTATCGTATTGAGCCGATATCTCTTTCCCAAGTATATTAATGATAAACCAACTGGGGCTTCCCATTTGTACTGTATTTGCTGTTTTTTTATTTCTTCCACTAAAAAGGCATAATCCTTTCTTGCTCTCAACATTCTGGGGGGAATTTCTTTCATTGTCATCACCTCATATCCATTTATCTGGAGCTTATTCTTGAAAGTCGCCTGTAGGATTTTATTGCGTAATGTCCTTGTAGAAAAATATATTACTATATCTCGTGGCAAACATTTCTGTTTAGCCACCCAGGAATTGGCCCGATATATCTTGTCAATCTGCATATCCAGTTCCTCTTTTGACACCCCCAGCATTTGCACAAATGCCTCCACCATCATTGGTTTTAGGTTTTCTTGTCTGTTCTCCTGTACTCCTCTTATTCTTAAAGCAAACTCCATATTTCTATATTGGATCATTAATCTCAGTTTCATACCTTTCCATTCTATTTTGAACCTCTTCTATGTTGTCACTCAAAGTTGTCACAAATTGCTTAACTTCTGCCACCTCCTCTTCCAAAATTTCCACATTTCCTACCAGTGCTTTAAATGCCATATATGTATCTTCCCTTAATTGTTTGTTCCTAATTACAATCACTTCTGAAACAGCCTGCATTTTTTCATTAAGATCATTAATTTTTGAAGTAAACTCCATAATCAATACATCTTTCCTGGCTTTTAAAATTTCTTGTAATTTTTCAAGCGTTAAAGTCTGTTGGGGTGTTGAATAAACATTAGATTGCATACTTGAAATATAAGCAGGAGGACCATAAAATCCTTTGTTAGAAACAGTCTTTCCAGATTTTAGAGCCATTTAGAATTTAAGGATTAAACTTTGTGTTTTCCTCTGAAGTCAGAAAGAAAAGAAAAAGTTCATCAAAGTCAGATGTTTTCATACAAGGGGCTGCTAGCAAAACAAAGCATTCTTTTAAGTTTCACTTTCACGCCCTCTGAAACTTCAATCGCCATTTTGCAGCTCATTAGCTCATTTGGTTTGTCACTTCCAAAGTGTGAATTGGAGTTAAGTTTGAATACTTGCTGACTGTGTCTCCTGGCTTTTTCTGTCTGCTCTCTGCTGTAAATCCTGAAGTTAAAATCTCATGTTGGAAGCAGAAATTGGTTGCGGCATCTTGCTCCGCAAAGGCAGAGGCGTCCCGGGTCCCGGAGCAGATGACAGGCTACCTGGGGAGCCCTCACCCTTCGCGCCCCAGATTTCCTCCTGGGGCACTAGGGGGGCTCTACCCTCACCTATCTGGCTCTGATTTCTCCCCTAAGCCTGGGGAGGAGATTTTCAAGCCGCCAGACAGCTGTTCTGGCGGCTTTACAGAGCCCGGGATTAGGCACTCAACATGGAGCGTCCTCGATGCAGCGGAGCCAACCGGAAGTCCTAAGGTAAATTCTTTGATACAGCTTGGGCTAAATTCTCAGGGAAAGCTCGGATCTGAAAATGGTGTGAGATATTGGCTCTCCAGAACCTATTGAACAGGAATATGTGTTTCTTTTCGATTTCTTTTTTTTTTCAATTTCTTTTTATTTTCTTTTAACATTCTTCACATAAACATCAATACATATACCATAATATATTAACAAAAATTTAACCTAATTTTTTTTGTACATCCAATAACATTACTAAATTGCCTATCTATCCTACATATCAAATCCAATCACTCCCTTCCCTCTATCCTTCTCCCCTCCTCTACTTTCTTCCTCCTTCTCTCCTCTCTCCTACTACACCTTCTTCCTTCTTTTCTCCCCCCTACTACTTCCTCTTCCTCCTCCTCCTCCTTTCTTGAGTGTGTTTATTTTTAATCTGTTTTAACAGAGAGACAGCCAATACATCTCCTCAACTTACATTTTAAATTGTTGTTTCGAATCTATCCTGTGTTAAAAATCTATTTCAAATTAATTATTTCTATGTATATTTTTATATTACTATATTGCTACTTCCTTATCCATATACATTTTGTTATCTGGGTTATTTATCTATGTTCATTTTCTTATCTTTTATACACAATAATTGTTCTATCTTAACTTTCAACTATATTCATTCTCCAACCAACTGTAAAATTTCATCCAAACATTATAATGAGGACCCAGATTGATGGGGGCAATGTAAATATATACATTGCTTACTGGTGTAAACTGCTTAGAGAGTGCTTGCACTGTGAGGCGGTATATAAATCTCACAAATAAATAAATAAAATAATATTCTGAATCTTCTTTGTCTTTAATTTTCATTGTTACTCTGTTCATCTCAGCAGAATCCATACTTTTCTTAATTAATTCCTCTTCATATGGAACCTTAGTTCCTTTCCATTTTTGTGCAAAGGTAATTCTAGTTGCTGTCAATACATGTGTAATCAAATTGGTATCTTCTTTAGTAAGTTTATTCGGTATAATCCCCAGCAAAAAAGTCTCAGGTCTCAGCTCTATATTTTGTTTCACCATTTTTTCTAGCCAGTTCTTAACTCGGGTCCAATAAGATTTTGCCTCTATACAAGTCCACCACATGTGATAATAGGAACCTGGTATTTGTTGGCACTTCCAACATTTCATAGACATATCCTTAAACATTTTAGCTAGTCTTTCCGGTGAAAAGTGCCATCTATAAAACATTTTATACATATTTTCTTTATATGTTGTTGCCATGGTCAATTTATAGTTCCTTTCCCAAAGTTGGTTCCAATTTTCAAGCTCTATTGTATATCCAAAGTTCTGAGCCCATTTTATCATTGTCTCTTTAACTTGTTCAAACTCTAAATCCATGTAAAGTAAATAATTATATATTTTCTTAATTAGTTTTTCATCTGATCCTGTAAGTATTGCATCTAATTCTGTGTTCTTTAACATGATACCTTCCATTTTTTAATCTTTTTCATATCTTGTCTGAATTTGCGATCTCATAAACCAATCCATTTTAATTCCTCTAATTCTTATATCGATTTCAATTTCCCTTCATCTGTCAAAATGTCTTTATATCTTGGTATTTTTTGCCAGTTCACTCTGCTTGGATGAATTAATGCTTCTATTGTCGATATCCAATTTGGTACACTCATATAATGTTTAGCTTTTATTTTTTCCCAAACTAAATATAAAGAGTTTCTTATGTAGTATCTTTGGAAATAGCTATGTATTTTATTTCTTCCATACCATATAATTGTGTGCCATCCAATATCATATCATGTCCTTCTAATATTAGCAATCTCCAATTTCTTAGTAAAATCCATTCTCTCATCCATGTTAATGTCGCTGCCTGATAGTAAAGTTCCCAATTCGGAAGTCCAGAACCACCTCGAGTCCTAGCATCTTGCAGCATTTTTAAATTTATTATTGATCTTTTCCTCTGCCAAATAAATTTCAAAATCAATGTATTTATTTCCCTGAAATATATTTTCTCTATTTTTATTGGAATTGTTGAGAACAAAAATAGTAAATGAGGTAATATATTCATCTTGATCAATGCAATTCTGCCCATGAGTGATAATTGAAGATTTTTCCATTTATCCAAATCCAATTCAATTTGTTTTTTTAGTTTTATATAGTTGTCTTCTTTAATAGTTAAACATCTTGCAGATAGTAGGATCCCCAAATATCTAACTTTCTTTACAATTTGTATCTTTAAAATTTCAAACAGTTTCTTTTTTTGTTTTTCTGTCATATTTTTAACTAAAAGTTTTGTTTTATCTTTGTTGATTTTTAGTCCAGCCACCTCTCCATATCGTTCTATTTGATGTAATAATTTTGGACCTGTTTCTAGTGGCTCTTCCAATATAAACACCAGATCATCAGCAAAAGCTTGTAATTTATATTCTTCATTTTTGATCTTTAATCCTTTTATGTCTTTATCTTGTCTTACAAGTCTGGCTAGAACTTCCAAGCTTAATGTAAACAATAATGGTGATAGAGGGCAACCTTGTCTGGTTCCTTTCATTATATCGACCTTCTGTGTCATTTCGCCATTTAATATTATTTTAGCAGATTACTTAGTATATATTGATTTGATTACCCCTATAAATTTTTGTCCAAAGCCCATAATTTGTAGTTGTTTTATCATAAATTGCCAATTCACATTATCAAAAGCTTTCTGTGCATCTAGAAACATTAAGGCTACTTGTTTCCCGGGATGTTGCTCATAAATTCTAAGACATTTAAACTCATGCGCATGATTTGTCTTTTTGGTAAAAAACCATTTTGATCAGGATGAATAAAGTCATTTAAACATTTCTTAAATCTATTCGCTATTATCGAAGCAAATATCTTGTAATCCACATTTAACAACGATATCGGCCTATAGTTTTTTATTTTTTGCAAATCAGTTTCTTCTTTTGGAATTTTATTTTCCATTATTAATTCATTATATACTTCTAACATTACAATTCCAAACATTTTCTCAAAAATTTTGTAAGTTTCTGCCAGTATTCCATCTGGACCTAGAGCTTTGCCATTTTTCTTTTTTTTTAATTGCCACTGACAATTCCGACATTGTGATTTTTCCCTCTAATAAATGTTTGTATTTTTCTGATATTTTTGGTAGGTCCATTTCTTCCAAATATTGATCTATTTTTCTACTTTCTATTTTCTCTTGTTTATATAGTTCTTTATAATATGTCCATGCAATCTTTTTTTTCTCCATCACTATATCTAATGTTTCCATCCATATCTTCCAATTGTTTTATCCATTTTTTTTCTTTCTCTTTTTTTATCCTGTATGCTAACCATCTCCCTGGTTTATTAGCATGTTCAAAAAAATTTTGTTTAGCACTTTGTTTTTCTTACAATATCTTCATTCTCAATCATGTTTAATTTGTGTTTTCCCAAGTCCATCATTATCTTTTTTTTAATTGAAAAAGTTTTATGCATACAGAGTACAAACATTTTTTTATTATTTTCTCCCCCCTCCCCCCATCCCTCCCCCCCAACTCCCCCTCCCCCCTCCCTAGACTTCCCAGAACATACACAGGGTATAATATAGTTTACACAAATATAAAACTAATATATACTAACAAATTATTAACTTCCAAATATCATAAAACCTTAAGTCCTTATATGTAAATTAAACAAAAGATTGAATTGAAATATATCCTTCACAGTCTATTTTGATCTTCTTAATCTAATACTTGATTCAATTATGATCCGTCCATCTTCTCCATTATCAAATATATCATTTACATAGCCTTTAAAATGTTCTAAAATTTCCACTTCCAATTTTGTACCACCAACAACCTAGCCACAATTGTTAAGTTCAAAAGCAGGTTAAACCATATCTAAAAAATGCTTAGCAACTTCACATTCATTTAATTACATTAGATTGCATTCTATACTTATTCCCACCCTATAATATAATTTAATCTTATTCTCTACCAATTTAGTCTCTATTACGTTACATTACCTTCTATACTTATTCCCCAAACTATATTATTAATTTAATCTAATTATTTGAAACCACTTTATTCTCTTACATCACTTTGCCTTCTATAGTTAAACCCCATAGATAATCTTGTAATTTACTTCCTCTAATCTTATACATCCTCATATATACATTTAAACTTTATTCTTATTTATTTTACTTTATCCTACTATCACTAAAACATCAATTTTCAATTCCTCTCGCTTTCAAATCTGCGAGAGGAATTAAATATTTCTTTAAGTTGACATCTGAAAATATGTCGATTTAGTCTTGCTTCACTTCGAGGAGTTGAGGACTGAAGTAGATAATATGATTCTTCTTCACTTTCAACACTTTCACTTTCAACAGATACTTCTCTAATCTGTCTTAAATCGTTTGTTTGTTCTTGTCTATTCAGAGTTCCTTTCTGTTGTGGAATATACAAATCTTCCTTTCCCTCTCTTTTAACATTCTCATTTCCTTTATCTTCTGGTGGTTTTGGTGTCCCCACCTTTAACACGTTGGCAAAAAAATCCTTTGCTTTAGAAATTGTATTAAGTCTATATCTTTCTGCCCTTTAAATAACAGATAGTCCAGTCGGGATACCCCATGTATATATTATCTGTTGCTTTTTCAACTCTGCCACCAGGAAGGTATAACCTTTACGTGCTTTCAGTATTTTTGGAGGAATTTCCTTAAATATCAAAACCTCCCGTTCTTCCACCTTCAGCTTATTTTTATAAGTCGCTTGTAAGATTCGATTTCGCAATGATTTTGTAGTAAAATATATTACAATGTCTCTTGGCAAATGATTTTGTCTTGCTAACCAAGAATTAACACGATATATTTTTTCAATCTGCCCTCCCAATTCCACTTTTGTTTTCCCCCAAATCTGCACCAGCGCGTCCACAATCTTATCCTTTAAATCCTCTGGTCCGTTTTCTTTTACCCCCCTTAGGCGTAAAGCAAATTCCATATCTTTAAATTGAACCATCGTTAGTTCTGCCTCAGTTCCTTCAATTTTTTTCTGCATCTCAGTTACTTTTTCACCCAAAGTCACTGTAGTCTGTTTAATTTCAGCCACATCTTGTTTCAATAAATCCATGTTAGATACCACAGTCTTAAGTGCAAATTCCACATTATCTCTGGTTTGTTGAGTCTGAGATGAAAACTCCTCTGAGACAGCTTGTATTTTTCCATTAATTTCAGTAATTTTTCCATTGATTTCTTTAATTTTTTTGTTAACTGCTGAAGCAATTTCCCTCTGCATTTCTTTCATGGCTTGCTGCCACTTTTCAAAAGTAAAAGTCTGTGTTGGGGGGGCAAAATCTTGCAGATTGACAATATGAGTGGAGAGATTTTCAACTCTTTCTATTCCTTTAAAAGAAACAGTCTTTGCCAATTTTAAAGACATCTTCAATCTATATTGATTCTTATATATTTATTAGAAAATCAAAAACAAAGTTCATCAAGGTAAAGAGTAAGAAATAAGAGAGATTTCTTACAAGCGTCTCTTAGGAAACAGAACTCTCACTAGCTTTCAGTAGCTTTCACTTTCTCCACGCCCTTTCAAATTCCAAGCGCCATCTTTAGCTACTTTGTTACTTCCAGAAAATCCAATTGTTGAAAATCTTTTTCATTTAATATTTCTTGATTTAATGTCCATCTATTTCTTTTCCTTTTTCCTTTCCAGGTTATTCCTATTGGGTTGTGATCAGCCCAAGTGCTAGATTCAATATTTATATATTGTATATTATTTAACATTTCCAGGGACATCCATATCATATCAATCCTTGACCAAGACATGTGTCTACAAGAGTAAAAAGTAAATTGTTTATCTTCATGAAATCTCTGCCTCCAAGTGTCAAATAAGTTTAGTTCTTCCACCATAGTAAAAAACGATTTTGGTATTTTTTTCCTTTGTATTTTATTCTTTTTTTATGTTTTATAGTCCAACTCTGCTTTTACAATGGCATTAAAGTCTCCGAGTATGCATATATTCTCATATGTTAACTCAACTATCTTCTGGTGTAGCTTTGTATAAAATTTCTCTTGATTTTCATTCGGGGCATAAACAGCAATTAGTAAGGTCTTTTTCTTGTTCATTATTATTTCTACCATAAGAATCCTTCCATCTTCATCATTATATATAAGCCTTGAGGTTATTTTTTTCTGTATGTATAATGCTATTCCTTTTTTGCTTTGGTCTACTAATGTCATATATAGATCTCCTCGTCTCGCACATTCTAAAAGTTCCTTTGCTGCTTAATATGTACTTCTTGTAAACAAATAATATCCATCTTCAATTTTCTCAGTCTATTAAATATCCTTTTTCTTTTGATGGCTGAATCCATTTATGTTCATTGAAATCATCTTTATTTCGTCCTCCATGATTTTCTTTTTACTTTAGTGCCTTAGTCGATCTTGTCATTCTCGTTTCTCTTTATCTCCATTGCTGTTGCTCCTTCTAACTCTTTCTCTTGGATCGCTTCTTCCTGCAGAGTAGGCAATAGTTTAATTCTTCCATTTGTCCCTTCTTTTTGTGGTCTTATTTCTCTTGCTTCTCTTTCTCTTCTTTCCTCTTCACCATATACAAAATGTTGTCTGTAAAAAAATTCAGCTTTATCAGTTGTATCCAATCTTACTTTCTGGCCTTGCCACCACAGCATTATCCCTTCTGGTATAAGCCATCTAAAGTTAATTGCTCTTTCAATCAATTTTTTTGTCAGAAATTGGTAATCTCTTCTCAGATCTCTGACTCTTCTTGGTACTTGCTGCAAGGCTGTAATCTCATTCCCTTTGTATTTAAGGGTCACATTTCTCAGTTTTTGTAAAAGCTCTGTTCTCCGTGCCTTTTTTATGAATCTTATGTGAACCTCTCTTGATAATTTGTTTCTTATTGCATATCTGGTATTAACTCTGTAAATTTCATCAATGTCATTCATCAGTCTCTCTTTGTCTTCCTCTATTGCTTCTGCCAACAAGTTCACCATTATTTCTGCTAGATTTTCCTCTTTCTCTTCTATTACATTCTGGAATCTCAAGTAATAATCAGAACGATCCATCTCGGAGATTATATTTATCTTCTCTTGTCTTTTATCAGATTCTCTGATGAGTGTCTACTTACTGTACCTTTTCTTAGTTTCTTGAATCTCTTCTTCTGCTTTCTGTAAATGTTGTTCATTTTTTTCCAGGAAGCCTCTGACTTCCTTCAATTCTTCTTCCACTTTCCCCATACTTGCTTCCATCTTGCCAGTAACCTCCATTTTAAAATCCTCAAATAATGCTTATTATTTATTTATTTATTTATTTTGTGAGATTTATATACTGCCTCACAGTGCAAGCACTCTCTAAGCAGTTTACACCAGTAAGCAATGTATATTTATATTGCCCCCAACAATCTGGGTCCTCAATTTACCTATCTTGGAAGGATGGAAGGCTGAGTCAACCTTGAGCCGGTGAGATTTGAACTGCTGACCTGCAGATCACAGTCAGCTAAAGTGACCTGCAGTACTGCCTCTAACCACTGTGCCACCTCGGCTCTTTTGTCAATACAGACAAAAAGGAAAAAGGGAAAAAAAGAAAAATATCAATCCAAAAGAAAAAGAAAAAAGAAAAGACCAATTTTAATTATCCAAAAAAGGAAAAACAAAAAGCAAAGTCATACAAGCTCCATCTTCAGGCTCACGCCTTAATCCACTTAATATAGCCAGAGGGAAAAAAAGAGAAAAATAAAATAAAAGCAAGGCTTGAGATTCAATTTCAAAAGTTCAAAGAAAAAAAAAGTATATTCCAGGTTGCTGACATAGAACTAATTTTAGTCAAAACATCTTCTCAGGTCAAACATAAACAGTTCTCTTGAATAAGATAATATATTGTAAACAAGCTGCAGCTGTTCTCTCTTATTGCAAAGTATCCAAATTGTATCTCAGTTCAGACATTAGGTGGCACTGTGCTTATATTGGCTACAATGTTCCAACACAGAGAAAAAGAAGAGAGAAAGGATACAATATTCAAGACAGGAAAAAAAAGTCCAAAAAAGTATATCACAATTCAATCTGAGGTTAACTTATTTCTTTTTAGGTCCAAGAATTTAGAAAAATTTTAGAAAAAATTTGGAGGCACTCAAATCTCCTTCAATTGTATTGAAAACCAAAAGTAAAAGGTTTTTTTTAACGCTCTTTCCACCGCTGATTGGGAGTGACTTCAAAAAGCCACCTCCCTCGCCCAGAGCTTCAAGTCCAAAATGCAGCTAATTCCAATTTTATTAAAGTTAAAAAATCTCCTTCGCTAATTACTTTAGCAAAAAATTATCAAAAAAAGAATTCTCTCACCCAGATGGTACGCTCGTCATTTCAATCCTTTTTTCTGTAGCAAGAATGCCGCCGGAACTAATGGCGGCACATCTGGCCGCCTACGCACTGCCGATGGCCAAGAAGTAAAAACCGAAGCTTCCATGGGGTCTGCACCAACCCCTACGGTCCGCCATAGTAAACTTCTTTTTTCACCACTCCACCTGAGCAGCTCCAACCCAAATTCGAGTCTCCAATCGGCCGTGGTTTGGAGTTCTCCACAGAGCATTGTGGAGGAGTCCATCCCGTCCCAGCGTTGGCTCCATCCCGTCCCTGGGTATCTCCGTCCCATCTCGGGATATCTCAGAATTTGCCTTAGGACTCAATTCAGCCCGAAAACTTCACTTTTGACACAGAGCTTCAGAAATGAACAAGAAACACATACTCATGTTCCCTAGGGTTTGGAGAGCCAAAGTCTCACACCATATTCAGATCTGAGTTTTCGCTGATGAATTAGCCCAAGCTGTATCAAAGAAAATCAATATTCATGTTCCCCATGGTCTGGAGAGCCAATATCTCACACCATTTTCAGATCTGAGCTTTCCCTGAGAAGTTAGCCCAAGCTGTATCAAAGAATTTACCTTAGGACTCAATTCAGCCCGAAAATCTCACTTTTGACAGAGCTAAGAAATGGAAAAGAAACACATATTTATGTTCCCCAATGTCTGGAAAGACGAATTCTCAAACCATTTTCAAATCCGAGGTTTTCCTGAAAAGGGTGATCTGAAAATGGTGTGAGATTTTGGTTTTCTAGACTATGGGGAACATGAATATGTGTTTCTTTTCGATTTCTGAGCTCTGTGTCAAAGGTGAAGTTTTTTGGCTGAATTGAGTCCTGGCAAATTCTGAGATACACCTTGGGCTAACTCCTCAGTGCAAGCTCGGATCTGAAAATTGTGTGAGATTTTGGTTTCCAGACCCTAGGGAACAGGAATATGGGTTACTTTTTCATTTCTGAGCTCTGTGTCAAAAGTGAAGTTTTTTGGCTGAAATGAGTCCTAAGCAAATTCTGAGGTACGCCTTGGGCTAAATATATCAGGGAAAGCTCGGATCTGAAAATGGTGTGAGAATTGGGCTTTCCAGACCCTAGTGAACATGAATATGTGTTTCTTGTGCATTTCTGAGGTCTGTGTCAAAAGTGAAGTTTTCTGGCTGAATTGAGTCCTAACGCAAATTCTGAGATAAACCTTGGGCTAACTCTTCAGGGAAAGCTCAGATCTAAAAATGGAGTGAGGTTTTGGCTTTCCAGACCTTGGGGAACTTAAATATGTGTTTCTTGTCCATTTCTGAGCGCTGTGTCAAAAGTGAAGTTTTCTGCCTGAATTGAGTCCTAACGTAAATTCTGAGCTAAGCCTTGGGCTAACTTTTTAGGGAAAGCTCAGATCTCAAAATGGAGTCAGTTTTTGGCTTTCTTGATCCTAGGGAACATGAATATGTGTTTCTTGTTCATTTCTGAGCTCTGTGTCAAAAGTGAAGATTCTGGCTGAATTGAGTCCTAACGCAAATTCTGAGATAAGCCTTGTGCTAACTCTTCAGGGAAAGCTCGGATCTAAAAATGGAGTCAGTTTTTGGCTTTCCAGACCTTGGGGAACTTAAATATGTGTTTCTTGTCCATTTCTGAGCGCTGTGTCAAAAGTGAAGTTTTCTGGCTGAATTGAGTCCTAACGTAAATTCTGAGATAAGCCTTGGGCTAACTCTTCAGGGAAAGCTTGGATCTGAAAATGGAGTCGGTTTTTGGCTTTCCAGACCCTCGGGAACATGAATATGTGTTTCATGTTGATTTCTGAAGTCTGTGTCAAAAGTGAAGTTTTCTGGCTTAATTGAGTCCTACTGTGTGATCTTCCCAAAGCATTATAAAGTGTACCACCAGTTCACATGATCTTGATTCTATCCCTCTGTTAATGCAGCCTAGGAGAATATCTGCAGAATACTGCAGGTTCGTATTTAAGTCATTGTCCACTAAGATTCCTAGATCCGTCATAGTTACTACTGTTGAGCCCCCCTATTCTGTACTTGTAAATTTGTTTTTTCTTGCCCAGGTGTATAAAACCTTACTATTTTCACCATTGAATTAATTTTGTTGGATAGGGCCCAGTGTTCAAGTCTGACAAGATCCTTCTGGATTGTGAGCCTATCTTTTGGAGTGCCAGCTTGGTGTTGCCTGGAAATTTGATCATGCCCTTTCTATCCCCTCATCTAAATCATTTATGAAGATGTTAAAGAGTATTGAACCTAAGACAGAATATTGCGGTAATACACTGCATACTTCCCTCTATGTAGATGCAGTTCTATTGAGGACTGCATGTTGAGTGCAGTTGGTCAGACAGTTACAAATCAATCTGGTGATGATGCTGTCTAACCCACATTTTTCTATCTTATCAAGTAGTAGGTTATGATCTACTTTATACAGATGAGCTGTATTCAAGAATTGGTCTAGCAAAAGTTTTGTATGCCCTAGTTTGCAGTTCAATATTACTGGAGAAGAAGCTACACAAGATTAGGTTAACAATTCTTAATGCCTTTTTGGCAATGCTGTTACAGTGAGCTCTGACACTTAGATCATTTGAGATGAGTACTCTAAGGTCCTTGACAGAGTGAGGGTTATCTACGAGGTGGTATCCGCCCAGCTTGTATTTTGTGTTCTGATTTTTTTTGCCAATGTGTAAGACAGAGCATTTGTTGGTTGAGATTTGGAGTTGTCAATTGTTTGACCATTCTGACACATAGTCAAGGTCTTTTTGTAGGGTAGCAGCATTGTCGGGGTGTTGAATAGTTTTACATCATCAGCGAAGAGAACGCAGTTGCTTATAATATGATCGCAAAGGTCATATATGTAAAGTATAAAGAGTGTGGGTCCTAGAACGCTACCTTGGGGGACACCGCTGTTGACAGGTGCAGGGTTTGATAGGGCATTCCCTATTTTGACTACTTGTTGCCTGTTTGATAGGAATGCAGCTATCCACTTATGCAGGGAACCGGAAATGCCATAGGATTTTAGTTTTTGAAGTAGTTTGTCGTGTACCACTGAATCAAAGGCTTTACAGAAATCTATATAAATTGCGTCTATTGTTTTACCCTGTGAAGTCCATATTTTTTTTCAGTGTAAGAGTTGCAGATTGCAGCACAATTTTTTTCTGAAGCCAAACTGCTTGTTAGAGAGTAGGTTGTTTGTCTCTAAGTAGAGGGTAATGGATTGGTTTATGATTGATTCCATGACTCTGCAGGTGACACAACATAATGAGATTGGTCTGTAATTTTCAACTAGGCTGGGGTCACTCTTTTTGAAGATAGGGATGACCATGGCTAGTGACCAGGCAAGGAGCTGGTTCTGAAATATATTTTGTAGATTATGCTATGGTGGTTGAGAGCTTTTTTAAGAAGTAGGGATATAATCCATCAGAGCCAATAGATAGAGATGGTTTTAGGTTGCATAGTGCCTTTACAAATTTACAAAGACTGAACCGAAGAATGTGTTGAAGATCAAATGCCTTACTGAAGTTCAAGTAAATTATGTCCACCACATTTCGGTGGCCACCAAATTAATCACTTTGTCAAAAAATGCAATAAGGTTTGTTTGACAAACCCATCTTGGCTTTAGTCTGGCTCTTCAACAGAGCACACAAGCATCCCCACCATGACAAGGTAAAAAGCACACTCAGCCAAATGTTCTGACTGGATTTGGCATTTTTGTCTACCTATCGAGTCCTTACCATGGACCTGGGATAAGGAGATCTGGATGTTTGATGATGTTACAGATATCGTTGCAGGATGGAAGCTGTCCCTAGTAAAGCCATTTGCAATTGGCTGATGGCAAATTTGTCAATGCCAATGGTGTTCAAGTGGTGCTTGCTTATTACTATTGGTACTACCCTTGCTTGCCTTTGCCAGTCGTTCTATTTCTATTTGCATGTCTTTGTATTTTGTTATCTTTTCCAATTCTTTCTCTTCTAATCTACTGTCTTCAGGCACTGCCACACTTTTTTTTCTTTCTTATCAACAATTATTAAGTCTGGGATGTTATGTGGCAAGTACCTGTCTGTTTGGATTTTAAAGTCCCATAGCAATTCATTTTCTATGACTTTCTCTATTTTATGATCCCACCAGTTCTTACTTGCAGGCAAAATATATTTCTTGCAGATATTCTAATGCACCATTGTTGCTACTTTGTCATGCCACTGCTTGTATGATTATGATTATTTCTCACAAAGTAAGCCTGCATTTGGCATTTTTGTTTGTCTATCGAGTCCTTACCATGGATCTGGGATAGACAGATGTGGATGTTTTATGGTGTTAGCAGCTTCGTTGCAGTCTGTAACCTATTCTGAGTAAAGCTGCCTTTCACAGTTGACTGATAGTGAATTTGTGAATGCTGATGGTTTTCAAGTGGTGCTCCAGTTTTTTGGGGATTGCACACAGGTTGCCTGTGATTATTTGTACTGCATTTGCTTTCTTTTTCCACATGCATTCTATTTGCAGGTCATAGAGAGTGCACCGCTTAGAGAGTGCTTGCACTGTGAGGCGGTATATAAATCTAAATAAATAAACAAACAAACAAACAAACAAACAAACAAATAAATAAATAAATAAATAAATAAATAAATAAATAATAAATATTGTTCTATTTTGTTATCTTCTCCCATTCTTTCTCTTCTCTTCTACTGTTCCCAGGTACTGCAACAACCACTGTCCAGACTTTTTTGGCTTTCTTATCAAAGTTGTGAAGTCTGGAGTGTTATGTGGCAGCTGCCTGTCTTTTTGAAATCTGAAGTCCCAGAGCAATTTAGCATCTTTCATTTTCTATTACTTTCTCTATTTCATGATCCCACCAATTCTTGCTTTTGCAGGCAAATGGTGTTTCTTGCAGATCTTCCAATACACCATTGTTGCTACTTTGTCATGCCATTGTCTGTGGTCAATCTGTGCAATCTGGCAGCAGCTAACCTGGTGATCCACGTTTTCTTCTGCTTCTTTGCTTAGGTGGCATTTGCTATCTGTTACTGCCTTCTCAATTCTGGCTTGGTATATATTTGTTTTTAAAGCTTGGTCTTGTGCAGCCAAAATTAGTCCTTTGGTCTCTTTCTTCAACTTTCCTGACCTTAGCCATTGCCAGGTCTTGTTATTCCCTGTTATTTTTCTTATGTACTGGCCATGTAATGCTTTGTCTTTCCTTCATCTGGCCTTTCTTGTAGGTCAGTTTGGTCTCTCCAGTACTTAGGCTTCCTGGTATACTAGCCTCAGTGCATCTTCTTCACTATTTGTCAGATATTCTTCCAATGCCCTATTTTTTTCTTCTTCAACCATCTGATGTACTTGCTTCCTGGTATACTAGCTTCAGTGCATCTTCTTCACTATTTGTCAGATATTCTTCCAATGCCCTTTTTTCTTCTTCAACCATCTGATGTACTTGCAACATTCCACACCCACCCATTTTCCTCTGCTTGAGTCCACTCCACTATTCCAATTGGAATTGCCCTGGTGATTGCCTTGATGGTATTTCTTCCACTGAGTTTGGACTTTAAGATCTTCACTCTCTTGACATAATCATTTGTAACCTTTTTCTAAACTTCAGTGTGCTTGATGTTGCCACCTTGAAGGATGCCATACTTACCATCAAATAGTGAAAACGGATGGAATCAAGATGCCTTATGGAAATAACATCAAGAGCCTGGATGAAGTGATCATCTTCATCCAGGCTCTTAATTTTATTTCCATAAAGCATCTTGATTCCATCCATTTTCACTATTTGATGGTAAGTATGGCACATTTCTCCAGTCCAAACTCCATTGCAATATCTTGGCTGTATATATGGACAGTGTTGAGCAGCAATTTTATTTCAGATAGTGTTTTTCCATACAGCTTCAAATCATCCATGTAAAGGAGATGGGATAGCCTGGTAGATGTTGTTGATGTTTGGTTGTCATGGCCTGAGTTATTCATTATCATTGACAGAGGACTCAATGCCTTGACAAACAGTAGTGGTGAAAGTGAATTTCCTTGGAAGATTCTTCCCTTGATATTAACCTCTTCTATCACCATTCTATTTATTATTCTAGCAGTTATAAAGCATGCAAATGTGAGTAAATAAATAGGTACTATTTCAATGAGAATTGCACTCCCTGGTCTTATGTTGGCCACATGACCGTGGAAATGTCTCCTGACAGGGCTGGCTCAATGGTCTTGAAATGGAAATGAGTACCACCTCGTATAAGTCAGCAATGACTAGTGGAATAAAATCTGCAGGGACTCCTTTTTACTATTCTATCACCATTGACCTGCAACCATGTCTTCCTTTGTGCCATCAGTCTTTATACAAAGCTTCTGATATTTCTACCATCTCATATTATTTCTAGGCATTTGAGTATCCAATCATGCGGCAGGGAGTTGAATGCCTTCCTATAATTAATCCATGCTACATTGAAGTTGGTCTTCTTTCTCTTGCAGTTTTTCAGAATCATCTTGTCAATTAGGAATTGATATTTTGTTCCTCTGCTGTTGGGCTGGTTTCCTTTCTGCCTGGGTGGAAAGAGTTCATTTTCATCTAGATGCGGTTGGGCTGCATCAGCTATCACACGTTAGTATATTAGATTAGATTATTATTAGAGTTGGAAGGGACCTTGTAGGTCATCTAGTCCAACCCCCCGCTAAAGCAGGAGTCCCTACACCATTTCGGACAAATGGCAGTCCAAGCTCCCTTTCAAAGTCTCAAGTGTTGGAGCTCTCACAACCTCCACAGGCAAACTGTTCCACTGGTTGATCGCTCTCACTGTCAGAAAGTTCCTCCTTATTTCCAGGTTGAATCTCTCTTTGGTCAGTTTCCATCCATTATTCCTTGTCTGGCCTTCTGGTGCTTTGGAAAACAGCCTAATCCCCTCCTCTCTGTGGCAGCCCCTCAATTATTGGAACACTGTTATCATGTCACCCCTGGTCCTTCTCTTCGCCAGACTGGCTAAGCTCAGTTCCTGCAACTGCTCTTTGTATGTTTTAGTTTCCAGTCCCCTTATCATCCTGGTTGCTCTCCTCTGCACTTTCTCTAGAGCTTCAATGTCTTTTTTATAGTGTGGTGACCAGAATTGGATGAAGTACTCTAGTTGTGGTCTAACTAAGGCTTTATAGAGTGGTATTAGTACCTCCCTAGTTCTAGATTGTATCCCTCTGTTAATGCAACTCAGGATTGTATTGGCTTTTTTGGCTGCCGCTGCACATTGCTGGCTCATGTCTAGTTGGTTGTCCCCCAAGACTCCTAGATCCCTCTCGCAGTCGCTGCTATTGAGTGTGGTTTCACCCAGTTTATATGCGTATCTTTGGTTTTTCTTACCTAGGTGTAGGATTTTACTTTTCTCTGCATAGAATTTCATTTTGTTTGATTGGGCCCAGTGTTCAAATCTGTCAAGATCCATCTGGATCCTGAGCCTGTCCTCTGGGGTTTTAGCTACTCCTGCCAGCTTGGCATCGTCTGTGAATTTGGTTAGTTCCCCTTCTATTCCCTCATCTAGGTCATTTATGAAGATATTAGAGTACTGGGCCTGAAGGTTGTTGGTGAACAGGTAATCTTTTGTTGGATCTTTCATTATCAGGTAGGTTTTGCAAGTTAGTCACTCTTCAATTCCATCTCCTTGCAGTATGTTGTCAAACTTTGGCAACTAGCCAAATGTTTCAACCAAATCCATGCTATTCTTCACTTGATGCTGGTCAATTCTTGATCTTCCTTCACCATTTCTGCTTTTATTGCAAGTTATTTCATTTCAACTTCTTTTTTATTCTTATCCACCTCCTTTAACCAAGCTGCATTCTTGTTTTATTTCTTTGGTTTATCTTCACCCCAACTGCACTGTTTCTTCCTTGTTAGGTTATTGCTGTCTCTCCATTGATGGATTGGATAGAAACATTTCTGATTAGATTGAAATTGGAGATTCTGCCTATAATTTGCATTTTGAGCTTTGTATCTGCTAATCTTCTTGGCTAAAGTTGTTATTTGCTGCTTTATTATTCCCTGTGTTTCCTTGATCTTCCTTGTTTGTAAATGGCATTTTTATTAGATCTTCTTGTTCAGCTTCTTTTCTTTCATTGTTCTAGCTTACTTGCATCTGATCTCAGCTTGCTAATTTTATTTCCTAACCTGATCTTCCAATTTCTATTGCTAATTTGTTGCACTGTTTTGGCTTTTTTTGTTGTAGATTTTGCATACTAGGTATTCAGTTATAACTGCAACTGTTCTGTACATTTGTTTCTTGTAGTGAGGTGGAGCTTGTATTTTATATTCCAGTATTGCATCTTTTTAATGCTTGTGCCAGCTGTTTTTTTGGAACAAGTTTCAATGCAGACAAGCTTATTCTGTTCATTTTGTGCTGATCTAGATGTTCAGTTATTCTTTGTTTCAGTTCCTCTACTCCTTTAGTTAGAGGATTTTGTTCTTTCTGAGGCAAAGGAGAGGGTGCCAGATTTTTGAATGAAAGCAATTTTATAACTGCGATGGCTTCTTCTACTGCCAACTGCCCCTGGTTTGCATTTGAGTTACTTCTGGCAAGGCTTTGATTTCTTTGCAATTGTCCCAATTCTGCTTTTGTGAAAACATTATTTCATATTTCATTCTGTTTTGTTATTTCTGATTCTGGATGTTGTTCTTTACAGAACTGATGCATTCATTTCAAATATCTTCTTTTTGTTGGACTCGATCTGTAACAATAGACCATTATTTCTTTCTTTTTTCTTTTTCTTTTTTCATGGCATCTTTTTTTTATACAAAAGTTTTTTATTTTTTTCCCCAAATTCCACATAAACATCAATACATATACCATAATATCTTATCAAGTGTTAACATAAATTATATTTTTATCCAATAAACAATAAACAAACATAGTAATCTTACACATATCATTACCAGGTTGCCCGTCTGTTTTCCGTTATCACATCATATCATTCCCCTCTCTCTTACCTCCCTCCCCTTTCTCTACTTTCTATCTCCTTCTCTCCCTTCTTCCTACTTCCTTCTTCCCCTTCCTCTAACTTTCTCCTTCTCCACCTCGACCTCTCCTCTCCCCCCTCTCTCTCTTATCCTTCTCTCCTCCTCCTTCCTTCTAGCCTCCTTCTCTCCTCCGCTCCTCTACTTCTTCTTCCCTCTTATTCCTTCCCTGAGTATATCCATTTATAATCTATTTTGTGGTTAACAGACAAGCAACTCATCTCTCTAACTTCCCTTAACCTAGTACTACTATTAATCTTAAATCTTTTCTATGTCAATACTTCTATACATATTAATCATTCTAGGTATATTTTTATACTATTATAATGCTGCCCCCTTAACTACATAATTTTGTCACTTGGGTCTCACAACTTTAACTTTTCATTTTCCTCCCTTTTTAATTGGTGTAACTTATCTTCTATCCATATTCATTTTCCATCCAATCATAACATTTCCCCCAAATATTATAATATTCTGAATCCTCCTTTTCTTTAATTATCGTTGTTAATCTATTCATTTCCGCACAATCCAATATTTTCATAATTACCTCCCCTTCAGAGGGGGCTTTTGTTGCTTTCCAATTTTGTGCAAATACAATCCTAGCTGCTGTAATTATATGAATAATTAAATATGTATTTTCTTTGTTATATTTCTCTGGTAAAATACCCAACAGGAATATCTCCTGTTTCAACTCTATACGTTGTTTCAAAATCTTTTCTATCCACATTTGAATTAAACTCCAGTATGCTTTAGCATCCACACATGTCCACCACATATGATAAAAAGAACCAGGTATTTGATGACATTTCCAACATTTCATAGATTTATCTTTAAACATTTTAGCTATCCTTTCTGGTGACATGTGCCATCTATAAAACATTTTATACATATTTTCTTTATATGCTGTTGCCATTGTCAATTTATAGTTTCTTTCCCATAGCTGCTTCCATTTATCCAATTCTATCGTATATCCAAAATTCCTTGCCCATTTTATCATTGTTTCTTTCACTTGTTCCTGCTCTAATTTAATATACAGTAGATAGTTATACAATTTTTTAATTAGTCTTTCAACTGTTCCTGTGACTTTCATCTAATTCTGTTTTTTCTAAATTAACACCTTCTGTTTTAATATCCTTTTCATATCTTGATTGTATTTGCGTTCTCATGTATCAATCCATTTTTATCCCTTGTTTCTCTAGTTCTTGTTTAGATTTTAGCTCCCCCTTTTCAGTTAAAATGTATTTGTATCTTGCAATATTCCTCATATTGAACCTATTTGGGTGAATTAGTGCTTCCATTATTGACAACCTGTTGAGATAAGAATTACTCTTATCAGAGGCGAAATGAATCTTTTCCTGGAACTCTGACATTGTTAAAATAAACCGCATTATAATTCTAATGTATAAGATATTTATTTCTCATCAAAAATAGTTAATTACATTCTGGCTATATAAAAAGATGTTGCTTCGTCATGAAGCAGAGAACAAAAGGAGGGAATGGAATGTACACATGCGTACTAGGAACATTAATCACGTGCTCAGGAATAAACCATTATATTTGATAGGGATGCATCTCCCTGCATATACATGTAACAGGCAATATAAAATCACTGCGTGACACCCCTTCTTTGTCTGTTGGATGGATATGCTTATATCACTCTACACACATTAGATATGTCAAAGATTCATGTCTTGCTGCTGGTAACGGCTTGTTCAGGATGTCAGCTATCTGATATTCTGTTGGCACATATTCTAACTTAATGAAACCTTGTCTTACTAAATCTCTAACATTTTTATAACGAATGTCAATGTGTCTGGACCTGGAACCTGTGAAACGTGTTTCTGAAATATAAACAACTGATTGATTATCCTCCATCATGGTGATTGGCTTCTTCGGTTTGGTCCAGATATCTGTAACTAAAGAATAGAACCAAGTTAATTGATTACTAGCATCAGAAATGCACGCATATTCCGCCTCTGTGGAAGAACAGGAAACAAAACTCTGTTTTCTCATGTTCCAATGAACGGGACATCCATTCAGGTACATTATGAAACCTGATGTGCTTTTTCTTGATTCCTTATCGCTTGCCCAGTCAGCATCTGCATAACAATACAAGTCAGCAAAATCAGAATGTGTAGGTTCTAGCTTTAATTTCATGTGTTGAGTGTATTTTAGGTATCTCAGTAGCTTCTTAATACATGACCAGTGGAATTCTGTGGCTTTGCCTACATGTCGTGACAACAAATTGACACTAAGTGCTATGTCTGGTCTAGTCCAACCACTAATGTATAGTAGTGAACCAATTACTGAGCGATAAAGTGTTTGATCCTTGAACTCAGGACTTTGTTCATCTTTCAGATTACAAAAATCTGTTTGCATAGGAGTGTGTGTCGGTGTAGCATCTTGCATGTTGCAATAGTGTAGGAGTTGTTCTATCTTGGCTTGTTGTGAGAGGCTAAACCCCTTCTGTGTCTTTTCAATCTGTACACCTAAATAATCATTGATGTGACCTAGTGACTTCAATGTGAAGAATCTCTTCAGACCTGAAAAGAAAATTTCACTCATTTGTTTGTTAGGACCAATGTAAACAATATCATCTACATAAACAAGAACAATTTCATATGCATCTCTAAACCTTTTTGTGAACACGCATTCATCAGTTTCGGACTTAATAAAGCCCATTGAATTTAGTTTGTCTTTGAGACAGTTATACCACATCAAACCTGATTGTTTCAGACCATAAAGACTTTTGTTGAGAATCCACGTGTCCCCTTCTCAGCCACGGAGGTCGTCACGGAATCTGGGGGCGCACTTCACGTAGATTTCTTCATCTAGGTCTGCATGTAGATAGGCAGTTTCAACATCAAATTGGAAAACTTCAAGTCCAAGAATGGAAGCTGTAGTTAAGGCTATTTTCACACTTTCAGTCCGCACTGTAGGTGAGTAAGTGTTTGTGTAATCATCAGGATAACTTTGTGTGAAACCTTGTGCTACTAGTCTTGCTTTGTATAATAGTTCACCATCTGGTTTTTGTTTGATTTTGTACACCCATCGTGTGCCAATGATTTTCTTGTTTTGAGGAGGTGCTGCAAGTGTAAATACCTTGAGGTTTTGGAGACTGTCCATCTCAACTTGCATGGCGGTATTCCATTTATCTTGTTCATCTTGTGGAAGATATTTGATTTGAGCATAAGTCTCTGGTGGAAGTGTAATGTTACAGACCAATGGTGGTGGTCTGTTTGTGCATTGCAATGTATATTTCTTTGGAGGAATACCTTTTGTAGTTCTCTTGGAACGTCTTGGAGCGGTTGTCCAATCTTCTTCATCTTCCTCATCTCCATCGTTGTCGCTAGCATGAGCATCCGCGGCAGGTGAAGATGGAATGTTTGATGTATCATCTCTGGGAAAATAAACTCCAGGATCATTAGAATGTATTTTGGACCAATCTGAGTCTTCTTCAAAGTTAGCAGAATTAGAAATTGTAATCATATTGTTAGAGTCAATGAATTTTCCCCATTTCGAATTGTCATCAATGCCCATATATCTCAGTCTTTTAGCAATTTGGCCACCTTTTCTTCTTCGCGCTAATGGAATGTTCACCATTGCATATGAACCAAAAATGTGTAAATTAGAAAGATCTGGCTGGTAGCCATACAGCATGTAAAAAGGTGTTTGGTCAATCACACTACTGCAAGTGCGATTAGCAAGGTAGTTTGCATACTTAAGTGCTTCGCCCCAAAATGAATGTTTCAGATTGGCATCTTCTAGAAGGCAGCGCATCATGGTTTGGAGAACACCTTGCCGTGGTTCTGCGACTCCATTTTGAGCCGGCGTAAATGGGGCAGATGTTTGGTGAATGATACCGTTTCTGCGCATCCAGTCCTGGAAACGTTGTGACATGAACTCGGAACCACGATCACTCTGGATTCTGCGGATCTTCACCCCATGCTGATTGTAGATTTGAACTGCAAAATCTTTAAAGGTCTGAAACGATTCAGATTTCTCTCTCATAGGAAAGACATAACCATATCTAGAATGATTATCAACAATAGTTAAGAAATACTTTTTACCGCCAATAGTTGGGCCATAAGGACCCACAATATCAATATGAACCAAATCAAAAATGCGTGTTGACTTACGTATAGCATGTCTTGGAATGGCTGCTGCCTTTGATTTTGCCTTTTTGCAAACAGCACAATCCAAATGTACCTTACATCCTTTGAAATTCAAACCTTGGGCAAACAATGGCATGCGCTTAAGGACGTCAAAACTGGCATGCCCCATTCTCCTGTGCCATTTATGTATACAGTTGTAATGTAAGGGTCTGCCTGTAAGAGAATTAACAAGGTTAACATTTGAATTGGGAACTTTAGGTTTGCCTTTAGGAGTCAGTGAGGCAATCCCAGGATCTCTCTCTTGGACAGCTCTCTCTGGGCCTGCATTGCCATTAATGGAAGGTATTATACTTGCTTGTTTTTGAGGCTCAGGTTTTGGCCTTAAGTAGAAGACTCCAGCAATCACAATTGTGTCTGCAACAATCATACTATTCTTAACAATGTAGCTTGCGTTCTTAAAATGATGAATCTGAAAATCTAAAATATTGATTAAATGGGTATAACTAAGCAAATTAAAAGCTGCAGCAGCTTTTAATAATAATAAACATCTGGAACCAGTGTATCTAACTCTTCAATGTAAACCTTCGACTTTGCAAGGATGTTCAGTGAATGTATAAAGTTCACGAAGTTCTGGTTCTGGTGCATGCATTTCTTTGAAAAGGTGCTTTTGGTAAGTAATGCTAATTGAGGCACCTGAGTCCAAAGTCCACAATAAATGTCTATCATATTGCTGACAGGGTTGGACAGCTTGTGTGATGGCAAGAGTGGCATATGGGCCAAATGGGTCGCGCCTTGGACCTGGGTGATGTTGGCTGCCACCTCTGCTTCTGCTGCCTCTGGAGACTGTTCCTCTGGGCTGGACAGGAACTTGTGTGCGTTGCAATTTAAGACAATTTCTGCTTGTGTGAACTACACGATCACAATATTGGCAACGTAGCAATCTTGGAGTGTATCTCCTCTTTGGGGGTCTTCTATTTGGAAGACATGTTGCAGCTAGGGGGCGCTGCAAGTGTGTGGCTTGAGGAATTGCCTGTGGACCCACTTGGGGTTGAATAGGAGGCGGCAAAGTAGCCTGCACTGGAGCAGGTGGTGGTGCCTGGGCTGGCTGTTGTACATCTAGTGCAGCAGCAGGAGCTGGTTGCAAAATTGGGGCTGCGGGAGGTGCCTGGACTGGCTGCATAGGAGCAGGTAGTGGAGAAATTGGCACTAACTGGGCCACAGTTGGGGCAGGCTGAAAAGATTGTTCTTGGGTTATAGTTGACAAAGCTTGTCTTTTCTCAGATATCAGAATGTCTATTTTGTGTAAAACTGCTTGAAATAGAAGTTCTATATTTTGTCCACTAGATGGCACTGCAACATTACTTTTGGGAGAGTCTCTTTGTTCATAAAATCTTTGATCAGAGCCAGCCCCTATTGACGTATAGTCATATGTCCTTTCCCTTTCCGGCATATGAAAGGTAACACCCATTTTGGGGTGGGACTCTAATGTTTGAGAGACCGGAAGAGAAGGCCCAGGAAAGGCTTCTGGAATGTGGGACTGGTAGACATCTTGTTTTTCATATGGGCGTTGGCTTTCTAGTAACTGCTTTCTTAAGTATTTAATTTCTTTGTCTTTACTAGCAAGAAGGTCTTTAAAATGTGAATCAATAAATTTCTCTGTCTCAGAAAAACTTTCAAGTAATTGAGTCGGAATTGGCTCATAATGAGTAATCTTTGGAACGGCCCCCATTTGAACGGCCCCCATTTGAGTTGAACTTGCCCCCAGGAGAAAATATGTGTTTTTGACTTTGACTGACCTTTCAAAATCTTTTTCTTGTTGGAGGGCCTCTTTTGCTGTAATTGAAGGTGTGGGATACGCCATCCGAGAGTTTCAGTCTTTCTCAGTGCAGTTATTAGAAGCGAAGAAGGTGCTGGCAAAAAGGGTGCCTCTTGAGATCTTTTTGTTTCTTCACCCGGCTGGCCGGGGAAGTGTAAAAATTCTTTCTCCGGAGAAGACATTCTTAATTAGATCAAAGTTTCACTTCAAAAACAGCCAGAAACATTCTTATCTTTCTCTTACTAGGCTAAACGCAATAAATCTGTCAGAATTAATTAAGGTCCAGAAACCATCCTCTGCTACCATGTTGAGATAAGAATTACTCTTATCAGAGGCGAAATGAATCTTTTCCTGGAACTCTGACATTGTTAAAATAAACCGCATTATAATTCTAATGTATAAGATATTTATTTCTCATCAAAAATAGTTAATTATATTCTGGCTATATAAAAGAGATGTTGCTTCGTCATGAAGCAGAGAACAAAAGGAGGGAATGGAATGTACACATGCGTACTAGGAACATTAATCACCATTATATTTGATAGGGATGCATCTCCCTGCATATACATGTAACAGGCAATATAAAATCACTGCGTGACACAACCAATATGGTATTTTCAAATAATGTTTCTCTTTTATCTTCTCCCACACCACATACAAAGAATTCCTTATGTAATGTCTCTGGAAATAGCTGTGTATTCTGCTTTTCCCATACCATATGAATGCATGCCATCCTATCTGTAAATCATGTGCCTCCAAAGTCAAAAGTCTTGTGTTTCTTAGCAAGATCCATTCTCTCATCCACGACAATGTCGCTGCATGAAAATATAGTTCCCAATTCGGTAGTCCAAACCCACCTCTAAGTCTTGCATCTTGTAACATTTTAATATTAATTCTCACCTTCTTTCCCTGCCAAACAAACTTCAAGATCATTTTATTTAGCTCATCAAAAAAATGTTTCTCTATTCTTATTGTTGAAAATAAAAACAACTATCATGGCAATATATTCATTTTAGTAATTGCAATCCTCCCCATTAATGATAATTGTAAGTTTTTCCATTTTTCCAAGTCTATTTCATTTTTTTTCTTTAATCTATAATAATTATCTTCTTTGATCGTTATGCATTTTGCTGATAACAGGATACCCAGATATTTTACCTTTTTTGTTATCTGTATATCTAATTTCCCCATCAATTCCTTCTTTTGTTTTTCCATAATATTTTTCACTAACAGTTTTGTGTTGTCTTTATTAATTTTCAATCCTGACACTTCTCCATATTTTTCTATTTGTTGTATTAATTTGGGTCCTGTCTCTAATGGTTCTTCCAAAATGAACACAAAGTCATCTGGAAACGTTTGCGATTTATACTCTTCTCTCTTGATTTTCATTCCTTTTATATCTTTACTCTGTCTTATACATCTATTCAATACCTTCAAAGTCAAAACAAATAGTAGTGGAGATAGAGATTCTTGTCTTGTTCCTTTCATAATATTCACCTTTTCTTTCATATCTCCATTCACCATTACTTTTGCTGATTGCTTGCAGTAAATTGTTTTAATTATGTTTGTCTCCAAAGTCCATATTCTGAAGTTGCATTATCATAAATTGCCAATTCACATTGTCAAATGCCTTCTGTGCATCTGAAAACACCAGTGCCTCTTGTTTTTCAGGATGCGCCTCATAGTATTCTAGTGTATTCAAAATTGTCTGCACTTTATCCTTAATCTGCCTTTTAGGTAAAAAGCCATTTTGGTCTGAATGTATAAATTCATTTAAATTTTTTTTAGTCTTTCCGCCATTATTGAAGCAAAGATTTTATAGTCCGCATTCAAAAGTGAGATCGGTCTGTTGTTCTTAATTTTCTTTAAATCAGTCTCCTCTTTCGGAATCAAGGTTATGAATGCCTCCGACCATGAATCCGGTATCTAGATGGTTGATACCGGAGGGGATAATGTTGACCTGGCCGAACAAAGATACAGATTGGATACAGTAGAGAAAGCTGAAATATTTTACTACCAACATTTTGGACAAGGTGAAGAAAGACCAAGAGGAGAAAGAGAGGTTAGATTCCAAGAAGCTACTAGGGTTGACTCAGAACAGCAATTATGTGAATATACTAAAGAGCAGGAGGAAAAAGAATTGGAAGGAGCAAAGGCGAAAGAGGCAAAGGATCAAAGAGATATATGGCTGACGAGATCGGCCAAGGCAATGAATAAATGATAATGGAAGAAGAGATTAAGATGATTTTGGTAAATATAAATGGACTGAATTCGGCCACAAAAAGGAAAAGAACACTAATAAACTGAGGAAATTAAAAATGGATATATGTTTACAAGAAGTTCATATTAGGCGACAGAGTTGGGGACTTCCGGTTGACTCTGCTGCATCGAGGACGCTCCTCATCGAGTGCCTAATCCCGGGCTCCGTAAAGCCGCCAGAACAGCTATCTGGCGGCTTGAAAATCTTCTCCCCGGGCATAGGGGAGAGATGAGAGCCGACAGGTGAGGGTAGAGCCCCCCTAGTGCCCCAGGAGAAAATCTGGGGCACGAAGGGTGAGGGCTCCCCAGGCAGCCTGTCATCTGCTCCGGGACCTGGGACGCCTCCACTTTTGCGGAGCAAGATGCAGTGACCAATTCTGCCTTCAATATGGGATTTTTAACAATTTGACTACAGCAGACAGAAAAAGCCAGGAGACTTGGATGGCAAGTACCTTAACTTAACTCCAATGTTGACTTTTTATTTCGGAAATGATTAATTAAGAGTAACAAAATGGCGATTGAAGCTTCAAAGGGCGTGAAAGTGAAAGTTAAAAGGAAAGTTTCATTTTGCTAGCAACCCTCTGTCTGAAAATGCCTGACTTTGATGAACTCTCTCTTCTCTATCTGATTTTGGATTAAAACAAAAAGTTTAACTTTAAAATTTTAAATGGCTTTAAAACCTGGAAAGACTGTTTTTAACAAAGGATTTGAGCACCCTCCTGTTTATACTTCAAGAAGAAATATCAATGTAAATTAAATGATAAGTTACCTATATGGACAGTGCCCAGACACGCGATAGAGAATATAAACATAGAGCAAAAGTTAGATAAGATTACCTATAAAGAATTTCTTTATGCAGAAGGAATGAGGTTACAATTAAAATCAATGGAGCAATTAAGAGAAGAAGGAATAATTAAGTCTTGGCTCCAATATGGGCAACTGCAGACCAGATGGAAAGAGGATTCAAAAGTAGGTATTTCACAGCAAGATGATAACTTGATAACTCAAATAAAGAACAAAGGACCAATGCATATAAAGAGATTATATAATGTATTAGTGGAATTAGACTCCGAAACAGAGCTAGTTAAGAATTGTATGATAAAATGGGCGCAAAATATTGGTGAACCTATAATAATGGAAACATGGGAGAATATATGGGTTAGAAATATAAAATTTACACAAGCTCAAAATCTAAGAGAAAATTTTTATAAAATGTTTTATAGATGGCATTTGGATCCAAAAAAACTAGCTCGTATGTATCCAAATTTACAACCTAAATGTTGGAGATGTGGATGTGAAGATGCTACTTATTTTCATATTTGGTGGACCTGTAAGAAAATTAAGGCTTTTTGGATTAAAATATGGTGGATTATTCAGAATATTTTAAAGAAAAAAATTAAGTTTACACCACAGTTTTTCTTGCTGGGAATAACTACAGACTGTACTGTAATAGAGACTAAATTGATTTTGAACTTGATAACGGCTGCCAGATTGCTGGTAGCACAATACTGGAAGAAAGAAGATATTTATTTGGTTTTATTTGGTTTTATTTGGTTTATTTACCTACTATTGAGGAATGGACAATAAAAGTTACACATCTGGCAGAAATGGCAAGAATTTCATCATACCTAAAAGAACATTCAAATGAAAGATACATATTGGAATGGAGTAGATGGACTGATTATATTTAAAAAAAGTATCAGATTAAGAAGATATATATAGTTTAATAATGATATATGGTTAGAATTTCAGAATGGTTTAATAGATTTTAAACAATGTGGGGGAAACAATTAGAGGAATTTCTGAATTTATAATTTGTTAGTATATTTTAAGTTTATGTTTATTTGAAGATTATATCCTGTGTTCTTTCTGGGAAGTCGGGGGGGAAGGGGGAGGGGGTTGGGGGGGAAGGGGGGGAAGAAAAATTTAAAAAATGTTTGTACTTTGTACCAATAAAACTTTTTGAATAAAAAAAAGAATGCAATCCACTCTCTATTCAACACCCCCACAGACTTTAACACCTGAAAAGTTATTTGAAGCTTTAAAAGTTATGAAGAATGAACTTGTTATGGAATTTAACCTAAAAATTAATGAAATTAATGAAAAATATAGGCTGTTTCAGAGGAGATTGCTACTCGACACCAGCAATTAAGGGATGATATGATATTTGCATTTAAAGGACTGGTAGGAAATATGGAAATTTTGGAGGAGGAGGTGGAAGAAATGAAACAGTCTGTGATAACTTTGGGTGAAGATATAGGAAAGACTCAAAATAATATTGAAAATTATGAAGCTGAGGTATTAATGATTCAATATAGAAATATGGAGTTTGCTTTAAGAGTAAGAGGTGTAAAAGAGAAAAAACAAGAAGATCTAAGAGAAAGGATGTTGGACACATTTGTGCACACATTAGGAGTGACAAAAGAGGAATTGGGTATGCAAATTGATAAGATATATCATGTTAATTCTTGGATTGCCAAACAGAAACATCTGCCAAGAGATATTGTAATATATTTTACTACAAGGACATTACGTAATGAAATTCTACAGGCGACTTTCAAGAACAAGCTTCAGGTAGATGGACAGGAAGTAATGACATTGAAAGAAATTCCTCCTAAAATGTTGAGAGCAAGAAAGGATTATGCCTTTCTGGTGGATGAACTGAAAAAACAGCAAATAAAGTATAGATGGGAGGCTCCAACTGGGATAGCGGTGATACATCTGGAAAAGAGATATCGGCTCAATACGATATTGAAAGCAAGTGATTTTTATGTGAAAGTGTTAAAGGCCGACATATCCAAAATACCAGAAGGAAGAAGAATGAAGGAAGCAATGGAAGATGAGAGAGGAGAGTTGTCAACAGTTGTCCAAATGGGAGGAGTTTTGATGAGTCAAGGTGATTTACAGAACCAGAGTGATGTTCATAATGTGGAAGAAGAGACAGAGGATCAGAGTCAGACTAGAGCAGCGGCTACATGTATCGAAGTATCAAGACAACAACAACTTAAGCTGACAACTCAAAAAATTACCAAACCACAAGTGGGTGCAAGAGTCAGATCTAAAGTTCGAATGAGAAGAAGGAATGATTAGAACTTGGTTTCAGTATGGGTAGTCATAGGCCAGATGGAGAGAAGAATAAAAATTGGTATTTTGCAGTAAGAAGATCCATTTACTATCGAGGAAATGACGCTGATGGTTGTGCATCTGGCCGAGATGGTGAAAGAAATATTCCCCCCCCCCTCTTTTTTTCTTCTTTTGGTCTTTTTATTTTCTTCTTTTTATTACTATATTTTAAAGATTATATAAATGAAAGACACATAGAGGATTGGACTAAAAATTTTTCTTTTTGACTACTTTTAAAAGGTTTTGAGTTATATGGAATTAAAGATTTAGAATAATTGTGAAATTAATAATTTGATGTATTGGAATGTTAGGTTATTAATAATATGTTTGATTTTTAGATTAGGCTTAAAAGGTTTTGAGTAATAAGGGGTTAAAGAATTAGAGAAATATTGGAATTAATAACTTGTTAGTATATTTTAATTTTATGTTTATCAAGAAGGTATAGTGTCGGAAGAAGGAAGATCTATTTATCATCGAGGAAATGACGTTGATGGTTGTGTATCTGGTTGAAATGGTGAAAGAAAGATTTCTTCTTTCTCTTCTTTTTATTATTACCATATTTTTCGGAGTATAAGACGCACCTTTTTACCCTCAAAAAGAGGGTGAAAACCTGGGTGCGTCTTATACACCGAATGTAGCCCCACCCAGCCACCCCCACCCTTTGGCCTCTGCCTGCCAGCAATTTACCTCTTTGCAGCAAACAGGGCAAAGCACAAGAAGAGATGATCTGCCTCCCGACCTACAGCTGATAGAGGCTTGCAAGCCACGTGGTAAAATGAAACTAACTACGGTGGTTGTAATGTGACAAATTGCTGGGAGATAAACTGCTGGCAATATTAGACTGCTGAAATTGCAAGAAGGCAAGCTATAGCTGCTATGGCTCAGAGATAGAGCTCTTGCCTCACAATCAGGAGGTTGTGAGTTCTATCCTAGGTAGAGGCAGATTCTGTTAATATGTTATTTTGTTAAATGTTTGTAGAGTGTTCAAATTATTAGACTTATTTTTTAAAGACTGCTTTATTATTGTTCTAGACAACTTAACAAAATGAAGAAGCTTTTTAAAATAAATGCTTGCTCTGAAGAGGCCCAGTGCTATTGTATCTTCTTTTAAATAGCAGAGAATACTTCCAGAAAGCCACATCAATTTTAAAGATCTGTAAAAGTATAATCTGAAATGTCCTGTTTTAGTATTAAGTATTAGTATTAAGTATTAGTATTAAAAGAAGGCAGCTGAGAAACCCTGACTTAGTCATGTTTGGAGTAGATCTATTTAAATAATTGGGAGGAGTTAGTGTGATTACATTTAAAAAAACTTTCTGGGATTAATATACTGCCATAAATGTACATTTCTCCAATTCTTTGCCATTTCTATGGGTCAGGCACACATGCACAGAAATACACAGCAAACAGTGTATATCATCTGTGCTGTTTGCTGTTTGGCAAATTGCTGGGAGGCAGAGGCCTTTTTTCCTTATTTTCCTCCCCCAAAACTAAGGTGCGTCTTATACTCCGGTGCGTCTTATACTCCAAAAAATACGGTATATTTTAAAGACTATATAAATGAAAGATACATAGTAGAATAAATTAACAGTCTGATATATTGAAATGTTAGTTGATTAATAATATGCCTGATTTTTAGACTATGCTTAAAAGGTTTTGAGTAATAAGGAGTTAAAGATCTATAGAAATTTTGAAATTAATAATTTGTTAGTATATTTTAATCTTATCTTTATTGAATATTATACCCTGTGCTTTTTCTGGGAAGTCGTGGGTGGGTGGGTGAGAGGGGGGGAGGATGGAGGGAAGGGGAGGGGGTTGGGGGAAGGGGGGAGAAAAAGAGAAAAATGTTTGTACTTTGAACTAATAAAACTTTTTGAAAATAAAAAAAGAAGTTCATATTAGGTGACAACATAAGAAATTATTAGAATGTGCAAGACTGGGAAACTTATATTTGGCATTAGCAGATCCAAGTAAGAGAGGAGTTGTATTATATATACTGTTCTGTCCCCACGGGTATGCCCCCCAAAATAAGATGCACGGGAAGGAATTGGGAACAATACTCTTTTACTTTCAATAAAGTCTTAGCAAGAGTTGGAATCTTTTCAAAAGAATATCAGGCAATTAAGGAGTTATTTACAAAGTCTTCTCAGTAGATGGCTAGAGTCCCGGAAAGCAGTCAATTAGCGTTATCTCAACTCATGTAGGTTTGGCAGAAATCCAAATCTCATTAACACAGGAAAAATGTTCACCGCAGACACAAGAGCAAATGCTGGAACCACAGAATGGGGTTGTTCTCTGCAACGAAGCCCCTCATGACAGACCCTTAAATAACCTCAGGGTGTGGTCAAGCCCTGCAGTACTACTCACGAGGAAGCCTCCTTCTGATTAGCCACTCATGTCTCTTTGAGAACCTGCATGCTCTGGCATCAAGAAGAGGCTCCTCCTCTTCTCCTGAGTCATTAATCTCAGGAGATGCATCAGGCTCTAATTGTTCGCCAGCCTCTGACCCCACGTCCTCTTCACTCTCCGTCTCTGGTGCCAGGAACACCGGTCTTCTGTACTGCACCATCACTACCTCCGAATCCTCGGGATCGGCTGCTAATTGCACTGGACTTGACCTGGCTACAACAGTATCCCTCACCGCAGGGCCCTTCCCCCGGGTCTGACAGTTGGGATGTGGTTTGGATGGAAAGTGCTCGTGGAATGCCCAAACCAAATCAGGGGCATGGAACGAGGACGCATCCTCCCACGAGAACTCCTCTGGCTCATGATCCTTCCATTTGACAAGATATTGGAAATGGCCCTTCAGCCAACAGGAGTCTCGAATGCTGGCAACTTTGAACTCTAACGGAGCCATCTGGACCCTGGGCACTGGCGGTGGTCGTGCAGCGGAACGGAGTGGGCAGGCAGGACAAGCGGGGACAAGTAGAGAGCAATGAAAAATGGGATGCACCTGAAGTGTGCAGGGCAATGTGAGATGATAGGCCACTGGGTTGATTACTGCTTCAATCGGAAAGGGACCCAGGAATCGACGATCGAGCTTACGACGTGGGTGGCCAGTGGGCAGATGTTTCGTGGATAACCAGACATGATCCCCTATCTCCAAAGGTGGTGCAGCTCATCAGGAGCGGTCCACGACCCTCTTGTAGTCCTCTTTAGCTTGGTTGAGTTGATGTTTCACCAGTTGGTGCACAGCCTGGAGCTCTGATAAAAACTCATTGGCTGTGGGAACTGGAGAGTCCAAGAGTGTGAGGGGAAAAAAGTGGGGGTGGTAGCCCAGGTTAGCGTAAAATGGAGTGGTTTGGGTGGATGATTGCTGAGAATTATTAAAGGCAAATTCTGCGATGGGGAGGTACTCGGCCCAGTTGTTCTGCTGCAGATTCACAAAGCACCACAGATATTGTTCCAGGATGCCAATGACTTTCTCCGTACTCCCATCGGTTTCCGGATGATGGGAGGAGAACAGACACATCTGGACCTCGAGCGCTGTCATCATCTCCTTCCAAAAGTGTGCGGTGAACTGCACCCCTCGGTCCGACATGACGCGATCTGGTAAACCATGCAGACGGAAAACATGGTGAATGAACATACGTGCCATAGCGCGTGCTGTGGGTAGTCCTTTACAGGGGATAAAATGCACCATTTTGGTTAACATGTCCACGACCACAAACACCGTGGTGAAACCAGCAGACGGGGGCAAATGTGTCAAAAAGTCCATGGAGACAGCTCCCCAGGGTCTCTCGGGCGTGGGCAAGGGCTGCAGTAAACCCGGGGGCACTCCTGTGGCTGGTTTGGCCTGCCGACAACGATCACAAGAAGTGACGTATGCGTGAATGTCATGCCTCAGGCGAGGCCACCAAAATGTCTGAGATATTAAGTGCAGGGTTTTAAAGATTCCAAAGTGTCCCGCCGCGGGGTTATCATGGCATTGATTCAGGATCAACCCTCGGAGCGGTCCGGCCGGAATGTAGAGTTTGTTTCTGAAATGGAGCAGGTCTTCAGCATAAGTCCACGGGGACTCCGGTCCTATCTCCCACCTCCGCTGCTCTACGAATCCGTCTTGCCATTGCGCCTCCTGAATTCGTCCCCGAAGATCTAGGGGAGTCTGGACAACCATGAGCGACTCAACAGGGAGAATGGTCCGAGGTGGCAGCGGTTCTATGATGCGGGCGTACTCGGGCTTGTGGAATAACGCATCCGCTTGGAGATTCTGGCGACTTGGGATATAGGTAATCTGGAAGTGAAACCAGGTGAAGAAAAAGGACCAGTGGATCTGTCGCTGGTTCAATTTTCTCGCTGTTTTCAGGAATTCTAAATTCTTGTGGTTGGTACGAACCTCGATTTGGTGCCGAGCCCCTTCCAAATGATGTCGCCACGTCTCAAAGGTGGATTTGATGGCCAGCAGTTCTTTCTCCCAAATGGTATAGTTTCTTTAGGAAGGGTTAAGTTTCCGAGAGTAGTAGGTGCATGGGAATAACGGACCGCCATCCTCTCAGGTCTGTAACAACACGGCTCCGACTGCGATATCCAAGGCGTCCACCTCCACCACCAATGGTTGGTTGGGATCCAGAATCAAATGACGCGGGGGTCCAGAGTCTACTTCCGCAGGCCGTGATTCTTTTTTAGTACTTGCCCGGCCCAGCGTGGTCACTAAACCGGGCTCCGGCCGTTTCCTGATAAGCTGGGTTGGGTCTGGGTCACAGGAGCAGGGACCGATGCGCCACGACCTTTCTTGGGGCACGAAATGGCAAAATGTCCCGGCTGCCCACAATATAAACATAACCCTCCTGCCCAGCGTCTGTTTTTTTCCTCACCAGACAATCGAGGCCAGGCTGCGCCAATGTCCATCGGCTCTGCACATGGTCTCAAGGCTGGATGGCCAGCTGAAGGCACAGGAGGGGGCTGGTTGACACGTGGTGGAGCGGAGGCCTGCCAATCCATAGAAGAGCCAGGAGTTGTCCGAGCAGCACGCTGAGAATTTCTGCACTGCAATCTAGCATCTATCCGCAGACACAGTCGCACCATCTCTGTCAAAGTGGGAGGAATGTCTACCCTGGCCAGCTCGTCCTGCAAACAGTCCGATAAACCATCCTGGAAGGCATCCAGGAGAGCTGACTCATTCCAGGCCGAGTCCTGGCTGAGTAACCGAACTCGCTGATGTACTCTTGGAGGGGTTTCCGGCCTTGCTTCAACTCCTTCAATGTCCGAGAGGCCGTTTGGGCCTTGATGGGATCTGAGAACATCTCCCCCAGATGTTGACAAAACTCCTGATAATTCTGGAGAAGAGGGCTGTTATGAGTTAACAACGGTGTGGCCCATCGAGCTGCTGAGCCAGATAACAAACTAATGATAAATCCCACTTTGTCTCTATCGTGGGGAAAGTCCTCCTGGTGCATGGCCATAAACAGCTGGCACTGTCCCAAGAAGGCTGGGAACATGGATTCGTCCCCATTTAACTTATCCGGCACAGCAACCGGGCAGCGTCTTATCAGAGCAGGAACGGGAACAGGTGGGGCCATTTGAGCTTGGAGCTGAGCCACTTGGGCTGTAAGTACTGCTACCTGCTGCTGAAGTAGAGCATTCTCCTGCCAAAGCTGGTCCATGTTCCCGGTAAGGGTGGTTGTGTGGTGGCAGAGAACAAACTGTTCTGTCTCCATGGGTATGCCCCCCAAAATAAGATGCACGGGAAGGAATTGGGAACAATACTCTTTTACTTTCAATAAAGTCTTAGCAAGAGTTGGAATCTTTTCAAAAGAATATCAGGTAATTAAGGAGTTATTTACAAAGTCTTCTCAGTAGATGGCTAGAGTCCCGAAAAGCAGTCAATTAGCGTTATCTCAACTCATGTAGGTTTGGCAGAAATCCAAATCTCATTAACACAGGAAAAATGTTCACCGCAGACACAAGAGCAAATGCTGGAACCACAGAACGGGGTTGTTCTCTGCAACGAAGCCCCTCGTGACAGACCCTTAAATACCCTCAGGGCGTGGTCAAGCCCTGCAGTACTACTCATGAGGAAGCCTCCTCCTGATTAGCCACTCATGTCTCTTTGAGAACCTGCATGCTCTGGCATCAAGAAGAGACTCCTCCTCTTCTTCTGAGTCACTAATCTCAGGAGATGCATCAGGCTCTAATTGTTCGCCAGCCTCTGACCCCACGTCCTCTTCACTCTCCGTCTCTGGTGCCAGGAACACCGGTCTTCTGTACTGCACCATCACTACCTCCGAATCCTCGGGATCGGCTGCTAATTGCACTGGACTCGACCTGGCCACAACATATACAGAAGAAAATAAATGCAAAATGTATATATTCGGATGAAGAAGGCAGGATTTTGATGGTAGAAATAATAATGAATGACAAGAAAATATTATTAGTGGCAATTTATGCACCAAATGAAGGTCAAGATAAGTTTTACTTGAAATTACACAGAAAAATAGTTGAATTAGAATATCAAAATATTTGTCTGATGGGAGACTTTAATGCTAAGGTAGAGGTAGATTTGGATTATAAAATGACAAAAAAATATTTCTTTATTTTCAATCACTGTATATTTGCAGTGGGTAAACACCTTTCCTTCCAGTAGTTCTGTAGCTGCTGCCTCTGTTTGCTCAACTAGCAGTTTTGAGTCATGTAGCCCATTTTTCACCAGATGTCCAGGAACTCCAACATCTAGAGTGGTCTTTGTTGACTGGGTGACAACTGAGCTCCCATTTTTTATGGGAGAAACTCTTTGTCTGACTCCTCTGATGAGACCTGACCAGTGTGGTTGAACCTTTGGTATAGCTCTCATCTTTCTCAGAACACACAAGTCCCACAACTGCATCAAGGTAATGCCTCACTGGTGGGGGGTTGGGTTTGTTTGTTGTTGTTATTATTATTGTATTATTGTAATTATTGTCCTAGCAGAATGAGGAGGTTCACCAGGCAGCCTGGACCTATACCATTAAGGGCTTTAAAGATCATAACCAATACCTTGAACTACACTCAGAAGCAGTCTGGTAGCCAGTGAAGTTCGCAGAGCAGAGGTGTAATACGATCCATCCTAGGGGCTCCAAAGACTGCTCTTGATGCTGCACTTTGCACCAGTTGAAGCTTCTGAATGGATTTCAAGGGTAGCCCTATGTAGAGTTCAATGCAGTAGTCCAGACAAGAGATGACCAGTAACTGAACACAGGGAGTCAAGACCTAGAAAAAGTCACAGCTTGTGTACAAACCAGAGCCATGCAAAAGCTGTCCTAGTTATATCTACCACCTGGTCTTCAAGCAGGAGAACCCCCAAGTTGTGAACTAGGTCTGAATGGGGAAGTCCATCCAGAACCAGAGATGACCAAAACTTTCAACTTTCAAAATCCTGAGGCTCTGTGCCACTCCAAAGCCACTCAGATCAGAACAACAATCAAATAGACAATACCCTAATCAAGGAACTGCCAAACAAGCCAACAGTAAACAGCCCAGCTGAAGAACCTCTAAGACCACCCCCAGGAACACTGACAGGGCAAACCACTAGAATATAAACTGACAGCAAAATGCATTCCTTACTAGCTCTGATGATGTTGCCTTTGGGGTAATGGAACATGTGCAAGAAAACAACCAAGCTCAGAGAGCACCAAGGACCCCTCATTTCAACCCTGAGCTACAAATATTCTCCTTTATTGGTATTTCATCTCTGTTAATGAGAATTAAGTCCAGTATGGCTGACCCTCTCCATCTTTTGGGAGACAAAGTTGTCTTCTATGTTTGTCAGGAGCCTTTTTGATCTTCCACTAGGTACAGAGTGTCTCCCAGTTGATGTCAGTTACAATGCACAATTACTATCGTGGAATGCTTCCTATATACCTTAATTAACTGATTAGCAGAAAGTTAAAACTATTCTCTCTGTTTGACTGAGTGGCCTGTAGTGACACCTATGGCAATGTCGCTCTTTTTTCCTTTTATATTGACCCAAATGCATTGAAATGTATTTAATGCAAATACAAATGTGTGCCAAGTTGCTTAATATTCTTATAAATGTTCTGATCTTGTATACAAAGAAAGACTACAGAAATTATTTTGCATATATAGGTGCTCATCTCTAAATTGGGTTTTCCTGCAAAACATTATCATTTAGACATAAGCAGATTTTTCCAGCTTTTTGATGCCATCCAGCTTTTTGATGCCATCACCAAACTAATTATTCTTAAGAGCTATTTGAAAACAGCATATCAAATGTATTTATTTATTGAATTTATATTGCCGCCTATTCATCCATGGTGACTCAAGGCGGCTTAGAGAATATAAAACCACATTTAAAACAATAAAAACTAACAAAAAGAATAAATAAATTAATATAGTATAATATAACAATCTAAATGAAGCATCATCTAGTGTCAAATGGCATTAAATTGATTTATTTTTTCACTACCATTTCCATCAGTGAATTGTGAAATTTATACTTATAAATTGTACAATTGCATTTAAATGCAAAAGTTTTTCTACTTGTTTTACAAGAGATAAACATTTCTTAATATTGTGAGCCTCTTTATTATTGTATAATGGAAAAACAACATATAAAAGAGTTAATGTTTTACATTTAAAAAAATCAAACAAGTTTATTTAATTAGATAACCAGTCTGATTATTGATTTGATATCTGTGTTATATGCCAAGCATGTCCCCATTATTATTCAGGATTAATACACAGGAACTGTCTGCTGTATGCTATATGCTGACCACAGGGGGAGGGGGCGGGAAGAACATATTGTAATAAATTTGCCTTATAGCCAAAAGTCTTGCTTATTGAAAATATCTACAACTGAACAAAAGTCCCTTTCTCTGTAAAGAATGAACAGCAGTTGTAGTTGCCTAAGTAATGGTGGTATAACAAGCCCAGAAGTAGAATTCCAGCAGCAAATCTCCAAGATGTTATGAAAAGGAAAGGAACACTAGAGCCTTTGTATCTGATGTGCTCAACTTGGGTCAATAACCTCACTAGTGGTTGAAATCATCACTAGTGGAAGGACATACAATGATTTCACATGGAAATAATTCCAGACCCTTTTATTTTTATTAATAAATATTCATTCATACTGGTTGTTCAGGAAATGTTTCACTCCTTAATTTGTCCTTTGATGTAATGATGCATCTGTTCTCTATCAGTAAGACACGGGGTGTTTTATGCAGTAAAATATGTGGAAACTAAAGTGAAAGAATAGGAAAAATAAAGAGGCTAAATACAAATACTTGTGTTTAATTTCAGATAAAAAGAGAAATTATATTTTAGATGTGGAGTCATAAGGAAGAGATTCACTACTTTTATTTGATTATCCTACCCACTCCATAGAATTTCTGAGTTACATTTTTGCTGTTGTTTTATGGGGGGGGGAGTCTTCTTTGGAACTGAAAGTACAATCCTAGAAACTAATCATATCAGGGGGCACATTGCAAAATATCAATCAAGACTGAGGAGAACCAAAACAGGCAAATTCTGAACCAGTCAATACTAACAGTATTTTAGGGAGGTTAAATGTTAAGGGTCATTGCTGCAGCTGAGATGGATTAGTATTGCTAGGTTTAATTATTACTACTACTATAGGTGAATAGTGAGTTACAATAGCAATAGCACTTAGACTTATATACCGCTTCATAGTGCTTTACAGCTCTCTCTAAGCGGTTTACAGAGTTCAGCATATTGCCCCCAACAATCTGGGTCCTCATTTTATCGACCTCAGAAGGATGGAAGGCTGAGTCAACCTTGAGCCTGTGAGATTTGAACAGCTGAACTGCTGAACTAGCAGTCACTGAAGTAGCCTGCAGTGCTGCATTTTAACCACTGCGCCACCTCGGCTCCTTATAAATAAAGATACAAATAAAAGATTGGTTTATTATCTATTAATAGGTTCTTATGCTTATTATTAGTATTTTATTTATTATAATGAATATCATGTTTCTATTAAAGTTATAAACAAATGCAAACTTCAAATGCTGTAGCTCTGCTGAAAGAGAAGCAAGTAAAAGTTAAGAACAGCAATTTTGCAGAATGGAGTGGCATTGCCTTTATGTTGTTCAAAATGGCCCATGGCTATGTGTTACCTTACTGACAGTTCCTTATGAGTAAAAGTCACTATTCAGAATTTGAGAGACATCTGGTGAATCATAGAGTAAGCCCCCAGTACTCTAGTTAATACAGAAGATTTTAAAGTTCAAAGTAAACTGAAACCAGAAGTTTTCTTTTAGGATGAATGAACAGGCAACTTGTTTTTATATATGATAACTGAAGCAAGTTTATGCTCAAAAGTGGAAACGTTTGATGCTACCTGCAATGGAGGTAGGTGATGAAACTTGCAAAAAATGACTAAATTGATCTCTTTGATTAGAGAAAAAATAATATCAAGATTTATGGCTGATGCCATGTTATTGTAACAGTCTGTTTGATTTTTTGATATATAGCAGTGTTATTTATTTATTTGTTTGTTTGTTAGATTTATTTGCTGCCCATATCGCCCTGACAACTCTGGGCAGCTTACAACAATACAATGGGAAAAAATGATAAAAAATATAAACATAACAATAGCAAAGGAATAAAACAATAAAAATAAACAATGGAAGTACAACAATAAGAAATTTTTAAAAATGGGTGGAGGTAGAGCAGGAAGCACAGGGGGGAAGTGGGATTAATTTATTAGTCCAGTAGTCACTTCCAATGAAGTACTACCCTACTGAAATTGTTATTCTTTTAATAGTTTGTATTGATTGTGTTGTAATGGCCTGAATGGTCAAATACTTTTTCTCTCTTTTTTAATTATAGTATACTGTAAAATACAAAAATACAAAAGCAAATAGGACACAAAGGGGAGGAGAAGAGGAAGAGAGAAGTGTGGAAGAGAGGGGGAAAACAAAAAAGGTGTTGACTTCTGACTTCCTCTGTTGCAGTAGAATGAGGCATCAAACCTCAACTTTTTATCCATAGTTGTCAGGATTCCAAGAAACACCGCCAACAAAATAAAACTCTGAGGCTAGAAGTTTCTCAAAGTTCCAATTTATTAGAGATGTCATGCTGGTACACCTGGGGAAACCAGAATCTGAAAGCTTCCAGAGTTTCCCCACATAGTTGAAAGTTCACAACCCTGCCCCACACCCACAAGCTCATCACATGGTCCAATCAAATCTTCGCGCTCAACTAAATGTAGACGCAATCTACATAGACTTTTGTAAAGCCTTTGACTCCGTAGTACACGATAAACTACTCCTAAAACTAAAATCTTATGGCATCTCTGGCCCCCTACACAAATGGATAACTGCATTCCTGTCAAACAGACAACAAGTGGTTAAAATAGGATCATCTCTATCAAACCATGTACCTGTTAACAGCGGTGTTCCCCAAGGAAGCGTTTTAGGACCTACTCTCTTCATTCTTTACATAAATGACATTTGTGATATTATACAAAGCAACTGCGTCCTCTTCGCAGATGATGTAAAACTATTCAACACCACAGACAATACTACAACCCTTCAAAAAGACCCTGACTATATATTTGAATGGTCAAACAAGTGGCAACTACCAATCTCTATCAACAAATGCTCAGTTTTACACATTGGCAAAAATAATTAAAACACTAAATACAAACTTGATGATCATGACCTTGATGATGATCCTCACTCAGTAAAGGACCTCGGAGTACTCATCTCTAACGATCTGAGTGCCAGAGCCCACTGCAACTACATAGCAAAGAAGGCATTAAGAGTGATTAACCTAATCCTGCGCAGCTTCTTCTCTGGTAACATTGCACTCTTAACCAGAGCGTATAAAACATTTGCTAGACCGATTCTTGAATACAGCTCATCAGTCTGGAACCCACACTACATATCAGACATTAACACAATTGAGAATGTCCAGCGATACTTCACAAGAAGAGTATTACATTCCTCTGTTCATAATAGAATTCCTTATGAAACCACTTAAAATTTTGGGACTTCAAAATTTAGAACTTCGCCGCCTTCGATCCGACCTAAGTGTAGCTCACAAAATTATCTGCCTCAATGTCCTACCTGTTAATGACTACTTCAGCTTCAACCGTAATAATACATGAGCTCACAATAGATACAAACTTAATGTAAACCGGTCCAGACTTGATTGCAAAAAATTCGACTTCAACAACAGAGTTGTCAACACCTGGAACACTTTACCTGACTCAGTAGTTTCTTCCCAAAACCCCAAAAACTTCAACCTCAGATTATCTACCATCGACCTCACCCCATTCCTAAGAGGTCGGTAAGGGGCGTGCATAAGCACACAATCGTGCCTACCGTTCCTGTCCTAATGTACACATATATTCTTACCTCTTTTACTCTTATTCATGCTTGTACTATTACATATATATTCAATCATGTTTTACTGTTTATACTTTGCTTATAATCATATATGCTTGACAAACAAACAAACAAACAAACAAACAAATACAATCTCCACACAGGTGCAGACATTGGCAGGCATTTATCCTTGAGTAAAGGATTTTGTTATGACTAAGTTTCTACCGGTCCAACAAAAAACCCCTCCCAATTTCCCAGGCTAAAATATGTGGCAGTTGAAGCAAACAGAAATAATGGCTTCCAGAACTGACATAGTAGTATAAACTAGCCATTTCTATAACGACAAATCAGTTTACACTGCAGCATCTCTGGTGTGGATAAGAGATTGGATCAATCTGAACAATAAGATTGATCCAATCTCTTATCCACATCAGAGATGCTGCAGTGTAATATAATTTCCAGATTTTTTATGTTGCCAAATAAATTTATTAGTTATTCTGTTCAAATTTATAAAAAAATTTGTATTTAATTTGATTGGTATTGTCTGAAATAGGTATAGTAGTTTAGGCAAAATGTTCATTTTAATAGTGGCAATACGGCCTAGAAACGAGATTTGTAAGTTTTCCCATTTTTTGAGATCTACTTCTATTTGATGTATCAGTTTATCATAGTTATTTTCTTTTATGGATGAACATATATCTTTATATTTTACCATTTTACTCCTCTCAGTTGTGTTTTGACCATAGAAGGCCACGATCTACTTATGGGTTGGCATTCTTGCCTTTGGAATAAAGAGAAGATTTCAATTTTTTTCCCCGGAGACATATAATTAGAGATGCGCTTATAACAATTTGGCTAGAAATAAAAAGAAAATATTATATTAAAATTCCAAATTGGTTTTCAATAATGGAAGCAATTATATTCCCAAACACAATTGATGGGAGTAAAATGGTAAAATATAAAGATATATTAGATGGAACCGGTAAATTAAGAGATAGAGAAGATAAAATCTCGATACAAGATAGACATTGAAGAATGTGGAATTGAAATGGAAACTAAACCATTAGATAAATTATTGACTGGCCCGGAAAATAAAATTATCTCAAAATTATATAATTATTTACTGCAATATGAAATGGGCCCAGAACATTGGACACAATATTCACCTGGCAGATTGGGAACAGATATGGACCAGAAACCTTAAAATATCTAAATCTGTAGCATATAAAGAAAATTTTTACAAAATGAGTTATAGATGGCACTTAGCCCCAATTAGACTTGCTAAAATTTATCCAAATTCGAATCCCATATGTTGGAAATGTAAAAAAACACAGGGTACCTTCTTTCACATGTGGTGGTTGTACTCTGAAATGAAAAAATTCTGGAATACAATACACAAATGGTTATTGGAAATAACTAACAAGATGATAGAATTTACCCCAGAACTATTTCTCTTGGGTATATTTAAAAAAGATTATCATAAAAACATTAAGTATCTAGTTCTTCATATTACGACCGCAGCCAGGATAACCTTTGCACAACTTTGGAAAAATGCAGAAACACCACCGGAAAATGTAGTAATTAAAAAAATTTACGAATGTGCAAAAATGGATAGACTTACAATGTATCTAAAGGACCAAAAAGATTCTGAATATTATACTACCTGGGTAAAATGGTATCAATGGGCTAAATTAAGAAAAGAAAGGAAATAGTGAAACCATAAGTAGTAAAATGTAAATATGTAAATAAAAACATATATGTAATTATGATATGTGATATACAATCAATTGTAATATGGAAATGTGAAAATGAAAAATAATTTTGTGTGATTGTAGAAATGCTTAGGGAAACATGGTAATTGTTATTTTAAAGAAAGGTGTTGAAAATTAATAAAATTTATTTTTAAAAAATGAAATGGGAGTGTATGTGCACAGGGCATAAAACAGGATAATCTTTATGTGTTGCAGGAACAAAAGGTTCAATGTGCCCAAACATTTGGAAATGTGGCAAAACATGATTCATGCATTCATCTCTTGCATAGAAAGCTTGGCCATGCCAGCTTCAGAGTTTTGCAAAACATGCAACAGTTTGGAGAAGGATTAAACTTGAAAGGGTATAAGGCATACTTGGATTGTGCAGTATGTAAACCATCAAAGTCCAAGGCATTCCCAGTAAGTAAGAGTAGCACAAGGCAAACAACAAAAGCTCTAGAGCTGGTACATGCAGATTTGGTTGGGCCAATCCAAGCCAGTTTGGGAGGAGCAAAGTATGCACTGGTCACTGTAGATGACTACAGTAGATTTGGTTTCTGCTATTTACTAAAGAGTAAAATAGAGGTGCTACAGAAATTTAAACAATGGGTAAGCTTCATAGAAAGGAGAAATAAACAACAGGTATGTCAGCTGCAAACTGACAGATGTTCAGAATTCATATCAACAAGTTTTCAACAGTGGTTGGGACAGTTAGGAATAAAACAAAGACCCACAAATCCATACACAGCAGCTGAGAATGGTGTAGCTGTGAGGCGGAATGGAGTCTTACAAACAATGAAGGACTCACTGCTGGAGGATTCTGGTCTGAGCAGGTCATATTGGGGTGAAGCCATGTGGATTGCTAATTATTTAATCAATAGGCTGTGGAGTTCCTGTATTGATGATACTCCATATGAAGTGTTATATGGGAGAAAGCCATCTCTGGCACATTTAAGTGTGTTTGGAAGCAATGCATGGGTGCATATTCCAAAAGCAATCAAGAGAAAAAGTCAACCAAAGGCTAGAAAGCTCAGGTTTACGGGCTATGAGCCTAGCTCAAAGAGCTATCACTTTAGTGATGGGAGCAAAAGAATAGTAATTTCCAGGTCTGCTAGCTTTGCAGAGCAAAATTGGAACAGAATTGATGCCAATTTTTGGAATGATCCACTTAGTGATGGTGACCCACTTAATGATGGTAACTCACTTTAGTGGTGGTGTCAGCGTTCAGGGAGGAGAAGTTAAAAAAGAACAAGAAAAGGAGCCAGGAGAAAATGATGACTTAGATATGAAACAAGAGAGGGTTGAGACACAAGAGCAGTCAATGCCACGTAGGTCAGAGCGATGGAACAAGGGGATTCCACCTGACAGATATTCTGCTAGTGAAGTAAAGGTGTTATGAAGTTTCCGAAAGTTGCCCTAATTAATTCATGAGCCATGAGCCAAAGTCAAATGTAAATTGATTAGCTTGCTTCACTGTTCTTCAGATGACAATCTGGCAGATATAATGACCAAGTCATTGAGTGGAGTGAACCATGGGAAGAATATTAAGTTATTCGATATTATGTCTATTCCAGTCATAAAGGGAGGAGTGTCAGTGTATAAGAACTTATGAACTGGAATAGCCATAACAAGTCAGCCAATGGGAACTGTTCGGTGACTGAGACACAGGATTTGCTGTGAGGCATGTCAGACAGCTTGGAGCCTGGGTGTGGCTTAGCTTAACTGTTCTGTGTATGTAAGAGTTTTTTACCTTTGCTTGATTGCATCTTCCTTGTCCTTGTCCTTGCTACTTCATCTTCTCTCTACCACGCTGCAAGAGCTGCATGGGCATTGTATACATGCATCATGGTTTATATTATTGTATATAAAGAAGTTTCTTCTATAAATGAATCCTGCTAAATTATTTGTTTGTGTGCTGGCTGGATTGCTACAGACTGCAACAGGTCTTCTGTGGACCGGCCTTGAGAATGGATTCTCAAAACTTCCATCATCGGTAACACTTGCTTTCAAAGGGCTCCCTCATGACTTTTCAAAATCCCCTAGGGGATTTGGTCTGTCAAAATCTAATAGTAGTCGCCAATGGAAGTACCACCTGGTGGTCAAGGTCAAATGCAACCCAACCTCCTAACCCATTCTCTGATTTTAAGCAGCTGTCCTCCATCTGGGACCACCTACATGATGCATCCTTGTCCTGGCCAGCCTCGGATTGAATCTTCTGGATTTGTGGGGAAAAGGCCTATGTGTCCCTCCAAGGAAATGGAGCAGCACTTTTACCTTGGGCACCGTGAAGCCCAGTTTCTCCCTTTTACCTATTGTTCAGGGTGAAAGACTTGATGTCCAAGTATATGATGAGGTGGGTCAGAGAGACAAAAGATCCCTCCAGATCATGGGTCAGAGAACGTGGCACGATGATGAGTGCCCTCCAGAAAGAATTATCCAGGTATATGGCCCAGTTATATGGGCAGAGGATGGAATGTGGGGCTATCGAATCCTGATCTATCTCCTCAACTGCTTGATTCATCTTCAAGCTGTTGTTGAGATTATCACCAATCTGTACAAGCACAGCATTTGATCTGCTTGGTAAATCTAACACTCAAATCCATACTGCTGTCTATCAGAATCATCTTGCTTTAGACTATTTGCTTGCTCAAGAAGGTGGTGTTTGTGGAAAATTCAACCTGAGCAACTGCTGCCTACAAATTGACAACCAAGATAAAGCTATTGAGGAAATTACTGCCAGAATGAGGAAAGTCTACTGCCCCAGTCAGACTTGGACTGGGGTGGTAGACTTCAACTGGTTCAGCAGTATTTTCTCTGACTGGAAAAGGTTTGTGTTCCTAGTGTTGTTAGCTTTTGGAGGTCTCCTTCTCCTCCCCTGTCTCATCCCTTTGATCCAATGAATAGTTAAATCAAGCATCACTAGGGTAACAGTTATAGCCTCATCTGTGTCTGCTACTCCTCCTGATAAACTGGCAGATATCATGGTTCTCAACACAATCCCCACGAAATATGCACCCCTAGTCCACCACTGACAGGAAGGGAGGAAATAATGATAACAATAATGATAACGATAATGATAATGATAACAACAACAACAACAACAACAACAACAACAACAACAACAATAATAATAATAATAATAATAATAATAATAATAATAATAATAATAATAATAATAATCAGAAACAAAGGCAGGATATAAGGAAAAACAGCTGGATGACAGATTAAATAGATGGAAAACCAAAGTTTTGCATGGAAAACACTTGAAAAACATTGAAGGGAAATGTGATGACAACCTTAGATGGACATGGCTTAAAATAGGAACCATCAAGAAAGAAACAGAAGGTTTAATACTCGCTGCTCAAGAACAAGCACTACAAACTAATGCCATGAAAGCAAAGATACAAAAATCCACTGACAATCCAAACTGCCGACTTTGCAACGACAAAGTTGAATCTGTTTCACACTTAATATGTGAGTGCAGCAAAATCGCACGACAAACTGATTACAAAGCTAGACATGATCGAGTTGCTAAATTAGTCCACTGGTCATTAGTAAAAAATATGACATACCTGTATCCAAAAAGTCATGGCAGCACAAAGTGGAAAAAGTTACTGAAAATGAGACGGTGAAGATCTTGTGGGACTTTCGAATACAGACAGATCGTCATTTGGAACACAACATGCCAGATATCATGGTTGTCGAGGGCCGAAGAGTACAGGAGATGCCAGAGTCAAAGAAAAAGAACTGGAAAAAATTACGAAATATCACGACCTGGCCATTACACGGCTATGGATGAAATATGTAACAGTGATACCCATTGTCATCGGGGCACTTGGTACATGTCCAAGAATTTCACAAAACACATCAAGAAATTGCAGCTTCCTGCAATAACATCAGCGGAACTGCAAAAAACTGTGCTACTCGGAACATCATATATTTTAAGAAGATACTTGATTGATACCTAGGATGCTGGCAGCAACCCATATCAACCATTAACACCAGTCAATGGTATTTATGACACTTTTTAAAATGTTCAGTTGACTGAGTTTCATGTTTAATGAATAAAAGAGATAATAATAATAATAACAACAAGAGCCGAGGTGGTGCAGTGGTTAGAGTGCAGCACTGCAGGCTACTTCAGCTGAACTGCAACTAACAGTCAGCTGAAGTTGCTACTGCTTGAACTCCAATTGCTGCTGCGGGGGAGTCGTCAGGAGGCAGCTCAGTTTGCTATTGCCTGAACTCCAGTTAGGGAACTGGCCAGGAGCTTGAAGAATGCCCGTAGCACCACCCCTCACCAATGGGGCTAATACAAGGCATGAAGAGCACCCATGGGACATGACACTCGTGTCCTGCCTAGTTCCTGGCCGGTCAGAGGGCCGGGCCCAATGGTTCGTTGGGAACCCCCAGCTGTGAAGGCATTGTTTGATGGTAGCTCTGATAGGATGGCCCTGTTTTGGGCCAAGTCATCGATCACCTGGACAAGTTTGGACATTTCTACTCCTCACAATGGGCCATGGTGATGGCTGTGGCAGCTGTCATGGAAGGCGAGGCAGCTGAATGGGTCACTGATTTGTACAGTGACCATGCAGCAGAGCTGGGCGATGTTGGCCTATTCTTATCAACATTACAAGAATGCTTCAAAGACACTACAAGGGTACAATAGGCAGAGAGGGAGCTGTTAGCCACACGGCAATGGGGTAGACCAGTAGCGGAATATATCTGGGAGTTCTGACGGTTAGCATGAAAGGTGCGGGGCTGGCCAGAGAGATTATTGGTCCACCAATTTAAAGCAGGCTTAGATCGGCAGTTACGTCAGGCTTGCATGACTCGTGGTCTGCCACCTTGTCTGGCTGCTTGGGTACAGGCAGCAACCGAGATTGATGCAGAGTTTAGACGAGATGGTTGGACGAGGCTGGAGTGGCCTGCTAGAAGACGGCGAATGCTGGACCCACCTACACGAAAAGGCCCACAACCACAAATAACTTGTGGATGACAGCGAGAGTGTAAACTAGCAGGCTATTGCCCAAGCAGGCATGCTGGGCCTTGTATTTCTGTCGGTTTAATTTCCGACTAAGATATATACCCAGTGACAGAAACTTCTTGGCTGATGCATTGTCACGAAAGCCTCAATACACCAGTACCCGAGAGGATATAGTGCAGGCGATCATCCCGGCTTCCTTACCAGAGGAATGTCTGTCTCAACAGGCATTAGACACAACACAACCAAAACATTTAAGAGCCTGTATATCTAACGATATTCAGAAAGCTTTGCCAGATGATGAATGGTACCAAACTAATAGAACAGTTCTCAGTCATAAAGATGGCTTAGCCTGGAAGGGTTCTAAGATATATGTCCCAAGTGTTATCCGGATGGAGGTATTACACCGATGTCATGACGTTCGTACAGCCAGCCATTTCAGATTCCTCAAAATGTTTCATTTGATGAATCATCAATTTTGGTGGCTGCATGTTAAAAAAGACATAGAGGAATATGTACGTAGTTGTATTATCTGTGCTACAATGAAAAAACAACCAGGCAAGCCTCCCAGTCTCCTACAGTCTGTGGCATCTCCTGCGGGCTGTGGGAGGAGATTGCCATGGACTTTATAGTGGATCTACCAGAAAGCAGAGGTAATACTACAGTATATGGACTATTATTGACCTGTTCTCGAAGCAAGCCCATCTCATGGCTTGCTCAGGTCTTCCTTCAGCTAAAAGATTGGCCAAACTGTTCATAGAGCATGTATAACATCTGCATGGAGTTCCATGGCAGGTTATATCTGATAGAGGGGTACAATTCACCACCAGATTTTGGCGGAAATTCCTGGACATGATAGGATCATCCCAAGGCCTCAGCTCAGCATTCCATCCATCCACCAATGGTGTGGTTGAGAGAGCTAATGCAATGGTGAAACAGTATATCCAGTGTTATGTAAAATACCACCAGTTTGATTGGGCAGATTTGCTCCCCTTTGCAGAGGTAGCTTACAATAATGTGGTCCATAGTAGCACCGGATATACCCTGTTCCATGTTGCTACAGGGATTGAATTCGTACCCATACCGGAGTGCCCACAGCAACTTCCCGAAGATCTTGGGTTACGGGAATGGGTTTTAAATATGAAGGTGGTGTGGGAAAATGTTAGGAATGCTTTATGAAAAGCAGAACACAAATACAAACAACAAGTGGACAAAAGACGAAGGTCACAGACTCCTCTTCAGGGAAGGCTCGGAATCGAAAATCAAGCGAGAATTCGGCTTTCCAGCCCGTGGGGAACAGGAATATCTGTTTCTTTTTCATTTCTGAGGTGTTTGTCAAAAGTGATGTTTTTTGGCTGAATTGAATCCTAAGGCGAATGCTGTGTAGGTCCTTGGGCTAGCTCTTCAGGGAAGGCTCGGAATCGAAAATCAAGCGAGAATTCGGCTTTCCAGCCTGTGGGGAACAGGAATATGTGTTTCTTTTTCATTTCTGAGGTGTTTGTCAAAAGTGATGTTTTTGGGCTGGATTGAGAAATAACGCGAATGCTGTTTTAGACCTTGGGCTAGCTCTTCAGGGAAAGCTCGGAATCGAAAATCAAGCGAGTATTCGGCTTTCCAGCCCGTGGGGAACAGGAATATGTGTTTCTTTTTCATTTCTGAGGTGTTTGTCAAAAGTGATGTTTTTGGGTTGAATTGAATCCTAAGGCGAATGCTGTGTTAGACCTTGGGCTAGCTCTTCAGGGAAGGCTCGGAATCGAAAATCAAGCGAGAATTCAGCTTTCCAACCCATGGGGAATAGGAATATGTGTTTCTTTTTCATTTCTGAGGTGTTTGTCAAAAGTGATGTTTTTGGGCTGAATTGAATCCTAAGGTGAATGCTGTGTTAGACCTTGGGCTAGCTCTTCAGGGAAGGCTCGGAATCGAAAATCAAGCGAGAATTCGGCTTACCAGCCCGTGGGGAACAGGAATATGTGTTTCTTTTTCATTTCTGTTTGTCAAAAGTGATGTTTTTGGGCTGAATTGAGATACAACGCGAATGCTGTTTTAGACCTTGGGCTAGCTCTTCAGGGAAAGCTTGGAATCGAAAATCAATCAAGAATTCGGCTTTCCAGCCCATGGGGAACAGGAATATGTGTTTCTTTTTTATTTCTGAGGTGTTTGTCAAAAGTGATGTTTTTGGGCTGAATTGAGAACTTAGGTGAATGCTGTGTTAGACCTTGGGCTAGCTCTTCAGGGAAGGCTCGGAATCGAAAATCAAGCGAGAATTCGGCTTTCCAGCCCGTGGAGAACAGGAATAGGTGTTTCTTTTTCATTTCTGAGGTGTTTGTCAAAAGTGATGTTTTTGGGCTGAATTGAATCCTAAGGCGAATGCTGTGTTAGACCTTGGGCTAGCTCTTCAGGGAAGGCTCGGAATCGAAAATCAAGCGAGAATTCGGCTTTCCAGCCCGTGGAGAACAGGAATAGGTGTTTCTTTTTCATTTCTGAGGTGTTTGTCAAGAGTGATGTTTTTGGGTTGAATTGAATCCTAAGGCGAATGCTGTGTTAGACTTGGGCTAGCTCTTCAGGGAAGGCTCGGAATCGAAAATCAAGCGAGAATTCGGCTTTCCAGCCCGCGGGGAACAGGAATATGTGTTTCTTTTTCATTTCTGAGGTGTTTGTCAAAAGTGATGTTTTTGGGCTGAATTGAGAAATAACGCGAATGCTGTTTTAGACCTTGGGCTAGCTCTTCAGGGAAAACTCGGAATCGAAAATCAAGCGAGAATTCGGCTTACCAGCCCGTGGGGGAACAGGAATATGTGTTTCTTTTTCATTTCTGAGGTGTTTGTCAAAAGTGATGATTTTGGGCTGAATTGAAAAATAACGCGAATGCTGTTTTAAACCTTGGGCTAGCTCTTCAGGGAAAGCTCGGAATCGAAAATCAAGCGAGAATTCGGCTTACCAGCCCATGGGGAACAGGAATATGTGTTTCTTTTTCATTTCTGAGGTGTATGTCAAAAGTGATGTTTTTGGGTTGAATTGAATCCTAAGGCGAATGCTTTGTTAGACCTTGGGCTAGCTCTTCAGGGAAGGCTCGGAATCGAAAATCAAGTGAGAATTCAGCTTTCCAGCCTGTGGGGAACAGGAATATGTGTTTCTTTTTCATTTCTGAGGTGTTTGTCAAAAGTGATGTTTTTGGGCTGAATTGAGAACTTAGGTGAATACTCGTTTGATTTCCGATTCCGAGCCTTCCCTGAAGAGCTAGCCCAAGGTCTAACACAGCATTCACCTAAGTTCTCAATTCAGCCCAAAAACATCACTTTTGACAAACACCTCAGAAATGAAAAAGAAACACATATTCCTGTTCCCCACGGGCTGGTAAGCTGAATTCTCACTTGATTTTCGATTCCGAGCCTTCCCTGAAGAGCTAGCCCAAGGTCCAACCTATCAAAAACAGCATCACAAAAAACATATTTGGAACACAAGTTAAAATAGGGAAGAAAATGGTAAGTGAACACCTGTCTACCCTAGACGAATTCAAATCACCAGGACCAGATGGATTACACCCCAAGGTTCTGAAGGAATTGGCAGACGAGATCTCAGAACCACTGAACTATATCTTTCAAAGATCCTGGAGCACCGGGGAACTGCCAGAGGACTGGAAAAGAGCTGATGTAGTTCCCATCTTCAAAAAAGGAAAAAAAACAGATCCAGGAAACTACAGACCTATCAGCCTGACCTCAATACCAGGGAAGATTTGGAAAAGATAATCAAGCAACGAATCTTTCTCTCCAACGTCCTCCTACCTTCCACACTTTCTGACAGTCCTTTCCAGCCTTTTTGCTTCAACTCTTCACTTCTCAACTCTTCTCTAAACAAAGTTTTAATTCCTGTTGCAGTTCGTTTTCAAGTTAAATCAGGACAAACCGTCCCCACTCTTCTTTACACCGGCAAAGCTCTCTGCCACTCCTTCTACTCCCAATTGAAATATGGCTATTTCTTTTCCAAGCAGCCTTTGTTCTTTCAACCACAATCAGCGAAAAGGGCACACGTTCTTGTCTCCTTCCTTTAATTGTTAAAAATTCCTAAGATCGATATCTCTCATGAGCTCACCCTCTTCTCAGCTGTTTCTTCTTTCGCTTCCTTCTTCTGAGTCGGGCTGTCATGCCTCTGGATCAGCCTGGCAGGCTGATTTCTTCCCGACCAGTTCTGGGGACTCTTCTCGCCCTCTGGGGGGATCACTTATCCACCCCAGCTGCTCCGAATTCTCCCCTTCGAATCACTCTTCCCTCCAGGTCAGTAATCGCCTGAAAGCCGCCAAAATCGGAGAAAAAGCACAGTCAATGACTTGGACGAGGGGATAGACAGGGAACTCATCAAATTTGCAGATGACACCAAACTGGCAGGAATAGCCAACTCTCCAGAAGATAGGCTCAAGATACAGAAGGATCTTGACAGACTTGAACATTGGGCGCTATCAAACAAAATGAAATTCAATGGTGAAAAAAGTAAGGTTCTACATTTAGGCAAGAAAAACAAAATGCACAGGTACAGTATATGTGGTACCTTGCTCAACAGTAGTAACTGTGAGAGGGATCTTGGAGTCCTAGTGGACAACCATTTAAATATGAGCCAGCAATGTGCAGCAGCTGCCAAAAAAGCCAACACAGTTCTAGGCTGCATTAACAGAGGGATAGAATCAAGATCACGCGAAGTGTTAATACCACTTTATAATGCCTTGGTAAGGCCACACTTGGAATACTGCATTCAGTTTTGGTCGTCACGATGTAAAAAGGATGTTGAGACTCTAGAAAGAGTGCAGAGAAGAACAACATAAATGATTAGGGGACTGGAGGCTAAAACATATGAAGAACGGTTGCAGGAACTGGATATGTCTAGTTTAATGAAAAGAAGGACCAGGGGTGACATGATAGCAGTGTTCCAATATCTCAGGGGTCGCCACAAAGAAGAGGGAGTCAAACTTTTCTCCAAGGCACCTGGGGGTAGAACAAGAAGCAATGGGTGGAAACTAATCAAGGGGAGAAGCAACTTAGAACTAAGGAGAAATTTCCTGACAGTTAGAACAATTAATCAGTGGAACAGCTTACCTCCAGAAGTTGTGAATGCTCCAACACTAGACATTTTTAAGAAGATGTTGGATAACCATCTGTCTGAAGTAGTGTAGGGTTTCCTGCGTAAGCAGGGGGTTGGACTAGAAGACCTCCAAGGTCCCTTCCAACTCTGTTATTATTATTATTATTATTATTATTATTATTATTATTATTATTATTATTATTATTATTATTATTATTATTATTATTATTATTATTATTATTATTATTATTATTATTATTATTATTATTATTATTATTATATCCAATTTAGATTTTTTATATTCTAACAGATCATTTAAAATTTAAATTGGGGGGGGGGCTAGATAAAAAAATAAAGTTCTAACAGTTAAAAATGTCTAGTTTAAGGATGTAAAATTATATCGTTCAAAATTGTCTAGTTTTAAAATTTAACGTTCTAGAACAGTGATGGCGAACCTTTTTTGGTGCGTGTGCCCACACCCATAATGCAATGTCCTCCCCTGTGCATGCGCACAACCCCCCGTGCTGCCCCCCCCCGCGCATGCGCACAGGCCTCAGTGAAGCCTCCGGACTTTCGGTAGGCCCGTTGGGCTGTTTTTCACTCTCCCCAGGGTTCAGGAAAGCCTCCTAAAACCTGGAGATGGCAAAAAATGGGCCAACGGGCCAACCGGAAGTTCGTTTCTGAGCTTCTGGTTGCGCTGTTGGGCCGCTTTTCACCGTCCCCAGGGTTCAGAGGCTTTCCTGAAGCCTGGGGAGAGTGAAAACTGCCAAAAGGAAGACCGAAAATCAGCTGGCCAGCGCGTTGGAGCTGACATAGGGCAACGCCTCGCGTGCCCTCAGATATGGCTGTGCGTGCCACCTGTGGCACACGTGCCATAGGTTCGCCATCACTGTTCTAGTAGATCATTTAAATTGTCCAATTTTAAAATTTTCAGTATTGAGTGGGCTTAAGTACGAGGTTCGTTCTTAGCCTGTACTGGAATGTTCTATAATTATCCCTTTCCTCCTTTCCTTCTTATGATCCTTTTCCTCCCTGCCTTCTTATGGGCTTAATTTCTTTCTTTCTTCTCTGCCTTTATATGTTCCGTACTTGCTATTGTCTACTCACTATTTATTTATTTATTTATTTATTTATTTATTTATTTATTTATTTATTTATTTATTTATTTATTTATTTATTTATTTATTTATTTATTTATTTATTATTTATTATTTACTTATTTACTTATTTATTTATTTATTTGCCTTGTGTCCTGCATTGTCTTTTTATCCTCTCTTCCTACTTACTTTTCTCCTGCCACTACTGGGTATTCAACTCTCCCTGCTTTTCTCAGTTCATGTGCCCCCCCCCCCCTTGTCTTTTGGTCTGCCAAGCTGCTCTGTTGCTGTTTTCAGTCAACGGTTAGCTGATCCCCTTTGCTGCAATTCTCCACCACCACCAACAGCCTCCGGCTCCACTGATGCTTTACCATCGCTTTCCACGCTCCTCTCTGCGTTGCTCTCAGGATCTGCTTCACTGTGCTGCTCCTTCCTGCTGGCTCTCCTTTTGGTTGTGCTGCCTCTGCTCTTGGCTCCTCCGGCCATGTGACTCCCATTTGCGCTGCTTCTCACAGCAAACAGGACTGCCTGGATGGCCTACAGTGAGCTCGCCTCTACAGCTGGTTCTCCTCCCTGCTCCTCTCTCTTTCACCGGCTCACCTTTTTCTTCTCTGCCGGTTGTTGCTTTGCTCTCAGTCAGCTCACCTCTCTACCCCATGGATGATTTTCCTCCCTGCTCCACAGCTGGGCCCCACTTGCTCACCGGCTCTCCTCCTTTTTTCTCGGAAGAGCATAGGGGCAGCCATGTGTGACTAGGCTGGTTGAATGAAGTCCCTGGCCAAATTCTTGTCAATGAACAACCAGAGTTCTTCCATTTCCCAGGGCATCATCAAGTACAATTTAGGTTTTGGCAGCTTAGCACCCAGGATGATGTTGATTGCACAGTCTGTGAGACAATGGGGCAGGAGTACATCAGACTCCCTTTCGCTGAACACTTCAGCCAGGTCTCAGTACTCTTTGGGGATTGATGCCTCTGGCTCTTCAATCACCTGAGCTTTCTCTATGCCTTCTGCTTTTGCTTTTCTAATTGGTGGGTCATGGCGGCTCCTTATTACTTTTAGTACTGGTTCCTGTCCGAAATTTTTTTCCTCACTTTCAACCAGTTTCACTTCCAATCTATGGAAGGATTTCACTTCTTGAACCATATGAGTCCCAGGACCATGGCCTTGGTCATCTCCAGGGCCACAATGAATTGCATAGTCTCTACATGAGTCCCTATGGGTTCAGTCAGAAACGTGGCTAGAGTTCGCCCTGTCATTGTTCCATCCAGCTGAGAGAATGCTATGGGGTTTTTCAGTTCTCTCAACTGCATGCCCAGCTTTCCTACCACACTAGGGCTAACCAGGCATCTGATGCACCCCAGATCTAGTAAGGTGGTTAAGAGCCCCTTGCACCTTGAGGAAGCCACCATTATTTCTACTCTAGTGGTCATGGGGATGATGGTGTCACTTACCATCAGGTCACCTTCCCCCTTGCTGTCATTCTTGTAGATGGCTGGAGGCTTATTGGTTGGGGTTTCCTCCCCCTCATGGCTAGGTGGGGCAAACTCTATTACCTCCATTCCTTTTTTGGTCCCATTCCTTTGGTTTAGAATAGAATAGAATAACAGAGTTGGAAGGGACCTTGGAGGTCTTCTAGTCCAACCCCCTGCTTAGGCAGGAAACCCTACACCCCTTCAGACAAATGGTTACCCAACATCTTCTTTAAAACTTCCAGTGTTGGAGCATTCACAACTTCTGGAGGCAATGAGGGCTGCATTGTCTGGATACATTGCTCCATATTGCTCCATGTAGGTCTGGGTCAAGATGTACACCAGTTGCTTCAGGTCCCCATCAAACTTGATTGTCAGGGGAGGTGGTTGACAGTCCCCCTGAACTAAGAGTGGAGCCAGAGCAGTCAGCACTTGAGTGCCTGATTGAGTCACTGGCAGAGGACCAGGTGCTGTGGTGGCCATGGCAGCAGGATCCAGTACCAGGGCTGCTGCCCCTGGGCTGGATGATTGTGCATCTCTAGCCCTTGGAATTTCTCCCTCAGTTGGTCCATCATAGGTCTGAGAGGGATGGCAGGGAATCTCCAATCAACGGGGTTATCCCATTCTGTGGCTCATTGGGCTTTCCAGTGGCTACCTCACATGACATTTACCCCTGGGGAGGCTCTTTGGGTTCTCCTGTTTTCCTGACCCCTCAGGACCATCAGGCCTTCAAGCCTTAGAGGGGGGATTCCTCTGGTTGCTCCTCTAGTGTGGTGGATGACACCACAGGTTTACCCCCAGTAGTCTTCAGGCAGGGTCTGGCAGCATGAGCAGCTTGGGCTTCTGATAATGGTCCCGGGGTTTCAGATTCTGGTTTCTCTCAAGCTTTTTTCCTCACCTCTGGTTCCTTCTCAGGAGCAGACATAGTTACACAACCTCCTCAGTAGGTGGTCTCCATCAGGTAGGTCATTTCTGTAGTTTCAGCTTAATGTCAATCATCCCATTCAGTCATCCAGCAAAGAAAGACTCCTGGCCCATTGTTTTACCAAGAGTATACTTTACTGAGGCTGAAATGGTTACAGAAGTACCGGTAGTGAAGTTGAATCTGGGGTTTTCGCGCACAAATGATACAAAGTAATTTTCCCTCTTCGCCACCCATCCCCTTGTTATCTGTCAATGTCCAATTAGGTGCTTGTACATTGTTTGGGAAACAGGCATTCAGTTTGCAGGCATTCCAGCTCTGCATTCCAATGGTTGACTTTGGCTGGCTGGACCTTCTCACACCTGGGCCAGCACAGCTTGGCTTCCATCCCTCCCTACTTCCTCCCTACATTCCAATCCCCCCCCCCATTGCTCATGTCAGACTGTCATCTTGCAAAACCTGGATAGCAGAGTGGCAACCATAACTCTAATGCTCAAAGTTTGGGGAACAATGGGGTAAACTTGAAGCATTAGTACAGGAGGGCAGGTATGACATAATTGCCATTACAGAAACTTGGTGGGATGAAACTCATGACTGGAATGTACTGGTGGAAAGATATAAACTGTTCAAAAGAAACATACCTAACAAAAGAGAAGGTAGAGTTACATTATATGTAAAAAATCACTACACCTCTACAGAAATGCATAAAGCCAAGGATGAAAGCCTCCTAGAATGCATATGGGTTAATATAAAAGGGAAAAAAAGAATGACATTGCCATAGGCATATACTACAGGCCACCCAACCAAGCAGAAGAAGTAGGTGAACTTTTTGCTAGTCAGTTAACAAATATATGTAGGAAACACACCACAGTAGTGATAGGGGACTTTAACTACCCTGACATCAACTGGGAGACAAACTCTGCATCAAGTGGGAGATCAAATGGGTTCCTGACCAACCTAGTTCACAACTTTGTCATCCATAAGTTAGATGAAGGAACTAAAGGGACAGCTATATTGTATCTAATTCTTACTAACAGAGAAAAAATGGTAGAGGGGATTGAAGGTGCAGGAACATTGGGGGAGAATGACTATGTCATTTTGGAATTCAATACAATGCAATAGAACATAATCAAACCAGTATCTTAGACTTTAAAAGAGCTGAGTTCAACAAATTTAGAGAGAACTTGGGAAGGATTCCATGGATGAAAATCATAAAGGGTTTAACAACTCAAGAAGCTTGGGAAACTCTAAAAAAATATGATTATAAAAGCCCAGTCTAGCACAATATTACTGGAAAAGAAAAAAAATAAGAAACCCAAGAAGAAACCAGTATGGTTGCACAATTTTTTAAAAAAACTAAAAGAAAAAAGGCTAAGTATAAAAATAGGTATTTTGCCTTAATTATAAAAATAATTAGGGCAGAATACCAGCCTATAGCCTGAATCTGCAAAGGTTCAGGAAAACTAAGGCTGAGAATGAATTAAGACTTGCAACAAATGTCAAAAATAATTTCAAAAGTTTCCTAGAATTAAGTTCTTGATAAGCAAAATACAGCAGAAGAAACAAAACAGGACTCACAGAGCAAGCTATGATCCAACAAATTTCACAAACACTGTTCTCTGCAGCCTTTTGTCTGCCTCTGATGTCCTTAAGTAGACTGGGGTGTGGCCAATTAGCCCCCAGTCTTACTCCCGAGGAGACCTCCTGTAACATAACCTTTCCTGTCTCTTAGCAGCCCTGCGGGCTCATGCATTAAGAAGAGGAGAAGCCGGACTTCCAGTTTGACGTCATGCCAGAGCAGAGCAACCTTCGGACCCTCCGAGGTTGTGACTGTGCTTTTTCTCCCATTTTGGCGGCTTTCAGGCGATTACTGACCTGGAGGGAAGAGTGATTCGAAGGGGAGAATTCGGAGCAGCTGGGGTGGATAAGTGATCCCCCCAGAGGGCGAGAAGAGTCCCCAGAACTGGTCGGGAAGAAATCAGCCTGCCAGGCTGATCCAGAGGCATGACAGCCCGACTCAGAAGAAGGAAGCGAAAGAAGAAACAGCTGAGAAGAGGGTGAGCTCATGAGAGATATCGATCTTAGGAATTTTTAACAACTAAAGGAAGGAGACAAGAACGTGTGCCCTTTTCGCTGATTGTGGTTGAAAGAACAAAGGCTGCTTGGAAAAGAAATAGCCATATTTCAATTGGGAGTAGAAGGAGTGGCAGAGAGCTTTGACGGTGTAAAGAAGAGTGGGGACGGTTTGTCCTGATTTAACTTGAAAACGAACTGCGACAGGAATTAAAACTTTGTTTAGAGAAGAGTTGAGAAGTGAAAAGTTGAAGCAAAAAGGCTGGAAAGGACTGTCAGAAAGTGTGGAAGGTAGGAGGACGTTGGAGAGAAAGAAACAGAGTGACATGAAAAGAATACTAAGAGGGTGACAAAGCAAAAACCGGAGGACATTTTAAATTACCGAAGAAGGAAATAGAAGAATTAATAGGACTGACTAAGTACTGGACAGTTAGGAGGAGAAAGAATATCATTCTACAAGTAAATTAATTATTGATTATAAGGATAATATAGTATAAGAAATAATGAAAACTATTTGCCAATCATGTCGGAGGAGGATAGGAACATGTTAAATGACAAGATAACTGTAACAGAATTGAGAAACGCCATTAATAAACAAAAAAAACCCTGGACTGGATGGCATTCCTTCTGAAATTTATAAAAAACTTCAGGAACCGCTAGAACCATTAATGTTAGACTTATATAACAAGATTTTGGAAAAGGGGGAAATACCCGAGTCCTGGAAAGAAGCGTATATAGCCTTGATCCCCAAAGAAGAATCCGATAAACAACAAATAAAAAATTACAGACTAATCTCATTATTAAACACAGATTATAAAATATTGGCAACAGTTATCGCTGAAAGATTTAAAAAGATTCTCAACAAACTAATTCACCTAGATCAAAATGGTTTTCTCCCAAGCAGACAGATTAGAAATAACACCAGAATCATACTTAATACATTAGAATATTATGACACACACATTGAAAAACAGTTAGCACTCATCTTTGTTGATGCACAAAAAGCATTTGACAATCTTTATTGGCAATTCTTTATATCACAATTAGGAAAAATGGAATTTGGGAAAAAATTCATTGGGTTAATCAAGGCTATATACAGTGACCAAACCGCCAAAATATTGGTAAACAATGACATAACAGAAAAAGTAGATATCAAAAAAGGAGTACGCCAAGGTTGCCCACTATCGCCACTCATATTTATTCTAGCCCTGGAAACATTATTGAGAAAAATAAGGAATACACAAGAAATAAAGGGGCTAAAGATTAGGAAGGAGGAATACAAGGCGCAAGCCTTTGCTGACGATATGGCATTTATCGTGGAAGACCCCCTGGAGACTGGTCCGATTCTAAGGAAATTGAAAAATTTGGCAAGGCGGCGGGGTTAATAATAAAGAAAAAACAAAAATAATAACTAAAAAATTGACAGCGAAACAAAATATCAAATTGGAAGACAAGTTGGGCATCAAAATAGTCAAAAAGTTAAATACCTAGGGTTATGGCTTACTGCAAGATGTAGCTCAATAAAAGAGGACAACTACACAAAGCTAATCCAGAAGATAAATAAGGACTTGGACAAATGGTCCAAACTTCAGCTATCATTTATGGGCAAGATAGCAAAAATTAAAATGAACATCCTACCCAAGATTCTATTCCTATTCCAGGTGGTTCCAATAAAACTAAACAAAGAATTTTTCAGAAGCTTAAATAAATGGTACACAAATTCATATGGTCAAAAAAACCGCTGCTACACTGAACTGGATGAGAGAGTGGATTATCTTTAAAAATAGATGGATATTCGCTCTAAAAGGTTTCAATTTGCAGATTGGTTGGCATGCATTTCTATGGGGGGGATTATAAAATACATACGTATTTCCAACGACACTATATTAGAAAGAACTTATTAGAAAATTGGATTAAAATAAGGAAAGAACGCTATATAACCATTCCAAAATGGATCTCCGTAACAGAAGCAATTATATATCCAAACTTATTAGATCAAAACAAAATTGTAACTTATCAACATTTACTGGATGAGCATGACAACCTCAGATCAAAACAAGAACTAAAAGAAAGAGGAATAGATGAAAATATAGAGAAAAGATGACCGGGGTTTTCAGGGCCCTGGGCTCAAGCTGATGCTTTTGAACACCAGGTCAATTGTCAACAAAGCCCCCTTTAATTTAATTTAATTTAATTTAATTTAATTTAATAGATTTGTATGCCGCCCAACTCCCAAGGGACTCTGGGCGGCTCACAACATGTCAAATCTATTACAAGTATAAAAACATATAGCAATTAAAAAAGATATAAAAATTAAAAAAACATCCAACATTCATAACTGGGGGGGGAGATCCAAATATAGTCTGCTTGGTCTCCCTTTCACCCCGCCTTCCAGAAGAGCCAGGTTTTTATTGCTTTATGGAAGGCCAGCAGGGTGGGGATGGTCTTGATCTCCGGAGGGAGTTGGTTCCACAGGGAGGGAGCTCCCACAGAGAAGGCTCTCCCCCCTCGGCCCCGCCAACCGGCATTGTTTGGTCGATGGGACCTGGAGGAGACCAACTCTGTGGGACCTAACCGGTCGTAGGGAGGTATGCGGCAGGATGCGGTCCCAAAGGTAACCTGGTCCTGAGCCATGTAGGGCTTTAAAGGTCAAAACCAACACCTTAAATTGGGTCCAGAGACTAATGGGCAGCCAATGCAGCTGGCGGAGGATAGGTGTTACGTGGGTGTACCTAGGCACACCCACCACAGCTCGTGCAGCTGCATTTTGCACCAATTGCAGTCTCCGGACACTCTTCAAGGGTAGCCCCATGTAGAGCGCGTTGCAGTAATCCAGCCGGGAGGTGATAAGGGCATGAGTGACTGTGAGTAGAGCCTCCCTCTCCAAGTAGGGTCGCAATTGGTGCACTAGGCGGACCTGTGCAAAGGTCCCCCTAGCCACAGCTGAAAGATGTTGCTCCAATTTTAGCTGCGGATCTAGGAGGACACCCAAATTGCAAACAAGTTCTGAGGGAGTTAATTTCTCTCCCCCAAGAACCAAGGAGGGACAATTGACAGAATCCTTGGGAGGCAATATCCATAGCCACTCGGTCTTGTCAGGGTTGAGTTTTAGCCGGTTCCTCCCCATCCAGACCCTAACAGCGTCCAGGCAGCAGCACATTACATTGACGGCTTCCCTGAATTGAGACGGGGTGGAGATGTACAACTGGGCATCATCAGCATACTGCTGATACCTCACCCCGTATCGTCGGATGATCTCACCCAGTGGTTTCATGTTAAACAGGATGGGCAGGAGGACCGAGCCCTGTGGCACCCCACAGAGTAGGGGGCTAGGGCTTGACATCTGCCCCCCTGTCAACACCGACTGCATCCTATCAGAGAGGTAGGAGGACAACCACTCTAAAACAGTGCCGCCCACTCCCACCTCGCCGAGACGACGCAGAAGGATACCATGGTCAATGGTATCGAAAGCCGCTGAGAGGTCAAGTAGCACCAGGATGGAGGAATGACCCTCATCCCAGGCTCACCAGAGATAATCCATCAGGGTGACCAAAGCTGTTTCCATACTGTAGCCGCGCCTGAAACCCGATTGAAAGGGATCCAGAAAATCAGTGTCATCCAAAAGCCGTAGGAGCTGGAGTGCCACCACTTTCTCTACAACCTTCCCAACAAAGGGAAGGTTGCAGACCGGACGGAAGTTCTTTAAATCCGCCGGGTCCGGGGAAGGCTTCTTGAGGAGGGGCCTCACCACCGTGACTTTTAAGGGCCACGGGACGGACCCCTCTCTCAAAGAAGCATTGACCAACGCCTGGAGCCAGCCGCATGAAACCTCCCTGGTGGCCGAGACCAGCCAGGAGGGACACGGGTCCAATAAACAAGTGGCGGAGCTCATCGCTCCTATGGCCTTGTCTACATCATCAGGAGTCACCGGTTCAAACTCATCCCATATAACAGGACTAAGGCCTGCCCCTGTCATCTCGGCCTGTACTGCCCAATCGGAGTCCAGGTCTGTCCGAATCTGAGTGACTTTGTCCGCCAGAAACCGAGAAAACTCATCAGCTCTGCCCTGCAAGGGATCTTCGCCACCTTCCTTGGCAAGGAGGGAGCGGGTCACCCTAAACAGGGCGGCTGGGCGGGAGTCAGCGGACGCAATAAGGGTGGAAAAATGCGAACATTTTGCCACCCGTATCGCCACTAAGTAAGACTTAATGAAAGACTCAGCTTTACTAGATCTCCATCATCGCTCTAGGCGTCTCTTTTGGTGCTTCATCTCCCGGAGTTCCTCGGTAAACCAAGGAGCCCTCCTGGATCCGCTAACACGGAGAGGCCACAAAGGCGCAATACGATCCAAGGCCCCTGCTGCTGCCTGGTTCCAGGTAGCAACAAGAGACTTGGATGAACTGTGTACCAGGGATTCAGGTATTTCCCCAAGCTCCCTCTGGAATCCCTCAGGTTGCATTAGGCACCTGGGGCGGAACCATTTAGTCGGTCCCGCCTCCTTACGGTGGAGGAGTGGTGCCATGAAATCCAACCTCAGAAGGAAATGATCTGACCACGACAAGGGTGCTGTGATTAAACCATTCAGCCTCAGATCATCTCTCCACTGCCCCGAGAGAAACACAAGGTCAAGCGTGTGACCTCCCTCATGAGTCGGACCCTGAACTACTTGGGTCAGGTCCATGGTTGTCATGGAAGCCATGAACTCCTGGACTGCCCCCGAGGTTTCGCGATGGCAGATTAAAGTCCCCCAGCACCATCAACCTGGGGAACTCAATTGCCAGCTCCGCAACCGCCTCGAGCAGAACAGGCAGGGACTTTGCAACGCAGCTAGGAGGCAAGTACATTAGCAAAAGGCCCACCTGAACCGCTAAGTCCAACTTCAGGAGGAGCATCTCACACCCAACAATCTCCGGGGCAGGGCTCCTTCGAGGACAAAGTTTCTGGCGAGCTATAATAGCCACTCCTCCACCCCTTCCCTGGGGTCGCGGCTGATGCTGAACTGAAAACCCATCCGGGCACATCTCGGAAAGGGGAACCCCCCCCTCCTGGCCCAGCCAGGTTTCAGTAATGCATGCCAGGTCAGCCCCCTCTTCCAGGATTAAATCCCGAACAAGGGGCGCCTTGTTAATAATCGACCTAGCATTCAACAGCAGCAGCTTGAGCCCAGGGCCCTGACATCCCTGGTTACCAGGTACTCGGGCTGAGCTAGGTGGAACCATATCAGAGGGGCCAGAACAAGGAATCGCTTGTAAACAGCGAATCCTCATTCCCCGAGAGCAGCCTACCCCTCTGCTCCCGCCATACCTACCCCTCCCTGTTATGACCGTAATGCTCCTACTCCCACTTCCACCAGAGATCCCCTCCCCTCCCCCGCTGGTCTCCCATTCTTCCAAAGGCCATACACTCCATTCATACTGGGCCTGGGGTTGGGCTCATACACCCCTCCGCTTCTGTTTCCACACTCAGCAGTGGGGGGCAGAATCCCAGCCCCGGACAAACTCATTCCCTCAAAATTTATCTATAGAAAATTTCATTCGTATCAACTCAATCAACCCTAATCCAGCTCACACATATAACCCATACATCACCCCCCCCCCCGAGGTGAGATAAAAATATAAAACAAGCAAGGGTAAAAACAATTTCAACGTATGGGGGGTGCAAGTGTCGCCACGACCTCAGGGAAGGGGGGGAGGAGTGGCTATTATAACGCACCGGAATCTGCATCCTCGTAGGAGCCCTGCCCCGGAGATTGTCGGGTGTGAGTCACTCCTTCTGAAGTTGGACGTTGGGGTCCAGGTGGGCCTTCTGTTAACGTACCTGCCTCCCAGCTGCGTGAACAAGGCCCTGCCTGAGCTGCTTGAAGCAGCAGCAAGCCTGGCGGTGGAGTTCCCCAGGCTTATGGTGCTGGGGGACTTTAACCTGCCCGCGGCGGGCGAAACCTCTGGTGCAGCTCACAAGTTCATGGATTCCATGACAACCATGGACCTGACCCAGGTAATCCAGAGTCCGACTCATGAGGGAGGTCACATACTTGACCTAGTGTTTCTCTCGGGGCAGTGGAGAGATGATCTGAAACTTGGGGATATAGTCATCACCCTATTGTCGTGGGCAGATCATTTCCTACTGAGGTTAGATTTCACAGCCCCACTCCTCCCCTGCAGGGAGGCGGGACCGACTAGGTGGTTCCGCCCCAGGAGCCTAATGGAGCCGGAAGGATTCCAGAGGGAACTTGGGGAAATACCTGAAACCCTAATCCACAATTCATCTGAGTCCCTGGTGGCTGCCTGGAACATCGCAGCAACAGGGGCATTAGATCAGATTGCACCTTTGTGACCTCTCCATGGCAGTGGATCCTGGAAAGCTCCTTGGTTTACCGAGGAGCTCCGGGAGATGAAACACCACAAGAGACGTCTGGAGCGATGCTGGAGAGCCAGTAAATCCAAATCTGATCGAATACTTCTAAGAACTTTTATTAAGTCTTATTTAGTGGCGATAAGGGCGGCAAAACATGTTCATTTTTCCACTCTCATTGCATCTGCAGATTCTCGCCCAGCTGCCTTGTTTAGGGTGACTCGCTCCCTCCTTGCTAAAGGGGGGAGTGAGGAACACTTGCAAGGTAGAGCTGAGGAATTCGCGCAGTTTCTGATGGATAAAGTCGCTCAGATTTGGTCGAACCTGGACTCCGGCTGGACAGAGCCAAGTGAGTTGACAGGGGCAAGTCTTAGTCCATCGTTGTGGGAAGAGTTTGAGCCGGTCACTCCTGACAACGTGGACAAGGCCGTGGGGGCGATGAGCTCTTCCACCTGTTTATTGGATCCGTGCCCCTCCTGACTCGTTTCGGCCAGCAGGGAGGTGGCACGCGGCTGGATCCAGGCGGTGATCAACGCTTCTTTTAAGGAGGGATCCATACCACAGCCTTTAAAGGTTGCGGTGGTGAGACCCCTCCTGAAGAAGCCTTCCCTGGACCCACTGGATTTGAAGAACTTTCGTCCAGTCTCCAACTTACCTTTTATAGGGAAAGTTGTTGAGAAGGTGGTAGCTTTTCAGCTTCTTCAGTTATTGGAGGAAACTGATTATCTAGATTCCTCTCAATCGGGTTTCAGGCACGGCTACAGTACAGAAACTGCCTTGGTCACCCTGATGGATGATCTCTGGCGAGCCTGGGATGGGGGTTATTCTTCCATCCTGGTGCTACTTGACCTCTCGGCAGCTTTCGATACCATCGACCATGGTATCCTTCTGCATCGTCTTGGCGAGGTAGGAGTGGGAGGCACCATTTTGCGGTGGTTCTCCTCTTACCTCGCTGATAGGATGCAGTCAGTGTTAACAGGAGGGCAGAGGTTGTCTCCTAGGCCCCTGACTTGTGGGGTGCCTCAGGGTTCGGTCCTCTCACCCATCCTGTTTAACATTTACATGAAACCGCTGGGAGAGATCATCCATCGACACGGGGTGAGTTTTCAACAGTATGCTGATGACACCCAGCTGTACATTTCCACCCCGTTTCAATTCAGGGAGGCAGTGGACGTAATGTGCTGATGCCTGGACGATGTCAGGATCTGGATGGGGAGGAACAGGCTCAAGCTTAACCCCGACAAGACTGAGTGGCTCTGGATATTGCCCCCTAAGGACTATTCTGACTGTCCCTCTTTGGTTCTTGGGGGGAAAAACTAACCCCCTCGGAACGGGTCCGCAATTTGGGAGTTCTCCTAGATCCACAGCTAAAATTAGATCAACACCTTACAGCTGTAGCTAGGGGAGCCTTTGCACAGGTTCGCCTGGTGCACCAATTGCGACCATACTTAGAGAAGGTCACTCATGCCCTTGTCACCTCTAGACTGGACTACTGTAATGCGCTCTACATGGGGCTACCCTTGAAGAGTATCCGGAGACTTCAACTGGTGCAAAATGCGGCTGCGCGTGCTGTGGTGGGTGTCTCAAGATACACCCACGTAACACCCATACTCTGCCAGCTGCATTGGCTGCTCATTGGTCTCCGGGTGCAATTCAAGGTGTTGATCATCATCTTTAAAGCCCTACATGGCTTAGGACCAGGCTACCTCTGGGACCGCATCCTACCTCACACTTCCCTTCGACCAGTGAGGTCCCACAGAGTGGGTCTCCTCCGGGTCCCGTCAGCCAAACAATGCCGACTGGTGGGGCCTAGGGGGAGGGCCTTCTCTGTAGGGGCCCCTGTTCTCTGGAACCAACTTCCCCCAGAGATCCGAATTATTCCCACCTTGCTGGCCTTCCGAAAAGCCATTAAGACATGGCTCTTCCTGCAGGCGGGGTAATTTTGAGACAACCTTACATCTGATATTTCCCACATGTATGTAGGGTGTTATATGTGTCTTTAATTGTTTTTAAACTGGTTTTAATGATTTGTTTGGTTGTTTCTTAAAATGCTGTACGCCGCCCTGGTAGGGAGTAGGGCGGCATAGAAGAACCTCCAAATAAATAAATAAAAGAAAGAGGAATAGAATTAGACTGGTGGCACTATCTACAAGTCCAATCAAGATACAACAAAGATAAAATGCAATACGGAAGACTTCCGGTTTGGCTCCAACGGCGTCGCTGGCGCTCCTTGCTGGGCGCCTTTCCGTTTTCCTGTAAAAGCCACCAGAACAGCTGTCTGGCAGCTTGAAAATCTCTTCCCCGGGCAAAGGGGAGAGATGAGAGCGGGACAGGTGGGGTAGAGCCCCCCTAGTTCCCTAGGAGCCAACTTAGGGCGCGAAGGGTGAGGGCTCCCCAGGCAGCCTGTCTGTTGCTCCGGGAAGCCGGAAACCTCCGCTTTAAAAGTGGAGCAAGATGCCACGACCACCACTGCTTCTACAATGGGAGGTATAATTATTTCAACCTTAAAGAAAGCCAGAGAAAGGCAGGAGTCCTGAAGGGCAAGTATCGAATTTTGACTTTAATTCCACCGCTGGCTTTCACTTCGGAAAGTAACAAAGTAGCTCAACAAGCAATTAGCAACAATATGGCGATCGGAGATTTGGGTGTGGAAGTGAAAGTGACTTTCATTTTGTTACCAGCTTTTTTTTCCTATGGAAACTTCTGATCCTGAGAATTGGCTTTTTCTTTTTTGTTCTCTGATTCTGAATTAAAATAACAACTTATATTTTTATAAAAAATAAAAGACTAACTGGTTTTGCGAAGAACCTTGTTAATTAGAGATTTGGCTTTCTCTTTGTACTCCTTTGGAAATATTGAAATGGCTTCTAAACCTGGAAAGACTGTCTTGAATAAAAGAACTGAGAATTCTTCTGGTCATACTTTAAAAATGCAACTTACGTCTGATTTAACACCCTCACAGCCTTTAACACCTGAAAATTTACTGAACACTTTAAAAGTTATGAAAAAAGAATTGGTTATGGAGTTTAACTTAAAAATCAACGAAATAGATAAAAAAATGCAGGCTGATTTAAAGAAGATGGAGCAACAAATGAGGGAGGACGTTGTTAATGTATTAGCAGAGTATTCCTTGTGTTACCAAGGTTGTGCATACAGAAAACGTTTTGATTGAGATCAGTTGTGAATAAGTACTCAGCCACACACAGATACACTAACTTGAGTTAAACGTTTACTTTAAGAAATAGCATGTTCCTATAAACAGTCCAAAGTCATACACTTAATAGTCATAATAACAATCCAAGTACTATCAAGTACAAATACATTTTAGCTATAATACATAACTACAACACAGAGAGAAAATGCAGAGCATACATACTCTAGGCCTTGCTCTAATAAGTAGCAGAGAATACACACACTGAGTAGCAGAGACCAAAGACAAACAGAGAGGGACTCCCAGAGGAATAAGCTGTGAACTCTAGCTCCCTCTTGTGGCAGTCTGCAACACCTCAGCTAAACAGACACACTTCTGTTAAAAGCTAAACATATATTGTCTTACCCAACCCAGAGACCTAACATTCTTCCCTTTGGGTAGATCAATATATAATACCTTACATCTTTAAACCATAGTTTTCACAACACTCTTTGTGTTTAATTGCACCTTGCGCTTTAGTGAAATGATCTGCAATATTCTGTTCAGTCATGCAGTATTCCAACTTAACCATTTTATTTTGAACACATTGTCTAACATTCAGATATCTCAAATCAGTATGTTTCGACCTTGTTTTCGCAGCTAAACTATTAGCCATACTAATGGCAGATTGATTGTCTTCATACACAATAAATGGCTCCTGTACAGTAATTCCTATATCCTTTAACAATTGTTTATAATACACCAATTCTGTACACATTAATGATAAACTCGAGAATTCTGCTTCCATAGTGGATAAACTAATATGTTGTTGCCTAATAGATTTCCACCCTATTAAAGCATTACCCAACATTACCACTATACCTGATGTTGATTTGCGAGTCATTGCATCAGTAGCAAAACTTGCATCAGCATATGCAGTTAACACTAATTCATTTTTCGGTTCTAAATATAAAGAATAATGTATTGTGTGCTTTAGGTATCTAAGTATTCGTTTAGCTGCTTGCCAATGCCTTTCATTTGGTTCAGCATTATATCTAGCCAGTTGATTTACGCTGTAAGATATATCTGGTCTAGACCAATTACTCAAATATGAGAGACTACCAATTAGAGACTGATATATCTCCTTATCAAACACAGGACATTTAGTATCACTATTTGTAAATCCCTGATCCATTGGTGTCTTAGCAGTTTTACAATTCTCCGGGTTATATCTTTTTAACAATTGGCTAATCTTCTTAGCTTGCAAAATTTTGAATCCTCTATTTGTCTTCATTATATCAAGACCCAAATAATGTTTAATTTCTCCTAAATTTCTAATCTTGAACTTTCATTGTAATTCAGAAACAATATCATTTGCTTCTTGTTCAGTCTTTGTTATAATCGCTATATCATCTGTAAATAATAGCAACAGAGAAATCAAACCATCTTTCTCTCTCCTAAATAAACAAGGATCAGCTATACCAGCTTTAAAATCCATGGAAACTAATTCTTTTACAATGCATTTATTCCATTCATAACCTGATTGCTTTAAACCATAAAGACTTTTCTTTAATTTCCAATAAACATTTTTTCCATCATCTTTTAAACCTAATGGCTTTCTCATATAAATGGTATGTTGTAAAGGTGCATGTAGATATGCAGTTTTGACATCTACATGATTAATTATGCATTTATTTTTAGCTGCCCAAACTAATGCTCCTCTCAATGTATTTGCTCTCAGACTAGGTGCAAATACCTCATCATAATCCTTATCTGATTGAGCAAATCCCTGAGCAACTAATCTTGCTTTATGGGTAACAGTGCTATCCACACCAGTCTTTAATTTATACACCCATCTGCAACCTATTGCACGCTCACCTGGTGGTAACTTTACATCTTCATATACCTCAAGATCCTTTAAAGATTTTAATTCCTTATTCATAGCTTCCTGCCAAGCTACCTGTTCCTTTGTTGGATACAGCTTAAGTTCACTATAATTAGACGGTTCCACATTAATCTGGCATACAATACTTGCCTGATATCTTTCAGGTGGACGTTTTTCCCTAGTTGACCTCCTAGGCAATTTAGTACAAGTTGTTGGAATTTCCTCTTCCTTTTCCTCCCCTATCGAAGTACCTTCTACATCATCCATAGATGGTTCCTCTATTGAGGATTCTTTCACTATCCTATCATCAGTACTTTTCTTATCAGAATCATCAGGAAACAATGGATCCTCAACAACAATACTATCTTGTTCCTTATATTCCTGTTCCTGTTTACTCCATCCAACATGCTCAAGGAATTTAGCACTTGCACTACAATATACTCTAGTAGTACCTGGCTCCCAGAATCTAAATGATCTATGATTAGATTCATACCCTACAAAACATAATTTCCGTGCTCTATGTTGTCCCTTTCGCCTTACTTGTGTGGGAATATGCACCCATGCTGGTGCATCAAATGTATGCAAATAACTAAGATTTGGTTTCCTACCATACCAATGAGTAAATGGCAATTCACCAGTTGTTGCATGCACTACATTGTTCAAAACATGGTTAGCACACATTATAGCTTCACCCCAGAGCCTCTCTGGTAAACCAGAATCTGAAATCATGGTTCTAGACATAGCCTGTAATGTCTGACCTCTACGTTCAATATGTGCATTATGTTGTGGCCGAAAAGGAGCAGAACGCTTATGTTCAATACCAGCTCTCCTTAGCATATCTTCAAATCTCTTATTGGTAAACTCAGTACCATTATCTGTTACTAAACTAACCAGTTTCTTATTCATTTTTCGTTCAACAAACCTTAACCAGTTTACAAAATGCTGATATGTTTCTGTTTTTGTTTTCATCAGATAACAGAAACCATATCTAGAAAAATGATCAACTATGCTCAATATATAACAGGCTCCACCTAAACTGGGTTTCTTAGGGCCAATGAGATCAGCAAATACAACCTCTAATGGTTCCTTTGTTTAAAATCCATTTAACCTGTTTGCAGGAATTATCTTGCTCTTTTCCTGATTGCAAGCATTACAATTTAAATATCTTGCACAAGGTTTTAATTTTATACCATTAGATAACTCAACAGTTTTCTTTAAAATTTTGAAATTTAAATGTCCCATACATCTATGGAGCAAATGAATACATTCGTCATGAGGCTTTCTATTTTCATAAACTGAATTGGCCTTATTTAATGGACTATCATGGATAATGTATAAGCCATCATGCAATCTTGCAGTAACTCTTTTACCTTGCTTTTCAATTAAACATTTATCTCCCTGAAAAGTTACCACAAACCCTGTTTTTACCAATTCTCTCACAGATAGTAAGTTATATATAAGGTTAGGTACATATAACATTGGTAAATTTTCATTAATACATGAACAATATGCATTACCTTCTCCAGATACTCTCAATTTCCAGCCATTTGCTAATGATACATGCTGGTTACTTTTAGTCATATTAACAAATCTCTCTTTACTTTTAGTTATACACTGAGATGCTCCACTGTCTATTATCCAGATATCATGGCTTACATTTTTATTTGTACTTGATATAGCTGCACTAACATCATTATAAGCTCTCTGCATATTACTAGCATTCTGCTTTTTACCCTTTTTACAGAATCTGGCTATATGACCCTTAGCCCCACAAGAATAACATTTCCTAACAATATAGGCAGTTGAAGACCGTTGTTCTTCCTGTGGTTGTTTCTCTCTCAGTTGTTTTCTATCTTGCCTTCTTCTAGACTCTTCTAACAGTCTTCCTATTATGCCAGTCAATGTCAGTTCATCTCTGGCCAAAACTTCCAGTGAAGACACATAATCATCATAAGAGTCATCCAAAGAAGAAAGAATAATATAAACTTGATGCAACTCTGAGAAAATCAGTTCTTTATCATGTAGCTCTTGTAATGTTCTCTTCATAAACTCCAAATGAGCTAACATGTCACCACCTTTTAACAAACGTGCTCTGAACAGTTTACGTGTAAGGTGTATGTGCGCACCAATACTATCTCGAACATAAAGTCTCTTTAAGGTATTCCAACACTTGGCAGCAGAATCTTCACCATGAATATGGACCAGTTGCCGATCACTCAGTGTCAGTCCAATAATACTAAGAGCCTTTTCATTATCCCGGTTAAAGGCAGCTATCTTCTTCTTATCTTCATCATTTGTTGGATCCCAAGCTGTTATATCAGGTGGATTATTAACCACAGTCCATAATCCTTCTTTACGCAAAAGTAAGCTGCACTTCATAGACCAGGAAACATAGTTAGTTCCATCTAACCTGGTTATCAGGGATAAGCTAGTTGACTGTTCTTGTTCCATTGTTAATTTAACAGTAATCCACAAGTTAGCTGTCTGAGTATGAAACTGAATATTCACACTAACTCTCAATATCTCTCTGGGCCCATAACCAGTGTTAATGTATTAGCAGAGTATTCCTTGTATTACCAAGGTTGTGCATACAGAAAACGTTTTGATTGAGATCAGTTGTGAATAAGTACTCAGCCACACACAGATACACTAACTTGAGTTAAACGTTTACTTTAAGAAATAGCATGTTCCTATAAACAGTCCAAAATCATACACTTAATAGTCATAATAACAATCCAAGTACTATCAAGTACAAATACATTTTAGCTATAATACATAACTACAACACAGAGAGAAAATGCAGAGCATACATACTCTAGGCCTTGCTCTAATAAGTAGCAGAGAATACACACACTGAGTAGCAGAGACCAAAGACAAACAGAGAGGGACTCCCAGAGGAATAAGCTGTGAACTCTAGCTCCCTCTTGTGGCAGTCTGCAACACCTCAGCTAAACAGACACACTTCTGTTAAAAGCTAAACATATATTGTCTTACCCAACCCAGAGACCTAACAGACGTACTTGAGGTGTGTAAAGCACTAGAAGTAAATACGGAAGTTTTAGCGAATGACTTGGAAAAGAATAATCAAGTTTTGATAACCTCGAAGGAATATATAGATAAAATTAAAAATGATATGGCAAATTTTGAAACAGAGGTGTTAACGGCCCAATTCAGAAGCATGGAATTTGCAATAAGGGTGAGGGGGCTGAAAGAAGGAAAGTATGATGATTTCAAAGGAAGGATGGTGGAGGCCCTGGAGCAGGTGTCTGGAATGTCTAAAGAGGAACTGGTTATGCAAATTGATAAGATATATAGAGTTAATTCTTGGTTTGCAAAGCAAAAACATCTGCCAAGGGACATTGTAATATATTTTACTACAAGGGCTTTACGAAATAAAATTATACAGGCGACATTCAAGAATAATCTTCAGGTAAACGGCCAATGGGGCTAAGGGGGAAGGGGGGGAGAAAAAAGAAAAATGTTTGTACTTTGTACTTTAAAACTTTTTGAATTAAAAAAAAAGATAAAATGCAATACGGATTTCAAAATATAAATGAATTAGACAAAATATTATTGGGCACAGAAGAAAAAATGATTTCTAAACTATATAATTTCCTACTTCAATATAATTTGCACGAAGAAGTGGTTAAAAGATCCATGATCGCTTGGGGCCAAAATGTTGGTTACTCAATAAACTTAGCAGAATGGGAAAAAATCTGGGACATAAATTATAAATTAACCTTGGTGGTAGCATACAAAGAAAACACATACAAAATGTTTTATCGATGGCACCTCCCTCTGGCGCAATTGGCAAAAATGTTTCCAAGACTCTCCCCAAAGTGCTGGAAGTGCAAAAAGGAATTGGGACCATATTACCACCTTTGGTGGACCTGCCCCAAGGTGAAGATCTTTTGGAACAAAATCAAAAACTGTCTAGAACAAATTATTTCTCAAACGATTGTCCTAAGGCTGGCATTATTCTTACTGGGTATCTTTAAGGAAAAAAACCTCGAAAGAAGATAGATATATAATCCTCCATATTACAACAGCTGCTAGAATCATATATGCGCAGAACTGGAAATCTGAATCAATTCCAACCATGTTAAACATTGTTAGAAAAGTATTAGAATGCGCGGAAATGAGCAAGCTATCTTTAGAACTGCAGAATAAAGACGAATCAGATTTCTACAAAACTTGGGATGGATGGTATAGTTGGTTAAAACAAAACAAATATCAAAAATTGCTATAAACTGGTTTCACAAATCAAGGAAATATGTAGAACAATAACATTTTGCTTTCTGTACAGATTATAAAAAAACAAGGAGATAATAATTTATTTATTTATTATTTATTTATGCATTACAAATGAAATGAACAAATGAAATAGTTGTTGAAAAAGAAAATAATCGGTGACTCAATGTAACGATGTTCAAATATATTATACTATAAAAGTAGAATAGAATAAGAATGAAATCAATGTAAACTACAACTATATAAGAAAATAACACTAATAAGCTGTAAAAGGAAATTGTTAATGTTATATTTGTTTTTGATGTTTATGTTCAATGTTGTATGTCAAATGTATGTTTTATGTTTCTTTTGTGTATATATGTGTGTGTGTCTTTTTTAACAGAAAAAACTAATAAAGATAATTTTTTTAAAAAAGAAGAGGAGAAGCCTCTTCTTCCTCATCGCTGCTATGAGGTGCTGGAGGTTCCGAAGGCCCTGGCTGAACCTCCGCCTCTGGCACAGAGTCCTCGCCATCCTCCCCACTGTCCGACTCAGGTACCAGCTGCACAGGATCCGCTACCAGCTGCGTGGGCTGCTGGCGGGCCACAACAGCTATTTGCTTCTGTTAAAGAAGTCACTTGTACTATTTTGCTATGGTTAAGAATTATTTGTTAAGAATTCATTCTGTAAAATAATTGTAGGTATAGATTGAATACTATAGAGAAAGCAGAGCAATTTTATGATGAGCAATTTGGATCATATGAGGAAAAAAGAAAGAGAGAGGAGATAGATGACAAGAAACAAGAAGAAGCATCAGGAGGAGGAAATGTACAACAAAAAGAAGATGAAACAGAATTAAAGGAGAGAGCAGAACAACAAGGTGCAAAGATAAAAGAACAGAGAGAAATATGAGCGACCAGAACAACAAGACCTATCTATAAGTAAAACTATGGAAGATGAAATAAAACTACTGTCAATTAATATAAATGGGCTGAATTCTCCTATGAAAAGGAAAAGGCCCTTTAACAAACTAGGAAAGTTAAAATTAGATTTTATTTGTCTTCAAGAGGTCCACATCAAAAAACAACACAATAAATTATTGGAATATCCTAAAATTGGGAAACTGTACTCCTTATTAGCACAACAAAAGAAAAGAGGCATGGTATTATATATTAAAGAAACAATAAAAGCAAGACAATGAACTATAAACAAATACTTTTGATAGCAATATATGCACCAAATTATAAACAAGAAAATTTTAATGGAGGGGAGATGGATGTGGCCTAATGCTGCGGCAACACAGAGTTCCCCTCGTCTTGCAGGGGAACCCCGATATCCTTGTAACCTGGGGATCTGGTTCAATTGGAACCAGATCAGATCTGTCCTGAAGGGACGGGGAAGAAGTGGAACACTGCTGGCTTCTGGAAGGGGGCTGCAAACCCCCCAGAGAGCCGGTTTAGAGCCCACTACCGGCGGCAATGGAAAACAACTTTTAAAAGTCGTCCAAGTTGCGGCAGCCATGGACGGATGGATTGGTTATTTTGAGAGTTGGAAGTCATGTGGAAAGGAAAGGGAACTTAAGTGAAGAGCTGGAGGAAAAGAAGAAAAAAAGTTTAATTGGTGAGGTTTTTTTTTTTTGCCGGAGATGAAAATTGGGACATTGTTTTAAGTTTAAAAGGGGAACGAAAGTTGGAAAAGATTAAGAAGCGGCTAATTGGCAAACGGAAGATTTTAGTCAAATAATTCAAACAGTGGCAAGAAAAACCTAATGCTGGAATATTTTGAGAACTTTGCAATAAGTAGGAATGAAGAAGATAATGGATTTAAGTTGTATTTACCTATATTGAGCTAAAATTTATAAAGCTATTGAACAAAGGAGAAATCTATGGGATCAAGCAAGAGTGCCAACTGCTGGCTAAAGGATTTACACTTACTGTTCATCAGTAGTTATTTACACAGCTGGTGACCCTGAAGTTAGAACTTATCTTGGATACTATAAAGTAGCGGCTGTTGGTTGAATGAACTTTGAACGAACTTTGAAAAGGCAACATTATTTGATACTATTTGGCCTAGGAAAAGAAAAGAAAAGACAACTAACATTAAGCTGTAGGATAGACATTCTTAGACAGCTGGATTTATTATAAAGGTTCCCAAATTACGATATTGTTGATATGGAAATAAGTGAACATGAGGAGTTTACAGCTTTTTTAAAAGACTATTGTGAAGATTTAAGGAGAGATTTTAAGCAGTTTTGTATGTGGAATTAGGAAGCAAACACACAAAGTATTGGACAATAATGAGATTTTTAAGAAGGACAACAATAAGGACTATGACAAGGGCTTCGAAAATTCTATGACAGGAAATATAAAACAAAGAGCTGGAGAGGAAGAGAAATTAAAAGATAAAGAACAGATGAAAGAAGACACAGAGTCTCATACAGACAAAAGGAAAGAAGAAGACTTTGGAAATGGACAGATAATGGCTTTATTTATAAATCATGATGATTACACTGGGATAAACAGTGAGAAGAGAAAAAGAGGGTATGGGCAGTGGTACTGGATTTGGCAAACTAAAAAGGAAGAAAGAAATAGAGGGGAGAAATTAAGAAGAATAGGAAGTGAATTTAGACAAATAATATATATGAAGAGGAGAAAAGGAAGAAAGAAAAGAGAAAGAAATTGGGGGTACAAAACGCTAAGAAAGAAATTGGAGGAGTTTAGAAAAAGAGAGTGGAAACTTAAAGAAAATGGATAATGGAGGTTTGATTATTATATATTTCTTGTTTTGTTTTATTATGGGTATTATAAACTTTCTAATAAAAGCAAATATAATCATTAACTAATTTTTTTAAACTACTAAATATCTATATGTAATATTAGAGGAAATAAGAAATATAAGCAGAATGAATGAAATGTTTTAATTTTTTTAAAAATTGATATAAACTTAAAATTTTTTATATATCTATAGATGGCATTAGAAGAAAGATTAAAAGGAAAGTGAATTAAATTTTTTAGATTTGTATAGACATGGAATTTAAATGATTATTATTATTATTATTTTCTCTTGATTATATTAATTAATATTGATAAAGAATATGTTTGCTAGTTAAAGAATTGAATTTTAAATATCTGAATATAATTATTAGCAGACGTATGTGGTAATTTTTAGTGGAAAGTATTTATATTTAAATTGGACTTGGATTAAGTAAAAATTTGTGAATATGTTTTTTGTACCACTATGGGAAGATAAATTATGATGTAAAATGAATGAAATGATTGAATATGTGAAATTTTGGAATTTGAATAATCTTATCCCTTTTCTTATTTGATAGATTATTGTTTTGAAATAGAACAAAAAGAATTTATAATTTGATGTTTAATAGTAAATACCGTGTTTCCCCGAAAATAAGACAGGGGCTTATATTTTTTTGACCCCCCCCCCCAAAAATGCCCCTGGCCTTATATAAAACTGAGGTCCCGGAAGAAGTTGCAGATAGGAGGGGCGTCTCGCGCTGGCGTTTGGCAGGACGGGAGGGCGTGGTGTGGCATTTTAAAGGGATTTTAAAGCATTTTAAAGGGATGCGTTTTGCCTGCCATGAAGAGAACAGATGCTTGCCTCCTGTTCTTCGGGGAACATTGGTTCCCTTCATGGGAGGCAAAACACATCCCTTTAAAATGCTTCGAATGACTTTGAGCGCTTTGGGCGGGACATCCCTGTCGCCGCTTCTTCCTCACTCCGTCGCACCATGCCCTATCCTCTCAAAGTCCATCGAAGCATTTTAAAGGGATGCGTTTTGCCTGCCATGAAGGGAACCGATGCTTGCCTCTTGTTCTTCGGGGAACATCAGTTCCCTTCATGGGAGGCAAAACGCATCTCTTTAAAATGCTTCGAAGGACTTTGAGCACTTCGGGCGGGGGATGGGGCGGGGCGCGACGCGAGTGAGGAAGGCGGTGACAGGGAAGCAGCGAACTTCCAGATGCTGGTAAGATGAGCGCCTCGCAGCCCGGTCCTCCCCTGCATCCCCCGCCACCCCCAAGAGAGTGCGAAAAGTTGTTAATTGGTCGCACTCGCGATAACTTCTCCTTTACATTGAAGGAGTTTCCCTGCAAAGACCTGCTGAAAAGAGAAGCCGCGAACTTCCAGACGCTGGTAAGATCATCAGGCACAATTTGGGGGTGGCGGGGAATGCAGGGGAGGGCCAGGCTGTGAGGCGCTCATCTTACCAGCGTCTGGAAGTTCGCGGCTTCTCTTTTCAGCAGGTCTTTGCAGGGAAACTTCTTAAGGGATCTCTCTCTTTCCGGGCCAAAAGAGTGCCGCCGCAAAAAGAGCGGCTCCCGGCATGTCCCCCCCTTTCCCCCAGAAGTAGTTGGGGGGGCTTATTTTCGGGGGGTGGCTTATTTCAAGGCATGTCCCGAAAAAGCCCTGTGGGGCTTATTTTCGGGACATGTCTTATTTTTGGGGAAACACGGTATAGTAAATATCAAAACTATCAAAAAATCCTTATCTTTCAAACTATCAAAAAATCCTTATCTTTCAAAAATTCCACATTTACTTATATGTGGAATTTTTGAAAGATAAGGATTTTTTGATAGTTATATGGAAATTAGGGAGTAAGGGAAAAAGGAGGAATGATGAATAAGAAAATAAAGATGTGAAAGAAGCACTACAGCATAGATTAAGGAAGTTAGAGACAATAGAGTTAATAGTGGTAATAGAAGGGAATAAATTTAATGGTAAATTTATTTGGAAGACAATTTGGGTATCCGGAGGGCAAAATTAGACTTAAAAAAGGAGGCAGCGAGATTAAATGATATATACCAAAGGTTAAGATATAACAGAATGGATGTATTTTTTATTTCTTATTGAAGGTATATATGTTGTTATATATGTATTTGTTTCTTGAAGGTGGAGAAAAAAATAAAAACTTTTTGCAAAAAAAAAAAGAAAATTTTAATGAAAAACTGCATAAGAAAATTACTGAATTGGAATATGAAAATATTTGTGTGGTAAGAGATTTCAATGTGATTGTAGACACAGAATTGGACTATAAGTAAGTAAAAAAAACTAGAAAAATGCTTCCAAAAACATTCTTTAAAATGGCGGAAGAAATAAGTATTCAAGGTGTATGGAGAGAAATAAATCTTAAAAGAAATCAATACTTGTTTTATTCAAATAGACATATGTCCTGGTCAAGAATATATATGATATGGATATCACCGGAGTTAAAGTCAAATGTGCAAGAAATAGAAATAGAAGCAAGCACTTGGGCAGATCATAATCCAATTGGAGTTAAGTGGAAAGGACAAAAGAGAAAATGGAGATAGACATTGAATCAATCAATACTAAAAGATAAGGAATTTATACAAAGTATGGAAAAAGAAATGGACTTTTTCTTCAAAGAGAACAGAAAAGAAGAAACCTCATTACAAAATTTATGGGATACTGCTAAGGCATACATTCAGGGACTCGCTATCAGAGGTGAAATCCAGCAGGTTCTGACAGGTTCTGGAGAACAGGTAGCGGAAATTTTGAGTAGTTCAGAGAACCGGCAAATACCACCTCTGGCTGGCCCCAGAGTGGGGTGGAAATGGAGATTTTGCAATATCCTTCCCCCAGGAGTGGGGAGGGAAAGGGGATTTTGCAGTATCCTTCCCCTGGAATGGGGTGGGAATGGAGATTTTGCAGTATTCTTCCCCTGCCACGTCCACCACGCCACGCCTGCCACGCCATGCCCACCATGCCACACCATGCCCACCAAGACATGTCCACAGAACCGGTAGTAAAAAAATTTGGATTTCACCACTGTATAACATATACAGGGAAAAAAACAAGAAAAAGAAACAAAACCTAAAGACGTTAGCAGAAGGACACAAGAGACTGGAATTAGAATTACAGAAAGAACCAAACAGGATTTTAAAAAATCAAATGGAACTAATAAAACATAAAATAAATATACTAGATAAAGAAGAATTGGCACAAAAAAATCAAAAATGCTAAACAGAACTTTTTTGAAAATGCAAATGAGCCAGGAAGATGGTTGGCATATAAATTGAAAACAGAGAAAGAGAAGAAATTGATACACAGCTTGATAGAGGAACTTTATATTACCAAAATGAGGATAAAAAAATAATTCAAGATTATTATGAAAAGCTGTATGAGCAAGAGAAAGTATCAGAAGAGAAAATTAAAGAATATTTGGAAAAAGCGGAACTACCTAAAGTACCAGAAACAGTGAAAGCTATGTTAAGTGAATGGATATCAATGATGGAATTGTCAGAAGCAATTAAGAGACAAAAGAGCAATAAAACACCAGGACCAGATGGGCTGCTGGCAGAATTTTACAAATGTTTACAAGATACTCTAGGGCTAGGCCCATCAATGTTGGAAGTCTATAATGAAATATTGATTGATGTGAAGGTACCAAATTCATGGATGGAAGCAAATATTACTCTGATTCCGAAAGAAGACTCAGATTTAATGCAGATAAAAAACTATAGGCTCATATCTTTACTGAATGTTGTCTATAAAATATACGCTTCAATAATGTCAGAGAGACAAAATGTTTCTAAATGAATTTATACATTCAGACCAAAATGGCTTCCTGCCTAAGAGACAGATTAAAAACAATATGAGAATGGTTTTAAATACATTGGAATATGTCAGAGTTTGCAGCACATCTGACCAGCACACAATTAAATGAACTTCAGCAGGATTCAATTATTTATAAGAAACTTCTTTATATACAATATCATACAGCAGAATCCAGAAGTACAAAATCCAGAAGTACAGAATCCATATTCTCAGAAGCAATATTCACAGAAGCAAGATAATAATACTGGGTTTGCCTAAGCCACACCCAGGCTCTGAGCTGTCTGGGTCACCAAACAGTCCCCATTGGCTGACCTGTTACCATGTCTATCCAAACAGTCCCCATTGGCTGATCTATTCCAGTCTATGAATATTCATATTCTAACACTCCTCCCTTTATAACTGGAATAGAAATAAAATTGAATAATTTAATATTCTTCCCAGACCTGTATTTGAAGACCGAAATACACAGTTCAAATTTCTTCTCCAACTTATTAGCAAACTCTTTTACCTGTGATACATCCTTTGCAATGAAGCAAAGATCATCCACAAATGCTTAGTCGACAATACCCACCTTGTAACTTTCCAGTGTATATGCAACCCTCAGCCTTGCAACTCTTGAACCCAAGACCCTTCAATGCCTTATCTAAACAGATATTCCAATTCCTGGCTGACTGCTTCAGCCCATAAATGGCCTTGTTCAATTTATACACCATGTTAGGCTTTTTACTTTCACACCCTGGTGCTTGAACCATGTAAATTTCTTCCTCTAATTCTGCATTGAGGAATGCAGTGGTTATGTCAAAATGCTAAGTTTTATGGCCATGTGCTGCTCTCAACAATAGTGCCAACCTTATGCTTTCATTCTTCACCGTTGGTGTGAATACCTCATCATAGTGCATGTTTTCCTTTGTGAAAAACCTTGTGCGACTAATCTTGCTTTATATTGTACCTCATTGTTGGGTAGTACTTTCTTTTTGTACACCCACTTACATCCTACGGCTTTGCAACCTTGTGGGAAAGTCATAGATGTGAACACTTCATGTTCACCCATGGATTTCATTTCTTTGTCCATGGCTTCTTTCCACTTTACTTGTTCAATTTTGGGTAATGGCAATATTTCCTGATAGTTTCTTGGCTCATACCACATATTACACACCTTAACTTTACTAATAGAATACCTGTCAGGCAGAATCCCCTTGTTCCATCCCTCTGACCTGCGTGGCATTGACTGCTCTTGTGTTTCAACCCTCTCTTGTTTCATATCTGAGTCATCATCTTCTCCTGACTCTTTTTCTTGCTCTCTTTCAGCTTCCCCTCCCTGAATGCTGACACCATTACTAAGTGAGTTACCATCACTAAGTGAGTTACCATCACTAAGTGAGTTACCATCACTAAGTGGATCATTCCATAAATTTGCATCAATTCTGTTCCAATTTTGCTCTGCAAAGCTAGCAGACCTCAAAATGACTATTCTTTTGCTCCCATTGTTAAAGCAGTAGCTCTTTGAGCTGGGTTCATAGCCTGTAAACCTAAGCTTTCTAGCCTTTGATTGTCCTTTTCTTCTGACTGCTTTTGGAATATGCACCCATGCATTGCTTCCAAAAACTCTTAAATGTGCCAGAGATGGCTTTCTCCCATATAACACTGTATATGGAGTATCATTAATAGAGGAACTCCACAGCCTATTAATTAAATAATTAGCAGTCAACATGGCTTCACCCCAATATGACCTGCTCATATCAGAATCCTTCAGCAGTGAGTCCTTCATTGTTTGTAAGACTCCATTCCGTCTCTCAACTATACCATTCTCAGCTGCTGTGTACGGATTAGTGCATCTGTGTTTTATTCCTATCTGTCCCAACCACTGTTGAAAACTTGCTGACATGAATTGTGAATCTCTGACAATTTGTATCTGGCATACCTGTTGTTTATGTCTTCTTTCTATGAAGCTTACCCATTGCTTAAATTTCTGTAGCACCTCTATTTTACTCTTTAGTAAATAGCAGAACCCAAACCTGCTGTAGTCATCTACAATGACCAGTGCATACTTTGCTCCTCCCAAACTGGCTTGCATTGGCCCAACCAAATCTGCATGTACCAGCTCTAGAGCTCTTGTTGTCTGCCTTGTGCTACTCTTGCTTACTGGGAATGCTTTGGACTTTGATGATTTGCATATTTCACAATCCAAATATGCCTTACATCCCTTTAAATCTAACCCTTCTCCAAACTGTTGCATCTTTTGCAACACTCTGAAGCTGGCATAGCCAAGCTTTCTGTGCAAGAGATGAACCCATGAATCATGTTGTGCCACATTTCCAAATGTTTGGGCACATTGAACCTTTTCTCCCTGCAACACATAAAGATTATCCTCTTTTATGCCCTGTGCACATACATTCTGATTTCGCTTTATGAGACACCTCCCATTTACAAATATGGTCTCAAATCCTTGCTTGTCTAAGCTAGAGACACTCAGAAAATTATGCTCCATTTCAGGCACACATAATGTATCATTAAACCTTGTTTCCAGATATAGAATTTTCACACTGCCTCTTCCAGTGACTTTAGCCTTCTGGCCATTCACCAAGGCTACTGCATCTCCAGCAGCTGGATCCATCCTGTAAAACAATTTAGAATTATTAACAATTGTTTGACTAGCTCCACTGTCTACTAACCATTTGTCTCTGCTATTGCAATAACTAACTTTTGCCACAGCAATTTGTCCATCTGCTGATTTTTTTCCTTGCAAACAGTTTCTGTCTTGCAAATAGTCTCTTCCTTGCAAATAGTTTTTCCTTTGCAAACAATTCTTCTTTAGCTTAGAAAAACTTTTCTGAGCTGTAATCCAGTCTCTTCTGTTAGTTTTCTCTGTGCAGACATCTTGTGTGTTGCTCTGGTCTCTGCAGACAGCCAGTCTGTTACATTTCTCTCTCTGCTCCTTGGGCCCCCACCTCAGGAATTTCTCCTCATGGCTTTTTCTAAAATGGCATTTCTGCTCCTCAGAAATTAAACAGGATTCTAGGGCCTCCAGACGCAACTCTTGCTCTAGTTTGCATTCAAATACTGCAGAAACTATGTCCCACATTTCATCCAGACTGTTTAACACCAACAGCACTTTCTGAGATTCATGAATCTTCATGCCATGCTGTTCTAACACAACAAATAAAGTTTGCATTTGTACAAAATGCTGCACCACAGAATCATGTGGTTCAAGCCGGGCTCTGTATAATTTTCTTGACAATTGCACAATATTGCATGCTGACACACTCACCTGCATACTTCTCAAGTGCAGCCAAACTTCATTTGCAGTTTTTAAATTAGCCACATTGATAAATTGTTTATCTTCTAAACTCAAGATAATATAGGCCAGTGCCTTATCATACTGCCTCTGGTCAACTGCTACTAATGGTGCCTGTGGTGGATTAACAACAATATCCCAGAGCTCCTTAGCCTTCAGGAAAGATTCCCTCTTTGCAGCCCAAACTATATAGTTCTTCTGTCCCAATGGAGGCAGAGAGCTCTGCTTGAATTCAACAGCCATCCTGCAAGCCTGGTTTCTCTTTTAACACAGGCAGCTTAATTACATTTCAGTCTTTCTGTGTGCTCTGGACCCATAATCTATCAGAGTTTGCAGCACATCTGAACAGCACACAATTAAATGAACTTCAGCAGGATTCAATTATTTATAAGAAACTTCGTTATATACAATACCATACAGCAGAATCCAGAAGTGCAGAATCCATATTCTCAGAAGCAATATTCACAGAAGCAAGATATAATACAGAGACAAGATAATAATACAGAGGCAATAGAATCACACAAGCACTCATATATATACAGTTCAGAGAACCTAAGCCACACCCAGGCTCCGAGCTGTCTGGATCACCAAACAGTCCCCATTGGCTGATCTGGTGTAGGAACTCCTGCTTGAGCAGGGGGTTGGACTAGATGACCTACAAGGTCCCTTCCAACTCTAATAATAAATCTAAATCTAAATCTGTTCCAGCCTATGAATATTCATACTCTGACAGAATATTATGAAGCACAACCTGGAAAACAAATGGCGTTGATTTTCTTAGATGCGCAGAAAGGATTTGACAACGTATTTGCATACAAAGAAAATCTTTAAGAATTGTATCTTTTTCTATCTGGCCTCCAGAATTCAGGTATACAGACCAGCCACCTGGGCAGAAGATGGAATGTGTGGTTATAGAACTCCCATTTATATGTTGAATAGACTTATAAGGTTTCAGGCTGTGCTTGAAATAATAATTCATAAAACTGCTATTGCTTTAACTTTAATGGCTAAATATCAGACTCAGTTTAAAACAGCACTTTATCAGAATAGACTTACTTTACACCTTTTGTTACCAATAGAAGGAGATGTGTGTGGAAAATTTAATCTCACAAATTGTTGTTTGCAGATAGATGGTCCAGGAAAAGTTATAGAGGAGATTGCTGCCAAGATGGGAAAAACTGCCCATATCCCAGTGCAGACTTGGACTGGGGCAGTTGGCTTCAACTGGTTTGGTAGTATCTTCTCTGACTGAAAAAGGATTGGGTTTCTAGTGTTCTTAGCCTTTGGAGATCTCTTTCTCCTTCTGTTTCATCCCTCTGAGCAGGAGCAGGAAATGCCTCCCGCTGAGGCATTTTTGGCAGTGACAGCAGGAGGAGGAGGAACAGCCGCCTGTCCGCAGCTGGCGAGTCAGGTCACTTTGCATGAGGAGGAGGACACGGGCTTTGGAAGGGGTCCCCACGTGGGTGCTTGGGGGGTGCAGGAGGCCGGACCTCGCAGGCTCCCTGGCAGCTTTGCGCTTCCAAAAGTGGCAGCTGCAGTCTCTTTAAATCAAGGGCTGCTGCTCTGGGGCGGCGGCGGCACTGGCCACCCGACGTTGGTGCCACCAGGGCACTAGTACGAGAGTGGTGAGGAGTTCAGGGCAGGCGTCTTCATGCATGGAGGGCAGGGGAGGGGAGGGGAGGGAGTCCCCTGCCGCCCCTCTTCCACACATCCTGCTGCTGAGCGGTCTCCTTCACGCCGCCCGCTTCACTCATTGGGCAGATGGGCTGGAACTTCTGTGCTTCTTTGCTGGCGTGGTTGAACGGGGGTGAGGCCATTCCCCACCTTCACCCTGCCTGAACATACAGCTGCCACGCTCGCCTGTCGCGGCTCTGATGGCGGCAACTTCAGGAGACACTGGCGGCACGGAGGCATGGGCGAAGGCTGGGAGGGGGATTTGGGGAGATGTGGGGAGGCTGAGTCCACTCCCCTTCACCTCCCCACACTTGTTTACCCATCCCAGAGAGCTCGAGTTACGCCTCCCTCCGACCCAGCCGCCTTCCTCACTGGCATTGCTCCTGAGCAAACTCTTCTGTCCTCGGCTGTTGTGAAGAAGTGGCAGCTCTGGTTGCACCATGCCTGCTTTGTTCTCTTTGAGAGCCCCTTTGCACCTTGTTTGTAAAGCAGCTCTCAAAGAGAACGAAGCGGGCATGGCACACCCAGAGCTGCCACTTCTTCGTAACAGCCGAGGACCTTGGAGTTCCAAGCTGTGCAGAGGGGGGACGGCTGCAATGCCGGCAGCTTTGGGGGCTCCTTCCCTCAGTGGTTCATTTTCTTACCTCTAGGTGGCTGCCTCCCGAAAACACTTCCCTTCCCTTCTCCAAATGACCCAGGCAGAGGGTGGACGGCTTCTGTTCCTGGCCCGGAAGAAGTTTTTGCGCAGTGCAAAAAAACCCGAATTTTTTTTTAAAACCCGCCCAAAACAAAATGATGATGCATGTGCAGTGCCAGAAACTCAGCTTCTGCGCATGCGCAGAAGAAGAAGAAAAATAAAGAAATCCCAAAAACAATTGAAAAATATTTGGAAAAAATGATGGCATCCAGGGACCGGCACCGACCAAACTGGGTCAGTGATGTTATTGTGATGTCACCAGCGGGTCACTACCAGTGCACATGAACCAGTCCAAACCAGGAGGAACCCACCCCTGAACAACGGTAAACTATTTTTTGCGACAGTATGTGTAAAAAGCCAACGTCAGTGCAAAGTTTGAGATTGCTTCTTTCTCACCAGATCAGAAATTCTCGGGACAGTCTTTGCAAGAGCACAACAAAGATCATCTTCCACAACAAGTCTACTTCTGTATTTAGACTTCATAACAAACAAGCTGGAAAACCCTGTTTCACAAAGATATGTTGATGGAAATGGAAGAAGAAGGCGCAACACAGTCTCAGACAGAATAGGATATGACTGCAAACACTTGATCCAGAATTTTGTACCTGGCATTGTAGAGAAATCAGTTCTCGCTGCATCGCTGTTAATAAGTTCAATGAACTCCTTTTGTGCTGCCTCAGGAACATCTTCTGTGAATGGGCTTCTGGCAAGTGCAAATGGGGTGTCAGGTAGATTTGGAAAGTACGATGAAATTTCATCTGCAAGCATGTGCAAGTGTTCTTTCACAGAAATTATCATCGTAATCCTTTTGTCTGGTTCAATGTTATGTTCCTCAAAGAAAGCAGATAAGGTAGGCAACATGTAAATTTTATTTTCATCCAATTTTTTTTGCCAAAGCTGAACAGTGATAAATTTAACTCATTCAAGATGTCAAAGATGTCAACCAAGTAAGCTATTTTCTGCAGTTCATGTTTATCGCTGAAAAGTGCTTCGAACTGCGGTCTTGCTTTCTGATTAAAAAATGTTTTGAGTTCATCATGAAGTTCAAAAACTTTTCCTCTTGACAACCATCTCACTTCAGTGTGAAATAGCAGAGCATTGTTTGGTGCATCCAACTCTTTGCACAGTTGCGAAAACAGAGACTCATTTAGTACAAACAAATCAAATGACCTAAGTGCCAAAGCCCACTGCAACAACATCACCAAAAAGGCTTCAAAAGTTGTTAACCTAATCTTACGTAGCTTCTTCTCCGGTAATATCACACTACTAACCAGAGCATACAAAACATTCGCAAGACCAATCTTTGAATACAGCTCATCTGTCTGGAACCCACACCGCATATCGGACATAAATACATTAGAAAGTGTCTGTCAGAATCCAGCGACTCTGCCATTCAAAAGGAAAAGGGGGGTCTTGGGTTTGATTGATCAGCATTGATTGGATCAACTGACGTTTACAACATATATCCGGGCGCCAGACATCTGGGAACCTCTTTATCTTAGGATAGGATTTATGAGGGGCAATGTAAGTTAGTTTGAACGGAAAGGGCTCTGTGGAAACGTACACTCATCTGGATTCCCAGAATAGAGGACTTTCACACCTTGTGTATTGGTTTGGATTTGCATTCTGCCTAATGGGGAGGGGTGCTAAGGTTTAAATGTACTTGCTTTGCCTAGGGGCATTTAGATCTTGCTTTGAAAGGATGGGTTGTTATTTCAATTGCTAATAAAGGAATCCTTTTGAACTACCTGGCTCAGAAGTTCGTACTTTGTAGGTGAATGGAGAAGCAATCCTTACAGTGTCCAGAGACACTTTATGAGAAGAGCCCTCCACTCCTCTATTGCCAACAGAATACCTTACGCAACCAGACTTGAAATCCTGGGCTTAGAAAGCTTAGAATTTTGTCGCCTTTGGCATGACCTAAAATTATCTGCTACAACGTCCTTCCTGTCAATGACTACTTCAGCTTCAACCACAACAATACACGAGCACACAACAGATACAAACTCAAAGTGAACCGCTCCAAACTTGATTGTAGAAAATACGACTTTAGCAACAGAGTGGTTAATGCCTGGAACTCACAAAACCACTCTGTGGTTTCATCACCAAACCCCCAAAACTTTACCCTTAGACTGTCCACTGTTGACCTCACCCGATTCCTAAGAGGTCAGTAAGGGGTGTGCATAAGTGCACCAGTGTGCCTACCGTCCCTGTCCTAATGTTCCCTTTTATTAGTACCCATCTTATGTATATAAACAATGTTACATCTATGTATATCACCAATACATACTTGACAAAAACAAATAAATAAAAATAAAATAAAATAAATAAATCCAGATCGACATCCTAGCATAGCTGGAGCACCATCTGTGCAAACACCACAAACCTTTTCCAAAGAGATCTTATGCTCTTTCAGAAATAAACCAACTGTGTCAAATACATCACGTGCAGTAGTTGTCGTTTCAAGAGGTTTGCAAAAAAGAAACTCATCTTTAAAGTCAGCATCATTAATATACCTCATGTAAACCAGTAACTGTGAAAAGTTTGCAACATCTGTAGATTCATCAAGCTGTATACTAAATGTTGGAAGTGGAGCAGATTTAATTTCCTGGATTACCTGATCAAGAATATCAGCAGACATGTCATCTATTCTTCTGCGGACAGTGTCGTTAGATAAGGAAATTGCACTCAATTTTGTAACAAATTCGTCTCCGATCATAACTCAAACAATGTCTTTGGCCACTGGCAACAGTAAATCTTCAGCAATGGTGTGAGGTTTCATAGCCCTGGTGATTCTGAGTGCCACCAAATATGAAACTTCAATGGCTGCTACGTTTTGTTTGTGGTACTTGCCACCAGTGTTAAGTCTGGCTTTCTTGAGTCCATCAGCTTTGCTTCTAAAATAGTTGGTATCCTTGCTGGCAAAGCTCGGATGCTTGCTATCAAAATGGCATTTTAGTTTGTTCAGCTTCATAGTTTCGGCTAATAGAACTTCACAACAAATAACACATTGCGGTTTCTCAATTCCTGCTGTAATTATTGAGGTAAAACCATACTGTAAAAAATCCTCACTATATTTTCTTTTCTTAACCTTCTTCTCTACATGATCCATTGTCATGGGATGGTTTGCTAATGAAAATAATATATAACAATAGCATGGCATATTTCAGTCAATACAGTTCATTAAAGTTTCCTATAATTTATCATTCTCTGTGTTGTTTTTTTACATACCTGTTACTATCACAGGGGGCAGTATTCACATCAACCACAGCTGAATATAAAAAGACCAATCAGCATCCAGATTAAGTTCCCATGGTACAGATTTTCTTTTTCTTTTTCAGTAGTTGATGATTTTACAGTACATGATTTTACATTTACCCAGTAATTGTAATTCATGAAGTGTCATTTTACCTCCAATACTGCTGCTTTCAACACAGTAGCTGTTGTCTACACATGTGTGACTGGTCCGCATAAGTACATTATGGCGCCAACCCTGTCACATACATCTGTATTTGTATGGGATGTATGTGATGGGGTTGGCACAATGATGTCATCACGCTAGGTACTCATATGTGGGTGTATCTGCATGTGGGTGGACCCACCTGGAGATGGATAGAGGAGCGGTGTCTCGGTTCCTAAGACCATCGGAAATATGTTTTCTGATGGTCTTAGGCAACCCCTGTGAAAGGGTAGTTTGACCCCCCAAAGGGGTCGCAACCCACAGGTTGAGAACTGCTGCTCTAGAGAGAGTGAAAGAAAACTAATAAAGATGATTAGGGGATGGAAACTAAAACATATGAAAAACAGTTGCGGGAACTTGTATGTCTTGTTTAAAGAAGAAAAGGACTGGGTGATATGATAGCAGTCTTCTAGTACTTAAGGGGTTGTTACAGAGAAGACGGGATTGATCAATTCTCCAAACAACCTGAGGGCAGGACAAGAAGTAACGAGTGGAAGATCATTAAAGAAAGAACCAATCTTGAACTAAGGAGAAACTTCCTGACAGTGAGAACAATTATTTAGTGGAATGGCTTGCCTCCAGAAGTTGTGGATGCTCCATCACTGAAGGTTTTTAAGAAGAGATTGGACAGCCACCTGTGTGAAATGGTATAGGCCCTATACTATAGGCTCTCCTGCTTGAGCACACAGTTGGACTAGAAGACCTCCAAGGTCCCTTCCAACTGTGTTATTCTGTATTCTGTAAATCCAAAAGGGCTTTGTCAGATATTTTTAAAAAGGAAAGAATTCCCCTTTGGCATTATCAAAATGATAATAGGTAGCAAAGAAAAGACAGTGACTGACAAATTAACAGAGTTGGAAGGGACCTTGTACGTCATCTAGTCCAACCCCCCCGCTCAAGCAGGAGACCCTACACCAGTGGTGGCGAACCTTTTTCGGCTCACGTGCTGAAAAAAGGGGGGGCACTCGCGCGCGCTCGCGTGCCCACACCCATTCCCTCCTCCACACGCATGCGCACAACACCCCCCCATGCTGCCTCCTGCGCATGCGCACACACCCCCCCACCCCCGCACAGGCCCACTTACCGGAGCCTGGAACGACGAAACGGAGCCTGGAACGATGAAACCGGCAAACCGGAAGTGCGAAAAAACGTTTTGTAGTTTTTTGCATTCCGGAGCTTCAGGGAGCTTCCCTGAACCCTCCGGAGTGCAAAAAACAGCACACCGGCAAACCGGAAGTGCGTTTTTTCACACTTCCGGTTTGCCGGTGGGAACCCTCGCGTGCCGGCTTCTATGGCTCCACGTGCCAGCTCTGGCACGCGTGCCATAGGTTTGCCACCACGGCCCTACACCATTTCTGTCAAATGGCAGTCCAATCTCTTCTTGAAAGCCTCCAGTGATGAAGCTCCCACAACTGCCGAAGGCAAGCTGTTCCATTGGTTGATTGTTCTCACTGTCAGAAAGTTCCTCCTTATTTCTAGGTTGAATCTCTCCTTGATCAGTTTCCATCCATTATTCCTTGTCTGGCCTTCAGGTGCTTTGGAGAATAGCTTGACCCCTTCCTCTCTGTGGCAGCCCCTCAAATATTGGTACACTGCTATCATGCCTCCCCTAGCCCTTCTCTTCACTAGACTAATCATACCCAGTTCCTGTAACTGTTCTTCATATGTTTTAGTCTCCAGTCCCCTGATCATCCTAGTTTCTCTCCTCTACACTTTTTCTAGAGTCTCAATATCGTTTTTGTAGTGTGGTGACCAAAACTGGATACAATACTCCAAGTGTGATCTAACTAAGGCTTTATAGAGTGGTATTAGTACCTCCCTTGATCTAGATTGTATCCCTCTGTTAATGCAACTTAGGATTGCATTGGCTTTTTTGGCTGCCTCTGCACACTGCTGGCTCATATTTAGCTGGTTGTCCACTGACTCCAAAATCCCTCTCACAGTCACTGCTATTAAGCCTGGCTTCACCCATGAGTACTTTTGGTTTTTCTTACCTAAGCATAGGACTTTACTTTTCTCTACATTGAATTTCATTTTGTTAGATAGGGCCCAGTGTTCAAGTCTGTCAAGATCCATCTGTATCTTGAGCCTATTTTTTAGGGTGTTAGCTATTCCTGCCAGCTTAATATCATCTGCAAATTTTGTATGTTCCCCTTCTATTCACTCATCTAAGTCGTTTGTGAAGATATTGAAGAGTACTGGGCCTAAGACAGAACCTTAGGTTCTACAGTGCTATTCAATGCCTATTTTTTTTGCAAAGAAACCTAATTTTTATTTTATTTATTAAATTTTTATGCTCCCCCATCTCCCCTATAATTATACAGTGAGTGATGGGGTATATTTCCACCAGACAATAAGAGCAGGAAAAAGGGCGTTGTCTACTTACCTCAACGCCCCTTCTCGTAGGGTGGAGCTAACCTCCAAGGATGGGTTGACACTGCCCTCTAGCCAATCAGGACTGAGTCTGAGATAATAAAAGTCGTCCCTGTGCCTCGATACCCCCTCTTTGATGAAGGACGAAGCCAGACCTCGCGTGCCGCTCCCAAACCAGTCAATAGGTATACACGACTAACAGCCTCACAAACCAGCACAGACTACATGATTTAGGGAGGGACTTGGAGGTTAGCTCCACCCTACGAGAAGGGGTGTTCAGGTAAGTAGACAACGCCCTTTCTCCATAGTGTGTGGAGCTAACCTCCAAGGATGGGACATACCAAAGCCGTCTGTCCATTGAGCGGGCAACTAAATCAGGCTGGTGACCCCAGTATTTCGTACCACCAATTGCCATACCTGTCGTAAAAAAAAGCCACCTTCGCCGAGGCGAAAAATGCATTCATAGTGTCAGACGAAAGGTGCCGGACAGGACCAGGTGGTCATATGTCTGACCTCACCAATTGATGCCTGGGTGGACCATGCTGCAGTGGCATCGGCACTGCGGGTCAACTACACGGGAAGGGCGGCTTACCACAAGCCGTTGTGAAAGCAGAACGAACCCAGCGACCCATTGTGTAGGAGGATGCCTATGACCCAAGGAAAGGCAAAAATGAACGAATGACAACCCCGTTTCGGGAAAGGAGGATGAGTGGCACCCCCGTTTTGGGAAAGGAGGAGGCACGATGCCTGTGAGCCTGCAGGGCCCGACTTACATCGAGGTAGCGCTACTGGCTCTGAAGTCAGCATGCTAGGGGCGCCCCAAAGATGGCAAAACAAAGTCTTTTCATTCTAGGAATCAAGGAATCAATTGTGGAACAGATGTGTAGTCCAAATGCAGCTCCACACTGCCAGGGCGAAAAAACTGTTTGACCTACTCCAACTGGCAAGGCCGCAAGAGCAGATTTTTCACGGACAGTGTAATTGCCACCAAATATTGCCACACAGCAAGCCAATGGTGGGGCGATGTGATCTGCCAAGGTTCATAGGGTGCCCTGAGAGTGAAGGGAGGACCTTGGGCAGATCCCAAATGGGGTACCTATGGACCACAGGGGAGATAGATCAAACGCCCCTTCCTGGAACCATGCGAATCACAGAATGATCCGGTAGAGGCACCAAGGAGTGACAGGACAGCCTTGTCAAAAGAGCCACTATATTGCGGCGGAGCATGGTGGAGGAGAGGCATCCAGCCAGCGAATCACAGGATGATCCGGTAGAGGCACCAAGGAGTGACAGGACAGCCTTGTCGAAAGAGCCGCTATATTGCAGCAGTGTGGTGGAGGAGAGGCATCCAGCCAGCCCGTGGCACCGGAATTGAAGTACCTTACTGGCGGACAATTCAGCAGGGAAATATCCCTCGGCATACACCCCGTGGACTAATCAATAATAGCTCCTGAATGGAGCGGGACCAATTCGGCAGGGGAAATCCACCTGCATACACCCCTTGGGTAAATCAATAATAGCTCCTGAATGGAGTATGTCCGTGGACGTGGTCAGGCGACCTTTCCCCCTAGCATTGGTGAAAACAGAGAAGCCACAGCTCTGGAATAGAAGCCTGCAGGCCCTCAAAGGAATGAGAATAAGACTACGAGGAATCAACATAGTGTCTAGGTAACCTGGATTCGAACGGGGATGCCCTGCAGGGTAGCCGTGAGGGCCGACCTCAAGGAAGCAAAGACCCAGGACACAGTCTGGTAGTGAACATTTGGCCCCAGATATCAAAACTGAAGTGCAGCCTCTGATGCAGACTAATGACATAGAAGTTGGTGGCAGTGAGGTCAAACAATGGAAGGAATTAGCCCTGCCTAACATCGTCCAAGAAGGAAGGCAACTAGTGCATCATAACAATGCGATAAGGAACGGCCGGCTCAATGGGGGTCCTTCCGGCTGGAGGCGGAGACCCTAGACACCGTAGAGAAGACCACGGGGATGTGGGGTGGAGCTGCAGAATGAGATGAACCTGGATGGAGCCTCGATCCCCAGTAACTGCGATGGGCTCTGTCCCGCTATCTGTACGCATGGACAGCTGGCCTCCGATGGGGTGCTCAGGGATGCACCTACTGGGGGCGTCGAACTGAATGACGGCCCCCTCCCTCGAGAGAGCCACTTGCCTGTAAAGGACGAGGCCTGTCCGCACTGTAGTGACATGACCTCAGAGGGGCGTCAGAAACAAAATGGAGTGAACTAGAAGCTAGATCGCTGGGAGACCGCTGGAAGGATCTGGCTATGACCTTCAGTTTCTTGGATTCCGTTAGGAGAGGACAGAGGCAAATGCTCTACAATTGGTTGTTCATGTGTTACAAACTGCTTTCCTGGCGGCATCTGCCATCAGTTGTGTCAGAGCCAGGAAGTGTTGGCAACATGCTGCAGGCGTAAGTCCGAGGACGGCGCCGTTTCCTGCAACTGGCATGGCCAAATTAGGGATGTGGTGGCTAATGTGCTCACCACCCCTGCTGCCGCTTGATGCAACCCTGGAAGCAGGTTTTTTCTTCTTCTTCTTCCTCGGGAGCAGAGATTTCTTGGTCATAATGCGGCTGCAGGATCACCAGACAAGGCGGGTCTATTGTGCAAAGCCCCCATCGGCGCGTCAGCAGTCGGGATCTGACCCATCATATCCGGATCAGGACGGCATCATAGAGTCGCCCTTCTGCCGATGATGCATGGGGCCCTGGTCCCAGAACGACTCAGCGGCGCGTGATGGCCCATGCGTATGACATGGACGTAGGCACCCACTCTCCCTGCGGAATAAGCTCCAGAAACCACAGGACGGAGGAGTCCTGAACCGAATGGTCGGGTTCCAAGACAGCAGGAGCCAGGGTGGGCGCAGAATCTGCCTAGTGTAGCGGAAATAGCAATAGCAATAGCAATAGCACTTAGACTTATATACCGCTTCATAGTGCTTTACAGCCCTCTCTAAGTGATTTACAGAGTTCAGCATATTGCCCCCAACAATCTGGGTCCTCATTTTACCCACCTCGGAAGAATGGAAGGCTGAGTCAACCTTGAGCCGGTGAGATTTTGAACAGCTGAACTGCTGAACTGCAGTGCTGCATTTTAACCACTGCGCCACCTCGGCTCAGTAGTCCGCCTGGAAAGCCTGGAAAGCATACTAGAGAACACGAACAAAGGGGACGTGAGATAGGCTGATGTCCCACTGCCCTGCTCACCTCCTCTGAAGGCTGAGATCAGACGCCAATAAAGGGGAACCAGAATAGGTTTATTTCAAGCTATTCATTTTTCCTCAGCGAGCCATAGATCTAAGCTGCCACATGGACACTTGGTGAGCTGCACCCGTAGTGACTGCCAGCCTGGAATGGCAGTAATGTTAGTCTGAGAAGACCCTGGGCAATTTTGTCTAGTGGCCACTGGAAAAACCGCTGAAATACCCCCAAACCCTTGCAGGTTAGGAAAGGCTGCCAACTCCCCAGGGAGAGGCACGTAAGATTGAGTAGACCTCCTACAGTTCCACCCTGGAATTGACCACTACTGAGGTCAGAAGAGGAGAGCCTTCCATGGCAGATGTAGGCACACTAGCCGATGGTATCGTGGCCCTTTGATCGTGCTTGTGTTGGTCATGTTCAGTCTTAGGATTGATTGTTCCTAGCTACTATTGCTACTTTTCACCAATCTCAACAAGCGAGAGTCTGATTCCTCTCTAGTCAACTGGCAATTATAACACTATCGCAGGCTCTGACTGGGCAGCAGAAGCAATAAGGGGCCCTGGCCCTGCTCTAGTCCTCAGTAGACTGAGGGGAAGACATCTGGGGCCCACACCCCCTCACACTCTCCTCAGAGTAACGGCTAATTACAGGAGCTCGTACGTTCCACCTGTCCCTTGCTAACCGCTTCATTGACAGCTGCCTAAGTGTGTGTGGGGGGCAACTCACGTTGTTTTTGGGAGCTTTTGAAAGTGGTTTTTTTCCTTTCTTGGTTGCTCCAGCGCAAGCAGTCTCGGAGAGTAAAATCAAATACCTGACAGCCTTTAGCCATGCAAAGTGCCTGGAACGATAGATTAACACTCATGCCCATTGTGATGATGCAGAATTCCGCACAGATGCTGAGGCTAGTCTCTCCTCAGCAAAGCCTTGCCTGCCGTCGCCTGGATCCCCGAGGAGGGAAGTCGCGTTAGCGTTCCCTGTACCATTTGCTGCTTGAACTAGCTGCTGGCATCAGCATTCTCCCTGCCTTTCGATAGCCTCCTGAGAAAGAGAGGAGCCAGCCAAGCCACACACGCACACATGCACGCAGGCTCCGGAAACCGACTGTCAGCTGGGATCAATTAGCGGCAGTCCGGCAATCCACGGAGCCCTTTCAAATGGTCAGAGTGAAAAGCAGGCCACCTTGCCACTGATGTGTTGCATGCAAAGGCACCACTATGGGCCCAGAGTGCTGTTCGGCTGGGCAATCTCAGGAGTGCAACTGCGTGCAGCACGCCAGGGAGCCCTAATTAGCACTCACTGTGGCGTGGCTAGGAGAAGCAGGCCGATGGCAGCAGAGCCGCTATCGGGCCTCCGACACAGTTCAATCAATTGAGGGGAAAACCCTAAGCTGGATAGCTCGTAGGGAACATGCGCTACATCTTTAATGCAGAAGGCAGAGCGTAGCATAGAGGTAGCCCTGCTAAAGGGAATCACCGGAAGATGGAAAACGGTCCGCTCTTGGCACAAAGCGCACCCGTGGCCATGGCCCCCAGATCCCGAGATCCAAACCCTTGCAGGGTGCCCTGTCACCTAGTACCCTCTCTGAGGTTTAGACCTTGTGTGGCCTTATCACTGTATGTGCTGCAGGCCCTTCGCAGGGAATGGCAGAAGTGAGAGCTCGACATAGGAGTAAACATGAGGGGGGTGGCAGGCGAAGCCTCGGGCCGTGGGAGCCGGCAACAGTGAAGAAGCGGCTTATGCACCGAGCATGAAGCCCAGTACTGTTGCAGTCTGACAGATCGAGGTCTCGAGACCAGATGGTAGCTTTAAGGTGAGTCGAGGAGGCTCACGGTTAGGAAGAATAAGGCAGCGAGCCGGTGCTGGCAATTAGCAGCAAAGGGCGACTCCGTACGTGTGCTAGGCAGCAGAGCCACGTCAGAAGGCTGCAACCAGAAGGTTATGTGCCAGCAGGACACCAATCCTCTTCTTCCCGCCACCACAGTTAACCTGAGGGGGGCGGTGAGCAGAGGTTATAACTGCTGCCATAAAAACTAACGGCCCAAGCGAGTAAGTCATCACGTGAGCATTCAAAACGGCCACCGCTATCAGGAGAAATCAGGGCTTTGCTGATGTAATGCTGCCAAGATGGACGTCGGAGCAACTGTCAATCACCTCAGAGGGCGGCAACGGGCTTTCGCACCAAGCGTGATGGAACGGCTGGCTGATAGGCAGATAAGGCTACTGTGAGGGAGTCGTGCACCCAGAAACCACTCTATCATCATGATTTCTCTGCAGGAGTTAAAAGTGCCGGCCTGGCTATTGGGACACGAGCCCCAGCGGGAGGGAGAGAATGGCGGCCGCTCAAGCACTCGACTTCTGTGGCTTGAAGTCCTCACGAACAGGATCATCTCTCCCTGTAAGCGGTTAGTAGCCTTTGAAATATAGCAGGCCTGAGCAGTTTACAAATGCCAATTTAAGGCAAAGGGCCATATTAATACACCTCAAACAGCCAGAATGGAAGAGCAGAGCTCTTAAATGTTAAAATCATCGGCTGGAGGCCTGGCAAATGGCTGGGTCGAAGCCCTTAGCCACTCTCAACCCAGGAGTCGAGACAGCTGTCACTGGGGAGTAACTCACTGCAGTTAATTTTCATCGATGCGAAGAATTCACCTCAGATAAAGTGGATGACTGGAGAACCTTCAAGGATGGGAGCAGAAGGCACGTGTCCTTTTATGGCTAAGGATTGAGTCGAAGAGGGGATATCGAGGAACAGGGATGACTTTTATTATCTCAGACTCAGTCCTGATTGGCTAGAGGGCAGTGTCAACCCATCCTTGGAAGTTAGCTCCACCCACTATGGAGAAAGGGAATGAAGGTTAAGAGTAACAGAAGTATAATCAGGAACTTCCTAGTTACTCTGAATAAGTTCAAATCTCTAGGGCAGTGGTTCCAAACTTTTTCAGTCCACCGACCCCTGGGTGCTACAAACTCATCCTCACCGCCCCCACCCCACCCCCTCAGGTGGGCATGGCTTAGGGGTCAGGTGACCGGGTGGGCATGGCCAACTTGTAAAGTGTGGTGAAACTCACTTAACAACGCTCTTGCTTAGCAACCAAAATGTTAGACTCAATTGTGGTCATAAGTCTTTCTTTTATTCTTTCTTTCTTCTCTACCTTCCCCCTTCTTTCTTTCTTTTTCTTTCTGTCTTCCTCCCTACCATATTTTTCTTTCTTTCTGTCTTCCTTCCTACCATCTTTCTTTCTTCCTCCCTCCCTCCCTCTTTCTTTCCTTTTTCTTTTCTTCTTCCCTTCCTTCCCTCCCTCCTTTCTTTTTCTGTCTGTCTTCCTTCCTTCCTACCATATTTATTTATTTATTTCTTCCTCCCTCCCTCTTTCTTCCTTTCTTTTTCTTTCTTTCCTTCTCTCCCTCCTTTCTTTTTCTGTCTGTCTTCCTTCCTTCTACCTACCATCTTCCTTCCTTCCTACCATCTTTCTTTCTTTTCTTTCTTTCTTTTTCTTTCTTTCCTTTTTCTTTCCTTCTTCCCTCCCTCCTTTCTTTTTCTGTCTATCTTCCTTGCTTCCTTTCTACCATCTTTCTTTTTCTTTCTGTCTTCCTTCCTCCCTCCCTCCCTCACTCAATCACTCACTCTTTCTTTCTTTCCTTCCTTTTTCTTTCCTTCTTCCCTCCCTTTCCTTTTCTCCCTCCTTTCTTTTTCTGTCTGTCTTCCTTCCTTCCTACCATCTTTCTTTCTGTCTGTCTTCCTCCCTCCCTCTTTCTTTCTTTCCTTCTTCCCTCCCTTCCCTTCCCTCCCTCCTTTCTTTTTCTGTCTGTCTTCCTTCCTTCCTACCATCTTTTCTTTCTGTCTGTCTGTCTTCCTACCTACCATCTTTTTCTGTCTATCTTCCTTCCTTCCTTCCTTCCTTCCTATTATTGTTCTTTCTTTCTCTCTCTCTCTTTCTTTCTTTCTTTCTTTCTGCCTTCCTTCCTCCCTCTCTCTTTCTTTCTTTCTTTCATTTTTCTTTCCTTCTTCCCTCCCTCCCCTCCCACCAGCCGTGGCCAAGCTGCCGCCGCTGCTCACCCAGGCCGATGGCTTGGTAAGCGTTCTCTGGGCCGTGCACCAGGTCGCAGAGCAACATCAAGGCCGGCTGCCGCGTCAGCAGCTCGGGGTGCTGCAGCTCTTCATTGAGCTTGGGGAGGCCTTGGTGGCCGAAGGCCACAGGCCCCTTGGTGGGGTCGATGTTAGGGGGCAGCTGGGCTGAGATCCATGGGTGCACCATGCCAGAGAGGAGCCCGCCAAATTGGGTGTGCCGGGTTGCTAGGTGCCGGGGACGCCGGGCGGGAAAGTCCGCACACGTGCAGGTTCCCGCGTTCCTCGCTCTTGTGTGCAGGGCAGCCCATTCTGAAAGAAAACAGGAGTTCCCGCGGATCTGCGAGCGCTCGCCCGCCTGAAAGAAAACAGGAGTTCCTACACCATTTGAGACAGATGGCAGTCCAGTCTCCCCTTGAAGGTCGCAAGTGTTGGGGCTCTCACAAACTCCGCTGGCAAGCTGTTCCACTGGTTGATCACTCTCACCGTCAGAAAGTTTCTCCTCACTTCCAGGTTGAATCTCTCCTTGGTCAGCTTCCATCCATTATTCCTTGTTTGGCTTTCTGGTGCCATAGAGAACAGCCTGACCCCCTCCTCTCTGTGGCATCCGCTCAAGTATTGAAACACTGCTATCATGTCACCCCTGGTACTTCTCTTTGCCAGACTGGCCAAGCTCAGTTCCTGCAACAGCTCTTTGTATGTTTTATTTTCCAGACCCTTTATCATCCTGGTTGCTCTCTTCTGCACTTTCTCTAGGGTTTCAATGTCTTTTTTGTAGTGTGGTGACCAAAACTGGATGCAGTACTCTAGGTGTGGTCTGACCAAGGCTTTATAGAGTGGTACTAGTACCTCTCTGGTCCTTGATTGTATCCCTCTATTTATGCAGCTAAGGACTGCTTTGGCCTTTTTGGCTGCTGCTGCACACTGCTGGCTCATATTTAGTTGGCTGTCTACCAAGACTTCAAGATCCCTCTCGCAATTGCTGCTATTGAGTGTGGTTTCGCCCAGTTTGTATGTGTATTTTTGATTCTTCTTACCTGGGTGTAGTGTTAATGTATTAGCAGAGTATTCCTTGTGTTACCAAGGTTGTGCATACAGAAATGTTTAGATTGAGATCAGTTGTGAATAAGTACTCAGCCACACACAGATACACTAACTTGAGTTAAAGTTTACTTTAAGAAATAGCATTTTCCTATAAACAGTCCAAAGTCATACACTTAATAGTCATAATAACAATCCAAATATTATCAAGTGCAAATACATTTTAGTTATAATACATAACTACAACACAGAGAGAAATGCAGAGCATACATACACAATGTCTTGCTCTAGTGAGTAGCAGAGAACAGAGACTAGCAGAGACAAAGACAAACAGAGAGGGACTCCCAGAGAAATAAGCTGTGAACTCTAGCTCCCTCTTGTGGCAGTCTGCAACACCTCAGCTAAATAGACATAGCTCTGTTAAAAGCTAGACATATATTGTCTACCCAATCATTATGGACAGAGTCCTAACATTCTCCCCTTTGGGTAGGTAATATATAATACCTTACATCTTTAAACCATAGTTTTCACAACACTTTTTGTGTTTAATTGCACCTTGCGCTTTAGTGAAATGATCTGCAATATTCTGTTCAGTCATGCAGTATTCCAACTTAACCATTTTATTTTGAACACATTGTCTAACATTCAGATATCTCAAATCAGTATGTTTCGACCTTGTTTTCACAGCTAAACTATTAGCCATACTAATGGCAGATTGATTGTCTTCATACACAATAAATGGCTCCTGTACAGTAATTCCTATATTCTTTAACAATTGTTTATAATACACCAATTCTGTACACATTAATGATAAACTCGAGAATTCTGCTTCCATAGTGGATAAACTAATATGTTGTTGCCTAATAGATTTCCACCCTATTAAAGCATTACCCAACATTACCACTATACCTGATGTTGATTTGCGAGTCATTGCATCAGTAGCAAAACTTGCATCAGCATATGCAGTTAACACTAATTCATTTTTCGGTTCTAAATATAAAGAATAATGTATTGTGTGCTTTAGGTATCTAAGTATTCGTTTAGCTGCTTGCCAATGCCTTTCATTTGGTTCAGCATTATATCTAGCCAGTTGATTTACGCTGTAAGATATATCTGGTCTAGACCAATTACTCAAATATGAGAGACTACCAATTAGAGACTGATATATCTCCTTATCAAACACAGGACATTTAGTATCACTATTTGTAAATCCCTGATCCATTGGTGTCTTAGCAGTTTTACAATTCTCCGGGTTATATCTTTTTAACAATTGGCTAATCTTCTTAGCTTGTGAAATTTTGAATCCTCTATTTGTCTTCATTATATCAATACCCAAATAATGTTTAATTTCTCCTAAATTTCTAATCTTGAACTTTCTTTGTAATTCAGAAATAATATCATTTGCTTCTTGTTCAGACTTTGTTATAATTGCTATATCATCTGTAAATAATAGCAACAGAGAAATCAAACCATCTTTCTCTCTCCTAAATAAACAAGGATCAGCTATACCAGCTTTAAAATCCATGGAAACTAATTCTTTTACAATGCATTTATTCCATTCATAACCTGATTGCTTTAAGCCATAAAGACTTTTCTTTAATTTCCAATAATCATTTTTTCATCATCTTTTAAACCTAATGGCTTTCTCATATAAATGGTATGTTGTAAAGGTGCATGTAGATATGCAGTTTCAACATCTACATGATTAATTATGCATTTATTTTTAGCTGCCCAAACTAATGCTCCTCTCAATGTATTTGCTCTCAGACTAGGTGCAAATACCTCATCATAATCCTTAACTGATTGAGCAAACCCCTGAGCAACTAATCTTGCTTTATGGGTAACAGTGCCATCCACACCAGTCTTTAATTTATACACCCATCTGCAACCTATTGCACGCTCACCTGGTGGTAACTTTACATCTTCATATACCTCAAGATCCTTTAAAGATTTTAATTCCTTATTCATAGCTTCCTGCCAAGCTATCTGTTCCTTTGTTGGATACAGCTTAATTTCATTATAATTAGACGGTTCCACATTAATCTGGCATACAATACTTGCCTGATATCTATCAGGTGGACGTCTCTCCCTAGTCGACCTCCTAGGCAATTTAGTACAAGTTGTTGGAATTTCCTCTTCCTTTTCCTCCCCTATCGAAGTATCTTCTACATCATCCATAGATGGTTCTTCCATAGACGATTCCTCTATTGAGGATTCTTTCACTATCCTATCATCAGTATTTCTCTTATCAAAATCATCAGGAAACAATGGATCCTTAACAACAATACTATCTTGTTCCTTGTATTCCTGTTCCAGTTTACTCCATCCAACATGCTCAAGGAATTTAGCACTTGCACTACAATATACTCTAGTAGTACCTGGCTCCCAGAATCTAAATGATCTATGATTAGATTCATACCCTACAAAACATAATTTCCGTGCTCTATGTTGTCCCTTTCGCCTTACTTGTGTGGGAATATGCACCCATGCTGGTGCACCAAATGTATGCAAATAACTAAGATTTGGTTTCCTACCATACCAATGAGTAAATGGCAATTCACCAGTTGTTGCATTCACTACATTGTTCAAAACATGGTTAGCACACATTATAGCTTCACCCCAGAGTCTCTCTGGTAAACCAGAATCTGAAATCATGGTTCTAGACATAGCCTGTAATGTCTGACCTCTACGTTCAATATGCGCATTATGTTCTGGACGATAAAGAGCAGAACGCTTATGTTCAATACCAGCTCTCCTTAGCATATCTTCAAATCTCTTTTTTTTTCTCAAAAAAGTTTTATTAGTACAAACTTACATAAGTGGTAACAAAATATTAAATCCAAAGTACAAACATTTTTGTTTCCCCCCCCCAGACCCACCCCCTTCCCTCCCCACCTCCCCCCCCCCGGACTTCCCAGAGATAATACAGGGCATAATAATAAGTTTAAATTGTTAATAAAAAGAAAAAGGAAAAAGGAAAAAAAGAACACTATTTTTAAAAAAGCTTCAACTCCAAACTATACAGTACTAACATATCGCATTTGTATACAATAGTAAAGATACAAAAAAGAGAGAGAAAAAAAAGAAAGAGAATAAAAAAAAAGAAAGAAAGAAAGAGAAAACTCTTTAACACTACAAACAAACAAACCTCCTACCTCCTCCCTTCAGTCCTCTATCTTATACAAGGTAAATGTTACATAAGTAATAACTAAATATAAAATACACAAATCTTAAACTAATATTATTGACATTAGAAATAACCTCTAAGATAAAACTTAACTAAATGTTACATAAGTAATCATCAAATATTAAATTTCATCATTAACTTCAATAAACAAAAAAAGAAAATAAAAGAAGAATAAACAATAAACAAATCTTCAACAAACTATATATATCTAATATTATCAACATTAAAAATAACCTCAAAATTATATAAAACTTAACTAAATATTGCATAAGTAATCATTAGATAGGGAAAAGATAAAATACAATCATATTAGTCTCTATCCATCCAATATATTTCAACATCACATCGTTTTGTATCTTGATAGTTCATCTTTTAATAGTTCAATAAATTCAAATTTGTCAAGTCGTCTCCCGTCTGCTCCCAAACCTCCATCTCCTTTTCCCCAGCTATCTGATTCAGGCACTCCTTTTGGATTTTTGAGTCTATTTCTTTTTGATCCATCGAAGGTGGCTTCCCCTCCTCCTCCTCTTTTATTTTCATACACCCTTCTTCTGGAATCTTGGATATATCAGCCTTTAGAACATTGACATAAAATTCAGTAGCTTTTTTTATCGTGTTGAGCCGGTATCTTTTTCCAGAAAATTTCACTGCTACTCCAACTGGTGCTTCCCATTTATATTGTAAATTTAATCTCTTAAATTCATCAATCAAAAAAGTATAGCTTTTCCTGGCTTTAAGCATTTTAGAGGGGATTTCTTTCCAAATCTTTAGTTCCTGACCATTCACCATAAGATTATTGTTAAACGTTGCTTGTATAATTCTGTTCCGTAAAGCTCTTGTGGTAAAATATATGACAATATCCCTTGGTAGATGCTTTTGTTTGGCGTACCACGAGTTGATTCTGTATGTTTTGTCGATTTGTGTAGCCAATTCCGCTTTAGAAATTCCAGACACCTGATCCAATATGTCAACCATCCTGCATATCTTCAAATCTCTTATTGGTAAACTCAGTACCGTTATCTGTTACTAAACTAACCAGTTTCTTATTCAGTTTTCATTCAACAAACCTTAACCAGTTTACAAAATGCTGATATGTTTCTGTTTTTGTTTTCATCAGATAACAGAAACCATATCTAGAAAAATGATCAACTATGCTCAATATATAACAGGCTCCACCTAAACTGGGTTTCTTAGGGCCAATGAGATCAGCAAATACAACCTCTAATGGTTCCTTGGTTTAAAATCCATTTAACCTGTTTGCAGGAATTATCTTGCTCTTTTCCTAATTGCAAGCATTACAATTTAAATATCTTGCACAAGGTTTTAATTTTATACCATTAGATAACTCAACAGTTTTCTTTAAAATTTTGAAATTCAAATGTCCCATATGTCTATGGAGCAAATGAATACATTCGTCATGAGGCTTTCTATTTTCATAAACTGAATTAGCCTTATTTAATGGATTATCATGGATAATGTATAAGCCATCATGCAATATTGCAGTAACTCTTTTACCTTGTTTTTCAATTAAACATTTATCTCCCTGAAAGGTTACCACAAACCCTGCTTTTACCAATTCTCTCACAGATAGTAAGTTATATATAAGGTTAGGTACATATAACATTGGTAATCTTTCATTAATACATGAACAATATGCATTACTTTCTCCAGATACTCTCAATTTCCAGCCATTTGCTAATGATACATGCTGGTTACTTTTAGTCATATTAACAAATCTCTTTACTTTTAGTTATACACTGAGATGCTCCACTGTCTATTATCCAGATATCATGGCTTACCCTTTTATTTGTACTTGATATAGCTACACTAACATCATTATAAGCTCTCTGCATATTACTAGCATTCTGCTTTTTACCCTTTTTACAGAATCTGGCTATATGACCCTTAGCCCCACAAAAGTAACATTTCCTAACAATATAGGCAGTTGAAGACAGTTTTTCTTCCTGTGTTTGTTTCTCTCTCAGTTGTTTTCTATCTTGCCTTCTTCTAGACTCTTCTAACAGTCTTCCTATTATGCCAGTCAATGTCAATTCATCTCTGGTCAAAACTTCCAGTGAAGACACATAATCATCATAAGAGTCATCCAACGAAGAAAGAATAATATAAACTTGATGCAACTCTGAGAAAATCAGTTCTTTTTCATGTAGCTCTTGTAATGTTCTCTTCATAAATTCCAAATGAGCTAACATGTCACCACCTTTTAACAAACGTGCTCTGAACAGTTTACGTGTAAGGTGTATGTGCGCACCAATACTATCTCGAACATAAAGTCTCTTTAAGGTACTCCAACACTTGGCAGCAGAATCTTCACCACAAATATGGACCAGTTGCCGATCACTCAGTGTCAGTCCAATAATACTAAGAGCCTTTTCATTATCCCGGTTAAAGCCAGCTATTTTCTTCTTATCTTCATCATTTGTTGGATCCCAAGCTGTTATATCAGGTGGATTATTAACCACAGTCCATAATCCTTCTTTATGCAAAAGTAAGCTGCACTTCATAGACCAGGAAACATAGTTAGTTCCATCTAACCTGGTTATCAGGGATAAGCTAGTTGACTGTTCTTGTGCCATTGTTAATTTATTTATTTATTTATTTATTTTGATGGATTTCTATGCCGCCCAATCCCTAGGGACTCAGGGCGGCTTACAACATGTTAGATCCATTACAAAATAAAAGCTATCATTAAAATATAAGACAATACAAAATGCAATAGTTAAAAATACAGAGAATACAAAAGTTAAAAGAGTATCTCATTCACCCCGCCTACCGGAAGAGCCAAGTTTTTATCGCTTTCCGGAAGGCCAGTAGGGTGGGGATGGTCCTGATCTCTGGAGGAAGTTGGTTCCACAGGGAGGGAGCTCCCACAGAGAAGGCCCTCCCCCTTGGTCCCGCTAGCCGACATTGTTTGGTCGACGGGACCTGGAGGAGGCCGACTCTGTGGGCTCTAACCGGTCGTAGGGAGGTATGTGGCAGGATGCGGTCCCGAAGATACCCAACTACTGAATTTCTACTACTTCCTGTGAGTTATTGCTTCATTGATTCTTACTAGACAGCTGTCACTCAGAGACTCTTCAATCGTGTCAGCTTACTGGGCATTGCCCCATTGGGCCTTGTCCCTAGCTGGGGGTTGGGACTCCCCAGGGAGGAGATTACCCTTAACAGTTGCACATCTGTTGTGTACTGAGGTTTTCTCACCTTAATCAACCAGTCAAATAATTGCAGCCTTGTCTTGCCTGTCAGGGAGGGAGGTACTCCAGATCGTGATCTTCAGCCACAGAAGCCCTGAGCTTTGGTGGCCTGCAATCGGCTTGAGTTTGTCTCCTATAAGCCAATCCCCTCCAGTTTAACAGTAAACCACAAATTAGCTGTCTGAGTATGAAACTGAATATTCACACTAACTCTCAATATCTCTCTGGGCCCATAACCAGTGTTAATGTATCAGCAGAGTATTCCTTGTGTTACCAAGGTTGTGCATACAGAAACATTTAGATTGAGATCAGTTGTGAATAAGTACTCAGCCACACACAGATACACTAACTTGAGTTAAAGTTTACTTTAAGAAATAGCATTTTCCTATAAACAGTCCAAAGTCATACATTTAATAGTCATAATAACAATCCAAATATTATCAAGTGCAAATACATTTTAGTTATAATACATAACTACAACACAGAGAAAATATTGTTTTGCTTTTGGGCAGGTCCACCACATGTGGTAGTAAGTTCCCTGGCTTTGATTACATTTCCAACAATTTGACGGTGTGTTTGGGAACATCTTAGCCAACCTTGCAGGTGGAAGATGCCACCTGTAAAACATTTTGTACATGTTTTCCTTATAGGCTATAGACATTGTCAGTTTATAGTTTTTATTCCATAATTTCTCCCATTTATCTAATTTTATATTATAACCGAAATTTTTGGCCCAAATTATCATATTTTCTTTAAGTACTTCCTCGTCCAATTTGTATCTCAATAAATAATTGTAAATTTTGGTTACCAATTTATCTTCTGTACCTTGTAAAATTTTATCTAATTCATATTTTTCTTTTTGGAATCCATATTTTTCCTAATCTGTTTTATATCTGGATTGTATTTGCATGTATGGCCACCAATCAATTCTGTACCCTATTCTTTGAGCTCTTGTCTTGTTTTCAGTTCTCCTTGACCGTTTAATAAATCTTTGTATCTCTTAATTTTATCAATGTTCAATGTATTTGGATATATTAGTGCCTCTATGGGTGATAACCATTCTGGGATTTTTCTATAGTGATTCTTCTTTATTTTTAACCATGTTTGTAATAGGGCATCTCTAATTAGGTGTCTCCAAAAATAACTATGTTGTTTGTGCTTTTCATCCCATAGAAAGGCATGCCACCCTATTTGAAGGTCATGCCCCTCTAATATTAAGGTTCTTTTATTCTTTAATTCCATCCGATCCTTAATCCAAATTAGTATTGATGCCTGGTAATATGACTCCCAATCCAGGAGTCCAAATCTTCCTCTAACTCTGCTGACTTGTAGTGCTTTTAATTTAATTCTAGATTTCTTCCCTTGCCAGATATAATTTAGTATCATTTTATTTAAATCCTTAAAAAATGCTTCCTTAATTTTATTGGTATTACTTGGAAGAGAAACAATATCCATGGCAAAATATTCGTTTTTATCGTTGATATTCTTCCTATGAAAGAAATTGTATTTTTTTCCAATTTTCTAAATCTTTCTTTATTTGTACTATTAATTTATTATAATTATCTTATTTAATCAACGAACACTTGGGCGTTAACCACATTCCTAAATACTTTATTCTTTGTCATTTCAATGCCCAATATTTCTTCCAATGCAATTTCCTGTTTTTTCGTAAGGTTTTTTGTTAGTGCCTTTGTTAAACCCGCTACTTTTCCATATTCTTCTGTTTGATATATTAATTTAGGCCCTGTCTGTATTGGTTGCTCTAATATGAATACCAGGTCGTCTGCAAACGCTTGGACTTGGTATTCTTCTTGCTTTATTTTCAGACCTTTTATTTCCTTTTCACTTCTAATTTTATTTAACAGTATTTCTAGTGTTAGTATGAATAGTAGGGGGGATAAAGGACATCCTTGTTTCACTCCTTTTGCTACCTCAAATTTTTAAGTAGTATCTGCATTTATTAATATTGTGTTGAGTATATTTTTCCTATCATCTTTACGAATTTATCTCCAAATTTCATTTGTTCCAATTGTAATGTAATAAATTTCCAGTTCAGGTTATCAAAAGCCTTTTGGGCATCTAAAAATATTAATGCAGCTTGTTTATCCGGGCATGCCTCATAGTATTCTAGTATATTTACTATGGTCCTCAAGTTATTCTTTATTTGCCTTTTTGGGAGAAACCCATTTTGATCAGAATGAATATAATTATTTATCACATTTTTGAATCTTTCTGCAATGATTGATGTAAATAATTTATAATCTGCGTTCAATAATGAAATTGGCCTATAGTTCTTAATTTGTTGTGGGTCCGAATCTTCTTTTGGACTAAGAGTAATCAAAGCTTCTATCCAAGAATTTGGTATTTTGGCATCCATTAATGCCTCATTAAAAAAATTCTAAAGTGTTTCATCTAACGGTTCTTGAATTGTCTTATATAATTCTACCGGGAGTCTGTCTGGGCCTGATGTTTTGTTATTTTTTTGTTTTTTTTTCTCGCCTCTATTAGTTCTGTAATTACTCCATTTAATAATTACTGTAGTTCTGTAATTACTCTATTTAGTAATTTAGTAATTACTCCATTTAATATCTCTCTTTGTGCCTTTTCTAATTTTGCTAGATGCATCTTATTCAAATAATGTTTAATATCTTCTTCTAATATATTTTCTTGGGCGTATAAATTTTGAAAAAAAATTGTGCTATAATTTTTACTTTCCCTGTTTTATAATGTATCTCTCACTGTTCATCTTGTAATTGGTGTATTATTCTTTTCTCTTTTTCTTTTTTTAATTTATATGCCAACCACCGCCCTGGTTTGTTTGCATTTTAAAAAAATTGTTTTGCCATTTTAATTTTCCTTGCTTTATCAACCTGCAATGCCAAATTTAACTTATGTCTTATTATGTCCCTTTTTTCTTTACTTTTATTGTTTTGGGGGTCTTCTTGTAAATCTAATTCTAATCTTTTAATTTCTCCTGCCAATTATCTTGTTCTTGTTTTCTTGTTTTTTCTTTTTGCTGTACACGCTATTGTAAGCCCTCTTATGTATGCTTTTGCAGCGTCCCATAAGTTTTGAAGTAATGTTTCCTCTTTTGTATTTATTTTAAAGAATATATTCATTTCTTTTTCAAACAATTGTATATATTCTTTCTCTTTCAAAATTTATTTATTCATCATCCATCTCTTTCTTTTCTTCTGCCTTTTCCATATCACCCTGACAAAGCATCATTTGTCACCGTTCTACAGAAAAGACTATGGAGTGGGGAGGGGAAATAGTGAGAGTGAGAAGTTAGAGATATCACATTCTTTGTTACTTTTCCAAGGTCATCTTTTGTTCAGCATCTGCAAGAAGCTGGGAGGAGACGGTGCCACGTTGGCAGGAGCTGAGTGGGCAACGTAACCCCGATGGGGGTGGGGTGGGGAAACTTCCTATCGAGGGGAACTTGGGGAAGGAATTAGATTTGGGTTTTCCCATGCGTTGCCAACATGGTGTCTGCATTACATTGGAACTTTGGTGAACTCTTTGCCTTGAACTCTGATTTCTGCTCGATTACTATTTGGAACTGTGACACTAGCCCAAATCTCTCTTAAACTTTGCCCAGCTACCCCTTTTCCTTGGGGTGCTGGTTGGGGTCCTTAGCCCCAGTTCCGACCCAAAGCCGGGCAGTGTGAAAGACTCAGGGAAGATGGAGAAAGAAGAGAAACCAGCCAGGGAACTTGCAGGGGATGAGACGGAGGAATACATTTGAAGCCTCTATTCTCCCACCCCAGCGTTTGTGGAGGCCATGGAGGCCGCAGAGAGAGAGCATCAGATGGGGGCACGGAACAAGCAACTGGCCCCTCAGCCTCTCTCTCAGCTGGAGCAGACCCCGCTGGGAGCCGTGGGGGGCTTGAGGCTAGAGCAGCCCTTGTATACTGGGAAACCCCTCAGTCCAGAATGGGGCCAACCAAGAACCACACTTGCGAGGTGCCCTGAAGATGAGGGATCACAGCCAGGCTCACACGCACAATCGCTGACGGACTTTCACAATCAGTTTGGACAGCTAAGTATGAGTTGGACAAACCCCCCCTCGGGAATGGAAGCTCCGAGATGGAGCCTGGCCCAGCCCGTGTTCTATTTCCCGGAGGGACCAAGAGCCTCCCATCAAAGTGGGGTTACAGCCTCTTTCCACACCGCTGCAGAGGGGAGCCTGGGAAACCTTCCCACTGGGCCACCTCCCACATGGGAGTCGCGCTACCCTTCTCCGAGGCCGACCCGCCGACCAGAGAGTGAAAGGCCCCGGTGGTGGCAAACAGGGGTAAAAAGGGCACAAGTGCAAAACCCACTGCCACCATTCGGAGCCATATCACCATGGCAGGCCCCTCTGGGATGGGGATACTTCCCTGGAGTGGGATGGGTGCAATGCCAGTAGGCCCTGGGGCACCCTCCCCAACCGATGCCAACTACGATGCCAGCACCGGCCGCACCAGCCCCTCCCCAAGGGGGGTTGGGGCCTGCAGATGCAGTACAGAGGTATCCAGATGAGAGGACCCCTGCAGCAAGCTGCCACTCCGCCAGCCACCACTGGGCTAGCCGCCCCCCCTTGGCCCCAGGAGGCTGCCCCCCCGGTTTCAAGCCACGTTTGATGGGCAACTGACAAAGCTGGCCTACTTCCTCCACTGGGTGCTAGTGTACATCAATGAGAATCGAGCGCTGTTCCAGACAGATAGACAGCTGATTGATCAGATCACCGAGGGGATGAATGATGGGGAAGTATCTGAGTGGGCGGAGCTCCACGATGAAGCGGCCCCTGAGTTAGATGACCTGGATGACTTTGTCCAGCTGATGAGAATCAGGTTCCACGATGAGGCCCAGCAAGCAGATGCTGAGGCCCAGATCAACGCATTGAAGCAAGCGGGACACCCAGTGAAGGAACTGGTGTGGGAGTTCAGGAGAGTGGCAGGAAAAGTGCGAGATTGGCCCGAGCGGCTCTTAGTGCACATGTTCTGAGATGTGCTAGACCCAGAGCTGAAGAAAGCATGCAAAATATGGGGGGTCCCGTGCCAGATCCAACAATGGTACTCCACTGCAATTGCTCTGGACCATGTGGTCAGAGTAAAAAAGGAGACCTGGCAGACTGCCCTCCTACCAGCCCGCAGGATCCCTCCTAGGCTGGCACCGACCCCCTGGGTGGAGCCGATGAGGGGAGTGAAGTGCTATAGATGCGGCCAAGCGGGGCATCGCATGACCGAGTGCCTAGTGCCAGCCCCACTTCCTCTCCTGAGGGCCAGGCCAACTCCGGCCTCCAGAAGAAAGCCAAGCAAGCCACCAGAACGGGGGCGGTTGGCCCTGCAGCCAGAGGGATCCCCTCCTCCTTCTGACAACGATGAACCACACTCAATTGGGGAATCGAATCCTCCATGGGAAGAGGGGGTCGACAAGGAGGATGATCTGATGGTGAGTGCAGCCATTCGGCCCCTTTCTCATAAAAGCCAAAATCCTGGTGCCCGAAACGGGAAAGGAAGGGGAAGTAAATGCCATAATCGACACCGGGTGTTCGAGGTGTCTAATCAGCAAGATAGTGATAGATAAGCTGGAGATCCACACTAGACCCTTAGTCAACCCCATTCGCTTCCAACAACTGGATGGATCATTAGTGGGTGGGACTCCCGCCACCCTCCTAACTCAAGAATTAAAGCTGCAGTTTGGGCAGCACCACGAATGAATTCGATTTATAGTAGCCCCCAAGATGTCTGAAGCAATTATCCTAGGTCTGGCATGGTTAGATAAGTGGACTCCCACCATCCGATGGGAGGATGGGTATCGGAAGCTCAACATACACATCGGCCCGACTCCACCTTTAGAAAGCAAACAGCAGAGAGAGAAATTCATGCAAGGGGGGAGACCAGAACCTCAACTGGTTGCACCTGCGAGAGAGATCACCCCTGCCTAGGAGCCCAAAGGGTGCCGAGAGAGTACTTTATTTATTTATTTATTTATTTATTTATTTATTTATTTATTTATTTATTTATTTATTTATTTATTTATTTATTTATTTATTTATTTATTTATTTATTTATTTATTTATTTATTTATTTATTTATTTATTTATTTATTTATTTATTTATTTATTTATTTATTTATTTATTTATTTATTAAAATTTCTATGCCGCCCAACTCCCGAGGGACTCTGGGCGGCTCACAACATGTATAGAAAGATAAACAGATAAAAACAATTTTGTTAAAAAAAAACCATATTAAAATACTATCCAAATTTAAAAATAACTTTCATTCGTACCCCGCCTGCCGGAAGAGCCAAGTTTTTATTGCTTTACGGAAGGCCAGCAGGGTGGGGATAGTCCTGATCTCTGGAGGGAGCTGGTTCCAAAGGGAGGGGGCTCCCACAGAGAAGGCTCTCCCCCTCGGTCCCGCCAGCCGGCATTGCTTGGTCGATGGGACCTGGAGGAGACCCACTCTGTGGGACCTAACCGGTCGTAGGGAGGTATGCGGCAGGATGCGGTCCCGAAGGTAACCTAGCCCTGAGCCATGTAGGGCTTTAAAGGTAATGACCAACACCTTGAATTGGATCCGGAGACTAATGGGCAGCTAATGCAGCTGGCGGAGAATCGGTGTTACGTGGGTGCATCTAGGTACACCCACCACAGCTCGCGCAGCTGCATTTTGCACCAGTTGCAGTCGCCGGACACTCTTCAAGGGTAGCCCCATGTAGAGCGCATTGCAGTAATCTAGCCGTGAGGTGATAAGGGCATGAGCGACTGTGAGAAGTGCCTCCTTCTCCAAGTAGGGTCGCAATTGGTGCACAAGACGTACTTGTGCAAAGGTCCCCCTAGCCACAGCTGAAAGATGTTGCTCCAATTTAAGCTGTGGATCTAGAAGGACACCCAAATTGTGGACCCGTTCTGAGGGAGCTAATTTCTCCCCCCCAAGAACCAAGGAGGGACAGTTGGTCAAGTCCTTAGGAGGCAATATCCACAGCCACTCAGTCTTGTCAGGGTTAAGTTTTAGCTGGTTCTTCCCCATCCAGACCCTAACATCGGCCAGGCAGCGGCCCATTACGTCTACGGCTTCCCCAAATTGAGACGGGGTGGAGATGTACAACTGGGTATCATCAGCATATTGCTGATACCTCACCCCGTGTCGTCGGATGATCTCACCCAGTGGCTTCATGTAGATGTTAAACAGGATGGGCGAGAGGACTGAACCCTGCGGCACCCCACATAGTAGGGGCCTAGGGCTCGACCTCTGCCCCCCTGTCAACACTGACTGCATCCTGTCAGAGAGGAAGGAGGAGAACCACTGCAAAACAGTGCCGCCCACCCCCACCTCTCCGAGACGACGCAGAAGGATACCATGGTCAATGGTATCGAAGGCCGCTGAGAGGTCAAGTAGCACCAGGATAGAGGAGTGACCCCTATCCCGGGCTCGCCAGAGATCATCCATCAGGGTGACCAAAGCCGTTTCCGTACTGTAGCCACGCCTGAAACCAGATTGAAAGGGATCCAGAAAATCAGTATCATCCAACAGTCGTAGGAGTTGGAGCGCCACCACTTTCTCAACAACCTTCCCCGCGAAGGGAAGGTTGGAGACTGGACGGAAGTTCTTTAAATCCGCCGGGTCCAGGGAAGGCTTCTTGAGGAGGGGTCTCACCACCGGAGCTTTTAAGGGCTGTGGGATGGACCCCTCTCTCAGAGAAGCGTTGACCAACGCCTGGAGCCAGCTGCGTGACACTTCCCTGGTGGCCGAAACCAGCCAGGAAGGGCACGGGTCCAATAAACAAGTGGCGGAGCTCATAGCTCCTATGGCCTTGTCCACATCCTCAGGAGTCACCGGTTCAAACCTATCCCATATAACCGGACTAAGACCTACCCCAGTCATCTCGGCCTGTACCTTGACCTAGAGAGGGTGTTTAGTGAGGAAGAATGCAACGAGCTCCCTCCTCAACGGCCAACAGACTGTGCAATAGAATTTGAGCTGGGTGCTACGCTCCCGAAACCAAAGATGTAATCAATGTCCCCCAAGGAATTGGGAAAGTTGAGAAGATACATCGACTCCAACTTGGAGAGGGGGTTCATCCAGCCAGCAAAGTCAAGAGTGGCCGCGCCTGTACTGTTCAAAGAGAAGAAAGATTGGGGGGGGGGGTCAGATTATGTGTGGACTTCCGGGGGATCAACGGAGTGTGCATGCAGAAAACCTACCCCCTCCCCCTCATGAAAGACTTACTGAACCACTTGTCAAAAGGCAAAATATTCACTAAGTTAGACTTAAGGGAAGCGTACTATCAAATCCAAATCCGAGAGGGGGATGAATGGAAAACTGCCTTCAACTGCCCCCTGGGAAGTTTCCAATTCAAAATGATGCCTTTTGGGCTGCAGGGGCCCCCAGCGGTTTTCATGCAGTACATTAACAAGGTGCTGCGCCCCCACTTGCACAAGGGGGTGCTCATTTACTTAGATGACATCCTCATTTTCAGTGAGACAATGGAGGAACATGTGAAGTTGGTGAGGCAAGTCTTAAGAAAGCTTCTAGCCACCAAATTATATGCCAAACTCTCCAAATGCGAGTTTCACAAGACTTCGCTAGACTACTTGGGGTACCGGATCTCCAAAGATGGAATCGAGATGGACCTGAGGAAGGTGAAAGCAGTGCTTGATTGGCAGGCCCCGTGCACCCGCAAACAGTTGCAGAGTTTCCTGGGTTTCGCAAACTTCTATAGGCAGTTCATCTCGGATTTTGCAGAAGTAGCCTTACCACTGACCGAACTGCTCAAGACGGGGCCGACACCTACCAAGCCAAAGCCTAGTCAGCCGCTAAATTGGAGGATGGACTGCCAGAAAGCCTTCGAGAAATTAAAGCGACTGTTCGCCCAGGAGCCGATCCTCCAACATCCTGATCCAGAATGACAATTCATCATTCAGGCTGATGCGAGTGATGTGGCTGTGGCGGAAGAAGAGAAAGGATAGCTCCTGCCGTGCGCTTATGTCTTGAAAAAACTCACTGCTACGGAGAGAAGGTGGGCCATCTGGGAAAAAGAAACATATGCAGTTCGTTGGGTGCTGCTTACTTGGAGACAATTCCTCGAAGGAGGAAAAGTACCTTTCGAGGTATGGACTGACCACAAGAACCTAAAGCTAAAGACCCCCAGGAAACTGTCACCCAACAAGTGAGGTGGGCACAATACTTTAGGCGATTCAAATTTGAACTAAAGCACATCCCAGGGGGGAAGAACTTGCTGGCAGATGCCCTGTCCAGAAAGCCACAATACGACAGCCAGAGGGAGGAGGAATTCCACTCGGTCATCGCTTCCGTCAAACCTTTTCGTCGCAGAGGGGGAACTCGCAGCTCCGGTCCTCACCAGAGCTCAATCCAGATGATCGATCGCCCGGACCCAGGAGGAGTGGACAGACAAATTTAAAGCAGCCTTGCCAAATGACCCCTGGTTAAATGAGAACAAAGAAATCCTGACCATGAGGGATGGACTAGCTTGGAAGGGATCCAAGCTGTATGTGCCTGCGCATCTCCGGTTGCAAGTACTCCAAAGAAGTCACGATTCTAAGCTGGGAGGACACTTTGGATTCTTGAAGACCCTCCACCTTATGAGACGGCAATTTTGGTAAAAGATGAAATCTGAGGTGGAGGATTATGTAAAGAGCTGTGCTACCTGCGCCACAAGTAAGCACTGACCAGGAAAACCACCTGGCCAGCCCCAGTAAGCCCTGGGAAGAAATAGGAATGGATTTCATCATAGAACTCCCAGAGAGCAAGGGAAATACAGTGATCTGGATGGTCATCAACGTATTCTCCAAACAGGCCCACTTCGTTGCCTGCTCTGGGTTACCGACGGCCAGACACTTAGCAAAACTTTTCCGCAAACACATCTACTGCTTGCACGGAGTGCCAAAGAGGATCATCTCCGACAGAGGCGTGCAATTCACCACGAAGTTCTGGAAAGAATTCCTGCACACCATCAGGTCCACTCAAGGCCTTAGCTCTGGGTTCCATTCCCAGACCAACGGGGCAGTTGAAAAAGCAAACTCCATGGTGGAACAATATCTTCACTGTTATGTGAATTACCAACAAGCTGACTGGGCAGAGCTGCTGCCATTTGCAGAAGTAGCGTACAACAACGCAGTATACAGCAGTACTGGATTGACACCTTTCCAGGTTACCAGCGGACAAGAATTCATCTCAATGCCAGAACTGCCCACAGAAGTACCCAAATCTATGTCCCTAACGGAATGGATGGAACAACAGAAGAAAGGATGGGAGAATACAAAAAAGGCATTGATTGAAACTGCAGACTGCAGAGACATATAAAAAGCAAGCGGACAAGCATAGAGCCATTCAGCCCCCTTTCAAAGTGGGAGATAAGGTCTACTTATCAACAAAATATATCCGCTTGAGAATACTCAGTAAAAAGCTGGGTCCAAAATTCTTAGGGCCTTTCCCAATAGTAAAGATAATAATCTTGTCACAGTACAGTTGGCACTGCCAAGAATATTGGGAAAGATACACCCAGTGTTTCATAGTAGCTTACTTAGGCCAGTGAGACAATCCAACATTAGGCCACCAAACCTTCCTCCACACACCCCCATAGTAAAACAAGGGGAAAGGCATTATGAAGTGAAAAAGATCCTAGATTCCAGGCTATTTAGGGGCCACCTTCAGTATGGAAAGCATATTCGTTGGCTGAATCAACATGGATCAATAGTTGGAAAGTTAAGGCAGACAGGCTCATTAGAGATTTCCATAACAAATACCCAGATAAGCCAAAGGAGCCCCCTGGGGGAGGGAGGGGTGGTTAAGATCATTAACTTAATCCCTTTGTACTCTCACTCTCTCTTTTGTGTATTGGTAGGAACTGCTCTTCGCTTGAGGAGAGGCGGCCTGACAAAGCATCGTTTGTCACCGTTCTACAGAAAAGACAATGGAGGGGAAGGGGAAATAGTGAGAGTGAGAAGTTAGAGATATCACATTCTTTGTTATTTTTCCAAGATCATCTTTTGTTCAGCACCTGCAAGAAGCTGGGAGGAGACGGTGCCACGCTGGCAGGAGCTGAGTGGGCAACGTGACCCCAATGGGGGTGGGGGGAACTTCCTATTGAGGGGAACTTGGGATAGGAGTTAGATTTGGGTTTTCCCATGCATTGCCAACATAGTGTCTGCATTAAATTGGAACTTTGGTGAACTCTTTGCTTTGGACTCTGATTTCTGCTCGATTACTATTTGGAACCGTGACACACGCTTAGTGGATTGTGGTCTGCCCAAATGTTTGTCATTATCTCTACCTCTTCCATTTCTTTTCTAAGCTCTGGTGTCATCCATACCATATCAATCCTCAACCAAGATTGATGAGGATTTGAATAAAAGGTATATTGTTTCTTTTCCATATTTGTTTCCCTCCATACATCTTTCAAACATAGTTCCTGCATCATTTCATGAAAGGTATCTGGCAAGGTCCTTTTCTTTGTCTTATTTGATTTATTACTTTTATAGTCTTTTTTAATATCCACAATTGCATTGAAATCACCAATCAAACAAATATTTTCATACTCCAATTCCCTTATTACGTTATGTATCTTTCTATAAAATTCCCTTTGATTATCATTTGGTACATATATTGAGACCAATAATATATTTTTTATTCTGTTTCTATTTCAAAAATTAATATTCTTCCCTCCTCATCAGTATATATTTGTTTTGATTTTAATCTTTTTTTAATATAAACCGCTATTCCTCTTTTTTTGTTGCATTAAAGCTACATATAATTTACCTAATCTTGAGTGTTCTAATAATTTAATTTGCTTTTTTCTTAATATGTACTTCCTGAAAATTTAAAATATCCATATCCAATCTTTGCAATGTTGTAAATGTCTGTGTTCTTTTAATTGGTGAATTCAATCCATTTATGTTTATTGAGACAATTTTTATTTCCTCCTCCATTTCCTTTCTTATTTATTAGTTGTTCTTAATCTTCTTGTATACCTTGTTTCTCTTTGTACTTTTTCTCTTGTTCCTTCTCTTACTATTCATTTTCCTGTTCTCTCCTTTCTTCTCATTCTCCCTCTTTCTCCTCTATTTGGTACTCCTCCTGGCTCCTATTCTCCGCTTCTTCCCTACTCTCTTGCTCTTCTTCTATTCCAAAATGATGTTCAAGAAATTCTCTTGAGACTTCTGGCGGTGACGTCAGCGTGAGCGGGAGCAAAGGAACGGAACTCCATTTCCCGAACTCCAAATTTTCCAGCCTGGAAGCCTTAAAAAGGCACTATCAGCCCTGGAGAGGCTGATAGAAAAAAGGGGAAACTCCAAGGACCTCAGGGAGAAAGGTTCAGGAAAACCCCCTTGATTCCGGCCAGGAAGAAACCAGCCATTTTGGCAGGTTCAAAGCGCTGACAGCCAAGGAGTAGGAAGCGAAGATCAAGAAATCAACATAAAAATGTTGGTATGAGAAAAGATCCCCAAAAAGGAGGTACAATTATTGGATTGAATGGTTGAGCTGAATTATTGTGACTCTAAGATTTGAGACAGTGTGATTGCCTGACAGCGGCGGCGATCGGGAAGAGAAAGGAACGGAAAATTTGGTTAAGAAGTGACAGCTCAAAGAAACAAAAGTAGCAAACAAGAAGAGAAAAGAAACTCCAATCGGATATAGTTGGTGACTATGTTGATTGGTGATTATAACTTTTATCTATTTCCTCAATGATATTTATAAAATTTTCTAAAGTTCAGTAGATTTTAAGGGCTGAAACTGTTGGATTAAATAAGTGAATTGACTGAATGGCAATCTGCTGGTGTGGTGAATTAACAGGCTGATCATACAGATAGAGACAGAAATTAACAGAAGTGGTTACTAGAGACTGTATATTTGGACAACTTGGACATTTTAGAAGAAAAGGCAAACTTTTGAAATTGGAGAGTATTAAAGGATTGTTATAACGCTATAACTCTATAACCCCAGAAACTGGAAAAGTAAAAGAACAGTGGAGTTAAGAAAATATGATGCAAGATTGAAGGAAGATTGCATAGAGCTATGAAAATAATACAAGATAAGTAATCCTACTAAAAGACAGTGGACAAAAACAGTTAAAAGAAATATAAGAAAATTAAGAGAAATGAATGGTTGTGAAAGTTTGAAATAACTGTAATTTATAATATTTACAATATTTAAGATATAAAAACTAGATATTTATATTATATTATATTATGAAATTTATAGAGTTTATATATTTATGAAATTATAGTGATATAGTCTGTTATTTTCGATTGAAAATTTAATTGGCTGATATATACTACTTTATTATCTTATATGTTAAATACTAAGTAATAAGTGTGTAAAAATTAAATAATAGATAGATTTAATTTTTTAGAAAGTAAGGATTATAGAGTTGTAACAAAACATATATATATTGAGATTAGGATATTAATAGATATATTTATATTTATATTTATTTACATTTGTATTAACAAAATTATTATTGGTATAAAATTAACAGCTAAGATATTGTATGACATTTTGGAACAACATATTTAGAATAGGAAAAATGATGAGTACCACAACAATAACTAAGTTAAGTAAGGAGACTGCCCAAAACCCTGCATCAACACCATCCTCGCCAGCACAACAATGCTCTACAGAAAGCATGTTAGGAACGGAGAAAACAGGCTCAGCATCGAACATACAAAGTATTCAGGCCACTTTACTACAGGAGGCAATGACCAAAACTCAAAAAGCCATAGCTAATAATCATGAGGAGACAAAAAAAAGACCATGAAAAACTTAGAAGTGATATGAGTGAAATGAAAGGAGATATTAAAAATATGGACGACAAAATAAGAAATATACAGCAAAATATTCTTAAAAATGAGCAGAAAATTAAAATAGTGGAGACAAAAATAGAGCATGTAGATAAAAAGATGGAATCTATGGAACAAAAATATATGACAATTAATAGAGAGAACAATCGATAGTGTTTTTGGAGATGGAGAAAGCTTTTTTTTTTATGAGATTCCAAAACATTACGGAAAATAAAGAGGAAGAATTAGGGGAAACTATGTCGGAAATATTGGCAGTGATGTTACAAATAGATAAGCAGGATACATTAAAAGAGATTGATGAGGTTTATAGAGTGCACACGAACTATGCACGCAGACATAAATTACCAAGGGAAGTATACGTATGATTCACAAAAAAAGCTATAAGAGATGAAATATACAAAAAAATGAAAGAGAAACCAATATCATATAAAGCAGGGGTGGCCAAACTATGGTTCTTTGAGGATCTGTGGACTTCAACTCCCAGAATTCCTGAGCTAGCCATGCATGCTAGCTCCACAGGTCCTCAAAGAACCATAGTTTGGCCACCCCTGATATAAAGGAAGGGAAGGAACCCCTGATATAAAGGAAGGGAAATAATAATATTAAAACAAATACCGAGATGGGTAAGAGACCAAAGAAGGAATTAACAATTTTTAACCTCACAATTAAATAAAGAAAATTAAATAATGTTCCGATGGCTAATCCCAGAAGATATACTGATTTCCTGGCAAGAGAAAAAAATTAAGATAGACACACTAGATAAAGCGAGAGAATTTCTTGAACATATTTTCTATTGTTCTATAGTGTAGCACACATAATAATAGATTCAGGTTACAAGTGGACAGATTCCAACTGAATGTTAGATAAAAGAAAAACTCATGATGACAGAATAGTATGGACTATGGATGTAAACATGATGATCTCATGGACTATGAATGTAAACATGCTAGTGAAGAAGGCTCAGAAGAGGCTGTATTTTCTGAGAATGCTCAGGAAGATAAATCTATCTCAACATCTACTGTTGTCCTACTATCGCAGCACCATTGAGAGTGTCCTGACATATGGTATTCTAGCATGGCATGGAAGCAGCTCTGCAGCAGACAAAATAGCTCTACAGTGAATAATTACAACTGTCCAGAATATCATTGGGCTCCAGCTACCAGCTACAGGATGATATCTATGCATCTTGCTGATCTAGGAAGTTGCACAATATTCTTAGAGACTCTTCTCATCCTGCTTACAATCTTTTTGAACTGTTGCCTTCTGGCAGAAGATACAGAACAATTAAAACTCGGACCACACACTTTCTGAATAGTTTTTATCCTAGAGCTATAATTGCACTTAATAATGAATTGAAGGGTCACCATCAGTGAGCTGTTGGATAGTATTACTTGGTCTGTTATATGGATGTTTGAGTGGTTCAGGGTGGGGAATTCGTGGCGGGTAGGGATTGCTATGTGTGTTGGGACTGGTCTTGAAGCGTTTTGTGAATTTCGTTGTATGGGTGTACTGTGTATATACGTACAATGACAATAAATTATTATTATTATTATTATACAATTGTATCACAGCGGCCAGTTGTTTCGCCGGATTTGGCATTGATTACTAGTCGAGCCCCACCCAGGGGCCTAGGAAGTCGTAATGTATTTTCGAAGTATATGTGCGGAACCGAGCAGTGCGGCTTTCTGCATTTGACTGATGGTGATTTTGTCAATTTTGAGCTGTTTTAAATGTAATTCCAGTGCTTTTGGGATAGCACCCAGTGTTCCAATCACTACTGGAATTACCACTGCTGGTTTGTGCCATAATAGTTGGATTTCGATTTTTAAATCCTGGTATTTTGCGATTTTTTCGTGTTCCTTTTCATCGACCTTGCTATCTCCTGGTATTGCAATGTCAATTATAGTCACCTTGTTGTTCTCAACCAGCGTGATGTCTGGTGTATTATGCGCCAGTACCTTGTCTGTTTGTATACGAAAATCCCACAAGATCTTGACCATCTGATTTTCAGTGACTTTTTCAGGCTTGTGTTCCCACCAGTTTGTAGCAGTATGGATGTTATAATTTTTGCATAAATTCCAGTGGATCATTTGTGCAACAGAGTTGTGTCGTAATTTGTAATCAGTCTGCGCGATTTTCTTGCAGCAGCTGAGCACATGGGCTACAGTTTCATCAGCTTCCTTGCATAATCTGCATTTAGCATCATTTGAAGATTTATCAATTTTGGCCTTTATGGCATTTGTACGAATTGCCTGTTCTTGGGCGGCCAGGATCAATGATTCTGTTTCTTTCTTTAAAGTACCAGATGTTAACCATAACCAAGTTTTTTCACTGTCCACTTTGTCTTTTATTTTTTCCAGAAATTGGCCATGTAATGCTTTATTTTGCCAACTCTCCATTCTTGATTTTATCACATTTTTTCTGTATTCTTGTTTCGTCTGTTGGACCTTCAGTAGATTTTTGTTCTTTACTTCAATTAATAGATGTTCTTGACTTTCTTTTAAATAATCCGCCAATGCATGCTTTTCTTCTTCAACTGTTTGCTTTACTTGTAGTAGTTCTCTGCCACCTGATTTTCTGGGCAGGTAAAGTCTATCAGTGTCACTACGTGGATGTAAACTGTAGTGCATTGTCATTAGTTTTCTGGTGTTTCGGTCCAAAATGTCCAAATCAGCTTGTGTCCAGTTAATTATACCAGCCGTGTATCTTATGACTGGTATTGCCCAGGTATTCATGGCCTTGATGGTGTTTCCACCATTTAATTTAGATTTCAAAATTTTCCTAACTCTGTTGGTGTACTCTCTTCTAATGATAGTTTTTATTATTATTATTATTATTATTATTATTATTATTATTATTATTATTATTATTATTATTATTATTATTATTATTATTATTATTATTATTATTATTATTATTATTATTATTATTATTATTATTATTATTGTACAATTGTATCACAGCGGCCAGTTGTTTCGCCGGATTTGGCATTGATTACTAGTCGAGCCCCACCCAGGGGCCTAGGAAGTCATAATGTATTTTCGAAGTATATGTGCAGAACCGAGCAGTGCGGCTTTCTGCATTTGACTGATGGTGATTTTGTCAATTTTGAGCTATTTTAAATGTAATTCCAGTGCTTTTGGGATAGCACCCAGTGTTCCAATCACCACTGGAATTACCACTGCTGGTTTGTGCCATAATCGTTGGATTTCGATTTTTAAGTCCTGGTATTTTGCGATTTTTTTGTGTTCCTTTTCATCGACCTTGCTATCTCCTGGTATTGCAATGTCAATTATAGTCACCTTGTTGTTCTCGACCAGCGTGATGTCTGGTGTATTATGCGATTATTATTATTATTATTATTATTATTATTATTATTATTATTATTATTATTATTATTATTATTATTATTATTATTATTATTATTATTATTATTATTATTATTATTATTATTATTATTATTATTATTATTATTATTATTATTATTATTATTATTATTATTATTATTATTGTATGACATTACAACTAATTACCCAGACTGATTACATTATAATAGTACTTCCCTTCCCTGGATATGTTCAAGCAGAAAGGGACCACAACAGGGTCCTTTCATTCAGACTCCTATACTGAGCAGATGTTCACATCAAAGGCAACGTTTCCAGAAATGTGATTCTTTTCAGCACCCTGTATTTATACAGTATTTATCTCTAGAACCTGTTTTGGAGGACTGAATAGTTAAGAAGGATATTTATTTATTGATTTAATCAAATTTATCCATCTTACTTATAACTTGAAAAGCATCTGGAAGCTCCAGTTGCTCCAAAATGCAGTGGCCCACGTGGTTTTGTGCAGACCTCAGTGTGTGCATGTGTCACCTTTCTGCGAGAGCTGCATTGCTTGCTGATTTGCTTCTAGGGGCAATTCAAGGTGCTGGTTATCACCTTTAAAGCCCTCCATGGCTTGCGACCAGATTATTTGAGGGACTATCTCTTGCCAGTCACTTCCACTTGACTCACTATAGCAGGAAGATAAGGAATGTTGCGGGTCCCATCCCTTAAGGAAGTACATCTGGCAGATCCAGAAGAATGGCCTTCTCTGTAGTGGATCCTTCCTTTTGGATTATTATCTCTGCTGAAATTAGACTGGCCCCCACTTTGACAATCTTTTGAAACGTCCTAAAGATGAGACAGGGATGCCCACTTTCACCGTTGTTGTTCATATTAACTCTAGAGGTGCTGACAAGAATGATACGGAAAAACAATCAAATTAAAGGATTGGAAATTAAAAAAGAAACCTATAAGCTACAAGCTTTCGTGGATGACCTCGTATTCAAGTAGAGGAACCATTACAATCTGGCCAGTGCCTTATGGTAGTACTGGGAGTGTATGGGGAGGTAGCAGGATTGAGAATAAACAGAGAGAAAACCAAAATGATAGTCAAATATACCTTATTTTTCGGAGTATAAGACACACCTTTTTATTCCCCAAAAGAGGGTGAAAACTTGGGTGCATCTTATACACCGAATGTAGCCCCACCCAGCCACCCCCACCTTTGGCCTCTGCCTCCCAGCAATTTACCTCCTTGCAGCAAACAGCTTGCAGAGCCTGATTAGCACAAGGAAGTGATTATCTGTCTCCCGACCTACAGCTGATTCAGCACAGGCAGGCCACGTGCTAGAACTGAAAGTGAAACTAGCAAGGAGGCAAATTGCTGGGAGGTGGACTGCTGGCAATGTTGGGCTGCTGAAACTGCAAGGAGGTAAGTAAATAACTTTAAATGTCTATAGAATGTTCAAATTATTAGACTTATTTTTTAAAGACTGCTTTATTATTGTTCTAGACAACTTAACAAAATGAAGAAGCTTTTTAAAATAAATGCTTGATCTGAAGAGGCCCAGTGCTATTGTATCTTCTTTTAAATAGCAGAGAATAACTATACTTCCAGAAAGCCACATCAAATTTGGTGCAAAATGCGGCTGCGCGTGCTGTGGTGGGTGTTTCAAGCTACACCCACGTAAAACCTATACTCCGCCAGCTGCAATGGCTGCCCATTGGTCTCCGGGTGCAATTCAAGGTGTTGATCATCATCTTTAAAGCCCTACATGGCTTAGGACCAGGCTACCTCCGGGACCGCATCCTACCTCACACTTCCCTTCGACTGGTGAGGTCCCACAGAGTGGGCCTCCTCCGGGTCCCATCAGCCAAACAATGCCGACTGGTGGGACCTAGGGGGAGGGCCTTCTCTGTAGGGGCCCCTGTTCTCTGGAACCAACTCCCCCTGGAGATCCGAATTATCCCCACCTTGCTGGCCCCCCGAAAAGCCATTAAGACATGGCTCTTCCTGCAGGCGGGGTGATTTTGAGATGATATTACATCCGATGTCTCCCCCATGTATGTATAGTGTTATATGTGTTTTTAATTGTTTTTTAAATTGTTTTTAATGATTTGTTTGGTTGTTTTCTTAAAATGCTGTACGCCATCCTGAGACCTTAGGGAGTGGGGCAGCATAGAAGAACCTCGAAATAAAATAAAATAATAAATAAATAAATAAATTTAAAGATCTGTAAAAGTACAATCTGAATTGTAACAGTGTCCTGTTTTAGTATTAAGATAAGGCAGCTGAATTAAACCCTGACTTATTTATTATTTATTTATTTATTATTTGGTTCTTCTATGCCGCCCTACTCCCAAGGGACTCAGGGCGGCGTACAACATTGTGCAAGAACACTGAACAATAAACAATGATTAAAACAATTTTAAAAGATTAAAAAGTTAAAAGAAATATTCACCAACATACATACAGGGGGAGAGCTCTGATGGAACTAGTCTCAACCCCCTGCCTGCAGGAAGAGCCATGTCTTGACGGCTTTTCGGAAGGCCAGCAGGGTGGGGATAATTCGGATCTCTGGGGGTAGTTGGTTCCAGAGCACGGGGCCCCCCACAGAGAAGGCCCTCCCCCTAGGGCCCACCAGCCGGCATTGTTTGGCTGACGGGACCCGGAGGAGACCCTCTCAGTGGGCCCTAACCGGTCGAAGGGAAGTGTGAGGCAGAACTTAATTTAATTTAATTTAATGGATTTCTATGCCGCCCAATCCCTGGGGACTCAGGGCGGCTCACAACATGTTAGATCCATTACAAAATAAAAAGCAATAATTAAAATGTATAACCATACAAAATACAATAGTTAAAAATACAAAAAGTACAAAAGTTAAAAGAGTATCTCATTCACCCCGCCTGCCGGAAGAGCCAAGTTTTTATTGCTTTCTGGAAGGCCAGCAGGGTGGGGATGGTCCTGATCTCTGGAGGAAGCTGGTTCCACAGGGAGGGAGCTCCCACAGAGAAGGCCCTCCCCCTTGGTCCTGCTAGCCGACATTGTTTGGTCGACGGGGCCTGGAGGAGGCCAACTCTGTGGGCTCTAACCGGTCGTAGGGAGGTATGCGGCAGGATGCGGTCCCGGAGGTTGCCTGGTCCTAAGCCATGTAGGGCTTTAAAGATGATGATAAACACCTTGAATTGCACCTGGAGACCAATGGGCAGCCAATGCAGCTGTCGGAGTAAAGGTGACTTAGTCATGTTTGGAGTAGATATATTAAAATAATTGGGAGGAGTTAGTGTGACTACATTTAAGAAAACTTTCTGGCATTAATATACTGCCATAATGTACATTTCTCCAATTCTTTGCTATTTCTATGGGTCAGACACACATGCACAGAAATACCCAGCAAACAGTGTATATCATCTGTACTGTTTGCTGTTTGGCAAATTGCTGGGAGGCAGAGGCCTTTTTTCCTTGTTTTCCTCCCCCAAAACTAAGGTGCGTCTTATACTCCGGTGCGTCTTATACTCCGAAAAATACGGCATGTCCACAACACAGAAAAAAGAATTGATGGAGAAAGTAAACCTTCAAATAATGAAAAAATTTAAATATTTGGGAATAATACTAACGGCAAGATGTATAACAATCAAAGAAGATAATTATAATAAATGAAATGTCAAAATAAAGATGGATTTGGAAAGTTGCAACTCTCCTTTATGGGGAGAATTGCAACTGTGAAAATGAACATTTTGCCAAAAATTCTTTTTTTATTTCAGAATATACCAATAAAATTAGACCAAGAATATTTTAGAAATTTGAATAAAATGATAGCTAAATTTATCTGACAAGGGAAAATACCCAGAATTAAATTAAAACTATTGCAAGAAGCAAAAGAAAGAAGAGGATTCGGCTTACCAGATTGGGAAGGATATTATCAAGCTGCCATGCTCACATGGGCGAAAGATTAGATAAACTTAAAAAATAAGAGAGCATTAGCACTGGAAGGACATGATATACAAGCAGGGTAGTATGCTTTTTTATGGGACGATAAACATAAAGCACACCAGTACTTCCAAAGACACCACATTAGATTATCTATTTTAGCAGTATGGATAAAAATAAAACAATGAATATATAGGGGAATCCCTGTCTGGTTCTCATCATTAGAGGCATTTGTACACCCAAAGTTCCTGAACCTGGGGAAAGTAATCACCTATAAAGAAATCTTAAATCAAAATGGGGACATAAAACTAGGAAAGAACTACTAGAGGATGGGATTGATTTGGAATGTGGGCATACCTTCAGATTAAGTCACGATATCTAAAATGATATGAGCTGAGGTGGTGTAGCGATTAGAGTGGGGTACTGCACTTTAGCTGACTATGATACGCAGGTCAGCGGTTCAAATCTCACCAGCTCAAGGTTGACTCAGCCTTCCATCCTTCCGAGGTAGGTAAAATGAGGACCCAGATTGTTGGGAGCAATGTAAATATACATTGCTTACCGGTGTAAACTGCTTAGAGAATGCTTGCACTGTGAGGCAGTATGTAAATGTCATAAATAAATAAATAAATAAATAAATAAATAAATAAATAAATAAATAAATAAATAAATAAATCAATCAATCAATCAATCAATCAATCAATCAATCAATCAATCAATCAATCAATCAATCAATCAATCAATCAATCAATCAATAAATCAATAAATCAATAAATAAATAAATCAATAGAAAGAATGGGGCATTGAGAAAGAACTAATGGTAATAGATAAAATCTTGCTAGGACCAGAGGATAAGACGATAAAGAAAATTTACCAATATTTATTAGAATACAAAATGGTAGAAGAACAAGTTAAAGAAACAATGGTTATTTGGGCGCAAAATGTCGGGTATAACATCAATTTGGATAAATGGCAAGAATTATGGGATAGGAATAGAAAATTGACTTTGGCTATAAAGAAAACCTATATAAAATGTTCTACAGGTGGCCCACTCCACCAACAAAACTAACAAAAATGGATAAAAAAACTCTCAGCACAATGTTGGAAATGTAAAATACCTAAAGGCTCTTATTACCATATGTGGTGGTTGTGTAATAAAGCAAGAAAATTTTGGAACCAGATTAAGATATGACTAGAAGAGATGTTAGGTAAGGACATAGAAATGAAACCAGAACTGTTTCTACTAGGAATTATTCATGAAAAATATGAAAAAGGACAGATATACTTAATTCTACACATAACAACTGCAGCAAGACTGATATATGTGCAATTTTGGAAAAATGAGAAAACTCCATCAGAAGAAGAAATAATAGAGAAAATATTGATGTGTGCAGAAATGGATAGACTATCATTGGAATTGAAGGACAAGGGGGAGACAGAATACTATGCAATATGGGATAAATTTTATCAGTGGATAAAAAGAAAAAACGGTAGAAGTAGAGAGTAAGAATTGGAAAAAGGGAAATTAAAAGAAGGTTCGGATATAAATAACCAATGATGAGGGATATATGTAAGATTTTAAAAAAGCAATGTATATCGAGCAATAATGGTATTTATTGTTATGTAAATATTATACAAAGAAATGACCAAACAGGATGGTCACAAAGTGTCCAATGTTTTTTGTTATGTTCTGGCTAGAAATAACTGGTTTCACCCAGGTCCAGCATTATGGAGGGAAAATGCTGAACCTCCATTGGTTGTTACATTTTGAATTGGTTACAAGTGTTGCTGACAGCCCCTATAAAAAGGCAAGCTGTCGGACTTCCGGTTCCGGATCGCTGCATCGCGGACGCTCCTTGTTGAGCGCCTTTCCTTTTCCCCGTTAAAGCCGCCAGAACAGCTGTCTGGCGGCTTGAAAGTCTCTGCCCCGGGCAAAGGGGAGAGATGAGAGCCGGACAGGTGGGGTAGAGCCCCCCCTAGTGCCCCAAGTGTCAGCTAGGGGCGCGAAAGGTGAGGGCTCCCCAGCCAGCCTGTCTCTTGCTCCGGGGACTTGGAAACCTCCGCTTTTGCGGAGCAAGATGCTGTGACCACCCGCTGCTTCGTGAATGGGATTACAACTACTTAATTGTTTAAACAAGCAGACAGAGAGAGACAGGATTTTAAAGGGCAAGTACAGATTTTTTTTTTCTTTCAACTCCACTGCTGATTTTCACTTCGGAAGAAACTAAGTAACAGTTATTAGGCTACAACATGGCGATCGGAGAAAGTGGGAGGAGAAGTGAAAGTAACTTTCGTTTCCCTAGCAGCTTTTTTTCTTATGGAAATTTTTGATTTTGAAAGTTGGCTTTACTCTCTCTGTCTCCCGATTCTGGATTAAATAATAACTGACAATTTTTTAAAAATAAAATTCTATCTGGCTTTGGAATTTGATAGAATTTTAAAAGAAATTTAAAAGAACTTTAACTAGAGGCTTGGCTTTTTCTTTGTTCACCACTGGAAATACTAAAATGGCTTCAAAATCTGGAAAGATTGTTTTGAATAAAAGAATGGATTATTCATCTGGTTATATTTCTAAAATGCAACTTACCACTGAGTTAACACCCCCAAAGTCTTTAACACCTGAAAATTTAATAAGTACCTTAAAGATTATGAAAGATGAACTTATTGTTGAATTTAACCAAAAAATTAGTGAAATAGATAATAAAATGCAGGCTGCTTTAAAGAATATTGACCAACAAATTAGAAATGATGTGTTGGAGGTATGTAAAGGTCTAGCAACAAATATTGAAGTTTTGGCAAACCGCATTGAAGAAAACAAACAAGTTTTGACAACTTCAGTAGAATATATAGATAAAATACAAAATGACATTGCAAATTTTGAAACAGAGGTGTTAATGACGCAATTCAGATCCATGGAATTTGCCATAAGGGTCAGGGGGTTGAAAGAAGGATTATATGAAGATTTGAAAGGAAGGATGGTGGAAGCTTTGGAGCAGGTGTCTGGACTGTCTAAAGAAGAACTAGCCAGGCAAATTGATAAAATATATAGAATCAACTCCTGGTATGCAAAACAAAAACACCTACCAAGGGATATTGTAATATACTTTACTACAAGAGCCTTACGGAATAGGATTATACAGGCGACGTTTAAAAATAACCTGCAGGTGAATGGCCAGGAACTGATGATATGGAAAGAAATTCCCTCTAAAATGCTCAAAGCCAGAAAAGATTATACCTTTCTGATTGATGAATTTAAAAGGTTAAATTTACATTACAAATGGGAAGCACCAACAGGAGTTGCAGTGAAATTTCTGGGAAAAAGATATCGGCTTAATACAACAAAGAAAGCTACTGAATTTTATGTCAACGTCTTAAAGGCTGATATATCCAAGATTCCAGAGGAAAGATGTATGAAAACAAAAGAGGAGGAGGAGGGAAAGCCATCCCTTCCTCTTCAAATCGAAACAGATTTACAAAATTTAAATGATTGGCAGAGCCAGACAGATGTCTACAGTCTGGAAAAGGAGATGGAAGATCGGGGTCAGATGGGAGGCGAGCTGTCAACTACAAAATTATCAAGTTACAAAAAGATGCAACCATCATCAAGATACAACAAGATGCAGTGTTGAAGTTTATTGGACAGATGGTTGCCATTATGACTGTACTTTTCTTTTTCCCTTCTTTCCTTAATTTTTTTTTCTTTTCTTTACTTCTTGCATTCTTTTTTTTTTCTTTTGTTTTTTTTGGGGGGCTTATTCAAAGTATTATTAATTCTTTTTAAAGATTTAGAACTTTTTTGAACCTAATAATTTAATACATAGTAACATTTTGTTACTAATAGAGTGGTAGAATTTATGATGAAGTTTAAGGTTTTTGTATTATTATTTAGTTATTTTTTGTGTAATATCAATTTAAGTTTTATTTAATTGTGAGAAAGATTTGGAATTGTTATCTATCCAGTTATAAAATATTACAATTAGATTTAACATTTTTTTTTTGGGGAGGAAGGTTATTTAAAGTTTGGAATTAGTGCTTATAATCTGATATATAGTAATAGTAAGTTATTTATATACTGATTGATTTTATGATGAAGTTTAAGGTTTTTGTATTTAATACTTAGTCATCATTTATGTAATAATCATTTAATTCTTAGTTAACAGTGAAGAAATGTTGTGAAGGGTAGATGATTGAAAGGAGGAGGAAGGAATTTTTATTAGTGTACAATTTGGAGTTGAAGTTTTAAAAAAATAAGGTGGAAGTCAAAATTTTTTAATTTAATTTAAATTTATTTTATTGATATTATGCCCTGTACTCTCTCTGGGAAGTCCGGGGGGGAGGGGGGAGGGAAAGGGGTGGGTTAGGGGGGAGAAAAATTAAAAAAAATGTTTGTACTTTCTATTTAATGTTTAGCTATTATCTATGTAATTTTGTACTAATAAAACTTTTTGGAAAAAAAAAAAAAAAAAAGGCAAGCTGTCAGAGGGTTTTTTTGCTGGTTGTGCTTCTCATCTCAAATAAAGAGCTGTTGTCAAAGTCGGTCTCCTGTGTTGAATCCATGATCTAACAGTGGCGATGAAGAATTCAGGACTAGGAGAACAACAACAAGCCCCACGGGCTTCACAATCAGTGAGGCAGCTTGCACCTCGCCTGCCTTGTTTTAGTTTAGTTTAGTTTAGTTTTAGTTTAATTAAATTTATATACCGCCCTTCTCCAGGGGATTCAGGGCGGTGAACAGCCAAGTAAAAAACACAATATAAACATTAAAATACATTTAAAAGAAAATATTCAATGTGGCCCTAATTTAATACAATTAAAATTTAGTAAAATCTTAAAATTTTAAAAACCCCAAAAACTTTTTCACGCCAGCCCGGCTTGATAAAAATAATACGTCTTGAGGGCACGGCGGAAGGTGGACAGGTCGTGAATGGTTCTTAAGTCTGGGGGGAGCTGATTCCAGAGGGTGGGTGCTCCAACAGAGAAGGCCCTCCCCCTGGGCGTCACCAGCCTACACTGCTTGGCTGATGGCACCCCGAGGAGGCCCTCTCTGTGGGAACGCACTGGTCGATGGGAAGCAGTTTGTGGCAGCAGGCGATCTGGGAGATACCTAGGTCCAATGCCATGGAGCGCTTTAAAGGTAGTAACAAGCACCTTGAAGCGCACCCGGTAGACCACCGGAAGCCAGTGCAGCTCACGCAGGAGGGGTGTTATATGGGAGCACCAATTAGCCCCCGAAACCACCCGCGCGGCTGCATTCTGGATCAGTTGGAGCCTCCGGGTGCTCTTCATGGGGAGCCCCATGTAGAGAGCATTACAGTAGTCCAGACGCAACATGACCAGGGCATGGGTGACTGTGCACAGGGAATCCCGATCCAGAAAGGGCCGCAACTGGCGTATCAGGCGGACCTGATAAAAGGCCGCCCTGGTCACAGCTGTCAGATGGTCCTCTAAGGACAGCTGTGGATCCAGGAGGACACCCAGATTGCGAGCCCTTTCGGTGGGGGCTAGAGACTCGCCCCCGATAGTCAGAGATGGAATCATCTGACTATATCGAGACGCTGGGAACCACAGCCACTCCGTCTTGGAAGGGTTGAGCCTGAGTTGGTTTCTCCCCATCCAGATCCGCACAGCTTCCAGGCACCGGGACATCACTTCAAGGGCATCATTGGGGTGGCCTGGGGTGGAAATGTACAGCTGTGTATCATCGGCGTACTGATGGTACTTCACCCCAAAGCCACGGATGATCTCACCCAGCGGCTTCACATAGATGTTGAACAGAAGGGGCGAGAGAATCAACTCCTGGGGCACTCCATATGTAAGAGGCCTCAAGGACGACCTCTGCCCCCCTGCCAATACAAACTGCGACCGGTTGGAGAGAAAGGAGGAGAACCAACGAAAAACGGTGCCCCCTATCCCTAACTCTACCAGCCGGTGCAGCATGATACCATGGTCGATGGTATCAAAAGCCGCTGAGAGGTCTAATAGGACCAGGACAGAGGAACAACCCCTGTCCCGAGCCCTCCAGAGATCATCAGCCAATGCGACCAATGTCGTTTCCGTGCTGTGCCCGGCCCTGAAACCCGACTGGAACGGATCTAAGTATGATGATTCCTCCAAGTACTGGGGAAACTGTCGTGAGACCACACTCTCAACAACCTTCGCCACGAAGCGAAGGTTGGAGACAGGGCGATAGTTAGCTAAAATTGCTGGGTCCAGGGAGGGCTTCTTGAGGAGAGGCCTCACCACCGCTTCTTTCAAAGCCGTGGGGAAGTAACCCTCCCCCAAAGAAGCGTTAATAATTCCCTGGAGCCAGCCTCGTGTAACCTCCCGGGTAGCCAGCACTAACCAGGAGGGACACGGGTCCAATAAACATGTGGCTGCACTGAGCCTCCCCAGAATCTTGTCCACATCCTCAGGGGTCACCGAGTCAAACTCTTCCCAGATAACGTTCTCAAGACTACTCCCTGTCACCACGTCCGTATCCACCCAGTTGGAGTCCAGTTCCCCCTGAATCTGAGCGATTTTGTCATGCAGATATCGTCCAAAGTCCTCAGCCCTGCCTTCCAGGGGATCCTCCCGCGCTTCTTGATGGAGTAAGGAACGGGTCACCCTGAACAGGGCTGTTGGACGATTCTCTGATGACGCGATAAGAGTGGAAAAATACTTCGATTTCTCCGCTTTTATCGCCAGTAGGTAGGTCTTAATATGCGACCTTACCAGTGTTCGATCAGATTCAGAGAGACTGGCCCTCCAACCGCTCTCTAGGCATCTTTTCCGGCGCTTCATCTCCCTCAGCTCCTCAGTAAACCAGGGAGCCGAGCAGGATCGGAGCCGAGTCAGAGGCCGCAAAGGCACAACTCGGTCCAAGGCCCCACCGGCCGCCCTGTCCCAGGCGGCAACCAGGTCCTCGGCCGAGTTGAGGGCTAGATCATCAGGAAGTGGCCCAAGCTCCATTTGGAACCTGTCCGGGTCCATCAGACGCCTCGGGCGGACCCATCTAACTGGTTCCGCCTCCCTGCGGCGTGGGGAAGCGGTATGGAGGTCTAGGTGAAGGAGTGAGTGATCTGACCATGACAAGGGTTTAATGACTACATCCCCTATATCAAGACTACTCAACCACTGGCCAGAGACAAAAATCAAGTCTAGAGTGTGTCCTCCCTCATGTGTGGGGCCATGAACTAATTGGGTTAGGTCCATGGCCGTCATGGAAGCCAAGAACTCCCGAGCCAACTCAGATGTTTCACCAATGGATGGCAGGTTGAAATCTCCCATGACCAAAAGCCTGGGTGTGTCAACCGCCACCGTGGCTATCGTGTCGAGTAGCTCAGGCAGGGCAGCTGCTACGCGGCAGGGAGCCAGGTACGTAAGCAGCAAGCCCTTCTGAACCCCATGGCCCCATTTCACAAGGAGGGACTCACAACCAGCTATCTGTGGCACAGTGGTCTCCCTTGGCCCAAGACCCTCATTAATAACAACCGCCACCCCCTCCCCTCCCCTGAGCCCTCGGCTGATGGAATGCTCTGAAACCTGGTGGGCAAATCTCCACCAGAGGGACACCTCCCTCCGGCCCCAACCAGGTCTCCGTGATACCCGCCAGGTCCATTCCCCCCTCAACAATAAGATCGTGAATGAGGGGGCCTTTATTTACCATGGACCTGGCATTGCATGGCATCAGCCGAAGACTCGGGTCCTGAGTATCTAAGCCACCCAGTATCCGGGGTGAGCTGTAGAGACCGGGACGCGCAGTCGCTTTTAAGCAGCGAGTGCGCACCCCCCATACATGATATGGTCTCTTGCTCCCGATTCCATATCTGCCCCTTCCCATCACCGTGCATGACGTTTTAGGCGTCATGTCTGCCTTTCATCCGCCTCCGCCATTTGATCCTGCCCGGGAGAAGTGGGACTCGTACATGCGGCGTTTCGAGTGTTTCCTCGAGGCTAATGACCTGCTGGGCCTGGTGGACAATAGAAAAAGGGCATTATTTTTGAGTCACTGTGGCCCAGAGGTTTTTGACACTGCAGAGGCTCTCTCTGCCCCGATGCCTGTCCACACGGTGCAATGGGATGTGCTGAAGGGGACATTGAAGACGCACTATGCGCCAACCCCTTCTAAGGTTGTGCGTCGTTACGAATTTCGGCAGTGCATGCAAATGGAAGGAGAGACTATCAATCAATATATTGCCGCTCTCCATAAGGCGTCTGGACACTGTGAATTTCACGACTTGGACGACATAATGCTAGACCAATTGATCTGCGGGGTTCTGGATATCTGCCTGCAGCGCCGCCTTCTAGCTCGTCCTAACCTCACTTTGGCTGCTGCGCTGAACGAAGCCAGGGCAGCTGAGTCGTCCACCAAAGTGGCTGAATCTCTCCACTGTTTTGTCTCGGCTAAGAAGGAAGCGAAGCTATGCCACCCATTGTACCGACCATCCATAAACGAACCCTGGACGACGACGTGAGCAGCAATGACGACGTTTGCCGTACTGAGCTGCGACGCCCGCCTCCACTACCACCGCCCAGAGATTTCCCCCATGGGTGTCCCAGCTGTGGGGGGCGACACCCGAGATTTTCATGTAGATTCAGAGATGTTACATGCCAGAGGTGCGAGAGGAGGGGCTATCTAGCGCGAGTTTGCAGCGCAACGCTGCCGAACAGGGATGCGCAAGCACGCGATGCTTTGTGAGCTGAGCTCTCACCGAGATCTTGGCGTGAAAATCCAAAGCCGCACCAAAGATACCCAAGAATGCACCCGGCCACCAACAACACACGAATTGATAGAGCCAGCTCTCTGGGCGGAAAGAAGCTGATAGTGACCATCCTCATCAAGGGAGCACCGATGCAGATGGAGATAGACACGGCTCAGCGGTGTCTATCATAGCCTGGAAGACTCTCAAAATAGCTGTGCCAAGCTTCTACTCTAACTGAATCCAGGACACCAGATTCCGCCTGTCAGACTACCAGGGGAACCGGATTCCAGTCCTTGGTCAGGCCAACGTGCAAGTCCAGTTCAACAACTTTGCAGGCCCACTCCAGCTCATCATCGTGAACCTTCCGAGCCTCTTAGGACTGAGCTGGTTCGAATCCCTCGGTTTAGGGGTCTCCGATGTCAACAATGTCGGAACTTCAAATTTGGACGGTCTGTTTGAGGAATTTCAGGACGTTTTCAGTGACGGGTTGGGCAAGTATGTGGGGACCCCAATCTCGTTTAATCTTGATCCTAAGGTTACCCCCATTCATTTAAAGCCCCGCAGGGTTTCCTTACCATTGCGAGCCAAAATAGATATTGAATTAGATAAACTGATCAAGCAGGGTGTTCTAGAACCAGTGGACCATGCACGGTAAGAGACGCCCATTGTCACGCCCCTTAAAGGGGACGGAAGCATCAGGATATGACTATAAGTGCATTGTAAACAGGGTGTTGCAACAGAGTGCCTACCTCGTGCCAATCGTACATCAATTGCTGCACTCATTGGGGTCTGGACGCCTGTTCGCCAAGTTAGATCTGGCACAGGCGTACCAGCAGCTACCAGTAGATGGCGCCACAGCAGAGGCTCAGACCATTGTGACTCACAGGGGGGCATTTAAATGTCATAGATTGCAATTCGGGGTTAGTGTGGCCCCGGGGTTGTTCCAGAGTGTGATGGAACGTCTGTTGCAAAACATCCCCAGAGTCATGCCCTACTTCGACGATGTTCTTATTTCGGCGAACGATAGTGACCAGCTATGCTGTCGAGTCACAATGGTCCTTGAGAAGTTACGCGCCACGGGTTTGAAAGCCAAATGCAACAAATGTGTATTGGGAGTCGCAGAGGTTGAGTTCCTGGGGTACAGAATTGATGGTGGAGGCATCCACCCCACAGAGAGAAAACTGAAGGCCATTCAGGAAGCCCCAGCCCCTAAAAGAGCCGAGGTGGCGCAGCGGTTAGAGGCAGTACTGCAGGCCACTTTAGCTGACTGTGATCCGCAGGTCAGCGGTTCAAATCTCACCGGCTCAAGGTTGACTCAGCCTTCCATCCTTCTGAGGTAGGTAAAATGAGGACCCAGATTGTTGGGGGCAATATAAATATACATTGCTTACTGGTGTAAACCGCTTAGAGAGTACTTGCACTGTGAGGCGGTATATAAAACTCACTAAATAAATAAATAAATAAAAATCAGGCGGAGCTGCAGGCTTTCCTGGGCCTTCTTAATTTTTATAGCCTATTTTTAAGAGATAAAGCAACCGTTGCAGAGCCCCTCCATAGGCTGCTCTCTAAGAACTCTCCGTGGGTGTGGGGCCATAAAGAAAATGCCGCTTTCAGAGCTGTAAAAAAATTGCTGACCAGCGAAAGCTTTCTGATTCAGTACAACATCACCTTGCCGGTGGTCCTAGCTTGTGATGCATCCTCACTAGGGGTCGGGGCTGTCCTAAGTCATCGGCTCCCCAATGGGCTTGAGGCTCCAATAGCCTATTATTCAAGAACCTTGTCCAGCGCGGAAAGGAACTATAGTCAGCTGGACAAGGAAGCCTTGGCCTGGTAGCGGGGGTTAAAAAATTCCATGAATACTTGTTCAGGCGAGACTTCATGCTGGTAATGGACCACAAGCCTCTATTGGGGTTACTCGCCGGGGATCACCCCACCCCGGCTGCCTTGTCCCCCCTTTTGCCCGCTGGGCCCTTTTCCTAACTGCGTATTCCTATTGCCTGGTACACTGGCCTGGGAGAGAAATGGGAAACGCAGATGCATTAAGCAGGTGCCCGTTTATTTATTTATTTATTTATTTATTTATTTATTTATTTATTTATTTATTTATTGGTTCTTATATGCCGCCCTACTCCCAAGGGCGGCATATACTCCCGACAGTACCGTTGCCCGAGGTACTGTCGGATATCGTCCCAGAGGCCCCTGTGCTCTTAATTGACCTAAAGGATTCAGGCCTGATCACCTCGGCCGATGTGGCCAAGCACACGGCCAGAGACCCCGCTCTCAAGACTGTCCTGAACAGGGTGTGGAGGGGGTGGCCGAGAGACCCTGTCAAGCTTGAGTTCAAGCCGTACGAGCTAAGACAGCATGAACTGTCAGAGCAAGGGGGATGCCTCCTATGGGGAGACAGGGTGGTGATACCCACCAGCCTGCATGCTGGAATACTTCAAACATTACATGAAGGCCATCTGGGAATTGTGCGAATGAAGGCCTTAACTAGAGGTTACATATGGTGGCCCAAGATGGACGCGGAGGTGTCCTGTCAGGAGTCACGGCCGGCTCCTCCCAAAGCCCTGGTGCACGATTGGGATCTACCAAAAGCCCCATGGTCATGGCTTCATGCCGATTTTGAGGGTCCATGCCATGGCCAAATTTTCCTAATTATCGGGGACGCATATTCCAAGTGGCTCGAGATCTTCCCTATGAAGTCGACCACTGCCGAGTCTGTCATTAAGGTTCTAAGGCATTTATTCACAACCCATGGCATTCCGGACACGTTAGTAACAGACAACGGCCTGCAATTCACAGCCACACCTTTTGAGGGGTATATGGCTAGCCAAGGAATCCGCCACGCTTTATCTGCTCCATTCCACCCGGCCACGAACGGCCTAGCGGAACGATTTGTGAGATCCGCCAAGGAAGCGTTAGCCAGACTGGAGCCCAGAGATTGGCAGGATAGAATAGACAGATTTCTCCTAACCCAGCACATAACTCCCAGTGCCACAACTGGCCGCAGCCCAGCAGAGCTCCTAATGGGCCGCCGGCTCTGGTCACTCCTGGACCGCTTACATCCAAACTACACAACCGGCGCAAAACAAGAAAGCACAAAGAAAACATGGTCACTCGCCACAGCGGACACAGTGTTTGGCCGCAATTATGCTGAAGGGCCCCTATGGTTGCCAGTGGTAATAGAAACTGTCATAGGACCTGTGTCTTACGCGGTCTGGCTGCAAGACGGCCGCCTATGGAAAAGACACATTGATCAGTTAAGAAGTAGAATTAAAGGACTTCCGGTTGGTGCTGCGAGCTTCGAAGACGCTCCTTGTCGGGCGCCCGATCCCGGGTTCTGTCAAACCACCAGATCAGCTGTCTGGTGGTTTGAAAATCTCTTCCCCGGGCTTAGGGGAGAGATGAGAGCCGGCGGGTGAGGGAAGAGCCCCCCTAGTGCCCCAGGAGAAAATCTGGGGCGTGAAGGGTGAGGGCTCCCCAGCAGCCTGCCAGTCGCTCCGGGACCTGGGACGTTTCTGCTTTTGCGGAACAAGAAGCCGCGTCCAACTTCTGCTTCTAATATGCAGTTTTAACTTCAGGATTGACAGCAGAGAGCAGACAGAAAAAGCCAGGAGACACGATTGGCAAGTACTTAACCTTAACTCCAACTTACACTTCGGAAGTGCTAAACTAATTCAGTTAATGAGCTACAAAATGGCGATTGAGGTTTCAAAGGGCGTGAAAGTGAAAGTTAAAAGGAAAGCTTTGCTTTGTTAGCAGCCCTCTGTCTGAAAATGTCTGACTTTGATGAACTTTTTCTTCTCTTTCTGACATCGGAGCAAAATAAAAAGTTTAATTTTAAATTCTAAATGGCTTCAAAATCTGGAAAGACTGTTCCTAACAAAGGATTTTATGGTCCTCCTGCTTATATATCAAGAATGCAACCTAATGTTTATTCAATACCCCAACAGACTTTAACGCTTGAAAAATTTTAAAAGCTATGAAAGATGAATTGGTTATGGATTTTACTTTAAAAATTAATTCACTTAATGAAAAAAATACAGGCGGTTTCAGAGGAGATTGTAATTAAGAACCAGCAATTAAGGGGACTTCCGGTGGCACCGCGAGCTTCGTTGGATGCTCTTTATGGGCGCTCCATTCCAGGCTCCGTAAAAGCTGCCAGATAAGCCACATCAGCTGTCTGGCGGCTTGGAAACTCCCGTCCCGGGCAAAGGGAGGGGAGAAGAGCAGACGGGCAGAGGTAGAGCTCCCCCTAACACCCCAGAAGAAGCTCTGGGGTGCGAAGGGCGAGGGCTCCCTTGAAGCCTGTCACAGCTCCGGACCTGGAATGCCTCCACTTGTTTTTAGTGGAGCAAGAAGCCGCGACCATCTCTGCTGGTGACAAATGGTTTTATTACTTTATTACTCTAAACAATGCAGCAGACGGAACATAACAGGAGAATCAAACAGCAAGTATCTTTTACTTAACTCCAGTGTTGTTTTTTTGGATTTTATGGAGGCAACAAAGTAGCTAAAGATGGCGCTTGGAATTTCAAAGGGTGTGGAGAAGGCGGAAGTTATTGAAACTACTGAGAGTTCCATTTTCTAACAGCTGCCTGTAAGAAATCTTTTTTACTTTATATTTTTTACTTTTTACCTTGATGGACTTTGCTTTTTAAATATATAAAAATTAAAACAAGCCAAGATGTCTTTAAAATTGGCAAAGACTGCTCCTTTTAAAAGAATAGAAAAAGTTGAAAATCTTTTTCTGCAAGACTTTCTCCCCCCAACACAGATCTGTACGCTTGAGATGTGGCAACAATCCATGAAAGAAATGCAAAAGGAGATTGCTTTAGCAGTCAACAAAAAAATTAAAGAAATCAATGGAAAAATTACTGAAATTAATGGAAAAATACAAGCTGACTCAGAGGAGGTTTCATCTCAGACTCAACAAACTAAAGATAATGTGGAAACTGTACTTAAAACTGTGGTATCTAATATAGAATTATTGAAACAGGATGTTATTGAAATTAAACAGACTACGATGACTTTGGGTGAAAAAGTAATGGAGATGCAGAAAAAAATTGAAGTATCTGAGGCAGAATTAACGATGGTTCGATATAAAGATATGCAATTTGCTCAACGCCTGAGAGGAGTAAGAGAAAACGGACAAGAGGATTTAAAAGATAAGATTGTGGATGTATTGGGGCAGTTTTTGGGGGAGACAAAAGTGGAACTGGGAGGTCAGATTGAAAAAATATACCGTGTCAATTCTTGGTTTGCAAAAAAAAATCATTTGCCAAGAGACATTGTAATATATTTCACTATAAAAGCATTGCGAAATCGAATCTTACAGGCGACTTATAAAAATAAGCTGAAGGTGGAAGAACATGAAGTTTTGATATTCAAGGAAATTCCTTCCAAAATACTTAAAGCACGTAAAAATTATACTTTTCTTGTGGAAGAGTTGAAACTGCAACAGATAAAATACACATGGGCTATTCCGACTGGATTATTGGTTTATTATAAGGCAGAAAGATATAGACTCAATACGATTGCTAAAGCAAAGGATTTTCTTGCCAACGTACTAAAGGAGATGACACTGAAACCACCAGAAGATAAAGGAAACGAGAATGTTGAAGGAGAGGGAAAGGAAGATTTGCATATTCCACAACAGAAAGGAATTCTGAATAGACAAGAACAAACAAATGATTCAGGACAGATTAGAGAAGTATTTGCTGAAAGTGAAAGTATTGTAAGTAAAGAAGAATTGAATTACTCATCGCAGTCCTCAACTCCTCGAAATGAAGCAAGACTAAATCGTCACATTTTTAGATCTCAACTTAAAGAAATATTCAGGCCCTCTCGCAGATTTGAAAGCGAGGGGAATTAAAAATTGATGTTTTAGTGCTAGTAGAATAAAGCAGGATAAAGCAAAATAAGTAAGATTAAGTGTAAATGTATATAAGAGGATGTATAAGGTTAGAGGAAAAATGATGTTTCAGTGTTAGTAATAAAACAAGGAAAAAGCAAAATAAGCAAGAATAAAATGTAAATGTGTATATGAGGATGTACAAGGTTAGAGGAATTAAATTATAGGAGGTTTAATTATAGAAGGTAAAGTGATGTAATTGAGATTAAATTAGTTTTAAATAGTATGATGGAATTAATAATACAATCTGGGGAATAGGGATAGAAGGTAATGTAATATAATAGATTAAATTGGTAGAGAATAGAATTACACTATATGGTGGAAATAAGTATAGAGTGTAATTTAACATAATTAAATGATTGTAAAGCTGTTATGTATTTTTTAGATATGGGTTAATTTGTTTCTGAACTTAATAATTGTGGTTAGGTTGTTGGTAGTATAAGATTGGAAGTGGAAATTTTATAATATTGTAAAAGCTATTTAAATGATACATTTGATAATGGAGAAGAAGGATGGATTATATTTGAATTAAGTATTAGATTAAAAAAACTGTGAGGGATACATTTCAATTTAAATTTTTTTTAATTTAATTAATAATATAAGGAGTTAAGATTTTATGATATTTGGAAGTTAACAATTTGTTAGGATATAGTAGCTTATATTTGTGTAGATTACATATATCCTGTGTATGTTCCGGGAAGTCCAGGGAGGGGGGTGGGGGAGAAGGGGGTAGGGAGGGGGGGAGAAAATATTACAAAAATGTTTGTACTTTGTACTTATAAAACTTTTTCAATTAAAAAAAAAGAACCAGCAATTAAGGGAATATACATTTTTGGCATTTAAAGGACTGGTAGGATATATGGAAATCTTGGAAGAGGAGATGGCACAAATTAAACAATCTGTGACAACTTTGAGTGACAACATAGAAGAGGTTCAAAATAAAATGGAAAAGTATGAAGTTGAAGCATTAATGTCTCAATACAGAAATATGGAGTTTGCCTTAAGAATAAGAGGTGTACAGGAGAACAGACAAGAAAACTTAAAACTAATGATGGTGGAGGCATTTGTGCAAATGTTGGGGGTGACAAAAGAGGAACTGGATATGCAGATTGATAAGATATATTGGGCCAATTCTTGGGTGGCCAAACAAAGACATCTGCCAAGAGATATAGTAATATATTTTACTACAAGGACATTACGTAATAAAATCCTACAGGCAACTTTTAAGAATAAGCTCCAGATAGATGGTCAGGAGGTGATGACAATGAAAGAAATTCCCCCCCAAAATGTTGAGGATTATGGCTTTCTGGTGGATGAAATGAAAAAACAGCAAATACGGTACAGATGGGAAGCTCCAGCTGGATTATCGTTGATATATTGGGAAAGAGATATCGGCTCAATACGATAAGGAAAGCAAGAGATTTTTATGAAAAAGTGTTAGAGGCCAAGATATCTAAAATATCAGAAGGAAGAAGAAGGGGGGATTTATAGAACCAGAGTGATATTCATAATTTGGATTTATTTGTGATACAAGAGGAGATAAAGGATCAGAGTCAGACCAGAGCAGCAGCTATATTTAAGGATGAATCAACACAACAACAAATCAAGTTGACAACTCAAGAAACTATCAAATCACAAGCGGGTGGAAGAGTTGGATCTAAAGGTCGAATGAGAAGAAGGAATACCGTATTTTTCGGAGTATAAGACGCACCTTTTTACCCCCCAAAAGAGGGTGAAAACTTGGGTGCGTCTTATACACTGAATGCAGCCCCAGCCACCCCCACCCTTTGGCCTCTGTCTTCCAGCAATTTACCTGCTTGCAGCAAAGAGGGAAGAGCCTGTAAAGCCAAGCAAGTCAGTAACAGTTTCCCGACCTACAGCTGATTAGGTTTGCCACATGGGAAAATGAAAGTGAAACTAGCTGGAAAGAGGCAAATAGCTGGGAGAGACACGCAGATTTTTATTTTCTGCTGGATGCCAGGGGGTAAGTGAATAACTGTAAATGTCTGTAGAATGTTCAAATTATTAGACTTATTTTTTGAAGACTGCTTTATTATTGTTCTAGCCAGGTGTCTCCAACCTTGGTAATTTTAAGACTTGTGGACTTCAACTCTCAGAATTCCATAGCCAGCTTTGTTAGCTTTGCTGGCTGTGGAATTCTGGGAGTTGAAGTCCACAAGTCTTAAAGTTGCCAAAGTTGGAGACCTCTAGACAACTTAACAAAATAAAGAAGCTTTTTAAAATAAATGCTTGCTCTGAAGAGGTCCAGTGCAATTGTATCTTCTTTTAAATAATAGAGAATAATGTATAATTCCAGAAATTTTAATTAATTTTAACAGCTCTGTACAAGTATAGTCTGAAATGTAACAGTGTCCTGTTTAGTATTAGAGTTAAATCCTGACTTACCTTGGAGTAGATCTATTTAATTAATTGGGAGGAGTTAGTGTGACTACATGTAAGAAAACTTTCTGGCATAATGTACATTTCTCCAATTCTTTGCTATTTCTATGGGTCAGGCACACATGCACAGAAATACACAGCAAACAGTGTATTGTATATCATCTGTGCTGTTTACTGTTTGGCAAATTGTTTGGAGGCAGAGGCTTTTTTCGCCTTGTTTTCCTCCCCCAAAACTAAGGTGCGTCTTATACTCCTGTGCATCTTATACTCTGAAAAATACGGTAACTAGAATCTGGCTTCAATATGGGTAATCGTAGGGCAGACGGAGAGAAGATTTAAAATTGTATCTTGCAGTAAGAGGACAATTTGATAATGTAAATAAAAGATAATAGTCAAATGAATATAGAAAGGTTGTATTTATTTATTTATTTATTTATTTATTTATTTATTTATTTATTTATTTATTTATTTATTTATTTATTTATTTATTTATTTATTTATTTATTTATTTATTTATTTATTTATTTATTTATTTATTTATTTATTATGGTGTTCTTATATGCCGCCCAACTCCCGAAGGACTCAGGGCGGCGTACAACAGAGAAAATACAAGACACCAATTCATAAATATTACATTAAAAACAGATATAAAAATTAAAAACACAATATTTAAAATCGTCCAATACCCATTCAACAACCATACATACTTGGGTTGAGCTCGAGTGGATTAAGCTCTACCCCCAGCCTGCAGGAAAAGCCATGTCTTGACAGCTTTTCGGAAGGCCAGCAGAGTGGGGATAGTTCGGGTCTCTGGGGGAAGTTGGTTCCAGAGCGCGGGGCCAGCCACAGAGAAGGCTCTCCCACTAGGGCCCGCCAGGCGACATTGCTTGGCCGACGGGACCTGGAGGAGGCCAACTCTGTGGGCCCTAACCGGTCGAAGGGAAGTGTGAGGCAGAATGCGGTCCCGGAGATAACCTGGTCCTAAGCCATGAAGGGCTTTAAAGATGGTGATCAACACCTTGAATTGGACCCGGAGACCGATGGGCAACCAATGCAGCTGGCGGAGTATAGGTGTCACGTGGGTGTACCTTGGCACACCCACCACAGCACGCGCAGCCGCATTTTGCACCAGCTGAAGTCTTTGGATACTCTTCAAGGGTAGCCCCATGTAGAGCGCATTGCAGTAGTCCAAACGCGAGGTGACAAGGGCATGAGTGACCGTGAGTAGAGCCTCCTTCTCCAAGTATGGCCGCAACTGGTGCACCAGGCGAACCTGTGCAAAGGCCCCCCTAGCCACAGCAGAAAGATGGTGATCCAATTTTAGCTGTGGATCTAGGAGGACCCCCAAGTTGCGGACCTGATCCGAGGGGGTCAATTTCACTCCCTCGAACATCAAGGAGGGACAGTTGTCATAGTCCTTAGGAGGCAGTATCCAAAGCCACTCAGTCTTGTCGGGATTAAGTCTGAGTCTGTTCCTCCCCATCCAGATCTTAATGTCGTCCAGGCACTGGCACATTACATCAACTGCCTCACTGAAGTCAGACGGGGTGGTGATGTACAGCTGGGTGTCATCAGCGTACTGGTGGAAACGCACCCCATGTCTGTGGATGATCTCCCCCAGCGGTTTCATGTAAATGTTAAACAGGATGGGCGAGAGAACTGACCCCTGAGGCACCCCACATGATAGGGGCCTAGGGGACGATCTCTGTCCTCTGCTAACACCAACTGAATCCTATCTGCCACTGAGAGGTCAAGTAGCACCAGGATGGAGGAATTTCCCCCATCCCGGGCCCGCCAGAGATCATCCATCAGGGCGACCAAGGCAGTTTCTGTACTGTAGCCGCGCCTGAAGCCCGACTGATTAGGATCTAGATCAGTGGTTCCCAAACTTTTTCAGTCCACCGCCCCCTTGGTGCTACAAACTCATCCTCACTGCCCCCACCCCACCCCCTCAGGTGGGCGTGGCTTAGTGGTCAGGTGACCGGGTGGGCATGGCCAATTGTAAATTGTGGTGAAACTCACTTAACAACGCTCTTGCTTAGCAACCAAAATGTTAGGCTCAATTGTGGACATAAGTCTTTCTTTCGTTCTTTCTTTCTTCTCTACCTTCCCCTTTCTTTCTTTCTTTCTCTTTCTGTCTTTCTTCCTACCATCTTTCTTTTTCTTTCTTTCCTTTCTTTCTGTCTGTCTGTCTTCCTACCATCTCTTCTTTCTGTCTGTCTGTCTGTCTGTCTTCCTTCCTTCCTACCATCTTTTTCTTTCTTTCTGTCTGCCTTCCTCCCTCCCTCCCTCTCTTTCCTTTTTCTTTCCTTCCCTCCCTTCCCTTCCTCCTTTCTTTTTCTGTCTGTCTTCCTTCCTACCTACCATCTTTCTTTCTGTCTGCCTGTTTTCCTCCCTCCCTCCCTCCCTTTCTTCCTTTCTTTTTCTTCCTTTCCTTTTTCTTTCCTTCTTACCTCCCTCCTTTCTTTTTCTGTCTGTCCTCCTTCCTTTCTTTCTACCATCTTCCTTCCTTTTTTCCTTCCTTCCTTCCTACCATCTTTCTTTCTTTCTCTTTCTCTTTCTTTCTTTCCTTTTTCTTTCCTTCTTCCCTCGCTTCTTTCTTTTTCTGTCTATCTTCCTTCCTACTTACCATCTTTCTTTCTGTCTTCCTTCCTCCCTCCCTCCCTCCCTCCCTTTCTTTCCTTTTTCTTTCCTTCTTTCCTCCCTTCCCTTCCCTCCCGCCAGCCGTGGCCAGGCTGCCGCCGCTCACACAGGCCAATGGCTTGGTAAGCGTTCTCCGGGTTGTGCACCAGGTCGCAGAGCGCCATCAAGGCCGGCTGTCGCGTCAGCAGCTCGGGGTGCTCCAGCTCTTCATTGAGTTTGGGGAGGCTTCGGCGGCTGAAGGCCACAGGCACCTTGGTGGGGTCGATGTCGGGGGGCAGCTGGGCTGAGATCCATGGGTGCTCCATGCCGAAGGGAAACCCGCCAAATTGCGTGCGCCGGGTTGCTAGGCGACAGGGACGCCGGGCGGGAAAGTCCACACACACGCAGTTTCCACAGCAGGGCCTTCCTGCAGGTCTGCAAGTGCTCGCCGGAGCAGCTTCAGGAGTGGTCAGCTTCCCTCGTCACTGTGCTGTGCTCAGTACCTAGCACTTGTAACTCCGTCGCATTCCACGCTCTTGGGTGCAGGGCAGCCCATTCTGAAAGAAAACATCTCGTGTTTTCTTTCAGAATGGGCTGCCCTGCACACAAGAACGAGGAACGCGAGGGAGCTTCAAGTGCTAGGTAGGACACAGTTTGGGGTAACCAGTCGTGCGGGGAGCGGAGCGGAGTGGAGCCTGGGTGGGGGCTGGGCGAGTCATGAGATGGGCATCATACCTAGCACTTGTAACTCCGTCGCATTCCACGCTCTTGTATGCAGGGCAGCCCATTCTGAAAGAAAACATATTGCGTTTTCTTTCAGAAAATGCAAGAATGGGCTGGGCAGCCCTTTCAGAATGGGCTGCCCTGCACACAAGAGCGAGGAACGCGAGGGAGCTTCAAGTGCAAAAGCATGGTGAACCACCTACCGCCCCCCTGGCCCCTCTCACCGCCCCCCTGTTGCCACCCTTGCCTCTCACCGCCCCCCTAAGGGTTCCCACCGCCCCCTGGGGGGCGGTACCGCCCACTTTGGGAACCACTGATCTAGATGATCTGTTTCATCCAGAAGCTGCAGAAGCTGAGTAACCACCACCCTCTCCACAACTTTCCCTAAAAAGGGTAAGTTGGAGACCGGGCGATAGTTCTTCAAATCAGCTGGATCCAGGGAAGGCTTCTTCAGGAGGGGTCTCACCACCGCAGCTTTTAACGACTGCGGTACGGATCCCTCCCTCAGAGAAGCGGTGACCACCACCTGGATCCAGCCGCGTGCCACCTCTCTGCTGGCCGAGACCAACCAGGAGGGGCACGGGTCCAATAAACAGGTGGAGGTACCCATCGCCCCCACAGCTCTGTCCACATCTTCAGGAGAAACAGGCCCAAACTCTTCCCATAACGGTGGACTAAGACTTGCCCCTGTCAACTCTATGGACTCTGCCCAGCCAGAGTCCAGGTTCGACCGAATCTGAGCGACTTTATCCGACAGAAACTCTGCGAATTCCTCAGCTCTGCCTTGTAAGTGTTCCTCGCTCCCCACTTTAGCAAGGAGGGAGCGAGTCACCCTAAACAAGGCGGCTGGGCGAGAATCTGCGGACGCAATAAGAGCGGAAAAATAGGATCGTTTTGCCGCCCTTATCGCCACTAAATAAGATCTGATGTAAATTCTTAATAGTGTTTGGTCAGACTCGGTTTTGCTGGTTCTCCAGCGGCGCTCTAGACGTCTCTTCTGGCGTTTCATCTCCCGGAGCTCCTCGGTAAACCAGGTAGCTTTCCGGGATCCACTGCCACGGAGAGGTCGCTTAGGCGCAATTTGGTCTAACGCCCCTGATGCTGCAGTGTTCCAAGCAGCCACCAGGGAGTCAGCCGAATTGTGTACCAGGGTTTCAGGTATTTCCCCAAGTTCCCTCTGGAATCCTTCCGGCTCCATTAGGCACCTGGGGCGGAACCACCTAGTCGGTCCCGCCTCCCTGCGGGGGAGGAGTGGGGCTGCGAAATCCAACCTCAGTAGGAAATGATCTGACCATGACAGAGGGGTGATGACTATGTCCCTTATCTTCAGATCATCTCTCCACTGCCCCGAAAGAAACACTAGGTCGAGCGTGTGACCACCCTCATGAGTCGGACCCTGGATTACTTGGGTCAGGTCCATGGTTGTCATGGAATCCATGAACTCCTGAGCTATCCCAGAGGTTTCGCCAGCAGAAGGCAAGTTGAAGTCCCCCAGCACCATAAGCCTAGGGAACTCAACTGCCAAGCCGGCTACTGCCTCGAGCAGCTTGGGCAGGGCCTTACTTACGTAGCTGGGAGGCAGATACGTTAAGAAAAGGCCCACCTGTACCCCTAAGTCCAACTTCAGAAGAAGCGTCTCACACCCAACAGTCTCCGGGGCAGGGATCCTACGAGAATGCAGGTTTCCGCGGGTTATTATTGCCACTCCTTCCCCCCCTTCCCTGGGGTCGGGAATGATGCTGCATTGAGAACCCGTCTGGGCATATCTCGGAGAGAGCAACTCCCCCCTCCTGGCCCAGCCAGGTCTCAGTTACACAAACCAGGTCAGCCCCCTCTTCTGTGATTAAATCACGTATCAGGGGGGCTTTGTTGGTGATTGACGTGGCGTTCAGCAGCAGCATCCTGAGCCCAGGGCCCTGAACAACCTGGTTACCAGGTACCCGGGATGAGCATGATGGAACCACACCGGAGGGGCCGGAACAAGGGATCGTTTGTATACAGCGAGATCTTATTCCCCGAGAGTGGCCCACCCCTCTGCTCCCGCCATACCTGCCTCTTCCCATTATGACTGAGATGTTCCGGCTCTCGTCCCTACCAGAGACCCCCTCCCCTCCCCCGCTGGTCCCCCTCCCATCCTGCAGGCCATCCATACCATACATACTGAGCTGGGTAAAAAAGCCCGGACCCCCTCCGCTTCTGTTTGTACACTCAGCAAAGGGGGGCCAAGCCTTGGTTCCCAGCTCCCTCATGTTATCTTCTAAAATTTCTAAAATTTCATTCTACTCATTCATACCACAGTCATAACATTCTCAATCATACAACATTCATCACTTCCGGGGTACAATTTACAATAGATAGAATAATAAAAGTCATAATAATGGAGCCTATAGGTAAGCGGAGGGTGCACCTTCCGAGGCTAGCTCCCAGTCCTTGGGACCTGTATTCAGGTCCACCGTGGTCATTAATATGCACTTTCCCTTGATACACAATCAGCCAGATGAAAAAATGGCAGTCCCAGGTTTTCTCACCAGTGTCTTGGTAATGCTTGCTGCTAATGATTGTCCTTATAGCATTAAAAAAGGTGGTAAAAATAATAAGGACACTAGGAGTCGCCAAAATAATTAATATCGCAATAAAAGGTAAGACCCAATCCAACCAAGTGGGTCTCCCTATGGTGTCTAGTTCTTCCTCCAGCAGTACAAAACCTCGGGGGAAACAATTGTCGAGAGGCCGAGGCTGCATTCCCTCTCCAAGGCCCCCCTCCCTGAGTGAAAACCGCAATTCTGCCTGTAAGGGTTCAACCACGTCAAACGAAGCCAGTAGAACAGCCTCCGTCTCCGTGTCTTCTCCCCTTCTGCTGGCCGCAGTAAATGAGACTGTCTGAAGAGGGCGTGGCCACATCCACACTCGCAGGCCTCATAGCGGCATCGATGGAACCCACCGCAGCACCTCCCACTATGATGACAATGGCAGCAATGGCGGCCCTCGGCACCGAGCTTGAAATGGTGCTCCAAGACAAGGTTGGGTTCAAGGCAATGTTCCCCGTTCAGCTGTCACATCGGGCAAGGAGGATAGCAGGCTGTTAAAAGAGCTGCGTAGGATAATGGGAAGAGTGACGATAGATCTATCCTGCACGTTGTCTGGCAGGAAACATACCGGTAGATGCAAATGTTACCCGGAGTCCATCTTGCCACACAGCCCTTCCATTCCCACCAGGCACAGTCTCAAGTAGGGAATAATATGGACAGTTAAAGGAATGGGGGGTTCTGAACAGCCGGGTATCAGGCCCTGAATCAGCAACCATATAAAATGAGGCACACATTCACTCCAACCTCACCGTCCTCCAGATGCCAGTTTGAATTCCTCAGGATATTATATGCCCTCCGCTCTGTTCTCGGACCCCATTCCTTGTTGTTCCTTGTCCTTTGTTATTATGCTAGTTTGTGATTGCAGTTTACAGTTGTAGTTGTTTGTCGTCTCACGGTCTCACGGTGGAAACGCAGCAGTTATAATGTCTCTATTCAAAATTCGGCGTTTTCATCACTCCGGAGCTTCAACGTTTCGGGATTTTTTTAAAAAAAACCTCCCCCAGAGATTATGGGTGTTATAGATGTTCCAGTAAATTTATAGATGTTCCAATAAATATTTATCACTCTTGTGATATAATGTGTATAATGTGTTAATGGAATTATTTTGAGAAATTGAGTTTAAGGATTGTATGAAAATTGGGTTAAAAAGCGGAGAAATTATAAGGATGGGAATATGGGAAAAGACTAAATCTACAACCTAAATGTGGGTGATGTGAAGTAGGCCTTTCGGATAAAAATAGGGTGGACTATTTAAAATATTTTACAGAAAAGATCAAGCTTATAACACAACTTTTCCTGCTGAGAACAACTATGGACTGTACTGTAATAGTAACCAAGCTGACTTTAAATGCCAGGTATGGCATGCCACTATGGAGGTATAGTGTTGGAAGAAGGATCATTTATTACTGAAGAATCAATGTTGATGGTTGTTCATTTGGTCGAGATGGTGAAGAAAATTTTTCTCCCTTTTTTTCTTTTTTTCTTATTATTATATCATATTTTAAAGATTGCTTAAATGAAAGATATATAGTAATAATTTTATATATTGGAATGTTAGTTTATTAATGATACACATTTAATTTTTAGAATATGTTTTAAAAGCTTGGAGTAATTAGGAGTTAAAGAATTAGAGAAATTCTGAAATTAATAATTTGTTAGTATATTTTAATATTATGCTTATTGAATACTATACCCTGTGCTTTTTATCAGATTAAGAAGATATAAATAGTTTAATAATGATATATGTTAAGTTTTTAGAATGTGTTTAAAAGGTTTTAAGTAACGAGGAGTTAAAAGAACAAGAGAAATTTTGAACTTATAATCTGTTAGTATATTCTAATTTTATGCTTATTGAATACTATACCCTGTGCTTTTTCTGGGAAGTCGGGGGGGAGGAGGGGGGGAAGAGGAGGGGGTTGGGGGGAAGGGGGAGAGAAAAAGAGAAAAATGCTTGTACTTTGTACTAATAAAACTTTTTGAATTAAAAAAAAGAAGTAGAATTAAAGGAGACCTAATAAACCCAAGTGAGATAACTCCCTACATTCCTTCCCTAGCTGAATCATGCCTGGATGTCTCGGAAGGCCTACCTGGCGAAGCCACAGTCCAGCAGTCGAATTAAGTCCACAAGCGGAGAGAACCGAGAGCGAGACATTCCAGGAGCTTCCAAGCACAGCTCCCGGAATTGCAGCAGCCAAGTCCAATCAGGCTGCTGTCTTCCCCTCTACTGAAGTGCACACAGGTCTGAGCGGGAGCGTAAATGCCCCGCCTACCTACGGGATTACGTTTGCCGAATGAGCCCATCTAGAGTGGGAGGGATGTTATGTTCTGGCTAGGAATAACTGGTTTCACCCAGGTCCAGCATTATGGAGGGAAAATGCTGAACCTCCATTGGTTGTTACATTTTGAATTGGTTACAAGTGTTGCTGACAGCCCCTATAAAAAGGCAAGCTGTCAGAGGTTTTTTTTGCTGGTTGTGCTTCTCATCTCAAATAAAGAGCTGTTGTCAAAGTCGGTCTCCTGTGTTGAATCCACGATCTAACATTTTTAATGTTTGTTTAATGTTTGTTTGTGTATATAAAAGAAACTTTTATTTTTTAAAAAAAGTCTTGGTTTTGCCAGTGGGTCCTGGGAACCCAGAGTGCGATGGAGCTCATCAAATGGTTTATTTAATAGTGTGCTGTTACCAGGTGGGTGGGTGAGGGATTATTGATTTTTTTTCTATATTATGTTTTTATTATTTGTAAACCGCCTAGAATTGCTATGAGCGAGTAGGCTATATAAATTTTCTAAACAAACAAATAAACAAACAAATTAATTAAAATAAAGAACTTGCCTGAAATGGAGATGTAAAGAATGTTTACACTAAACTATGATGTAATTACAGCCAAATATTTTCATCATCATCAAGCAGAGATCAAGGAATGTCTTAAAAGGTATGAGAATTGAGATCTATGGGCTAATAATGGAAAGTTTCATGCAGCACGTGACCTCATCCCTCAATCATTGTGGACTATGCATCAAACTGGCCTTTGCAGCAGCCAACACAAGCTGCTGTGTTTTCTTATTTGTGTTATTTCTAAGAAGATATTTTAGCACTGAACACATTTCCTTTTGTTGCCATGGCAGCCATGACTGCGGTTATGTACCGTGAGAAAAATACCAAAATTAATGAGTCAGTGAAAATGCAGTAGAAAGAAAAACAATGTTTAAAAGCTGTTATAATACTAATAAAAACAATATTTTAATAATTTGCAGCAAGTGTTCTACAAAGAGAAATACAGAGAGTTAGACATCATTTCCAGGTACATATACTCTCTATAAAAATCCCAAACCCACCCCCGAAATTATACTGCCCTTTGATTTCATAATGACATGTGACTATTACTTCAGCTTACATCCATTTTTAAAATCTCTCATAAGCAGTTTAACATAAGGCTTTAAATGTTCTGATAGTGTTTTAATTATAGACTATATTTAATGTAATTCCTTTGCAGCTTTACAATACCATCCTTCAGAATATACCTAAATATATTTTAGATATAAATATTTTATTTCAGGCCCTCAAACTAAAATATTCTACACTCAACCAATTGCCACTGAAACTTGACAGATTATCTCTAAAATTTGCTTTTCAACATACATTAATCCACAAATCAATGCTATTTTTAAAAATATTGTAGCTCACTTCTTGTTCACTGACAGAGTGTAAGAGAGTAAATAATTTCAAAATGCTAATTTTGGCTATATGGGTACTGTACATTTTCAACAGAAATCAAAACAGGCTAAATTATTTTCCAATTTTATTCTACTTGGCTTGAAAAATCAATACTGTCGACTTCCGGTTTGGAGCGCGCCATCGCGGACGTCCCTTCGTCGGGCGCCTTTCCAATCTTCGTAAAAAGCCGCCAGAACAGCTGTCTGGCGGCTTTGAAATCTCTTCCCCGGGCAAAGGGGAGAGATGAGAGCTTGACAGGTGGGGTAGAGCCCCCCCAGTGCCCTAGGAGCCATCTAGTAGGGCGCGAAGGGAGAGCTCCCCATGCAGCCTGTCTCCAGCTCCGAAGATCAGGAAACCTCCGCCTTTGCGGAGCTAGATGTCGCGACCAGCCGCTGCTTCTAGAATGGGATTTATAATTACTTTTGAACTACAGAAGCAGACAGAGAGAAACAGGCGTGAGATGGGCAAGTAATGAAACCTCTTTTTTCTTTTTTTTTCAACTCCTGGGTAAGCTTTCACTTCGGCAAAGAATTAAAGGAAACAAAGTAACAATATGGCGATTGAGAAGTGAAAGTGACTTTCGGCTCCCCAGAGGCTTTTTTTTTCCTTTCTTTCTTATGGAAACTTTTAATTTGGAAAAATGGTTTTTTCTCTCTCTGTCTCCTAACCCTGGATTAAAGTTATAATAGAAATATTTCCAATAATAAAAGACTACCTGGTTTTTAAACTGGAAAGAACTTTAATCAGGCACCTGGCTTTCTTTCTTTTTTGTACTCTTTTGAAACACCATAATGGCTTCAAAATCTGGAAAGATTGTTTTGACTAAAAGAAATGACTATTCATCTGGATATATTTCTAAAATGCAACGTAACACTGAGTTAACACCTCCACAGCCTTTGACACCGGAAAATTTATTAAATAATTTAAAGATTATGAAACAGGAACTTACTTTGGAATTTAATCAGAAAATAAGTGAGATAGACAAAAAAATGCAGGCTGCTTTGAAGAATATGAATCAACAACTCAGATTTGATGTGTTAGAGGTTTGCAAAGGTTTAGCAACAAATATTGAAGTTTTGGCAGAACGTATTGAAACAAATAAACAAGCTTTGGCAACCTCGGTGAATTACATAGATAAAATTCAAAATGATATTGCAAATTTTGAAAAAGAGGTCTTGATGACACAGTTCAGATCCATGGAAGTTGCTATAAGGGTCAGAGGTTTGAAAGAGGGATTATTTGAAGATTTAAAAGGAAGGATGGTTGATGCATTGGATCAGGTGTCTGGAATTTCTAAAGTGGAATTGGCTACACAAATCGACAAAATATACAGAATCAATTCGTGGTACGCTAAACAAAAGCATTTACCAAGGGACATTGTTATATATTTTACCACAAGAGCTTTACGGAATAGAATTATACAAGCAACGTTTAACAATAATCTTATGGTGAATGGTCAGGAACTAAAGATTTGGAAAGAAATCCCCTCTAAAATGCTTAAAGCCAGAAAAGCTACACTTTTTTGATTGATGAATTTAAGAGACTAAATTTACAATATAAATGGGAAGCGCCAGTTGGAGTAGCAGTGAAATTTTCTGGAAAAAGATACCGGCTTAACACGATAAAAAAAGCTACTGAATTTTACGTCAATGTTTTAAAGGCTGATATATCCAAGATTCCAGAGGAAGGATGTATGAAAATAAAAGAGGAAGAGGAGGGGAAGCCATCTTTGCTGGATCAAAAGGAAATAGATTCAAAAACCCAAAAGGAGTGCCAGAACCAGATAGCTGGGGAAAAGGAGATGGAGGTTTGGGATCAGATGGGAGACGAGTCGACAAATTTGAATTTACTGAACTATTAAAAGATGAACTATCAAGATACAAAACGATGTGATGTTGAAATATATTGGACAGATAGAGACTAATATGATTGTATTTTTCCTTTTCCCTATTTAATGATTATCTATGCAATATTTAGCTAAGTTTTATATAACTTTGAGGTTACTTTTAATGTTAATAATATTAGATATATATAGTTTGTTGATTTTTTGTTTAATGAAGTCAGTAAGTTAATTTAGAATAATATTATGTTATTAATATCATGATGAAATTTAATATTTAATGATTACTTACGTAACATTTAGTTATCTTTGAGGTTATTTTTAATGTTAATATCAGTTTAAGATTTTTGTATTTTATATCTAGTTATTATTTATATAACATTTATTTTGTATAAGATAGAGGACTGAAGGGAGGAGGTAGGAGATTTGTTTGGTTGTATTGTTAAAGAGATTTCTTTTTCTTTCTTTTTTTTCTCTTTTTTTGTATCTTTACTATTGTATACATATGCGACATATTATTAGTGTATAATCTGGAGTTGAAGTTTTTTAAAAAATAGTGTTCTTTTTTCTCTTTTTTTTTCGTTTTATTAATAATTTAAATTTATTATTATGCCCTGTATTATCTCTGGGAAGTCCGGGGGGGAGGTGGGGAGGGAAGGGGGTGGGTTGGGTGGGGGGAGAAAAAAATAAAAATGTTTGTACTTTATATTTAATATTTTGCTACTATCTATGTAATTTTGTACTAATAAAACTTTTTGAATAAAAAAAAATCAATACTGTCGACCTAAGATTATATCAAAACACAAATCTATGCTTCCTTCTCCCCTAATTCATGAATTTAAAGGGGTCATTTAGACCAGGGGTTCCCAACCCCCAATCCGTGGACCAGCATCAGTCCGCAACATGCTAGCAACTGGTCCGCACAAACAAGCAAAGCCCCATCCGTGGGATGCAGGCAGCACACAAAACCACATCCCCTGCAGTCCACAGAAAAACCTTTCTCCACAGAACTGGTCCTTGGTGCCCAAAAGGTTGGAGACTGCTCATTTAGGCTATCATACTTAGTGCAGCAACCCAAATTAAAACATTACAGAGAGATGGGACACATCTCTCTGTTTGAACAAACCCTATAATTAAGGTAACCAGACGTCCCGATTTTGGCGGGACAGACCCGCTTTTTAATGATTTGTCCCGCGTCCTGCCAGTCCTCTAAAAAGTCCCGCTTTTTAAACCTCCAACGGGAGAAGGCAGAGATACCAGCAGTTTAAAACGAAGCTCCACCCAACACCCAACGCCCAAAATCTAAAGGCAACTACCGGCCAGTTACGGCAGTCGAGAAGTCCGACAAAGAATTCAGAAATTGCATGATTGGCCGCCGAACCGGAGCACCCCCTCCAAAAACCCTAATGGCCAGCATGAAATGCGGCTTTAAATCTCCCTCCAGTAAGCAGGGAGGGCGTGGCTTTTTGCAGACCTCCGGCCTATCGCAGAGTAGGAAGAAAAAAGGAGGCGGACCTTCGGTCAGTTGATTGGCTGGACGAAGAGTAAGACACATGGGAGTTATCTCCCGAACGCAGCGCGGACAATAACATACATGCAAAAACCCCGCCTACCAAACCCCGCCATCCAATCAGCCGCGCGCGCCACCGTTGAAGTAAGACTGTCGGTTTGCCAATGAAAAAGCTGTTGACTCCGAGACAGAGGCTCTTCTCGCTCGAGCGTTCGAGGGTTGGTCGGCCAAGAGAAAGAGGTGATCGGGATTGGCCGGCGCAGCGGCGATAAATTTTAATTTCTGAAGTGCTGTGGAATGTTCAGCTTGCCTTATTTTTTGGGGGTGGGGGGGAGGCTGAGAGGGAGGGAGAAATTTCACAAGAATGGAGGGGGCCAGAAGGGGTGCTGTACCTCCCGAGGTCCTTTGCCTTTCTTTGCAATGGCTCTGCTGGGTTGAGGCTGATGGAAGTCCGTCCAAACCATCGGGGAGGGTTTCTTGGTTTGTCCGCAGCTGATCTTTTTCTCGTGCCCCTGCAACACACACACATGCACAACCTTCCAACGACCGGGTCGGACTGGATCTCCCAGCACGACTTCCCGGTCGTTGGAAGGTTGTGCATGTGTGTGTGAGAGAGAAAAAACTCGAGCACTTTAGCACACCCGGAGGAACAGCCCGGTTGCTATGCCGCCTTGCAACTCCCAGCCGTGCCAAGCCCCGCAGGCCGCCTTTCCCCACCTTCCCTTCCAACGCAGGCACCACCGGAGAGACGGAACCCCCGCAGTGGCAACCCTGGAGGATGGAGAAGGCGGGGGAAGAGCCCCGATGCCCGGCTGCTCGCTGACTCCAATTCCGGGCGAGCGCTCCCGGCTTGCTGCTGTCGCCGCCGCCACGCGTGAACGTGGTCCGCGGCAGGAAGCGAGTTCAAGCGACCCTCCGCCGCTGCCGGCCTGCAGCCCGGCGCCCCGGCCTGCCTGCCCCGCCCCATGCCCCGTACTCAGCTCTTGACTTTTTCCCTCTGCGCATGCGCAGCATTCTGCGCATGCGCAAAACTCAAATGGCGACGTCCAGGCGGCCCCGCCCCCCCCTTTAAAAAAAATGTCCCGCTTAAAAAAAAATATCTGATCACTTTACCTATAATAGGAACGTAGTTACCTCTCTGGGCAATTGTTTACAGGAAGAAAATAAAATAAAATGCTTGCAAGTCTTTTATGTTGTTCATTTCCTCTTGTTTTTTATATTTTCATTGAATTGTAGGAAGGGAAGAATTGTCAGAACAAAGCAAAGAAGATTTGAACTCCTCCATAAAGGAATTGGGAAGAGTTGCAATTATTCTCATGTAAAATTCATTTAGTCTTCTTCCTTTGTTGAAGAAATCTCTTCTTTGAATGCAGCCTTACCTCAGATACAATTTTACTAAGACCACTTATAGCTGCCTTGATACAACATGCCAGAATAAGGCTGTCCTTATTTTGTTCCCCAGAATATTATGAAAAGTGCAACATCAAGTTTAGGGCTGCTGAAGTGAGAAAAACTAATTATAGGAACCATTTTACATAATCACAGAGCTGAGGAAATCTTAAAGTTCATTTAGACCAATCACTTGATCAAGATCTGTCAGAATACCTTGACTATTTACCTCTTCTTGAAGACTTTCATTCAAAGAAAACTCAATACTTCATGTGTGGCAGCCTATCCACTGGCAGACTGTTCCTCTGGTCAGGAATTTCCTACTTTTGCCTGGCCTGAGCCTTGTTCCCTTAAACCACTAGTTCTGGTCTTGCCCTCTGGTAACAGAGAAAATAGGGGATTGACATTTAGCAACCATTCATTCAGCAACCATTTGAACTTATAATTGCATCTCTTCAGCCCTGCTTCGCTTAGATGGCATCCTGCTATAAAAGAGGGGAAGGAGGAGTAAGGGGATATAGGGAGGGTGGAGATGACAGGATGAGAGGAATCAGAAGTGCCAGCCTGGAACAGAGTTTGGCAGATCTAAGGACCCAAGCATCAGAACAGAATGTGAATGCCCACTAAAGAGGCGCCCAACTTTAGGATTGTTACCAAAACACCTAGTGTCAGGTTCCAAAACGAAAAGAAAAGAGAAAGGAACACAAACAAACACAAACCTGGTTTGCTAATGTCTGCTTTACTTCTTTCCTGGCACTTACTGACAATCTCAAAGAGAAACTCCTGTTAGGGCTGCTCACCCGTGCTCCCCATCACCTTATATTCATTAATCACCACCCACCCACTCATGCACGCTCCATAAGCAAGTATCAGTGTTCATCTTGCAATTCTTAAAGGAGAATAGCTTCTTGCATTAGTGTCCAAGCTGCTCAAAGACCAGTGCAGCCTCTCCCCACCAAATGGCAGCTCCCAGACAGTCAGTATGCAGGTGCTGACACCTAGATTGAACCCGATTGGACATTTACAAAAGGACTGGGGGGGAGTGCCCAGGAGAAGAGAAAAGCACTGGGTTTACATGGGGATATTCAGAGATGGCTTTTTTACACTGTGACCACTTGGCTTCAATAAGTTATACCTCTCTTCTACAAATTGAGTTGAGGGTCTTTCTTTTCTGAACATCCAAGCTGGGGCAGGCCCAGGGTTGAAATTCAAAAATTTTCCCTACCAGTTCTGTGGGCATGGCTTGGTAGACATGGCAAGGGAAGGATACTGCAAAATTGCCATTCCCTCCCTACTCCTGGGGGAAGGATATTGCAAAATCTCCATTCCCACCCCACTTTGGGGACAGCAAGAGGTGGTATTTGTCGGTTCTCTGAATTACTCAAAATTTCTGCTACCGGTTCTCCAGAACCTGTCAGAACTTGCTGAATTTCACCCCTGGGCAAGCCTGACATTAAGCCAGATCTGCAGTAACTATCCACAGGGAGACATTTGTCTACTGTGGGGACTATGCACAGAATATCTAACCAAAGAGAAGGAGCAGGAGGAGATGAGGACATGGGAAGAAGCCACTTCAAGAGTGGGGGCAAGAGAAAGCAGTGGGGGCTATCCCAAACTTGGGGAAGGAGCAGATACCATAGAAGACTGACAAAAGCCCTGGTAGCCTGTAGGGATTGGGAAGATGGAGGATTGGGAGGACATACCCTCCAGAATAACCATGGATCGAAAATGGGTGTGGAGCAGCGGGAGGTGAATCCGACCCCTCAATCAGGCAATTTCTTGAGAAATGCCTTTGACAAGCTCAAAGCCTGAGACACCTGAGGGTCGCCATCACCATTGCCAGCTCAACCGAACGAAGTGACACTCACACCTGCTGCAGCTCCGAATGATACCCCACAAGTTCTGGCATGACAGCCAGCAGTGACTCAACCAGTCCAGCAACCCCCTCCCGCATGGACTGCCCCTCCCCTGAGAAGAGATGGCATACTGCCAGCACTATGGGTAAAATTTAACTGATATTCTTCCTTACCCAAGTGTGGAACTACATGCAGGAATATGGGACCGACCTGCCAAATGACCCAGTCAGAGTGCGAAGCATCACCATGGCCCTGGAGGGGGGAGCAGCTGAGTGGATGGTTGCCCTCCACAACAATGATGCTATGGAGTCGAGCAGTGTTGGGATTCAATTTTTTTTACTACCAGTTCTGTGGGCGTGGCTTGGCTTGATGGGTGTGGCAGGGAAAGGATACTGTAAAATCTCCATTGCCACCCCACTCCTGGGGAAGGTTACTGTAAAATCTCCATTACCTCCCCACTCCAGGGGAAGGTTACTGCAAAATACCCATTTCCTCCCGATCAGCTGGGACTCGGGAGGCAGAGAATAGATGGGGGTGGGGCCAGTCAGAGGTGGTATATACCAGTTCTCTGGACTACTCAAAATTTCTGCTACCGGTTCTCCAGAACTGGTCAGAACCTGCTGAATCCCACCTCTGGAGTTGAGAAACTTTTCCAGATTCATGGTTGCCCTGAGAAAGTGGTTTGAACACCTGCTTGCAGAGAAAAATTCCAGAATCTGAATCAAGACCATCAAACAGGGAAGATGATGTGTTGCCACATATGTCCAAGAGTTCCAGAGCCTCGCCTGCAGATTAACTGACTGGCCCCAAGACATGCTGATTGAAAATTTCCAAGATAGGCTAAACAAGGAAATCATTTACACCTGCTTGTCCCAAGGTGCACTGCAAACTCTCTAAGGGTGATGGTATGTTCTAGTCAACAAAGTGGAAATTGACCTGGACTATGGATGCCCACCAGCTGGGACCAGTGACATCCTGTCACCCCAGAAAAGAAAGAAAACCCAAAATCTGGAAACAGAGATCACAGCCTACCAACTGCTTCTATTGCGGCAAAGAAGGGCACCATGCCACCGATTGCAGAGAACCCCAATCAGCATCCAAGACAGCAGAACAAGGGGGCAAAGGTCCTACCACACTGTCTGGCGATGGTGATGGAACTCCGATTAAACCCCAAAACATGGGACAGAAAGCGACAGCACAACAGACAATGATTGCCTGGTAAGTCACCCCATGATACCGGTGACAATGCCAGTAGAGTTAGAGGTATCCTCATTGGGGCATAGGGAGAGCATGATCACCCTATTGGACTTGGGTTGCACTGGGTGTCTGGTTAGCCCTAGCATAGTGGCGAGACTGGGAATACGACTCAGGGAATTAAAGATCCCTGTGGCTTCCTGCCAACTGTATGGCTCAGTTACAGAGGGGGCCCAAACGACATTTGTCACTGAACCAGTACAAATGAAAATGGGGTCCCAGGAAAAAGAAGGCATAGCCAACGCAGCGGCACTATGGAGTTTCCCTGCGCTCCACGGGAAACCCCAAAATCCATGCCGTCCAGGGACCTGGTCCGGTCAGGACCAGGTCAGAACCACCCTGGAGGGGTGGTGAAGAAGAGAGGTGCCTGCTGGTGGACTGGGGGGGTTGCAAGGGGGCTCTGTCCCCTTGACCGGCGGTGATCGGAAGACAACCTCTTAAGTGTCGTCCCTAGCCGCAGCGGTCACATCGTTAAGATTGAAGTGGCAGAAGGCATGGTCTCAGTGCGACATCTACCGCGGGGATGTCGATCTTGCAGCCATTTGGGAGCTTCGGTTCTGTCTGAATCAAGCTGGATCTCCCCTGGAGGGGGAGAGAAGAAGTGAGGACCTTGCAGGCTTCCTGGAGGGTAAGGCAAATCCCCGGGGAACTAACCTCACAACCGGCAGCTGTACAGGGCACTTCGAGCACCATTAGAGGGAACAACCACAAGTAGAAAGAAGAAAGTAAAGAACTGGGATCCATCTAGCTAAGAAGATCAAAGATTAAAGTTTCTAAAGCAGGAGAGGAGACAAAGTAATGTGCTACTTGGGTGAGTGAATGGCCTATTTAAATGCAGAAAATTTGAAAAGAGATCAGCTGGGGATTTTCCAGAACTGAAGAGGGCAGCTAATTAGCAATTTGGAAACATCATAGAATGATTGCAATATAACAAAGATTAAGCCCAAAGAGATTACTGAGATCTATGTAATTGGATTTGGACAAAATTAAAGAAATTGGAGATTTGGAAAAAAATAATTTTGAAGAAGATTTGAAATATATTGGAGATTTACTTTTTAAGAGTGATTTTGTGATACTGAGAAGCTGATAGTGCCATCTGCTGACCAAAAGAAATTACTACAACATGAAATGGAAAAGTTTTTTTTTTTGAAGATTAGACTGTGACCTTGATTTTTTTTAAAAAGACTGTGAAGTATTAAAGAGAAAAAAGAAGTGTTTAACCATCTGGCAACATGGGATGTTTTAATGTTTTGGTGAGAGAAAAGACTTTGAACTGGAACAGACTGTAACACAACGAGAGGAAATAGGCTTAAGTTACAATTTAAATACCTATATCTGATCTAACTGGACAAAATGGAGTTATCTTTTTATGAAGAGCTGAAGGTGATGTTACTATTCATTCATATGGATATAAAAGCTTGCATTTCGGAATTGAGAAAGGATAAGAAAAATGAAATGAAGTTAGAAGATAAAGAACAAAGAGAATTTATTACAATAGACTGTGTTGGTATTGAAAAAAATAATGAAAATAAAAAAGAGACTGAAAATTACACTGGGTTTTACAGTGACAATGATAAAACAAAAGAGGAATGGTGGTTACAGAAGAATAACTAAAGAATAAAAAGGATAATAGTGAGAAGAGTTTGGGAGAAAGAGAGTTAAGAATTAAGCAAATAGTATATTTAAAAAGGAAAATAAAGAAAAAGAAAAGAAGTTACTTTTATGAAAATAAGAGAAAGAAAAAGTGGAAGATAAAAAAGAGAAAAGGAAAGATCATAAAAGATGGAACACTGGAGAGATTAAAGGAAAATGGATGAAAAGTAGGAGGTTAAGAAAATAAGAGGGGTATAAAGATATATTGTAACAATACTGATGATATTTAAATATTAATTTTACATAAATGTTTAGTTCAAGGTATTTATATAAGGTTTTAGTATTAAGGGTTATATTAGTAAATGAAAAAGATGGATTGTTATAAAATGATATTATGAGCACTATAAAGCTGCATAATCATTTGAAGGTTTTTTGTGAAGATTTATGTATTCTAAAATGTGATTTTATGTAGAAAATTTTAATGATGAATAGTAGGTTGGTGAACATTGGGAATTTGATAAAATTATTAGTCAATGGATGGAGAGTCAGCAGTAAATTATAAATCAAGGGCAATCATAGTAATTTAAACAAAATTGAGGAAAAGATGAAATGGCCAAAAGTACTAAAACATACGATAAAGATAAATGTAATAGATAAAGAAATTTAGATGATGATGTTAAATGATTAAAGTGGTAAAGATTAGAAAAAATGAATTTATCCAGGAAAATGTATGGATGTACTTAGAGGTGGTTTATGGTACATGGAATTTACAGAAATACTGTATATATGAATATGAATAAGGTTATTTCCCAGAAGTAATAATTGAAAGAGGGTAGGGGATGGGGAGGGGTTTAGGGGTGGGTGGGAAGGGAAAAGGGAGAGGGGAAGGAGGGGGAGAAAAAGGGGGGATCAGAAATTGGGAAGATTTTAAATGACAAACACATTAAAAGAAAAGAATTAGAGTAAAAGACCATAAATGGAATAATTGGGCATAAAATAAGATTATGTATAAGAATTCAGGGTTGCTGGAAAACCATCCCAGAAAAGAGAAAATATAGCAAAGAAGTAGGAAAGGAGGGAGAAGGAGAAGTAAGAGAAGAGGGTAAAGAGCGGCGAGAGAGGCGAGAGGGTAGGAGAGGAAGGAGAGAAGAGGAGAGGAGAGAGAGGAAGAAAGTAGTTCAGGAGAAGAAGGGAAGGAAAGGAGAAATGGAAGGAGGGGCTATAAGATAAAGGGGGGATGGGAGAAAAAGCAATCCTGAACTAAAATAAAGCAATAAGATAAATATAAGAAATATGTATAAATATGAAACGAATGTATAAAAGATTGAAATGAGATGATAAATATGTGAAATGTCTGTATGGAAATATAATAAAAAACTTGAAACCTAAGATTGAAGTGGTGAGTTTGGAGTCATCTGGGAAAGAAAATTAAAGTTATGTGCTGGAGAAGTTGAAGAAGTTGAAGAAGATTGAGGCTGGTGAGTGACACTGCCAAAGGAAAATGTTAAAAGAACATTCTAACTTAAAAGGGGAACAAAAGGACCGGAAATTGAGCGATTGCTAATATGTGGATACAATGGAGTAACAAAATTAAAGGAATTTACAACTAAAGCCCAACTACTAAAGACTTGGAATTTTGTTTTAAAGATTTGCTAAAGGTGTAAGAAATCTGGAAAATAAATTTGGAGGAAATAATTTGAAAATTGGAATTGATTAAAAATGGAAAAATTAAAACAGGAAAGGCAGAGTTGAGAAATTTGATTGGAGAATGCCATCTGGTGGTTGGAAGAATTACTGTTATGGGAATATCTTTATGGATGTTAGGACAGCTGCTGTCCTTGAATAAGAAAAACTTTTCTGAAAGTTGAGATAATTTAAAACAGACTGCAAATTTGTTATTGTTTGAAAGAAAGTGTTTGGACTGACTTGGACAAGAATGAGTATGAACAGATGTTAATAACAAAAGAACAGAAAGAATTGGTTCTTTAATTACTAAAATAACTTGTAAATTATAAAAGGCTGTGGAATATATCTTCGTTAGCAACTGGATGGACTGTGAAAATTAGTGATTTGTGACTTTGAGACATGGAAATTACTGACTATTGAGAATTGGTGGCATCTTTGAAAATTTTGACGACAGATTGAATCTGCTTAAGCTTTGGACTTGAGAATTGTGATTTTAAAGACATGGAGGAAAGTGACTTATGAAGAATTGGCTGGATTTTTGAAAGATCTTTTCAAATATCTTAGAAGATCTCTTGGAATTGGAATACCTGAAAAAGTTCACATGTGGAACTACATGCAGGAATATGGGCCAAACTGCCAAATGACTCAGCCAGAGTGCAAAGCATCGCCATGGCCCTGGAGGGGGAAGCAGCTGAATGGGTGGTAGTTCTCCGTGATGATGATGCTGTGGACCTGAGTAACTTTGACAAATTCATGGCTGCCCTGAAAAAGCGGTTCAAAGACCTGCTCACAGAGAAAAAAGCCAGAACCCAACTCAAGACCATCACACAGGGGAGGTGTCCAAGAGTTCTGGAGCCTGGCCTGCAGATTAATGCTGCCAATTAAGAAAGTGAAAGGGGAAAATGCAGTAGCTGCGCATGAACAAAAGGAAATAGACTCTCTGATCCCCAAAGATTATCAGGACTTGCAAAAGGTTTTCAATGAGCAGGATTCAGACCTGCTACACACACACACACCGCCCCATAGTCTGCTCCATAGAAATTTTACTGGGAGCAAAGCTGCCCAAGCTGAAGTTATATTCTATGACCCTCCAAGGGAATTAGAAGAGCTCCAATCCTTCATAGAGAAAAACCTAACCTGGGTTTCATTCAGCCAGCAAAATCACATATGGCAGCACCTGTGCTATTTCAGGGAAAAAAGGATAGATTCCTTCATCTATGCATGGATTACCGCAGGCTAAATGCAATTCGCATTGGGAACATCTACCCCTTGCCACGAATGAAAGACATGCTGGCCCACCTGGCCATAGGGAACATTTTCACCAAACTAGACCTGAAGGAAGCATATGCCAGGGTGTACGTTAAAGAAGGGGATGAGTATAAAATCACATTCAATTGCTTGTTGGAATGCTTCCAATTTCAAGTTCTACCCTTTGGGCTACATGGAGCACCCACAGTTTTTATGCAATTAATTAATGAAGTTCTACATTAGCATCCATTTAAAGGGATTCTAGTCTATTTAGGTGACATTCTTATCTATACTGAGACTATGGAAGAACATGTGAAATTAGTCAGGGCAGTGCTGGAAAATCTCTGTGCTGCTCAGCTGTACACAAAACTTTACAAATGCGAGTTCCACAAAGACAACATTGACTTTATGGGGTATTGCATCTCACACAAGGTGGTGGGGATGGACCCAGAAAAGGTGCGAGCGGTACTAGAATGGGAGATTTGAAAACAACTCCAAAGCTTTCTTGGGTTTGCCAATTTCTATTGGCAATTCATTCTGCCCTTTGCCCAAATAGTGATCCACATCACTAACCACCTGAAAAAGAAAGGAGAGGGGAAACCCAAATCCAGCAACCCCTTAAGTGGAACAAGCCTGCCAAGCGGCTATTGAAAAAGTTAAACATTTATTTGCCAATAAATCAATTTTTAAACATCTGAACCCAAATGCCCCATTTCAGGTTGATGCCAGAGATTTCAAAAAAATGCCCTACAGCCATGCTGGTGAATCTATGGCACATGTGCCGGAAGTGGCACACAGAGCCATCTCTCTGGGCATGCCAGCCATCGCCTGTTGCTCTTCTGGATTCTGGCACACACATGCGCGCAGGCCAGCTGGTCTTCACACGCATGGGAGTGCCAGAAACCAGAAGAGCAGCTCCCTGGCGCGCATGCGTCTTCTATTTTCTAATATAATGAGAACCCTTCTTAAGAAGCCCTCCCTAGACCCAGCGGACTTGAAGAACTTTCTCCAACTTGCCTTTTTTGGGTAAAGTTGTTGAGAAGGTGGTGGCTCTTCAGCTTCTCCGGCTATTGGAGGAAACTGGCTATTGGATTCCTTCCAATCGGGTTTCAGGCGCGGCTACAGCACGGAAACTGCCTTGGTCGCCCTGATGGATGATCTCTAGCGAGCCCGGGATGGTGGTTATTCTTCCATCCTGGTGCTACTTGACCTCTCAGCGGCTTTCGATACCATTGACCATGATATCCTTCTGCACCGACTCGGCGGTCTGGGAGTGGGAGGCACCGTTTTGCAGTGGTTCTCCTCCTACCTCGCTGATAGGTCGCAGTCGGTGTTTACAGGAGGGCAGAGCTCGTCACCTAGACCCCTGACATGTGGGGTCCCTCAGGGTTTGGTCCTCTCGCCCATCCTGTTTAACATTTACATGAAACCGCTGGGGGAGTGTCAGGCAGTGATTTTATATTGCCTGTTACATGTATATGCAGGGGAGATGCATCCCTATCAAATATAATGGTTTATTCCTGAGCACGTGATTAATATGTTCCTAGTACGCATGTGTACATTCCTTTCTTTGATCCTTCCTTCTTCTTCAGCTTCTGTAAGGAGCAAGACCTGTTTTTATAGCCAAGATGTGATTTATGGTTTTTGTACCAAAATAAATATTTTCTACTTTAGTATTTTAAACTGTGGTTTCTTTTATAATGTCAGAGTTCCAGGGAAAAGATCTATTTCGCCTCTGATGAGAGTAATTCTTATCTAACATGGTAGCAGAGGATGGTTCCTGGATCTTAATTAATTCTGACAGGTTCATTGCGTTTAGCTCAGCTAGATAGATAAAAATGTTTTTGGCTGTTTTGAAGTGAAAACTCCATAAAACTACTAAAATATCTTCTCCGGAGAAAGAAATCTTACTCCTTCTTGACCAGCCGATTGAAGAAACACAGAAACCTCAAGAAGCAACTTATTTGCCTGTCTCTTCTCCGCTTTTAATCACTTCTCCGAGACAGACTGATATCGCATCTCTGCAAACTTCTCCGGCACCATCGTCTCCCACGCGATCAATCACAGCGGCAGAGGCTTTGCAACAGGAAAAAGATTTTCAAAGGTCAGTCAATGTCAAAAACACTCATTTTTTCCCCGGTGCTAGTTCAACTCAAATGGGGGCTGTTCAAATGGGGGCCATTCCAAAGATTACTCATTGTGAGCCACTTCCGCCCCAATTACTTGAAAGTTTTTCTGTGGGAGCCCCCTCAACTACCGTATCAGCCACAGAAAAATTTATTGATGCACGCCTCAAAGACCTTCTTGCTAGTAAAGACAGAGAAATTAAATACTTAAGGAGGCAGTTACTAGAAAGCCAACGCCTATATGAAAAACAAGATGTCTGCCAGCCTTCTTACATTCCAGAAACTTTTCCTGGGTCATAGCAATAGCACTTTATTTATATACCGCTTCATAGTGCTTTACAGCCCTCTCTAAGCGGTTTACAGAGTTCAGCATATTGCCCCCAACAATCTGGGTCCTCATTTTACCGACCTCGGAAGGATGGAAAGCTGAGTCAACCTTGAGCCTAGTGAGATTTGAACAGCTGAACTGCTGAACTAGCAGTCAGCCTGCAGTCGCAGCATTTAACCACTGCACCACTTCAGCTCTTAACCCTTCATCTTTTCCGGTCTCTCCAACATTAGAGTCCCACCCCAAAATGGGTGTTACCTTTCATTTGCTGGAAGGGACATATGACTATACATCAATAGGGGCTGGTTCTGATCAGAGATTTTATGAACAAAGAGACTTTCCCAAAAGTAATGTTGCAGTGCCACCTAGTGGGCAAGATAAAACAGAACTTATGTTTCAAACCGTTTTAGAAAGGCTCGAAATTTTAATGTCTGGCAAAAGACAACCTTTGTCACCTATACCACCTGGAGGTTCTGGATTACAGTTTGTTCCTCCTTCACCAATAGCCCAACAACAATTTCTTCAACCTGCCCAAACAATACAGGCACAAAGTGCACCACCCATTCCTATGACTGCACAAATTATGCAGCAGACTCAAGCTGCTTCGCAGGCTGGAATTGCTACAGCCCCTGCTGTTCCAACTACACAACAGCAACCCCAAATGGGACAATTGCTTATTCCAATGCAAGCTCCTACGCCTGCCCCAACTGTGGCCCAGTTAGTGCCAATTTCTCCATTGCCTGCTCCTATGCAGCCAGCCCCTGCTGCTGCACAGCTACTGTACAACAGCCAGCCCAGGCACCACCACCTGCTCCAGTGCAGGCTCCTTTGCCGCCTCCTCTTCAACCCCAAGTGGGTCCACAGGCAATTCCTCAGGCCGCACCTGCGCAGGCCCCATTAGGCGCCCCGCCTTTACAGCCAATTCAAGCTGTTGCTCCACCTTACCAGGCACCAGTTGCCCCATTAACTGGACACTCAAAATTAAAGCCCGGGGTGGAGCTTCCAGCGGTAGGGCGAGGGAGAGCAGAGCTCCGTCGTCTGAACCCACATTCTACCAAAATTGGAGCCCCCGACCCAAATTCTATTCAACCTTGGGAGGGGAGACGACTAAGGAAGATCTAGGCATAGCCCAGGATCATCGGGACGATAAAATCTGCTCGATGCGAGGACTGGGCAGACCTACAAGCTCCAGGCTGTAAGAGCTATTGTCGCCATGATGGTAACGGGTGTGGCGCCAGGGAGCCTAAACAACTTTAATAACTTTAACAATATAAGAGGTACCGTATGGGGAGTGAAAACTGGAGGCCAGCTGTTTAAGAAACCAGGCGCTAAGACTTTTAACTGCTTGAAGACTGGGGGATTTTCCGATATACTCCTGATCTTAATAGGCATTCTGTGTGACGGCGATTTTTGGGATAGCTATTTGCAATCTAGCACCCGATCGCGAGGGAACGCTGGCCGGTCCAAAGAAGATCGATTTAATGATTGTGAGAACTGTGGGAACTGTGAAAATTATTACCACTTAATTTTAAAGTGCCTGGCCGCCCAACAATCTTCCAGACGGGGGCTGGTTCAATCCGAGACTTTGGTGCCTTTGCTGGGTGCGGCCGCTGCCTCCATGATCAGCACGACATTGTTTGTCTGGCGGCGTGACTGCCGCGACTACGATTGCGAGGCCTCCTTTAACCAAAGCAACTCTATTTGCCTGTGGGGACTTTGCTTGAGGGGACTTTTCTCGTGTTTCATCTACTGCGTCAGCTGTTTATCATCTTTGCTGTGGTGTCCTCCATCTGGGACGTGGCTTCTATCATTTCGATTGGAGCAGCGTTCTGCATTTGCTGTTATCGGCGCCATTTTTGTTCCCACGAGGTTGCTGATGGCTGAGACCAAATATAAGGCCCTGTGTAGTCTCACGAGGACATATGTGAGGAATGTGAAAGCTTCACCAAGAACTATTACCAGCCTTGGGGTAGATGTCTGGAAGAATGGAACAGCTAATGAAAAAACTGAAAGAACTAACTTTTAAATTAGTTGGGAGGCTGGCACTTTTGCACCCCCATATACTGAAACTGTTTTACCCTTGCTTGTTTTATATTTTATATTTTTATCTCACCTCGGGGGGGAATTATGTATGGGTTATGTGTGTGAGCTGGATTAGGGTTGATTGGGCTGATACGAATGTAATTTTTTATAGATAAAATTTGAGGGAATGAGTGAGTCCGGGGCTGGGATCCTGCCCCCCTCTGCTGAGTGTGGAAACAGAAGCGGAGGGGGGTGCGGGACCAACCCCGGGCCCAGTATGAGTGGAGTGTATGGCCTGCCAGGAGAATGGGAGACCAGCAGGGGAGGGGAGGGGATCTCTGGTGGTAGTGGGAGTAGGAGCATTACGGTCATAACAGGGAGGGGTAGGTATGGCGGGAGCAGAGGGGTTGGCTGCTCTCGGGGAACGAGGATTCACTGTTTACAAGCGATTCCTTGTTCTGGCCCCTCTGATATGGTTCCATCTAGCTCAGCCTGAGTACCTGGTAACCAGGGATGTCAGGGCCCCGGGCTCAAGCTGCTGCTGTTGAATGCCAGGTCGATTATGAACAAGGCCCCCCTTGTACGGGATTTAATTCTGGAAGAGGGGGCTGACCTGGCATGTATTACCAAAACCTGGCTGGGTCAGGAGGGGGGGTTCCCCTCTCCGAGATGTGCCCGGACGGGTTTTCAGTTCAGCATCAGCCGCGACCCCAGGGAAGGGGTGGAGGAGTGGCTATTATAGCTCGCCAGAACCTTTGCCCTTGAAGGAGCCCTGCCCCGGAGATTGTTGGGTGTGAGACGCTCCTTCTGAAGTTGGACTTAGGGGTTCAGGTGGGCCTTTTGCTAACGTACTTGCCTCCTAGCTGCGTTACAAAGGCCCTGCCTGTACTGCTTGAGGTGGTTGCGGGGCTGGCGATTGAGTTCCCCAGGTTGATGGTGCTGGGGGACTTTAATTTGCCATCGCCCGGTGAAACCTCGGAGGCAGTCCAGGAGTTCATGGCTTCCATGACAACCATGAACCTGACCCAAGTAGTTCAGGGTCCGACTCATGAGGGAGGTCACACACTTGACCTTGTGTTTCTCTCGGAGCAGTGGAGAGATGATCTGAGGCTGAGGGGTTTAGTCACAGTACCCTTGTTGTGGTCAGATCATTTCCTTCTGAGGATGGATTTCATGGCACCACTCCTCCACCACAAGGAGGCAGGACCGATTAAGTGGTTCTGCCCCAGGCGCCTAATGGAACCCGAGGGATTCCAGAGGGAGCTTGGGGAAATACCTGAATCCCTGGTACACAATTCGTCCAAGGCCCTTGTAGCCACCTGGAATCGGGTGGCGGCGGGGGCCTTGGATCGTATTGCACCTTTGCGGCCTCTCCGTGGTAGCGGATCCAGGAGGGCTCCTTGGTTTACTGAGGAACTCCGGGAGATGAAGCGCCAAAAGAGACGCCTAGAGCGACGATGGAGATCTAGTAAAGCTGAGTCTGACCGGACACTTTTAAGAACTTTCATTAAGTCTTACTTAGTGGCGATACGGGTGGCAAAATGTTCGCATTTTTCCGCCCTTATTGCATCCGCTGACTCCCGCCCAGCTGCCCTGTTTAGGGTGACCCGCTCCCTCCTAGCCAAGGAGGGTGGCGAAGATCCCTTGCAGGGCAGAGCTGAGGAATTTTCTCGGTTTCTGGCGGATAAAGTCACTCAGATTCGGACAGACCTGGACTCCGATTGGGCAGTACAGGCCGAGGTGACAGGGGCAGGCCTTAGTCCTGTTATATGGGAGGAGTTTGAACCGGTGACTCCTCATGATGTAGAGCCCTACATGGCTCAGGGCCAGGTTACCTTCGGGACCGCATCCTGCCGCATACCTCCCTACGACCGGTTAGGTCCCACAGAGCGGGTCTCCTCCAGGTCCCATCGACCAAGCAATGCCGGCTGGCGGGGCCGAGGGGGAGAGCCTTCTCTGTGGGAGCCCCCTCCCTTTGGAACCAGCTCCCTCCAGAGATCAGGACTATCCCCACCCTGCTGGCCTTCCGTAAAGCGATAAAAACTTGGCTCTTCCGGCAGGCAGGGTATGAATGAAAGTTATTTTAAATCTGGACAGTATTTTAACATGGTTTTTTAACAAAATTGTTTTTTACTTTATGTTTTCTATACATGCTGTGAGCCGCCCAGAGTCCCTCGGGAGTTGGGCGGCATAGAAATTTTAATAAATAAATAAAATAAATAAATAGACAAGGCCATAGGAGCGATGAGTTCCGCCACTTGTTCATTGGACCCATGTCCCTCCTGGTTGGTTTCGGCCACCAGGGAGGTTTCACGCGGCTGGCTCCAGGCGTTGGTCAACGCTTCTCTGAGAGAGGGGTCCGTCCCGCGGCCCTTAAAAGTTGCGGTGGTGAGGCCCCTCCTCAAGAAGCCTTCCCTGGACCCAGCGGATTTAAAGAACTTCCGTCCAGTCTCCAACCTTCCCTTCGCGGGGAAGGTTGTAGAGAAAGTGGTGGCACTCCAACTCCTACGGCTGTTGGATGACACTGATTTTCTGGATCCCTTTCAATCGGGTTTCAGGCGCGGCTACAGTACGGAAACGGCTTTGGTCACCCTGATGGATGACCTCTGGCGAGCCCGGGATGGTGGTCACTCCTCCATCCTGGTGCTACTTGACCTCTCAGCGGCTTTCAATACCATTGACCATGGTATCCTTCTGCGTCGTCTCGGCAAGGTGGGAGTGGGCGGCACTGTGCTACAGTGGTTCTCCTCCTACCTCTCTGACAGGACGCAGTCGGTGTTGACAGGGGGGCAGATGTCGAGCCCTAGGCCCCTACTTTGTGGGGTGCCGCAGGGCTCGGTCCTCTCGCCCATCCTGTTTAACATCTACATGAAACCACTGGGTGAGATCATCCGACGACACGGGGTGAGGTATCAGCAATATGCTGATGATACCCAGTTGTACATCTCCACCCCGTCTCAATTCAGGGAAGCCGTCGACGTAATGTGCCGCTGCCTGGATGATGTTAGGGTCTGGATGGGGAAGAACCAGCTAAAACTCAACCCTGACAAGACCGAGTGGCTATGGATATTGCCTCCAAAGGATTCTGTCAATTGTCCCTCCTTGGTTCTTGGGGGAGAGAAATTAACTCCCTCAGAATGGGTTCGCAATTTGGGTGTCCTCCTAGACCCACAGCTAAAATTGGAGCAACATCTTTCAGCTGTGGCTAGGGGGACCTTTGCACAGGTTCGCCTAGTGCACCAATTGCGACCCTTCTTGGAGAGGGAGGCGCTACTCACAGTCACCCACGCCCTTATCACCTCTCGGCTGGATTACAGCAATGCGCTCTACATGGGGCTACCCTTGAAGAGTATCCGGAGACTACAATTGGTGCAAAATGCAGCTGCGCGTGCCGTGATGGGTGTGCCCAGGTACACCCACGTAACACCTGTCCTCCGCCAGCTGCATTGGCTGCCCATTGGTCTCCGGATCCAATTTAAGGTGTTGGTCGTTACCTTTAAAGCCCTACATGGCTCAGGGCCAGGCTACCTTCAGGACCGCATCCTGCTGCATACCTCCCTACGACCGGTTAGGTCCCACAGAGTTGGTCTCCTCCAGGTCCCATCAACCAAACAATGTCGGTTGGCGGGGCCTAGGGGGAGAGCCTTCTCTGTGGGAGCTCCCTCCCTATGGAACCAACTCCCTCCAGAGATCAGAGCCATCCCCACCCTGCTGGCCTTCCGTAAAGCAATAAAAACTTGGCTCTTCCGGCAGGCGGGGTGAAAGTGAGACCGAGTAGACTATCTCGGGGTCTCCCGCCTTTAGTTATGAATGTTGGAGATTTCCTTTTAATTTATATATATTTTTTAATTGTTATATGTTTTATTGTAATAGATTTGGACATGTTGTGAGCCGCCCAGAGTCCCCCGGGAGTTGGGCGGCATACAAATCTATTAAATTAAATTAAATTAAATTAAAGCCATCAGGACAGAATTATAAAGCCTGGGTCAGTGAAATGACTATTTTGCTTCGTCGTGAGGGCACGCACGACATGGTATTCGACCCACCTGAGCGACCCATTTGGCCCATATGCCACTCTTGCCATCACACAAGCTGTCCAACCCTGTCAGCAATATGATAGACATTTATTGTGGACTTTGGACTCAGGTGCCTCAATTAGCATTACTTACCAAAAGCACCTTTTCAAAGAAATGCATGCACCAGAACCAGAACTTCGTGAACTTTATACATTCACTGAACGTCCTTGCAAAGTCGAAGGAAAAGGGACTGTTTACATTGAAGAGTTAGATACACTGGTTCCAGATGTTTATTATGTTCCTGCTGCAGCTTTTAATTTGCTTAGTTATACCCATTTAATCAATAATTTAGATTTTCAGATTCATCATTTTAAGAACGCAAGCTACATTGTTAAGAATAGTATGATTGTTGCAGACACAATTGTGATTGCTGGAGTCTTCTACTTAAGGCCAAAACCTGAGCCTCAAAAACAAGCAAGTATAATACCTTCCATTAATGGCAATGCAGGCCCAGAGAGAGCTGTCCAAGAGAGAGATCCTGGGATTGCCTCACTGACTCCTAAAAACAAACCTAAGGTTCCTAATTCAAATGTTAACTTTGTTAATTCTCTCACAGGCCGACCCTTACATTACAACTGCATACATAAATGGCACAGGAGGATGGGACATGCCAGTTTTGATGTCCTTAAATGTATGCCATTGTTTGCCCAAGGTTTGAATTTCAAAGGATGTAAGGTACATTTGGATTGCGCTGTTTGCAAAAAGGCAAAATCAAAGGCAGCAGCCATTCCAAAACATGCTATACGTAAGTCAACACGCATTTTTGATTTGGTTCATACTGATATTGTGGGTCCTTATGGCCCAACTATTGGCGGTAAAAAGTATTTCTTAACTATTGTTGATAATCATTCTAGATATGGTTATGTCTTTCCTATGAGAGAAAAATCTGAAACGTTTCAGATCTTTAAAGATTTTGCAATACAGACTTACAATCAACATGGGGTGAAGATCCGCAGAATCCAGAGTGATCGTGGTTCCAAGTTCATGTCACGTTTCCAGGATTGGATGCGCAGAAACGGTATTATTCACCAAACATCCGCCCCTTCAACGCCAGCTCACAACGGAGTGGCAGAAAGGAGACAAGGGGTCCTCCAAACTATGATGCGCTGCCTCCTAGAAGATGCTAATCTGAAACATTCATTTTGGGGCGAAGCAGTTAAGTATGCAAACTACCTTGTTAATCGCACTTGGAGTAGTGTGATTGACCAAACACCTTTCTATATGCTGCATGGCTACCAGACAGATCTTTCTAATCTACACATTTTTGGTTCATATGCAATGGTGAACATTCCATTAGCGCTAAGAAGAAAAGGTGGCCAAATTGCTAAGAGACTGAGATATATGGGCATTGATGACAATTTGAAGTGGGGAAAATTCATTGACTCTAACAATATGATTACAATTTCTAATTCTGCTAACTTTGAAGAAGATTCAGATTGGTCCAAAATACATTCTTTTTCTGGAGTTTATTTTCCCAGAGATGATTCATCTAACATTCCATCTTCACCTGCCGCGGACGCTCATGCTAGCGACAATGATGGAGATGAGGAAGATGAAGAAGATTGGACAACCGCTCCAAGACGTTCCAAGAGAACTATAAAAGGTATTCTTCCAAAGAAATACACACTGCATTGCACAAACAGACCACCACCATTGGTCTGTAACATTACACTTCCACCAGAGACTTATGCTCAAATCAAATATCTTTCACAAGATGAACAAGATAAATGGCACACCGCCATGCAAGTTGAGATGGACAGTCTCCAGACTCTTAATGTTTTTACACCTGCAGCACCTCCTAAAAACAAGAAAGTCATTGGCACACGATGGGTGTACAAAATTAAACAAAAACCAGATGGTGAACCATTATACAAAGCAAGACTAGTAGCACAAGGTTTCGCACAAAGTTATCCTGATGATTACACAAACACTTACTCACCTACCGTGTGGACTGAAAGTGTGAAAATAGCCTTAATTACAGCTTCCATTCTTGGACTAGAAGTTTTCCAATTTGATGTTGAAACTGCCTATCTACATGCAGACCTAGATGAAGAAATCTACGTGAAGTGCGCCCCCGGATTCCGTGACGACCTCCGTGGCCGAGAAGGGGACACGTGGATTCTCAACAAAAGTCTTTATGGTCTGAAACAATCAGGTTTGATGTGGTATAACTGTCTCAAAGACAAACTAAATTCAATGGGCTTTATTAAGTCCGAAAATGATGAATGCGTGTTTACAAAAAGGTTTAGGAATGCATATGAAATTGTTCTTGTTTATGTAGATGATATTGTTTACATTGGTCCTAACAAACACATGAGTGAAATTTTTGTTTCAGGTCTGAAGAGATTCTTCACATTGAAGTCACTGGGTCACATCAATGATTATTTAGGTGTACAGATTGAAAAGACACAGAAGGGGTTTAACCTCTCACAACAAGCCAAGATAGAACAACTCCTACACTATTGCAACATGCAAGATGCTACACCGACATACACTCCTATGCAAACAGATTTTTGTAATCTGAAAGATGAACAAAGTCCTGAGTTCAAGGATCAAACACTTTACCGTTCAGTAATTGGTTCACTACTATACATTAATGGTTGGACTAGACCAGACATTGCTGTGTCAATTTGTTGTCACGACACGTAAGCAAAGCCACAGAATTCCACTGGTCATGTATTAAGAAGTTACTGAGATACCTAAAATACACTCAACACATGAAATTAAAGCTAGAACCTACACATTCTGATTTTGCTGACTTGTATTGTTATGCAGATGCTGACTGGGCAAGTGATAAGGAATCAAGAAAAAGCACATCAGGTTTCATAATGTACCTGAATGGATGTCCCGTTCATTGGAACGTGAGAAAACAGAGTTTTGTTTCCTGTTCTTCCACCAAGGCGGAATATGCGTGCATTTCTGACGCTAGTAATCAGTTAACTTGGTTCTATTCTTTAGTTACAGATATTGTCGGACTGGCTAGTCAAACCTGGACGTTAATTACTTCAAGACACTTCAAGTAAGGACTTCAGCTTTTAATCACGCTACAGATAAGAACTCAGACCATGCCGATCCCATTCAGGTCAAAGTCAGCTCTGAGATCATCCTCCTCTCAGTGCTATTTATGCAAATCCTCACCATTCCCTCCCCCTAAACCACCATCCAGTGCTGTGAAGCCCTCCCTTCTCAGCTGGACATGGCTTAGATTGCCTCTTCCGGTTGCAGCGTTTCTCTGTGCTTGGCGTTCTCGGCGTCTCATGTAACAGGACGTTAATCACCGGCGTCAGGCATTGAACTGCTGATAAGAGTTTGTTGTGTTGGCAACCATCAATCCCCCGGTCCAGTGTCTCTCCCTCCCACCAAGGTGCATATGTCGGCCTTGGCACGACAGGCGGCTCCCCTCTACCAGGAGTCCACCTGCAGGGGATAAAGCAAAAGGGTTAGCCACATTTGAATAATCCTGATTGGGACCTGGTTTGTGTGGATATTTTCAATGAAATCGCCTTAATAATCGTTCAGCTTGTATGTCATGCGCAGCCACCCAGGTAGCCTCTGTAATCGGATATCCTTTCCAATACACCAGATACTGGAGGTTGCCTCGAAATAGTCTGGAGTCAAGGACTTCAGCTACTTCGTAATGGTCCCTATATATGGGACCAGGGGTTGTTGGTAGGTCTCGAGTTACTCCTACAGGTTTAAGGAGACTAACGTGAAAAACGGGATGCACCTTCCCTAATAAGGGTGGTAATTTCAATGCTACCATTACAGGGTTAATCACCTGAGTGATTGAGAATGGGCCGAGATACTTAGGACCTAGTTTATTACTAGGTATTCGAAGTTTTAGATATTTAGTTGATAAATACACCCTATCCCTGATCTGGAATGGTTTATGATCCCTTCGGCGTTTATCCGCATACTTTTTGTATTCCTCGGCCGCTTGTCTTAAAGCTACTTTCACTTGTGCCCACGGTTCTCGAATCTTGTCAGCCCATTCCTTTGGGGTTTTGGAGCATTGGGGGTTCATAGCTAACTCTGGAATGGCGGGGAATTCCATTCCATATACTACCTGGAAAGACGTGAAACCAGTACTACAATGTACAGCATTATTATACGCTACTTCAACAAAAGGTATCAAGCTAGACCAGTCTGTTTGCTGGTACGATACATAACATCTTAAGTAGCGTTCTATCATAGCATTAGCTCTCTCTGCAGCTCCATTAGTGCTAGGATGGAATGCTGAGCTCAATCCCTGTGAGGAGCCTATTAGTTGTACAAATTCTCGCCAAAACTTGGCAGTGAATTGTACTCCTCTATCAAACCGGTTTGGACCAAACCGAAGAAGCCAATCACCATGATGGAGGATAATCAATCAGTTGTTTACATCTCAGAAACACGTTTCACAGGTTCTAGGTCCAGACACATTGACATTTGTTATAAAAATGTTAGAGATTTAGTAAGACAAGGTTTCATTAAGTTAGAATATGTGCCAACAGAATATCAGATAGCTGACATCCTGAACAAGCCATTGCCCGCAGCAAGACATGAATCTTTAACATATCTAATGTGTGTAGAGTGATATAAGCATATCCATCCAACAGACAAAGAAGGGGTGTCAGGCAGTGATTTTATATTGCCTGTTACATGTATATGCAGGGGAGATGCATCCCTATCAAATATAATGGTTTATTCCTGAGCACGTGATTAATATGTTCCTAGTACGCATGTGTACATTCCTTTCTTTGATCCTTCCTTCTTCTTCAGCTTCTGTAAGGAGCAAGACCTGTTTTTATAGCCAAGATGTGATTTATGGTTTTTGTACCAAAATAAATATTTTCTACTTTAGTATTTTAAACTGTGGTTTCTTTTATAATGTCAGAGTTCCAGGGAAAAGATCTATTTCACCTCTGATGAGAGTAATTCTTATCTAACAGGGAGATCATCTGTCGACATGGGGTGAGATTTCAACAGTACGCTGATGACACCCAGCTGTACATTTCCACCCCATCGCAATTCAGGGAGGCGGTGGATGTGATGTGCCAGTGCCTGGATGATGTTAGGATCTGGATGGGAAGGAACAGGCTCAGGCTCAACCCTGATAAGACTGGGTGGCTTTGGATATTGCCTCCTAAGGATTATAACAATTGTCCCTCCTTGGTCTTTGGGGGAGATAAACTATCCCCCTCTGACCAGGTTCGCAACTTGGGGGTGCTCCTAGATCCACAGCTAAAATTAGACCAACATCCTATGGCTGTGGCTAGGTGTGCCTTTGCACAGGTTCGCCTGGTGCACCAGTTGCGACCTTATTTGGAGAAGGAGGCTTTACTCACGGTCACTCATGCCCTTGTCACCTCTCGTTTGGATTACTGTAATTTGCTCTACATGGGGCTACCCTTGAAAAGTATTCAGAGACTGCAATTGGTGCAAAATGCAGCTGCGCGAGCTGTGGTGGGTGTTTCTAGTTACACCCACGTAACACCTATACTCCGCCAGCTGCACTGGTTGCCCATTGGTCTCCGGGTGCAATTCAAGGTGTTGATTATCATCTTTAAACCCCTACATGGCTTAGGACCAAGTTATCTTCGGGACCGCATCCTACCTCATACATCCCTATGACCAGTTAGGTCCCACAGAGTCGGTCTTCTCCAGGTCCCTTCAACCAAACAATGTCAGTTGGCAGGCCCTATGGGGAAAGCCTTCTCTGTGGGAGCTCCGGCTCTCTGGAACCAACTCCCCCCAGAGATCCGAATCATTCCCACCTTACTGGCCTTCCGGTAAGCCATTAAGACATGGCTCTTCCTTTAGGCGGGATGATTGTGATTGTTGCTTGTGTTGCTTTTATTTTTTTAATCACTATTTTATTATTGTTGTTTTTATAGTATTTTTTTAATATAGTATTCAGCTGTTCTTATATATGTTGTATGCCGTCCTGAGTCCCCAGGGAGTAGGGCCGCCTATAAGAATCGCAAAATAAATAAATAAATAAATTAGAAAAACTAGGAAAACTAGGAAAACTAGGAACCATTTTACATAATCACAGAACTGAGGAAATCTTAAAGTTCATCTAGACCAATCACTTGATCAAGATCTGCTAGAATACCTTAATCATTTGACCTCTTCTTGAAGACTTCCAGTCAAGGAAAACTCACTAGTTCATGTGGCAGCGTATCCACTGAATGACACTGAGTTCCTCTGGTCAGGAATTTCCTACTTTGGCCTGGCCTGAACCTTGTTCCCTTAAACCACTGGCTCTGATCCTGCCCTCTGGTAACAGAGAAAATAGTTGATCTTCATTTAACAACATTCAGCAATCATTTGAACTTATAATGGCACCGGACAAATGGTAGTTATGACCAGACCTCGTACTTACAGACATTACAATGTCATTGTGCTTACATAATTGCCACCAGATACTTAGCCCCTTAGCTTGTTATTATGACATTGATGGTCCCAGAGTCAAGTGATTACAATTTGCAATCTTCTTTACCAGCTTCCAACAAGCAAAATTAATGGGGAAGCCAACAAGAAGTTGCACATTCCAGTCTTATGAGGTCCTTGCTTAATGACCTGCACAGTCCTCACTAATTGCTGGCAACTCGGACTGCCGGACCTGCCTTTGCTAAGTGGCATAATTTTTAAATTTATGACTGTATTGTTTAACGATAGAGTTTCCATCCCAATTAGCATCTTTAAGCAAGGATTATCTATAATTCCTTCTATAATCTATAATCTTCGAAGTAATCGCGTTCCAGGTATCTAAAGGCTGGTATCATCTCTTACGAAACTAAATCCATATCAGAGATAAGGTTAGCCTGGGATTCTATTTGTGAGAAACCTATGCTGGCTTCTGTTAAATATAGCATATCTATCCAAATGTTACCTTGTAATATATTTGAGCCTTATTCGGTATAGACATGAAGTTGCAATTTCCCTTTTTGAAGGGAAGAATTTCCCTTCTTATTCAGTATAAACATGAAGTTGCATGACTTGTTTTCCTTTTAGAAGGTGGAGACAATTTTTACACTTTTCCAGTCCTTTTCAGGACTGCATTGCCTTTTTTAGCAGCTGTAACAATCTGCTGGCTCATATTTAAGTGGTGGTCAATAAGAACACCTAGATCCCTCTCACAGTTGTATCTTTTGAGATAGGGCACGATGTTCAACTCTATAAGAGCCTTTTGAATTTTGAGTCCATCCTTCAAAGTGTTAGCAATTATTTCCAACTTGTTATCATCTACAAATTTGATGAGTCCCCCTTCTATCCCCTCAGCTAGATCATTCATGAAGATGTTGAAGAGAACTGGGCCCAAGAAGAATCTTGGGCTGAAGGCAGGAAACTTTATTGTATCTCAGACAAATGGCTGCCCAATCTTTTCTTGAAGACCTTTCCTTGAGCACCCACAACTCCAGAAAGAAAGCTGTTCCATTAATAAATTATTCTTACTGTGAGCAATTAGTTCCAGATTGGATTTCTCTTTAACGAGCTTCCACCATTGCATCTTGTCCTCAGGTGCTTTGGAAAATAGTACTGTCTATCCCATATGGTACTATCTTACCAATAAGTAGGCTGTGGTCTACTTACTGAAGTCTAAGTAAACTATGTCTCATTTCCCTTAGCCCAGGGATCAGCAACCCGCGGCTCTGGAGCTGTATGTGGCTCTTTGGGGCCCCTGCTGTGGCTCCCTGTCCCATCACTGGCTGGCCTGCACTCCCCTCCCTCACCTGGCCTGAGAAGGTAAGGTCGACGGCGGAAATGGAGAAGTGGCCAGGGCTCATTCTCCGGCACTGGTTGAGGCGCTGGTTAATTGTAATTTTGTCCAATTTTCCAAGTCTTTCCGAGTCTGTGCTAATAATTTCAAATAATTATCTTCTTTTATCAAAGAGCATTTTGCGGTTAACCAAATCCCTAGATATTTTACTTTTTAAACTATTTGAAATTCTACCGTATTATTCCTTTCTAATTTTTTCTATCTTGTGTAAGATTTTTAGTTATCATTTTTGTTTTGTTTTTATTTATTTTTAATCCAGCAACCTTTCCAAATTCCTGTAATTCTCAGACCAATGCACTTCCTGTTTCCAAAGGGTCTTCAACTATAAACGCCATATCGTCAGCGAATGCCTGCAGTTTGTATTCTACTTTTCTAATTCTCAACCCTTTTATGTCTCAGTTTTCTCTAACTTGGTTCTAGTGAAAGTATGAATAATAGCGATGATAAAGGGCACCCTTGTCTGACCCCTTTATTTATATTCACCTTTTCCGTTGTTCTCCATTTAGTAATATCTTCGCTGTTTGATTTGAATATATTGTTCTAATCATTTTATTAAATTTTCCTCCAAATTTCATCATATCCAATTGTGTATGAAGAAATTGCTAATTTAAATTATCAAAAGCTATTTGTGCATCAACCAAAATTAAAGCAAATTGTTTATCTGGGTGGGCTTCATAATATTCTAGTGCGTTTAACATAATTCTCGTCATGTGCATTATTTGCCTATTGGGAAGGAATCCATTTTGGTCTATATGGATGATTTTATTTAATATTTTTTAAGTCGTTCTGCTATAATTGTTGCAAATATTTTAACAGTGAGATTGGCCTAAAATTTTGAATTTTTTGGATATCTGTTGCTTCTTTTGGGATTAATGTGATAAGTGCCTCTGTCCAGGAATTTTGTATTTTCACTTTTTCTAGTGTTTCATGATGTTGGACTTGAAGCATCATTTGCCACATTATTACTCAAAAGGCGTGCGAAATCAGGGAGATCCCGTGCCAGGTCCAAGATTGGTACTCCACTGCCATTGCTCTGGACCATGTGGTAAAAGTCCAAAAGGAGACCCCCCCTTGACCAGCCCACTAGAAGGCAATTGTGCCGCAGGGTCCCCCCTAGAATGGCGGTGATCCCACGTGTGGAACCGACGAGGGGTGTGAAGTGCTATCGGTGCGGTCAAGCTGGACACCGAGTGACTGAATGCCTAGCACCGGCACCCATCCCTCTGCCGAGGACCAGGCCACCTCCCACTCCCAAGAGAAAGCCTGCTAAACCATCGGAACTGGGACAGTTGGCCTTGCAGATGGAGGGGCCCCTCCCGCTCCTGACAACGGCGAGGCATCACCGACGGGAGAATTGGCCCCTCCTTGGGAGGAGGGGGTCAGCGATGAAGACGATCCAATGGTGAGTGCAGCAGTTCGCCCCTTTATTATAAAAACCAAAATCACAATGCCCGGAACAGGGAAGGAAGGGGAAGTAGATGCCATAACACCTCGGGCTGTTTGAGGTGCCTAACCAGCAAGATAGTGGTAGAGAAGCTGGGGATCCACATTAGACCCCTAGCCAGCCCCATCAGATTTCAACAGCTGGATGGATCGCTAATTGGGGGGAGGCCCCCGCCACCCTTATTACCCAGGCTGTAGAATTAAAGTTTGGGCGGCACCACAAACTGATTCAGTTCATAGTAGCCCCCAAGATGTGAAAAGCCATCATCCTGGGCCTGGCATGGCTAGACAAGTGGACACCCACCATAGTGGTACCCGGAGGATGGGTACTGGAAGCTAACCGTACATGTCGGGCCGACACCCCCCTGGGGAACCAGAAGCTGCAAGATGAGTTAATGCCTGGTGGGGTGACTGATCCTCAACAGGCCGCCCCTGTGAGGGAGACCACTCCCCCAGGTTCCAAGAGGGTGCCGAGAGAATATCTGGACATAGAGAGGGTGTTTAGCGAGGAAGAATGCAATGATCTTCACCCTCACCAATCCACAGACTGCGCGATAGAATTCATACCGAGTGCCACACTCCCAAAACTAAAGATGTATTCCATGTCCCTGAAGGAATTGGGAGAACTGAGGAGATACATCAACACCAACTTGGAGAGGGGGTTCATCCAACCAGCAAAATCAAAGGTTGCCGCCTCCGTGCTATTCAAGGAGAAGAAAGACGAGTTGTGTGTCAGATTGTGTGTTGACTTCTGGGGGATAAATGGCGTGTGCATGCAGAACACCTCCCCCCTCCCCCTCATGAAGGACTTGCTGAACCACTTGTCCAAAGGCAAGATATTCACCAAGCTAGACTTAAGAGAAGCATACTATCGCATCAGGATCCGGGAGGGGGATGAATGGAAAACTGCCTTTAACTGCCCACTGGGAAGCTTTCAATTCAAGGTGATGCCCTTTGGGCTGCAGGGAGCCCCCACAGTCTTCATGCAGTACATCAACGAGGTGCTTCACCCCCACTTGTACAAGGGGGTGCTCGTTTATTTAGATGATATTCTCATCTTTAGTGAAACAATGGAAGAACATGTGAAACTAGTGTGACAAATCTTAGAAAAGCTCTTAGCCGCCAAACTATATGCAAAGCTTTCCAAATGCGAATTCCACAAGACTTCACTAGATTACTTAGGATACCAGATCTCCAAAGACGGAATAGTGATGGACCAGGGGAAAGTGAAAGCAGTGCTCGATTGGCAGCCCCCACGCACCCGCAAACAACTGCAGAGCTTCCTGGGTTTCGCAAACTTCTATAGGCAGTTCATCCCGGCATTTACTGAATTAGCCCTGCCGCTGACAGCTGCTAAAGACCAGGCCGACGCCCATCAAGCCCAAGCCTAACCAGCCAATTGGTTGGACGATGGACTGCCAGAAAGCCTTCAAGAAACTGAATCGACTTTTTGCCCAGGAGCCAATCCTACAGCATCCCGATCCAGAACAACAATTCATCATCCAGTCGGACACGAGCAATGTGGCTGTGGTGGCGGTGCTATTGCAGAAGGATGAGAACGGCCAACTCCTGCCATGCACTTACATTTAGAAAAAACTGTCTGCGACTGAGAGGAGATGGGCCATTTGGGAGAAAGAAGCCTATGCTGTTCGTTGGGCACTGCTGACTTAGAGACAATTCTTAGAAGGGAGCAAGGTACCTTTCAAGGTGTGGACAGACCATAAGAACCTCGAGGCCCTGAAGACCCGTAGAAAGCTATCACCCAAACAAGTACGATGGTCGCAATATTTTAGGTGGTTCAAGTTTGAGCTAAAACACATCCCAGCAGGGAAGAACTTGCTGGTGGACGCGTTGTCCAGAAAACTGCAATATGACAGTCAAAGAGAGGAGGAGTTCCATTCGGTCATCCCCTCCTTGCCAGCAGGAGCAGCAGACACTCCCCCTCCAAGGGGGAACTCGTAGCCCCTGTCCTTACCAGAGGCCAAACCCGACGGTTGAACCCTGGAGCCAGGAGGAGTGGATGGACAAATTTAAAGCAGCCCTGCCCAACGACCCCTGGCTCAATGACAACAAAGAAATCTTGACGGATGACTTCCGGTTTTGGAGCGCTTCATCGCAGACATCCCTCGTTGGATGCCTTTCCGATCTTTGTTAAAAGCCGCCAGAACAGCTGTCTGGCGGCTTTAAAATCTCTTCCCCGGGCAAAGGGGAGAGATGAGAGCCTGACAGGAGGGGTAGAGCCCCCCCAGCGCCTTAGGAGCCATCTGGCAGGGCGCGAAGGGAGAGCTCCCCATGCAGCCTGTCTCCAGCTCCGAAGATCCGGAAACCTCTGCCTTTTGCAGAGCTAGATGGAGTGACCAGCCGCTGCTTCAAAAATGGGATTTATAACTACATTTAAACTATAGAAGCAGACAGAGAGAAACAGGCGTGAGATGGGCAAGTACTGAAACCTCTTTTTTTCCTTTTTTTTTCAACTCCTGGGTAAGCTTTCACTTCGGCAAGGGAACAAAGGAAACAGAGTAACAATATGGCGATTGAGAAGTGAAAGTGACTTTCGTTTCCCCAGAGGCTTTTTTTTTTTTTCTTTCTCTCTCTCTTATGGAAACTTTTAACTTGGAAAAATGGTTTTTTCTTTCTCTGTCTCCTAACTCTGGATTAAAGTTATAATAGAAATATTTTCAATAATAAAAGACTATCTGATTTTTAAACTGGAAAGAACTTTAATCAGGCAACTGGCTTTCTTTCTTTTTTGTACTCTTTTGAAACACCAATGGCTTCAAAGTTTGGAAAGACTGTTTTGACTAAAAGAAATGACTATTCATCTGGATATATTTCTAAAATGCAACTTAACACTGAGCTAACACCTCCACAGCTTTTGACACCTGAAAATTTATTAAATAATTTAAAGATTATGAAACATGAACTTACTTTGGAATTTAACCAGAAAATAAGTGAGATAGACCATAAGATGCAGGCTGCTTTGAAGAATATGAATCAACAACTAAGATTTGATGTGTTAGAGGTTTGCAAAGGCTTAGCAACAAATATTGAAGTTTTGGCAGAACGTATTGAAACAAATAAACAAGCTTTGGCAACTTCGGTGAATTACATAGATAAAATCCAAAATGACATTGCAAATTTTGAAAAAGAGGTCTTAATGACTCAGTTCAGATCTATGGAAGTTGCTATAAGGATTAGAGGTTTGAAAGAAGGATTATATGAAAATTTAAAAGGCAGGATGGTTGACATATTGGATCAGGTGTCTGGAATTTCTAAAGCGGAATTGGCTACACAAATCGACAAAACATACAGAATCAACTCGTGGTACGCCAAACAAAAGCATCTACCAAGGGATATTGTCATATATTTTACCACAAGAGCTCTACGGAACAGAATTATACAAGCAACGTTTAACAATAATCTTATGGTGAATGGTCAGGAACTAAAGATTTGGAAAGAAATCCCCTCTAAAATGCTTAAAGCCAGGAAAAGCTATACTTTTTTGATTGATGAATTTAAGAGATTAAATTTACAATATAAATGGGAAGCACCAGTTGGAGTAACAGTGAAATTTTCTGGAAAAAGATACCGGCTCAACACGATAAAAAAAGCTACTGAATTTTATGTCAATGTTCTAAAGGCTGATATATCCAAGATTCCAGAAGAAGGGTGTATGAAAATAAAAGAGGAGGAGGAGGGGAAGCCACCTTCGATGGATCAAAAAGAAATAGACTCAAAAATCCAAAAGGAGTGCCTGAATCAGATAGCTGGGGAAGAGGAGATGGAGGTTTGGGAGCAGACGGGAGACGACTTGACAAATTTGAATTTATTGAACTATTAAAAGATGAACTATCAAGATACAAAACAATGTGATGTTGAAATATATTGGATGGATAGAGACTAATATGATTGTATTTTATCTTTTCCCTATCTAATGATTACTTATGCAATATTTAGTTAAGTTTTATATAATTTTGAGGTTATTTTTAATGTTGATAATATTAGATATATATAGTTTGTTGAAGATTTGTTTATTGTTTATTCTTCTTTTATTTTCTTTTTTTGTTTATTGAAGTTAGCGAATTAATTTAGAATAATATTATCTTATTAATATCATGATGAAATTTAATATTTGATGATTACTTATGTAACATTTAGTTAAGTTTTATCTTAGAGGTTATTTCTAATGTCAATAATATTAGTTTAAGATTTGTGTATTTTATATTTAGTTATTACTTATGTAACACTTACCTTGTATAAGATAAAGGACTGAAGGGAGGAGGTAGGAGGTTTGTTTGTTTGTAGTGTTAAAGAGTTTTCTCTTTCTTTCATTCTTTTTTTTTATTCTCTTTCTTTTTTCTCTCTCTCTTTTTTGTATCTTTACTATTGTATACAAATGCGATATATTAGTACTGTATAGTATGGAGTTGAAGTTTTTTTAAAAATAGTGTTCTTTTTTTCCTTTTTCCTTTTTCTTTTTATTAACAATTTAAACTTATTATTATGCCCTGTATTATCTCTGGGAAGTCCGGGGGGGGGAGGTGGGGAGGGAAGGGGGTGGGTCTGGGGGGGGGAAAATAAAAATGTTTGTACTTTGGATTTAATATTTTGTTACCACTTATGTAAGTTTGTACTAATAAAACAAAGAAATCTTGACCATGAGAAACGGTTTGGCTTGGAAGGGGTCCAAACTATACATGCCTGCCAGCCTCAGACTGCAAGTGCTCCAACGAAGCCATGACTCTAAGCTGGGAGGGCACTTTGGGTTCCTGAAGACCCTCCACCTGACGCGACGGCAATTTTGGTGGCCAAAAATGAAAATGGAGGTGGAGGACTACGTGAAAAGCTGCGCCACCTGCGCCACTAGGAAGCACTGGCCAGGAAAACCACCTGGACTCCTGCAGCAGGTGGCTGACCCAAGCAAGCCCTGGGAAGATATAGCTATCGACTTCATAGTAGGAACTCCCAGATAGCAAAGGAAATACAGTGATCTGGATGGTCATCGACTTATTCTCCAAGCAAGCCCTTTTCATTGCCTGTTCCGGGTTGCCATCCGCCAGGCACTTAGTAAAGCTTTTCCTTAAGCACATCTACTGCTTGCATAGGGTCCCAAAGAGAATCATCTCCGATAGAGGCGTACAGTTCACCGCCAAGTTCTGGAGAGAGTTCCTACGCACAATTGGATCCATGCAAGGACTCAGCTCGGCATTCCATCCTTCCACAAACGGGGCCGTAGAGAGAGCCAACGCGATGGTGGAACAATACCTCCATTGTTATGTAGATTACCAACAAGACAATTGGGCGGAACTGCTGTCATTTGCCGAAATAGCGTATAACAACACGGTCCACAGCAGCACCGGCTTGACACCTTTCTAGATTACGAGCAGCCAAGAGTTTGTTCCCATGCCAGACCTACCCACGGAAGCACCCACTTCCATGTCCCTGGCTGAATGGATGGAAGCATTAAAGAAAGGATGGGAGAATACCAAGAAAGCGCTGACTGACGCTGTTGAAGCCTATAAAAAGCAAGCTTCTCTTGAGGGGGAGGCCGCCTATCACACGATGTTGGACTTGAAGCATCATTTGCCACATTATTACTCAGAAGGCTGCGGACTGTGGGAACCTGGGAGGGGGGATTGCATGAGGGAGCAAAGTTAGAGATAACACATTCTTGCTAGATCCCCAAGGTCATCCTGCCCGGAAACTGGGAGGAGGAACGGCCACACAGGCAGAAGATGAGTGGACAACATGGCCCAGTTGGGGGTGTGGGACAAGGGGTGCCAACTTCCTACTGGGTGGGAATTTGGGGAAAAGTCAGATTTGGGTTTCTCCTTGGATGTGCCAATATGGCTTCAGCATTAAATTGGAACTTTGGTGAACCCTTTGCCTTGGACTCTGATTTCTGCTTGAATGCTATTTGGGACCCTGACAATATATCTAACATAATTTCTTCCAATGGTTCCCGTATAGTTTTGTATATCTCAGCAGGAATTCCATCCGGTCCTGGCATTTTATTATTTTTTTTGTTTTTTAATGGCCTCTTTCATTTCAATTAGCGTTATCTTTCCATTTAGGATTTCTCTCTCTTCATCTGTTATGTTGAGTAGGTTTCTATTTTGTAGATATCTTTTTTATTTAAAAAAGTTTTTATTTTTTCTCCACAATTTCCATATATACATCAATACATATACCTTAAAAACACATCAATAGCATACACATTTCCCAATCAATCAAAAATTCAATAACCTATTTTTACACCTAATTTTGCTGTTATTAATCAGTCTGTTTCTTCCTTTTCTCCACACTCCCCCCCTCTCTCCCCCTCCTCTACCTACTTTCTTACTCCTTCTCTCCCCCTTCCTACTTCCCTCTCCTCCTCCCTTCTCCCCTTCCTTTCTACTTCCTCTTTCTCTTTCTAAACCCTTCCCTGAGTGATTTTAATTCTAATACATATTACATTTAACAGACTGATAGCATATTCCCATACTTCTTTGAGTTGTCGATGTCATTTTTAAACTTCTTATCTTTTAACATTGTATCTATACTGTTAACTCTTTATTTTAGGTATATGTTATTAATCTAATGCTACCTCCTTAGTCTAATTCTGTCATCTGTGTTACCTGAATTTCTTCCTCATTTTCTTTTCTTTTAATCATGATAATTTAATCTCTATCTATATTCCTTTTCTATCCATTCATAAAATTCCACCCATACATTATAATATTCCGAGTCTTCCATATCTTTAATTTTCATTGTCAATCTATTCATTTCTGCACAGTCCAAGATTTTCTTAAGAACTTCTCCTTCGGTCGGTATTGTATTTACTTTCCATTTTTGTGCAAATGCAATTCTAGCTGCAGTTGCTACATGAAGAATTAAGTATGTTTCTTCTTTGCTGAACTTCTCTGGCAAAATACCCAACAAAAAATCTCTGGTTTCAATTCAATATTTTGTTTCACCATTTTCTCTATCCATATTTGAATCAGACTCCAATATTTTTTAGCTTCAGAACATGTTCATCACATATGATAAAAGGAGCCTGGTATTTGCTGACATTTCCAACACTTTATAGATTTATCTTTAAACATTTTAGCTATCCTTTCTGGTGACATGTGCCATCTATAAAACATCTTATACATATTCTCTTTGTATGCTGTTGCCATAGTCAATTTATAATTTCACCTGTTCAGATTCTACTTCAATGCCAAGTAAATAATTATATAATTTCTTAATTAGTCTTTCATCCATTCCTGTAAGTATTCCATCTAATTCTGTCATTTCCAAATTAATACCCTCTGTTTTACTGTCTTTTTCATATCGTGCTTGTACTTGCATTCTCATATACCAGTCCATTTTTATTCCTTGTTTCTCTAGCTCTTGAGTAGATTTCAACTTGCCTTCACTCGTCAGAATGTCTTTATATCTTGGTATATTTTTCCAATTTAATCTGCTTGGGTGCATTAATGTTTCCATTATAGATATCCAATATGGTATTTTCAAATAATGTTCCGCTTTTATCTTTTCCCATACTAAATATAAAGAGTTCCTTATACTATGTCTCTGGAAATAGCTATGTATTTTATTTCTTCCATACCATATAAGTGTGTGCCATCCAATCTGTAAGTCATGTCCTTCCAAAATTAAAAGTCTCATATTTCTCAATAAAATCCATTCTTTCATCCATGTCATTGCTGCTGCATAATAATATAACTCCCAATTCGGGAGACCAAATCCACCTCTGGTTCTTGCATCTTGTAACATTTTCATATTTATCCTCACTTTTTTCCCATGCCAGACAAATTTCAAAATTATTTTGTCTACCTCATTAAAGAACATTTTCTCTAGTCTTATTGGTATTGTTGAAAACAAAAACAAGAGACGTGGTAATATATTCATCTTAATTAAAGCAATTCTGCCCATCAGTGATAGCTAAAGATTTTTCCATTTTTCCAAATCTATCTCAATTTGTTTCTTTAATTTCAAATAGTTGTCTTCCTTAATCATTACAAATCTTGCTGACAACTGGATCCCTAAGTATTTTACTCTTTTTGTTATTTGTATATTTAACATTCCAATTAATTCCATCTTTTGCTTTTGTGTCATGTTCTTAACTAATAGTTTTGTTTTATCTTTATTTATTTTTAGTCCCGCCACTTCTCCATATTTTTCGATTTGATGCATTAATTTTAGTCCTGAGTCTAATGGTTCTTCTAATATAAACTCCAGATCATCTGCAAATGCTTGTAATTTATATTCCTCTTTTTTAAATTTTCATTCCTGTAATGTCTTTGTTTTGTCATATATTTCTAGTTAAAACCTCTAAGGTCAAGGCAAACAGCAATGGTGACAATGGGCATCCTTGTCTTGTTCCTTTAATAATGTCCACTTTATTGGCCATTTCTCCATTTATTATTATTTTTGCAGTTTGCTTACTATAAATTGTCTTTAGCACTTCAATAAATCTTTCCCCAAAGTCCATGTTTTGAAGTTGTTGTATCATGAACTGCCAATTTACATTATTTTGTAGATATTTTTTGACCTCTTCTTCTCTAGTTTTCTTGTTTTACAGTGTTTGAAAAAAGTTTTGCACTATCTTTTTCTTTTCTTCTTTCTTGTGGCATATATTCCCCTGTTCATCTTGCAATTGTTGTATTAATCCTTTTGTTTTTTCATTTCTTAATTTATGGGCCAACCACCTCCCAGGCTTATTTGCCGTTTCAAAATAATTTTGTTTTGCCCTTGTTATGTTTCTTATCTTCTTGTTGGGTTAAATTAATTTTGTGTTTTGTTAAATCTTGTTCTTGTATAATTTTATTGTTCTGTGGGGGGTTTTGCAACCTCTTCTCTAATTCTTTAAGCTTATCTTGTAGTTGATTTTGTTTTTCCCATCTCTCCTTGTTTCTTCTTGCTTCATACGCTATTGTAATCCCTCTCATGTACGTCTTGATGGTATCCCATAGATCTTGTAATGTCATGTGTTCTTTTTTGTTTACCTTATAAAAATTGCTCAATTCCTTTTCCATCATTTCTACATAAGATTTTTCCTTTACAATTCTTTGGTTTATGTGTCCATCATCCCTTTTTCCTCTGACCTTTCCATTTTATTGTCAACGAGTTGTGGTCTGCCCATGTGTTTGGTAGTATTTCTATGTCTTCAATATTGTTAATCAAGTCCGGATTCATCCATACCATATCTATGCGAGACCACAAATTATGTGGGTATTGGAAAAAGGTGTATTGTTTTTTTTGCAGGGTGTAACTGTCTCCATGCGTCTTTTATGTTCAATTCTTGCACCATATCATAGAATGTATTCGGTAATTTTCGTCTTTCCTTCTTATTTTTCTTCGCTCCCTTATAGTCTTTTTTATTGTCTACCACTGCAAATCCTACCACACATGTGTTTTCATAGCCTAATTCTATTATTTCTTTTAATAATTTTTTGTAGAAATCCTTCTGTTTTATATTTAGTGCATAGATTGTTACCAATAGGATTTTTTTTATGGTTACTTTTAATTTCCACTATCAAAATTCTGCCCTTTGTATCGCTAAATATTGTCTTCGAATTAAACCAGTCTTTGACATATACCACAGTTCCTCTTTTCTTTTCTCGTGCTAGTGCCAAATGTAATTTTCCAAGTTTGGGATTCTCTAAAATTCTACTATGTTTTCCTTTAATGTGAACCTCTTGTATGCAATCTATATCCATATTTAATTTTGGGAGCCTAATTAATGATTTTTTCCTTTTACTGGGGGAGTTTATACCATTGATGTTTAGTGATAGTAACTTTATTTCTTCTTCCATCCTACTCTTTGTCCTTATTATCTCCGTCTGCACACTTGTTCTAGCTACTTCTCTTTCTTGACGTTCCTCTTGTCTCCTTTTCCTAATTTCTTGTTCCACTATCCTTTCTTCTGATACTCTCTCCTCCTCACTCTTGGTTTCTACCTCCTCTCTACTATCCTGTTCGTCCTCCTCACTTATGTAGTGATCATAAAATTCCTGAGCTTTGTCTATTGAGTTGATATGAAATATTTTGTCCTGCCAGGTGATTAACATTCCCTCCGGAATGAGCCATCTAAACATCACTGTTTTTTAATAATTGTCTTGACAAGAATTGGTAGTGTTTCCTTTGTTCCCTTATCCTACTTGGAACCTGTTTTAATGTAATAATCTCCTTTCCTTTAAAAACTAGTGGTTCCTGATGTGTTCTGCTATATATTTCATCTCTTACTTTATTTCTCACAAATTTGACATGAACTTCTCTTGGAAGTTTATGTCTGCGTGCATAATTAGTATGGATCTGAAATATTTCGTCGATCTCATTTTCAAGCTCTTGCTTGTTTTTCTGCAGGAATTCTGCCAACAGTTCCACCATTAATTTTGGGAGGTCTTTTCATTCCGCTATATTTTGAAAGCTCAAATAGAGCATGGATCTTTCCATTTCTAGATTTATTATGGTCTCTTCCAATGATCTGTTTGGTGTTAACATTCTAGCCTCTGTTGTATCTTGTTTTTTCTCCATTTGTTCTGTTTTGGTTTCTATTGCTTTTATTTTCTGCTCATTTTTTGTTATCTTTTCTTGCATCACATCCATTTTCTCATCTAATTTTTGTAATTCTCCTTTTACTTCTCCTATGTCATTTTTGATTTCCTTTTTGATATCCTCGGTATTATATGCCATCGCCTCCTGCATCTTCATCATGGTCTCTTGAATGGATGCCAGGGTTATTTGCATAGATTGAAAGTTTGCTGCAGTACTTGCTTTCTCTCCTCCTAGCAGGCTTTCTACTGATCTTGGTCCTGAGGGTGGGGCCATTGTTACTGTTGCCTTTTTTCCTCCACTTTTGGTAACTGTGGACTTCGTGCTTGTCATCTTGATGGTTTTTTTAAAAAAAAATTCCACAGTACCATATATCTTCTACTTTATATTAACCTGTTCTTCCAATCTATCTTCCCCTAATATTACACAATATCAATCTTCCTGAGTATAATCTATAACACCTTTAACATTTCTCAATTATCAATTTTCAATAATTCATAATTTCTATCTATTTTCTTTAACAATTTCTCTTAATTATAAATATATTTCTTAATGCAATCTATTTATCTTAATATTAATTTATTTCTCAATTAATCTATGGTTATAGTATCTAGCTAATATAAATAAAATAAATATGCAATATTAGTAATACTTTGGTATTAAGGAAAATAGGCTTAGTATATTTAATTTACACAATATAATTGTGTAAATAGGGAGAGGAGGAGATAGGGAGGAGGAGGAGCCACGGCGGAGATGGCGGAAGAAAATCTGGCTCCGCAAAACAGCTGATTGTCTCTCCGGCCGTTCGTGGAAAGGAGACTCTGTCCAGAGCTTTTTCGTGCTCTGGAAGGATTGCGAACATATCTGGCACCAGTGAGTGGTGGCGAAACATCTAGCCACACACACGGATAGTGCCGTTAGTCTCCTTCGTGTCTTCGGCTGCAGAGACCGCTGCGGAGGCCGCCGCCCATTTTGAAGCGGTAGGGACGTCGTGAGGGCCGGTTTCTTTGAGGCCTGACGGTAGCTTTTGACGATCATAAGATCGGGAGAACCCATCGACCGAAGCGATTGAGGGCGGATTTCCCATTCGGAGGGGAGAAGGCGAGCTCGGACGACACGTCGGTCGTTTGGTGGTCGGGAGCCCTGCTGATAGTGGAATCTCCCCAGAGATATTAGCGTGAGGCTAGGATCAACTTCCCAAACGCGGCAAGGAAGATCGAGGTCGTTTTTGGGAGAGAGCCTTCTCGAACGAACGCCCCTATACTGAACTGACTATAAATTGACAGACTGCGCAGCACTTGGAGCTGGCCCTTCGGCGGTGAGGGAAATCTGCGACAGCCAGGTCCCCCAAGGCCGACCGCGGAGATCGCGGCCGCCATTAATTGCTTGGTGGCGGCAAAGCGGCAAAGCGGTGACCTGTGTTATTTTTGGGGAATGTTTACTGAATGCTTGTACCATCTGCATCGGTTTTTGAGTTTGCTAACATCGCTACTGCTGGGGGGGAGGGTTATTTTGTTATCTTACTACATTATCCCCCATAGCCGCCATTTATTCCTAGGAAGACTGTTAGACTCTGAGTCTCTGAGGCGATAATAATTATTGTGGCCCTTTTCTATCTTCCGCCCTCTCTACCTCTGTGGATGTCTCTGGTCATTTGAAGATCAGTACGATCGAGACGAAGATGTGGCGGATTATTAGGGCGACTGCGATGATTAGCACTTTCTCCTGGCTTTTGCACTTTTTGTGGGGGATCCCCCCCTTAGGTAGAACTCGATCTTATACCAAGGGGAGAGGGATTTTGGACTCCCGAAAACAGCTGAGTAGGGAAGATTGCTCTTTGCCCCCCGGATTATCGATTCCCGGATGCCGATCATTATTATTACTATTCTATGAAGGAGGACAAATATACACTGACTCTGAGAACTGGAGACTCTGTCACCTACTAAAGTCTCCTTTGAAAAGATCGCAAAGACGCTGTGTGATAAAGGACAGAACAGTTATGAGACCTGGGTAACAGCAGGGATCCGTTTTATATCACACCCTCACTTGATGGTGTCTCCTCTTTGTCTTAAACTTGTAAATCTACCTCCGATATGTTATGTGGGTGCATGATTGTATGATTCTTGGAGTATATGTGTAGACTGATTGATTGGAAGAATGAAGAATGCGGGTGCTTGGGCCCCGGCCCCCTTTACTGAGTGTGAAAACAGAAGTGGAGGGGCTCTGGAGCCTAATCCCCGACCTAGAATGAGTGGAATGGATGGTTTGCCGGAAGAGTGGGAGACCAGTGGGGGAGGGGAGGGGATCTCTGGTATAAGGGGGAGCGGGAGCATTATGGTCATAACAGGGAGAGGTAGGTATGGCGGGAGCAGAGGGGTAGGCCGCTCTCGGGGAACGAGAACTCGCTGTCTCCAAGCGATTCCTTGTTCTGGCCCCTCTGGTTTGGTTCCATCTAGCTCAACCCGAGGTCCTGGTAACCAGGGAGGTCAGGGCCCTGGGCTCAAGCTGCTGCTGTTGAATGCCAGGTCAATTACCAACAAGGCCCCCCTTGTACGGGATTTAATCCTGGAAGAGGGGGCGGACCTGGCATGTATCACTGAGACCTGGCTAGGCCAGGAGGGGGGGGTCCCCCTCTCCGAGATGTGCCCGGACGGGTTCTTAGTGCAGCATCAGCCGCGACCCCAGGGAAGGGGTGGAGGAGTGGCGATTATAGCTCGCCAGAACCTTAATCCTCGAAGGAGCCCTGCCCCGGAGATGGTTGGGTGTGAGACGCTCCTTCTGAAGTTGGACTTAGGGGTCCAGGTGGGCCTTTTGTTAGCGTACCTGCCTCCTAGCTACGTTACAAAGGACCTGCCTGTTCTGCTCGAGGCGGTAGCAGGGCTGGCGATTGAGTTCCCCAGGTTGATGGTGCTGGGGGACTTTAATTTGCCATCGCCCGGTGAAACCTCGGAGGCAGTCCAGGAGTTCATGGCTTCCATGACAACCATGAACCTGACCCAAGTAGTTCAGGGTCCGACTCATGAGGGAGGTCACACGCTTGACCTTGTGTTTCTCTCGGGGCAGTGGAGAGATGATCTGAGGCTGAGGGGTTTAGTCACAACACCCTTGTCGTGGTCAGATCATTTCCTTCTGAGGTTGGATTTCATGGCACCACTCCTCCACCGCAAGGAGGCGGGGCCGACTAAGTGGTTCCGCCCCAGGCGCCTAATGGAATCTGAAGGATTTCAGAAGGAACTTGGGGAAATACCTGACTCCCTGGTACACGATTCATCTGAGGCTCTAGTGGCTGCTTGGAACCAGGCGGCAACGGGGGCCTTAGATCGGATTGCGCCTTTGCGGCCTCTCCGTGGCAGCGGATCCCGGAGGGCCCCTTGGTTTACTGAGGAGCTCCGGGAGATGAAGCGCCTAAAGAGACGCCTAGAGCGACGATGGAGGGCCAGTAAAGCTGAGTCTGACCGGACACTTTTAAGAACTTACATTAAGTCTTACTTAGTGGCGATAAGGGCGGCAAAATGCACGTATTTTTCCGCTCTTATTGCGTCCGCCGACTCCCGCCCAGCCGCCCTGTTTAGGGTGACTCGCTCCCTCCTAGCCAAGGAGGGAGCTGAAGATCCCTTGCAGGGCAGAGCTGAGGAATTTTCTCAGTTTCTGGCGGATAAAGTCGTTCAGATTCGGACAGACCTGGACTCCATTTGGACAGGACACAAGCCGAGATGACAGGGGTGAGTCTTAGTCCTGTTATATGGGACGAGTTTGAACGTCACTCCTGAGGATGTGGACAAGGCCATAGGAGCGATGAGCGCCTCCACCTGTTTATTGGACCCGTGCCCCTCCTGGCTGGTCTCTGCCAGCAGGGAGGTGACACGCGGCTGGCTCCAGGCGGTTGTGATCGCTTCTTTGAGAGAGGGATCCATCCCACAGCCTTTAAAAGCTGCGGTGGTGAGGCCCCTCCTCAAGAAGCCTTCCCTGGACCCAGCGGATTTAAAGAACTTCCGTCCAGTCTCCAACTTACCCTTCTTGGGTAAAGTTGTCGAGAAGGTGGTGTCGCTCCAACTCCTGCGGCTATTGGAGGATACTGATTATCTGGATCCCTTTCAATCGGGCTTCAGGCGCGGCTACAGTACGGAGACTGCTTTGGTCGCGCTGATGGATGATCTCTGGCGAGCCCGGGACGGGGGGTTACTCCTCCATCCTGGTGCTACTTGACCTCTCAGCGGCTTTCGATACCATTGACCATGGTATCCTTCTGCGTCGTCTTGGGGAGATGGGAGTGGGAGGCACTGTTTTACGGTGGTTCTCCTCCTATCTCTCTGACAGGACGCAGTCGGTGTTGACAGGAGGACAGAGGTCGGCCCCTAGGCCCCTGGTTTGCGGGGTGCCACAGGGCTCGGTCCTCTCGCCCATCCTGTTTAACATTTACATGAAACCGCTGGGTGAGATCATCCGACGGCATGGGGTGAGGTATCAGCAGTATGCTGACGATACCCAGTTGTACATCTCCACCCCGTGTCAGTTCAGTGAAGCAGTTGATGTAATGTGCCGCTGCCTGGACGATGTGAGGGTCTGGATGGGAGTGAACAGACTCAGGCTCAACCCAGACAAGACTGAGTGGCTCTGGATATTGCCTCCCAAGGACTATGTCGACTGTCCCTCCTTGGTTCTTGGGGGAGAAAAATTGACTCCCTCTGAACAGGTTCGCAATTTGGGTGTCCTCCTAGATCCACAGCTAAAATTGGATCAACATCTTTCAGCTGTGGCTAGGGGGACCTTTGCACAAATCCGTCTTGTGCACCAATTGCGACCTTACTTGGAGAGGGAGGCCTTGCTCACAGTCACTCATGCCCTTGTCACCTCACGGCTTGACTACTGTAACGCGCTCTACATGGGGCTACCCTCGAAGAGCATTCGGAGACTCCAGCTGGTACAGAATGCAGCTGTGCGTGCAGTAGTGGGTGTACCGAGATACACCCACGTAACACCTATCCTTCGCCAGCTGCATTGGCTACCAGTTAGCCTCCGGGTGCAATTTAAGGTGTTGGTCGTTACCTTTAAAGCCCTACATGGCTCAGGGCCAGGTTACCTGCGGGACCGCATCCTACCACATACCTCCCTAAGACCGGTTAGGTCCCACAGAGAGGGCCTCCTCCGGGTCCCGTCGGCCAAACAATGTTGATTGGCGGGGCCGCGGGGGAGGGCCTTCTCTGTGGGAGCCCCGTCCCTCTGGAACCATCTTCCACCAGAGATCCGAACTATCCCCACCTTACTGGCCTTCCGTAAAGCCCTAAAAACATGGCTCTTCCGGCAGATGGGGTGAATAGGATAAGCAAATTCCCCCTGAATGTTGTGTTTTATAATGTCTTCTTTTTAATTATTTTTAATTTAAATTTATGATTACTGTTTTAAATTGTACGCTTCTTACTTATGCTGTACGCCGCCCTGAGTCCCATGGGATTGGGCGGCTTATAAGAGCGTTTAAATAAATAAATAAAATAATTAATTAATATAGATAGCAACAATATTCCAACTATATAAATATTATATATATATATATATATATATATATATATATATATATATATATATATATATATATATATATATATATATATATATATATATATATATATATATATATATATATATATATATATATATATATATATATATATATATATATATATATATATATATATATATTTGTTTTCTGAGGTTTTCGTGGGTGTTTGTATGTAGGTCTTTGGTTATTCGGGTTTTCTCCCGCGTAAAATTGGAAGAGTCTTTGCAACGTTTCGACGAAGTCTCATTCGACATCATCAGGCTGGTGTCTTCAGCTTGCCTACATATATATATATATATATATATATATATATATATATATATATATATATATATATATATATATATATATATATATATATATATATATATATATATATATATATATATATATATATATATATATATATATAATATATATATATATATTATATATACATATACATATATATATATATATATATATATATATATTTATATATATATATATATATATATATAGTATATATATATATATATATATATATAATATATATATATATATATATATATATATATATATATATATATATATATATTTCTTACAACCACCTATTTATCTTATTCTTCTATTGGTAATTGATAACTAATAATTATTTTATTAATACAATTAATAATATCCACTAAATTTAGTATATAGTTATTAAAAATATTGTGAATATAAATGTAGAATCATGTCAGTTAGTAAATGATCCAAATATTATATATCATAATACAACGTAACCAGTATAAATATGTAGATATTTTCAATAAAAATGTCAATCAAGATTACAGTGTAAGTATTACCACTATAAAACTATAAGCATTGCTGTACTTTTACCACATATTCCACCAATATTTTTTCATAGGGCAATACAAAGTCCGATCTCTGTTCTCAATTTCCCCTTTTCCCTTTCCCTTTTCTTTTCAGCAGAAGCAAGGGTTTCAAGGATTCCTTCCCAAATCTCTATAATAAGTCCTCAGCCTCCTTATTCTTCTTGTCTTCTTTCTCGTTCGTCTTCAGTCTGCTGTTTTTTTCTCCCTTCTCAAAGATGGCACCGCTCTTCCAAATATGCTCAGTCACTCAGTCACTACAAGTCCTCATCACAAACTTTTCCTCCCCAGTATCAGATTTCTTTTCTTTCCTCTCCTCTCCTCTTCTCTTCTCTTCTCCAAAGTAATCCAGTAAAAGGGCAGTCTCTTTTCCACTCACTATTCGCCATTTTAGTTTAACAAGTTCACCCCTTTCATGCTATCTTCATTTCCTGATCTTGACAGCTCGTATCTTCCACTCCCACGCCAGCTCGCTGCTTTCGCTTTCTCACAAGAGACTCGATTCAGCACTAAACAGTCTTGAAACAATCCACGCTCTCAGAGAGTTTTCCCTTTTTGTCTCTTGTTTTTCTTTTCTTTTTTTCGGATTACTCAAGCTGCTTACCGAACTGAACTTCAGCTGCTTACATTACTGAACATTCGGGACCTCATGCCTCCAGAGCAGCCATGTGGGCCGCATTTTCTTCATGCTGTTTGCAAGAGTCTCTATTCCAACGTGGAGCCGCACCTCTCCCCTCGAAACCACCGAGAGAACCCCTCTTTTTCTCGTTCCCTCCAGGATCCGATTTGCCTCTGTGGGCTTCCAAAACACGAAGAAATCGGCTGAAGTGAGTGGAGCTCCGCTCGTTCCAGCCACCACAGTGTGATGTCACCACCGGAAGTGAGATTGAAAAATCTTCTCTCCTAGAAAAATTAAATATCCTAGGAAATATTGAAAAGGAAGAATATGTTTCCCCTGGATGAGAAGAAACATGTTCTAAACACAAAGCAGCTTCCTGCAGCTCCCTGCCCCCCTTCAGTTCCAGGGTGATTGGATTAAGACCTTCACCCTTAGGACATGATAGGATTAGCCCTCTACCCATCTCACCACATGGCACCTGGGAAGATTGCATCAGCCAGCAAGGCTCAAGCAATCTTGGACTCAAGACAGCCTACAGAGTTGTCCCCTGCCCCCTGGAGTCTGGCAGCCAATGGTATACATTTCTTACACAGGAACAGGAAACTCTCAAGGTGGGGCCCAACAGAGGATATAAACTAGGGCACTCTCAGCATCTCAGCCATTTTCTCTTCTTCAACATCTTCAAGGCATGTGATCCCACTTTCCCCAGGACCTCAGACCATGTGGTCTGGCTGTCTTCCATTAAACCATCTTTTGAAGCAGTCCCATGCTTCCAGTGTCTTTTTCCCCACTTGGAACCGAACCCAGAAGGATATTCCTTACAACAATTTGGTACCCAAGAGATGGGACTCCAAGCTAACCTAACAAATAGACCTTGCCCAAGTAAGCTTCCCTTGCTAGCAGCAGACCCATTGAGTCTGTGGTAAGTTTTCCTGGACTTTGGCCATTTGGAACTAGCTGATTTGCCATGTGCTAAAATAAAACTGAAACTGAAACTGCAAAGAGGCAAATAGCTGGGAGAGACATGCAGATTTTTATTTTCTGCTGAACTGGATGCAAGGGGGTAAGTGAACAACTATAAATGTCTGTAGAATGTTCAAATTATTAGACTTATTTTTTGAAGACTGCTTTATTATTGTTCTAGCCAGGTGTCTCCAACCTTGGCAATTTTACGACTTGTGGACTTCAACTCCCAGAATTCCACTGCCAGCTTTGTTAGCTTTGCTGGCTGTGGAATTCTGGGAGTTGAAGTCCACAAGTCTTAAAGTTGCCAAGGTTGGAGACCCCTGTAAATCAAGACAACTTAACAAAATAAAGAAGCTTTTTAAAATAAATGCTTGCTCTGAAGAGGCCCAGTGCTATTCTATTTTCTTTTAAATAATAGAGAATAATGTATACTTCCAGAAATTTTAATTAATTTTAACAGCTCTGTACAAGTATAGTCTGAAATGTAACAGTGTCCTGTTTAGTATTAGAGTTAAATCCTGGCTTACCTTGGAGTAGATCTATTTAAATCAGGGGTGGCCAAATTATGGTTCTTTGAGGACCTGTGGACTTCAACTCCCAGAATGCATGGCTAGCTCAGGAATCCTGGGAGTTGAAGTCCACAGGTCCTCAAAGAACCATAGTTTGGCCACCCCTGATTTAAATAATTGGGAGGAGTTAGTGTGACTACATTTAAGAAAACTTTCTGGCATAATGTACATTTCTCCAATTCTTTGCCATTTCTATGGGTCAGGCACACATGCACAGAAATACACAGCAAACAGTGTATATCATCTGTGCTGTTTGCTGTTTGCTGTTTGGCAGATTGCTTGGAGGCAGAGGCCTTTTTTCCTTGTTTTCCTCCCCCAAAACTAAGGTGCGTCTTATATTCCGGTGCGTCTTATACGCCGAAAAATATGGTATGTATATTTTTGGTTTTTCTTACCTAAGTATAGGACTTTACTTTTCTCAGCATTGAATTTCATTTTGTTAGATAGGGTCCAGTGTTCAAGTCTGTCAAGATCCATCTGGATCTTGAGCCTGTCCTCTAGGGCAGTGGTGGCCAACCTTAAGCATACCACCCACCAAATTTTTTCGCAGACGAGTTCTGATCCGCCATTTATTATTTATTTATTTTTTTGGTCGTTTTTGTATGCCGCCCCACTCCCGTAGGACTCAGGGCGGCCATACAACTTTCTTTCTTTCTTTTCTTTCTTTCTTCCATCCTTCCTTTCTTCCTTCTTTCATCTTTCTTCTTTCCTAACATCTTTCTTCTTTCTTTCTTTCTTTCTTTCTTTCTTTCTTTCTTTCTTTCTTTCTTTCTTTCTTTCCTTCCTTCCTTCCTTCCTTCCTTCCAAACATCTTTCTTTCTTTCTTTCTTTCTTTCTTTCTTTCTTTCTTTCTTTCTTTCTTTCTTTCTTTCTTTCATCTTTCTTCTTTCCTTACATCTTTCTTTCTTTCTTTCTTTCTTTCTTTCTTTCTTTCTTTCTTTCTTTCTTTCTTTCTTTCTTTCTTTCTTTCTTTCTTTCTTTCTTTCTTGTCTTCCTTCCTTCCTAACTTTTCTTCCTTCCTTCCTTCCTTCCTTCCTTCCTTCCTTCCATCTTTCTTTCTTTCTTTTTCTTTCTTTCTTTCTTTCTTTCTTTCTTTCTTTCTTTCTTTTTTCTTTCTGTCTTTCTTCCTTCCTTCCTAATTTACCTTTCTTTCTTTCTTTCTTTCTTTCTTTTTCTTTCTTTCTTTCTTTCTTTCTTGTCTTTCTTCCTCTCTCCCTTCCTAACTTCTTTCTTTCTTTCTGTCTGTCTTCTTCCTTCCTTCCTTCCTTCCTTCCTTCCTTCCTTCCTTCCTTCCTTCCTTCCTTCCTTCCTTCCTTCCTTCCTTCCTTCCTTCTGTCTTTCTCCCTGAAAACCAATCCCCACCATGGCTCCTTTCTCCCTCGCCCAGCCCTCTTCCAAAACGCCAAGTCCTGATGCTGTCACTTCTGACATCCCCGCGCCTCTTTCAGAAGGAGGGAAAGAGGGCGCTTCCCCCCTCCCCTGGAAATAAGAACCCCCACAAGAGTAACAATCACAACAACCAGGGCTGACAAAGCACCTCACCAGCACCATCAGCCAACGGGAACAAAAGCAAGTGCGGGGTGATGAGAAGGCTCACCCCGGGCGGAGCTTCCACGCAACTTCTGCATTCCAAGAAGCAGCAGCAGCAGCGGAGGTGGCAACAGCGGCCCCCCTCCTCGGAGCCCTGCTGTTCTCCCTTTCCCCAATGGAGCTGTGGAGTCCCGCACCTCAGGGTGTGTGGGCAACGGGCAATTGCTTAGCTTTGGGGTGAAGCCTCGGATTGCCGCCGCCTCCGCCTCCGCTTCCTCCTTCTTCTCCTCTACCCTCCCCATGCTTCCTTTGCTCTGAAGTAACGGCACATGAGCGGCGGGGCCGGCACTTGTGACTGACTACTTCCTCCTCTGCCCTGCTAGCTCAGGAATTCTGGGAGTTGAAGTCCTCAAGTCATAGAAGAGCCAACTTTGCTCATTTAGTCACTGCCGGAGTTTGACTTCGAACTGCGCGCACTCTCCAGAATTATGCAGGAAGAAGGGGATCAGACAATAAGGTCGGAATCACTTTCGCTCGCTAAAACCTTCTTATTGTCCGATCCCCTTCTTCCTGTATAATTGTTATCCACTGACCAAATTTCTCTGTCCATTTTTCTTCATGGTTGTAAAACAGCATCACCTTTTCTGTCCGTTGGATGATTGCAATACGCCACTTGCAATCATCCAATGCACCACATTTGGCGCATGCGCCACAGTTTGGCCACCCCTGCTCTAGGGTGTTAGCTATTCCTGTCAGCTTAGTATCATCTGCAAATTTGGTTAGTTCCCCTTCTATTCCCTCATCTAGGTCATTTATCGTCAGATCTTATTTAGTGGTGATAGGGGCGGCAAAACGATCCTATTTTTTCGCTCTTATTGCGTCCGCAGATTCTCGCCCAGCCGCCTTGTTTAGAGTGACTCGCTCCCTCCTTGCTAAAGGGGGGAGCGAGGAACACTTGCAAGGCAGAGCTGAGGAATTCGCAGAGTTTCTGTCGGATAAAGTTGCTCAGATCCGGTCGAACCTGGACTCTGGCTAGGCAGAGTCCATGGAGTTGACAGGGGCAAGTCTTAGTCCACCATTGTGGGAAGAGTTTGGGCCTGTTTCTCTCGAGGATGTGGACAGAGCCATGGGGGCGATGGGTGACTCCACCTGTTTATTGGACCCGTGCCCCTCCTGGTTGGTTTCGGTCAGCAGGGAGGTGGCACATGGCTGGATCCGGGCAGTGGTCATCGCTTCTTTGAGGGAGGGATCCGTACTGCAGTCGTTAAAAGCTGCGGTGGTGAGACCCCTCCTGAAGAAGCCTTCCCTGGATCCAGCTGACTTGAAGAACTATCGTCCGGTCTCCAACTTACCTTTTTTAGGGAAAGTTGTGGAGAAGGTGGTGGCTACTCAGCTTCTGCGACTTCTGAATGAAACAGATCATCTAGATACCTATCAGTCGGGTTTCAGGCGCAGCTACAGTACAGAAACGGCCTTGGTCGCTCTGATGGATGATCTCTGGTGGGCCCGGGATGGGGGGAATTCCTCCATCCTGGTGCTACTTGACCTCTCAGCGGCTTTCGATACCATTGACCATGGTATCCTTCTGCATCGTCTCGGCGAGTTGGGAGTGGGAGGCACCATTTTGCGGTGGTTCTTCTCTTATCTCGCCGATAGGATGCAGTCGGTGTTAACAGGAGGGCAGAGATCATCCCCTAGGCCCCTGTTATGCGGGGTGCCTCAGGGGTCAGTTCTCTCGCCCATCCTGTTTAACATTTACATGAAACCGCTGGGGGAGATCATCCGCAGACATGGGGTGTGTTTTCACCAGTACGCTGATGACACCCAGCTGTACATCACCACCCCGTCTGAATTCAGTGTGGCAGTTGATGTGATGTGCCGGTGCCTGGACGACATTAGGATCTGGATGGGGAGGAACAGACTCAGACTCAACCCCGACAAGGCTGAGTGGCTTTGGATATTGCCTCCTAAGGACTATGACAACTGTCCCTCCTTAGTTCTCAAGGGAGCAAAACTGACTCTCTCGGATCAGGTCCGCAACTTGGGGGTCCTCCTAGATCCACAGCTAAAATTGGATCATCATCTTACTGCTGTGGCTAGGGGGGCCTTTGCACAGGTTCGCCTGGTGCACCAGTTGCGGCCATACTTGGAGAAGGAGGCTCTACTCACGGTCACTCATGCCCTTGTCACCTCCCGCTTGGACTACTGCAACGCGCTCTACATGGGGCTACCCTTGAAGAGTATCCGGAAACTTCAGTTGGTGCAAAATGCGGCTGCGCATGCTGTGGTGGGTGTGCCAAGGTACACCCACGTGACACCTATACTCCGCCAGCTGCATTGGTTGCCCATCGGTCTCCGGGTCCAATTCAAGGTGTTGATCATCATCTTTAAAGCTCTTCATGGCTTAGGACCAGGCTATCTCAAGGAATGCATTCTGCCTCATACTTCCCTTCGACCGGTTAGGGCCCACAGAGTCGGCCTCCTCCAGGTCCCGTCGGCCAAGCAATGCCGGCTGGCGGGCCCTAGGGGGAGGGCCTTCTCTGTGGCGGGCCCTGCGCTCTGGAACCAACTTCCCCCAGAGACCCGAACCATCCCCACCCTGCTGGCCTTCCGAAAAGCCATTAAGACATGGCTCTTCCTGCAGGCTGGGGGTAGAGCCTAATCCATCTGAGCTCACCCCCGGGTATGTATGGTTGCTGGATGGTTTTAATATTGAATTTTTAATTTTTATATTTGATTTTAAGCAATGTTTATTGTTGGTTATTCTTGTATTTTTTTCTGCTGTACGCCACCCTGAGTCCCTCGGGAGTTGGGCGGCATATAAGAAAACCAAAATAAATAAATAAATAAATAAATAAATGTATGAAGATATTAAAGAGTACTGGACCTAGGACGGAACCTTGTGGTACCCCACTGCTTACTTCTCTCCATGTAGACTTAGACCCATTGAGGACTACTCGTTGAGTACGGTTAGTCAGCCAGTTGTGAATGCATCTGGTGGTGAAGCTGTCTATTCCACTTTTGTTTTCTAGTTTACGAAGAAGTAGGATGTGGTCTACTTTGTCGAATGCTTTGCTGAAGTCTAAGTATATTATGTCCACAGTATTTCGCTGGTCTACTAATTTAGTCCCTGTGTTGAAGAATGAAATGAGATTGTTTGGCATGATTTGTTCTTAACAAACTGTCAGGTGTGCTTCTGTTCAAAGTCCAGGAAAGAAAGACCCCCAACTCCATGATGATAGAGAAAAGTAATTTTACTAGACAAGAACTGATAGCGACAAAATGAGAGCAAGATCTGAGGCAAAAGGTGCGTAAATGGCATATAGAAATAATCCCAAATCCCTACCCATATAACCCCCCAGGCAAATCATCCAATTCCGGCACCCAAAGATATCATGTGGGCACATGTCCAGGTGGAGCCTTCACATCTAGTCCATCAAAGCTGTTGACCATGAGCAGGCTGTCCATGCAACCTGGCCGTACGTGATGAGAACTTTCCTCCGTAAACTCCTAATCGGACACATGAAGAGACATCTCCAGCACAGCTTCCCCCCTCCCAAGTACCTAACCTACTCTCCTCCCCCCATTTCTATGGCAGCCAAAGCAAGCAAGCAGTGTGGAGGCTGACATAAACCTGTGTTGGCTGTTGGTTATTACTTTACTTGTTTCTAGGTGTTGGCAGATGTTTTTTAATTATCTTTTCCAGTATTTTCCTGGGTATTGATGTTAGGCTGATTGGTCTGTAGTTTCCTGGGTCTGTCCCCCCCCCCCTTTTTTTTGAAGATGGGAACCACATCAGCTCTTTTCCAGTCCTCAGGTAGTTCCCCTGTGTTCCAGGATTTTTGAAAGATGTGGTGCAGTGGTTCTGAGATGACATCTGCCAGCTCCTTTAGGACTCTGGGATGTAATCCGTCTGGTCCTGGTGTTTTGTATTCATCAAGTTCAGACAGGTGATCTCTTACTGTTTTTTTTTTTTTTTGCTTATGTCAACTGTTGTTTCCAGTCTGTTTTTTGCAGTTGTATTTCTGGTTAGTTGGGCTGCAGTTTCTTTTTGCGTGAAGACTGATGCAAAGAATGAGTTAAGCAGCTCTGCTTTCTCTGTGTTGCCTGTTACTTCTTTGCCGTCTTCTTTCTTTAGTGGGCCAACTGTTTCCTTGATTTTTTTTTCTTGTCATTTATGTGTTGGAAGAAACTTTTTAAATTATCTTTGACTTTTATTGCAAGTCTTTGTTCATTCTGGGTCTTTGCTTTCCTGACTTTTTCTTTACAGATTCTGGCTATCTGCTGATAGTCTGCCTTAGTTATGTGTCCCTCTTTCCATTTTTTGTATTTGTCCTTTTTTCATTCAATTTGTCAGTGAGGTCTTTGTGCAGTCATGCTGGTTTCTTCTTGGATTTCTTGTTTTTCTTTCTCATCGGTATTGTGCTGTTCTGGGCTTTTATAATCGTGTTTTTCAGAGTTTCCCAAGCTTCTTGAGTTGCTTTTCCCTTTAGGACTTTCATCCAAGGAATCTTTCCGAAGTTTTCTCTGAGTTTATCAAAGTCCGCTCTTTTAAAATCTAAGACTTTAGTTTCGTTGAATTCCTACAGGAGGTGTCTGTACTCTGATAGGGAACCAGAGTCCTCCTACTTTTTTGATCCAAAAACTGCTGGCGGTATGGTTGTCTCACTAGGAGACTCAGTTTGCCATGACCTGGCAGAGCAAAAGTGAACCCCACATTGGAAAGGGAACATGGGAAGCTCTAGCTCAAAGGTCAGGGTAGGCTCCTTGGGAGAGGACTTGCTTGACACCTGGCACTAAAAGAGGCAGTTGTCTGTCCAGGTGGGCATGAAAAAAAGGAAACAGAAAAAGGTTGTGTAAAGAAGTGGACTTTGCTCAGGGAAACCTTCCAGAAGCTGGAAAACCAATTTGGCTAAATAAAGGTACTTAATAGAAAAGGGAAAATGTTGGGTTTTTTGTTTGTTTGTCTCTCTCTCTTCTTCTTCTCTCTCTTCTATATAACCACATGGTTTGTTGTTAAGATTTGTGCCTTCCCTAATTTAACTGAGATTTATGTGGGGAATGACTTGTGTGTGTGGAAACCTCAGAGTCCTGTTATCCCCCCTTTGTCCCTGTTTTTGTGTATGTGCTCTGCTTCCATACGCTTCAGGGTCATCTGTGAGCTGAAAGACATGAGAACAGGGTCCCCTCCCCTTTTTGCTGGTAATTCTACCAGGAAAGGCATTGTAAAAGGATTAGAGATTTGGAGGGGTTGTAGATAGCTTGCAGGCAGGGTTTGAGGAAAACAAACAACACATCAGTATTACAGTTAAATCAATTATAACAAAATGGAGACATCAAATGAGGAAGAAAAACTGGATTCACCTGCTTCAGAAAAAAAGGACAGACATTTCCATCTCAGCAGAGAATTGGCATCCATTAAACATCACAAAAGAGCAATATTAAAAAAATTGTTTGCATTTACATACAATAAATGTAAGAATGAAATTTTCCAGTAAATTAACTTAAAACATTCCCTCTTAATCTTGGGCTTTTCTTAAAAACACAGAAAAGAATAAGAAAATTGAACTCTGTTTGTCACCCAAGTCTAGGTTGGCCGGACCTAGCTGGGCAAAGACATTTTCTTTTCTTTTCCGTGCTTTTAACTCTTTTCTAACAATTTAAAATTCATATCTCTAGGGAACAGAGACATTTTACAGTTGCAATTACCTCGAGTGCGCACAAGGACTTAAGACGTACACATACACAAAAACAGGGACACAAAAACAGGGACAAACACACAAGTCATTCCCACCATAAATCTCAGTTAAATTAGGGAAGGCACAAATCTTAACAAATAAACCATGTGGTTACATATAAGAGAGAGAGAGAGGAAAGGAGAGAGAGAGACAAACAAACAAAACCCCAACATTTTCCTTTTCGTTTAAGTACCTTTATTTAGCCAAATCGGTTTTCCTGTGTCATCCCTCAGCAAAGCCCATTTTCTACATATTCTTCTACATATTCTTTTCTCTCCTTCATACTGACCAGGAAGGCATTTGCCTCTCGTCCTGAGCCTCAAGCAAGGTTCCTAAAGGGGTTCCTACCTCCCTTGAGCTCCACTTCCCATGTTTTTTCCCTTCGATGTGGGGTTTTTTTTTTACACTTTGGTGAAGCCGGGATAGTACCACGTCAGTTTTCAGACAAAAAGGTCTGGAGAGGACTTCGGTTCCCTACACAAAGTATGCGTACCTCTCTATTAGGGAATTCTGCTTCCGGTTTTCGGATCCCTCTAAAAAACGGCAGTCCAGGAGAACTGCTGCCCCCAACACAGATCAGTATGAGCAACTCCTACAACTTCACTCCTTGCTTGTCTACTTACAAATCCTGGGGTTTGCTTTTGGGCTGTTCACAGGATTAAAAAACAACAACAAAATTTGCTTTCCCACCCTTCAATTACACATGCACACACATTCTTACTCCTTACCTAACAGAAGCTCTGAAAAAGCTAAACAGAACTTACACAAATCAAAAACAGAGAAAGAAAAGATATTGACACATAGGCTGGTAAATGAGAAAGAAAAACTCTATACTACCAAAATGAGGATAAACAAAAATAATTCAAGATTATGAAAAGCTGTATGAGCAAGAAGTTTCAGAAAATAAAATTAAAGAATATTTGGAAAAAGCGGAATTGCCTAAAGTACCAGAAAAGGTAAAAAACTAAACAAAATGAATATCAATGATGGAATTATCAAAAGCAATCAAGAGACAAAAGAACAACCAAACACCAGGACCAGGTAGGTCAGTGGCAGAATTTTACAAAGGTTTTACATAATGAAGTATTGATTGATGCAAAGGTGCCAAATTGGTGAATGGAAGCAAATATTACTTTGATTGCAAAGGAAGATTCAGATTTAATGCAGATAAAACTATAGGCCCATCTCCTTATTGAATGCTGACTATAGAATATATACTTCAATAATGGCAGAAAGACTAAAAGGTCCCTAAATGATTTTTTTCTTAAAAGACAGATCAAAAACAAAATGAGAATGATTTTAAATACATAAAAAGGCACAAGAAAAGGATGTCCACTATCTCCACTGCTATTCACATTGACACTGGAAGTGCTAAATATAAATGTTAGGGCAGACACAGAAATTAAAGGCATGGAAACTGGAAAACTATTTTTTTTCCCAAAAGGTAGAGGAGAGAACTAGAGGGACATTATGGCAAACCCTTTTTTTCCCCATGGCTGTTAAGCAAATCACTGCAGATGTTAAATGAATCACACGGTCATTAAGCGAATCCAACTTTGCTTATTGACTTTACTTCTTGGAAACTGGATCACATGATCCTGCATTGGCACAACCATCCTAAATACATGCGAGTTGCCAAGCACCCGAATTTCATTCACATGACCATAAGGTCGTAAGGGTGAGGACATCCCTAACTCATTTTTTTTTCCAATGCCATTGTAACTTGGAATGGTAGTTAAATGAGGACTACCTGCCCTGAATGGATCATCAACTCAGCTGTTAGCAGGCTGAGAAAAAAAATGTAGGGTCTCCTGCTTGGGCGGTGGGTTGGACCAGATGACCTGTAAGGTCCCTTCCAACTCTATTAATCTGTATCTGTATCCAATCTGTATCCAAATCAGCTCTAGTTAATACTTACAAACAAAGAAGAAGTTGTAGAAGGATTTGAAACTGCAGGAACGTTGGGTGAGAGTGACCACAGTCATACTAGAATTCAACATAATGCAAACAGAAACAATTGAACACAAGGACACCAAAGTCTTAGATTTTTTTAAAAGAGCTGATTTTAATAAACTCAGAGAAAACTTGAGAAAGATTCCTTGGATGAAAGTCCTAAAGGGAAAAGCAACTCAAGAAGCTTGGTAAACTCTGAAAAAAACATGATTATAAAAGCCAAGAACAGCACAATATCAATGAGAAAGAAAAACCAGAAATCCAAGAAACCAGCATGGCTGCACAAAGACCTCACTGACAAATTGAATGAATTAAGGACAAATAAAAAAAATGGAAAGAGGTTGGACACATAACTAAGGCAGAATATCAGCAGATAGCAAGAATCTGTAAAGAAAAATCAGGAAAGGAAAGGCCCAGAATGAACAAAGACTTGCAACAAAAGTCAAGATAATACAAAAGATTTATTCCAACACATAAATAACAAGAAAAAATTCAAGGAAACAGTTGGCCCACTAAAGAGTGAAGGCAACACAAGAGAAAGCCATGAGTTGCTTAACTCATTCCTTGCATCGGTCTTCATGCAAAAAGAAATGCAGCCCAACTAACCAGAAATATAACTGGGAAAAAAAACAGACTGGAAACTAAAGTTAAAATAAGCAAAAAAAACCAGTAAGAGAACAACACCTGTTTGAACTTGATGAATACAAATCACCAGGACCAGATGGATTACATCCCAGAGTCCTAAAGGAGCTGGTAGATGAAATCAGAACCAGTGGTGGGTTCCTACCAGTGCGGTCCACTCTATAGCACCGGTAGCGGCCCGCTGGTGACGTCACAGTACCGGTACGGTCGGTTGCCGGTGCCTGGGTGCTGCCATTTTAAAAAAAAAAAAAATTTTTTTTTTACATTTTCTTCTGCGCATGCCCAGAAGCCGAGTTTCCAGCACTGCTCATGCATTGCCTTCCTACCCCACAGTGAGTCCAAGCAGGGGAGGATGGCTGAGGGAGCGCATCAGATGTTGAAAGAACAGGCGGCAGGAGCTATCTCCATTCCCCTCCCTTCAGCAGTCTGAGAAGCCACAAACATGCGGTGATGATCCTAGGCATTTTCACACGTTTGAGGCTTCTCGAGCTACTGAGGGGAGGGGGAATGGGCGGCAGGACCTATCTCAGTTCCTCTTCCTTCAGCTGTCCGAGAAGCCACGCCCACCCAGTCACATGGCTGGCAAGCCACACCCACAAAATAAGCCACGCCCACAGAGTGGTAGTAAAAAAATTAGGAACCTGCCCCTGATCAGAACCACTACACCACATCTTTCTAAAAAACAAAGAAAAATCTTGGGACACAGGGGAACTACCTGAGGAATGGAAAAGAGCTGATGTGGTTCACATCTCAAAAAAAAAAAAAAAGAAAAAAAAACCCAGACAATGGGAAACTACAGACCAAGCAGCCTAACATCAACCAAAAAAAAAAACAAAAACCCAGATCTGCCAACACCTAGAAACAAGTAAAGTAATAACCAACAGCCAACACAGGTTTGTTAAGAACAAATCATGCCAAACCAATCTCATTTCATTCTTTAACACAGTGGCTAAATTAGTTAAGACTTCAGCAAAGCATTCAACAAGGTAGACTACAATCTATTCATAAGCTAGGAGAGGAAGAAGAGAAGAAAAAAAATGAGATAGACAATCACCAGATGTATTCACAACTGGCTCTAAACTGGCAGGAATAGCTAACATCCTAGAGGACAGGCTCAAGATCCAGATGAATTTTGAACACTTGAATCCTGGGCCCTATCTAACAAAAGGAAATTAAATGCAGAGAAAAGTAAAATCCTACACTTAGATAAGAAAAGCCAAAAATATACATAATTATTATAAATCGGTGGAACAAATTAAAACAGATTTGGAGAAGTGGAAAAGTGGGGGGAAATTGATGGGAAGAGTATCCACCATCCTGCCAAGATTCAATTCAATGGCTAGCAGACAAAACAGGGCTAGGAAAAAAAGGGGGGGGGGAGAAGAAGAAGGAAATATCTCAAAAGATTAGTGATAAGGAAGATGCATTAACTTGGTTAAACAATAGCACAATTATTATTTCCTAAAATGATTTGTACCCAGATAACACACTATTCAATTGAAATTGGAAATTTCATATGCCATAAAGTAAAATAAAAACTTATTACCTACACATAAAAAAGAAGGTCCTCTGCTCTTTCCAGGCTTTCTTTGTAGAACACACACACTAGCAAAAACCAGCTATGATTGGGAGAAAGATCCCTTTACACAAACAGACACACACACACACACACACACACACACACACACACACATTTCCCATAGATTTCTATGCTTTAAATTAAATTTAGAGGTACTGTACTCACCTTTCTTTCCAAGCAGCCTTTGAGTTGAAACTCAAACCCCCTTTAAAACCTAGTTCCAAAATGGCCAAGGTCTAACAAAACTTACCCACAGACTTCAATGGGTCTGTTGCTAGCAAGGAAGCTTACTTAGTTAGGCCAGGTCCATTTGGAGAGGTTAGCTTGGAGTCCCATCTGGGGTGCCAATTGTTGGAAGTAATATTCTTCTGGGTTCAGTTCCAAGTGGGGAAAAAGACACTGGATTCATGGAAGCTGCTTGGAAAGAAGGTTTAATGGAGAACAAAGGAACAGGAGCACATTGCAGGAGCTCCTGAACAGAAAAGGTGGATCACATGTTTCCAGGTGTTGGGTCCAGAAAAGGAAGGGGCAAGATGCTTGGAGTTCCTTGCTTTAGACTCTCTCTTGGGATCCCTCCCTAACTGTTTCCTCTTCCTATACAGAAATCTATCCTATTGGCTGTCAGACTTCCAGGGGCATGCTGGGGCAATTCTTGTGGGCTGTCCCAAGTTCCAGGCTTGGAATTCTCCAGGTCCCATGTGGTATAATGAAAAGGCTTTGTGATTCCTTTCCTGTTTGTTATGTAGAACAGTGCTCCCCAACCGGTGCGCTGCGGCACACTGGTGTGCCGTGAGGCCATGCCAAGTGTGCCGCGGCAAAAGCTCGCATCATATCCAGAATGGCCTGCTGCCCACCGAATGCTAGATTTTGCCCAGCAACGTTTTGTTGCATTTGATATGTGGCCGCGGCCCTACAGCTCTGAGTCTGAGAAGTTCTATCCTAAGGTGACCAGATTTTCACTTTGGTAAAGTGAGACACCATTGAGGGGTGAGGGGGGGGAGATGATCCACGCCTCCCCTTTCCGCGCCAGGACAAAAGACTTCGGGAAGGACTTTCATTACTTCCCGGATTTTGCTCCAAAACCTCAAGCTCTTCTCCCTTCCTTCACTTAGCAGCCCCACCGCCCCGCTCCACACTTAAAGACCCTTACCGCTGCCATGGCCTCGCACGCTCAGCCCCGCTTGATGGCAACAGCCAGAAATGGGCTTCCGGAGGCATAGAGGAAGCAGCGGCTTTGGCAGGTCTGGCCGTGTCCTTTCCCGGGTCTGCCACACGGGGGGAAGGAGCAGAGGCGTGGGGCACCCGCCAGAAGCCGCCCCGGACAGAAGACCAGGCCCGGCTGGCAAGGGCCAGGAAGGATTTTTCCCGCGCCGCCAGCCAACTTGTCCTCCGGGTCAGACGCAGCAGAGGCGAGCCCCAGCCATGGCATTGGTAAGGGCTGCGATGAAGGGGTGGTGGTGCACAAAGCTGCAGCCTCTGCTGCGTCTGGCCGGGAGGACAAGCTGGCTGGCGGCGTGGGAAAAATCCTTCCTGGCCCTTGCCAGCCGGGCCTGGTCTTCTCTCCGGGGTGGCGTCCGGCGGGTGCCCCACGCCTCTGCTCCTTTCCCCCGTGTGGCAGACCCGGGAAAGGACACAGCCAGACCCGCCAAAGCCGCTGCTCCCTCTACGCCTCCGGAAGCCCATTTCTGGCTGTTGCCGTCAAGCGGGGCTGAGCGTGCGAGGCGCTGAAGTGGGCCCTCGGGCACGTCGGAGCGCGGTGGGGGGTTTTCCCTGCCCGGCCCGGAGCTGTTTCCCTCAAGATCCGCTTTGGCGAGTGCAAGGCAGAGAGTATATGGGCCTGCCGGGGGGGGGGAGATGCAAAGAGTGAATGACACGCAGGAGGCGGGGAGGAAGCTGGGCGGGGCCTGGCTCGGCTGCTGAAAGAGTCCCTGGACGTCGCCGGGAATCACCCTGGGGAGAGGAAGAGAGAGAAAAAAAGATGCGGGTGGGAATGTGGATGAGGCGCTTCCTTTCCTTTCGCTCGGAAGCGGCGTTGATGTGAAGATGTGAAGAAACATCCTGGCTGTGATTTTTTTTTTACACCGGCCTGTGCACGTTCCGCAGATTTCTGTGTGGGAGACATCCGGGCAGAAGGGCCCAGGCTCTTTCGTGCAGAAGAGCCTGTTGCGCAAATTCAAAAAGCGGGACTTTTTTGAAACGCCGCAGGATGCGGGACAATTTGTTTAAAATTGGGTCTGTCCCGCCAAAAGTGGGACATCTGGTCACCTTACATTAGTTATAAGTTGTTAGAGAACAGTTAGAATATAGAGTTATGAATTGATGGATGTGTTACAAGTACCTACCTAATTATCAAATAAAATAATAGATCAAGTAATTCTGTTATGCCCAGTTTGACATTCCTATACTATTATACTCTTCAAAACGATATTTTGAAGATTATATTTGTTTTTTATCCAATTTTTGTGTGTGGTGTGCCGTGGAATTTTGGGAGAGGCTATGGTGTGCCGAGGGTGACAAAAGGTTGGGGAGCACTGATGTAGAAGACTAGATGGGCCCAGGGAGTGAGCTGGCAGTCCTTAATGGCCCATCGTCAAGGGTGGGGGCTACTAAGTGTGAGTCTTTTGTCTGCCTAAAAGCATGCTTCCAGGGATATTCCATAGAATAATTTTCTGGCTTTTAATATTTCCTAGGATATTTCATTTTCCTAGGAGAGGGGTGGGTGCTAACTTCCTACATTGGCTTTACGGTTCTGGAGATTTTGTGATTAATGCATGAGTGGTTTTCGCTTTTATATATATAGATTACTTCATTAATGGAAACAAATGGGGAAAAATCAAAATAATTCCAAAGCTGTGGTCTGTAATAAATAGACCTGGGAAAAACCTGTTGGATTAAACATGGAGTAGTGAAAAAAACAAAAAGGAACAGAAAAAGGAACCTTCCATGGGAGCAGGAACAAGGGAGGGAACTGGCATCTGGATGAGAAATCCAACATCCTTGCAAGCCCTGCTCCTACAAAGTAAGAATGGTCTAAAAGCAGCCATTCCACCAGGAAACAAAACAGCCTCTAGATGGTGCATTGGGTAATGCAAACAAAGTGGATCATTATGGGGGGAAAAGAGGAGAGATGCAACAGGTTCATAGCAAACAAGTTTGAGCTGTGGAAATATATAACTGGTTTTTCTTCTGTTTGGTTTGTATGTTTACTAAATCGGTGGAAATCTTCACATAAGCGAAGGGCAATCTACAACATTTCAGAGAAATTGTCTCTTCCTCCTCCCCTACCCCCTGCTCATTTGGAAAACAATCCAAAAGCCTATTAACAGGTAAGCCCTACCCTCTTCTGCCCTGTCTGAACTAGCTCTACGGAGAGCCCACATGACCTGCCTCTCTGACGTGGCAGAACTGTAGGTACACAACAGACTTGAATCTAACAAGCTGAGCGCCTGGCACTGAAAACAGGCTGAATGTCATCGTGCTCTGCCTTTGGCAAAGAAATAGAATCCATTTAACTTCTTAAAGGTATAGAAGAATCAATTATCCGTTGTCAAAATGAACGTGGGTAGTAGCGCTTTCTAGTATGTATGTTTAATTAAGCAGGAACCGGGTCCCCATGATAATACTCCCCCACTATGAGATATGGTTAAGATACGAAATTTGACTTATTATAGTTACTGCTTCCTCGTTTAATGGCGCCTGGCGTCCCACACGTTCACCTAGTCTTGGCACATGTCACAAAAACCTGTTAGTTTTATGTTTTTGCGGGGTAAACGAGCTCCTTTCCTTTTACTATAAAATCCTGAAGCTGGTGCTACAAGGAAGCAGACGTCATTTTAGGTGCGTAGCCACAACTCCTTCCCCAGCAGGTGCAGTAATAGACGGCGTTTGTTTCACCGGAACGAGTTGAGATGGGAGGCATCGAAATTACAGTGATCTGACTTGAGCACAAAGGCTGGTAAAATCAGATCCAGCCACATGGCAAAAGGACCACTTGTTTATTGGATTGTTGGCGTCGGTCATTTGGGTACAGGAATTTCTCGGTGGAAGGAAACACAGGCCTCGCGCACTCATCCCACCCCACCCCCTGAGGCGCACGAGCAATTTGGGAAGGAGACCTAGGATGCCCCTAGTGGGAGTGTTGAGCATTGGTCGCGATAACGTGCGGAGAGCGGAGCGGAACTGGTTTCTTGATCCTGTCACCGAGTTCCATGTTTGTGGATATAAGCGCACAACCCCAAGGTTTAGATAGCGGTAGGAGCACCTGGCAACAAATCAACTTTCCTGATGCCAAAAGGTGGGCACGCGGTGGGCACTACAGATTTCTGGGCGCGGTTGCTATTTGATGAACGTGAAGGAAGCCAGCAAAAACGGAGCTGCTAATTTTTCAGGCAAGTAAATGGCCGCGAATTCAGGGAGGGGCAGAGCGATTGAGGCGAAGAATGGCGCCCAGGAACTGGGGCTATTTCTAAGATAAACTGTTGAGAGTCATCTGATTTGCCTTGTATGCAGATAAACGTTGTGAGACTACATTTCCCCCCGTTTATGAATTTATCGGGAAAATTGTTATGTTCCTTCTGGTCCAACACCAGCTAGCATCAGGCTTAAGGAGATTGAAGGGGACTTGGCCGTGGATGCCAGTTTTCTTGCAAATAGAAACGATTACAGAGAGGGTGAATGAAGAAGTCCTCCGATCTCCCGGTATATTTGGCATAAAATATTGGCAGCCGCTTGGCCAATACAGGCGGTGGTGGCTGCACAGGTCACTTTGCTTCTGGTCACTCCTGGAGTTTCCACAAATAGTTTCGACTGGGTGCAGGATTTAATAAGCTGGGTTGCCACCTTTCCTCGGTAGCTAGAGGAGGTGGTTAGCCGGGAGGAAGGAGAAAGGAGGGTGAGGCGGGGACTGCCTGCAAACCCAGAGTCGCGCTTCTCCATATTTCGCTTCTCTTGCACACACGCGCACACATTCATACACGAACATCCATCCAAAAACAAGCACCGGTTTGATACAGCGAATAATTTACCCAGAAGAACTGACGCCCGCCACTCTTTTCAACGCGTACCCTCAGCGGGAGAGCTGCATAGCTGTATAGTGGTAGCGGGTGAGTGGGGTAGGTTTCAAAAATTGTTTTGGTGATCCATAACAAAATAAAGCCGCCACAGCCCTGGTAGCTGAGGAAGAAAAATCCAAGCAAAACTGATCTCGATTTCCTGGGGAAAACACATTCCCGATGTCTGTAGAGGAAAGGCGAACTGGGAGAATGCGGCGAGTTGTTCTCTGCTGGCCACCATTAAGTAAGGAGGAGCTGTAGTTTGTGTGCAAGCTGGACCCGGTCGAATGCATGGGAGGCTGGGAGGATTTCGACGAGAACTAAGAACGCATCTTTACCGCCGTTGTGTGTTGGAATGCAGGAGGTGTCGTTTATTGGGTGTCTGGTTGATGCTGGGGATGCAGGAGTGAGATAATCTAGCAAATTTTGAGGATGTTCGCAGAAAAGAGTCTGGTTTGCGATACCACCTGCAGCAGTTATCGAGGATGGATGGAGGGAGAGGGAGGGAGGGAGAGAGAGAGAACGAGAGAAAGAAAAAGAAAGAGAGAAAGATGGATAGATATATCGCGTTTCTGGTTCTGGCTGGAATTCTAATCCTAACCTCCCTCCCGCTTCTGCCACTCATCAGGTCTTGCCGTTTCAAGAGCAAATCTGGACCGTTCTCCCTCCCCTCTTCCATCCTTTTTGCCAACACCATAATTTCGTGTTAAAAAAAATCGGCGGCTTTATAAATCTGCACTGTGCGGATTAATGGATTTAATGGCTGAGAATGGCTAATACAGTGGTCCTCGGTAGACAACACCCCCCCTTAGCATAAAAGAAAACCCGAGAGGAGTTAGGGAGGAGGCAATGGTCAACACTTATTTTTCACACATACTAGTTGGATCGTTACAAATATGTAGCGTGTATATACATTTCCTTTCTGGGAATGGCACTCGGTATAATTCAGTGAATATTCGTTGAATGTTATTGATTGATATTACCTCTTACTGTTGGCTTATTCGATGCTGGGGCGGGAAATGCTCAGTTTTATCTATTGAAACATGCAGAATGAGCTGGCAGCAAACCACCTCCCCGCAGGACTTGCGCGATACTTCCACCCCTCCCCCAATCTGGCTAGGCGTTGGCTTGGGGACATCACGTAACTGCTGCAAATCCTTTTATTTTTCTCCAAATGCGTTTGTTTTCAGTGTGCTGGTAGGAGCGTTCTGGGGAGGGGGGGGGATAAGGAACACAAACGAAATTTGGCCAGGTACTGTGGCTACTTTTAGTGCTTACTGCTGTGTTTTTCTATGAACAGCATGATCACCATCTCATTCTAAGGTGGCCAGGTCATGTATCTAAGATAGAAGGTGTGTTGTGTTATGGCTGATGCTTAGAGCAGCCTTAAAATATTGGTCTGAAATTGGGCATGCTGAGAAATGTTCCTGAAATGTTCCTCTGGAGATAGAGAAAATGGAAGTAAGCCAAAAGAGAAGGTGAAAAAGATATTGTTTCCCTTTGAAAAATCATTAATGAAATGAAATAGGTCTGGGTAAGTGAGGATGGAAAGAAACTGGTTTTTAGAAATATGGATCATGTAGAAGCAATAAAAGCTGAATAAAAACCTGAATAGTTTTTAGGTTAATTGTATATGATCAGCATGTAAATGAAATGTGTATACATTCTTAACTATTTGTAGACTTATCGTATGTGTGACGAAATTGTAAAGAGACTGGGTGAATAATGAACATAGGGTGGAGGGAGATGGCTTCCAAGATGCAAAAATACACTTGAAAGAATTGCATGTGTAGCGTATACATTTGTCTGACAGAAAAACACATTACTACACATATCAGAATAAATATAACAGTGGAAGATGCTTAAGATGGGCACTGTAATAAAGAGGCATATTGCTTTGATCATAAGATAGTATTTATGCTACTTTTTGCAGCTTGGATTTCTTTTAACCTGACCTATGTTATAAGATGAATTATGTTGAGACATATTAGAATGAATGGGTTTGAGAAAGGTAAGCATTAATTACATTTGAAATCTGTGTTAATACTAATTACATTAGAATGTCATCCAGTTTCATAACCAGGGATACTCCATTTTTCCAAGGTTAGTGTTGTTGCATTTCTTATACATTGTCAACTAGTGAATTACTATTTTAAGAAATAGAATTTGGTCCAAAATTATGTTTTGTTTTCTACTATAAGGATTTGGATTGTGCACAGTCTTTTTCCAATTTCCATTTGTGTTTTAGGATTTTTCCAAATTCTTGAAAATCAGTTACAAATACATGTGTTTATATCTGTTCATTTATGTTATAAAAATATACATTACCTTTTTCTCCCTTTCAAAGACCTAGGGAACTGCTAATATATGATTGGAGAACTGGTTGGGAACTGAAACACTAAAATGGCTTATTTAGAAAAATGACAAGATGGAGTATGGCCATTGTGTTGTTCAACTTTCAAATTAACAAATGCAATAGATTTAGGAATTTTAAATGGAAGGCTGCCATTCTAATCAGAAATGTTCTTGAAGATGAGGTTAATCCCTGTTCTGGACTAAATTATGGAGAAAAACATGAATGTGCATATAAAATACAATCCTGTATGCCAGTTTGAAAAAATATTCACTTGTTTTAATGTATAGACCCAAAAGTGCTCTCTAAATGGAAATGTGATATCTAAATTCACTTGATGGTTTTATATTGTGTAATTAGTGGAAGTAGCACTATTTAAGGCCTATTTAAACCATTTACAAAAGATTTTGTAGTTTGAATCAAGAAAATTATAGTTGCGTGAGACATTTTGAATGTTTTATTGGGAGGCATACTGTGGCATATGTCATATATTTCTCTTAAAAATAGTAAAGTCACATATTGAAATCCTATAAATACTTCCTAGGCAATAAATCCAAATTAACATAATAGGAATTATTTCTGAGCTGACATTTGTAGGATTAATAAAATAAGTAGATATACATATAAAACTATTAGATTATTTAGTAAAATAAATTGCTAAGGATGCTGTGTTCCGAGAATCCTGGTATAGTAGAATCTCTGGTCATGAACACTTCTTACCAGGACCAAACTGAGTTCTAACCAAAAAATTCACAATCCCCCCCCCCCCCAAGCCAATTTCCCCTTCCATGCCATTTTTTTTTGTAAGGTCCAAATTTCCAAAATTAGGTTCAGGTCATGACCAAATCAGTTTGCGACCAAAGTTATGGAATGAATTATGGTCGTGACCAGAGGTTCTACTGCAGGGGTTCCTCAAACCTTTTGAACAGGGGGCCACTTCACGATCCCTCAGACTGTTGGGGGGCCGGACTGGCTAGGTGGGCATGGCTTGGTGGCCATGTGACTGGGTGGGTGTGGCTTGGTGGCCATGTAACTGGGTAGGTGTGGCCAATTTAGCAGTCCATTTTGCCAATTTAGCAGTCCATTAAATAATGCAAATTAAATTTTAATTTGTTTTCTTCCTGGGGGTGTTTTGTTTGCTTTTGTTTGACTTTTTTTTTACTAAATCATTTTTTAAGTTGTTTACGAGTCTAGTGGTCCACTTCAGAAAACTCAGTTTGCAGCAATTCTTCTCAGCCCCAAGGAGGTTACAATCAACATCTCTCATATCTCCCTCTCTCCCTCCCCCTCTCTTCTAGAATAGCAAATGGGGGTGGGGAAGAGAAACCTTGCTGAACTCCATTCCATCCTATTCCCATTCCCATCCCATCCCATCCCATCTTTTACCTGTTATATATCAAACAAAAGAAAAGTGTGCTAGCAAATTGGGGTGGGGAAGAGAAACCAGGACAGGGAATACTTGATGGATACAGAGATGAGACTGGCTCCTGGAGCATCTTCTGCAGGATCCCCTTCAATCCTGGCAGTGCCTGGGATACCTCGCTGAATTCCATTCCATTCTCATTCTGATTTCCACTCCCATTCCATCCCGTTGCTATTCCATCCCATCCCATCCCTTCCTATTCCCATTATATTCTCTCCCATTTCTATTCCATTCCATTCCATATTCAAAAACTTTTACCTGGATGATCCCCTTCAATCCTGGCAGTGCCCTGGGATACCTCAATTCCATTCCATGCCATGCCATTGCATTCCATCCTAGTCCCATTCCCATTCCCACCTATTGCTATTGCTATTCCATCCCATCCCATGCTATTCCTATTCCCATTCCCATTCCATTCTCTCCTATTTCCACTCTATTCCATTCTATTCTCATCGCGGTAGTATCAATTTGCTTTTGGAATCTCGGGCAAGAGCTCCGCGCATCTGGCAGGCAGTTCAGACTGGGCAGGCATCGGAGAGAATCTGGTGAGGAAGCACCAAGGTGGGGGCTCAGCAACGCTGATCCGCCAGCTAGCCAGCCCTTCCTGGCTCCCTCTCCAGGGGTGGATGCGTCCGTCCTCTTTTTGGGGCAGGCAGCTCGCTGGCCACTGCCCCGGAACAGCCGAGCGCCAAGTGGGAGAAGGACAGGCAGCCAAGATGGAGGGGGGGAGAAGGCGGCTGGGGCAGCTGTTGCGGCGCCCAGTCCCTAGCTCACTTGCATCTTGCCAGCCCCGCTTCACTAACAGGAGCCCACCGGATTGCAGGAGCCTCTTTTGGCCAGGGCTGGGAGCTCCAGGGCCGCTGAGGCTGCTTGCCCGCTTGGAGTGCTTGTTGATACCTGCCCCGAGTCCGGGGATGGATGAAGCCTGAGCTAAGAAGCGAAGGCGGGGGGTGCCATTTTCCCCTCCTGGACCCCCACGCATCCCATTTTTGCCTCCCCGGCCCCAAGAAGAACTATCCTGGGCACAAACGGGAGGCGCGGAGGCCCATGCGCACCACATTTTTGCCTCCCCAGCCCTCAGAATCACTTTGCTGAGCCCAAAGGGGAGGCGCGGAGGCCACCACGCATCGCATTTTTGCCTCCCCGGCCCCAGAAGTACTTTGCCGGGCAAAAAAGGAGGCCCCCACGCATCACATGTTTCACTCCCCGGCCCCCAGAAGCACTTTCTCAGGCAAAAAGGTGAGGTGTGGAGGCCCCCGCACATCACATTTTTCCCTCCCCAGCCCCAGAAGCACTTTCCCAGGCAAAAGCAACCTAACCTTCCAGTTCCAGCCCGTGGGGCTTGCTAATGTAAGGCCTGTACTCAGCCAAAGGGTGGGGGCCGATGGGTGGGTGTGGCAATGTGGGTGTGGCAGCCTCGTGATGCCACGCGGACCGGATTAATGGCTTTGGCGGGCCGTACCTGGACGACCCCTGTTCTGTATATTGCTTTGAAATTTCATCCCTGATGATATAATTTGGCAGAGTATTTCCCTCCCCTCCCAATTGACAGTGGAGAATGGAAATGAGAGGCAAACATTGTGATTTAGAGCCGTTTTGTATTGGACAATGGAAACTGCCTTCCAAAAGTTTCCCATTCTCATCCTTAAAATTTCTGCAAAGCATGTTGCCTTTTCTTATGATGATGTTACCACCTTGCTAAATATTTTCCTGAGCCCTTCAGAAGATTGGAAAGCTAATTTGTGGCCTCTGAACCCTTATCTTTCCCATTCTATACTAGTGATTACAAACTCTAATGGTTATGCTATGTGATGGCATGCATGATTAACTTTTGAAATGATATTTGATATGTTAGCAATGAATTACATAAAGAAACCTGAGCTTGTTTTCTATTTGAAAAATGAAAATGTTAGCAAAATCATTTTCTCCTGAATGGTTATTCATGTGATTGGAGGCTGAGAAAGCAGTGAACTGGAGCAAGGAAGCAAGAGAAACCAACATGTTTTGGCTATCATATCTGGGCTGAAAAAAAAATCCAAATAACCATTAGATGGTGCCAGAAATTAGAGTTAATGAATTTATTTGTTGCCATCTAACAATTGTCTAGGTTTTTGTAGCCCTTGCAATGTCATTTTTTTCATCTACTCTCCATTACTGTGCTGAACATTTTTGCTATTCTACCAATGGAAAAGGGGAAAGTACCAATTCTGAATAAAAGATCCGTTGTGTTGATGTTTGCTTATTCAAAATCAAGAGAAAAGCAAGACAGGACTCAAAGCAGTTTTATTACAGAAAATCTTTGTTTACATGTACGTGTACATCCATGTATCTAACTGATCCTAGAAATACAAGATCTTACATAAAATGTAGAGCTCTTTATCCGTGAGCTTACTCTGCAGTAGTTAGCTTACAGGTGAATCAGGAAGAGGAAGCAATGACAGATCAACCCATTTGCTGAAGTCTCATAAGATTTGTGGACTTATTGTGTCTTAACATTTTATTCTTTTTTTTATAATGGAAAAGGGGAACTTGACTTTTTGAGGATCTGATGAGTACTTTGTGGTAAGATTATAAATGTAATATTTCCTCAAACTAAGGTCAACTTCTGAGAACTACATGGGCATGTCCATGTAATTTATTGGAAAAATATGCAAGTGATGTGCCATTTTCTTCTATTTTTTGGGGTGGTGGTGGTTTCTTTCTTAGCCCTCACCTTGAGATTTCTTGTTGTGTTGGGGTTAATTACAATAGTAATTAATTGTAAGTGTAAGCCAGTAAATATTTTTCAAGGGTAGGAATGCATGTCATCCTCCCAGCCCACTAGGAAGGCAACCTCTGCTAGGTTTTCCCCTCTATACATTAAAAGTAGTGTTTTATGGCTTGTTCTTGCTGGAGCTATCCACTTTGCTTGCTATTCTTCATTCTATTGTAGCAACTGTTTTCACTCTAATTGCCTACTGTGCATTATACCAGGAATACCTCTCCATGGACATTTTTAATGAGTTCACTGATGAAGCAGTGTAATGATAGATCCCTCTTTTGTTTAAAGAAACCAGGTTAAGTTAATAAGAATTCTGCCACTTTTCTTCTGCTAGATCAAATGACAGGATAAATTGCATCACTTTTTTTCTTTTCATTTTTTTCAATCCATGAGGGATTGAAAACAGGGAATTAATCAGGGACTGTAGTAAATGCAGTCCAAACAGAGTATCAGGCCATCTCCATAGCCAAAGCAAGGAAAGAGATTAAAATCTGGAAGGGATTTCTTAGGCCACTTTCATTTCCACCTCATTTATGCATGGGAATAAGCAATAAAGGAAAGCCCCTAATCCTGAAAATATGGGTGTAAAGGAAAGGTTCCCCTCGAACATATGTGCTAATTGTTCCTGACTCTAGGGGGCGGTGCTCATCTCCGTTTCAAAGCTGAAGAGCCAGCGTTGTCTGAAGACGTCTCCATGGTCATGTGGCTGGCATGACTAAACGCCGAAGGCACACGGAACGCTGTTACCTTCCAAACCAAAGGTGGTCCCTATTTTTCTACTTACATTTTTACATGCTTTCGAACTGCTAGGTTGGCAGAAGCTGGGACAAGTAACGGGAACTCACTCCGTTATGCAGCACTAGGGATTTGAACCGCCGAACTGCCGACCTTTCTGATTGACAAGCTCAGCATCTTAGCCACTGAGCCACCGCGTGCCTGAAAATATGGGTAGGAAGTAGGAATTTGGCAGGTTCATGACAAAGGACTAAGAACCAAATCAAATGTTGGGGTTATATTCATATTAACCACCACCACAATCAATATGTGCACAGGGAACTTGGTTAATATAGATCTCAGACAGCACAAAAGCAGGTTCAAGGTAGAATTAAAAGAGAGAAATAATGTGGGGAATAGAAGGATTTTTTTCTTTTAAATGACTGTTTTTTTCTGAATGAGGATTTTTTTACAGACATTTTCCAAATCTTTCTCTAATCTGACTGTAATGGCTTAAAAAGCAAACACGTAATAATAAATCTGAACATTGAGTTCTTTCATCTTAACCAAAAGACTGTTTCCAGTGAAGCATATAAATCTTGATTGGTCTAAAAACCATTCAAATAAGTTTCTGCCTCTCTTTTACATTATTAAATAACTTAGGTGAAAAAGACATGTCATAGAGGAGAACTAAAAAGCTATGCATTCTGGATAATTATGAGGCAGTGAGGGCTGAAAAGATCTTTTTATGAATAGCTGTTGATTGCAAGGGTGATCAGAGAATTGCTGATTGCCCATTATGTGTGATTCAGTGATTACTTATTGCTTCCTGTTGAATAAAGAAGAGGTTGCTGTAGCAAGAATATAAGACTGCCAGTTTCCAAGAAAGGAGTTTACCAAGCAAGTGAACTAACCTAACAGAACTAACAGACATTTCTGGGCAAATTCAGTGTTCTCCCTCCATCAGCAATGAGCCCTTTGTTAATTTGAGAACAAAAAATATGAGCCTTTCAATTAATGTCACCTAAAGCAGTGCTCCCCAACCTTTCGTCACCCTCGGCACACCATAACCTCTCCCAAAATTCGATGGCACACCACACACAAAAATTGGATAAAAAACAAATATAATCTTCAAAATATCGTTTTGAAGAGTATAATAGTATAGGAATGTCAAACTGGGCATAACAGAATTACTTGATTTATTATTTTATTTGATAATTAGGTAGGTACTTGTAACACATCCATCAATTCATAACTCTATATTCTAACTGTTCTCTAACAACTTATAACTAATGTAAGGTGACCAGATGTCCCGCTTTTGGTGGGACAGACCTGATTTTAAACAAATTGTCCCACATCCTGTGGCGTTTCAAAAAAGTCCCGCTTTTTGAATTTGCGCAACAGGCTCTTCTGCACGAAAGAGCCTGGGCCCTTCTGCCCGGATGTCTCCCACACAGAAATCTGCGGAACGTGCACAGGCCGGTGTAAAAAAAAATCACAGCCAGGATGTTTCTTCACATCTTCACATCAACGCCGCTTCCGAGCGAAAGGAAAGGAAGCGCCTCATCCACATTCCCACCCGCATCTTTTTTTTTCTCTCTTCCTCTCCCCAGGGTGATTCCTGGCGATGTCCAGGGACTCTTTCAGCAGCCGAGCCAGGCCCCGCCCAGCTTCCTCCCCGCCTCCCGCGTGTCATTCACTCTTTGCATCTTGGCCCCCCCCCGGCAGGCCCATATACTCTCTGCCTTGCAATCGCCAAAGCGGATCTTGAGGGAAACAGCTCCGGGCCGGGCAGGGAAAACCCCCCACCGCGCTCCGACGTGCCCGAGGGCCCAGTTCAGCGCCTCGCACGCTCAGCCCCGCTTGACGGCAACAGCCAGAAATGGGCTTCCGGAGGCGTAGAGGGAGCAGCGGCTTTGGCGGGTCTGGCTGTGTCCTTTCCTGGGTCTGCCACACGGGGGAAAGGAGCAGAGGCGTGGGGCACCCGCCGGACGCCACCCCGGAGAGAAGACCAGGCCCGGCTGGCAAGGGCCAGGAAGGATTTTTCCCGCGCCGCCAGCCAGCTTGTCCTCCGGGCCAGACGCAGCAGAGGCTGCAGCTTTGTGCACCACCACCCCTTCATTGCAGCCCTTACCAATGCCATGGCTGGGGCTCACCTCTGCTGCATCTGGCCCGGAGGACAAGTTGGCTGGCGGGGCGGGAAAAATCCTTCCTGGCCCTTGCCAGCCGGGCCTGGTCTTCTCTACGGGGCGGCGTCCGGCGGGTGCCCCACGCCTCCGCTCCTTCCCCCCGTGTGGCAGACCCGGGAAAGGACATGGCCAGACCTGCCAAAGCCGCTGCTTCCTCTATGCCTCCGGAAGCCCATTTCTAGCTGTTGCCATCAAGCGGGGCTGAGTGTGCGAGGCCCTGGCAGCGGTAAGGGTCTTTAAGTGTGGAGCGGGGTGGTGGGGCTGCTAAGTGAAGGAAGGGAGAAGAGTTTGAGGTTTCGGAGCGAAATCCGGGAAGTAATGAAAGTCCTTCCCGAAGTCTTTTGTCCTGGCGCGGAAAGGGGAGGCGTGGATCATCTCCCCCCCTCAATGGTTTCTCGCTTTACCAAAGTGAAAATCTGGTCACCTTAGGATAGAACTTCTCGGACTCAGAGCTGTAGGGCCGCGGCCACACATCGAATGCAACAAAACGTTGCTGGGCAAAATCTAGCATTCGGTGGGCGGCAGGCCGTTCTGGATATGACGTGAGCTTTTGCCGCGGCACACTTGGCATGGCCTCACGGCACACCAGTGTGCCGCGGCACACCGGTTGGGGAGCACTGACCTAAAGGAACAATGAAGAGTAAGAGAAAACTTTGCATTAGTGATTTGAATGCTTGTGATATGGTTGTATTTTTGTCTGAAAACAATTTAGTGCAGGTTCTTAGCAGTACCTCAAAGGAAAAAAAGTGAGAGATTAGAACAATTTTGCTTTTTCAGAACAAAAGTTTAACAGATCCAACAATGGACAAACTTCAGCAACAAAACAAAGAAGCAAACCTGTAAATAAAAATGACCAGAAAAACAAGACAAAAATAAGATTTTTGACATCTTTGAAATTCAAAAATACCTTTGACACCTTCAAAATTTCAAATCACAAGAATGAAACAAATAATAATGAACAGGAAACAAAATGGTGAATTTCTGAAGGAGAAAAGATATGCAAGTTGGCATGAAAGGATATATCTTTCTCTTCTATTGTGCTTTTTAATCTACCGTATTTTTTGAAGTATAAGACGCACCTTAGTTTTGGGGGAGGAAAACAAAGGAAAAAAGGCCTCTGCCTCCCAGCAATTTGCCAAACAGCAAACAGTACAGATGATATACACTGCTGTGTATTTCTGTGCATGTGTGCCTGACCCATAGAAATGGCAAAGAATTGGAGAAATGTACATTTATGGCAGTATATTAATCCCAGAAAGTTTTCTTAAATGTAATCACACTAACTCCTTCCAATTATTTAAATAGATCTACTCCAAACATGACTAGTCAGGGTTTCTCAGCTGCCTTCTTTTAATACTAATACTTAATACTAATACTTAATACTAAAACAGGACATTTCAGATTATACTTTTACAGATCTTTAAAATTGATGTGGCTTTCTGGAAGTATTCTCTGCTATTTAAAAGAAGATACAATAGCACTGGGCCTCTTCAGAGCAAGCATTTATTTTAAAAAGCTTCTTCATTTTGTTAAGTTGTCTAGAACAATAATAAAGCAGTCTTTAAAAAATAAGTCTAATAATTTGAACACTCTACAAACATTTAACAAAATAACATATTAACAGAATCTGCCTCTACCTAGGATAGAACTCACAACCTCCTGATTGTGAGGCAAGAGCTCTATCTCTGAGCCATAGCAGCTATAGCTTGCCTTCTTGCAATTTCAGCAGTCTAATATTGCCAGCAGTTTATCTCCCAGCAATTTGTCACATTACAACCACCGTAGTTAGTTTCATTTTACCACGTGGCTTGCAAGCCTCTATCAGCTGTAGGTCGGGAGGCAGATCATCTCTTCTTGTGCTTTGCCCTGTTTGCTGCAAAGAGGTAAATTGCTGGCAGGCAGAGGCCAAAGGGTGGGGGTGGCTGGGTGGGGCTACATTCGGTGTATAAGATGCACCCAAGTTTTCACCCTCTTTTTGAGGGTAAAAAGGTGCGTCTTATACTCCGAAAAATACGGTACATTAAATTCTATGTTACAGGATCAATGCTTTATCAAACTTTACATTCCAATATATTTATTGTGCTTCTCTATTTTGATTTAAACATGTCTACAAGAAAATACCAGCTTTATCTTCTGAGGAGAGGAGATCTACAGTGGTTTTATTACAAGAGGTTTTCCATCAGCTAAAAGCTTTGAAAACTATTTCAGGATCTATTTCATCATTTCTGACAAGTAATTGCTTAAATCAATAAATATGAAGTACATAGAAAAAAGGTCAATAATCATTTGCAAAACAAGAAACCTCAAACTACATTAAAAAACACATATTGTTTTGACTCCTTTCACCTGTTTTAGAAGCTCAACCATGAAAGTTTCTGGGTAATGGTGCAGGATTGACAAATTCATCATCAGTCAATTGAAAAGGTGGCTTTACTTGGAACAGCTTACATCTTGCAATGATATTTGTAACACCATCAATCATGCTCCAAGGAAAATTGGTGGGTGCGGAATGCTGCAATGACATCAGATGGGTGAAGAAGAAAAAAGGGCATTGGGAGAATATCTGAAGGACAGTTAAGAAGATGCGCTGAAACTAGTATAGGTAGTCCTTGGCATATATTCGTTTAGTAACTTCAAATTTACAGCGGCATTGAAAAAAGTAACCTATGGCCATTTTTCACACTTAGGACCATTGCAACCTTCCCATGGTCACATGATCAAAATTCAGATGCTTGGAAACTGGCTCATATTTATAATGGTTCTAATGTCCCAGGGTCATGTAATCATCTTTTGTGACCTTCTGACAATGAAAGTCAACAGGGAAGCGAAATTCACTTAACAACCATGTTACTAACTTAACAACTGTAGTGATTCACTTAACTCTGGCAAGAAAAGTCGCAAAACTTACTTTACTTAACAACTGTTTTGGTTAACAACAGAAGTTTGGGCTCAATTGTTTGTTTGTTTGTTTTATTTGTCAAACATATATGATTAAAGCAAAGTATAAACAGTAAAAATATGATTGTGTATATATATATATATATATATATATATATATATATATATATATATATATATATATATATATATATATATATATATATATATATATATATATATATATATACATGTGTGTGTGTGTGTATATGTGTATATGTGTATATATGTATATGTATATATATATATATATATATATATATATATATATATACACATACATACATACATACATACATACATACATACATACATACATACATACATACATATATATATATATATATATATATATATATATATATATATATATATATATAATAGTACAAGCATGAATAAGAGTATAAGAGGTATTGTGATTGTAAGTTGAGAACTACCTGTATACCAGGAAGACTTACTGACTAGTGGAGACACCAGGCTGGCCTACAAGAAAGACCAAATGAAAAACATTTGGTCTTTCTTGTAGGCCTGGGAAGATAAAGCATTACATGGCCAGTACATTAAAAATAGCAGGGAAAGCAGATAATAACAAGAACTGGCAATTGTTAAGAGCAGGAAATTTAAAGAAAGAGACCAAGCCTTAAGAACAAATGCATACAAAGCCAGAATTGAGAAGACAGCAAAAACAGTAAGTGCTACCTATGCAAAGAAGCTGAAGAAACAAGCTTCTGCTTAGCTGCTGCAAGAAGATCACACAGATTGACAAGAAGCAGCAGCATGACAAAATAGCAACAATGGTGCATTAGAAGATCTGCAAGAAATATCATTTGCATGCAAGGAAGAACTGGTGAGACCATAAAATAGAAAATATTAGAAAATGAAGAAGCTAAAGTGCTCTGGGACTTGAGAATTCAAACAAACGGGCAGCTGCCACATAACACCCTAGAATAGCAACTGTTAATAAGAAAGACAAAAAAGTCTAGATAGTGGATGTGGTAGTAACTGGAGATAGCAGAATAGAAAAGAAAGAATAAAGAAGATAACAAAATACAAAGACCTGCAAATAGAAATAGAACAACTGTGGCAAAAGCAAACAAAGGTAATTCCAATAGTCAGTGCAATCTCTAAACCACAGCAGCACCATTTGAACACCATCTGCATTGACAAATTCACCACTAGTCAATAGTAAACGGCACTTTTTACTCAGAATAGCTTACATCTTGCAACAGTATCTGTAATACTGTCAAACATCCACATCTGCCTTCCCAACCAAATCCTTGGAAAGGACCTAGTAGGTAGGCAAAGTGTCAAATAGAGTCTGAACATCTGGCTGATTGTACAATGAACTATGATGATGATGACAATATGACATGACCGAGTTGCTAAATTAATCCACTGGTCATTATGTAAAAATACGACTTACCCGTATCTGAAAAGTAATGGGAACATAAAGTGGAAAAAGTTGTCGAAAATGAGAAGGTGAAGATCTTGTGGGACTTTTAAATATAGATGGATCATCATTTGGAACACAATACATCAGATATCACAGTTGTCGAAAACTGAAGTGTACAATTTATTGATATCGCCGGACCAGGAGACGCCAGAGTTGAAGAAAAAGTACTGAAAAAAAAAATCACAAAATATCATGACCTTGGCCATCGAAATTACGTGATTATGGATAACACATCTAACAGTGATACCCTTTGTCATTGGGGCACTTGGTACCATGTTCAAGAATTATACAAAATACATCAAGAAATTGCAGCTTCCTGCAATAACACCAGCGGAACTGTAAAAAACTGCGCTACTCGGAACATCATTCATTTTAAGAAGATACTTGGTTGATACCTAAGATGCTGGCAGCAACCCGTATTAACCATCAGCGCCAGTCAGTAATATTTGTGATACATTTTTAAATGTTCAGTTGACTGAGTTTTATGTTTAATGAATAAAAGATTAATAATAATAATAATAATAATAATAATAATAATAATAATAATAATAATAATAATAATAATAATAATAATAATAATAATAATAATAATAATAATAATAAATCAGCTGCTGCTGCAGCATGGATTCTGGTTGAAATCACTTAACAAGTTTGCATGCAAGATTAGCAAACCAAATGAACCAGGTATAGAAACTTCAGAAAGTGAAAAATGGCTAACAACTGGAAGAATTGTTTTGATTCAGAAGGATGTAAAAAAGGGAAGTAAACCTGAAATTTACAGGCCAATCACTTGCTTGTGAACAACATACAAATTACTTACAGGCATCATTGCAAACCAAATTTATGGATATCTAGAAAACAAGGATTTCCTACCTGTAGAACAGAAAGGGTGCTGCAAAAATTCAAGAGGAACTGAAGACCAACTATTGATTGATATACTGGTTTTCACAAGAAAAGAAAACAAATTTGTTCATGACCTGGATCGATTATAAGAAAGCATTTGATTTGGTTCCACACAGCTGGATTGAGAAATGCTTAGATGTTTTTGGAATGGGCAGCAACATCCAGAAATTCCTGAAGAGTTCCATAAAGCTATGGCAAACTAAGTTGATGGCCTGTGGAGAAGAACTCAAATGAAATCAAATGAAGAATCTTCCAAGGCAACTCATTGTCACCTCTGTTATTTGTACGTTTGATGACACCACTAACAAGAATTTTGAACAAAACAAACTGGCTATGAATTGACAAAAACGGGTTGAAAAATTTCCCATTTACTGTAAATTTAAATGGAGTGATTTAAAACTGTTTGAAAAAAAAAAAGCTGGAGACTTCCGGTTTGGAGTCACGCCGGAGAGGAGCAGCAGCCGACTCCTCGGCTGCTGTAAGGAATGTCTTTCCAGCCACAATTAAAGTACGAACTTCTGAGTCAGTGTTCTCAAAAGGATTCCTTTATTTGCATCTGTATAACATCCATTCGTTCAAAGCAAAGTCTAAATGCCTTCAGGCAAGGCAAGCATATTTAACCTTAATGCCCCACCCCATTCAGCATAATCAATCCACAAATGTGTGACCAGATGGCTTTACGTTCCCAGCCTCCCTTCCGTTCAACTGACTTGCATTACCCCTCATAAAACCCTATCTTAAGATGAGAAGGCTCCCAGGTGTCTGGGATCCGGATATGTTATAACCTTTTGATCAAGCAGAGCCAAGACCCCCCTTTTCCTTTTGAATGGCAGAATCTGGAGTCTAACAGCTGCTTTCGCATTTTTGCGGTTTTTTCGGAGGCCCCAGGGCGAAGCTGAGCTTGAAGAGATCAGTGGCAGAGAGGGCAAACATCGGAGCATCAGGGGAGAAAGGCAATCTCCTCTTGATAGCGAGAGGAAACCCCGTGATCCGACTGCAAAAGAGATCGGCTCCTTTGAACAGATCCGGTGGCATGACGGAGGGACGAGAGGAAAGAAGCTCCAAATGAGAAACAGCTGAGGCGAGTAGAAAGAAACTTGGATTGAGTACAGACTTTTAACAACGTGTAGACGGAATAATAGTTTCCCTTTTGGTGGTGTTTGTAGGACTGAGAACGATAAGCTTTGCTCTTGGAGTGTGGTGGCAGCGAATATTAATGGAGAGCGGAAATGATAGGAACGGAGATCTGGGGTGTTACAGTTGAAAGAAAAGGGAGAAGAACATCTGAGTGGATTGGAAAGACCGTTCTGTAAAGAGATTAAAAGAAAGATTGGAGAAAGGAGTAATCTTGAAGGGACTACAAAAGTGAAGAAGGAAAAAGTTAAGGAAATGAGAGAAAGTTGGTGGAAGTTTGTAATAGAACATTTGGAAGCAACTGGAAGCAACAAAGAACATCTAGGAGACATTTTAGAAGAGAAAGCAACTAAAGAGATCATGTAAGGAGAACGCTTGTTTTGCAGTAAAGAACTTTATAAAAACTGTGTTTGATCAAGAAACAAACCTGGTTGGATGAACTGTTTTTCTAAGATATTAATTGAAGGAGTTTAGAAAATTGATTCGTGTTTCGCCTAAAGAACTGGGATTGGAAGTGACTATTAGAGGACTACCTTGTGCTTTCCCTTTCCTCTTTGAGAATACATAGAGATATTTCTTCTTTTGACTAACTGTTTTGAACTGAAATCGGATTGAACTGATTTGAAAAGGAGTATTCCCGATGATATGTAATATTTGTCATCTTCTTTTACACCTGTGTGATGGTAAAACGTGTACTCCTAATTCCATCTACAGGATTCATATAAAATTTAAGTGTCTAGATATTCAAATACTAAATCTTAATCAGGTGTTACAGATATTTAGCGAAATTAAGAATTTGGAAGTGTCTTGAGTATTGGTTACCAAATAGTAAGGGGATAAATTATTTAAGATAACTTGTGATTATTTTAACACCTTTGCTGACTAGAAAATACTGAATAACAACTCTTGTGTAGATCTGTAACAATATTTGGTAATAGAAATTTTAAAAATATTAACTGGGGACCCTAAAAATGACGAGCACATTTACTACAATGTCTAAAACAGGGAGAAAAACAAACATTTCTACCCCATCCCTGGCAGGCCAGCGGCAAATGGATAATCCCTCAGAGAACTCACAGATCACCCTATCAGGGATACAAGATATGATGCTAAGAATGCAAGACTCTATGGACAAACATTGGGAGGGCCTGAGGGAAGATACGGGGGAAATGAGAGGAGACATAAGAAAAGTGGACGAGAAAATGGGTAATCTTGATGATAAAATGGGAATAATAATACAACAAGCATTAATAAATAATGAAAAAAGAATGAAATCAGTAGAAGACAGAACAGAACAAATAGGTCAAAGAGTAGTGGGAACTGAGAGGAGACTGGAAACAATTAACAGAGACCTCGAAGAGGCCATAGCACATCTGAAAAATGAAAAGGCCTCTTTTTACTTGCGATTCCAGAATGTGTTAGAAGAACAAGATGAATGCCTTTCTTAAAAAAATGGCCGAGATTATTGCAGGATTAAGAAATTGATCTCAACAGGAGATTTTGGGTGAAATGGATGAGGTCTTTAGACTGCAAATGGATTATGCCCGTAGGCATAAGTTGCCTAGAGAGGTCCATGTTCAGTTCATTAAAAAAGACATTAGAAATGAAATATATAATAATGCAAGAGAAAGGACTCCTATTTTTAAAGAGAAAGAAATCATAGTACTGAGACAAGTCCCCAGAAGAATTAGAGATAAAAGGAAGGGGTACAGCTTTTTAACCACATAATTGATAAAACAAAAAATATTATACAGATGGTTGATACCTGAGGGGTTACTGATTTCTATGGGAGACAAAAAGTTTAAGATTCAGTAGAAGAAGCCAGAGACTTCTACAAAGAATACATTGAGGAAGAAGAAGAACAGGGACTTGCAGAGGAGAGAGAAAGAATATGTCGAGAGGAGCAAGATGTTAACGTAAATGTGATAGAACAGCAGAGAAAGGAGGGGAAAAGGATAGTATATCAGGAAAGAGATGGCGCAAGAACAAGGACCCAAATGGAGTATAGTAAAGGAGGACAGAGGACTTCCGGTTTGGAGCGCGCCATCGCGGACGTCCCTTCGTCGGGCGCCTTTCCAATCTTCGTAAAAAGCCGCCAGAACAGCTGTCTGGCGGCTTTGAAATCTCTTCCCCGGGCAAAGGGGAGAGATGAGAGCTTGACAGGTGGGGTAGAGCCCCCCCAGCGCCCTAGGAGCCATCTAGTAGGGCGCGAAGGGAGAGCTCCCCATGCAGCCTGTCTCCAGCTCCGAAGATCAGGAAACCTCCGCCTTTGCGGAGCTAGATGTCGCGACCAGCCGCTGCTTCTAGAATGGGATTTATAATTACTTTTGAACTACAGAAGCAGACAGAGAGAAACAGGCGTGAGATGGGCAAGTAATGAAACCTCTTTTTTCTTTTTTTTTTCAACTCCTGGGTAAGCTTTCACTTCGGCAAAGAATTAAAGGAAACAAAGTAACAATATGGCGATTGAGAAGTGAAAGTGACTTTCGTTTCCCCAGAGGCTTTTTTTTTCTTTCTTTCTTTCTTATGGAAACTTTTAATTTGGAAAAATGGTTTTTTCTCTCTCTGTCTCCTAACCCTGGATTAAAGCTATAATCGAAAGATTTCCAATAATAAAAGACTACCTGGTTTTTAAACTGGAAAGAACTTTAATCAGGCACCTGGCTTTCTTTCTTTTTTGTACTCTTTTGAAACACCATAATGGCTTCAAAATCTGGAAAGATTGTTTTGACTAAAAGAAATGACTATTCATCTGGATATATTTCTAAAATGCAACTTAACACTGAGTTAACACCTCCACAGCCTTTGACACCTGAAAATTTATTAAATAATTTAAAGATTATGAAACAGGAACTTACTTTGGAATTTAATCAGAAAATAAGTGAGATAGACAAAAAAATGCAGGCTGCTTTGAAGAATATGAATCAACAACTCAGATTTGATGTGTTAGAGGTTTGCAAAGGTTTAGCAACAAATATTGAAGTTTTGGCAGAACGTATTGAAACAAATAAACAAGCTTTGGCAACCTCGGTGAATTACATAGATAAAATTCAAAATGATATTGCAAATTTTGAAAAAGAGGTCTTGATGACACAGTTCAGATCCATGGAAGTTGCTATAAGGGTCAGAGGTTTGAAAGAGGGATTATTTGAAGATTTAAAAGGAAGGATGGTTGATGCATTGGATCAGGTGTCTGGAATTTCTAAAGTGGAATTGGCTACACAAATCGACAAAATATACAGAATCAATTCGTGGTACGCTAAACAAAAGCATTTACCAAGGGACATTGTTATATATTTTACCACAAGAGCTTTACGGAATAGAATTATACAAGCAACGTTTAACAATAATCTTATGGTGAATGGTCAGGAACTAAAGATTTGGAAAGAAATCCCCTCTAAAATGCTTAAAGCCAGAAAAAGCTACACTTTTTTTGATTGATGAATTTAAGAGACTAAATTTACAATATAAATGGGAAGCGCCAGTTGGAGTAGCAGTGAAATTTTCTGGAAAAAGATACCGGCTTAACACGATAAAAAAGCTACTGAATTTTACGTCAATGCTTTAAAGGCTGATATATCCAAGATTCCAGAGGAAGGATGTGTGAAAATAAAAGAGGAAGAGGAGGGGAAGCCATCTTTGCTGGATCAAAAGGAAATAGATTCAAAAACCCAAAAGGAGTGCCAGAACCAGATAGCTGGGGAAAAGGAGATGGAGGTTTGGGATCAGATGGGAGACGAGTCGACAAATTTGAATTTACTGAACTATTAAAAGATGAACTATCAAGATACAAAACGATGTGATGTTGAAATATATTGGACAGATAAAGACTAATATGATTGTAATTTTCCTTTTCCCTATTTAATGATTATCTATGCAATATTTAGCTAAGTTTTATATAACTTTGAGGTTACTTTTAATGTTAATAATATTAGATATATATAGTTTGTTGATTTTTTGTTTAATGAAGTCAGTAAGTTAATTTAGAATAATATTATGTTATTAATATCATGATGAAATTTAATATTTAATGATTACTTACGTAACATTTAGTTATCTTTGAGGTTATTTTTAATGTTAATAATATCAGTTTAAGATTTTTGTATTTTATATCTAGTTATTATTTATATAACATTTATTTTGTATAAGATAGAGGACTGAAGGGAGGAGGTAGGAGATTTGTTTGGTTGTATTGTTAAAGAGATTTTCTTTTCTTTCTCTTTTTTTGTATCTTTATTTATTTATTTATTTATTTATTTTGTTATTCTTATATGCCGCCCAACTCCTGCAGGACTCAGGGCGGCGTACTATTGTATACATATGCGATATATTATTAGTGTATAATCTGGAGTTGAAGTTTTTTTAAAAATAGTGTTCTTTTTTTTCTTTTTCTTTTTATTAACAATTTAAATTTATTATTATGCCCTGTATTATCTCTGGGAAGTCCGGGGGGGGGAGGTGGGGAGGGAAGGGGGTGGGTTGGGTGGGGGGAGAAAAAAATAAAAATGTTTGTACTTTATATTTAATATTTTGCTACTATCTATGTAATTTTGTACTAATAAAACTTTTTGAATAAAAAAAAAAAGTAAAGGAGGACAGTGAGAACCAACGAAATGAAGGATTAAAAGGAGGAGAAATAAATCTCATTTCTATGAACATAAATGGATTAAATGCTCCAAATAAAAGAAAGATAATTCTATCCAGATTAGAGAAATTAAATTTAGATATATGTTGTCTCCAGGAAGTCCATGTAAATAATGTCCAACTTAATATTTTGGAAAAACCTTCCCTGGGCAAACTATTCGTGGCTTTAGCTAAAGAAAGAGAGGTGTGATTGTATATATAAAGAAATGGTTAAATCCAGAAATAATATATTGTGATGACGATGGGTGAATTTTAATGGTGGAAATAAAGTTGGGGTACAAGAAAATATTGTTGGTAATGATTTACGCTCCAAATACAAAACAAACCCTTTTTTTCTAAAATTCATAAAAAACTCTTGGAAATTCAATGGGAACATCTTTGCTTAATTGGCGATTTTAATGTAGTAGTAGACCGAAAGAATGATTGTAAAAGTAATAGCGGGGGGGGGGGGGAGAAGGAAGTTACTTGATTCTTTTGAGGTAATGAGAAAAGAATTTATATTGACGGATGGTTGGCGGTATTTAAACCCTGAAAGTAAACAGTTTACTTTTTTTCCGTATCCTCATAAGTGACAGTCATGAATAGACGTGGCTTGGATGACCCCTAAATTGTTAGATGAAACAATGGAACTAGACATTCTTCCTAATGCTTGGGGAGATCACAACCCATTAAAAATAAAATGGAAAGGACTAAACCAGGGAAAGAAAAAGAGATGGTCTCTTGACCAAAGAGTTGTCCAGGAGAAAAACTATAGACAAAAAATAGAAGAAGAATTGGAATACTTTTTAAAAATTAATACGAAAGAACAAATCTCATTATCGAATTTATGGGATACAACCAAGGCATACATTAGAGGATTGACGATAGCTTACGTTGCTAACCGAAATTAGGAAAGAAGGAATAATTTAAATTTATTAAATTCAAAACTTAAAGATCTAGAAAACGAGTTATCAGTTGCCCTACAGGATAATGAAATTTTGGAGGAAGTGAATGTAATCAAACATAATATAAATCTGATTTCTCAGGAAGATCTGGCACAGAAAATTAAAATGTCAAAACAAAATTATTTCGAATTTGCTAATAAACCGGGGAGATGGCTAGCTCATAAATTGAAGAAAGAAAAGACGGACAGACAAATCGATCAATTGAGAGGTGAGAATGGGGTGTTATATCTTAAATCAGAGGAAAAGAAAACCATAGTGTGAAATTTTTATACCAAACTATATAAAAGAGAGAATATTAGTCTTGAAGAAATCAAGGAGTATATGGAGGAACTAGAATTGCCAGCCTTCCGGAAGAGGATAGGATTATTTTAAACAAAAACACAACAATTGCAGAAATTAGAAAGGCCATCTCCAAACAAAAAACAATAAAACGCCAGGCCCAGATTTTTATAAAATTTACCTTCAGAATTTTATAAAAAATTTCAACAACTACTAGAGAAATTAATGTTAGAGGTTTATAACGGGGCAATGGAAGAAACCAAAATCCCTGAGTCTTGGAAAGAGGTGTACATAACGTTAATTCCGAAAGAAGAAGCAGACAAACTACAAATCAAAAATTACAGACCCATTTCATTATTAAATAGCGACTATAAATAAGATATTAGCTTCCATTATGGCAGAAAGACTCAAACCAATATTAAATAAGCTAATACATTCTGACCAGAATGGATTCCTGCCAAATAGACAAATTAGCCACAATACAAGAATCATACTGGACGTTCTTGAGTACTACGATACATATAGAAAAACAATTGGCGTTAATCTTTATCGACGCCCAGAAAGCTTTCGATAATCTTGATTGCCGGTTTTTCTTAGCCCAGTTTGGAATGATGAACTTTGGCATTAAATTTTTAAATTTGATTAAAGCAATCTAGAAAGAGCAAACAGCCAAAGTCCTAGTTAATAACGATTTGACGGAGAAAGTAAACATTCAGAAAGGATGTCCCTTATCTCCATTATTATTTATTCTGGCTTTAGAAATTCTCTTGAGGTGTGTAAGACATAACCACAATATAAAAGGCTTAAAAATTAAAAGGAGGACTACAAGGTGCAGGCCTTTGCAGATGACATGACCTATATCCTGAAAGATCCCCTAATGTTGGGCCCAATATTAATCGAAGAGATAGAAAAATTCGGAAAGGTGGCAGGATTAAAAATTAATAAAGAAAAGACAAAGATAATAATGAAAAATTTAACCGAAAAACAAAATAGGACTTTGGAAACGATACTGGGAATTAAAATAGTTAAAAAAGTAAAATATTTAGGGTTATGGCTAACCGCCAAATGTAGTTCCATTAAAGAAGACAATTACACAAAATTAAATGAAAAAATACAAAAAGAGTTGCAGAGTTAGACTAAATTACAATTATCGTTATTGGGTAGAATTGCAGTCATTAAAATTAATGTTTTACCTAAGGTATTATTCCTATTTCAAATTGCACCGATAAAACTTAAAAAGAACTTTTTCAAGGAATTAAATAATATGGTCCGTAAATTTATTTGGTCAAAGAAAAAGGCCAGAATTAAAATCCAGACGCTATATGACCGTAGGATCAATGGTGGATTTGGACTCCTAGACTGGGAAAGTTATTATAATGCGGCTGCATTGAGTTGGATTAAGGAATGGGTTCTATTACAAAATAGAAGGATTTTAACACCGGAAGGCTTTAATCTTCAAGTAGGTTGGCATGTATTCCTGTGGGGAGGGAAACATAAGGCATACGTGTACTTTCAGAGACATTACATACAGGGTCCCTTATTAGAAACTTGGCTTAACGTTAAAAATGATTATTATAAAAAAATATTCCTAAATGGCTATCAATGTCTGAAGCCATTATACACCCAGATTTTATAGACAAGAACAAAACTATTACCTATCAACAGCTTTTAGACGAACAAAATAATCTTAGGTTGAGGTAAGAACTTAGTACAAAGGGCATAGACTTAGAATGGTGGCACTACCTCCAGATTCAAACCCTATACAAAAAAGATATCTCCCAATTTGGCTTTCAAAACATTAATGAAGTAGATAAAATATTCATGGGCCTAGATGAAAAAATGATTTCCAAATTTTACAACCTGCAGTTGAAAACTAAATTAAAAGAGAGGGAGGTTTAAGGTCATATGATCGCATGGGCACAAAATTTTGGGTATGTGATAAATTTGAACAAATGGGATAATATTTGGGAAACCAATTATAAATTGACACTAGCTGCATCCTATAAGGAGAATATTTACAAAATGGTATATCGTTGGCACCTTCCCCCAGCTCGCCTGGCAAAGATGTTTCCATCTGTATCGCTGAAGTATTGGAAGTGTAAAAAGGTAGCAGGGACCTACTACCATATGTGGTGGTCGTGCCCCAAGGTTCAAATATTCTGGAAAAAGATTAGACTTTGGTTGGAGCAGATGTTAAACGTGAAAATGGATTTAAAACCAGAAATGTTCTTATTGGGGATCTTTCGGAGCAAATTTACTAAAGAAGAACGATATTTAATACTGCAAATAACAACCGTAGCTAGATATTCCTTCTTCAAATATGATAATTAGGAAAATTTTAGAATGCTCAGAAATGAGCAAGCTAACGATGGAGATTCATCAAAAAGAGGACTCTGAATTCTATGAAATATGGGGGAAATGGTACTCCTGGTTACAATTAAACAAAAATGTAAAACTATGGTCACAGAAGAAGATTTGATTGAGAAGGAAACAAAAAAAATCTCCTTATCTTCTTCATAACAACAAAAATGATTATAATAGATGCGTATAATTTGAGAATATAATTATGAAAAATATTGTAAATATGAGTAAATATGTTTTGGGTTAGTTTGAAGTAAATAGTAAAAGTGATAAAGGTTAAAAGAAACCAACGTAGTAAGATTGATTGCAACACTGGATTCAGATGCACTAAGGCAGTGATGGCGAACCTTTTTAGGTTTGCGTGCCAAAAAGGGGGGGGTGCGCGCACTAGCGCGCGCTCGCATGCCCACACCCATTCCTTCCCCTCCACACATGCGCACAACACCACCCATGCTGCCCCCTGCGCATGTGCACACACACCCACACCCACGCAAAGGCCTTACCGGAGCCTGGGATGGTAAAAAACGACGAAACAGGCAAACCGGAAGTTCGGAAAAATGCACTTCCGGTTTGTCCGTTTCGTCGTTTTTTGCATTCCGGGGCTTCAGGGAGCTTCCCTGAACCCTCCGGAGTGCAAAAAACAGCTCACCGGCAAACCGGAAGTGCGTTTTTCCGCACTTCCGTTTTGTCCGTTTTGTCATTTTTTGCATTCCGGGGCTTCAGGGAGCTTCCCTGAACCCTCCGGAGTGCAAAAAACAGCTCACCGGCAAACTGGAAGTGCGTTTTTCTGCACTTCTGGTTTGCCGGTGGGCAACGCTCGCGTGCCCTCCGCTATTGCTCCGCGTGCCACCCTTTTTCCTTTTTCCCTTTTCTCTTTTCCTCTTTTTCTTTCTTTTCCTCTTTTTCTTTCTTTGACGTTGTGTGTTACCATGTATTTTTTAATGTTAAAAAACTGAATAAAGATTATTTTTTAAAAAACGAAATGAAAAAAGCTGAATTGAGCTGACTGCTGAAAAGGACTGAGGAGTTTAGCAGAGATATTGAGATGCAATTTGGCATTGACAAATGTGCAACAATTGCTGTTAAGGCAGGAAAATTTGTTGAAGATTTATTCAGACTTGATAATGAAGAGTTGGTAAAAGCAGTCACACCAGAATAAGGATAAAAGTACTTAGGAGTTTTGGAAGCCTCTGACTTGTTGCACAGCCAAGTCAAGGAAACTACTTCAACAAAATATATAAAGCGAGTTCGGAAAATTTTGAGATCAAAGCTACCGTATTTTTCGGAGTATAGGACGCACCGGAGTATAAGACGCACCTAGATTTTGGAGGGGGAAAACAAGGAAAAAAGTATTCTGAACCAAATGGTGTAGTAATATATTATTTAATAAAATACCAGTGTAGCAGAATACTTTTTACAACCATGTACACTTTTTACAACCATGTACACTTTTTACAACCATGTACACTTTTTACAAACTTCAAACTTGACAGCTTTAAGACTTGTGGACTTCAACTCCCAGAATTCCTCCTCCAGTCATGCTAGCTCAGGAATGGGAGTTGAAGTCCACAAGTCTTAAAGCTGTCAAGTTTGAAGTTTGTAAAAAGTGTACATGGTTGTAAAAAGTCTTGCCAAGTTTGAAGACCCTTGCACCCCTAACCCCTAACCCAGGGGTCTTCAAACTTGACAGCTTTAAGACTTGTGGACTTCAACTCCCAATTCCTGAGCTAGCATGACTGTAGGAGGAATTCTGGGAGTTGAAGTCCAGACATCTTCAAGTTTCCACGGTTGGGAAACACTGGCCTAGAGCCCTAGACCGTATCAGGAAAAGAGCTGGGAATCCATCCGCCCGCGCAGGTTTCTCTCCTGTGCTTGTCCGTCCACAAAGGAAAGGCGGGGCAACCTGTCAGAGCTGACTTTTGCAGCCGGTCCCTCCCACTCCCGCTCAGGAGCATCCTGGTCGCCCAAGCAACAGCGGCGCCGACCAAAACACTTGGGGAAGGGAGAGCCGGCGGACATGGGGGGCAAAGAGGAGGAGCAGGACCCGGACCAGGAGGGCTCCCCAGAAGTGAATCCCCGCGCCCGGCTGCTTGGGGAGCGGGTGGCGCGCAGCTTGCGTGTGGAGCCGGAGCGCTGGGCGCGTTGCCTGGAATCTCCCAAAGCGCGGCTGCTGCTGCGCGCTTTCCTGGATACCGAGCCAGCCGGGCGGCTTCTGTTTGTCACTCAAGGGACAGCGGGGCAGTTTTGGCGCCCACCGCTGGTCGCTCTTCCAAAGGGGTCTTCCTGCTGCGCCTCGCATCCGGACCCCTGCACTCGCCTCCCGACCCCCGGCAACTGCTTTATGGAGACTTGTCGGTAGCCACCTTTGACCAGCTGACCACGCTGGTGGAAGAGGTAGGCAGCGGGACGGGCTGACTCGGGGGGGGGGCCTTCGGGCAGCTTTTGAAGATTTTAGCTCTCGGATCCGGGCTGCGAAAATTCGAGCGGCCGCTGTCCCCGCCCCCAGCGCTGTCCCAGCTGGCGTCCCCGCCGCTACCTGAAGCGAGCCGCCACCAGCGCTACTGCCCCAACCCCCCCCCCCACCGACTGCGTTGGCGTCGGGTCCTGCGGCGGGGGTAGGGGCTGCAAGGGGGCGGCGGCGGCCCTGCGCTCCGGTGGCGGCGGCGGCGATGCGCTCCGGCGGCTGTGGCGGCAGCGTCCCTGTGCGGCGGCGGTAATGCGCTCCAGCGGAGGAGGCGGCCATGCACTCCGGCGGGTGTGGCAGCAGCGTCCCTGCGGTCCGGTGATGGCGACTAAAGCAGGGTCGCATCAACTCCTCCCCCCAAAAATGCACCATTCGGTGTATAAGACGCACCCAGTTTTTGACCCTCTCTTTGGGGATAAAAAGGTGCGTCTTATACTCCGAAAAATACGGTAAGTGGAGGAAATATAAAGGCAATTAACACCTGGCAGTGCCTGTAATATGATACTGAGTTGGAATAATTGATTGGACTCAGCTAGAACTTGATAACTGGGATCAAAAGACAAGAAAACTAATGACAATGCACCATGTTCTACACCCAAAAAGTGATATTGATCGATTGTACTAGCCTAGGTCTCAGGGTGGCAGGGTGGCTTATAGGTGAAACAAACTGGAAGAGGAAAAACACTTCTTAAATGACTACATAAAAAAAGCAAAAGAACCTCTGCTGAAGTAGATGAACAAGGGAAACTTCTCAAAAACAGCGAGATTGAATATCGAAAGGAAACAATTGAGCATTGAATTTCTTTTTTTAAAATTATTTTTAATTATTTTTCTTTATTAAACATCTTAATATTTTAATACAGATCTACACCCGTTTTTACAACATTGTTATTTCTCGATTATGCACAATAAATCATAAATTTACAGTCTCTCCTATCTTCATTTTCTTCTCACGTTGTCACACAGTCTTCCCTCTTTTTTTAGTCCAGTTGTACCATCTAGTCCATGTTTCGTAGTATTCTGAGTTGCATTGTCCTTTGAGTTGAATAGTCAGCATGTCCATTTCAGCACATCTATATATTTTGTCCATTAGTACGTTTTCTGGTGGGGTTTGATTATCTTTCCAATATTGTGCATATATTATTCTTGCTCAGTTCTAATATGTAGTATTAAATATTGTATGTTTTTTGGATGTTGTTTTTTCATTATCCCCAGCAAGAAAAATTCTGGGGTGTATTCCATTGTTCTCTCTGTAATTTCTTGTAACCAAGCATGCACTTTTTTCCAATAGCCCTTTGCTTCGGGACACAACCACCATGCATGAAAGAAGGTACCTACGTCTTTTTTGCATTTCCAGCAAGCCAAATTCATTTTTGGGTATATTTTGGCCAATCTTGATGGAGCTAAATGCCATCTATAAAACATTTTATAATAATTCTCTTTATATGCTGTTGGCTTTGTTATTTTGCAGTTTATATTCCATGTTCTCTCCCAATCAGCCTACATTTTTTGCCCATGCTATCATGGGTTCTTTAACAATTTCCTCCATTTTATCAAATTCCAGCAGATATTTATATAGTTTTGATATTATTTTTTCATCCGGGCCAATCAAAATTTTATCCAGTTTTTGCACTTCCATATCTATACCCATACCCTCAATGTCTTTTTTGTGTCGAGTTTTTAATTGTAAATAAGTCAACCAATCAATATTTATATTTTGGTCCGCCAATTGTTCTCTACTTTTTAATTTCCCTGTTGGATCTAATATGTCACTATATTTTGCTGCTTTGATTATATCTATTAAGTTCGGGTAGGTCATGGCTTCTATAATTGAAAGCCATTTGGGGATTTTCATGTAGTTCTTCTTTTTAGTTTCGTACTATGTTTTTAGCAAAGATTTTCTAATTAGGTGTTGGTTGAAGTTAAGTTGTGGCTTAGTTCCATCTCTCCATATGTAAGCATGCCATCCCATTTGTAGGTCGTGGCCCTCTAGCATTAGTATTCTTTTGTTGGTTAAATTTATCCATTCCTTTATCCACGCCAAGGATGCTGCTTTGTAGTAAAGTTTCCAGTCAGGGAGTCCTAGGCCACCTCTGCTCTTATCATCCTGTAGATTCGTTAATTTGATTTTTGGCTTTTTGTTTTGCCATATAAATTTAGAAATAATTTTATTCAAATTAGTAAAAAATTTAGTCTCTAATTCAATCGGAACCATTTGAAATAGGTATAAAAATTTTGGCAGTATACTCATTTTAATCGCAGCTATACACCCTAATAATGATAACTGTAATTTTTTCCATTTTTCTAATTCTAATCTTGTTTGGTTTACTAATTTGTCGTAATTGTCTTTTTTAATGGATGAACATCTATTCGTTAATATTATCCCTAAATGTTTAATTGTTTTGGTTGTTTGTAAGCCTAATTTCCCTTCCAATTCATCTTTTTGTTCTATTGTCATATTTTTTGTTAATAATTTAGTTTTTTGTTTATTGATTTTCAATCCTGCCGATTTTCCGTATTCCTCAATCTCTTTAATCAATGTTTGTCCTGTTTCAATTGGTTCTTTTATGAAAAATACGAGATCATTGGCAAATGTCTGTAATTTATATTCCTGATTTCTAATCTTTGTTCCCTTAATTTCCTTATTATTTTGAATTTTATTTAGTAATGTTTCCAATGTTAGAATAAAGAGCAGAGGTGACATCGAATATCCCTGACGTACTCCTTTAAAGATCTGAAATGATTGTGTCATGTCCCCATTTATCATAATCTTGGCTGACTGGGAGGTATAGATTGTTTCTATAATCTTTTCAAATTTGTTAACTTCCTTTGGAATCTACTTTTATTTCTTTAGACTCAATCTCTTTTTGTACATATATTACTACACCTTTCTTCCCCCCCAATGATGCGTATAATTTCCATAGTTTTGAATATTCCAGATATTTTTTATGGATTTGTTTGATATTGACTTCTTGTAAACATATTACTTCTGCTTTTTGTTTAACTAATTTTGAAAATATTTTCCATCTTTTTTGTGCATTATTTCATCCATTAATCTTTAATGATATAAATTTAGTTTCCTTTAACATTTCCGGTTTTATTTATAAAGTCTTTTTCTAACTATTTACTTTTTGCTTCTGCTGCTGTTTGTGTCCTTGTTTTGATTCTCTCTACTTTTTGATTTAAATCTTCAGTCTCTTCAATTCCCTCACTCTTTCCCTCTTCTTTAGTCTCCTGTTCTTCTTCTTCACTTGCCCCATCCACTTTTCCTTCACTTTCCATCTCTTTCTCCATACCAGCAAGTTGTTCATATACCTCCTGTGCTCTTTCTATGGTATCCACCTTTACTTTTCGTCCTTCTAAGGTTATTATCATCCCCTCCGGTATGAGCCATCTAAATATAATGTTCTTTTTATTTAACAATGTTGCCAGTGGCCTATAGCAGAGATGGGATCCTACCTCTGATTGCCGGTGCGGTTAATTGCTGACTTCGCGGCAGAGCCAAAGACTCTGCTCGAGCCTGCTCCCGTTCGCGGAGCGGGAGCCTTTCCCGGGCGCTTTCCCCGCCTGCATGGATGCCGCCAATGGCGTTCTTTTGCCCTCCGCGCATGGCCCCATGCGCAGAGGGCAAAAGAATGCAATTGGCGGCATCCATGCAGGCGCGGAAAGCGCCCGGGAAAGGCTCCCGCTCCGCGAACGGGAGCAGGCTCGAGCAGAGTCTTCGGCTCTGCCGCGAAGTCAGCAATTAACCGCACCGGCAATCAGAGGTAGGATCCCACCTCTGGCCTATAGTCCCTTCTACATTCCCTAACCCTTCTTGGGACTTGTTTCAAGATGTTTATTTTTCTCTCTTTGTATGTTAATGTCCCCCCTCGCGTGGCTAAATAAACGTTATCTCTTGTTTTCCTTCTGGCAAACCTTATATGTATTTTTTTCGGCAGGCGGTGACGTCTAGCGTAATTAGTTTGTATCCTGTACACTTCGTCTATTTCATTTATGGTATTTTTTTTGTTTTGCTGTAGAATTTCTGCTACCATCCCTGCCATCACATCTCCCAAGTCTTCCTCCTTATTCTCTGGAATATTTTGTATTCTTAAAAAGTAAGATGATCTATCCATTTCAAGATGGATCAGTGAGGTCTCTAGTTCTCTATTTATTTCTGTCACTCTCTGGTCTACCTTCTCAATTTTATTTCCGTTTTGTTCAGTTTCCCCCCACCACCACCACTAATAAGTTGTTCATTTTTTTGTATCGCCTCCTGTATCATCTCCATTCTAGTGTCCAATCTTGAAATATCTGATTTTAGTTCGGTATGATTTTGCGTAATCAATTCCTGTAGTTTAAGCATTGTTTCCTGAACCACGTTTAGTGTGCTGCTCATATTCTGCATAAGAGATGTGCCCCCCTTTTCTACTGGTAACATATCATCTATCTGCCTTTGAGTGACTGGTGATGCTGCACTTGCAGCTCCAGCTTGTGCTGGTCTTCCCCCCCCCCCCTTCATGGGCATATTTGTTGTATTACTTGTCATTTCCTTTAAGATTAATTTTTGTTGTTCTAGGATTTTGTAGATCCTTTCCCAGATTACCATATAACAACCTTTTACTCTGTTGTATTATTTTAGTTCTCTATCAATCCTGTATATTCTATCGATTGCTGATATAATTCTCTATGTTCTTAAATGTACCACTTATCCAAAAATTCTATATAAATATGTCTATAAATGATCTACGTTACTATAGTACTTATATCGATAACTAATTAAATATCTTTAAATATGCTAAAGAGTTATACAGTAGAATATAACAATATATCAATAGTTTTCCTTATACAATTTTAACCAATCTAATTATAGTTTTGATTACAGTTTATATATTTCTCTTAATGTTCAAAATATCCTCTATAGACTTTACAATTCAATCAATATATATCTCTATTTGTTTTAAATCATTCCTTAAAAATACTATTTCAAAGTCAATATAGATTTATTAAAAATATTAAATTTATAGACACTAAGATTTTTCCCTTTTTACAATCTATAGATAAGAAAAGGAGAGGGTAGAAATTTTAATTATAGCAGAAGATTTGGTGTAAAGTAAAATAGGTGATTAAAAAATGAAATAAGTGTTCAAAAGTGAAGAATAGAAAAAAGTTATATAATATAGTTCTTTTTATAGCGGTACCAGTTTCAGTTGGTATTAAGTGGATCTCAGCAATCCTGTAGTTATTTTAGAGGTCTTGATTTCCTTGGATTCTGCAATCAGATGTTTTCCCTTGCCCTCAATAGTAAAGATCGTTCCATTCAAAATTGCTAAGTCATCCACCATGTGTTGTTTCTCCGCTCCATTTCTGGTCTCTCATCTGATGTTGAATCTCCAATTTCTCTGGTCCACTGTCTCTCAGCAGGTAGTCCTCTGATAAAAGAAAGGTACTATTCCACGTCCTCCACAGGGACTCGATTTAACTCTTTTGTTATGTTTATTCACGATGCTGTTTTCTCGTTAGTCGTGTCCCTCTGCTCATTCTTTACTTTCGCCGCTGATTTTCTCACAGAGCTCCTTAATTGCCCTGTCCTTGTGGTCAGATCTTCCTCTTTTATAAATCCAGAGTTTTTGTGAGAGTCTAATTTTGGTGTTCCAGGTGTAATCCGCTATTATTTTTGCTTCCTTTTCTTATGTGGCGCATCGAGGCTTCGGGTCTGCCATACTTCAAAGAGCAAAGACGGACGCTTTCATTTCGGATAGTGAGGGTGCCCTCTGCCCCAGCGGGCGAACGCCTTCGCCCCGCTGTTGCCTGGGATATCCCTCTTGTCCACCCAGTCCTACAAACCGTCGATGCCCCAAAAGGTCTCCAAAAACAAAAGAAGAAAGCAGCCTCAGAGGACGGAGATCGTCCCTTTACAGCTGCTTCGCCCCGCGTCGCCACCAGAAGTCCGTCTGAGCATTGAATTTCTATCTCGAAAAAGAAGCCTATGCACAGTCAATACATGAAGGACATTGGAGGAAAGCTAGATAAAAAGCAAACAATGATATCAGGGATCTTGAAGAAAGAAACTGACTGCTTCATTTTGGCTGTCCAAGAACACCCTGCAGACCAATTCCATGAAAGCAAAAATTCAATTTGTCTGTAACAACAGCAAATGCCGCTTATGCAACAAGAAAGATGAAACAGTGGATCACCTTATCAGTGGCTGCAGCAAAATCTCATAAACTGATTATCTACAACGTCATGATTGAGTTTCCAAAATCATACATTGGAAGCTTTGCCAGAAGTTTGGGTTCGAATGCAGGAAAAATTACTGGGAATACTGAATTGACAAAGTTCTTGAAAACGAATAGGTCAAGATCTTGTGGGACTTTTGAATCCAAACAGGCAGACATTTGGCCTACAACACACCTGACATCACTATTGTGGAAAATAAAGTCTGGTTCATTGATATTGCAATATTAGGTGATACACGAACTGAAGAGAAAGAACTAGAAAAAATAACAAAATACTGTGATCTGCAAATTGAAGTTGAGTGATTGTGGAGGAAGAAATCACTATTGTGCCAATAGTAATAGCACTTAGAGTAGGAGTGTCAAACTCAGTTTCATTGAGGGCACCATCAGTATTATGGTTGCCTTCAAAGGGCCAGTAACTGGGTCACTGTGACTAGGTAGGCATGGCTGGGTGGGTGTGGCCGGCTCAATGCTGCTCACTGGGCGTGGCTGACTCAGGATGGCTGGGTTGGGATGGAAAAAGTTGCACTGGCTAACTTGATGTGGGGACAATTCGGTGCCCCACAAGCTCATTGCCTCCCCAAACTGCTGGCAGCCAAGTGCATGCACGCGCACACATGCACACATTCCATGTTTGTGGATTTATCCAGAGAGGAATAAGAGAGCCTTGTCCCCAAGCCCAGGCATGATTGGCAGTTTGTAAGCTCAGATGTGGATAAAAGACTCCAAGCTTGGAATGGTGTGTGTGTGTGCGCGCGCACAGTATGCCAAAGAAGAAATTCTTCTTCCAATCCCAGACATCATTGGAATTTCTCTGTCTGGTGTCCCCTTCCAGCAAAGCAGGAGGCAGAGGACAACACTGCTGTTTATGGAAGCGTGGTTAGAGAAAGTTTGCAAGAAGCTGCTGCTGCTGCTGCTGCACTTGTACTCCTTTGTCAGGTTGTTCATGGTGGGTGCAGGAGGGCAAAGTGCATGGGTCAGAGGGAAGCCCATTCCCTCCATGCGAGGACACTTGACTTTGTAACCAAAGCATCCTTAGCGATAGGATGGGGACCACTAGGAGAGGCCAGGAGGAGGGGGCAAGGGGATGGTGAAAGGGCAGCAGGGCTGCTGGTGGCCAAGTGCTAAGGCAGGACTTCCCCAAGGCACTCCCTCCCTCTCATTCCAATCTCCCTCCTTCCCTTCCTTCCTGTTTCACCCACTCCTTCCCTGCCTTCCTCACCTACTCCTTCCCTGCCTCCCTCCTTCTCATTCCCATCTCCCTCCTGCCCTCCCCCCTTCTCATTCCCATCTCCTTCCTCCACACTCACGAAGGGACGAGAGGTGGGGGAGAGCTTGGCAGCACTGCTGGTTGCTGTGCTGCCAGTGGCTGTGGCTTTCCCACGTGGGGGTAGGGGCGGTACTGGGGAAAGGGAAGTGCTCATGTGCTGCATGGCTGGGCTGGCGAGCAGGCCATGGAGGCTCTGGTGGCAGGCGCGGCACTGATCTACAACTTGGTGGTCATCCGGGCTGGAATGTAGTCAGTTTTATTTCTGCGTGGCCGCCCTGGAGTCAGTGAGGAGCTGCCCTCACTTCTTCAGCCCCACCCCCTGGGCATGTGCACAGGAGACAGAGAGTGCACGGAGGCCAGCATCCTGGGTGAACTGGAAGTGCTCAGAACGCAGTCAGCCAGGGACACCAGGCCCCACATGCTTACCACCTCCAGTGCATGTGGCTGGGGACAGGGTTTGGTGGCCCTTCACTAGCTGTAGGGCAGACCTGCGGATATAAGGCTGATCACGTTCCAGCCTGGATGGCTGTCACCAAATTGTAGATCAGTGCCTGGCCAGCCTGGGCTGGGGCTGAGGTGCCGTGGGCCGGTCCTTTGTTGTCTCTAGGGTGGCCTTGTGGGCCAGATCTAACCACATAACAGGCCAGATCTGACCCGTGGGCCTTGAGTTTGACACCCCTGACTTAGAGCGTTACCTTGACAGCTCTACGATTCTTGGTTAGGACTTGAACTATTAAGTTTTTACCAGTCCCAGACTGAATCGAATTGAATGAAGCCCTTCCTCCTCACAGTGTCATTGATAGGCTCTATACACCAAGCCAAATAGGTGGGTGTGGAATGTTGCCAGTATATCAGATGATTGAAGAAGAAAAAAGGGCTTTGGAAGAATATTTGAAGAACAGTGAAGATGATGCACTGAAATTAGTATGCTTGGAAGATTTACTGACTACTGGAGAGACCAAACTGGCCTATAAGAAAGATGAAATGAATAAGAGAATGGAGGCATTGGAAGAGAAAGCACTACATGATCAGTAGATTAAAAAAATAGCAGGGAAAGTAGATAATAACAAAACCTGGCAATGGCTAAGAGTAGGAAAGTTAAAAAAAGAGTCTGAGGGACTAATTCTGGCTGCACAAGACCAAGCCTTAAGGACAAATGCATACAAAGCCAGAATTGAGAAGACGGCAACAGACAGTAAGTGCCATTTATGCAAAGAATCTGAGGAAACAGTGGACCATCTGGTAAGCTGCTGAAAGAAGATTGCACATACTGTCTACAAGCAGCAGCATGGCAAAGTAGCAACAATGGTATCTGCAAGAAGTATCATTTGCCTGCAAGCAAGAACTGGTGAGACCATAAAATAGAGAAAGTCATAGAAAATGAAGAAGTTAAATTGCTCTGGAGCCAGGCACCTGCCACATAACATCCCAGACTTAACAATTTTTGGTAAGAAAAACAAAAAAAGTTTGGATAGTGAATGTGGCAGTGCCTGGAGACAGCAGAATAGAAGAGAAAGAACTGGAGAAGATAACAAAATACAAAGACCTGCAAATAGAAATAGAACAACTGCAGCAAAAGCAAGCAAAGGTAGTACCAGTAGTAATACCGTGTTTCCCCGAAAACCCGACCTACCCTGAAAATAAGATATGGTATGATTTTTCATGCTGCTTGCAATATAAGCCCTACCCCCACAATAAGCCCTAATTCAGAGCGTCATCAGTGGGGGGTGGGGCGGTGAACATGGCCAGCATAGGATGTGTTGAGTGCATGCGTGGGGCCAGACTTTTTGGGAGCAGCTGCAGCCTGCACGGGGGCGGGGAGAGGCATGCAATTTGTCCCACCATTTGTTTTTGCTTGCGGAGTGTGCAGCAGAGCTGGAGGACCAGGTTGAACAGGGGCTGTGCCGTGGTGCCACCCCTGCCCCGCCACTTACCTTGCCTCATAGCATCACTGGCAGAGGCACGGAGTGTGTGGGGGGAAGCACACGATCCTGCCCACAGGATGTACTGCCTACTCCGTCCATCTTTGCTTGCCCATGACTGCGATGGTGCAAATGGCTGCATGGCGCCTCTGGCGGAACGGATCACGTGCCTCCCCCAACCTGGTCCTCCAGTTCTGCCGCACACTCCGCAAGCAAAGACAGGCGGTAGGATGGTGGGTGGAAACGAGGCTTTTCATCCCTCACCTCCGAAGAAAGGAGTAGGAGCAGAGGTGGGATCCTACCTCTGATTGCCGGTGCGGTTAATTGCTGACTTCGCGGCAGAGCCGAAGACTGCTCGAGCCTGCTCCCGTTCGCGGAGCGGGAGCCTTTCCCGGGCGCTTTCCCCGCCCGCATGGATGCCGCCAATGGCGTTCTTTTGCCCTCCGCGCATGGCCCCATACGCAGAGGGCAAAAGAACGCCATTGGCGGCATCCATGCAGGCGCGGAAAGCGCCTGGGAAAGGCTCCCGCTCCGCGAACAGGAGCAGGCTCGAGCAGAGTCTTCGGCTCTGCCGCGAAGTCAGCAATTAACCGCACCGGCAATCAGAGGTAGGATCCCACCTCTGAGTAGGAGGGAAAGCGAGAGTGGTCGCTCGAGGGCTGTCTCTTCACTGGCTGCTCCCTGGTTTTGCTCGAAACCTGGTGCATAAGGAAGGGTCTGTTTTTTGCAGATTTGTCCCAGCCCTCCCATCCCCTTTGAACCTGGCCTCGCTCCTCAGATGGTGATAGAGGGCTAGGCTGGGCTAAAGCAGAGGAGGAGGAGGGGGGGAGAAACTGCATAGCTAAGGACAAGGGTTTGCCTTCCTCTCCACAAGACCTCTCAGGAGACACAGCGTGCAAATGTAAAAGCCGCTCTTTCCAAGTCAGCAGCAGCGCCTGAATCTAAACAAAGCTGCAGGATTTATTTTTATCTTTCTTCCAAATCTCTCTCTCTCTCTCTCTCTCTCTCTCTCTCTCTCTCTCTCTCTCTCTCTCTCTCTCTCTCACACACACACACACACTCTCTCTCTCTCTCTCTCTCTCTCTCTCTCTCTCTCTCTCTCTCCCTCCCTCCCTCCCTCCCTCCCTCCCTCCCTCCATGTGTGTGTGAGAGAGATCCGATTCAACCTCAGAGAGTTACCGTATACCAGGGCTGGCGGCGGTGTTCTCATACACACACACACACACACACACAAACACAGAGGTTTGATCGGATTGCTCTCTTTCTCTCCCATCGTGCAGCGATCGCCGGTCCACACTTTCTCACTGGCCTGCATTGCCCTGCATCACCATTCTTGAATGGCAGCCCCCTTTTCTGCCACTTTTCCAACCGGCATTGTATTCCTCCTTTGTATGGAAGGATGCTAAACTCTGTGAAAAATAGGCCACCTAGAGCTGGGCGAGGAAGGCCAGGCTCCCCTTCCTTGATGAATCTGCAAAGCCCATGAGGTTTTACATGGAGAAGCAGATTGCTTCCCGCAGGGTTGGCCTCGGCAGCCGCTTCGGACAACAAGCAGAAAAGCTTTTCTCCTTTTCTCCAGGGCCTTTGAAATTGCCCCCCCCAATTCGCTTTTCTGCCTTAAATTTCTGGGCTCTGGCAGTGGGGCCGCTTCATCCTTTCCCCGGGAGTGTCTTGCCAGTGTCCCCTTGATGGCCTTCCCCTCCCCCCTACAATTCCCAGTGAGGAGAGGCGGTGAGAGAGAGTAGTGGGGAATAAACGGAGTTGCAGCACTTTGTTTTGATTTCCATGTTATGTCTGCTGAGAGGCCTTGTGGAGAGCCGGGCTGCTCCTGCCTGGCACAGGGCAAGTCGACCCGGATCTACAACCTCTGGAGCGCCCCCTGTCACCGGCTTGCCAGGGCCCCTTTGCCAGTGGCTACTGGTGGTGCCACGCTGCCTCACCTGCCGCCGCCTTTGGGCTGCTGAGCGACTTCCTGCAGGTCTACTCAGTGCTGCAGGTGCTGGGCTATGAGCTGAACCCAGCACTCTTCAGGCCCTGGCCCTGGTGAGTGCTGAAGTGCTCATGTTGGCTATGTGAGGTGGCTCAGGTGGTGCAGCTCCACCGGCAGCAGGGGGGTGCTCCAGAGGTCATAGATCTGAGATGATTTGCCCTGTGCCAAGCAGGAGCAGCCCGGAAGGCGGCAGAGAGAAGCACTGCCAGGAGGGCGAAGAGCCCCTGCTAGGCCAGTAGCAGCACAGGCAGCCGCTCAGTGGCCAGCGGCCGAGAAGTGTCCCGTGTCAAGGTTCCAAGTAACAGCCTATAGGAAATCAAAACTCCAAGGCAGGATTCCTCAAAGTAGATTTATTAGATATGTCATATTGGCATTCTTCCCCACATTACACACAACCATCACATGCCCCAATCAGGTATCTCTCCCCATCCCGGATGCCTCCCGTCCACGCCTCTCCAGGTGCTGGTGAGAGTGTCCTTGGTTCCCAGCAGAAAGAAGGTTATTTTGGCTACATATCCCCCTCAGCTACCTATACTCCCCCTCCCTTTCCCACAGCTCCAATGAGCCTCGCTGTGGCAACCCTGAAGACACTCAAAGATGGCTTCAGGGTTGTTCTTCCATATTTTACTTATTACTAACTTTTGATTGCGTCGCTCATCTCTCTTTGTTCTTTTACCTCTTTTGCTCTTGCTCCTTGTCTCCATGCTCTTTCTTCCTGTTCTTTTGCTTTTCTTTCTCCTCTTCAGTTCCCTCTTGGTATCCAGTCTCTCTTGCTTCTCCCGCTTTCCCATCTTCCAGTGGTCCCCAAAATTGTTCATAAAATACTCTTGCTTTTTCAATGGAATCTAATCTGTGTCTTTGCTCTTGCCATATCACCAACATTCCTTCTGGTATTAACCACCTAAAACTCACTCCTTTTGTGATTAAATTTTTTTATTAAAAATGATATTCTCTTAAGTCTCTGACTCTTCTAGGTATTTATCTCAACACCATTATCTCTTTGTCTTTGTATTTCAATGCAGTATTTCTGGTTATTTGTAAAATCTCTGCTTTTATTGCTTTTTTTGTAACTCTTACATGGACTTATCTCGGTAACCTTTTTCTCATTGCATATCTCATTTAATATCTTCTCCTTGGGTTGTTCCATCACTTCTGCCAACATCTCTGCCATCACCTCTGGCAAAATTTCCCCTTTCTCTTCCTCTGTATTTTGAAATCTTAGATAAAAATCAGATTGATCCATCTCGAGAGAAATGATTGTTCGCTCCTGATTTTTGTCCACTGATATCAATTTTTCCTCTAATTCTTCCACTTTTTTCTCTGTCAAATCCACCTTTTCCTCTACTTTTTGAATTCTTTCTTCATTTCAAAATAATCTCCTTCTTTTAAATCTTCTTTCAAATCATCATGTATTTTTTATATTTATTTATATGATTTTTAAAAAATCCATAGTTTCTGATGTTTTCAGTGATTCTGTCGTAGAGAGGGCTTGCTGCAGAATGTAAATGTGCTGTAAATTTCTTCATCTCTTAACATTGTAGATCCCGAATTTATAATCCACTTATGGTAATTCATCCCGATGGGTGAATTAAAAAAGAAGAAAAAAACCAAGGAAAAATAAAAAATAAAAAATATACCAAACCAACTTACAAAAAAGAAAAAAGAAAAAAATCCAATCTGCTCCCAAAACTAAAAATATATCCCAAAAATAATCCAGCTGGAAAAAAAGTGGAAGAGGAAGAGGAAGAGAAAAGAAAACCCCAAAAAGTTTCAGGCTCTTCTTGCCTTAATCCAAATTTTAAACGAACCACAGGGATCTTTTTTCGCCTATTCAAAGAAATAAAAAAAACCAGAAAACCAAAGATCAAAAGTTCTCCTGTGCGCTGCTAAGGGGAGTCCAAACATGGGATTAAACGTCGGTCGGTTGCCAAGGGACTGAATTAAAAATAGATTGAAGTACGCCCTCTATTTGCTCCACGAGTCAGTTTTTCAAACTCAGTTGAGCTAGAAGGGACATTTTTGGATAATTCTCTCAGTTTTCTTGCTTATCGGCTGACTTTCTCCAGCTTGGACTCTCCTTCTCCACTTTATTTAGGGTGTCTCCAAGGTTGCCTCGTTGCCCTGCAGCCACTATTGCTGCGGGTGGGTGTGCAAGTTAGCTGGTACACTGGCAAGAACCGCCACCACCACCTAACAGCAGAAGCAGCCGGAGTCCTTGCCACATGGGCTAAACTCCATCGGAGTGGAGCATCTTAAGGCAGAGGGAGTTAGCCTCTCCTCTGCAGCCTGGTTTGCTGCGGTGTTGGTATCAGCTGAAATGCCAGTATGACTTGCCTTTCAGCTGAAAGACTTTGGTGACACTAATTGAGGCCGCAAGACTTGTTTCGCCTCGGTTTCTGCCGGTGGCCATTTTGTGAGCCGCGAGTTGCCTGTTGCTGGGCAGAACTCTTGGTGGCCATTTTGAGGGGTCACCGAGTGGATTTCTTGTCACTGAGTGTGCCGGTGGCCATTTTGTTGAGCCGCTGTCGGCTGCGAGACTTCCGATTGCCATTTTGAGGGCGTTTGCTCACTGGATGGTTTCTAATATTACCTCGTCTGCAGACAATAATTTTCGAGCCTCTGCTTGACGCTAAGCTTTTGTGAGAGGTGTGGGTGAGTGCTGCTCCCAGGGATCCGTTGGGTTACCACCACCCGGCCTAATTCCACCCGGCCATATACCTCGGAATCCCTGCCCCAGGGCTATACTCCTTATTGGACCCTTGAGGCCTTTCCTTTCCTCAGTGTTAGGGCTCCAGTCCTCAGCCGACTTACAGCTTGTCATTTGTAATGGCTGGCAAAGCTGACACGGGGGAGAAGGCTTCTACTTCTGCTGGCTCAAGAAAGCCACAACTAAGAGCCACACTTCCTCTTAAGAGAAGGCCAAGGCAGTCATCGTCGGCAGTGGCCCTCAAGGATGCAGAGAAGTGGCTTCGGGCCTTAGAGAAACAATTTGAGAATGCCCAAAAGCAGGCTGCGGCAACCCTGTCTCAGGCACCTCAACAGTTGCCTCAGCTGCCGCTCCAGGCCCAGATGTCTCCCCAGCCCTTGCTGCCTCCTCCATCTCAGGTGACTCCTCAGCTTCAGATTGCCGCTCAGCCTGTGGCTACAGGAACTGCGACTGAACAAGATTGGTCGCCGGACCATCCTTCCGTATCTCAGGTCATGGACCTTGAGGAGACACCCTTGCCAGAGGTGCCTACCCGTGGGCCCAGCCTTGCTCCAGACCCGCCCCCTCTTCATCTCGGGTGCTCCCTACAGCTACTTTTACCCCCACAGCAGCGGGCCTCCGTCCTGGGGTTGATACCTGGCAACACTTTCTTCCAGAATTACAGGACATGATAGCCAATGCCTATTTCCAGGGCATAGCTACCGGCCTTCAACAGAGGCCACCTTACCCTGCCATTCCTGTTCCAATGCAGGTGGTTTGGTCCAACCTTGGTGACATTTACTCTCACTGTTCTTTGGAGCTCAGCGACGCATCCATTCAGGACGAGGGGAGTGTCATCGATGAAGAGTTGTCTGATGATGAAGGTCAGGTTCCGGACCAGCTGGCTTTTACCGGGCTTTTCAAACCAGCCCTGTTTAAGACACTTCTCCACAAAGCCAAGCTCATTGCGAACATTGGCGTTCCTGCAAAGCCTTCTGAACCCTCTGTGGGCATTGACCCAGCTGCCGGACTGTTTTCGGAGCCCGAATGAGAGACTGAATTTATTCCATCTTCAAAGATTTTTATTGACACCATCAAGAGATCTTGGGACCATCCTTCCGCTGCCCCTGGCCTGACTATGGCAGAACGCAAGTTTTATGGGTTCGGGCCGGAGGTAGATGAGCTATTGCAGCTTCCCACTGTGGATACTCCAGTGGCCAACCTGGTGTCTTTGGCTGTTTTTCCATCTGAAGTGTCGGAAGGCCTTAAGCCTGACAACCGTAAAGCCGAATCCATGTTGCACAAGTCCCACCAAGCAGCCGCTTGGTCTCTACAAGCAGCTACTGCTGCATCGTTCTTTAATCGAACCTTAATTATGTGGATCAGGGAGATTCAGTGTAGATTGGGACCGGAGGATATCTACCTCCGGCAGGATATGAATAAATTGTTAACTGCGGCGGAGTTCTCTGCGGACGCGACACTCAACTCAACTAAATTCGTGTCCTGTGCCATGACAGCTAGTATCACATTTCGCTGCATGCTTTGGCTTTGCCATTGGCAGGCGGATGCGTGCTCTAAATGGCACCTAGCTGCAGCCCCCTTTACGGGGGAGTGATTATTTGGCGACTCCCTCGATTCAATCCTGGTAGAGGACAGTGATAAGCGTAAGGTTTTGCCCTGACTACATAGGCGGGCAGACCGACGTTGTACTCCATATTTTCATCGGCAGCCCTTTCGGCCCGACTCTTCCTTTGGGGGCCCCCAGTCCCAGAGGTAGTACTTCCAGGGGGCAGACAGACAACAAGACAGGTCTGCTGCCAGGGATGGGCAGACAGTTCACCCAGTCGAGACTCCCCTTCCAGGGATCCAGGTCTAGGGCCTTTCAGAGATCCAAATGACTCCAGAGAGGCAAGTCCCATTGGAGGCAGGCTTCAACATTTTGCTGCCCAATGGGAGCTAATGTCCACGGGCTCCTGGGCCTTAAGTACCATCAAATTCGGCCTCACTATAGAGTTTGTCTCCCAGCCCCCCAGTCAGTTCATCCGGTGCCCCATTTCATCCAATTCCATCAAACGGGCGTTGATGGAGGCAGAGATCCACCTCCTCCTCGATATTTCGGCCATAGAGAGGGTGCCCCCAGGACAGGAGATACCAGGATTCTATTCCATCCTTTTCCTCGTCCCCAAGAGTTCGGGGGGTTGGAGAGCCATCCTCAATTTGAAGCAGCTCAATGTGTATGTAGCATACAAGCGCTTCAAGATGCAATCCCTCAGGTCCATCTTAGGATGCATCAGGCAAAAGGATTGGCTCACATCTATCGACCTCAAGGAGGCCTACCTCCATGTGCCAGTACATCCATCACACAGAAGGTTCCTGAGGTTCTGCTTCGCCGGGACTCACTTTCAATATCGAGCTCTGCCCTTCGGCCTATCATCAGCACCCAGGACCTTCACCAAGCTCCTCGATGTCGTGGCGGCGTATCTGAGGGTGTATCCATTACATCTTCAATGTTATTTAGACAATATAATTATACAGTCAACATCATCCCAATGTGCACATGAGGACTTCCTGTTCACTATTTGCACTTTGCAGGCACACGGCTTCTCGGTGAACTTTCCAAAGAGTCACCTGACCCCCACTACCTCGCTCCTTCATCTCGGGACCATCATCAATACCTGCAAGGTCTCCCTGTCGCCGGAGTGCCAAGACAGCATTACTTCTCTAGTGGCGCTCGTCCGTCAGCAACAGCGTGTGCCCTTATCTCTACTTTCCCAGCTGCTGTGGAAATTCATCTCTTGCATAGATGTGGTACCATGGGCGAGGCTTCACACTCGAGTTCTTCAATGGAGCCTGCTTCCATATCAACTAGCGAGAAGTACGATTGGCAACTTGTTTTCGTTGAGATATTCTTTAATTACTTCATCTTTTGGGTCTTCCTGTTTGTAAAGATTGGTATAAAAAGTTTGAATTATATTTTTTTTCTCAGTGATTCTGGTGTGTATTTCCCTGTTTTGGTCTTGTAGAATGTCAATTGTTCTATCTGCTTTTTCTTTTGCAAGTTTATAAGCGAGTCATCTTCCTGGTTTGTTGGCTGATTCAAAATAGTTTTGTTTTGCTAATTTAAGCTTCCTGGCCAATTCCTTCTGCATTATCAAGTTAATTTTATGCCTGGTTATATTTAAGTCCTCTAATGTTTTGGACTCTTTGGGGTCTTTTTGCAATGTTTTCTCTAATTTGTGTAATTTAATTGTTAATGTATTTAATTTGTTGTTCCTCACTTTGTTATGTTTAGCCAAGTAAGCTATAGACAGCCCCCTTATGTATGCCTTCGTTGTATCCCATAGAGTTCTTAGGGATGTTTGTTCTTTAGTATTAATCCGAAAAAAAGTCTAATTCTTTCTGCATCATTTTGATATAATCTTTTTCCTTTGTTATTGTTTGGTTTAACGTCCATCTTGCTCTTATTTTACTATTTGGCTCTTTCCATTTTATCCATAGAGGATTATTGGCCCAGGCGTTTGGGAGAATTTCAGACTCAGCCAAATCATTTAAAAATTCCCCATTCGTCCAGGACATGTCAATCCTCGATCATGATTTGTGTGGAAATGAAAAGAAGGTATACTGCCTGCTGTCTGGATTTTGATATCGCCAACTGTCTCTTAAATTAAATTCTGTTGCCAATTGATCAAATGATGCCGGTAGTAGTCTTCTTGCTTTTTTCTTATTGGTACCTTTGTAGTCCTTTTTCCTATCAACAACTGCGTTGAAGTCCCCTATTATCAATAATTTTTCCCATTGTATTTCTAGTAAATTTTTATGTAAGCTGGAGAAAAAGGCTGATTGGTTTATATTTGGGGCATATATAACTGCTATCGTTACAGATTTGCTTCCATTTTTTATTTGCATTATCAGTGTTCTACCATCCTCATCTGAATATAGTAGTTTTGGATTCAACCATGCTTTTGTGTATACTGCTATTCCTCGCTTCTTATGTGTAGATAATGCTGTGAATAATTTACCTAACTTTGGGGATTCCAAAATCTGATGTTGTTCTTTTTTGATGCATGTTTCTTGTAGACAGATAATGTCTGCATTTTGTTTTAATAATTTGTGGGATATTTTTTTTCCTTTTTGTGGGTGAGTTTAGTCCATTTATGTTCAGGGATAGTAAACTTACTATCTGTTCAATTGGTGGTTTCCCTTGGTTTTGCTCTCTTTGCCTCGGTCTGTGCTCTCGTTGTCGCACCATCTCTGCCATAGTTAACTGCTGCTGTCCTCACACTTTCTTCTTTTTGCAGTAAATTTTCTTCTGAACTTATCTCCTCCAAACTTTCCCTTTCCCCCTCTACCTTACTTTCATGTTCCTCTACTTCCTTAATATACTGCTCGTAAAAGTCTCTGGCGTCTTCTATTGTTGTGATTTTATGTTTTTTTAATTCAAAAAGTTTTATTAGTACAAAGTACAAACATTTTTTATTTTTCTCCCCCCTACCCCCCCTAACCCTAACCCCCCCCGGACTTCCCAGAGAGAATACAGGACATAATATCAATAAGATAAATTTAAATTAAGTTAAAAAAAATTCCCCCCCACCTTATTGTTTAAAAATTTTAACTCCGAATTGTACACATAAAAATTCCTTCCTCCTCCTTTCCGTCATCTATCCTGCAAAGCATTTCTTCACTATTAAATAGAACTTAAATGAATATTACATAGGCAATAATCAAGTGTTAAATGCAAAACCCTTAAACTTCATCATAAAGTCAACCACTATATAAATAGCATAACATTATTATATATCAGATTATTAACTTCAGAGAAATTCTAAATCTCTAAAAAATATTATTAATAATGATAATAATAATAATAAAAAATATATATAAAAAGGCTAAAAAAAAGAAAAAAAGGAATACAATCTATCCTGTAAATTCAGCACTACTCCAAACTTTGAATAAGCCTTCTTTTCAAACAAATTATGATATTTTATAACTTAATAATTTTAAATAAAAATTCCAACTTTCTCAAAATTAAATAAAACTTAAATAAATATTACACCAATAATAACTAAATATAAAATACAAAAATCTTAAACATCATGAAATCAACCACTATTTTAATAGCATAATATTACTATATATCAAATTATTAGCTTCAAAAAAGATTCTAAATCTTTAAAAGGTATTAGTAATAATAATAGGTTAGAAAAAAAAAGAAAAAAAAAGAATGCAAGAAGTAAAGAAAGAAAATTAAGGAAAGAAGGGAAAAAGAAAAATACAGTCATATTAGCAACCATCTGTCCAATAAACTTCAACGCTGCATCTTGTTGTATCTTGATGATGGTTGCATCTTTTTGTAACTTGATAATTTTGTATTTGTCAGCTCGCCTCCCATCTGACCCCAATCTTCCATCTCCTTTTCCACACTGTAGACATCTGTCTGGCTCTGCCAATCACTTGAATTCTGTAAATCTGTTTCAATTTGAACAGGAAGGGATGGCTTTCCCTCCTCCTCCTCTTTTGTTTTCATACATCTTTCCTCTGGAATCTTGGATATATCAGCCTTTAAGACGTTGGCATAAAATTCAGTAGCTTTCTTTGTCGTATTAAGCCGATATCTTTTTCCCAGAAATTTCACTGCGACTCCTGTTGGTGCTTCCCATTTATATTGTAAGTTTAGCCTTTTAAATTCATCAATCAGAAAGGTATAATCTTTTCTGGCTTTGAGCATTTTAGAGGGAATTTCTTTCCATATCATTAGTTCCTGGCCATTCACCTGAAGGTTATTCTTAAGCGTCGCCTGTATAATCCTATTCCGTAAGGCTCTTGTAGTAAAGTATATTACAGTGTCCCTTGGTAGGTGTTTTTGTTTTGCATACCAGGAGTTGATTCTATATATTTTATCAATTTGCCTGGCTAGTTCTTCTTTAGACAGTCCAGACACCTGCTCCAAAGCTTCCACCATCCTTCCTTTCAAATCTTCATATAATCCCTCTTTCAACCCCCTGACCCTTATGGCAAATTCCATGGATCTGAATTGCGTCATTAACACCTCTGTTTCAAAATTTGCAATGTCATTTTGTATTTTATCTATGTATTCTACTGAAGTTGTCAAAACTTGTTTATTTTCTTCAATGCGGTTTGCCAAAACTTCAATATTTGTTGCTAGACCTTCGCATACCTCCAACACATCATTCCTAATTTGTTGGTCAATATTCTTTAAAGCAGCCTGCATTTTATTATCTATTTCATTGATTTTTTGGTTAAATTCAGCAGTCAGTTCATTTTTCATGATCTTTAAGGTACTTATTAAATTTTCAGGTGTTAAAGACTTTGGGGGTGTTAACTCAGTGGTAAGTTGCATTTTAGAAATATAACCAGATGAATAGTCCATTCTTTTATTCAAAACAGTCTTTCCAAATTTTGAAGCCATTTTAGTATTTCCAGTGGAGAACAAAGAAAAAGCCAAGCCTCTAGTTAAAATTCTTTTAAATTTCTTTTAAATTTCTTTTAAATTCCAAAGCCAGATAGACTTTTATTTTTTTTTAAATTGTCAGTTATTATTTAATCCAAAATCGGGAGACAGAGAGAGTAAAGCCAACTTTCAAAGTCAAAAATTTCCATAAGAAAAAAAGCTGCTAGGGAAACGAAAGTTACTTTCACTTCTCCTCCCACTTTCTCTGATCGCCATATTGTAGCCTATTAACTGTTACTTAGTTTCTTCCGAAGTGAAAGTCAGCAGTGGAGTTGAAAGAGAAAAAAATTCTGTACTTGCCCTTTTAAAATCCTGTCTCTCTCTGTCTGCTTGTTTAATCAATTAAGTAGTTGTAATCCCATTCACGAAGCAGCGGTGGTCACGGCATCTTGCTCCGCAAAAGCAGAGGTTTCCAAGTCCCCGGAGCAAGAGACAGGCTGGCTGGGGAGCCCTCACCTTTCGCGCCCCTGGCTGGCACCTGGGGCACTAGGGGGGGCTCTACCCACCTGTCCGGCTCTCATCTCTCCCCTTTGCCCGGGGCAGAGACTTTCAAGCCGCCAGACAGCTGTTCTGGCAGCTTTAACGGGGAAATGGAAAGGCGCTCAATGGGGAGCGTCCGCGATGTAGCGAACCGGAACCGGAAGCCGTGATTTTATGTTTTTTATCCAATAAGGTTATTAGCATTCCTTAAGGTAATAGCCACCTGAAGGATATCCTATGTCTAATCAGTTTAGTAGATAAGAAATGATAGGGCCGCCTTTTTTCCCTTACACGTCTTGGTATTTGTCTAAGTATTAGTATCTCTTTACCCTTGTGTGTAAATGTGTTTTCTTTCAATAAGTTATAGATTTCATCTCTAACTATTGTTTTAGTAAATCTAATATGTACTTCTTTCGATAGTCTGTTCTTTCGGGCATAGTTTGTATTCAGTCTATATATTTCATCCATATCCATTATTGTTTCCTGTACTGTTCTATTTGTCATACTAGCAATTATTTACACCATGACCTCCGGTAAGTTCTCATCTTTGCTTTCAGTAACATTTTGAAACCTAAGAAAGAAGGCCGATTTTTCAAGCTCTAGATTTAGAATGGCCTCTTCGAGATTCCTGTTTACTAGATCTGTTTTATTCTCTGCTACTTGAAGTCTAAGTTCAATCCTCTCATGTTTCTCTATTTTTTAATCCTCTGTACATTATTTGTCAGTACTCCTTGAATTGATTCCATTCTTTCATCAAGTCTTCCCACCCTATCATCCACCTTTTTGATATTGTCCCTCACCTCTCCCATGTTTCCTCTCATATGGTTGTAATTTCTATCAATGGACTCCTGCATTTTAATCATCATCTCCTGGAGTGATGCAAGAGTTGTCGATGTTACTTGTGTGCTAGAAGTTCCACCTGCTCTCTCCTGTCGGACCTTCAGTAGTACGTTGGCTTAATGGGGTTGAGGGCAGGGTTGATGAGGTTATTTTCCCCCCTGTTTTAGTTATTGTGGATGTAGTAGTTGTAGACGTTTTTAGTACACTCCAGATGGTATCCCAATGTACCATACAAAACCTCTTCTCTCTCTTGTTGTTTTAGCACCAATTATTTATTTAGTTCCCACTGTTCGTTTTATTACTATTTATACCATCTTCTTCAAGTCCCACATCAATCTGTTTCTTAGAATCTAAGATCTGTTTCCTAAAATGATTATACCACACCCTTAATTCCTTCAATGTAAATTATATATTATATATAAATGTTATCACCATTTAAATCACATTCACAAGGGATCAATTAATGATTATCAAATGCCAAAAATAATTGATCTAAATTCTATATATAATATTATTTTCTAAACTCTATTATATAAATGTTAATATAAATATATAAATATATAGCAATGAGTATATCTAGAATGTACAATTTGTATATATAGTCCAAAGTCCACAATGTATATATATATATGAATATAAGTATAGTTTAAATCAATATCTAAATTTATCTAGGGTAAAGATTTAAATAAATTATAGATGTGAGTACTTACTTATATCTATTTCTTTTAATCTATTGTCCTTTTGTTGATATATTTGTAGTCTATATTTTGGTTACTCTTAGGTAATATTCTTACTAGTCCTTAAAGTCCAATGTTGATCTTGCTGGTAGTTCTATCTCCTTCTTTAATAGTTAAAAATGTCCTCCGGGTTTTGCTGTGTCACCATCTCAGTTCCTTCTCTTCTCTTTCAACTCTAACTTCCTTCCACCTTCTGCACTTTCCAGAAATCTTTCTTGCCCTTTTGCTGTAGTTCTTTACCTTTTTAGTTCTCCAAACAGAGTTTTTTTGTATTTCTCTCAGATCGCTTTAAATCAAATCAGGTCGTAAACGTCCTTATTGTGTCTTGCTTCAGCAAGCTCTCTGCCTGTCCTTTGCCTGTCCTTTCACTCCCACTTGCAATCGCCGCCTTTAACCTCTCAGAGCTTTCCGTCTTCAATCCACAGGTCAGCAATCAGCTACAAGGGCACACCGTCTTATTTCCTTCCACCAGTTGTTGAAAAAAACTCTCAATAATATCTCTCTCTCACGATCTCCGCCACAGTTCTTTGCTGTTTTTCTCTTGCTTCCTTTATCTGAGTCGGGCTGTCATGCCTCCAGATCGGCCATGGAGGCTGATTTCTTTGCGATTGGCTCCAGGAGTTGTTCTCGCTCTCTGAGTGGATTGCTTGTCCTCCACAGAGGCTCCGAACTCTTCCCTTTTGAATCACTCTTCCCTCCAAGTCAGTGATTGCCGCTAAGCAACCGAAATCGCTGAAAAGCACAAATGCAGCCTCAGAGGCTCCCAAGGCTGCTGCGCTCCGGCGTGACGTCAAACCAGAAGTCAAAATGAAGCGTTCGTTGCGTTTCAACCAGCCTCCATGGATCTCAAGGTCACGCCCCAAACTGTCAGCCGCTGGCTTAAGGCGAGCATCGCCTGGGCTTACGAGGGCCAGTCCAGGCCTATCCCTGGTAGGATCACTGCCCATTCCACCCATAGTGCGGTGACCTCGGTGGCCTGGGCCATGCAGGCTTCCATCGAAGAAATATGCAGAGCAGCTACATGGTCTTCGCCCTCCCCGTTTGTGAAACATTACAAACTGGACTTGTTTGCCTCTGCCAAGGCTGCCTTCAGCAGGCGGGGGCTACAGAGGGTCTGCTCCACTTCTGCTCCCCTGGACCAGCCTTCTCCCGCCCACGAGAATTAAGCTTGGGTATATCCCATGCTTGGACTCTCCTTAGCAGCGCAGAGGAGAAGAGGTGTTGGCTTACCTGAACGGTCTTCTCTGTGCGCTGTGGGGAGAGTCCAAACCCGCCCTGGCTTTCTGTGGCCCAGGGTCGCGACAGCTGCTAACTTGCACGTCCTACATCGGAAGATCGTCTACGCCTTCGTTTGAAAACTGACTCGTGGAGCAGATAGAGGGCGTACTTCAATCTATTTTTAACTCAGTCCCCTTGGCAACCAACCGAAGTTTAATCCCATGTTTGGACTCTCCCCGCAGTTCACAGAAAAGACCATTCAGGTAAGCCAGTGCCTCTTTTCTCTCCCTTCTATAGAAGAGGCTAAACAAAAAACAAAATAGAGAAAAAGGAAAAATGTCCAAAACCACAACTCCAAAACAAAATACTTGAAAAGGTTCAAAAAGAGAAATACAAAAATAAAGATCAAAGAAATAAAAACAAATTCAACACTCCAATCTCTTCATTCTTTTTTAGAACAGCTTTCTCTCTTCCACAGCTGTTCTCTTATCAGCATAACCAACGTTGTCAAGGGCAGGTTAGGCTTATAGTTAATTCAAGGTCTTTTTAATGTCTTTTCTTTCTTGCCACTAGATGGCACTGCAATATAACAAAGCCACACAGTTCTAAGCTTCAATTCCTCCGATCCATTTCCAATTAATTTAAATTCATTCGTAATCCTTCCCACCTCAAAATAATCAATCCATTTTCTAACTCTTCTTAGTTTCAAAACCACTCTTTCAAATCAATTCTTAGTCCATTTCTCAATTCATTTACTTCATACGTAAAAAAAGAAAAATCTTTCCCTTGTGGGCTTTCACTTTGTTCGCTGCTTCAATACTGGAAATGGAGAGCTGATACACACCTGATCTCCCTCCTTGCTTTAGCCTCTTTCCACTCTATATTTGTTAATTTCAAGTGGGTATGAAAAGAAAACTTTCAAAACTTTCAAAACGTTCAATTTTAAAGCCATATGATGCACTTTCTCTTGCTTCCACCGCTCTGTTGTGGACCGCCCCAGCTTCTTAGCGGCTGGCCACTGTCCCAGATGTCCAGTTTGAGAAGCTATCCTTGATCAGCCCGGGAATTTGCGGATTCCCTGAGTTAATCAATCTGTGCTTCTCTTGTTCGCCATCCCTATGAGATGGCTAAGGTCAATTAAGACCGCCGATCAGCTGGGATATCAGTGGGTTTTTTGGAGCTCTGAAAAAAACCAGCTGTCATGCTGCGACATTGCCTTTTCACTGTGATATTGTAAAATATGGAAGAAGAGCTAAAAGCAATATCAGTAAATGTCAATGGATTAAATTTGGCATTAAAAAGGAACAGAATTTTGAGCAAACTGAATAAACTAAAGATGGATATCATATATCTACAAGAAGTACATATTAGAAAACAACACACAAAATTATTAGAATATTCAAAATTAAGAGTACTATTTACTTCACTGTTACAACAAAGTAAAAGAGGTGTAACATTATATATAAAAGAAAAATTAGAGCCTAAGTCAGTAGATGAAGGAGGATCTTGATGGTGGAAGTAAAAATAAACTTTAAACAGATACTTTTAATATGCGTCAAATGAGAAACAGGAGGAATTTTATGGGAAATTACAAAGAAAAATATTGGAATATGAAAATATATGCATAATGGGTGATTTTAATGCAGTAATTGATGCCGATTTTGACTATAAAATGACAAAAACAAATAAGAAACCCAGAAAGACACTTCTGAAGACTTTTTTCACAATGGCAGAGGAACTAAGTTTGTAAGATGTATGGAGAAATAGACATCTGAAAGAAAAAAAAATACCGTAAGATGACTTTTTACCACTTGAAAATCTCAAAAGTGGGGGGTCGTCTTATACGCCGGGTACTAAAACGTCCGAGCCGGGGGGAGCTCAAAAACGGCCGCGGCCGCATCCCTGCTGTTCTCTGGCCAAGTGACTGAAGGAGTCCTGGAGCCCTGACGCTGCCCTGCATCTCGGTCTCTTCGGGCTTGTCCGGCAGCCTGCTGGGAAGGCTGCGGCGCATGGGAGGGAAGGAGAGCGCGCGCTACCGCTGCTGCTATTGCCGTTCCGGAGTGTCCTTTGCGCAAGGCGCTGCATGTGCGAAGTCTCCCCGGTTGCTGTGGCTGCACCGGGGAGCCCACGTCCTTGTCAACAATGGAGACGCTGCGTGCGTGGGAGGGACCACGGAGCAGAGGCGCCTGGCGAGCGAGGCGAGTGGTGACATCGGCGGCAGGCTCCTGCCCGCGTCTCCCGCCCGCCCGCCTCTCATTCTTTTAAATGCTAAGGCAAGAGGCGGGTGGGCGGGAGACGCGGGCAGGAGCCTGCCGCCGATGCCGCCACTCGCCTCGCTCGCCAGGCGCCTCTGCTCCGTGGTCCCTCCCGTGCGCACAGCATCTCCATTGTTGACAAGGACGTGGGCTCCCCGGTGCAGCCACAGCAACCGGGGAGACTTCGCACATGCAGTGCCTTGCGTGAAGGACACGCCGGAATGGCAATAGCAGCAGCGGTAGCGTGCGCTCTCCTTTCCTCCCATGCGCGTTAACCCTGGCGGCGGCGCTGTCAGGGACTCAGTCGGGTGGCTGGAGCCCCGCGGGAGACGGCAACAGAGGTTCCTTCTTCCTCCTGCAGGGAGAAAGACGGAAGGAAGGAAGGAAGGAAGGAAGAGAGAAAGAGAGAAAGAGAGAAATGTTAGGAAGGAAGACAGAAAGAAAGAAAAAGAAAGATGTTAGGAAGGAAGGAAGATGGAAGAAAGAAAGAAGGAAGGAAGAAGAAAGAAGAAGAAAGAAGACAGACAAAGAAAGAAAGAAAGAAGTTAGGAAGGAAGGAAGACACAGAAAAAAAGAAAGAAAAAGAAAGAAAGACAGAAAGAAAGAAAGATGTTTGGAAGGAAGAAAGACAGAAAGAAAAAGAAAGATGGTAGGAGGGGTAGTCTTATACGCTGAGTATATCCCAAACTCTATATTTTAATTGGAAAAGTTGGGGGTCGTCTTATACGCCCAGTCGTCTTATACGCCGGAACATACGGTACTTTCTATTCAAATAGACATTTGTCATGGTCCAGGATAGATATGATATGGATGTCAACTGATTTAATGGACAGTATAAAAGAAATAAATATTGATTCAAATCTTTTTGGGCAGACCGTAACCCAGTTATAGTAACGTGGAAAGGACAAAAGAAAAAGTACAGATGGACTTTGAATCAAGCAATTTTAAATGAAAAAGACTTCCAACAATTCATGAAGAAAGAACTTGAGTTTTTCTTTAAAATAAATAAAAAGGAAGATACATCACTTCAGAATGTATGGGATACAATGAAAGCATATATTAGAGGCTTGGCAATAACATATTTGGGGGGAAAATAAAAAGAGACAAACACAGAAGAAATTGGAAGAGGAATATAAAAGAGTCCCCCGGGAGTTGTGCGGCATACAAATCTATTTAAATAAATAAATAAATAAATAAATAAAAGATTAAAGAAAGAATTACAAAAAAACCCACAAAATGATAAAGTTAAAAAGCAAATGGAATTAAAAAAAACATGAAATAAATTTAATGGAACCAGAATTTTTGGCATATAAATTAAGGTCAGCCAAACAGATTTTTTTAAAAAATGTAAATAAGCCTGGTAGATAGTTGGCATATAAATTGAAAAAAGAAAAAGAGAAGAAACTAATTAACCAACTACGAGATGAAAAAGGAAGCATATGTTATAGAAATGAAAAAAAAGAAAAAAATAAGTCAAAATTAATATTAAAGAACAGAGCGGTGGAAGCTAAAGAAGATACAGACTTACAACAAGTTAAAAATTATAGACCGATTTCATTGTTGAATGTGGATTATAACATCTTTGCTTCAATAATGGTGAATAGGTTAAAAAGGTTGTTAAATGAATTCATTCATATGGACCAAAATGGGTTTTTACCTAAGAGACAAATTAGAGACACTACGAGGATAATTTTGAATACTTTGGAATATTATGAGTTACATTCAGAAAAACAAATGGCGATGATGTTTTTAGATGCACAGAAAGTGTTTGACAACGTGAATTGGCAATTTATGATAGAACAATTGCAGATGATGGATTTTGGAGAGAGATTTACAAATCATAAAAACAATTTATAACAAGCAATCAGCAAAAATAATGATAAACTGAGAGATGACAGAAAAAATTAAAATAATGAACAGAACAAGGCAAGGGTGTCCTTTATCTCCTTTGCTATTTGTATTAACATTCAAAGTTTGTTGAACAGAAACATAAAAAGAAATGAAGAAATAAAAGGAATGAAAATTAAGAGAGAAGAATATAAATTACAAGCCTTTGCAGATGATTTAGTTTTTATTCTGGAGTGGCCTCAAATAACGGGCCCTAAACTATTAGAACAAATAGAAGAGTATGGAGAGGTTGCAGGTTTAAAATAAACAAAGAAAAAACTAAAATATTGGTCAAAAATATCACAGAAAAACAGAAAAGAGAATTGATGGAGAAATTAAATATTCAAAGTGTGAAGAAAGTAAAATATTTAGGAATATATTTAACCTCAAGATGTGTAACGATAAAGGAAGATAATTATTATAAATTTTAAAAAAATTGAGGAAGACCTGGAGAAATGGAAAAATCTACAGCTATCATTGATGGGGAAGATTGCGATAATAAAGATGAATATATTAATAATAATAATAATAACAACAAAGTTGGAAGGGACCTTGGAGGTCTTCTAGTCCAACCCCCTGCCTAGGCAGGAAACCCTACACTACTTCAGACAAATGGTTATCCAACATCTTAAAAACTTCCAGTGTTGGAGCATTCACAACTTCTGGAGTCAAGCTGTTCCACTGATTAATTGTCCTAACTGTCAGGAAATTTCTCCTTAGTTCTAAGTTACTTCTCTCCTTGTTTAGTTTTCCACCCATTACTTCTTGTTCTACCTTCAGGTGCTTTGGAGAATAGTTTGACTCCCTCTTCTTTGTGGCAACCCCTGAGATATTGGAACACTGCTATCATGTCTCCCCTGATCCTTCTTTTCATTAAACTAGACATACCCAGTTCCTGCAACCGTTCTTCATATGTTTTAGCCTCTAGTCCCCTAATAATCTTTGTTGCTCTTCTCTGCACTCTTTCTAGAGTCTCAACATCCTTTTTACATCGTGACGACCAAAACTGAATGCAGTATTCCAAGTGTGGCCTTACCAAGGCATTATAAAGTGGTATTAACACTTCGCGTGATCTTGATTCTATCCCTCTGTTAATGCAGCCTAGAACTGTGTTGGCTTTTTTGGCAGCTGCTGCACAGTGCTGGCTCATATTTAAATGGTTGTCCACTAGGACTCCAAGATCCCTCTCACAGTTACTACTGTTGAGCAAGGTACCACATATACTGTACCTGTGCATTTTGTTTTTCTTGCCTAAATGTAGAACCTTACTTTTTTCACCATTGAATTTCATTTTGTTTGATAGCGCCCAATGTTCAAGTCTGTCAAGATCCTTCTGTATCTTGAGCCTATCTTCTGGAGAGTTGGCTATTCCTGCCAGTTTGGTGTCATCTGCAAATTTGATGAGTTCCCCATCTATCCCCTCGTCCAAGTCATTGATAAAGATGTTGAAGAGTACTGGGCCTAAAACAGAGCCTTGGGGTACTCCACTGCATACTTCCCTCCATGTAGATGCAGTTCCATTGAGCACTACACGTTGAGTGCGGTTGGTTAGCCAGTTTTGAATCCATCTGATGGTGTTGCTGTCCATCCCACATTTTTCTACTTTATCTAGTAGTAGGTTATGGTCTACTTTATCAAATGCCTTACTGAAGTCCAAGTAAACCACATCGACAGCATTCCTCTGATCCACTAATTTTGTCACTTTGTCATATTACTGAGACTATTATTTTTATTTCAGATGATACCGCTAAAACTAGAAAAGACATATTTTGATCATCTTGATAAAATAGTAAGGAAATTTATATGGCAAGGGAAAAAAAGCGAGAATAAACATAAAACTTCTACAAGATGTGAGATTACGAGGAGGATTTGGGCTACCGAATTGGGAGCTATATTACCAGGCAGCAATGTTGACTTGGATGAGAGAATGGATTGAATTTAGAAATATAAGACTATTAACTTTGGAAGGTCATGATTTACAATTGGGATGGCATGCCTTCTTATGGTATGGCAGAAGTAAGATGCATACTTATTTTCAAAGGCATTATGTAAGAAATGCATTACTACAAGTATGGAAGAAGATTAGAGATAAACATTATTTGAAAATACCAGTATGGTTATCAACAATGGAAGCAATAATACATCCAAATATTATTAATACTAGTAACATTATCAGATATAAGGATATTTTAACAGACAAGGGGGAATTGAAAAGGAAACAAGAAATAAAAGAACAGGGGATTGATTTAGACTGGTATACTCCTATGCAAATACGAACAAGATATGAAAAAGATGTTAAATTATATGGTTTTTATATAGATCTGGAATGAGGTCAGGCCGTTGCTGCTATGCACTACATTATTGTAAGCCACCTCCAAGAATGGCAGCTGGTCAGCCCAGTTAGATTGCTGATAGTCCACATAGCACTTCAAGTATTATTTATTTATTTATTTATTTATTTATTTATTTATTTATTTATTTATTATTACATTTCTATGCCGCCCAACTCCCGAAGGACTCTGGGCAGCTCACATCAGCAAGAAATATAAATAGAAAGTTTAAAAAGTTAAAAAGACAGAATTAAAAATACTATTAAAATCACAATCATCCGTAATTCATGGGCCAACCTCGTCTATCCTCACCGGAGGTCAGTGGTCCCAAGCCTGTCAGAAAAGCCAGGTCTTGACAGCTTTACAAAAGGCCAGTAGGGTGGGGGTAGTACGAATCTTGGGAGGTAGCTGGTTCCAGAGAGCAGGGGCCGCCACAGAGAAGGCCCTCCCCCGAGGGCCCACCAGCCGACATTTAAAAAAAATAGTTTTTGTTAAGTAATTTTAAAAATTGACATATAACATATATTAACAGAAACAAGAAAAGAAACATATACATACATATATACATATATACATAAATATAATTACAAAACTTTAAAAACGAACAAAACAGACCTAATAAATCTCAAAAAACTCAACAGCCAGCCGAAATTGTTCAGCTGACGGGATCTGGAGGAGACCGACTCTGTGGGCCCTAACTGGTCGTTGGGAGGTATGTGGTAGTAGGCAGTCTCGTAAATACTCTGGCCCTGAGCCATGTAGGGCTTTAAAGGTCATAACCAACACCTTGAATTGTGTCCGGAGACCAATGGGAAGCCAGTGCAGCTCGCGGAGGATTGGTGTAGTGTGAGTGTATCTAGGAACACCCACAACCGCTCGCGCGGCTGCATTCTGGATCAACTGCAGTCTCCGAACAGTCTTCAGGGGTAGCCCCAAGTAGAGCGCATTGCAATAATCAAGCCGTGAGGTGATAAGGGCATGAGTGACAGTGAGCAGAGTCTCCTGATCCAGGTAGGGTCTCAATTGGTGCACCAGGCGAACCTGTGCGAAGGTCTCCCCTAGCCACAGCTGTCAGGTGTTGGTCTAATTTCAGCTGTGAGTCTAGGAGGACACCCAAATTGCGAACCTGTTCTGAGGGGATCAATTCCCCCCCCAGAACCAAAGAAGGACAGTCGGAATAGTCCTTTGGAGGCAATATCCACTGCCACTCGGTCTTGTCAGGGTTAAGTTTGAGCCTGTTGATTCCCATCCAGACCCTCACAACATCCAGGCACCGGCACAGCACATCTACCGCTTCACTGAAATGATGCGGGGTGGAGATGTACAACTGGGTATCATCAGCATATTGCTGGAACTTCACCCCGTGTCGTCGAATGATCTCACCCAGTGGTTTCATGTAGATGTTAAATAGGAGGGGTGAGAGGACCGATCCCTGAGGCACCCCGCAAACGAGGGGTCTAGGGGTCGACTTCTGCCCCCCAACCAACACCGACTGCGACCGATCAGAGAGATAGGAGAACCACTGTAATACGGTGCCTCCCACTCCCAGCTCCCCTAATCGGCACAGAAGGATACCATGTTCAATGGTATCGAAAGCAGCTGAGAGGTCAAGCAGCACCAAGATAGAGGAATGATGTCTATCTTGGGCTCGCCAGAGATCATCCATCAGAGTGACCAAAGCAGTTTCTGTGCTGTACCCAGGCCTGAAACCTGATTGAAAACGGTCTAGGTAATCCGCTTCATCCAATAACCGTTGGAGTTGGAACGCCACCACTTTCTCAACAACCTTTCCCATGCAGGGTAGGTTGGAGACTGGACGAAAGTTTTTTAATTCTGCTGGATCCAGGGAAGGCTTCTTGAGGAGGGGTCTCACCACCGCCACTTTCAGTGGTTGAGGAACAGATCCCTCCATCAAGGAAGCATTGACCAAAGCCTGGAGCCAGCCTTGTGTCACCTCCCTGTTAGACGAAACCAGCCAGGAGGGGCATGGGTCCAACAAACAAGTGGAGGAGCTCATCGCTCCAATAGCCTTGTCCACTTCATCAGGAGTCGCGGGCTCAAATTCTTCCCAGATAACCGGACTAAGACCCACCCCTGTCATCTCGGCTTGCATTGCCCAATTAGAGTCCAGGTCCATCTGAATATGAGCGACTTTATCCGCCAGGTATTGTACAAATTCCTCAGCTCTGCCCTGCAGGGGTTCCTCCTTTCCCTCCACGTTGAGGAGGGAACGAGTCACACTAAACAGGGCGGCTGGGCGAGAGTTAGCGGATGCAATAAGTGCGGAAAAATGCAAACATTTTGCCGCCTGTATCGCCACCAAGTAAGTCCTAATAAAGGCTCTTAAAAGTGTTCGGTCAGTTTCGGATTTACTGGATCTCCAACGTCGCTCTAAACGTCTCTTTTGGTGTTTCATCTCCCGGAGCTCCTCTGTAAACCAGGGAGCTTTCCTGGATCCACTGCCATGGAGAGGTCGCAAAGGCGCAATTTGATCCAATGCCCCAGAAGCCGCCTTATTCCAGGCAGCCACTAGGGACTCAGAAGGATTGTGGACAAGGGATTCAGGTATCTCCCCAAGCTCCTTTTGGGTCCATCAGGCGTCTGGGGCGGAACCTCCCTGTGGTGGAGGAGTGGTGCATTGAAGTCTAACCTCAGCAGGTAATGATCTGACCACGACAAGGGAGAAATGACTATACCCCTTAGCTTCAGATCATCCCTCCACTGCCCCGAGAGAAAAACTAGGTTGAGCGTGTGTCCCCCCCTATGAGTCGGACCCTGAATTACTTGGGTCAGGTCCATGGTTGTCATGGAAGCCATGAACTCCGGAGCTGCATCAGAGGTTTCGCCGAGTGAAGGCAGGTTAAAGTCCCCCAGCACCATGAGCCTGGTGAACTCCACTGCCAGACCGGCTACCGCCTCTAGCAGCGCAGGCAGGGCCATTGTAACGCAGCTGGGAGGCAGGTACATCAGCAATAGGCCCAACTGAATCCCTGAGTCCAGCTTCACAAGACTCACACCCAACAATCTCTGGGGCAGGGATCCTGCGAGGAAGAAGACTCCTGCGAGCTATCATTGCCACTCCTCCACCCCTTCCCTGGGGTCGCTGCTGATGCCATACTTGAAACCCGTCTGGCATCTCTGAGAGGGGAACGCCCCCCTCTGAGCCCAGTCAGGTTTCAGTAATACATGCCAGGTCTGCTCACTCATCCAGGATTAAATCCCGAACCAGGGGAGCCTTGTTGACAATGGACCTGGCATTAAACAGAAGCAGCTTGAGCCCAGGGTCCTGATATCCTGAGTCACCAGGTTTACGAGCTGAGCTCATGGGGCCGGAACACGTAATCACTTTGAGACAGCGAGTCTTAGTTCCCTGAGAGCGGCCTACCCCATGGCTCCCGCCATATCTACCTCTCCCAACTACGACCAGGATATTCTGGCTCTCCCACCCCCCAGAAATCCCCCCAACCTGCCTGGCCCTCTTCTTCTCCACCATAGCATTCACTCTTTCCGCTGCCCCATTTGTGCTCGGATGAAAAGCTCTATAAAAGACTGTGGAAAGCTCTAATTAGCTGACAGCTGGAGACTGACCTTGCCCATAAGAAGATAACTAGGAGCTTGAAAGGACTTGCAAGCAGTGTGTATTGTGCTACTGTGTTTGATGGTGCACTGTTTTGGTGATAGAAGGTAAGAGGATTTTGAACTGGATTGGACTGAAATACAAAGATTATATGGACTTAAGCTGCAAATAAAAAAAGTCTATGAACTTTGTGAATTGTGAACTTGACAAGATGGAGGCGTGTATCTATGAAGAACTGACTGGGATGTTAAAATACATCTGTGAAGATATGCAAACTTACCTTTTGGAAATCAGAGGTGAAAAGAAAATAGAAATGAAGGTGGATCATAAAGAATACTTAGAATTTACAATGGTGGAAAAAGGAAAATGAAGACCAAGGAGATTACACAGAAGAAAAAGGGACTGAAAATAAAAAACAGATTGATGATTACACTGGGATTTACAGTGATAAGAAAAGAGCAAGAGGAGAGTATTGGTATCAGAAGAAGCAATTAAAAAATAAGGGGGAATAGGGAGAAGAGACTAGGAGGAATTGAGAGCAGACTTACATAAATAATATACTTAAAAGGAAGAAAAGGAATTTGGAAAAAAGAAGTTATTGGCATAAAAATAAAAGAAAGAAAAAGAAAAAGTTAACAAAAGGGGTTGGAAGGGGACACCTACACGGAGTGGAATTTTTGGGAGACCAAAAGAGAATGGATGAAAAGGGGAAGGTCAATAGAAAATAATTTTTTTTTAGAATTATTATCTTACATTTAATTGTGTCAACACTATTAGTTGTGTATAAGTGTGTATAATTAATCAGCATAATTATCTTGCTAAAAGGTTTTTTTTATAAGTTAATAATTCTGTATTAGATTGGAACAAGATGGTTTGAATTAAATTTTGATGAGGAAAGGGAAAAAAGAATAAAGAAAAGAAAGGAAATAAATTAGCCTATAGTAGGTCAGTTGTTGGAAGGTTATAAAATTTGAATAATTACTATTTTTCTTTATAAGATTTGCTTTTATAAAAGATTTGTATAACTTATAAAATTGATTTAATGTTGAAAGGATTTAGATCAGGGGTGGCCAAACTATGGTTCTTTGAGGACCTGTGGACTTCAACTCCTAGAATTCCTGAGCTAGCCATGCATGCATGGCTGGCTCAGGAATTCTGGAAGTCCACAGGTCCTCAAAGAACCATAGTTTGGCCACCCCAATTTAGATAATTACTGAAATTGTTGGAATGTTATAAGAGCTGTATAACTGTCATATTGGGAAATTGGTAATATTATTAACCAACGGATGGAAGTGTAGTGATAAGATTAGAATTTGTTTAAATATGGAGAATGAGTTAAAATAAAAAATTGAGTAATAAAGTTGAAAGGGAGATATGACATGGGAAAAGAGATCAGAAATTTAGGGCATTTAGAAATGACAATTAAAAAAATGATGAGTAAAGCTATAAATTGAGGTAAGGGAGGAGTATGGCCTAAATTAAGAGATACAAGAGATAATATGTCTGGAAGATAAGCTATAGCAATTGATTTGGAAGAACATTGAAAATTAAAGGTGGTAGACCCAGACGACAAAAATAGGAGGTAAGGAGGCAGCATTAGAATAACAGTAGATATACCTAGAAGAATATATATGTGTGTGTGTGTGTGTGTGTGTGTGTGTGTGTGTGTGTGTGTGTGTGTGTGTAGGATTTTTTGCTGATAAATGAAAATAAAGGGAGACTATTATAGATCTATTTCGAGCTTATTTTGCGCTCATCAGATAGCCATACCCCTTACTGGGATTTGAAACCGGGCCGGCTGCCTTGCAGGGCAGCAACTTAACCAGTAGGCCATAGGCTCTGTTCCCAATCAGCTCTTTCACCAGGAAAGGGTTATATATGTTTTTCTGTCGTGTTATCCTGGTGTACCCAAATATGGGAGAGAAAGCATCACAGCTTCTTTTTTGCCTTTTATATTTTATAAATATAAATATATAAATATATGGATAAGGGAAAAGATATAAGTTTAAGAGTAGCACCCATGTTCTGATGGAATACCGGCAGAAACTTACAAAACTTTTGAGGAAACATTTGGAATTGTAATGTTAGAAGTATATAATGAACTAATAATGGAAAATAAAATACCTGATTCTTGAACAGAAGCATTCATAATTTTGATTCCAAAAGAAGAAACTGATCTGCAAAAAATAAAGAACTATAGGCCGATTTTGTTGTTAAATTTGGACTACAAGATATTTGCTTCGATAATAGCGAACAGATTTAAGAAATTTTTAAATGACTTTATTCATTCTGATCAAAATGGTTTTTTACCAAAAAGACAAATCAAAGATAACATGCGCATGATTTTAAATGTCTTAGAATATTATGAGCAGCATCCTGGTAAACAAGTAGCCTTAATGTTTCTAGACGCACAGAAAGGTTTTGATAATGTGAACTGGCAATTTATGATAAAACAATTACAAACTATGGGCTTTGGACAAAACTTTATAGGGGTAATCAAATCAATATATACTAAGCAATCTGCCAAAATAATATTAAATGGCAAAATGACAGAGAAGGTTGATATAATGAAAGAAACCAGACAAGGTTGCCCTCTATCACCACTATTATTTATATTACCTTTGGAAGTTTTAGCTAGGTTTGTAAGACAAGATAAAGACATAAAAGGATTAAAGATCAAAAATTAAGAATATAAATTACAAACTTTTGCTGATGATTTGGTGTTTATACTGGAAGAGCCACTAGAAACAGGTCCAAAACTATTACATCAAGGAACGATATGGAGAGGTGGCTGGACTAAAAATCAACAAAGACAAAACAAAACTTTTAGTTAAAAATATGACAGAAAAACAAAAAAAGAAACTGTCTGAAACTTTAAAGATACAAATGGTAAAGAAAGTTAGATATTTGGGAATCCAACTATCTGCAAGATGTTTAACTATTAAAGAAGACAACTATATAAAACTAAAAAAACAAATTGAATTAGATTTGGACAAATGGAAAAATCTTCAATTATCACTCATGGGCAGAATTGCATTGATCAAGACGAATATATTACCTCGTTTACTATTTTTGTTCTCAACAATCCCAATAAAAATAGAGAAAATATATTTTAGGGAAATAAATACATTGATCTTGAAATTTATTTGGCAGGGGAAAAGATCAAGAATAAATCTAAAAATGCTGCAAGATGCCAGGACTTGAGGTGGTTTTGGACTCCCGAATTGGGAACGTTACTACCAGGCTGCGACATTGACATGGATGAGAGAATGGATCTTATTAAGAAATCGGAGATTGTTAATATTAGAAGGACATGATATGCATATTGGATGGCACACATTCATATGGTATGGAAGAAATAAAATACACAGCTATTTCCAAAGACATTATATAAGAAACTCTTTATATTTAGTATGGGAAAAAGTAAAAGCTAAACATTATATGAGTGTACCAAACTGGATATCGACAATAGAAGCATTAATACATCCAAGCAGAGTGAATTGGCAAAAAATACCAAGATATAAAGACATTTTGACAGATGAAGGGAAATTGAAATCGACACAAGAATTAGAGGACCAAGGAATTAAAATGGATTGGTTTATGAGATCACAAATACAGACAAGACACGAAAAAGATAAAAAAATGGAAGGTATCATGTTAAAGAACACAGAATTAGATGCAATACTTACAGGATCAGATGAAAAACTAATTAAGAAAATATATAATTATTTACTGTATGTTGATTTAGAGTTTGAACAAGTTAAAGAGACAGTGATAAAATGGGCTCAGAACTTTGGCTATACAATAGAGCTAGAAAAATGGAATCAACTCTCGGAAAGGAACTATAAACTGACTATGGCAACAACATATAAAGAAAACATGTATAAAATGTTTTATAGATGGCACTTTTCACCGGAAAGATTAGCTAAAATGTTTAAGAACATGCCTATGAAATGTTGGAAGTGCCAACAAATAGCAGGTTCTTATTATCACATATGGTGGACTTGTGCAGAAGCAAAATCTTACTGGACTCGAGTCAAGAATTGGCTAGAAAAAATGGTGAAACAAATTATAGAGCTGAGACCTGAGACTTTCTTGTTGGGGATTATACCGAATAAACTTAGTAAAGAAGATACCTATCTGATTATACATGTGTTGACAGCAGCTAGAATGACCTTTGCACAAAAATGGAAGGGAACTAAGGTTCCATCTGAAGATTTAATTAAGAAAATTTTGGATTGCGCTGAGATGAACAGAGTGACAATGAAAATTAAAGATAAATAGGACTCAGAATATTATAATTTTTGGATCTTCCAGAGTGGAGCCACGGCGGGAGGTTTGGGAGAGCACAGCTCCGCTCCCCAAACCCAGAAAACCTAGATTTGCTCGGAATTCTGAAAAGCCCAGTGCAAGACAAAACATCTCTGGCCGGGCGGAAGAACAGAGAAGACCCTAGGAACATCGTGGCAAAGAAAATCGCCCGATGTGAGGACTAGGGAGGCTTCGAAATTGCAGACTGAGAATGCCGTCGCTGTTTAAGATGGCGGTTTTGACGCCGTGAGCCCAAGCAACAAGAGAAATAGAGAGGAGTAGCTATGAATTTGGCGATAGGGGAGTGAAACTGGGAGTGAACTGAGACAGAGAGCCCTTGGTATGTGTTTACGCTTTCTGAGTTTTGGCATTTGTTCGCAACCAGTGCGGCCCCCGCCCCCCCCTTTATCGTGCCTGAGAGCCCACGGATTACAAGTGAACTCTGTGAACCCCCCCGGATTATCAGCCTTGCCTTTCTCGCGAAGGTCTTTGCCAGGCGAGACGGAATAGCAGCAAGATGGGTCAGTGGTGTGGGGTGTGGTCGCCGAAGAGGAACGAAACAGCTGCGAGCCGTGAAGAGCAGAGCGGAGCTCGCCCGTCCTCTTCCCCCCCACCTCTCTGCTTCGCCTTCGCACTCGTTTGAGGATCATCCGCCATTAATGACGGGACTGCAAATGATTGCCAGCTAGCAAGAACGGTGCACCAGGGACCCCCCAAGCAGACGCCGGTGGAGTTAGTGGCAGTTGGAAGCTTGTGTGGGATCTGCTGGGTTGGTTTCTTTGTGGTTTTTTACATCAAACCAGAGACAGTCACCCGAGCGTGTGGAGACATTTGCGGAGAGAACATAACGACAGCATGGAGTTCCAGCTGGCTCTTTATGGAAGGTTGAGGAAGGCACAGACTGATAAAGGAGAGGACTTAGAGCTTGATTATGCACAGGGACTGGTTGGGGAAATTACGAACATACTGACACCATCGCCCCCCCCCAGAGGACTTTGGGGAAAACGAATATTCTAATTGGCCTGTTACACTGGCGAACTTTGAGTACAAAAACCAATTGACTTGTATTTGTATTTGTATTTGTTTATTTGTCAAGCATAAATGATTATAAGCAAAGTACAAACAGTAAAACATGATTGAATATATATGTAATATTACAAGCATGAATAAGAGTAAAAGAGGTATGAATATATGGGTACATTAGGACAGGAACGGTAGGCACGATTGTGCGTTTATGCACACCCCTTACTGACCTCTTAGGAATGGGGTGAGGTCAATGGTAGATAATAAGAGGTTGAAGTTTTTGGGGTTTGGGGAAGAAACTACTGAGTCAGGTAAAGTGTTCCAGGAGTTGACAACTCTGTTTTTTTTTTAATTCAAAAAGTTTTATTAGTACAAAGTACAAGCATTTTTATCAATTTTCTCCCCCCCATCCCCCCTACCCACAACCCACTCCCTCCCCTCCCCCCCGGACTTCCCAGAAAAAGTACAGGGTATAATATTCAATAACATAAATTTAAATTAAATTAAAATAATTTCTTAGATCCCTCATTTTATCGGCATCTTTAACTCCAGATTAAAACTATTCAAAATGTTAAAAATTAAAGAGAAAGTAAACAAGTGAAGAACGAAAATAAGCAAAATAACAAATAAAAAAAAACAAAGATGAACCTCATACACTAAACTTAGTCATAACTCAAACATTATTAATAGCATAATTTTACAATATACCAAAGTATTAACTTCCCAATATTTAATATATATATATATCAATAATAATTGGCTAACCCCTTATATTTCAACACCCTTAGACTTAATTAAAATCCACCCACTTATTAATAACATAATATTATATATATAACATTTCCTCTGAACTTCAAACCGTAAAATACACCTTCATAACAATATTCCTATACCTTAAGGTATCGCCTCAGAGTATATATTATCTACTATACTAAAAATAGTAACCAAAATATATAATAATAATAAAAAAAAGAATAAAAGCCAACTCTTTATACCTCTAAATTTTTAAAACTTAATCCCTATATCCTCAAAATAATGATACCAAAATATTACACTATATCCAATTTATAACTTCAAAATATTTGATATGAAAATACCATCAATAAACAATATTAATATTTCAACTCCCCAAATTATTGATAACAAAATACTTATATCAAATTTATAACTCCAAAATATATAATATATATCTAAAAAACAATCTAGAAATAAAATATAATACCAATAATAGACAATATTAATACAACATATATATATATATATAAAAAGAAAAAAATGATTACAATCTTGTTCATCTTTCCAACCATCCTATAAGTTTCAACACCATCTGTCCTTTGGTCATTTCCAATCTGTCGTTTCAGCTGTCATCTGATCCCATTCCTCCGTCTCCTTATCCACGTCATAAACATCTGTCTGGCTCTGCCACTCTTTTAAAATCATCGAAATATATAATATATATCTAAAAAACAATCTAGAAATAAAATATAATACCAATAATAGACAATATTAATACAACATATATATATATATAAAAAGAAAAAAATGATTACAATCTTGTTCATCTTTCCAACCATCCTATAAGTTTCAACACCATCTGTCCTTTGGTCATTTCCAATCTGTCGCTTCAGCTGTCATCTGATCCCATTCCTCCGTCTCCTTATCCACGTTATAAACATCTGTCTGGCTCTGCCACTCTTTTGGAATTATCGAAATTATTTCCTCTTGATCACATATATCCGGATTTCCCTTCTCCTCCCTTATTTCCATGCCTTTTTCCATTGGAATTTTAGAAATATCAGCCTTTAAAACATTGATGTAGAATTCTGTAGCTTTCTTTATTGTATTTAGTCCATATCTTTTTCCCAAGAATTTTACAGTTACTCCTGTTGGTACATTCCATTTATATTGTAAATTTTGTATTTTTAATTCCTGAACCAAAAAACGAATATTCTCTTCTATCTTTAAGCATCTTGGCAGGAATTTCTTTCCATATCTTTATTTCTTGACCATTTGCCTGAAGATTTTTATTATAAGTCGCCTGTATGATTCTGTTTCGCAAAACTCTGGTAGTGAAGTATATTACAATATCCCTTGGCAAGTGGTTTTGTTTTGCATACCAAGAATTGATTCTATATACTTTATCGATTTTTGTAGCCAATTCATCTTTAGACAATCCAGACACCTGCTCCAGTGCCTCTGTCATTCTTTCTTTCAGATTTTCAAATTTTTTTTCTTTCAAGCCCCTGACTCTTATAGCAAATTTCATCTCTTGAAATTGAGAGATCATCGCTTCTTTTTCCAATTTTAATATATCATTTTGAACCTTGGTTATATATTCTTCTGAAATTGTTATATTTTGCTTATTTTTTTCCAAATCCTTCTCCAAAATTTCCATATTCACTGCTAATCCTTTGCAAACTTTCACCACATCCGCTCTCAATTGCAGATTCATCTTCTCCATAGCAGCCTGCATCTTTTTTTCTATCTCAGCAAGTTTTGAATTAAATTCTAAAATTAACTCATTTTTCAAAAGTTTCAGGGTATTAAAAAAAGTCTCAGGTGTTAAAGAATCAGGCATAGGTTGTTTCTTTAAAATATGATCAAAGGAGTACTCAGTTCTTTTATTCACTACAGTCTTTTCAAGTTTAGAAGCCATTTCAATATTTTCAAAAAAAAGACAAAGAAGAGAGGAAGAGGAAACCCAGACCTTTACTTAAAAAAGAAAATTCTTTTCCAAGTCCAGAGCCATTTAAATTTTTCCTTCTATAAAATTATAACTTAATTCCAAAAAAGAGGAAAAAAAAAGAGAAAAAAAATCATCCTTCTAGTCAAAGGTTTCCAGAGGAAAGGGCTGGTAACAAAGCAAAAATAACTTTCTCTTTTACACCACAGTTGCCAATCGCCATCTTGTTGCCACTCCTTATTAAGTTAATTTGTTTCTTCCATCTTAAAAACCCAGGAATGGAGTTAAAGTACAAACTATTACCTCCAGGACTCCTGTCTTCTTCTGGCTGCTCTCTGTATTTTTAGATTAATTGTACCTCCTTTAAAACAGCAGCGGTGGCCGCGGCATCTTGTTCCGCTTTAAAAGCGGAAGCTTCCAATCTTCCAGAGCAGCTGACAGGCTACCTGGGGAGCCCTTTCCCTACGCGCCCTAAGTTGGTTTTTAGGGCACTAGGAGGGCTCTACCCCACCTATCTCGCTCTCATCTCTTCCCTTCGCCCGGGAAGAGATTTTCAAGCCGCCAGACAGCTGTTCTGGCGGCTTTTACAGAAGATCGGAGGTGCGCCCTACAAAGAGCGCCAGCGACGCCGTCGGAGCCGGAACCGGAAGCCGACAACTCTGTTGTTGAAGTCGAATTTTTTGCAATCAAGTCTGGAGCGGTTTACATTAAGTTTGTATCTATTATGAGCTCGTGTATTATTGCGGTTGAAGCTGAAATAGTCGTTAACGGGTAGGACATTGAGGCAGATAATTTTGTGAGCTACACTTAGGTCAGATCGAAGGCGGCGGAGTTCTAAATTTTGAAGTGCCAAAATTTCAAGTCTGGTTTCATAAGGAATTCTGTTGTGAACAGAGGAATGTAATACTCTTCTTGTGAAGTATCACTGGACATTCTCAATTGTGTTAATGTCTGATATGAAGTGTGGGTTCCAGACAGATGAGCTGTATTCAAGGATTGGTCTAGCAAATGTTTTGTATGCTCTGGTTAAGAGTACAATGTTACCAGTGAAGAAGCTGCGCAAGATTAGGTTAATCACTCTTAATGCCTTCTTTGCTATGTAGTTGCAGTGGGCTCTGGCACTTAGATCGTTTGAGATGAGTACTCCGAGGTCCTTTACTGAGTGAGGATCATCATCAAGGTCATGATCATTAAGTTTGTATTTGGTGTTTTGATTATTTTTGCCAGTGTGTAAAACTGAGCATTTGTTGATAGAGATTGGTAGTTGCCACTTGTTAGACCATTCAGAAATATAGTCAAGGTCTTTTTGAAGGGTTGCAGTATTGTCTGTGGTGTTGAAAAGTTTTACGTCATCTGCGAAGAGGACGCAGTTGCTTTGTATAATATCACAAATGTCATTTATGTAAAGAATGAAGAGAGTGGGTCCTAAAACGCTTCCTTGGGGAACACCGCTGTTAACAGGTACAGGGTTTGATAGAGATGATGCTCTTTTCACCACCTGTTGTCTGTTTGACAGGAATGCAGTTATCCATTCATGTAGGGGGCCAGAGATGCCATACGATTTTAGTTTTAGGAGTAGTTTATCGTGTACTATGGAGTCAAAGGCTTTACAAAAGTCTATGTAGATTGCATCTATTGTTTTGCCCTGGTCGAGTTTTGTAGTCCATATGTTTTTACAATGTAGAAGTTGTAGGTTGCAGGATAACATTTTTCTGAAACCAAATTGTTTTTGAGAGAGTAGGTTGTTTGTCTCTTAAGTGGAGGGTAATGGATTGGTTGATGATTGATTCCATGACTCTGCAGGTGTCGCAACATAAGGAGATTGGTCTATAATTTTCAACTAGGTTGGGGTCTCCCTTTTTGAAGACAGGGATAACCGTGGCTAGTGACCATAGGTTGGGTAGGGTGCAGGTTCTGAGAGATATGTCAAAAATAATGCTTAGAGGTTCTGATAGGACAGTGGAAAGTTTTTTTAAGAAGTAAGCACAAAGTCCATCTGGTCCTATGGATAGGGATGGTTTTAGGTTGTGTAGAGCCTTTCTAACCTTGTCTTCTGTAAAGTCGGTTTGTATTAGATCATTGTCATTGTTTGAGGTTCGACTAGGGAATATAGGACATGAGTTGTTGCTGTTTATAAAGACTGAGCCGAAGAATGTGTTGAAGAGGTTGGCTTTGTCGGATTCATCATTACAGTCTTTATTGTTGGGGCCTTTAAGGGGTGGGATAATTCTTGTTACTTTGAGTTTGTTGTTTACGAGCTTGTAGAATGCTCGGTTGGAATTTGTGCGCAGGAGGTTTTCCTCTTGATTGATATGATAATTAGTGCATTCAGTCTTTATTTGTTTGCATAAGTTTTTGTATCAGGTTTTATAGTTGGTTATGTGGCCCGTTTTGTTTTTACGCCAGAGAGATATTTTTTTTGATTGGAGCTTCCTTATTGTTGTGGGTAGTTTGTTCTTCCTGTTATTGGGAATGAATAGTGGTACGTATAGTTTTATGACTCTTAGGACTTGACGTAGGAAAATGTTGTAGTGGTCATCAGCAGTGTTGCAGTCCATGAATAGGGTTTGCCAATCAAGAGAAGAGAGGTCATTGTTTATGAGATCAAAGTTTGCTTTTTTGAAATTGTAACTGGGGATCTTGTCATATTGTTGATTTTTGTAAGGGTGTATATTGAGATTGAAGTCAATCATACTGTGATCACTGTTGGAGAAGGGTTCTATTGTTTGTAATCCATATATTGAGTTAGAACTGTTGCAGAAGATGAGATCAAGGCAGTTATTGAGTCTAGTGTTGTTGGATACTAGTTGATCCAGCCCCAGATTGGTTACAGCATTGTACAGGGTTGAGTGTATAGGTTCTGTGGAACATTCATTGAGGGACCATTTGATAAGAGGTAGATTTAGGTCACCAAGAAAGATGAGAGGGTGTGGGCTGGAGGCTGCCCATGTAAGGAGTGAAGATAACTTACTCGCATGTTCAATGTCATAGTCTGGAGCTCTGTAGCATAATAGAAATCGTAAAGTGGTGTTTAAAGATAGTTCACAGAAGATGGTCTCGGGAAGAGCAAGATCGTGTGTTACTTGGATGTTTTTGAGATTTAAGGACTTTTTGTAAAAAATGGCAACACCGCCTCCTCTACGGAGTTCGCGATCAGATCGAAAAACATGATAGTTACTTTCTATAATAATTGAGTCAGGGAGGGATGAGTTTAGCCATGTTTCACAGACAAATATGATGTCGAAATTAGTCGTATTTAATAGGAGGAGGAATTCAGGTATTTTATTTACAAGACTTCTTGCATTAAGTAGCTTGCATTTAAGGTCATTATTAGTTGGAGAGGTAGAGGGAGTGGTAGGTAGTTGGGTAGTTAAGTTAGTAGTAGAAGTGAGGTAGTTGAGGTTAAGGTAATTAAGGTTAGGGCAATTGAGGTCTATAGTAGAGTTGTTAGTATTGGTAGGTGATGAGGAAGTTTGGTCAGTGGTAGTAGCGAGGTAGATAAGGTGACTTATCTTACGTGACTCCTAGCAAATGTTTGTTTGCTCTTTTTAATCATTTCCCTGTATTAACTTCTGTTGCTTTTAACTTTCACCCCTGAAGTGATGTGCCTGCTTTGTATGTGTGTTGTGTGTATATTTGGAGTATGGATGATTTTTGATACTGATTGATGAATGGGAATGAATTGTACTAATAGATTGATTGAGTGAATTGTTTTTACTGCTGTTATTTTAAAATCGATCCCTAAAGTGGTGTGGTGGGGTAGAAGTGTGTGGATATGACTGAGGGTGCTATATGAGATAGTATGAGTGAGTCGGGAACCGAGGCCCAGACCCCCTCTGCTGAGTGTGGAAACAGAAGCGGAGGGGGACCTGACTCTGTCTCCCGGCTCAGTGTGAATGGTATGGATGGCCTGCAGAAAGGGAGGGGGACCAGCGGGGAGGGGAAGGATATCTCTGGGGGGGGGTATGGAGAGCCGGAATATTCAGGTCATGATGGGGAGAGGTAGGTATGGCAGGAGCAGAGGGGCGGGCCGTTCTCGGGGAATAAGATCTCACTGTTTACAAGCGATCCCATGTTCCGGCTCCTCCAATGTGGTTCCATCTTGCTCAACCCGAGTACCTGGCAACCAGGGTTTTCAGGGCCCTGGGCTCAGGGTGCTGCTGCTGAATGCCAGGTCAATTGTCAACAAAGCCCCCTTGATACGTGATTTAATCACTGATGAGGGGGCGGACCTGGTATGTATAACTGAGACCTGGCTGGGCCAGGAGGGGGGAGTAGCCCTCTCCGAGATATGCCCAGACGAGTTCCCAGTGTTGCATCACCCACGACCCCAGGGAAGGGGGGGAGGAGTGGCTATTATAATGTGCCGGAATCTGCATCCTCATAGGTTCCCTGCCCCGGAGATTGTGGGGTGTGAGACGCTCCTTCTGATGTTTGACTTGGGGGTTCAGGTGGGCCTTTTGTTAGCGTACCTGCCTCCCAGCTACGTTACTAAGGCCCTGCCTGAGCTGCTTGAGGCGATAGCTAGCCTGGCGGTGGAGTTCCCCAGGCTTATGGTGCTGGGGGACTTTAACCTGCCTTCGGCGGGCGAAACCTCTGGTGCAGCTCAGGAGTTCATGGATTCCATGACAACCATGGACCTGACCCAAGTAATCCAGGGTCCGACTCATGAGGGAGGCCACATGCTTGACCTAGTGTTTCTTTCGGGGCAGTGGAGAGATGATCTGAAATTAGGGGATATAGTCACCACCCCGTTGTTGTGGTCAGACCATTTCCTATTGAGGTTGGATTTCACAGCCCCACTCCTCCCCCGCAGGGAGGCGGGACCGACTAGGTGGTTCCGCCCCAGGAGCCTAATGGAGCCGGAAGGATTCCAGAGGGAACTTGGGGAAATACCTGAAACCCTGGTACACAATTAGTCTGAGTCCCTGGTGACTGCCTGGAACACCGCAGCATCAGGGGCATTAGATCGGATTGCGCCTTTGCGACCTCTCCGTGGCAGTGGATCCCGGAAAGCTCCCTGGTTTACCGAGGAGCTCCGGGAGATGAAACGCCACAAGAGACGTCTGGAGCCAGTAAAACCAAATCCGACTGAACACTTCTAAGAACTTTTATTAAGTCTTATCTAGTGGCGATAGGGGCGGCAAAACGTTCTCATTTTCCCGCTCTTATTACATCCGCAGATTCTCGCCCAGCCGCCTTGTTTAGGGTGACTCGCCCCCTCCTTGCCAAAGGGGGGAGCGAGGAACACTTGCAAGGTAGAGCTGAGGAATTCGTGCAGTTTCTGATGGATAAAGTCGCTCAGATCCGGTTGAATATGGACTCTGGCTGGACAGAGTCCATTGAGTTGACAGGGGCAAGTCTTAGTCCACTGTTGTGGGAAGAGTTTGAGCCTGTCTCTCCTGATGACATGGACAAGGCCGTGGGTGCGATGAGCTCTTCCACCTGTTTATTGGACCCGTGCCCCTCCTGGCTGGTTTCGGCCAGCAGAGAGGTGGCATGTGGCTGGATCCAGGTGGTGGTCAATGCTTCTTTTAGGGAGGGATCCGTACCGCAGCCCTTAAAGGTTGCGGTGGTGAGACCCCTCCTTAAGCCTTCCCTGGATCCAACAGATTTGAAGAACATTCGTCCGGTCTCCAACTTACCTTTTATAGGTAAAGTTGTTGAGAAATGTAGGTGTTTGGCTTCTTCGGCTATTGGAGGAAACTGATCATCTAGATTCCTATCAGTTGGGTTTCAGGCGTGGCTACAGTACAGAAACTGCCTTGGTCGCCCTGATGGATGATCTCTGGCGAGCCCGGGATGGGGGTGATTCCTCCATCCTGGTGCTACTTGACCTCTCAGCGGCTTTCGATACCATTGACCATGGTATCCTTCTGCATCGTCTCGGCGTGTTGGGAGTGGGAGGCACCGTTTTACGGTGGTTCTCCTCTTATCTCGCTGACAGGATGCAGTCGGTGTTAGCAGGAGGACAGAGGTCGTCTCCTAGGCCCCTGACTTGTGGGGTGCCGCAGGGTTCGGTCCTCTCACCCATCCTGTTCAACATTTACATGAAATCGCTGGGGGAGATCATCCGTAGACACGGGGTGAGTTTTCAACAGTACGCTGATGACACCCAGCTGTACATCACCACCCCGTCTCAATTCAGGGAGGCAGTCGATGTAATGTGCCGATGCCTGGATGATGTTAGGATCTGGATGGGGAGAAACAGACTCAAACTCAACCCCGACAAGACTGAATGGCTCTGGATTTTGACTCCTAAGGATCATGCCGACTGTCCCTCCTTGGTTCTTGAGGGAGAAAAATTAACTCCCTCGGAACGGTTTCGCCATTTGGGAGTTCTCCTAGATCCACAGCTAAAATTAGACCAACACCTTACAGCTGTGGCTAGGGGGGCATTTGCACAGGTTTGCCTGGTGCACCAATTGCGACCATACTTGGAGAAGGAGGCTCTACTCACGGTCACTCATGCCCTTGTCACCTCCCGATTGGACTACTGTAATGTGCTCTACATGGGGCTACCCTTGAAGAGTATTCGGAGACTTCAACTAGTGCAAAATGCGGCTGCGCATGCTGTGGTGGGTGTTTCAAGATACACCCATGTAACATCCATACTCCGCCAGTTGCGTTGGTTGTCCATTGGTCTCCGGGTACAATTCAAGGTGTTGGTTATCATCTTTAAAGTCCTACATGGCTTAGGACCAGGCTACCTCTGGGACCGCATTCTACCTCACACTTCCCTTCGACCGGTCAGGTCTCACAGAGTGGGTCTCCTCCAGGTCCCGTCAGCCAAACAATGTCGGCTGGCTGGGCCTAGGGGGAGGGCCTTCTCTGTGGGAGCCCCTGCTCTCTGGAACCAACTCCCCCCAGAGGTACGAATTGTCCCCACCTTGCTGGCCTTCTGAAAAGCCGTGAAGACATGGCTCTTCCTGCAGGCGGGGTTTTGAGACAACTTCATCTCGATCTCCCCCATGTATTTAAGATGTTGTGTGCTTTTTAAAAAAATGTATTTTAAATTGTTTCAAATATACTGTTTAGTGGTTCTTTAAATGTTGTACGCTGTCCTGAGTCCACAGGGAGTAGGGCGGCATATAAGAATCCTAAATAAAATAATAAAAATAAAATAAATAAATGAAATTTTACAGTTGGTTGGAGAATGAATATAGTTGAAAGTTAAGATAGAACAATTATTATGTATAAAAGATAAGAAAATGAACATAGATAAATAACCCAGATGACAAAATGTATATAGATAAGGAGGTAGCAGTATAGTACTATAAAATATACCTAGAAATAATTAATTTGAAATAGACTTTTAACACAGGACAGATTCGGAAATAACAATTCAAAATGTAAGCTGAGGAGATGAATTGCCTGTCTATCTGTTAAAATAGATTAAAAATAAACACACTCAGGAAAGGAAAAGAAGGAGTAAGAGGAAGTAGTAGAGAGGAGAAAAGAAGGAAGAATGTAGGTAGGGGAGGAGAAGGAAGGTGAGAGTGAGAAGTAGATTGATGGAAGAAGGGGTAGTAGGAGAGGGGAGAGAAGGAGGAAGAAAGTAGAAGGAGGGGAGAAGGATGGAGGGAAGGGAGTGATTGGATTTGATATGCAGGATAGATAGGCATTTTTAGTAACGTTACTGGATATACAATTTAAAATTTATGTTAATTTTTGATAACATATAGTATATGTATTGATGTTTATGTGAAAAATGTTAAAAAAATAAAAAAACTTTTTGGAAAAAAAAGAGTAGCACCGATGTTGGTATCAAGTTAGGCTTTTGGATTGTTCGTTTGTTAACTATAAAATGGATTAGAGGTACTCACGGAAAGATAAGAGGAAAGAAGAGGAAGTAGAAAGGAAGGGGAGAGAGGGAGGAGTGAAGTAGGAGAGAGGGAGAGAGGGAGTAAGAAGGTAGAGTGAAGAGAGGGAGATAGAGGGTGGGGAGTAGTATGAAATATAGAAGGAAAACAGACGGGAGACAAAAGTACAAGGTGCAAAGTTAGGATAGTTGTTTATGGCATTTTGGACAGAAATGTATAATTATGTATGTTTTGATATTATGGTATAGGTATGAATGTTTATGTAAAAATGGTGAAAAAAATAAAAAAAATTCTTTAAAAAAGAAAAGAAAAGGAGTGAAAGTAAATAACACCTGGAAGGCCACTTGACCTTGATTCTATTTCAGTAGGCAACTTGGATGTTTGGAAATATCTTGTGAGCTTTTTGAAGATCTTTAAGACAAATTTCATTGCAAATAACTAAAACCCTATTGAAATTGTTTACTGGAAGGAGGATTTGAAAGACTTGAGGGAACTTGGTGGGCCAATTTGGATTTGGATTACTAATGTTAATTGATAGAACATTCTACGAGGCAAAAGAAGAAAGGTGATAGAAGGAAAAAAAGAAAAGAAGAAAAGACAAAAAAGACTTTAAAATTTGGACTATTGGGAAGGTGTAAACTGCAAAATTATAAAGATTGTAAATTATCAATTTATAGCCTTTAAGGAATAGAAATATAGAAATATTGGAGGAATAATTCTGGGATTGACTAAATTTTATTAATAATTGACTTCTTTGGAGTTTTTAGATACTGGAATACTGGAATATTAGAGGTATATTGTGTTATTTTTAATATATTAAAGTGGTACAAAATGACCCAACAGGAGACAATAACGTTCTATGAAGAAATGTTAGTGATGCTTAAAAGTATTTATGAAAATGTGACAAAGAATCATAAGGAGATGATGGGATTGTTCAAATGTAAAGATGTGAGTGTAGAAGATCCTCAACAAATGGTGGGGAAAGATGAACATAATATTCAGAAGACAGATGATAAATTTGAAGGAGTGGTGGAGACAAATCAAAATAACTTACAAGAAGACAAAAACACTGAAGAGACAGTAACAATAAGTATTAAGAATCAAATAGATAATTCCTTAAGAGCTTACAAGGGAACAGAGGAAAAAAAGGAAGACTTTCCCAAAACAATGAAAGGGTTATGGATAGGTATCCGAATGATGCGGCAGAAGGAGAAAAGGGGTAAGACAGAGAGAACATTCACTTTGTGTAAAAATGTTAGAAAGAAATATAGGATTCCAAGAGAGAAATATAAAAAAGTTACTAAAAAGTCAATAAATGATAAAATTCTAAAAAGGCTAAGAGATGGATAGTGATAAAATATCTTGCAATATGGTGATTATATTAAAAACTAATAGAAAAAAGTAGAAAGTATAAATTGGGAAAATAGTAGCACACATATGGATATACGAGGGTGAGTCAAAACGTAATGCCATTTTCTTTAGGACAGGTATAATTACCAACACAGGAACATGTAGCATACATCAAAATGAAGCTGGTCCTCTGTGGATCACATCCCTACTTCTCAACATAGTCACCGTTTCTCTCAATAGCAATGTTCCACCTTAGAATGAGAGCGTGTATCCCTGTCTCGTAAAATTTTGTTGACTGTTCTTTGAGCCACTACTTCACTGCAGTTTTCACTTCCTCATCACTGGAATAATAATCCTCTATACCAGTGGTGGCGAACCTTTTTCGGCTCGCGTGCCAAAAAAGGGGGGGGCGCTCACGCGCTCTCGCGTGCCCACACCCATTCCCTCCCCCCCCACGCATGCGCACAACACCCCCCCATGCTGCCCCCTGCGCATGCGCACACCCCCCCACCCCCGCACAAAGGCTTACCGGAGGCTGGAACGACGAAACCGGCAAACCGGAAGTGCGAAAAAATGCACTTCCGGTTTGCCGGTATGCTCTTTTTTGCACTCCGGAGGGTTCAGGGAAGCTCCCTGAAGCTCCGGAATGCAAAAAACTACAAAACGGACAAACCGGAAGTGCGGAAAAGTGCACTTCCGGTTTGTCCGTTTTGTAGTTTTTTGCATTCCGGAGCTTCAGGGGGCTTCCCTGAACCCTCTGGAGTGCAAAAAACAGCACACCGGCAAACCGGAAGTGCGTTTTTTCGCACTTCCGGTTTGCCGGTGGGAACCCTCGCGTGCCGGCTTCTATGGCTCCGCGTGCCACCTCTGGCACGCGTGCCATAGGTTCGCCACCACGGCTCTATACTCACCAGATTTAGCGCCTTCAGACTGTCATCTCTTTGGCCCCATGAAAGAGGGTTTGAGAGGCAAACATTATTCCAGTGACGAGGAAGTGAAAACTGCAGTGAAGAAGTGGCTCAAAGAACAGTCAACAAAATTTTACGTATTCTGGCCATGGCGCAGCTTTGTGGGGTTGGTTTTTCCATTGGAAGAAGGTGGTAGTGGGCCAATCCCTATCCTTAATTTCCTATAGCTGCCCTCCCATGTAATTGTGGGTGTCCATTTGTGCAGCCAGGCTAGGCCTAGGATAACTGATTCAGTCATTTTTAGCACTACCACAAAGCGGATGATCTCCCAGTGGAGACTCATCTGCAATCTCACCGGTTTGGTGACTAACATGGCTAGGGTTCCCCCTATCAGTGTCCCATCGACTTGTTCGAAGTGTATGGGGCGCTCTAGGAGCATCGTGGCTATCCCCAATCTCTGGACTGTTGGGAAACTTCTATGTCCCCTTGGGTTCCTGTTCTGGGCACCACTATTTGGGATTTGATGACAAAGGGGCGGATGGCTTCACTCACCATTGGATTGTCTCCGCTGTCATCGATGCTGTCCCCAGTGGTGACGGGCGGGATTCCTGCGGCCAGAGTTTCCTTGCTCCCAGTCAAGGGAGGGGAGACTTCATCGGCCTGCTGGGCGAAGTTCTCCTTCTCGGTCAGCTTCTGTGGGGTTTTCTTGGCTCTCGCTGCCGCTGGGGTTCTGGTCTGAGGAACCGGGGCCGGGGCTAGGCATTCAGAGGCTTGGTGCTCCTGCTGGCCGCACCTGAACCACTTGATGGCTGCGGCTGGGGTTGGCTTTGTCTCCTCTGGAGGCCGTGAACCGGACCAACGTCTCAGCGTTCTTTTTGGCTTCTTTTCGGAAGCGGGCTTACAGTGTGGGTGGACTTCTGAATCGATGGCTACTGCCATTCGATACCACTCCTGTATGCGGTCTGGGGTGCCTCGATAAGTGCCGGCCTGTTGAGATCTAGGTCCAGGGCCTCCTTGAAGTAATGGACAAAGAGGCACTCCGGCCAGTCTTGTAGCTTTCCCTCCACTCTCCGAAACTCCCAGACTAATTCCTTTATGGGGCGGCCTCTTTGCTTGAGTTCTTTGATCTCTGCCTCGGCCTCCCTTCCATGGCTGGTGTCTTCCGACTGGGCCCTCAGCGCTTCCACAAGCTCAGGGGCTTCCTGGTCATGGAACTGGGCTATCCATTCAGCTGTGTCACCTTCCATGTTGTCGGCTATGGCTGAGACCATGTCTCGGTTGGAGTGGTACTGGTCACCGTAACGGTCGAGTTGGGACCAGATCCGGTTTAGGAAGTACGCAAGCTTTCCCGGGGTCCCATCAAAGGTAGCTCTAAAATGCGGTGCAGCGGCTGGTGGCACTGGCAGGGGTTGAGTCATGATGGGTGGAGGAACCGGCACCGGCATCCATTGGCACTGCACCCACCCCTGGGCAGGGTAGAAGGCCTGTGGTGTGCTCAGCTCGCGCTGTGGCAACCTGCTGGCAAACTGCTCCTCTGCCTGGTACAGCTCCTGGTAGGCTGGCCATGGCATCGGCTCCCGGTATGTTGGGATTGTAAAAGCGCTGCCAGTGCCATGGCAGGTTGACTCGCAAAATACGGATTCCTTGGGCTGGGCCCCCAGCTGGCACTCGAGCTTGGCGGCTGCTCGCCTGGTCGAGGGGAAGCTGAGGGTCCCTGAGCTGTCCCTGGTGAGCCGGCGGCGATCAAGTCCTCCTCTAGCTGTTTTTTCTCCTCCATCTTCCCTGAATCTTCCCGTTGCCCGGTAGACTGGGTAAGCGGACAGAGCTCAGGACCCCAGACAATGGCCCTGCGCGAGCGGGGAGCTGTTGCTTCTTTAGAAAGGGATTCAGGTTAATGTCATGGTTCCAAGAAACAGCCCATAGGAAATCAAAACTCCAAGGCAGGGTTCCTCAAAGTATAGTAATATACTTATAAATCTATACTTTGAGGAACCCTGCCTTGGAGTTTTCAGGGAAACACGGTAGAAGCCTTGGATGTAATCCCAAAACAACTGGAGCACAATTGGCATTGACAAATTTGCCATCAGTAAATTGCAGAAGGCCACTTTACTTGGAACAGCTTCCATCCTGTGACAATATCTGTAACATCATCAAACATCCAGATCTGCTTAGCCCAGGTCCTTGGTAAGGCCTGAACAGATAGACAGAAATGCCAAACCCAGTCTGAACATCTGGCTCACTGCGATGATCAACAACAACAACAACAACAACAACAACATAGAACGACTGTGGCAAATGAAAGCAAATGTAATACCGATAGTAATAGGCACCTGGGTGCAATCCCAGAACAACTGGAGTACCACTTGAACACCATCGGCATTGACAAAATCACCCTCAGTCAAGTGCAAAAGGCAACTGTTTGGAATAGCTTACAATACCTTTAAGACCATCAAACATTCACACCTACCTATCCCAGGTCCCTGGGAAGGACTTGATAGGTAGAGAAAAGAATGCTAAATCCAGTCTGAACATTTGGCTGACTGTGCAATGAACCATCATAAAAATGAATTCTACAAAGATTTAGAAAGAATGAAAGCCCTACTAGAATGGAGACACCCTCAAAAGCAGTGTAATTTATCTTCCCTGATCTTCCAGCATAAGTATCTTTAAAGCAAATTTTTTAAAAAGTATCAACACAGCTTTATTGATCAGTATTGCTTTCATGTCCCTTGTACTCATTTGTATTACTTCAGAGTAAAATCAAGAAATGTCTGGTTGTGGCTATGGTTGAAGCATTTTTAATGGGTGTGAAAATAACTCCTACTCTTTCTCCAGTTATTCAGTTTTATTCATAATTATGTATATGTTATTAGAGTTCAAAACATACATCTATTCCCCCCCTTCTTAGTTTATTTGTCCATCACTTTTCTGGGCATATTGCCAGTTCATATTTAGATTCTTAGAAATGCCCTGTCCTGTTTCCTAGGTGACATGTCATACTTGGTATTCTTTTTTTAAAAATGTAATTTAAATAGATAATTTTTTTATCTAATTTGAAGATTCCTCCCACACACATACAATGCAAAGTCATATGGATGTTGTGTGGTGCATTGTGCCATTGTGTGTGCGGGCAGCGGCATGGCATTGCATGTGGTGTCCTGCCGCAAGCAGCAGCACTGGCACAGCGCTGCCTGTGGCGTCCTGCTGTGAGTGGCGGCACCGGCGTGATAAGCCACATGGTGTCCTGCCGCAAGTGGCAGCACTGGCACAATGTGATGTGGCGGCCACAGAAGAAGTCAGGCAGTGGCACGACAGTTGTTGGGGCATGGCAGGCCTGACTGAGGCGGTCCTAAGGTAAGTGTGAGCAGGGCGCATGGGGCAGCTCCAACATCCCAACCTGCCCTAGCTTGATTTTTACGCATGCGCCTCGTGTCGCCTCACCTCATACAACCATATTTATGACAGTTGCAGTATCCTGGGATCATGTGATCCTTTTCTGACAAGCAAAGTCAATGGGAAAGCCAGATTCACTTAACAACTGTGTTATTAATTTAACAACTGCTGTGATTCACTTAACTGTAGCAAGAAAGGTCATAAAATGGGGCAAAGTTCACTTAACAACAGAAATTTTGGGCTCAATTGTGGTCCTAAGTTGAGGACTACCTGTATAGCTGATCCTCTACCTTTTGGGTTGGAAAATTGTTTGCTAGGTTTGTCAGAAATTTGATTTTGCTCTCACTAGTTCCAGAGTTTCTCTCCCAGTTGATGTCAGGATAGTTAAAGTCCTCCATTACTACTGTGGTATTTTCCCCCACATACCTTAGTTAAAAGCAAAATGTTCATCTATTTCAGGGGTGAAATCCAGCAGGTTCTGACAGGTTCTGGAGAACCAGTAGCGGAAATTTTGAGTAGTTCGGAGAACCGGTAGCGGAAATTTTGAATAGTTCAGAGAACCAGCAAATACCACCTCTGGCTGGCTCCAGAGTGGGGTGGGAATGGAGATTTTGCAATATCCTTCCCCCAGGAGTGGGGAGAGAATGGGGATTTTGCAGTATCCTTCCCCTGGAGTGGGGTGGGAATGGAGATTTTACATTATCCTTCCCCTGCCACGCCCACCAAGCCATGCCCACCAAGCCACACCACGCCCACCAAGTCACGCCCAGAGAACCAGTAGTAAAAAAATTTGGATTTCACCACTGATCTATTTCCTCTATTTTGTTGGGTGGTCTGTGGCAGTGTCATTCCTTTCCTTTTATATGAACTCAAATACATTCAAGAAAGTTTTCATCCTTGGTTTTGTGCTTTTCTGTAGAGGCGTTTTTATTTCATTATTATTTATTGTATTTATATTATTTATTTTATAAATTTCCTACAGATTACTCTGAATTTGCCTTTGTTCTTAATTTGTGAAAGAAAGGCTGTTAAATGGCTGTTCCCCTATTGAAGATAAAGATGCATTGTTGGCTAATTAGTAGAATATAATGCAGTTATTTAGAGTTGCTTTTCCCTCACATCAAAGGAAGAGTCCAGGATAGGTTACTCTATCCCAGTGCTTCTCAATTATTTTCTGTTACCCCCTCCCCAGGAAGAAGTAAACATTTCGCGCGCCCCCAACTCTCCGATCTGGGCCCCAATGGAATTTTAGTGTTAATATTTATTATTTTACTTATTATAAGCTGCAAGCAAACTATTGGCTGGGGAAGGCTGCTCTACCCACTTACATGGGAGTAAATCACACTGAACTCAGTGGAGCCTGTTTTCGGTTAGGCAGGCATAGGCTACCGTGGTTAGGACCTTATTTTGACATGGGGCCAGGCCAGCTTAATCAAGCCGATGTTTTGGGGTCGCCGGCCTGGCCCATCAGTGCCGCCTCTGCCGGGCACTCAACAGCGAATGGTGTGTAAGGAGGCTTTAGGGTGCCGTTTGAAGCTTTCACCCAGCTGCAGAGGATGCTCCTCCTTGTCCAGCAGCAGGTTCGCCATGCCATTCATGGCTACCGCGGCGCCCGCCAAGAACAACCAAGAACCCACGCAGCCACCCCGCCCCGCCTGGCCGCCTTCTCTTCCGGGCTTGGAGCAGCGTGCAACTGGGAAAACACTCCCCATCTGGGGGAATCGATCAAGAGGGACCACACATGTTCCCCGGGGTCACACGCGCCCCCTGACATCGCTCCATGCCCCCCTAGGGGGACGCGTCCCACTATTTGAGAAACACTGCTCTAGCCCCATAGCTCTATGGACTGGGTTGAATTTTCTTTTCTTTTTTTTCATTTTTTTTTAAATTTTCTCCATCATTTCATATACAATTCAATACACATGTACCTTAAAATATTACAATAAAAATACATATTTGTTCAATATAATCAATCATTCAAAAGTCAATATATTATTCAAGACTTGCCTCATCAGTCATCAGTCTGTTCTACTTCATTCCAATACACTCCCCTCTCTCTATCTCCAACTTCTCCTCCTACTTTCCAACTCCTCCCTCCTCCTCAACCCTCTCTACACCTTCTCTTCCTCCCCTTCTACTTCCTCTTTCACTTTCTTTACCTTTCCTTGAGTGCTTTTATACTAAACTCATTTTATATTTGACAGACTGATGCTACTCTCAATTTAAAGACTTATCATATCTCTTTTTAAGAAAAAAAAACATCATTATAGTTATGTTATTTATTTTTTAAGTTATACTCTCTTCTAGGTACATGCTGCTATTTCCATCAAAAAGAAAAAAAGAAAAAAATTGATTTCTAGTTTTGTCATCTGGGATATGCACCAGTTAATTCCAAATTTCCATCCAAATTAATTGCTATTCACTTAGCTTTCCAAGATGATTACTGTCTCCTGCTTCTTAATTTTAAGCCAAATTGCTTCCTTTAATTCTTTAATCTCTTTATTCATCGCTTCTGTTTTTTATCCTTTGTTCTATCAAAAAACTAAATGCCCATTTATTCTTTTAATTTCTCATATTAATTGTCAAAATTTGTCTAATTTTATACACTCTGTAAATATTCAACATATAGTAAAGAAGAAATAAGATATAAAAAGAAAAGGAAAAGATCCAAATCAGTTAACTTATCAACTCTCAGCTTAATAAACTTTAAAGTAACCAACATTCATAATATTTCCTGTTCATTATTTAGTATTTAAGTAATTTCCCATAAATTCTAATGATTATATTTATTCCATATTTCTCTTATTATCATTGTTTTATCTGCATTATTCCAAAGAATTCAACATTATTAGTCATTATAAAATAAAACAGAGGGGAGAGGAAAAAGAAAAAACAAATAATATTTAAACTTCAAACAAGTTATATTAGTTGTACACCATCATAATATATCATTTCATTTACTAATCATCAAAATTCTTTCTAAATTCATTCGATTACATATTCAACTCTTAAGATAATACATTTTCCCCCTTTAAGATTTTTCATTTGTGCAGATTTCATATGTAAAAAAAATAAATTGGAATAGATAAGAAAATACACGATCAAAATACCTCTTTTAAGCTCTAGTGCTTATATTTATAATTCATACTTCTCATCTTAATTAACTTTATTATATCTAAAATATCAAATCTTTTAATTTGTTAAACAATATTAATCTGTATATAAAGAAAAGAAAAAACAGAGGGAAAAAAGTTTTTTGAATTAAAAAGAAAACATTTCCATAATATTTCAATATCATCATCCATTCCCTTTTAATTTCTCAACTATTTCGTTTTTGTATATATATTTCCTCCACCCCATCTGCTTAAATTCTTTTTCATCTTTCTTTTAATTTTGTACCAATAGATTCTCTTTCCCCACGCTTTTTTCCTCTCTCTTAATTTTACTTTCTGTATATATCTAATTTTCTCCATTCCTTTTTCCATTCTATATATCTCAAAATCCTTATCATCAATCTGAACATAATTATTCTTAATATCTTTATCTCTATTCTCATTATCGCTGTTATCTTTATCTCTATTTTGCCTTACTCCTTTCTCCATCAGCGCAGGGCAGCGGCATTGCGTAAGTCTGCCTTATTCTGGTTATATCACCAGCGTTCCAACACGCTTGCCCTCATCTGCCTCCTGCTCCTCTATACCTGCTGCAAGGTCTCTAGCGGTCTACCACCACCTTCAGCCATTATTAACTTTTAACTTATTAACATTTATTTTTCACTGTTTAGTATGGACAGTGAAGCAACATCTTCTTCTCATTGTAAGGGGTCTTTGCCGCTTCCGATAGGGCGACCGGACCTATGGCTCTGGTCGGGTCCGCCAGCCTGGCGGCTACGGAGAAACTTAAGATAACCCTGGGCCCTCGTAAGGCTCCTAAGACAGATCTGAAGGTGGCTCTTAAGCGCCAAAAGGCATTAGAGAAGGAGTTCGCCAGAGCAGAAGTGTCTTCCGAGAATCTCATCCAGCAGGGCATTGCAGGGTGCCAAAGGAGGGTGCCAAAGGAGTATTCTGGGCAGCCTGCTTTGGCTGATTCCCCTCCGCTCCTCACTCGGGGACTCCGGGACGACAGCACTGCTTCCCAGGGGATGCATCCCACCTCTGACCGGCTGGAGGTTCTGGATTCTTGCCCAGCCCAGAATGTGTCAGCCTCTGGCGGTGGTCGACGCACTTCTCCCTCTGGCACTTTCACCCCTACCGTGGCGGGGCTCCGCCAGGAGGGGTGTTTGGAGCAGGACATCCCTCCTTCCGTTAAGGCTTGGCTTCTTGCAGGTGCTGGACTAAAGATGACCTTGGAGAAGTAACGAAGAATGTGATATCTTTAACTTCTCACGCTCACTGCATTCCCCCTCCCCACTCCATGTCTTCTATGTAGAATGGTGACAAACGATGCTTTGTCAGGCTGCCTCCCCTCAAGCGAAAAGCAATTCCTACCAATACACAAAAGAGAGAGAGAGAGTACAAGGGATTAAGTTAATGACCTTAACCACCCCTCCCGCCCCCAGGGGGCTCCTTCGGCTTATCTGGATATTTGTCATGAAATCCCTAACTAGCCTTTCTGCCTTTACTTTCCAACTATTAATCCATGTTGATTCAGCCAACAAATATCCTTTCCAATGAATAAGATACTGAAGTGGCCCCTAAATAACCTGGAATCTAGGATCTTTTTCACTTCATAATGTCTTTCCCCTTGTATTACTATGGGGGGTGGCGGAGGAAGGGTTGGTGACCTAATGTTGGATTGTCTCATTGGCCTAAGTAAGCTACTATGAAACACTGGGTGTATCTTTCCCAATATTCTTGGCAGAGCCAACTGTACTGTGACAGGATTAATTATCTTTACTATTGGGAAAGGTCATAAGAATTTCGGACCCAGCTTTTTACTGGGTATTCTCAAGCGGATATATTTTGTTGATAGGTAGACCTTGTCTCCCACTTTGAAAGGGGGCAGAATGGCTCTATGCTTGTCCGCTTGCTTTTTGTATGTTTCTGCAGTCTCAATCAATGCCTTTTTAGTGTTCTCCCATCCTTTCTTCAGTTCTTCCATCCATTCCGCTAGGGACATAGATGTGGGTGCTTCTGTGGGCAGTTCTAGCATTGTGACAAATTCTTATCCGCTGGTAACCTGGAAAGGTGTCAACCTGGTACTGCTGTGTACTGCGTTGTTGTACGCTATTTCTGCGAATGGCAGCAGCTCCGCCCAGTCGGCTTGTTGGTAGTTCACATAGCAGCGGAGATACTGTTCCACCATGGAGTTCGCTTTTTCAGCTGTGCCGTTAGTTTGGGGGTGGAACCTTAACCACCCCTCCCGCCTGAGTCTGATGGACTCAGAAAAATTTGGAATTAACTGTGGGGTTTAAGAGCTCAAAGCATAAACATCATCTTGACTGGGAATTACCATCTACTATGGCGAAGTCGTCAAGAAAAAACAAAAAAGGACAAACTTGGGTTGGCTCGATAGCTGGCATACACTTGTTTCCTGTATGCTATTAATCTATTTGCAAATTTTTACCCCGGAAGTGGTGTGGCTGATGTGGACTTTGCTTGTTATGATTGAATGAAGGATTGTTTAGATTGTAGAAGAATGGCTTGTTAGAATGAGTGAGCCGGGGACTGGGGTTCGGACCCCCTCTGCTGAGTGTGGAAACAGAAGCGGAGGGGGGTCTGACTCTATTACCTGGCTCAGCGAGGAAGGTATGCATGGCCTGCAGGGAGGGAGGGAGGACCAGTGGGGAGGGGGAGGGGATCTCTGGGGGGTTGGAGAGCAGGAATATTTCGGTAATGATAGGGAGAGGTAGGTATAGCGGGTGGGCCGCTCTCGGGGAATAAGACCTCGTTGCTTACAAGCAATCCCTTGTTCTGGCCCCTCCGATGTGGTTCCATCTTGCTCAACCCGAGTACCTGGTGACCGGTGTTTTCAGGGCCCTGGGCTCAAGCTGATGCTGTTGAATGCCAGGTCAATTGTCAACAAAGCCCCTCTGGTACGTGATTTAATCACTGAGGAGGGGGTGGACCTGGCATGTATAACTGAGACCTGGCTGGGCCAGGAGGGGGGAGTTGCCCTCTCTGAGGTATGCCCAGACAGGTTCTCAGTTCTGCATTAGCCATGACCCCAGGGAAGGGGGGGGAGGAGTGGCTATTATAGTGCACCGGAATCTGCATCCTCGTAGGAGCCCTGCCCCGGAGATTGTGGGGTGTGAGACTCTCCTTTTGAAGTTGGACTTAGGGGTTCAGGTGGGCCTTTTGTTAGTGTACCTGCCTCCCAGCTACATTCCCAAGGCCCTGCCTGGGCTGCTTGAGGCGGTAGCAGGCTTGGCGGTGGAGTTCCCCAGGCTCATGGTGCTGGGGGACTTTAACTTGCCTTCGGCCGGCGAAACCTTGAAAGCGGCTCAGGAGTTTATGGATACCATGACAACCATGGACCTGACCCAAGTACTCCAGGGTCCGACTCATGAGGGAGGCCACATGCTTGACCTAGTTTTTCTCTCGGGGCAGTGGAGAGATGATCTGAAGTTACGGGATATAGTCATCTCCCCTCTGTCGTGGTCTGACCATTTCCTACTGAGGTTGGATTTCAGAGCCCCACTCCTCCCCAGCAGGGAGGCGGGACCGATTAGGTGGTTCCGCCCCAGGCACCTAATGAAGCCGGAAGGATTCCAGAAGGAACTTGGGGTGATACCTGAAACCCTAGTCCACAATTCGACTGAATCCCTGGTGGCTGCCTGGAACAACGCGGCATCAGGGGCTTTAGATCGGATTGCACCTTTGCGACCTCTCCGTGGCAGTGGATCCCGGAAAGCTCCCTAGTTTACCGAGGAGCTCCGGGAGATGAAACGCCACAAGAGACGTCTAGAGTGACGCTGGAGAGCCAGTAAGGCTGAATCTGACCAAACACTATTAAGAACTTTTATTAAGTCTTACTTAGTGGCGATAGGGGCGGCAAAACGTTTACATTTTTCTGCTCTTATTGCATCTGCAGACTCGCGCCCAGCTGCCTTGTTTAGGGTGACACACCACCTCCTTGCAAAAGAGGGTGGCGAGGAACACTTGCAAGGCAGAGCTGAGGAATTTGCACAGTTTCTGATGGATAAAGTCGCTCAGATCCGGTTGAACCTGGACTCTGGCTGGACAGATCCAGTTTAGTTGACAGGGGCGAGTCTTAATCCAGCTCTATGGGACAAGTTTGAGCCAGTAACTCCTGATGATGTGGACAAGGCCGTGGGAGCGATGAGCTCTTCCACCTGTTTATTGGACCCGTGTCCCTCCTGGCTGGTTTTGGCCAGCAGAGAGGTTTCACGTGGCTGGATCCAGGCGGTGATCAACGCTTCTTTTAGAGAGGGATCTGTACCAAAGCCCTTAAAAGCTGCGGTGGTGAGACCCCTCCTTAAGAAGCCCTCCCTGGACCCAGGGGACTTGAAGAACTTTTGTCCAGTCTCCAACTTGCCTTTTTTGGGTAAAGTTGTTGAGAAGGTGGTGGCTCTTCAGCTTCTCCGGCTATTGGAGGAAACTGATTATCTGGATTCCTTTCAATCGGGTTTCAGGCGCGGCTACAGCACGGAAACTGCCTTGGTCGCCCTGATGGATGATCTCTGGCAAGCCCGGGATGTTGGTCATTCTTCCATCCTGGTGCTACTTGACCTCTCAGCGGCTTTCAATACCATCGACCATGGTATCCTTCTGCACTGACTTGGCGGTTTGGGAGTGGGAGGCACCGTTTTGCGGTGGTTCTCCTAACTTGCCGATAGGTCGCAGTCGGTGTTGACAGGAGGGCAGAGGTCGTCTCCTAGACCCCTGACATGTGGGGTCCCTCAGGGTTCAGTCCTCTCGCCCATCCTGTTCAACATTTACATGAAACCGCTGGGGGAGATCATCTGTCAACACGGGTTGAGTTTTCAACAGTACGCTGACAACACCCAGCTGTACATTTCCACCCCGTCGCAATTCAGGGAGGCAGTGGATGTGATGTGCCGTTGCCTGGATGATGTTAGGATCTGGATGGGAAGGAACAGGCTCAGGCTCAACCCTGAAAAGACTGAGTGGCTTTGGATATTGCCTCCTAAGGATTATACCAATTGTCCTTCCTTGGTCTTTGGGGGAGATAAATTATCCCCCTCCGACCAGGTTCGCAATTTGGGGATGCTCCTAGATCCACAGCTAAAATTAGACCAACATCTTACGGCTGTGGCTAAGGGTGCTTTTGCACAGGTTCACCTGGTGCACCAGTTGCGACCTTATTTGGAGAAGGAGGCTTTACTCATGGTCACTCATGCCCTTGTCACCTCTCGTTTGGATTACTGTAATTCGCTCTACATGGGGCTACCCTTGAAAAGTATTCGGAGACTGCAACTGGTGCAAAATGCCGCTGCGCGTGCTGTGGTGGCTGTTTCCAGATACACCCACATAACACCTATACTCCGCCAGCTGCATTGGTTGCCCATTGGTCTCTGGGTGCAATTCAAGGTGTTGATCATCATCTTTAAAGCCCTACATGGCTCAGGGCCAGGTTATCTTCAGGACCGCATCCTACCTCATACATCCCTACGACCAGTTAGGTCCCAGAGTCGGTCTCCTCCAGGTCCCTTCAACCAAACAATGCCGGTTGGCGGGCCCTAGGGGGAGAGCCTTCTCTGTGGGAGCTCCGGCTTTCTGGAACCAACTCCCCCCAGAGATCCGAATCATTCCCACCTTGCTGGCCTTCTGGAAAGCCATTAAGACATGGCTCTTCCTGAAGGCGGGGTGATTGTGACTGTTGATTGTGTTGTTTTTAATTGCTTTTAATCACTATTTTATTATTGTTGTTTTTATTGTATTTTTCAATACTATTTAGCTGTTCTTATATATGTTGTACGCCGCCCTGAGTCCTCATGGAGTAGGGCGGCCTATAAGAATCGCAAATAAATAAATAAATAAAATACGCTACTTCTGCAAATGGCAGCAGCTCCGCCCAGTCGGTTTGTTGGTATAATTCACATAACAGTGAAGATATTGTTCCACCATGGAGTTTGCTTTTTCAACTGCCCCGTTGATCTGGGAATGGAACCCAGAGCTAAGGCCTTGGGTGGATCCGATGGTGCGCAGGATTTCCCTCCAGAACTTAGCGGTGAATTGCACACCTCTGTCGGAGATGATCCTCTTTGGCACTCCGTGCAAGTGGTAGATGTGTTTGAGGAAGAGCTTTGCTAAGTGTCTGGCCGTCGGCAACCCAGAGCAGGCAACGAAGTGGGCCTGTTTGGAGAATAGGTCGATGACTGTCCAGATCACTGTATTTCCTTTGCTCTCTGGGAGTTCTACAATGAAATCCATTCCGATCTCTTCCCAGGACTTACTAGGGTTGGTCACCTGCTGCAGAAGTCCAGGTGGTTTTCTTGGTCGGTGCTTCATTGTGGCGCAGGTGGCACAGCTCTTTACATAATCCTCTACCTCAGATTTCATTTTTGGCCACCAAAATTGCCGCCTCGTAAGGTGGAGGGTCTTCAAGAATCTGAAGTGTCCTCCCAGCTTAGAATCGTGGCTTCGTTGGAGCACTTGTAGCCTGAGGTCAGCAGACACGTACAGTTTGGATCCCTTCCAAGCCAGTCCATCCCTCATGGTCAATATTTTCTTGTTATCATTTAGCCAGGGATCGTTGGGCAAGGCTGCCTTAAATTTATCTGTCCACGCCTCATGGCTTCGGGCGCTCGGTCATCTGGATTGGCCTCTGGTGAGGACCGGAGCTGCGAGTTCCCCCTCTGCGAGGGGAGGATTTTCTGTCCCCGTCTGTGATGAGGGGATGACAGAGTGGAATTCCTCCTCTCTGGCTGTCATATTGCGGCTTCCTGGACAGGGCATCTGCCAGCAAGTTCTTCCCCCCTGGGATATGCTTTAGCTCAAATTTGAATCGCCTAAAGTATTGTGCCCACCTCACTTGTTTGGGTGACAGTTTCCTGGGTTTTTTTAGCACCTCAAGGTTCTTGTGGTCAGTCCATACCTCAAAAGGTACTTTTCCTCCTTCGAGGAATTGCCTCCAAATCAGCAGCGCCCAACGAACTGCATAGGCTTCTTTTTCCCAGATGGCCCACCTTCTCTCCATAGCGGTGAGTTTCTTCGAAACATAAGCACACAGCAGGAGCTGTCCTTTCTCATCTTTTTGTAGCAACATCGCCGCGACAGCCACATCACTCGCATCAGCCTGAATGATGAATTGTCGTTCTGGATCGGGGTTTTGGAGGATCGGCTCCTGGGCGAACAGTCGCTTTAATTTCTCGAAGGCTTTCTGGCAGGCCATTGTCCAATTTAGCGGCTGACTAGGCTTTGTCTTGGTAGGCGTCGGCCCCGTCTTGAGCAGTTCGGTTAGCGGTAAGGCTACTTCTGCAAAGGCCGGGATGAATTGCCTATAGAAGTTCGCGAAACCCAGGAAGCTCTGCAGCTGTTTGCGGGTGCGTGGGGCCTGCCAATCAAGCACTGCTTTCACCTTCCCCGGATCCATCTCGATTCCATCTTTGGAGATCCGGTACCCCAAGTAGTCCAGTGAAGTCTTGTGAAACTCGCATTTGGAGAGTTTGGCATATAATTTGGTGGCTTTCTTAAGACCTGCGTCACCAACTTCATGTGTTCCTCCATTGTCTCACTGAAAATGAGGATGCCATCTAAGTAAACGAGCACCCCCTTGTACAGACGGGGGTGGAGCACCTCGTTAATGTACTGCATGAAAACTGCTGGAGCCCCTTGCAGCTGAAAGGCATCACGTTGAATTGGAAACTTCCCAGGGGGCAGTTGAAGGCAGTTTTCCATTCATCCCCCTCTCGGATTCGGATGCGATAGTACGCTTCTCTTTAATCCAACTTAGTGAATATCTTGCCTTTTGACAAGTGGTTCAGTAAGTCCTTCATGAGAGGGAGGGAGTAGGTGTTCTGCACGCACACCCCGTTGATCCCCTGGAAGTCCACGCAATATCTGACTCCCCCATCTTTCTTCTCTTTGAACAGTACAGGCGCGGCCACTCTTGACTTCGCTGGCTGGATGAACCCCCTCTCCCAAGTTGGAGTCGATGTATCTTCTCAACTCTCCCAATTCCTTGGGGGACATTGAGTACATCTTTGGTTTTGGGAGCGTAGCACCCGGCTCGAATTCTATTGCGCAGTCTGTTGGCCGGTGAGGAGAGCGTTCGTTGCATTCTTCCTCACTAAACTCCCTCTCTAGGTCGAGGTACTCTCTTGGCACCCTTTGAGCTCCTGGGGCTAAAGATGACCTTGGAGAAGTAATGAAAAATGTGATATCTCTAACTTCTCACACCCACTGTATTCCCCCTCCCCACTCCATGTGTTCTATATAGAACCGTGACAAACGATGCTTTGTCAAAGGGCTTGTTTGATCCTGCCCTGTTTAAACAGCTCCTGGCCAAGGCTCAGGCTACTGCCTACTTGGGCTCTGAGTCGAACGACTTTCTGCAACCCCAGGGCTCTGGGGAGTAGGAGGATTTTCTTTTTTCCGAACAGGAGGTGGCCCCTTATTCGGTCCCGATTCCTGACATGTTTGTGGACGTTATCAAGCGCCAATGGAACTCACCTGTGAGCTCTCAACGGCTTAGCGGTTCGGACACCACCTGTTTTGCTGTGGAACCCAACCTGCTCCAGTTGATATAGTTGCCGCAGGTTGATGTGCCAGTGGCCTCCTTGACTATGAACTCCATCCTGCCTCCAAATGCTGATGATGCTCTGAAAGCCGATGAGCAACGGGAGGAAATGGCCCTGTGCAGGGCTCATCAGGCCAACTTCTGGGCCATTTGAGCCGCTACCATGGCATCCTTTTTCACCAGGGTGTTGCTGAGATGGCTCCACCAGCTGCAGGACAGTCTCTCTGGAGGATCTTCAAAGTCATCAGGACCTGTCCAAAATTATCGCAGCTGCTGAGTTTACAGCGGACGCTTCCCTGGCTGCGGCAAAATATTCGGCTCGATCTATTGCGTCTTCTGTCATGGTGAGGCATTTACTCTGGCTACGCCATTGACGCATGGATGCCAAGAACCACTGGAAGTTGGCATCTAGCCCCTTTGACAGGGGGAACCTCTTCCGCTGTGCTTTGGACCCATTCTTTATAAAGACCAGGGATAAGAGGAAGATCCTCCCCTCCCAAAGCAGGTGCCCTTCCTTCAGGCGCTCGCCCTATTTCAGGTGGCCCTCCTTCAGATGGGGGGGGAGCTCGGACGAGTTTCTCCCGTCAGTATAGGCCCTATCACTACAGGTCCAATGCTCAGTCTGACCGCCTGGCTTTTACTGGCAGAGGTAGGCCACAATAGCAGTTCAGGCGCCAGGGACGTGTAAGAGGCTCCAAGCCTTTCCATCAGCAGAAATAGCCTGGGACTGCATTCCCCCATTGGAGGGAGGCTAGGCCTCTTTGCAGCTCACTGGGAAGATGCCACCTCAGATGCCTGGGTCAGGGAGACCATAAAATCTGGGCTCTCCCTGGAATTTCTCTCCCCTCCCCCGAGGTTATTCATCGGCTGCCCCATTTTGGGGGACCCGGTATGCCAGGGGCTCATGGAATCAGTGATCCAGCATTTGCTGGACATCTGGCCATCCAGCTGGTACCACCAGAGCAGCGGGGTCAGGGCTTCTACTCAATTTTGTTTCTAGTGCCCAAATCTTTCGGGGGGGAGGGGCAGTGGGCAATTCTGAACCTAAAGGGACTAAATCAATATCTGGTTTACAGGAGGTTTAAGATGCACTTCCTCTGTTCCATCTTAGCCGGGACTTCTTGACTTCTGTAGACCTCACGGAGGCCTACCTCCATCTCCCTATTCATCCAATTCACCGGTGCTACTTGAGATTCTTCTATGCTGAGCACCATTACCAGTACGCGGCGCTCCCCTTTGGGCCGGCCTCGGCCCCGAGGACCTTTACCAAGGTCATGGCAGCGCTAGCAGCTTCTCTTAGGTCGATCCCTATCAGGATCCAGTGTTACTTGGACAACCTGCTGATCCAGGCTTCCTCTTGGCAGCTGGCGGAAAGAGATCTGGCCACTACTATCTATGCCCTGAGGGACCATGGTTTCTCTGTGAACCTATCTAAATGTCATCTGGTCCCTACCCCAAGATTAGACCATCTAGGGCAGCGGTTCCCAACCTGGGGGTAATTACCCCCAGGGGGGTAAAAACGCTATTCTTTAGGGGTAAAAAAGGCCATAGGAGCTATGAGCTCCGCCACTTGTTTATTGGACCCGTGTCCTTCCTGGTTGGTCTCTGCCACCAGGGAGGTTTCACGCGGCTGGCTCCAGGCGTTGGTCAACGCTTCTTTGAGAGAGGGGTCTGTCCCGCAGCCCTTAAAAGCTGCGGTGGTGAGACCCCTCCTCAAGAAGCCTTCCCTGGACCCAGCGGATTTAAAGAACTTCCGTCCAGTCTCCAACCTTCCCTTCGCGGGGAAGGTTGTTGAGAAAGTGGTGGCACTCCAGCTCCTACGACTGTTGGATGACACTGATTTTCTGGATCCCTTTCAATCTGGTTTCAGGCGCGGTTACAGTACGGAAACGGCTTTGGTCACCCTGATGGATGATCTCTGGCGAGCCCGGGATAGGGGTCACTCCTCTATCCTGGTGCTACTTGACCTCTCAGCGGCCTTCGATACCATTGACCATGGTATCCTTCTGCGTCGTCTCGGAGAGGTGGGGGTGGGCGGCACTGTTTTGCAGTGGTTCTCCTCCTTCCTCTCTGACAGGACGCAGTTGGTGTTGACAGGGGGGCAGAGGTCGAGCCCCAGGCCCCTACTATGTGGGGTGCCGCAGGGCTCGGTCCTCTCGCCCATCCTGTTTAATATCTACATGAAGCCGCTGGGTGAGATCATCTGACGACACGGGGTGAGGTATCAGCAATACGCTGATGATACCCAGTTGTACATCTCCACCCTGTCTCAATTCAGGGAAGCCGTAGACGTGATGGGCGGCTGCCTGGCCGATGTTAGGGTCTGGATGGGGAAGAACCGGCTAAAGCTTAACCCTGACAAGACTGAGTGGCTGTGGATATTGCCTCCTAAGGACTCGACCAATTGTCCCTCCTTGGTTCTTGGGGGGGGAGAAATTAGCCCCCTCAGAACGGGTTCGCAATTTGGGTGTCCTCCTAGACCCACAGCTAAAATTGGAACAACATCTTTCAGCTGTGGCTAAGGGGACCTTTGCACAAGTACATCTTGTGCACCAATTGCGACCCTACTTGGAGAAGGAGGCACTTCTTACAGTCACTCATGCCCTTATCACCTCACGGCTGGATTACTGCAATGCGCTCTACATGGGGCTACCCTTGAAGAGTGTCCGGCGACTGCAATTGGTGCAAAATGCAGCTGCGCGAGCTGTGGTGGGTGTACCTAGATGCACCCACGTAACACCTATTCTCTGCCAGCTGCATTGGTTGCCCATTAGTCTCCGGATCCAATTTAAGGTGTTGGTCGTTACCTTTAAAGCCCTACATGGCTCAGGGCCAGGTTATCTCCGGGACCGCATCCTGCCGCATACCTCCCTACGACCGGTTAGAGCCCACAGAGTCGGCCTCCTCCAGGTCCCGTCGACCAAACAATGTCGGCTAGCGGGACCAAGGGGGAGGGCCTTCTCTGTGGGCGCTCCCTCCCTGTGGAACCAACTTCCTCCAGAGATCAGGACCATCCCCACCCTACTGGCCTTCGGGAAAGCAATAAAAACCTGGCTCTTCCGGCAGGCGGGGTGAATGAGATACTCTTTTAACTTTTGTATTCTCTGTATTTTTAACTATTGCATTTTGTATTGTCATATATTTTAATGATAGCTTTTATTTTGTAATGGATCTAACATGTTGTGAGCCGCCCTGACTCCCTAGGGATTGGGCGGCATAGAAATCCATCAAAATAAATAAATAAATAAATCCACTAAATTTTAGTGGGTGCCTTTTTTTTGTTGGTAATAATAAAAAAATACAGTACAGTAACGCATTTGGTTCATGTGGCATATGCTCTTTCTTGCTAGCGAAACAGCAGAGTGCTTTGAATGTGGGAATGGGGTGAAAGGGAGGCACGAGGCGGGACTTCCGCCCACGCCGAAGGCTGAGTCCTGAGTCACGGCGTTTCACGCATGCGGAATCCGCTGCGCTCGAAAATAGTACTCGGCATGTATAAACCTGTTTGAACTGAGAGCGGTCGGGCACTTGTTCCGACGCATTATCGCATTTGCGCTCCACAATCCACATACGCCAGCGGTTCCCAACCTGGGGGTCGGGACCCCTTTGGGGGTCGAATGACAAGTTCCAAGGGGTCACCCCGGCATCCTCAGCTCCACCCCCACTGCCAGAAGCCTGGCCATATCGCGCCCCACAACCCGCGCCCCCACCGCGCTCCACCCCGCTGCCGCCATTTGGGTTATTTTATCATCTGCGCATGCGCAGCACGCCTTGCACATGCGCAGAGGGTAAAAGAACCCAAATGGCAGCGGCAGGGTGAATCACGGTGGGGGTGCGGGGGCGGGGCGTGGGTCGCGGTATTAGGAAGGTTGGGAACCACTGATCTAGGGGCTCTGATTGACACAATCTCAGGTCAGGTTTTTCTTTCCCAGGAGCGACAGGACAGCATCTGGTTCTTGGTGGGCCAGTTGCACACGGCCAGAGAGGCTCCGATAGTGCTCCTGTCACAGCTATTAGAGAAAATGATCTCGTGCTTGGACATCGTTCCCTGGGCTGGTTTTCATGCCAGACCTCTCCAATGGCTGCTGCTCCCTCATCAGCGGGCTGGTCGCAGCTCGTTGCTCGCCCAGATCCGAATCCCATGAGAGTTGTTGCAGTCCCTCACTTGGTAGGTATCGGACGCCATCACGGAGGGCTGCTATTTTCACGAGCCGGTGAGACTATTGGTGACTTCAGACACCAGCCTTTTCGGCTGGGGTGCTCACTTCGACTCCAGGGTTGCCTATGGCAGGTGGTCGCCATCAGAGCTCCAGCACAGCATCAACTGGCTGGACCTCAGGGCGGCCCAGTTGGCCCGCAATTCCTTCCAACGGGGGTTGCAGGGTCATCATGTCCTCCTTATGATGGCCATGAAAGCCCACATAAATCGTCAGGGGGGAACTCGCTCAAGGCCGTTCATGCAGGAGTTGGACACCTTGTGCCGGTGGGCGGAGGATCACCTGTTGTCGCTCAGAGTGGAGCACATTGCAGAGTCTTCCAATGTCACAGCGGACTGGCTGAGTCGAGCCCAGGTGGACCAATGGGAGTGGAGGCTGGCGCCCGGACTGTTCGAGGATCTGTCCTCCTATGGTGGACCTATTTGCCTCCCCGGAAAATGCCCACCTTCCCTGTTATTTTTGCCGGTTCCCATCCTGGGGGGCGGAGGTAGTGGATGCCCTCAGGAGCCCCTGGCCTTTCCACCCCTGGCCCTTATTCTGGCCATGGTCCGGAAGTTGCTTCAGGAATGAGCAGAACTCCTGGTAGTGGCTCCCCACTGGCCCAGGCGCCTGTGGTTTGCCGACTTGGTTGGCCTCTCGATCGCACCGTTCTGGAGAATCCTTCTGGATCGGGTCTTCCTCAGCCAAGGTCCTGTTCACCATCCGGACCCCCAGTGGTTTCAGCTAGCCGTCTGGAGGTTGAGCGGCATCTCCTAGTCCGGGAGCGGTTTTCCACCGATGTCATCCGGATGATGCGGGCGGCCAGGCGGCCTTCTACCACTCGAATTTTTGAGGCGACCTGGAGGACCTTTTGTACCTGGTGTGGTGAGCGCCAATTGGACCCTCGGGGGTGGTGGTTGAGCATGTCCTAGACTTCCTTCAAGGTGGTCTCGCTAAAGGCCTTTCTCCCAGCACATTGAGGCGGCAGGTCGCTGCCTTGGCCTCGGTTTGTGACTCTGGAGACCGGCCTTCCCTGGCCCATCATCCTAGGGTCCACCTTTTTTTAATGGGGGGGGCTCTAATCTTAGGCCTCCGCCCATTCACCACTATCCCACCTGGGATTTGACACTAGTCTTGCAGGTTCTGACCAAGCCTCTGTTTGAACCCTTGCGGGAGGCTTGTCTATGACTTTTATCATGGAAGGTGGGGTTCTTGGTGGCCATCACATCTACGCGATGAATCTCTGAACTGGCAGCATGGTTGACGCGCAAGGACCTTTGCGTCTTCCATACAGACAGGGGGTTCTGCGGCTGGATCCTGTGTTCCTGCCCATGGTCAACTCCATCTTCCATCGTGCCCAGGAGTTGATTTTGCCCAACTTCTGTCTGGACCCGCGCCACTAATTGGAGCTTCAGTGGCATACTTTGGACATGCAGAGGGCTCTTCTCATCTACAACCGCAGAACCGCCCCTCTCAGGAAGATGGAGGCCTTGTTTGTGCCTTTTCGCCCTTTGTTGCTTGGCCTCAAGATTTTGCTTGGCCTCAAGATTTTTGATTTTGCAGTAGGTGGCTTCGCTAAAGAGTATGAGTTGCAGTCCCTTCCCGAGCCTCATGGTGTGACAGCACATTTGTTCAGGAGTGCGGCTACCATGGCTGCCTGGACTACACAGGCTACGGTTGAGGAGGTCTGCCGGGCGGCAACATGGACATTGGTCTCCCCTTTTCATCCGTCACTTGTTTGCCTCTGCTGATGCAGCGTTCAGACGGCGAGTGCTGCAGCAGGTGCATGAGGATCCGAGGAGCCATGAATAAGTATTTGCCTGCCCTACTGGACTCCTTACGTTTGATATGTCCCATCCTGGACTCTTCCTTCGATGTGAGGGAAAAGGGGCGTTGGTTTCTACCTGATACGCCCTTTTTCCGAGGATCGAAGGAAGAGTCCAGTCCCACCCTTAGATCTGGTTTTGGCCGGCCGCCAGGGGGATTTCTGCAGGCTTCTCAGGATTTTTCTGGCCATGGTTCATGGATTCTTCTGGGAGCTTGTGCCATTCGCTTCAGACTTGTTGTCGATTGAGGAAACGTCATCAGGGAGGCGGATGCTCAGAAAATTCAACCCAGTCCATAGAGCTATGGGGCTAGAGTAACCCATCCTGGACTCTTCCTTCGATCCTTGGGAAAAGGGCATATCAGGTAAGAACCAATGCCCCCTTTCTTGCTTTGGCCAAAAGAACAAATCAAGAGATTTGTAAGCTGAAGCAAGAGAGTTTGTAATTGACAGGAGGCGTTTTTATCTCCCAAAGGAGAATTGGATCTTTTCCCGGACATCAGACATTAGAAAATAAACCGCAGTTTAAAAGTCTAAGTAAAAATATTTATTTCGGTACAAAACAAATAAATCCTCATTAGTCTACATTTCTGATATACAAAATAGGTCTTGTTTCGATAGAAGCTAGGAACAGAAGGAATGGATGGAGAAAGGAATGTACACATGCATACTAGAACATATCAATCACGTGCTCAGGAATAAACCATTATATTAGATAGGGATGCTTCTCCCTACATATACATATAACAGGAAATAATCACTGCGTGACAGTAATCACATACTGGATTTTCATTTATATGCCAGGAATGTGCAGTGAATGTGCAGAGCATATGCACCAAAGACAAATTCCTTGTGTGTCCAATCACACTTGGCCAATAAAGAATTCTATCTAAGTTCATGTTTTTACCAGTTTCAGAAAGGATTTGCTGATGAACTGAGAGATGAAGAGATCCTATTCAGTAATTTTCTTTATCCAACCTCCCTTTCTTTATGTCCTCCTCGGATTCCAGCTCCAGAGAACCCATGAAAATAAGAACAGTTAAGAAATCCCAGAGAAGCAGAATAGAGATGGTTTATGTTTTTATAGTACTAGAAATCATCTAGCCAGGATTTGCACCATTATAATACAGATTTCTAAATCAGTTATATCCATGGAAGTCCAGGTCATGGCAAATAGCCAGATTATTCCAGAGCCTCACCTTTAGGAAACAGACTCCCTTGCCACTTGCATTAAAAAAACTGCTTTCCTCCTGGACATGGCTTTGGTGGATGAAGATGTAAAGGGAAGAAAGAATAACCTTGAGGAACAGAAGGAAGAACTGCAATTAAGACTGTGGCCCCATAAATCTGAATCCATGGCAGAAATGTAATTGAAAAAGCATCTCAGACATGGCCCTCCCTAGGTCTTATGAAGATATAGGAAGGGAGGAGGGAAGCACATTCAGATTTGCAAGCTTCTGCTACTTTAACCTTATAATAAAAGTAGCATTAGTATTCATACAGGGCTGATAAGAGGAAGAAAGAATGTATTTGGATTCTAGATGCAGGAAAAGATATTTGGAATATCTTATTCACTGGAACTATTTATTTATTTATTTATTTGTTTGTTTGTTTGTTTGTCAAATGTACAAGATAGCAGGTATAGGTATAAACATAAATGAAGTAAGTACAGATAAATGGGGATAGTAAGACAGGGAAGGTAGGCACGCTGGTGCGCTTATGCACGCCCCCTTTACAGACATCTTAGGAATGGGGTGAGGTCCATGGTAGACAGTTTGAGGTTGAGCTCCAAACCAGGGGGAAAACGTTCAAGGTAAACCAATAGGCCCAATGAAGATGAGGCAGCAGGCATCTCATCCTGCCTACCCAGCACCAGGGCCTCTGCCAAAGCAGAGGAACGCAGGGATAGGGCCCTACAGAAGCTTCATGCTAAGGCAGGTAGAGCCAACAACACAGGGCCCATTGACAAGGTTAATATAGAGGCGCCCCTTTCTCTGGACACCACTATTATTTCCCCAGTGTCCGCAAATTTGTGGGGCCCAGGGGGTCTGGGGCCTCCTCCTGCCTCTCTATCTCCAATCCTGGCTTCGCCCAACCAAGCCCAGCCTACCCAGGTGCAGCCCATCCTGACTCAGGACTCCATACCTGGGCCCAATGTCCCCTCAAATTCTCCATCGGCTGTCCATATCCCCAGTTCTCATCCTGAACCCTCAGGAATTTCTTTTCCTCCACCGTTGCCCTTCAATAAAACCGCCATCCAACACTGGATAACCATGGCGGTACAAAGCAGCATCACCGCAAACTTGCAAGCCTTGGCGGCCTCTCTGCCATCCCAGTGGTCAGGGCCATCCATGCCTCAACTGGACGCCCAACCTAGCACCAGTGCGGGCATTATAGATGAAAACCAACTGTCCAAAGTTTCCGAGGAGGACAATCTGGACGATTACCGGAAATGGAAGGGGAATATAAGGGCGACCTGTCGGACGACGAGGTGCCTACTCAATCCCAGCCCCCCTCCTTGACCCTTTTCCCTCCGGGACTCTTCAAATCCCTCCTATTGAAAGCCAGAGTCGCTGCTGGTCTAGCCACACCAACTACTTGGGAACCCACAAAAGATACTCCACTGGGGTCCCTTTTCTCCTCGGTCACCCCCGAGCTGGACGTGGTACCTGCCCCCTCCCTGTTCTTGGACACGGTCAAAAACCAGTGGTCCAACCCAGCCCTCCCCATCGGGATTGGAACACCAATTCTTCAACATGGCAACTGAGTTCTTGAGAACTCTAGAGCAGGGGTGGCCAAACTATGGCGCAAGCACCAAATGTGGCGCATTGGATGATTACAAGTGGTGCATTGCATCCTTGCGCCTACTTATTTTTTTTAAATAAGTGTCATAACTGAATCCATCTTAATATTTTCAACACCAAGCAATGTTCCCTGTAAAATTAGAAAACGGCGCGCAGCAGTTAAAAACTGCCGCATGGCATTTTTTTTTCATGTGCGCGGCCGCACAGGCGCGCAGCCTCTGCAATTAGAAAATGCTGGGCGGAAGTTAGAAACTTCCGCCCAGCATTCTCTCATTACGTGCACGGCCGCGCACCTTAGAGGGAACAGTGCACCAAAGTGATCTCAGTTCAATTCGTACAGCCTTCGATAATGTTCAACTTCTCGGTGTCTGAAACTTAGAATGGAACTTGTGAGATGTTACTTTAGGCGGGTTTACAAACGTACCAATATTTTTATTGGTGTTGCCATTGCGCGTTCCTGCTCAAACGATCGCAAACACTGCACACTAGCAACACATCATGTGTTTGAAGTCACGTGCGAATTAGCGGCGAGCGTTCGATATGGTCAGTCAGTTCTGAGTGAACCATCATGGCGTGGAGTTTGAAGCAGTGTTTTATTGAGTGTACTAGTGTGGTTTTTGTATTGAGAGTGATTGAAAGACAGATTCAAGATTAAATATATATTACGTTTGTCAAATTTTGAAATGCCGTAAATTAATTAATTGAATTGCGTGATTGAGTTATTCCTTTTCCTCCCTTAAGCAAAGCAGATCCTACCCCATCCCTATTTTACAACCCCAAACGTGAAAATAAGAAGGAAAAAAAACGTGCTTGAATTGTATGGCGCATCTGAACTCGTCTGTGAAAAAATTGGTGCATGGTATGCTTAAGGTTGGCCACCACTGTACTAGAGGTTCCCACTATAGATCCTCCGGTTTTGGCTCTACACACTCCGACCACCCTTCCAGGGGAGTCAGATGAAAACTTGAAGCCTGAGGATCGCAAGGTGGAGCAGGCTCTCATCCGGGCACACCGGTCAGCGGCCTGGGCCATAAAAGCTGCATCAACTTCATCTTTCTTCGCCAGAGTGGCTCTACTCTGGCTGAACCAACTCCAAGAGATCATCCCACCCTCCAACACACGGGCTCAACAGGATCTCAACAAACTGTTTGCCACTTGTCAATTTCTGGCTGATTCCATGTTATACACATCTTGATTTGCCTCTAAGGCAATGGCGGCAACCACCGTAGCTAGACGCATGCACTGGTTAAAACAATGGCCAGTGGAAACCCGCCACAAATGGAGGCTGGCGTCCAAACCTATCAAAGGCAAACATCTATTCAGGGAATCTCTCGATCCCTTCCTTATTGAATCTCGAGACAAGCGGAAGATTCTTCCATCCTTGACTCGCAGAGGGTTCCCGTGACAGTCTTCCTTCTCCCAGCGGCCCTTTCGTCAGGCTGATCAGGGCTCCAGCTTTCCCCGGGCTCCAGGTCAGCACGGGTCTAGGTTCCGTCCCAACCAGGACAGGGCCGGGAGGGGGAGGCCGTTTTGGAGGCCGTTTCGAGGGGCTAACTGGGGTTGTTCCGCTAGACGAGGTAAATGGTAGTTTCCCTTCCCTTCCAAACTCTCCCATCGGGGGGCGGTTAGCCCTCTTTGCCTCCCGCTGGGCTCCAACCACTGATGATTCGTGGGTGCTTTCCACCAGTCGATATGGCTTATCCCTAGAGTTTCTCTCTCCCTTCTGGGGTTCTTTGTCCGCTGCCCCACTCCCAGGGCTTCCGCCAAATGGCTTCTCATGGACCAGGCAGTTCAGCACCTTCTAGACATCCGGGCCATCCAACAGGTTCCTACTGCTGAATTCTTCCAAGGGCATTATTCTATTCTTTTCGTAGTACCCAAGTCCTCGGGGGGATGGAGGGTCATTCTAGATCTTAAGCACCTAAACCGCTACATCTCCTACAGAAAATTCAAAATGCACTCCCTGAAGACCATCTTGGCGTGCATCCACCAGGGAGATTTCATGGCATCCCTTGATTTAACCGAGGCCTACCTGCATATCTCCATCTCTCATGAGCATCACAAATACCTTCGGTTTTGCTATGCAGGTAGGCATTTCCAATACAGAGCCCTCCCCTTTGGGCTCTCCTCTGCCCCCAGGGTCTTTACAAAGGTTCTGTCTGTCCTAGCTGCTCACCTTAGAAACTTACCGGTCAAGGTCCAGTGCTACCTGGACGACATCTTGGTGCATGCCGCTTCCGAACATCTCGCTTTGCAGCACGTCCAGATAGTCACTGACCTATTATCAGTTCATGGCTTTTCCATCAATTTCCAGAAAAGTTCCCTTGTCCCCTCCACCTCCATTACTCATTTAGGAGTGGTCATAGAGTCCATTGAGGGTAGGGTTTACCTTTCCCAGGAGCACCAAGACAGCTTAAGGGACTTAGCTTCTCAGATCCAGAAACAAGCTTCTTCTTCCTTAGTGTCCCTTTCCTCACTATTGTGAAATATGGTGTCCAGTGTGTCTATCACACCATGGGTACGGCTCCATTCAAGGGAGCTTCTATGGTTCCTTCTTCCTTTCCAGAAGGCCGGTTGCGGATCATCACTCCGCAAGGTTAGGATCACCCCGGCCGTCTGGCAGTCCCTCCATTGGTGGCAGTCTTCAGCAATCGCCAAAGGAACACTCTTCCACCCCCAGCCGTCCATCACAATCACTATGGATGCCAGTCTCACCGGATGGGGGGCACACTGCATAGGCCTCACAGCTCAGGGAAGATGGTCAAGAGAGCAAGCCAGGTGCTCCATCAATTGGCTAGAGCTGCATGCGGTCTCATTGGCACTAAAACACTTCTTCCACCAGGTAGCAAGTTGCCACGTGTTGATCCTCACAGACAACATCACCACAACATCACCACAAAGGCACATATCAACCGCCAAGGGGGCACCCGTTGCAAGACATTAATGGCCGAGGCACGGAAGCTGGGACTGTGGGCAGAACAACACCTGCTCTCCTTAACATCAGAGCACATCTCCAGGATAGACAACGTCCAGGCGGATTGGTTGAGTCATTTGACGGTGGACCAAGCCGAGTGACGCCTGAACCCATCTGTCTTCCGCTCCATGTCAGACAGGTTTGGAGCCCCCCTGGTGGACCTTTTTATGACCCCGGAGAACACCCAGCTCTCGAGGTTCTTCACATGGTACTGGTCACAGAATGTGGAGGGGGTCGACATGCTCCGCTGCCCTTGGCCCCAAGGTCTTCTCTACGCCTTCCCTCCCCTGCCCATTCTGCCCCAGGTTCTCCAGAAATCGATTCAGGAGGGGGCGGAACTAATCTTACTTGCTCCGTTCTGGCCCCGGCAACCCTGGTTTGCCGAGCTCAGGGCGCTCTCTGTAGAGGAGCCCTGGCAGCTACCCGTCTTCCCATCTCTCCTCAGTCAGGGACCTCTCTTCCATCCGGACCCCCGGTGGTGCCGACTGACCGCCTGGCGATTGAGCGGGGCACTTTGAGCAGACAGAATTATGACCCAGACGTGATTTTCTATATCCAAGCATCTCGCCGCCCATCTACGGAACGAATCTACTCGGCCACATGGTCGGCCACATCTGCTCCTGGTGCACCTCTCAAGGTCTGTCCCCTCTTAATGTTCCATTACCCATGGTACTTCATTTTCTCAAACGGGGACTAGACAAACACCTTTCGCCAAACACCCTACGGCGGCAGGTGGCCGCCCTATCGTCTGTCCTGTCGTGCTGTCATTGGGACTCTCTTTCTCATATCCCTACTGTGCGCCGGTTCTTAAAAGGAGTCACCAATTGTCGACCACCGGTGATCCACAGGTATCCCACCTGGGATCTTCCCAAGGTCCTTCAGTCCGTTACAGGAGCCCCGTACGAGCCCTTACGGGAAGCCTCCCTCAGACACCTCTCCCTCAAGATTGCCTTCCTCCTAGCCATCACTTCATCTCGTAGAATCTCCGAGCTCGCAGCCTTATCGGTCCGAGAGGACCTCTGTATCTTCCATCAGGATCGTGTAGTACTGAGGCTGGATCTGGCCTTCATCGCGAAAGTAAATTCCACCTTCCATCGAGCCCAGGAATTGGTCTTTCCTTCCTTCTGCTCCCGACCCTCCCACCCATCAGAAAGACTCTGGCATACCTTAGACGTACGGCAAGCTCTGAAGGTCTACATCAAACGCACGAGACCTTTCAGGAGGATGGAAGCCCTTCTGGTCACCTTTCTACCTCAATCAATGGGTCTTAAAGCTTCCCCATCCACTATCGGCCGATGGATCAGGGAGCAATCGCGAAGGCCTACGATCTGTCATCCCTCCCACGACCCGCGGGCATCACAGCACACTCAACTCGTAGCGCAGCTACCTCTGCAGCCTGGTCCACTCAATGCCCGTTGGAGGATCTCTGCCGGGGCGCGACCTGGGCCTCTCCAACTCCATTCATCCGATATTACAGAATAGACAGATATGCATCGGCTGACGCGGCTTTCAGTAGGAGGGTATTACAAAGAGTGATCAAGGACAGGGCCTAGGCCTGAGGGATTCCCCCCCCCCCCAGGGACTTGGCTTTGGTATGTCCCATTCTGACTGCTGGCTCCTCAGAGGATAGAGAATGAGCGTTGCCTTACCTGATATGCTCTTTCTCATCAGGAGGAGCCAGCAGTCAGTTCCCTCCCTTGCTTTCCTTCTTCATTCCTTGATCTTTTCCTTCAGGCCTTCTCACATCTCTTCCTACTTAAGTTCCTTCTCTTGGGATGTACATCCAAGCTTCCAAGAGGTGAGTCGCAGCTACGACACCTTCAAGGATCCTGCTCATATGATGTTTAATTCGGAACACGCTTCTCAATACTGCCTACTCGACTCTACACAGCATCCTATAAATGAACCAGTCAACACACAGTCGGGATGTGAGTTCATTTTTATGTCTTAGACATGCATTGTTCGCCACATCGAGTCTTAGCTTCGGATTCGTCATAACTGGGGTCCAAGGAGGTGGATCCAGATATTTAAAAGAGACTCGGTCCTCACTGCTAGTGGGTGGAGACAAAACCCATCCTGACAGCTGGCTCCTCCTGATGAGAAAGAGCGTATTAGGTAAGGCAACGCTCATTTTGTCAATGCGCATGACAGAGCATTTATTAGTTGAGATTTGGAGTTGCCAAATGCGCAACCATTCTGACACATAGTCAAGGTTGCTTTGTAGGGCAGCAGCATTGTGAATGATGTTAAATAATTTTATGTCATCAGCGAAGAGGACACAGCTGCTTTTAATATGATCACATAGGTCATTGATGTAAAGCAGAAAGAGTGTGAGTCTTAAAATGCTGCCTTGGGGGACACCACTGTTAACTGATGCCGGATTTGATTGGGCCCTCCTTATTTTGACTATTTGTTGCCTGTTGGACAGGAAGGCGGCTATCCACTTGTGCAGGGATCCGGAGATGCCATAGGAACTTAATTTCAACAGTAGTTTGTTGTGCACCATTGAATCAATGGCTTTATAGAAGTCTATGTAAATTGCATCTATTGCTTTACCCTGGTCAAGATGTGTGGTCCAAATGTTTCTACAGTGTAGGAGTTGCAGATTACAGGACAATTTTTTTCTAAAACCAAACTGCTTGTTAGATAGCAGGTTGTTTGTCTCTCTAAGTGGAGGGTTATGGATTGGTTTATAATTGATTCCATAATTTTACAGATGACGCAACACAGTGAGATTGGTCTGTAATTTTCTACTAGACTGCTGTCTCCCTTTTTAAAGATAGGTATAACCGTGGCTAATGACCATAGGTCAGGCAAGGAGCTGGTTCTGAAGGATACCTCATAGATTGTGCATAGAGGTTCAGCTACTCTGAATCTGGTCATGAGAAAAAGAGTGACCAGTGATTATGCTCCACGCCTTAACAATGATAATAGGCAATGAGCCCCAAAACAAAGGACACTTTCTTGCCACATAAGTTTTTTTAGTGCTATGTAATAAGAAAGGTTAAACTTGTTAGCTGTAGGATTCTGGGTTGCCAGACTTGTTTTCTGACTCTGGGCAACTACTGAGATATCTGCCAGCAAGGATGGAGGTAGTGAGTCTATTCTGTTTCCCATAATATGACTGAGCTAGAATGATTCTGATGGAGGAGTTCTTCAAGGAATCTCTATGTCAGAATGATTCTGATATAGAGATTCCTCGATGAAGGAATGCAGAAAGAGAAAGATAATTATTCTTGGGAAAGGGAAGGTGTGAGAAAGAAACACAAAATAATCTGTTGGTTCAGTTTGGCATAAGATGAGTCAGGGAAACTCAGGCTTTCAAGATTTTGTTATACCCTACAACAGTGGTTCTCAACCTTCCTAATGCCGCGACCCGCAACCTGCTGCCGTGACCCCGCTGCGCTGCGACCCCGCTGCACCGCGCCCCACCGCCGCGACCCCCACCCCGCTGCCATTTGGGTTCTTTTACCCTCTGCGCATGCCCAAAGCGTTCTGCGCATGCACAGAGTAAAAGAACCCAAATGGCGGTGTCCGGGCGAAGTCTCTCGACCCCTGTGAAAGGTTCATTCAACCCCCAAAGGGGTCACGACCCCTAGGTTGAGAGCCGCTGCCCTACAATAATAAAATAGCATTGTGTGGTATTTGCTGTATCTGTTTACTGAACTGAACTACCTTGAAGGGCTGAATTTGCTCTGTCCTGGAGCATTTCAGCACATTCTGTTACAAACTTTTTATCTTTTCCGATGCAGTAGAGCAGTATAACAACACTTTCCTCAAATTAGTTAATCAATTAAATTTATATACCTCCCATATCACTGTTTGGGGAGCCTCTAGGCAAAATCCCTTCAGTTTCTCCTCCAATCAAGAAATAAAGTTGTATTTGCACCAGGTGTAGTTTGAGTCTTCTTCAAGCAGAAGGCAAACATTACACTGGCCACATTGAATATTTTTTTTTAAAATGTATTTTAATGTTTATATTGTGTTTTTTACTTGGCTGTTCACCGCCCTGAGTCCCCTGGAGAAGGGCGGTATATAAATTTAATTAAACTAAACTAAAACTAAACTAAACATCTAGTTTACAGATTATGATGCTTATCCATATTGCTTGCAGTTTTCTCCTTCAATTCCCCTAGCAAATTTCCACACATACTTTCTGTGGTTTTTTGTTATGATTGCAAAGTCAAAGAAGCTGCTACTAGGCTGGATTAAAAGAAAAATATTACAAAGAAAAATATAGAAGCAAAAGAAAAGCCCCTCCCTTTCTCATCCAAACTCCATTGGCAGTCCTATTTGTTTCCTTATTTGCTTGCTAAGTGAATTTACCCTTCAAACCTGATATCCTTATATTTCCCTTTCACCTGCCTCAGTTAGGTTGAGGAATGCTATAATCAGACATAATACAACAGCATGCTCTAGTCAGACATAATGAGCTCAGGAAAGAATCAGTAATCAGTCACCAACATTCAGGAAACCAGCAGCAGCAGTTAGTATCAGTCAGTAGCAGCAAAGATTCAGCAGTGTCCCTCCCTATTCTTCTCTCAGTTAATACCTGCAAAAGGAGGAAGATGCAGGAAGCTACAAATCAGTTCGTCTGACATAGATACCTAGGAGATTCTATGACTGACTGATAAAGTTCTGCCATTAGTATCACATTTGATTGTGTGCCACCAGGTCATTGTCTACACATAGACTTTGTTCAAGATAATCTGTCTTCAGTGAGGTCTTGTAATTGTCAATATGCATTCATTGTTGCTGTAATCAAGTCCATCCACTTTGCTGCAAGTCATCCTCTTTTTTCCCCTTCCACTTGCCCCAGCAGTATGGGCTTCTGAAGGGAACCGTGTCTTACTGTTTTGCAATATATCCAAAATATGGAAGTTTGAGTCTGCTCATTTGTATCTGGATTGATTTGTTCTATGATTATTTTGATAGTTTTTATTGGTTTTCCATATGGTATTTTGGTATTGGAGTCATCAGAGAAAACCATTGTCTCCATCCTTTCCAAACTTCATTACTACCCTACATTACTACCCTGTTTATAGGGCAGGGGTGTCAAACTCACGTCATCACGTCGTCGTCACATGAGGTATCACAACATTTCCCCTTCGCTAAACTCAGGTGGGCTTGGTCAGCACGTGATGCATCCAGCCCACAGGCCGTGAGTTTGATATCCCTGTTATAGGGTATTGCTTGACTGCTGATTTTTTTGGTTACTGAGCCTAAAAGGCAGAAGTTAACCCACCACTTCAGTGTCTTCATTGTCACAGGTTGCTGTACCTGTTGTCACTAGTTTGATCTTCTTTATATCTTTTCATTTTGCTCCTTGTTTTTCATTATTAGAGCCTGCAGAATTTTTTTTGTTCAGTATCAGAACAGAGTATAGTGCAGATTATTGATGTTCTTTCCTCTAGTTTAAAATCATGCTTATCATCTTCCAACCTACCTTCTCTCAATATATTTTCAGCAGATACTTGAAGACAGCCTTATAACCAGACACAAAGATAGTTTTCCCTCCATGTCATCACTCTGCTGAACACTTAATTCAGCATTGTCTCATCATCTCATCTTTCCTACTATCTTCGATTGGTTTATTATGATTTATCAATTGTTGTTTGCAACTTACGATGAATTATTGTAACTATGATTTAAGATCTATGATCTATTACTTGCTGTTTATATGTACACTGTGAGCTTATGTACCAGAGACAAATAAAGTATGCCATTCCATTCCATTCTCCCCTCCCCTCCCAGCTCCGGCTCAACCCTAGCAAGATGGATTGGACCCTCTGTTAACAATCTATCTATTGTATTTTACTTGCAGAAAAGTCCACAACAGCTTCTGGTTTACCATAAGTCACAACAATCATTGTCTCTGGTCTGCCCATGATCACATATCCTTGATTGAATTAGTAAGGTGTTTTTCTTAAAATATTAACAGGATCTTTCTTAACAATTGGGTTTTATTTCCCCAAAACAGAAGTCTCTGTTTGTGTATTTCCACAGCATTTGTTATCCAAAAAATTACAATTGTAGTATAAATTGTAAGATAAAATAAAAGTATAAATTATAAGATAACATCTCTTAACATTTGTTTTCCTTTGTTTTTAGTTTTCTTTAAATTACAAAATACAAAATAAACATTCTCCTGTGCGCTGCTTGGAGAGTCTAAGCATGGGTTTCAAATCGTCTGATTGGCCAGAGACTGAGTTGCAAATTCTTTGGCGATGTCTCTTCCTCTGGCCGATTGTCAGTTTTTTCAACTCAGTCGGCCTAGAGAGACATAGATTGAGTTGCTCTTCATTAATATTTTATAATTGGATTATTAATTTGGAAATTACAGAAATACTAACTAAAAGATCTTGCATTCAAAATTGGAAGTGACAGGAGCATTTGAGAGGGGCTGTTGCCTCCGCGCCCAGAGCGGCGCTGAGATCACCGATTGAACCGCCATTGCCGTGTGGTCGGCTTCGGGTGGAGGCAAGGCGGCTAGAGCCACAGGAGAGCAGAGCTGGCATTTTTGGAGGGCCGAGGCTTCGGTCTGTGCTTGGCTGGCGGTGTAACGTGGTTTGCGCTTCTGTGAGGAGCCGCGCTGATCAGCAAGCTGATAGCGGCCATTTTGAGGGTGTCACCTTCAGTTTCTCTTCTCTGCAAGCCTTGGAAAAGGCACTGCAGGCCTAGAGGACGGCTTGAAGCTGCGAAAGAGCCTTCAACGATCGAGGCTTCGGTTGGGAGTCAAGAAGGCAGCTTTTACACGCAAGTAAACCATGTTGCCGGTTTCAGGCGTGATTAATTGATTGAAGGTGTTAGTAACCGTGTTGCCGGTTTCACGCCATATTATTTCTACAGCTGCTTGCAGATTGCCCAGTGCTAACAAACCGTGTTGTTGGTTTGGTGTCATTTTTGGGAGTTGTGAGGTGCAGTGAGTACATCTAATCCCTCAAGGGGTGATAAGATCTTCCTATTTAAGGATTAAGGGCAGAAAGTGTGCTTCATGAATCTATCAATAATAGAGGCTACAGCACTAATGGCTGAACGCAGAGATTCTAATAGCAGTAACACTGCTAGCTCCTCCCCTAGTTGGCAGAGGGATGAATGTTCTCAGCCCAAGAAGGCTAGAACAGGAGAGCAAGGGCCTTCTACCAGGTCCAAAGGCTCACATTCTAAATCAAAATCTTCTGCTGCTGACAAGGATGCCCTTAGAAGGCAGAAGGCATTGGAAAGGCAATTTGCAAAAGCCCAAAAGCAAACACAGGCTGCAATAACCCAAGGGGTTTCTGGGAGTGCTGGTGCATCTTACATCTCCTTGCCTACGGAGATATAATCTCGGCCACCATTGGAGGAGAATCTAACCTGGTCTCCTAATGTACTTCCAGACCCACAAGTCCTTTCCCTTGCTTCTCTTCAGGAAGAAGGATATCAGGCCTCTGGCTTATCTAATTCAATGTTATAGGCTGGGGCTGGAGCTAGGTCTTCCGTTCCTTCAGCCACGTTTACTCCTACAGCGGCGGGGCTCCGCTCTCAAGAGGATCCAGGCCAGGCCTTGTCTGTAGAATTGAACAATACCATTGTGCAGACCATTGCGATGGGTATTGAGGCAGCCCTGGCTCAAAGGGGATTGATAGGTCCTCCTAGGTCTGGCGCTCTTCCTCATAACTTGACTCAGAGTAGAGCCTATATGAGAGAATCTCGTTCCCTAACTTCATCGAGGCATAGTGGGGCCTCTAGGGAAGAGGAAGAAGATTTGGGGGATTTTGAGTTCTCAGAGGATGAGGGGACTTCTCCAGATAAACCCTCATATTCAGGCCCATTTAGGCCTGCCCTATTTTTTTTATTCAAAAAGTTTTATTAGTACAGAGTACAAGCATTTTTCAATTTTCTCCCCCCCCCCATCCCCCCTTCCCACAACCGACTCCCTTCCCTTCCTCCCTCCCCCCTCGGACTTCCCAGAGAAAGTACAGGGCATAATATTCAATAAAATAAATTTAAATTAAATTAAAACAACTTCTTAATTTCCCCATTTTTTGGCATCTTTAACTCCGAATTTTTCTAAACTATTCAAAACATAAATGATTAAAGAGAAAATAAACAATTAAAAAAAAACATCACACAAACTCTCATTCTATAATTCACCTCTCTAAACCTCTATCTTTTACCTAATTTATATTAATAATTATAAAAGAGAGAAAAAGAGAAAAAAAAGAAAAACAAAAATAAAAGAGAGACAAAGATAAACCTCAAAAACTAAGCTTGATCATAAACTCAAACAATATTAATAACATAATATTACAATATATCAAAATATTAACTTCCCATTATATAATATATATATATATATATATAAATAATGATAAGAAAAAAATAAAATAAAAATAAAAACTAACCCCTTATACTTCAAAACCCTTAAACTTAAACCTAAAATCCAACAACTTATTAGTAACATAATATTATATATATAACATTTTTTCTAAACATAAAATCATAAAATTAAACACATTAATAACAATATTCCTGTACCTTGAGGTATCGACTTCAAGATATATATTATATATAATAATAATAATAATAATAATAATAATAATAATAATAATAATAATAATAATAATAATAATAATAATAATAATAACCAAATAATAATAATAATAAAAAATTTAAGAACCAACCCCTTATGTCAAAGACCTTAAACTTAATCCCTAAATCCTCAAAATATTGATAACAAAATATTACACTATATCAAATTTATAACTCCAAAATATATGATATATATATATAAAGTAATCTAAAAAAGAAAAAATACCATCAATAAACAATATTAATAAAAAAAGAGAAGAGAAAAAAAATGTTTACAGTCTGTTCATCTTTCCAACCGTCCCATAAGTTTCAGCACCATCTATCCTTTGGCCATTTCAAATCTGTCGATTCAGCTCTCATCTGATCCCATTCCTCCGTCTCCTTTTCCACGTCACAAACATCTATCTGGCTCTGCCAATCACTTTGAATCTTTGGAATTATTTCCTCTTGACCACATATATCTGGATTTTCCTTCTCCTCCTCCTTTATTTCCATACTTCTTTCTACTGGAATTTTAGAAGTATCAGCCTTTAAAACATTGATGTAGAATTCTGTAGCGTTCTTTATTGTGTTAAGTCCATATCTTTTTCCCAAATATTTCACGATTACTCCTGTTGGTGCATTCCATTTGTATTGTAAATTTTGTGTTTTTAGTTCCTCGACCAAGAAGGAATATTCTCTTCTAGCTTTAAGCATCTTGGAAGGGATTTCTTTCCATATCCTTATTTCTTGACCATTTACCTGAAGATTATTATTAAAAGTCACCTGTGTAATTCTGTTCCGCAGAGCTCTAGTAGTGAAATATATTACAATGTCCCTTGGCAAGTGGTTTTGTTTTGCATACGAAGAATTAGCTTTATATATCTTATCAATTTGCGTAGCCAATTCATCTTTAGACAATCCAGACACCTGTTCCAGTGCCTCTGTCATTCTTCCTTTCAAATTTTCAAATTTTTTCTCCTTCAAGCCCCGAACTCTTATGGCAAATTTCATCTCTCTAAATTGGGACATCCTCACCTCTGTTTCCAAATTTAGTATATCATTTTGAACCTTAGTTATGTATTCCTCTGAAGTTGTTAAGTCTTGCTTATTTTTTTCCAAATCCTTCTCCAAAATCTCCATATTTACTGCTAATCCTTTGCAAACTTTCACCACATCCACTCTCAGTTGTAAATTCATCTTCTCCATAGCAGCCTGCATTTTTTTTATCTATTTCAGCAATTTTTGAATTAAATTCCAAAATCAGCTCATTTTTCATTACTTTCAAGAAAAGTATTAATACTTTCAAGAAGTATTAAGAAAACTCTCAGGTGTTAAAGACTTTAATGATGTTAAGTCAGGCATAGATTGCTTCTTTAAAATATGATCAAAGGAGTACTCAGTTCTTTTATTCACTACAGTCTTTTCAAGTTTAGAAGCCATTTCAATGTTTTTAGGCCTGCCCTATTTAGCACCTTATTATATAAGGCTAAAACAATTGCTAATATGGGTGGCACGGTCTCCTTAGAGGATTGTCCCATGGAACCTCAAGATCCTTGTGCCAGTCTCTTTACTGAGCAAGTCACAGCACAAGAAGTGATTCCCCTACCAATTTTTTTTGTAGATTTAATCACAATGCAGTGGGATCAGCCCGGGTCCATCCTGGCCCCTAGTGGCATGGATAAGCACATGTACACTATAGAACAGGAATTAGAGGATTTTCTGCAAATTCCATCTGTAGATGCCCCCTTAGCCAGTTTGGCTTCTTTTGCTCTCCTTCCTTCTGACACTGCAGAAGGTCTAAAGGCAGAAGATAAGAAGGCAGAGCTGTCGGCCCGTAAGACCCACCAGGCAGCTGCTTGGGCTATTAGATCGGCCACTGCCACGTCCTTTTTTTTCCAGGACTTCACTCTTATGGCTGCGCCAAATGCAGGCCAGAGCCTCCCCTGACAATATCCAGCTACAGCAGGATCTTCGTAAATTAATGGCAGCTGAATATTCAGCTGATGTGACCATCAATGCTGCTAAATTTGCGTCAAGGGCCCTAACATCTAATATTGCCTCCAGATACTTATTGTGGCTTCGCCAGTGGCAAGCCGACATGAAATCCAAATGGAGGCTGGCTTCTGCTCCATTTAAGGGCAGCCATCTATTTGGAGAGGTGTTGGACCCCATATTGGTGGAAGGGAAGGACAAAAGGAAGGCATTGCCTCATTTGTATAGGTGAACTGAGAGGAGATCCTCTTCCTTCTACCGGAGGCAGTCCTTTCATGGCTCTGATGCAGGGTTCCCCGCTCAACAATATCAGCGGCAGTACGCCCACAGTGTGGATAGAACACAGGACAGGTTTTCCTTTCGAGACAGAACTCGCCAACCTCAGGGCAGGAGACCCTTTCGAGGGACCAGTAATCGACCTTACCGGCACACAAAGTGACATTTGGTCTCACATCCCTATTGGCGGCTGGTTAAAAATGTTCGCCAGCCAATGACAGGATACAACCTGCTTGGCCGTTACAAACTGAGTCTCAGGCTCACCCTAGAATTTTCATCCAGCCCTCCATGTCCCTTTATTCAATGCCCCATCCCCAGAGATGCCACAAAAAGGGCACTAATGTTGGCCGAGATTCAGCACCTGAAGTATATCAGGGCCATAGAGAGGGTTCCAGTGGGTCAGAGGGGACTCTGATTTTATTCCGTTTTCTTTCTGGTTCCCAAAAGTTCAGGGGGACAAAGACATTGAATCTGAACGAACTCAATGTAAACATAAAATACAGAAAATTCAAGATGCAATCCCTACCTACTATCCTGGGTTGCATCTTACGGGGAGATTATTTAATCTCAATCAACCTCAAAGAGGCATATCTTCACGTGCCCATCAGGCCGTCTCACAGGCGGTCCTCAGATTCTCTTACACAGGTCACCATTGGCAATACAGGGCCCTCCCCTTCAGCCTGTCTTTGGCCCCACGAGCTTTCACCAAGCTCCTAGATGTGGTAGCAGCGCACTTGCGGACCAGGCCCATTCGCCTGCAATGTTACCTAGACAACATGTTAATTCAGGTGTCGTCTTTAGAACAGGGAGAACGGGACCTTCGACTTACCATTCAAACCCTTCAGGATAATGGGTGTTCCGTAAATTGGGAGAAAAGCCACTGCACACCGTCCACCAGTCTGACCCATTTAGGGGCAGTGATCGACACTCCATCATCACAAGTTTTCCTGTCTCAGGAATACCGGGCCACCATAAGGGAGATGGTGCAGCAAATAAAGTCATTAGAGCTAGTTCCTCTTCTGCTGCTTTCCCAGCTGTTAGGCAAAATGATTTCATGTCTAACCATAGTTCCCTGGGCTCGATTACATTCAAGGCCCTAATAATGGCTGTTGTTACCCAGCCAGCGATCAGGGCACAGCAATTCACTCTCCCGAATCAAAGTCCCCAAGCAGGTCCTGCGCTCACTGGATTGGTGGGTGTTGCCCCCCCCCATAGAGAGGGGTTCTCTATTTTGAGAACCGGCACAGCTGATTCTGACATCGGACGCCAGCCTGTTTGGGTGAGGCACCCACCTGAACACCAAGATGGCCCAGGGTCATTGGTCCCCACAAGATCTTCTCATTGACAACAATTGGCTGGAACTGAGGGCAGCCCACCTGATGCTCCACCATTTTCAAGCAGACCTGTTAGACCAACACGTCCTTTTATTGACGGACAATGTAACAGCAAAGGCACATGTGAACAAACAGGGGGGCACACACCCCAAGATGTTAATGCGAGAGGCATAAGACTTATGTTCCTGGGCGGAGACACACCTGCACTCCTTGCGGGCGGATCACATTTCCGGGGTCAAGCGGAACTGGTTGAGCAGGATACCAACACCCAAGCGGACTGGTTGAGTAGGATAACTCTTGACCAGTCCGAGTGGCAACTCCATCCAGCTCTATTCCTTCAAATCACAGAGAGATTCGGACGTCCGACTCTGGACTTGTTCGCCAGCCCTCAGAAGGCTCAACTTCTGAGTTTTTTCTCCCACTTCTGCACACAGGCGGCCAAAGGACCAATGCCCTACGTCGTTCTTGGCTGGCCAAACTGTTGTATGCCTTCCCTCCAACCCCACTAATAACGCAGGTTATCAGGAAGATCATGGAGGAGGAGGTAGAGATGTTTCTTGTGGCCCCTCACTGGCCACGGTGCCCGTGGTTTGCGGAATTGCTGACACTTTCACATCCATGAAAAATCCCTCCTCACAAGGTCGCCCTCCGCCGAGGAGCCGTGCAGCATTCAGACCCACAGTGGCTCAAGTTAGCCGTTTGGCGCTTGAGCGGGAGATTCTTAGGGAGGGAAACTTTTCATGAAAAGTTATTTCAACTATCCTGGCTTCCAGAAGGGCGTCTACGACTAGGATATATGAAGCCACCTGGGCTTCCTTTATTTGTTGGTGCGCTACTCAACATCTGCTACCTACGACAGCGACTGTGCCACAGGTTTTGGACTTCTTGCAGGTAGGCCTTGACAAGGGTCTCTCCATGAATACTCTTCGCAGGCAGGTGGCGGCTTTGGCCACTGTCCTTCAGGGAGAAGGCGCTACCCCTCTTTCTCATCACCCGAGGGTACGAAGTTTCTTGAAAGGAGTATCCAACTTGTTGCCCCCTATGGTCCACAGATAACTACCTGGGATCTGTCATGTTCTGCCCCAGCACCGAGCCCCAATAATTACGCAACACACAATCATTCAAACATAGTTTGTTTTAGTCAGTAAAACAACATCTCATTAAACACGAACACCGAACATGATAGGCAGAAGTCCAAGAGATAATTGCAAATCTTACTGTTCTTGGCACAAGTCCCAAAACTAGCAGATGCCAAACACAAGACCTGTTCTGGAATTTGCAAAGTGGAAACACCAAAGTCCATATTCAGAAGCCACGTTTGCCAGAAACAAAAACCGGAAACTGGAATGCAAACTGGCCACACTGGAGGACTGGATTCAGAAACCACGATGCCAGAAACAAGATCTGGGCTGGACTGTGTTGTGTCCCAGCACCGCAACCCACAGAAAAACACACAACTGTTTGTTACCAAAGCAAAAAGGATCCTTTTACTAATGAAGGTACTTAGTAAAAGCGCAGGGTTTAAAAGTCCATAAACAAACATAAGGAGAGTCTCGGGGAATAAAGTTCCTTTGGTTCTTCGTGAGTTATTAACCAACGTTCAAATGTTCAAAAACAAATACCAATTAAGTCTCTTCTTATCTCTTTGACTCACAAGTTGGCTGGCTTCCCAGGAATAAGCCTTCCAGAAGCTGCTCTTTCCAAACACAAGATTCAAAGCAGGACTCCGATGCAAAAAGGACTCTGAAGTGCTCGCAGATCACAGGTGTTGTTCTCAGCACTGATCCCTGACTGCCAGACTTAAATAGGCACTGAGGGCGTGGCCCAATTAGCCCTCAGTGCTACCTCCGAGGAGACCTCCGTTTGCTAAGCCAGTCCTGTCTGCTGGCTGCTCTACGAGCCCTATCATCCAGCAGCGGCTCCTCGTCCCCTGATGACTCACTCTGCTGAGCAGGTGCAGAAGGTCCTGGCTGATGGTCCTCCTCTGGCACTGAGTCTTCATCACTGGCAGACTCAGGTGCCAGGCACATGGGGTGGTACTGCTGCGCCATGAGCGGCTCCATGTCCTCCGGGTCCTCCATCATCTGTGCGGGACGCGGGCAAGTCACAACAGACTGCAAACTGGAACTGCGTAAGCCAAGATTCAGGAACGAAGATGCAAACTGGAAACCGAGGTCAAGATTCAGGAGTCACGATACAAACTGGAAACTGAAGTCAAGATGCAAGATTCAGGAGTCACAATACAAACTAGAAGCTGGAGTCGATGCAAGATTCAAGAGTCCCTCATTCCCTCCTTAATACCGAGGGGATGGAGGAGCCCTTACAGGGCAGAGCTGAGGAATTTATACAGTTTCTGGTGGATAAAGTCGCTCAGATCCGGACAGACCTGGACTCTGATTGGGCAATTCAAGCCGAGATGACAGGGATAGGTCTTAGTCCCATTTTATGGGAGGAATTTGAACCTGCGACTCCTGAGGAAGTGGACAAGGCTGTAGGAGCGATGAGCGCCTCCACTTGTTTGTTGGACCCGTGCCCCTCCTGGCTTGTTTCTTTCAGCAGGGAGGTGACATGAGGTTGGATTCAGGTGATAGTCAACGCCTCCTTGAGGGAGGGTTTCGTGCCGAGCCACTTAAGGTAGCGGTTGTGAGGCCCCTCCTCAAGAAGCCTTCCCTGGATCCAACTGTGTTAAACAACTTTCATCCTGTCTCCAACCTACCCTTTTTGGGTAATGTTGTTGAGAAAGTGGTGGCGTTCCAACTCCTACGGGTGTTGGATGACACGGATTATCTAGATCCTTTTCAGTCGGGTTTCAGGCCCGGCTACAGCACAGAAACTGCTTTGGTCACGCTGTTGGATGATCTCTGGCAAGCCCGAGATGGGGGGTTACTCCTCTATCTTGATGCTACTTGACCTCTCAGCTGCTTTTGATACCATTGACCATGGTATCCTTCTGCGCCGATTAAGGGAGTTGGGAGTGGGAGGCACTGTTTTGCAGTGGTTCTCCTATCTCGCTGATCGGTCGCAGTCTTTGTTGGCAGGTGGACAGAGGTCGACCCCGAGGCCCCTCATTTGCGGGGTGCCTCAGGGCTCGGTCCTCTGTCCCCTACTATTTAACATCTACATGAAACCACTGGGTGAGATCATCCGACGACACGGGGTGAGGTATCAGCAATATGCTGATGATACCCAGCTTTATATCTCCACCCCGCGTCAATTCAGTGAGGCAGCCGATGTGATGTGCCGGTGTCTGGACGACGTGAGGATCTGGATGGGAGTCAATAGGCTCAAATTAAACCCGGACAAGACCGAGTGGCTATGGATACTGCTTCCTAAGGACTTGGTCGACTGTCCCTCCTTGGTTCTGAGGGAAGAAAAATTAATCCCCTCGGAACGGGCTCGCAATTTGGGTGTCCTCCTAGATCCACAGCTTAAATTGGACCAACATCTGTCAGCTGTGGCTAGGGGGACCTTTGCACAGGTTCGCCTTGTGCACCAATTGCGACCCTACTTGGATCGGGAGGCACTTCTCACAATCACTCATGCCCTTATCACCTCATGGCTTGATTATTGCAACGCGCTCTACATGGGGCTACCCTTGAAGAGTATTCGGAGACTTCAGTTGGTGCAAAATGCAGCTGCACGTGCTGTTGTGGGTGTTCCTAGATACACCCACACGACTGTCATCTTACGTGAGCTGCATTGGTTGCCCATTAGTCTCCGAATGCAATTTAAGGTGTTGGTGATTACCTTTAAAGCCCTATATGGTTCAGGGCCACAGTATCTTCGGAACCGCCTGCTACCGCATACCTCCCTGCGACCGGTCAGATCACACAGGGCTGGCCTGCTTTGGGTCCCGTCAGCTAAACAATGTTGGCTGGCGGGCCCGCGGGTGAGGGCCTTCTCTGTGGTGGCTCCTACCCTCTGGAATCAACTTCCCCCCGAGATCCAGACTATCCCCACCTTATTGGCCTTCAGAAAAGCTGTTAAGACCTGGCTCTTTCGGCAAGCCTGGGGCCATTGATTGTCAATGCTGTCCCTTGTAATGAAAGGATTGAATGATTGAGTTGACTAAATGTCTTTTTATATATTGTTATCATGTATTTTAACCCTGTTTTAAAATTTTTTTAGACTGATGTTATTTGTATTTTTGTTAGCTGCTCTGAGTCTCTGCGGAGTTGAGCGGCATATAAATGCAAATAATAAATAAATAAATAAATAAATAAGAGTCACAATACAAACTGGAAACTGGAGTCAAGATGCAAGAGTCAAGAGTCACGAAACAAGCTACTCCTTTCCTGAATGCAAGAGCATGCAGGGCTGCCAAGAGGCAAGAAGGTTTCCCCTGGAGGAAGTCTACTCGGGAGTAAGACTTGGGGCTAATTGGCCACTCCCCTAGTCTATTTAAGGTCATCAGTTGCAGCTAACAAGCTGCAGAGAACAACATTTGGAAAAGAGACCTGTCTGATCATAGCTTGCTCCATGACTCTTGTTTTGGCATTCTCTGCGTTGGCTTGGATTATCAAGGACTAATTTCTAGGAACTTTGCCAACTCTTGGAAACTCCGTAAGATAAACAGACTCAATTGCTCATCATTGTCTTCGAACTCTTTGAACTGATACCAGCTATTAATGAAGATTAATTGATAGCTGGTTGCTTACTGATAACAGTTTGTAAATTGGTGTGTGCCTCTTGTTTACTACTAAGACATTTTATTAGTAGCCTTTGTTTCATTAAATAAGTGTGTACAAACTGCTTGTGTGGTTGTGTGCTTCGTGGGGACAGAACTGAATCCTAGACATCTGAGTGAGAGACGCTGGCACACCCTGGATGTCCGCAGGGCTCTGCGCAAATATATTAAACGTACAGCACATTTCAGATGATTGGAGATGCTCTTTGTGTCATTTCAGCCCAGGACAATGGGCAAGAAGGTGTCACCATCTACCATTGGTCGTTGGTTGAAGGCCTGCATAGTGCTGGCCTATGAATGACAGGCCCGGCCAACACCACACCGCATAACAGTGCACTCAACCAGGAGTGCGGCCACCACGGCGGCATGGGCTACTCAGGCCTCAATCCTTGAGATTTGCAGAGCGGCTACGTGGGCTTCGCCTTCGCCGTTCTTGAGGAATTACAAACTTGACATGTTTGCCTCGGCGGAGGCAGTGTTTGGGAGACGAGTGTTGCAACGGGTTCTACCGGCCGAGGGGACCCTGGACCAATCTATTTCCCGCCCAACAACGATTTAGCTTGGGTATATCCCATGCTTGGACTCTCCAAGCAGCGCACAGGGGAATGAATGTTGGACTTACCTGAACGTTCTTTCTATGTGCGCTGCAGGAGAGTCCAATCCCACCCTGGTTCTGGTATGGTCTGAGATCCAGGAGTGGTCAAATTTATCAGATGAGCTACGTCCTCTCCAGATCCATGTCTTCGCTGAAAAAACTGACGATTGGCCGGAGGAAGAGACATGGCCAAAGAATTTGCCAATCTCTGTCCAATCAGATGATTTGAAACCCATGCTTCGACTCTCCTGCAGTGCACATAGAAAGAACGTTCAGGTAAATCCAACATTCATTCCATTCATCCATCAGCAGTGTGTCGTCTGGTTACAACTCTTCTTTGTGACAACCTCTTTCAATATCTTATCTTCATTATACCTTATTCACAGTATACATTTTTATTCTTATTTCTTATTATCTATCAATTGTTTTATTTATTCTTTATCTTAATATATATCTTTTTACTTTTGACCTTCAATTCCAAAGCCCTTTTTAATTCTCCAACCATTTATAAAATACCTCCCAAATTTCATAGTATTCAGTTTGTTGTTTCTCTTTAATCTCTAAAGTCAATCTATTTATTTCTGCACATTCTAATATTTTCCTTACCACATTCTCATCACTAGGAATCTCCACTTTTCCAATGTTGTGCAAATACAATTCTAGCTGCTGTTAATATGTGCATAATCAAATATACATTAGCTTTTTGATACATTTCCGATAGCATTCCTAACAGAAATATTTCTGGTTTCATATTCACATGTTGTGTATCATTTCTTCCAACCATGTCTTAATTTTTGTCCAATACTTTTTTGCTTCTTCGCATGTCCACTACATATTATAGTAGGATCCTGGTAATTGATGACATTTCCAAAATTTCTCTGATTTATCCTTAAACATTCTTGCCAATCTTGCCAGTGGTAGATGCCATCTATAAAACATCTTATACAAATTCTCTTTATATGCAGTTGGCATTGTTATTTATAATTTATATCCCACAACTTCTCCCATTTATCCAATTCTATCGTATAATCAAATTTTTTTGCCCATGCTATCATTGTTACTTTAACTTGTTCTTCTTCCAATTTTATCCCTAATAAATAACTATACAATTTTTAAATTAATTTTTCTTCTGTTCCTGTTAGGAACATAAGGATAATATATGCTTCCATCCATGAATTTGGTGCTTTCCCTTCTAGCAAAAGTTCATTGAATACTTCTAACATTGGTTTGACTCAAAATTTCTTGCAACTCCTTGTATATTTCTGCAGGTAATCCATCTGGTCTTAACATTTGTTTTCCGATTGGATATAAATAAAACCATTCCCCACTCTTCCTCAATCTTCTTAGAAAATTCAAGTTTATTACTTGTCAATTCTGTCAACTTTGAGTCTTAAGAATCCATGCCTTTCTTGGAGTCCTCTACCAACTTCTGTTTTCCCAGTCAGCTTCATTTTCAGGGCTGACAGCAGCAAGTTATATTCCTATCCATCTGCTGTAAATCTTGTTGTAGTGCTTTACTTGTATCTGATTACCATCTTTTAAAATAATTAACAGAGTTTATCAAAATTTTTATCCAAATTTTCAAGCTGTAAGTTGGAAAATATTCTTTCTGCCCAGCTTTCCTAGTAAACTTTGTATTGCTTGCATTTTTACCATATTTTGATTTAGTAGTAAAACTTTTACAGATGGAATGTTTACAGCCAGTCATAAACAGCTCCTCTCAGACAGGAAAAGCACTGTAACAATTAAGCTCCCAAAACAATGAGAAGAGCTTTCAGCAAAAAAGATTTTTAAAACAGAAATTAATAAAAATTAAGACCAGAATTTTCTTAATAAATTTATAAAATACAAAATCTTTGTAAGTACAATATTTTAAGTACAATATCAAAAGTACGATATTGATGTAAATCAAAATATATCTCTTTCACTTCATTAAGTTATATATCTGCTTTACCTGAGTGTGAGATATTCTATTTTTTTATAACTTGTCTGTAAAAATGGTTGTAAAATTGGCATGTTAGCAACGGATCATGGTTGTAAAATTGGCATGTTAGCAACGCCGCCCTGAGTTCTAGGGGATTGGGCGGCCTATAAGAACTTTAAATTAAATTAAATTAAATTAAATCATTAAAATATTAGGAATAAATTAAATTTCAATTCACAGCAATTAATCCCATAGTAGTAGACACAATAATAATCTTTATGTATAGATCTCCTTATATGAAATATGATGTCAACTATATTTTCAGTTAATGTAAAAAGGTATCACTATTTTCTTTTTTTAGTAAAAGAGGTTGAAGAGGAGCTGAGATAGCGCAGTGGTTAAAAGCAGCATTGCGACCTTCAGCTGATTGCTAGTTCAGTAGTCCAGCTGTTCGAATCTCACTAGGCTCAAGGTTGACTCAGCCTTCCATCCTTCCGAGGTGGGTAAAATGAGGACCCAGATTGTTGGGGGCAATATGCTGAACTCTGTAAACCGCTTAGAGAGAGCTGGAAAGCACTATGAAGCGGTATATAAGTCTAAGTGCTATTGCTATTGCTAAGTTTTAGCTGGTCTCTGGTTAACTAGATATTTACAGTTAAAGAATGCATGCCTACAAGTAGTCCTTGAGTAACAATCACAATTGGGACCAGAAATTCTATTGCTAAGCAAGGCAGTTGTTAAATGAGTTGTGTCCAATTTTACAACCTTTGTTATCATAGCTGTTAAACAAATCACTGCAGTTGTTAAGTGAATCACACATTGGTCATTAAATGAATCTGACTTCCCCATTGACTTTGCTTGTTGGAAGCTATCGTATAAGGTCACAAATAATGATTATGTGACCCCAAAATACTGCAACCTACGTAAATACATGCTGGTTGCCAATTGCCCAAATTTTGATCATATGACTAGAGATGCTGTGTCAGTTGTAAGTACGAGAACCAGTCATAAGTCACTTTTTCAGTGATATTGTAACTTTGAATGGTCATTAAACAAATGTTTGTAAATGGAGGGCCATCTGTACATTCTTTATTATGAGATCAAGCCTATGACTGATCCCAGTTGAGATGAGATTCTGTCTGTTTGCTGTAGAATCAAGTTGACATGAACTCAGACATAAATTGTAAGTGCAGGCATTCCTATGATTTTTTTCCAGGACAAAACTGTCTGGGAAACCTAGTAAAGAAGGATATTCCACAATATACTAGGATCACCTTGGTGTACGATTCACCTGATGCCAAAATCCTAGCTATGTTAATATGGGATTAATCTGGGATATAGCAGTAAATAAGTAAATAAATATTGGTTCATGAGAGAAAAGGCTGATCATATTGTATTAAAAAGGCATATTACATTTTAACAATAGGAAAAATGACTTTTATACGAAATCAGTTCATTCATCTGTAGTAATTTCTGAAAAGTGATGCAGATATTTTCATGAGGGGTTGCTTTTGTGAATTCTATTCAGTATGCATTTGTAATGTGTAATTTTTTTAAAGCTTTTGTATGCAGAGTTATATCATTGATTTCTGTCTGATATTGTAAATATTATTGGTGTTTTCTATTCTCCATAGTAGGTGGAGCTATCATGCAAGATGGGTTGACCTTGTCCGTCAGCCAATGAGGACTGAGTCTGTTTTAATGTCAATTCTGCCTCTGTCTCCATGGCCCGCTTTTGACTAGTCCTTGCACCTGACAGGACGTGTGGTCACTCTCCTGAATCATAGCTCCATTTACTATTGAATAATTCTCTTTCTTCTGATCCAGTTACCTATCTGACAGCTTCTCCTGAACATCGTGAGTGCTGTATTTCCTCCCCCGCTTTACATCTGACAGCTGGCTCTCGGGGTAGAGGCACCGTGGCAAAAAGGGGGCCTTGGCTCCTGCCGCAGGCTGAGGCCGCTGGCCAGGGGTCTGGACTTCCATTTTTACTGACCCCCTAAGCGCTTAGCGCAAATTGGCCAGGAGCGGCTGTTAGTGGCCAGTGACCCGGGAGGGAGTTTCTCCTGATTGTAAACAGCGAGAGGACTCGCTGTGAGGTGATTGAATCCAGATCCCACCTCCCAGTTCGCTGTTCACAGCACCGGGCACTCGAAGTTTAAAATAAAGTGAGCCACCTCAGCCAGGGGAGTAATTGCTGACAGCATGATCAGAGCCGACTCCCCATCCGGCTAAAGGGCTGTCAGCCCGCTTGCCGGCTTCAACCTGATGCACCAGACCACGAGCGCTTCCCGCAGAGGCAGCTTGACGGCCGGGGATCCTGTGCCTCTTACCCACAACTCCAATTCCTGCAGCCTCGTTGGTCTAGCCGCTCGCGGCTCATTGCATAGCGCTTCGGCAGGGTGACAGTTGGAAGAAGCGCCTGGCTTTCGCAGCTCTCAGGAAGCCAACAGCGCAAGGCGGCGATGTCCCAGAAGGCCGAGATCTTTGTTCTAGCGCAGATGCCTTATTCTCCCGCCTTGTGGTTTTGCCATTGTCCTGGCACCTGCCATTTTGGGTCCTCGTCTGGAGCCCGCCAATTTGAGGCTTTCCTCGGCCGCCATTTTGTTTGTGCGGGTGGCGCCCGCCATTTTAAGTCACGCTTGACTTTCTGGGACGGGGTCCATAGCCCGATTAACTTCTGCTTCTGACGCCTAGCAGCTGGACCTTAAGATAGTTGCTGCGCTATCCGAGGGGCACTAATGGCATCTCCAAACCCTAGGCAGATGGAGGATCAATCCTCTTCCAATGTAGACATTACTGGCCTTGCAGAATCACTGCCAGCTGAGACACCGGGGCCTAGTACCCCTCACTTTGAAGGGCGGCACACGGATACCAAGTGCTCTAAAGCACGCAACGGGCACCCCAAAACATCTAAGGCAGCCCTCAGAGATGAGTCCCGCTGGGACAGGACACTGCAGAAGCTCTGCAGTAGGACCAGTGAGGAGGGCGCCTTGCATGGGACTGAATCTAATCCCTCAGCCCCGGGCCTCCTCAGCTTCTGCCAGGGCAGGTGACCATGCAGATGTGGGCTCATTTGATGCTAGGGACCTTCCACTAGAGGATGCAGATATCTGGGGTCAGGTAGCTCCCTCCAACATCAGGGAGCAGGTTACAATCAGGGTGGCAAAAGTCCCAGCAGAGATCTTCACACCTACAGCTGCGGGTCTTAGACCTCCTCAGGCCGTGTATCTACAGGACTCCACTGTCCAGGCCGTGATATCAGCTGCGGTCAAACAGGGGTGGCAGAATGTCTACATCAGATGAAATTCTCTGCCCCAGTAGCCCAGGATGGGGGAGCTTTCTCCAGGGCAGATCTAGATTACCAGGGAGACCATGGCTCCCAGGACTGAGAAAGAGCTGAAGTGGTGCAGTGGTTAAATGCTGCGACTGCAGGCTGACTGCTAGTTCAGCAGTTCAGCTGTTCAAATCTCACTAGGCTCAAGGTTGACTCAGCCTTCCATCCTTCCGAGGTCGGTAAAATGAGGACCCAGATTGTTGGGGGCAATATGCTGAACTCTGTAAACCGCTTAGAGAGGGCTGTAAAGCACTATGAAGCAGTATATAAGTAAAATGCTATTGCTATTGCTATTACTGTCCGCATTTGGGCCAGGCTGTGGACTCCCGTTCTTGGCATTCTGATGAGGAGGGAGGTCTTGATTTGGACCTATCGGAGGACGAGGGCTTAAACCCTGATCCTCCTGCTTCCTCCGGTTTATTTCACCCGAGCCTCTTTAAGTCACTCCTTTTTAAAGCCCGCAATGCAGCTAATTGGAGTCCCTCGGAGTCCACCTCTTCTGAGACCTCTCAATCTCAAATTGATCCATTGTTTACAGAGCATACCCCAGAGGCTCAGGTGGTTCCCCACCCTCCTTTGTTTGTCGATGCGGTTTGTAGTCAGTGGGCATCTCCCCTCGGCGGGGCCTATCCCATCCTAATCTGACCACCGATATTTTAACATCGCCTCTGACTTGGGGTCCTCCCTTTAAACTCCGGCGGTGGATGCCCCAGTGCTGGCCCTGTTCTCCACAAATCTACCGTGGGATTCATCAGAACTATTACGCCCTGAGGACAGGAAGATGGAGTCAAATCTTCAGAAGAGCCATTTAGCTGCTGCCTGGGCGGTCAAGGCGTCTACATCTGCATCTTTCTTCATGCGCACACCTCTCATTTGGCTCCGGAACCTCCAGGACCGCCTTCCAGTTGACGACATTAGAGCGCACCAGGACATAAGCAAACTGCTCGCTGCTGCCCGGTGCACTGCTGACGCCACCTTGCAGTCTGCCAGATTTGCTTCACGTTCCATTGGGTCATCGATTGTGGCTCGCAGACTACATTGGCTGCGTTCCTGGCAGGCAGATGTTCTCCACAAATGGCGCCTGGCAACAGCCCCCTTCGATGGCAGTCACCTGTTTGGGTCTTCTCTGGACCCCATCCTAGTGGAGTCCAGAGATAAACAGAAAATCTTGCCTTCAGCTCCATGTAGGGGCTCCTTCCATCCTGGTCCATATCCCAGACCGCGCTTCCGCCAACCCAATCTGGCCCCTTCCTATACCAGGCCACAAGGTCAGTACAGGGCTAGGCAGAGGTACTCCCAAGATAGGCCTAACCGGGGTAAACAAGCCAGGTGGCCCTTTCGGGGAGGAGGAGGTCGCTTCTTCAGTCGCACCAAGTGAGACCTCGGACGAGCCTCCCATCAGTGGCCGTTTGTCACTCTTCGCCAACCGTTGGGAGGAGATTACGTCTGATGCGTGGGTCAGGGAGATGGTAAAATTTGGCCTCTCCCTAGAATTTCTCTTCACTCCCCCAAGCTTTTTCATTCGCTGCCTGATGTCTAATAATCCTGCTAAGCGGGTCCTCATGAAGGCTGCCATCAATCACCTGCTGGAAATTCGAACTATCCAGCAGGTCCCTGAGGACCAACTCAGGCAGGGGTTCTACTCAATCTTATTCGTAGTTCCCAAGTCCTCGGGAGGGTGGAGAGCAATTCTTGACCTCAAAAGGCTGAACCGTCATATTAGATACAGACGGTTCAAGATGCACTCACTTCAGTCCATCTTGGCGTGCGTTCGGAGGGGGAACCTCCTGGCATCGATTGATTTGATGGAGGCTTACCTCCATATCCCTATCCTCCCTTTACATCAGCAGTACCTTTGGTTCTGCTTCCCCATTAGTATAGGGCCTTGCCCTTTGGCCTTTCCTCTGCCCCCAGAGTTTTTACCAAGGTACTGGCAGCCTTAGCAGCCCACCTTAGAGGCCTTCCCATGCGCATCCACTGTTACCTGGACGATATCCTTCTCCTGCCTTCCTCCAAGGAGCAAGCCTTACATGACATCCAGGTAACCATTGACACTCTTAGACACCACAGGTTCTCCCTTAACGTGGAGAAAAGTCACCTTTCCCCCTGTACTGGCCTTACCCATTTGGGGGCCATTGTCAACTCTCTGCAGTGTAGGGTGTTCCTCTCCCAAGAGCGCCAGGATAGCATCTGTGATTTGGTATCGTCCATCCTGCAGCTCTGTAGGGTCCCTCTGTGTCTGCTCTCTACGTTCCTGGGAAAATTAATATCATGTATCAACATTACACCTTGGGCATGCCTACACTCCAGAGACTTGCAATGGTTTCTCTTACTTTTCCAGAAATCGGGCAGAGGTTCCTCTCCTTCCAAGGTCCTGGTTCCCCGGAGGTCTGCCAATCCCTCTGCTGGTGGCTGTCCCCCGCTATTTCCCAGGGCTGCCTCTTCCACGAGCCTCACAGACTGGTCTTAACAACTGATGCCAGCCTGTCCGGTTGGGGGGCCCATGCCTTGACAGCTATGGCTCAGGGCCATTGGTCAGTGCAGGAGGCGGCACTCAGCATCAACCAACTGGAGCTGCGTGCTGTATCTCGGGCCCTTCAAGAACTGCAGGCGCTGACTTCTGGGACACATGTGTTGGTTCTCACTGACAACACCACGGCCAAGGCCCATATAAACATGCAGGGGGGCACCAGGTCCCGTGTCCTTATGGAAGAGGCCAGAGCTCTGTGTTCATGGGCAGAACGTCATCTCCGTCCATTGTAGCGGAGCATATATTGGGGGAGGCCAATATCCAGGTGGACTGGCTGAGCCGTTCCACATTAGGCCAGATGGAGTGGTGGCTCCATTTTGACTTGTTTCTCCAACTGCCCAGCAGGTTTGGCAGGCCCCTTGTCAACCTTTTTGCCACCAGGGAGAATGCCCAGCTGCCCCGGTTCTTCACCAGATTCCGCTGTCCGAGGGGGAGGGGACAGATGCCCTATGTTGTGCCTGGCCGACAGGCCTGCTTTACGCATTGCTCCCCTTGGCACTGATCCCAAAAGTGCTCCACAAGGTTATGAACGAGAGGGCAGAGGTCCTGCTCCTGGCCTCTCACTGGCCCTCAGGGCCTGAATTGCGGACCTCATGACACTATCTGTTTGCCCTCCTTGGCAGATCCCAATGTCCAAATCTGCGCTCAGCCAGGGGGCGGTGTTCCATCCCAACCCCCACTGGCTACAGCTGATCGCTTGGCGATTGAGCGAGGCATGCTGATCAACCGGCAGATTCCGCCCGGGGCCATTGACATCATCCTGGCCTCCAGGCGACCATTGACCGAGCACATATACTCGGCTACCTGGCGGATCTTCTGCATCTGGTGTCTAGGGACCGCTTGTTCACCTTTATCTCTGTCTGTGGGCCAGCTGCTGGGCTTCCTCCGGGACGGTTTTGACAAAGGTCTGTCGCCAAACACCCTCAGGCGACAGGTAGCAGCCTTGTATTCGGTATTGACCTGCAGTTCGCTGGACTCGTCGCACCATCCTCTCATCAGGCGCTTCCTGCATGGGGCCTCGGCAAGCTGTCCTCCGGCCGTCCATCGATTCCCCACCTGGGACCTGACGAATGTGCTGGACTCGCTGACGGGGGTACCATAGGAGCCGCTTCGCACCTCTTCCCTGCGTTATCTTTCCCAGAAAGTGGCTTTCCTTGTCCCAATCACCTCGGCTCAGCAGATATTGGAGATTGCTGCCTTATCTGTCTGCAAGAACCTTTGTATTTTCCGCGCCAACCGGGTGGTACTGCGCCTGGACCCTACCTTTGTACCTAAAATTAATTCCTGGTACCACAGAGTCCAAGAACTTATTTTGCCCAGTTTTAGCCCGCACCCTTCCCAGTCCCTTGAACGTAAGTGGCACACCCTTGACGTAAGGCAAGCCCTCCGCATCTATATTAAACGCACTGAATACTTGCAGAGAACTGAGGCCCTCTTTGTGTCCTTACTCCCGACCACCTTGGGCCAGAAAGTGTCCTCCTCCATGGTAGGACGATGGATCTGGGCAGTTATCGCTAAAGCCTATGACCTGTCGGCCGTCCCCTGTCCTCCAGGAGTCACGGATCATTCAACCTGAAGTGTGGCAGTTTCCGCTGCTTGGTCCACCCAAACATCTCTAGAGAAGGTCTGTAGGGCAGCCACCTGTGTTTCACCTACATCTTTTGTTCGGCATTACAAAATAGAAATAGTTTTGCCTCTGCCGACACTGCCTTTGGGTGCAGGGTCCTCCAGCAGGTCCTACCTCAGTAAGGGCCGGGGACCTTCAGCTTCCCTCCCATTGGACTCTTACCTTTGACAAGTCCCATCTTGGATGATAGCTCCACCTACTATGGAGAATGGAACATTGGTCTTACCTGGTACGCCCATTCTCATAGGTGTGGAGCTATCATCCAGACCCCCCCCCCCCGTTGTATTTAGCTTAGGTTCCCTGGGCTATTCTTTCCTACATCTTCGGCTACTTGTCACTGGACTAATTCTTGATGGAGAGACAGTTGTTTTCCAGAACTACTAAGAGACACCTCTCTGATGACCATACCTTGAGTCTGTGCTTCGTCTTCATCAAAAGCAGGCCATGGAGACACAGGCAGAATTGACATTAAAACAGACTCAGTCCTCATTGGCTGACGGACAAGGTCAACCCATCCTGGATGATAGCTCCACACCTACGAGAATGGGTGTATCAGGTAAGACCAATGTCCCATTTTAGATGGAACTCTGCAAAGTTACAATAGTAAGAGTGACAATAGATTTCCCTTATTTGCATTTTTATTAAAGATGACAGTTTATCATCTCTCTATCATAGTGAGTAAGGTGTTGAAGCAATAGTAAATGTGGCTTTTTCTGGAGCCAGGCAGGTGTGGCTATTCTGGTATTGAGGTTGAAGTGATTCACACTTATGAAACTGGGAGTGCTTTCTCTATATTCAGGAAGAAACTGGGAGTTCATAATTTATTTTATTCTGTAAAGTCCACAGCAGCTACATGCTACTTTGTCTAAAAATTAAATGAAGTTTTCTTGGCTAGAACTTTGCTGTTGTTTATGATATCTCTTTTTTTTTTGCTTTCTTTCAGTTTCGTCAGAGTTCAAAATGCAGCAATTGGTGTCTTGCCTGGGTGTGTGGTTTTTCCTCCAGCTTCCCAACCTTGGTTCTGGAACTCGTGTTGTCTACAAAGTACAGGAAGAGCAGCCACCCAATACACTCATTGGAAGTCTGGCAGCAGACTATGGCTTCCCAGATGTAGGACATCTCTATAAATTAGAGGTGGGTGCCCCCTATCTGCGTGTGGATGGCAAGACTGGTGATATCTATACCACAGAAACTTCTATTGATCGGGAAAGCCTGAGAGAGTGCCAGCACTTGTTCCCAGGAGATCCTTGTTTTCTGGAGTTTGAGGTTTCTATCACAGACCTGATGAACAATAGCCCTCGCCTACTGGAGGGACAAATTGAAGTTATGGACATCAATGACAATACACCCAACTTTGCATCTCCTGTCATCACATTAGCCATTCCTGAAAATACCAATATTGGTTCACTTTTCCCTATTCCATTGGCCATGGATCGTGATGCTGGTGCCAATGGTGTTGCTTCGTATGAACTCATGCCTGGTTCAGATGGTCAGAAACTTTTTGGCTTGCAAGTAGCAGAGGATCAAGATGAGAAACAGCCACAACTAATTGTAATGGGAAACCTAGACCGGGAGCAGTCAGAGTCTTATGACTTAACTATCCGGGTTCAAGATGGGGGTAACCCACCTCGTGCTAGCAGCGCTTTGTTGCGGATCACCATTCTGGACATGAATGATAATGCACCAAAGTTTGAGAAACCATTGTATGAGGCTGAACTTTCAGAAAATAGTCCTATTGGTCACTCTATACTGCAGGTGAGCCCTTTTTCAGTAGAAGAGTCCATATATATATATTTCTGGATTTAGAATTTGAATACCTATTTATTTCAAAATATGAAGAGGATTATGTATTTAGGTATTTTGTATGCTTTATTTATTACTTTCCTAACATTTTAGAGACTTGATGTTATTTGAGGTTTGAATCAGTCAACAGCTTTTGTCCATCAGTAGATGTGCTTTGCAAACAATAGTCTGGGAGGATGGGAGCTGGAAAAATGAGTTGGGAATTTCTGTAGTGAAATTCACTGGAATTAATGGAGAGGAAAAAGCATATATTTTTCCTTTTCCTCAACTTCTTCATATAGTTTACTGATCCAATATCACTTACAACTGCTACTTCCATCAACAATAGCACCTGATTCCACCTCGTTACATCAGAAGGCAGGGCAGTAAGTTTCCATCCTTTAGCATAACTGGGATCACCAGCCATTGTTTTTTCTTCCTGCTAATCAATTCCATTAAATATGATTTTTTTCTTTGTATTATCTTTATCACACTATAAATGTATTAAATATGAGTAAATATTTCTCCTCTGAGACTTATATATTCAGGAATAATAAATATTTTAGCCAGATAAGAAATAGTCCTAGCTGTCATTGGAATCAATTTCTTAACAGTGAGGACAATTAACAAGGAGAACAGCTTGCCGTCAGAAATTGTGTGTCCTTCACCACTGGAGATTTTAAAGAAGGGACTGAATATGTGAAATGGTATAGGGCAGGGGTATCAAATTCAAGGCCCAAGGGCCAGATCCGGCCCACAGGGCCGTCCTGGTCTACCCAATGCGAAGAGGAAAGATTGGGCCAGCATGGCTTTGCCCTGGTCTACCCAGAGGTGCCAAACAGCGGGACAGCTGCGAGAGCCTGGCCAGGCCTCTGCACCATCTAACTCGCCATTGGTGGCGCTTCTGTTGGGCCAGCCACCTTGCCGCTGGGCTTTTGTGCTCAGCGTTCGGCCAGGGGAGGGGAGCGCTTCCCCATGCCGCCCCTTCTTTCTCTTGACCCTGCCGACGAGTGAGGAGGAAGGCCAGGCTTGGGGGATGGCCCCCACCCTGCAAGATTTGCCCCTGCTGTTCTCTCCCAGCGCTCTTTGCTGGTGGCAACAGCAAATGTAGCACGACGAAGGCGGAATCCTGTTGCCGTGCAAAGGCAAGTGCAGGGGTGCTTCGCTCCCGCAGTAAGGCTCCCGCCACTGCCACGAGAGAGTGACAGCTCTTTCATTCCTCTGCTGCGACGGGGCGATGGAACCACAGCAGAGGGGTGAAAGAGCTGCATGGGTCGTATTGTAGCTCCACGTCGTAATGGGCTTCAGGAGAAGGGGACCCGTCTCTCCCATTGTGAAGCGTGCGAGTGAAAAAGTTCACTCGATCAATTCCAACTTCGTGAGATCTTTGTAAGGACTGCCTTCCCAACCACAATCAAAGTACGAACTTCTGAGTCAGTGTTTTCAGAAGGATTCCTTTAATTTGCAATTGTATGACAATCCATTCATTCAAAGCAAAGTCTAAATGCCTTCAGGCAAGGCAAGCATATTTAACCTTAATGCCCCACCCCATTTGGCAGGATGCAAGCACAATCAATCCACAAGTGTGTGACACTCTTTCCTGAGAATCCAGATGGCCATACGTTCCCAGCCCCCCTTCCATTCAACTGACTTACATTGCCCCTCATAAAACCCTATCTTAAGATGAGAAGGTTCCCAGGTGTCTAGGATCCGGATATGTTATAACCTTTTGATCAAACAGGACCAAGGCCCCCTTCTCCTTTTGAATGGCAGAGTCTGGAGTCTGACATGCTGCCCCTTAAGAGAAAAAAAGGTCCACCTGTAAGACATAAGCAGAATCAATTATGATATATTAACAAGGTTTGTTAGGGTATTGGGAGTGGAATCTTCTCAACAAGATGGGAGCTTTAACATGTTGTTTAGCGACCCACTCGTTCTGTGAGGAAGGCAAATGTTTCCAAGATACCAAATACTGGATCTTCCCTCTGTGGATCCTAGAGTCAAGAATTTCCTTGATTTCAAAGTGTTGTTCCCCTTCTATCATGATTGGGGCAGGTGGTGCAGCTACCACCGGTCTAAGTGATGAGGTTACCTCTCTCTTGAGTAAACTAATGTGAAATACTGGGTGGACTTGTCTAAGTGTTTTTGGAAGAGCCAATTCAACCACTACTGGGTTAATGATCCTGCTAATAGTGAAAGGCCCAATGAAATTAGGCCCTAATTTTTTTGATGGTTGTAACGATCTCAAGAATTTTGTAGATAAATATACTCTATCCCCAACATGGAAAGGTTTAGGCTCCACTCTTTTCTTGTCGGCTTGAATTTTGAAAGCCTCTCTAGCTTCCTGTAAAGCCAACCTGACTACTGGCCATGTGTTTTGCAAATTTTCTATCCACTCCTTAAGTGAGGGGATAGTGGGTTTTTCTGTGGGTAGTTCTGGCATTGGGCTGAAGTCTTGCCCCGTGGCTACTCTAAAAGGTGTAAAACCTGTACTCGAATGTACAGAGTTATTAAATGCAACCTCTGCAAATGGTAAAAGTTCAATCCAATTGTCCTGTTGAAAATTAATAAAACATCTTAGATACTGCTCAAGAACCCCGTTCGTTTTTTCACAATTTCCATTGGACTGAGGATGATGGGAGGAGCTTAATCCTTGGGCGGTACCAAGTAAGGCCAAAAACGCCTTCCAAAAGTTGGAGGTGAATTGGACTCCCCTATCCGAGATTATTCTTTTAGGAGCTCCATGAAGACGATAAATGTGTATTAGAAACAGTCTAGCCAAGCCTTTGGCAGTTGGGATCTTTTGGCAAGGAATAAAATGTGCTTGTTTTGAAAACAAGTCTGTCACAACCCAAATGACCGTGTTTCCCCCACTTTCCGGTAGTTCTACAATAAAATCCATAGCAATTTCTTCCCATGGGGCTGACGGCTCAGCTACTTTCTGTAGAAGTCCTGGAGTTTTCCCCTGTCGTCTTTTTGCTGCAGCACAAATGGGGCAACTCGCTACATAGCTTTCTATGTCCTTCTTCAACGAAGGCCACCAAAATTGTCTCTTTATTAAGTGTAAAGTTTTTACAAAACCAAAGTGTCCAGCTAATCTAGAGTCATGGCACCTTTCCATTAAACGTAATCTTTGGCTAGCGGGTACATAAAGTTTGTCTCCTACCCAAGCTAATTCATCTTTCATCACGCAACTGGATTTGTGGTTCAAAAACCATTCATCGTTGACTAATGCTTGTTTAAAAGCGTGAGTGATGTCTGCGTTCCTCAATGCGTCTTTTCCTCCTTGGGGCCTGGTGATTACTTTGGCTGCCAATTGATTTGTTTGTACTATAGGTTTAAATACCTCTGATTTCACACAATTGTATTGTGGCTTTCTGGACAGTGCGTCTGCTAGAAAGTTTCCCCCCCAGGGATAAATTTAAGAGTAAACTCGAACCGTTTGAAGTATTGCGCCCAACGAACCTGTTTAGGAGATAGTTTCCTTGGTGTCTTCTAAGTTTTTGGGGTCAGTCCAGACTTCAAAAGGGATCTTACTCCCTTCTAAGAAATGTCTCCAAGTTAAAAGTGCCCATCACACCGCATATGCTTCTTTTTCCCAGATTGCCCACCTTTGTTCAGTTTCACTTAGTTTCCTGGATGTATATGCACATGGCTGTAGTTGTCCTTGCTCATTACTCTGGAGTAGGATTGCTCCTATTGCCACATCGCTAGAATCTGCTTGTATTATGAAGGGTTTTTCTGTGTCTGGGTGCTTCAAAATTGGTTCTGTTGAGAACAGCCATTTTAGTTTTTCAAATGCTGCCTGGCATTCCATTGTCCAATTCACGGGCTGTGTCGGTTTAGGATCTCCCTCCCCCTTTGTTCTTAGCAGTTTTGTGATGGGCAGGGCAATTTGAGCAAACGTGGGGATAAATTGGCGATAAAAATTTGCAAACCCCAGGAAACTTTGCAGCTGCTTGCGTGTGCGAGGCGTTTCCCAATTGAGTACCGCCTGCACTTTTTGAGGATCCATTTCTATGCCCTGGTGTGAAATACGATACCCCAAGTAATCAATTTTTTCCCCATCAAATTTCACTCCCAGGGGGGGAGTTTTCCTTTCTAGTTGTGGGGCTTGGAGTTGGTTAGGAAGGGGTGCCGCTGCGTGTGCTGCCCTGGGGGGGTTTGTTGGGTCCCCTGCCGCATCCTCCATCTGCATGCTGGCTTCCCGGAGGTTGTTGGCTCCCCCAGCCTCTTCAGCGGTTGCTGTGCTCCCAGCGCTCCTTAGTCGTCGTTCTGGTGTCCCTCGAATGTTGAGATTTTCCAATGTTTCCATCACCAGCTGGGTTAGGTATCTCTTCAACCGCCCCTCCCTCAGTGGTGCTTCGGTGAGCTCCTCATGGTCAGTGAGAGCTTCTAGCTCCAATTCCCAACGATTCCTTCGATTAAGGGTAACTCCTCTGGTTCTCCCATCCCAGCTGTCCTTCTTTCCAATGCCGATAGACCAGCGGGGTTTCTCAGAGGTATCGAAACCTCCCTCAGTCTCTTTGCTGGGGAGTGCGGAACAGGCATCCGACTGGGTGGTGATTGGTGTCTCCCCCCAGCATTCAGTTTCCTCCTGTTCCCGGTTTTGTTCAGACATGATTTGCCCGGTCCCCTCAGTAGAGTGAAGTTGCTCTCTGGGTTGACCAATTTTGCAGACTTTGCTTTCTGTAAGGACTGCCTTCCCAACCACAATCAAAGTACGAACTTCTGAGTCAGTGTTTTCAGAAGGATTCCTTTAATTTGCAATTGCATGACAATCCATTCATTCAAAGCAAAGTCTAAATGCCTTCAGGCAAGGCAAGCATATTTAACCTTAATGCCCCACCCCATTTGGCAGGATGCAAGCACAATCAATCCACAAGTGTGTGACACTCCTTCCTGAGAATCCAGATGGCCGTACATTCCCAGCCCCCCTTCCATTCAACTGACTTACATTGCCCCTCATAAAACCCTATCTTAAGATGAGAAGGTTCCCAGGTGTCTAGGATCCGGATATGTTATAACCTTTTGATCAAACAGGACCAAGGCCTCCCTTCTCCTTTTGAATGGCAGAGTCTGGAGTCTGACAATCTTTTTCTTTCACAAGAAGTTGGAATTGATTGAGTGAAACGCGATGGAAAAACACAATTGGAGCTGGGCTGGGGCGACGGTGTGCATGCCCACAGAGAGGGCTCTGCGTGCCACATCTGGCACGCGTGCCTTAGGTTCGCTATCACGGTCCTAGGTCCCTTCCAGCTTTATTCTGATTGATTGACATTTGGCTAAACCAAAGCCACCTTTTCCTATCTTAAATCATTATCACAACTACTCCTTTCTTAATGATTTTGAGACATAGGCATTCTGTGGGGATAACTAACTCATCTTATTCACCTTATCCATATTCAAATTCATGAACTGAGCCCTCCATTCATACACTTAAATCTGCATATGTTTAAGAGAATAACAGTTTAATACAACCCGCTGCTCAAGCAGGAGAGACCCTATACCATTTCAGATAAATGGCTGTCCAATCTCTTCTTAAAAACTCTCCAGTGATTGAGGAGCCACAACTTTTGGAAGCAAGCCATTCCACTGAAAAAATGTTCTCACTGACAGGAAAGTTCTCCTTATGGATGATCTCTATATAGGTATGATCTCACTTTGATTATTTAGATTTAGATTTATTATTAGAGTTGGAAGGGACCTTGTAGGTCATCTAGTCCAACCCCCTGCTCAAGCAGGAGTTCCTACACCATTTGAGACAGATGGCAGTCCAGTCTCTCCTTGAAGGTCGCAAGTGTTGGGGCTCTCACGACCTCTGCTGGCAAGCTGTTCCACTGGTTGATCGCTCTCACTGTCAGAAAGTTTCTCCTAACTTCCAGGTTGAATCTCTCCTTGGTCAGCTTCCATCCGTTATTCCTTGTTTGGCTTTCTGGTGCCATAGAGAACAGCCTGTCCCCCTCCTCTCTGTGGCATCCCCTCAAGTATTGAAACACTGCTATCATGTCACCCCTGGTCCTTCTCTTCGCTAGACTGGCCAAGCTCAGTTCCTGCAACCGCTCTTCGTATGTTTTATTTTCCAGACCCTTTATCATCCTGGTTGCTCTCTTCTGCACTTTCTCTAGAGTTTCAATGTCTTTTTTGTAATGTGGTGACCAAAACTGGATGCAGTACTCTAGATGTGGTCTGACCAAGGCTTTATAGAGTGGTACTAGTACCTCTCTGGTCCTTGATTGTATCCCTTTATTTATGCAGCTCAGGACTGTGTTGGCCTTTTTGGCTGCTGCTGCACACTGCTGGCTCATATTTAGTTGGCTGTCTACCAGGACTCCGAGATCACTTTCGCAATCGCTGCTATTGAGTGTGGTTTCGCCCAGTTTGTATGTGTATTTTTGATTCTTCTTGCCTAGGTGCAGAATTTTACTTTTCTCTGTGTTAAATTTCATTTTGTTGGTTTGGGCCCAGTTTTCGAGTCTGTCAAGGTCCCTCTGGATTTTGAGTCTGTCCTCTGGGGTGTTTGCTACTCCCGCCAGATTATCCCAAAGGTGATTTTTTAAGAGGCAATTGGACTTTCTTGTTTTTTTTTCTTTGAAGACGTTTTGCTGCTCATTCAAGAAACGTCTTCAGCTGAGAGAACTGAAGAAGCTTCTTGGATGAGAAGTGAAACGTCTTCAAAGAAAAAAAAACCAGAAAGTCCAGTTGCCTTTTGAAAAAGCACCTTTGGGACAACCATGACCTGGATGACTGAGAATCTCCATAGACATCTCTTTGATTAGTTTCCATCCATTTCTCCTTGTCCTGCCTTCAGGTGGTTTGGAGAATAGATTTACCCCCTTGTCTTTGTGGCAGCCACTTAGACATGGTCATGTCTTCCATATATCTTCTTTTCATTAGACTATATATAACCAGTTCTCGCAATCGTTCTTCATATGTTTTAGTTTCCAGTCCCCTAATCATCTTTCTTACACTTTTCTGCACTCTTTCCAGAGTTTCAACATCTTTTTAATATTATGGCAACAAAACTGGATGCAGTATTCCCATTGCGGTCTTACTAAGACATTATAAAGCAGTACAAACACTTCATGTGATCTTTATTCTATCCCTCTGTTAATGCACCCTAAGACAGTGTTGGCTTTTATGGCAACTGCAGCACACTGCTCAAGTGGTTGTCCACCACAATTCCCATTTCTTTTCACAGTTGAGCCAGGTACCACCTACTTGGTACCTGTGCATTTGGGGTTTTTTGCCTAAATGTAAAACCACCTTTCTTTTCTCACCACTGAATTGCATTTTGTTGGATAGGGCCCAATGTTCAGGTCTGTCAAGATCCTTCTGGACCTTGAGCATATCTGGAGTGTTGGCTAGTCCTGCCAGCTTAGTGTACTATTCTGCTACTCTCTTATTTCTACAGGTATACATACAAAACATAAGGAGGAAGACATTTTTAACTAGCTTGTTACAAAAATCTTTTGAAAGACTTACTATCATTTTGGGATTGACCGTAACAGTAGAGAAGGTTTAAATTTCTCCAGATTAGTCTTAAGTCCTAAGAAGAGTAGGGATAGAAGGGAAACTGCTCAAATTTGCAGATGACACCAAACGGGGAGGGGGGGGATGCTAACACTTTGGTAGATAGACTGAGGATTCAGAACATTGGGTCCTATCCAATAAAATGCAATTCAGTGGTGAGAAAAATAAGGTCATGTGTCAACAGAGGGATAGTGTCAAGACAATGAGAAGTAATAGTACCGCTTTGCAATGTGCTGGTGAGATCATGCTTTGAATACTATTCAGTTCTGGTCACCAGGATACAAAAAAAAAAAAAAAGATCCTGAAATCCTGGAATGAGCAACAAAGATAATAAAGGGTCTGAAGCCTATTTAATGTATGATGAATGGTTAAGAAAGCTAAGTATGTCTAGCCTACAAAATGAAGGATTAGAGTGAAACGTGATAACTGTCTTCCAGTACTTGAGAGGCTATCACAAAGAAGAGGGGATTGACTTATTCTCTAAGACACCAGAAGGCAAGACAAGAAGTAAAGGATGGAAATTAATCAAGGAGAGAACCAACCTTAGAACTAAGGAGAAATTGACAGAACAATTAATCAATGTAACGAAATTGTGGAAGCTCCAACAATTGGACAACCATTTGTTTGAAATTGTATAGGGTTTCCTACATGAGTAGGAGGTTGGACTAGAAGATCTCCAAGGTCCCTTCCAACTCTATTCTGTTATTCTGCAGGCAATCTTATTCTGATGTTTTTGTGCTGTTCTAGATGCTCAGTTATACTTTGTTTCAATCCTTCTACTTCTTTAGTTAGAGGGCTTTGTTCTTTCTTAGGCAGTTCTGTCCAGGAATTCCAAAATCTAGTTCAGCCCTTGTTAACCAGGGCAACGACTGAGCTGGCAAAAGTTTCTGTAATTTATGATCATACCTCTGGCATACCTCTCACCTTTCTCAAAGCATACAGGCCCCACAATCATGTCAAGATAGTGCCTCACTACTACTATTACTATCATAATCATCATTGTTGTTGTTGTTATTGGCGTTGGCATTATCATTATTTTGTTGCACAGTCATTCAGATGTTCAGACTGGATTCGGCATTTTTGTCTACCTATAGGGTCCTTTCCAAGGTTCTGGGATAGGCAGATTTGGATGTTTGATGGTGCAGGATGTAAGCTGTTCTGAGTAAAGCTGCCTTTTGCAATTCACTAATGGAGAATTTGTCAACATTGATGGTGTTCAAGTGTGGTCCAATTATTTTGGGATTGCATCCAAGGTGCCTATTACTATTGGAACTACCGTTGCTTGCTTTTGCCACAGTCATTTGATTTCTATTTACAGGTCTTTGTAATTTGTTATCTTTTCCAATTTTTTCTCTTCTATTCTGCTATCTCCAAATACTGCCACGTCTGTTATCCAGATTTCCCCCCCTTTCTTATCAACAATTATTAAGTCTGGCGTGTTAGGTGGCAGTTGCTTGTCTGTTTGAATTCTAAAGTCCCAGAGCAATTTAGTTTCTTCAATATCTATGATTTTCTCTATTTTATGGTCCCACCAGTTCTTCCTGGCAGACAGATGATATTTCTTGCAGATCTTCCAATATACCATTGTTGCTATTTTGTCATGCCGTTGCTTCTAGTCAGTCTGTGCAATCTTGCGCAGGCCTTCTTACCAGGTGGTCCACTGTTTCTTCAGATTCTTTGTAAGGGGGCACTTTTTGTCTCTTGCTATCTTCTCTCTTTTTTTTTGTAATTTTTTGTAATTATTTTTCTTCATTAAACATCTGAATATTTTGATACAGATCTACACCCGTTTTAAAAGAATCGTTTTAAATATATTGGAATATTATGAAGCGCATCCAGAAAAGCAGGTCGCCCTAGCTTTCCTGGATGCGCAAAAAGCGTTCGACAACGTAAATTGGCAATATATGATAGGTTTGATCAAAGAGATGAAATTTGGCGACAAATTTGAAAAAATTATAGAAACAATCTACACCTCCCAGTCAGCCAAGATTATGATAAATGGGGACATGACACAATCATTCCAGATCTTTAAAGGAGTACGTCAGGGATGTCCGATGTCACCTCTGCTCTTTATCTTAACATTGGAAACACTACTAAACAAAATTCGAAATAATAAGGATATTAAGGGAACAAAGATTAGAAACCAGGAGTATAAATTACAGGCATTTGCCGATGATCTCGTATTTTTTATAGAAGAACCAATTGAAACAGGACAAAAACTGATTAAAGAGATAGAGGAATACGGAGAATCGGCAGGATTGAAAATCAATAAACAAAAAACTAAATTATTAACAAAAAATATGACAATAAAACAAAAAGATGAATTGGAAGGGAAATTAGGCTTATAAACAACCACAACAATTAAACATCTAGGGATAATACTAACGAATAGATGTTCATCCGTTAAAAAAGACAATTATGACAAATTAGTAAACCAAACAAGATTAGAATTAGAAAAATGGAAAAAATTACAGTTATCATTAGGGCGTATAGCTGCGATTAAAATGAGTATACTGCCAAAATTTTTATACTTATTTCAAACAGTTCCGATCAAATTAGAGACTAAATTTTTTACTAATTTGAATAAAATTATATCTAAATTTATATGGCAAAACAAAAAGCCAAGAATCAAATTAACGAATCTACAGGATGATAAGAGCAGAGGTGGTCTTGGACTCCCTGACTGGAAACTTTACTACAAAGCAGCATCCTTGGCGTGGATAAAAGAATGGATAAATTTAACTAACAAAAGAATACTAACGCTAGAGGGCCACGACCTACAAATGGGATGGCATGCTTACATATGGAGAGATGGAACTAAGCCACAACTTAACTTCAACCAACACCTAATTAGAAAATCTTTGCTAAAAACATAGTACGAAATCAAAAAGAAGAACTACATGAAAATCCCCAAATGGCTTTCAATTATAGAAGCCATGACCTACCCCAACCTAATTGATAAAACCAAAGCAGCAAAATATAGCGACATATTAGATCCGACAGGGAAATTAAAAAGTAGAGAACAATTGGTGGAACAAAATATAAATATTGATTGGTTGACTTACTTACAATTAAAAACTCGACACAAAAAAGATACTAAGGGTATGGGTATAGATATGGAAGTGCAAAAACTGGATAAAATTTTGATTGGCCTGGACGAAAAAATAATATCAAAACTATATAAATATCTGCTGGAATTTGATAAAATGGAGGAAATTGTCAAAGAACCCATGATAGCATGGCCAAAATACATAGGTCACAACATACACTTGGCTGACTGGGAGAGAACATGGAATATAAACTGCAAAATAACTAAGTCAACAGCATACAAAGAGAATTATTATAAAATGTTTTATAGATGGCATTTAGCTCCATCAAGATTGGCCAAAATATACCCAAAAATGAATTTGGCTTGCTGGAAATGCAAAAAAGACGTAGGTACCTTCTTTCATGCGTGGTGGTTGTGTCCCGAAGCAAAGGGCTATTGGAAAAAGGTGCATGCTTGGTTACAAGAAATTACAGAGAAAACAATGGAATTCACCCCAGAATTTTTCCTGCTGGGGATAATGGAAAAACAACATCCAAAAAACATACAATATTTAATACTACATATTACAACTGCGGCAAGAATAACATATGCACAATATTGGAAAGACAATCAAATCCCACCAGAAAATATACTAATGGACAAAATATATAGATGTGCTGAAATGGACATGCTGACTATTCAACTCAAAGGACAATGCAACTCAGAATACTACAAAACATGGACTAGATGGTACAACTGGACTAAAAAAAAGAGGAAAGACTGTGACAACGTGAGAAGAAAACGACAGAAGAGACTAAATTTATGATTTAATGTGCATAATTGAGATATAACAATGGTATCTTCTCAATTCTGGTTTTGTATATGCATTTGTGCTTAAAGCTTGGTCTTGTGCAGCCACAATTATTCCATCTGTCTCTGTTTTCAAAGTTCGTTCTCTTCCCATGCCTCCATTATTATTTTATCATTACTTTTCTTCATTTTGTCTTTCTTGTAAGCCAGTTTTGTCTCTCCAGTAGTCAGTAAGCCCTCTTGCTATACATGTATTGAATCAGAATAGAGCTGGAAGGGACCTTGGAGGTCTTCTAGTCCAACTCCCTGCTCAACCTGGAGATCCTATACCATTTCAAACAGGTGCCTGTCCAGTTTTTTCTTAAAAACTTCCAGTGATGAAGCACCTATAACAGTGATGGCGAACCTTTTTTCCCTCGGGTGCCGAAAACGCATGCACGCGCGCTGTCACGCACGTGTGAGTGTCCACACCCATAATTCAATGCCTGGGGAGGGTGAAAACGGCCTCTCCCGCCCCCGCAGATGCCCTCTGGAGGCCGGAAATGGCCCATTTCCCGACTTCCGGTGGGCCTGGTAGGCCCGTTTTTCGCCCTCCCCAGGCTCCAGAGGCTTCCCTGGAGCCTGGGGAGGGCGAAAACACCCCCTCGGAGGCCCTCTGGAAACCTAAAATGCCCTCACAGAGCCTCCACACAAGCCAAAAATCAGCTGGCCGGCACGCACATGCATGCTGGAGTTGAGCTAGGGCAATGGCTCGCGTGCCGGCAGATATGGCTCCGCGCGCCACCTGTGGCACGCGTGCCATAGGTTCGCCATCACTGACCTATAACTTCTGAAGGCAAGCTATTCCAATGGTTAATTGTCCTCACTTAAGGACATTTCTCCTTAATTCCAATTTGCTTCTCTCTTTGATTAGTTTCTATTCATTGTTTCTTGCCTGCCTTTGATGCTTTGGAAAATACGTTGACCCCCTCTTCTTCGTGGCAGCTCCTCAAATACTGGAATACTGCTATCTTGTCTTCCCTAGTCCTTTTCTCTAGACTGGCCATACCCAATTCCTGCAAATGTTCTTCATATGTTTTTGTGTCCAGACCCTTGATCATCTTAGTTGCTCTTGTTTGCATTTTTTCCAAAGTCTCAGCATCTTTTTTGTAGTGTGGTGACCAAAACTGGATGCTGTATTCCAGGTGTAGTCTTATTACAAATTTATAAAGCAGTACTAATACGTCACGTGATTTAGATTCTATGCCTCTGTTTATACAACCAAGGATTGTATTAGCTTTTTTTGGCTGCTGCCTCATATTTAAATGATCGTCCACTAAGACTCAAAGGTCCCTCTCACAGTTTCTGTTTTTGAGCCAGGTTTCTGTACTTGTGCCTTTGGTTTTTTCTGCCTAGGTGTAAAATCTTGCTTTTTTCTACATTAAATTTCATGTTGTTGGATTGGTTCCATTGTTCAAGTTTGTCAAGATCTTTTTGGATCCTGAGCTTGTCTTCAGGGGTGTTGGCTATTCCTGTCAGCTTAGTGTCATTTGCAAATTTGATGAGTTCCCCTTCTATTCCCTCATCTAAGTCATAAAGATATTGAAGAGTACTGGGCCTAAGACAGAACCTTGTGGTACCCACTGCTTCCCTCCATGTAGATGCAGTACTGTTATGGACTACTTGTTGAGTATGGTTTGTCAGCCAGTTACATAACCATCTGTTGGTGATGCTGATCTGTTTTTAACAAACCTGTGCTGGCTACTAGTTATAACTTTGTTTCTAGATGTTCACAGATCTGTTTTTTGATTATTTTCCCCCAGTATCTTCCCAGGTATTGATGTTAGGCTGATTAATCTGTAGTTTTCTTGGTCTGTTCCCCCCCCCCCTTTTTTTGAAGAAAAAGTCTTAATTTTTTTTCTAAGTCTTAAGTCCTTGACTGATTACTACAATTGAGCCCAAAATTTATGCTGCTAAGTGAGACATTTGTTAGGTGAGTTTTGCCCTATTTTATGATTTTTCTTGCCATTGGTGTAAAGTGAATAATTACAGTTGTTAAGTTAGTAACTCATTTGTTAAGTGAATCTGACTTCCCCATTGACATTGCTTGTCAGAAGGTCACAAACGTTGATCACATGACCATGGGGATGCTGCAACGATCGTGTCAAAAACAGTCATAAATCACTTTTTTCAGTGCTGTTGTAGCTTTGAATAGTCACTAAATGAACTGTTGTAAGTCGAGGACTATCTGTACTGACTTCAGTGCATCATCTTCACTATCCTTCAGATATTCTTCAAATGCCCGTTTTTCTTTTTCAATCATCTGATGTACTTGCAACATTCCATACCTACATATTTTCCTTGTAAGTAAGAGTCTGGCAATGTTGCTGCGAGGATGAAGGGCATGATTGTCATTGTTTTTCTGGTCACTCTGTCCATAGATTTTAATTCTGCTTGAATGCAGTCCACTATTCCAGCTGTGTATCTAATGACTTGAGTTGCCCAGCTCTTTTATTGCATTGATAGTATTTCCTCCACTCAGTTTGGACTTTTAAGATTTTCTTCACTCCTTGAAGGATACCCAGGTATTTGTAGTGATCATCTTCATCCAGACTCTTGATGTTATTTTCATAGGGCATCTTAATTTCTTCAGTTTTCACAATTTTTCCCCGTTTTCATTGTGAGCGTGGCACATTTGTCCAGTCCATATTTCATTTCAATATCTTGGCTATATACATGAACAATGCTGAGCAGCGATTCTACCTTATATCAGATGGTGTTTTTCCATACAGCTTCAGATTGTCCATGTAATAGAGGTGGGATAGTTTGGCAGATGTTTTTGATAGCCATGGCCTGAGTTTTCAGTGTTGTTGACAGAGGAATCAGTGCAGTGACAAATAATAGTGATAGTAGTAAATCTTCTTGAAATATTCCTCTCTTGATATTTTTTTTTAAATTTCAAAAAGCTTTATTAGTACAAAGTACAAACATTTTTCTCTTTTTCTCCCCCCTCCCCCCAACCCCCTCCCCTTCCCCTCCATCCTCCCCCCCTCTCACCCCCCCCGGACTTCCCAGAAAAAGCACAGGATATAATATTCAATAAAGATAAGATTAAAATATACTAACAAATTATTAATTTCAAAATTTCTCTAGATCTTTAACTCCTTATTACTCAAAACCTTTTAAGCATAGTCTAAAAATCAGACATATTATTAATCAACTAACATTTCAATATGTCAGACTGTTAATTTATTCCACTATGTATCTTTCATTTATATAGTCTTTAAGATATAATAATAAAAAGAAGAAAAAGAAGAAATCTTTCTTTCACCATTTCAACCAGATACACAACCATCAACGTCATTTCCTTGATGATAAATAGATCTTCCTTCTTCCGACGCTATACCTCCTTGATAAACATAAAATTAAAATATACTAACAAGTTATTAATTCCAATATTTCTCTAATTCTTTAACCCCTTATTACTCAAAACCTTTTAAACATAATCTAAAAATCAAACACATTGTTAATAACCTAACATTCCAATATATCAAATTATTAATTTCACAATTATTCTAAATCTTTAATTCCATATAACTCAAAATCTTTTAAAAGTAGTCAAAAAGAAAAAAATTTAGTCCAATCCTCTATGTGTCTTTCATTTATATAATCTTTAAAATATAGTAATAAAAAGAAGAAAATAAAAAGACGAAAAGAAGAAAAAAAAGAGGGGGAAAAATATTTCTTTCACCATCTCGACCAGATGCACAATCATCAGCGTCATTTCCTCGATAGTAAATGGATCTTCTTACTGCAAAATACCAATTTTTATTCTTCTCTCCATCTGGCCTATGACTACCCATACTGAAACCAAGTTCTAATCATTCCTTCTTCTCATTCGAACTTTAGATCTGACTCTTGCACCCACTTGTGGTTTGGTAATTTTTTGAGTTGTCAGCTTAAGTTGTTGTCTTGATACTTCGATACATGTAGCCGCTGCTCTAGTCTGACTCTGATCCTCTGTCTCTTCTTCCACATTATGAACATCACTCTGGTTCTGTAAATCACCTTGACTCATCAAAACTCCTCCCATTTGGACAACTGTCGATGACTCTCCTCCCTCATCTTCCATTGCTTCCTTCATTCTTCTTCCTTCTGGTATTTTGGATATGTCGGCCTTTAACACTTTTACATAAAAATCAGTTGCTTTCAATATCGTATTGAGCCGATATCTCTTTTCCAGATGTATCACCGCTATCCCAGTTGGAGCCTCCCATCTATACTGTATTTGCTGTTTTTTCAATTCATCCACCAGAAAGGCATACTCCTTTCTGGCTCTCAACATTTTAGGAGGAATTTCTTTCAGTGTCATTACTTTCTGTCCATCTACCTGAAGCTTGTTCTTGAAAGTCGCCTGTAGAATTTCATTACGTAATGTCCTTGTAAAATATATTACAATATCTCTTGGCAGATGTTTCTGTTTAGCAATCCAAGAATTAACACGATATATCTTATCAATTTGCATACCCAATTCCTCTTTTGTCACTCCTAATGTGTGCACAAATGTGTCCAACATCCTTTCTCTTAGATCTTCTTGTTTTTTCTCTTTTACACCTCTTACTCTTAAAGCAAACTCTATATTTCTATATTGAATCATTAACACCTCAGCTTCATAATTTTCAATATTATTTTGGGTCTTTCCTATATCTTCACCCAAAGTTATCACAGACTGTTTAATTTCTTCCACCTCCTCCTCCAAAATTTCCATATTTCCTACCAGTCCTTTAAATGCAAATATCATATCATCCCTTAATTGCTGGTGTCGAGTAGCAATCTCCTCTGAAACAGCCTATATTTTTTCATTAATTTCATTAATTTTTAGGTTAAATTCCATAACAAGTTCATTCTTTATAACTTTTAAAGCTTCAAATAACTTTTCAGGTGTTAAAGTCTGTGAGGGTGTTGAATAGAGAGTGGGTTGCATTCTTGAAGTATAAACAGGAGGGTGCTCAAATCCTTTGTTAAAAACAGTCTTTCCAGATTTTAAAGCCATTTAAAATTTAAAGTTAAACTTTTTGTTTTAATCCAAAATCAGAAAGAGAAGAGAGAGTTCATCAAAGTCAGGCATTTTCACACAGAGGGCTGCTAGCGAAATGAAACTTTCCTTTTAACTTTCACTTTCACGCCCTTTGAAGCTTCAATCGCCATTTTGTTACTCTTAACTCAATTAGTCATTTCCGAAATAAAAAGTCAACTTTGGAGTTAAGTTAAGGTACTTGCCATCCCAGCCTCCTGGCTTTTTCTGTCTGCTGTAGTCAAATTGTTAAAAATCCCATATTGAAGGCAGAATTGGTTGCTGCATCTTGCTCCGCAAAAGCGGAGGCGTCCCAGGTCCTGGAATAGATGACAGGCTGCCTGGGGAGCCCTCACCCTTCGCGCCCCAGATTTTCTCCTGGGGCACTAGGGGGGGCTCTACCCTCGCCTGTCGGCTCTCATCTCTCCCCTATGCCCGGGGAGAAGATTTTCAAGCCGCCAGACAGCTGTTCTGGCGGCTTTACGGAGCCCGGGATTAGGCGCTCGATGAGGAGCGTCCTCGATGCATCGGAGCCAACTGGAAGTGCCTCTCTTGATATTAACCTCTCCCATACGCTCACCATTGACCTGTAATTGTGTCTTCCATTGTGCCATCGATCTTTGAACAAAGCTTCTGATGTTTCTAGTGACTCCTATTATTTCTAGGCACCTGATTATCCAGTCATGTGGCAGAGAGTCCAATGCCTTTTTGTAGTCAATCCATGCTACATTTCAGTTGGTCTTCCTTCTCTTGCAGTTTTCCAAAGTCATCTTGTCTATTAGGAATTTTGTTCCTCTGCTGTTTGGGTGATTTCCTTTCTGCGCGGGTGGGAAAAGCCTATTTTCAACTAATTCTGTTGAACTGCATTAGCTACCACACCAGTTAGTAATTTGAAAGTTGTTGGTAAGCTGGTAATTGGCCTGTAGTTGCCTAGTACTGCCCCTTTTGCTGGATCTTTCTTTGTCAGGTTTTGCCAGATGTTATCCACTCTTCAATTTGACCTCCTTACAGTATGTTGTTAAACTACTTTGGCAATGAGTGGGTGTAGACCAGTCAGATGTTTCAACCAAAAACCATGCAGTTTATCTTTACCTGGTGCTGACCAGTTCTTGATTTTCCTTGCTCTTTTCTCTACCATTTCTGCTGTTATTACTAGTTCTTTCATTTCAACTTCTTTTTATTTTAACAGATTAACAGAGTTGGAAGGGACCTTGCAGGTCATCTAGTCCAACCCCCTGTCCAAGCAGGAGACCCAAATCTGCCTCTACCTAGAATCGAACTCACAACCTCCTGATTGTGAGGCAAGAGCTCCACCTCTAGGCCACAGCAGCTGGGTTTTATTCATATCCACTTCCTTTAACCAAGCTGCATCCTTGTTGTATTTATTTGGATTATTCCATATCTGTGCCTAGAACTGCACTGTCCCTTCATTTCACATACTGACTGATTCACTGCATTCTCACTTGCGATTGGCTGGAACATCCACATGTGGGTATTAACTTCCGTTGCTAGGAGACTGAGTTGTAAGAATTCTCTGGTCACGCCCCCTCTGCTTGGCTGGCTTCTTCAGTTTTTTTACAACTCAGAATGCAAGGAGACGTGCTCTCAATCAGCTCTTGCTAATTGAAGTAATATTCACAGTTTTTCTTCTGATCTTCTGTAAAGGAGCAGGCAGAGCCACAGAGGAGCAGCTTTTGCTGCATATTCCACCCCCCCTGCTGCCGGTGAGTAAGAGGTTTTGTTCTAGCCCCTAGACAAGCCCTTTCCACCTTCTTCTGTTTGTTCTTGTTCGGCCTGAGCAGCTTTCGCAGCTATCCCCTCGAGGGGATTCTCCATTGGGGGGGGGATGCCTGCGTTCTTCTGTTGCCACTGTGGGTGAGCTGGGCCTCCCCCGGAATGTGGGGATGTCTGTTGCCACCCGAAGCCTATTTTTGGTGGCTAGAAAAAGCGACACCGAAATCATGAGCCACTGCAGGGCCACGTTTCTAGGAGGGCTTTCCCCATGCCCTTTGCTTTTGTTTTAGGCCTCGTTCTTGCTGTTGCTGCTGGCTGCCTCATGGCGGCCGCCATTTTGGATTAGGCCGACTCTCAGCTGGGAGCGGCCATTTTGTTTTTGCTGATTGCATTACTTTACTGCTGGGGCCTGCAGGGTGGTTTTTCTCTCTGCCCTCAGGCTTTTTTTCGGGGATTCTTTTTTCTAATTCATTCAGAATCCTCTGTTTTCTTTTCAATAAGGAAGCTTTTGCTATTTGACCTGACTGTTTCCATCTTCTGCAGGAAGGTGATCTCCAACTGCAAGATGCTGACCGTTACTCTTCTAAGAGGCATAGTGAGGACAAAGGGGCTGGAAAGTCCACCCCACGCCCTTCCAGAACCTCCTCAAAGGGGGAATCTGGTCGTTCCAGATCTAGATCTCCTGCATCCTCTAAGTCTTCTGTGGCTGCAGATAGGGATGCAGAGAAAGGGCATAAGGCGTTAGAGCGTCAGTTTACCAGAGCTGCCAGACTGGCTGAGGTTCCTGAATCTGAGGAATTGTCTCCAGACAGAACCAGGTCACCCCTTCTAGAATTGTCTCCCTGCTCACTTGGGGAGGGGCCTATCCTTTCCTCAAGAGGCCCCAGTGGAACAAGAGGGCATTGCTACTGCCCCGCCTTACAGGGCTGAACATTTTCAGCCTCTGGCCCTAGTATCTCAACCTTCTCCTGTGCCTGTGGTTTCCTCTAGACCTGCTATTCCAGAGGCAACCTTCACTCCAACTTCTGCAGGGCTACGTGCCGGGGAAGGCCAGGGGCCTGTAGTATCTCAAGATTTGAGCCAAGTTATAGCTCATGCCATTTCTCAAACCATTGCCTCAGTCTTTAGACATCATAGCCCTATGCCATCTTTGCCTCCTCCTATGTATCCACGTTTGCCTGCACACCAGGATTGGGGCAGGGAACGTGCGACTCCTCGTTCTTCGGCCCGTAGCGAAGAATCTGTTAGGGAGGAAGGGTTGTTAGATGATCAGTCATTCTCTGATGATGACGGGCGATTCCGGATAGACCCGCATTTACTGGTCTTTTCCGCCTTCCTCTGTTCAAATCATTGTTATATAAGGCCATTGCTTCTGCCAATATGGAGCAGTCCTCTTCCTCCTCAGTGGCCCCCTCTGATCAGACCCCTCAGGAGGGGTTGTTTTCCAAGCCTATTGTAGAGGAACTGGCTATTCCTGCCCCCAAATTATTTTTGGATGTAGTGCAGCGTCCTTGGCCCAGTCCTGGTTCTCTCACATCCCCTAGCAATGTGGATCGCAAGCTTTATGGGGCTGCCCAAAGTATGGAGGATCTTTTGCAGTTTCCCCAGGTGGATGCTCCTGTGGTGCCACTGTCGTCACCCTCTTTGTTGCCTTCTGACGCAAGTGAGGTCCTAAAGGCGGAGGATAAGAAGGTTGAACTACTGTGCCGTAAGATTCATCAGGCGGCTGCCTGGGCCATCAGGGCTTCTTCGGCTGCCTCATTCTTTATTTTTTTTTAAATAATTTTTATTCAGTTTTTTAAAATAACAAAAAAGATAAACAAACAAAACAAAAACATATACGTATTCACATTTACATTTCTGTATCATCGGATTAAGATCTCTAAGCATTTATATAGATCTGTTTGATTATTATTTTACAATACTGTTAATATTTACAATTTTTATTACATTACTTGTTTTTTCTGATTTCTAGCCAATTATAGAATTTCCCCCACACTGTAAAGTATTCTTTCTCTTGACAATTCTGTAACTCTAATGTAAGTCTGTCATTTCTGCGCAATCCATCATTTTTTTTATCATCATATTCTCTGTCGGGGGGGTTTTGTCCTTCCACTTTTGGGCGAATGTTAGTCTAGCTGCTGTTAAGATATGTATGATAAGATATTTACTTGGTTTATTATATTTCCCTCTAATCATCCCTAATAAATATGTCTCTGGTTTGAGTTCAATTTCATAGCCTGTCATCGTATTCCAATATCTTCTTGCCACTGGACAAGACCACCATAAATGATAATATGTACCATGTGTTTCTTTACATTTCCAACAAGTTTGACTTATATTTGGGTATATTTTAGCAAGCCTGGCCGGGGTGAGATGCCAGCGGTAATACATTTTATACAAATTTTCTTTATATGATGCCGATAGTGTCAATTTATAATTTTCCTTCCATAGTCTCTCCCAGTCATCTAGTTGGATGGCATACCCAAAATTTTTCATCCAAGCAATCATGTTTTCTTTTACTGTTTCCTCAAATTTATCAAATTGTAATAAATAATTATACATTTTGGTTATAAATTTACATTTGGTTCCTAATAGGATTTTATCTATCAAATTTTGTTTTTTATTTATGCCAAATACTTCCATATCTTTTTTGTATCTATTCTGAAGTTGGAGATATGGCCACCTGTAAGGATTGTCTCCCCGTTCACTTACAAAGTACGAACTTCTGAGCCAGGTAGTTCAAAAGGATTCCTTTATTAAGCAAATGTGATAACATCCCATTCAAAGCAAGATCTGAATACCCTTAGGCAAAGCTGGTACAGTTAAACCTTAGAGCCCTTCCCCATTAGGCAGAATACAAATCCTGACCAATACACAAGTATGACAATCCCCTGCTCTGGGAACAGGATGAATATACAGTTCTCCAGAGCCTATTTAATTTAATTTAATTTAATTTAATTTAATTTAATAAGCGTTCTTATAAGCCGCCCAATCCCGTGTGACTCAGGGCGGCGTACAACATGGATAAGAACAGTGCAATTAAAAAAACATAGCAGTTTAAAAACAACACATTATGTAAAAAAACATTCATTCATGGGGGAATCTGATCTTCTTTTTCACCCCGCCTGCCGGAAGAGCCATGTTTTTACGGCTTTACGGAAGGCCAGTAGAGTGGGGATAGTCCGGATCTCTGGTGGGAGTTGGTTCCAGAGGGACGGGGCTCCCACAGAGAAGGCTCTCCCTCGTGGCCCCACCAACCGACATTGTTTGGCCGATGGGACCTGGAGGAGGCCCACTCTGTGCCATTTTGGTGGCACACTGTTTGGCTGCTTCTTTTCGTCTTTACTGGTTTTGCATCTCAGGTGTTCAGTTATAACTGCAGCTGCACTGTACATTAATTGGTTTGTTTCTTGCTGTGAGCTGGTGCTTATATTTGACATTGGAGTATTTGCATCTTTTAATACTTGTGCTAGCTGTTTCGTTGGAACAAGTTTCAATGTAGGCACCTTATTCTGATGCTTTTGTACTGTTTTAAATGTTCAGTTATTCTTCATTTCAATTCTTCTACTTCTTTAGTTAGAGGCTTTTTTTCTTCTTGAGGCAGAGGAAAGGGTGCCTGGTTTTCAAATGAAAAAAATCTATATCTCTACTGGATTCCTCTATTGCCAACTCCCCCCTGGTTTGCCTCTAATGTCTGAGTTACTTCTGGCCAAACTTCGATTTCTTTGCTATGGGTAGAGCTTTGCATTTCATCCAATTCTGATTCTGTGAATACTTTATTTAATATTATAAATTGACTTTGATCGGCTAGCCTCTGTTTTGTTATTTTTGATTCTGGATGTTGTACTTTCCAGAACAGGTGCATTCGTTTCAAATATTCTCAATTTGTTGGACATGATCTGCAATAACAGATCATTATTTCTTTGTTTTCAGTCACTGTATATTTGCTATGGTAAATACCTTGCCTTCCAGTAGTTCTGCCGCTGCTGGCCCTGGTGGTTCAGTTCAGTAATCCATTTTTCACCAGATGTCCAGGAACTCCAACATCTAGTGCAAGCCTTGTTAATCTGGGCTACAACCGAGCTGGTATAGATTTCTGTAATTTATATCTCACCATACTTTTTATGGGAGGGATTTAGATTTTTAGATTTAGATTTAGATTTATTAGGTTTAGATTTATTATTAGAGTTGGAAGGGACCTTGTAGATCACCTAGTCCAACCCCCTGCTCAGGCAGGAGTTCCTACACCATTTGAGACAGATCGCAGTCCAGTCTCCCCTTGAAGGTCGCAAGTGTTGGGGCTCTTACAACCTCCGCTGGCAAGCTGTTCCACTGGTTGATCACTCTCACTGTCAGAAAGTTTCTCCTCACTTCCAGGTTGAATCTCTCCTTCATCAGCTTCCATCCCTGAGTCCCCAGGGAGTAGGGCGGCATATAAGAGCACTAAATAAAAATAAATCTGTTATTCCTTGTTTGGCTTTCTGGTGCCATAGAGAACAGCCTGACCCCCTCCTCTCTGTGGCATTCCCTCAAGTATTGGAACACTGCTATCATGTCACCCCTGGTCCTTCTCTTCGCCAGACTGGCCAAGCTCAGTTCCTGCAACCGCTCTTCGTATGTTTTATTTTCCAGACCCTTTATCATCCTGGTTGCTCTCTTCTGCACTTTCTCTAGGGTTTCAATGTCTTTTTTGTAATGTGGTGACCAAAACTGGATGCAGTACTCTAGATGTGGTCTGACCAAGGCTTTATAGAGTGGTACTAGTACCTCTCTGGTCCTTGATTGTATCCCTCTGCTTATGCAGCTCAGGACTGCGTTGGCCTTTTTGGCTGCTGCTGCACACTGCTGGCTCATATTTAATTGGCTGTCAACCAGGACTCCGAGGTCCCTCTCGCAATCACTGCTATTGAGTATGGTTTCGCCCAGTTTGTATGTGTATTTTTTATTCTTCCTACCTAGGTGCAGAATTTTACTTTTCTCCGTGTTAAATTTCATTTTATTGGTTTGGGCCCAGTGTTCAAGTCTGTCGAGGTCCCTCTGGATTTTGAGTCTGTCCTCTGGGGTGTTTGCTACTCCCGCCAGCTTGGTATCATCTGCAAATTTGGTTAGTTCTCCTGCTATTCCCTCATCTAGGTCATTTATGAAGATATTAAAGAGTACTGGGCCTAGGAGGGAACCTTGTAGTACCCTACTGCTTACTTCTCTCCATGTGGATTTAGAGCCATTGAGGACTACTCGCTGGGTACGGTTGGTCAGCCAATTGTTAATCCATCTGGTCGTGTAGCTGTCTATCCTGCTTTTTTCTAGCTTATGAAGAAGTAGGTTGTGGTCTACTTTGTCAAATGTTTTGCTAAAGTCCAGATATATTATGTCTACTGCATTTTGCTGGTCTACTAATTTTGTCACAGTGTTGAAGAATGAAATGAGGTTGGTTTGGCATGACTTGTTCTTAACAAATACGTGTTGGCTGTTGGTTATTGCTTGGTTTGTTTTTAGATGATGGGAGATCTGGTTTTTAATTATTTTTTCCAGTATTTTCCCAGGTATTGATGTTAGGCTGATTGGTCTGTAGTTTCCTGGGTCTTTTTTTACCTTTTTTGTAGATTCCCTCATCTAAGTCATTTATGAAGATACTGAAGACTACTGGGCCTGAGACGGAACCTTGTGGTACCCCACTGCATACTTCCCTCCTTGTAGACGTAGACCCATTAAGGACTACTCGTTGAGTACAGTTTGTCAGCCAGTTACAAATCCATCAGGTGGTGATGCTATCTATCCTTTTTTCTAGCTTACCAAGAAGTAGGTTATGGTCTACTTTGTCGAATGCCTTGCTGAAGTCTTAGTATATTGTGTCCACAGTATTTCGCTGGTCTACTAATTTAGTCACTATATTGAAGAGTGAAATAAGATTGGTGTCAGGGTTCCAAGTAACAGACCCAAAGCAATAAAAAGTCTGAGACCTAGAGTTTCCTCAGAGTACAAATTTATTAGGGATGTCATATTGGCACAGCTGGTGAAAACCCAACTCTGAAGGACCCCGAGTTTTCCCCACCCAAATAAAAACCGTAAGTTCTTGCCCTCAAGTCACAAGTCCATCACATGGCCCAATCAGGTCGTAGTCTCTGCTCCAGCTGGCTCTTGTCCATGCCCCTCCAACACCTGGTAGAGCGTCCTTGGTTCCCACCGGAAAGAATGTTATTTTGGCTACACATCCCCCCAAGCTATCTCTATCTCCCCCCTCACCTCCCCACAGCTCCAACAGGCCTGGCTGTGGCAACTTTGAAGATGCTCCTAAAATGGCTTCAGGGCTGACAGGCTTCCCCCCCCTCAGTTGAGAAGGACCTCCTGCAAAGGAAAATCAAAGGGAGGTAAATTAACATACACATCAACCTCCCCTACCCCCCAAGGTGTCCTTTGGGCTTTTGAGGGTGATCTGCTTGATCAATCTGTCAGCTTTCACATCCCAACTTTTGACCCAGGTGGCTTTGGAGAGGGGGTATCCCAGTGGACTAGATACTGTAGGCAGCCCTGATGCCGGTATGAGTCCAACAGTGGTGAAATCCAAAAATTTTCCCTACCGGTTCTGTGGGCATGGCTTGGTGGATGTGGCTTGGTCATGTGACTGAGTGGGCATGGCCAATTTGATTGGTCTCACCCTTAGGAAATTTCTCCTTAGTCCAACTCACAATAAAATAGCACAATAAAATAGAATATCCAATATTTAAAATAGAATAGAATAATAGAATTGGAAAGGTCCTTGGAGGTCTTCTAGTCCAACCCCCTACTTAGGCAGGAAAGCCTACACCACTTCAGACAAATGGTTATCCAATCTCTTTTTAAAAAGTTCCAGTGTTGGACCATTTACAACTTCTGGAGGCAAGTTGTTCCACTGATTAATTGTTCTGTCAGGAAATTTGAGGGGCTCCTACAAAAATGAGGGAGTCAAATCTATTTTCCAAAGCACCAAAAGGCACAACAAGGAACAATGGATGGAAACTAACCAGAGAGAAGCAACCTAGGACTAAGGAGAAATTTCCTAAGGATGAGACCAATCAACCAATGGAATAGCTTGCCATCACTAGAGGCTTTCAAAATGAGTGAGGGAAGTACACCCCAAAAGGACAGTGCAGGAACCACTAAAACAATGCAGAAAACTTAAAACAGCCATTCCCCCTTTTAAAAAAGTCTACCCCAAAGCAAACGCAGTAGCTGAGAGGGAATCTAAGAGCAGCTGCTCAGGCTAATTAAAAGCCTGGGTGTGCTGCCAAATCCATTAACCCTTCCAACTCTATTATTCTATGTTCTCTATGTTCTACATTGGGTGCTTCACAGCAGAAGCAATACAGCTGGCTGGACCACACAGGCATTAAATTCACAGCCTTTATGATCAAGCTGCATCATTGTCCCCTCCTGTATCTTTTCCCCCAGGAAGAAACAAGAAGTAACCAACATTGCAGCAGCTATAAAAGGTCTTGGGAAACTCCAAGGTGTATCAGCTGATCACAGAAGTGTTACTTAATACTCTTTATAATGAAAATGTTTGTAATCTTGTCCTTCTTCCTGAATGGAAGAGGTTAATCCCATCCCTAGATGGGTGATTGATGGTTTTCCCTGCCCTAATCCTGTCAGTTTCTGTTGTTTATTGACTTGATTCAGCATGTGTATGGCTGCATTCCAGCTGCAACTGTTAAGTGGAGCTATTAACTGAAGGGGGAGAGAGAGAGGGAAAAAAAAACCCTCTCTTGCACTTTATTTTTAAACTGTTCTCCGAACTGCCTAAGCAATTTACTAACGTTCAGGCGAACTGGTGAGAACCAGCTGGATTTCACCTGTGGAGTCCAATATCTTTTTTTACCTCATAATGGGTCTCTTCCTGTACTACAATGGGCTTCGGTGCTGCCCGGTCTACTGGCCTTAGCTGAGAGCCTACGATCGGCTTTAGCAGGCTGCTATGGAACACTGGATGCACTTTCCCTAGCAAGCGTGGGAGTCTAAGCTGAACAGTTACAGGGTTTATCACTTTTCTGACCTAGGCTTCACCAAATCATGAAACAGACTCCTTGTCCCAAAAAACCCGCTTTTTATTTGGCTAATGTGAATTCCTAGCATTCACAACCAGTAAAGTCATGGCAAACAGTCTTTCAAGGGTGAATTGCAACCACAGACCTTATCAGTCCTTGGATAGTTGCCAGGCCGATAGCTTCCAGGCGCAACGCTGTACAAGGAAATACTTGGCAAGGAGTCTCTGTGAGTCACGACTTCAGATAAGCAAATCTTCACACTAATAAAATGAACTAACTGTCTGCTGCAAACACCACTCCCCTTTTGCTCCTATTTATTCCCTATGGGAGGGGCCAGTCAGCATCCCCTTGTGCCTTTACTCCCGAGTCGACTTCTGTTCCTTAATTGTTCCCTTCTCCTGACGGCTCTGTGCATGCACATATCAGGAACAGGCTCCAGCTGTTCTTCAGCCCCACTTATCTCTGACTCCAAAGTTAGCTGATAAGTGTCCGAAGGCCCTGGCCCCATCTCTGCCTTTGATGCAGATCACTCAGCAGAGCCTTCCCCAGACTCCAGGCCTGGCCCATGTCCCTCCCCAACCTCCTCACTGTCTGAGTGTGCCGCCAGCTGTGCTGGCCACTGGCGGGCCACAACAATCACTTTCACTATTGGGAACGGCCCTATGAACTTCAGACCCAGTTTCTTGCTTGGTAACTTCAGTTTTAGGAACTTTGTTGACAAGTATACTTTGTCTCCCACGTGAAAAGGAGGCTGGGGTGAGTGGCATTTGTCATCTCGCTTTTTATAGCTCTTCACTGCTTCTACTAAAGCTAGCTTCATATTTTCTCCATCATGCGTGGAGCCATCATTCAGGTAGGGATGTCCTCGTCCAGTCATAGGCTAGGACCGAGTCTGTTCTTAGTTTAAAAGGCTGGATCTGCCCCCTGGTCCCCAGTTTTACTTGGTCCTTCAGACCTGGGACTATACGTGGCTACATCTCTTCCTGAACGATTTGGCTTCCACACAAGTTACATGAGCTTTTTTGCTCTCTTTTTAACCTAGGTAGATAGCATAGTATATAGGAGAACTTAGGCATTTCTAGGCAGACGAGCAATCTCATCTTGCAGATCAGGTTAAAGGCATCGATCGCACAGGGCTTGCCCTGATCTGCCTGCCCCCTTCTCCCCTCTACCCCCCCCCCGCAAAGAGAGGGGAGGCAAACTAAAGACTGGCATTGACCACCCAGGGCTTGCCTGAGTCTGCCAGACAATCAGAAGGGGACCGGAGCGCCCCAGAAGCGCCCGGGGAGCGCAATACAAACAAAAGAAAGAAGAACAAGGCAAAGGAAACAAATGGGGCGTGCGCATTATCCCTGCTACAGCGAAATGGGCCCCGGATTGGCTAGCCTTCAAGCGATAATCACTGGAGGGGCTCGTGGGTGCCGTGCACTGCCAGTTTGCCTGCTTCTGTCGCCCCAGCCATCGGAAAGGATCGCAGGGATCCGCTGTCGCCATTTTAACCGCATGGGTGCCTGGACGCCAGGGAGCTTGCTCCAAATCGGCACCAGTAGATCTGAACTTTCCCACCGGTTGCCATTTTGGGGGTGGAGCTATCGCAGCTTCCTGTGACCATTTTACTTGTAGTCCTTTGTGCATTTTAAAAGCGGAAGCATGGGCGGTTCTAGGGGCCATAAGGAGCAAGCGGCAGGCAATCAGCAGGACAAAAGCAGGCATTCGGAGGACAGAGAGGCCAGTGAGTCCCCCTCCCCCGCACAAAACCCCAGCCAGTCCCAAGCCTTCAGGGGGAATAGAGCCAGAGAAGAGGATGAAAGAAGAAGGGACAGGAGACTGCGCAGGGCGTACGAACAAGCCTCCAGGGATAACCCCTCCCAGCCTTGTTAGTCTCCTTCTCTCTCAGAGGATCAGGACAGCCAAAATCAGAACACCCAATTAAATCTGGACAATATAAACCTGGATAAGGGCTGCAGCAATGTGTGGGGACAGACTGGGTTTCAAGGCCCCCTCCCTAGGGAGAGGCAGGCACAGGAGGATCAGGCTGTTACCACTAATTCAACAGCCTCCAACCCAGGCTCCAATAATAATACTATCACTCTCGATCAGTGGTTCCCAAACTTTTTCAGTCCACCGCCCTCTGGGTGTTACAAACTCATCCTCACCGCCCCCACCCCACCCCCTCAGGTGGGCATGGCTTAGGGGTCAGGTGACCGGGTGGGTGTGGCCAACTTGTAAAGTGTGGTGAAACTCACTTAACAACGCTCTTGCTTAGCAACCAAAATGTTAGACTCAATTGTGGTCATAAGTCTTTCTTTCATTCATTCTTTCTTCTCTACCTTCCCCCTTCTTTCTTTCTTTTTCTGTCTGTCTGTCTTCCTTCCTTCCTACCATCTTTCTTTTTCTGTCTTCCTCCCTCCCTCTTTCTTTCTTTCCTTCTTCCCTCCCTTCCCTCCCTCCTTTCTTTGTCTGTCTTCCTTCCTTCCTACCATCTTTTCTTTCTTTCTGTCTGTCTGTCTTCCTTCCTACCTACCATCTTTTTCTATCTTCCTTCCTTCCTTCCTATTACTTTCTTTCTTTCTTTCTTTCTTTCTTTCTTTCTTTCTTTCTTTCTTTCTTTCTTTCTTTCTTTCTTTCTTTCTTTCTTTCTGCCTTCCTTCCTCCCTCCCTCCCTCTGTCTTTCTTTCTTTCTTTCATTTTTCTTTCCTTCTTCCCTCCCCTCCGGATCCGCCTCCTGGACCCCAGTTCTAACTCGGTCCTCAGCAGAATAGGACACGGCGAACAAAGCTCTCCCGACTGCTGGTTCCAACGGTTTTCACCACTTCTAACTTCAATGTTTCAAACTTTTTCTTCAATCCTGCAAATCTTCGAGTCGTGGGTAATAGATGGGCGCTGGAGTCCGTGGCATAGACGCAGCGGCTTTGGCTCAGTCTGCCACGTGGGGGGGTAGGGCCCTCGGCCTCCCCCACCCCAAATTACGAGCACACCGAAAAGCGCTGCGGCTTGGCCATCCTCAACAGCTATTTGGCGCTCCAAGGAGAGTGCCCGTCGTTTGCGCTAAGGCTCCGGCTTGGCCGTGAGGGAAGAACCCTCCTGCCACACTCGCGCCCACCAAACCTCTTTTTCAGCGCGAAAGTTCCTGGGGGAGGTTTTTTTTGCCGCTCTCTCTCTCAGCGTGGGAGAGGCCTTCCTTTAAATTACTGCCGAACAGGGAGCCTCACAAGAGTCACCTAGCGCCCCTTGTTCATCAGCAGTTTTCCTGGTGTCAAATCCTGGATCATTATTTACTTTAATGCTTGTTGATTACCACGTGGCTCAGGGACGACTCCTCCTGGCCCTAATTGCATCCCCCAGACGGAGGTATTGGAGTTTCAAGGCCTACTTAGGCCTCTCCCCCCCACTTACAGTGCACAGTCTCTAGTTTGCTTGAGGCCCTTTTCAGTATACAGTCTACCAATCTCAGTCTACCAATCTCAGATTCTCAATGGCTTTTCTCTCAGCTCCAAGCCTGGTGGTAAACGTACCAGGAAATCAAACAGGCCCAATGAGGACGAAATAGCAGGCCCCTCCAAGGCCGTTACTAGAGCAGAAGAGCGCAGAGACCGCGCCCTGCAGAGGCTGCATGAGAAGGCAGCTAAGGCGAATAAATCTAGGCCTACTCAACTGGCAATAGATATGCTTTATCACTAGACACAACTGTGGCTTCTCCAGTGGCTGCTCATTTATGGGGTCCAGGGGGCCTGGGATCTTCTCCTGCTCCCCTCCCCCCAAGTAGGGTCACACCCACCCGGAACCAGTCTGACTTAGATCAGCCCTCTAATCAGGATATTCAACCTGAGGCATGTCTGGCCTCCCGTGCTGGGGAAATGGTAGCTCCCATTTCCAGGTCTCAAACTGAGCAGCCAGGAACTCCGCTTCCTCCAGCCATGCCTTTTGACCAATCTGCCATACAGCAATGGATAGTCAGTGCAGTCCAGTCTAGCATCACTGCTAAACTTCAGTCCTTGGCGGCTTCCCTGCCAGCACAGAGGTCAGGGAGCTCTACCCCCCAGCTTAACACACAACCAAGTACCAGCGCTGGGTTAATTGAGGAAGACCATCTGTCCAACGTATCTGAGGAGGACAATCTAGATGACATACCAGAGGTGGAAGAGGAAACCTATGGGTGACCTCTCGGATGATGAGCTTCCTACCCCATCCCAGCCTCCCTCTTCATCTCTCTTCCCTCCAGGGCTATACAAATCTCTTCTTATGAAGGCTAGGGCCTAGCTGCACCTACCACACAAGGACCTTCCAAGGACACGCCTCTCGGATCACTCTTTTCTTCAGTCATTCCCAAGATGGAATGTGTGTCGGCTCCACCTTTATTCTTGGACACAGCTAAAAATCAGTGGTCCAACCCAGCGTCTGGGCCTTCCTCTTCGGGCCTAGAATGACAATTCTTTAATGTAGCTACGGAGTTGGCAGAAATACTTGAAGTCCCGACGGTAGACCCTCCGGTCCTGGCCCTGCATACGCCAGCCACTCTTCCCGGGGAGTCAGATGAAAATCTGAAGCCCGAGGAGCGCAAGGTGGAACAGGTCCTCATTAGGGCATATCAATCTGCAGCTTGGGCCATCAAGGCTGCATCAACCTCATCTTTCTTCGCCAGTGTTTGGCTGAATCAGCTCCAAGAGTTCATCCCGCCCTCTAATGTACGGGCCCAACAGGATCTGAACAAGCCTTTTGCCACTTACCAAATCCTAGCTGATTCCACCTTGCACACTTCTAGATTCGCTTCTAAGGCCATGGCATCGGCTGTTGTCGCAGGACGCATGCTCTGGTTAAAGCAATGGCCAGTCAAAACGCGCCACAAATGGCGGCTAGTGGCCAAACCGATCAAAGGCAAGCAACTCTTCAGTGAAACGCTAGCACCTTTCCTCATCGAGTCCCAAGACAAGCGCAAGATCCTTCCATCTTTGTCTCGCAGAGGGTTCCCACGCCAGTCCCCCTATTTTCGACGGCCCTTTCAACAGTCTGACCACGGTTCCAGCTTCTCCCGGGCCCCAGGTCAGTATGGATCCAGATTCTGTCCCAATCAGGATAGGGCTGGGAGGGGGAAGCAATTTAGAAGACCGTTCCGCGGGGGGAGCGGTGGGCGTCCCGCTAGACGAGGAAAGTGGAAGCTCTACCAATTTTGCCAACATTCCCATCGGGGGCAGGTGGTCCCGTTTCACCTCCCGCTGGACCTTGACCGCTAACGATTCATGGGTTCTTGACACCGTTTGACAGGGGCTATCTCTGGAATTCGTCTCCCTCCCCCCGGAGTTTTTTTGTCCAATGCCCCACCCCCAGGGCTCCCAAAAAGCGGGTGCTCATGGACGACGCAGTCCAACACCTTATGGAGATTCGGGCCATTCAATAGGTCCCACTGGCAGAACATTTCCGGGGACATTATTCTATTCTTCGGGGGGATGGAGGGCCATCTTAGATCTTAAGCGCCTAAACCATTGCATCTCTTATAGGAAATTTAAGATGCATTCCCTTAAGACCATTTTGGCTTGTATTCGCCAAAGGGATTTCATGGCATCCCTTGACTTGACCGAAACCTAACCTGCATATTCCCATTTCCCATCAGCATCGCAAATACCTTAGGTTTTGCTATGCAGGTAGGCACTTCCAATACAGAGCACTTCCCTTTGGGCTCTTCTCGGCACCCAGAGTGTTCACGAAGGTTCTTTCAGTGTTAGCTGCCCACCTTTGAACACTGCCGGTCAAGGTCCAATGCTATCTGGATGATATCTTGGTGCATGCGCCATCTAAACAACTAGCACTGCAGCACCTCCAGATAGTATCTGAATTTTTGTCAGTCCACGGGTTCTCCATTAATCTCCAGAAGAGCTGTGTCTCCCTCCACCTCCATTACCCATTTGGGAACCATCATCGATTCCATCGAGGGTAGGGTGTATCTTTCTCAAGAACGCCAACACAGCCTATGGGAATTGGCATCCCTAGTTTAATCACCGAAGAGGGGGCGGACCTGGTGTGTATAACTGAGACCTGGCTGGGCCAGGAGGGGGGAGTAGCCCTCTCCGAGATATGCCCAGACGGGTTCTCAGTGCAGATCATTCACGACCCCAGGGGGGGAGGAGTGGCTATTATAACGCGCCGAAGCCTGCATCCTCGTAGGATCCCTGCCCCGGAGATTGTCGGGTGTGAGACACTCCTTCTGAAGTTGGACTTAGGGGTCCAGGTGGGCCTTTTGTTAGCGTACCTGCCTCCCAGCTAGTTACTAAGGCCCTGCCTGAGCTGCTTGAGGCGATAGCCGGCCTGGCGGTGGAGTTCCCCAGGCTTATGGTGCTGGGGGACTTTAACCTGCCTTCGGCGGGCGAAACCTCTGATGCAGCTCAGGAGTTCATGGATTCCATGACAACCATGGACCTGACCCAAGTAATCCAGGGTCCGACTCATGAGGAAGGCCACACGCTTGAACTAGTGTTTCTTTCGGGGCAGTGGAGAGATGATCTGAAGACAGGGGACATAGTCACCACCCCATTGTCATGGTCAGATCATTTCCTACTGAGGTTGGATTTCGCAGCCCCACTCCTCCCCCGCAGGGAGGCGGGACCGACTAGGTGGTTCCGCCCCAGGCGCCTAATGGAGCCAGAAGGATTCCAGAGGAAACTTGGGGAAATACCTGAAACCCTGGTACACAATTCATCTGAGTCCCTGGTGGCTGCTTGGAACATCGCGGCAGCAGGGGCATTAGGATCGGATTGCGCCTTTGCGACCTCTCCGTGGCAGTGGATCCCGGAAAGCTCCCTGGTTTATCGAGGAGCTCTGGGAGATGAAACTCCACAAGAGACATCTGGAGCGACGCTGGAGAGCCAGTAAAATCGAGTCCGATCGAACACTATTAAGAACTTTTATTAAGTCTTACTTAGTGGCGATAAGGGCGGCAAAACAATCTCATTTTTCCGCTCTTATTGCGTCCGCAGATTCTCGTCCAGCCGCCTTGTTTAGGGTGACTCGTGCCCTCCTTGCAAAAGGGAGCGAGGAACACTTGCAAGGTAGAGCTGAGGAATACTCGCAGTTTCTGACGGATAAAGTCGCTCGGATTCGGTCAAAACTGGACTCTAGCTGGGCAGAGTCCATTTTGACAGGGGCAAGTCTTAGTCCAGCATTGTGGGAGGAGTTTGAGCCTGTTTCTCCCGAGGACGTGGACAAGGCCGTGGGGGCGATGAGCTCTGCCACCTGTTTATTGGACCCGTGTCCCTCCTGGTTGGTTTCGGCCTGCAGAGAGGTGACACGTGGCTGGATCCAGGCGGTTGTCAACGCTTCTTTGAGGGAGGGTTCCGTACCGCAACTGTTAAAAGTTGCGGTGGTGAGACCCCTCCTCAAGAAGCCTTCCCTGGACCCAGCAGATTTGAAGAACTTTCGTCCGGTCTCCAACTTGCCTTTTATAGGTAAAGTTGTTGAGAAGGTGGTAGCCTTTCAGCTCCTTCGGTTATTGCAGGAAACTGATCATCTAGAATCCTATCAGTTGGGTTTCAGGCATGGTTACAGCACAGAAACCACCTTGGTCACCCTGATGGATGATCTCTGGCGAGCCCAGGATGGGGGAAATTCCTCCATCCTGGTGCTACTTGACCTCTCAGCGGCTTTCGATACCATCGACCATGGTATCCTTCTGCATCGTTGGGAGTGGGAGGCACCGTTTTGCGGTGGTTCTCCTCTTATCTCGCTGACAGGATGCAGTCGGTGTTAGCAGGTGGGCAGAGGTCGTCTCCTAGGCCCCTGACCTATGGGGTGCCTCAGGGTTCAGTCCTCTCACCCATCCTAACATTTACATGAAACCGCTGGGGGAGATCATCCGCAGACATGGGGTGCGTTTCCAACAGTACGCTGACGACACCCAGCTGTACATTACCACCCCATCTAAATTCAGGGAGGCGGTGGATGTGATGTGCCAGTGCCTTGACGATGTTAGGACCTGGATGGGGACTCAGACTCAACCCCGACAAGACTGAGTGGCTCTGGATATTGCCTCCGAAGGACTATATCGACTGTCCCTCCCTGGTTCTTGATGGAGAAAAATTAACTCCCTCAGAACGGGTTCGCAATTTGGGAGTCCTCCTAGATCCACAGCTAAAATTGGATCAACATCTTGCAGCTGTGGCTAGGGGGGCTTTTGCACAGGTTCGCCTGGTGCACCAATTGCGACCATACTTGGAGACGGAGGCTCTACTCACGGTCACTCATGCCCTTGTCACCTCTCGATTGGACTATTGCAATGCGCTCTACATGGGGCTGCCCTTGAAGAGTATTCGGAGACTTCAACTGGTGCAAAATGCAGCTGCGCGTGCTGTGGTGGGTGTTTCAAGGTACACCCACGTAACACCTATACTCCAGCTGCATTGGTTGCCCATTGGTCTCCGGGTACAATTTAAGGTGCTGATCATCATCTTTAAAGCCCTACATGGCTTAGGACCAGGCTATCTCCGGGACTGCATTCTGCCTCATTCTTTCCTTCGACCGGTTAGGTCCCACAGAGTGGGTCTCCTCCAGATCCCGTCAGCCAAACAGTGCCAACTGGCAGGACCTAGGGGGAGGGCCTTCTCTGTAGGGGCCCCTGCTCTCTGGAACCAACTCCCCCCGGAGATCCGAACCATCCCCACCTTGCTGGCCTTCCGAAAGGCCATTAAGACATGGCTCTTCCTGCAGGCGGGGTGAGTTTTGAGACGATTTATATCTGATGTCTCCCCCGTGTATGTATGGTGTGTGTGTATGTATGTATGTATGTATGTATGTATGTGTATATATATATATATATATATATATATATATATATATATATATATATATATATATATATATATATATATATATATATATATATATATATATATATATATATATATATATATATATATATATATATATATATATATATAACTGTTTAAACTGTCTTTTTTGAATTGTTTGGAGTTTTTTACAAAATGTTCTACGCTGTCCTGAGGGAGTAGGGCGGCATAGAAAAACTACCACATAAATAAATAATAAATAAACAACAGGCCTCTTCTTCCCTCCTGTCCCTTTCCTCCCTGTTGGGTAAGATGGTGTCCAGCATGTCCATAACACCATGGGTGAGACTCCATTCCCGGGAACTACTATGGTTCCTTCTTCCATTCCAGAAGGCCGGCTGCGGAACTTCCCTTCGCAAAGTCAAACTACCTCCCTCCTTTCGACGATCCCTCAACTGGTGGCAGTCCCCAGCAATCGCCAAAGGAACGCTATTCCGACCTCAGTCATCCGTCATTGTCACAACAGACGCCAGTCTCACCGGTTGGGGGCCCCACTGCGAAGGTCTCACGGCCCAAGGCAAATGGTCAAGGGAACAAGCCAGGTGCTCCATGAACTGGCTCAAGCTGCATGCGGTCTCTCTGGCCCTCCCTAGCCCTCCATCTGGTAGCGGGTTGCCATGTGTTAATTCTGACCGACAACATCACCACAAAGGCGCATATCAACTGCCAAGGGGGCACTCGCTCCAGAACTCTGATGACCGAGGCACTAAAGCTGGGCCTCTGGGCGGAGCGCCACCTTCTCACACTGACTTCGGAACACATCTCCGGGATCTCCAATGTCCAGGCGGACTGGCTGAGCCGATTGTCAGTGGACCAAGCCGAGTGGCATCTGGATCTGTCGATATTCCGCTGCCTCTCAACCAGATTCGGCCCTCCTCTGGTGGACCTCTTTGCCACACCGGAGAACGCCCAGTTCCCGTGGTACTTCACACGATACCGGGCTCGGAACTTGGAGGGGATCGACGCGCTCCGATGCAGTTGGCCCCAAGGTCTACTCTACGTCTTCCCTCCCCTGCCCATCCTGCCTCAGGTACTCCAGAAGCTGCTTCAGGAGAGGGCAGAACTAATCTTAATTGCTCCATTCTGGCCCCGGCAGCCCTGGTTTGCCGAGCTCAGGGCACTCTCGGTGGAGGATCCTTGGCAGCTTCCCGTTTTTCCAACTCTCCTCAGCCAGGGGTCTCTCCTCCATCTGGACCCCCGGTGGTGCCGACTAACCGCCTGGCGATTGAGCGGGGCACTCTGAGCAGCCAGAGCTATGATCCAGACGTGATCTTTTATATCCAAGCATCACGTCACCTGTCTACGGAAAGGATCTATTCGGCCACATGGAGAACCTTCTGCGCCTGGTTTGATTTATTATTAGAGTTGGAAGGGACCTTGTAGGTCATCTAGTCCAACCCCCTGTTCAAGCAGGAGTTCCTACACCATTTGAGACAGATCGCAGTCCAGTCTCCCCTTGAAGGTCGCAAGTGTTGGGGCTCTCACAATCTCCGCTGGCAAGCTGTTCCACTGGTTGATCGCTCTCACCGTCAGAAAGTTTCTCCTCACTTCCAGGTTGAATCTCTCCTTGGTCAGCTTCCATCCATTATTCCTTGTTTGGCTTTCTGGTGCCATAGAGAACAGCCTGACCCCCTCCTCTCTGTGGCATCCCCTCAAGTATTGGAACACTGCTATCATGTCACCCCTGGTTCTTCTCTTCGCCAGACTGGCCAAGCTCAGTTTCTGAAACCGCTCTTTGTATGTTTTATTTTCCAGACCCTTTATCATCCTGGTTGCTCTCTTCTGCACTTTCTCTAGGGTTTCAATGTCTTTTTTGTAGTGTGGTGACCAAAACTGGATGCAGTACTCTAGGTGTGGTCTGACCAAGGCTTTATAGAGTGGTACTAGTACCTCTCTGGTCCTTGATTGTATCCCTCTATTTATGCAGCTCAGGACTGCGTTGGCCTTTTTGGCTGCTGCTGCACACTGCTGGCTCATATTTAGTTGGCTGTCTACCAAGACTCCAAGATCCCTCTCGCAATCGCTGCTATTGAGTGTGATTTCACCCAGTTTGTATGTATTTTTGATTCTTCTTACCTAGGTGTAGAATTTTACTTTTCTCCGTGTTAAATTTCATTTTATTGGTTTCGGCCCAGTGTTCGAGTCTGTCAAGATCCCTCTGGATTTTGAGTCTGTCCTCTGGGGTGTTTGCTACTCCCGCCAGCTTGGTATCATCTGCAAATTTGGTTAGTTCTCCTGCTATTCCCTCATCTAGGTCATTTATGAAGATATTAAAGAGTACTGGGCCTAGGACGGAACCTTGTGGTACGCCACTGCTTACTTCTCTCCATGTGGACTTAGAGCCATTGAGGACTACTCGCTGGGTATGGTTGGTCAGCCAGTTGTTAATCCATCTGGTTGTGTAGCTGTCTATTCCGCTTTTTTATAGCTTATGAAGAAGTAGGTTGTGGTCTACTTTGTCAAATGCTTTGCTGAAGTCCAGGTATATTATGTCTACTGCATTTTGCTGGTCTACTAATTTGGTCACAGTGTTGAAGAATGAAATGAGGTTGGTTTGGCATGACTTGTTCTTAACAAATCCGTGTTGGCTGTTGATGATTACTTGGTTTGTTTCTAGATGATGTGAGATCTGGTTTTTAATTATTTTTTCCAGTATTTTCCCAGGTATTGATGTTAGGCTGATTGGTCTGTAGTTTCCTGGGTCTGTTTTTTTACCTTTTTTGTAGATGGGGACCACATCAGCTCTTTTCCAGTCCTCAGGGAGTTCCCCTGCGTTCCAGGATTTGTGGAAGATGTGGTGCAGTGGTTCCGAAATGACTTCTGCTAGTTATTTTAGGACTCTGGGGTGTAATCCGTCAGGTCCTGGTTCTTTGTATTCGTTAAGTTCAGATAGGTGATCTCTTAACTGTATTTTTGCTTAGGTTGAGTCTTGCTTCAAATCTGTTTTTTATATTTGTGTTGCTGGGTAGTTGAGCTGCAGCTTCCTTTTGTGTGAAGACTGATGCGAAGAATGTGTTCAGTAGCTCTGCTTTGTCTGTGTTGTCTGTTACTTCTTTGCCGTCTTCTCTCTTTAGTGGACCAACTGTTTCTTTGATTTTTTTCTTGTTGTTTATGTGTTGGAAGTAGCTTTTTTTGTTGTCTTTGACTTTTGTTGCGAGTCTTTGTTCGTTCTGGGCCTTTGCTGTCCTGGTTTTTTCTTTACAGATTCTGGCTGTCTGTTGGTACTCTGCCTTGGTTATGTACCCATCTTTCCATTTTTTGTATTTATCTTTTTTTCATTCAGTTTATCGGTGAGGTCTTTGTTTAGCCATGGTGGTTTCCTTTGGGATTTCTTGTTTGTCTTCCTCATCGGTATTGTGGTGTTCTGGGCTTTTATGATCGTGTTTTTTAGGATCTCCCAGGCTTCTTGAGTTGTTTTACCGTTTAGTACTTTTTTTTATTTTTTATTTTTTAATAATTTTTATTAATATATAAACATTAAAAAAGACAAACATACATTGAAGACAACACCATATGTACTTACATGTACATATATACAAACTTTTACAGTAAGCGTCTTGGCCATAGGTTTTAGTAGATTAATACATATATAATTATATTTATAATACTTATATTTATCTATTATTCTATCAGTTAATAAATTCTCAATTGTGACTTATCTATCTATCTAAGTATTTCTATATTTCTTTTGTTCCATTTCTTTTTTCTAGCCAGTTATAGAAGAGATTCCAAGTTTCAAAGTATTCTGAGTTTTCCTTCTGTTTCAATTCTAGTGTTAATCTGTCCGATTCTGCACATTCTAAGATTTTCCTTATTGTTATGTTTTCTGTTGGTACGTCACCCTGTTTCCAATGCTGCGCTAATACTATTCTTGCTGCCGTTAGTATGTGGGTTATGATATACCAGTACTTCTTTTCTATTTCTTGATCCAACATCCCTAGCAAGAAAGTTTCCGGTGTAAAATTTATTTTTAATTTAGTTATTTCTTGAATCCAGTTGTGTATAGTTTGCCAGAAATTTCTAGTTTTGGGACACGTCCACCACATGTGATAGTAGGTTCCATTTTTGTGGGGGCATTTCCAACATTTTGGGTTCATGTTTGGGTACATTCTGGCCAATCTCGCTGGTGGAAGATGCCATCTGTAGTGCATTTTGTATATATTCTCCTTGTATGCTGCTGATTTAGTTATTTTCAAATTTTTAATCCATGTTTCTTCCCACTGTTCCTGATTTATTTCATGTCCAAAATTTTTGATCCAACTCGTCATATTTCCCTTAACTCTTTCTTTTTTCATTTTATAGTTTATTAAGAATTTATAAATTTTTGTTATCATCTTTTTTTCCGGTCCCAATAAGATTTTATCTAATTCTGATTTCTTTTTTGCTACTCCAAATTTTTTCATATCCTCCTGTAGTCTGGTTTTAATTCGATAATATGGCCACCAATCTATCCCGATTCCTTGATCTCTTAGGGTTTGGATCTCTTTTAGGTTCCCTTGTTCATCTAGTATTTGTTTGTATTTAACCATTTTGTATATGTCCGTTGTGGTGGGGTATGTAATCGCCTCCATAGTCGAAAACCATGTTGGGATTTCTGTGTAATGTTGATGTTTTATTTTGCTCCAAGTGTTATATAATGACTCTCTGATTTTATGTTTTTGGAAGTAGGAATGTGTTTTGTGTTTTCCGTCCCATATGAAGCTATGCCATCCTACCTGTAGATCATGTCCCTCGAGGGTTAATATTCTTTTATTGTTAATTTTAATCCAATCCGTTATCCACTGTAGTGATGCTGCTTGATAATAGGTTTCCCATTCTGGAAGTCCAAAGCCCCCTTGCTCTTTATTCTGCTGTAGATATTTTAATTTAATTCTTGCCTTTTTTCCTGCCCAAATGAATTTAGATATCATTTTATTTAAATTGTCAAAATATTTTCTATCTAATTTAATTGGTATCGTTTGGAACAAATATAATATTTTTGGTAGCCCTGACATTTTAATCATGGATATTCTCCCTGTTAATGAAATAGGTAGTTTTGTCCATTTTTCTAAGTCTTTTTCTATTTGTTTATTCAGCTCTATATAATTATCATTTTTAATTGTTATGCATTTGGCCGTTAGTATTATTCCTAAGTATTTAATTTTTTTAACCGTTTGAATACCCAGTTTCTCTTCCAGTTCCTGAATTTGTTTATTTGGTAAATTCTTCGTTATTATTTTGGTTTTGTTTTTATTGATTTTTAGGCCTGCTACTTTCCCAAATTTGTTAATTTCCTCTATTAATTTTGGTCCTACCTCAATCGGGTTTTCCATATTAAAGACCATATCATCTGCAAAAGCTTGCAGTTTATATTCTTGCCCTCTAATTTTAAGTCCTTCAATATTTGAATTTTGCCTAATTCGTTGTAGCAGCGTTTCTAAAGTGAATATAAATAGCAAGGGAGACAGTGGACATCCCTGTCGTACTCCTTTTTGAATGTCAAATTTGTCTGTTGTATCTTGATTTATAATTATTTTTGCTGTCTGTTTTGAGTATATGGCTCTAATCATCCTGATATATTTGGGGCTGAAATTTGTAATCTCTAACTTTTTAATAAGAAAATCCCAATTTAAATTATCAAATGCTTTTTGAGCATCGAGGAACATGAGAGCTACAGGTTTTCCTGGATTTGCCTCATAATATTCTAGTATATTCATAATTGTTCTTGTATTGTTTCTAATGTTTCTATGTGGGAGGAAACCATTTTGATCCGGATGTATATTTTTGTTAATTACATTTTTTAGTCTTTCTGCCATTATGGTCATGAATATCTTATAGTCCACATTTAACAGCGAGATTGGCCTGAAGTTTTGTATCTTCTGTTTTTCTATTTTCTCTTTTGGGATTAGTGATATTATTGATTCTGCCCATGTTTTAGGAATTTCCCCTTTATTTAGTACTTCATTGTATGTTACTAGCAATAATTGTTTAATAGGGTTCTGCAATTCTTTGTAGTATTCCGCAGGTATACCATCTGGTCCAGGTGTTTTGTTGTTCTTTTGTTTTTTTATAGCTTTTTCTAGTTCTAGAGGTGTTATTTCCTCATCTAACATGTTTTTGTCTAATTCTATTATTGGTGTGTCTTTTGCCTGTTGCAGGTAGGTTTGTATATCCTCTTCCCTTATTTCCTCTTTTTTATATAGTTCTTTAAAATATTTAAGTATTATATCTTTTTTGTCCTCTAATGTTGTCTTTACTTCACCCTTTTCATCTTCTAATTGTTGTATATGTCTTTCCTCCCTTTCCTTTCGTAGTTTGTAGGCTAGCCACCTGCCTGGCTTGTTAGCATTTTCAAAGTAATTTTGTTTTGCCATTTTAATTTTCTGTGCCACCTCCTCTTGTGTCAGTAAGTTAATTCTATGTTTAATTAGGGCCTTTTCTTCTTTAATTTTTTCATTTAATTGTTCCGTTTGTTGTCTGTATTCTAATTCTCCCATTTTTTTTTGCAGTTCATTAATTTGTTTATTTCTATTTTTATTTCTTTTAATGGTATATGTTGTAGTTAATCCTCTTATGTATGCTTTTGCGGTATCCCATAGGTTCTGGATTGTAGTATTGTTATTCCAGTTTTCCTTCATAAAAAAGGCTAATTCTTTTTCCATATAATCAATATAGCTCCTTTCTTTTAGTATTGCCCTATTCATAAACCATCTCTTGTTTGTCTTTCTCCTCTCTTTTATTGTAAAAGCTATAGGATTATGATCCGCCCATATATTTGGTTTTATTTCAATTTCTTGGGTTTTATTCAATATTTCTGTGTCGGCCCAAACCATGTCTATTCTCGACCAAGAGTTTTGTGGGGTGGAATAATATGTGTACTGGTTTTCGTGTGGGTGGTTTTCTCTCCATGCATCCCTAAGGTTAAATTCCCTAGTTAAGTCAAAAAATTCACATGGTAGTATCTTTCTTTCATGTTGTTTTTTATTTGCAGATTTGTAATCCAATTTATTGTCTGATACAGCATTAAAATCTCCCACTATACATATGTTTTCTTTTTCTAATTTGACTATTTGTTTATGTAGTTCTTTAAAGTACTCTTTTTGTTTGTTATTAGGTGCATAAATTGTTATGAGTAGCATTTTTTTTTGGTTTATTAAGGTCTCTATCATTAATGCTCTACCTTCCTTATCCTGGTATACCTGTTTTGGTTGCAGCCAATCCTTAACATATACTGCAATCCCTCTCTTTTTTGAATCATCCAGTGATGTGAACAACTTTCCAAGTTTTGGTGCCTCTAATAATTTGATATGGTCTTTTTTAACATGTACCTCTTGCAGACAGATTATATCTAGATTCTGTTTTTGTAGTTTATTGAAAGTTTGTCGTCTTTTAATTGGCGAATTAATTCCATTTATATTTACTGATAGTATTTTAACTAAATTTTCCATCTTATTGTTTTGCTGCTGCCTTGGCTGTTCTTGCGCTTCGTGTTTCTATTTGGGTCTTGGTGTATATTTTCTCTAACTTCTCTCTTTCTTCTGTGCTTTGTTCTTCTTGGCTCTGTGTTTCTAATTCTATGCTGCTCTCTCCTTCTGGTTCTAAGTAATGCTCAATAAAATGATCTGCTTGCTCAAATGTGTCTATTCTAACTTTTTTATCTTTCCATGTGACCAGAAGTCCTTCTGGCACTAGCCATCTAAATGACACTCCTTTTCTTATTAGTTTCACTGAAAGGTATTGGAAGTCTCTCCTTTTGTCTCTTATTCTTTTTGGTATCTGTTTCAGAACTGTAATATCTTTTCCTTTATAATTTATTTGTTCTGTTCTTGTAATTTTGTAAATCTCATCTCTTATATGTTTTTTTGTAAATCTTACATGAATTTCTCTTGGTAGTTTATGTTTCCTTATGTAATTGTTCTGAACTCTGTATATCTCATCAATGTTAGTTTTTATTTCTTCCTTGTCTACTTGGAGAACTTCCCCCAGAATTTCCGACATTACATTTCTAGTGTCCTCTTCCTTTTCTTCTAGTACATTCTGGAATCTTAAATAATAATTTGCTTTCTCAAGTTCCAACAGTGAGATTGCCCCCTCTAACTCCCTGTTTATTGTTCTCAATCTTTCTTCTGTTGCATCTTGTCTTTTTTCTGCCTTCTCTGTTTTTTCCACTATTATCTGTATTTGTTGTTCGTGATTGGCAACTATTTCTTGTATATTTTTCATTCTACTGTCTAACTTCTTAATATCTCCTTTAACTACTTCGAAATTCCCTTTCATTTCCTCGTGGTTATTTTCTATTGTTTCTTGCGTTTTTATCATTTTTTCCTGTGATGCAAGCATAAATTCTGTAATTCTGTCTAATGAGGCCTGCATAGTTTGTAGGGAGGGGGTTTGTCCCTGTTTCTCTACAGTCGTCATTTCTGTTAGTAATCTTTGTTCTACCGGTGATGGCGCAGCTGAAGCTGCTTTCTTTACAGTTTTTGTCACCGTGGTCGAGGACATTTGTGCTTTTAAGAAAAAAATATAATTTTTAAAGAAATTACTCCAAACCTTCATATAGCCTCCTCCTATATTCCCCCTTCCCCTTTCTCCACCAAGCAAGCAATGTCAATATTCTAATTCCACCTTTGTCAAAGTTTTATACATTTTATCATTTGAATTCCTAGTTCTTAATTCCTAAGTCTTGATTTCAATTTTCTATGTATATGTAGACAGTCAATTTCTATTATTTTCAATAGTATAACAGTATTAATCAATATAACAATCTATCTATCAATCAATTTATAAATCAATCTATATATCTATTTGTACAATTATTTATCACAATCTATTTCAATCAGAACTAAATTTAACTTTTTGTTAATACTACAATCTTTCTTTTAAATTAATTAAGATTAATTCTATTTGTTATAATTATTTCAATCAAGTATCAAATATTTAATACCAATCAACTGTCTATATTCAATATCCAAGTAATTTTTTTTTTATTTCTCCCTTGTTTACCAGTAGAGGCAATCAGTGTGTCTTCTTTTAAAGTTACAAAATGTCTTCTTTTTCAGAAACTGCACAGTCACTGTCACTTTTTTTATTCCTTTTATATGTCTCCGTTATTCTCTTCCTTCTATACCAAATCCAATGTATCAAATTCAAATCCAATGTTAAACAGTAGTCTCTTTAAATCACTATAGTTCTAAATTTCTGGTTTTTACTGCAACAGTTTCCAAATGTGTGATGTTGATCTCAAGGAACAGTTGTTAAAAAGTATCTCCTTCAGCTTCTCTAAGATGTCACTGTCAGCTTAAAAAAGTCTTTGCTTGCTTCCGTAGTATAATGGGCGTTACTTACCTGTGATACGCCCGTTCTCGTTGGTTGAAGCCAGCATTCAGTGAGGGGGTTGTCCTCAGCCAATCACATTAAGGTCTGAGTCTGTCAATCAAATCTGAGCCTCTGTCCTCCTTCCTGGATATTGGCCCAGTTTAGACGAAGCTGGAAGACAGACTTGACGTGGAAAAAAACGTGTTATCATACATATTACTCTTATACAGCAAAAGGAAAATGGAAGGAACCACAGACTGCAAAGGTGTGCAAAAACAAGAACCTGGTTTATTAAATTCACCTCAAAAATTGCAACAAGAACAGATACTGAGCAAAAAAACAGATACAGGGACGGGGCTGAATGCTGGCTTCAACCAACGAAAACGGGCGTATCACAGGTAAGTAACGCCCATTCTCCATTGGAGGTTGAAGCCAGCATTCAGTGAGGGACATACCAAAGCTGTCAGTCCCGAGGGAGGGTAGATGTTCATCACTTTTCCTCAGCCCCAATTAGGACAGAGGCGTAACCACCTGTTGAAGAACCCGTCTGCCAAAGGCCGCCTCTGCCGAAGCATATGAATCCACCTTGTAGTGACGAATGAATTGAGTAGGGGAGACCCATGTAGCCGCCCTACAGACCTCCTCCAGTGATGCCTGAGTTTTCCATGCAGCTGAAGTTGCTGCGCTACGGGTGGAATGGGCCGTGATGGCCACGGGAACCGGTTTCCCTGAAATGACATAGGCCTTGGCAATCGTGGCTCTGATCCACCATCCGATGGTAGAGGACGAAACCTTAAGACCCAAGGACCTGGGCCGGAAGGCAACAAACAGAGCCTCCGACTTCCGGAAGGAAGAGGTCCGGTCAATATAAATCTTCAAGGCCCGCCTGACATCCAGGGTATGCCAAAGGCGTTCCCTGGGGTGTCGGGGATGGGCGCAGAAGGTAGGGAGAACCAGTTCCTGGGAACGATGGAACAGGGAGTTAACTTTGGGGAGGAAGGATGGGTCCAGACGGAGGATAACTCTGTCCGGATGAAAAAGACAAAGGTCCTGCCGAACGGAAAGGGCTGACAGTTCGGAAATACGCCTAGCCGAAGTTATGGCCACCAGAAAGGCTACCTTGTGTGACAGTAAACTAAGAGAAGCTTCTCTTAGTGGTTCAAAGGGAGGACCGGTCAAGGCTTCCAGAACCAGAGCTAGGTTCCCACATAGTGGGAAACCGATGTACGACCGGTGGGCAGATGTTGGAGGCTCCTTTGAGGAACCTATGCACCGTGGGCACCTGAGCCAGAGAAGGGCAATTTGGGCAAGAGAGAATGGTAGATAGAGCGGCCAATTGGCGGTGAAGGGTGTTGGGGGTTAGCCCCAAATTAAGCCCCTTCTTGAGGAATCGTAGAAGGAGTGGAATGGGCACATAAAGGGGTGAAATACCTTCTAGTCTGCACCAGTCACAGAAGGCCTTCCAGGTGGTCTGATACACCCTGTTGGTGGAAGGTCTCCTGGAAGCCAGAATGACCTCGATGGTATTGAGGTCATAGTGCTGCCGTCTTAGGACCTCCCGCTCAACCGCCATGCGGTCAAGCGGAGCCATTGGGGGTCCGGGTATACCACCTCCCCCTGTCGGAGCAGGTCCGGAAGGGGGGGCAGCCTCCACGGACGGCCGCAGGATAGGAGCAGGAGATCCCCGAACCAGACTCTGCGCGGCCAGTGGGGGGCGATCAGAATGACTTCTGCTGAGTGTTTTAGAACTTTCTGGATGACCCTGGATAACAGAGGAAGGGGAGGGAAGGCATACAGAAGTCCCTGGGGCCAAGGCGAACGCAGGGCGTCGACAGCTTCTGCACCTTCCGTCGGGAAACGAGAGTAGAACCGGCCCAGTTGTGCGTTCTGTGGAGTGGCAAACAGATCAATTAACGGAACACCAAATTTATGAACAATACCCTGAAATATCTCTGGATGGAGTTGCCATTCAGTCTGGTCTAATTCAGTACGGCTGAGCCAATCAGCCTGCTTATTTGCTTCCCCTGAGATATACTCTGCTGAAATAGAAATTAGGTGTTTTTCTGCCCAGAGACCCAGCAACAGGGCCTCCTCTAACAAGGCCGCTGAACGTGTTCCCCCTTGTCTATTAACATGAGCTTTGGCGGTAACATTATCTGTAAGAACCAATACATTAGAACCTTCTATCTGAGACCTGAAACGTTTCAGCGCTAAACGGATAGTGCGGAGTTCAAGTAAGTTGATAGGACTTTCTGACTCAGCCCTGGACCATGTACCCTGGGCTAGTTGACCCTGAACATGTGCGCCCCAGCCAGAGAGGCTGGCATCTGTTGTTACAGTTATCCTGTCAGGTAGAAGGAAGGAAGACCCTTCCTCTAGAGATGGGGAAATCCACCAATCCAGGGATTGTCGTACTCGTGAGGGTAAACGAACCCACACAGCCGGAGGAGGTTGACCTGGGGGAATGAGAGGAAGTAAGAACCACTGTAACCTACGGGAATGTAGCCTTGCCCAGGGTACAATGTCAACACAGGAAATCATTTTCCCTAGGAGAGTGGCCAACAGGGCCAGGGAAACCGATGGACAGCGGGCGATATTGTTTACGATAACCCTGATGCTGTCCTGTCGTTCCAGGGAGAGGAAGACCTTACATAGTAGGGAATCGATGACTGATCCCAAATGTAGAATAGAGGTACTGGGAATCAAGCAGCTCTTGCGGTAGTTGACCGAGAAGCCATGACGGTCTAGTTCGTCCAGTACTATCCGGAGGTGACGTTCCGCCAAGGACTCCGAAGAGGCCTGCAGCAGAATATCATCCAGATAACACTGGACCCTAACCCCCAAAGACCGCAGGTGGGCCTCCAGAGCCGCCAAGATTTTTGTAAAAACCCGTGGGGCCGAGGAGAGACCAAAGGGGAGAGCCCTATATTGGAAATGTCGGCCAGCAAAAGAAAACCGGAGGAACTGCCTATCAGAAGAGGCTATAGGAATATGCAGGTATGCTTCCGAAAGATTCAGGGAGACTAGATAATCAGCCCTATGGATACCTCTCAGGATGGACCGAAGGGACTGCATTTTAAATTTTTTGTATTTAACAAACTGATTCAACCTTTTTAGATCCAATATAGGTCGCCAGTCCCCCGAAGGTTTGGGCACCAGAAACAGAATGGAATACACCCCTGAACCTCTTTGTTCCCTCGGAACAGGTTCTATGGCCCTAATCTCTAGCAGGTGGCGAATGGCTAGATCCATGAGCCGTCGCTTTTCTGGGACCCCCGAAATTGGACAGGGAATAAAACCTGGAGAGGGGTTGGACCAAAACTCTAGCGATAGACCAAAACGTATGGTCTGCCTGACCCAAACGTCCTGGGTGGTCTCATCCCAGGTGTCAGCAAACCTGGCTAGTCTACCTCCAATTGGGAGATCTTGGGAAGTCTCACTTGGAGCGTCTGGAAAATTTGTTTCCCCAACCCCTGTAGGGACGCTTGTAAGGTCTGCCCCTGGCTGATCGATCCTGATAAGAGGACCTCTGGCCATACTGACCTGGGGTTCGGGACAGACTGGAACCCTGGTCAGCTGCTCGAAAGGGCCGCCTAGGATAGGGGTTATGACGGAAGGACCCTTTTTTGTTATAGGTTGGAAGAACCTTCCTACGGTCCTTTGATTCTACCAATAGTGGGTCTAAGACCTCCCCAAAAAGGGATTGACCCGCAAAAGGTTTAGATGCCAAGCGCCATTTTTGGCGTGCATCAGCGGTCCAGTTCTTAAGCCAGTTCACTCTGCGACCAGCAGTGGAGGCCGCGATGGATTTTGAAGAAAATCGTGCTGCTCTGAGTGTAGCGTCCGCCGTAAACTGAGTGGCCGCAATGACCTTGTTAAGGTCCTGGTGAATGCGGAGTTCCGATGAAGGAATCAGTTCCTGCAATTGGCGCAGCCACAATAAAGATGATCTGGCAAAGAAGGATGCTGAAGAAGAGGCCCGAACCGCCCAGGCCGATGCTTGGTGAGACTTAAGCAGGAGTTGCTCCAGTCTACGATCATCCGGCTTCAGGAGCTCCTCTGCTTCTCCCGGAATGGGATTTGGAAAGTGGAGCGCAGCTACCGGAACATCCACAGATGGGGGGGAGAGTAGAGCCGTCAGTTCAGCCGCCGTATTGAAGAACCTCTTGTCCTGCGCGGAAGGCATCGGTCCCGAGGTCGGAGCCACGAACTGTCGCTGAACGTTGTCCAAAAATATCTTGGGCGCTGGGATAACATCCAGCTCCGCCACCTGTTCCTCGAATACCGGAACCTTGGTTGAAGAAGTCGCTGCTTCCGTTGTTATTGGAGCAGAAGGCAGGCCAGCCACATTCCTGGCCTTATGTAGTAAAGACTTGAATAAGGCAGGTGGGAATAAGCCCACTGAAGTGGGTTGTTCAGGGGAGAGGCCTTCATCCTCAGACAATGCAGTGGGATCACACTCGCCTTCCTCTAAGGTTGCAGGCCTGATGTCCTCACTTGAGACATCAGAGGAATCCTCAGCCATAGCTGCCCCACTGAGGGGTTGAGACTGTCCCTGACTAGATGGCCTAGAAGGAGTAGGCTGGGAAGAAGCCTGTATTTGCTGGAAACCAGCTAGGCACTGTTGCACAGTAGCTGCAATGACCATTTGCCAACTAGGTTGTTCAGGTTGCTGAGAGGGGCCTGCTTGACATGGCAGGGAGCTAGAGGCCACGCTAGCAGGAGGTCTGGCTGGTTGGGCCCAGTCTAAGATAGGAGCCGAGGCCACCGGGCAATCAGGGCCAAAAGCTGATGCAATCTCCTGGGGGTTTCTTTGGGCCGAGGAGACTAGGCCCCCTTCCCCCCATACATTTGGATCCAGCAAGCTCGGGGCAGGGGCATCCAAGTTATGGATTTGGGCCTGCACCACTACCTGGTGTTGAGGAGGTGCCATCATGTCTGCTTGTGGATATGCTCTTTCCACTATGCGCTGTAGCGCCCGATCGCGCCTCCTCTCATCCCTTTCGGCAGCCTTGGAGGAAGAAGCCAATTTCGGCTGGATTGATTCAGCCGGGGCCGGGGTGATCTCCTCCCCGGAATCGGGCCCTTTCTGAGCCTTCTGGCTCTTCTTCGTTCTCGTTGAGGCCTTTGCATCCGCCATCGTGCCTCAGCAAGAAAATAATAAGGGCTGCGCGCGCCGCTCGATGACGCGGCTCCTCAAAATGGCGCCCGCTTCGCAAGCTCAAGAAGAGCGGGAAAGCGGGAAATTCAAAACAGCGGCTTGGCGCGGCGTCCGGAGCCGCGCCGCAGAGCCGCCCGGCCGAAAAACCTCCAAGTTTGAGTCCGGGACGGTCCAAATGATCCGTCCAGCGCTTCCAGGACTCTGCCCAAGGTTGCAGATTAGAGCTCCGGCAGTCCCTCCAGCCCCCATCGGAGTGCAAGCACCGACCGATGGAAAACTTTGCTCCCCGGCATTAAGGTCTTCCCGGTAGGAAAGGAAAGGGGAGAGGCTGGAAATAAAGCTCTTAGCGACCACAAGTGGTAATATTGCTAAGGCCCAGGGACAGGAGGCAAACAGCTTCCTTACTGTTATTTAATTTCTAGTTGAAAACCTTATTCTTATTTCTCTTTTTTATTTTCCTTTTCTTTGTTTTTTTTTTTTTTGAAAACTTACAGTTTGAAGTCAGCATTCAGAGAGAGAATCTATTCCACGTCTAGCCTTTGTGAAGGTCTGAGTCTAAACTGGGCCAATATCCAGGAAGGAGGACAGAGGCTCAGATTTGATTGACAGACTCAGACCTTAATGTGATTGGCTGAGGACAACTCCCTCACTGAATGCTGGCTTCAACCTCCAATGGAGAACAGAGCCAGTATTCCCACTGGTTTCACGTTTCCTTAGTTGTTTATTCAGGCACCAAAACAAAGTTCCGATCTTAAATCTAGCAGCAGTTTTTTTTCCCCCTTCTTTTTTCCCCAATCTTTCAGAACTCCTTTCTTTTATTTGGTAATGTCCTCTCTTATAGCTCCTTACCGCTTCTGTGCCGCCTGTTCCACTCGGGAGACTTTCACTTTTCCGCCCTTTACTGTTCCGTCTCCAATTTCGGGTTCCGCACTTTAAGATTGATGAAAATATTCGGCCAAGGGTTACTGTTTCCCTCTCGCTTTCTTCCTCTATGTCAGGATCAAGGCGCCATGACTCTGGATCATCTATCCACCTCCGATCTCTTTCGCGGCTGTTATCGGGGGTTTCCACCTATTTCACCAGGAGATAGCATTTTCTCCCGGTGCAGTTCAGTGTCCCCCTTCTTTTAGCGATCTCCTCCAGAGAGTCGCATGCCGCTTTCGGCTACCAGCTCCGCGAAAAGTCGGGCGAAGTCCGCTGTCAGCTTTCTTCGCTCCGCACCAGCATAGTGCCCGCCCCGGAAGTCTACCCTTTAGTACTTTCATCCAAGGGATCTTCCCAAGTTTTCTCTGAGTTTATTGAAGTCGGCTTTTTTAAAGTCTGGGATATAGGTGTCGTTATGTTCAGTTATTTGTGTTTTCTTTATGGTGAATTTAATATTACGTGGTCACTCTCGCCAAGTGTTCCCGCAGCTTCAACTCCTTCTATTGTTTCTTCTCTGTTTGTAAGTATTAAATCCAGTATGGCTGCCCCTCTAGTTCCCTCCTCCACTTTTTGGACAATAAGTTGTCAGCTAGGCTGGTTAGGAATCTGTTAGATTTCTCACTTGGTGCTGAGTTGGTTTTCCAGTTGATATCCGGGTAGTTGAAGTCTCCCATTATTACAATGTTGCTTTTCTTGCATATGTTCTTTAGCTGGTTGGTAAAAAGGGTGTCCATTGAAGCCTACAGTACCCAGTATTCCCTGGCGGTCTCCCATCCAAGTACTAACCAGGCCTGACCCTGCTTAGCTTCCGAGATCAGACAGGATCGGGCACTTTCAGGGTAGTATGGCCGTAGACCGTATGGTGTGCCTCTCAGGGCCTATCACCACTCAACATTCTATTGCCCATGGTCCTGCGATTCCTCAAACGGTGCCTAGACAAGGGACTTTTGCCCAACACTCTACGTCGACAGGTGTCTGCTCTATCTTTAGTCCTCTCGTGCAGCCACTGGGATTCTCTCTCTCACATCCCCACTGTACGTCGGTTCTTGAAAGGGGTCACAAACTGTTGGCCACTGGTAATCCACTGGTATCCCACCAGGGATCTTCCCAAGGTCCTCCAGTCTCTTACGGGAGCCCCATACGAGCCTCTGGGGGAGGCATCCCTTCGACACCTCTCACTCAAGGTCACATTTGTCCTTGCCATTACCTCTGCTCATAGAATCTCCAAGCTCGCCGCGCTATCGGTGTGAGATGACCTATGCATCTTCCATCAGGATCCATCATACTGAGGCTGGACCCGACTTTCATCCCGAAGGTCAATTCAATTTTCCACCGATCTTAATAACTGGTGCTACCTTCATTCTGCACCCAGCCCTCCAATCCCACTGAACGATTATGGCACACCTTGGACATACGCCACACTCTGCGAATTTACATCAAGCGCACGAGACCCTTTAGGAGGACGGAAGCTCTCCTTGTCACCTTTCTATCACAGTCGATGGGTCTCAAGGCCTCTCCGATGACCATCAGCCGCTGGATCAGGGGCACGATTGCGAAGGCCTACGACCTAGCCTCCCTACTGCGCCCCGGGGGGCATCATGGCACATTCTACTCGTAGCGCGGCTACCACTGCAGCCTGGTCAATGCAGTGCTCCCTGGAAGATCTATGCTGGGCCGCGACTTGGGCCTCCCCGACCCAATTCATTCGGCATTACAGAATAGACAAGTATGCGTTGGCTGACGCTGCCTTTGGCCGGCGAGTATTGCAGAGAGTGGTCGATGACAGGGCCTAACTCCCGAGGGATCCCACCCACTGGGATTCGGCTTTGGTATGTCCCATCCTGACTGCTGGCTCCTCAGAGGATGGAGAATGAGCGTTGACTTACCTGATACGCTCTTTCTCATCAGGAGGAGCCAGCAGTCAGTTCCCTCCCTGGTTTCCATTCATTGATTCTCAGACCCTTGGAGCTAGTTTTATTCACTCATCAACTCAAGTATATTCACTCCCAAGGGTTCTTCATGTGTCTCATCAATGTGCTTCACCTTCGCTCTCTTCAATGTCATTTCTCTTTTACATCGTCTGACTGGGACTACTCATCTCACCGTTTTCTGATCTCGTGCTACAACACGTCCGACTTAAGAACCAGTCAACACACAGTTGGGATGAGATCTTTTTATTGGCTAGCCTTGCCTTTGTTCGCCGCATCGAGTCTTATCTTCGGATTCGTCAGAACTGGGGTCCAGGAGGCGGATCCGGATATTTAAAAGAAACTCGGTCCTCACTGCTAGTGGGCGGAGACAAACCCATCCTGACTGCTGGCTCCTCCTGATGAGAAAGCGTATCAGGTAAGTCAAGCTCATTCTGATACAGGCTACATCCATCCCTCTCACTCGGAGGGATCTCCAGGTAGTTCTGGATTCCCACCGAGATCATGGATTCTCCATCAACCTGGAGAAAAGCCACTTAGCTCCCACTACATCTCTTCTTCATCTGGGGGTGGTGATAGACACCTCAGAATGCAGGGTCTTTCTCTATCAGGAGAGGCAGGAAAGCATCAGAACCTTAGCATCCCAGGTTCGTAGGGAGCATAGAGTTTCCTTGATAACCCTATCTTCCTTACTGGGCAAGATGATTTCTTGTATTGCCATTACTCCCTGGGCCCGCCTCCATTCTAGGGAACTTCAATGGTTCCTTTTACCTTTCTAGAAATCGGGGCGCGGCACCTCCACAGCCAGAGTTCTGGTCCCTCCAGAGGTCTGTCGCTCCATGGTCTGGTGGATCTCTCCAGTGTTATCCAAGGGGTGCTGTTTCTTAGGAACAGACCAGAATCATAGTTACGACAGACACGAGCCTGATTGGATGGGGAGCCCACTCACAGGGACAGATAGTGCAGGGACGCTGGTCCCCCCAGCAAACCAGAGCTTCAATGAACTGACTGGAACTGAGGGCGGTGTCCCTAGTTCTCAAGCAGTTCTCGAACCACCTCACAGGGCAGCATGTCCTGGTCCTCATGGACAGCATGACCACCAAGGCACACATCAACCACCAGGGGGGCACAAGATCCCGCCCTCTACTATAGGAGGCTCTCAAATTGGGCCTCTGGGCAGAGAAACACCTGCTCTAGATAACGGCGGAGCATGTATCAAGTGCGACAAACACACAGGCAGACAGGCTCAGCAGACAGGTGGACCAGGCAGAATGGCAGCTGCATCTGTCCCTCTTTCGGGACATAACGTGCCGCTTCGGAGAGCCAAAGGTGGATCTATTTGCATCTCCACAGAACACCCAAGTAACGAGATTCTTGTCTCGGTTCCCCTCCCGGGGAGCAGAGGGGATAAATGCACTGCGTGAACCTTGGCCACAGGGTCTGCTTTACGCCTTTCCACCAATTCCAATCCTACCTCAGGTGATTCAGAAGATACTTCAACAGCGGGCAGAGGTGATTCTCATGGCGCCTCACTGGTTCGCGGAGTTTCAGACACTGTCGGTGACTCCTCCCTGGCATCTTCCAGCGTTCAGTACATCCCTCAGACAAGGGGTCTTACTCCATCCGGACCCACAATGGCTACAACTGACCGCATGGCGGTTGAGTGGTGATCTCTGAGGCAGCAAGATTAGGTCATTCTCACCATCCAGGCATCCAGACGCCCTTCAACCCAGAGAATATACGCCGCAACTTGGAAAGCTTTCTGCACATGGTGTTCATCCGAGGGATTGTCTCCCACTCACATCCCTCTTCCAAAGGTATTAAAGTTCCTCCAGAGAGGTCTCAACATGGGGTTGTCTCCCAACACCTATGAAGACAAGTGGCAGCCTTAGCCTCCATCCTCACATGCGAAAAGGTGGAATCCTTGGCCCAGTTCCCTACAGTCCACTGCTTTCTCCGAGGTGCTTCCAATTTATGTCCACCAGTCATCCACAGATACCCGACTTGGGACCTTCCAAAGGTGCTCAAATCCCTAACGGGGCCCCCATACGAACCAATGAGGGAGGCCTCTCTCAGGCACCTGTCATATAAGGTGACATTCCTGCTAGCGATTACATCAGCACGCAGGATTTCTGAACTCGCAGCCCTCTCCATCAGAGAGGATCTCTGTATCTTCCATCCAGATGAGGTGGTCCTTAGATTGGACCCTTCCTTCATTCCCAAAGTCAACTCAATGTTTCATAGAACTCAGGAATTGGTCTTACCCACTTTCTGCGCAAAACCTTCACATCACTTGGAGAAACTGGCACACATTGGATGTACGTAGGGCTCTTAAAATATATTTGAAAAGGACTCAAAAGTTATGCAGGACTGAGGCTCTCCTGGTGGCCTTCTTACCTCGGGCCTTAGGGTCTAAGGTATCATCAGTAACTATCAGTCGCTGGATCCGAGGGACTATTGCTAAAGCCTATGAACTTTCGGCATCTTCTAGGCCTGCAGGAATCATAGCTCACTCCACGCGCAGCGCAGCCACGTCTGCAGCACGGACGTCTCAGGCGCCTCTGGCAGAGGTCTGTAGGGCAGCAACCTGGTCATCCCCGATGCAGTTTATCCAACATTACAAGATCAACAAATTTGTGTCGGCTGACGCACCATTCGGTCGTAGAGTGTTACAAAGAGTACATGAAGAGTCTCAACGAGACGGACTGGAACATGACCCTCCCGAGGGACTTGGAGCTTTGGTACATCCCTACCTGAATGATGGCTCCACCCATGATGGAGAAGGAGTGTTGTACTTAACTTTCTCATCAGGTGGAGACATCATTCAGCCCTACCCTATGTAAGATCAAGGACGGAAAGATTTGTTCCAGTTTTACACAGAAGTGAAATCAGGATTTTTCTTTACTTTAATTAACGCAGTTTTAGATAGTTTATTCCTCCAAGTGGAGGATTGTTTTCTCTTTGTTACTAGTTTATAGCCAATAAACACCCACCTAGGGTGGTTGTTCAGAAAGAATGGAACTATCATTCGATTAAAAGAAATTTTGAGTAGCCACGTCAAGTCTGTGAACTTCGGCCCTCGCAAAACTGGGGACCAAGGGGCGGATCCAGCCTTTTAAACTGAGAACAGACTTGGTCCTAGCCTATGACTGGATGAGGGCATCCCTACCTGAATGATGTCTCCACCCGATGAGAAAGGGCGTATCAGGTAAGTACAACGCCCCTTCCCACCCTTGTCTCAACGGGTCCATCCACTCATTTAAGGACATGGAGGAGGGTGGTTCCCTAAGTAACTCAGGCATGGGGACAAACTCCATGCTGCTGGTGACCTAGAAAGGGGTCAGCCCAGTGCTGCTATGTACCGCATTATTGTAGGCTTCCTCCGCGAAAGGCAGCAAGGTCTCCCTAGGTGGATTGCTGGTAGTCTACGTAACATCTCAGGTACTCTTCTACCATGGCGTTCTCTCATTCCGCTGCCCCATTCGTGCTCGGATGAAATGCCAAGCTGAGCCCCTGGGTGGACCCTATCGCCCAGAGGAATTCCCTCCAGAATTTTGCGGTGAATTGAACCCCCCTGTCAGAGATAATTCTGTGGGGCACCCCGTGTAGCCTGTATATTTGTTTTATGAACATTCTAGCTAACTTCTTGGCTGAGGATAGCCCCGAGCAGGCTGTAAAGTGGGCTTACTTCAAAAATAAGTCAATCATAGTCCAAATGACCATGTTCCCGCCACTTTCTTGGAGCTCAACTATAAAATCCATAGCGATCTCTTCCCAAGGTTGGCTGGGGTCTGCCACTTGCTGGAGGAGGTTGGGGGGCTTCCCTGGCTGCTTCTTCATGGCAGTGCAGGTGGCACAACTCTTTACATAGTCCTCCACATCTGCTTTCATCTTTGGCCACCAGAACTGCCTCCTGGTTGGGTGTAGAGTTTTTAAGTATCCAAAATGTCCAGCAAGCTTGGAGTCATGGCTGTGCTGCAGGATCTGGAGTCTCAGGCTGTTGGGGACGTACAGCTTTGTCCCTTTCCAGACTAGTCCATCCTTGAGGGTCAAGGCGTCTTTGTTGTCACTGAACCACTGGTCTGCCGGAAGCACTGCCCTCAAGGTCCCTGTCATTGGGTCCCCTCCAGGGTTGTCTCGGTGCCTAGTTGGTCACGGGTGGTGGCTTGAGCCGCTGGCTGGGAGGGAGGGACTATGTCTTCGTGCCGGCTATTGAACTGTGGTTTTCTGGACAAGGTGTCAGCGAGCAGATTCTTTCCCTCTGGGATGTACTTTAACTCAAAGTTGAACCATTTTAAGTATTGCGCCCAGACAACTTGTTTGGGGAAGAGTTTCCGAGGGATTTTTAAGGCTTCTAGGTTTTTGTGGTCAGACTAAACTTTGAATGGTACCAGGCTCCCCTCTAGGAAGTGAGGAGGGCCCATCAGACGGCATAGGCTTCCTTTTCCCATACTGCCCACCATCTTTCCATGTCGATGAGTTTTTTGGAGGTGTATGCGCAGGGTTGTAGTTGGCCCTGGCCATTGGTTTGCAGTAGCAGCGCCGCTATGGCAACATCACTGGCATCTGGCTGGACTACGAATGGCTATTCGGGGTTGGGTTGTTTGAGGTTGGGCTCCTCCGCAAACAGTTTTTTTCAATTTTTCGAATGCCTGCTGGCTGTTTCTTTAATATATAACACCAGTCCTCTTCTCTTTCGTTGCAATAGTGAGGAAAATAATTTCCCCAATTTAGAATACTCTAATAATTTATTATTGTGTTTTTTAATATGTCCTTGTAATGAAATTATATGTAATGTTAATCTTTGTAATTTTGTAAAAAAAAATTCTTTTCCTGGGGGAGTTTAGTCCATTTATGTTAACTGATAACATCTTTATTTCTTCTTGCATTGCTTCACTTGTATATAGGTCTTATGCTCCTGGTTGCTCTTATTTCTCTCTGTTCCTTTGTTTTTGCTCCTTCTCGCTCTGCTAGTTCTTTTTTCTCAGCTTTGTTTTTATCTTGTTGTGTAGACTTTTCTTCTGTGATTGACACTTCCTGTACTTTATATTCCATTTCTCCCCTCGCTTCCTGGCCCTCTTCTCTATTAAAGTGATGGTCATAAAATTCCATGGCTTTGTCCAATTAAGCCAGTCTGTATCTTTTTTCATGCCAGGTAACTAATATTCCTTCAGGTATCAACCATCTAAAGCAAGGGTGTCAAACTCAAGGCCCGGGGGCCAGATCTGGCCCGTGGGGTGCTTAGACCTGGCCCACGGGGCAGCCCTGGAAACAGCGAAAGACCAGTCCACAGTGCCTAGGCCAGCAAAAATGGGCTCCCAATCTACGTTTTTGGCTGGGACGGCCTCCTGCAACCCTCTGCCAGGGAAAACGGAGCTCGCGAGCTCCGTTTTCGCTGGCAGAGGTTGCAGGAGGCCGTCCCAGCCAAACATGGAGCTCGGGAACCCGTTTTCACTCGCCGAATGCTCAGGCCACCACAGACGCCCCTGACACGAATGATGCCGAGCTGGCCACACTCACCCTGGCCACGGCCACACCGGCCCCCCGAGGTCAAACACAACCCTGATGCGGCCCTCAGTGAAATTGAGTTTGACACCCCTGATCTAAAGTTTACATTATATTTGATCAGCATTGTAGTCAGAAAGTAGTATTGTTTCCGTAGGTCTCTTACTCTCCTAGGGACCTGCTTCAAAACTACCAATTGTTTCCCCTTGTGTTGCAATTGTTCATCTCTTGCCTTACTAAGTATTTTGCCTCTTATTGATTTTTTTCATAAATCTCACATGTATTTCTCTTGGAAGGCTGTGTCTCCTAGCGTAGTTTGTGTGTATTCCAAAGATTTCATCAAGCTCTACCTCCATCTCCTGCTTATCAATCCCTAGCGCATTTGCCAACAACTGTTTCATTATGTCTGGTAAATCTTCCCCTTTCTCTTCTACTACAGTATATTCTGAAATCTGAGCTAATGAGCTGCTTTCTCTGATTCTAACATTATCACGGTATTTTCTAGTTCTTTATTTGCCTGTGATAGTCTATAATTTATGTAATCAACTTTTTTCTCTGTTTGTTCTGATTTCTCCTCCATTTTCTGGATCCTTTGCTCGTTTTTTGTTATCATTTGCTTAAAGTTTTCAAGTTTTTCATCCATATTTTGATTTTTTTCTTTCATCTCTCCCATATCATTTCTCACTTCCCCTATATCTTTCTTTCTTTCTCTCATTACGATTTTTTGTCATGGCCTCCTGCAGTGACTCCTGCAATGACTGAAACATTGTCTGCATTTCCTTTTGGAATGTATTTGATTTCTTCAGCTGTAGCATACTCTCTATTGATCTCTGATTAGATGGACTCGAGGAGGCCGATGACTGTGTGGAAGATGCGTTCTTCCCTATTTTAGTTAGATTTGAGGTGCTCATCTTGACTGCTAATAGTCTAGCAACAAATACACTACCCTACTAACCACCAAATGCTATCAGCCAAGGCTAACCACAAAACTGTTACCCCAACACTTCAATATCCCACCTGTCTAAAAAAAGACCCTATCTCAACTCCAATTCCCTCCAATTCAATCAGTATTCAGTGAATTGAGTTTATAATCCACAATGCCCATTGTGTCCCAATCTTTAGTACTCCAATATTCCAATAATCCACATGGTCAATCCAAAATCAGTGTACACAGGCTCTTCTTTATAAAAAAAGGTCAGAGAGTAGAAAGGGGGGAAAAAGAAATATTTGTCCTTAAGAATGTTTTTTATACTGTCTTTTCTCCTATCAAATAGTATTTGTAATCCACTAGGCCCACTGTGTCCCCAGTCTTTAATATTCCAATATTCCAAAATGCCAAGCTGAAACCCAAAGTCTTCTTCCCACGTTCTCAAAATAACTTTTATCCTTCCATATAATCCTTCAGTTATTCAATAGTATTTGTAATCCACAAAGATTCAAAAGGAGTTCTTCTCTACAACTGCCATTTATCTTGCTTTTCCAACGTTAATTTCCAAAATAAACTCTGTCTTCAATCTGTTTCTAAACACCAGGTGTAACAGTTCTCAAAACAAAATAATCTGTTCCAATCTGTTCCAAAATATTTAGTCTCTTCCAAATATTTCTTATATCTACTAACTTTGTTCAGTAGGTGTCACCCTTACTCTTTTTCTCTCCCTTTCCACTGTATGTTTCAAAAAGGAGAAGGAAAACTTATTTTAATCGGAATCAGGGAAAATAACTCAATAAAGTATCTATTGTCCATATCCGTATCTTGAATAGTGCTTCTCTATTAAAATGCCCAGTCTTTCTCTATCCTTTTTAAAATTAGATTTCCATTTGCTTCTCTCTCTATTCTATTGGATGTGTAATCAGCTCAAAACTTTCACTTGCCACTTTCCTTTGGAGGGGGGAATTACCTCCCTCCTTCTTTCTTGAGCCCCCTTTCTTCTTTATAATACTTTTAAAGGAACTTAACTTAATACTGGGTAGAAATTAGACAATCCTTACCCAGATTCAGTACACTGTTTCTCTTTCCGCTTTTCTCTGGCTTTCTTCCAGCTGTCACAGCTCTGGTTCAGTTTAATGGCTGTCTTCTTCTCCACCTGTCAAGAAGATTTCCCCTGATCCAGCAAAGTGGACTGCCATCCACTTGTGATCTATGGGGAGCCCTTCCTATCTTCGTCACCCCTAGGAAGTGACTTTTGGCTCTAGGCAGGCAGAAATCAGCTGGGCTTCGCGGAGCTCTGCTCACTAGAACTGCACTGCTCTGATGTCAGCCAGGAAGTCCAGAATTCCACACTTTAAGGATTTCGTTTTCAGAACTAACTGTGCTGTCCTTTGTCATCCCTTCTATCTTCTCAAGTGTTTCAAGCAGATCATAGAATTTATTTTTCCCAGATAGAGCTTTCTTGAAATTCCAATAGCTCCATTTCCAGATTTCCTAAATCTAACCAGTGTTAGCAGGAAAGATCAAGTTCTTCAAATTTGGCTTTATCTGGAGAAGTAAGAAAACATAGGGTTGTCTCCATCTTACAGAACTGTAAAAATATGTTACTAAAATTCATCTTTGCAGCTGCTACAATGCTAGAAAATTCCTTGTAGATTTCCTGGCTCCCCTTTGTGGCCCCAAACCCCAAGCCAGTGAACTCTTCTTAGAAGGATCTACTCAGGCAATTGGAGGACAAGCTGAACTTTTGAGAGCGACTGCAAACTTTTCTTAGGAGAAGGGAAGCAAGCTGAGTCTCTCTCACAGTCTCACTCACTCTCTCTCACACACACATGCACACACCACCCCCACGATGACTATGCTGTCCTCGTCCCTGCACCAGGTCAGCCAAGTCCTTCTGGCAAGGGAAGGTCTCAGCATCTGCGGGGTTCCCACTGCCACCCTGCCCTCACCAGGGCAGACCTTTTTTGGGCACCCTGCCAAAGTCCCAAACAGCCGACCTCCCTTTACCTGCTGCTGCTGCTCGTGTGAGAAGCGGAGGGAGGGTAAGAGGAGGCAGCAGAGCCCAGCTAGCCTTAGAAGGGAGATCAGGCGGGCTCCCAAAAGGAGACGGGGGAGCAGTCCTGTTGAGGAATATACACCTGAGGTGCTGGCTGTGGTGGTAAAGGCACTTGTGGTTGCTGCACTTGTGGCTGAGGCACGTGTGGCTGTGGTTGCTGCACCTGTGGATGAGGCTGTGGTTGCAGCTGAGGTTGCTGTAAGCGAACCTGTGGTGGCTGTAGGCGAACCTGTGGTTGCTGTACTGTGTGTGCCACTGGTGCAGGAGCTGCCATATGAATCTGGCCTGCTGCAGGGACTGGCACCTGCCTTTGCTGCATTAAGCGTATTTGTGCCTGATCTAAATTAGGAAGTTGGCTAAAAAAGTCATCTGCACCACCAGGGGGTGCTAATGATTGAGCCTGTGGAGACACGTGTGGCATGGTAGCCTGCAGACTTGCTTGGGTTAATGACATTGTTGAAAAACCTCTTTGCAAAGTTTCAAGGTGATGCTGCAATTCTGTGGAATGCATTTTGCTTTTCTGCCAGCAGATTAGTTTCAGACCTTTCTCCTCTTTCAGACCTTTCTCCTCTTTCAGAGCACGGAGAAGGAATATCACGAGACATAGGAAGTGACATGTATACAGCCCTCTGATCTGGTTGGCTTGACACAAAACCCTCTTAAGGGTATGGCCTTGGCCTCGGAGAAGAAGGGAACATGGAGGATTCTGGCATTTGGAATAGACAAGAGCCACGCCCATTTGGCTGAAGCTTAGAAAAAACCTCTTTTGCTTTTTGCAATTCACCTTCCATAAAAGTAATCTGATCATGATAGCTCCGTATTACAGCACTCCATGCAGATTTTGCAGGGGTTAATGGAGAATAATGCATTGGCTCTCTCTCTCTGAGAATTTCATCTCTCTCTCTCTCTCTAAGGGAATAAACTGCTCGGCCATTAATGAATCGTTTGGCCTGGCACCAAATCTTTCATATTCCTGGGCCCCTGTAATGCATTCCTCTGTAATCAACTGGGTGCTTGGAGAAACATTCATCACTGACCTCAATATTTCTTCTCTGGGACAGGCTTCTCCTCCCACGGCACCGTCCTCCGATCTGCTCACAGAAGCGGGGGGTGATTGAAGTATTGAGAATCTGTTAGACTGCATCCCTTCGCATTCATCATCAGAGAGAGAAATTAGATTTATGACTTCATCTGAAGGAGCCCTGGACTTCGGTTTCTGTTTCCGCCGCCATTCTTCGGCATCTTTTCAGCAATTAATTAGCATACCTCAGTAGCTAATAAATCAGCCCTAATAGCCTAAACGCTTATCAGTTTGAGTAACTGCCAGGAGAAATTCAACCATCCTCTGCTACCATATGTTGGAACGTAAAAACGTTCTGCAGGCCCCCCCCCCCCAATTCTGGAGAGGCTGTAAATTAGAGGTGAATGAACTGTGTTTCTCCATGGCTGCTAACTCTTAAAATAAAATAAAACTGAAGTAAAGTTCTAATAAACACATTTATTATAAAAGTACAAAGATATTTGATTACATCCTACCGGTAGAAATATGTCCAGCCATACAAGGAAAGCAAGCAAGTAGAATGAACAAAGAACAGAAACTAGACATGTGCAGTAAATCAAGGATCACAAGGCATAAATCACGAGACACTTAAATAAGAAATCACTGACTACCGTAGTACTCAGAGCGGAGGCTCAGCTGACAAATACAAGAACGCAGTGACAGTCACAGCCTTTCTGATGCCAGAAGCCCATCATGAAGGTAGTGCAGACCATGGTCCAGGAATCAAGTTTTTTTGGCGACACCAACCCTTTAGCCACTGGTTCACTGAATCCTTTGTTATTTTACCGGATGTTGTCTTTTTGTTGGCAGTACAGATGAAAAAATTACTTCTGTACCTAAGTCCTTAATTTTCTTGCCTAGCTGCTCATAATCACTCAGTATTGTTTTCAAGTCCTTTTTTGTGTCATTCGTCGCTACATGTAGTAGTAGAAAAAGATAGTAATCTGTGGGTTCTATTATTTTGGTTAGGTTCTCAGCCACATCTTTGATTTTTGCTCCAGGGAGACAGCATAACTCCCTAGTTTGTATGTCTGGTCTGCAGATGGCTGGTTCTGTTCCTTTGAGAATAGAATCTCCTATCACCAACACTCGCCTTCCTTTTTTACGGGGTGCAGTCTTGGGTGCTTTTCTGTTTATCTCAGGTGAGTTTGTTGATGTGACCTTTTTAGGGATATTTGATGATGTCTTTTTTCTAAGTGTTTTTGCATGTTTTCTTTGAGGGGGAGTTTGTGGGTCTGAGTATTTTGAACTAGGAGGAGAAATCGGTTGCTCGGTTTTAATGGGGCTGCTTCAGATAGCTTTAGATTGGGCAGCAAGGGTTTGTTAGATGTGTGCTGCTTCTTTCTTTGATTATTGTGTTTCCTTCTATGTGTGACATACTTCCATATGTCTTCCTCCAAGGGTTTATCAGCAGGGTCAAGTCCTCTTGGAGTTATTTGTTCATTATTAGGTTCAAATTGGGCATAGCTTTCTTGTGTAGGTTGGAGTTTGGGGAGAGTTGCCTCTAGATCCCTTACTTTTTCCCCTAGTAGTTCACATAGTTTACATTTAGTACATGTATAATTTGGGTATTCTTTGGACATAAGCACATACATGGAACATATATTGTATACCTCAATGGTATCAGTCACCTGTTCCATGAGTTTCTTTCTTTCTGCTGGTTTTTTTAAGGGTAAAAAGTTTCTTTTTGTTTTCTATCCTTTTTTCTGCCTTTTTGTGCTTGTTTTTCCAACTTGTTATTTATTTAACTTGCCTACTATTATGTTAGTTTTATTTATCCTTTTCTTCCCTATATTTTTTAAACATGTTGAGCTCCAGTTCCTCCCCATCTTATTATTTAAAATTTGCTTTATTTATTTGATTGACCTTTATTAATCCTATTCTTCCTTGCTTTCTGATTTTCCACTCTTGTCCTTATTATTTGCCTATTTATCTTTTATTTTCTGTCCTGTATTTATTTTATTCTCTACCGGAGTCTTCCCTCCCTGCCTATTGGAACCTCAGGCTTAATTTATTGCCTTCACAGAAGTTGATCGCTGCTTCGGCCTCTTGTTTTCTCTTCCAGCTCCCTTTTGTCCTTTGGTGCTCGGGTCTTTTGAACCTTATCCCTGCACTGGTAATCTCTCTCGGCCTGCCATTCAGCTTTCCAGTCGGCTCAACTCCACTGTCTGGTCTGGTCTGGTCTGCTCCACTCAGCCCTCCACTCACCTCCACCGTCGCTTTCCCCGTTGCTCTCGGCGGTGTTCTCAGGCTCTAGCTCACTGTGCTGCCCCATGCTGCCGCTGGCTCTCTCTCTCTCTCTCCTCCCTGTTGCGCTGCTGCTGCTTTTTGCTCTGCAGCCACTTGGCTCCCGTTTGCTTGTCCGTTGCGCCAGAACACTTCTTCCACCAGCAAACAGGACTGCCTGGATGGTCCCCAGCAAGCTTGTCTCTCCTCTCTTTCCTTCCTCCCTGTTATACTCTCTCACTGGCTTGATGGTCCACAGCAAGTTCTCCTCTCCTCTATTCTCCTCCTCCCTGCTCTGCTCTCTTACCGACTCTCCTCTTCGTTCTCTGCCGGTCGTTGTGCTGCCCTCAGTCTGCTGCCCTCTCTGTCCCACAGCTGATTTTCCTCCCTGCTCCACAGCTGTCCCCACTCGCTCACTGACTCATCTCTTTGTTCTCCACCGGTTAGTTTTGCTGCCCGCAATCGGTTTGCCTCTTCGCTCAGCTCACTTCAATATGCAAGAATCCTATCTAATTGTAGCCTTCTATCTTCATTTGGCATTTTGGCTTGATCAACAATTTTCCTATCATCTATTTGGCAGGGCTATGCTTTCCTCTGGTCATCTGTTAGACACCTAAGAGGAAGAATTGATGATGACTGAATTCACACAACTGATCCCTTTCCCCCTACTCTAGATTATATCATTTGTGATTTGTTACCATGTCCACTGCTTGAGTCTTCAGAACCAGATGTAAATGTAGGAACTAGACATTAGAGGATGCATGATACATACAGAAAGGGCAACATTCCTGCATTCAGTAGAGTTTTCGGGAGTTTGTTTAGGTATATAACTTATATGTGTAAATTTTAGGTGATCATTAGACAAATCAGTCGCAGGTTAAGTATCCCTTTTTTGTTTGTATTATTCAAATATGAGGTAATCAAAAATCTCTTGTCAAATTGCTCTATGTTGAAAATATACCCCAGTCATCTTTATGCTCACTCATTAATTACAACTTGTATGGGTGAACCATAAACAACATATCTAGTGCCCTGGTGTTCCTGAAATTGGTGAGGTTTACTTAGTTTTAAATGTCACTCAATAGCAGGGATGGACAACCTTTTCAGTTTGTATTTGTTTATTTGTATTTGTTTATTTGTCAAGCATATATGATTAAATGCTGCTTTGATTATTGCATGGGGATCGGGGCTGCACATTTTAAGAAAGATGCTGGATCATGGGCTGTACTTTCTTAAAGGGAAGAAGGAAGCTTTGTTTCTTCCCAATGAACCAGTAAAATATTGCTCTCTGTTTTTGCCATAATTTTTGCCAATCAACTCAGTAGTAAAAAACAAGTAGGAGTCTTTGATGTTTTGTAGACTATAGTATTTGTTGCAGTGGTTATTGAAATATATTGTCTATGTCAGTGGTTCCCAATGTGGGGCCCACGCCCCACAGGGGAGCAATTTGATTTTTAATTGGAACCTTGTTTAAACCAAGTTAACGGCCTTTTAGGTTTCCTCCGCGTGAGTAGAGTTCACTTTCTGAATAGTAAGAATTATATGTCATGGGGGGGGGGAATCAGGATTTTAGAGATGCTTAGGTGGGGCATGGCCAAAAAAAAGGTTGGGAACCACTGGTCTATGTGGTTGCCCAATTCTGCACTTTACATTATATAGTAGCGAAGTACGAAATTGACTGGGTCAAGGCTCCCCCCCCAAAAAAGAGAGTGGGATCAGGACAAAAATCCATTGTAAGTGTATTATTCTGTAATAATTTATTTAATAATGTCTGCTGCTGTTTAATTGTAATTAGGTCATAATAATTTAAATTCTCTGGAAGTAGCACCCAAAACATGAAAGCACTGAAGTATTATCTGATTAGATTCTTTTTTCATTACAGGTGAAAGCCAATGATTCTGATCAGGGTGCCAATGCTGAGATCGATTATTCCTTCCATCAGGCTTCAGATGTAATTCATCGACTGCTACGCTTAGACAGAGCCACTGGACTCATCACAGTACAAGGTCCTGTTGATCGTGAAGATATTAATGTGCTCAAGTTCTCAGTGTTGGCTAAGGACAAGGGAGCTAACCCCAAAACTGCCCGTGCCCAGGTAGTGATCAGTGTCAGGGATATGAATGATAATGCTCCATCCATTGAAATTCGTGGTATTGGTTTGGTGACTCATCAGGATGGCATTGCCAATATTTCGGAAGATGTGCCAGTTGAGACACCTGTGGCTCTGGTACAGGTGTCTGATCGGGATGAAGGTGAAAACGCTGTTGTAACTTGTGTGGTGGCTGGTGATGTACCTTTTCAGCTGCGACAAGCCAGTGATACCGGCAGTGATAGCAAAAAGAAATACTTTCTACAGACTACTACACCGTTGGATTATGAAGCAGTGAAAGAGTATACCATTGAGATTGTAGCTGTGGATTCAGGTAATCCACCCCTGTCAAGCACTAATTCCCTAAAAGTGCAGGTGATGGATGTCAATGACAATGATCCAGTGTTTAGCCAGAGCTCAACAGAGGTGGCATTTCCTGAGAATAATTCCCCAAATGACTTGGTGGTAGAAGTGAGTGCTACTGATGCAGATAGTGGATCTAATGCTAAACTGGTCTACTCCCTTGCTGGAGAATCTTTATCAAAAGGCACCTTCTCAATTGATCCAGAATCTGGTGAAATCCATGTAAAAAATGTGCTGGACCGGGAACAGCAAGAACGCTATGAATTCTTAGTAGTTGCAACTGACAAGGGTAGCCCTAGCCGCAAAGGAACTGCCTCAATTGCCATCAGTGTCATGGATCGCAATGATAATGATCCAAAATTCATGCTCAGTGGCTACAATTTTTCTGTCATGGAAAACATGCCGCCGCTGAGTCCAGTGGGCATGGTAACAGTTATTGATGCAGACAAAGGAGATAATGCTGTCATTCAACTCTCAGTGGAACAGGACAATGGTGACTTTGTCATCCAAAATGGTACTGGAACCATTCTCTCCAGTATATCTTTTGATCGTGAACGACAGAGTACTTACACTTTCCGGCTTAAAGCTGTGGATGGGGGAGACCCACCTAGATCTGCTTATGTGGGGGTGACAATCAATGTATTAGATGAGAATGACAATGCTCCTGTAATTATATCTCCATCCAATGCTTCCTATAAACATATTCTGCCTAACACTAGTCCTGGGCAACAGGTTATGAGTGTTGGAGCTGAAGACATTGATTCTGGGATCAATGCTGAATTACTATTTAGAATTGCTGGGGGAAACCCCTTTGAACTTTTTAAGATTTCATCTGTAAGTGGAAATATCACACTAGAAAAAGAGATTCTCCGCAAGCATCATGGACTTCACCGCTTGGTTGTACATGTAAATGACAAAGGGAAACCTTCTCACCACGGCACAGCATTAGTTCATTTTTATGTGAATGAAACATTGGCTAACCGGACACTGTTGGAGACTCTAGTAGGACACAGTTTGGACACACCTATTGACATTGACATTGCTGGTGACCCAGAGTATGAGCGCAACAAGCAGCGCAGTAATATTTTGTTTGGAGTTATTGCAGGCATAGTGGCTGTCACCTTGATAATTTTGCTTGTTGTGCTGGTACGCTATTGCCGTCAAAAGGAGGCCAAAAGTGGTTATCAAGCTGGCAAAAAGGAAACTAAGGATCTGTATGCTCCCAAACAAAGTAGCAAAGGGAACAAAGCCAAAGGCAAAGTGAAAAAAAGTAAATCCACTAAGCCACCAAAACCAACTGAGGATGAAGAAGAAACGGGTCTGCAGAAATCGCTTAAATTCAACCTTATGAATGATTCAGTAAGTGACAGTCCCCGCATCCATCTGCCTCTTAATTATCCACCTGGAAGCCCTGACTTGGGCCGCCATTACCGTTCCAATTCACCTTTGCCTTCCATTCAACTGCAACCCCAATCACCATCTGCCTCCAAGAAGCATCAGGTAGTACAGGACCTCCCAGCCACCAATACATTTGTGGGCACTGGGGACAGCAATTCTACAGGCTCGGAGCAGTATTCAGACTACAGCTACCGTACCAACCCTCAGAAATACACCAATAAACAGGTAGGAGAGATTGTGCTGCACCCTCCTACCATTCCTTCATGCTACAACAGGGCCATATGGACAGAGGTGTGGGAATGAAATGGACTTGGCCCCAATTGCATGAATAGATTGGCAGGATGCAGGTTGGTGGACTGCAGTGTCCAGATGCATGTTACATTCATAGGACTATTTAGAAAAGAGGCTTCCTTCAATCCAGCAAATTAAGGGAATAAGGGTATGAGTGGGGAGAAGATTGTATGATTGTGGTAAATCAGAGCAGACTGATGGCATTTAGGGAAATGAAGCCTACCACTTGGGTGCAGGATGAAGGGTTGGGTTGTCAGTGGTCAATGATCCATGTATTAGGGTGTATTCAGTTCTGATGTTTCATGTTCATTACTATAAAACAGGTGTTAAAGTCCTAGAGCTGGGTTTGTTTATGGATCCCATTTTCCAGTCATACTTCCATTCAGATATCATTGATCTGAATCATTGAAAGCATTGATTTGTTCTGTAGAAACTTGATTCCACTAGAGCCTTAGTACATTTGCAGATACAGTATAGTAAAATTGAACAATTTTAATAGAGTGACACGGGCCATGGATGTAAGATTTTTGCATGCAGAAATGGAATTGAGTCTATAGCTAGAATGGCATGGGGAACCTTTGCTGAGGGATTAGATTATGAGCACATGCAGACTACTGCTGCTGGAATTCAAAGCAAGGAAAACCATCTGCTTCAAAACATTTTGATCTATGATAGAGAACATGGCAGAATAGGAAAGTGATATATAGTTTGCAAGCTGGGTAGCATTTGGGAAATATTCTTAACCACTGAGGCTTTGGTAGGTACAGTTTTGGATGCCATGCTTCAAACTGGTTGCAGTTAGTTATCAATAAAAATATGAAACATTCAAGGAATAGTGTTAATCTTCCTTCCATTGTGTCATTATTTCCTTTCTTTTGGGGCTTATCATATATGCTAATTTTCCTTCTCAGCTATGTTCAGGTAAAGTTATTTTACCCATGATGTGATGTCAATAAATGTTTCCGTTGTTAGCTGATGTGTTATGATGTGTTGGTCACTGACTTTTGTGTAGCAATCTAAAGTGCAGTGGTGGGGAAACCAAATGATGAGGAGGCAGAGAGGAGAATGGGGATGATGACATTGCTTTTGGAGATTGTTGTTTCAGCAAATTATGTTAAATTTTTAGTTACCATAAATGGAAAAAGCAAATCAAAGGAACCAATATGAATTTCATCCAAACGTATATGAGAATCAAATTGGAATGAAGTTATCACAGAAAATTTTATCTTTGATATTTTCAGAGAGATTTAGTGTGTTGATTTAAAAACAAAAAGTCTTTTTACAAAAAGGTGCACTTTTAAAAACTATATCAGGGCACACCAATTATAGCAGTGATTTTGTACATATTGTAGTACTTAACAATGTCTGTAGCATATTGTTGGGATTTTTAGAAGTTTTTTTGCCAATCATTTTGATTAATTAGGCTGACCTAGAAATATTTTTTACTATTTTTTATTTTTATTTAAAACATTAAAATACAAACTCAAAAAAAATACAGAAAATAAAACACAACTAAACAAAACTATACAAAAAAGAGTGCATAAAATAAAAAAACAAAACAAAACAGACATATACACAAATTGTTCCCCCTAATTGAATACTGATAAATATACCTCAAGGATGTATGCCTCCTCCTTTGCAAAGCAGACACACAATTTATAAATTTCTACAACAATATTTACCCAATCCAGTTAGCCTGATCTCTATCTACTACAGGTGAAACTCAAAAAATTAGAATATCGTGCAAAAGTTCATTTATTTCAGTAATGCAATGTAAAAGGTGAAACAAATATATGAGAGAGACTCATTACATGCAAAGCAAGATAGTTCAAGCCGTGATTTGTCATAATTGTGATGATTATGGCTTACAGCTCATGAAAACCCCAAATCCACAATCTCAGAAAATTAGAATATTACATGCAATCAATAAAACAAGGATTGTACATAGAACAATATTGGACCTCTGAAAAGTATAAGCATGCATATGTACTCAGTACTTGGTTTGGGCCCCTTTTGCAGCAATTACTGCCTCAATGTGGCGTGGCATGGAAGCTATCAGCCTGTGGCACTGCTGAGGTGTTATGGAAGACCAGGATGCTTTAATAGCGGCCTTCAGCTCTTCTGCATTGTTCGGTCTCATGTCTCTCATCTTTCTCTTGGCAATGCCCCATAGATTCTCTATGGGGTTCAGGTCAGGCGAGTTTGCTGGCCAATCAAGCACAGTAATCCCATGGTCATTGAACCAGGTTTTGGTGCTTTTGGCAGTGTGGGCAGGTGCCAAGTCCTGCTGGAAAATGAAGTCAGCATTCCCATAAAGCTCGTCTGTGGAAGGAAGCATGAAAATCTCCTGATAGATGGCTGCGTTGACCCTGGACTTAATGAAGCACAGTGGACCAACACCAGCAGATGACATGGGTCCCCAAATCAACACAGACTGTGGAAACTTCACACTGGACTTCAAGCATCTTGCAGTGTGTGCCTCTCCATTCTTCCTCTATACTCTGGGTCCTTGGTTTCCAAATGAGATGCAAAAGTTGCTCTCATCAGAAAAGAGGACTTTGGACCACTGAGCAACAGACCAGGTCTGTTTTTTTTAGCCAAGGTAAGACGCTTCTGACGTTTGTTGTTCAGGAGCGGCTTGACAAGAGGAATACGACATTTGAAGCCCATGTCCAGGATCTGTCTGTGTGTGGTGGCTCTTGATGCACTGACTCCAGCCTCAGTCCACTCCTTGTGAAAGTCCCCAACACTTTTGAATGGCCTTTTCCTAACAATCCTCTCCAGGCTGCGGTCATCCCTGCTCTTGTGCACCTTTTTCTTCCACACTTTTCCCTTCCACATAACTTTCTATTAATGTGCTTTGATACAGCATCCAACTTAGTTTGCAATTACCTTTTGAGGATTTCCCTCCTTATGGAGGGTGTCAATGATGGTTTTCTGCACAACTGTCAGGTCAGCAGTCTTTCCCATAATTGTGATTCCTACTGAACCAGACTGAGAGACCATTTAAAGGCTCAGGAACCCTTTGCAGGTGCTATGGCTTAATTAGCTGATTAGAGTGGGACACTTTGAGCCTGGAATATTGCACCTTTTCACAATATTCTAATTTACAGAGATTGTGGATTTGGGGTTTTTATGAGCTGTAAGCCATAATCATCACAATTATGACAAATCAAGGCTTGAACTATCTTGCTTTGCATGTAATGAGTCTCTCTCATATATTAGTTTCACCTTTTAAGTTGCATTACTGAAATAAATGAACTTTTGCACGATATTCTAATTTTTCGAGTTTCACCTGTATATGGAAACATAGTTAATAGGTAAAACCAACAACTAAATTAAACTTTAAAACCCTCTGTTAACAGTCTATTTATTGTATTTCACACAAAGAAAGTGTACAACGGTTTCTGGTCTGCTATAAGTTACCACAGTCATTGTTTCTGCTCCATCCAGGATCAAATATCCTCGATTGATTCTTAATAGTGAGTCTTTTCCTTAGGATAGTAATCGGGATCTTTCCTAACACTTGGATTTTATTCCCCAAAGGCACAAGTTCCTATTGTGTATATCTCCAAAGCATTTGTTGTACAAAAAAAGTTTCCTGTAAATTGTAACATGGCATCTCTTAACATCAGACTTCCGGGGTGGGGCTAAGGGAGAGGCAGCAGGAGCACAGAACTCCGCTCCGATTGCTGAACTTTTTAGCGAGATAACGCCCCCCCCTCCGACCCAAATTTTTCATTCTTCTGGGTCGGGAGATAGCTCAAGACCTCAGGACTCCCTCCCAGTCCATTGGAGGAAGGAGACTGCCGATAGAGAGGCAAGAGACCCGAGAGGATCCAGGATCGTAGGACGCCGGTGATTAACATGGCGACCGCAAGGCCGTAGATCTTCTCGGAATAAGGAAATAAAAGAACAACTAAGAACATCGAAGAACGTCTAACAGCTAAGACAAAGTGACGAGCTGTGATCTAAGAGAACCTGGGAAGAGGGTTACCGACTGAGGCAAGGTACGTGCCATCTGAGGACTGACGCTGCCGTTGAAAGGATCCTGGGCCGTTGGAAGATTGTGGCCTGATCCCTCAGCAGTCGGTTTTGCAGCTGGAGGTGTTGTTGCTCTGGCGCCGTGGTCTTATCTCGCTGCGGTTTGATATCTTTGATACCTTTGCTCCATTTGGGCCCCTGGAGATCATCTCACCCAGAGTCTGGAACTGCTTGGCTCTGGGATGAGTGCCCAGTTTTGCCGGCCAATAGAAGTCCTGGCTATGCTTTCTACTACCGGGATTATTGTTGTTGCCACCCTCTTCTATGGCGATGGCGTTTTCAATTTCAGCCGGTTTTTGGCGACAGGAGTGGCTTGGCCATCTGAGAAGGTGCTTGTCTCTCTTCCAACATTGCAGCGAGTTTTCTTGGGCAGCAGTATCCCCACTGCAGCGGCAATTAGGCCTGGGGAGGCCTTTTAAAACTACTTTCCGAACAGTCTTCCCCCTTCAAGAATGGCGACGTTCTTATTTAAAACCTATTATTAACGCTGTAGCCGTTGTGGCTGTGAGGCCTCCTTTGACTGACGCAGGCCCGGCTTCCTGCCTGTCTTTCTCGATGAACTTCTACTCAGACAGGCTGCTTTTCTGCTACCAATGAAGTGCCAAAGGAGAAGAGGAGTTTATCATCAAGACTGTTATGTTTATTTGTGTTGGGAATACTGCTGGGGGGGTTGAAGAAGAAGAAGAAGAAGTGTATTTTGGGGGGACTTATTGGATCTGAGCCCCACTAGTATCAACTCAAGAAGGAAACCCGACCCCGGGGGAGAGTATCTGTGAGCATGTGTATGGATGGATGGTATGAATAAATGTTTTGTGGTCTGATTGTATGAATACATGAGTGAGCTGGGTGGTTGGACCCGGCCCCCCTCTGCTGTGTGTGGAAACAGAAGCGGAGGGGGTTTTTGGCCCACCCCCAGGCTCAGTATGAATGGTGTTCATGGCCTGCCGGGAGAATGGGGGACCAGTGGGGGGGGAGGGGATCTCTGGGGGGACGGGGGGTAAGAGCATTATGGTCATAATGGGGAGAGGCAGGTATGGTGGGAGCAGAGGGGTAGGCCACTCTCGGGGAATGAGAATTCACTGTTTGCAAGCGATTCCTTGTTCTGGCCCCTCTGGTTTGGTTCCATCTAGCTCAACCTGAGTGCCTGGTAACCAGGGATGTCAGGGCCCTGGGCTCAAGCTGCTGCTGTTAAATGCCGGATCGATTACCAACAAGGCCCCCCTTATTCGGGATTTAATCCTGGAAGAGGGGGCGGACCTGGCGTGCATTACCGAGACCTGGCTGGGCCAGGAGGGGGGGTGCCCCTTTCGGAGATATGCCCGGACGGGTTCTTGGTTCAGCATCAGCCGTGACCCCAGGGAAGGGGTGGAGGAGTGGCTATTATAGCTCGCCAGAATCTGTGTCCTCGAAGGAGCCCTGCCCCGGAGATTGTTGGGTGTGAGACGCTCCTTCTGAAGTTGGACTTAGGGGTCCAGGTGGGCCTTTTGCTAACGTACCTGCTTCCTAGCTGCATTGCAAAGGCCCTGCCTGTTCTGCTCGAGGCGGTTGCAGGGCTGGCGGTTGAGTTCCCCAGGTTGATGGTGCTGGGGGACTTTAATCTGCCATCACCCGGCGAAGCCTCAGGGGCAGTCCAGGAGTTCATGGCTTCCATGACAACCATGGACCTGACCCAAGTAGTTCAGGGTCCGACTCATGAGGGTGGTCACACGCTTGACCTTGTGTTTCTCTCGGGGCAGTGGAGAGATGATCTGAGGCTGAGGGGTTTAGTCACAGTACTCTTATAGCAATAGCACTTACTTATATACCGCTTCATAGTGCTTTACAGCCCTCTCTAAGCGGTTTACAGAGTTCAGCATATTGCCCCCAAAAATCTGGGTCCTCATTTTACCCACCTCGAAAGGATGGAAGGCTGAGTCAACCTTGAGCCTGGTGAGATTTGAACAGCTGAACTGCTGAACTAGCAGTTCAGATTGCAGTGCTGCTTTTAACCACTGCGCCACCACAGGCTCCTGACCACTCTTGTCGTGGTCAGATCATTTCCTTCTGAGGTTGGATTTCATGGCACCACCCCTCCACCGCAAGGAGGCGGGACCGATGAAGTGGTTCCGCCCCAGGCGCCTAATGGAACCTGACGGATTCCAGAGGGAACTTGGGGAAATACCTGAATCCCTGGTACACAGTTAATCCGAGTCTCTGGTCGCAGCCTGGAATCAGGCAGCAGCGGGGGCTCTGGATCGGATTGCGCCTTTGCGACCTCTCCGTGGAAGTGGATCCAGGAGGGCTCCTTGGTTTACCGAGGAACTCCAGGAGATGAAACGCCACAAGAGACGCCTAGAGCGACGATGGAGATCTAGTAAAGCTGAGTCTGACCGAACACTTTTAAGAACTTTCATTAAGTCTTACTTAGTGGCGATAAGGGCGGCAAAATGTTCGCATTTTTCCGCTCTTATTGCGTCCGCTGACTCCCGCCCAGCCGCCCTGTTTAGGGTGACCTGCACCCTTCTTGCTAAGGAGGAAGGCGGAGACCCCTTGCAGGGTAGAGCTGAGGAATTTTCTCGGTTTCTGGCGGATGAAGTCATTCAGATTCAGACAGACCTGGACTCCGATTGGGCAGTACAGGCCGAGACGACTGGGGCAGGTCTTAGTCCGGTTATATGGGATAGGTTTGAACCGGTGACTCCTGAAGATGTAGACAAGGCCATAGGAGCTATGAGCTCCGCCACTTGTTTATTGGACCCGTGTCCTTCCTGGTTGGTTTCGGCCACCAGGGAGGTTTCACGCAGCTGGCTCCAGGCGTTGGTCAACGCTTCTTTGAGAGAGGGGTCCGTCCCACAGCCCTTAAAAGCTGCGGTGGTGAGACCCCTCCTCAAGAAGCCTTCCCTGGACCCGGCGGATTTAAAAAACTTCCGTCCAGTCTCCAACCTTCCCTTCGCGGGGAAGGTTGTTGAGAAAGTGGTGGCGCTCCAGCTCCTACGGCTGTTGGATGACACTTATTTTCTGGATCCCTTTCAATCCGGTTTCAGGCGCGGCTACAGTACGGAAACGGCTTTGGTCACCCTGATGGATGATCTCTGGTGAGCCCAGGATAGGGGTCACTCCTCTATCCTGGTGCTACTTGACCTCTCAGCGGCCTTCGATACCATTGACCATGGTATCCTTCTGCGTCGTCTCGGAGAGGTGGGGGTGGGCGGCACTGTTTTGCAGTGGTTCTCCTCCTTCCTCTCTGACAGGACGCAGTCGGTGTTGACAGGGGGGCAGAGGTCGAGCTATGTGGGGTTCCACAGGGCTCAGTCCTCTCACCCATCCTGTTTAAAATCTACATGGAGCCACTGGGTGAGATCATCCGACGACACGGGGTGAGGTATCAGCAATATGCTGATGATACCCAGTTGTACATCTCCACCCCGTCTCAATTCGGGGAAACCATAGACGTAATGGGCCGCTGCCTGGATGATGTTAGGGTCTGGATGGGGAAGAACCGGCTAAAACTTAACCGTGACAAGACTGAGTGGCTGTGGATATTGCCTCCTAAGGACTCGACCAATTGTCTCTCCTTTGTTCTTGGGGGGGAGAAATTAGCTCCTTCAGAACGGGTCCACAATTTGGGTGTCCTCCTAGACCCATAGCTAAAATTGGAACAAAATCTTTCAGCTGTGGCTAGGGGGACCTTTGCACAAGTACGTCTTGTGCACCAATTGCGACCCTACTTGGAGAAGGAGGCACTTCTCACAGTCACTCATGCCCTCATCACCTCACGGCTGGATTACTGTAATGAGCTCTACATGGGGCTACCCTTGAAGAGTGTCTGGCGACTGCAATTGGTGCAAAATGCAGCTGCGCGAGCTGTGGTGGGTGTACCCAGATACACCCACGTAACACCGATCCTCCGCCAGCTGCATTGGCTGCCCATTAGTCTCCGGATCCAATTTAAGGTGTTGGTCGTTACCTTTAAAGCCCTACATGGCTCAGGGCCAGGTTACCTTCGGGACCGCATCCTTCCGCATACCTCCCTACGACCGGTCAGGGCCCACTGTGTCGGCCCCCTCCAGGTCCCGTCGACCAAACAATGTCGGCTGGCGGGGCCAAGGGGGAGGGCCTTCTCTGTGGGAGCTCCCTCCCTGTGGAACCAGTTTCCCCCGGAGATCAGGACCATCCCCACCCTACTGGCCTTCCGGAAAGCGATAAAACTTGGCTCTTCCGGCAGGCGGGGTGAAAGTGAGACCAAGTAGATTACATATGGGTCTCCCCCCTTGATTGTACATATGAGATACTCTTTTTAACTTTTGTATTTTGTATTTTTTAACTACTGTATTTTATATTGTATTTTATATTGTATTTTATATTGTAATGGAATCTACATGTTGTGAGCCGCCCAGAGTCCTCAGGGAGTTGGGCGGCATAGAAATCCATTAAATTAAATTAAAAATTAAATTTGTTTTCTGATTGGGAATTATAAATCCATTCTTGAATGTCCTTCAATTGTCTTGAATAAACCAAGTTCATAACTGATCAATACTATCAACTTTGAGTCTTTAAAATCCAAATCTTTCTCAGCTTTTCTCCTCTTGCCAACTTGCATTTTCCAAGTCCAGCTCATCTTTCAGGTCTGCCATCAGCAAATTACATTCCAATCCATGAGATTGCAAATCTTCTACTGCTTTTACTTGAACTGCTTATACCCAAGAAGATAGGCTCAAGATCCAGAAGGATCTTGACAGACTTGAACACTGAGCCCTATTTAACATAATGAAAATTCAATGTGGATAAAAGTAAGATTTTACACAGGCAAGAAAAACCATTTGTACAGATACAGGTTGAGTGAAACCTGGGTAAATACCAGTAACTGTGAAAAGGGTCTTGAGTCCTAGTGGACAATTACTTAAATATGAGCCAACAGTCTGTGGTGGCAGCCAAAAATCCAATGCAATCTTAGGCTGCATTGAAGAGGAATAGAATCAAGATCACATGAAGTATTGGTGCCACTTTACAAAGCCTTAGTAAGATCACAATTGGAGTACTGCATCCACCACCACCTCTTCCTGACTGCTCTTGTACTGAGGCATCCGCGACAAGGCATCATCCAGGAAGTCCACCCCCCAGGGGGTACTTAAGGGTGAAGTTGAATCAGTTGAAATATTGCGCCACCTGACCTGTCCACACTTCAAAAGGTAAACTGCTCCCTTCCAGGAGGTGGCGCCAGGTGAATAATGCCCACTGCACAGCAAAAGGCCTCCTACTCCCATACGGCCCAGCGTCTCTCCGTATCCATGAGTTTTTGGGAGGTGTAAGTGCACGGCTGTAGGTTTCCCTCCCCATTCTTTTGGAGGACGACAGCCCCCATGGTCACGTCGCTGGCATTGGTCTGGATCACGAACGGCTTTTTGAGATCAGGGTGTTTTAACACCGGTTCCTTTGCAAATAGCCTCTTTAGGGTTTCAAATGCCTCCTGACATTCCATAGTCCATTGGAGAGGCTGGCTTGGCCAGAGTTTGACCCCCATCTTTCCAGTTTTTAGTAATTCGGTGATTGGCAAGGCTATCTTTGCAAATGAAGGGATGGATTGCCTGTAGAGATTAGCAAACCCTAGGAAACTTTGTAGCTGCTTACGGGTTCGAGGGGGTTGCCACTGTAGGATGGCTTTTACTTTCACTGGGTCCCTCTCCACCCCCTTGCTTGACACTTGGTAACTCAGGTAGTCCAGGCGAGTCTGATGGAACTTGTCTTTGGACAGCTTAATGTATAGGTTTGCTGCCAATAGCTTCTTAAGGACTTGGCAGACCAGCTGGATGTGTTCCTCCATCGTTTTGGTGAAAATGAAAATGTCATCAAGTAAACCAGAATGCCCTTATATAGGCGCTCAAATAGCATCTCATTTATCAACTGCATGAACACCGCTGGGGCCTCCTGTAGGACCTGGCTTGGTCTTGCGGGCATGCTAATGGCCATGGCTGAGGCTGATTGCTTTCCAGCCTGTCGGCTCCCTTGGCACTTCCTTGGTTTCGCTTCGGGGTCGCTCTTTGGTCTGCAGACTTTCAGCTCCACTTCTAGTGCTGTAGCAGCCCGGTACCATTTATGCAGTCAGTCAGGGAGGCCCTGGTACACGCACACCTGGCGCAGCTCTCTGTCAAGGCCCTCTTTGAAATAGTAAACGAGCTGTTATTCTGACCAGTGCAGCAGCTTCCCTGCAACTCTTTGAAACTCTCAAATGTATTCCTTCACTGACCATCCCCTTTGCTTTAGCTCTCATCTCTCCCTCCCTCTGCCTGTTGGGCCTTCGCCTCATCTTCGAACCTCGCCCACAGCTCCCCCAGGAACATCCCAGCATCCCTCCGCTGGGTGCTTCATCATGAAGGGTAGCCACCCATTCTTCTGCCTCCTCTCGAGGTTGGCCGCCACCGCATTCACCATCGCTCTCCGGGTTGGGTAGGCTAAGGTGTAACAATCTAGGTGGCCCTGAACATGGTCAAGGAAGATCTCCAGCTTGTTGGGGTCCCCATCAAATATCTTCAGGGGTGGAGGCACCATCGAGTAAGGTGGCAGTGGCCAGTACCCCGGATACCACTTAGGCCCTGGGGGGGGGGAAGTGGGCTTGGTGCCACCCGGGGCTGCTGGGGAGGGGCTGTTGCTGCTGCCTGGCAGGGCTAGCTGCTCATAGTGGCCTCTGCAGGGTTGGCCCTGGGCCAGGACTCGCCCTCGTGGCTTTAGCCAGCAATGGCTGGGGGCTCTGCCTGGGGCTTGTGCTTGCTGCCACTGCTCCCTGCCATGCTGGTAATCTTTGATCTGGGCTCCCTCAGGCCACGAGTCGGAGCTTCGGGCTGGAAAGGTGGAACCTGACAGGCGAGCTCGGGCTCCGCCAACCCAGGAGCAGCTCGGCTGCCTGGGTGGCCACTTCCTCTGCTGCTTCCAGCCGGTGCAGCGGCTCCACCTCTTGGATGCCTATGCAGTCGAACCTCTCCCTCAGCTGCTCCACCGAAGGGCTCCAAAGCATGGCTGAGTTTCTCCACCCCTTTGTCTCGTCTCAATCTGTCGCTCTCCTCTCCTTTCACTTCATTAGATGGGCCCCTGAGTACCTGGGTGAAATCAGGGGGAATTCGGCTTCTGGTGCCTTCGACGCTCCCCTCTACCAGAGCTTGTCACCCGTCAGGTAGGGCAGTCATCTCCTTCCCGCTGCCCTGGCAGGCTGGCCTTCTCCGGCCGCATCTTTGGCCAAGTAATTACTAGGGCTGGCCTCACTCGGGCATCCACCTGTGTTGCCGCCCAAGATAATTGCGGGCTTGCTGGCTGTTTCTCCCCTCCTCAGCCATTTCCTCCTGAGATTTTCCCTCCTTCCTGAGGCAGCCAGGTGGAGGGCCAGGGCTCAGGAATCCTGGAGGTTTGAAGGGAGAGTTGGATTAATGTCATGGTTCTGAGTAATGGACCCAATCAATTCAGGATTCTGAGGCTGTAGCTTTTCTCAAAAATCCATTTTATTGAGTACATCATATCGGCACGTTCAAATGTGAATCCAACTCTAAATATTTCCTGCATTTTTAGTATAATAAAAGAAATAGATATCATCCACCCCCCTAGTGTCACTGGTCACGTTTACCAACCAGGTAGAAGGCAGGCTGCTCAGCTACTTCCTCCAGCCGTTATGATATCTTATTGACACGCCCTTGATTCCTACAGGCCTTGTCGCTGTTATATCTGGCACCTGAGAGGAAATTACCCACATCCCGTAGTTCCCCCTCCCCCCATATGTATTGCAAGAAACAAAGTAAAAAGAATATGGCTTCAGCTAAAGTCGTTTTGGGAGTTGACACACACTTCAGGAGAACTTACAATGCCAGATTCCCTCCTAATTATCCACACCTACAAAGGATTTTCCTTCCGGTCTTCAAACAGCCTCCATCATTCCATGTAACTCGTAGCCCCCACCCTATCACTGATATGGGAAGTCAATAAAATACTGTATATTGCATTCATTGAGGGCAACAAGCATTTGTTGTATTACTGTTGGTAAGAAGAATTCTGCCTGCAAGATGGATGAAACTGTAGCAAGCAAGAAAGAAGAGAAAAGTTTGTTTCTGATGGGTACCTCTATGTATTTGATAAGCTGAGTGTAGCTGATTCTTGCCTTACTTTTTGGCACTGTGAGTAGCGTGATAGATGCAGTGCCAGAATTCACACAAGACTTGGAAAAGTATTAGTAATCCATGTCAGTGATAGGGTAACTCAAAGCCTTTGGCAGTTACCTCAATTTACATATCTTGACATCAAGATATACATAGGTAAAGGAAACTTTTATGGCAGTGAGTATGAACAGCCCCCTCCCTTACAGATGAGATAAAATATCAATTATTAAATAAACTAATGAAAGTTGTTTTTTTTTTAAAGTGGTCTTGTTTCTTTTTTTCACCTATTACTTCTTTGATGGTTTGTGCCTACAGGTGGAATGATGTGCGCTTAAGTGAGTATGAGTATCCCAGGAAGTGGTTCAATGGGAGGGGAAGTCTGGAGCCAATGTTCCCTCTAACATTGAAAATCACTGCGCTGCAGTTGGAAACTGCTGCGCGGCGTTTCAGCCTTTGATCTCGCTCTCCTCTCCCTAGCAGCGGAGCCTGCCTGGGGAGGCAAGAATTAAAGCCTCCGCCTCTCTTCATTGAAGGCTCCTTTCCCCCACCCCCCACCCACCCTGATCGGCTGGTGACTGGAACTCCATTGCTTCTCCTGTTTTGGTGGGATCCTGTGTTGAGAAGCCCAGTATTTACCACCATGCCAGTCAGTCGCTGCCTCTCCCCATAATCCCAGACAGAGATTCTCTGGGAGGGGAACCTCCCTCCCTCTCTCCCTCCCCTCCCTCCTCCCTCCCTCCCCTCCCCTCCCTCTCTTCCAACACATCTAAGAAGTGCCAAGTCTGAGAAACACTGGAAAAAGAAATGTGGAGACAAGAGAAGCCGAGATGAAAACGGGAAGCAGAGAATTGCAAGGGAAGCATCAAACCGCGATCTTGCTTGCAAAGTCTGATATTCTAGGTCAAGCATCAGCTTCCATCTGTGCAAAAAGATGCACACAGAGAGAGAGGGAGGGAGGGAGGGGAAGGAAGGGCAGAGGAAGAAGAAGAGACAAGGGAAGAGGGAAGAAAGAAGGACGGGAAGGGAAGGAAACACTGGAAAAGAAATGTGAAGACAAGAGAAGCTGAGATGAATTCCAATGGCTGTTGTAAGTGCTGCTACTTTTCTGCAAGTAGAGGGTCATGGAAAAGATTCCCACATTTCATTTAGATTGCCCCCACCCCATGCGTGCAGAGCAGAGAGAGTAAAGTGGAGCTGAGAGGAGGAGGGGGAGGAGGAGCCAGCCAGGTGCAGCCCTTAGGGGTGATAGGTGTGGTGGCCAGTTGCATTTTAGGCGAAGAATGGAAAACGGGTGGGTGGGCGTGTGTGCTTAAGTGTGTTAAACCAATACAATGTTCACAGAGCATTACCAGAGTGCATGTGAATAGAATACAGAGACTCTCCCCCTCCACTATTATGCGGCACAGAAGCTCTCTTCCAATCCTCTCTGTTCAGAATGGGGGGCTGCAAGGGGGAAGACAGACACACACATGTGCATGCCAACCCGCCTCCTGTTTGCTTCCTCCCCTAGACTGGCCGTTACTCTTCCTCTTCTGTTGCTGACAAGCCACCCACCTTCAGACATGGCGGCGATTCATAATTAATTCTCCAAAATCCTCTGAACCAGTGGTGAAAGGGAGGCGGTCGGGCAGCTGTTTGCCTGCCACCCAATTGGCTGGTGGCTATTTGTCCCATGCAGCCAAAGAGCTGGGTCAAACGGTGTCTGGGCTAATAGGCAGGGGTGGAGGGCCAGGGGCCAATTGGCTGTGGTGAATGGCCAGGGGAGTGCCAGCGGAGGAGGAAAGCTGGCTGTGAATGGGCTGAGGCAGGTGGCTGGAGGTGAAGGAGGCATGGCCAAGCGTGGGAGCCTAAAGGTCCCAGACACCTTGCAACAGTACTAATTTATGGCCAGAAAGATGCACATGCACATGTACACACATACCCCCCACACACACCTTTAAAGTATGCTCATGAAACCCTTCACAATATCAATAAAATAATATTGATGAACTGTGAATAACCTGTTATGCTGTTTCCTGCTGTCATTACATTTTTTGTTGAAGCCATAGAACTGTATTCTGTGGCACCCCATTTGATCTCTCATTCTACTTTGTTTAGGAATTGTTGCCATACACTTTGGGAGCTAGATGTAAAAATATCTTGTAGACATGCCATCCACACCAAGCTAAATTAAAACGCTAATCAAAATATATTTTTTAAAATATTTTGCAAAGTCAGGATATGTCCATAGCATTCTCAGAATTTTTTAACAAATGTATGAGAAATTGATTAATTCTAACATGGTAGAAGAATATATTCTAATCTAGGTATCAATGCATTGCTTCCAGATAATTCCACATTGATCACTTCATGTGTTGTTCTAGAACAGGGGTGGCCAAACTATGGTTCTTTGAGGACCTGTGGACTTCAACTCCCAGAATTCCTGAGCCAGCCATGCATGCATGCATGGCTGGCTCAGGAATTCTGGGAGTTGAAGTCCACAGGTCCTCAAAGAACCATAGTTTGGCCATCCCTGTTCTAGAATCTTCCCAAATCAGAAAACTGATTTATTACTATCTGGATCCTATTTGTTTCTCTTTTTAAAGATAGGAACAATATTTGCCTCCCTCCAGCTGTCTTCACTCATTCTCCTGGATTCCTGGAAGATAATTAATAAAAGTCTATCTAAACCAGGGGTGGCCAAACTATGGTTCTTTGAGGACCTGTGGACTTCAACTCCCAGAATTCCTGAGCCAGCCATGCATGCATGGCTGGCTCAGGAATTCTGGGAGTTGAAGTCCACAGTTCCACAAAGAACCATAGTTTGGCCACCCCTGATCTAAACCAACAACAACTTTCTTTAATAATTAGCAGAGATTTGTTAAGAATATGTTCTGTCAGAACAACCTATTTTATCTTATTCATTTATCTTATTTTAATTGGATAGCTTTTTCAGTAGATTCGTGAAAATTACATGGACATAATATATCTTGATTTCAACAAAAGATTTCGCAGTATGTCCTGTGATTAGCAAACTTGTTAGATGTAGACCAGAAAGCATGATAATAAAGTAAATAGCTGGTTTTTCAAATCACACTCAAGGAATGTTCCTGAAAGGACTTTCTTTAACCTGGAAGGAGACATTAAGTTAGAAAGTTCAGTTCTGGCAGGGTCAATATTTTATTCATGACTTGTATGGGAAAGTGACAAAATGCTTAAGAAACCTGTCAGTTTTCCCCCTCAAAAACAGAAATCAAATATATAAGATTAGCATTGAAAATACTTGGAATGGTAAGAGCACTTATAAAAAGATCTTGGAATAATAATTAACTGTATAGCAAAAATAAATCAGAATAGTTACTATATGTTGCTGCCAAAAAGGCAAAAAAATTAAACTGCATCAATGGAAGCAGAAGCAGTTTCAAATCGTGGGATATATATATAAGGTGACCAGACGTCCCGATTTTGGCGGGACAGACCCGCTTTTTAATGATTTGTCCCGCGTCCCGCCCGTCCTCTAAAAAATCCCGATTTTTGGAAAGAATGCACGACTAGGGCATTCTTTCCAAAAATCGGCCTGAAAGGGGGGCGTGCGAGATTGGGTGAGAGTTAAAACTCCGGGAAGGCAGCCATGTCGGGCTCCGTGGTGGCCAAATCGTGGCGCATGCGCCAAATGTCACGCATTGGATGATTGCAAGTGGCGCATTGCAATCATCCAATGGTCAGGAAATGTGACGCTTTTCTGCCCGGCGAGCGGGACTGCAGCGCGCGCCGAAGGAAAGCCGGAAGACGGCGCCGAGCGCCCAAGGCTCTCCAGGCAGCGGCAGGCGACAGCGGGCGCCGGCCGAGTCCTCTCACGGGCAGCCGCGCCGACCCTGTCTCCACCGAGGAGGAGAGGGAAAGGGAAGCGTCCCCTGCCGTCCCGTCCGAGAGCCGCCGAGGGCTAAATCGCCGCCTTTCTCCTCCTCCTCCTCCCCCGGCTGGGCTGATGGCTGCCCGTCTTCCAGGAGCCTCGGTAGGTTGGTGGCTGCTGGATCTTCTTCAGCCAGCCCTCTCCACAGCCACGAAGGAACAAAGAAAGGAAGGAGGAAGTTGTAGTCGTCGTCCGGCACCGCCGCCTTCGCCATGGCTGGACACGCCGCTGCTGCCCTGCGGGCGAGGCGGTGGCGGCGGTCGGGGCTCACCTGCGAGGCAGGCGCCGGCAGGATTAACGCGCATGGGAGGGAAGGAGAGCGCGCTACTGCCACCGCTGAAACTTCCAAGCCGGGCGGGAGCTCAAAAACGCCCGCTGCTGCATCCCTGCCATTCTCCCTGCCATTCAAGCGGCCGAAGGAGCCCCGGAGCGCCGACGTTGCCCTCCGTCTCGGTCTCCTGCCGCCACCGCCAGCTGCAGCCTTCCCAGCAGGTGGGCGCGTGTGGAAGGGGTCGCGGAGCAGAGGCGCCCGGCGGTTTAAGGCAAGAGGCGGGCGGGAGATGCGGGCAGGAGCTTGCTTCCGCCGATGCCACTTCCTGCATCCCTGCGCCTCTCGCACCGCTCGCCGGGTGTCTCTGCTCCGCGATCCCTCCCCTGTGCGCCCACCTGCTGGGAAGGCTGCAGCTGGCGGTGGCGGCAGGAGACCAAGAAGGAGGGCAGCTGCAGCCTTCCCAGCAGGTGGGTGCGCAGGGGAGGGATCGCGGAGCAGAGACACCCGGCGAGCGGTGCGAGAGGCGCAGGGATGCCAGAAGTGGCATCGGCGGAAGCAAGCTCCTGCCCGCATCTCCCGCTTGCCTCTTGCCTTAAACCGCCGGGCGCCTCTGCTCCGCGACCCCTTCCACGCGCGCCCACCTGCTGGGAAGGCTGCAGCTGGCGGTGGCGGCAGGAGACCGAGACGGAGGGCAACGTCGGCGCTCCGGGGCTCCTTCGGCCGCTTGAATGGCAGGGAGAATGGAAGGGATGCAGCAGCGGGCGTTTTTGAGCTCCCGCCCGGCTTGGAAGTTTCAGTACCCGGCGTATAAGACGACCCCTGACTTTTGAAAAGATTTTCAAGGGGTAAAAAGTTGTCTTATACGCCGATACATACGGTAGATAGATAGATAGATAGATAGATAGATAGATAGATAGATAGATAGATAGATAGATAGATAGATAGATAGATAGATAGATAGATAGATAGATAGATGATAAATAGTTAAATAGATAGACAGACAGACAGACAGACAGACAGACAATATGGATGGAGAGAGCGAGATAAAGAGATGGAAAGGGAGAGATGAGAGGGAGGGGGAGAGAGAGAGAGAGTAAAGGGTTTTGTGGTTTCCAGTTCTCTGTCCTAATGACTGGCTGGGTGGGCGTGGCTAGGGGGGTCATGTGACTGGGTGGGTGTGAGTGATGTCAAGTTGGCCACGCCTACCCAGGTTTTGTGGCTCTCTGTGGTTTTTTTTCTGTGGGAAACGGGTCCAAATGGCTCTTTGAGTTTGCCGACCCCTGGTTTACTCAGATTGGCCAAGTTTACCCAGCCAAATCCCTCCAAGAACTAATAGCTGCATAAAAAAGAAAGAAAGAAAGAAAAAGAAAGAAAGAAAGAAAGAAAGAAAGAAAGAAAGAAAGAAAGAAAGAAAGAAAGAAAGAAAGAAAGAAAGAAAAGGCTGTATGGCTGCCCTGAGTCCTACGGGAGTGGGGCGGCATACAAAAACGACCAAAAATAAATAAATAAATAATTTTAAATCAGGAACCCACCCACCCCGGTCAATGGTGTCCCTCTTTACCAATGTTAAAATCTGGTGACCTTATATATATACTTTCTTTGACAATGTGACTAGATTAGTAGACTAAGGAAATACTGTGGCTATAATGTACTTAGAATTTAATAAGACATTTAATAAAATAGATGGTAGCACTTTTTTTGATAGAGTGGAACAACATGGATGGTCGGTCCCATGACCAGATAATCCAGTTAGTCGAACAACTATAGCCAGCTCCTGCTCTTTAATGGGTCTGCATCCACATTGAGGGAGGTATGTAGTGGCATACCTCAGGATTCTGTCTTAGGCCCAGTACTCTTCAGTATTTAGAACATAGAAAAATAGGTTTGGGAGGGATTTTGTAGGTCTTTTAGTCCAACCCTCTGCTCGAACAGGAGACCCTGTATTATTCTGAACAAATAACGGTTCAACCTCTTCTTAAAACTCTCAAGTGATGAAGCACTTACAACTTTCAGAAGTAAGTCATTCCACTGTTTAACTGTTCCCACTGCCAGAAAATTTCTCCTTAGTTCTAGGTTGGATCTTTCTTTAATGATATTCCATCTGTTACTTTTCGTCGTGCCCTCAGGAAAATAGATCGACCCCCTCTTCTCTGTGACAGTTCCTCAAGTACTGTAAGACTGCTATTGTATCATCCCTAGTTCTTCTAATGAACTCTTCGTTAGATTAGACACACCTTGTTCCCTGTATCATTCATTCAGTAGTTTTGCCTCCAGACCTCTTATCATCTTTGTTGCTCTTCTTTTCACTCTTTCTAGGTCTCAGTATCTTTTTGTATCATGGTGACCAGAACTGGATGCAATATTCCCAGTGTGGTCTCACCTGTGGAGTATGAAGTGGTGCTATCACTTCACTTGATCTGAAATTATTTCTCTATTGATACAGCCTAGGACTCCACTAGCTTTTTTGGCAGTTGTAGCACACTGCTGGCTCATACTTAAATAGTCATCTACCAGGACACCTACATCACTCTCACAGTTTCTACTGCTGAGCCAGATACCACACATTCTATATCTGTGCATTTGGTTTTTTTCTTGCCCATGTGTAGGACCTTACTTTTCTCTACTTTGCATTTTAATAATAACAGATTAACAGAGTTGGAAGGGACTTTGTAGGTCATCTAGTCCAACACCCCCCCCCCTAAGCAGGAGACCCTACACAATTTCTGACAGATGGCAGTCCATTCTCTTCTTGAAAGCTTCCAGTGATTTTGTTGGATAGAGCTCAATATTCAAGTCTGTCAAGCTCCTTCTGAATCTTGAGTCTATATTCTAGAGAGGGATGGTGGAGTGCTTGGCTCTAGTGAGGGGGAGGTCAGGGAAGAGGGGATGCTCACTTTGGGGAACATGGGCAGGACAAAGTATTAGAGTGATGACAGGCATGAGGTGCTACAGGAGCCAGAGGGCATGTCACGGTGTGATTGCTACCTGTTACATGTATATGCAGGGAGATGCATCCCTATTCAATATAATGGTTTATTCCTGAGCATGTGATTGATATGTTCTTGTACGCATGTGTGCATTCCACTCTCGGCTCTTCCCTTCTTGCTCTGTCTTCCATTGAGAGAAGACACACTTTTATATTAGAGATGTAAACAAATGAGGATTTATTGTTTTTGTACCGAAATAAATATTTTACTTAGACTTTTAAACTGCGGTTTCATTTCTAATGTCTAATGTCCGGGAGAAGATCCAACATCTCCTCTGTGAGATTAATTATCACCTCTGTCAGGGCAGGCCGTTACAGGGGGAGACACCCCGATGTCTAGCATCTTCCAGCCCTGAGCTCATTCTCAGTTCCTGGACAATATACCCTTGGAAGCCCTGAGGTTTGACTGCTGCTGGTAAATGCCAGTTTAGTCAATAATGTTCCCCTTATTCAGGATCTTATTGAGAAAGAGCAACTGACCTGGCATGCATCACTAGAAGAAGGGGTTCCCCTCTCAAAGATGTGCCCAGCTAGGTTTAGAGTTTGGCACCAGCCAAGACCCCAGGGTAAGGGCGGTGGGGTGGCAGTGATCATTTGAAAATCTCTTTTGGCACTCAGGGGCCTTTCTCCCCAAATTTATGAATGTGAGACCTTGTTTCATGGGATCAGTTGCGAATGTTGCTACTGTACCAACCTCCCTGCTGTGTAGCAAACTCTTTACCTGAGCTGCTGGAGGCGATCCCAGGGCTGGCAATGCAGTTCCCCAGATCTATAGTTCTGTGAGATTTCAACCTGCCATCCCTAGGTGTGGTCTCAGAAGCAGCCCAGGAGTTCATCCAGACTCTTGGTGATATCTCCATAGGGCAGTTTTCACTATTTTCTCCCTGTTGATGATAAGGATGGCACATCTGTCCAGTCCAAATTCCATTGCAATATTTTGGCTATATATACAGATAATGCTGAGCAGTGATTCTATCTCATGGTGTTTTTCCATGCTGCTTCAGATTGTCCCCAAATCTGGGTGGTCCAAATACCCACAACACTTGATCTTTATAGGCTTGAATCAGAAATGGTTCAAACTCACACAGCCTCCAAGCACTAGTACAGAATCTTGACAGCTTTGCTGGCCGATCCTAGAACATAAGATATACAGTTAATCCTTGACTTACGGTCATATTTGGGACTGGAATTTTGGTCACTAAGTGATGCGGTCTTTAAACAAGTCATCACATGACTGGACCTGATTTTATGACTATTTTTATCATGGTCATTAAGCAAGACTGGCTTGCCCAATTGACCTTGCTTGTCAGAAGCTGGCTGGGAAGATCACAAATTGCAATCATTTGCAGGACAGTGCAACCTTCATACTGTAACTGCAAGATGGTTGCCAAGCACTTGAATTTTCATCAAATAACAGCAGGGATGTTGTGATGGTCATAATTTTGAGAAGAGGTCATGTCACTTTTTCCAAAGCCATCATAACTTTGAATCAGTATTAAATGAATGGTTATAAGTTGAGGACTACCTGTAATTGGGTATCATCAGCCATGATGATACCAATCTCCAAACAAGCAAATAAATGCCATGGGCAGGGAATTGGACAAGAAGATTTCCAAGTTCCCTTCCAATCCTATGTTCTATGAATGCCTTCACCTAGCAGTTTAATGTAGAAGTTGAAAAGGTGGAGACAGAAAGTAGAAACCTATACAGTAGTATCATACACAGGAGAGAATGGTCTCTTCCCCAAACAATACTGACTGGAATTGGTCTCAGAAAAAATAAATAGAACTACCATAAAACATGTCCCCAATCCCCAACCTACGGAACCAGCTAGTCAATAGTATCAAAAGCAGCTGAGAGAGAACAAGGATGGACACACCACTTCCATCCTGGCTTTGCCACAGGTCATCAACAAGCATAAACAAGGATGTCTCAATACTAAATCCTGACCTGAAACCAGAAAAATCACATGCAGAGCAGGGGTGGGTTCTAAATTTTTTTTACTACTGGTTCTGTGGGCGTGGCTAGGTGGAGGGCATGTAACTGAGTGGGCATGGCCAACTTGACGTCACTCACGCACACTCAGTCACATGACCCCCCTCCACCTAGCCACACCCACCGAAACTGGCAAAAAAAATTGGGACTCTGACAGAGGGAAGAGAGGGGGAAAACTCCCAAAAATAGACCGCCGGAGGATTTAGGGTGTGGAAAAGCCATAAGTTTCCTAGAAGGCATCAAAGCATTCAACTTTGCAACCTGGAGGACACGCCTATGTTTATAAAGCGAGGGGGGGAGACAATGGGAAGGAAAGGATGGGAGATAGGAAAAAATGCAGGTGAGGCGCTGGATTGTGCAAGCAGGGTGGGAGGGAGGGAGGAAAGTTCACCTGATTCTGGCTCGGGACAAGGGGGGAGGAGGAACCAGCTGCAACCCCCCCTAATACCCCCTGGCACGGCGGGAGCCGTTGGAAACCGCAGAGCCCGAATTGCACCCACGCGCTTGTGCCCTGCAGTCACGCATATCGCCCCCACCCCAGGTTCCTCCTATTGCGGCTTAGGTGCAATATTGGAGGAGATCCCTAAAATACCTGGACCAAGTAACAGCACGACGAAACAATGCAAGCGACTCCATGCATCTCTCTCTATAAAGTTGCTCATTTGTGTCCATTATATTCACAGATACGGATGGCACACACATGCATACAAAACCCCCATAAAAACCCCTAGTTGTGCAAACCACAGTGAAAAAAAGATCAGCTTCGGGGTTGGGGACGGAGAGGTCTTCAGCTGATCCCACCTCCTCTGCACCCCTCCCCTCCCCGGCCAGATCTGTTTCACCGTAGTTTGCATGCTGAGAGGTTTTCCGGCTGGGTCCCGCCTGCCCCTTTGACCTGCCTGCCCAAGAAACCGGTTTGAAAACTTCCGAGGTTGTTTCGGGAGGGGGCAGTCGGGCAGCGTTCCCCCCCCTCCCTGGGCGCCTGCAGCCTCGGAGCCTGCAGCAACTCCTGGCCCTTGCACAGTAAATTAAAACTTCTTGTGAGTGTGAGGCAAGTAACATCTCGCACTCACGAGAAGTTTTTATTTACTGTGCAAGGGCCAGGAGTTGCTCCAATGCTGTAGTTGCTTCAAGGAGTTGCTCCAAGGCTGTAGGCTCATGGGGAGGGGTGGGAACGCTGCCCGACTGCCGCCTCCTGAAGCAAGGTTTCAAGCTTGGCTGGAGAGACGGGTTTTTTTAAAAGAAAACCCCCAAAAAGCCGCAAGATCCGGAGCTGCCAGTCTCTGGTAAGATGCACAACTCGCGGTCCTCCCGCCCCATGCCCTGCCCCACCTGCCACCCCCAAATTGCACCCCACTGCAAGACGTGCATCTTACAGAGACTGGAATCTCCAGGCAGTGAAAGAAACTGCTGCCTCCCGCCTCTGTGCATCGAGGAGGCCGAGCAGCAGCGGGAAGAGCACAGGAGGCACAGGAAGCGGCTGCCAGTGATGCCCTCAGCAATCACAGATGTTGTGAGCGGAGAGGCTCGACCCCCCTTAGGAGCCTCAGTTTACTCGTGAGCACCATTGGCCTTTCTCCCTGCCTCTCCCGGCCAGTGTTGCTCATGAGTAAACTGCAGCTAGGATCTGCTGTGTGCTTCCTTCGCAGGCCAGGCCGGCTGGGGGAAACACATGGGAAGGGCTCTGGTGCCACGATTTGCTGAGTGCTTCCCTCCCCACGTGCATCGGTCCACCCGCTGTTGGTATCACCCCTCCACCAGCTCTCCCTCCCCTGCCAGCTCTTCCTCCCCCGCCCACTGGGCGGGGCAGGCAGGGTGAGCGAGCATCAGGTGGGCAGGATGAGCAAGCGGGGACCGGTTCGGGTGTGTGGCCAGGCTGCCGTTACTGCCGGTTCGGAGAACGAGTCCCTATTTTTACTACCGGTGCTATAGAACCGGTCCGAACCGGCAGGAACCCAACTCTGATGCAGAGATAACAGATTAGTACTGCCTTGTTTAGCAGTAGTACTTCAAGAATGATGTAGGAACTTGGTAAACCACAGATTCATCATGAATCAGCAATGTGTGACAACTACAAAACAACCACTGCAGTTTTGGGCTGCATTAACAAAGCTATACTATCAAGCTCAGAAGAATGGTTAAAAATATGTTTAGCCTAAAGAAGATATATCTGAGGGGAGAAATGGTAACTATGTTCCAATAATTGTGTTCCAATACATAACGAGTTTGAAGCAGGGCTGGGATCTATTCACCATATCACCCATGGGTCAGGTAAGAATAGTTTGGTTGCTGAAGTTGACGGTGCTCCATTACTGAAGGTTTTCAAGGAAAATTGGGTAATCATTTGTCAAGGTTATACTAACCTTGAGATGTCTCAAATCAAAAATAAAATACAAAGTCCAGTTGCCATGATTCTATTTTCCTGACTTTACCTGGATGACTGAGAATCTTCATCAACAGATAGGATGAGAACTTGCCCACTAGGCAGGAGATAGGGACAGGTGACTTCCAACCCTCTTTTTCTATGATTCTAGTCAAATGCCACTTTTGCTGATTGCATCAGACATACACTAAGAAGGATTCAAATAAAGTGGAACAGGTTCAGAAAAAGGCAGTGGGGATAAAGACCAATTCAGCAATGGAATCAATTGCACAAAGAGATCCTGGGCTTTCTCACTTAATAGGATTAAGGGGGGAATATTCTTAATTTTATTCCTTTATTAAACAGGGAGTTGGATTTGCTGACCTAAATGGTCCATTCCAAATCTGATTCAAACATCATAGGATACATATGCCTGCAGATTCAAATTCTATAAACATGTTTTGCATTTGTCAACTCTTAACTGGAATTTGGCTTCTTCATACATCTTTTATTAGAATAAAAAAGATTGAGAAAGATAGAAACTCAAAAGGATATCTTTTTTTTAGATCTATAGATAGTTCTTACTTATCAGTCATTCAGCAACTGATCAAAGTTACAATGGTCCTGAACAAGTGGTATTTAAAACTGGTCTCTGAAGTTCCAGCGGTCATACCAACCCTGCAGTCATGGTCACCATTTGCAACCTTCTCTGCTGACTTTCCATAAGCAAAGTCAATGGGGAAGATTACAAGTTACCGTATTTTTCGGAGTATAAGACGCACCGAAGTATAAGACACACCTTAGTTTTGGGGGAGGAAAACAAGGGAAAAAGGCCTCTGCCTCCAAGCAATTTGCCAAACAGCAAACAGCACAGATGATATACACTGTTTGCTGTGTATTTCTGTGCATGTGTGCCTGACCCATAGAAATAGCAAAGAATTGGAGAAATGTACATTATGCCAGAAAGTTTTCTTAAATGTAGTCACACTAACTCTTCCCAATTATTTAAATAGATCTACTCCAAGGTAACTAAACTCTAATACTAAACAGGACACTGTTACATTTCATACTATACTTGTACAGAGCTGTTAAAATTAATTAAAATTTCTGGAAGTATACATTATTCTCTGTTATTTAAAAGAAGATACAATAGCACTGGGCCTCTTCAGAGCAAGCATTTATTTTAAAAAGCTTCTTTATTTTGTTAAGTTGTCTAGATTTAGAGGGATCTCCAACCTTGGCAACTTTAAGACTTGTGGACTTCAACTCCCAGAATTCCACAGCCAGCAAAGCTGACAAAGCTGGCTGTTGAATTCTGGGAGTTGAAGTCCACAAGTCTTAATGTTGCCAAGGTTGGAGACCCCTGGCTCTAGAACAATAATAAAGCAGTCTTTAAAAAATAAGTCTAATAATTTGAACATTCTACAGACATTTATAGTTATTCAGTTCAGCAAAAAATAAAAATCTGCTGTGTCTCTTCCAGCTATTTGCCTCTTTGTAGTTAGTTTCACTTTCATTTTCCCACGTGGCAAACCTAATCAGCTGTAGATCGGGAAACTGCTACTGACTTGCTCTTCCCTCTTTCCTGCAAGCTCTTTACAGAGCTCTTCCCTCTTTCCTGCAAGCAGGTAAATTGCTGGAAGACAGAGGCCAAAGGGTGGGTGTGGCTGGGTGGGTGGGGCTGCATTCGGTGTATAAGACGCACCCAAGTTTTCACCCTCTTTTGGGGGGTAAAAAGGTGCGTCTTATACTCCGAAAAATATGGTATTTGGGTAAGTCTCTCCCATTTGTCAGCAGCCACTTTGCCTATAAAATCTCTTGTGTATCACATGGCAAGATTGCCGCGTCATTAAGCAATGTTGTGCTTTATAGCTTAGCAATGGAAATTCCAGTCCCAATTACTGTTGTTAAGTGAGAACTATGACTATTGCCAGCTTCCTGAACAACTAGAATGTACTGTACTGAGGGTGCCTGAAGGAGCCCTTTTATGTTGTTGTTCTCAGTCTTCTTTTTAGTTTATTTTAAAATTTAGGTTTTCTAACTCCATCTCTGTAAATCCAAGTTCTCTTTATAGATTCTGCTTGGTGAAAGTTCTTTCCCCTTCTGTATGTGGCTTTTTTGATTGGAAGATTCTAATATATTTTTTGTGGAGCTATAATGGTTTAATCTGCTTGTGAGAAACAGACTCACCAGTTAGAAATTTAACAGAGTCATAAAGTGAAGCAGCAAGCAGTTTATTGCAAACTGTAAAATACGTTCTTGCAAGAGTGGTTGGCTAACAAGTAGGCACACAGAGGAATAAATTTCTTCAACTTTTTATTCCCTGCACCTGAACCACAAATCCCTCCCTGCAGCCCCCTTTGACAAAGACTACAGAGATGCAATCTTCCCGGAACACCTGTTCTCCATGAATTTCCCTATGCTTAATCTGTTTCCCTACCTTTGCACAGTTCCCCTTTTTCTATACTACCTTTTGTCCCTTTTTTATTTCTTAATCTATATTTCTTGTTTCCTTACAATCCTTACAGCATAAGCATAATAAATTGAGGCAAGCGATTAATTTCTCTACTATATTACTAGATTGTGTGGTTAAAACTGTTAACTAATTTGCTTGGCCAAGCTCGCTCACTTATTGGAATAGCAGTCTCTTCCTGTTTTCCAGTCTTCAACTTTTTACCTTTAATGTCCCAATGTCCTACTGAACTTTTATACCCACAACTGTTAAAAATTGCTTTCTTTGCAAAAACAACATTATCTCCATCAGGGGTGGGTTCTGACTTACCTCACTGCTGGTTCGCTTCCTCCCGCGCTGCGTGGGCGCGCATGCGTTGTGCACCATGCGGCAGAAGCGAAAAACAAGATGGCGGTGCCTATGGCGCCGCCGAGAGAGCCGGTTTGGGGGCATGGCCAACCAGCCATCGCTGCTGGTTCGGCGAGCGGGGAAAATTCTAAAGAACCAGTCCGAACCGGCAGGAACTCACCTCTGATCTCCATCAGTTTCTTACATGCTTATAACCCTAACCCTTAATTGTAATTGCTTCTTAATAGTAAGTGCATTTTGGATCCTCTTTTTTAAGGAACCCAAGCATCTTGGGCTCCTTTTCTCATTATGTTGCACTGGTATGGAATTTTGCATACCAGTACAAGCCATTTCCTTGACTTTTCTCTTGTTATTTGTTGCAAGTTTTAGCTCATTTTCAGCCTTAGCCTTCCTTACTTTCTCCTTGCAGATTGGGACTATTTACTGATATTCTGCTCTAGTTACAAGCATCTCTTTCCGTTTTTCTATACTTCTCCTTTTTGTCCTCCAGCTTCTCAGGGAGCTCTTTGTGTAACCACTCTGGTCCTGTCAGTGTCTCATGTTTTTCTTTCTATGTGGTAATATTTTTGTTTGGGCTTTGTATCTCATTTTCAGAGTTTTCCAAGCTGAACTGAACTGTTTTGTTTCTAGGATTTTCATCCATGGAACCCTTTCTATTCTTTTATTTTGTTGAATCAGCTTTCTCATCCAGAACATTAGTCTGACTTTGTCAGTTACCCATACCTACATTATGGTGATAGTATGATATACTCTTTCCTAAAATTCCTATGACTTTCATTCCCTCAACCACTTCATCCCTGTTAGTAAGTATCAACTCCAGTATAGCTGACACTCTAGTTCCCTCCTCCACTTTTTGGATGATAAAATTGTCAGCTATGTATGTCAAAAACTTATCCCATCTCCCACATGCTACACAGTTTGTTTCCCAGATGATGTCAGGGAAGTTAAATCTCCTATTACTACAGTGTTTCCTGAACACTCAGCTAACTGACTTACAAAAAGCTCATCTACAGTACAGGTAATCCCCGGGTTATGAGCGTTCCCTTAGTGAATGTTAGAAGTTATGTGATAAGCGCCCCCTAGCATTTACAAATAAGTCCTGAAATTATGAATATTACAGCACCATGGCATTGTTTGCTGTTATGAACAACCGCAGATGCTCTGCAACATTTACCCTGCCTTTCCCCCTCCCCAAACCAGGTCTTCACAGACACTTTGCCTGTGGAGACTCACTTACCTTGCAAAGATCTCCTCTCTGTCACAGTTTCTTTGCCTGCATTCGCAGAGAACAGAGGCCTAATGTGCCACAAGATCTCATGCTATTGATCTCGTGTAATATTGCACGTTAGGCTCTATTCTCTGTGAAGGCTTCAGTCCTTCAGGCTTTCCCTCCATTTGTTGTTTACTTGCCGAAGCCTGCCGGGAGATTGCGTTCCTGTAGGCTTTGGCAGCCCTTTGCCTTCGTTGGCACCAGCTGTAAGACTTGTCTCCCTGTTCACTTACAAAGTACGAACTTCTGAGCCAGGTAGTTCAAAAGGATTATTTATTAAGCAAATGTGATAACATCCCATTCAAAGCAAGATCTGAATACCCTTAGGCAAAGCTGGTACAGTTAAACCTTAGAGCTCCTCCCCATTAGGCAGAATACAAATCCTGACCAATACACAAGTGTGACAATCCCCTGCTCTGGGAACAGGATGAATATATAGTTCTCCAGAGCCTCTTCCGTTCAAACCAGTTTAGTTTACCCCATATAAACCCTTTCCCCAGATGAAGAGATTTCAAAGTGCCTGGCACCAGGATGTGTTGTAAATCTCAGTTGATCCAAGCAATTGACAATTCAAACTCAAGACCCCCCCTTCTGTTATTGAATGGCAGAGTCACTGGATCCTGACATGCTGCCCCCTTAAAAAGAAAAAAGGTCCACCTGTAAAAGACATAAACAAAATCAATTATGATATATTAACAAGGTTTGTTAGGGTATTGGGAGTGAAATGTTCTCATTAAGGTGGGAGCTTTAACATGTTGTTTAGCAACCCACTCGTTCTGTGAAGAAGGCAAATGTTTCCAAGCTACCAAATACTGAATCTTCCCTCTGTGGATCCTAGAGTCAAGAATTTCCTTGATTTCAAAGTGTTGTTCTCCTTCTATCATGATTGGGACAGGTGGTGCAGATACAGGCGGTCTGAGTGACGAGGTTACCTCTCTCTTGAGTAGACTAATGTGAAATACTGGGTGGACTTGTCTAAGTGTTTTTGGAAGAGCCAATTCAACCACTACTGGGTTAATGATCCTGCTAATAGTGAAAGGCCCAATGAAATTAGGCCCTAATTTTTTTGATGGTTGTAACGATCTCAAGAATTTTGTAGATAAATATACTCTATCCCCAACATGGAAAGGTTTAGGCTCCACTCTTTTCTTGTCGGCTTGAATTTTGAAAGCCTCTCTAGCTTCCTGTAAAGCCAACCTGACTACTGGCCATGTGTTTTGCAAATTTTCTATCCACTTCTTAAGTGAGGGGATAGTGGGTTTTTCTGTGGATAGTTCCGGTATTGGGATGAAATCCTGACCTGTGGCTACTCTAAAAGGGGTAAAACCAGTACTCGAATGTACAGAGTTATTGAATGCAACCTCTGCGAATGGTAACAGTTCAGTCCAATTGTCCTGTTGAAAATTAATAAAACATCTTAGATATTGTTCCAAAACCGAGTTTGTTCTCTCACAATTTCCATTAGTAGCTGGGTGGTGCGAAGAACTTAATCCATGGGCAGTACCAAGTAAGCCCAAAAATGCCTTCCAAAAATTGGAGGTGAATTGGACTCCCCTATCCGAGATGATTCTTTGTGGGGCTCTATGAAGATGATACATGTGTAATAGAAACAATCTGGCTAAGCCTCTAGCAGTTGGGATTTTCTGGCAAGGTATAAAGTGTGCTTGTTTTGAAAACAAGTCTGTCACAACCCAAATGACCGTGTTTTCCCCACTTTCTGGTAGTTCTACAATAAAATCCTTAGCAATTTCTTTCCATGGCGCTGATGGCTCGGCTACCTTCTGTAGGAGTCCTGGGGTTTTCCCTTGTTGTCTTTTTGCTGCAGCACAAATGGGGCAACTCGCTACATAGCTTTCTATGTTCTTTTTTAGCAAAGGCCACCAAAATTGTCTCTATTAAGTGTAAGGTTTTTACAAAACCAAAGTGTCCAGCTAATTTAGAGTCGTGACACCTTTCCATTAAGCGTAAACTTTGGCTAGCAGGCACATATAGTTTCTCTCCTACCCAAGCTAAGCCATCTTTCATCAAGCAACTGGATTTGTGGTTCAAAAACCATTCATCGTTGATTAATGCCTGTTTAAAAACGTGAATGGTGTCTTTGTTGCAGCGATGAATAAACGACGCACAGCAGGATGAAAGTTCATGGGAAGGCACTCCGATCCCTCGGGGGAGCTCCCTTTTATTGTCATACAAAAGACCTCGTGGCAGAAACTGATTCATTCATCAAGGTTTACCTTGTTACAGATTGGCTAAGAAGGCTCAAGATCAGCTCATGATCAGCTCATGGACAAGGCATAGTTCTCTGCTGCAAACAGCATGATCTTTGCCTACATGCCTGATCTTTGCCTACGTGCCTGATCTCATGTCCAGACTTCTTTAAGGAAGGGTCATTGTGTTGAGTCTGCATTCCTCAAAAGTGGTTTGCCAGCAATTAAGGAATACACAACCCCCACATGTCCTCCTTTTTATTTTATTCGTTATTTTTTAACAATTTGTATGCATACATAACTTCAGATCTGGAGGGGCAAATTTTTGGATGAAACATCATTAGTAAACCAGGCAAACATTGCATGCAGCAGCAACAGAAAATTAAGGCAATGATAACTAAAATAACAATGGGCATTATTTGTCGCACCCACCCAAAATCTGGAAGCCAAGACCATAACCACTCCCATGGTGATTGTGGAATAGTGGAACCAATTGGATTATCCACAATCATGTTTTCCATGTGCTCAATTGTGGCTGAAATATTTTCTTTATGATTAGTGATATATATAAAACAATGTGAATGGATTAAAGCACAGACACCACCCTTGGCTGCTAAAATAACGTCTAAAGCATAACAGTTTTGTAAAACTACCTCTCGAATTTGTGACATTTCTTCATTAATCAACTTTAGGGATTTGATAGTAGCATTAAATAAAGCAGTAGTCCAATTTGATAAGATATGCAAATCTCTATAATTCATCATGACTCCTAAAGGAGGAATAACACCCCTTGCTAACATGGTTTCAGTGTAATGATTAATGGGGTTTTGAATATCCATAGTTCTACGATTCCGTAACCGTCATTTAGGCTGATGATCAGATATCAATACAGAGGGAGCAATATATCCCAAGGTACAACGACTGGACCACCATGCAGAGATACGTTGATACGCCCTCCTACCACAGAACATCCAAATATTACCTAATGTGTTAGCTGTTCAATTATCACCCCTTGCTAATTGTTTGACCATTGATCTTACCAAATTACATAAAGGGAGACCTCCGATGGTCATACTTGTCGGACACCCTCCCCTTACCGCTACTGGACACCCAGTTAATTGATATGTGCAGCCATGGGAGGTAAAGTTATGAAGATGTTCCACTATAGTAACATTCAGAAAGGTATTGGGTCTCTCAATAGTGGTGTTAAGAATGAATGTTGTGTTACAATAGGGATACTTTCCAACATCAACAGATGCCTTCCGAGTATGATTGATGAATTCCCAACAATATGCCGCTACTTCTTGAAGCCTGCTACCAATGGCTAAAATAGCATAATTAACATTGTCTTTTTGTAGTGTTCCGGGGATCCAAGGATGTTGTTTCCATCCGGTTTCATTAAAAGGAATAGCATGTATTAAAAGTCCTCCTTTGGCATGTGGGGGAAATTGCATGCAGATCCAACAATCTGTCCTGTTTACTAAGCGAAAGATATTTTGCACATCCCATATATAGGAATTTTGCTCCCAAAGTCCTTGCTCTGGAATTCCATCTTGCAAAGTCACTGTAGCCATGCCAGGAGGAAAGATACACATAAAAAGAATACACATAATAATAGTTATAGAATTAGTATTTAAACAAGTGAATGCCACTACCAAAAAGTTCTCTGGTGTCTGAGGCATGTCTTTTTCCTGTAACAATTTTGTAGATTGAGCAGAGAGGGCCTTAATCTGCCCCCAGGTCACTTGATGTTTCTGACAAGGTGCTTGGTCCCGATCCTGTTGAGGGTTCTGCAGGTTGAGGGAGAAGTTCGGGGATCGGGTTTTTCAGTCCTTGGTGCCATGCCATCCTTCCATGGCTTCACACACCGAGCAGGGATCCACACTGGACCTGTAGGAGCAAGCACAGCAGCATATCCCCTTCCCCACGTCAATAAGGGAACAGGTCCATGCCATTCGGGATTAGGCAATAATCTTTACATTACCTGTGGCTGGGGATGACTCATTCTACTTCCAAAATGATTATCTACTGGAGTTGATAAATTTGTGATATTAAGATGATTCAAAGTAAACAGTACTTTATTCAACCATTCCTGTTTACCAGGGAGACCTATGGGAATCCCTCCTGTTTGTTTATGTTTATCCAAAGCAGATTTGAATGTAAAATGTGCATGCCTGTCCTTGGCATGTCCTTTAGAGTTGTTAAAAAAGATGTTTAATTTACCATTTGTCACAAAATTCAGCAAAGGAACAGCTACAATATGCAGGGCCATTGTCTGTTTTTAACGTAGAAGGTAGGCCCATAACAGCAAATGTTCGAATACAATGATTAACAACATGTTTGGTGGCTTCTCCTTTCTGAGGAGTAGCCCAAATAAAATGAGAAAAAGTATCAATGATTACATGAAGATATTTCCAAGGGGCAAAAGAGGGATATTGGGTTACATCCATCTGCCAAAGTTCGTTTGCTTTAAGACCTCTCGGGTTCACCCCAATTGAGGAAGATGGGGGGATTTGAGAACATTGAGGGCATTGCTGTTCTGATCAGATCTGTCTTTGCCCAGAACTTGATTGATTATTTACAACAAGTTTCTTGTGTGTACAAGTAAAAAGATTAACTCTACTAACATAGTTATAATGAATAAATTGGTTAATATGTGACACATAGCATACAGACAAAATCCTATCAAGGTAGAATGACTTCCTGAAGAAGTTGTTGAAGAGTGAGGAAAAGAGCCATAAGATTAGCATTAATCCTAGATGCTAAGTAAACTTCCAGGGAGATTATGAACTAATTTACAGACATAATGAAAATCAGAAATAATATTAACAGCACTAGAAGAAAATTGCTGAAAGGCTAAAATGACAGAGTTTGAGGAAGAGTGCACTGAATTCTCCATTCCAGGAAAAAATCATCCTGAAAAGCAATCACTCCTGGAGTTTTTCCTTCATCTGTGAAAATGGTAGGACCATTTTTTCAAATACATAAATGATTGTAAATTAATCAATTGTAAAGGTGCAGAAATAGTTAAAGTAAGACAAGGATCTTTGGGAAGATTAAAAGTAATTTTCCCTACAAAATCTGCTAAGGCTTTCTAATAAAATAAAATAAAATAGTGAAAAAAGTAAGATTCTACATTTAGGCAAGAAAAACAAAATGCATAGGTACAGTATATGTGGTATGTTGCTCAACAGTAGTAACTGTGAGAGGGATCTTGGAGTCCTAGTGGACAACCATTTAAATATGAGCCAGCAATGTGTAGCAGCTGCCAAAAAATTAACACAGTTCTAGGCTGCATTAACACAGGGATAGAATCAAGATCATGTGAAGTATCAATACCACTTTATAATGCATTGGTAAGGCCACACTTGAAATACTGCATTCAGTTTTGGTTTCCACGATGCAAAAAGAATGTTGAGACTCTAGAAAGAGTGCAGAGAAGAGTAACAAAGATAGTTAGAGGATTGGAGGCTAAAACACATGAAGAACAGTTGCAGGAACTGAGTATGTCTTAGTTTAATGAAAAGAAGGACTAGGGGAGACATGATAGCAGTTTTCCAATATCTCAGGGGTTGCTATAAAAAAGAGGGAGTCAAACTATTCTCCAAAGCATCTCAGGGTAGAACAAGAAGCAATGGGTGGAAACTAAGCAAGGAGAGAAGCAACTTAGAAGTAAGGAGAAATTTCCTGACAGTTAAAACAATTAATCAGTGCTCCAACACTGGAAATTTATTAAGGAGATGTTGGATAACCATCTGTCTGAAGTGATTTAGGGTGTTGGATAACCATCTGTCTGAAGTGATTTAGGCAGGGGGTTGGACTAGAAGACTTTTAAGGTTCCTTCCAACTCTGTTATTCTATTCCACTCTAAGGCTATTTGAAAAGACAAAACTGTCTGAAATGCAAATTCAAATTCAAATTCAGAAATAGAAAAAATGATTTTAAAAATATCCTGGCAAACTCTAGCAAGTGCTCATCTATGACCAGTTGCACAGAGCTCAGCAAAAGCCTAAATATAATGATAAATATTTTGATGAAAAGCATGGGATAAATATAACCATTCTACAGGATAAATTTATTGCAAGGATAACACAGCCAATACTTCCAGTAGGAATTCGAGCTGTTGGCAAAAGCAATTAAACTAAAACCTTGCATTTTATAAAATATATATGAAAATATTTATGAGGGAAAAAAAGGAACAGAATTTCATGGAAAAATCACAAAATATTAAGATCTGCAAACAGAAGTAAAATTACTGTGGCACAAGAAAGCAAAGATAATTACCAATAGTATTAGGTATTTTTAATGCAATCCCAAGCAACTGCAGTATCACTTGAACTGCTTGATTAGCTTCCTGACGGATTGAGATAAGATTACTAGGATTTTTAACTTTAGTCCATAATGTAAATAATGAATTTAACAAAGAAATAGGTAATTTAAAGAAAGGACATACCCAATTAATAGTTCCCAGCAATTGCTGTAACTGAATTAAAATAATAATTGTGGGATAACTGATGCAGCATAAGATTGAGACATCTTATGTCCTAGGTACAAATTTTTTCTTGTAGCTAAATTTTTTCTCTCTGGTGCAACATTTAATCCATAGGGGAGAAGACTATACCAGATAAGACATTCAATTTAAGTTACTGTGGACATGGAACTTTTCTGAGAATCATTACCTCTGCCAGGAGCTCTGCATTTTTCCTTAAAATGTTCCTGCTTACCACAGTTGTAAAAATTTCCTTGGGCTTTGTTACTTTGCCTCATGGCTGCAGCTAACAAATTATTTTGATGACTAAGGGAACCTATATCTTGCCAAATTTTAATCATTTCAGTCAATTCAGGATCCTTTCCTATGATAGTTTTCCTGCATTCAGAAGCAGCTTTTTCTTTAATGCAATCAGTGTATGTTTCATTAGGTTTCTGTTGAATGCTTGAAAAAACCTGTGCTGGATTACCAGCAGAAGAAACTTTCTGAAAATCCTTAAAGTCACATTCAGAAGAAACTTGCAAAGTTGGTGCAGGGAGAACAATTTTAACATCTACATTAACTGGACAAACAGCAAGCATTTGAACAATTTCATGAGAATCACATTGATTCTTTTCTAATTCTTCCTCTTCTTGCATTTTTTGAATCAGACCAGTATTTTTTACTACTGGAGAAGACTCATGAGATGAAGCTTGGAGACCTCCTGCAAGTTCCATTCCAGTGAGGGTTCCTTTTTGCTGTTCCTCCTTAAATTCTGCCCTGACCGCGCTGAATGACTCCTGTGGAGGAGTAATAGATAAGAAAGCAGCAGCAGGGGGGCTAGATTCTACTGGCTTCAGTGTAGCCGCAGGCAGCGTTAGCTGCATATGTGAAGAACGGAGGGTAAACCCCTTTTCAGGGAGCAAAGAGAGAAATGGTGACGGTGCCTTGAGTTTTTGAGTCCCCATAATCTCAATTGCTGTCTTACATTTTTGCCACAGCAATATATATTGTATTGAAGCTCTTGGTGGCAAATGCAAATTTATTCCAATTTTTATCCAGTCCCGTAACTCTAAAGTGCCAGCTTCAGGGTACCAGGGACATTAGCAGCCTATTTCATTCACTAACTGTTCTAACTCACTTAGCTAATTCCTGCTGTTCCATTATTTTTAAGAATTTTCTGCAGCTCTTGTGCATGAGACATCTGCGGAGCTGAAAGATCCCCACCCATACTCACAAGTTTTTGGGAGCGAAGTTCGCTGAGGTGCGCACCTGGGGCTCGTCCGGCCGAATGAATATAGGGGTGATCACATCGGGGTCACCAGATGTTGCAGCGATGAATAAACGACAGCAGGATGAAAGTTCATGGGAAGGCACTCTGATCGCTCGAGGGAGCTCCCTTTTATTGTCATACAAAAGACCTCGTGGCAGAAACTGATTCATTCATCAAGGTTTACCTTGTTACAGATTGGCTAAGAAGGCTCATGATCAGCTCATGATCAGCTCATGGACAAGGCATAGTTCTCTGCTGCAAACAGCGTGATCTTTGCCTACGTGCCTGATCTTTGCCTACGTGCCTGATCTCATGTCCAGATTTCTTTAAGGAAGAGTCATTGTGTTGAGTCTGCATTCCTCAAAAGTGGTTTGCCAGCAATTAAGGAATACACAACCCCCACATGTCTTCGTCTGTCAATGTGTCTTGTTTTCCTTGGGACCTGGTGATTACTTTGGCTGCCAATTGATTAATTTGTACTATGGGTTTAAATACCTCTGACTTCGCATTATTGTATTGTGGTTTTCTGGATAGTGCGTCTGCCAGAAAGTTTTTTCCCCCGGGGATAAATTTAAGAGTAAACTTGAACCGTTTGAAATATTGAGCCCAACGAACTTGGTTTGGGGATAGTTTTCTTGGGGTCTTTAGGGCTTCTAAGTTTTTGTGATCATTCCAGACTTGAAAAGGGATCTTACTCCCTTCTAAGAAATGTCTCCAAGTTAGAAGTGCCCATCGCACTGCATAAGCTTCTTTTTCCCAAATAGCCCACCTTTGTTCAGTTTCACTTAATTTCCTGGATGTATACGCACATGGTTGTAGTTGTCCTTGCTCATTTTTCTGAAGTAGGATTGCCCCTATTGCAACATCGCTAGCATCTGCTTGTATGATGAAAGGTTTTTCTGTGTCTGGGTGCTTTAGAATTGGTTCTGCTGAGAACAGCCGTTTGAGTTTTTCGAATGCTGCCTGGCATTCCATTGTCCAATTCACGGGCTGTCTCGGTTTAGGATTTCCCTCCCCCTTCGTTCTTAACAGTTTCGTGATGGGCAGGGCGATTTGAGCGAACGCTGGAATAAATTGGCGATAGAAATTTGCAAACCCCAGGAAGCTTTGTAGCTGTTTGCGCGTGCGATCGTCTCCCAATCCAGTACCGCCTGCACTTTTTGAGGGTCCATTTCTATGCCCTGGTGTGAAATAGAATACCCCAAATAAGTGTGTGTTTCCTTTTTATAGCTGAATTCAATCCATTTATATTTATCAAAATCATTTTAATCTCTTCTTCCATGATCATTTATTCAATACCTTAACTGATCTCATCAGCCTTACATCTCTTTGATCCTTTGGCTCTTTAGCTGTTTCTCCTTCCAATTCTTTCTCTTCTTTCTCTTCCGTCTCTTTGGTATATTGACTTGCTCTTGTTTTATCTCATTTCTGATATCTTCTTGGAATCTAACCTCTCTTTCTCCTCTCAATCTTTCTTTGCTCTGTTCAAATTGTTGGCGATAAAATATTTCAGGTTTTTTCGCTGTATCCAATCTATATTTGTGTACATGCCAAACCAACATTATCTCCTCTGGTATCAACCATCTGAAATTCGCTCCTCTTTTAATCAATCTCTTCGTCAAAAATTGATATTCCCTTCTCAGATCTCTCACTCTTCTTGGAACTTGTTTCAGTGTCACTATCTCCTTTTCTTTATACTTGATTGTAGTGTTTCTTAGCTTAGTTGTATTATATATACAGAAAAAAATGAGTCCAAAATTTATATACTCAGATGAAGATGGTAGGATTTTGATGGTCGAAATAATAATAATGAATGACAAAAAAAATATTACTAGTGGCAATTTCTGCACCAAATGAATGTCAGGGTAAGTTTTATTTTAAACTACATGCTAAGATAATTGAATTAGAGTATGAAAATATTTGTATGATGGGAGATTTTAATGCTATTGTAGAGGTGGAATTGGACTATAAGATGACAAAAAAGAATAAGAAATTAAGAAAAATATTGCTTGAGCAGAGGGTTGGACTAGGTGACCTACAAGGTCCCTTCCAACTCTAATAATACATCTAAAATCTTTTTTCACTATGGTAGATGAATTGAACATATTGATTGCGTGGAGGGAAAATTTTCCAGTAAAGAAACAATATACATTTTATTCCTCTAGACACATGTTCTGGTCAAGAATAGATATGTTGTAGATGCTAAGATACCGGATTCATGGTCAGAGGCATTTATAACTTTAATCCTAAAAGAAGAGACTGACTTACAGAAAATTAAAAAGTATACACCAATTTCATTTCTGAATGCAGATTATAAATTTTTTGCTTCAGTAATGGCGAATAAACTGAAAAATGTTTAAGTGAATTTATACATTCAAACCAAAATGGATTTTTACCAAAAAGGCAGATTAAAGATAATATGTGAACAATTTTAAATACATTAGAATACTATGAACTGCACTCTGAAAAGCAAGTTGCCTTGATGTTTTTAGATGCACAGAAGGCGTTTGATAATGTGAATTGGCAATTTATGACAATGCACCATATGGACTTTGGGAAGAGATTTATTAATGTAATTAAAACAATTTACAGTAAACAATCAGCAAAAGTCATAGTAAATTGAGACATGACAGAGAAGGTGGATATTATGAAAGGGACAAGACAAGGATGTCCTTTATCACCATTATTATTTGTTTTGACTTTGGAAGTATTAAGTAGAAATATAAGACAGAGTAAAGATATAAAAGGAATGAAAATCAAAAGAGAGGAATATAAATTGCAAGCGTTTGCAGGTGATTTGGTGTTTATTTTGGAAGAACCATTAGAGACGGGACCCAAATTAATACAACAAATTAAAAAATATGGAGAAGTGGTGGGATTAAAAATTAATAAAGATAAAACAAAACTTTTAATGAAAAATATGACCGATAAACAAAATGAATTAATGGGGAAGTTAAACACGCAGATCACAAAAAGAGTAAAATATTTATGTTTTCAGCTATCAGCAAGATGTATAACAATTAAGGAAGATAATTATTATAGACTTAAGAAACAAATTGAAACCGATTTGGAAAAGTGGAAGAATCTACAATTATCATTGATGGGAAGAATCGCAATAATTAAAATGAATATATTGCCATGATTGCTGTTTTTATTCTCTACAATACCAATAAGAATAGAGATTTTTTTAAAAATGAGGTAAATAAAATGATTTTGAAGTTTGTTTGGCAGGGGAAAAAGGCGAGGATTAATATGAAAATGTTACAAGACGCAAGACTTAGAGGTGGATTTGGACTACCGAATTGGGAGTTATATTATTATGCTGCAGCATTGACGTGGATGAGAGAATGAATTCTGTTAAGAAATACAAGACTTTTGACTCTGGAGGGACACGATTTACAGATAGGATGGCACACATTTATATGGTATGGGAGAAGTTATAAACACAGCTATTTCCAGAGACATTGCATAAGAAACACTTTGTATGTGGTGTGGAAAAAGATAAAAGAGAAACACTATTTGAAAATACCATATTGGTTATCAATAATGGAAGCACTAATGCACCCAAACAGACTTAATTGGGGGAATATTGCAAGAGATAAGGATATTTTAACTGATAAGGGGTAATTGAAATCTACTCAAGAATTGGAGAAACAAGGGGTAAAAATTGACTGGTATATGAGAATGCAAATGCAATCAAGATATGATAAGGATGTAAAAACAGAGGGTATTAATTTAGAAAAAGCAGAATTAGATGAAATACTCATAGGAACGGACGAAAGATTAATTTAAAAATTGTACAATTATTTATTATATATTTATTTAGAACAAGAGTAAGTGAAAGAAACAATGATAAAATGGGCAAGGAATTTTGGATATACAATAGAATTGGATAAATTGCAACAACTTTGGGAAAGAAACTATAAATTGACAATATCAACAGCATATAAAGAAAATCTGTATAAAATGTTTTATAGATGGCACATGTCACCAGAAAGGATAGCTAAAATGTTTAAAGATAAATCCATGAAATGTTGGAAATGTCATCAAATACCGGGTTGTTTTTATCATATGTGGTGGACATGTGCTGAAGCCAAAGTGTATTGGAGCTTAATTCAAATATGGATAGAAAAAATATTGAAACAACATATAGAGTTGAAACCGGAGATATTCCTGTTGGGTATATTACCAGAGAAATTTAATAAAGAAAACACATATTTAATTATTCATATAATCACAGCAGCTAGAATTGCATTAGCACAAAATTGGAAAGCAACAAAAACCCCTTCTGAAGGGGAGGTAATTAAGAAAATACTGGATTGTGCGGAGATGAATAGATTGACAATGTTAATTAAAGATAAGGAAGACTCAGAATATTATAACGTTTGGGGGAAATTTTATGATTGGATAGAAAATAAATATGTATAGAAGATATGTAACACAGATTAAATTGAAGGAAAATGGAAAGTTAAAGGTGGTAGACCCAGGTAACAAAATTAGGAAGTTAAGGAAGCAGCACTAAGATAGTAATATGAATATACCTAGAACATATAATATAAGTATAAATATGAATATAGAAAAAATACAAGCTTAAGAGTAGCACCATTAACTAAGGAAGTTAGTGAGATGAGTTACCTGTCTTAATCAAAAAATGGATTATAAATACATTTATTCAGGGAAGGAATAAGAGGGAGGAAGAGGAAGTAGAGTATATATTTTTATCCCTCCTTCATTACTGAGCCGAGGTGGCGCAGTGGTTAAATGCAGCTACTGCAGGCTACTCCACCTGACTGCTAGTTCAGCTGTTCAAATCTCACTAGGCTCAAGGTTGACTCAGCCTTCCATCCTTCCGAGGTGGGTAAAATGAGGACCCAGATTGTTGGGGGCAATATGTTGAACTCTGTAAACCGCTTAGAGAGGGCTGTAAAGCACTGTGAAGCGGTATATAAGTCTAAGTGCTATTGCTATTGCTATTACCTTCTAAATAACTCAATGTGGCATCATACATAATACTCCTTCCTTCTCTATTTTCCCCACCCAACAATCCTGTGAAGTGGGTTGGACTGAGAGAGAGTGACTAGCCCAGTGATGGCGAACCTTTTTTTCCTCAGGTGCCAAAAACGTGTGTGCACGCGCTATCACGCATGCGCAAGTGCCCACACCCATAATTCAATGCCTGGGGAGGGCAAAAATGGCCTGTTTCCCAACTTCTGGTGGGCCTGATAGGCCCGTTTTTCGCCCTCCCCAGGCTCCAGAGGCTTCCCTGGAGCCTGGGGAGGGCAAAAACGCCCTCCCTTGTCCTCCCAGAACCCCTCTGGAAGCCTAAAATGCCCCCCCAGAGCCTCCGTGCAAGCCGAAAATCAGTTGGCTGGGGCGCACATGTGCGCTGGAGCTGAGCTAGGGCAACGGCTTGTGTGCCGGCAGATATGGCTCCGCGTGCCACCTGTGGCACGCGTGCCATAGGTTCGCCATCACTGGACTAGCCCAAAGTCACCCATCTGGCTTTCATGCCTAAGACCAGACTAGCTCGCAGTCTCCTTGTTTCTAGGTCAGCGCCTTAACCACTAGTTAAGGCACTGATAGTACTCTCTGTTTGTTCCCCATACTTTGAGTATTAGTATACAGGCATCTGAGCCTGTTATGGATGACCTGACATTTGCTTGCAGTGTCTCCTGTTTTATACCTGAGTGCTTCTCACTGCTTCCTTCCTTGTCAAGTTTGCTGTCTTGGGGCTTATACTTTGGGTTTGGCCCTTCCCCCTCCAGATTTAGTTTAAAGCTATTCATCTTGGAGCTGAAGTGGTGCAGTGGTTAAATGCAGCCATTGCAGGCTGACTGCTAGTTCAACAGTTCAGCTGTTCAAATCTCACTAGGCTCAAGGTTGACTCAGCCTTCCATCCTTCCGAGGTCGGTAAAATGAGGACCCAGATTGTTGGGGGCAATATGCTGAACTCTGTAAACCGCTTAGAGAGGGCTGTAAAGCACTATGAAGCGGTATATAAGAAAAGTGCTATTGCTATCTTACCAGTTTTTACTACTGAAGTGCAGCATCTCCTGAAACAAAAGAGATCCCCTGGTCTGTCCCATAATAGAGAAATCTCATCCCATTCAGATTTAGAGGGTGAGCAGCTAGGAAGGTTGCTGCTTTGCCACTTTCCCATTAAATGAAATTTGCTGGGATGAATTCTCATATTTTAAAGGAAAGAATCCATATGTGGAAACTAACTTCTCTTTCCTGTCTTAATAGATTCTGGGAAATAATGGCCAGAAGTTAGGGCAGGGTAAGGAAGATAGGTTTCCACGAAGTAGCTTGGAATGCAACATCTGAGACTTACTTAAGAAAAGTTAAAAATGTTTCTTAGAAAAAGGAAAATTGTATTTTTTATGCTAATAACATAACAAATTTGCCCTTTATTTTTTTGAAAAAAATTGATTGAATAAGAAATGATTATTCCCCATCACAATTTTTATTTATTCCACAAATAATATTACACTATAAATATAGTATATAGTATATTTCAGAGCTGTTTGTATGGATATGACCATGCAGTTTCAAAAGTCTTATCAAATTATCTAGACAAAAGACAAAATATTTCAATCACTATTCCATGCAGATAGAATTGCATCTCCTAGAGATCGACTTGGCCTCCTCCCTAAATATTATTTCTATTGTTCTCACAAGCTTCTCACTTGTTTTATTACCAGTTCCCTATATTTTTATTCTAATATTTTTACTATGTTGTTGTTTCTTGATTTTATTATTACAATGTATTCTGCCACATTCCACATTCTGCCTTTAATAGAATAAGAATAACCAAAAAAACCCAGAATAACAAAAAAAAGAATAGGACAAATGGAAGGGATCTTGGAGATCTTCTATTCCAAACCCCTCCTCAAGCAGGAGTTTGTTGTCTATTAAAATGGCTGCACAGTTTCTTCTTAAAAACCTCCAGTGATGGAGTACCCACAATTTCTGGAGACAAGTCATTCCACGGATCAATTGTTCTCATTGACAGAAAATTTCTCCATAATTCTAAGTTGAATTTCTCTTTAATAAGCAATTTCTTGTCTTACCCTCATGTACTTTGGAGAATAGGTTGACCCCATCTTCTCTGTGATAGCACCTCAAATATTGGAAGATTGCTATCAAGTCAACCCTCGTTCTTCTCTTCATTAGACAAGAAACACGCAATTCACATACCTGTTCATCATATGCTTTAGCCTCCATCCCTTAATCGTTGCTCTTCTTGTCACTCTTTCTAGAACAGCTGTCAAACTCACGGCCCGAAGGCTGTATGCATCATGCGCTGGCCACGCCCACACCCGGTTTAATGAAGGGGGGGAAGTCACGATATGTCACGTGATGACGCCGTGATGATGCGAGTTTGACACCCCTGTTCTAGAATCTCAACCCTCTGGGGCGGGGGGAGATTGTGGTGACCAAAACACTTGGAATGCAGTATTCCAAGTGTGGTCTTACCAGTGCAGTATAAAGCAGTACTAGTACTTCTCTGTTGATGCAGCCAGGGACTGCATTTTTTTGCAGCTGCACACTGCTCCTACTTAAGTGATTGTCCACTAGGACATCTAGATCTGTGTTACACATTGCTGTTGATCCAAGTACCACCGATTCTATACCTGTGCATTTGGTTTTCTTGCCTAACTGAAAGATCTTACTTATCTCATCACTGAATTGCATTTTGTTGGATAGTCGCCTGGGTTCAAGTCTGTCAAAAACCTTCTGAATCTTGAGCCTAATTTCTAAAGTGTTGGCTCTTCCCCTCCAGTTTGATGAGTTCCCCATCTATCCCCTCATCTAAATTGTTTATGAAGATGTTGAACAGTACTGGGTTTAAGACAGAACCTTGGGATACCCATTGCAGGTTTCCCTTCATGGAGATGTAGTTCAGTTGAGGACTACACATTGAGTGCATTTGGTCAGCCAGTTATAAATGCTTCTGGTAGTGATACTGTCTATCCCACATTTTTCTATTTTACCAAGAAGTAGATTATGGTCTACTTTGTCAAATGCCTTACCAAAGTCTAAGTAAACGATATCCACAGCATTTCGCTAGTCCTCTAATTTAGTCACTTTGTCAAAAAATGAAATAAGATTTGTTTGGCATGATCTGTTTTTGACAAATCTATGCTGGCTTCTAGTAATAGTTTTGCTTATGTTTAGGTGTTCGCAGATGTGTTTCTTGATTATCTTTTCCAGGATCTTCCCAAGTATTGATGTCAGGCTGCTTCGTCTGTAGTTTTCTGGATCCATTGTTTTCCTTTTTTTTTGAAGATTAGAACCACATCTGCTCTTTTCCAGTCCTCTGGTAGTTTTCCACTGCTGCAGGATCTTTGAAATATATGGTGCAAATATTTTTTGCATGATAGTCTTTCACCTACCGGAAGATCACCATCTCCCTCCTGCAAACTAAATAGATTGAAAACTTTAATTTGTTTCTTGTCCTTATCATCTTGTTAGCTCATCTCTGTTAAATTTGAAAGCCTAAACTGGGCATAATATTTCACATGTGATCTGACCAGTATAGTAATAGCCATGGGAAGATATGGGGGGAAATAAAGAAAAGAGTGTTCCATTTCTCATATTTTTCATATGGGTGGCTTGAAAATGCAGTGAAGATTAAAGCACTTTTTAAAATAATGAATATAATAAGAAAAAGCCTGATACCCTTTCATTATTTTGTAGCAATTTATAATTAGATTTTAATTTCTAATATCAAAGTACTGCAGTTCCTGAATACAAAGGATTAATATGAAAGTGCAGAGAAAATTAGAAATATATCAAGAAGAGAAGGATGTTATTCTAATGAATAGTTCTTTATGAACAGTAGTTCTTGGATATGTGGCCTACCTGCCATTCCTTCATGCCAGACTATTAATCCACATTATTTCACATTTACATGAGGTAAGCACTACTTTGTGCCAATATGACACATACACACACACATACACACACACACACACACCAGTGAAGTTCTCCGCTGTTCTTCGTCATATATAAAGTTGGGGCAGTGGTCAATGCATCACTGCAGGAGGGGGTATTCCCAGCTCCCTTTAAGGAGTCTGTTGTCCTCCCCCTCCTTAAGAAACTGTCTTTAATCCCCATCACACTAGACAAATTTCATCCAGTCTCGCACCTCTTATTTTTAAGAAAGGTAGTTGAAAAAGTGGTTGCATTACAGCTCTAGAGGGTCCTGAATGAAATAGATTAGGGGTTCAGGTGGGCCTTTTATTAGCGTACCTGCCTCCCAGCTGCGTTACCAAGGCCCTGCCTGAGTTGCTTGAGGCAGTAGCAGGCCTGGCGGTGGAGTTCCCCAGGCTTGTGGTGCTGGGGGACTTTAATCTGCCTTTGGCTGGCGAAACCTCTGGTGCAGCTCAGGAGTTCATGGATTCCATGGCAACCATGGACCTGACCCAAGTAATCCAGGGTCCGACTCATGAGGGAGATCACATGCTTGACCTAGTGTTTCTCTCGGGGCAGTGGACAGATGATCTGAAGCTAGGGGATATAGTCATCACCCCGTTGTCGTGGTCAGATCATTTCCTATTGAGGTTGGATTTCACAGCCCCACTCCTCCTCCGCAGGGAGGCGGGACCGACTAGGTGGTTCTGTCCCAGGCACCTAATGGAGCCGGAAGGATTCCAGAGGGAACTTGGGGAAATACCTGAAACCCTGGTCCACAATTCGTCTGAGGCCCTGGTGGCTGCCTGGAACACATCAGCATCAGGGGCGTTAGATCGGATTGCGCCTTTGCGACCTCTCTGTGGCAGTGGATCCCGGAAAGCTCCCTGGTTTACTGAGGAGCTCCGGGAGATGAAGCACCACAAGAGACATGTAGAGCGACGCTGGAGAGCCAGTAAAACCGAATCTGACTGAACACTTCTAAGAACTTTTATTAAGTCTTATTTAGTGGCGATAAGGGCGGCAAAACGATCTAATTTTTCCGCTCTTATTGCATCCGCAGATTCTCGCCCAGCCGCCTTGTTTAGTGAGGAACACTTGCAAGGTAGACCTGAGGAATTTGCACAGTTTCTGACTGATAAAGTTGCTCAGATTCGGTCGAACCTGGACTCCGGCTGGACAGAGTCCATTGAGTTGACAGGGGCAAGTCTTAGTCCAGCATTGTGGGAAGAGTTTGAGCCAGCCACTTCTGATGACGTGGACAAGGCCGTGGGTGCGATGAGCTCTTCCATCTGTTTACTAGACCCGTGCCCCTCCTGGCTGGTTTTGGCCAGCAGGGAGGTGGCACGCGGCTGGATTCAGGTGGTGATCAACGCTTCTTTTAGGGAGGGATCCGTACCGCAGCCTTTAAAGGTTGCGGTGGTGAGACCCCTCCTTAAGAAGCCTTCCCTGGATCCGGCGGATTTTAAGAACTTTCGTCCGGTCTCCAACTTACCTTTCATAGGGAAAGTTGTTGAGAAGGTGGTAGCTTTTCAGCTTCTTTGGTTATTGGAGGAAACTAATCATCTAGATTCCTTTCAATTGGGTTTCAGGCGTGGCTACAGTAACTGCCTTAGTCGCCCTGATGGATGATCTCTGGCGAGCCCAGGATGGGGGCTATTCTTCCATCCTGGTGCTACTTGACCTCTCAGCGGCTTTCGATACCATCAACCATGGTATCCTTCTGCATCGTCTCGGCGAGGTGGGAGTGGGAGGCACCGTTTTACGGTGGTTCTCCTCTTACCTCGCCGATAGGATGCAGTCGGTGTTAACAGGAGGACAGAGGTTGTCTCCTAGGCCCCTGACTTGTGGGGTGCCGCAGGGTTCGGTCCTCTTGCCCATTCTGTTCAACATTTACATGAAACAGCTGGGGGAGATAATCCGTCGACACAGGGTGAGTTTTCAACAGTACGCTGATGACACCCAGCTGTACATTTCCACCCCGTTTCAATTCAGGGAGGCAGTGGACGTAATGTGCCGATGCCTGGATGATGTCAGGATCTGGATGGGGAGGAACAGGCTCAAACTTAACCCCGACAAGACTGAGTGGCTCTGGATATTGCCTCCTAAGGACTATTCCGACTGTCCCTCCTTGGTTCTTGGGGGAGAAAAATTAACTCCCTCAGAACGGGTCCGCAATTTGGGAGTTCTCCTAGATCCACAGCTAAAATTAGATCAACATCTCACAGCTGTGGGTAGGGGAGCCTTTGCACAGGTTCGCCTGGTGCACCAATTGCGACCATACTTGGAGAAGGAGGCTCTACTCACGGTCACTCATGCCCTTGTCACCTCTCGATTGGACTACTGTAATGCGGTCTACATGGGGCTACCCTTGAAGAGTATCCGGAGACTTCAACTGGTGCAAAATGCGACTGTGTGTGCTGTGGTGGATGTCTCAAGATACACCCAGGTAACACCCATACTCCACCAGCTGCATTGGTTGTCCATTGGTCTCTGGGTGCAATTCAAGGTGTTGATCATCATCTTTAAAGCCCTACATGGCTTAGGTCCAGGTTTCTTCCGGGACCGCATCCTACCTCATACTTCCCTTCGACCGGTTAGGTCCCACAGAGTGGGTCTCCTCCGGGTCCCATCAGTCAAACAATGCCGACTGGCGGGGCCTAGGGGGAGGGCCTTCTCTGTAGGGGCCCCTGTTCTCTGGAACCAACTATCCCGAGAGATCCGAATTATCCCCACCTTGCTGGCCTTCCCAAAAGCCATTAAGACATGGCTCTTCCTGCAGGCGGGGTGATTTTGAGACAACTTTCCCCCATGTATGCATGGTTTTGTATGTCTTTTTAAAACTCTTTTTAAATTGTTTTTAATAATTTTATTGTTTAGTTGTTCCTTAAAATGTTGTACACCACCCTGAGTCGTCCGGGAGTAGGGCGGCATAGAAGAACACTAAAATAAATAAAATAAATTATCTAGACCTCTTTCATTCAGGTTTCAAGCCAGGTTATGGGGCAGAAATGGCACAAGTTGCACTTGTCGATGATCTCCGGCAAGAAAAGAATGTTGATAAAGCTTCCTTGTTCTCCTTGGCCTTTCAGCGACTTTTGATACAATCGAACATGATATCCTTTCGGTCTAACTGCAGGATTTAGGAGTTGGTAGTGCAGTGCTGTTCCTTTCACCAAGGCCAGTTCTAAACAGTGTTTAGAACTGGGCAAGAGGTTCAGATGCTCCTTTGTAGGATATCACAGGTTGGTACTCTGTCCCTTTTTAACATCTACATGAAACTGCTGGGTGAAATCAGCCAACGCCACAGGATGAGATACCATCAATACACTGATGACACTCAATTGTATATTTCCATCCCGGGTGACTCAAGTGATGCTGTGACTACACTTTTGCAGTGCCTAGAGGACGTGTGGGCCTGCATGGAAGACAACAAGCCCGCACGTCCAATGCAAAAGGCCGATGCAATCCTAAGTTGCATTAACAGAGGGATACAATCAAGATCAAGGGAGGTACCAATATCACTCTATAAAGCCTTAGTAAGACCACACCTAGAGTACTGCATCCAATTTTGGTCACCACACTATAAAAAAGATGTTGAGACTCTAGAAAAAGTACAGAGAAGAGCAACCAGGAAATTAGGGGACTGGAGGTTAAAACATAGGATGAACGGTTGCAGGTACTGGGCATAGCTAGTCTAGTGAAGAGAAGGACCGGGGAGACATTACTGCAGTGTTCCAATATTTGAGGGGCTGCCACAGAGAGGAGGGGGTCAAGCTATTTTCCAAAGCACCTGAAGGCCAGACAAGGAATAATGGATGGAAACTAAACAAGGACAGATTCAACCTGTAAATAAGGAGGAATTTTCTGACAGTGAGAACAATCAACCAATAGAACTCATTGCCTTCAGAAGTTATGGGAGCTTCATCACTGGAAGCTTTCAAGAAGGGACTGGACTGCCATCTGTCAAAAATGGTGTAGAATCTGCTTGGGCAGGGGGTTGGACTAGATGACCTGCAAGGTCCCTTCCAACTCTATTAATCTGAATCAGTTTTGGAAGCCCCTAGGATAGCACATGTAACATCACAATTATGTTATCTGCACTGATTACTGATGTGCTTCTGTATCCAATTCGAGGTTTTGGTTATCACCTTTAAAGTCTTTGATGATGTGGGTCTGAAAAGAACTGTCTTGCCCCAATGGGAATGTATGCCCCTTGTATTCCAGTGGAAAAGGCCTATTGGGAATCCCATCAGCCAAGAAACTTCAGTTGGCAGCGTCTAGGAGAAAAGCCTTTTGTGCTGTGGCCTCCACCTTTTGGAATATCCTGCTGCCAGAGATGAAATCCATCCCCAACCTTTTGGTTTTCCAAAGGGCCTTAAGACCTGGCTCTGCCAACTTGTATGGAGACACTTCAAGCTGGAAATGGTTGGTGCAGTGATAGAAGAAGGTGCAATGCCTGCTCTGCATTAGCTCTTGGATTTTTGCTCTTTTTCTCTGTTTAATTCCTATCTTTATTTGTGTCAGAAGCACCTTCAAATTATAGACATAATTACTATAATTTTAACTTCTATATTTATCATTGTTTTTATATTTCTGTTTTTATAGCATTGTAAGCTGCCCAGAGTCACTCTGGATAGAGAGATGGGCAGCATATCAAACAAACAAACAAACAAACAAACAAACAAACAAACAAACAAACAAGCTATAGCTCCGTCTTATTCATTCTACAGCAAGTGCATTTACTTAGAATTATAAAGTACTGTATTTTTCGAAGTATAAGACGCACCGGAGTATAAGACGCACCTTAGTTTTGGGGGAGGAAAACAAGGAAAAAAGGCCTCTGCCTCCAAGCAATTTGCCAAACAGTAAACAGTACAGATGATATACACTGTTTGCTGTGTATTTCTGTGCATGTGTGTCTGACCCATAGAAATAGCAAAGAATTGAAGAAATGTACATTATGGCAGTATATTAATGCCAGAAAGTTTTCTTAAATGTAATCACATTAACTCCTCCCAATTATTTAAATAGATCTACTCCAAACATGACTAAGTCAGGGTTTAACTCAGCTGCCTTATTTTAATACTAATACTTAATACTAATACTTAATACTAAAACAGGACATTTCAGATTATACTTTTACAGATCTTTAAAATTGATGTGGCTTTCTGGAAGTTTTCTCTGCTATTTAAAAGAAGATACAATAGCACTGGGCCTCTTCAGATCAAGCATTTATTTTTAAAAGCTTCTTCATTTTGTTAAGTTGTCTAGAACAATAATAAAACAGTCTTTAAAAATAAGTGTAATAATTTGAACATTCTATCGGCATTTATAGTTATTGACTTACCTTCTTGCAGCAAAGAACAGCCAGTTTCAGCACAGTCTGGTTAGCACAAGAAAATAAAATTCTATCTTTGCATCTCCCTCTAGCAATTTGACTCCGTGCAGCTTTAGTTTCACTTTCATTTTAGCACTGGGCTTGCCGGCAACTTCAACCAAACAGCTGAGTGTCGGGAGGCAGATAATCAGTGGCTTGTGCTAATGAGGCTTTGCTGCTGTTTTCTGCAAGGAGGTAAATTGCTGGCAAGCAAAGATCAAAGAGTGGGGGTGGCTGGGTGGGGCTACATTCGGTGTATAAGACGCCATATAAGACGGTGTATAAGAAGTTTTCACCCTCTTTTGCGGGTAAAAAGGTGTGTCTTATACTCCAAAAAATACGGTAAGTAAGAAGGAGTCATTTAGGCCATTAAGGTCACCCCCTGCTCAATACATTAGAATCAAAATCATACAGTTAGAAGTGAAATGGTGGTATTCCACTGCAACTTTCTACCCAGGCAAAAATTCTCAAATCATTGCTTTGTTTGAAAGCCTCCAGTGATGTATCCTCCAGGATTACAAGAGGCAGGTTGTTTCACTGCTTAATAGGTCAGGATACCCCCCCCCCCCATATTTTGAGTTTGATCTTTCTTTGTAAAGCTTTCATCCACTAGTTCTTCCTAACCTCAGGCTCCACTGAGAAAAAAACCTATGCCCTGGGACATCATTTCAAGTAATATAAAATTGCTATCATGTTTCCCATTAGTCTTCTTTTACATTGTGTGCACAAATATTAGGCAAGTGAGAATTTTGACCATATCATCATTTTTATGCATATTTTCCATCTCCAAGCTGTATAAACTTGAATGCTTAGTGGATATAAGCATATCAGATGATGTGTCGTTTTGTAATGAGGGACGGTGTGGCCTAAGGAGATCAACCAGAAGTACAAGGTGTTCAGTGCTCAGAGACATGACCAAGGTAAGGAAGGCTGAAACCCGACCACCACTGAACAAGACACATAAGTTGAAATGGCAAGACTAGGCTAAGAAATATCTGAAGACAGATTTTTCAAAGGTTTTATGGACTGATGAAATGAGAGTGACTCTTGACGGACCAGATGGATGGGCCCATGGCTGGATCAGTAACGGGCAGAGAGCTCCACTTCGACTCAGACGCCAACAGGGTGGAGGTGGGCTGGTATTATTAAAGATGAAGTAGTTGGACCTTTTTGTGTTGAAGATGGACTCCAAATCAACTCCCAAACCTACTGTCAGTTTTTAGAAGACACTCTTCAAGCAGTGGTACAGGAAAAAGTCTGCATCTTTCAAGAATACCATGAGTTTTATGCAGGACAATGCTCCATCGCATGCATCAAAGTACTCCACTGCGTGGCTAGCCAGTAAAGGCCTTAAAGATGAAAGAATAATGACATGGCCCCCTTCCTCCCCTGACCTACACCCTATTGAGAACTTGTGGGCCCTTCTGAAATGGAAGATTTACGGTGAAGGAAAACAGTACACCTCTCTGAACAGTGTCTGGGAGGCTGTGGTTGCTGCTGCACTAAATGTTGATTGTCAACAGATCAAGAAACTGACAGACTCCATGAATGGAAGGCTTATGACTGTTATTGAAAAGAAGGGTGGCTATATTGGTCACAGATTTTTCTGTGTTTGTGAACTGTCAGAAATGTTTATTTGTACATTTTGAGTTGTTTGTTTATTATTCTCACTTTAACAGATGCAAATAAACGAGTGAGATTGGCAAATTTTCATTTTTTATTTAGTTGCATAATAATTCTGCACACTAATAGTTACCCAATAATTCTGCACACATAGATATTCTCCTAAGAAAGCTAAAACCTCACCTTTACTTTCTTAAATGTTCAGGTTTGAGGTTTATTAACATTTTGGATTGACTGAGAGCACTGTACTTGTTCAATAATGAAATTAATCCTCCAAAATAATATTGCCTAATAATTGTGCACAGAGTGTAGTTCTTTTAATTATTTGTTATAGGAATTACCCCCTCACAATCCTTGGTACTTTTCTCTTCATTTTCCAGTTCTTTCTTGTATTGTTGTGACCAGATTCAATCTGATTATTGCAACACAAAGAACTATCAATTTCCATGATGTCAGCATTACACCTTGCTTGATGCTGTGCAGGATTGCATTGATTTTTTGGCAATTGCCGAACACCATTGGCTCATGTAGTCTGTAAGGACACACAGATCCTCCTCACAAGTCCTATTGCTGACCCAGGTGCCATCTATATTGTACATCCACTTACATCTTCTCTTTCTATACTTTTCTTTATTTAAAATTTGAAATACAGACAAAGGAGTAAAACATGTAAGAAGACACCCCACCCCGCCACTATCTGTAACATTATAGTCTCTTTCAGTACACGGTACTTCTGTATTACTTATTTATTTATTACATTTATATGCTGCCCATCTCACTATTGAGTGACTCTGGATGGATTAAAACAAGTATTGTACATTATCTTAACAGAATTTCTTGTTTTCTTTTTTGTTAACCTACTTATCTCTGTTTGATATAGTCAGCCAATCAGCTTCCTCAACAAATTTAAATATTCTTTCCCACAAAGATATATATATATCTATTTAATTTAAAAAGCAAGGGGCACGATGGCTCAGCAGTTAAAGATGCTGGGCTTGTCAGCTGGACAGTTGACAGCCCAGGTTCAAAACCCGAGTGCTGTGCAACAGGGTGAGCTCCTATTATTTGCCACAACTCCTGCCCACCTAGCAGTTCGAAAGCATGCAAATGTGAGTAGATTAAACAGGTACTACTTTGATGGAAAGATAACAGGGTTCCATGCACCTCAGAGTATATTTATGCTGGCCACATGACCACGGAAGCATCTTTGGACAACACTGGCTCCCTCGACTGAGAAATGGGAGATGAGCACCTTCCCCCCTTAGAATCGGACATGAGTGGACAAGGGAAACCTTTTATCTTTTTTAATTCAAAAAGTACATTGAAGGAGCGTTGGCCTACCTGATACACTTCTTCTCATGAGGAGGAGCCAGCAGTCAGGATGGGTTGTCTCTGCCCGTCAACAGCAAGGACCGAGTCTCTTTTTAGTGACTGGATCCGCCCACTGGATTCCCAGTTCTGACGAATCCGAAGAGGAGACTCGATGTGGCGAATACGGTAAGTACAGGTCAAAGTATGTGAGTTCTCATCCCAACTGTAAGTAGACTGGTTCATAAGGAGTATTCAGTGCACAAGGCAGTCATGAAAAAGTGAAGATGCAGCATCCAAGTAAGGCAGTAGAGAGGTCAAGAGACACTGAGAAGGTCAAGAACACAGTGCAGAAAATGTAAAGTATGGATGAATTGTTGGCAGGAGCTGCAAAACTTTAGTAGGGAGAACGTGTGCACCGGGTACTGGGTCCCCGGGAGTTAAGCAAAAGAAGGGGGACCTGACTGCTGGCTCCTCCTGATGAGAAGAAGTGTATCAGGTAAGCCAACGCTCCTTCTCCATCCTGGGAGGAGCCAGCAGTCAGGATGGGACATACCAAAGCCAAGTCCCAATGGGTGGGCCCCTCGAAAGTTAGGTACTGCTGTCCACTATCCTCTGTAGTACTCGCCGTCCAAAGGCAGCGTCAGTCGACATGTACTTATTTATTTTATAGTACCGGATAAATTGGGTTGGGGAAGCCCAAGTCGCGGCCCGGCACAGGTCCTCCAATGGGCATTGGGTTGTCCAAGCGACAGTGGTGGCTGCACCAAAAGTAGAATGTGCCGTGATGCCCGTGGGATGCGGCAGGGAGGCCAGGTCATAGGCCTTTGCGATGGTGCCCCTGATCCAGCAGCCGATGGTCGTTGGGGAGGCCTTAAGGCCTAAGGATTGAGGCAGGAAGGTGATTAGGAGTGCTTCTATCTTCCTGAAGGGGCGCGTGCGCTTGATGTAAATGCGCAGAGCTCGTCGAACATCCAAGGTGTGCCAGAGTCTTTCGGAGGGATAGGTAGGGTTGGAGCAGAAGGAGGGTAACACCAGTTCTTGTGCCCGATGGAATGTGGAGTTCACCTTCGGAATGAAGGCGGGGTCTAGTCGGAGCACCACCCGATCATGATGAAAGATACAAAAGTCGTCCCGCACTGTCAACGCTGAAAGTTCGGATATTCTGCATGCGGACATGATGGCAAGCAGGAAGGCCACCTTGAAGGAGAGGTTTCTGAGAGAGGCCTCCCTCAGGGATTCGTATGGGGGGCCCGTAAGAGACTGGAGGACCGTGGGAAGGTCCCAGGTGGGATATCGGTGGATCACCGGTGGACGACAGTTCGTAACCCCCTTCAGAAAGCGATGCACAGTGGGGATGTAAGATAGTGAGTCCCAATGGCCGCACAACAGGACAGATGACAAGGCGGCAACCTGTTGCCGCAGAGTGTTGGGCAATAGTCCCTTATCCAGGCCCTGTTTAAGGAAGTAGAGGACCATGGGCAACTGAACACTGAGTGGCGACAGCCTTTGGGAGTCGCACCATGAGCAGAAGGCTCACCACGTAACCAAATAGATCCGCTCCGTAGACGGACGACATGATGCTTGGATGAAGAAGATCACGTCCGGATCGTAGTTCTGGCTGCTCAGGGCACCCCGCTCAATCGCCAGGTGGTCAGCTGGCACCACCGGGGGTCCGGATAGACCAGCGACCCCTGGCTGAGGAGCGTTGGAGAGATGGGTAGCTTCCAAGGATCCTCCACCGAAAGAGCCCTGAGCTCGGCAAACCAGGGTTGTCGGGGCCAGAATGGAGCAAGTAAGACCAGCTCCGCCTTCTCCTGGAGCACCTTCTGGAGTACCTGGGACAGGATGGGGAGGGGAGGGAAGGCGTAGAGTAGGCCCTGTGGCCAGCGGCAGCGAAGCGCATTGATCCCCTCCGAGCCCTGCGACTGATATCGGGTGAAGAACCATGGGAGCTGGGTATTCTCCGGGGTTGCAAAAAGATCCACCAGCAGAAGCCCGAACCTGGCCGAGATGGAGCAGAAAACCGATGGATCGAGATGCCACTCAGCTTGGTCCACCGTTGATCGACTCAGCCAGTCCGCCTGGATGTTGGCAACCCCGGAGATGTGTTCCAATGACAGGGAGAGGAGGTGACGCTCTGACCACAGCCCCAGGTTCAGCACCTCGGCCATGAGGGTTCTGGAATGGGTGCCAACCTGGCGGTTGATGTGTGCCTTTGTGTTGTCTGTGAGGATCAACATGGCAACCCGCTACCAGATGGTGGAAACGTTTGAGGGCCAGCGAAACCACATGCAATTCGAGCCAGTTGATGGAGCACCTGGCTTGTGTCTCTGACCACAGGCCTTGGGCCGTAAGACCCTCGCAGTGAGCACCCCAACTGGTGAGACTGGCGTCTGTCGTGACTGTGATGGACGGCTGTGACTTGAAAAGAATGCCTTTGGCGATCGCCGGAGAATGCCACCAATTGAGGGAGCACCGGACGGGGTGTGTGTGTGATCTGAACCTTGTGAAGTGATGTTCCTCGACCTGCCTTCTGAAATGGAAGAAGGAACCATTGCAGCTCCAAGGAATGGAGCCTTGCCCATGGGGTTATGGACATGCTGGACACCATCTTACCTAACAGGGAGGAAAGGGCCAACAAGGAGGAAGAGGCTTCCCTTTGCACCTGGGACACTAGCTCCCGAAGACTATCCTGTCGCTCTTTAGAGAGGAAAACCCTACAACCGATGGAATCAATGACAGTTCCCAGGTAGATAATGGAGGTGGAGGGGGAGAGGTGGCTCTTCTGAATATTAATGGAAAAGCCATGTTCGGTCAATAATCTGGAGGTGACTTGAAGGTGCTGCAATGCTAGGTGTTTAGAAGAAGCATGCACCAGTATGTCGTCCAGGTAACACTGGACCTTGACCGGCAATGTTCTTAGGTGGACTGCTAAGACCGAGAGTACCTTTGTGAACACTCTGGCGGCAGAGGATAGCCCGAAGGGGAGTGCTCTGTACTGAAAGTGCCTACCTGCATAGCAAAACTGAAGGTATTTGCGATGCTGACGAGAAATGGGAATATGCATGTAGGCTTCGGTCAAGTCAAGCGATGCCATGAAATCTCCCTGGCGAATGCACGCTAAGATGGTCTTCAGGAGCTGAAGTGGTGCAGTGGTTAAATGCAGCCATTGCAGGCTGACTGCTAGTTCAACAGTTCAGCTGTTCAAATCTCACTAGGCTCAAGGTTGACTCAGCCTTCCATCCTTCCAAGGTCGGTAAAATGAGGACCCAGATTGTTGGGGGCAATATGCTGAACTCTGTAAACCGCTTAGAGAGGGCTGTAAAGCACTATGAAGCGGTATATAAGAAAAGTGCTATTGCTATTGCTATTGCTATCTTGAATTCCCTTTAGGATATATAGTAATTCAGACTCTTGAGGTCTAAAATTGCTCGCCAGCCCCCCGAGGTTTTAGGCACCATGAACAGGATAGAGTAAAACCCCTGGAATTGTTGATCAGGGGGCACCTGCTGGATGGCTCGAATGTCCAGCAGGTGCTGAACCGCTTCATCCATGAGTGCCCGTTTGGCGGGGGCCCTGGCCGTGGGGCAACGAATAAAAAACCTTGGGGGAAGGGAGAGGAATTCCAGAGATAGACCATGCCGAATGGTGTCTAACACCCAGGAATCATTAGTAGTCAAGGCCCAGCATGAGGCAAAACAGGCTAGCCGACCCCCAGTGGGAATCTCGAGGAAGTCGGGAGAGCTACCACTTCCCTTGTCTAGCGGGACACCCTCTGGCTCCCCCGCGGAACGGCCTCCTAAATTGTTTCCCCCTTCTGGCCCGGTCTTGATTAGGGTGGAATCTGGACCCATACTGACCTGGGGCCCGGGGAAACCTGGAGCCCTGGTCAGCCTGGCAAAAGGGCTGCCTGAAGTAGGGAGACTGGCGCAGGAATCCTTTACGTGACAAGGATGGAAGGATCTTGCACGTATCACAGAACACAACGAGGAAGGGCTCGAGTGATTCTCCGAAGAGCTGCTTGCCCTTGATGGGCTTTGCCGCCATCCGCCATTTGTGGCGTGTTTCAACTGGCCATTGCTTCAACCAGTGCATACGTCTAGCTACAATAGCCGAAGCCATTGCCTTGGAGGCACCATGACGTATATAAGGTGGAGTCCGACAGGAATTGGTAGGTGGCGAAGACCTTGTTAAGGTCCTGTTGTGCCCGGATGTTGGAAGCTGGGATGAACTCCTGAAATTGCTTTAGCCAAAGGAGGGCCACCCTGGCAAAGAAGGAGGAAGTTGATGCTGCTTTGATGGCCCAAGCCGCCAACCAGTGTGCCCAGATCAGGGCCTGTGCCACCTTCCGGTCCTCAGGCTTCAGACTCTCGTCGGATTCCCCTGGAAGCGTAGCTGGTGCATGTAGGGCCAAGACCGGAGGGTCCACAGTAGGAACCTCTAGGAGATCTCCCAATTCAGCCACGACATTGAAAAATTGGCATTCGAAACCGGATGGTGAAGGTCTGGCAGCCAGATTGGACCACTGGTGCTTAACCGTATCCAGGAATAAGAAGGGAGCAGGCACCGATTCTAGCTTGGGGGTGACTTATGAAAACAGGGGTCCAAGTGGAGTGTCTTTCAGGGGCTCCTGACTGGCAGGCGCCGCTAGTCCGGCAACGGCTCTGGCCTTGATCAAAAGGGATTTGTAAAGCCCTGGAGGGAAAAGGGCTGAGGACGGAGGTTGGGCTTGAATAGGTACTTTGTCGTGCGACAAGTCCCCAATATACCCCTTGTCCACCCCCGGCAAGTCGTCAAGATTGTCATCCTCTGAGACGTTGGACAGTTGATCCTCATCCATCAGCCCAGCGCTGGTGCCTGGTTGGGCATCAAATTGGGGTGTGGATCCCCCTGACCTCTGTGGTGGCAATGAGGCCGCCAGAGACTGAAAATTAGCAGTGATGCTATTTTGGACCGCCATAGCTATCCATTGTTGAATAGTGGTTTGGTCAAAAGGCATGGCTGGAGCAGGAGTGGCTACTGATGGCTCAGCCTGGGGCCTGGGAGTCAAACATGGTTGATCAGAAGCAGAGGCCCCATTGACCTCGGCCTGGTAAGACTGGGTCTGGATAGGCTGTCTCTGGCTGGAATTGGCCTGGTGTGATAGCAGTAGGCCAGAATGGGGTAGTGAAGGGGTCTGTGATCCCAGACCCCCTGGGCCCCATAAGTTAGAAGAGACTGAAGGGAGCACCAAGGGAGCACCAAGGGGCATCCAAGGACAGGGACACATCAACTGAACCCCTGCCAGCGGCTGGGTGTGGCTAGACTTAGGTGCCCTGTCATGAATTTTCTGCAGGGCACGATCTCTGCGCTGTTCTGCCCTGGTTGAGGCCCTGGTATTGGTATGAGTGGATGGCCCCGCTACCTCATCGTCATTGGGCCTGTTTGATTTCCTGGTGCGTTTGCCCCTGGGCTTGGAGCTGGATGAAATCACCCTGTCAGCCATGTGAACTAACGTGGAATGGCCGTTAAAGTAAAAGGGCCATATGGAGTCTGAAGTGCTTGCAAACTCCTGCTGCAATGATCCTGGCAAGGACTTGTGAAAGGCTCCCAGACTGTGCTTTTTTTATTACTGGGGGACCCGAAGTAGTACGGGCGTTGGTCACCGCCCCCAGCCATCCGGGGGTAATATCTTCGATCCAACACTCTGTGAGGCCGCGAGGTGCTAAGAAGAGCCTCAGAAAAGGATCAAGTGGCCATTGGAACTTGGCGCCAAAAGTTAACTAGGCAGCTGAGCCGAGTGGAGGAAAACCGCGAGCGGAGCTCCAGCGGCGAGTCAAAGTGGCGCCTATGCAGCTTAGCCAAGCTTCCTGCAATTACAAAACCGTACCAGCAGGATCTGTCGGCTCAGAAAACCCCTGGGAAGCAGGGCGCGGGTGCGGCAAGAGGAAGTCTGTCCCTCACGGCCAAAGCTGGAGCGGTAGATCAAATGGCTGGCGCTAGGATCGAAAAGCGCTAAACAGCTGATTAAGATTGGCCGCGGCCACGGTGCGATCCAGCGTGTTGGGGGAGGGGGCCGAGTGCCCTACTCCCCACGTGGCAGACTGGGCTGCAAGCCGCTGCATCGATGCCACGCTGCCCTTTGCCCACTAGAACTACTCACAGATGGAATTCACTCAAATTGCACTGTGTCGATGTTTCAGACCGTTGGAACCAGCAGTTGGGATGAAGTTGTTTTCGCCACGTCCTATTCTGCTGAGGACTGATTCAGAACTGGGAATCCAGTGGGCAGATCCAGTCATTAAAAAGAGACTCGGTCCTTGCTGTTGACGGGCGGAGACAACCCATCCTGACTGCTGGCTCCTCCCAGGATAGAGAATAAGGCAGTATTCCGAACCTAACTATTCCTTTAGATAGTTAGGTTTGCTTTTTAACTTTTTTATTCAAAAACCCTGATAAGCTTTTTGCATTTAATTCTTTTTTAATCATTCTAACTAATGACAGGCTGTTCCACTTCTTTGGCAAAAAGATAGATACAAAATAGGAATTAAGGAATTTAGCGTTCTCCCGGTTGTCCATCACCATCTTGCCATCTTCTGAACCCAAGGGATTAATTGTTTGAGTTTCTTTTTTTTTTTGTTATTTTTGGCTTTAAATCTAAGCCTTAGCATTACTGACCCCATCCTTAAGAATGTGGGCTATCTCCCAATATTCTTTTTTTTTAATCTTCTCTTTTTTCTATTTTTTAAACTTGTCCTTTTTTTCTCTCAGAGAGCTCTTTATGTAATCAGTCCAGTTTCATTCTATCTACTATTTTTATTACTACTTAGTATTGGTTGTGTTTAGACCTTAAGTATCTTAAGTTTTCAAAATTTCTCAACCCACTTGAGCTGTTTTTCTGTTCTGTTCAGAAGACTCAGCAGACAGATTCATTCTACTTGAGTGCCAGGTCTGCCTCCAGCCCAAACATATATAATATTCAACATATACAGTATATAGATAATATATAAAATTGTGACCAAGCAACATAACAGAAATAAGAAAACAAAAAAACAGTATAAATCATATAATGTAGCTATATTTTGCGCAATTAATAAAGCACACAAATGACTATAGCTTGATCAAGTATAATGAATTTCCAGGGTGAGTTATGTTATGTGCTCTGCATTCAGATTTTATTAATTAGGTTTATTACACTATACTATTGTAGTATAGTTTTTCTGTTCATTTTTTCCTTATTGTAGGTAGACCTTGAGTTGTGGCCATAATGGAAGCTGCCCATCACAGTCGTAACTCGTGACAGTCCTAAAACGACTGACCCAATTTATGACCTTTTTTGCATTGCTTATTAAACAAATCACTGTGGTCCTTAAGTAAATCTGTGGTCATTTTGACACAGCCATCATAAAACATGGTCACATGTGCATGGGGCACTACAAATGACTTTAAATGTGGCTCTGTTACCAAGTGCTGAAATGCTGTCATGTGACTGCAGTACATCCCCCCATAGTAGGTAATAAGAACTATATGTACTCTGATTGTTGATCAAATAAATGTTTATCTGACTGTCTCTGTTAAACTAATCTTTGAGAACACCTGGAGAATTAGATTCTAGATCAGGGGTGTCAAACTGGCAGCCCGTGTGCCAGATATGTCACGTGCAGGCCACGCCCATCCCTGCTCCGCAAATGCAAAAACCATCCCAATACGTCGTGATATGTCACGTGACTCGATCAAGTTTGACACCCGTGTTCTAGATTAAAGACTGGAGAGGAGAGAATATCCCTATCTTCAATAAAGGGAAGAAGAAAGACCTGGAAAGTTACATTATTATTGGTATGACATGATCCTGAAGCAGATTTTTAAATAGCCTGTTTTTGAGCAGCTGGATAAGAATGCAAGAGTTAACAAGAGCCAGTATTATTTGTGGGGTGGAAAGTCATACCTAAATAATTACTTGTCCTATTCTTGACAGACCTTATAAATTGGGAATGCCATGAATATAACATAATCGCAGGAATCCTTCATTAAAAGACTTTGTACAGAGGCTGGATAACTCTGTCCAAAAGGTTCTAACAGATCCTGTACCAAGTAAGGCAAGACAAGATGGCTCCTGAAGTCCATTCCTATAATTCACTGTTTCTTTTTTTCAATCTGTTATTAAAATTTGTTATTGCTGCCACTGCAGTAGACTCATTCAAAACCAAAATAAAACATATAAAACAAAATGGCAGCCTGTAGTAAAAACTTCCATAACAATAAAAATACGATAAGCACCCACAAAACACCTTAACTCCAGGCCTAGGAACAAGCTCAAAGAGAGTGGATATTCTCTATATCTTTCAGGGGGAGGCTGTTCCAGAAGCAGGGCCAAGAAAAGGGAAGACATACCGTATTTTTCGGAGTATAAGACACACCTTAGTTTTGGGGGAGGAAAACAAGGGAAAAAGCCCTCTGCCTCCAAGCAATTTGCCAAACACCAAACAGCACAGATGATATAAACTGTTTGCTGTGTATTTCTGTGCATGTGTGCCTGACCCATAGAAATAGCAAAGAATTGGAGAAATGTACATTATGCCAGAAAGTTTTCTTAAATGTAGTCACACTAACTTTTCCCAATTATTTAAATAGATCTACTCCAAGGTAACTAAACTCTAATACTAAACAGGACACTGTTACATTTCATACTATACTTGTACAGAGCTGTTAAAATTAATTAAAATTTCTGGAAGTATACATTATTCTCTATTATTTAAAAGAAGATACAATAGCACTGGACCTCTTCAAAGCAAGCATTTATTTAAAAAACTTCTTTATTTTGTTAAGTTGTCTAGAGGTCTCCAACCTTGGCAACTTTAAGACTTGTGGACTTCAACGCCCAGAATTCCACAGCCAGCAAAGCTAACAAAGCTGGCTGTGGAATTCTGGGAGTTGAAGTCCACAAGTCTTAAAGTCAATTTTTGTGAAGTGAATGCACAAGGCTGTAATATTTATTTATTTGATTTATTTATTTGAATGGATTTCTATGCCGCCCAACTCCCGGGGGACTCTGGGCGGCTCACAGCATATTAGAAACCATTACAAAATATAAAATATAATGATTAAAAAATACAAAAGTTAAAAAAGTATCATATATTCATAATCAAGGGGGGAGACCCATATCTAATTCTAGTTGATCTCGCTTTCACCCCGCCTGCCGGAAGAGCCAAGTTTTTATTGCTTTCCGGAAGGCCAGTAGGGTGGGGATGGTCCTGATCTCCGGGGGAAACTGGTTCCACAGGGAGGGAGCTCCCACAGAGAAGGCCCTCCCCCTCGGCCCCGCCAACCGACATTGTTTGGTCGACGGGACCTGGAGGAGGCCGACTCTGTGGGCCCTAACCGGTCGTAGGGAGGTATGCGGCAGGATGCGGTCCCGAAGATAACCTGGCCCTGAGCCATGTAGGGCTTTAAAGGTAACGACCAACACCTTAAATTGGATCCAGAGACTAATGGGCAGCCAATGCAGCTGGCGGAGAATCGGAGTTACGTGGGTGCATCTAGGTGCACCCACCACAGCTCGCGCAGATGCATTTTGCACCAATTGCAGTCGCCGGACACTCTTCAAGGGTAGCCCCATGTAGAGCGCATTGCAGTAATCCAGCCATGAGGTGATAAGGGCATGAGTGACTGTGAGAAGTCCCTCCTTCTCCAAGTAGGGTCGCAATTGGTGCACAAGATGTACTTGTGCAAAGGTCCCCCTAGCCACAGCTGAAAGATGTTGTTCTAATTTTAGCTGTGGGTCTAGGAGGACACCCAAATTGCGGACCTGTTCTGAGGGAGCTAATTTCTCCCCCCCAAGAACCAAGGAGGGACAATTGGTCAAGTCCTTAGGAGGCAGTATCCATAGCCACTCAGTCTTGTCAGGGTTAAGTTTTAGCCGGTTCTTCCCCATCCAGACCCTAACATCGTCCAGGCAGCGGCCCATTACGTCTACGGCTTCCCCGAATTGAGACGGGGTGGAGATGTACAACTGGGTATCATCAGCATATTACTGATACCTCACCCCGTGTCGTCGGATGATCTCACCCAGTGGCTTCATGTAGATTTTAAACAGGATGGGTGAGAGGACCGAGCCCTGTGGCACCCCACATAGCTCGACCTCTGCCCCCCTGTCAACACCGACTGCGTCCTGTCAGAGAGGAAGGAGGAGAACCACTGCAAAACAGTGCCACCCACCCCCACCTCTCCGAGACGACGCAGAAGGATACCATGGTCAATGGTATCGAAGGCCGCTGAGAGGTCAAGTAGCACCAGGATAGAGGAGTAACCCCCATCCCGGGCTCGCCAGAGATCATCCATCAGGGTGACCAAAGCCGTTTCCGTACTGTAGCCGCGCCTGAAACCGGATTGAAATGGATCCAGAAAATCAGTGTCATCCAACAGCCGTAGGAGCTGGAGCTCCACCACTTTCTCAACAACCTTCCCCGCGAAGGGAAGGTTGGAGACTGGACGGAAGTTCTTTAAATCCGCCGGGTCCAGGGAAGGCTTCTTGAAGAGGGATCTCACCACCGCAGCTTTTAAGGGCTGCGGGACGGACCGCTCTCTCAAAGAAGCGTTGACCAACGCCTGGAGCCAGCCGCGTGAGGCCTCCCTGGTGGCCGAGACCAGCCAGGAAGGACACGGGTCCAATAAACAAGTGGCGGAGCTCATCGCTCCTATGGCCTTGTCTACATCCTCAGGAGTCACCGGTTCAAACCTATCCCATATAACAGGACTAAGACCTGCCCCAGTGGTCTCTGCCTGTACTGCCCAATCGGAGTCCAGGTCTGTCCGAATCTGAATGACTTTATCCGCCAGAAACCGAGAAAATTCCTCAGCTCTACCCTGCAAGGGATCTCCGCCTTCCTCCTTAGCAAGAAGGGTGTGGGTCACCCTAAACAGGGCGGCTGGGCGGGAGTCAGCGGACGCAATAAGAGCGGAAAAATGCGAACATTTTGCCGCCCGTATCGCCACTAAGTAAGACTTAATGAAAGTTCTTAAAAGTGTCCGATCAGACTCACCTTTACTAGATCTCCATCGTCGCTCTAGGTGTCTCTTGTGGCGCTTCATCTCCCGGAGTTCCTCGGTAAACCAAGGAGCCCTCCTGGATCCACTTCCACGGAGAGGTCACAAAGGCGCAATCCGATCCAGAGCCCCCGCTGCTGCCTGATTCCTGGCCGCGACCAGAGACTCGGATGAACTGTGTACCAGGGATTCAGGTATTTCCCCAAGTTCCCTCTGGAATCCATCGGGTTCCATTAGGCGCCTGGGGCAGAACCACTTAGTCGGTCCCGCCTCCTTGTGGTGGAGGAGTGGTGCCATGAAATCCAACCTCAGAAGGAAATGATCTGACCACGACAAGGGTACTGTGACTAAACCCCTCAGCCTCAGATCATCTCTCCACTGTCCCGAGAGAAACACCAGGTCAAGCGTGTGACCACCCTCATGAGTCGGACCCTGAACTACTTGGGTCAGGTCCATGGTTGTCATGGAAGCCATGAACTCCTGGACTGCCCCCGAGGCTTCGCCGGGCGATGGCAGATTAAAGTCCCCCAGCACCATCAACTTGGGGAACTCAATCGCCAGCCCTGCAACCGCCTCGAGCAGAACAGGCAGGGCCTTTGCAACGTAGCCAGGAGGCAGGTACGTTAGCAAGAGGCCCACCTGAACCCCTAGGTCCAACTTCAGAAGGAGCATCTCACACCCAACAATCTCCGGGGCAGGGCTCCTTCGAGGACACAGATTCTGGCGAGCTATAATAGCCACTCCTCCACCCCTTCCCTGGGGTCGCGGCTGATGCTGAACCGAGAACCCGTCCGGGCATATCTCCGAAAGGGGCACCCCCCCTCCTGGCCCAGCCAGGTCTCGGTAATGCATGCCAGGTCAGCCCCCTCTTCTAGGATTAAATCCCGGATAAGGGGGGCCTTGTTGGTAATTGACCTGGCATTCAACAGCAGCAGCTTGAGCCCAGGGCCCTGACATCCCTGGTTACCAGGCACTCGGGTTGAGCTAGGTGGAACCAAACCACAGGGGCCAGAACGAGGAATCGCTTGTAAACAGCGAATTCTCGTTCCCCGAGAGCGGCCTACCCCTCTGCTCCCGCCATACCTGCCTCTCCCTGTTATGACTGTAATGCTCCTACTCCCCTTCCCCTCAGAGATCCCCTCCCCCCCACTGGTCCCCCATTCTCCCGGCAGGCCATGCATTCCATTCATACTGGGCCTGGGGATGGGCCGAAACCCCCCTCCGCTTCTGTTTCCACACTCAGCAGAGTGGGGCAGAGTCCAAACACCCGGCTCTCTCATTTACTCACACAATCCATCCATCCACAGGCATACTCACAAACACTCCCCCCGAGGTAGAGGTACATAAAATACACTAAAAAGAAAGCAATAAAGGTCAAGGAAAATAAACATATATAGCAAGCACAATCTCAGAACCATTAGAGTAATCTCTTGTTTGTTTCAGTTTCACAGTAAGCAAGATGAAATAATAGCAGTCCCAGGTTTTCTCACCTGTGTCTTGGTAATACCTGCTGTTAATAATTGTCCTTTTAAAATTAGAATAGGTGGTAAAAATAATAAGGACGCTAAGGATCATCAGAATAAATAATGTCACAATAAAAGGTAAGACCAAGTCCAACCAAGTGGGTCTCCCTATGGCATCTAGTTCTTCCTCCAGCAGTACAAGACCTCGGGGGCGACGATGTTCAAGAGGCCGAGGCTGCATTCTTTCTCCAAGGCCCCCCTCCCTGAGTAAAAACCGCAATTCTGCCTGTAAAGGTTTTTTCATGTAAAACGAAGCCAACAAGCCAACCTCCGTCTCCGTATCTTCTCCCCTTCTGCCGGCCACGGTAAACGAAACTGTGTTAAAAAGGCGAGGCCACATCCATACCAATAGGCCTCGTAGCGGCATCGATGGAACCCACCGCAACAGTATTGTCGTTCGCCGCAGCACTCCCTGCTATGCTGGTAATAGCAGCAATGGCGACCTTCAGTACCGAATTTAAGATGGTGCTCCAAGACGTGGTTGGGCTCAAGACAATGTGACCCGTTCAGGTGTCAAAACGGACAAAGAGAACAGAGGGCTGCAAAAGAACTGCGTGGGGTGATAGGAGAAATGATGACAAATCTATCCAGCACGCTGTCTGGCAGGCGACACACCGGCAGCTGTAAATATTACTCGGAGTCCACCCTGCCACACTGACCCTCCGTTCCCACCAGGCACAGTTCAAACAATGTCTGTCCTGAGCGTGCTGTCCCGAATATCACACTGTCCCAGCTCTTCTGCTCCTCCTTTGATAAATATTCTCCAACGAAGCTGCTATCACTAATTCCTTTAACAGAAATCGTAGGTTGCTTTCTCACAGCTGAGTTGTTGCGTAAGTAAAAATGGCGCTTCCTATTTTGGCGTTCAGCGTTCGGAGCTTTCGAGTTCCAGAAGTCCCCCGACTTCAAAACCGGGCAGATCTTAAATTGCCTTAATTGTTCCCTGGGGTCTTCCTATCTCCTACGCTCTCTTCTAGATGGAATCTTTTAGGCTAAACCACTAGGAATTTAGTCAAAATTTAAGGTTTGGGAGAGCGGAGCTCTGCTTACCCGACCTGTCCGCTGTGGCTCCACCCCCCAAGTCACCTTCCTCATTAGTTTGTAGCAATATGGCTGCTACTGCCACAATACTGGCATCAGCCTGTACCACAAACGGTTTGGACTGATCTGGGCATTTCAATATGGGTTCCTTTGAAAATAAGGATTTGAGATTTTTGAAGGCCTGTTGGCATAACTCGGCCGTGGTTTTGTCGCCAATTTTTGGATAACTCGGCCATGGTTTTGTCACCATTTTTTTTTTGTTTTTAATAACTCAGTTAATGGTAACGCCACCTTAGCAAAAGAAGGGATAAACTGGTGATAAAAATTGGCAATCCCCAGAAAACTCTGGAGCTGCCTTTGTGTTTTCAGTGCTTGCCAGTCCATCACAGCCTGCACCTTAGCCGGGTCCATCTCCACCCCTTTATGTGAAATCCGAAAACCCAGATAGTCCAACCGTGGTTTGTGGAACTCGCACTTAGATACCTTTACATACAAATTCGCTGCCAACAGTTTCTTTAACACCTGATGTACTAGGTCAATGTGTTCCATCAATCTGTTCCATCATATACGGATATATCGGTATATCATTTAAATAGACGAGTATTCCCTTGTAAAGATGTTCCTGCAATACTTCATTTATGAATTGCATAAATACCGCTGGGGCACCCTGTAACTCGAAGGGCTTGACACGGAACTGATAGCTCCCCAATGGGTAATTAAAGGCTGTTTTCCATTCATCACCCACCTTTACTCGTATCTGGTAATATACCTCCTAGCCTAGTTTAGTAAACACTCTGCCCTCCACTAACCTTGACGGTATCCGCCATCAGGGGCAAGGGGTACAGTTATTTATTTATTTATTTTATTTAAATGGATTTCTATGCCGCCCAACTCCCAGGGGACTCTGGGCGGCTCACAACATATTAGAATCCATTACAAAATATAAAATACAGTAATTAAAAAAACATACAAAAGTTAAAAAGAGTATCTCATATTCACAATCAAGGGGGGAGACCCATATCTAATCTAGTTGGTCTCACTTTCACCCCGCCTGCCGGAAGAGCCAAGTTTTTATCGCTTTCCGGAAGGCCAGTAGGGTGGGGATGGTCCTGATCGCCGGGGGAAACTGGTTCCACAGGGAGGGAGCTCCCACAGAGAAGGCCCTCCCCCTCGGCCCCGCCAGCCGACATTGTTTGGTCGACGGGACCTGGAGGAGGCCGACACTGTGGGCCCTGACCGGTCGTAGGGAGGTATGCGGCAGGATGCGGTCCTGAAGATAACCTGGCCCTGAGCCATGTAGGGCTTTAAAGGTAACGACCAACACCTTAAATTGGATCCGGAGACTAATGGGCAGCCAATGCAGCTGGCGGAGAATCGGAGTTACGTGGGTGCATCTAGGTGCATCCACCACAGCTCGCACAGCTGCATTTTGCACCAATTGCAGTCGCCGGACACTCTTCAAGGGTAGCCCCATGTAGAGCGCATTGCAGTAATCCAGCCATGAGGTGATAAGGGCATGAGTGACTGTGAGAAGTCCCTCCTTCTCCAAGTAGGGTCGCAATTGGTGCACAAGATGTACTTGTGCAAAGGTCCCCCTAGCCACAGCTGAAAGATGTTGTTCTAATTTTAGCTGTGGGTCTAGGAGGACACCCAAATTGCGGACCTGTTCTGAGGGAGCTAATTTCTCCCCCCCAAGAACCAAGGAGGGACAATTGGTCAAGTCCTTAGGAGGCAGTATCCATAGCCACTCAGTCTTGTCAGGGTTAAGTTTTAGCCGGTTCTTCCCCATCCAGACCCTAACATCGTCCAGGCAGCGGCCCATTACGTCTACGGCTTCCCCGAATTGAGACAGGGTGGAGATGTACAACTGGGTATCATCAGCATATTGCTGATACCTCACCCCGTGTCGTCGGATGATCTCACCCAGTGGCTTCATGTAGATTTTAAACAGGATGGGTGAGAGGACCGAGCCCTGTGGCACCCCACATAGCTCGACCTCTGCCCCCCTGTCAACACCGACTGCGTCCTGTCAGAGAGGAAGGAGGAGAACCACTGCAAAACAGTGCCGCCCACCCCCACCTCTCCGAGACGACGCAGAAGGATACCATGGTCAATGGTATCGAAGGCCGCTGAGAGGTCAAGTAGCACCAGGATAGAGGAGTAACCCCCATCCCGGGCTCGCCAGAGATCATCCATCAGGGTGACCAAAGCCGTTTCCGTACTGTAGCCGCGCCTGAAACCGGATTGAAAGGGATCCAGAAAATCAGTGTCATCCAACAGCCGTAGGAGCTGGAGCTCCACCACTTTCTCAACAACCTTCCCCGCGAAGGGAAGGTTGGAGACTGGACGGAAGTTCTTTAAATCCGCCGGGTCCAGGGAAGGCTTCTTGAAGAGGGATCTCACCACCGCAGCTTTTAAGGGCTGCGGGACGGACCGCTCTCTCAAAGAAGCGTTGACCAACGCCTGGAGCCAGCCGCGTGAGGCCTCCCTGGTGGCCAAGACCAGCCAGGAAGGACACAGGTCCAATAAACAAGTGGCGGAGCTCATCGCTCCTATGGCCTTGTCTACATCCTCAGGAGTCACCGGTTCAAACCTATCCCATATAACAGGACTAAGACCTGCCCCAGTGGTCTCTGCCTGTACTGCCCAATCGGAGTCCAGGTCTGTCCGAATCTGAATGACTTTATCCGCCAGAAACCGAGAAAATTCCTCAGCTCTACCCTGCAAGGGATCTCCGCCTTCCTCCTTAGCAAGAAGGGTGTGGGTCACCCTAAACAGGGCGGCTGGGCGGGAGTCAGCGGACGCAATAAGAGCGGAAAAATGCGAACATTTTGCCGCCCGTATCGCCACTAAGTAAGACTTAATGAAAGTTCTTAAAAGTGTCCAGTCAGACTCAGCTTTACTAGATCTCCATCGTCGCTCTAGGTGTCTCTTGTGGTGCTTCATCTCCCGGAGTTCCTCGGTAAACCAAGGAGCCCTCCTGGATCCACTTCCACGGAGAGGTCACAAAGGCGCAATCCGATCCAGAGCCCCCGCTGCTGCCTGATTCCAGGCCGCGACCAGAGACTCGGATGAACTGTGTACCAGGGATTCAGGTATTTCCCAAGTTCCCTCTGGAATCCGTCGGGTTCCATTAGGCGCCTGGGGCGGAACCACTTAATCGGTCCCACCTCCTTGCGGTGGAGGAGTGGTGCCATGAAATCCAACCTCAGAAGGAAATGATCTGACCACGACAAGGGTACTGTGACTAAACCCCTCAGCCTCAGATCATCTCTCCACTGCCCCGAGAGAAACACAAGGTCAAGCATGTGACCACCCTCATGAGTCGGACCCTGAACTACTTGGGTCAGGTCCATGGTTGTCATGGAAGCCATGAACTCCTGGACTGCCCCTGAGGATTCGCTAGGCGATGGCAGATTAAAGTCCCCCATCACCATCAACCTGGGGAACTCAATCGCCAGCCCTGCAACCGCCTCGAGCAGAACAGGCAGGGCCTTTGCAACGCAGCCAGGAGGCAGGTACATTAGCAAAAGGCCCACCTGAACCCCTAAGTCCAGCTTCAGAAGGAGTGTCTCACACCCAACAATCTCCGTGGCAGGGCTCCTTCGAGGACACAGATTCTGGCGAGCTATAATAGCCACTCCTCCACCCCTTCCCTGGGGTCGCGGCTGATGCTGAACCGAGAACCCGTCCGGGCATATCTCCGAAAGGGGCACACCCCCCCTCCTGGCCCAGCCAGGTCTCGGTAATACATGCCAGGTCAGCCCCCTCTTCTAGGATTAAATCCTGGATAAGCGGGGCCTTGTTGGTAATCGACCTGGCGTTTAACAGCAGCAGCTTGAGCCCAGGGCCCTGACATCCCTGGTTACCAGGCACTCGGGTTGAGCTAGGTGGAACCAAATACATACAGCGTTGATACCCCGAAAGTCCACACACAGATGCAGGCCCCCATCCTCTCGGAATAAGACTGGCACTGCCACCCTGGATCTGGCTGGTTCAATAAAGCCTCACTTAAGGTTTTTTTCTATATAGGCCTGCATTTCCACCAACTCCTGAGGAATCATTGCATACATCTTGGGCTTAGGCAATGTAGCCTCTGGGAGGATTTATACCACACAGTTGGTCTTCTGATGGGGAGGTAGGATATCCGACTCCCTTTCACTAAAGACCTCTTTCAAATCAGCATATACCAAAGGGTAAGCTGATTCCACTGTGGTTTTCATTAGGTTACGTGATGACTCCTCAATGGTGGGGGGAATGGGGCCAAACCTATCGGGATGTTTCAGTATCCCCCACCCCACCATATCGTGGGGCCCCACTTATCCAGCCAGGCCAATCCTAATACAATTTCCTCTGTTATGCCTGGAACCACTACAAAGCATATAGTGTCTCGGTACTTGCCTATCTCTAGGGCTACACATTCTGTGATGTGAGTCACAGGTTGGCCACCCAATAAGGAGCCATCCATTTGTTCAAACCTAATCAGCCGTTTTAATTCCCTTGTCCTTACTCCTAACTCCTTGGCAACGGCAGCATTCATCAAGCATCGGGTACAACCCGGATCTATTAAGCTGTGCCGGTTCTACGCCGGCCCGTCACCTCTACTACCACAGGTATGATGAATGGCTTCACTGGCGCACTTACCATTGGGTCCACCTCTCCATCCTCATCGCTGCCACTAGGGGTTTGGACCTTGGCTATTTCAGGCCCCTCACTCCTTGGTGTCAATGGAACTGTTTGGTGGGCTACCTGCGATTTCTCAGGACTAGGTTCTGTGCTCTTCCTTGCCATACTTTTCTGGAAACTGGACTTGTCTGTGGGCATCCTGGGATGTATCTCTGGGCATTCTGTCACCCGATGCCCTGGCTTCCCGCACCAGAAACATATCAATGCTGGTCTTATTCCTGGAGTCCCTGTCATTGCCGCTGTTGGTCTGGTTGCAGGAGTCTCCATCTGAAACTCGGACTTTTTCCTCTTAAAACCAAAAGCACTGGATTATGATCTCGTTCCACTTGTTCACGTGCGTCCCCAGAAATGACCCTCTGCGCATGCCTTTGGCAATCCGCGGAGACTGGAGGACCGATTTGGGAGCGTGGACTGCCAGTCATTGCTGCTGGTTCGGCGAGCAGCAGGAAATTTCCACTACCGGTTCTATAGAACCAGTCCAAACTGGCAGCAACCCACCATTGCTCCAGCCCCCTGGAGATGTTTCCGGCTCACTCTTGCCAGCCCTGCCCATGGCGCCAGACAACCTCGCAGCCAAGGGCCCCTCTCTTCTGCAGCTCACCTTGTGGCTCTGAAGCAGGCAGTGACCGCAGTTTGCGCTCTGCCAGGCCTTGAGCTTGGGTGTTACTCAGGCTGCTGCTATAATGAGGCAGAAAGCCATGTGGCCCATCGGAATTGGCTTCCCCCTGCCTCTACCCACCTCCCCATTTTCCTGCCGATCACCCTTTTCTCAAGCCCAGCACAGATGCACATCCCAAAAAGGGTCCATCGCAAGCCTTCAGCGTTGCCATCCTGGGATGTGCGTCTCCCCGACCTCACAGGGTGCCCCCCTTTGCTTCACCCCCCCTTCAGGGTGACTTAGGCTCTCTCCAGAGCCCACAAACAGGAAGAGCTCAGCACAGGGAACGCAGTGACCAGTTCCTCTGTGTCTGAAATTGCCGTGACATCAACCGGAAGTATATCTTCACACAAAATGCAATAGCCAATTAATGAGGGAAAAATTGTTTTTCCAAATCAGGACCTATCATCATGCTTAGCTATTGTCAAGTATTAAATACAGGAAGCAACAACTAGTATTAATTTTCTGATGTGGGCAATTTTGGAGTAAACATAGATATAGCACCTTAGGATGGACAATATTCAAGTTTTTTATTTTTTATTTATTTGTACCCCACCTTTATTATTTTTACAAATAAGACAGCAAACACATCCAACACACCTTCCTCTTCCTATTTTCCCCACAACCACCACCCTTGGAGTGAATTGGGGTGAGATAGAATGACTGGCTCAAGGTCACCCAGCTTACTTTCATGGTCAATGCGGGACTTAAACTTACTATCTCCTGTTTTCTAGCCTGGTACCTTAACCACTAGATCAAACTGGCTAGCTCTAAATCTACTAAAACTCCTATATCTCTGGAAACAATTACATCAAATATTCCCCCCAAAGGCAACATACTCCATGTGGTTGAAGTGATAGGTTCTTTTACTAAAGATTAGTGGTTGCAGCAAAAGCGAGGTTAAACTTGAGTATTCCTGCGCAAAAGTTACAATTTTTTTCCACTTTTGGCTGAAGTCTGGGGACTTACTGGTAGCATTTCTCTTGGACTGCTACAGATTCTCCACAGTTTTATGCTTTAGAATATTTTCTAAGGCAGAAGAAACTTTCCCGGGAAAGGGGAAATTCTGGAAATCAACTCTTCTGCTCCCCCGGATAGCCAGATGCTCTGAGAAAGCTTCTTGAAGAAGAAGTGATCAGGTGAGTCTCTGGCTGGGGGCTGGGCAATCAAGAAACAAGTCTGCCACCACTTCTTAGACACTAGCTTTTGCATATTTACATTCAGGGGCGGGTTCCTAATTTTTTTACTACCACTCTGTGGGTGTGGCTTATTTTGTGGGTGTGGCTTGCCGGCCATGTGACCGGGTGGGCGTGGCTTCTCAGACTGCTGAAGGGAGGGAAACTGAGATAGGTCCTGCCGCCCATTCCCCCTCCCCTCAGCAGCTCGAGAAGCCTCAAACGTGCAAAAATGCCTAGGATCATCACCGCGCGTTCGTGGCTTCTCGGACTGCTGAAGGGAGGGGAATGGAGATAGCTCCTGCCGCCCATTCTTTCAGCGTCTAACACGCTCCCTCAGCCATCCTTCCCTGCTTGGACTCACTGTGGGGTAGGAAGGCAGCGCATGCGCAGTGCCGGAAGCTCGGCTTCTGGGCATGCGCAGAAGAAATTTTTTTAAAAAATTAAAAAAATTTTTTTTAATGGCCTCGCCCAGGCACCGGCAACCGACCGCACCGATACTGTGACATCACCAGTGGGCCGCTACCGGTGCTATAGAGTGGACCGCACCTGTAGGAACCCACCATTGTTTACATTTCATTTTAAATAAGGCTTCCTTTGGCTGCAGCTTGCTTTTTCTATTTTGTGGAAAGATAATCTCTGAGGCTCTGGGACTTTAAGATGGTGAGGAGGAGAGGAGTTGGTGTATCCGAGCCAAAATAAAGAAGCTGGAAATCACTGTGGAAACTACTGAAAACTTTGGATTTAAACTTCTTAGAGGATTTTATATTTCCAGTAGACTCTGCTAAACTTTTTCATTTTTAAAACAAAGACTGCCTAAACGGTGTTCTGTTCTTGCTGGTAGGAGGAGGAGAAATAGCTCCCATTTTATTCACCTCTGATTGGTCTAGCAGCTTGGGCTGTTAGACAAAGAAGCACAGATCAAGTTTATTTCTGTTGCTTATACTACAGTGGCATTGTTTGACCACAAGAGGGAGACAAAGGTTGTAGCATTGTGAATCCTTTTCAATTCTTCAATAACATTATTCAAACTATTGGATTTAATGTTATAAATTTACAAACTTAAATTTTTAAATTTTAGTTATATTTTGAAGGAATGGCTACCTGTAAGTGAACGGAGAAGATATCAGGAGATACAGAATCTTTAAAATTCTTTTTGGATGAAAACACAGCTAAAACATATGAAGTAATTCAGGCAATGGGAACAAAGCATGAATTAAAACTTGACACACTTTCAAAAGAACTCTGTGAGGAGATACAATATTTGACGGGAGATATTAAACAGGTGAAGGATAGAGTGGATCTCATGGAGCACAAACTGGAGACGTTAATTAATTGCGAATAAAAAAGATCCTCGATCTCGAAATCAACAAAGTATTTAGAGTAAACTCCAGATTTGCTACTATGAGAAAATTGCCAAGGGATGTCTTAGTTCATTTCGTAAGAACAACAATAAGAGACCATGTTCTGGACTGCCATTTTAAATCAAAACTAAGAATGGAAAAAGTAGATAATACATTTATCACAATTAAACCTAATATAATAATTCTAAAAAGAAAAACATTTCTGTGGCATTCCAACACCAATCATCCATTTTCTTTTAACTTCTCAACTATTCCCTTCTTATAAATGTATCATCTCCACCCCCATTTTCTTAGCTTCTTCATTTTCATTCTTTTTGTCCTTTTGTTTCTGTATAATCATCCATTTGTTCTTCTTTTTCAAATCTCTTCTCCTCTTTACTCTCTTCTTTTTCTTCATCCTCTTTATTTCCATTTCTTGCTGATGTTATTTCTAAATGTTCATTATATTCCAACTGTTTTTTATTTCCTTTCCACTTCCAATCTCCATAAAACACCTTTTTAGGTCCTCACCAAGGTTTTTAAGAAGTCCAACCAGCTTCTAATAGTCACACACTTCCATCTCATCAAAATCACACTTCACAAAAATCATAAATTTATAATCAGACTCCAGCTGCTAGCATTGACCCACTTCCACAGCTTCTTATAATATCTTTTAAATAACAAATAATATTATCAGTTAATGCGGTGATTCTTTTTAACAAATATGTCTCTGTTTAGATCCAATGAGTGCTTTAAGGATTATTTTCTTCAAATTCTTATATTTCAATCTCATCATTTCACAAAGTTTGTAATCTTTTATAGTCTTTTAAAATAATCTAATCCAATTCACCAGGTTTCACAAATACCGTCTAAACCAGTCCAAACTAGTCCAAATAGCACTGTTTTTCTTTTCAACTCTAAAATAACTCTTCCTGTTCAAGGTTAGCCTCAGCTGTGAACATGAAGTTTCTCACAGTCTGATGTAATTAGTCTTCCAACCAGTAGATGGCACAGTCTGTTCCAAATAACACAACTCCGTTTTTTCCTTACAAAATATATATTTTTATATATTGAAATTTACTTAGTATTTAAATATTCTCTTCCAGATTTTATTTCTCAGTCACTTTCAATCATTTAGTTTCACACAATTCCTTTTTCTTTAAAAAAAAAACATCCTCAAGATTGGGCTTTATCAGGCAGCTGGATTTGTGGTTCAGAAACCATTCATCAGTGGTTAATGCCTGTTTAAAAATGTGGATGGTGTCTTCGTCTGTCAATGTGTCTTGTTTTCCTTGGGACCTGGTGCCCACTTTGGCAGCTAATTGATCAGTTTGTATTATAGGCTTGATTACCTCTGACCTTGCACTATTGTATTGTGGCTTTCTGGATAGTGCATCTGCCAGAAAGTCCCCCCCCCCAGGGAGAAATTTGACAGTGAACTCAAATCTTTTGAAATATTGACCCCATCATACTTGTTTTGGGGAAAGTTTCCTTGGGGTTTTTAGGGCTTCTAAGTTTTTGTGATCAGTCCAGACTTCAAAAGGGATCTTACTCCCTTCTAAGAAATGTCTCCAAGTTAAAAGTGTCCATCGCACTGCGTAAGCCTCTTTTTCCCAAATAGCCCACCTTTGTTCAGTTTCATTTAATTTCCTGGATGTATATGCACATGTAGTTGTGCTTGCTCATTTTTCTGAAGCAGGATCACCCTATTGCAACATCTCTAGCATCTGCTTGTATGATGAATGGTTTCTCTGTGTCTGGGTGTTTTAGAACTGGCTCTGCTGAGAACAGCCATTTGAGTTTTTTGAATGCTGCCTGGCATTCCATTGTCCAATTCACGGGCTGTCTCGGTTTAGGATTTCCCTCCCACTTCGTTCTTAACAGTTTCGTGATGGGCAGGGCAATTTGAGCGAACGCCGGGATAAATTGGCGATAGAAATTTGCGAACCCCAGGAAGCTTTGTAGCTGTTTGCACGTGTGAGGCGTCTCCCAATCCAGTACAGAGTCCACTTTTTGAGGGTCCATTTCTATGCCCTGGTGTGAAATATGATATCCCAAGTAGTCAATTTTTTTCCTGGTGGAATTCACATTTGGAGAGTTTGGCATAAAGTTTTGCATCACGGAGTTTGCTTAACACAGTCCTGACTAGTTTAACGTGTTCCGCTTTGGTCTCTGAGTATAAAAGAATATCATCTAAGTAGACAAGAACCCCTTTATATAAATGTTCATGCAAAACATCATTTATTAATTGCATAAACACTGCAGGTGCCCCTTGTAGCCCAAAAGGGAGCACTTTGAATTGGTAGCACCCCAGGGGAATGTTAAATGCAGTTTTCCATTCATCCCCCTCCCTAATCCTGATTCGATAGTATGCCTCCCTTATGTCTAGTTTGGAAAATATTTTCCCTTTAGCGAGGTGTGCTAGCATATCCTTCATCAGGGGGAGGGGGTACATATTCTCAACACTGATAGTATTAAGGTTTCTAAAATCCACACAGGCATTTTGAGCCATCTTTTTTCTCTCTAAATAACACTGGGGCTGCAATTTTTGGTCAGCCTGGTTCGATGAAGCCCCTAGCTAGTTTTTTTATCAATGAAGGCTCTCAGTTCTCCTAACTCCCCTGGCGACATGCTGTACATCTTAGGCTTAGGCACTTTAGTCCCGGATAAGATTTCTATGGCACAGTCAGTGGGGCAGTGTGGACGAAGCTCGTCCAAGGCTTTTTCACTAAAAACTTCAGCCAGATCTTTGTATTCCTTGGATATGCCTCCAGTTGGCAAGGTATAACCAGGATATGGCTGTTTCTCAGTGCTCTCTCGCCTCAATTTCTATCTGTGGATTCTCTGCAAAAGTCACGTGCATCTGGAATTTTATGATGCCTTGTTCCCAATTTATTTTTGGGTTCCATTTTTTTTAGCCATCTAAGCCCCAAGACTAATGGCCATTCCATGCCAGGTGCCACTATAAATATAAGTCTTTCTTCGTGGCTCCCAATGCCTATTTTCAGGGGTTCAGTAGCAAACGAAGCTGGTTCCCCCACTGCTATTGACCCATCTAGTTGGCAAAAAGCGATGGGGGTTTTCAGTTTCTTACCTTGATCCCCAACTCCCCTATTAGGGTTGGGCTGATCAAGCATCTGGTGCACCCTGAGTCCACTAATGTGGAGATATTTCTTTCTCCGTCTTGGTTAGGGATAAATAGTCTTAGAGCAGCAGTTCCCAACCTTCCTAATGCCGCGCCCCACGCCCCTCCACTGCGCCCCACTGCACTGCCGCCATTTGGGTTCTTTTACCCTCTGTGCATGCGTGAAACATTCTGCGCATGCGCACAGGGTAAAAGAACCCAAATGGCGGCATCCGGGTGAAGTCTCCAGATCTGGGCAAGGTCTCAGCTCGCTTCGCGTATTGCCTCTGGGAGCTTTTGGAGCCCTGTCGCGAAAGGTGTGCATGACTTTGGCAGGGCCGGGACAGGTGGCTGCCCAGAGAGAGCCACCCCCTTCGCGACATTGCCCCAAACGCTACAGGTAGACGGGAGAGACTCTGCGAAGGGGATGGCTCTCTCCGGGCAGCCGCCTGTCCCGGCCCCGCCAAAGTTGCGCATGCCTTTCACGACGGGGCTCGAAAAGCTCCCAGAGGCAACACACCAGGGGTGAAATGCTCCCAGTTCGCTCTTGCCTGTCGGTCGTCACAGAGCCGATGGAGCCGGTGGCGGTCGCAGCGCGGGGCTTCCCCCACCTGCTTCCCCCACCCGCCTGGACACTGCCATGAATTCTTTTGCCCTCTGCGCATGCGCAAAACATTCTGCATGTGCAGAGGGCAAAAGAACTCAAATGGCGACGTCCAGGCAGGCAGGGAAAGCGGGCGGGGGAAGCCCTGCGCTGCGACCGCCACCGGCTCCATCGGCTCTGCGACGACCAACAGGCAATAGCGAACCGGGAGCATTTCACCGCTGCAACACGCGAAGCGAGCGGAGACCTCGCCTGGATCTGGAGACTTCGCCTGGACGCCGCCATTTGGGTTCTTTTACCCTCTGCGCATGCGCAGAATGCTTTGCGCATGCGCAGAGGGTAAAAGAACCCAAATGGTGGCAGCGGGGTGGGTCGCGGTAAGGGCGCGTGTTGTGGGGCGCGATATCATGGCCAGGCTTGTGGCAGTGGGGGGGAGCTGAGGATGCCGAGGCGACCCCTGGGAAATGGTCGTTCGACCCCCAAAGGGTACCGCCAGGATAAGCGATTCAATTGGCTTGCTTACCAGTGGTTCATCCTCTGGATTGCTTCCGAACGAGGTAGGATCCTCTTCTTGAAATGCTGGGATGTTCTCTCCAATGGGGGGGATGGAGGTTCTACCATCACGCTGCTCCTCAGGACAGTTTCTCTCCTGTGCATGACAGGCTTCGCTGGTCTCTCCCCCCTCAGGCGTTCTGGTTTCTTGGCGGGTACTTGGGAATGACACTTGGGCGCTCGGTGTCCCTCCTTTCCGCACTTGAAACAGGTTAGGGGTTTAGGAGAAAAAGCGTGTTGCCTTTTGAAGGGTTCTTCCATCCATTGGGGTGGGGATTTCTTTCATGCTTGCCCTGTACGGTACTGGTTCCTGGCCACATTGATCTCTGCTTCTTTGCTGGTGAAGTATCTCTTGCTTAGGTGATTCGGTGTGCCCCTAGCCACGTAGGCATTATATAGATCATTTGTTGGGTCCTCTGCTGTGCCATCCACTCGAATGCCAGCATTCCGGGGTTTGGAGATTCCCCTGGCCTCGTCAGCGGTTGCTGTGCTCTCAGCGCTCCTTAGCTGTCATTCTGGGGTCCCCCGGATGTTGAGGTTTTCCAAAGTTTCCATTACCAGCTGGGCTCGGTATCTCTTCAGGCGACCCTCACTCAGCGGCGCTTTGGTGGGTTCCCTCTGGTCAGAGAAGGCTTCTAGTTCCAACTCCCACCGTGGTCTCCGATTCCCTCGGTTGAAACTGACTCCTCTGGTTCTCCCATCCCAGCTGTCTTTCTTCTCCAAAATTTCCTCATCCTCTTCGATGGGAAGCTGGGAATAGGTATCCGGCTTGGTGTTTGTTGAGGTTTTCCCCCAGCATTCTGTTTCCTCCTGTTCCCTATTTTGTTCGGACATGATTTGCAAGGTCCCCTCAGTAGAGCGAAATTGCTTCTCTGGGTTGACCGTTTTGCAGATCTTGCTTTCTGTAAGGATTGCCTCTACGTCTAATTTAGAAAAGTACGAACTTCTGAGCCGGGTAGTTCAAAAGGATTCTTTATTTAAGTAGATGTGAAAGCATTCCCATTCAAAGCAAGATCTGAATACCCTTAGGCAAAGCAAACACATTTAAGCTTAGAAACCCCTCTCCATTAGCCAGATTGTAAACCCTGGCCAATACACACGTGTGAAACCCAACTGCATGGAAACTTAATCTTCTCTGGTTCCCAAAGCCTCTTCCGGTCTCTATTTAATTAATTTAATTTAATTTAATGGATTTGTATGCCACCCAACTCCCTAGGGACTCTGGGCGGCTCACAACATATTCAGATCCATCACCACATTGCCCCTCATAAAACATGTCCCAAGATGAAGAGGTTTCCAGATGCCTGGCGCCAGGATATGTGTTGTAAAACCCTCAGTTGATACAAGCAATGTTGATACATCAAACCCAAATCTCCCCCTTCTCATTGAATGGCAGAGTCACCTCTTTGGGATTCTGACAAATCCTTCCATTTGTGGCTGCCATAGCTAGGATGACAGCGGGTTGTCTTCCACAGCCACCGGCCGAGAGGCAGGTGTCAGTTCCCTGGGGAGTTTGCACACACCACCAGTCCAACAAACAGTGCCTCCAGTCCAACAACCAGAACCAGGGAGATTCTGACCTGGTACCGGGTCTCCGGGCGGCTAGGATTCGGGGTTCCCCTGCAGAGCCGGGGAACTCCGTGCCGCTAAGGTGTTGGCCACACCCCCTCCTCCCCCCTGGCATGATTTCAATGGCACAGTCCATGGGCTTCTTTTTGCTAAACACATCCCTCAGATCTCTGTATTCCTTGGGAATGGTGGGAAGGGTCTTTCCTTGCACCGCTACATCAAGTTCAAAGTATGGTCATGTGGTTACAGCAGCTAGAATTGAATTTGCACAAAAATGGAAAGCAACTAAAATTCCATCTGAAGGAGAAGTAATTAAGAAAATTTTGGACTGTGCAGAGATGAATAGACTGACAATGAAAATTAAAGATAAGGAAGATTCAGAATATTATAATGTATGGGTGAAATTTTATGATTGGATAGAAAATGAATATATATATATATATATATATATATATATATATATATATATATATATATATATATATATATATATATATATATATATATATATATATATATATATATATATATATATATATACACATACATACATACATACATACATACATATATATATACACATACATACATACATACATACATACATACATACATACATACATACATACATACATATATATATATATATATATATATATATATATATATATAAATTAAATTAGAATGAAGAAAAGAAAAGAAAATTGAGAATAAATGGGGGTAACACAGATGACAAAAAATTAGATTTTGAGGAGGCAGCATTAGATTAGCAGTATATACCTAGAATAAAGAGTTATAAGTATAAAAAATAATGAGTTTAGAAGGGACACCGATAATTTAAACATGTATGGGAATATGTTATCAGTCTGTTAAATATAAGATGTATTAGGATTAGAATCACTCAGGGAAAGGTCTATTGGGAGAAAGAGGAAGTAGAAAGGGAGGGGAGAAAAGAAGGAGTGGAGGGAAGTAGGAAGTGGGAGAGACGGAGTAAGAAGGTAGTTGGAGGAGATGGAGATAGAGGGAGGGGAGTGTAAAGAAAAGAAGAAAACAGACTGATAATTAACAGCATAAAATAGGTGCAAAAATAGGATATTGAATTATGATTGATTGGATAAAAATGTATAAATATGTATGTTATTGAATGTTTTAAGGTATATGCATTGATGTATATATGGAAACTGGAGAAAAAAGAAAACAATAATTCTTTAAAAAAGTTCAAAGCACAGAGAGGGGTTTGCTGGGATCTCCCTCTGGTTTGGAAACTGGCTGCCCATCTTGAATTTCAATAATCTCCTTCTCCAATTCCCATACAGATTCCACTTTTTCAGTCAGGCCAGCCCTAGAACAAGTGGTCTCTCCATGCCCGGTGCCACTATGAAGCTGAGGTCTTCTGAATGGGACCCCATCCACATTTCTATGGGTTCAGTTGCAAACGCTGCAGGGATGCCTCCCGCAACCGAGACATCTAATTGGCAGAAAGCAATTGGGACTTTTAGCCTCCTTAGCTGGATGCCTAGATTCTCCACCAGTGCCAGGTTCACCAAGCATCTGATGCAGCCCGAGTCTAGATGACACTGGGAAATGGAGTTCTATGGGGACAGTTAGAGAGGTATAATTGGGCCACTTACCAAGGGGTCATCATCGGAGTCGGTATCGGTTAGTCCTTGGTGGTCATCTGATGGGATCGGAGTTCCTTCCATCTTTTTGGGTGAGGGAGTGAACTCCACAACCACCATTCCTTTCAGTGCTATCTCTCTCATGCAAGGTTGTGACATGGGGGTTTCCCCCCAGGGGCTTGATCTATTTTCTTGATTGGATTGTTGGTTCTGCATTCTGCGGCTCAGTCGCCTTCCTTGCCACATTTGAAGCAGGTGGTCAGATTCTGCCTAATGTAAGGACTTGCCTCTATCCCCTCAGGAAGGCATGACTCTTGAAATAATTAGTTATCAAAAGGAACTTTTACTGAGAGAAAGTGATTGCAGAGAGGTCAGGCGGAATCAGGTTCCTGCGCAAAGCGTTAAAGTATTCTTCCCAATTCAGGCCCCATCCTCCTTCACCAGTCCACCGGCAGCCAATACAATTCCATAAAGGTATTTTGAGAACTTCCAAGGCATTAGCTTGATAGCAGCTCATCCCCAAGTTGCAGCGACCTTGTGTCAGGCTAGAACTGGCTGGGAGGAAGCCCATTTCTCTTCAAGATAACCCCACTCCCTAAATTCCAGATGGTTACAGCAAAAGCAAAAGCATGCAGGGAATGCAACCCCGATAGCCTCCTTCCCCCTCCTCCATCAGAATGGCAACATCCCAGCAGGGGACCTGACAATAACAGGTATAAATATTAAGAAGGAAGTTTATAAATTGAGGACATTTCCTGATGATTTGGTTATAGTTCTGAAAGACCCAAAAACAATATGCAATATTTGATGAGGAAATTAAATTAGTTTGGGATTTTAGCGGGTTTTAAAATAAAACAGAAAACAACACTGCTGATTAAGAATATGACCTCATAGGATGGTGATATGTTGACGAAAAAGTCTGGTTTTAGGATTGAGAAAACTGTGAAATATTATGTATTACATTATATTGACAAACACAAATACAAAACTGTTCCAAAACAATTATGCGCCTCTCTGGAATGAGATTAAAAAATACTTACTAAGAGGGGATAAATTGTATTTATCACAACTGGATAGAATTCCTGTAATCAAGATGAAGGTCTTACCAAAGATGCTGTTGGAAGTAATATTCTTCTGGGTTCAGTTCCAAGTGGGGAAAAAGAACACTGGATTCATGGAAGTTACTTGGAAAGAAGGTTTTAATGAAGAACAAAGGAACAGGAGCACATGGCATGAGCTCCTGAACAGAAAAGCTGGATCATATGTTCAGATGTTGGGTCCAGAGTAAAGAAAAGGCCAAAATGCTGGGAGTTCCTTGCTTTATACTCTCTCTTGGGCCCCTCCCTAACTGTTTCCTGTTCTTATACAGAAATGTATTCCATTGGCTGTCAGACTCCCAGGGACATGCTGGGGCAACTCTTGTGGGCTGTCCTGAATCCCAGGGACATGGTTGATGGAATCTTACCAGGTCCCATGTGGTCTAATGAAAGGACTTTGGGATTCCTATTATGGTTCCTTGTTATGTAGAAGACTGTAGCCGGCTAGGTGGGAGGAATGTGTGAGCTGGGCACAGTCCTTAATGGCCCATTGGCAAGGGTGGGGGCAAGGAGCTGCAGAAAGCTGCTTTGTATTTAAAACAAGTTTCTCCTTTCCTCATTCAGGGAAACATATTCTATCCTTTTTCAATATTTCCTAGGATATTTCATTTTTCTAGGAGGGGCTGGGTGCTAACTTCCTACAATCCCTCATTTTTTTTTCAAAACATGTGAGTGCGACACACATGTTTTGACACAAGCTTCAAATTGATCAGGTCAGGGAAACTTGATGAATGCTTTTAATTTTCTCTGATGCAAAGGGGAAGACGTTTATAGAGGCAGTTGATAGAGGCAGCAGAAGGATTCCTTCAGTGGCTCCCAAAAGGAGAGCTTTCAACCATGATGGTCAATGGCCAGGGCAAAAGTTCTGGAAATAAATTTACAGTATCCAATTTTCCATGCCAATTATGTTCAGATGTTTGATAACACTTTCTGTGAGCTCCCAGACAGGTTTCAAGCAAGCACAGGTCCCAAAATATTTCCACAGCCATGGTTTACCTTTAAATCACAGGCTGCCCATTTCCAAGGGATGGTTCTTGAACCTGCCCTAGCTCTTACTTTAGTGCATGTAGGATTTGTGAGTCCAAATTGAGGTTAGCCAATGTGCAATCCAGGCTTCCCCCCTTTTTTCTTTTTTCTTTTTTTTTTCAAAATTACACACAATGAGCCCTGGAACTCCTACTCATGAGACCACCAGTGCAACATATCCTGCTTTACTGGGCAGCAGTCAGGGCTTGGGTTTTGGAGATCCTTTCTGCTAGCTCTTCAAGTGGGGAAATTGCCTGAGGAGACTTGTCCCTTCCCCCATGGGATTAGCGGGGAGATATGACTGCCTGGGCTTTAATGCCACAAAGCAGAGAACTTCCGGTTTGGAGCGCGCCATCGCGGACGTCCCTTTGTCGGGCGCCTTTCCAATCTTCATAAAAAGCCGCCAGAACAGCTGTCTGGCGGCTTTGAAATCTCTTCCCCGGGCAAAGGGGAGAGATGAGAGCTTGACAGGTGGGGTAGAGCCCCCCCAGCGCCCTAGGAGCCATCTAGTAGGGCGCGAAGGGAGAGCTCCCCATGCAGCCTGTCTCCAGCTCCGAAGATCAGGAAACCTCCGCCTTTGCGGAGCTAGATGTCGCGACCAGCCGCTGCTTCCAGAATGGGATTTATAATTACTTTTGAACTACAGAAGCAGACAGAGAGAAACAGGCGTGAGATGGGCAAGTAATGAAACTTCTTTTTTCCTTTTTTTTCAACTCCTGGGTAAGCTTTCACTTCGGCAAAGAATCAAAGGAAACAAAGTAACAATATGGCGATTGAGAAGTGAAAGTGACTTTCGTTTCCCCAGAGGCTTTTTTTTCCCCTTTCTTTCTTATGGAAACTTTTAATTTGGAAAAATGTTTTTTTCTTTCTCTGTCTCCTAACCCTGGATTAAAGCTATAATTGAAAGATTTCCAATAATAAAAGACTACCTGGTTTTTAAACTGGAAAGAACTTTAATCAGGCACTTGGCTTTCTTTCTTTTTTGTACTCTTTTGAAACACCATAATGGCTTCAAAATCTGGAAAGATTGTTTTGACTAAAAGAAATTACTATTCATCTGGATATATTTCTAAAATGCAACTTAACACTGAGCTAACACCTCCACAGCCTTTGACACCTGAAAATTTATTAAATAATTTAAAGATTATGAAACATGAACTTACTTTGGAATTTAATCAGAAAATAAGTGAGATAGACAAAAAAATGCAGGCTGCTTTGAAGAATATGAATCAACAACTCAGATCTGATGTGTTAGAGGTTTGCAAAGGTTTAGCAACAAATATTGAAGTTTTGGCAGAACGTATTGAAACAAATAAACAAGCTTTGGCAACCTCGGTGAATTACATAGATAAAATTCAAAATGATATTGCAAATTTTGAAAAAGAGGTCTTGATGACACAGTTCAGATCCATGGAAGTTGCTATAAGGGTCAGAGGTTTGAAAGAGGGATTATTTGAAGATTTAAAAGGAAGGATGGTTGATGCATTGGATCAGGTGTCTGGAATTTCTAAAGTGGAATTGGCTACACAAATCGACAAAATATACAGAATCAATTCGTGGTACGCTAAACAAAAGCATTTACCAAGGGACATTGTTATATATTTTACCACAAGAGCTTTACGGAATAGAATTATACAAGCAACGTTTAACAATAATCTCATGGTGAATGGTCAGGAACTAAAGATTTGGAAAGAAATCCCCTCTAAAATGCTTAAAGCCAGAAAAAGCTACACTTTTTTGATTGATGAATTTAAGAGATTAAATTTACAATATAAATGGGAAGCGCCAGTTGGAGTAACAGTGAAATTTTCTGGAAAAAGATACCGGCTTAACACGATAAAAAAAGCTACTGAATTTTATGTCAATGTTTTAAAGGCTGATATATCCAAGATTCCAGAGGAAGGATGTATGAAAATAAAAGAGGAAGAGGAGGGGAAGCCATTTTTGCTGGATCAAAAGGAAATAGATTCAAAAACCCAAAAGGAGTGCCAGAACCAGATAGCTGGGGAAAAGGAGATGGAGGTTTGGGATCAGATGGGAGACGAGTCGACAAATTTGAATTTACTGAACTATTAAAAGATGAACTATCAAGATACAAAACGATGTGATGTTGAAATATATTGGACAGATAGAGACTAATATGATTGTATTTTTCCTTTTCCCTATTTAATGATTACCTATGCAATATTTAGCTAAGTTATAACTTTGAGGTTATTTTTAATGTTAATAATATTAGATATATATAGTTTGTTGAAGATTTGTTTATTCTTTTTTCCCTTTCTTTTTTTTTAAGGGGAAAAAAACTTTAAAGATTTTTTGTTTATTGAAGTTAGTAAGTTAATTTAGAATAATATTATGTTATTAATATCATGATGAAATTTAATATTTAATGATTACTTAAGTAACATTTAGTTATCTTTGAGGTTATTTTTAATGTTAATAATATCAGTTTAAGATTTTTGTATTTTATATCTAGTTATTATTTATATAACATTTACTTTGTATAAGATAAAGGATTGAAGGGAGGAGGTAGGAGATTTGTTTGTTTGTATTGTTAAAGAGAGAAAAAAACAAAAATGTTTGTACTTTATATTTAATATTTTGCTACTATTTATGTAATTCTGTACTAATAAAACTTTTTGAATAAAATGCCACAAAGCAGAAACAACAAAAAAACAAAAAACAGACAAACAAACAGTAATCTAGAGGCAGCTTTGAGTGGAGGTAGATGAAGGATAACCTTAGTCTAATTCTGAATTGGATGTCTCTGTGCTTGTGTATGTAGCTACTTTCTAAAATACAGGCAATTACAGACATTCTGGACAAATTTCCCTCCCACTAGATAGAAATATAAAGTGTACAGAACTCGCTGTGGCAACCACTCCCAAATACTATTCTTACATGAGTACATTAAACTGATTACAATATAGATGAGACAAGAAAGAAGACCATACAATGCATTTCTGTGAATGAAGCAAAGAAAGAAAGGAAAACTTTACAATGAATTTCCCCCCTCCCCCCTAGTCTTTTCAGCTATCTTCTGGGGATTGAAAATAGACTTTTGGTCTTTATTTGTCCATCTCAGGGTCTTTTCATTCATGTCTGCTAGGTGGCTTTAGGCTTGGTGGTAAGGCTGGTCAGTCAGTCTTGGAAAGATCTGCTCCACTCTGGTTGCTGTGATGACTAGAGGACTAGATTCAAACCCAATTCTGGCTCAAATGGATGGAAGGTCTCCACTGAAGGCAATATCTGAGTCCATGTACTCTGCTTCTATAGGCTTCAGGATCATGTGTGCAGGGCTGAAAGACATAAGAACAGGGTCCCCTCCCTCTTTTGCTGGTAATTCTACCAGGAAAGGCATTGTAAAAGGATTAGAGATTTGGGAGGGGGGTTGTAGATAGCTTGCAGGCAGGGTTTGAGGAAAACAAACAACACATCAGTATTGCAGTTAAATCAATTATAACAAAATGGAGACATCACAGATGATGAAGGAAGAAAAACTGGATTCACATGCTTCAGGAAAACAAATGGACAGACATTTCAATCTCAGCAGAGAATTGGCATCCATTAAACATCACAAAAGAACAATATTAAAAAACTGTTTGCATTTACATACAGTAAATGTAAGAATGAAATTTTCCTGTAAATTAACTTAAAACATTCCCTTAAACTTGGGCTTTTTTTAAAAGCATAGAGAAGAATAAGAAAAGTGAACTCTGTTCAATTTTGAACCCAAGTCTAGGTTGGCCAGACCCAACTGGGCAAAGACATTTTCTTTTCTTTTCGGTGCTTTTAACTCTTTTCTAACAATTTAAAATGCATATCTCTAGGGAACAGAGACATTTTACAGTTGCAATTACCTCGAGGGTGCACAACTTAAGACGAAGACGTACACATACACAAAAACAGGGACAAAGGGGATAACAGGACTGAGGTTTACACACACAAGTCATTCCCGCCATAAATCTCAGTTAAATTAGGGAAGGCACAAATCTTAACAAACAAACCACATGGTTACATAGAAAAGAGAGAAGAAGAGAGAGAAACAAACAAACAAAACCCCAACATTTTCCTTTTCTTTTAAGTACCTTTATTAAGCCAAATCAGTTTTCCTGTGTCATCCCTCAGCAAAGCCCATTTTCTACCTATTCTTTCCTCTTATTCATTTCCTAAAGGGGTTCCTACCTCCCTCGAGCTGCACTTCCCATGTTTTTTCCCTTCTAATGTGGGCCTTGACACTTTGATGCAGCCGGAATGGTACCACGTCAGTTTTCAGACAAAAAGGTCTGGAGAGGACTTCAGTTCCCTACACAAAGTATGTGTACCTCTCTATTAGGGAACTCTGCTTCCGGTTTTCGGATCCCTCTAAAAAATGGCAATCCGGGAGAACTGCTACCCCCAACGTAGATCAGTACGAGCAACAACTTCAACTTCTTCACGACAACTTCACGACAACTTCACTTCTTCTTCGACTACTTAAAACCTACAACTTCACAACCCTAACCCTAACCCTTGCTTGACTACTTAAAAATCCTGGGGTTTGCTTTTGGGCTGTTCACAGGATAAACAACCAACCAAATTTGCTTTCCCACCCTTCAAACACACATGCACACACATTCTTACTCCTTCCCTAACAGAAGGTCCTGTGCTCTGAAAAAGCTAAACAGAACTTACACAAATCAAAAACAGAGAAAGAGAAGATATTTGACACATAGGCTGGTAGATGAGAAAGAAATTCTATACCAAGATGAGGATAAACAAAAATAATTCAAGATTATGAAAAGCTGTATGAGCAAGAAGTTTCAGAAAATAAAATTAAAGGGAGAAGGTGTGGTTAAATGCCGCGGCGCCACAGAGTTTCCCCGTGCTCTGCAGGGGAAACCCCAAACCCACGCCGCCTGGGGACCTGGACCAAATGGGACCAGGTCGGATCCATCCTGAAGGGGTGGTGAAGAAGGGAGCGCTGGCTGGCGGACTGGGGGGGCGGCATACCCCCCAGGAAACCAGTTTTGCTCCTAGACAGGTAGCGTGTGGAAGACAGCATTGCAGCCATCCTCTAGCCACGGCAGTCACATTGCAAGGAGATGAGCTAGCAAATTGGAGTCATCTGGGAAAGAAAATCAAAAGCGAGGTGCTGGTGAGTGTGAGGAAGACAGAAGAAGCTGGTGAGTGATATTGCCAGAGAAAGCTTTAAGAAACTTTACTTGGACATAATAAAAGGGAACAAAACAAAAAGACCGGAAGTGAAGGAGCAGCTGCTTGGCATATGGAGAATATAGAGTGGGAAATTTTTTTTAAACTGCATTACTACTAAAGCCCAATTGATTGAGGATTTGGAGTTTTTATTTTTTGAAGATTTGGAATTTAAAGGAAAGTAATTTGGTCGATGGAATTATTTAAAAACGGAAAAATTGGATTATAAATAACTAAAGGCAGAGCTGAGAGACAGAAACAGAGCCATCTGCTGGTTGGAGGAGTCACTGTAAGTGTGGGATATTACCAGAAATAAATGTTTTGACAGCTGTTGTTTTTGGAACAGAGCAGCTTGTGACTGTATAAAAGAAAAATATTTGGACTAAGATGGATAAAAACTGAACTGGATTGAATCTTAACAACAAAGGAACAGCAAGAAAGATTCAGACTTGTAATGACTAAATGGAATTAAAATGATCTAATTGGTGAGATTTTACTAGAAGACAATTAAAGGCTGTGAAATATATTACTATTAGCAGCTGGAAGGATTATAGAAATTTGGTGATTTGTGATCTTGCTGACAAAGAAATAAGCGATTGCTAAAAACTCTTGGAACTTATTGAAAAATCTTGTTTTGTGGTACAGGCAGATTCCAGTTAACAGCTGGAGCTCTATAAAATTTTAGGTTTGAGAAACATAACTGAAAATATGGGAGATATCGACTATAAAGACATGGCTGAATTCTTGAAAGATTTGTTTAAAGACTTAAGAAGAAGCTTTGGACTGGACATAAAGGAGAAAGGGGAAATTATGGAAAAAGAAAAGGAAATAATAACAGATGAAGGCAAGAAGACTGATGAAAACATTACAAATGATGATGAAAAGGGAAAGAACACTGAAAATAAAATATTGATTAATGACTATGTTGAGAGTTATAATGATTCCACTGGGCTTGGCAGTGAAAAAAGAGATAAAGATAATAAAAATGATGATGTTCAGATTGAGGAAGAAGATTTTAAGATACATAAAATTAAAGAACGAAAGGGGAAAATTAGATACATACAGATAGTAGATTTAAGAGGGAGGAAAAGGGCTTGGGAAATGAGATCTTATTGGTATAAAGGCAAACGAAAGAAAGGGAAGAAATTAAGGAAATGGGGATGGAGGAAATACATATATAAAATGGAAGTAATTGGGAAATTAAAAGGGAATGGATGAAGACTGAAATATTATAAATGGAATTTTTTTCTTTTATTATTTACTTGTTTTTCTTCTCTTATTACTATCTAAGATTTAATTGTGATAAGTATGCTAATGGATAAAAATTTTGATATATAAAATTAATATAACTATCTGATTAGAAATTTAAAGATCTTTTTTCTTTTTTCTTTTTCCTTTTTCTTTTTATGAAAATTAATATTGTTGAAGTGTTTGGAATAATGTGGTTAAAACAATGACAATATGAGAAATATGGAATAAATATGCCTATTAGAATTTAAGGGAAATTACTTAAATATTAAAAATGAATAGGGTATATTATGAATGTTTATCACTTTAAAAATTTATTACCGTATTTTTCGGAGTATAAGAAGCACCTAGATTTTAGAGGAGGAAAACAAGGAAAAAAGTATTCTGAACCAAATGGTGCAGTAATATATTATTTAATAAAATACCAGTATAGCAGAATACTTTTTACAACCATGTACACTTTTTACAAACTTCAAACTTGACAGCTTTAAGACTTGTGGACTTCAACTCCCAGAATTCCTCCTCCAGTCATGCTAGCTCAGGAATGGGAGTTGAAGTCCACAAGTCTTAAACTTGCCAAGTTTGAAGACCCTTGCACCCCTAACCCAGGGGTCTTCAAACTTCACAGCTTTAAGACTTCAACTCCCAGAATTCCTCCTCCAGTCATGCTAGATGGGGTAATTAGAAGGCAAAAACGCCCCAATTTTTGTAAAAAAACGGCCTGTTTTTTGCTCTTTTTTTTTTTCAAAAACGGCATGCAGAGGATCTGGGAAGCCTGCAGTGGACTCCTAGGGGGTGGGGAAAGGCAAAAATGCCACAATTTTTTCAAAAAATGTCCCGTTTTTTGCTCTCTTTTTTTGGCAAAAACAGGGCATGCAAAGGATCTGGGAAGCCTGCAAAGCACTCCTAAGGGGTGGGGGAAGGCAAAAATGCCCAAATTTTTGCAAAATATGGCCCATTTTTTGCTCATTTTTTTGCAAAAACAGGGCATGCAAAGGATCTGGGAAGCCCGCAGAGCACTCCTAGGGGGTGGGGGAAGGCAAACCCCCCATATTTGCAAAAAAATGGCCCATTTTTTGCAAAAATTGGATGCGGGGGCGGGGCTTCGGGAGGCTAAAATTGCTGTATACAATCAAGGAATGAACTTTTGAGCCAAGCCAAGGTTTTCAAAAGGATTTCCTTTATTTGCATCTGTATGCATCCATCCAATTCAAAGCAAGGTCTAAATGCCCTCGGGCAAGACAAGTCTTTTAAGCTTAACACCCCACCCCATTCAGCATAATCAATCCACAAATGTTTGACAGATGGATCCGTTTCCCAGCCTCACTCTTCCGTTCAATTACCCCCCATAAAACCTTATCTTAAGATGAAGAGGCTCCCAGGTGTCTGGGATCCGGATACCCCCCATAAAACCTTATCTTAAGATGAAGAGGCTCTCAGGTGTCTGTGATCCGGATATGTTATAACCTTTTGGTCAAACAGAGCCAAAAAAACCCTTCTCCTTCTGAATGACAGAGTCTGGACTCTGACATCCTGCCTCTCAAAAAAAAGAAGGTCCACCTGTAAGACATAAGCAGAATCAATTATGATATGTTAGCAAGGTTTGCTAGGGTATTTGGAGTGGAATCTTCTCAATAAGGTGGGGACTTTCACATGTTGTTTAGCGACCCACTCGTTCTGTGACGAAGGCAAATGTTTCCAGGCTAACAGATACTGGGTCTTCCCTCTGTGGATTCTGGAGTCAAGAATTTCCTTGATTTCAAAATGTTGTTCCCCCTCTATCATGATTGGGGCAGGTGGTGTATCTGCCACTGGTCTAAGTGACGAGGTTACCTCTCTCTTGAGTAGACTAATGTGAAATACTGGGTGGACTTGTCTAAGTGTTTTTGGAAGAACCAATTCAACCACTAATGGGTTAATGATCCTGCTAATAGTGAAAGGCCCAATAAAGTTAGGTCCTAATTTTTTTGATGGCTGTAACGATCTCAAGAATTTTGTAGCTAAATATACTCTATCCCCAACCTGGAAAGGTTTAGGCTCTACTCTTTTCTTGTCAGCTTGAATTTTGAAAGCCTCTCTAGCCTCCTGTAAAGCCAACCTGACTACTGGCCATGTGTTTTGCAAATTTTCTATCCACTCCTTAAGTGAGGGGATAGTGGGTTTTTCTGTGGGTAGTTCTGGTATTGGGCTGAAGTCTTGCCCCGTGGCTACTCTAAAAGGTGTAAAACCTGTACTTGAATGTACAGAGTTATTAAATGCAACCTCTGCAAATGGTAAAAGTTCAGTCCAATTGTCCTGTTGAAAATTAATAAAACATCTTAGATACTGTTCAAGAACGCCGTTCAAATTTTCGCAATTACCATTTGACTGGGGGTGATGGGAGGAGCTTAATCCTTGGGCGGTACCAAGTAGGCCCAAAAACGCCTTCCAAAAATTGGAGGTAAATTGGACTCCCCTATCCGAGATTATCCTTTTAGGAGCTCCATGAAGACGATAAATGTGTATTAGAAACAGTCTAGCCAAGCCTTTGGCTGTTGGAATCTTTTGGCAAGGAATAAAATGTGCTTGTTTTGAAAACAAGTCTGTCACAACCCAAATGACCGTGTTTCCACCACTTTCCGGTAGTTCTACAATAAAATCCATAGCAATTTCTTCCCATGGGGCTGACGGCTCAGCTACTTTCTGTAGAAGCCCTGGAGTTTTCCCCTGTCGTCTTTTTGCTGCAGCACAAATGGGGCAACTTGCTACATAGCTTTCTATGTCCTTTTTCAACGAAGGCCACCAAAATTGTCTCTTTATTAAGTGTAAAGTTTTTACAAAGCCAAAATGTCCAGCTAACCTAGAGTCGTGGCACCTTCCCATTAAACGTAATCTTTGGCTAGCAGGTACATAAAGTTTGTCACCTACCCACGCTAATTCATCTTTCATCACGCAACTGGATTTGTGGTTCAAAACCCATTCATCGTTGACTAATGCTTGTTTAAATGCGTGAGTGATGTCTGCGTCCCTCAATGCGTCTTTTCCTCCTTCGGATCTGGTGATTACTTTGGCTGCCAATTGATTTGTTTGTACTATAGGTTTAAATACCTCTGATTTCACACAATTATATTGTGGCTTTCTGGACAGTGCATCTAACAAAGTTTTTTCCCCCAGGGATAAATTTAAGAGTAAACTCGAACCGATTGAAGTATTGCGCCCAACGAACCTGTTTAGGAGATAGTTTCCTTGGTGTCTTTAAGGCTTCTAAGTTTTTGTGGTCAGTCCAGACTTCAAAAGGGATCTTACTCCCTTCTAAGAATTGTCTCCAAGTTAAAAGTGCCCATCATACCGCATAAGCTTCTTTTTCCCAGATCGCCCACCTTTGTTCAGTTTCACTTAGTTTCCTGGATGTATATGCACATGGCTGTAGCTGTCCTTGCTCATTGCTCTGGAGTAGGATTGCCCCTATTGCCACATCGCTAGAATCAGCTTGTATTATGAAGGGTTTTTCTGGGTCTGGGTGCTTCAAAATTGGTTCTGTTGAGAACAGCCGTTTTAGTTTTTCAAACGCTGCCTGGCATTCCATTGTCCAATTCACGGGCTGTCTCGGTTTAGGATCTCCCTCCCCCTTTGTTCTTAGCAGTTTTGTGATGGGCAGGGCAATTTGAGCAAATGCGGGGATAAATTGGCGATAGAAATTTGCAAACCCCAGGAAACTTTGCAGCTGTTTGCGTGTGCGAGGCGTTTCCCAATCAAGTACTGCCTGTACTTTTTGAGGATCCATTTCTATGCCCTGGTGTGAAATACGGTACCCCAAGTAATCAATTTTTTCTCGGTGGAATTCACATTTTGAGAGTTTGGCATAAAGTTTTGCCTCGCGGAGTTTGCTCAGCACTGCCCTCACAATTTAACATGTTCAGCCTCGGTCTCTGAGTATAATAGAATATCATCTAAATAAACAAGAACCCCTTTGTATAAGTGTTCACGTAACACATTGTTGATTAATTGCATAAACACTGCAGGTGCCCCTTGTAGCCCAAAAGGGAGCACTTTGAATTGGTAGCATCCCAGGGGGGTGTTGAATGCCGTTTTCCATTCATCCCCCTCCTTAATCCTGATTCGGTAGTATGCCTCCCTGATGTCTAGTTTGGAGAAAATTTTCCCTTTTTTGAGGTGGGCCAGCATGTCTTTCATCAGGGGGAGGGGATACATGTTTTCAACACTTATCGAGTTTAGGTTTCTGAAGTCGACACATAAGCGTTTTGTGCCATCTTTCTTCTCTCTAAATAACACTGGGGCTGCTATCTTTGGTCTGGCTGGTTCAATGAAACCCCTTGCTAGGTTTTTCTCAATGAAAGCACTCAGCTCTTCTAACTCCACCGGTGACATGCTATACATTTTTGGTTTAGGTAGTTTAGCCCTGGGTAAGATTTCTATTGCGCAGTCGGATGCGCGATGCGGGGGAAGTTCATCCGACGCTGCCTCGCTAAAGACTTCTGCCAGGTCTTTGTATTCCTTGGGTATGCCATCTGTTTCCACGCTATGACCAAGCATGGCTGTTTCCCTGCGTTCAGCCCCTTCAGTTTCTATCTGTGGGTCCTCCGCAGTAGTTACGTGCATTTGGAATTTTATGGTGCCTTGCTCCCAATTTATTTTTGGATTCCACTTTTTTAGCCATGCGAGTCCCAAGACTAGTGGCCATTCCATGCCAGGTGCTACTATAAACGTAAGTTTCTCTTTGTGGTTATCAATGCCTATTTTCAGGGGTTCCGTGGCAAAAGCAGCCGGCTCCCCCCCTGCTATAGACCCATCCAATTGGCAAAATGCGATGGGATTTCTCAGCTTTCTCACTGTGATTCCCAGCTCCCTGATTAGGGTTGGGCTGATTAAGCAACGGGTGCACCCTGAGTCTACTAATGCGGAGATATTTTTTCCCTCCTCTTGGTTAGGGATAAATAGTCTGAGAGGAAGGGTGAGTGGTTCAACTGGTTTGCTTACCAGTGGTTCATCCTCCGGATCGCTCTCGAACGCTGCTGGATCTTCCCTTCGAAATGCCGGGGTGTTGTCTCCAGCGGGAGGAGGGGGTGGTGGTCCCACCATCTCGCTGCTCCTCAGGGCTGTTTCCCTCCCCCGCTGGATGGGTCTCGTTGGTCTCTCCCCCGTTTGGCGTTCGGGTTTCCGGGTGGGTGTTTGGGGCCAGCATTCGGGTGCTCGGTGTCCCTCCTTCCCGCATTTGTAACAGATTGGAGGTTTAGGGGAAAAGCCCTGTTGCCTTCTGAAGGGTTCTTTCCTCCATTGGGGTGGGGATTTCTTCCATGCTCTCCCCGTACGGTATTGATTCCTAGCCATATCAATCTCCGCTTCTTCAGCGGTGAGGTACCACTCATGCAGGTGATTCGGTGCACCCTTAGCCACGCAGGCATTATACAGATCGTCACTCAGTCCATCCTTAAAACAGCTTACCAGGATGTCTTCTGGCCAGTTTAGCCGACATGCGAGGTCCCGGAATTCTTCAGTGTACTCCGCCACTGGTCGTCATCCCTGTTTCACCACCTTAATCCGACCGCGTGCTTTGCGGTCCGCCAGCGGGTCCTCGAACCGTCGTCGTAGGGCCGTCATGAATTGGTTGAAGTTGCGCAGTTCGGGTGCGTCGTCGTTATGTAGGGTCACCATCCATCTGGCCGCGGCTCCTTCCAGGGCTAAGGTAACTGCTCGCACCCGGGATCCCTGGGTTTGGAACTCACGTCCATATTCTTGCATATAGGTGAGCACATGTGCTACGAAAAATCCCAATTGTTGCGGGTCCCCATCAAATTTCACTCCCAGGGGGGGAGTTTTCCTTTCTAGTTGTGGAGTTTGGAGTTGGTTAGGGAGGGGTGCCGCTGCGTGTGCTGCCCTGGGGGGGTTTGTTGGGTCTCCTGCCGCGTCCTCCATCTGCACGCCTGCTCCCCAGAGATTGTTGCCCCCCCCCCAGTTTCCTCAACGGTTGCTGTGCTCCCAGCGCTCATTATTCGTCGTTCTGGGGTCCCTCGAATGTTGAGATTTTCTAATGTTTCCATCACCAGCTGGGACAGGTATCTCTTCAACCGCCCCTCCCTTAGAGGTGCTTCGGTGGGCTCCTCCTGATCCATGGCAGCTTCTAGCTCTAATTCCCAACGGGGCTTCCGATCCCCTCGATTAAGGGTGACTCCTCTGGTTCTGCCATCCCAGCTGTTTTTTTTCCCAATGCCGATAGACCAGCGAGGCTTCTCAGAGGTCTCAAAATCTCCCTCAGCCTCTTTGCTGGGGAGTGCGGAACAGGCTTCCGCCCGGGGGGTGATTGGTGTCTCCCCCCAGCATTCAATTTCTTCCTGCTCCCGGTTTTTTTCAGTCATGATTGCCCGGTCCCCTCAGTAGAGCGAAGTTACTCTCTGGGTTGACCGATTTTGCAGACCTTGCTTTCTGTAAGGTATGTCTTCCCAGCCACAATCAAGGAACGAACTTTTGAGCCAAGCCAAGGTTTTCAAAAGGATTTCCTTTATTTGCATCTGTATACATCCATCCAATTCAAAGCAAGGTCTAAATGCCCTCGGGCAAGACAAGTCTTTTAAGCTTAACACCCCACCCCATTCAGCATAATCAATCCACAAATGTTTGACAGATGGATCCGTTTCCCAGCCTCACTCTTCCATTCAATTACCCCCCATATTACCTTATCTTAAGATGAAGAGGCTCCCAGGTGTCTGGGATCCGGATACCCCCCATAAAACCTTATCTTAAGATGAAGAGGCTCTCAGTTGTCTGGGATCCGGATATGTTATAACCTTTTGATCAAACAGAGCCAAAAAACCCCTTCTCCTTCTGAATGACAGAGTCTGGACTCTGACATCCACCCTCTTTTTGGGGGCAAAAAGGTGCGTCTTATACTCCAAAAAATATGGTAAGTTGAGATTTGGTAAGTTAGTTGATTTGGATTTTTCTCTCCTTTTTTATATTTTATTTTTTCTTTTTGTTTTTTCTTTTCTACTTTTTGATATTTAAATATAAGAGATGGATGAATTGATAGTGGTAAGATAATTTTTTTGATTTGATTTAATTAAATATTTGCATTGAGACAGGAAATAAAGAATTAGAAATAATGAAAATGGATTTAAATGTCGGAAAAAAGGGGTATATTATGATTGTATATTATGCTTGTGTACTACGTTTATATATAAGATTTGTTTAAATGTAAAATTTAAGAATATGAGAAATTAAAAGAATAATTGGGCATTTAGTTTTCTGATAGAACAAAAGAAAAAAAATAGAAGTGATGAATAAAGAGACTAAAGAATTGAAGGAAGCAATATGGCTTAAAACTAAGAAGCAGAAGATAGTAACTATCTTGGAAAGTTAAGCAAATAGCAGTTAATTTGGAAGGAAATTTGAAATTAACTGGTGAATATCCCAGATGACAAAACTAGAAATTAGATTTTTTTTTCTTTTTTCTTTTTTTTAGGAGTTAAGAGGGAAATAGTAGCATGTACCTAGAAGAGAGCACTATATAAAAAGAATAATAATATTGTTATATTGGTTATTTTTTATTTTTTATTATATTTCTTATTTTTTCTTTAAAAAAGAGATATGATTAGTTTAAAATTGAGATTAGCATCAGTCTGTCATATATAAAATGAGTTAGCATAAAAGCACTGAAGGAAAGGCAAATAAAGTGAAAGAGGAAGTAGAAGGGGAGGAAGAGAAGGTGTAGAGAGGGTAGAGGAGGAGGGAATGAGTTAGAAAGTAGGAGGAGATGTTGGAGATAGAGTGAGGGGAGTGTAAATAAAGTAGAACAGACTGATGACTGACAAGGCAAGTGTTGAATAAGATATTGATTTTTGAATGATTGACTATATTGAACAAATATGTATTTTTATTGTAATATTTTAAGGTACATGTGTATTGAATTGTATATGAAATGGAGAAAATAAAAAAATTTGTACAAAAAAAAAGAAATTAAATTAAATTAAAGAATATTTGGAAAAAAGCGGAATTGCCTAAAGTAACAGAATAGGTAAAAAGCTAAATGAATGAATATCAATGATGGAATTATCAGAAGCAATCAAGAGACAAAAGAACAACCAAACACCAGGACCACATGAGCCAGTGGCAGAATTTTACAAAGGTTTTACATAATGAAGTATTGATTGATGCAAAGGTACCAATTTCGTGAATGGAAGCAAATATTACTTTGATTCCAAAAGAAGATTCAGATTTAATGCAGATAAAACTATAGGCCCGTCTCTTTACTGAATGCTGACTATAAAATATATAGTTCAATAATGGCAGCAAGACTAAAAGGTTCCTAAATGAATTTATACATTCAGATCTCTTAAGCTTTTTCTAAGAGACAGATTAAAAACAAAATGAGAATGATTTTAAATACATAACACTGGAATTGCTAAATATAAATATTAGGGCAGACACAGAAATTAAAGGCATGGAAACTTGAAAACTAATTTTTGCACCAAGTGAGAAATAAAATAGGATAACCAACCTTACTGACAACTTTGTTGTCCTAAAGGTAGAGGAGAGAACTAGAAGGGACAGCCATACTGGACTTAATACTTACAAACAAAGGAGAAGTTGTAGAAGGATTTGAAACTGCAGGAACATTGGGTAAGAGTGACCACGTCATACTAGAGTTCAACATAACGCAAACACAAACAATTGAACACAAGGACACCAAAGTCTTAGATTTTTAAAAGAACTGATTTTAATAAACTCAGAGAAAACTTGAGAAAGATTCCTTGGGTGAAAGTCCTAAAGGGAAAAGCAACTCAAGAAGCTTGGTAAACTCTGAAAAACATGATTATAAAAGCCAATTGCACAGTACCAATAAGAAAGAAAAACAAGAAATCCAAGAAGAAACCAGCATGCAAAGACCTGACTGACAAATTGAATGAATAAAGGACAAATACAAAAATGGAAAGAGGGACACATAACTAAGGCAGAATATCAGCAGATAGTCAGAATCTGTGAAGAAAAATCAGGAAAGCAAAGGCCCAGAATGAACAAAGACTTGAAACTAAAGTCAAAGATAATAAAAGCTTCTTCCAACACATAAATAACAAAAAATCAAGAAACAGTTGGCCCACTAAAGTGAGAAGGCAACATAGAGAAAGCCATGAGTTGCTTAACTCATACTTTGCATCGGTCTTCATGCAAAAAGAAATGCAGCCCAACTAACCAGAAATATAACTGGGGAAAAAACAGACTGGAAACTAAAGTTAAAATAAGCAAAAAAAAAAAAAAACCACCAGTAAGAGAACACCTGTCTGAACTTGATGAATACAAATCACCAGGACCAGATGGATTACATCCCAGAGTCCTAAAGGAGCTGGTAGATGAAATCTCAACCACTGCACCACATCTTTCTAAAAAAGAAAAATCTTGGGACACAGGGGAACTACCTGAGGACTGGAAAGGAGCTGATGTGGTTTCCATCTTCAAAAAGAAAAAAGAAAAAAACCAGACCCAGGAAACTACAGACCAATCAGCCTAACATCAATACCAGGGAAAATACTGGAAAAGATGATTTAAAAAAAAAAAACCCAGATCTGCCAACACCTAGAAACAAGTAAAGTAATAACCAACAGCCAACCAACACAAATTAAGAACAAATCATGCCAAACCAATCTCATTTCATTCTTCAACACAGTGGCTAAATTAGTAAACCAGCAAAATACTGTGGACATAATATACTTAGACTTCAGCAAAGCATTCAACAAAGTAGACCACAAGCTATTTCTTCGCAAGCTAGGAAAAAAATGGGATAGACAGTTTCATCACCAGATGGATTCACAACTGGCTCTAAGCTGGCAGGAATAGTTAACATCCTAGAGGACAGGCTCAAGATCCAGATGGATTTTGAATACTTGAACCCTGGGTCCTATCTAACAAAATGAAATTTAATACAGAGAAAAGTAAAATCCTACACTTAGCTAAGAAAACCAAAAACATACATAATTATAAATTGGTGCAACAAATTAAAACAGATTTGGAGAAGTGGAAAAGTGGAAAAATTTATAACTATCATTGATGGGAAGAGTACCCACCATAAAATGAATATTCTGCAATGGCTAGCAGACAAAACAGGGCTAGGAAATAAGGGGGGGAAAGGAAGGAAATATATCAAGGATTGGTGATATAAGGAGGATACATTAACTTGGTTAAACAAATAGCATGATTATTATTTCCTAAAATGATTTATACCCGAGAACACACTGTTCAATTGAAATTGTAATTTCATATGCTATAAAATAAAATAAAAACTTATTACCCACACAAAAAAAGAAGTCTGCTCTGGCCTGACCTATACTTTCCAGGCTTTCTTTGCAGAACACACAGAAGCAAAAACCAGCTATGATTGGGAGAAGGATCCTTTTAGACAAACAGACACACACACACAGAGGCATACACACATTTCCCACGGTTTTCTGTGGTTTAAATTAAAATTTAGAGGTAGGTACTCACCTTCCTTCCAAGCAGCCTTTGAGTTCAAACTCAAAAACCCCTTTAAAACCTACTTCCTAATGGCCAAGGCCCAAGAAAAACTCACCCACAGACTTCAATGGGTCTGTTGCCAGCAAGGGAAGCCTTACTTAGGCCAGGTCTATCTGGAGAGGTTAGCTTGGAGTCCCATCTGGGGTGCCAATTGTTGGAAGTAATATTCTTCTGGGTTCAGTTCCAAGTGGGGAAAAAGAACACTGGATTCATGGAAGTTGCTTGGAAAGAAGGTTTTAATGGAGAACAAAGGCCAGGCATCCTAGGGCAACTGGATTATTCCAGTTTGATACCCCTAGTTCTGTCAGTGCATTTCCCTCCCCCATTTCATCCTTCTCCTTTCCTCCTGCACAACTTCCCCAAATTTCTCTGCCCTCCTTCCTCAGTTTATGGCGGGATGCCAGCAAGCATAGCAAAGATGACAGAACTGACACATACATATACTTCCATAAGCAAACAAATATTTCTTATTTATTTTGCTAAGAAAATAAAAAATATTGACCATTGTTTGTAATGGACAACTTTGTATTGGATATTGTAAACCACAACACCTCACAAATGATGATGTTAAAAACATAGAGAAGATAGTATATCTGTTTATAGAGCAGTTTATTGTCCATGTTAGTAATATTCAGTGTGATTTGGAAAAAGTTGTATTATTCTAAATTCATAACGGAATTCAGAATGCTTGCAATTTCAAATCCATGCCATGTGCTTTTTTATCTATCTCTGTTGCTTGTTTGGCTTATTTATATAATGCTTGTTCGCGAGAACAGTTAACAATCAGTAGCAACAATTTCAATAAGTAACAATACCAAAAAATAAAAAATGTAGAGCTTATACTATGGAGGTAAAGGCAGTGAAACAGTGTTATTGCTCTGCCCTTGTCTGCTAATAGCCATCCAGTGGCCTTGTTTCAAATTTATTTATTTATTTGGAGGTTCTTCTATGCCGCCCTACTCCCTGAGGACTCAGGGCGGCGTACAACATTTTAATAAAACAACCAACTAAATCATTAAAAAGCAATTTAAAAACAATTTAAAACTTCTATATCACAAATGTCCTGGTTCTTCTTGGACAGGGACAACTCACAGGGTTTCTCTAAGAAATATTTTCACTATTTGGCAGATAAAGTTACTCAAATTCATTCAGATCTAGACTCCTGATGGACAGGGTCCAGATAAGATAAAACTAACCACAAATATTCAAAAGTCAGTGCTGTTCAACTATTTGTGGTGGTGATGACTCAACTGAGCAGGAGATTGTGGTCCACAAGGAAGAAGTTGCTTTGGATAAGGGAAAGTGTGAATCAGATATTGCAAATATGAGGTGAGTGTGGGATTTATCTAGTTTTGTCTAGTTTTGAAATAAACAATCACCAGCCAAAACCTCCAAGAGAAAACAATGATAATTTTATTTACTGCTTTGCAAAGAGGGTGTACCACCACGCACATGCAGGTACAGTGGATACACCTTAAATCATCTCTATTGCCATTACAAATTTACCTCCCACCTTTTCTTCATTGACTTAGTACTCATGCTGTCACTACCTATCCAAAGCGTCTAAAGTGAATACATTATCTCTGCCCTTGATTACATCTCCCATAACTCTAATTCTATTGCCCTCTGCCCTTACTTTTTCAGAGATTTTACCTATATATAAGGAACAGAAAGGAAAAGGCTTTTGGAATTCAATGTGTTGCTAACAGTGTGGGGTAAAGTGGAAGGTTTGGGTTATATTAGTCATGATGTTTGCTGCTGGTCTGATGAAAAGCTATACCAAAGAGATGGTTTGCATCCATCAAAGAAAGGGATTGAGTTACTTGGTACTAAATTCAGGTTTCCTGGAGAAATATTTAAACTGAATAATGGGGACAGAGAGTTAATTAATACAAAACATTTCTATACCCAGAAATCTAAAACTAATAGGGTTATCAGTGTTTCAAATAGTAGATGTTTGTACAGTTAAGAATATCAGTCTTGCTGTCAAGAAAAATAAAACTTTTGATAGTGTGTGCTATACCATGTGCACTAATCAGACAAGTGGTAAGAAAGAAGGAGACTCAGACACAAAACTCAGACTCAGGTTATGTAGAAAGCAAACACAGGGCCAGTCAAAAAGGACTCAAATATCTATACACAAATGCACAAAGTGTTGAACTAGAAATCCAAGTGCATGAGGGCAGGTATGATATTGTTGCCATTACAGAAACTTTGTGGGATGAAACCATGAATAGAACATACAGCTAGAAGGATTTCAGTTGTTTAAAAGAAACAGGCCAAATAAAAGAGGAGGTCCAGTTGCACTACATATAAGAAATAACTACATCTCTAGAGAAATACAGACGAACAATGATGAAAACCATCCTGAATGCATTTGGGACAATATAAAAGGAAAAGTGAATGACATTGCCATAGGTGTATACTATAGGTGTTGAAGTTACAGAAACCTTGGGGAGGGGAGTGATTGTGCAACATTGGATTCAACAGTATGCAAGCAGACTTCCGGTTGGCTCCGATGCATCGAGGACGCTCCTCGTCGAGCGCCTAATCCCGGGCTCCGTAAAGCCGCCAGAACAGCTGTCTGGCGGCTTGAAAATCTTCTCCCCAAGCGTAGGGGAGAGCTCAGAGCCAACAGGCGAGGGTAGAGCCCCCCTAGTGCCCCAGGAGAAAATCTGGGGCACCGAAGGGTGAGGGCTCCCCAGGCAGCCTGTCATCTGCTCCGGGACCTGGGACGCCTCCGCTTTTGCGGAGCAAGGTGCAGCGACCAATTCTGCCTTCAATATGGGATTTTTAACAATTTAACATCCCAGGAGGCTGGGATGGCAAGTACCTTAACTTAACTCCAAAGTTGACTTTCTATTTCGGAAATGATTAATTGAGTAAAGAGTAACAAAATGGCAATTGAAGCTTCAAAGGGCGTGAAAGTGAAAGTTAAAAGGAAAGTTTCGTTTAGCTAGCAGCCCTATGTCTGAAAATGCCTGACTTTGATGAACTCTCTCTTCTCTTTCTGATTTTGGATTAAAACAAAAAGTTTAACTTTAAATCATAAATGGCTTTAAAACCTGGAAAGACTGTTTTTAATAAAGGATTTGAGCACCCTCCTGTTTATACTTCAAGAATGCAATCCACTCTTTATTCAACACCCCCACAGACTTTAACACCTGAAAAGTTATTTGAAGCTTTAAAAGTTATGAAGAATGAACTTGTTATGGAATTTAACTTAAAAATTAATGAAATTAATGAAAAAATACAGGCTGTTTCAGAGGAGATTGCTACTCGACACCAGCAATTAAGGGATGATATGATATTTGCATTTAAAGGACTGGTAGGAAATATGGAAATTTTGGAGGAGGAGGTGGAAGAAATTAAACAGTCTGTGATAACTTTGGGTGACGATATAGGGAAGACTCAAAATAATATTGAAAATTTTGAAGCTGAGGTGTTAATGATTCAATACAGAAATATGGAGTTTGCTTTAAGAGTAAGAGGTGTAAAAGAGAAAAAACAAGAAGATCTAAGAGAAAGGATGTTGGACGCATTTGTGCACACGTTAGGAGTGACAAAACAGGAATTGGGTATGCAAATTGATAAAATATATTGTGTTAATTCTTGGATTGCTAAACAGAAATCTGCCAAGAGATATTGTAATATATTTTACTACAAGGACATTACGTAATGAAATTCTACAGGCGACTTTCAAAAACAAGCTTCAGGTAGATGGACAGGAAGTAATGACATTGAAAGAAATTCCTCCTAAAATGTTGAGAGCCAGAAAGGATTATGCCTTTCTGGTGGAAGAATTGAAAAAAACAGCAAATACAGTATAGATGGGAGGCTCCAGTCTAGCAGAATTCCAATGAAGAAGAAAAATAAGGGATCTCAAAAGAAGTCTGCATGGCTGCATAAATAACTTTCTGATAAACTGAAAGACAAAAAGGACAAGTATAAAAATAGAAAAAGGGGCTCATAGGCAGAATATCAGAAAATAGCCATAACCTGCAAAGATGAAGTCAGAAAACCTAAGGGTCAAAATGAACTAAGGCTTGCAACAAAAGTCAAAAATAACAACAACAAAAAGCTTCATTCAACATGTAAAAAACAAGGAAAAAGTCAAGGGAACTATTGGTCCATTACTGCAAGAAAATGGCAAAAAGGTGACAACAGGAAGAAAGTAGAACTGCTTAACTCATTTTTTGCATGTCTTTACACAAAAGGGGGGGGAAACAATCCAACCTATCAAAAACATTACCATAAAAGACAAATTAGGAATACAAGTTAAAATAGGCAAGAAAATGGTAAAAGAATACCTGTTCACCCTAGAAGAGTTCAAATCACCAGAACCAAGTCGATTATACCACAAGATTCTGAGGGAACTGGCAGGCATGAACTCAGAACCACTGAACCATATCTTTCAAAGATCCTGAAGCACTGGGGAACTATCAGAGGACTGGAAAAGGGCTAATGTATTTCCCACCTTCAAAAAAGGGGGGGAAAGTGGAACCAGGAAACTACAGAGGTACCAAACTGATATCAATATCTGGGAAAATTCTGGAAAAGATAAGCAATGAATCTGTGAACATCCTGAGGCGAATAAAATCATAACCAAAAGCCAACATGGGTTTGTCAGAACAGATCATGCCAGACAAACTTGATGTATTCTTTGACAAAGTGACAAAATTAGTGGACCAGAGAAATACTGTGGATATAATTTGTGTCAAGTGCCGGAAAAATCAGGAGATTCAGGCAGTTCAAATGAGTATAAAGAGTTATTGCATGCTTAAGCTCTCTACAATAATCTGACCAACTAGTGGTCAAGGGAAATGTGTGGTTGATAAGAGAGACATTCAAAGTGGCTAGACTTAGATCTCTTGTGGGCATGCAAGGACTTGTGACTTATGACATGTTTGACCCTTCCCTTGGGCTCAACCTGGTCATCTCCTTCAATTTACTTGGATTTCAGTAAGGTATTCTATAAAGTAGACCACAACCTACTTCTTGGTAAGCTAGAAAAATGTGGGTTAGACAGCATCACCACCAGATGGATTCATAACTGGCTGACCATGTAAGGAATGTATTCCCAACCACAATTAAAGTACGAACTTCTGAGCCAGTGTTCTCAAAAGGATTCCTTTATTTGCATTTGTATAACATCCATTCGTTCAAAGCAAAGTCTAAATGCCTTCAGGCAAGGCAAGCATATTTAACCTTAATGCCCCACCCCATTCGGCCAGTTGCAAGCATAATCAATCCACAAGTGTGTGACCAGATGGCTATACGTTCCCAGCCTCCCTTCCGTTCAACTGACTTGCATTACCCCTCATAAAACCCTATCTTAAGATGAGAAGGCTCCCAGGTGTCTAGGATCCGGATATGTTATAACCTTTTGGTCAAGCAGAGCCAAGACCCCCCTTCTCCTTTTGAATGGCAGAGTCTGGAGTCTGACAGACCAACTGCACTCAACATGTAGTCCTTAATGGAACTGCATCTACATGGAGAGAAGTCTGGGGATACCCCAAGGCACTGTCTTAGGCCCAGTACTCTTCAATATCTTCATCAATGATTTAGATGAGAGGATACTCATCAAATTTGCAAATGATACCAAGCTGGCAAGAATAGCGAACAATCCAGAAGATAGGTTTAAGATATAGAAGGAACTTGAGGTCAGGCTTGAACACTGGGCCCTATGTAACAAAATGAAATTCAATGTTAAAAAATGTAAGGTTTTACATTTAGGCAAGAAAAACCAAGGTATAGTATAGGTGCCATTAATGTGCTGCAGCTGCCAAAAAAGCCAACACAGTCCTAGATTGCATTAACAGAGGGATAGAATCATAATCACATGAAGTGCTAGTACCACTGTCAGCCCTGGAGGCCATCTTTACTTTGGATATTCAGGACTGCCACACTTAGTGGATGGGCATGCTATGGGAAATGAGAGGTGGATTGGATAGAGTTGGAGAGAGAGATATAGCCATAACAACATTCTTTTCTCTGGGAGTCAAAGACATTCAGCCTGCACCTTGAGAGGCATGACTGGGAATCATGTCCAGTTGGGACGGTGGTTTGATTGGACCATGTAATGGACATGTGGGTGCAGGGGACAGGGCTTTGACTTTCCTTTGGGTGGGGAGAACACGGGGGACTTTCAGATTCGCGTTTTCCCAGATGTACCAATATGACATCTCTAATAAAATGGAGCTTTGAGGAAAATGCCTGACTCGGAGTTTTACTTCTGTTGGGGGTGTTACTTGGAACCCTGACAACCATTTTATAATGCCTTAATAAGACCACACTTGAAATATTGCATCCAGTTTTGGTTGCCATGATACAATAACAAATGTTAAGACTCTAGAAAGAGTACATTGAAGAGCAACAAAGATGATTAAGGGACTGGAAGCTAAAACATATGAAGAACGGTTGCAGGAATTGGGTATGTCTAGTTTAATGAAAAGAAGGACTAAGGATGATATGATAGCAGTGTTCTAATATTTAAGGGGCTGCCACAAAGAAGAGGAGGATGAACTTATTTACCAAAGCACCTGAAAGCAGGACAACAAGCAATAGATGGAAATAATCAAGGAGAGAAGCAACCTAGAACTAAGGAGAAATTTCCTGACAGTTAGGACAATTAATGAGCAGAATAGCTTGCCTCCAGAAGTTGTGGGTGCTCCAACACTGGAGGTTTTTAGGAAGAAATTAGACAATCATTTGTCTGAAATGTGTTTGTGACAATAGGGTTTCCTGCCTGAGGAGGGGTTTGCACTAGAAGACCTCCAAGGTCCCTTCCAACTCTATTATTCTGTTATTCTATGTAGATCAGGGGTGTCAAGGCCTGGGGGCCGGATCTGGCCCACAGGGTGCTTAGATCTGGTCAACAGGGCCACTCTGGAAACAGCAAAGGACCAGCCCGCAGTGCCTCTGCCAGCAAAAATGGAGCTTGGGAAGGCCGCTGGCTCCATTTTCACTGGCAGAGAGTTGCAGGAAGCCATCACAGCCGAAAATGGAGCCATGAGGGCCGCTGGTGGCCCTCCTGAGCTCCGTTTTCACTGGCAGAGGGTTTCAGGAAGCCATCGCAGGTGAAAATGGAGCTTGGGAGCCCGTTTTTGCTGGCAGAGTGCTCGGGCCACAAGTGCTCCCGACATGAGTGACGTTGAGTTGGCCATGCCCACCCTGGCCCCCCAAGGTCAAACACAACCCTGATGTGGCCCTCAATGAAATCGAGTTTGACACCACTGGTCTAGATCATAATGGGTTGTTAGCCAGTACTCCTCTATTTGTCATCTCTCCTCCAATACCTCTTCATAAGACTTGTTTTGGTTTTGTTGTTAAGTCCCTATCTTATTTGCCACGTTTATAGTCTCCATTTTCCTATGGAATACTGCTTATGGGAGAGTCCTCTGAAGAAGGAAGCCGTTTCTTTGGCAGTCTGCTCTCCTGATTTGAACAATACCAACCAGGAATGACCCAAGACATCCTTCATACAACCATTTATCTACCTGGAAAGTAGAATTTTGTTGGTTGCAACTCTCTGTATGAGTACCTGGTTATGGCAAAATTGCTTATTCTCAGGGTTCTCCTATTAATTAAAAAAAAAAAGGCTAAATCTACAGTATTTGTAGCCGAGTTGGTGCAGTGGTTAAATGCAGCACTGCAGGCTACTGCTAGTTCAGCAGTTCAGCTGTTCAAATCTCACCGGCTCAAGGTTGACTCAGCCTTCCATCCTTCCGAGGTGGGTAAAATGAGGACCCAGATTGTTGGGGGCAATATGCTGACTCTGTAAACCGCTTAGAGAGGGCTGTAAAGCACTATGAAGCGGTATATAAGTCTAAATGCTATTGCTATTGCTATTCCTTATATAAATGAGAGGATGCTACATCTGTGAGTGGCAGCAACTTGGCACTTCCTTCTTGGAATGAAGCCACAGTATCTGAAAGAACTCTTCTTCCCATATATTCCTGCTTGAACAGTTACTTGATGAATGATAGATGGGTGATTTGTTGATTCCATATGTACCCAGTACATATGTTGACAAAAAATTACAAAGTGCTCATTGCAATATCTTGCAATACCCAGACTTTGTACTTGTGTCCCGATATTGGATCCAAGTGTAAGTCTTGTGGTTTGCTTTGAAACATTGCAATACACTTTATCATTTCCTCCATTTATCTCCCCATGGATTCCTATGAATGGTTCTTCTCTGATACATCCTTTAGCTTTGCGGTTTCCTTTCCTGTAAGAAATACTTGTCTGTTTTGTTTTAAATTTTAGGCAAATGTATTTGATTCTCCCAAAGTTTTTAATAACATTCTATTATGCTACTAGGTGTGTGTACATGCATGTGTGTCTGCATGCATGCCTTTGAGTACATTTTTACTTATGATGACTGCCTGAACAGTTGCAGTTTTCTTGGCAATGTTTTTTAGAATCCTTGATTAACAACCCTAATAGGGACCAGGAACTCTGCCGCTAAGTGAAATAGTTGCTATATGGAAAATGCAGCTGTGCTTTCCAGCTGGAAAGAGGCAAGATTATTCAGTTTCAAGTTTTTGGCTCTTGTTTGCCTAACTACCCCCCCACCCCAATTGGAATACTCAAATGCCTGAATGCTGTCTTGTACATATCAAAAGCAATGTAATCACCTGCAAGCATTCTACAAAAATAGCTTACTGTCCTGAAATCCCCTTTTCTCCAATCTCTCTACTGTGCAAGGCGGAGGGGGAGAAAAAAACAATTTCTGTAAGTATCTCTCCTTTGACTGACACTTTCTGGTTCATGATACAATTACTTCACTCTCAATATCAGAATCAGAATAGAGCTGGAAGGGATCTTGGAGGTCTTCTAGTCCAGCCCCTGCTCAAGCAGGAGATCCTATATCATTTCTAGTCTAGTCTCTTCTTAAAGAAGCACCCACAACGTCTGAAGGCAAGCTGTTCCACTGGTTAATTGTCCTTACTGTTAGGAAGTTTCTCCTTAATTCCAGGTTGCTTCTCTCCTTGATTAGTTTCCATCCATTGTTTCTTGCCCTGCCCTCTGGTGCTTTGGAAAATAAGTTGACCCCCTCCTCTTTGTGGCAGCCTCCCAAATACTGGAATACTGCTATCATGTCCCCTCTAGTCCTTCTTTTCTCTAGACTAGCCAGACTCAAATCCTGCAACTGTTCTTCATGTGTTTTTGTCTCCAGGCCTTTAATCATCTTAGTTGCTCTTCTTTGCACTTTTTCCAGTCTCAACATCTTTTTTGTAACGTGGTGACCAAAACTGGATGCAGTATTCCAGGTTGGTCTTACTAAGGTTTTATAAAGCGGTACTAATACGTCATGTGGTTGTAAGGTCCCAGAAATTTCCCCGAGCCACTGAGATGCCAAAGAGAGTGTGACTCGAGATGAGACTTGCAAAAAGAATCCAAAACATACAGATACAATGCATGTGAGGAATAGCCACACCTTGGGGAAGGTATGGCCTGTTTTATACCTTCAGAATACCCAATTCTGGCCCCCTGGCCCATGCCTTTCTTGTAGCCTGGCATTGGCTATGCAGCAAGGAACAGGGGGTTGAATGCTTAGCAACAGACGGGCTGGGTGCCTAGCAACAGAGGAATGTGCCCATGGTGTATTCCGTTCCAGGCACCGAGGTATACAAAAAAACAAGGAGTTACATTCCAATTCTTAGCAAAGTAGTTCTTAAAGAAGCAAAACAGCAAGTTATTATTTTGTCCCAGTAATTGTACTATTCTACTATTATTATTCCCCTTCATTCCTCCCTTTTCTTGTGGACAGGATGCATCCTGTCAATGGTGGACTAGGGGTGTATATTTAATGAGGATGGTCTGGAGGACCATGATATTTGCAGGTTTATCAGGAGGGGTAGCAGACACAGAGGAGGCTATAAATGTCATCCCAATGATGGTTAATTTAACTATGCACTGGAGTAAAGGGATGAAACAGGAGGAGAAGGAGACCTCCAAAGGGTAACAACAGTAGAAAACCCAATCCTTGACCAGTCAGAGAAGATACTACCAATCCAGTTGAAGTCAACTGGCCCAGTGCAAGGCTGCACTGGGACATGTGTGACCTTTCATACTTTGGCAGTTTTCTCCTCTAAAGCTTGTCCTTGATCATCTATTTGCAAACAGTTTGTGAGATTAAATTTTCCACACACACCTACTACTTTTGCTAACAAATAGTGCAGAGCAAATCTATTCTGGGATATAGCTGTTTTAAACAGAGTATGCTGTTTAGCTATGAAATGTAGAGCTTGTGCTGCTAACAAAAAAACATTCCATTCGGACTCCATTCCAACTCTCCAAAGGCAGGTATCAGATGCCACCCTTTCTCAAGCCAGCACGGCAGAGAGAGAGAGGGGAGGGGAATGGTTAAGATGAGTCAGCAAGGACAGGGGGGGAAATTTAAAAGACAACACAGAAATCTCACTCCTTTTCTTCCCTCAGCATACTTTCAACATAATCAGTTTCTCTATTTGTTTTCCTTGCAGCACACATACTCACATTTGTACTGCAATCAGACTTTTTGTGTAAACCAATTTTACATACAAAAATTTCATTTCATGATTATAATTATTTCAGGGAGCTTTTTCACAAACCAATGAGCTCCATTTTTATTAGAGGGTCTCATCCTCCCTACAGGTTTGGAAATGATTACACACATACACATACCATTAAACAACATTTCCAGACCTGGGGAGGTTTTGTCCCTTTAAATGTTTACTTTTTCTTTCCTTGGGCAACCTGTAGCTTATTCTTGAAGCACTGGGAAAACTCAGAGAGCAGTTTCAATAATAAATGTGACTGTGGGCCCTAACTACTTCCTGTTTCCCACAGCTTCAAGCCCAATCCAAGAAGTTTACTTAATCTGCTGGCTGGCCAAACATATCACAATCAATTCAATCCCATTCAATTCTACATTATTATTATAGATGCATATCCAATAATTTTTAACAGAAATCACATCAAATTGGTCAAGTCAAATTATCTGAGTCTTCTCATTTAGATAGGCTTTACCTTTTTATTACCTGGTAAACCCTGGGTGGGAACAATAAACCTTTTCTTCTTTATTCTTAGTTCTTTCAGAATTTTCTGGCTCTTTTGAGAATGGTAAATTCTCGAGATCTTTATAACTGCAGTATTTCTTTTCTTCTACTCCTGGGTCTTCCTACCCCGCATAACGGCATAAATTAACCATATATTCTTTGGTCCGCTCCAACGTCTGAATCATCTTGCTGAACTCTGTAAACCGCTTAGAGAGAGCTGTAAAGCACTATGAAGCGGTATATAAGTAAAATGCTATTGCTATTGCTATCTTACGGTATGGAGGGGCTTCCCAACCTCTCCTAAGTATTTTTCCCTAAAGCACTAGTCAAGTCTAATTACAATTTGGGATTCTTCCTAATTGTTTTAGTGAACTTCTCACTTTTACTTGAAGTTACACCCATTGTTCTATCTCCTTAAGCACTAGATTGTTACTACCTGTCTCTGCCCTAGGGGTGTTCTGTGTCTCTTTCTAGCTTGAATCTCCCAGCAGGCGCTGGCTTATTTTTAAAGATCCAAACTCTTCTCTATGTATCTTAGATCTCCCAGCAATCGCTGGCCTATTTTTAAAGATCAAGATGTATAGAGACCTTCGTTCACACATCGTTTGCATCTGGCCAGGGCTCTCATGAGCATGTTTGAACTCCCCTTTTCTTTTTAAAGACAACTTTTACTGCTGTAACAGATTTTTAACATGTCCCAGTGGGCTAGCACACAGTCTAGAGGGGAACACAGCCCTATTCTTTTTACTAGGTTATTTGTTCCAAACAGGCTATCAGTATGGTTGCCCTTTTTTTTTCCTGAGGGGATTTCTCAGACTTTTCGAAAGCTCAAAGCCTAGCCAAAACTCTCCCTTTTCTCTAAAGGATTTCTCGGACTCGTCAGCTCAAAGTTTCGCTAGACTCTCCTTTTTCCCTAAAGGATTTCTCGGGCTTTTTCTTTAGTTCAGAGTTGGAGTTGGTTAGAACCCTCCCCTGAGTCTCAAGCTTTCTAAGGAGTTTCTCGTAAGGGGGGTTTCTCTGGCTTTTCGTAGGCTCTGAACCTGACCAAAACTCTCCCTTTTCCCTAAAGAATTTCTCGGGCTCCCCTGCCAGCTCGGAGTTTGGCCAAAACCCTCCCCTGCATCTCAAACTTTTGATTCCAACAGTCAGACTCCTCTCAAAGTGTAGACAAATCTCTATTAGGTATTTCCCACATCTCAGTCACTCACACACACAAGGCAACACTCCCCTCCCCTTCCCCCCCCCCAAAAAAAAATCATTTTACTCACCCAGAAGAGTTCAGTTGCACAATCTCCCCAATGTAAGCCTCTAAGGCATTCAGGACAGGCAGAATCGGAAGCTGCCAGCAATTACCAGGGCAAGGTCACCGGTTCAAAAGTGCCAAGAGCGCTCTTGACATCACTACTGGTCCCAGCTGGTTTTTCCCCATCTGCCATAGTGAAGGCCTGCCGAGCCTCAAAGGGGTCCAGCTCGTGGGAAGCCTTCAAGTTCCTGTTCCGGCACCAAAAATGTAAGGTCACAGAAATTTTCCCGAGCCACTGAGATGCCAAAGAGAGTGTGACTCGAGATAAGACTAGATTTTGATTCTATGCCTCTATTTATACAACCAAGGATTGTATTAGCTTTTTTTTTTTTGGGCTCCTGCCACACACTGCTGACTTGTATTTAAGTGATCATCCACTGACACTCATTACTGTTACTGTTTTTGAGCCAGGTTTCGCCTAATCTGTACTTGTACCTTTGGTTTTTCCTGCCCCAGTGTAAAACCTTGTTTTTCTCCACATTCAATTTTCTTTTGTTGAATAGGGCCCTTCGTTCAAGATCTTTTTGGATCCTGAGCTTGTCTTCTGGGGTGTTGGCTATTCCTGCCAGTGTCATCTGCAAATTTGATGAGTTCCCCTTCTATTCTCTCATCTAATTTATGAAAATACTGAAGAGTACTGGGCCTAAGACAGAACCTTGTGGTACCCCACTGCTTACTTCCCTCCTTGTAGAAGTAATGCCATTAAGGACTACTAGTTAAGTACGGTTTGTCAGCCAGTTACAAATCCATCTGGTGGTGCTGCTGCCCATCACACATTTTTCTAGTTTATCAAGAAGTACCGTATTACGTTAAATCTCGTTAATAAAGTATTTGAGTGCGCAGAACTTAGTAGGATGTCATTGGAAATGCAAGATAAAGATGACTGAATTCTAAAAAACTTGGGACAGGTGGTATAATTGGCTTAATCAAAACAAATATCAAAAATTGCTATAATTATGTGTCATGAACTAAGACAGTATAAATAATAACAAATATCTACTTTTTCGCACAGACCGGAACAAATTATGTCGATATATTCAATTTTACAAGGTCTTAAAATATTAATCAAGTTAAACAAAAGAACCATTGTTGAAAAAGGGAAAAATGTTTTATTGTAATGATAATAGACTGAATATAATATAACGAGAAAAGAATAAGGAAAATATTGGAAGATATAAGGAAGATAATGATGTAAATAATAACTATATAGAATAAACATGTTTTTGTATCACTAGGCTGTAAAAGGATAGTGTCGACGGGATGGTTGACATGTATGTTCAATGTTTTCTATTTTCAAAGATATTTGATACTTTATTGTGTATACATATGTTTACTCATGTTTTTATGTTTGTTTGTATGTTTGTTTGTCTTTTTAACATAATTAATAAAGATTATTTATTAAAAAAAAGACGTAACATATTTTTCGGAGTATAAGACGCACTGGATTATAAGACGCACCTTAGTTTTGGGGGAGGAAAACAAGGAAAAAAGGCCTCTGCCTCCCAGCAATTTGACAAACAGCAAACAGCACAGATGATATACACTGTTTGCTGTGTATTTCTGTGCATGTGTGTCTGACCCATAGAAATAGCAAAGAATTGGAGAAATGTACATTATGGCAGTATATTAATGCCAGAAAGTTTTCTTAAATGTAATCACACTAACTCCTCCCAATTATTTAAATATATGACTAAGTCAGGGTTTAACTCATCTGCCTTATTTTAATACTAATACTTAATACTAATACTTAATACTAAAACAAGACATTTCAGATTATACTTTTACAGATCTTTAAAATTGATGTAGCTTTCTGGAAGTATTCTCTGCTATTTAAAAGAAGATACAATAGCACTGGGCATCTTCAGATCAAGCATTTATTTTAAAAAGCCCAGTCTGGTTAGCACAAGAAAATAAAATTCTGTCTTTGCCTCTCCCTCCAGCAATTTGCCTCCGTGCAGCTTTAGTTTCACTGTCATTTTAGCAAGTGGGCTTGCCGGCAACTTCAACCAAACAGCTGAGTGTCGGGAGGCAGATAATCAGTGGCTTGTGCTAATCAGGCTCTGCTGCTATTTGCTGCAAGGAGGTAAATTGCTGGCAGGCAAAGATCAAAGAGTGGGGGTGGCTGGGTGGGGCTACATTTGGTGTATAATATGCACCCAAGTTTTCACCCTCTTTTGGGGGGTAAAAAGGTGCATCTTATACGGTAGGTTGTTGTCTTGTCAAATGCCTTGCTGAAGTCTAAGTATGCTATGTCCACAGCATTTTGCTGATCTACTACCGTATGTTCCGGCATATAAGATGACTTTTTACCCCTTGAAAATCTCAAAAGTCGGGGGTCGTCTTATACGCCGGGTACTGAAACTTCCGAGCCGGGGGGAGCTCAAAAACGGCCGCGGCCGCATCCCCGCCATTCTCCAGCCAAGCGGCCAAAGGAGCCCTGATGCCGCCCTGCGTCTTGGTCTCCTGCTGGGAAGGCTGCGGCCGCCACCCGCAGCCTTCCCAGCAGGTGGGCGCACGCGGGAGGGACCGCCGAGCAGAGGCACCCAGTGGCTTAAGGCAAGAGGCAGGCGGGAGATGCGGACAGGAGCCTGCCACCGACTTTGCCACTTCTGGCATCCCCGCGCCTCTCGCCCCGCTCGCCGGGCACCTCTGCTCTGCGGTCCTTCCCGCGCACGCCCACCAAAGAAATATCGGAGCGGCGATAGCAGTAGCGCGCGCTCTCCTTCCCTCCCATGCGCGGTCAGGGACTCAGTCGGGTCCGCAGTCAGGGACTCAGTCGGGTGGCTGGAGCCCCGCGGGAGACGGCGACAGAGGCTCCTTCCTCCAAAGGAAGGGGAGGGGAGCAACCCACCCACCTACCTCGCTTGGTGCGGTTCCCCGCACTTGGCGTCTTGGAAGAGGGCTGGGCGAGGGAGAAAGGAGCCACGGCAGGGAGAAAGGAAGAAAGGAAGGAAGGAAGGAAGAGAGAGAAAGAAAGAAAAAGAAAGAAAGAAAGAAAGAAAGAAAGAAAGAAAGAAAGAAAGAAAGAAAGAAAGAAAGAAAGACAAATGGTAGGAAGGAAGAAAGACAGAAAGAAAGATGTTAGGAAGGAAGAAAGACAGAAAGAAAAAGAAAGATGGTAGGAGGGGTAGTCTTATACGGCGAGTATATCCCAAACTCTATATTTTAACTGGAAAATTTGGGGGTCGTCTTATACGCCCAGTCATCTTATGCGCCGGAAAATACGTTAATTTAGTCACTTAGTCAAAGAATGAAATAAGATTGATGCCGAGTTTCTTTCAGGTTTTTTTATTTGTTTTTGTGCTGTGTGTGCTTGAGGACTAGTGTTAGAATTGAGTGCCAGAATTGCTTCTGTAAGTATTTTAAAATATTCTTTTTTGTTATTCTAAAGTACTGCACAGTTTGTTTGTAAGCACTTTGGGAACTGCTCTGCCTTTTAAATACTATACTTTGCAAACTATTATGTTTGTAAGTACAGTACTTTGCAAAGATAAAGTTAGTTTTCATTTTTCTTGAAATTGCTTGTAGAAATGCTAGCCAGCATCTACACAAAGCATTATATAATGTTGGGTTGCCTTGCTTTTATTTTGGAGATTAATGTATATTGCTGTAGTGTGTAGATTTTAAATTTAAATTGTCTCCAGAAGTTGTGGTTGTCACTGGAAGCTTTTAAGAAGAGACTGGATAGGCAGTTATCAGAAATACTCTTGTGTGGGAGCAGTGGATTAGACTAGATCAGGGGTGGCCAAACTATGGCTCTTTGAGGATCTGTGGACTTCAACTCCCAGAATTCCTGAGCTAGCCATGCATGCATGGCTAGCTCAGGAATTCTGGGAATTGAAGTCCACAGGTCCTCAAAGAACCATAGTTTGGCCACCCCTGGACTAGATGATCTCAAGGTCCCTTCCATCTCTGTTACTGTTGCAAGCTGAGAGCTCTGTAAATCCCTTCCCCATCTCCCTCTTGGTGCCTGGCTGGAGATCTTAAGCTAATTAGTGACAAGTGTTTTTTTTTTAAAGCAACTGCAATCAGAGAGTTCTGTAAATTATCACCCCACCCACCCTCTGGGCAGCTGTCTGAAAAAGCTTGAGCTGATTAGCAGCAAATTGTTTTTTTTAAAAGCAACTGCAAACGGAGAGCTGTGCTAGCCTGCTTGGAGGCAGTTTAGTTCCTCAAAGCTGCATCAGAAACAGCTGATGGGCGGCTGGTGAGAAAGCCTCTCAGTTCAGTTAAGGATGGCACCAATCAATTAATGAATCGGAGGAAATAATAAGTCAGGTTCCTTCTTCTTGGCCCCTGGGCCCAAACATAGTTGCTGCTCCTCGCCATAGCCAGAGCTGGACTTGCAATTACATCCACTCACTTCGTCCTGCAAAGCGGGGCTCACCCTGCACTCTTGCCCGCCACCATGCCGGGAGCCCCGACTAAAGTCTGAGTGCTCCAGCCTCACTCTGCCAAGGAAGGGGGCAGCAGCCAAGGCTACACCGTATCTGTCCAGCTGAGATTCATTGGGTAACACTTTCCCCTCCCCAAGTGATCCCGGCTTACTTATCTCTTGTTGATTTTGTTAGCAGCGCTCAAAGGTTGCCCCAACTTTATTCTGGAATTTCAGGGTTGGAAAGCGGAGGGGCAGTGGTGCGTTTGTAGACATCAGGCGCACCTGTTGTAAAGCTTCCTGCTTCCTTCCCCACCCCCACCCCCATCCCTTGCAGCTACCTCCTTCGGAGCCTGACACTTGGCTGCCAGCAGTATGGGGAGGCAAGGAGCTTGTGGGGCACTGAATTGTCCCTACATCGAGTTAGCTGGTGTGACTTTTTTCATCCCAATCCAGCCATGCCAGTGAGTCATGTCAAGCTGGCCACGCCCACCTGGCCACTGTGAGTAGTCATAGTCTTACGTGCAACAGGCCCTTTGAGGGCAACCATAATGCTGATGCGGCCCTCAATGAAATTGAATTTGACACCCCTGCTCTAGCACTTTGAGGGTTACTGGCTATGTATTTTGCAGTTGTATCCACTCTAGTAGCGAGGGATTTAGGGTTTTTTCCAGAGGTAGCTCTGGAATTGCAACAAAGTCTTGACCCAAAACTACCTTAAAGGGAGTAAACCCAGTGCTGCTATGCACTGAATCATTATATGCCACTTTTGCAAATGGCAAAAGATCAGTCCAATTATCTTGTTGATAATATAGTATCTGAAGTATTGTTCTAGTATTAAATTGGCTTACTTGCACTCCCCATTAGTTTGGGGTGATGGGAGGAGCTTAAGCCTTGGGCAGTTCCCATCAGTTTCAAAACTTCATGCCAAAACCATGAAATTAATTGTACCCCCAGGTCTGAGATGATGTGATCAGGGACATGTGGAAATCTATAAATGTGCTGCACAAAGAGTTTGGCCAGGGTGCAAACTGATGGGATTTTTGGACATGGAATGAAATGGACTTGTTTTGAGAATAAGTCTGTAACCACCTAAATCACGGTGTTCCCAGCACTCTCAGGCAGTTCTACAATAAACTCCACAGAGATTTCCTTCCAAGGTGCATGCGGGTTCACATATAATTTCGCCCCTACCCAGGCCAGCCCGTCCCTGAGGGTGCATTGTTCTTAGTCATTCATCATCTTTTAAGGCAGTTTTCAGTCACCTTTTAAAGAAGTTTTAAGTTTGTCAGTATTTCACAGGGGATGTCTGGTTCGGTTTTCCCTTGAACCCTAGTGATTACTGCTGCTACCAATTGGTTTGACAGAATAACCGGTCGGACTATTTCGGATCTGACACTGTTGTATTGTAGTAATCTGTATAAGTCATCCACTAAAATGTTTTTCCTCTCCAGGATATAGCGCAGGGTAACATTAAACCGATTGAAATACTGCGCCCAGCTGGCTTGCTTAGAGGATAACTTCCACAGGATTTTTAAAGTTTCCAAGTTCTTGTGGTCTGTCTATACTTTAAATGGGTGTTTAAACCCCTCTAGGAAGTGCTGTCAAGTTAGCAATACCTTTCAAACTGCATAAGATTCCTCCTCCCATACCTCCCATCTTCGTTCTGTGTCAGTTAGCTTTTTGGAGGTGTAAGCACAGGGTTGAAGGATTCCCTGAGTATTTTCTTGCAGCAATACAGCCATGTTGCTAGCATCTGCTTGAATTATAAAGGGGACATCAGGATGTGGGTGGCTTACTACGGGTTCTGCTGCCACTTAAGTTTCTCGAATGCTGCCTGGCATCCATAGTCCACTTCAAAGGCTTTTTTTTTTGAGAAAAGTTTTTTTATTTTTCCCTCCATCACAAAAACATAATTACAACGTCATATACCTTCAATACAACTTAAAAAACATATATCATCTTTGAATACAATTTTTTTCAAAAAAAAGTCAAACATCCATTCTATTATATCTTAACTTTCGGTATATGTTATTCAATTCTTGCTACCTCCTTTCTAGTTTCGTCATCCGGATACCCAAATCATCTTCAAAAAACAAATTTATCACTGTTATTTAGTTCATCTATTAAATCATATATCTCTAACTTATTAAATCTAGGCCGTAGTTTTTCATTTCCATCCTTATTATCGAATGGTATCCTTCTGCATCGTCTCGGCGAGTTGGGAGTGGCAGGCACCATTCTGCGGTGGTTCTCCTCTTATCTCGCCGATAGAATGCAGTCGGTGTTAACAGGAGGGCAGAGATCGTCCCCTAGGCCCCTGTCATGCGGGGTGCCCCAGGGGTCGGTTCTCTCGCCCATCCTGTTTAACATTTACATGAAACCGCTGGGGGAGATCATCCGCAGACATGGGGTGTGTTTTCACCAGTACGCTGATGACACCCAGCTGTACATCACCACCCCGTCTGACTTCAGAGAGGCAGTTGATGTAATGTGCCGGTGCCTGGACAACGTTAGGATCTGGATGGGGAGGAACAGACTCAGGCTTAATCCCGACAAGACTGAGTGGCTTTGGATATTGCCTCCTAAGGACTATGACAACTGTCCCTCCTTGGCTTTCGAGGGGGCGAAACTGACCCCCTCGGATCAGGTCCGCAACTTGGGGGTCCTCCTAGATCCACAGCTAAAATTGGATCATCATCTTTCTGCTGTGGCTAGGGGGGCCTTTGCACAGGTTCGCCTGGTGCACCAGTTGCGGCCATACTTGGAGAAGGAGGCTCTACTCACGGTCACTCATGCCCTTGTCACCTCCTGTTTGGACTACTGCAACGCACTCTATATGGGGCTACCCTTGAAGAGTATCCGGAGATTTCAGTTGGTGCAAAATGCGGCTGCGCGTGCTGTGGTGGGTGTGCCAAGGTACACCCACGTGACACCTATACTCCGCCAGCTGCATTGGTTGCCCATCAGTCTCCGGGTCCAATTCAAGGTGTTGATCACCATCTTTAAAGCCCTTCATGGCTTAGGACCAGGCTATCTCCGGGACCGCATTCTGCCTCACACTTCCCTTCAACCAGTTAGGGCCCACAGAGTTGGCCTCCTCCAGGTCCCGTCGGCCAAGCAATGCCGGCTGGCGGGGCCTAGGGGGAGAGCCTAGGGGGAGAGCCCCGCGCTCTGGAACCAACTTCCCCCTGAGACCCGAACCATCCCCACTCTGCTGGCCTTCCGAAAAGCCGTTAAGACATGGCTTTTCCTGCAGGCTGGGGGTAGAGCCTAATCCACTCGAGCTCACCCCCAAGTATGTATGGTTGTTATATGGTTGTTGGATGGTTTTAATATTGTGTTTTTAAATTTTTATACTTGTTTTTAATGTAATATTTACAGTTGGTTATTCTTGTATTTTCTCTGCTGTACGCCGCCCTGAGTCCCTCGGGAGTTGGGCGGCATATAAGAAAATATAAATAAATAAATAAATAAATAAATAAATAAATAAATAAATAAATAAATAAATAAATAAATAAATAAATAAATAAATAAATAAATAAATAAATAAATAAATAAATAAATATTATTTATCTTTTTTTTACATAATTATCCCTTCTCTATTCAAAGTTACACAATTACTTATACTTTCAATATATTTTAAATTAATAACATATAAAATAAGGAAGAAAATACAATTAATCAAATTCAGATTCCAAAATTCTACATATTCAATCATTTCATTCATTTTACATTATAATTTATCTTCCCACAGGTGGTACAAATACATCACTATACTTTTATTAGTAATTTATATTCAAATATTTAAATTCTAATTATTTAATTAGCAAACATATTCATCATTCATATTAATTGGTAAATTCAAGAATAGATTAAATAATAGTAATAATAATAATAATAATAATAATAATAATAATAATAATAATAATAATAATAATAATAATAATAATAATAATAAATTTCAAATTGCATAAATTTATACATCTTAAAAGATTTCACCCATTTACCCTGCATTTGATCTTCTTTCTAATACCACATTTAGAAATTTTAAAAAATTCATCCCTTAGGTCCAGTTTATTTATTTATTTATTTATTTATTTATTTATTTATTTATTTATTTATTTATTTATTTATTTATTTATTTATTTATTTATTTATTATGGTGTTCTTATATGCTGCCCAACTCCCGAAGGACTCAGGGCGGCGTACAACAGGAAAAAAATACAGGACACCAATTTATAAATAACACATTAAAACGAGATATATAAAAATTAAAAAACACAATATTTAAAATCATCCAATACCCATTCAATAACCATACATACTTGGGGTGAGCTTGAGTGGTTTAGGCTCTATCCCCAGCCTGCAGGAAGAGCCATGTCTTGACAGCTTTTCGGAAGGCCAGCAGAGTGGGGATAATTCGGGTCTCTGGGGGAAGTTGGTTCCAGAGCGCGGGGCCTGCCACAGAGAAGGCTCTCCCCCTAGGGCCCGCCAGGCGGCATTGCTTGGCCGACGGGACCTGGAGGAGGCCAACTCTGTGGGCCCTAACCGGTTGAAGGGAAGTATGAGGCAGAATGCGGTCCCGGAGATAACCTGGTCCTAAGCCATGAAGGGCTTTAAAGATGGTGATCAACACCTTGAATTGGACCCGGAGACCGATGGGCAACCAATGCAGCTGGCGGAGTATAGGTGTCACGTGGGTGTACCTTGGCACACCCACCACAGCACGCGCAGCCGCATTTTGCACCAGCTGAAGTCTCCAGATACTCTTCAAGGGTAGCCCCATGTAGAGCGCGTTGCAGTAGTCCAAGCGCGAGGTGACAAGGGCATGAGTGACCGTGAGTAGAGCCTCCTTCTCCAAGTATGGCCGCAACTGGTGCACCAGGCGAACCTGTGCAAAGGCCCCCCTAGCCACAGCAGAAAGATGATGATCCAATTTTAGCTGTGGATCTAGGAGGACCCCCAAGTTGCGGACCTGATCCGAGGGAGTCAGTTTTGCTCCCTCGAACACCAAGGAGGGGCAGTTGACATAGTCCTTAGGAGGCAGTATCCAAAGCCACTCAGTCTTGTCGGGATTAAGTCTGAGTCTGTTCCTCCCCATCCAGATCCTAATGTCGTCCAGGCACCGGCACATTACATCAACTGCCTCCCTGAAGTCAGACGGGGTGGTGATGTACAGCTGGGTGTCATCAGCGTACTGGTGGAAACACACGCCATGTCTGCGGATGATCTCCCCCAGCGGTTTCATGTAAATGTTAAACAGGATGGTCGAGAGAACCGACCCCTGAGGCACCCCACATGATAGGGGCGATCTCTGTCCTCCTGCTAACACCGACTGCATCCTATCGGCATTTATATCAGATTATAAGGTATTATCACATTTCAATCATTATATGTCTTCTTTTCACTAATAATACAAATACATATTTAACAATTTTAAAATATTTATTAATAATTATATTTGTTTTAATCATAATTAGTAAATTTAAGAATAGATTAAAGAATAATAATAATGAATTTCAAATTGCACAAATTTATACATCTTAAAAGATTTCATCCATTTACCCTGCATTTGATCTTTTTTCTAATACCACATTTAGAATTTTTTTAAAAAATTGATCCCTCAGATCCAATTTATATCAAATTATAAGGTACACATTTCAATCATTCTACTTATATGTCTTCTTTTCACTAATAATACAAATACATACCGTATTTTTTGGAGTATAAGATGCACCTTTTTACCCCCAAGAAGAGGGTCAAAAACTGGGTGCGTCTTATACGCCGGATGTTACATTAGGGGGAGGGGGAGGGAGTTGGTGCAACGGCGGCAATGACGACAATGGGTGGAAACAGACAGCTGATTGGCGGTATTCCACGAGACTGTTCCAACTGCCAATCAAAGCCGCCGCCGCCAGACCATGGCAAACTGCTGCCGCCACTGCTGGCCACCACCGCTAGCCCCTCCGCCGGACCATGGCAAAGCCACTGAAAGCTGCCACCGCTGCCGCCACCGGAGCACAATAAAGCCACTGCCACTGCTGCTGGCCGCCGCCACCGGACCACAGCAAAGCCGCTGCTGCTGGACCATAGCAAAGCTGCTGCGACCACCGCGGCTGCACCACAGCAAAGCTGCCGCCGCCACTGCTGGCCGCCACCACCGCCAGACCACGGGAAAGCCGCCACCACTGGACCACAGCAAAGCCACCGCAGCAGCCACAGCCACACCACAGCAAAGTCGCTCCCACCGCTGCTGGCCACCACCACCGCCGGACCACGGGAAACCCGCCGCCAGCGGACCACAGCAAAGCCGCTGCTGCTGGACCATAGCAAAGCTGCTGTGACCGCCGCGGCTGTACCACAGCAAAGCTGCCGCTGCCACTGCTAGCCGCCACCATCGCCAGACCATGGGAAAGCCGCCGTCACCGTACCACAGCAAAGCCACCACAGCAGCCACAGCCACACCACAGCAAAGTCGCTCCCACCACTGCTGGCCGCCACCACCGCTGGACCATGGGAAAGCCGCCGGCAGCGGACCACAGCAAAATTGCTCCCACCGCTGCTGGCTGCTGCTGCCTCCAAACCACGGGAAAGCCGCTGCCGCCATTGCTGGCTGAAGCCTGCTCCCGAGGCAGTTAAGGAGCCGCTGCCGCCGCTGCTACTGCCCAAAGCGAGCCACCTGACAGCTTTGAAGACCAACTTCCAAGTTTGAAGACCCCTGAGTTAGGGGTTAGGGGTGCAAGGGTCTTCAAACTTGACAAGTTTAAGACTAATGGACTTCAACTCCCATTCCTGAGCTAGCATGACTGGAGGAGGAATTCTGGGAGTTGAAGTCCACTAGTCTTAAACTGCCAAGTTTGAACACCCCTGAGTTAGGGGTTAGGGGTGCAAGGGTCTTCAAACTTGGCAGGTTTAACACTTGTGGACTTCAACTCCCATTCCTGAGCTAGCATGACTGGAGGAGGAATTCTGGGAGTTGAAGTCCACTAGTTTTAAAGCTGTCAAGTTTGAAGTTTGTAAAAAATGTACATGGTTGTAAAAAGTGTATATGGTTGTAAAAAGTATACATGGTTGTAAAAAGTATTCTGCTACACTGGTATTTTATTAAATAATATATTACTACACCATTTGGTTCAGAATACTTTTTTCCTTGTTTTCCTCCTCTAAAATCTAGGTGCGTCCTATACTCCGAAAAATACGGTATTTAAAAATCTTAAATTTTTTATTAGTAATTATACTTGTTTTTTAATCATCAACTCTCAATCAGCCTTTTTCTTTGAATTTCCATTCTCTCTTTCTGAATTTCCCCAATTTCTTTCTGATCATTTCATACCCCCAATTTCCTTTCTTATTCTTTGCTCTTTTTCTCCTCTTTGTCAATACTATTTGTCTGATTTCTCTTCCTGTTCTTCCTAATACCTCTCCTCCTTCCTTTTAATTTTGCCAAGTCCAATCCCTCTGTCCATGCCCTATTTTTCGCTTAACACTGTTTACCCCAATAAAATCATCATGATATAAAATATAACCATTTATTTGTGCATCTTCAAGATCTTCTTTCTTTATATCTGTATAGCTCTCTATATCTTCTTTTATTTATTTTATTTCATCTTCCAAATTTTCTTCTTCACCTGTTCTTTGCATTATGTTTTCTGTTATCATATTTTCAAAATCCTTAATATTTTTCTTATTGTTATCCTTAATAGAAATTTCATTTTTGTCCAATGCTTTCTGTATATTATTATCTTTATTCAAAATCTCCTTGGTGGTTTGTATTTGCTTCTTTAATTCATCTTCAAACTCCATAAAGTCTCTCCTCAGGTCTTGACAATAATCTTGTAAAAAAAGCTGCAAAATCTTCAAAATCACTCATCTCCATGACTCCAATATCATAAACTTTATAATAAATCCAGCTGTCTGAGAATATATATCCAACAGCCTATTATAAATTTTAGCTTTCTGAGTTCATTCAAAGTTCATGCAGCCAACAGATGAAAGCTCTTTTTTTTTGTAATAAGTAGAAAAAGAAAACAAAGTGCCCGTTACTGCAAGATAAGCTCTTACTTCAAGGTCTCCAGCTGTGTAAATAGCCACTGGTGAACAGTTAAAGTAAATCTTCCAACCAGCAGATGGCACACTTATTTGCAATCTCATAAATCTTTTTCTTATATTCAATATCTTTATATATACATATATATACATATACATATACATATATATATATATAGATAGATAGATAGATAGATAGATAGATAGATAGATAGATAGATAGATAGATATAGATATAGATATAGATATAGATATAGATATAGATATAGATATAGATATAGATATAGGTCTTTGGGTATTCGGGTTTTCTCCCGCATGAAATTGGAAGTGTCTTTGCAACGTTTCGACGAAGTCTCATTCGTCATCATCAGGCTGGAGTCTTCAGCTTGCTGCTTCTAGGAGCAATGTGAGATTGCAGCTGTTTCTTCCTTTTAACTGCCACTGGGGGTTTGAACTGAGAGGGGTGATCTCATGGGTGCCTCTCACCTGTCATTGCTAACCTCTATATGGAACACTTTGAAACCCAAGCTCTAGAAAAATCTGATCACAAACCCAAACTCTGGCTCAGATATGTAGATGACACCTTCATAATCTGGCCACACAGGAAAGAAAAACTGGACAACTTCCTCATACACCTCAACAGCCTACACCCCAAAATACAGTTCACCATGGAAACAGAAGCTAACAACCAACTTCCCTTCCTGGATGTCTTAGTCTACAAGAAATCCAATGGCTCCCTAGGACACACCATCTACCAGAAGAAAACCCACACTAACCGCTATCTGCACGCACTCTCACACCACCACCCAGCACAGATCAACTCCGTAGCCAAGACACTCATCTCCAGAACAAAACGCCTAGCTGATGAACAACACCTAAAAACCGAACTAAATACTCTCACTAACGTACTAGTATCCAATGGATTCCAAAGAAATAAGATCACCAACCTAATCCAAAAAGAAACCCCCACTAAAATCCAAGACAGAGAACAAGAAAACGGCAAAGCCCTCCTACCATACATAAAAGGAACCACAGACAGAATCAGCAAGATCCTCCACAAACACAACATCAAGACAGCATTCTGCACAAACCGAAAAATATCCACCATCCTAAGAAACCCCAAAGACAAAATTGAGTTAGAAAATCAAGGAGTATATGAAATTCCATGCAGCGCCTGCCCCATCACATACATTGGACAAACCAACAGAAGAATAAGTGCACTCATTGAAGAACACAAGAACTCAGTCAAAAAAGAGGAACCAACTTCTTCCTTGGTCCAACATCTTAAAGCCACAGGACATGAAATTAACTTTAAAAAGACCAGAACTATCGCCAAAACTGAACATTTTAACAACAGAATAATCAGAGAAGCCATTGAGATAGAGAAACGCCCACACAGCATGAATAAACGAGATGACACCTCCCGCCTACCAGCCATTTGGAAACCCGCACTTGTTGACAAACGAGTCCCTAACACTAAGAATGACACTAGACCCACACTCACGAAAACCACACAGGATGTCACCACCACACACCCATGCAAAAAGCAAACCCAAACCCACACCAATGAGGCACGGCCACAAACCAGAAGCCAGACCATAGCTGCATCTTTAGCCACTCTAAACCCCTCCATTCCATACATGAAGCAAACTGACACCCCAGCCAATCATAGCACAGCCAACCCCCCATCCAATCAGAGCACAGCCAAGCCCCCAACAAATCAGAACACACCTCCACCCAATCAGAACACAGCCAAGCTCCCACCCTATCAGTTCAAACCCCCAGTGGCAGTTAAAAGGAAGAAACAGCTGCAATCTCACATTGCTCCTAGAAGCAGCAAGCTGAAGACTCCAGCCTGATGATGACGAATGAGACTTCGTCGAAACGTTGCAAAGACACTTCCAATTTCACACGGGAGAAAACCCGAATACCCAAAGACCTACATACAAACACCCGCGAAAACCTCAGAAAAAATATATATATATATATATATATATATATATATATATATATGTATGTATGTATGTATGTATGTATGTATGTATGTATGTATGTATGTATGTATGTATGTATGTATGTATGTTAGAAGGAGAATTACTCTCATCAGAGGCGAAATGGATCTTTTCCTGAAACTCTGACATTATAGAAATAAAACCGCAGTTTAAATACTAATAAACAAAATATTTATTTCAGTAGAAAAATAATAAAGAATTCTTATTAGGACTACATTGTATCGGCTAAGAAAATAAATCAGTTCTACCTTCGGTAGAGATGGCGATGAGAAAGGAAAGGAGGAAACCTTTGGAATGCAGACATGCGTACTAGAATATATCATACGTCTCCTGACCATAGATATAATAACACAGTAAAACATAGAGATGCACAAACTGACAATATTCACATCGTGACACCCCTTCTTTGTCAGTTGGGCTAATATAATGTGTCACTCAACACACAATAAATATCTTAGGTAATCATGCTGAGCAATAGGTAATGGTTTGTTCAGAATGTCAGCTATCTGATATTTTGTTGGCACATATTCTAACTTTATGAGACCTTGTCTTACTGACTCTCTAACATTCTTGTAACATATGTCAATGTGTCTGGACCTTGAACCTGTGAAGTGAGTCCTGGAAATGTAAACTACTGATTGATTGTCTTCCATCACAGTGATCGGTTTTTCGGGCTTCATCCAGATATCTGTAACTAAGGCATCGAACCACGTTAAAAAATTACACGCATCAGACACACATGCATACTCTGCTTCGGTTGATGAGCAGGAAATAAAACTTTGTTTTCTTACGTTCCAGTAAACTGGACATCCATTCAGGAACACTATGTAACCTGATGTGCTTTTTCTTGACTCCTTATCACTTGCCCAATCTGTATCTGCATAACAATACATGTCTGCAAAATCTGTATGTTCTGGTTCTAGCTTCAATTTGAATTGTTTTGTGTGTATCAAGTATCTCAATAACTTCTTAATACATGACCAGTGAAACTCTGTTGCTTTGCCTACATGTCTTGAAAGTAAATTAACACTAAGTGCTATGTCTGGTCTAGACCATCCACTAATGTAAAGTAGTGAACCAATTACTGAATGATAAAGTGTTTGATCCTTGAACTCAGGACTGTATGCATCTTTCAAATTGTGAAAATCGGTTTGCATAGGTGTTTGTGTAGGTGTTGCATCTGTCATGTTGCAATGATGCAAAAGTTGATCTATCTTAGTTTCTTGTGAGAGGCTAAACCCCTTCTGTGTCTTTTCAATGGGAACCCCTAAATATTCATTGATGTGTCCTAATGATTTCAGTGTGAAGTATTTCTGCAAACCTTTAACAAAATTCTCACTCATGCGTTTGTTTGGACCAATGTAAACAATGTCATCAACATAAACAAGAACAATTTCATTAATATTTCCATACCTTTTTGTGAACACGCATTCATCAGTGTCGGACTTAATAAATCCCATTAAATTTAGTTTGTCTTTTAGACATGTGTACCACATCAGACCTGATTGTTTCAGACCATAGAGACTTTTGTTTAGGAACCAGGTATCCCCTTCTCGGTCCCGGAAGCCGGGAGCGGACCTGACGTAGATTTCTTCATCTAGATCAGCATGTAGATAAGCTGTTTCAACATCAAATTGGAAAACTTCAAGTCCAAGTATAGAAGCAGTGGTTAGAGCAATTTTCACACTTTCAGTTCGCACTGTAGGTGAGTAAGTGTTTGTGTAATCTTCAGGATAGCTTTGTGCGAAACCCTGTGCGACAAGTCTTGCTTTGTATAATAATTCACCATCTGGCTTTTGTTTGATTCTGTAGACCCATCTTGTGCCAATGACTTTTTTGTGTGTTGGAGGTGTTACAGATGTGTATACTTTGAGTTTCTGCAAACTGTCCATCTCAACTTGCATGGCTTCATACCATTTTTGTTGTTCATCTTCAGAAAGATATTTAATTTGTGAAAAGTTCTCCGGTGGGAGTGTAACATTACATATCAATGGCGATGGTGTGTTTGTCAATTGCATTGTGTATCTCTTTGGTGGAATACCTTTTGTAGTTCTCTTGGAACGTCTCGGGACAATTGTCCAGTCGTCTTTATTGTTGTCCACATCTCCATCAGCGTCGCTAGCTTCAGCATCCACGGCGTTGTAGGATGGGATATCAGGTGATGAACGTTGGTCATCTGGTTGCACTGTATCAACAATTTCAGTTCTAGGGAAATAAACTCCAGGGTCATTAGAATGTATCCTGGACCAATCTGTATCTTCTTCAAAATTAGCTGAATTGGAAATTGTTATCACATTGTGAGAGTCAATGAATCTTCCCCATTTAGAATTGCTATCAACACTCATATATCTCAGTCTCTTTGCTACTGGGCCACCTTTTCTTCTTTGGGCCAATGGAATGTTGACCATGGCATATGAACCAAAAATGTGTAAGTGTCTAAGATCTGGCTGGCAGCCATATAACATGTAAAAGGGTGTTTGGTCAATGACACTGCTCCATGTGCGATTGACAATGTAATTTGCATAATGAACTGCTTCGCCCCAAAATGAGTATTTGAGATTGGCATCTTCTAGGAGGCAGCGCATCATGGTTTGGAGGACCCCTTGCTGTCTTTCTGCGACTCCGTTGTGAGCCGGCGTAAATGGGGCAGATGTTTGGTGTAGGATACCGTTTCGTCGCATCCAATCCTGGAAACGCTGAGACGTGAACTCGGCACCACGATCACTCTGGATTCTTCGGATTCTCACTCCATGTTGATTGTAGATTTGAACTGCAAAATCTCTAAAGGTCTGAAAGGCTTCAGATTTTTCTTTCATAAGAAAGACATAACCATATCTAGAATGATTATCAACAATAGTTAAGAAATACTTTTTATCGCCAATAGTTGGACCATAAGGGCCCACAATATCAGTATGAACCAAATCAAAAATGCGTGTTGACTTACGTGTAGCATGTTTTGGAACGGCTGCTGCCCTCGATTTTGCCTTTTTGCAAACAGCACAATCTAGATGTACCTTACATCCTTTGAAATTCAAACCTTGTGTGAAAAATGGCATCTTTTTAAGGACCTCAAAGCTCGGATGGCCTAATCTTCTGTGCCATCTATGAATACACCTGTCATGTAAACGAAAACCTGTAAGTGGAGTTGCAGCATTAACATTAACATGAGGAACCTTAGGTTTGATTACCTGTTGCTTTGTGGCTTTAAGAGCCTTTGGAGTATTCACAGGATCTCTCTCTGGGGTATCTCTCTCTGGGCCTGTGATATTATCTATTGAGATTTTTATACTTGCCTGAATTTGAGGTTCTGCCTTTGGCCTCAAATAGTAGACCTGACCAATCACAATTGTGTCAGCAACAATATGACCATCTTTAAAAATATAACTGGCGTTACCTAAATGAAGGACATAAAAATGCAAAACAGCAGATAAATGATTCTGACTAAGCAAATTACAATTAGCTGTAGGAATATAATAAACATCAGGTACCAGGGTACCTAACTCTTCAATAAAAACAGTCCCTTTTCCTTCAACTTTGAAAGGGTGGCCACCAAATGCATACAGTTCACGATATTCTGGTTCAGGCTCATGTAGCTCTTTGAAAAGTTCTTTTCTGTAAGTAATGTGAACAGCCGCTCCACTATCAAGAGTCCACAAAAGAGAGCGGTCATATTTCTTTGGCTGTGTATCATTGGTGATTGCTAGCATGGTGTGTGGAGGTGGGAAATCACGCCTGGAACCGGATCGGCGCTGTCCTCTGCCTCTGCTGCCTCTGGGTGCTTTTCCTCTGGGCTGGTATTGGTCCCTATAATCTTTTCCTCTGGGCTGGTGCTGGCATCTGTAGTCTTTTCCTCTGGGCTGGACAGGAACTTGAGTGCGTTGCAATTTAAGACAATCTCTGCTTGTATGACCCACATGGTCGCAATATTGGCATCTTAGTACCCTTTGTGAAGAATTCTGGATTATGTCAAAAGTGTCCTCACGACGAAGCAAAGTAGTTATATCAGTGATGCAGGCTTTGTAGTTCTGTCCCGATTGCTTTAATTTTGCGTCGCCAACCAATGGAACAATTTGTGACTGTTGGGCGACTATTGGGGCCTGCACTGGTGCGGCCTGTGAAATCACTTGTGGCAAGGCTTGGGCCTGAGCAGGCGGAGCTGCCTGGATTGGCTGTTGCTGAGGGGCAGCAATAGGTAGTAGAGCTGGAGCAGGCAAAAGTTGGGCTGCCACAGCTGGTGGTGGCCCTGGAACAGGGACAGGTTGGGCCCCTGGTGCTGGAGTAGGAGGTGATCCAGCTTGTGGTGGATGCACAATTTGGGCTGCCATAGGTTGGCCAGGTTGAACAGGCTGGGTCTGCACAGGTTGGCCAGCTAATAAAGAAGGATGCTGCATTAATGCATCTAATCTCATTTGATTCATTCTGTTCTGGGCGTGTAATATTGTTAATTGTTTATTTAAATTTTCATTTTGATTATACAAGAATCCACTCTGTTTATGCAAAATTTAATTTTGTTCCTGAAGTACTTGGAGAAATGCAAAGTCCCTTTCATCAAAAAATTTCTGCCCATGTAATTGTGACGTGTGCATCCAAGGGCGTTGCTCTAATTTGTTTAAAGAAGGAGGGGGATCATGGCCCCTCCCTGAAGTGCCTGAAGGCAGGTGGACATCTTGGTTTTTAGCATGAAAGAATGCCTGCAATTTAATCTCGTGTAATTCTTTTTGCAAAAAAATAATCTTTTCCCGCTGTCTTTGCAGTGCCTGGCCATAAGTTAAATTTATTTCTCTTTCAGCACTTGTTTGCTCTATGGGAGACGTTCTTGGGCTGGCAATTTGCTGCCTATAAAAGGATGACACCTCATCTTGTGGGGCATTAGCTTGAGAGATTTTTGGAATAGCTTCTAAACATGTAGAATTTCCCCCAGGGAGAAACGATGTGGTTGGGTAACTTTTACTAACCTCTGTAGATAAATCTTGTTCCACTTGTGAAGATGCCCCCGTTTGCGTTCCGAAGAGAGTTGGTGAGGCTTGTTCATGCAGAGAAAAATTTTCTGCTTGGGCTTCTAAAATCATTTTTTCGGTCTGTGTCTTTTTTTCCAGCAGCGGCAGCATGTGTAGGAGTCATTTGCACAGATAACTTGGAAATTCCTTATCTCCGTTCATGGAGGACATGGCTAGTCATAAATCTCTCTAATTAGCTAACTATCCTAAAACGCAATAAAACTTTCAAAGGAAGCCTTAAACTTACAACCATCCTCTGCTACCATTGTTAGAAGGAGAATTACTCTCATCAGAGGCGAAATGGATCTTTTCCTGAAACTCTGACATTATAGAAATAAAACCGCAGTTTAAATACTAATAAACAAAATATTTATTTCAGTAGAAAAATAATAAAGAATTCTTATTAGGACTACATTGTATTGGCTAAGAAAATAAATCAGTTCTACCTTCGGTAGAGATGGCGATGAGAAAGGAAAGGAGGAAACCTTTGGAATGCAGACATGCGTACTAGAATATATCATACGTCTCCTGACCATAGATATAATAACACAGTAAAACATAGAGATGCACAAACTGACAATATTCACATCGTGACAATATATATATATATATATATATATATATATATATATATATATATATATATGTATGTATGTATGTATGTATGTATGTATGTATGTATGTATGTATGTATGTATGTATGTAGGATTTTTTGCTGATAAATGAAAATAAAGGGAGACTATTATAGATCTATTTCGAGCTTATTTTGCTCTCGTCAGATAGCCATACCCCTTACTGGGATTTGAACCCGGGCCGGCTGCCTTGCAGTGCAGCAACTTAACCATTAGGCCATGGGCTCTGTTCCCAATCAGCTCTTTCACCAGGAAAGGGTTATATATGTTTTTCTGTCGTGTTATCCTGGTGTACCCAAATATGCCTCATTGGTGTGGGTTTGGGTTTGCTTATTGCGTGGATGTGTGGTGGTGACATCTTGTGTGGTTTTCGTGAGTGTGGGTTTGGTGTCATTCTTTGTGTTGGGGACTCGTTTGTCAATAAGGGCGGGTTTCCACGCAATAAGCAAACCCAAACCCACACCAATGAGGCACGACCACAAACCAGAAGCCATACTACAGCAGCATCATTAGCCACTTTAAAGCCCTCCAATCCATACATGAAGCAAACTGACACCCTCCATGAAGATGTGGCAGGACCACGAACCAGAAGCCAAACAGCAGCAATGCAGCTCACCAGCTCAAATGCCCCTGCAAGTCAGAGTAACCTGAGAACACCCCCAGCCAATCAGAGCACAGCTAACCCCCCAGCCAATCAGAGCACAGCCAAGCCCCCAACCAATCAGAACACACCTCCAACCAATCAGAACACAGCCAAGCTCCCATCCTATCAGTTCAAACCTCCACTGGCAGTTAAAAGGAAGAAACAGCAGCAATCTCACATTGCTCCTAGAAGCAGGAAGCAGAAGACACCAGCCTGAAGATGATGAATGAGACTTCATCGAAACGTCGCCAAGACATTTCCAATTTCACACGGGAGAAAACCCGAATACCCAAAGACCTACATATATATAGTCAGTATAAGCCAATATCTCTCAAGTCCATAATTAACTCAAAGTTCTCAAATATTCCAAACCGCTCAAAAATCTTCTAATAGCCAATTAGCCACTTTCAAAATCCTTTCCATGCTTTGTTCCCCTTTAACTTTAAAGAGAAAAAAAATCCCAGCTTTTCTTCTGGCAAAAAAACCCCCTCAAAAATTATTCTTCTATTTTTCTTCTTTTCCTCCAGCCCTTTGCTTAAGTTACCTTCCTTTCCAGATGACTTCCAGGCTTCTAAAACATCAATCAGTCCATTCGTGGCCACCGCGGCTTGGACGACGAGTTGTTTTCCAATGCCGCCGGTCGAGGGCTCTATGTCGGCTCTCTGCGGAGTTTGAAGCCCCCTTCCTGATCGCCGGTGGTGTCCCACTTCTTCCCCGCCCCTACAGGGCCGTTCTGACCTGGTTCTATTAGAACCAGGTCCCCAGGCGACACGGATATCGGGGTTCCCCTCTGGAACGAGGGGAACTCCATGTCGCCTTGGAGCTTGGCCACGCCCCCTTCCCACTTCAAAGGTTGACTAGGCTTGTGCTTTCCCTCCCCTTTCATTTTTAATAAGTTTGTGATGGGTAGGGCGATTTGTGCAAATGAGGAAATAAAATGCCAGTAAAAGTTTGCAAACCCTAAGAAGCTTTGAAGCTGCTTCCTCGTGCGGGGAGGAGTAGCATTCTAGTACTGCTTTTCCAAGACCATCTCCACACCTTCATGCAAGATCTGAGATCCCAGGTATTTGATTTTGTCTCCATGGCACTCACACTTGGAGAGTTTAGCATACAGCTCTGCCACCCACAATTTCTTTAACACTGCTCACACAAATTTAATATTTTCGTTGTCTCAGTGTAAATCAGAATGTCATTCAGGTACACCAGTACCCCTTTGTATAGATGTTCATGCAGGACTTTGTTTATTAGCTGCATGAATACTGCTGGGGCCACTTCTAAAGCTGTATTCAAAGGGGTAGCTGTATTCAGAGGGGAGCATTGTGAACTGATCAAAGCTTCAGAGCTGTGGCATTTTGTCATTGTGGAGGGAGACCATCTACTGCGTTACCTTCCAAGGCCATAGTCACGCATCTGACCTGGACTACTTTGGTAGCCAGGTCTGCTCCGTGCTCTTGCATATAGTTCCACACATGGGCAAGGAAAAACCTGGTTGCTTCAGGTCTCCTCCGTACTTTAAACCCAGGGTGGGGGGGCCTTGGCATTCCATCTTGGAAGGATGGGTCTTCCTTGTGGAAGGGGCTGCGCTGCTTGAGCAGCTGGTGGTGGGACTGCTTGGGCTGGAGCGGTCCAGGTGAGATTGCCACCACCACCACCAGCCACAGCTGCCTGTGCTGCAGCGCCATCTCCTGCTGGCCCCGGCATGTGTCGAGGTTCAGCCAACTGGGCAAGGAGTTCTTTGGCTCTCTGGTTCCTGAAGACATTTCTCAGTACCCGTGTTTTTTCCACCAGATCTTTCTGTTCGTCTGGCTCTTCTTGGAGCTTTTATTCACCCAGACCACTACATCATTCCCCTCTTCCGGCTCTGTGGCTCCCCAGGTATACATTATGCCAAGGGTTAGGGTTAGGGTTTCTCCTCCACTTCTTCATCTTTCATCCCCAGGATGAGCGACCACTGGGGTTTCAGAGCTTCCTCACCGGTTCACGTTCTCCAATCATTCGAGCTCCTCTTTAGGGCAATGCAGTTTGGCAGGGGGCCCTCCGAGAGCTCCAGCTTCTTCCAAGTCACTTTTGTGACTTGTCATTTTTTGCTCAGTACCCTCACTGACTGCTACAGCAGAGCTTACCTGCTATCAGACTGGCCACAGCCTATTCCTTAGAAAAGAATGACCCTTGATTCCATAAGTGTTAGAGAATAGGTACTTTTACTAGAGATGCTGAGGAACCTGGTGCCTCCAGCATTGCGGTAAATTCCTTTCCAGGGCTGGCATCCTTGAAGGCAGGAAGATGGCTCAGTTCGGCATCTCTGATTCCTGTCAATGTCCATACTCCCCAATTTCCCACAGCATTCTTTCACACCTCCAGCGCTGTTCACCTCCCAAATACCCCCTCCCCCCTGGTTATGGCAGTTGCTAGTGAGCTTGAAATAAAGCAAATAGACATCTGCTCTGATAAAGTGACATCGCATGGCCAGCTCAGGATCTGGCTGGCATGGAGGGTACCACACAGTCTGCAGCTTAAGCTCTGTACCACCATCAGCCCATTCAACCCCAGCATACCTGAGGCTGCCATTCTCAGGGTGCAGATGCAATTGCATTGCTTTTGATGTGTAGAAAATTAAACAGCTTATTTTCTTGCAACCTCTCTCTCTCCAATCTGCTCTGCAAGAGTTGGGGGGGAGCATAGGTCAAGCACAGGATAATGCATATTGACTATAATAGTCATCACATGATTGAGGGACTCTGTGAAGGTCATAAATAGACTGTAAAATTATTTCTTCAGCACTGTTGAAAATTTGAAGAGTTGCTGAACGAATGGTTGGTAAGCAAGGACTATCCGTAGTATGCATTTCTATGAAGCAGGATCTATAGATACGCAGTAATCTATTTGTATCCAATACTCTTTTTATTATTTTATTTTGTTTTATTGTAATTTACACACTATGATATATGTTATACCACAGGTACACAATATATCATAGAATATGTCGTGGTTACAACAATAACCATTTGTGGTTATAACAAACTTTTTTACAAAGCATCATAAATTCAAAAAATTTGAATCCTTTTATTATTTTAAGAACAGAAATGCCTGTCCATGACTCAATAATATAATTACTAATTTGATGACCTTCTACCAGATGTTAACAACTGACAGTCAATTATTACTGTGGACATATTTGCCTTAAATTCAGTACACTCTATAATCTTGTCTATAATTTAGGTAGATTTTCTTTAATGGAAACATATTTATTAGATTTCATTGTAGAATATTTTTGAGGTCACTTATTGAAGATACATCTTTTTACTGTACTTGTGTTGAATAGATTAATTAAGGATTTTGCTTTGCTTTTTTCAGTTACCTCATCGCCGAGTGACATTCTCTGCAGCCAATCAGGCTCAAGATCTGCAGGATCCCTCCCAGCACAGTTACTATGACAGTGGCCTTGAAGAGTCAGAAACACCTAGCAGCAAATCTTCATCAGGGCCTCGGATAGGGCCTCTGGCTCTACCCGAGGACCACTATGAGCGCACCACACCTGATGGCAGCATTGGTGAGATGGAACACCCTGAGAATGGTAAGAAAGTTACAGCAAATTAAAAAGCCCTCTAGTAAAGTACATCTAATTGTTGTTTGGCAAAGAGTTTGTACTACTTTTACCCAAGAATGATATTTGGAACTAATTGTTCATCATGCTGGAAAATTTTTTGCAGGTTTTTATTGCAGGTGATTGAGGCAGACTGACTTTCACAGAAATTAATTAAGTAATTATTCCACCCATCTCATTATTGAAGCAACTCTGGATAGCTCAAATGAATGAGAAGAAAAAGAAAGTGAAAAGCATACTGAAATAAGGTTTTAGGCTTGAAAAACTGTCAATAAATGACTGCATTTGCCCCATTCTTTACCATAAATTTTCTGCTCTATAGAACTTCCTTCTCATATAGAGCAGGCTTTCTTTAATGTCATCATTTCAGGATGGAGAGTAAAAAATATTTCTTGATTAACGAGACATTAACTATTTCTTGCATCCAATTACTTAACTCTCTCTTGAAGCTTATCCAGAATGAGAAGCAAAGGACAAGAAAAGTCAAGAGAGCAACTGGGTAGTCTTATGTTTACAAGCACTGTATCTTGTTTGCTTCCTCAAGCTGCAAACAGAAATTATGCCTAAAGATTTTGACCAGAGATTATCACCTGTCTCCAGCCTTACATCAAGTTAGAAATTAATGCAAGTGAATGTATTCTTGAAGCAGGGGCAGATTCCTAATTTTTTTACTACCACTGTGGGCATGGCTTATTTTGTGGGTGTGGCTTGCCGGCCATGTGACCGGGTGGGCATGGCTTCTCGGACTGCTGAAGGGAGGGGAACTGAGATAGGTCCTGCCACCCATTCCCCCTCCCCTCAGCAGCTCGAGAAGCTTCAAACATGCAAAAATGCCGAGGATCATCACTGCGCGTTCGTGGCTTCTCGGACTGCTGAAGGGAGGGGAACTGAGATAGGTCCTGCCGCCCGTTCTTTCAGCATCTCCCTCAGCCATCCTCCCCTGCTTGGACTCACTGTGGGGTAGGAAGCTTGGCTTCTGGGCATGCGAAGAAATTTTTTTTAAAAAAAAAATTAAAAAAAAAATTTTTTAATGGTGGCGCCCAGGCACCGGCAACCGACCGCACCGGTACTGTGACGTCACCAGCAGGCCACTACCGGTGCTATAGAGTGGACCGCACCTGTAGGAACCCACCACTGTCTTGAAGCAAACTATACATGTTTTGTAATAACATATTCATCACTTCAGATCTCCCTAGACAGTTATGAGAAAGCCAACTTGATGTAATGGTAAAGTTACCAGATTAGAATCTGGAAGACCATGATTCTACATCTTGCTGGTGCTACATTTAGTATGGATTGGGACAGCAAAATTAGATCTGGTCCATCTAACTTTGTTAATCATGGTAAAATATGTCTGGTTTTTCTCTGGACCTGATCAGATTATAGATGAGAGTAATTCATAGTATGTCTTATTAGAGATTGATACACTAATGTGCACCGGTAGGAAAAGGTAAAAGGAACCCGCCCCTGAGCGGATGTATGAAAGCTCTCTTCCACTAACTATTTCAGAATAGTAATGTGCCTTAAGCCAACCCCATATAACTGCTGAGCTATCTTCAGTTTGTAGCAGAAAACAGAATTATTGTTTCTTAAAACGTCCACTTGAAAACAAAGATTTTTTTCATTCTCTGTGACCATTTCATTTTATTTGTTAATTTTAATATTAAAAATCTAAGTATAATACTACAATGAAAACAAATTCAGTTTGAAAGTTGATAATACTAAGAATAATTGACATAACAAGGAAAATTTATCAGGTATTTTCAGATTTGATTCAAGAAACACCATCTGTTTTTCCTTTTGCTATTGTTTCTGAAGATTGAAAGAGAGCCATCCTCATTTTTGGATCTGTCTCTCTGAGGCTTAGTAAAATAGGCCAGCTGCTGATGAGGTTCCCTACTGTGTGATCTCAGCACTTCCTTCAAATCTAATCTGCTTAAAATTAGTTAGCGACTATTCCACTTAGCTCCAAGACCTTCTTTTACTTTGAATTTTATTTTATTTTCCAAATTCCACTTTTGTTAAGTTTGGTCTTTTACTTTCCCTCCAACTGAAAGGATGGACAGAACAAAGGTGTGGCACCTCATGAGAGGCAGACAGACTACCTTAACAAAGTAGACTGAGACTGACTGAGCTAAAATCAACAAAATGCTTGCTGACTTGCTTGCTGAGGCAGGCTGGGGAGCTATGTGGGATTGGAAAGATAGCTTGGCAAATGAATGCTTGTTGGCATTTGCTGAGACTTCCTAGGGCATGGGAGGTTGTTGCAGAACCAGGGGTGAAATGCTGCTGGTTCTATCCGGCTCACACGGGTCAGTAGCGCCGGCAGCGTGAGGTTCGGTGAGCTGGTGGCAGCGTGAGGCTCCACCCACCTGCCCAGACGTTGGTCACATCCCGGTTTTATTTTATTTATTTATTTTATTTATTTTATTTTATTTTAATAAAATTTATATGCTGCCCAACTCCCAAGGGGATTCTGGGCGGCTTACAACTATAAAAATACAATAACAAGTTTAAAAGACAATTAGCACAACAATTCAAGCATACCTTTCAAAAATGGTACATTGCAACACATACATACATGGGGTGATCTCAATTAGCCCCAGACCTGCCGAAAAAGCCAGATCTTAAGGGCCTTCCGGAAGGCCAGCAAGGTGGGGGTATTACGGATCTCAGTAGGTAGTTCATTCCATAGGGTCGGAGCCGCAACAGAGAAAGACCTCGCCCTCGTACCCACCAGCCGACATTGTCTGGCTGACGGGACCCAGAGAAGGCCCTCCCTGTGCGATCTCACTGGTCATTGGGAGGAATGCTGTAGAAGGCGGTCATGTAGATAAACTGGTCCTGAGCCATGTAGGGCTTTAAAGGTGATGACCAACACCTTAAATTGTGCCCGGAGACCGATCGGTAACCAGTGCAGCTCGCGTAAGATGGGAGTCGTGTGGGTATACCTAGGGGCGCCCACAACAGCACGCGCAGCTGCATTCTGGACCAGTTGTAGTCTCCAAACACTTTTCAAGGATAGCCCCATGTAGAGCGCATTGCAATAATCAAGCCGTGAGGTGATGAGGGCATGAGTGACCATGAGAAGAGTCTCTCGATCCAGATAGGGTCGCAATTGGTGCACTAGGCGAACCTGTGCAAAGGTCCCCCTAGCTACAGCTGTCAGATGGTGGTCTAATTTCAGCTGTGAGTCTAGGAGGACACCCAAATTGCGAACCTGTTCTGAGGGTGTTAAATTTTCGCCCCCCCAAAACCAGGATAGGACGATCAATATAGTCCTTAGGAGGCAACATCCACATCCACTCGGTCTTGTCTGAGTTTAATTTGAGCCTGTTGACTCCCATCCAGACCCTTACATCGTTCAGGCACCAGCCCATCACTTCCACCGCTTCACTGAATTGACGAGGGGTGGAGATGTATAACTGAGTGTCATCAGCATACTGCTGGAACCTCACCCCATGTCGTCGGATGATCTCACCCAGCGGTTTCATGTAAATGTTAAATAGGAGGGGGGAGAGTACCGAACCCTGAGGCACCCCACAGATGAGGGGCCTAGGGGTCGACCTCTGACCCCCTGCCAACACCGACTGTGACCAACCAGAGAGATAGGAGGAGAACCACCGTAAAACGGTGCCGCCCACTCCCAGCTCCCTTAGCCGGCACAGAAGGATACCGTGGTCAACGGTATCGAAAGCCGCTGAGAGGTCAAGCAGCACCAAGATTGAGGAAAAAAACCCATCTCGGGCTCACCAGAGATCATCCATCAGCGTGACCAAAGCAGTTTCCATGCTGTAACCGGGCCTGAAACCCGATTGGAAAGGGTCAAGATAATCCGTTTCATCCAACAGCCGTTGGAGCTGAAGGACCACCACTTTCTCAACAACCTTACCCACAAAGGGCAGGTTGGAGACTGGACGAAAGTTCTTCAATTCTGCTGGATCCAGGGAAGGCTTCTTGAGGAGGGGCCTGACTACCGCAACTTTCAACGGCTGTGGGACCGATCCCTCTCTCAGAGAAGCATTGGTCAAAACCTGGAGCCAGCTTCGTGTCACCTCCCTGCTGGATGAAACCAGCCAAGAGGGACACGGGTCCAGTAAACAAGTGGAGGAGCTCATCACTCCAATAGCCTTGTCCACTTCCTCAGGAGTCGCGGGCTCAAATTCATCCCAAATAAAAGGACTATGATCTGCCCCAGTCATCTTGGTTTGAATTGCCCAATCAGAGTCCAGACCCATCCGAATCTGAGCGACTTTATCCAACAGAAACTGTGCAAATTCCTCACCTCTGCCCTGCAAAGGTTCCTCTTTTCCCTCAGTGTTAAGGAGGGAGCGGGTCACCTTGAACAGGGCGGCCGGGCACGAATCCGCGGATGCAATAAGAGCGGAAAAATGAAGACGTTTTGCCGCCCATATCGCCACTAAGTAAGTCCTAATAAAGGCTCTTAGAAGTGTTCGATCGGATTCAAACTTACTGGATCTCCACCGTCGCTCTAGACGTCTCTTATGGCGTTTCATCTCCCGGAGCTCCTCGGTAAACCATGGAGCTTTCCGAGATCCACTGCCACGGAGAGGTCGCAAAGGCGCAATCAGATCCAAAGCCCCAGATGCCGCCCTGTTCCAGGCGGCTACCAGGTCCTCAGATGGATTGTGGACAAGGGATTCAGGTATCTCCCCAAGCTCCTTCTGGAACCCCTCAGGGTCCATCAGGCGTCTAGGGCGGAACCACTTAATCGGTTCCACCTCCCTGCGTGGGGGAGTGGTGCCTTAAAGTCCAACCTCAGCAGGAAATGATCTGACCACAACAAGGGAGATGTGACTATACCCCTCAAATTCAGATCATCTCTCCACTGCCCCGAGAGAAATACTAGGTCAAGTGTATTCCCCCCCAATGTGTCGGACCCTGAACTACTTGGGCCAGGTCCATGGTTGTCATGGAAGCCATGAACTCCTGACCTGCCTCTGCGGAGTCACCGAGAGACGGTAGATTAAAGTCCCCCAGGACCATAAGCCTGGGGAACTCCACCGCCAACCCGGCTACCGCCTCTAGCAGATCAGGCAGGGCTGTTTTAATGTAGCTGGGAGGTAGGTACGTCAACAACAAGCCCACCTGAATCCCTAAGTCCAACTTCACCAGGAGAGACTCACACCCAACAATCTCCGGGGCAGGGATCCTGCGAGGACAGAAATTATTATGGACAATAATCACCACTCCCCCACCCCTTCCCTGGAGTTGAGACTGATGCAGGACCCGAAACCTGTCTAGGCACATTTCCGAAAGGGGAACACCCCACTTCTGTCCCAGCCAGGTTTCGGTTATACAAGCCAGATCTGTCCTCTCATCCAAGATTAAATCTCGGATGAGGGGAGCCTTGTTAACAACAGATCTGGCATTGAGCAGCAGCAGTCTGAGGCCAGGGCCCTGAGAACCCAGGTCACCAGAAGGGTCAGAACAAGGAACCGCTTTAATGCAGCGAGTCCTAGTTCTCCAAAGATGGCCTACCCTTCGGTTCGCACCATATCTACCTCTCCCAACAACCACTGGAATACCCCGACCGACCTCCATCCCTGAGATCCCATCCCCCACCCCACCAGCCCTCCCTCCTTCTGGCAGGTCAGACAATTCATTCATACCATTCATACCAAGCCAGGGGTCCAGTCCGGGGCCCCCTCTGCTTCTGTATAAACACTCAGCAGAGGCGGGACCATCCCTTTCCCCTGGCTCCCCCATTCACCCTTCACTATGAATAAATAGCTAAAAACATTCATATGAAAACTATCATTCCTTTAAGCTGAAAAGTCTGGTTCAGTAATCATAGATGAAATTTATGAAAGATGACTTCTGCCAAGCACAGTGACAATACGCTAAAATAGTAATAGTATCACAGCAACCCAAGGTGAAGGCCCCCCCACAATCCCCACTTAGGTGGCCAAACAGTCACAGAATGTAACAATGCATAACAGTCCAATCAATCCAAGCTTGCCACTTGCAGGGGGAGGAATACAACACCACACCCGGGTTCCAATTCACGGCCACAACCGAAAGCATCTCAACTTATTACAGAAAACCCACAAAAACGATAGGTGGGCTCCTATAAAGTGGCGGGTGGTGGGCGGTAGATCACGGAAAACCGCAGCGTCTCTCTTTCTGTGCCTTTACACCAAGTTGAACAAGCCACACTCTCCTGGCTCTCTCTCACCAAGCCAAGAAGGCGGCAAGCGGCAAACAGCAAGAGGTGGGGGTTCTAACCAGGTAGTGAACAATGGGTTCCACCCCGCTCAGTTCTCTCAGCAATGAGGGGGGGCTCCAGCAGGGGAGGCAGTAAACCGCGGAGGACCTCAGCGTCTCCCTCTTGATCTCCCCAGCTCTCTCTCACCAAGCGAAGGCAGCAAGCAGGGAGGCGGTGGCAACAAAGAGTCGTGGCGTCTCTCTCTCCACTCTCTTGGTTTCTCTCACAAGCCAGGAGGAGGTGAGAGGGGGGCGATGGATGGTAAACTGCGATCTCAATTCTCAGTTCTCAAGTGGGAAGCTCTTAGCTCTCAGTTCTCTCAGCTCTCAGTTCTTACTAACAGGTAGCGGGCGGTGGGGGGGGGCAACCGCAGGTCACAGTGTCTCTCTCTCTCCACTCTCTTGCTTTCTCTCACCAAGCCAAGAGGAGGTGAGAAGTGGGCTAAGAGTGGAAAACCGCAGTCGTCTCCCTCCTCTGTTCTCTCAGCTTTCAGCTCCTTCGAACAGGCAGCAGGCAGTGAGCGGCAGGCGGCAAACAGCCGAGAACCACGGCGTCCTCCCAGCTCTCTCTCTCTCACCAAACCAATCTTTCCAAGGCCACTCACGGGTCTCCAGAGCCACCCACGGCTCCAACTGTCCTAGCCGTCCCCACAATAAACCTGAGTATGCCAGTTGGTCCCAGAAATCCTCATGGCTCATAGCTCTCAAGAGTTTTTGAGCCAGAAGTTTAAAGTTTGAATTGAAGTTTGAATTTCTCCTAGCAAAGGTCCTCGCAGCGTGTACTAGCAGTCGCTATCTTGACCGGAAAACCGGTCGCAGAGGATCAAAACCATGACGTGATGATGACGCACATGCGAGCAAAGCGAGAGCGCAGCACACGCACTTCCGAGCCGGTAGGGAAGCTGGCTGCATTTCATCCCTGTGCAGAAACCTGTGGTTCTGGGATTGCTTGCTGCCCTGCAAAGCCAAAAGGACAAAGATGGGGAAGAGAGATAGGGAGATGGGAGTAGTTGAAGGCAGTCCCTTACCTTAATGAGGATTGGGCTGGGAGGGACCAACAACAGAATGGCTTGGCTTGGGTGAGGTAAGTACTTGCTTAACAATCCATGATTCTCAATCAACCGCAACAAAGAGAGTATAAGGACCTGCCCCAGCTGGTCCCTCAGGAAAGCAAAACTTTTCACATTCTGCCTGACTTTACTGCAACTACTTTCTCTCAGTAAAAGTTCTTTTGATTCAACTTAATGGATATTAAGTTGAATCAAAAGAACTTTTACTGAGAGAAAGAGGTTGCAGTAAAGTCAGGCGGAATGTGAAAAGTCCCGCGCAAAGCACAAAGCAGTTCTTCAGTTTCCCCAAACCCAATCCCTCTGACCAGTCCACCAGCAACCAATGTGAAGCTGCAAGATTGTTTTGAGAATGCCGAGGTGCTAGGCAGATAGCAACTCACTCTCAGGGCATGACAGCCTTGAAACCAGGCTGGAACTGGCTGGTAGGGAGTCTGCTCCATCTCCAAAGACAATCCCCCTCCCTAATTAATTCCCAAGTAGTTACAGTGAAAGCAAAAGCATGCAAAAAATGCCAGCAAGCCTTCTCTCCCCACCCACCTTCCAACAGAATGGCAGGACATGATGTGGACCTAACAGAGAGCTAGGATTGCTATCATAAACCAGTGTGGTCATGTAACAACTTACTTTATTACCCCACCAACTTATGATAGAAATTCTAGTCTCAAATGTCGTTGTAAATTGAGGACTACCTGTAAATGGAGATACTCACTATCTGACTAAAGCCCAATTTGAAATATGACTACAGGTAGTTCTCAATTTACAACTGTTTGAAGTTATGATTGACTTCCCCAGGGCTTTTATGACTTGGATTCAAAATTCCAACAGCTGCCCCTACCGCCTCCCACCACTTGATTGCATTTTGGCCTCTCAGCAACTGGTTCACATTTGCAGTCATTTGTAGCATCTCATGGTCATGTATCCACAATGTATTATAATTTTTGCCAGGAATTGGCATTTACTTCTGGGTTTTGGCAAAATAAGCCCACTTCAGACAACAGACTTGCTTAACAACTGTGGGATTTACTTAACAACCATGGTGTTCAGTTAATAACCACAGTGATTTGCTTAATGACCACTGCAAAAAAGTTTGTAAAATTGGGCATGATTCTGTGATGACCCACTTAACAACCGGCACAACTTATGACTAATTTTAGACTCAATTATGGTAAGTAAGTAAGTTGAAGGCTACCTGTACCATTACATGAGGTCAACACAAAATCAATTGTAGTCAATCTCTGGGTTCCCCAATATACAAGTTCACTATTAGGATTGTCTTTTCCTGTCTCTCATATCTTTCCATCTTCCTAATTGGGACATTGTATGAAAATACCTTGATGCATGTTAGTTATGATAGTTGGCCATCTTACTTCAGACATTTCAATCAACTGAGTAGTGAAACAGAGTTTTATTCTAGCTCCCCTATTTACCGTATTTTTCAGAGTATAAGACGCACCTTTTTACCCCCAAAAAGAGGGTGAAAATTTGGGTTCATCTTAAAAACCGAATGTAGACCTACCCACCCACCAGCCCCCACCCTTCGGAGGTTTTTGTCCTCCGCGCGTGGCATTTTTGGCTGGTTCCAGCCATTGCTGGCCACTGCCGCTGCAGCCGTTGCTGCCTGGAGCCGCTGCTGCCGTTTCCGACTGCCGCCGCCACCACCCGCCGCTGACCATGCCGCCGCCTGCTGCCACCATCACCGCCCCCGCCCATCACCACCCCTGCCCCTGCCTGCCGCCGCTGCTGCCATTGCTAGCCACCACCGCTGCCGCTGCCACACACCGCTGCCGTTGCTGGCCACCGCCGCTGGAGTCGCCGTCGCTGGCCGCCGCTGCTGCCCGGAGCCACTGCCGCCACCGCCACTCACCCCAAAGCGAGCTGCCTGACAGGTTTGACGACCAACTTCCAAGTTTGAAGAGCCCTGGTTTAGGGGTTGGGGTGCAAGGGTCTTCAAACGTGGCAAGTTTAAGACTTGTGGACTTCAACTCCCATTCCTGAGCTAGCATGACTGGAGGAGGAATTCTGAGAGTTGAAGTCCACTAGTTTTAAAGCTGTCAAGTTTGAAGTTTGTAAAAAGTGTACATGGTTGTAAAAAGTGTACCTGGTTGTAAAAAGTATACATGGTTGTAAAAAGTATTCTGCTACACTGGTATTTTATTAAATAATATATTACTACACCATTTGGTTCAGAATACTTTTTTCCTTGTTTTCCTCCTCTAAAATCTAGGTGCGTCCTATATTCTGAAAAATACGGTAATATCTATGTCAATTCAACAGTAATTGTCTTAACCAAAAAGGAATTTTACCATTCTAAACTTAGTGACTGGCATATGGTACTGCTCAGTGGTGGGTTCCTACTGGAACTGTCCAGTGCGTAGCTTCGGTAGGGAGCAACCAATTGCGCAATTTGCGCGTGACTGCTCCAGAGCCGTCTTCGCCAGTCCATCACGTGCGTCGCCATCTTTTTGTGAGAATTTTGGGCGATTTTGCTTCTGCGCATGCGCAGAAGCAAAATCGCACCAAAATCTCTCTCGCGCGCAAGTCCCCTCATGAGATTTTGGCTCAAGGCGGCGCGCGCGTGTAGTGAGCGCGCACGCACCCAAAATGTGGGGATGCGTGCGCAGCGCACAGGCACCGTTAAGCGAGCAACCCGCTCCTGGTACTGCTATGTGTCAATGATGTAGCATTTTTTCATTCATGCAAGTGAGCCTCAGGAAAATCTGTGGGCCTTAGTGGAGTTTGTATAGTCAGATACAGATTAACAGAGTTGGAAAGGACCTTGCAGGTCATCTAGTCCAACCCCCCTGCCCAAGCAGGAGACCCTTACATCTGCCTCTACCTAGGATCGAATTCACAACCTCCTGATTGTGAGGCAAGAGCCCCACCTCTAGGCCACTGCAGCTGTCTGTTGTGTAAGGAGGAAGAGCTTTCCATTAGTAACTCTAAAACCAAAATTACAGCTTTCTCAAGAAGACTTTGTTGTCCCGAAAATCATGGAATATTGGAAATAAAATTGAATGTTGATATTGTTCAGTCACTAAGTCGTGTCCACTCTTCATAACCCCATGGACCATAGCACTCCAGGCCCACGGTCCTCCACTGTCTTCTGGAATTTAAAATTGAATAAATTCCAGCATTTAAATATTATGTGATTTTTCAAGTTCTCGAACCTTGGCAGTAATAAGTTATAGCAAGTATAGTGCCAACACAATTTGGATTTTTTTTCCACTAGAAAGGAGACAAATATATACCTGTCCTGTTAACCCTTTAAAGCCAAAATAATATCTCAGATGCTATATGGTTCAAGGTGCACCCACAATGATTTAAAGCCCATGCAAATTGTTCACTAGTTTCTCTTTAAAAAAAATTTTTTTTTTAAAGTAGGAATGGATGGAAATGTATCAAAAAGAGATCCAACCTAGATTTAAGGAGAAATTTCCTGACAGTGAGAACAATTGATGAGTGGAACAGAAGTTGTGGATGCTCCAACACTGGAAGTTTTTTAGAAGAGATTGGACAGCCATTTGTTCAGAATGGTATAGGACCGTGATGTGGTATAGGACCGAAGTGGCACACAGAGCCATTTTGCCTGGCACGCCCAGCATCGCCCATTCATCTTCCTGGTTTGTCCCACGCGCATGCACACAATAACCAGAAGACTAGCTGGCCAGTGCTCATGCGTGTGCTGCAAAGGAAACCAAAAGTTCATTCAGCTCCTCTTACTGGTAGCGTGTGTGCTAAGCTGAACTGTTGGTTGCTCTCTGGATCCTCGCTGTCTCTGCTTGATTGTAAGTTGCCAGGATCGGGTGGGCTGGAAGAGGGGGGGGGGAAGTGCTATGCTGCCCAGGATCGAGGTGGGAGTGAGTGAGTGAGCCAGGAGGGATAGGGAGGAGGAGGAAGCCAGCGAAAGTGTGGGGAACTCAGAACATTGCAGGCAGAGTAAAACAAGTAAAGTGTTTTATTGGGGTTACGTTCACGCCCGGTGCAGCAACTAAAGCCAACCTGCTCTTCTACAAAGAGTGGGGTACGCGGGGGGGAGGAGCTGGCTGGCGCCACTGCTTCTTGTCTTCCTTAACAGTGCTGTTTTAAAGAGGGGGGAAAGCGTGGGGAACTCAGAGCGCTGCAGGCGGAGTAAAACAAGTAAAGTGTTTTATTGGTTTATTTATATTTGTTTATTTATTGGTCACATTGGAATGCCCGCCACTCCACAGAGACTCTGGTTAAAAAAACTGCAAGCAGTTAAGAAAGAAAATGTGTCCAAAAGCACACAACAACTTCTGCTGGACTGTTTTTTACTAATTGCAATTTTCATGCACTGATGACATTCAGATTCAAGAGCAGAATGTCAGCAACTTGGGTAAGGCTCCCCTCGGCCCTCCTGTGAAGCCCCCACCCTGCAGTCCTTACATCCCTCCTCCTCCTCCTTTGCTCTGTGTGTGTGTGAGAGAGAGGGGGGGGTGTTAGGACTCTGTCCATAACGATTGGGTAGACAATATATGTCTAGCTTTTAACAGAGCTATGTCTGTTTAGCTGAGGTGTTGCAGACTGCCACAAGAGGGAGCTAGAGTTCACAGCTTATTTCTCTGGGAGTCCCTCTCTGTTTGTCTTTGTCTCTGCTACTTACTGTTCTCTGCTACTCACTAGAGCAAGACATTGTGTATGTATGCTCTGCATTTCTCTGTTGTAGTTATGTATTATAGCTAAAATATATTTGTACTTGATAGTATTTGGATTATTATTATGACTATTAAGTGTATGACTTTGGACTGTTTATAGGAAAATGCTATTTCTTAAAGTAAACTTTAACTCAAGTTAGTGTATTTGTGTGTGGCTGAGTAAATGGTAATTCCTCCATCCTGGTGCTACTTGACCTCTCAGCGGCTTTCGATACCATCGACCATGGTATTCTTCTGCATCGTCTCAGCGAGTTGGGAGTGGGAGGCACCGTTTTACGGTGGTTCTCCTCTTATCTCGCCGACAGGATGCAGTCGGTGTTAGCAGGAGGGCAGAGGTCGTCTCCTAGGCCCCTGACCTGTGGGGTGCCTCAGGGTTCGGTCCTCTCGCACATCCTGTTTAACATTTACATGAAACCGCTGGGGGAGATCATCCATAGACATGGGGTGAGTTTTCAACAGTACGCTGATAACACCCAGCTGTACATCACCACCCCGTCTCAATTCAGGGAGGCAGTCGATGTAATGTGCCGATGCCTGGACGATGTTAGGACCTGGATGGGGAGAAACAGACTCAGACTCAACCCCGAAAAGACTGAGTGGCTCTGGATATTGCCTCCTAAGGACTATGTCGACTGTCCCTCCTTGGTTCTTTTTTTTTATTATTCAAAAAGTTTTATTAGTACAAAGTACAAAGTACAAAGTACAAGCATTTTTATCAATTTTCTCCCCCCGTCCCCCCTACCCACAACCCACTCCCTTCCCTTCCCTCCCCCCCCGGACTTCCCAGAAAAAGTACAGGGCATAGTATTCAATAACATAAGTTTAAATTGAATTAAAATAACTTCTTAATTCCCCCATTTTTTTTTGGCCTCTTTAACTCCGAATTTTTAAAACTATTAAAAACATTAAAAATTAAAGAGAAAGTAAACAAGTGAAAAACAAAAATAAATAAAATAAAAAAGAAACAAAGATGAACCTCATAAGCTAAACTAAACTTAGTCATAAACTCAAACAGTATTAATAGCATAATTTTACAATATCCCAAAATGTTAACTTCCCAATATTTAATATGTATATATATTAATAATGATTTTAAAAAAAGTTAAGGATTAAAAACTAACCCCTTGTGTTTCAACACCCTTAAACTTAAACCTAAAATCCACCAGCTTATTAATAACATAATATTATATATATAACATTTCTTTTAGACACCAAACCATAAAATACACATTAATAACAATATTCCTATACCTTAAAGTATCAGCTTCAAAATATATATTATCTACTATACTAATAATAATATCCAAAATATATAATAATAATAATAAAAAGAGTAAGAACCGACTCCTTATGTCTCTAAAATTTTAAACTTAATTCCTATATCCTCAAAATATTAATACCAAAATATTACACTATATCCAGCTTATACCTTCAATATATTAGATATAAAAATACCATTGATAACAATATTAATATTTCATATCCTCAGATTAATGATAACGAAATAATACACTATATCAAATTTATAACTCCAGAATATATAATATATATCTATAAAATAATCTAAAAATAAAATAAAATACCATTAATAGACAATATTAATACAAAATAAGAAAAGAAAAAAAGAAAAAATGTTTACAATCTTGTTCATCTTTCCAACCATCCTATAAGTTTCAACACCATCTGTCCTTAGACCATTTCAAATCTGTCGATTCCGCTGTCATCTGATCCCCTTCCTCCGTCTCCTTTTCCACGTCACAAACATCTATCTGGCTCTGCCACTCTTTTTGAATCATTGGAATTATTTCCTCTTGATCACATATATCTGGACTTCTCTTCTCCTCCTCCCCTATTTCCATGCCTTTGTTTACTGGAATTTTAGAAGTATCAGCCTTTAAAACATTGATGTAGAATTCTGTAGCTTTCTTTATTGTATTTAATCCATATCTTTTACCCAAGAACTTTATGGTTACTCCTGTTGGTATATTCCATTTATATTGTAAATTTTGTATTTTCAATTCCTGGACCAGAAAGGAATATTCTCTTCTATCTTTAAGCATCTTGGCAGGAATTTCTTTCCATATCCTTATTTCTTGACCATTTGCCTGAAGATTATTATTAAAAGTCGCCTGTATGATTCTGTTCCACAAAGCTCTGGTAGTGAAATATATTACAATGTCCCTTGGCAAGTGGTTTTGTTTTGCATACCAAGAATTAATTCTGTATATCTTATCGATTTGTGTAGCCAATTCATCTTTAGACAATCCAGACACCTGCTCCAGTGCCTCTGTCATTCTTTCTTTCAAATTTTCAAATTTTTTTCCTTCAAGCCCCTAACTCTTATAGCAAATTTCATCTCTTGAAATTGAGAGATCATCGCTTCTTTTTCCAATTTTAATATATCATTTTGAACCTTGGTTATGTATTCTTCTGAAATTATATTTTGCTTATTTTTTTCCAAATCCTTCTCCAAAATTTTCATATTTACTGCTAATCCTTTGCAAACTTTCACCACATTCGCTCTCAATTGTAAATTCATCTTCTCCATAGCAACCTGCATTTTTTTTCTATCTCAGCAAGTTTTGAATTAAATTCTAAAATTAACTCATTTTTCATAAGTTTCAAGGTATTAAAAAAGTCTCAGGTGTTAAAGAATCAGGCATAGATTGTTTCTTTAAAATATGATCAAAGGAGTACTCAGTCCTTTTATTCACTACAGTCTTTTCAAGTTTAGAAGCCATTTCAATGTTTTCAAAAAAAGGACAAAGAAAAGAGGAAAAGGAAACCCAGATCTTTACTTAAAAAAGAAAATTATTTTCCAAGTCCAGAGCCATTTAGATTTTTCCTTCTATAAAACTATAACTTAATTCCAAAGAAGAGAAAAAAAAGGGAAAAAAAATCATCCTTCAGATCAAAGGTTTCCAGAGGAAAGGGCTGGTAACAAAGCAAAAATAACTTTCTCTTTTACACCACCGTTGCCAATCGCCATCTTGTTGCCACTCCTTATTAAGTTACTTTGTTTCTTCCATCTTAAAAACACAGGAATGGAGTTAAAGAACAAACTAGTACCTCCAGGACTACTGTCTTCTTCTGGCTGCTCTCTGTATTTTTAAAATAATTGTACCTCCTTTAAAACAGCAGTGGTGGCCGCGGCAGCTTGCTCCGCTTTCTAGCGGAGGCTTCCAGCTTTCCGGAGCAGCAGACAGGCTACCTGGGGAGCCCTCACCCTACGTGCCCTAAGTTGACTTTTAGGGCACTAGGGGGGCTCTACCCCACCTGTCAGACTCTCATCTCTCCCCTTCGCCCGGGGAGAGATTTTCAAGCCGCCAGACAGCTGATCTGGCGGCTTTTACGGAAGGTTGAAAGGACGCCCTGCGAGGAGCGCCAGCGACGCCGACGAGACCGGAACCGGAAGTCCTGTCCCTCCTTGGTTCTTCAGGGAGAAAAATTAACTCCCTCGGAACGGGTTCGCAATTTGGGAGTCCTCCTAGATCCACAGCTAAAATTAGACCAACACCTTACAGCTGTGGCTAGGGGGGCTTTTGCACAGGTTCGGCTGGTGCAGCAATTGCGACGATACTTGGAGAAGGAGGCTCTACTCACAGTCACTCATGCCCTTGTCACCTCCCGATTGGACTACTGTAATGCGCTCTACATGGGGCTACCCTTGAAGAGTATTCGGAGACTACAATTGGTGCAAAATGCGGCTGCGCATGCTGTGGTGGGTGTTTCAAGATACACCCACGTAACACCGATACTCCGCCAGTTGCATTGGCTGCCCATTGGTCTCCAGGTACAATTCAAGGTGTTGATCATCATCTTTAAAGCCCTACATGGCTTAGGACCAGGTTATCTCCGGGACCGCATTCTACCTCATACTTCCCTTCGACCGGTCAGGTCCCACAGAGTGGGTCTCCTCCAGGTCCCGTCAGCCAAACAATGCCGACTGGTGGGCCTTAGGGGGAGGGCCTTCTCTGTAGTGGCCCCTGTTCTCTGGAACCAACTTCCCCCAGAGATTTACGAATAACGAGCGCTGGGAGCACAGCAACTGCTGAGGAGACTGGGGGGGCAACAACCTCTGGGGAGCAGGCGTGCAGATGGAGGACGCGGCAGGAGACCCAACAAACCCCCCCAGGGCAGCACACGCAGCGGCACCCCTCCCTAACCAACTCCAAACTCCACAACTAGAAAGGAAAACTCCCCCCCCTGGGAGTGAAATTTGATGGGGCCCCGCAACAATTGGGATTTTTCGTAGCACATGTGCTCACCTATATGCAAGAATATGGACGTGAGTTCCAAACCCAGGGATCCCGGGTGCGAGCAGTTACCTTAGCCCTGGAAGGAGCCGTGGCCAGATGGATGGTGACCCTACATAACGACGACGCACCCGAACTGCGCAACTTCAACCAATTCATGACGGCCCTACGACGACGGTTCGAGGACCCGCTGGCGGACCGCAAAGCACGCGGTCGTATTAAGGTGGTGAAACAGGGACGACGACCAGTGGCGGAGTACACTGAAGAATTCCGGGACCTCGCATGTCGGCTAAACTGGCCAGAAGACATCCTGGTAAGCTGTTTTAAGGATGGACTGAGTGACAATCTGTATAATGCCTGCGTGGCTAGGGGTGCACCGAATCATCTGCATGAGTGGTACCTCACCGCTGAAGAAGCGGAGATTGATATGGCTAGGAATCAGTACCGTACGGGGAGAGCATGGAAGAAATCCCCACCCCAATGGAGGAAAGAACCCTTCAGAAGGCAACAGGGCTTTTCCCCTAAACCTCCAATCTGTTACAAGTGCGGGAAGGAGGGACACCGAGCACCCGAATGCTGGCCCCAAACACCCACCCGGAAACCCGAACGCCAAACGGGGGAGAGACCAACGAGACCCATCCAGCGGGGGAGGGAAACAGCCCTGAGGAGCAGCGAGATGGTGGGACCACCACCCCCTCCTCCCGCTGGAGACAACACCCCGGCATTTCGAAGGGAAGATCCAGCAGCGTTCGAGAGCGATCCGGAGGATGAACCACTGGTAAGCAAACCAATTGAACCACTCACCCTTCCTCTCAGACTATTTATCCCTAACCAAGAGGAGGGAAAAAATATCTCCGCATTAGTAGACTCAGGGTGCACCTGTTGCTTAATCAGCCCAACCCTAATCAGGGAGCTGGGAATCACAGTGAGAAAGCTGAGAAATCCCATCGCATTTTGCCAATTGGATGGGTCTATAGCAGGGGGGGAGCCGGCTGCTTTTGCCACGGAACCCCTGAAAATAGGCATTGATAACCACGAAGAGAAACTTACGTTTATAGTAGCACCTGGCATGGAATGGCCACTAGTCTTGGGACTCGCATGGCTAAAAAAGTGGAATCCAAAAATAAATTGGGAGCAAGGCACCATAAAATTCCAAATGCACGTAACTACTGTGGAGGACCCACAGATAGAAACTGAAGGGGCTGAACGCAGGGAAACAGCCATGCTTGGTCATAGCGTGGAAACAGACGGCATACCCAAGGAATACAAAGACCTGGCAGAAGTCTTTAGCGAGGCAGCGTCGGATGAACTTCCCCCGCATCGCGCATCCGACTGCACAATAGAAATCTTACCCGGGGCTAAACTACCTAAACCAAAAATGTATAGCATGTCACCGGTGGAGTTAGAAGAGCTGAGTGCTTTCATTGAGAAAAACCTAGCAAGGGGTTTCATTGAACCAGCCAGACCAAAGATAGCAGCCCCAGTGTTATTTAGAGAGAAGAAAGATGGCACAAAATGCTTATGTGTCGACTTCAGAAACCTAAACTCGATAAGTGTTGAAAACATGTATCCCCTCCCCCTGATGAAAGACATGCTGGCCCACCTCAAAAAAGGGAAAATTTTCTCCAAACTAGACATCAGGGAGGCATACTACCGAATCAGGATTAAGGAGGGGGATGAATGGAAAACGGCATTCAACACCCCCCTGGGATGCTACCAATTCAAAGTGCTCCCTTTTGGGCTACAAGGGGCACCTGCAGTGTTTATGCAATTAATCAACGATGTGTTACGTGAACACTTATACAAAGGGGTTCTTGTTTATTTAGATGATATTCTATTATACTCAGAGACCGAGGCTGAACATGTTAAATTGGTGAGGGCAGTGCTGAGCAAACTCCGCTAGGCAAAACTTTATGCCAAACTCTCAAAATGTGAATTCCACCGGGAAAAAATTGATTACTTGGGGTATCGTATTTCACACCAGGGCATAGAAATGGATCCTCAAAAAGTACAGGCAGTACTCGATTGGGAAATGCCTCGCACACGCAAACAGCTGCAAAGTTTCCTGGGGTTTGCAAATTTCTATCGCCAATTTATCCCCGCGTTTGCTCAAATTGCCCTGCCCATCACAAAACTGCTAAGAACAAAGGGGGAGGGAGATCCTAAACCAAGACAGCCCATGAATTGGACAATGGAATGCCAGGCAGCGTTAAACGGCTGTTCTCAACAGAACCAATTTTGAAGCACCCAGACCCAGAAAAACCCTTCATAATACAAGCTGATTCTAGCGATGTGGCAATAGGGGCAATCCTACTCCAGAGCAATGAGCAAGGACAGCTACAGCCATGTGCATATACATCCAGGAAACTAAGTGAAACTGAACAAAGGTGAGCGATCTGGGAAAAAGAAGCTTATGCGGTACGATGGGCACTTTTAACTTGGAGACAATTCTTAGAAGGGAGTAAGATCCCTTTTGAAGTCTGGACTGACCACAAAAACTTAGAAGCCTTAAAGACACCAAGGAAACTATCTCCTAAACAGGTTCGTTGGGCGCAATACTTCGAACGGTTTGAATTTACTCTTAAATTTATCCCTGGGGGGAAAAACTTTCTGGCAGATGCACTGTCCAGAAAGCCACAATATAATTGTGTGAAATCAGAGGTATTTAAATCTATAGTACAAACAAATCAATTGGCAGCCAAAGTAATCACCAGATCTGAAGGAGGAAAAGACGCATTGAGGGACGCAGACATCACTCACGCATTTAAACAAGCATTAGTCAACGATGAATGGGTTTTGAACCACAAATCCAGTTGCGTGATGAAAGATGAATTAGCGTGGGTAGGTGACAAACTTTATGTACCCGCTAGCCAAAGATTACGTTTAATGGGAAGGTGCCACAACTCTAGGTTGGCTGGACATTTTGGCTTTGTAAAAATTTTACACTTAATAAAGAGACAATTTTGGTGGCCTTCGTTGAAATAGGACATAGAAAGCTATGTAGCAAGTTGCCCCATTTGTGCTGCAGCAAAAAGACGACAGGGGAAAACTCCAGGACTTCTACAGAAAGTAGCTGAGCCGTCAGCCCCATGGGAAGAAATTGCTATGGATTTTATTGTAGAACTACCGGAAAGTGGTGGAAACACGGTCATTTGGGTTGTGACAGACTTGTTTTCAAAACAAGCACATTTTATTCCTTGCCAAAAGATTCCAACAGCCAAAGGCTTGGCTAGACTGTTTCTAATACACATTTATCGTCTTCATGGAGCTCCTAAAAGGATAATCTCGGATAGGGGAGTCCAATTTACCTCCAATTTTTGGAAGGCGTTTTTGGGCCTACTTGGTACCGCCCAAGGATTAAGCTCCTCCCATCACCCCCAGTCAAATGGTAATTGCAAGAATTTGAACGGCGTTCTTGAACAGTATCTAAGATGTTTTATTAATTTTCAACAGGACAATTGGACTGAACTTTTACCATTTGCAGAGGTTGCATTTAATAACTCTGTACATTCAAGTACAGGTTTTACACCTTTTAGAGTAGCCACGGGGCAAGACTTCAGCCCAATACCGGAACTACCCACAGAAAAACCCACTATCGCCTCACTTAAGGAGTGGATAGAAAATTTGCAAAACACATGGCTAGTAGTCAGGTTGGCTTTACAGGAGGCTAGAGAGGCTTTCAAAATTCAAGCTTACAAGAAAAGAGTAGAGCCTAAACCTTTCCAGGTTGGGGATAGAGTATATTTATCTACAAAATTCTTGAGATCGTTACAACCATCAAAAAAATTAGGACCTAACTTTATTGGGCCTTTCACTATTAGCAGGATCATTAACCCAGTAGTGGTTGAATTGGTTCTTCCAAAAACACTTAGACAAGTTCACCCAGTATTTCACATTAGTCTACTCAAGAGAGAGGTAACCTCGTCACTTAGACCAGTGGCAGATACACCACCTGCCCCAATCATGATAGAGGGGGAACAACATTTTGAAATCAAGGAAATTCTTGACTCTAGAATCCACAGAGGGAAGACCTAGTATCTGTTAGCCTGGAAACATTTGCCTTCGTCACAGAACGAGTGGGTCGCTAAATAACATGTGAAAGCCCCCACCTTATTGAGAAGATTCCACTCCAAATACCCTAGCAAACCTTGCTAACATATCATAATTGATTCTGCTTATGTCTTACAGGTGGACTTTCTTTTTTTTTTGAGAGGCAGGATGTCAGAGTCTAGACTCTGTCATTCAGAAGGAGAAGTGGGGTCTTGGCTCTGTTTTATCAAAAGGTTATAACATATCCGGATCCCTGACACCTGGGAGCCTCTTCATCTTAAGATAAGATTTTATGGCGGGGGGGGGGGGGTAATTGAACGGAAGAGTGAGGCTGGGAAACTTATCCATCTGTCAAACATATGTGGATTGATTATGCTGAATGGGGTGGGGTGTTAAGCTTAAAAAGACTTGTATTGCCCGAAGGCATTTAGACCTTGCTTTGAATTGAATGGATGTATACAGATGCAAATAAAGGAAATCCTTTTGAAAACCTTGGCTGGGCTCAAAAGTTCGTTCCTTGATTGTGGCTGGGAGATATACCTTACAATGAAGCTCTTTTATTTGCTCCTTGTACTCCTTGTCTTTGCATTTTTACCATGTAAGAAATTAAATTTCTGATGATGTAAAAATAGTTCATAACTCACCTTGCTAGACATCTAATATCATGTCTAAAAGCAAGATACTCTTCTCATATTTTGTCTGGAGTACCATTTAATCCAGAGCCTGACTTCTGGAAATAAAAGGCTGGTAAAAATGCAAAGACAAGGAGTACAAGGAGCAAATAAAAGACCTTCATATTGGGATTGGTTCTGGCCCAAATCTTACTTGTGGGACAGAAACCAGCTCTCAGCCCCTCTTCTGGCTCCTTCAAAAGCACACACCCCCACACACACATTCCAATGTCAGGAGGCAGGGGAGGGCTGCAGGTGTCCTGGTTGACCCCAAGGGGGTCTGGGAGTGGATGTGAATTTCCCCAGAAAAACCATCCCACAGCCCTCTCCATCCCCGCTTCTGTAAAACTGCTTTCTTCCACTGGCTGGTGGTCAGCAAATTCAAAAGGAACCCCCAGCTGAGAATCACTGCTGTAGATTGGTTGATTCAGGGGATTTCTTTAGTGAACTAATAGTGCTAGCTATTTCTGGTACAGGGATAGATTTGTATTGGATGCCTCATTTTTTTAAAAAAAAAATCGTGTTTTTGTAGACTCCAAGTCTTGAATACCCCAAAATGAGTGAAGCAAAAAAAGCGAAAGCAGATAGTGGAAGATCATTCCAAGAGGCCTGGACAGAGTCATTTGGAGTGATTGAACGCAGTGGGAAAGCATTATGTACTTTGTGTAATGAAAGTGTTGTTTGTCGCACATCAAGTGTCAGAAGGCACTTTGACACCAACTACAAAAATGTTGCTGAACTTGGTGCAACTGAAAGAAAAGAATTGAGGAACTATCATTCCCAGTCTCTTAGTTTTTCCAACTATCTGTCCAGAACAAATAATCTGACAGCTGCCAGTTTTCAATTTTCATTGTGCCTAGCAAAACAAGGCAAACCCCTCTCTGATGGAGATATGATCAAAACTACCTTGTTGTCTGGGAGTAATTACCTTTTTCATGATTTCCCAAACAGGGATAAAATTATGCAACACATCTCTGAGGTACCACTTAGTAGAAATACTGTTAAGGATCGAGTCCAGCGCATGGCAATTGATGTTAGTCAGCAGCTCACCACTGATTTACAAAAGGCAGCCTGTTACTCCATGTGCTTGGATAAAAGCACTGATGTAAATAATCGTGCAAGGCTAGCAGTGATTTTGCGTTATGCTGCTGGTGACATCATGAGAGAAGAGCTGATGAAACTGGTGTCTTTGCCTGAAAGAATACAAGGGATAGATGTCTATAATGCTGTGATGGAGGCTTTTTCGTCACAAGACATAAGTCCAGAAAAAGTAGTTTCAGTTACAAGTGATGGGGCACCTTCTATGGTGGGGACAACATCTGGTTCCATATAGTTGTTTGTTAAAGAGATAAAGCATAAAGTTATTCAGTTCCATTGTATTATCCATCAAGAAGATGTCCTCAAAGATGTCACAAAAAATGTGAATTTCATCATAGCTCGTGCTCTGAATTATTGACAGTTTAAAGCACTTCTTTTTTTTATTAAAAAGTTTTATAAGTAATACAAACATTTTTCTCCCCACCCCTCACCCCTCCCCCCCTTGCCCTCCCTCCCAACTCTCCCACCCTCCTCCCTAGACTTCCCAGAACAAACACAGGGTATAGTATTTATAAACATAAAACTAAAATGTGCTAACAAATTATTGACTTCAAAATCTCTCTAAATCTTTAACTCCTTATAGCTCAAAACCCTTTTAACTTAAACTAAGAATTAAAAATGCTTCATTCGTAAGCTATTTGAATCTTCTTGGTCTGGTACTTATTTTGAATATAGTCAATACATCTTCTCCATTCCAATATATATCTTTCGTTTGAGTGATCTTTAAGATATGATGATATTTTTGCAATATCTGCCAAATGCACGACTTTTAGTGTCCATTCCTCGATAGTAGGTGGATCTGCCTTCTTCCAATACTGTGCCACCAGCAACCTGGCAGCTGTTATTAGATTCAAAACCAACTTAGTCTCTATTACAGTACAGTCCGTAATTATTCCCAACAAAAAGAACTGTGGTGTAAATTTAATCTTTTTCTTTAAAATGTTTTGAATAATCCACCATATTTTTATCCAAAAAGCCTTAATTTTCTTACATGTCCACCATAAATGGAAATACATAGCATCTTCACACTCACATCGCCAACACTTGGGTTGTAAGTTTGGGTACATACAGGCTAGTTTTTTTGGATCTAAATGCCATCTATAAACCATTTTATAAAAGTTCTTTCTTAAGTTTTGAGCTTGCATAAATCTTACATTTCTAACCCATATCTTTTCCCATGTTTCCATCATTATAGGTTCTCCAATATTTTGTGCCCATTTTATCATACAATCCTTAACTAGCTCTGTTTCTGAATCTATTTCCACTAGTACATTATACAACCTTTTTATATGCATTTGACTTTTATCTCTTATTTGTTTTATCAAATTCTCATCCTGCTGCGAAATACCAATTTTTTAAAATCTTCTCTCCATCTGGCCTGCAGCTGCCCATATTGAAACCAAGTTCTAATTACTCCTTCTTCTCTTAATTGTTCCGTAGATTTTAATTGTAATCTAGTTCCTTCTTCATAAAGAAATTCTTTGTATGTAGTCTTATCATGCTTTTGCTCCAAATTTATATTTTCTATCGCATGTCTGGGTACTGCCCATATTGGTAATTTGTCATTTAGTTTATATTGATACTTTTTCCAGACACGCAATAGAGCATTTCTTAATATGTGACTTTTAAAAGCTTTATCTACTTTCTTATCATACAATAAATAAGCATGCCAGCCATAGACCAGACCATATCCTTCAATATTTAATATCCTTTCCTCCGTTAAATTAATCCAATCAGTAATTGCTGAGAGGGCAGCGGCATCGTAATACAATTTTAAATTGGGCATTGTAAGACCTCCTCTTTCTCGTGTATCTTGCATTATCTTCTGGTTTACTCGCGGTTTCTTCCCTGCCCAAACAAATTTATTTATGCCCTTCTGCCATTCCTTCAAATTTTCATCTTTTTTGAGTATAGGTATCATTTGAAAAAGAAATAAAAACCTTGGTAAAACATTCATTTTTACTGCGGCTATCCTACCCAGCAAAGACAATTGTAGTTTTTCCCAATTTTCCATCTCTTTCTGTATTTTTTGCCATAGTGGTTCATAGTTTTGTTGGTATATTTTCATATTTGTAGTCATAATATAAACCCCTAAATATTTGACCTTCTTTTTTTTCTTTTTTTTAATAATCTTTATTGAATTTTTACAATAAAAAAGGACATGGACAGCACACAACAGCACACAGACATAACACATGTAACACAAACGAATACACGTATTTACACGCAACACTACAAAGAAATCCATTACTTTTTACAGCGTTATTGAAATATTTGTTTCGTATCGAAATCTGTATATACATTTTAAGTTTGTTCCATATCGTAGGTATCGGTGGTTATCATCCACAAGTTAGTTCATTTAATTACAACTTACACATGAAAGTAATTTTAAGTGTGTCTCAATTCATCTGCCAAATTTTTAATTTTGGGTTTTGATTGATCCAATTATATACCTTATTCCATATTTGGTAAAAGTCTGTGTCATCTTTCCCATGTATCTGCATTGTTAATTTGCACATTTCTGCGCACTCCAGTATTTTTCTGATGACCATCGAGGCAGTGGGAATGTGTTCTAATTTCCAATTTTGAGCATATGTTAATCTAGCTGCTGTGACTATGTGTAGGATTAAATATCTTTCTTCTTTTGAGTATTTTGTACGGAGTATCCCTAATAAAAAGAACTCAGGTTTTAGTACGATTTCTCTCTGTAATATTTCTTCCAGCCAAACTCTAATTTTGTTCCAGAAGGTTCTGGCTTTAGGGCAAGTCCACCATTGGTGATAGTATGTTTCTCTCTCCTTTTTACACTTCCAACATTTTGGGGAGGTTGTTGGGAACATTTTTGCAAGTCGGGCCGGGGGGGAGGTGCCAGCGGTAGAACATTTTGTATAGGTTTTCTTTGTATGTGGCCGCTAATGTAAGTTTGTAGTTTAGTTCCCAAACTTTATCCCATTCTGAAAGTGTTATTGAATAGCCAAAGTTTTGTGCCCATGCTATCATGTTGCCTTTCACCACTTCTTCAAAAAGATTATATTCTAACATAAAGTCATAAAGCCGAGAAATTATTTTTCCATCTGGTCCCAGTAGAATTTTATCTAGAGCATGTTCATTTTGAAAACCGGGTTGTATCACATCCTTGGTATACCTCGTACTAATCTGTAGATAATGCCACCAGTCTAGTTCAATTCCAAATTTTCTAAGTTCCTGCCATGATCGAATATTATCGTGGTCATCTAGAATTTGTTTGTAGGTGAAGATTTTTTTATTGTTTAGTAGGTTAGGATAAATAATAGCTTCAGTGGTGGAGAGCCATTTAGGGATTTTGGGATAGTGCGCTTTCTTTATTTTAAGCCAGACTTCAATATGGGACCCTCTTATGTAGTGCCTCTGGAAGTAGGCATGTGCCTTCTGCTTTCCGTCCCATAAAAATGCATGCCACCCAGCCTGTAGGTCAAAATCTTCTAAGATTAGGGTCCTATTATTTCTTAATATTACCCACTCTTTTATCCAGCTGAGTGCCGCTGCTATATAGTAACTCTCCCAGTCCGGAAGCCCAAAACCGCCCCTCTGCCTCTTGTCGTACAATGAGCTAGTTTTAATCCTGGCTTTCTTTTTGGCCCAAATGAATCTCCTGATTATATTGTTCAGTTCCAAGAAGTAGTTTCTCCTTAATCTAATTGGTGCTACTTGGAAGAGAAATAACACTTTTGGGAGAACCGCCATTTTGATAGCCGTTATCTTCCCTAAAAAGGATAGCTGTAGTTTAGACCAACTTTCTAAATCCTTACTAATTTTTTGTGTTAGTTTTGTATAGTTGTCCTCTTTTATAGAACTGCACTTCGCTGTTAGCCACAATCCTAGATATTTAATTTTTTTAACCGTCTTGATTCCCAGTCTTGTTTCTAGAGCTTTATTTTGTTCTTCTGTAAGGTTTTTAGTTATTATTTTAGTTTTATCCTTATTTAATTTTAATCCTGTTACCTTTCCATATTTTTCTAATTCTTCCATCAGGGCCGTTCCTGATTCTAATGGGTCTTCCAAAATATACGTCATATCGTCCGCAAATGCTTGGACCTTATATTCTTCCTTCTTAATTTTAAGCCCTTTTATTTCACTACTGTTTCTTACCAGACTCAAGAGTACTTCCAATGTTGTTATAAATAGCAGTGGGGCTAACGGGCAGCCCTGTCGGACTCCTTTCCCTATGGTTATTTTTTCAGTCAAATCGTTGTTTATTAAAATTTTTGCGTGTTGGTCCTTGTATATTGCTGTTACTAGGTTCATGAATTTTTCTCCAAATTTCATTTTTACTAACTGTTTTATTAAAAATTGCCAGTCTAGGCTATCAAAGGCTTTTTGGAGATCTATAAATACCAACGCCAATTGTTTCTCAATGTGGGTATCTTAATATTCCAAAGTGTCCAAAATGATTCTAATATTGTTTTTAATTTGTCTGTTAGGTAGAAACCCATTCTGGTCTGAGTGTATTACTTTGTTTAAAATATTTTTCAATCTTTCTGCCACAATGGAAGCAAGTATCTTATAATCAGAGTTTAAGAGGGATATTGGTCTATAATTTTGAATCTTGGATTTATCCGTATCCTCTTTCGGGATTAAAGAAATGTAAGCCTCCTTCCATGAGTTTGGTATCTTGGCCATGGCCATTGCCTCATTATATACATCTAATAATAATAGTTCTAATTTATGACAGAATTGTTTATAGAACTCCGAAGGAATCCCATCTGGTCCAGGTGTTTTGTTATTTTTTTGTTTATTAATGGCCTTTCTAATTTCTTCAATAGTTATTTCTCTATTAAGTAAAGTCCTATCCTCTTCCGATATGATGGGTAGATCTATTTTTCCTAAATAATCTTCAATATCCTCTGGGTTGATCTCCTCTTTCTTGTACAAGTTTGAATAGAACTTGTGAACAATATCTTTTTTCTCCTCCTGCTTAACAAACACCATCCCCGTTTCATCTTTTAGCTGTTCGATCCTCCTTTCAGCCCTCTCTTTTCTTAACTTATACGCTAACCATCGGCTAGGTTTTTTGCCGATTCAAAAAAATTCTGCTTTGACAGTTTAATTTTTCTGGCCAATGATTCCTGCTCGATCAGATTAATCTTGTGTTTAGTAAGAATTATTTCTTCTTTTATACTATTATCTTTGGGATCTTCTTGCTGTTTGTTTTCCAGATCAGCTATTTTTATATATAACTGACTTCGATGTTCTCTTTTTACCTTATTACGGTTAGCTATACATGCTATAGTCAGCCCTCTAATGTACGCTTTAGTTGTATCCCATAGATTCTGTACTGTAGTCTGGTCTTTAGTGTTAAATGTGAAGAAGACATCTAATTCTTTTTCCATCATTGATTTGTATTCTTTCTCATTCACAGCTCTAGTATCTAGAGTCCATCTCACCTTCCTCCTTTTAATATGGCCTTTCCATTTTATCGCTAGAGGGTTATGATCTCCCCAGGTACTTGGGAGTATATCTATTTCACTAATATCATCAATAAGTTCAAAGTTTAACCACACCATATCTATTCTCGAGCATGTGTGATGTATATGGGAGAAAAAGGTGTACTTTCTGCTATCTGGGTTCAAGTGATGCCAGCCATCTATCAATTTAAATTCCTGTTTCATATTCTGAAATGGGGCGGGCAGTGTTCTCCTTATTGTTTTCCCTTTAGTACCTTTATGGTCTAATTCTCCATCCGATACTGCATTGAAATCCCCTATCAGACAAATGTTCTCCCATTGCAATTCTAAAAGGTGGGTATATAGATTCGAATAAAATATTTTCTGTTTAGTGTTAGGTGCATATATAATTACCAATAATATTTCCTTCTTACCAATCTTTATTTCTATACATAAAATTCTACCATCGTCATCTCTATAAATCATTTTGGGATTAAGCCATTCTTTAATATATGCCACCACTCCCCTTTTTTTTTCTTCTGCTAGTGTGGAGAATTGGATACCCAATTTCGGATATTTAAGAATTGAATGCTGGTCTCTTTTAATATGGGTTTACTGGAGACACGTGATATCATTATTCAATTTTATTAATCTATGGAATATTTTTTTACGTTTGGTAGGTGAATTGAGTCCATTGATGTTCATAGAGATAAGTTTTATTTCTTCATCCTGTTCAATTTCATTTAACGTTTCCTTTTTGACCACCTTTTCCATATTCGGATTGTGCTCTCGTCGTGACCCCCTCCCTTTCATGTCTCTTTACTTTTCCTCTTTCTCCTTTCTCCTTATCCAGTAATATATCCTCAGAGCTTTGCTCATCCACACTAGATCTCTCTCCCGTATCTTTAAAGTCCAGATCTGCCTCATCTTTGAAATATTTTTCATAAAACTCTTTTGCCTCCCCTACTGAGCCTATACGAAATTTTTTGTCAGACAGTGATATTAATAGGCCCTCGGGCGTCAGCCACTTAAATATAATTTTTTGTCTTGTTAATTGTGCTGAGAGGAAATTGTAAGCTCTCCTTTTTTTCTCTCACCCTTCTTGGAAGTTGTCGAAGTATTATAATCTCCTTTCCCTGAACTGTTAAAGTATTTTCTCTGGCCAAGGTGTAGATCTCATCCCTAATGTTTTTCTTAATGAATCTGATGTGGACTTCTCGAGGTAGCCTGTTTCTATGGGCATAGCTAGTATACATTCTAAAAACCTCATCCATTTCTCCAATAATTTCATTTTGTGTCTTATATCCAAGGCTAGCAATTATCTCTGCCATTTTTAAGGGTAGGTTCTCGTCCTTCTCTTCAGTTACGTTCTGAAATCTTAGGTAGAAAGAGGAGCGTTCTAACTCTAACTGGATAATAGCCAGCTCAAGGTCATAGTTAATTGTCTCCAGCCTCTTCTCCTGTCTTAATATTTGACCTTCTTAACTATCTCAAACCCCGTTACCCTTTCTATCTCTTCTTCTTGGCTTCTGTTCATATTTTTAACTATTATTTTTGTTTTAGCTATATTTATTTTAAAACCAGATACTTGTCCATATAGATTAATTATATCCATCAGGGCTATAGTCAATTGTACTGGTTGGGCTAAGGTAACAACCAGGTCATCCGCAAATGCTCGAAGCTTATACTCATGCTGTCTGATTTTAATCCCCTTTATTATATCCAACCCCCGTATTTTATTTAGTAAAATTCCCAACGTCAAAATAAACAATAATGGTGACAGGGGACAACCTTGCCTTGTTCCTTTTTCTATATTAAAAATATCTGTTAAAACCACCATTGATTATTATTTGCGCTGTTTGTTTTTGGTACATTGCCTTAATAGATTGTATAAAGTGTTCTCCAAGTTGCATCCTTTCTATTAATTTTAATAAAAATTGCCAGTTCAATCTATCAAAAGCTTTCTCTGCATCCAGAAATACTAGCACTGCGGGAACCTGGTTGTTCCTTCCCAAATACTCTATTAAATTAACAATTTGCCTTACATTACTCTTCATATGTCTACCATTTAAAAAACCAGTTTGATCATGATGAATTGTTTGCTGCATAACTGTCATTAATCTATTTGCTAATATTTTAGCAAAAATCTTGTAATCTATATTTAACAGTGAAATTGGCCTATAATTTTTAGGGTCTGTATGATCTTGACCCTCTTTTGGGATCAAGGAAATAAAAGCTGTCTTCCAAGTTGGAGGTATCTCTCCTCCCTGTCGTATATTATTAAATAATTCCTTCAGTAGTCCCACCATTTCCTCCTGTAGGTTTTTGTAATAAACAGCTGTCAAACCATCTGTCCCTGGAGCTTTGCCCACTTTCAACTGCTTAATTGCCAACAAAATTTCATCAGAGGTTATCAATTGATTTAAGTTATCCCTCTGCTCTTTAGGGGTTATATAAATATTCTCTTTCTGCAAATATCTATCTATATCCTTATCTTGAACTTTATCACCAGAGTACAGCCCTGAATAAAACTCTAAGAAGGATTTTTTTATTAATTCTTGCTCATAAACCTCTTTACCCTTATATTTTATTTTCTCAATAATCCTTGATTTCTGCTTTTTCCTTAACGTTTATGCTAACCACCTGCCTGGTTTATTAGCATTACAAAAAGTATTATGTTTAGCATATTGTAAATTGGTTGCCACTTGATCTGCTATTAACATATTAAATTGACCTTTCAGTAAATTAATTGCCTCCTTAATTTTCCTATCTGTTGGATTAGCTATTAACGCTCGTTCCTGTTTTCTAATCTCTTCTTCCAATTCTTTTCTTTTTCCCCCTTTTTCTTTCTATATTTATTGTTCAAGTATATCAAAATACCTCGCATATACGCTTTACTTGCATCCCATACCATTTCCATCGATGTACCTATTCATAACAAAAAATTATTTCATAAATTTTTTACACTCTTTTACATTTTCTTCATATCTAAACAGATTATCATTTAATCTCCAGGACCTCCTAGGCCCTTTACCACACTCCAATTCCATCCAGACTGGGCTATGGTCTGTCATTGTTCTTGAACAAATCTTCGTTTTCTTCACCCTAGAAAAAAGGTCGTTAGTAATTAATATAAAATCATTCCTTGAAAAGGATTGATGTCTATCGGAAAAAAAGTTGAAATCTTTTTCTTCAGGGTTTTGAATGTAAAAGATTGTAAAAATTTTCCTGTTGATGATTCGGGGCATATACGCCAATTACAAGTAATTTTTCTCCTTTAATTGAAAGTTCAATCGCTAAAAATCTTCCTTGATCATCAGCTTCAATTAATTTGGCAATTAAATCTCTTTTCAGGTATATAACTATACCGTTTTTCTTCTGATGCTGCTGCTACATATTGTATACCTAATCTTGTATTTGTCAAATATTTTTGATCTTGTATCCTAATATGAGTCTCTTGTAAGCAAATTACATCATTCTTGAATTGTTTAAGATAATGAAATATTTTCCTCCTCTTCTGTGGAGAATTCAAACTATTAACATTCCAGTAAAAAATCTAGTTCCCATCTCTGGGCCTCTGAAGCATCTGGAGCATTTTCTGGTGATCTTGCTTGATTCGACCTTTAGGTCTAGCTCCTCCCACTGCTTCTGTTTTGGAAGTTTCTTGGGTTGCCAGCTGAAGTTGATGCTGTCTTAATTCTTCTTTGCGTTTAGCCGTTGCTGCTCTGGTCTGTCTTTGTTCCTTTATTTCTTCTTGTATATCAGTTACCACCAAATCTTCAACATCAATCCGAATTTGTAGAGAATCCTCCTGACTCATCGAGGCACCTTCCTGAACTACTGTCAGCAACTCTTCCCTCTCTCCTTCTTTTGCTTCTTTCCTTTTCCCTTCTGGTGATTTTGATGTCCCAGCCTTTAACACATTAGCATAAAAATCTTTTGCTTTCCATATCGTATTAAGCCGATGTCTCTCTCCCAGATAAGTCACCACTAAATAGAATAGAATAGAATAGAATTCTTTATTGGCCAAGTGTGATTGGACACACAAGGAATTTGTCTTTGGTGCATATGCTCTCAGTGTACATAAAAGAAAAAATACATTTGTCAAGAATGGTTGTCATATGGTTCAATTTAATTTAATTTAATTTAATTTAATAAACGTTCTTATAGGCCGCCCAATCCCGTGGGACTCAGGGCGGCGTACAACAGGATAAGAAACGTACAATAAAAACAATTATCATAGTTTAAAATTAAAAAGCATAGTTAAAACATTATAAAAACAACATTCATGGGGGGAATCTGATCTTCCTATTCACCCCACCTGCCGGAAGAGCCAAGTTTTTATGGCTTTACGGAAGGCCAGCAGGGTGGGGATAGTCCGGATCTCTGGTGGGAGTTGGTTCCAGAGGGACGGGGCTCCCACAGAGAAGGCTCTCCCCCGTGGCCCCGCCAACCGACATTGTTTGGCCAATGGGACCCGGAGGAGGCCCTCTCTATGGGACCTAACCGGTCGTAGGGAGGTATGTGGTAGGATGCGGTCCCGAAGGTAACCTGGCCCTGAGCCATGTAGGGCTTTAAAGGTCAAAACCAACACCTTAAATTGCGACCGGAGACTAATTGGCAGCCAATGCAGCTGGCGAAGGATAGGTGTTACGTGAGTGTATCTTGGTACACCCACTACAGCTCGCACAGCTGCATTCTGTACCAGTTGGAGTCTCCGGATGCTCTTTGAGGGTAGCCCCATGTAGAGCGCGTTACAGTAGTCTAGCCGTGAGGTGACAAGGGCATGAGTGACTGTGAGCAAAGCCTCCCTCTCCAAGTAGGGTCGCAATTGGTGCACAAGACGGATTTGTGCAAAGTTCCCCCTAGCCACAGCTGAAAGATGTTGCTCCAATTTTAGCTGTGGATCTAGGAGGACACCCAAATTGCGGACCTGTTCCGAGGGAGTCAATTTTTCTCCCCCGAGAACCAAGGAGGGACAGTCGACATAGTCCTTGGGGGGCAATATCCAGAGCCACTCAGTCTTGTCTGGGTTGAGCCTGAGTCTATTCACTCCCATCCAGACCCTCACATCATCCAGGCAGCGGCACATTACATCAACTGTTTCACTGAACTGACACGTTCAGTGTAAGCAATCAGGAAACAATCAATATTAATATAAATCGTAAGGATACAAGCAACAAGTTACAGTCATACAGTCATAAGTGGGAGGAGATGGGTGATAGGAACGATGAGAAAAACTAATAGTAATAGTAATGCAGCCTAGTGAATAGTTTGACAGTGGTGAGGGAATTATTTGTTTAGCAGAGTGATGGCGTTCGGGAAAAAACTGTTCTTGTGTCTAGTTGTCTTGGTGTGCAGTGCTCTATAGCGATGTTTTGAGGGTAGGAGTTGAAGCAATTTATGTCCAGGATGCGATGGGTCAGTAAATATTTTCACAGCCCTCTTTTTGACTCGTGCAGTATACAGGTCGTCAATGGAAGGCAGGTTGGCAGCAATTGTTTTTTCTGCAGTTCTGATTATCCTCTGAAGTCTGTGTCTGTTTTGTTGGGTTGCAGAACCAAACCAGACAGTTATAGAGGTGCAGATGACAGACTCCAATGACAGGCTGGGACTTCCCATCTATACTGTATTTGACATTTTTTCAATTCATCAACCAGGAAGGCATAATCCCTTCTAGCTCTCAACATTTTGGGAGGGATTTCTTTCATTGTCATCACTTCCTGTCCTTCCACCTGGAGCTTGGTTTTAAAAGTAGCCTGTAAGATTTCATTACGCAATGTCCTTGTAGTGAAATATATTACAATGTCTCTTGGTAAATGTTTCTGCCTCGCCACCCACGAATTCACACGATATATTTTATCAAGCTGCCAGCCCATCTCCACATTCGTCCCCCCCCCATCATCTGCGCCAATGCCTCAGCCATCATTTCTTTCAGGTTCTCTTGTTTGTTCTCTTTCACCCCTCTTATTCTTAAAGCAAATTCCATGTCTCTATATTGAATCATTGTTACATCAGCTTCACCCCTTTCAGTTTTGTTCTGAATCTCTCCTAGTTTGTCACTCAAGCTTGCTGTGGATTGTTTAATTTCTTCAACCTCATCTTCCAGAATTTCGATGTTATCTGCCAAACCTTTAAAAGCCAGTAAAATATCTTCCCTAATTTGCTGATTCCGAATTACAATCTCCTCTGAAACAGCCTGTATTTTTTCATTACTTTCATTAATTTTTTCATTAAACACAGTAGTAAGCTCACGCTGTGTAGCTTTCAAAGCCTCCTGTATCATTCCAAGCGTTAAAAATCTGTGGGGGGGGGCAGGAGCTTGCACTCTAGAAGTATGCATGGGGGAACTTTCAGTGCTACCAGTTCCTTTAGTAGGAACAGTCTTTACAGGTTTTGAGGCCATCGAACTGTATTTTATTTCCAAAACCAAAAGTAAAAATCCATCAAAGATAGAGAATTTTCATACAGTGGGCAGCTAGCAAAATGAAACTTTCCTTTCACCTTCACTTTCCACACCCTTTCAAGCCTTTCAAGCCTCAATCGCCATTTTGTTGCAAATTAACTGAATTGTTACTTCCGAATAAACATTGGAGTTAAGTTTTGACTACTTGCCCTCTGGCTTCTCCTGGTTTGTTCTGCCTGCAGCAATTTGAGATGTTGAAATTCTTTTGTTATTGGCAGGGATGGTCGTGGCTTCTAGCTCTGCTAATTAGCAGAGGCATCCCAAGTCCGGAGCACACTGACAGGCTTTTTTAGGGAGCTCTCCCCCTTCACGCCCCAGAGCTTCTCCCAACCGGAAGTTCAAAGCACTTCTTGAGGAGGTTGAGGCACAGTATAATTGTCTACTTATGTACAATAATGTCCGGTGGCTGAGCAGAGGACAAGTCCTGGAGAGATTTGTAGCCTGCTTGGATGAAATTAGGCTGTTTATGAATGAAAAAGGGCAGGAATATCCACAGCTCAGTGATATGGCCTGGGTTACCAACCTCACGTTTTTACAGACTTTACAGTACACTTCAATGTACTGAACAAACAGCTACAAGGTTTTAGGAAAACATCAGAAAGGATGTTTTGGGATATCAAAACATTTGAGAGAAAACTGCATGTTTTTGAAAGAGACCTTGAAAGTGGGCAGCTGAAATACTTTCCAAATCTAAAAATGCATTTGGAAAATTCTACAATATTTGCAGACAATCCTACAAGCCATCAGGAAATCTACAAGGAATTTTCTAGCATTGTAGCAGCCGCAGAGGTGAATTTTAGTAACAGGTTTTTACAGTTCCATAAGATGGAGACAACCCTATGTTTTCTTACTTCTCCAGATAAAGCCAAATTTGAACAACTTGATCTTTCCTGCTAAAAATGGTTAGATTTAGGAAATCTGGAAATGGAGCTATTGGAATTTCAAGAAAGCTCCATGTGGAAAAATAAATTCTGTGACCTGTGTGAAACACTTGAGAAGATAGAAAGGATGACAGAGGACAGCAGAGTTAGTTCTGACACTGTTACCTGTACTTCTAAAAATGAAATTGAACCTTTTTGAGACCGAGGGCCCAAACCGCAACCCAAAACCCACGTATTTATCTCAGAGTGCCAATAGGGTTACCATTTTTACCAGCCTTTGCATTTTTACCAGCCTTTTATTTCCAGAAGTCAAGCTCTGGATTAAATGGTATTCCAGACAAAAGATGAGAAGAGTATCTTGCTTTTAGACATGATATTAGCTGTCTAGCAAGGTGAGTTATGAACTATTTTTACATCATCAGAAATCTAATTTCTTACATGGTAAAAATGCAAAGACAAGGAGTACAAGGAGCAAATAAAAGAGCTTCATGTTGGGATTGGTTCTGGACCAAATCTTACTTGTGGGACAGAAACCAGCTCTCAGCCCCCCTTATGGCTCCTTCAAAAGCATCCCCCCCCATGTTCCAATGCCTGAGGAGGCAAGGGAGGGCTGCAGGTGTCCTGGTTGATCCCAAGGGGGTCTGGGAGTGGATGTGAATTTCCCCAGAAAAACCATCGATTTTAAATTCTTAAGATTTATAGAAATAGAGCAATTTTATTTAGTGCCATCCACTTAACATGGACTCCAATTCCTTTATTTTTCAGCCAATGTGGGGAGTGGGTGGGTGGGGGGAGACTGAGAAGAATGGGGAGCTGCAATGACACAAGTCTTGGAGGGAAACAAACCTGGCAAACACAACCTGTCTCAATCACGGCAACTTTAAAACTTTAACACAAAAATGGAGAACGGGAGAAGCCCATTTTGGTGGGATTCTCAAATTCTTTTTTTTCCTTTCAATCTCCATTATGGCACCCAAACCAGGTGCGCAGGAAGGGCATTCCCCCCCCCCATTTCTGACCTCTTCACAGACAGAAGAGAGCAAAGAAAAGTCAGAGGAGAAGCCTGCTGCTGCCCCTCCTCCTGCGGTCATTTTAAAAACTTCCATGCATTTTTTTAAAAAACGTGAGGCTTGCCCCCTCCCACCCTGGTTGTTATCTGTGGAGAAAGCTGAAGAATCTGCGCTCCCTCCCTCGTCTCTTTCTCTCTCTCTCTCTCTCTCTCTCTCTCTCTCTCTCTCTCTCTCTCTCTCTCTCTCTCTCTCTCTCTCTCTCTCTCTCTCTCTCTCTCTCACACACACACACACACACACACACACACACACACACACACACACACAGAGAGAGAGAGAGAGAGAGAGAGAGAGAGACGAGGGAGGGAGCGCAGATTCTTCAGCTTTCTGAAGAGAGAGAGAGAGAGCAAAGCTCGTGGCCTCTGGTGTGCAGGTAGGGTGCGGGTAAAGTGGTGCCTGCAGGGGCGAGCAAGGCGATTCTCTGCCAGGCGAGCAGGGCGTGGGAATCCAGGTGGAGGAGCAGGCCGAAGTTCTCTGGGCCCTGAGAATCCCGAGCTTTGCTCTGTGTGTGTGTGTGCGTGCGCCCAAGGACAGCCACTCTGCCACAAAACTTTCCTCCTCGACCAGGGGACCCAGGTCTCGCCCCTCCGTCCCCTCCCGCTTCTGCCTGCCGGCTGTAACTCTTTCAGCAGGGCTGGGACTGGAGATCCGCGCTCCCTCACTCCCCCCACTCTCTCTCTGTCTCTCTCTCTCTCTCTCTCTCACACACACACACACACACACGCACACAGAGCAAAGGAGGAGGAGGCGGGACGCAAGGACTGCAGGGTGGGGGCTTCGGAGGAGGGCCAAGGGGAGCCTAACCCAAGTTGCTGACATTGTTGTGTCCCAGCACGGAAATCCCTCAGAAAGGACACACACACAACTGTTTGCCAAATAATAAGATGTATTTACTAATAATAAATTAGTAAAAATCAGGTTTAAAGTCCAGGGGGGACAGAGAGAGTTCTTGATGCATAAAGTCCGATTCTGTTTCTTCGTGAGCTTTGGCCAGAATTCAAATCCCAAAATATACAGGCTATTAATCCTCCGTTATTTCTTACTCACTGAAGTTGGCTGAAATCCCGGAACCAATTATAACATGAGCTGACAGTCCAAAATACAAAGTCTCAGAACAGTAACACAAGTGCAGAGAAATCACGAGTGCAGAGAAATCACGTTAGTTGCTTCCAGCACCAACTGCAGCATGCGCAAGCCTTAAGTAGCCTTAGGGCGTGGCCAATTAGCCTGCAGCTCTACATGTGAGGAGACCTCCTTCTGTAGAGCCATTCCTGCCTGCTAGCTGCCCTGCGTGCCCTAACATCAAGCAGAGGCTCTTCCTCTTCTGCTGAATCATTCAGCACCAGCTAAGGAGGTGCAGAAGGCCCTGGCTGGCTTTCCTCCTCTGGCACCGAGTCCTCCTCGCTATCAGACTCAGATGCCAGGTGCACGGGATGATAGTGCCACGCCACAGTCAGCTCTTGGTCCTCTGGATCCATGACCAGCTGTGTGGGACGCGGGCAAGCCACAACACTATCCCTCACCACAGGGCCCTTCCCCTGGGTCTGTCAGTCCGGATGTGGTCTCGAGGGGAATTGTGCGTGGAAGGCACGAACCAGGTCTGGAGCGTGAACAGAGGTTGCATCCTCCCAAGTGAAGTCTTCCGGGCCGTACCCCTTCCACTCAATGAGGTACTGGAACCGGCCCTTCATCCACCGGGAGTCTCAAATGCTGGCGACCTCGTACTCGGGTGCTTCATCGGGAGCGCGGGGCACAGGTTGGGCTGATCAAGAGAGCGGAGCGGACAGGCAGGATGGTTGGGAACAAGGAGGAAGCAATGAAACACGGGGTGGATATGGAGCGAGCGAGGCAAGGTCAAGCAATAGGCCACGGGATTGATGACCGTTTCCACCGGGAACGGACCCAAAAAACGGTGGTCGAGCTTGCGAGCTGGTCGGTCAGAGGGGAGATGCTTGGTAGAAAGCCAGACACAATCCCCTACCGCCAAAGGTGGTGTAGCTCGCCGGGAGCGGTCCGCGACCCTCTTATAATCCTCCTTAGCCTTGTTCAGGTACCGCTTCACCAGCTGGTGAACGGCCTGGAGCTCGGACAAGAACTCCTCCGCCACAGGAACCGGGGAATCCAGGAGCGTGAGTGGAAAGAAGCGAGGGTGGTAGCCCAAGTTGGCTAAGAACGGAGTGGTTTGGGTGAAGGTGTGTTGGGAATTGTTGAAGGCAAACTCGGCCACGGCGAGGTACTCTGCCCAATTGTCCTGCTGTTGATTCACAAAACAGTGCAGGTACTGCTCAAGGATGCCGATCACCTTCTCCATGCCTCCATCAGTCTCTGGGTGATGCGCAGATGACAGGCAGACTTGGACTTCCAGAGCCGCCATCAGACCCTTCCAGAATTGGGCGAACTGGGCCCCTTGGTCTGACACGACCCTATCCGGCAGGCCGTGTAACCGGAAGACATGCTGGATGAACAGGCGGGCGGTGGCACAAGCTGTCGGCAACCCTCGACAGGGGATGAAGTGCACTATCTTCATCAGCATGTCCACCACCACGAACACGGTCGTGAAGCCGGCAGACAGGGGCAAGTCCGTCAGGAAGTCCATGGAAACAGCCCCCCAGGGTCTCTCTGGCATTGGCAGAGGCTGCAACAGGCCCGGAGGCGCTCCAGGGGTGTACTTCGCCTGGCGACAGCGGACTCATGAAGTCACGTATGCCTGGACGTCGTGGTCTAGGTCACCAGAAACTCTGGGACACCAGGTGCAAGGTCTTGAACAGGCTGAAATGTCCTGCCGCAGGGTTGTCGTGACACTGATTGAGAATCAACCCGCGGTGCGGGCCGGCGGGAACGTAGATCTTGTCCCGAAACAATCCAAAGGGACTCGGGCCCTATCTCCTGCCTCCGTTGTGCCACGTATCCGTCCTGCCGCTGCGCCTCACGAATCTGTCCTTGGAGATCCACAGGAGTCTGGACAGCCGCGAAGGACTCGACGGGCAGAATCGTCTAAAGCAGCAATGGGTCTTCGGTGTGGGCGTATTCAGGTTTGCAGGATAAGGCATCCACCTGTTGGTTACGCCCACTCGAGATATACGTGATCCGGAAGTTGAAGCGGGAGAAGAAAAAAGACCATTGTATCTGCCGTTGATTCAACTTCCTGGCGGTCTGCAGGAACTCAAAATTTTTATGGTCCGTCCACACTTCTACTTGATGTCGGGCCCCCTCAAGGTGGTGCTGCCAGGTCTCGAACGCAGTCTTGATAGCCAGCAACTCTTTTTCCTAAATCGTATAATTGCGCTCAGACTGAGTGAGTTTTCGGGAATAGTAAGCGCACGGGAACAGAGGGCCGCCATCCTGTCGAGTCTGAAGCAGTACAGCTCCAACGGCAATATCGGACGCATCCGCCTCCACCACAAACGGACGGTGAGGGTCTGGGTGCTTAAGGATTGGCTCCTTCATGAACGCATCCGTGAGGACCTTGAACGCCTGCTGTTTGGGAGCGCCCCACTGGAAGGGGACTTTCTTCTGCAGGAGTCGAATGAGGGGCATGGTCAAAGTGGCGAACCCCGGGATGAAGGTCCGATAATAGTTCGCGAACCCCAGGAATCGCTGGACATCCTTCACCTGGCAAGGAGGTTGCCACATCTTCAAGGACTCGACTTTGCCACGATCCATAGCTATGCCTCCTGGAGAAATGTGATGGCCCAAGAAATCGATGGTCGTTTGATAGAATTGACATTTCTCCAGTTTGGCATAGAGATGGTGTTCTCGCAGCCACTGCAGGACTTGGCGGAGGTGTTGGAGGTGACTGCTCCGGGACGTGGAGTAGATCAGGATGTCATCGAGATAGACCACGACAAGCTGGTCCAGCAAATCCCTGAAGATGTCGTTCATGTAATGCTGGAAGACAGCCGGAGCGTTGGTTAATCCGAACGGCATGACCGTGTACTCGAAGTGGCCATACCGAGTCCCGAACGCTGTCTTCCACTTGTCCCCCTCACGAATCCGCACCAGGTTGTATGTGCCGCGCAGGTCCAACTTTGTGAAGATGGTTGCCGATCGGAGCCGTTCCATGAGGTCTGGGATGAGTGGCAAAGGGTACCGGTTGTGCACTGTGATGGCGTTAAGTTTTCTATAGTCACAGCACAAGTGCAAATCTCCGGTCTTTTTCTTCACAAAGAGGACAGGGGAAGACAAGGGTGATGAGAAGGGTCGGATAAAACCCCTGGCCAGGTTGTTGTCAACAAAGTCCCGCAACGCGGCCAGTTCGGGTTCCAACATAGAGTAAATGCGCCCGACAGGAAGCAGAGCATTGGGGATCAGGTCAACGGGGCAATCATACGGCTGGTGCAGGGGCAATTGGTCCACCTCTTTCTCGCTGAACATATCGTCAAAGTCCGAAAGGTTGGCCGGCAGCAAGACATCGGGAGGCTCTGGTACCACGCCCGCGCACACTTGGTGCGTATGGTCCACGCACTGCAAACTGGGGAATGAAATGAAGTTCTGGGACCAAACAATCCGAGGGTCGCAGGTGCGCAGCCACGCCAGTCCTAGGACCAGGGGAAAATGAGTCCCGACGTGACGTAACACTGGATGGCCTCATGCCGTCCAATGGTCAAGCACACCGGTTGCGTGATTGCCTTGATCGGACCGGACAGCAACACCCGACCATCGATCGTCTCGACCATCATCAGAGCATCTACGGGACACAAGGGAACGTCTATATAAAGAGCGAACGCCTCGTCCATGAAATTCTTTGTCGCTCCGGAGTCAACCAGGGTGTGCGTGATGATCCCTCAGGCCTGGTGGTCGACGAAGACCTTGGTCTCCAGAAGCAAATGCTGCAGAGGTCCAGTATCCACCTCAGCCGGGCGGGAGTCCTTCTGTGTGTGTGCCTGACCCAGCGTTTCCTCTAGACCGGGCTCCACCGTTTTCCCGACAGGGACGGCGGGGACTGTAAAGCAGGACCATAAACAGAGGCCCCACGACCCTTCTCTTGATCATACTTCTTTGTTTAAAACTGGAATTGCTTTTTAGCAATTGCTACATCACACTGCTACATCACAATGTCATTTAGCTTGATATCTTTGGTATTTCAAAAGATTTTTCCTACAAATTCTTTTATCACAGTAGAATCCACTAGCTATTCTTTTGATTTTTCTTTCATACATGAAGAACTTTACAGTTGTCCCTGCTAAATTTCATTATATTATTCTGAACCCACTTTTTTCACTGATTAAGAATATTTTCAGTTGTTTTCCTGTCTTATTTATTTATTTATTTATTTATTTAGGTTTTCTTATATGCCGCCCAACTCCCGAAGGACTCAGGGCGGCGTACAACAGAGAAAATACAAGAACAACCAATTTATAAATATTACTTAAAAAACAAATATAAAAATTAAAAACACAATATTAAAATCATCCAACAACCATTCAGCAACCATACATACTTGGGAGTGAGCTCGAGTGGATTAAGCTCTACCCCCAGCCTGCAGGAAAAGCCATGTCTTAACGGCTTTTCGGAAGGCCAGCAGAATGGGGATAGTTCGGGTCTCTGGGGGAAGTTGGTTCCAGAGCACGGGGCCGGCCACAGAGAAGGCTCTCCCCCTAGGGCCCGCCAGCCGGCATTGCTTGGCCGACGGGACCTGGAGGAGGCCAACTCTGTGGGCCCTAACCGGTCGAAGGGAAGTGTGAGGCAGAATGCGGTCCCGGAGATAACCTGGTCCTAAGCCATGAAGGGCTTTAAAGATGGTGATCAACACCTTGAATTGGACCCGGAGACCGATGGGCAACCAATGCAGCTGGCAGAGTATAGGTGTCACGTGGGTGTACCTTGGCACACCTACCACAGCATGCGCAGCCGCATTTTGCACCAACTGAAGTCTCCGGATACTCTTCAAGGGTAGCCCCATGTAGAGCGCTTTGCAGTAGTCCAAGCGGGAGGTGACAAGGGCATGAGTGACCGTGAGTAGAGCCTCCTTCTCCAAGTATGGCCGCAACTGATGCACCAGGCGAACCTGTGCAAAGGCCCCCCCTAGCCACAGCAGAAAGATGATGATCCAATTTTAGCTGTGGATCTAGGAGGACCCCCAAGTTGCGGACCTGATCCGAGGGAGTCAGTTTCGCTCCCTCGAAAGCCAAGGAGGGACAGTTGTCGTAGTCCTTAGGAGGCAGTATCCAAAGCCACTCAGTCTTGTCGGGATTAAGTCTGAGTCTGTTCCTCCCAATCCAGATCTTAATGTCGTCCAGGCACCGGCACATTACATCAACTGCCTCACTGAAGTCAGACAGGGTGGTGATGTACAGCTGGGTGTCATCAGCATACTGGTGAAAACACACCCCATGTCTGCGGATGATCTCCCCCAGCGGTTTCATGTAAATTTTTTTCCAACAAGCGTTGCCGCTGGTGTTTGTTATTCTTTTTGCTGCGGCTTGCTATTCTGCCCTTCTAGCCAAATGCCCTTTTAGACGAACGCCCAGCAATCCCCCGGGACTGCCAACACTGAACAGCTGTTGGCCAGGCCTTTCTTACGTCTCTGGCCTGAAGCTTGAAGTGGGATGTGGGAAGGAAGGAGGTCGCCATTTTAGAGGCGACTGGAATGCCGTGGGAACGTCGGCCGAGCACCGTGCCTTCTACAGCCTGGAAACGGGATTTGAACAATACTGCTATGCAGGCCAGCACCACTGAAGCGACTGTGTTTATTATTGGGGATCTGCACTGACGATCGGGCCCACCATTTGGACTGCTACAGTGGCCAGTTCCCTCTCCTCAGGCCCCCCTTATCTATGGGGGACCTCCCCCTCTGACAGATTGACATCGGACTCTGGAGGGAGAGAGCTCGTGATCTATAGATACCATCTGGATAGGGGGACATACTATCAGCCCCTGGACTATTGGCCTCCCATAACTGGACACTGGAACTCTCTGATTGACTTAATTTTTAATGAGATTATTTTTACATGCTCCTTATTAATTTTATTGATTTTAACATTTGTGATAATTAACCTTGCAATTTTTACCCCAGAAGTATTGTGACTGTGGTTATGGTGTGGGCTATGAATGAGTATGATTGTGTGATAGAGTTTCATGGATTATTATAGTGGAATGAGTAAGCCGGGGGTTTGGTCTTTGTCCCCCTCTGCTGAGTGTGGAAACAGAAGTGGAGGGGGACTTAGGTCCATTCCCAGGTGTAGTATGAATGGTATGCATGGTCTGTCGGGAGAGGGGGGGACCAGTAGGGGAGGGGAGCGGATCTCTGATGGGATGGGGGACGGGAGGATTACGGTCATAACAGGGAGAGGTAGGTATGGCGGGAGCAGAGGGGTAGGCCGCTCTTGGGGAACGAGAACTCGGTGTCTCCAAGCGATTTCTTGTTCTGGCCCCTCTGGTTTGGTTCCATCTTGTTCAACCCGAGGTCCTGGTAACCAGGGATGTCAGGGCCCTGGGCTCAAGCTGCTGCTGTTGAATGCCAGGTCAATTACCAACAAGGCCCCCCTTGTACGGGATTTAATCCTGGAAGAGGGGGCGGACCTGGCATGTATTACTGAGACCTAGCTAGGCCAGGAGGGGGGGGTTCCCCTCTCCGAGATGTGCCCGGACGGGTTCTCAGTTCAGCATCAGCCGCGACCCCAGGGAAGGGGTGGAGGAGTGGCGATTATAGCTCGCCAGAACCTTAATCCTCGAAGGAGCCCTGCCCCGGAGATTGTTGGGTGTGAGATGCTCCTTCTGAAGTTGGACTTAGGGGTCCAGGTGGGCCTTTTGCTAGCGTACCTGCCTCCTAGCTACGTTGCAAAGGCCCTGCCTGTTCTGCTCGAGGCGGTAGCAGGGCTGGCGATTGAGTTCCCCAGGTTGATGGTGCTGGGGGACTTTAATTTGCCATCGCCCGTGAAACCTCGGAGGCAGTCCAGGAGTTCATGGCTTCCATGACAACCATGGACCTGACCCAAGTAGTTCAGGGTCCGACTCATGAGGGAGGTCACACACTTGACCTTGTGTTTCTCTTGGGGCAGTGGAGAGATGATCTGAGGCTGAGGGGTTTAGTCACAGTACCCTTGTCGTGGTCAGATCATTTCCTTCTGAGGTTGGATTTCATGGCACGACTCCTCCACCGCAAGGAGGCGGGGCCGATTAAGTGGTTCCGCCCCAGGCGCCTAATGGAATCTGAAGGATTTCAGAGGGAACTTGGGGAAATACCTGACTCCTTGGTACACGATTCATCTGAGGCTCCTTGCGCCTTTGCGGCCTCTCCGTGGCAGCGGATCCCGGAGGGCTCCTTGGTTTACTGAGGAGCTCCGGGAGATGAAGCGCCTAAAGAGATGCCTAGAGTGACGATGGAGAGCCAGTAAAGCTGAGTCTGACCGGACACTTTTAAGAACTTGCATTAAGTCTTACTTAGTGGCGATAAGGGCGGCAAAATGCACGCATTTTTCCGCTCTTATTGCGTCCGCCGACTCCCGCCCAGCCGCCCTGTTTAGGGTGACTCGCTCCCTCCTAGCCAAGGGGGGGGAGCTGAAGATCCCTTGCAGGGCAGAGCTGAGGAATTTTCTCAGTTTCTGGCGGACAAAGTCGTTCAGATTCGGACAGACCTGGACTCCATTTGGACAGGGCAAGCCGAGATGACAGGGGCAAGTCTTAGCCCTGTTATATGGGACGAGTTTGAGCCTGTCACTCCTAAGGATGTGGACAAGGCCATAGGAGCAATGAGCGCCTCCACCTGTTTATTGGACCCGTGCCCCTCCTGGCTGGTCTCTGCCAGCAGGGAGGTGTCACGCGGCTGGCTCCAGGCGGTTGTGATCGCTTCTTTGAGAGAGGGATCCATCCCACAGCCTTTAAAAGCTGCGGTGGTGAGGCCCCTCCTCAAGAAGCCTTCCCTGGACCCAGCGGATTTAGAAAACTTCCGTCCAGTCTCCAACTTACCCTTTTTGGGTAAAGTTGTTGAGAAGGTGGTGTCGCTCCAACTCCTGCGGCTATTGGAGGATACTGATTATCTGGATCCCTTTCAATCGGGTTTCAGGCGCGGCTACAGTACGGAGACTGCTTTGGTCGCGCTGATGGATGATCTCTGGCGAGCCCGGGATGGGGGTTATTCCTCCATCCTGGTGTTACTTGACCTCTCAGCGGCTTTCGATACCATTGACCATGGTATCCTTCTGCGTCGTCTTGGGGAGATGGGAGTGGGAGGCACTGTTTTACGGTGGTTCTCCTCCTACCTCTCTGACAGGACGCAGTCGGTGTTGACAGGAGGACAGAGGTCGGCCCCTAGACCCCTGGTTTGCGGGGTGCCACAGGGCTCGGTCCTCTCGCCCATCCTGTTTAACATTTACATGAAACCGCTGGGTGAGATCATCCGACGACATGGGGTGAGGTATCAGCAGTATGCTGATGATACCCAGTTGTACATCTCCACCCCGTGTCAGTTCAGTGAAGCAGTTGATGTAATGTGCCGCTGCCTGGACGATGTGAGGGTCTGGATGGGAGTGAACAGACTCAGGCTCAACCCAGACAAGACTGAGTGGCTCTGGATATTGCCTCCCAAGGACTATGTCGACTGTCCCTCCTTGGTTCTTGGGGGAGAAAAATTGACTCCCTCAGAACAGGTTCGCAATTTGGGTGTCCTCTTAGACCCGCAGCTAAAATTGGATCAACATCTTTCAGCTGTGGCTAGGGGGACCTTTGCACAGATCCGTCTCGTGCACCAATTGCGACCCTACTTGGAGAGGGAGGCTTTGCTCACAGTCACTCATGCCCTTGTCACCTCACGGCTAGACTACTGTAACGGGCTCTACATGGGGCTACCCCTGAAGAGCATCCGGAGACTCCAACTGGTACAGAATGCAGCTGCACGAGCTGTAGTGGGTGTACCGAGATACACCCACGTAACACCTATTCTCCGCCAGCTGCATTGGTTGCCAATTAGTCTCCGGTTGCAATTCAAGGTGTTGGTTTTGACCTTTAAAGCCCTACATGGCTCAGGGCCAGGTTACCTGCGGGACCGCATCCTACCACATACCTCCCTAAGACCGGTTAGGTCCCACAGAGAGGGCCTCCTCCGGGTCCCATCGGCCAAACAATGTCGGTTGGCGGGGCCGCGGGGGAGGGCCTTCTCTGTGGGAGCCCCGTCCCTCTGGAACCAACTTCCACCAGAGATCCGGACCATCCCCACCCTGCTGGCCTTCCGTAAAGCCTTAAAAACATGGCTCTTCCGGCAGATGGGGTGAATAGGATAATCAGATTCCCCCCTGAATGTTGCGTTTATTATGTTCTTTTTTTTAATTACCGGTATATCTTTAATTATATTTTTAACTTAAATTATGATTATTGTTTTTAAAATGTACGTTTCTTATGCATGTTGTACGCCGCCCTGAGTCCCACGGGATTGGGCGGCCTATAAGAGCGTCTAAATAAAATAAATAAATAATAAAATAAATGTTAAAAAGGATGGGCGAGAGAACCGACCCCTGAGGCACCCCACATAATAGGGGCCTAGGGGACGATCTCTGCCCTCCTGCTAACACCGACTGCATCCTATCGGCGAGATAAGAGGAGAACCACCGCAAAACGGTGCCTCTCACTCCCAACTCGCCGAGACGATGCAGAAGGATACCATGGTCGATGGTATCGAAAGCCGCTGAGAGGTCAAGTAGCACCAGGATGGAGGAATTCCCCCCATCCCAGGCCCGCCAGTGATCATCCATCAGAGCGACCAAGGCAGTTTCTGTACTGTAGCCACGCCTGAAACCCGACTGATAAGGATCTAGATGATCTGTTTCATCCAGAAGTTGCAGAAGCTGAGTAACCACCACCTTCTCCACAACTTTCCCTAAAAAAGGTAAGTTGGAGACCGGACAATAGCTCTTCAAATCAGCTGGATCCAGGGAAGGCTTCTTCAGGAGGGGTCTCACCACCGCAGCTTTTAATGACTGCGGTACGGATCCCTCTCTCAAAGAAGCTGTGACCACCGCCTGGATCCAGCCGCGTGCCACCTCTCTGCTGGCCGAGACCAACCAGGAGGGGCACGGGTGGAGGTACCCATCGCACCCACAGCTCTGTCCACATCCTTGGGAGAAACAGGCCCAAACTCTTCCCATAACGGTGGACTAAGACTTGCCCCTGTCAACTCTATGGACTCTGCCCAGCCGGAGTCCAGGTTTGACCGAATCTGAGCGACTTTATCCGACAGAAACTCTGCGAATTCCTCAGCTCTGCCTTGTAAGTGTTCCTCGCTCCCCCCTTTAGCAAGGAGGGAGCGAGTCACCCTAAACAAGGCGGCTGGGCGAGAATCTGCGGACGCAATAAGAGCGGAAAAACAGGATCGTTTTGCCGCCCTTATCGCCACTAAATAAGATCTGATGTAAATTCTTAATAGTGTTCGGTCAGATTCGGTTTTTCTGGCCCTCCAGCGGCGCTCCAGACGTCTCTTCTGGCGTTTCATCTCCCGGAGCTCCTCGGTAAACCAGGGAGCTTTCTGGGATCCACTGCCACGGAGAGGTCGCTTAGAGGGAAAAAAAAGAAGAAAAGAGGGGAAGAAAGCAAGGAAGGAAAAATAAGGAAAGAGGGGAAGGAAGAAGAAATTAAAATGAAGAGGAATTCATTTTAAAGCTCCTGATGCTGCGGTGTTCCAAGCAGCCACCAGGGAATCAGCCGAATTGTGTACCAGGGTTTCAGGTATTTCCCCAAGTTCCCTCTGGAATCCTTCCGGTTCCATTAGGCGCCTGGGGCGGAACCACCTAGTCGGTCCCGCCTCCCTGCGGGGGAGGAATGGAGCTGTGAAATCCAGCCTCAGTAGGAAATGATCTGACCATGACAGTGGGGTGATGGCTACGTCCCTTATCTTCAGATCATCTCTCCACTGCCCCGAAAGAAACACTAGGTCGAGCGTGTGACCACCCTCATGAGTCGGACCCTGGATTACTTGGGTCAGGTCCATGGTTGTCATGGAATCCATGAACTCCTGAGCTACCCCAGAGGTTTCGCCAGCAGATGGCAAGTTGAATTCCCCCAGCACCATAAGCCTAGGGAACTCAACTGCCAAGCCGGCTACTGCCTCGAGGAGCTCAGGCAGGGCCTTACTTACGTAGGTGGGAGGCAGGTACGTTAAGAAAAGTTCCTTTTCTGGGACAAGTAGAATCTGTTAAAAAGAAAGACATGTTTTATTACCTCTCTGGTAAAAACCAGAAAGGGGGTGGGGGTGGGGATATTAGTTTCTGAATAGTCTCAGAAAGAAGAGAAAAAGTGAGTTGAGAATAAGGTGACCAGACGTCCCGATTTTGGCGGGACAGACCCGCTTTTTCATCATTTGTCCCGCGTCCCGCCCATACACTAAAAAGTCCCGATTTTTTGAAAGAATGCACGACTAGGGCATTCTTTCAAAAAATCGGCCTGAAAGGCAGCCGGCCTCTCAGCTCGGGCCGGCCGTTGGCGGCGGGCGGGCGTCCCGCATTGTTGACTCCTCCTCCGACGGCTGGAAGCTGGGGGGAGGGGGAAGGGAGGCTGCTCCTCCTCTCCTTCCCCCGCCCCATCCCTAGCCCCGCCCTCGGAGGCGCCGCTGCTGTTGGGAGGGGTGAGGGACGAGGAGCCATCGCCGCTTTGAGTTTACGAGCGGCGCAAACAGCCCTTCCTCGTCCCCCTCCCCTTTCTTCCCCCCGTCGCCTCGCTGCCGCCGTTGCCATGGGGCCGGGCGGGCGACCGGGAGACCGCAGCGCTTGGATGCTTGGAGCAGGTAAGCTGCCAGCTGCCTCCTTTCCCCGTCTCCCGCCTCCCGTTCGTTGCTTGCCAGCCCGGCCGAAGGGAAGGCGGGAGGCGAGGAAAGGCCTCCCGAAAGGGAGGCGGGCTCCCAAAGGGAGCCGGCAGCCCTTTGGGAGGCCTTTCCTCGCCTCCCGCCTTCCCTTCGGCCGGGCTGGCAAGCAACGAACTGGAGGCGGGAGACGGGGAAAGGAGGCAGCCGGCAGCTTACCTGTCGCGAGCTGCAGGCATCCAAGCGCCCTCCCGCCTCCCCCCTACCTCCCCCCCCACCTCACCTGGACGCCGACATTTGCTGTTTTGCCCTCTGCGCATGCGCAGCGTTCTGCGCATGCGCAGAGGGCAAAACAAATGGCGGCGCCCAGGCGCCCCTCCCGTCCCGCTTAAAAATAAAAAAATCTGGTCACTTTGGTTGAGAAGCAAGTCAAGAAAAGCTGACTGTGCAACAACAAAGCAAATTCCAAGGGCTTCTTGAGCAAAAGTCACATCAGAAGGATGCAGAGGAAACCCCAGAGGAAGAAAGAAAAGGAGACTCAGCCCAGAAAAGACAGCCAAGGGAACTGCCCAGGCAATGAAAGAAACCCTTCTGGCTATAGGAAAAAATGACAGGTGCAAACTAGAAAGTACAGTGAAAAGTTGGGGTTAGAAAAAGGCTGAATGAGAGAAAGGAAAGAAATGCTGCTAAAGAGAAGATCACCTTGCCTTGACTAGTTGTAGGCAAAATTCTGATATACTAAAGCTGCCTAAAGTTGAGTCTGTGTAGCCTCAAGGATCCCTTCTGTTGTCCTCTCTGCCACCAAATCAGAAGTCTTCCAGTCCTCTCAACGAGTGTCAGTGAAGCAAAATTTGGGGTCAAAATTTCACAATTCAGAAACCTCTTGAACTTGCCAGTGAAAAGAATTATATCACGTGCCCAATTTCACTGCCTTAAGAAATTGACCCTGGAAGAGGGATTTCCTTGCAACTAGAGTTTGTTACCCAGTCCACCGTTTGTTTGTTTTTAACTGCTTTTCTCTTTTTTTTCAATTTTTTTAAAAAATGGTTTTTATTAAATTTATATACATTTAAAAACACAGAAAGAGAAACACAAACTAAACAACAACTAAACAAATAAAACAAAACAAAAAGCAAAACAAAACAAAACACAATATAATAAAATCATAACAAAACAATACTGTCTATGCTGACAGTCTTTCTAAGTGTCAGTATCAACGGTATATACAGTATTAAGCTTATATATTCTATATATTATACAAATAATATTTATATTCTCATGATTTCTCTTCAACATTATACTTCATACTTGCTCCTCCAATTTATTAATAATGAGATTATATATATATATATATATATATATATATATATATATATATATATATATATATATATATATATATATATATATATATATATATATATATATATATATATTATATATATATATATATAATTATTAGTAGTAAATAAAATATTTTACATTCATTATATACAGCTTTCTTTCTATTTCTTCTTTTCTAACCATTGATAAAATACATTCCAAACTTCGTAGAATTTCGAGTCCTCCTTTTCGTTTAGTTCCAAAGTCATTTTATCAAACTCTGCACAGATAAAGATTTTCTTAATTACAATACTTTCAATTGGTACCTCCTTTTGCTTCCAATGTTGCGCCAGTCAAATCCTTGCTGCAGTTAAAATATGTTGTATAATATAATAATATTTTTTTCCATTTTTTGGTCAATAATTCCTTGTAGGAAAATTTCTGGTTTCATATCTAATTTTTGCTTGGCAATTTCAATTAGCCAGGTCTGAATCTTACGCCAAAAGTTCTGTATATAAGTACAGGTCCACCACATGTGGTAATATGATCCGTTATTATGGTCGCACTTCCAGCAGTTGGGGGGTAGATTTGGATACATTTTGGCCAATCTCGCCGGGGGGAGGTGCCATCTATAGTACATTTTGTATATATTTTCCTTATATGTGGTTGATTTTGTCAATTTATAATTTCCCCCCCAAATTTTTTCCCATTGTTCCAAATTGATATTATGTCCAAAATTCCTAGCCCAGCTGATCATATTTCCCTTTACTATCTCTTCTTTCATTTTATAATCTAATAAGAATTTGTATAATTTGGTAATTGGTTTTTTTTCTTGACCTAATAAGATTGTATCTAATATTGATTTTTGTCTTTGTATTCCATATTGTTTTTTGTCATTGTCAAATCTTGATTTAATTTGAAAATATGGCCACCAATCTATTTTGATTCCCTGTTGTTCTAATTGTTGAATAGATTTTAAATTTCCTCCTTCATCTAGTATTTCTGAATATTTAACCATTTTGTTTAAATCTGTAGTATTAGGATGTGTCATAGCTTCCATGCTGGAGAACCAATTTGGTATTTCACTGTAGTGTTGTTTTTTAATTTTAACCCAAATTTCATATAATGAATCTCTTATCTTATGTCTCCTAAAATATGAATGTGTTTTGTGTTTTTCATCCCAGAGAAATCCGTACCATCCTAGATGTAAATCATATCCCTCCAATGTCAGTAGTCTTTTGTTTTTAAGTTGTATCCAGTCATGCTCCCCAGACGCCATTTACTGCTCTGAGTCCCAAGCGGCAGGAGACGAGGGCTGCCTTGCGCCACCGGCTTGCACAAATATACCGAGGCGGAATGCTGATGCCGCGCAAATGCTGATGCCGCACTACAACAGAGAGAAGCAGCCGGAGTTTGTTGTCCATTGCAATCGCTAGCTCGGCCTCCTGCAAACTTGTCTCTTGAGCGCTCGCTGAAGCGGCGTGGGAAACTTCGGCTGGGCTCCTCAAGAGACGAGAGTTTGCAGGGGGCCGAGCTAGCATCCGGAATGGACAGCAAACATTATTTTGTTCCGGCCGGCAAGGGCTGCGCTCCTTTTTGCATATTGCACAACCTGCAAAGTTGTACATTGCAAGTGCCACCCCAGGGCAGAGATTTCCAGCCCCCCTGTAGTAATCACACTCACAGGACTGGCCCATTGCAGCTCCTCCACCTGGGTGCACTGTCCATGATCGGCCCCCTGCAAACTCATCTCTCGAGCTCTCGCTGAAGTGCCGTGGGAAAGTTTGGCCGGGCTCCTCGAGAGACAAGAGTTTGCAGGGGGTCGATCTAACAGGCACTTTCTCTTGGGCCTCCCAGCCGGAGGCCTCGCAGAAGGAGAGATGTAGGCCCAAAAGGCGGCTGAACCTTCCTCTCCCCCCCCCCCAAGGCAGCCGTTCGGCTGAGTGTGGCAAGTTCTTGGTCTTACCTTCCTGTTCCAGCTCGTGTGGCTCCCACCGCTATACTCATGGTGAGGTTTGCGCTCGGCCTTAAAAGTGGGGGCTGGCGTGTGGGCGGGGTGATGTTGGGCGCTACAGTCTTGTTTCTCCGCACGCAGGCTGGATTAATTACTCTCAGCCATATCTGGCCCAGGGCCCAAGATTTCTCCACGGACTACCAAAATTTCCTTGCGGACCACCAGTGGTCCGCGGACTACAGGTTGGTGACCTGTGCTATAGAGGTGCATGGGGCTCATTCGGGCTTGGTTATCTGGGAGTTGTTTGATCCTGTTGGTCCTTATAAAATGGTCATATGGGAATAGTATCTGAGACACCCTCCCTGTCAGGGTTCCAAGTAACACCCCCAATGAAAGAAAACTCTGAGGCATGAGTTTCCTCAAAGTTTCATTTTATTAGAGATGTCATATTGGCACATCTGGGAAAACCCAAATCTGAAAGCTTCCGGTTTTCCCCACCCAAAAGAAAGTCCAAGTCCGTGCCCCAGCACTTACATGTCCATCACATTGTCCAATCAATGCACCGTCCCAACTGGAGATGTCTCCCAGTCCCACCCCTCCAGGTGCAGGGCAGAGTGACCTTGACTCTCGGAGAAAGGAATGTTATTTTGACTATATGTTCCCACTCATACAATCCCCCCTCCCAGTTTCCCACAGCACTAAATGTGGCAGACCTGAAGATCCAATGCCCAAGATGATTTCCATGCCTGACACTGCCAAGAGGTAACGTGGGGAGATAATATGCGCCTGTGTTCAGTTCTGGTGAATTCTTTGAAAGAGGAGTGTCTTTTTCTTTCCTGCTACACTTTTGTTCTGGGGTATAGGGCACTCCCAGTTGACTGTTGTGTTGGATACCATTGTGTGTTGCCTGTTGTATATTCACCCCATTGTGCACCGTATTTGAGACTTTCTCCTACTTAACTAACATGAAATATTTTTACAATTCTGAAGTACTGGCTTTTTTCACTGTATAAGTAGAAAAGTGTTTATATTTATGAATGTAGAGATGTACAGTATCTGTTTCCACCAGGTATGGTGACACACATTGATCTACAAACATCTCCGTCTGCTAGCTTTAATGGTTTCTTTTGTCTATTTGTGTTTTGGCTTTATACAGCATGCACCCTAGATTGATTCATACATAGGTGTAACTTTAGTGCTATGATTAAAGCTCTTCAATTTAGAAATGACATCAGAGGTACTGTGTCCTATTTGTTTAAATAATTTTTGTGGTTGATTTTTTTATTTTATCTTATTTTACCTTTTTTATCTTGTTTTACTTTCTTGGTTGATTGAATTAGAATACTTTCCTTTAAATTTTAACATCACATCTCTTCTTTATGACATATTTTATATATAAATATAGTATTTTATGTTTATAGTATATTATGTTTCCTCCTATACACCAGGATGATTCGACAGAAAAAAACATATATAATCCTTTCCTGGTGAAGAGCTGATAAGGGAAGAGAGCCTGTGGCCTAAAGGTTAAGCTGCTGCCTTGTAGGCAGATTGCCCAGGTTCAAATCCCAGTAAGGGTATAGCTATCTGATGAGAACAAAATAGCTCGAAATAGATCTATAATAGTCTCCATTTTCATTTATCAGCAAAAAATGTTACACACACACACACACACACACACACACACACACACATATATATACTGTATGTGTGTGTGTGTGTGTGTGTAGCATTTTTTGCTGATAAATGAAAATAAAAATACTATATATGTATGTGTGTGTGTGTGTATAATATATATATATATATATATATATATATATATATATATATATATATATATATATATATATATATATATATATATATATATATATATATATATATATATATATATATACATATACATACACACTATATATATATATATGTATGTATGTATGTATGTATGTATGTATGTATGTATGTAACATTTTTTGCTGATAAATGAAAATAAAGGGAGACTATTATAGATCTATTTCGAGCTATTTTGCTCTCGTCAGATAGCCATACCCGTAGTGGGAATTGAACCTGGGCAGTCTGCTTGAAAGTCAGAAGATTAACCTCTAGGCCACAAGGTTCTATTCCCAATCAGCTCTTCACCAGGAAAGGGTTATATATGTTTATTCTGTCGAGTCATCCTGGTGTATGGAAGGAAACATCACAGCTTCCTTTTGCCTTTTGTACTATATATATATATATATATATATATATATATATATATATATATATATATATATATATATATATATATATATATATATATATATATATATATATATATATATATATATATATATATATATATATATATATATATATATATATATATATATTGTACTGTACTGTACTGTACTGTAATGTAATGTAATGTACTGTGTGTGTGTGTATATATATATATATATATATATATATATATATATATATATATATATATATATATATATATATATATATATATATATATATATATATATATATATATATATATATATATATATATATTTCCCGTGTAAGATAAAGAGTATCTTGGCGACGTTTCAACGAGGTCACACTTGTCATCTTCAGGCTGGTGTCAGCACGAAGCCAAAGACACCAGTCTGAAGATGAGTGTGACCTCGTCAAAACGTCACCAAGATACTCTTTATCTTACACGGGAAAAGACCCGAATATACCAAGACTTGCATATATACAGTGTATGTATGTATATGTGTGTGTGTATATGTATATGTATGTATGTATGTATACACACACACACACACACACACACACACACACACACACACACACACACACACACTAACCATGATTGGTGTAAAAATGTCACTAAACTAAAGAAATTCTGTGATGTGGACTTAGAGAACTATTCATTAATTTCATACCCTTCTATGCCCCCCATGAGTTCTGTTCTTTTATACTAGTCATGGTATACATGCCACCCCAAGTGTCATGGCCCCGTCAGAGTCTGAGGAGGAGGATGAGACAGAGCTAGGGCCAACGGAGGAATGACCGGAGGAGGAGGAGGAGACAGAGCTAGGGCCAACGGAGGCTTCCCTCGGGCCTGGGAAGGGTTGCGAGCGAGGAAGTGGGTTGCGCATTAGGACCAGGCGAGGGGGGAGGACAGGGCAGGCAGAGGAGCAATGGAACTCTGGCAACTAGCAATTACCTCCCCCAATCCCCGAGCATGAAGTATGGACAGGAGGCAGGATCAGTGCAGAGCAACCTGATAACTTGGGAGGAGGGCACCCCGCCCCTCTTCACAATGCTCACCTGGGGAATGAGATTTAAAGAGAAGCTGTTGGGAGGGACGTTTGTCAGGAACAAGTGTTGAAGCCGTGGAGCCTCACATGCAGTTGCCAATGTCTGGATTTTGCTGTGCTTTGTCTTGTTGTTCTTGTCTTGTTTGCTGCCTTGTTAACTTTGCTTGCTGGACTTCTTGCCTTGTTTGCTGCCTTGCTAACTTTGCTTACTGGACTTCTTGCCTTGGTTGCTGCCTTGTTAACTTTGCTTGCTGGACTACTTGCAGCCAGAGGCTGTCGGAGTTGCGTGTGAGAGCTTTGCTCCAAGACTTGCAGTAAACATGGGGACGTTTGGGGGAAAGTTGGAGCAATAAAGGAGAGTTAGAATTGTTCACTGGCTGTGTTGCTTCTGTGCCTCACCCTGGGCCATCACACCAAGCTTGTATAAATAAGTCATTGCAAACCTTAGCTGACCAAATCATGTGGGCTAAACAGAGACTCCCTACTCATTGTAATAGGAGATTTTAACAGCATTAACCTAAGCCAGGAGCTGCCAAGATACACTCAACATGTCAGCTGTCTCACTTACAGGCAAAAATATTTTAGACCACTGCTACTCAACACTAAAGAGTTGCCTATCTCTTTCTACCAAGAAGAGCTATGGGACACTCTGATCACTATATGATTCACCTGGTACCTGTTTATAGACAAAGACTTAAAATCATAAAACTGATAGTTAAAACAGTGAAATCTTGGACTGAAGAGGCAAAGTTAAAGCTACAGGCTTGCCTCAATTGTCCCTTCTTGCTTCCAACATTCTATTATCATCCCAGTGCCAAGAAATGCTCCATCAAGGAATTGAATGACTACAGACTGGTTGCTCTGACATCCGTAGTTATGAAAACTTTTGAAAGGTTAATGCTGGCCCACCTGAAAGCCATCACGGATTCACTGCTAGACTTTGTGCAGTTTGCATACTGTGCAAATAGATTGGCAGATGATACTCAATATGGCACTGCACCTACATCTTACAACATCTTGAACCCCCAACGACCTATGCAAGGGTTGTTTTTGTAAATTCAGCTTGGTGTTCAACACCATCATTACAGAAATCCTCTCCAAACTGGCTCAATTAACTGTGCCTGACTACAGTTGCAGATGGATTATAAGCTTTCTAACAGATAGGAAGCAGCAGGTAAAGCTAGGTAAAACCACATTGAATACCCGTTCAATTAGCACAGGAGCTTCCCAGGGCTGTGTGTTCTCTCCATTACCTTTTTCTCTCTGTATCAATGACTGTATTTCAAAGGATCCCTTTGTTAAAATACTGAAGTTTGCAAATGACACAAAGTCGTTGGTCTCATTCGAGATGATGATGAGTCTGCATACAGATGGGAGTTACAACAACCAGCCCTCTGGTGCAGCCAGAACAATCTGCAGCTAAACACTCTTAAAACTGTAGAGATCATAGTAGATTTTAGGAGAAACCCCTCCTATGTAAACTCGTAAATCATTCCTGGCCTGCTCTTGAGTTGCCATAGGCAGTAGGGGGGGGAATTGATGGAGCAATACGGCAGCAACCAGGAGCATATTCCACACATACCTTCTCAAAGCCGCAGCCTAGGTTACCAGAGTCAGCAGGCATGTTCTCTACAACCCGAGAAAGTGCTCCATTGGAGAATGTGATTTATGACACACCCTGGGAGGAGGGGGGAAACAGGGTCATAGTTGGGACGTAAATTATGTGGGGCAGAGCTGACTCCACTTGGGTATGTGCCGACATGTTGCTCCTAATAAATAACTAGATTTCTTTTGCAACTTGGCTCGAGTCTCATGAATTAATTAGGGCATCTGTTGGAACCTTGACAGAGAGTCAGCTCTAATCTTAAACTAATAAAGATTACCGGGTTTCCTGAGTCCCGGCCTCTCCAGTCACTCCCTGACATCTGGGGTGCTTGGAGAGAAACTCAGGTAACCATGGCAGAGGGCAAACTATCCAAAGAGAGCCTGCTCCAAGCGACTGAAAAGGAGGCAGCCTCCAACCAGTCAATTCCAGGACCCAGCAGCCTAATTGCAACCGGAGTGCAGCCCTCCCCAGACATCAAAGCTGAGACTCCTGTTCCAACGACTGCAGCAAGAAGGGATGAGTATTGGTGGAAGATAACCCCTAAAGCAGCTGAGGTTGAGTTCCCCCACACCAATGCCCAGAAAGGGGGAAGGCCCCTGAGCAAGCTGGGAAGAATGGATTGGATGTGGGACTGGGCACAGGCCAGGCTCCCAAAGCCCCTGGTGGAGCCCCTGGGGAGTTCCATAGAGCAGCTGAGGGAGGAATTTGACCAAGCCACCCTTTGTGATGAGGGGCCGTCATGCTGCCCAAAAGAGAGAGGAGGTGCAACCCATCCCTTTGAAGCGAAGAGACGCAGACGGGAACACAGCCGCCCTTCTCCACCTACCAGAAGGAGAAGGAGCCCGAGGCCACAGCCAGTGCCTCCTCTACACAGCAGGCAAGCTGCCCAGGGCAGATAACTCCCTCCCTCTTTCCGAACTAGAGCCGAGGAAGATGGCCAGCCACATCAAGCGCAAGCTTACAGGAGCCGACAGGAGGAGGAAGGAGCAGTGCTGAACGAACCGCCCCGCTTCAGGGGAAAATTTTATGGGGACTCAGACCAGCTAGCTCTATTCCTTGACTCAGCTGAGATCCACCTAAAGTGCTATGGACACCTCTACCCATCCCCCAGAGCCATAGTGAATCACCGAGGGGCTAGAGGGAGAAGCAAGGGAATGGCTAGCAGCCCTCCACAAGAGGAGAGCCCCCCAACTGCAAAACGTAGATGACTTCCTATGACTACGAGAGGCCAGATTTGAGGAGGTGGAGGAGGACCCGTACGCGGAAGATGAGCTCAGAAACCTAAGGCAGAGGGGGCGACCCATCAAGGAGCACATCCATGAATTCAGGAGAGTCATTGGGAAGCTATACACCCTTTGCCAGAGCGGCTGTTAGTACATTTTTTCAGAACAAGCCTGGACAAGCAAATTCCCCAGGTAACCGCCTACAGGGACATCCCGAACCAACAACCAATTGTGCACCAACAACATGAGAAAGCAACCGGACACTAAAGAGAGAGGTCGACCAGACCAGAGACCACCCAACCGACGGGGATCCACAGCACCACAGACAGCCCCAAAACCAGTCATTCCATGAAGACTGCTGAAATGCTATAGATGCGGGGGGATAGGCCACATGGCATCAGCATGCGCAACCCCAGCCCCAAAACCAAGGCCAGAAACACCACCCAGGGCACGACTGGAATGAGGCCCCAAGCGTGCCACTAACACATCCCAGAAGGCCCTCTAGGCTGCAGAGGTCCCTCCCCATCCAGCCAAGGGGGGGAACCCCAGGCAACGACAACCAATCCTATGACAGCGTGGACGAGGACGAAAATGATCCAATGGTGAGTAAGCCAGTCCACCCTTTCATTTTCCCAATACGCCTCACAGCCCCTAAAACGGGAACCCAGGGGACTTTTCAAGCCCTAATAGACTCAAGCTGTACTAGATGCTTGATCAACCTACCCATGGTCCTGAAACTGGGGATCAGAGCGAAAAGACTGGCCCACCTGATCCGATTCAAACAGGTCAATGGGTCCTATTGGGGGGAGCTTATGCCACCCACCTGACCAAACCAGTGAGGCTAAAGCTAGTGAATCACTGGGAAGTAATTCAATTCATAATAGCCCCCAAAATGACAGACACATACTGGGACTCTCCTGGCTAGACAAGTGGGGACCGACCATCTGGTGGCAAGGGGGCAGCTGCAGACTGAGGATAGCAAGCCCCTCCACACCAGCAAATAGAAGCACTGCCCATGCAGGGAACCCTCCCAAAGGGCCCACCAGAACAACTAGCATCCACCTCCAACAAGACCCCAGAGGCCGAACAGATCCCGAGAGAATATCAGGACCTCGCAGAAGTATTCAGTGAGGCCGAGTGTGACATCCTTCCCCCCCCCCACCGTGGACTGCGCTATTGAAATCATCCCCGGGGCAAAACTACCAAAATCCAAATTGTATGCCATGACGCCCCGGGAAATGCAAGAAATGTGCAAATATATAGACAAAAACCTAGCAAGGAGGTTCATCGAGCCAGTCAAACCACGGGTCGCAGCACCAGTCCTATTCAAAGAAAAAAAAGATGGAACTATGAGATTGTGCGTGAACTTCCGTGGGATAAACGGTGTGTGTGTACACAACCTATACTCCCTCCCTCTCATGAAGAATATGCTATCTCAGCCAAGGGCAAAGTTTTTAACAAAATTAGACCTCAGAGAAGCATACTACTGAGTACGCATCATGGAGGGAGATGAATGGAAAACAGTATTCCACTTCCCCCTAGGGAATTTCCAATTCAAAGTGATGCCTTTTGGACTGCAGGGGGCCCCAGCGGTGTTCATGCAGTTAATAAACAAGGTGCTGCATGAGCACCTCTATAAGGGGGTTCTCATCTACCTGGGAGATATCCTCATCTACAATGAGACCATGAACGACCACATACCCCTGATCCGCCAGGTACTGGAAAAACTTCTGGCAGCCAACCTTTACGTCAGGCTATCAAAATGTGAATTCCACCACGCATGGCTAGACTACCTGGGCTACCGAGTGTCAAATGAGGGAATAGAGATGGACCCAGACAAAGTTCAAGCTGTCCTAGACTGGCAACCTCCTCGCACCCACAGACAGCTACAAAGTTTCTTTGGGTTCGCAAATTTCTACAGGAAATTCATCCCCTCCTTCGCAAAGATTGCCAAACCCATGACGGACCTCCTAAAGACAGGGATTCCAGGAACGAAACCCCACCCGGGACAACCCCTACAGTGGGACCTAACCTGCCAAAAGGCATTTGAAATACTGAAAGAACCGTTTGCAAAAGAACCAGTGCTGAAGCATCCTGACCCTGAACAACCCTTTGCCATCCAAGCAGATGCCAGCGACATGGCAGTGGGAGCAATACTACTCCAAAGAAACAGCCAAGGAAACATATAGCCCTGCACCTACACCTCCCACAAGCTCACGGACACAGAGAGGCAATGGGCTGCATGGGAAAAAGGCTTTCGCAGTGAGATGGGCACTGTTAACCTGGTGCCACCTGCTGGAAGGGGGGCAGAGGCTGTTCAAAGTCTGGACTCATAAAAATCTGGAGGCTCTCAGGACCCTGCAAAAACTATCGCCCAAGCAAGTCCGCTGGGCTCAATACTTCGTGGTTCGACTTCATGCTAAAGCACATTTCAGGGGGCAGGAACTTTCTAGCTGACACCCTCTCCTGCATGCCCCAGTACAAATGCAAGCGGGAGGAGGTAGTAGATGCCATCGTCCCCCCTACCCAAATAGCTGCCCAAGTGACCACCAGACGACAACGCTGCGACCAGCAAGACCAACCCGCAAGCGATCTAACCATGAAACTAAAAATCGAACTGCTAGCAGACCCCTGGTTCCGAGACAATCAACACATCTTGACAAAAAGAGATGACCTAGCATGGAAGGGGATGAAACTCTACGTCCCGGAATCCCTACACACCCTAATCCTCCAGAGGAGCCATGACGTCAAACCGGCAGGCCACTTCGGGTTCCTAAAGACTTTACACAGACTTTGCACAGAGGCAATTCTGGTGGCCCAGCATAAAGAAAGACGTGGACAGTTATGTGAAAAGGTGCACCATCTGTGCCACTATGAAGAAATGACCAGGAAAACTTCCTGGACTGCTGCAACTGGTAGCAGAGCCAATGAGGCAATGGGAGGAAATTGCAATGGATTTTATAGTGGAGTTGCCGTAAAGCAGGGGGAACCTGGTGATCTGGACTGTAATAGACTTATTCTCCAAACAGGTGCACTTCATAACCTGCAGTGGAGTACCCTCAGCCCACCAGTTGGCCAAACTGTTCCAGAAGCACATTTACCACCTGCATGGAGTACCACGACGAATTATCTCAGACAGAGGGTTCACGGCTAAATTCTGGAGGGAGTTCCTGCGGTCCATTGGGTAATCCCAGGGCCTTAGCTTGGCCTTTCATCTGAGCACCAATGGGGGGGCAGAGAGACTGAATGCCATGGTAGAGCAGTATCTGAGGTGCTACGTGAACTATCAGCAGTCCAATTGGACGGACCTCCTGCCTTTCGCGGAGATCGCGTGCAATAATGCTGTTCACAGTAGTATGGGACTAACCCCATTCAAAGTAGTGAGCGGCATGAACTTCATTCCAATGCCTGAGTATCCAAGGGTTCCGCCCTCCTCAGTCAGCCTGACCGATTGGATGTCAACGCTGAAAGCAACTTGGGAGAACGTCAAAAAAGCGTTAGCTAAAGTGGTGCAAACCTATAAGAAACAAGCAGACAAACACCGAGCTCCACAACAGCCATTCCAGTTGGGGGAGAAGGTCTACCTCTCCACAAAATATTTGAGGTTAAAAGTCCCTAGCAAGAAACTGGGACCAAAGTTTATGGGACCATTTTCCATAGTGAAAATCATTAACCCAGTCACGATGCAATTGAAATTTTCCCAAGTGCTAGGGAAGATACACCCAGTATTCCATAGTGGCCTCTTAAAGCCAGTGGTCAGATCGACCTTGAAGCCACTACCCTGTGAGCCCCCAGACCCCGTGGTGATAGGGGGCCAAACTCATTATGAAGTCCAGCGAATCCTCAACTCGAGGTGGCACAGGAGACAACTCCAATACTTAATCAGGTGAAGGGCTATCCTTTATCAGAGGCATCTTGGGTAAAGAGTAGGAACATCCAGGCTGATCGTCTTAAAGCAAAATTCCATGCAGAAAGTCCAAAAAGCCTGGGGGGGTCGCAACCCTAAACTCTATACCTGTACTCAAATTGTTTATGCTTTGCACAGGTCGCCTTCAGGAAGTGAGGGGAGCCAAATGTTTTCTCGTAAAGCATTCCTAGCCTGCTCTTGAGTTGCCATAGGCAGGAGGGAGGGAAATGGACGGAGCAACATGGCAGCAACCAGGAGCACATTCCACACATACCTTCTCAAGGCCGCAGCCTTGGTTACCAGAGTCAGCAGGTGTGTTCTCTACAACCTGAGAAAGTGCTCCGTTGGAGAATGTGATTTATGATACACCCTGGGAGGAGGGGGGAAACAGGGTCATAGTTGGGATGTAAATTATGTGGGGCAGAGCTGACTCCACTTGGGTATGTGCCGACATATTGCTCCTAATAAATAACGATTTCTTTTGAAACTTGGCTCGAGTCTCATGAATTAATTAGGGCATCTGTCGGAACCTTGACAAAATCCTCCTATTCTACCATCTCTTACAATATTAGACAACACAGAACCAACAGTAGAGACCTTCAGGTTTCTTGGTACTATAATCTCCCAATACTTGAAATGGACACCTAACATTAGAACCATCATTAAAAAGGCACAACAAAAAAATGTTCTTCCTGCATCAACTCAGGAAGCTCAGATTGTCCAATGGTCCACTGATACAATTCTACAGAGAAATGATTGAGTCTGTCATTTGTACCTCTATAATTATCTGGTTTGGCACAGCAACCAAACAGACTTCAACAGATAGTTAGGACTGCAGAAAAACTATTGCAACCAGCATGCCTTCCATTGAGAACTTGTGTACTGCACAAACCAGAAAGAGAGAAAATATCTGTTGTGTCCCAGCACAGCAACCCCCAGAAAAACACACAAACAACTGTTTGCTACAAAAGCAAAGGGGTCTTTTTTACTAATGAAGATGCTTAGTAAAAGCAGGGGGTTAAAGTCCATAAACAAACATAAAGAGAGTCTCCGGGAATAAAGTTCCTTCGTCTCTTTGTGAGTTATTAGCCAAAGTTCAAATGTCCCCCCAAAAATGCGCAATTAAGTCTTTCTTATCTCACTCACTTGAGTTGGCTGGAATCCCAGAAATGAGCATTCCAGAAGCTGCTATTTCCAAACACAGGACTCAAAACAGGAACGCCGATGCAATGGACTCTGAAGTGCTCGCAGATCACAGGTGTTGCTTCCAGCACCAAGTGCTGAGTGCACCAGTCTTAAATAGCCTGAGGGCGTGGCCCATTAGCCCTCAGCTCTACCTGCGAGGAGACCTTCTGACTGTAAAGCCAATCCCATCTGCTGGCTGCTCTGTGAGCCCTAGCATCCAGCAGAGGCTCCTCCTCCTCTGATGACTCACTCTGTACCAGCTGAGAAGGTGCAGAGTCTGTACCAGCTGAGAAGGTGCAGAAGGCCCTGGCTGGTCTTCCTCCTCTGGCACTGAGTCTATTTATTTATTATTTATTTATTATTGGTTCTTCTATGCCGCCCTACTCCTGAGTACAGCAATTTTATGAGAACACTAATAATAAACAACAATTTAAAAACAGCAGTTAAAAAATTTACAAAAAGTTAAAAAATATTCACCATCAGCCGTAGCGGGGGGGAGTTCAGATGGATTTAGTCTCTCCCCCCCTGCCTGCAGGAAGAGCCATGTCTTGACAGCTTTTCGGAAGGCCAGCAGGGTGGGGATGGTTCGGGTCTCTGGGGGAAGTTGGTTCCAGAGCGCGGGGCCCCCCACAGAGAAGGCCCTTCCCCTAGGGCCCGCCAGCCGGCATTGTTTAGCTGACGGGACCTGGAGGAGGCCCACTCTGTGGGCCCTAACCGGTCGAAGGGAAGTATGAGGCAGAATGCGGTCCCGAAGGTAACCTGGTCCTAAGCCATGTAGGGCTTTAAAGATGATGATCAACACCTTGAATTGTACCCGGAGACCGATGGGCAACCAATGCAGCTGGCGGAGTATAGGTGTAATGTGGGTGTACCTTGGCACACCCACCACAGCACGCGCAGCCGCATTTTGCACCAACTGAAGTCTCCGAATACTCTTCAAGGGTAGCCCCATGTAGAGTGCATTGCAGTAGTCCAGTCGGGAGGTGACAAGGGCATGAGTGACCGTGAGTAGAGCCTCCTTCTCCAAGTATGGCCGCAATTGGTGCACCAGGCCCCCCTAGCCACAGCTGTAAGGTGTTGCTCTAATTTTAGCTGTGGGTCTAGGAGGACCCCCAAATTGCGGACCTGTTCCGAGGGGGTTAATTTCATTCCCTCAAGAACCAAGGAGGGGCAGTTGTCACGGTCCTTAGGAGGCAATATCCAAAGCCACTCAGTCTTGTCGGGGTTGAGTCTGAGTCTGTTTCTCCACATCCAGGTCCTAACGTCATCCAGGCATCGGCACATTACATCAGCTGCCTCACTGAATTGAGACGGGGTGGTGATGTACAGCTGGGTGTCGTCAGCGTACTGATGAAAACTCACCCCATGTCTCTGGATGATCTCCCCCAGCGGTTTCATGTAGATGTTGAACAAGATGGGCGAGAGAACCGAACCCTGAGGCACCCCGCATGACAGGGGCCTAGGGGACGATCTCTGCCCTCCTGTTAACACCGACTGCATCCTATCGGTGAGATAAGAGGAGAAACACCACAAAACGGTGCCTCCCACTCCCAACTCACCGAGACGATGCAGAAGGATACCATGGTCGATGGTATCGAAAGCCGCTGAGAGGTCAAGTAGCACCAGGATGGAGGAATTTCCACCATCCCGGGCTCGCCAGAGATCATCCATCAGGGCGACCAAGGCAGTTTCTGTACTGAAGCCGCGCCTGAAACCCGACTGATAGGAATCTAGATGATCCGTTTCCTCCAATAGTCGCAGAAGCTGAGTAGCCACCACCTTCTCAACAACTTTCCCTAAAAAAGGTAAGTTGGAGACCGGACGAAAGTTCTTCAAGTCCGCTGGGTCCAGGGAAGGCTTCTTCAGGAGGGGTCTCACCACTGCAACTTTTAACGGCTGCGGTACAGATCCTTCCGTCAAAGAAGCGATGACCATCGCCTGGATCCAGCCTCGTGCCACCTCCCTGCTGGCGGAAACCAGCCAGGAGGGGTACAGGTCCAATAAACAGGTGGAGGCACTCATCGCACCCACGGCTATGTCCACGTCTTTCAGAGAAACAGGCCCAAACTCCTCCTACAACGGTGGACTAAGACTTGCCCCTGTCATCTCAATGGACTCTGCCCAGCCGGAGTCCAGGTTTGACCGGATCTGAGCGACTTTATCCGACAGAAACTGCGCGAATTCCTCAGCTCTACCTTGCAAGTGTTCCTCGCTCCCCCCTTTGGCAAGGAGGGAGCGTGTCACCCTAAACAAGGTGGCTGGGCGAGAATCTGCGGACGCAATAAGAGCGGAAAAATGAGATCGCTTTGCCGCCCTTATCACCACTAAATAAGACTTGATGTAGGTTCTTAATAGTGTTCGATCAGACTCGGTTTTGCTGGCTCTCCAGCGATGCTCTAGACGTCTCTTTTGGCGTTTCATCTCCCGGAGCTCCTCGGTAAACCAGGGGGCTTTCCGGGATCCACTGCCGCGGAGAGGTCGCAAAGGTGCAATCCGGTCTAATGCCGCTGATGCTGCGGTGTTCCATGCAGACACCAGGGAATCAGCCAAATTGTGTACCAGGGTTTCAGGTATTTCCCCAAGTTCCCTCTGGAATCCTTCTGGCTCCATTAGGCGCCTGGGGCGGAACCACCTAGTCGGTCCCGCCTCCCTGCGGGGGAGGAGTGGGGCTGCGAAATCCAACCTCAGTAGGAAATGATCTGACCATGACAGCGGGGTGGTGACTATGTCCCTTATCTTCAGATCATCTCTCCACTGCCCCGAAAGAAACACTAGGTCGAGCGTGTGACCTCCCTCATGAGTCCTCATCGTTGTCAGACTCAGGTGCCAGTTACACGGGGTGATAGTGCCACGCCACGGTTGGCTCTAGGTCCTCCGGATCCTCGACCAGCTGCACGGGACGCGGGCAAGCCACAACACTATCCCTCACCACAGGGCCCTTCCCCCCAGGTCTGTTGGTCCAGATGCAGTCTCAAGGGGAATTGCGTGTGGAAGGCACAAACCAGGTCCGGAGCGTGAACAAAGGTCGCATCCTCCCACATGAAATCTTCCGGGCCGTACCCTTTCCATTCAATGAGGTACTGGAACCGGCACTTCATCCATCGGGAGTCCTGGATGCTGGTGACCTCGTACTCGGGCGGTTCGTCGGGAGCGCTGGGCGCAGGTTGGGGCTGAGCGGAAGGGCGGAGCGGACAGGCAGGACGGTCGGGAACAAGGAGGGAGCGATGAAACACGGGGTGGATGCGGATCGAACGAGGCAAGGTCAAGCAATAGGCCACGGGATTGATGACCGCTTCCACCGGGAACGGACCCAAGAAACGGTGGTCGAGCTTGCGAGCCAGTCAGTCGGAGGGGAGATGCTTGGTAGAAAGCCAGACGCGATCCCCTACCACCAAAGATGGTGTAGCTTGCCGGGAGCGGTCCTTATTCAGGTATCGCTTCACCAGCTGGTGAACAGCCTGGAGCTCAGACAGGAACTCCTCTGCCACAGGAACCGGGGAATCCAGGAGCGTGAGTGGGAAGAATCGGGGGTGGTAGCCCAAGTTGGCTAAGAATGGAGTAGTTTGGGTGGAGGTATGTTGGGAATTGTTGAAGGTGAATTTGGCCACGGCAAGGTACTCGGCCCAGTTGTCCTGCTGCTGATTGACGAAACAGCGCAGGTACTGCTCGAGGATGCCGATCACTTTCTCCGTGCCGCCATCGGTCTCCGGGTGATGCGCAGATGACAGGCAGACTTGTGTTGTGTCCCAGCACCGCAACCCACAGAAAAAACACACACACAACTTGTTTGCTACCAAAGCAAAAGGGTTCCTTTTACTAATGAAGATGCTTAGTAAAAGCGCAGGGGTTTAAAGTCCATAAACAAACATAAAGAGATTCTCGGGGAATAAAGGTCCTTCGTGTCTTCGTGAGTTATTTAACCAAAGTTCAAATGTCCAACACACAAATACCAATTATGTATTTCCTTATCTCTTCACTCACTCAAGTTGGCTGAAATCCCAGAAATAAGCATTCCAGAAGCTGCTGTTTCCAAACACAGGACTCAAAGCAGGAACTCCGATACAGAAGGACTCTGAAGTGCTCGCAAAACACAGATGTTTCTTCCAGCAATAATTCAGGTGTGCTCCAGAACTTAAATAGCCTGAGGGTATGGTCCATTAACCCTCAGCTTTACCTGTGAGGAGACCTCCGGCTGTAAAGCCGATCCCTTCTGCTGGCTGCTCTGCAAACCCTCGCATCCAGCAGAGGCTCCTCCTCCTCTGAGGACTCACTCTGCACCAGCTAAGAATGTGCAGAAGGCCCTGGCTGGTCTTGCTCCTCTGGCACTGAGTCCTCATCACTGTCAGACTCAGGTGCCAGGTACACAGGGTGAAAGTGCCACGCCACGGCTGGCTCTAGGTCCTCCGGATCCTCGACCAGCTGCACGGGACGCAGGCAAGCCACAACAACTTGAACCTCTAGGGCCATCATCAGACCCTTCTAGAATTGGGTAGTGAACTGGGCCCCTCGATCCGACATGACCCTATCCGGCAGGCCGTGTAACCGGAAGACATGCTGAATGAATATGCGGGTGGTAGCGCGAGCCGTCGGCAACTCTCGACAGGGGATGAAGTGTGCCATCTTTGTCAGCATGTCCACCACCACAAACACTGTCATGAAGCCGGTGGACAGGGGCAAGTCCGTCAGGAAGTCCATGGATGCGCCCCCCAGGGTCTCTCTGGTGTCGGCAAAGGCTGCAACAGGCCCGGAGGCGCTCCAGGGGCGTACTTGGCCTGGCGACAGCGGACACATGAAGTCACATAGGCCTGGAGGATGTCGTTCCAGAGTCTAGGCCACCAAAAAGTCTGGGACACCAGGTGCAGGGTCTTGAACAGGCTGAAATGTCCGGCTGCAGGGTTGTCGTGGCACTGTTGGAGAATCAACCCACGGAGAGGCCCGGCGGGCATGTAGATCAGATCACAGAAACGGAGGAGGTCGTCCGAAAACGTCCATGGGGACTCGGGCCCTATCTCCTGCCGCCGTTGCGCTGCGTATCCGTCCTGACACTGCGCCTCACGAATCTGTCCTCGGAGGTCCATGGGAGTCTGGGTAGCTGCAAAGGACTTGGCAGGCAGAATCGTCCGAGGTGGCAACGGGTCCTGGGTGTGGACTCAGGTTTGATGGATAATGCGTCCGCCTGCTGATTACGTCCACTCGGGATATAGGTTATGCGGAAATGGAAACGGGAAAAGAAGAAAGACCAGCAGATCTGTCGCTGGTTTAACTTCCTGGCGGTCTGCAAGAACTCTAGGTTCTTGTGGTCCGTCTGCACCTCGACTTGATGTCGGGCCCCCTCGAGGTGGTGCCGCCAGGTCTCGAATGCTGTCTTGATGGCCAGCAACTCTTTTTCCCAGATGGTGTAATTGCGCTCTGACTGGGTGAGTTTCCTGGAATAGTATGCACACGGGAACAAGGGACCGCCATCTTGTCGAGTCTGCAACAATACAGCTCCTACGGCAATATCGGACGTGTCCGCCTCCACGAACGGACGGTGAGGGTCTCGGTGCTTGAGGATCGGCTCCTGCATGAAGGCGTCTGTGAGGATCTTGAATGCCTGCTGTTCGGGAGCGCCCCACTGGAAGGGGACTTTCTTCTGCAGGAGCCGAGTGAGAGGCGCAGTCAGAGTGACGAACCCCGGGATGAAGGTCCAATAATAGTGCGCGAACCCCAGGAGTCACTGGACATCCTTCACCCGGCGAGGAGGTTGCCACATTTTCAAGGCCTCGACTTTGCCATGATCCATGACTATGCCTTCTGGCGAAATCCGATGGCCCAGGAAATCAATGGTCATCTGGAAGAACTGGTATTTCTCCAGTTTGGCGTACAAATGGTGGTCTCGCAGCCACTACAGGACTTGGCGGATGAGGTGGATGTGATTGCTCCGGGACGTGGAGTAGATCATGATGTCGTCGAGGTACACAACCACAAACTGGTCCAGCAAATCCCTGAAGATGTCGTTCATGAAATGCTGGAACACCGCCGGAGCTTTGGTTAAGCTGAATGGCATGACCGCGTACTCAAAGTGGCCATACCGAGTCCCGAACGCGGTCTTCCACTCATCTCCCTCACGAATCCGCACCAGGTTGTAGGTTCCACGCAGGTCCAACTTGGTAAAAATGGTCGCCGAGCAGAGGCGTTCCATTAATTCTGGGATGAGGGGCAACGGGTACCAGTTGCGCACTGTGATGGCATTAAGTTTCCTATAGCCACAGCACAGGCGCAAGTCTCCGGTCTTTTTCTTGACAAAGAGGACAGGGGCAGACAAGGGCGACGAGGAGGGCCAGATAAAACCTCTGGCCAGGTTCTTATCAACAAAGTCCCGCAACACGGCCAGTTCGGGTTCCGACATCGAATAAATGCAACCCACAGGAAGCGGAGCATTGGGGATCAGGTCAACGGGGCAATCATATGGCCGGTGCGGGGGCAATTGCTCCGCCTCCTTCTCACTGAAGACGTCGGCAAAGTCTGAAAAGTCGGCCAGCACCGAGATGTCGGGAGGGTACGATACCGCACCCGCGCAGAACTGGCGCGTATGGTCCATGCACTGCAAACTTGGAAAGGAAATGAAGTTCTTGGACCAAACAATCCAAGGATCGTGAGTGCGCAGCCACGTCAGTCATAGGACTAGGGGAAAATGGAGTCCCGACGTGATGTAAAACTGGATGGCCTCCTCATGCCATCCGATGGACAATCACCCGGTTGCGTGATGGCCTTGATCGGACCGGAGAGCAACACCCGGCCATCAATCGTTTCCACCCTCAGCGGTGGGTCCACGGAGCACAATGGGACAGCGATATGCCGAGCGAACGCCTCATCCATGAAATTGGTGGTCACTCCGGAGTCCACCAAGGCGTGTGCGGGGATCCCTCGGGCCCAGTGGTCGACAAAGACCTTGGTGTCTAACAACAATAGGAGCTGAGATAGCGCAGTGGTTAAAAGCAGCATTGCGACCTTCAGCTGATTGCTAGTTCAGCAGTCCAGCTGTTCGAATCTCACTAGGCTCAAGGTTGACTCAGCCTTCCATCCTTCCGAGGTGGGTAAAATGAGGACCCAGATTGTTGGGGGCAATATGCTGAACTCTGTAAACCGCTTAGAGAGGGCTGCAAAGCACTATGAAGCGGTATATAAGTCTAAGTGCTAGTGCTATTGCTAACAAATGACTTGGAGGACCAGGATCCACATCAGCGGGGCCAGAATCCTTTTGGGTGCGTGCCCGACCCAGCGTTTCCACTAGGCCAGGCGCCGGCCGTTTCCCGACAGAGACAGCGGGGACTGTGTAGCAGGACCAGAAACAGTGGCCCCATGACCCTTCCTGGGACACGAGCGAGCGAAATGGCCAGGCTCGCTGCAGTACAAACACAACCCCCCTGCCCGGCGTCTGTCTTTTTCTGCACCAGACAGGCGGGGTCAAGCAGCACCAAGGTTCATGGGCTCGTCATGTGGAGCCGGGGCCAACAGCACTCCACGATGAACAGGAGGTGCCTGGGCAGCGCGTCGTGAAGCTGGAACCGATGAGATGTCAGGTTGAACAGGAGGTGCCGGAGCAGCACGACGCGAGTTCCTCCCCTGCAACTGGGAATCAATTTTTAGACAGAGCCGCACCAGTTCGTTGGTGGTTGAAAGAATGTCCACTCGTGCCAGCTCATCCTGAATGCTATCTGCCAAGCCCTCCTGGAAGGCATCCAACAAAGCTGCCTCATTCCAGGCTGAGTCTTGGCTAATTAGCCGGAATTCACTGATGTACTCACAGAGGGTTCTCCGGCCTTGCCTCAGATTTTTTAATTGCCTGTACGCCGTCTGGGCCTTAATTGAATCAGCTAACATCTTCTCCAAATGGGCACAGAAACGCCCGAAGTCCTGGAGGAGAGGGCTGTTCTGAACCAGTAAAGGGATGGCCCAACGTGCTGCAGTGCCAGACAGCAGGCTAATAACGAACCCCACCTTGTCCCAGTTGTGGGGAAAATCATTTGGCCTCAAAGACATAAACAGCTGGCACTGGCCCAGGAACGCAGGGAACATAGCCTCGTCTCCCTGAAATTTATCCGCCATGGCTACGGGGAGCTTCTCCTTTGGACGGGAGCCAAAACAGGTGCAGCTGCTCCAAGCTGATTCTGCTGCTGCGTCATCTGAGCAGTCATGATTGCAATCTGCTGCCTGAGTTGATTGTTTTTGTCTTGAAGCTGCTCCATGTTGCTATCTTGGGTTGTGTGTGGTCTGTGGCTGGAAGCAAACTGTTGTGTCCCAGCACAGCCACCCAAAGAAAAACACACACACAACTGTTTGCTACAAAAGCAAAGGGGTCTTTTTTTACTAATGAAGATGCTTAGTAAAAGCGCAGGGGGTTAAAGTCCATAAACAAACATAAAGAGAGTCTTGGGGAATAAAGTTCCTTTGCTCTTTGTGAGTTATTAGCCAAAGTTCAAATGTCCAAAACAAATACGCAATTAAGTCTTTCTTATCTCACTCACTCGAGTTGGCTGGAATCCCAGAAATAAGCATTCCAGAAGCTGCTATTTCCAAACACAGGACTCAAAACAGGAACGCCGATGCAATGGACTCGCAGATCACAGGTGTTGTTTCCAGCACCAAGTGCTGAGTGCACCAGTCTTAAATAGCCTGAGGGCGTGGCCCATTAGCCCTCAGCTCTACCTGCGAGGAGACCTCTGGCTGTAAAGCCAATCCCATCTGCTGGCTGCTCTGTGAGCCCTAGCATCCAGAGGCTCCTCCTCCTCTGATGACTCACTCTGCACCAGCTGAGAAGGTGCAGAAGGCCCTGGCTGGTCTTCCTCCTCTGGCACTGAGTCCTCATCGCTGTCAGACTCAGGTACCAGGTACACAGGGTGATAGTGCCGCGCCACGGTCGGCTCTAGGTCCTCCGGATCCCCGACCAGCTGCACAGGACGCAGGCAAGCCACAACAATATCTACATACCCTTCACATCTGGGACATAAACTGTTTCAACTTCTCCCCTCAAGATGCCACTATTGTGTTCAGTTTTGATGTATCACTTTTCTTTCTTAGGTTCATATATGGGGTCATTTTTGGGGGAACCTTTTTGCTCTCTATTGTTTTAACAGATTAACAGAGTTGGAAGGGACCTTGTAGGTCATCTAGTTCAACCCCCTGTCCAAGCAGGAGACCCTACACCCTTACTGACAGATGGCGGTCCAGTCTCTTCTTGAAAGCTTCCAGTGATGAAGCTGCCACAACCTCTGAAGGCAAGCTGTTCCATTGGTTGATTGTTCCCACTGTCAGAAAATTTCTCCTTATTTCCAGGTTGAATCTCTCCTTGTTCAGTTTCCATCCATTATTCCTTGTCTGGCCTTCAGGTGCTTTGGAAAATAGCTTGACCTCCTCTTCTCTGTGGTAGCCCTCAAATATTGGAAGACTGCTATCATCTCTCCCCTGGTCCTTCTCTTCACTAGACTAGCCATGCCCAGTTCCAGCAACCATTCATCGTATGTTTTAGCCTTCAGTCCCCAATCATCTTCGTTGCTCTTCTCTGCACTCTTTCTAGAGTCTCAACATCTTTTTTATAGTGTGGTGACCAAAACTGGATGCAGTATTCTAGGTGTGGTCTTACTAAGGCTTTATAGAGTGGTATTAGTACCTCACTTGATCTTGATTGTATCCCTCTGTTGGCTTTTTTGGCTGCCACCGCACACTGTTAATTCATATTTAATTGGTTGTCCACTAAGACGCCAAGATCCCTCTGACAGTTACTGCTATTAAGCCTGGTTTCACCCAGTCTGTATGTGTACTTTTGGTTTTTCATGCCTAAGTGTAAGACTTTACTTTTCTCTACATTGAAATTCATTTTGTTAGATAGGGCCCAGTGTTCAAGTCTGTCAATATCCATCTGGATCTTGAGCCTATCATCTAGGGTGTTGGCTATTCCTGCCAGCTTTGTATCATCTGCAAATTTGGTAAGTTCCCCTTCTATTACCTCACCTAAGTCATTTATGATGATATTGAAGAGTACTGGGCCTAAGACAGAACCTTGCGGTACCCCATTGCTTACTTCCCTCCATGTAAATGTGGTACCATTAAGAAGTACTCGTTGAGTACGGTTTGTCAGCCAGTTACAAATCCATCTGAGGTTGATGCTATCTATCCCACTTTTTTCTAGCTTACCACGAAGGTTGTGGTCTTGTCAAATGCCTTCCTGAAATCTAAGTATATTATGTCCACAGTATTTCGCTGGTCTACTAATTTAGTCACTATGTTAAAGAATGAAATAAGATTGGTTTGGCATGATCTGTTTTTAACAAACCCATGCTGACTGCTAGTTATTCCTTTACTCGTTTCTAGGTGTTGGCAGAGCTGTTTTTTTATTATTATTATGATCTTTTCCAGTATCTTCCCGGGTATAGATGTTAGGCTGATTGGGTCTGTAGTGTCCTGTGTCTGGGTTTTTTTCCTTTTTTGAAGATGGGAACCACATCAGCTCTTTTCCAGTCCTCTGGTAGCTCCCCAGTACTCCAGGATTTTTTAAAGATATGGTACAGTGGTTCTGAGATGACATCTGCCAGTTCCTTTAGAACTCTGGGATGTAATCCATCAGGTCCCGATGATTTGTACTCATCAAGATCAGACAGGTGTTCTCTTACTATTTTTTTTTTTTTTTGCTTATTTTAACTTTTATTTCTAGTCTGTCTTTTACAGTTATGTTTTTGGTAGGTATAGCTTCTTTTTGCATGAAGACTGATGCAAAGAATGAGTTAAGCAGCTCTGCTTTCTATCTGCTGCCTGTTACATCCTTACCGTCTTCTCTGTTTTTTCTTATTATTTATATTTTGGAAGAAACTGTTTTTATTATCTTTGACTTTTGTTGCAAGTCTTTGTTCATTCTGAGCTTTTGCTTTCCTGACTTCGTCTTTGCAGATTCTGGATATCTGCTGATATTCTGCCTTGATTATGTGTCCTTCTTTCCATTTTTTGTAGTTGTCCTTTTTGACCTTCAATTTGTCAAAGAGCTCTTTATGCAGACGTGCTGGTTTCTTCTTGGATTTCTTGTTTTTCTTTTTCAGTTGTATTGTACTGGACTGGGCTTTTATGATCGTATTTTTCAGAGTTTCCCAAGCTTCTTGAATTGTTTTCCCCTTAAGGATTTTCATCCAAGGAATCTTTCCCAAGTTTTCTCTGAGTTTGTTAAAATCAGCTCTTTTAAAGTCTAGGACTCTGGTATCATTGTATTCTATTGCTTGTGTTGGCATTATGTTATTTATTTATTTATTTATTTGTGAGATTTATATACCGCCTCACAGTGCAAGCACTCTCTAAGCGGTTTACACCATTAAGCAATGTATATTTACATTGCCCCCAACAATCTGGGTCCTCATTTTACCTACCTCGGAAGGATGGAAGGCTGAGTCAACCTTGAGCCGATGAGATTTGAACCGCTAACCTGCTGTTGAATTCTAGTATGACATGATCTCTCTCATCCAAGGTTCCTGCAATTTCAACTCCCTCTATCACTTCTCTGTTTGTAAGAATGAAGTCCAGTATGGCTGTCCCTCTAGTTCCCTCCTCTACCTTTTGGACAACAAAGTTGTCAGCTAGGTTGATCAGGAACCTATTTGATATCTCATTTGGTGCAGAATTAGTCTTCCAATTGATGTCAGGGTAATTGAAGTCCCCCATTACTATTGTAGTGTGTTTCCTACATATATTTGTTTGTTGACAAAAAGTGCATCTATTTTTTTCTGCTTGGTTAGGTGGCCTGTAGTATACACCTATAGCAATGTCATTCTTTTTTTCGTTTAGAATAGAATAGAATAGAATAGAATAGAATAGAATAGAATAGAATAGAATAGAATAGAATAGAATAGAATTCTTTATTGGCCAAGTGTGATTGGACACACAAGGAATTTGTCTTTGGTGCATATGCTCTCAGTGTACATAAAAGAAAAGATACATTTGTCAAGAATGGTTGTCATAGGGTTCAAGTAAGCAATCAGGAAACAATCAATATTAATATAAATCATTTGACAGTGGTGAGGGAATTATTTGTTTAGCAGAGTGATGGCGTTCGGGAAAAAACTGTTCTTGTGTCTAGTTGTCTTGGTGTGCAGTGCTCTATAGCGACGTTTTGAGGGTAGGAGTTGAAGCAATTTATGTCCAGGATGCGAGGGGTCAGTAAATATTTTCACGGCCCTCTTTTTGACTCGTGCAGCATACAGGTCCTCAATGGAAGGCAGGTTGGTAGCAATAGTTTTTTTGCAGTTCTGATTATCCTCTGAAGTCTGTGTCTGTCTTGTCTTGTAATTTATATTTATATAATTTATAATTTATATTGTAATTTATATTGTAATTTATATTGATCCATATGCATTCTAGGAGGTTTTCGTCTTTGGCTTCGTGCATTTCTGTAGCAATGTAGTGGTTCTTTACATACTGTGAAACTCCACCTCCTCTTTTATGAGGTCTGGGTTTTTTGAATAGTTTGTATCCTTCTATCAATATGTTCCAGTCATAGGTTTCATCCCACCAAAGTTTCTGTAATTCCAACTATATCATATCTACCTTCATGTACTAATAGTTCAAGTTCACCCTGTTTGTTCCCCAAACTTTGGGAATTTATATATAGGCACAAGGTCTTTATGTCTGGCTCTGAGTATGCTTCCTATGTCTCCTATTTGGTATTTGAGTTTGTCTTCCCATCCCCTCCTTACCTCATTATTTGACTTGTTTTCTAGGGGTTTTTGCTTCGAATTAAGTCCTGGAGATCCTAAAGATTGGTCACCCCCCCCTCAATAAGTTGAGCCAGTCATTTTGGTAAAACATTATTCCCAATCTTTGTGAGGTGCAGCCCATCACTTGCCAAAAGCCCATCATGGAGGTAGTACAGACCATGGTCCAGGAATCCAAAGTTTTTTTGGCGACACCAACCCTTTATTTAACCATTTAAATTGTGTTTAATTTTGGTGTAGTCTTCTTGCTTAAGTTGGGGTTTCTCACTTTGCTCATTGAGTTTCAGAGTGGCTAGAGTTGCCTCTAGATCTCTTATTTTTTTTTCTAGTAATTCATATAATTTACATTTGATACATACATAGTTTGGGTCTTCTGTGGGCATAAGCTCAAATATATATTTTGCATGTCACTATAATGTCAATCTTTTTTTTCCATGACTTTTTAAAGTTTGCTTAAAAATTTCTAAAAAATTTAGAATGGATGCTGCACAGAAAAAGGTCAAACCCTGTTCTCAGCATATAAGATGTATAATAATGAATTTAAATTACAGGAAGGATGATTCTAACTTTATTAGAATATTAGCCAATTATTCTAAAAAAACAAACAAGAGCAGTACAATGTGTCATGTCATCGGATGACTTCATATGGAGTCTAGATAAGCATCTGTTTTAAATGCCTTTATTTCAGTAATTCCTGAATTACTGATTGTAATTACTGTATATGGCTTTTTTCAACTTTGTGGTTTTATGATAATTACAAGAAAATTACTATTTAAATATATTTTCCCAGATTTAAGTGTTAGCTAGTCATGTTGTTGCATTATATATGTTTGAATGAATGTTTATTCTTCCCTTTTCTTGTTTGTTATTTACAGATCTCCGACCTTTGCCTGATGTAGCCTTGACAGGGACCTGTACTCGAGAATGCACAGAGTTTGGTCACTCTGATACCTGCTGGATGCCAGGTCAGTCCTCTCCAAACCGACGGCCCAAGAATGCCCTCAAACTCTCCACATTTGTGCCTTATCAAGACAGAGGGAGTCAAGAACAAGTTGGGAATGGAAGCCCCAGACTCTCAGAAGAGCGCAACACCAAAATGGCTAACCTCCGCCTGCTCCCCACATACAGTGCCTTCTCCAACAGTAGCCATGAGCCCTGCAAGAATTCCCCCATGGAGGAAATCCCTCTCACCCAGACCTCAGATTTCCAGACAGCCACCACACCATCATCCCAAACTGCCAAACGAGAGATCTACCTGTGAGAGTGAGGAGGCCACATAATATCTGAAAACAATGCTGAGACCAGGGTCTAGTGCTCCAGCATGAAGTGACTTTTCAAACTGTGATTCGTTTTCACTCAGATTGGCAGTTCTGTGCCTGCCAGATGAGACTGCCTTGCCCAGTCATTGGGCATGGAAACACTTCATTAACTGATTCCTCACTGGGCAAGGGAACTGACACCAACCAGAATAGCCAAGCTCTCAATAGAGTGGTCCATGGATAACTGGAAAGAGAGAGAAAGGAATATAGTGAAAAGAGCTTGGCTTCTTGGTTTCAGGGCTGGGGTGGGTGGGAAATGGCTTAGTTACCAAAGGTCCATGCAGATTTGGTGGAGTCCATTGGGCACAGGGCTGAGAGCACTTGGCACAGGTACAGGGGGAAAAGCTGCCTCTCTTGTTACTATAGACTCCTGTAAATATGAATTTTAGGAATGACATTTCTGTCTTGCCTGATTGACTTTTATTTGTCCTTGGAACAAAAAGACATTGAATCAAATTTAACACCACAGGGAGAAATTTTCAGCTTGAATTTTTCACCACACAGAAGAGCACATTGGGGCAAGCACTTCCAACCAGCCCACCCTTTACTTCCACAGTGTAAATAAGAATGAAGCATCAGTTGGGAGGGGGTATTCTGGCTGGTCAGCAGGACTGAGTAGGAAGGACTTGGCAGAGTTTTTAAATCTTAATCACTTTTCAGACTTCAGAAACTCTTACCAGGTATGGAGGAGCCCTGTAGCTAGTAGTCAGAGCTTTTAGCTGTCCTCCTTTGCCCCTACCACATAGATAATGAACCGCAGTAGTAAAAAAAAGTGGAAGAACTTTTAGTTTTTCAGGTGGTAGAATGTCTAACTCCCCCAAATTACTCCACTGCCTCATGTGAGGCAGAGAATTTCCATGGGGTCATTAGATCCCAGTGCCATGATTCTGGCCTTTGATTTGTCTGCCTGTAAGCCACCATTGCCTTTGTGAAATGGAGCTTGGACTCAGGGTCACACTTGGGCCCATAGGCCTCTGTATGCTGGAGTCACATACCCCTTCCCTATACCTTTAGGCAGCCTCAAGGGCTCCAATATTCTCTTCCAGTGCCACATGTTTAGCCACATAATATTCGACTACAGGAGCCTGTCATAGTTTCAGTAGAGGCCCATAAAAATGGTGCAACTATTCGTGGGCATTATTATCCCCAACCATTGATGTCGTCATTTGGGATCACTCAGACCAGCTCTGAATTTATAAGAGAGCACTCTTCCTCCAGCAAGCAGTGGGCTGCTTTGGTGACTAAGTTCTTAAATCCCTCAGTATTCTAGACTTAGCTAGGCCTGATTCCAGATAGTATAGTATTAATGGCAATCGCAAGCTAGTATTTATGGAACTTTTCCAAGTACAAATGGTAGTGGAAGACAGTCTCCAGACTGGGGACCTATCCACCAGATTAGCTGACATTTGTTGTACCCATCTTGTTTCTCTTGGCTTAATTCTGGTTCCAACAGGCCCAACTTTTTCCTCACACATTGCCATGTGTTTTTCTAAGCTGTATTGCAGAAGGTGGGCTAGATGTTGCCCTTCTTTGCTGTATCTCTGTTCAACTTTCTCAACTGCATGTGTCTAGGAAAGAAAGGAAACAGACATGATATGCTTTGTAAAACTATTGTTTGTGTGGGTATATGGGTACATGTTTGACAGGACTGATCATTTGGAGATAGGTTGGTTATCAAACTAGTAAACTGATAGGAGTGACATAAAGCAATTTTCATTTTCTTCTGATCATCAGAGATGATTTCTAGGATATGAAATTTTAGTGTCTCCCTGTATTCTCTGTCCTCTAGTGAGCAGATTGCTGATCACCTTCTGACCAAATGTAGTGGTAGTGGGAAGCATTGCAGAGAGAAGTCCAGTGACTCTACTCATATAGTAAACTGCTACATGCAATGAGCGATTAGATGACTGAATTATTGAGTCCCAGGTTTGAGATCACAGGCAACTTCCAGTGTGTATAAAAACAAGGATTTCTTCTACCCCTATACTTTTTAAGGCTCAGGGCTATTTCAGCAGCAATTCATAGGATGGAAAGCAGGAATACAGCACTTCCTATCCACTCTTGTATCAAGAGCCTAAGGTTAGGGTGATCATGTGTAATGTAAACAGGAAAAAGTTCTGAAATAGTTTGTTGATTTTTAACTTAATATGATATGTGAATCCACATATTATGGCTTAGCAAACCAGACTGCTTTGGCTTGTGCCTCAATTCTTGGTTAAAAATCTGTCTGGACTGTATGTGTAAATATAGTTATTGAGGTAAATAAATAAAAGCATAAACAAACACTGTCCAAGGAGGGCTTCAGCCATCCACCATACCCAGATTCTTTCCAATGTAATTAATATGGTATGGAAAGGACAGGTCTTTCCTATTCTATTCTATTTTATTCTATTCTATTCTATTCTATTCTATTCTATTCTATTCTATTCTATTCTATTCTATTCTATTCTATTCTTCTCTCCTCTCCTCTCCTCTCCTCTCCTCTCCTCTCCTCTTCTCTCACCTACCCTACCCCACCCTACCCTACCCTACTCTCTATTCTATTCTATTATCCTCTCCTTCCTCTTCTCTACCCTACCCTACCCTACCCTACATTCTATTCTATTCTATTCTATTCTATTCTATTCTATTCTATTCTATTCTATTCTTTCCCACTATGAAAGGAATAGATGGGAGCCAAAATCACTAATGAAGGAATACCTGCGTTGCGGAGGTAAGATTCTAGGCTTATCCATAGGTTTGAACTCATTTAGTCAAAATATAACAGGAGGCAATCTAATTTCTAATCCATCCCTTGCAGATGGGAGTTATAAAACTGATCTCATCCCAGAATTGCTTCAGTATTTGGATATACTTGCTATAGCCCTTTGGAACAAATAAGGTTGCTTTTTGGTAATATGCCAAGGCTGATAACCTGAATGTGGATATGTGATAACCTTCATTTCTTTTCCTTTGGTTTTTCCAGAAATATAAAATAAAAAAGACTGGCTATTCAGGTAAAGGGGTTGAAAAGCAGTATTACCTGGCCTCCCAAACGCAACTAAGACTTTGAAATGTGTTTTGTGTGAGGCGAAAGAGAAGATGGCACCAGTAGTAATTGAAATATAGTCTTGAGGAATATAGTCTTAAGAAACACAAAAGTTGCCACTGAATATAAAAATGCCATAGGAGTGTAAGTGGTTGATAATCCAGTGGTCAAAATACCATTAGGAGATACTCATCTTCACAATTTCAAACCAGGAAATGCATTCCTAGGAAAAGAGGTGGAGAAGGTTAGGAAGAAGAGCATTCCATGAGTTCTGGTCTAGACAAGTGCATTCAAAGGCAAGGGGAAGAATTTTGAGCACTACTTTAGGACAAGCCAGGGGTAATACCAAAGGTGCAAGACCAGACACAGATCAGTTGAGTGAGATGGAACGAAGCAACCCCTTTGTAATTCTTCGTGTTGATTCTATTTATACGAGATTTCAGTTCTTGCTTGTGATGCCTTGTTTTTTTGTACAGTTTTATGTACATGCAGGTGTAGCTTTTTCTAAAGGAGAAATCCTACAGCAGAGTAAAGAGTACTCAACTATTTTTGAATTGTGCCATTTGTTTAGGTACTGCCTCTTTCTCTCTTGCTAAGGTTGTATTGCTCTCAATGTGATGCATATCCCTTGCACTGGGAAAGCTTTGGGCCTAGGGCACTGTGAGCACAATTGATTCCTTTGTAATCCTTTTTGTTTGGAGCCGTGAGCATGACACCTCGTGAGCCCGTTTTGTTCTCTTCCATTCTGTTGGTTTGCTGAGCTGTCAGATGACAAACACCACTGTAATTAGCCCTCCCAAAGCTTTACAATAAAAAATGTGAAAACCTTTTGGCTTGGCCTGATTTCTTATCTCTGCAGATCAACTGAGCTGTATATTGGTTACATGTGTGTTGATATTCTTTTCTTTTTTAAAAGCCAAATTGTGTAGCATGGGATTTTTCTCCCCCTCCCTCCCCCTATACTATGTCTATCTGTGTCTGTTTGTGCGTGCACATGCGCACCTGTGTATGTCCGTGTATGAGATAAATTTACAATATATATCTCATACATATGAGATGAATCAGCTTGGAATAGAATTAATTAAATTCACACAAGATGGATTCCTACAAATAAAAGCCGTACAATATTTGTAATATCATGTCTTGTAGCTACAGTACATGAAGTGAAAGTAATATTTAATGAATTTTGTTATATCTTTGTTAGATGGAAGATCCCTGACATCTTTCAAGACCAGATAAAACAACCAAATTCTTATACAGTACACAGGTTACATTGTTGATGCTTAAAACAATCAAAGGAATTTGTGTTAGAGGCAAGTACCTCAATACTCACATTAAACCTTCATTAGGTAATTAATGCCAGCATTGAGAACTCCAGGTACACATACTGTAGACACATATACAGATTATGACAGAGCAGAATTAAGGGTTGTAAGAATAACTTGTTCATTGTTCGGCATAAAACCACTTATTTGGGAATGGACCAAAAAGACTAAATGACTTCCAATGATTTTTTAAAAAATCATTCTAGTCAACAGTTCAATATATTGGGACAATCTCTTCTATTCATATTATTAATTATTTCAATGCTTTTTTCCTGCATGATGATATGGGACTGAGTGAAAAAAGTTTAGAGATTGTTTGTTTGTTTGTTATTTGCTAGAAAGAAAATGTAGGAAGTGCACAAGAGATAAAGACAAGCAAAGCTATAGCCAGTCAAATAAAGAAAAATAAAGATTATCAAAATTGATTCTTGTTTCAGGTGTCAAAACTCTTGCCAAAAAAGCATTAAATATGAAAAACAAAACAGAATAATTAAATTATTCAGAATTTTACAGTTTTAGAATGTACTTTCTATTATCTAATATACTACTCTTGAGGTCAATTATGATTAAAAGCATTATTAGCTGGGAAGAATCATACTTACAGATTTGGAAGGAACTTTAGAGATCATCTAGTCCAGTGACTGCCATCTAGCTGCCACTCAAAAAGACCACCTTGCATTATTGTCTTGAGGCAAGGATATATTTATTTTATTTTTTATTTAGCAATTCTTATATGCCGCCCTACTCCATGGGGACTCAGAGCGGCGTACAACATGTATAAGAACAGCTATAATACAATATCAAAACAACAATAAAATGACAAAAGAATTTTAAAAAACCACATAAGCAACCGTCTCAATCACCCCGCCTGCAGGAAGAGCCATGTCTTAATGCAGGGGTCGGCAAACTTAAACACTCAAAGAGCCATTTGGACCCATTTCCCACAGAAAAAAACCCACCGAGAGCCACAAAACCTGGGTAGGCGTGGCCAACTTGACATCACTCACTCCCACCCAGTCACATGACCCCCTAGCCATGCCCACCCAGCCGGTCATTAGGACAGAGAACTGGGAACCACAAAACCCTTTTCTCTCTCTCTCTCTCTCTCCCCCTCCCTCTCATCTCTCCCTTTCCATCTCTTTATCTCTCTCTCTCCATCCATATCATCTGTCTGTCTGTCTGTCTGTCTGTCTATCTATCTATCTATCTATCTATCTATCTATCTATCTATCTATCTATCTATTTATCATCTATCTATCTATCTATTTATCATCTATCTATCTATCTTCTCTCTCTCTCCCTCTCATCTCTCCCTTTCCATCTCTTTATCTCGCTCTCTCCATCCATATCTATCTATCTATCTATCTATCTATCTATCTATCTACCTATCTATCTATCTATCTATCATCTATCTAGCTATCTTCTCTCCCTCTCCCTCTCATCTCTCCTTCCTTCCTTCCTTCCTTCCTTCTTTCCTTCCTTCCTTCCTTTCATCTCTGGTCTTCCTTCCTTCCTTCCTTCCTTTCATCTCTGTTCTTCCTTCCTTCCTTCCTTCCCTTTTCTCTTCTTCCCTCTTTCCTAGCGCTCAGCACCGCAAGATCCTTTTTCCCAGGTGAAGGAAAGAGCCCCGATGCTACCCTGCGTCTCAGTCGCCTGCTGGGAAGGCTGCATACGCCACCGTCAGCTGGCGGCTTAAGGCAAGAGGCAGGCGGGCGGGGGGGAGACGCGGGCAGGAGCTGGTGGCGGCTGCAGTCGGGCCAAGGGAGCGCGCAGCTGAGAGGCATCTCGCGCGGGGAGGAACCTTTGTCTGGCTCCGCTTCCAGAGCGAGCAAGCGAGCGAGAAGGGAAGCGAAGGGAGGCAAGCAGCCCGCTCTGCCACTCAAGCCAGCAGCTGCCGGAAGCAACAAGGGTGTTAGGAAAAGAGAAGGAGGAGCGCCGCCACTGCCGCCAGCACTCTTTCCTTCACTTCTATCTTCTCCTTCTCTTCTTCTAACGCCCTTGTTGCTTCCAGCGGCCGCTGGCTTGAGTGGCAGAGCGGGATGCTTGCTTCCCTTCTCGCTCGCTCGTTCGCTCACTCTGGAAGCAGAGCCAGACAAAGGTTCTTCCCCGCGCGAGATGCCTCTCAGCTGCGCGCTCCCTCGGCCCGACCGCAGCTGCCACCAGCTCCTGCCCGCGTCTCCCGCCTGCCTCTTGCCTTAAGCCGTCAGCTGACAGTGGGGGCTGCAGCCTTCCCAGCAGGCGACTGAGACGCAGGGTAGCATCGGGGCCCCAAGGTTCCTTCGGCCGCTTGGCTGGAGAATGGCGGGGATGCGGCTGCGGCTGTTTTTGAGCTACCCGGCTCGGAAGTTTTAGTACCCGGCGTATAAGATGACCCCCGACATTGGAGAAAATTTTCAAGGGGTAAAAAGTCATCTTATACGCCGGCACATACGGTAATTAACGATGGAATTTCCCTGGGCTAGGCAAGGGAAGGGAGGGCGAGGGGCGGGGCAGTCAGTGATGGGACAGGGAGCCATGGCAGAGGGCCCAAAGAGCCACTTTTGGCTCGCGAGCCGCAATTTCCGACCCCTGTCTTAATGGCTTTCCGGAAGGACAGCAAGGTGGGGATGGTTCGGATCTCCAAGGGTAGTTGGTTCCAGAGAGCCGGAGCTCCCACAGAGAAGTCTCTCTCCCTAGGACCCGCCAACCGACAATGTTTGGGTGAAGGGACCTGGAGGAGGCTGACTCTGTGGGACCTAACTGGTCGTAGGGATTATGAGGTAGGATGTGGTCCCGGAGATAGCCTGTTCCTAAGCCATGTAGGGCTTTAAAGATCATAATCAACACCTTGAATTGCACCCGGAGACCAATGGGCAACCAGTGCAGCTGGCGGAGTATGGGTGTTACGTGGGTGTTTCTAGAGATACCCACCACAGCTCGCGCAGCCGCATTTTGCACCAACTGCAGTCTCCGAATACTTTTCAAGGGTAGCCATATGTAGAGCACGTTACAGTAGTCCAATCGAGAGGTGACAAGGGCATGAGTGACCGTGAGTAAAGCCTCCTTCTCCAAATAAGGTTGCAACTGGTGCACCAGGCGAACCTGTGCAAAGGCACCCCTAGCCACAGCTGTAAGATGTTGGTCTAATTTTAGCTGCGGATCTAGAAGCACACCCAGATTGCGAACCGGGTCCAAGGGAGATAATTTATCTCCCCCGAAGACCAAGGAGGGACAATTGGTGTAGTCCTTAGGAGGCAGTATCCAAAGCCACTCAGTCTTGTCAGGGTTGAGCTTGAGCCTGTTCCTTCCCATCCAGATCCTAACATCATCCAGGCAGTGGCACATCACATCCACTGCCTCCCTGAATTGTGACAGGGTGGAGATGTACAGCTGGGTGTCATCAGCGTACCGTTGAAAACTCACCCCATGTTGACGAATGATCTCTCCCAACGGTTTCATGTAAATGTTATAAAACAGACTCACCCCTGTCAACTCAACTGGCCCTGTCCAACCAGAGTCCAGGTTTGACCAGATCTGAGCGATTTTATCCATCAGAAACTGTGCAAATTCCTCAGCTCTGCCCTGCAAGTGTTCCTCGCCACCCCCTTTTGCAAGGAGGTGGTGTGTCACCCTAAACAAGGCAGCTGGGCGAGAGTCTGCGGATGCAATAAGAGCGGAAAATGTAAATGTTTTGCCGCCCCTATCGCCACTAGGTAAGACTTAATAAAAGTTCTTAGTAGTGTTCGGTCAGATTCAGCCTTACTGACTCTCCAGTGTCGCTCCAGACGTCTCTTGTGCAGTTTCATCTGGAGCTCCTCGGTAAACCAGGGAGCTTTCCGGGATCCACTGCCACGGAGAGGTTGCAAAGGTGCAATCCGATCTAAGGCCCCTGATGCCGCGTTGTTCCAGGCAGTCACCAGGGACTCAGACGAATTGTGGACTAGGGTTTCAGGTATCTCCCCAAGCTCCCTCTGGAATCCTTCTGGCTCCATTAGGCGCCTGGGGCGGAACCACCTAATCGGTTTTGCCTCCCTGCGAGAGAGGAGTGGGGCTCTGAAATCCAATCTCAATAGGAAATAATCTGACCATGATAACGGGGAGATGGCTATATCCCCTAACTTCAGATCATCTCTCCACTGCCCGAGAGAAATACTAGGTCAAGCATGTGACCCCCCTCATGAGTCAAACCCTGGATTACTTGGGTCAGGTCCATGGTTGTCATGGCATCCATGAACTCCTGGGCCGCATCCGAGGTTTTGCTGGCCAAAGGCAGGTTAAAGTCCCCCAGCACCATAAGCCTGGGGAACTCCACTGCCAAGCCCGCTACCGCCTTGAGTAGCCCAGGCAGGGCCTTGGTAAGGCAGCTGGGAGGTAGGTACGTTAACAAAAGGCTCACCTGAACGCCTAAGTCCAACTTCAGAAGGAGAGTCTCACACCCGATAATCTCCGGGGCAGGGCTCCTACTAGGATGCAGATTCCGGCGCGCTATAATAGCCACTCCTGCCCCCCCTTCCCTGGGGTCGTGACTGATGCAGAACTGAGAACCCGTCTGGGCATACCTCCTAGAGGGATCCCCCCTCCTGGCCCAGCCAGGTCTCAGTTATGCATGCCAGGTCCACCCCCTCGCCCTTGATTAAATCACGTACCAGGGGGGCTTTGTTGACAATTGACCTGGCATTCAACAGCATCAGCCTGAGCCCAGGGCCCTGAAAACCCCGGTCACCAGGTACTCGGGTTGAGCAAGATGGAACCACATCGGAGGGGCCAGAACAAAGGATTAATCCCAGAAAGTTTTCTTAAATGTAATCACACTAACTCCTCCCAATTATTTAAATAGATCTACTCCAAACATGACTAAGTCAGGGTTTCTCAGCTGCCTTCTTTTAATACTAATACTTAATACTAATACTTAATACTAAAACAGGACATTTCAGATTATACTTTTACAGATCTTTAAAATTGATGTGGCTTTCTGGAAGTATTCTCTGCTATTTAAAAGAAGATACAATAGCACTGGGCCTCTTCAGAGCAAGCATTTATTTTAAAAAACTTCTTCATTTTGTTAAGTTGTCTAGAACAATAATAAAGCAGTCTTTAAAAAATAAGTCTAATAATTTGAACACTCTACAAACATTTAACAAAATAACATATTAACAGAATCTGCCTCTACCTAGGATAGAACTCACAACCTCCTGATTGTGAGGCAAAAGCTCTAACTCTGAGTCATAGCAGCTGTAGCTTGCTTTCTTGCAATTTCAGCAGTCTAATATTGCCAGCAGTTTATCTCCCAGCAATTTGTCTCATCACAGCCACCGTAGTTAGTTTCATTTTACCACGTGGCTTGCAAGCCTCAGCTGTAGGTCGGGAAGCAGATCATCTCTTCTTGTGCTCTTCTTGTGCTTTGCCCTGTTTGCTGCAAAGAGGTAAATTGCTGGCAGGCAGAGGCCAAAGGGTGGGGGTGGCTGGGTGGGGCTACATTCGGTGTATAAGATGCACCCAAGTTTTCACCCTCTTTTTGAGGGTAAAAAGTGCGTCTTATACTCCGAAAAATACGGTACAATTCACGTTTTATTAATTCATTATCTATTTAATAATTTCCAAATATGTATAATTTTATTTACAAGTTTATACAACCCTGTTGTCAACAGAAGTGTAAAATAATTTAAATTTAAATTTTAGTGAAGTTTATTCACTTATGTTATTAAAGTTTCAGTTGAAATAATTAATTTTATTTATTCATAATGTGCTTGCATCGTTCGTGTAGCTTTATATTTTAATTTTAATTTTAAATTTCATTTAAGGGATGGAAAAATCAAAAAAGAGGAAATGCCATTTCAACGATCAATTGAAAAGGAATTTCCATTCCTCATATCAAAGAAAGATGCCATTGTTTTCTGCAATATTTGCAGAGGAGAATTTTGTATTGCAGATGGGGGCAGAGCAGCTATAACGAAACACTTGTCCACCAACAAACATAAGCAATCATTAGATGCATCAGCTTCCAGTCGTAAAGTAACAGGTTTTTTAAAAACTTCAAATTATTCTGAAGATGAAAAACAGTTAGCTGCAATGGAGGGAACATTTGCATTTCATACCATAATTCACAGTCAAAGTTTTCGTAATATGGATTGTACAACTAAATTATTGAAAAAGTTTCACAATGCTAAATTTTCATGCGCCAAGACAAAATGCGAGGCTATTATTAAATCAGTATTTAAAAATTACTGTGATAAAATACTTACAGCAGACTTGAAAATTGCAGCATTTGTAACTGTTTTATCTGATGCATCAAATCATAATGAAACCAAATTGTATCCAATACTAGTAAGATATTTTAATGTTACCAAGGGGATTCAAGTAAAAATTTTAAATTTAGAATCCATTGAGGGTGAAACTGCTGAAATTTTGTCAAACCATCTATACAGAGTAATAAATGAAAACAATTTGAAATCCAAAGTTGTTGCACTAACAGCTGATAATACAAACACAAATTTTGGTGGGCGAAGACGCAAAGGGGTGAATAATGTGTATGTAAAATTACAAGATTTACTCCAAAAGAAAATACTAGGAATAGGTTGTAATGCACATATTTTGTCAAATGCAATCAACACGGCGTCATGTGCCATGCCAATTGATGTAGAAGTAATAATAACTACAATTTATTTGTATTTTAGTCGTTTTACCGTTCGTGTGGCTACTTTAAAACAATTTTGTGAAGAAGCGAATGTTGAATACAAAAAACTTTTAGGATATTCAAAAGTTAGATGGCTTGCTCTAACTCCTGCTGTAGAGCGTGTTCTACAATTATTTGAGCCTCTCCGTTCATATTTTTAAAGTTTAGACAAATGTCCTAAAATCCTGGAATCGTTTTTCAATAATGAAATATCTGAGATATTAATGTATTTTGTACATAATCAAGCATCTATTTTTCACAAAACGATTCAAAAGATTGAAGGTGAACACATTTCAGCCACAGAAGTTAGTCTTATTTTGAATGACTTTATCCTTCAATATAAATCTCGATTTGAAGAAAAATTTCTTCCTTTAATTATAAAAAGAAAATTGTCAGACTTAGAGGAATCAAATCCGGGCATAACGGAAAAGTTTATCAAAGAAGTGCAGAATTTTTACCAAACATGTTTTCAATATATCGAAGAATGGTCTGAAACAAACATCACGGGAAATAACAGTTTTCAATGGTGTTTTTTGACTTCATCGCAAGTATATTGGACAGATATTGAATCTTGTGTTGAGTTTTTATCTAAAGAAATGCCAGACATTAAAATAGACGACAATTGTCTCTTTGAAGAAATTAGAAGACTGAATGTATATTTAAATTCTGAAAAATTAATACAATGGGAAAATCAACACATTGAAATTGATAAAAGATGGGTGGATATTTTCAGCCATTTCAAAAATGAACATATTCCATGTGAAAATTTATTTATACTTGTTCAATTTACGTTGTGCTGCCCTGGAACTAATGCAGCAGTTGAAAGAGTTTTTTCAATTGCCAATGATTTTTGGACAAGTGAGAAATCGAGATTGAATGTTGATACTCTAGCTGCAGCACTTGCCGTAAAATTCAATATGAAGGATATTTCTTGTTCAGATATTTCCAATATATTGTTAGAAGATGATACATTGACAAAAAATATTAATTCAATGGAAAAGTACTCAATTAAATAATAATTAACAGGCATGTAAGCATAATTACAATATAAAATGTTACAAATGTTTTTATTATGCATATATCATATTATAGTGTATTATTGTTGCAATGAATAAAATGTTTCTTTTATTTACGATAATTTTTTTCAATTTATTTGTCCTCCTTTTCATTGTAAAAAAGTTGGTCACCTTAAATATAATGACCCTATTATGTATAACTATCAGAACTTCATGGTAAACTTCAGGGACCCGATAAGGGAAGTTACAGCAAGGTATCGGATTCATGAACTTTAACAAGGCAATAGAAGAGTCAGACTGCACATTGCTGAATTCAAATTGATTGCAGCAGACTTAGATTGGAACAAGGCAGCTATCATGGCTCAATTCAGAGATGAACAACCAAATTGCTTCTGAACTCCTCAGATAAGGAGTTCCATAGACTCTAGAGTAAACCTACCAGATTTGTATTATTATTGATTTACAGTATGTTTGGAAGAGATTCAAGCCCAGTTCAATCATTGCAGACAACTAGGATCCAAGCCTCACTATTGAACTTGTGTCCCCGCCTGATGCAGAAAGGGCCCGACCAGGGGGGAATAGAATCCCATACAAACAGGAGTGACTAGAAAATTATGGGCAAGAAGGTTTGGCACTCTACTTTTCTTGTGGAGAATCAGAGAACATGGTGAAGAATTGCCATTCCAGAGACCCCAGGAAAGGAGAAAGATGCCCGCCAGCATCAGAGAGAGCTGCCCTAAAAACAATTTAATTTAATTTAATTTAATTTAATAGATTTGTATGCCGCCCAACTCCCGGGGGAGTCTGGGCGGCTCACAGCATGTCAAATCCATTACAAGTAAAAACATATAACAGTTAAAAAGATATAAAAATTAAAAAATCTCCAACATTCATAACAAGACCCAAGTATAATCTGCTCGGTCTCACTTTCACCCCGCCTGCCGGAAGAGCCAAGTTTTTATTGCTTTACGGAAGGCTAGCAGGGTGGGGATGGCCCTGATCTCCGGAGGGAGTTGGTTCCACAGGGAGGGAGCTCCCACAGAGAAGGCTCTCCCCCTAGGCCCCGCCAACCGGCATTGCTTGGTCGATGGGACCTGAAGGAGACCAACTCTGTGGGACCTAACCGGTCGTAGGGAGGTATGCGGCAGGATGCGGTCCCAAAGGTAGCCTGGCCCTGAGCCAGGTAGGGCTTTAAAGGTCAAAACCAACACCTTAAATTGGATCCAGAGACTAATGGGCAGCCAATGCAGCTGGCGGAGGATAGGTGTTACGTGGGTGTACCTAGGCACACCCACCACAGTTCGCGCAGCTGCATTTTGCACCAATTGCAGTCTCCAGATACTCTTCAAGGGTAGCCCCATATAGAGCGCATTGCAGTAATCCAGCCGGGAGGTGATAAGGGCGTGGGTGACTGTGAGTAGAGCCTCCCTCTCCAAGAAGGGTCGCAATTGGTGCACTAGGCGAACCTGTGCAAAGGTCCCCCTAGCCACAATTTCCAGGCCAGAGAAATAACTATAGCCCCTCTTACAAGAGTTCACTGGAGGAGCTATTCAGGCATTAGAGAGGGCTCAACATCATCTCCATCAAGGTACATAGTTGAAGATTTATCTTGTTTTGTCCCTATCCCATGGATGGGAAGAAAACATTTTAGTGTTTGTGGATTCAGGGACAATGGCAACTTTATAGACTTCACAACGGTTAAGGCATTACACATCTCTACAGTCACTTTAAGTGTTCCAATGCAAGTAGAAACAATAGATGGCCAGCCTTTGAAAGTAGGTCCAAATACCCCCCGCCGCAAATAACTATAGCCCAACATACTGAATTTTTAATCCTGTATATGTCACGCGCCACCTCCACTTTTTTTATCGTATTTGGATTGGAGTGACTGAAGCTTCACAACCTAACACCCTAACACCTTAGAAGATAGGCTCAAGATCCAGATGGCTCTTGACAGACTTGAACACTGGGCCCTATCTAACAAAATGAAATTCAATGTAGAGAAAAGTAAATTCCTCCACTTAGGTAAGAAAAACCAAACGTATACATATAAACTGGGTGAAACCAGGCTTAATAGCAGTGACTGTGAGAGGGATCTTGGAGTCTTAGTAGACAACCAGCTAAATATGAGCCAGCAGTGTGCAGCGGCAGCCAAAAAAGCCAATGCAATCCTAAATTGCATTAACAGAGGGATACAATCAAGATCAAGCGAGGTACTAATACCACTCTATAAAGCCTTAGTTAGACCACACCTAGAGTACTGCATCCAGATTTGGTCACAACACTATAAAAAAGATGTTGAGACTCTAGAAAAAGTGCAGAGGAGAGCAACCAGGATGATTAGGGGACTGGAGACTAAAACATATGAAGAACGGTTACAGGAACTGGGCATGGCTAGTCTAGTGAAGAGAAGGACCAGGGGAGACATGATAGTAGTATTCCAATATTTGAGGGGCTGCCACAGAGAGGAGGGGGTCAAGCTATTTTCCAAAGCACCTGAAGGCCAGACAAGGAATAATGGATGGAAACTGATCAAGGAGAGATTCAACCTAGAAATAAGGAGGAACTGACAGTGGTAACAATAAACTAATGGAACAGCTTGCCTTCGGAAGTTGTGGGAGCTTCATCACTTGAGACTTTCAAGAAGAGATTGGACTGCCATTTGTCAGAAATGTTGTAGGGTCTTCTACTTGAGCGGGGGGTTGGACTAGATGACCTGCAAGGTCCCTTCCAACTCTGTTAATCTGTGAATCATAATATATTGGAGGGAGGAACTCATGTCTTTTACTGACCCAGCTTCCCTTCATCACCATGCCCAAATGGCAAACCCCTCACTCCAGCCAGCAGTAAGCCCCAAGGAAATAAATTCCAAGCAACCAAGCAAATATACAGATTTAGCAAATGTATTTAGGGAGGAAAAAACAGAAGTCCTTCCCCCTCATAGAGACTGACTGTACCTGCTTAGTAGGCAGTATCCCATGTCAGCTAAGGAATTATCGGTTTTGAAGAAGTATCTGGACTTTAATCTGCAGAAAAGCTTCATTAGACCTTCAAAGTCTACCTTTTTCATCCACCAAACTCAAACAGTGAAGTTCTCCTGAGGATCATTCATGACTACGTCCCTTAATTATGTGACTGTGAGGGACCATCACCTCTTATATCAGATTGCTGGATAGATTGCAAACTTTGGATTTTCGCAATGCATACAAAGGATCAAACATGGCCATGACTTTAACTGGATTTAAGATCAACAAACAAAAGATAAAACTTTTAACCAAAAATATGGGGCAAAATGGCTAATTAGAATTGATAAATAAAACCAGCTTTAAAGTTGAGAAAAAGGTTACCCTGACAAAACTGAATTGTATACTCTACCAAAATAACTGTCAAAATATGGAATGAAATTAAAAAGGTAATTTCAAGATGGAATCAGCTATAACTGCTTTTGATGGGGAAAATATTTGTAATAAAATGAATGTATTGCCAAGAATGTTATTTCTATTTCAAACAATACTGATCTTGACTTCAGATTTACCCTTCAAACAACTGCAGAAAGAGATATCCAGATTTATCTAGCAAACCCCTCCTCAGGCAGGAAACCCTATAGTCACAAACACATTTCAGACAAATGATTGTCTAATTTCTTCCTAAAAACCTCCAGTGTTGGAGCACCCACAACTTCTGAATGCAAGCTATTCTGCTCATTAATTATCCCAACTGTCAGGAAATTTCTCCTTAGTTCTAGGTTGCTTCTCTCCTTGATTATTTCCATCTATTGCTTGTTGTCCTGCTTTCAGGTGCTTTGGAAAATAAGTTCATCCCCCTCTTCTTTGTGGCAGCCCCTTAAATATTAGAACACTGCTATCATATCATCCTTAGTCCTTCTTTTAATTAAACTAGGCATACCCAGTTCCTGCAACCGTTCTTCATTTGTTTTAGCTTCCAGTCCCTTAATCATCTTTGTTGCTCTTCAATGTACTCTTTCTAGAGTTTTAACATTTGTTATTGTATCATGGCAACCAAAACCGGATGCAATATTTCAAGTGTGGTCTTATTAAGGCATTATAAAGTGGTTGTCAGGGTTCCAAGTAACACCCCCAACAGAAGTAAAACTCCGAGTCAGGCATTTTCCTCAAAGCTCCATTTTATTAGAGTTGTCATATTGGCACATCTGGGAAAACGCAAATCTGAAAGTCCCCCGGGTTTTCCCCACCCAAAGGAAAGTCAAAGCCCCGTCCCCTGCACCCACATGTCCATTACATGATCCAATCAAACCACCGTCCCAACTGGACATGATTCCCAGTCATGCCTCTCCAGGTGCAGGCTTAATGTCTTTGACTCCCAGAGAAAAGAATGTTGTTATGGCTATATCTCTCTCTCCAACTCCATCCAATCCACCTCCCATTTCCCATAGCATGCCCATCCACTAAGTGTGGCAGTCCTGAATATTCAAAGTAAAAGTATGGAGAGAAGTAAGCAGTGGGGTACCACAAGGTTCCGTCCTAGGCCCAGTACTCTTCAATATCTTTATAAATGACCTAGATGAGGGAATAGCAGGAGAACTAACCAAATTTGCAGATGACACCAAGCTGGCAGGAGTAGCAAACACCCCAGAGGACAGACTCAAAATCCAGAGGGACCTCGACAGACTCGAACACTGGGCCCAAACCAATAAAATGAAATTTAATATAGAGAAAAGTAAAATTCTGCACCTAGGCAAGAAGAATCAAAAATACACATACAAACTGGGCGAAACCACACTCAATAGCAGCGATCGCGAAAGGGATCTCGGAGTCCTGGTAGACAGCCAACTAAATATGAGCCAGCAGTGTGCAGCAGCAGCCAAAAAGGCCAACACAGTCCTGAGCTGCATAAATAGAGGGATACAATCAAGGACCAGAGAGGTACTAGTACCACTCTATAAAGCCTTGGTCAGACCACACCTAGAGTACTGCATCCAGTTTTGGTCACCACACTACAAAAAAGACATTGAAACTCTAGAGAAAGTGCAGAAGAGAGCAACCAGGATGATAAAGGGTCTGGAAAATAAAACATACGAAGAGCGGTTGCAGGAACTGAGCTTGGCCAGTCTAGCGAAGAGAAGGACCAGGGGTGACATGATAGCAGTGTTTCAATACTTGAGGGGATGCCACAGAGAGGAGGGGGTCAGGCTGTTCTCTATGGCACCAGAAAGCCAAACAAGGAATAACGGATGGAAGCTGACCAAGGAGAGATTCAACCTGAAGTGAGGAGAAACTTTCTGACGGTGAGAGCGATCAACCAGTGGAACAGCTTGCCAGCAGAGGTCGTGAGAGCCCCAACACTTGCGACCTTCAAGGAGAGACTGGACTGCCATCTGTCTCAAATAGTGTAGGAACTCCTGCTTGAGCAGGGGGTTGGACTAGATGACCTACAAGGTCCCTTCCAACTCTAATAATAAATCTAAAAAATCTAAAATCTAAAAGATGGCCTCCAAGGCTGACAGTAGTACTAGCACTTCATGTGATCATGATTCTATCCCTCTGTTAATGCAATCTAGGACTGTGTTGGCTTTTTTGGCAGCTGCAGCACATTAATGGCACCTATACTATACCTTGTTTTTTCTTGCCTAAATGTAAAACCTTACAATTTTTTAACATTGAATTTCATTTTGTTACATAGGGTCCAGTGTTCAAGTCTGACCTCAAGTTCCTTCTATATCTTAAACCTATCTTCTGGATTGTTTGCTATTCTTGCCAGCTTGGTATCATTTGCAAATTTGATGAGTATCCTCTCATCTAAATCATTGATGAAGATATTGAAGAGTACTGGGCCTAAGACAGAGCCTTGGGGTATCCCCAGACTTCTCTCCATGTAGATGCAGTTCCATTAAGGACTACATATTAAGTGCGGTTGGTCAGCCAGTTATGAATCCATCTGGTGGTGATGCTGTCTAACCCACATTTTTCTAGCTTACCAAGAAGTAGGTTGTAGTCTACTTTATAGAATACCTTACTGAAATCCAAGTAAATTGAATGAGATGACCAGGTTGAGCCCAAGGGGAGGGTCAAACATGTCATAAGTCACAAGTCCTTGCATGCCCACAAGAGATCTAAGTCTAGCCACTTTGAATGTCTCTCTTATCAACCACACATTTCCCTTGACCACTAGTTGGTCAGATTATTGTAGAGAGCTTAAGCATGCAATAACTCTTTATACTCATTTGAACTGCCTGAATCTCCTGATTTTTCCGGCACTTGACATAAATTATATCCACAGTATTTCTCTGGTCCACTAATTTTGTCACTTTGTCAAAGAATACATCAAGTTTGTCTGGCATGATCTGTTCTGACAAACCCATGTTGGCTTTTGGTTATGATTTTATTCGCCTCAGGATGTTCACAGATTCATTGCTTATCTTTTCCAGAATTTTCCCAGATATTGATATCAGTTTGGTACCTCTGTAGTTTCCTGGTTCCACTTTTTTCCCCTTTTTTGAAGGTGGGAAATACATTTGCCCTTTTCCAGTCCTATGATAGTTCCCCAGTGCTTCAGGATCTTTGAAAGATATGGTTCAGTGGTTCTGAGTTCATGCCTGCCAGTTCCCTCAGAATCTTGTGGTGTAATCCACCTAGTTCTGGTTATTTGAACTCTTCTAGGGTGAACAGGTATTCTTTTACCATTTTCTTGCCTATTTTAACTTGTATTCCTAATTTGTCTTTTATGGTAATGTTTTTGATAGGTTGGATTGTCCCCCCCCCCCCTTTTGTGTAAAGACATGCAAAAAATGAGTTAAGCAGTTCTACTTTCTTCCTGTTGTCACCTTCTTACCATTTTCTTGCAGTAATGGACCAATAGTTCCCTTGACTTTTTCCTTGTTTTTTACATGTTGAAAGAAGCTTTTTGTTGTTGTTATTTTTGACTTTTGTTGCAAGCCTTAGTTCGTTTTGACCCTTAGGTTTTCTGACTTCAGGTTATGGCTATTTTCTGATATTCTGCCTATGAGCCCCTTTTTCCATTTTTATACTTGTCCTTTTTGTCTTTCAGTTTATGCAGCCATGCAGACTTCTTTTGAGATCCCTTATTTTTCTTCTTCATTGGAATTGTGCTAGACTGGGCTGTTATAATTTCACTTTTCAAAGTTTTCCAAGCGTCTTGGGTTGTTTTCCCCTTGAGGATTTTCCTCCATGGAATCCTTCCCAAGCTCTAAGTTCATTGAAATCAGTTCTCTTAATGTCCAGGACTCTAGTTTGACTTTGTTCTATTGCTTGTGCTTGCATACTGTTGAATTCCAATATTGCACAATCACTCCCCTCCCCAAGGTTTCTGTAACTTCAACACCTATAGTATACACCTATGACAATGTCATTCACCTTTCCTTTTATATTGTCCCAAATGCATTCAGGACGGTTTTCATCATTGTTTGTCTGCATTTCTCTAGAGATGTAGTTATTTCTTATATGTAGTGCAACTGGACCTCCTCTTTTATTTGGCCTGTTTCTTTTAAACAACTGAAATCCTTCTAGCTGTATGTTCCATTCATGGGTTTCATCCCACAAAGTTTCTGTAATGGCAACAATATCATACCTGCCCTCATGCACTTGGATTTCTAGTTCAACACTTTGTGCATTTGTGTATAGATATTTGAGTCCTTTTTGACTGGCCCTGTGTTTGCTTTCTACATAACCTGAGTCTGAGTTTTGTGTCTGAGTCTCCTTCTTTCTTACCACTTGTCTGATTAGTGCACATGGTATGGCACACACTATCAAAAGTTTTATTTTTCTTGACAGCAAGACTGATATTCTTAACTGTACAAACATCTACTATTTGAAACACTGATAACCCTATTAGTTTTAGATTTATGGGTATAGAAATGTTTTGTATTAATTAACTCTCTGTCCCCATTATTCAGTTTAAATATTTCTCCAGGAAACCTGAATTTAGTACCAAGTAACTCAATCCCTTTCTTTGATGGATGCAAACGATCTCTTGGGTATAGCTTTTCATCAGACCAGCAGCAAACATCATGACTAATATAACCCAAACCTTCCACTTTACCCCACACTGTTAGCAACACATTGAATTCCAAAAGCCTTTTCCTTTCTGTTCCTTATATATAGGTAAAATCTCTGAAAAAGTAAGGGCAGAGGGCAATAGAATTAGAGTTATGGGAGATGTAATCAAGGGCAGAGATAATGTATTCACTTTAGACACTTTGGATAGGTAGTGACAGCATGAGTACTAAGTCAATGAAAAAAAGGTGGGAGGTATATTTGTAATGGCAATAGAGATGATTTAAGGTGTATCCACTGTACCTGCATGTGCGTGGTGGTACACCCTCTTTGCAAAGCAGTAAATAAAATTACCATTGTTTTCTCTTGGAGGTTTTGGCTAGTGATTGTTTATTTCAAAACTAGATAAAACCCACACTCACCTCACATTTGCAATATCTGATTCACACTTTCCCTTATCCAAAGCAACTTCTTCCTTGTGGACCACAATCTCCTGCTCAGTTGAGTCATCACCACCACAAATAGTTGAACAGCACTGACTTTTGAATATTTGTGGTTAGTTTTATCTTATCTGGACCCTGTCCATCCGGAGTCTAGATCTGAATGAATTTGAGTACCAGGTCAGAATCTCCCTGGTTCTGGTTGTTGGACTGGAGGCACTGGTTGTTGGACTGGTGGTGTGTGCAAACTCCCCAGGGAACTGACACCAGCCTCTCGGCCGGCGGCTGTGGAAGTCGACCCGCTGTTATCCTAGCTATAGCAGCCACAAATGGAAGGATTTGTCAGAATCCCAAAGAGGTGACTCTGCCATTCAATGAGAAGGGGGAGTTTTGGGTTTGATGTATCAACATTGCTTGTATCAACTGAGGGTTTTACAACACATATCCTCACACCAGGATGGAAACCTCTTCATCTTGGGACATGTTTTATGAGGGGCAATGTGGTGATGTTACTCGAATAGAGACCGGAAGAGACTTTGGGAACCAGAGAAGATTAAGTTTCCATGCAGTTGGGTTTCACACGTGTGTATTGGCCAGGGTTTACCCTCTGGCTAATGGGGAGGGGTTTCTAAGCTTAAATGTGTTTGCTTTGCCTAAGGATATTCAGATCTTGCTTTGAATGGGAATGCTTTCACATCTACTTAAATAAAGAATCCTTTTGAACTAGTCGGCTCAGACGTTCATATTTTTCTAAGTTAGACGTAGAGGCAATCCTTACAGAAAGCAAGATCTGCAAAACGGTCAACCCAGAGAAGCAATTTCACTCTACTGAGGGGACCTTGCAAACCATGTCTGAACAAAATAGGGAACAGGAGGAAACAGAATGCTGGGGGAAAACCTCAACAAACACCCAGCCGGATACCTATTCCCAACTTCCCATCAAAGAGGATGAGGAAATTCTGGAGAAGAAAGACAGCTGGGATGGGAGAACCAGAGGAGTCAATTTCAACCAAGGGAATCAGAGACCACGGTGGGAGTTGGAACTAGAACCCTTCTCTGACCAGAGGGAACCCACCAAAGCGCCGCTCTATCCACTCCTTTAGTGAGGGGATGGTGATCTATTCAGCTCAGAAGTTCGTATCTTTCCAGGATAGATGGAGAGACAAGCCTTACATTGATTCTATTTTGAGATCCGAGCTTTCCCTGAAGAGTTATCCCAAGGCTTATCTCAGAATTTGCGTTAGGACTCAATTCAGCCACAAAACTTCATTTTGACACAGAGCTCAGAAATGGACAAGAAACACATATTCATGTTCCCTAGGGTCTGGAAAGCCAAAAACCGACTCCATTTTGAGATCCGAGCTTTCTCTGAAGAGTTAGCCCAAGGCTTATCTCAGAATTTGCGTTAGGACTCAATTCAACCAGAAAACTTCACTTTTGACACAGAGCTCAGAAATGGACAAGAAACACATATTCATGTTCCCTAGGGTCTGGAAAGCATGTGTCAAAAGTAAGGTTTGCTGGCCATATTGCATCCTACCGCAAATTCTGAGATTGGTCTTGGGCTAACTGCTCAGGGAAAGCTCGGAACTCGAAATGGAATGAGTTTCCCCAAGAGTTCTCCCTTGGGGAACAGGGATATGTGTGTCTTTTCCAAATCAGAGCTCTGTGCCAAAATTGAAGTTTTCTGGCTGAATTGAGTTTTGTGGTGTTTCAGCTTTCCAGTCACAGGTCAACATGAATATGTGTTTCATTTCCAAATCTGAGCTCTGTGTCAAAAGTGAAGTTTTCTGGCTGAATTGAGCTCTTTCACCAATTCTGAGATATGCCTTGGCTAACTCCTCAGGGAAACTTCGGATCTCAAAGTTTCATTTCCAAATCTGAGCTCTGTGCTAAAAGTGAAGTTTTCTGGCTGAATTGAGTTCTGTAGTGTTTCAGCTTTCCAGTCACAGGTCAACATGAATATGGGTTTCGTTTCCAAATCTGAGCTGTGTCAAAAGTGAAGTTTTCTGGATGAATTGAGCTCTTCATCCAATTCTGAGATACGCCTTGTACTAACTCCTCAGGGAAAGCTCGGATCTCAAAATGGAGTGGTTTTTCGGCTTTCCAGTCCCAGGTCAACATGAATATGTGTTTCGTTTCCAAATCTGAGCTCTGTGTCAAAAGTGAAGCTTTCTGGCTGAATTGAGCTCTTCCGCCGAGATACGCCTTGGGTGAACTCCTCAGGGAAGTCTCAGATATCAAAATGGAGTGGTTTTTCGGCTTCCAGGTCAACATGAATATGTATTTCGTTTTCAAATCTGAGTCAAAATGGAAGTTTTCTGGCTGAATTGAGTCCTACCGCCAATTCTGAGATAAGCCTTGGGCTAACTGCTCAGGGAAAGCTCGGATCTCGAAATGGAGTGGGTTTTTTGCTCTCCAGACCCTTGGGGAACAGGAATATGTGTGTCTTTTCAAAATCCAACCTCTGTGTCAAAAGTGAGCTGTGCTTGCCGAATCGTGTCCTAGAGCGAATTCTGAGAGATGTCTTGGGCTAATTGCTCAGTGAAAGCTCGAATCTCAAAATGGAGTGGGTTTTTTGGTTCTCAAGACTTTTGGGGAACAGGAATATATGCGTCTTTTCCAAATCCGAGCTCTGTGTCAAAAGTGAGGTTTGGTGTCTGAATTGCGTCCTACCACGAATTCTGAGATAAGCCTTGGGCTAACTGCTCAGGGAAAGCTCGGATCTCGAAATGGAGTGGGTTTTTCAGCTCTCCAGACCCTTGGGGACCTTATGATTCTTGACAAATGTATCTTTTCTTTTATGTACACTGAGAGCATATGCACCAAGACAAATTCCTTGTGTATCCAATCACACTTGGCCAATAATAAAAAATTCTATTCTATTCTGCTTAGCTTCACCTGCTGCTTCCTGTATGTTAGGAAGCTGATGATCCACTTACAAGTGTGTTCAGGTACCGCTAGCTGGTTTAGTTTACTTAGAAGAATGTCTGGAATGATGGTATTGAATGCCATGTAGACTAAAGTCTACAAAGAGGACCCTTGCGTAAGTCTTTGGCGATTCAAGATGTTGTAGGATGTAGTGCAGAGCCATATTAACAGCATCATCTGTCGATCTATTTGCTCGGTATGCAAATTGCAGGGGTTAGGGTTCTATTCTGTTCTGTTCTATTCTTCTATTCTATATACCTACAGATAATGGTAATTCAAAAATGAGTTCTTGAATGTGGCAAAAATATGCTGCTAGTACCCTTTAATTTCTTTAAAAAGACACGTTATTGATGACAGAAACATTTTATACATTTTATTGATGTATAATATTGAAATATTGCTGCTCTTGGTTTCTTTCCCAATGATTATGCTGGTTAGTTTAAAAACATTTGAAGGTCAGAGTCACATACATTTGCTCTATACAGCATTTACAAATCAGTATTTTCAATTTTTTCTAATCAGCAATATTTAGCCATTATGGTACTTAAAAGATAGTAGAATAGTAGCAAGTTTTTATAGAAGTATTTTCTAAAACAAACAAGTAATTTTTTTCTGTTGTTATGGAACATAGAATAATAGGGTTGGAAGAAACTTTGGAGATCTTCAACCATATGCTCAAGCAGGAGATCCTATACCATTTTGGACAAATGATTATAATTTTTTTAATGCTTCAGATAATTTTCCATTTGGCTAGCTACATTAACTCTTAATTTTTCAAAAACTAGACAGCCACACTATTAGGAATTTGATCTGGGGAAAGATAATAATAGGGAAGTTTTTTGTTCCTGTTACGTTCAGCAATGTAACTGGCAATTCTATCAAGATTCTTGCGGAATTTCCTCATGGCCTCTTTCACTGGCTTCTCTGTGAAGTGTTCATCTGGATATATTCCCAGAAACACCTGAATGGAGAAGACAAAAAAAAATGCAATATATTGGAAAAAGTAGACAAGGTTTTACAAATATTATAATCAGAATATAGCAAAGATTTTCATTGCAGCTCACCAAGTACTAGTTGCTAGATCCTCTGATGTAGGTGACTGAATCCAAAATACAAAAGCTATCTACCAGTTCAATGTCATTATCAGTATTGAAGCTTGTTGTTCTTATTGCCATTACTTTAGTACATTTAACCTTTTATATGTGCTATAGTGTTGTGCCAAATTTTAATTTAGAAATTGAATTCAAAGATAATTTGATTTGATTTCCAAATCAAATTAATTTTCTGAATAATGTTGACATTTTCTTGTTTCTATTTCATTGTTTCTCTCACTCCTTTTCATTTATATAGCTACCCATCTTATGCAACTTTACAGGTATCCAATGTCACAACTACAATGTGTCAGGCTGAAGTCATTTTATTTGAGATCTTTGGCCTGCCACACTCTATACTATTCTATTATGCATTTTCTATTGTGGGAAAATGGGTGGTGGTGGTATGAGGCTGTTAGTATGTAGCCATAACAAATTCCTTCTAGAAAGCCAAGGTTATCCTTTGTCTCTGCGTCTCTGCACTTGCACGGAAGTGCCAGCATGGCACTTGAAGATTGGACAACGTGATGGATTTGTGGGTGTGGGGACAAGGACTTGAACTTTCAACTAGGTTAAAGTGACCAGATTTTTTTTTCTTCAGGCGGGACACCATTGACGGGGGTGGGTTTCTCCATTTGAGTTTTGCCCTCTGCGCATGCGCAGAGGGCAAAAGAAGGCAAATGTCGGCGTCCAGGTGGGTGGAGGGGGGGAGGGGGGAGGCTTTTCCTCGCCTCCCCTTCGGGAGCCGGCAATGGTTTAGGCTGGCTGGCTGGCAAGATCCTTACAACCGTCTCAGGTGACGCTCTCGGTGCGCTGTTTTAATTCTTCCCCCATGCTCGGGCCCAGCATGCGCAGGCGCAAAAGAGGAAAACAAGTGGCGGGGGGGCTTTTTAGCTGTTTAGCGTCTCGACCGGTGCCTGCATGTCCGCTCTGTGCGATCTGGCGGGGGTGGTGGGGCCTCCGGGGTCCGCCCCGAGCCCCAAACCGGCCGCCGCGCCTCCATCGCTCAGGTAGTTGGCCGCCAGTCCTGCCCCGCCCGCCCAACCCCCAGCGCGAGACGCGCGTCCTACCTGGGACTTTTCCTGGTAGCTCCAATCGCGTTCCTTGCTAATAGCGCCCAGAGCAGAGCAGCCCCTTCCAAAAAAGATAACGTCTCGCGATCTTTTGGAAGGGGCTGCTCTGCTCTGGACGCTATTAGCAAGGAACGCGATTGGAGCTACCAGGAAAAGTCCCAGGTAGGACGTGCGCCCAGCCCTGCCCCGCCCCTTTTGCCGCGGCACAGACTGAAAGACAAGTGCAAAGTCGCACTCCCCCCTCCCAGAGTTCGCTCTGCCCCGCCCCGCGCCACCCTGTGAATAGAGGGGACTGAATCGGAAGCTTGTCGCTCGGGCGCGCGTCTGGTTGGAGGAAGAAGCGGGGGCTCATTAAGACTGTCTGATACAACTGTAGTCTATGCGGAAGGCTCGACTTACGGGTCGCATGCCCAGATGATAGGTGTTGCCTAAGCACAGGCGGCATCCCAGCGCATCTAACTGCAGGGTGGTGAGCCCTTTCATGGTTCCCTGCGTGCCGACAGGCATGAAGACCGGGCAATCAACGAGACCATGCGGCAGTCGCAGCTCACAAGCACGAGCCCTACTCTGTCCGCATTCCGCTACCACGCGCAGGGAGAGCGTTGCGGACATAGCAATAACGAGATCTGCAGCCAGACATCATATGACGCCACTGCCGGAGGCGGGGTTGCGGTGGCGCAAAAACTGAAAAGCCACTTCTCTCCTGCAATAGGAATAAAAGATATTCTGCCCTCTTTTCCTTGCCCTTTGGCTCAAAATGTCATTGGTCACGTCTAAGCCACGACTATAGAATAAGGTGACCAGATGTCCCGATTTTGAGAGGGCCTGCTGCTGCTGCTGCTGCCCCTGCGGCTGGGCCCAACATGGCCGTCCTCGAGTGCCTGCAGGCCGATTTTTTGAAAGAATGCCCTAGTCGGGCATTGTTTTAAAAAATCGGGACTTTTTAAGAGGGCGGGCGGGACGCGGGACAAATGATTAAAAAGCGGGTCTGTCCCGCCAAATTCGGGACGTCTGGTCACCTTAAACTAGGTGGTGAAACCCGGGGGACTTCAAATTCGGGTTTCACCCAGATGTACCAATATGGCTCTAATAATAAATTGGGACTTTGAGGAATACTTTGACTCGGACTGTGATTTAATTTTGGATACTATTTGGAACCCTTACACAATGCTTGTGAAAAAAAGGCCAGGTCTTCAAGGCTTTTTAAAAGACTAGGAAGAGCCAGACCACCGGGGAAAGACTGTTCTCAAGAGTAGGAATCTCTACTGAGAAAGTATGGTACACCTTTGGATGTAAGAATTGTCTGGTAGTTGGGTAACACCCCCTCCCCCCAATCTAACAAAACAAATACAATGCTTGTGAATCAATTCAGTGCATGTAAATTAATATGAGGCAATTATATTTTTGTATTTCTAATATTGGCAACAATGTAACCATACAGCAACAAAACCAAAAAAGTAATGCTTACTGTGATTGACTGTAATAATGAAATGGTCTCAAATGTTTAACCATCACTATCATTTGCACCTGTCAGAACCAATGGAAAACTGGAAGTATTGCATTATTTTGATTTTGCTCCACTATGCTGTTTTTCCCCCTCTCGATTTCTGCTCTAATGTACTGTGTAAACCAATTTATATGAAAGGAAACATAACTTACAAATACATGAATACATACATAGAAACAAATAGATGAAACTTTTATGCAGCTGTCAAATATCTTTTATCACCAGAGACAAGATTTTAAATTCTGTTAGGAAAGTGTGTATAAAATATTTATTACTTTATAAGCCATAAAAAATACAAAGACTGGGAAGAATGTTTTCGGAAAATGACTAGCTCAACTTATCAGGAGGGTTTTAAACTAAAATCGAAGGGGGAGAGTGACCAATCTTTAGGATCTCAAGGACAAAAAGCAAAAACCCCTAGAAAACAATAATGAGGTAAAAAAAATAATGAGGTAAGGAGGATGGGAAGGAAGACAAACTCAAACATCAAATAGGAGGCATAGGAAGCATACCCAGAGTCAGACGTAAAAATCTCAAGTGCCTATATACAAATGCACAAAGTTTGGGGAACAAACAGGATGAACTTGAATTATTAATACATGAAGTATATACCGTATTTTTCGGAGTATAAGACGCACCGGAATATAAGACGCACCTTAGTTTTGGGGGAGGAAAACAAGGAAAAAAATGTTTTCTATGCAAAGCCCATTAAAAGTCATCTACTTACAGTGGGCAGAAGTAAAACAAGCCCAAAAGTGATAAGCAAAAGGAATTTCAGCAGGTATATCCTGCTTATCATCTGGTCATCCCACATAAAAGTCATTCAAACAAGCAAAAGATTTATTTAGGATATCTTTTTCAATAAATTATGCCCAGAGATAACAAGTATGACAGGGATCTTGACAGACAAGGAAAGGAGAACTTTCCTATGGTACTTTTTTTCACTAAAAGAAACTTCATTCTGATTAAAACTGCCATAAACATGTTGCTATTTAGATATTTAGTTGTCTAGATCTTAAAATTATCAGACACTGCAGTGGCTGCTAAAAGAAAATACTATAAGTAGATTTGCAAATGTTGGAGAGAAGAGTTATAAACATCCATACTATGCTTTCTTCTTTAAAAAAAGGGGAAATACTTCTGAGGAATATTTCTGCTTCTTTCCAGTACACTAAAGCAGATATAGGAATAATAATAATCAATAAATAAGATTGAGAAGTAGTACTCTGCTATTTAAAAGAAGATACAAAAGCACTGGGCCTCTTCAGATCAAGCATTTATTTTAAAAAGCTTCTTCATTTTGTTGTCTAGAACAATAATAAAGCAGTCTTTAAAAATAAGTCTAATAATTTAAACATTCTACAGACATTTATAGTTATTCACTTACCCCTTTGCCTCCAGTTCAGCAGAAAATAGAAATCTGCCTGTCTCTCCCACCTATCTGCCTCTTTGCAGCCTAGTTTCAGTTTCACTTTAGCTAGCAGGTGGCCATGCAGCCTCTCTCAGCTGTGTTGGGAGGCTGATAATGACCAGTTTATGCTAATCGGGCTCTGGCTGTTTGCTACAAAGGTAAATTGATGGGAAGCAGAGGCCAAAAGGTGGGGGTGGCTGGGTGAGTGGGGCTACATTCGATGTATAAGACGCACCCAAGTTTTCACCCTCTTTTGGGGGGTAAAAAGGTGCGTCTTATACTCCGAAAAATACGGTAATTGGAATAACAGAAACTTGGTGGGATGAAACCTATGACTGGAACATACTGATAGAAGGATACAAACTGTTCAAAAAACCCAGACCCCATAAAAGAGGAGTTGGAGTTGCACTGTATCACTATATTGCTACAGAAATGCAGAAAACCAAAGATGAAAACCTCCTAGAATGCATATGGGTCAATATAAAAGAAAAAAAAGAATGACATTGCCATAGGTGTATACTACAGACCACCCAACCAAGCAGAAAAAAATAGAGAAACTTTTTGCTAACCAATTAACAAATATATGTAGGAAACACACTTCAATTACCCTGACATCAACTGAAAGACTAATTCTGCACCAAGTGAGAAATCAGATAGTTCCTGACCAACCTAGCTGACAACTTTGTTGCCCAAAAGATAGAGGACGGAACTAGGAGGACAGCCATATTGGACTTAATTCTTACGAAGAGAGAAGTGATAGAGGGAGTTGAAACTGCAGGAACCTTGGGTGAGAGTGACCATGTCATACTGGAATTCAACATAATGCAAACACAAGCAATAGAACATGATACCAGAGTCTTAGATTTTAAAAGAGCTGATTTTCACACAAAAAATCAAGGAAACTGTCGGTCCACTAAAGAGAGAAGACGGCAAGGAAGTAACAGGCAGCAGAGAGAAAGCAGAGCAGCTTAACTCATTCTTTCACGCAAAAAGAAACTATAGCCCAACCTACCAAAAACATAACTGTAAAAGACAGACTAGAAATAAAAGTTAAAATAAGTAAGAAAATGGTAAGAGAACACTTGTCTGATCTTGATGAATGCAAATCACCAGGACCTGACAGATTACACGCCAGAGTTCTAAAGGAGCTGACAGATTTCCTTGAGATTAAGGAAATCCTTGACTCATGCACATACCATAGTGCCATAGTATCCTGGAAGACTTGCCTCCATCCCAAAATGAATTGGTAGCTAAGAAACATGTCAGAGCCTCCAAGTTACTGAGACGATTTTATGCCTAACTAAACAATTGCTCTGCATCTCCCTTTGTGTTTCCTTTCTAGGTGGACTTCTCCTTCTCCTAGGGAGGCAGTATGTCAGGTCCCATAGATCCCTATCTGGGATGCTGCCATTCTGGTGGGGAAGGGGCCTCAGTTTATAACCTTCTTCCTGGTGCCTGTTTATCCTGTGCTTTGATTTACCTTCCTGGGAATGAAAGAGCCATCTGTTTTGTCTCAGCCTGAGAACAAGTTCTTATCACCTTCTCAGTCTGTGATTCTCAAAACATCTTTGCACCTGCAGATTGGCTTATTCAAGACTGAGGGGAGGAGGTCTTTGTTTTAATCTGACAGAATTGCATGGGAATCTTCAAATCCTGCTTTTCTTGTCTTGCTATCACTTTCCTTTCAATAAAGTTTTCTTTTGAAATGCATAGTGCTTCAAGAGTTCTACTTCCTTGAGTGGAGTGGAGAGGCAAGTCTTTACAGTGGGGGAAACACCATAATTTGGACAGTGATTGATCTTTTTTTCCAAACAGGCCCACTTCATCGCCTGCTTCGGCCTCCCTTCAACCCACAAACAGGCGAAGCTGTTCCTGAAGCACATCAACTGACTGCATGGAGTCCCAAAGAGGACCATATCTGACCAGGGGGTCCAGCTTACAGCCAAATTCTAGAGGGAGTTCATAAAGTCAATTGGGTCTTCCCAGGGGCTTAGCTCGGCTTTTTATCTGAGTACTAATCAGGTGGTAGAACGTAATAATGCAATAATAGAGCAGTACTTGAGATGCTATTTAAACTACCAACAAACCAATTGGGCTGACCTGTTACCTTTCACTGAGGTGGCATACAACATTGTACATAGCAGCATAGGCTTCACATCTTTCAAGGTAGCCACAGGAGTAGAGTTTGTGTAAGGATTGCCTCCCCATCCACCTACAAAGTACGAACTTCTGAGCGAGGTAGTTCAAAAGGATTCCTTTATTGGTAGCTGTGATAACAATCCATTCAGTCAAAGCAAGATCTAAATGCCCCAGGCAAAACAAGTACATTTAAACCTTAGTGCCCCTGCCCATTAGGCAGAATGCAAATGTAGACCAATACACAAGGTGTGAAAGTCCTCTATTCTGGGAATGTGGATGAGTCTACATTTCCACAGATCCCTTTCCGTTCAAACTAACTTACATTGCCCCTCATAAATCCTATCCTAAGATAAGAAGGTTCCCAGATGTCTGGCGCCTGGATATATGTTGTAAACGTCTGATCAAGCAAACCCAAGACCCCCCTTCTTCTTTTGAATGGCAGAGTCGCTGGATTCTGACAGTTTGTCCCAATGCCTCAGGAGCCTCATTCTTCAGTAAACCTGACTGAATGGGTAGATTCCCTGCAGGGAATATATATAAAAACTGTTTTAAATTGTCTTTTTAATGATTTGTTTGGAGTTTTTATAAAATGTTGTACGCCGCCCTGAGTCCTGAGGGAGTAGGATGGCATAGAAAAACTGCCAAATAAATAAATAAATAAATAAATAAATAAAGTACTTAGGAATACAACTAACAGCAAAATGTGCAACAATTAAAGAGGATAATTATATGAAACTGATGAGGCAAATTAAACTAGACCTGGAGAAATGGAAAGATCTGCAACTGTCATTAACAGCAAGAATAGCTACTATAAAAATGAATATCTTACCAAGACTATTATATCTACTCCAAACAATTCCAATAAAACTGGAGAAAAAATATTTTGAAGAATTAAATAAAATAATATCAAGATACATTTGCTTATGGAAAAAAGCAAGAATAAGCTTGAAAATGTTGCAGGACATCAAAAAAGGAAGGGGCTTTGGGCTACCAGACTGGGAATTGTACTATCAGGCCTCAATACTCACATGGATGGATCAGAAAGGGCGTTGTATCTTACTTGAATGCCCCTTCTCGTAGGGTGGAGCTAGCCTCCAAGATTGGGATGATACGATCCATCAGCCAATCAGGACTGAGTCTGACTCTATAAAAACTGTCCTCCTGTTATGCTCCCCCTCTTGAGATGAAGGACGAAGTCAGACCAATAGTGGAGCTCCCCAACCAAAACTTTATTAAACAGCAGGTAACCATAATAACAGGAACAAGCAATGAAACTTAGGGCGGGACTTGGAGGCTAGCTCCACCCTACAAGAAGGGGCATTCAGGTAAGATGCAACACCCTTTCTCCCTAGTAGGTGGAGCTAGCCTCCAAGATTGGGATATGCCAAAGCAGCAAGCCCATTCAGTTACGTTTGCACAAATCCGTCTTGTGCACCAATTGCGACCCTACTTGGAGAGGGAGGCTTTGCTCACAGTCACTCATGCCCTTGTCACCTCACGGCTAGACTACTGTAACGCGCTCTACATGGGGCTACCCTCAAAGAGCATCCGGAGACTCCAACTGGTACAGAATGCAGCTGCACGAGCTGTAGTGGGTGTACCAAGATACACCCACGTAACACCTATCCTTCGCCAGCTGCATTGGCTGCCAATTAGTCTCCGGTCGCAATTTAAGGTGTTGGTTTTGACCTTTAAAGCCCTACATGGCTCAGGGCCAGGTTACCTTCGGGACCGCATCCTACCACATACCTCCCTACGACCGGTTAGGTCCCATAGAGAGGGCCTCCTCCGGGTCCCATTGGCCAAACAATGTTGGTTGGCGGGGCCACGGGGGAGAGCCTTCTCTGTGGGAGCCCCGTCCCTCTGGAACCAACTTCCACCAGAGATCCGGACTATCCCCACCCTGCTGGCCTTCCGTAAAGCCATAAAAACTTGGCTCTTCCGGCAGGTGGGGTGAATAGGAAGATCAGATTCCCCCCATGAATGTTGTTTTTATAATGTTTTAACTATGCTTTTTAATTTTAAACTATGATAATTGTTTTTATTGTACGTTTCTTATCCTGTTGTACGCCGCCCTGAGTCCCATATATACTGAAACCGGTGTTTCAATTTGGAAAGTCCACTGCAGTTAATGAAACAAATATCCAAAAAATAAGTTTTAAACCATTGTTTTAAATGGTGTTTAAAGTAAATACAGTGATTAAGATGCATCTTTCTCTCTTCTCTGAGTGGTCCTTGGTGCTCTCTAAAGTTTGTTTTCTTGCAGACATTTAATTATCCAACTAGGTAACAACATCAGTGCAATCTCATTTTAATCAGGCCAGCTGAGATTTGGCCTTGCAGGATATTTGATCTCAGTCACTGGACTGTCAACAGAGGTGCCTCTGCAAAATTTAATTTGCAAGCCAAATTGTGGACATTTCATTATGCTCCTCACTGTTACAAAACACCCATGCCCCTTAGCAGCCCAGTTCTAGACAGGTTGCCCTCACCCTGTGAGTCCCCTCCCAGTATAGATTTAAAATCAAGCCTTGCCTTGTTTCTGATGGATTGGGCTCAGATGTAGCATAAAGCTATCAGGGTGAGAGCTAATCAGAGAAATATCAGAATGAAGCAAAATCCTCCACTATTTCCTGGCAGTAGACCTCCTAATCTCTAGCAAGTGCCACTTTTGAACAAGCAGAAAATCTTCCAAATGAATTGGAAGATATCTGGCTGCAGAGGGATCCAAAGGATCAAAACTGCCAGCAATTCCCAAAGTTCCTTCCTTCCTCCACTCCTTCACTCCCCCCGCCTCTTTTCAACTGAAGAAGCTTCTTGAATGAAAGTGAAACGTTTTTAAAATGTTTTCAAAGAAAATCCAAGAAAGTCCTTTTGGAAAAACACTTTTGGGACAACCATAACCTGGATGACTGAAAATCTCCATAGACATTAGAGTTTCCCTTTTCAACGCAATGCAGCTAGCCCGGAAACTAAAACTCTTCCCTGTTGCTCTTCCCATGGTTCTCCCCAGAGCCCCCTGCTGCCTTTCTGCCCCTCGTCACGCACCCACGGAGGTGTCATTCCTAAACAGCAGGACCAAACCCGGGTTTTAAGTCCACCACTTTTCCTCCAATCTGGGTTCTGTTGCTAACATCCCTCCACCCCGCTCATAATGCCCACAGGAGCAAAAAGCACAGGCACGCCACTTTGCATGCTGGGAAACGTAGTCCGAGCTTAGTTCGGGACTGGGAGGCTCTTTTAAGGTTTGGACTCAAGAAATGGGAATCACTTCGATGCAAACTTCATACATGCTCCCCACGCCACAGCCCCTTGCTTTATCTCATATTTTCTTTGTGAGTGGTGCCTTTGTCACCAAGGAGAGTGAATGCTGAGCACGGAGCAAGCCTCCCAGTCCTGATGGGGCAGATGAAAGCCCAAAGGGGAGGGCGGCGTACTGATAATGGTCATTCAGGTAACAAAAGCATAGAAACTGTTGGTGGGCGGGCCGAATAGGGACGTGAAGGTAGGCTTCAGTGACGTCAATAAACGACATGAGATTCCCCCTCCCGTATGCCGCCAAGAATAGAGCTTTTTGCTCCTGTGGGCGTTACGAGCGGGGGGAGGGAATGTTAGCAACAGAACCCAGATTGGAGGAAAAGCGGTGGACTTAAAACCCGGGTTTGGTCCTGCTGTTTAGGAATGACACCTCCGTGGGTGCGTGACGAGGGGCAGAAAGGCAGCAGGGGGCTCTGGGGAGAACCGAGGGAAGAGCAACGGGGCTGGGAATGTGGGGTGCGTGCACAGAGAGGAAGAGAGCCTTGGCAGCTTGCAGGTGTGGCGAAAAGATTTAGGGGTAAGAGTTAGTGAGTTGGGGGTTGTTGAGAAGAGTCACATTCAAGGGGCCAAAGAGCCGCTTGTGGCTCGCGAGCCACGATTTCCGATCCCTGGCCTAGCCGGTCATGGAAGGTCATGCTGGTCGTAGGCGTATGCAATGACAGCACGTATCCACCGGCCAATCACGGCAGGGGAAGCCTTCCTGCCCATCGACGCTGGATGGAACTCCACGAAGAGCACCTCAGACCGCCAGAATGAGGAGGTACGCACAGTGTACACCTCAATGGCCCGCCTCACGTCGAAAAACCGGCACTGGTGGGAGAGAAGCCTCAAAGGATGGAAGGACCAGCTCCTGCGCCCTGTGGAAGTACGTGTTTATCTTAGGTGTGAACACAGGGTCGAGGCGGAGAACAACCCTGTCCAGATAGAATACGCAAAGATCCGGGTGGACAGAGACGCGGCCAGCTTGGAGATGCGACGTGTGGACGTGATTGCCACCAGGAATGTGACTTCCAGAGTTAGAAGACGAAGAGACACCGTAGGCAATGGCTCATATGGTGCCCCGGCGAGGGACTGAAGGACTTTCTGCAAGTCCCACATCGGGTACCGATGTACCACCGGCAGACAGATGTTGGACGCCGCTTTGAGAAAACGCCGCACCAAGGGATGCACAGACAGCTGCTTGGACGTCGAGCAAGAGAGCACTGTCGAAACAGCCGCCATCTGGTGGCGTAGAGTATTGGGCGCTAAGCCCTTGTCCAGTCTGGCTTGTCCGACAATCGTGGGCGGTTTTGGACGAAGGAGCTCCTCCGAATTGCCTGGCATTTGGGCAGTGGAGTACAATGCCTTGATGGGGGGGTCTACCGGTGGGACTGGAATGTGTTGTGCAAGACCCTGCGCTACATTAAAGTAGTGTTTGTCTAGAGAAGAAGGTAAGGCCCCCCGATTGTGGGGTCTGCCACTGCTTCAGCACTGACTCCACCAATAATTTGGGGGCAGGTATCACCTCCGCCTGGGACGTAGTTTCCTCAAAAAGAGGGTCTACAGCCTTGTCCTCAGCTTGCTTGGTCTCAGCGGGGTGAATTTGGCTGCGGCCTTTGCCTTATGCAGCAATGACTTAAATAACCCTGGGTTGAACAGGCCCATGGTGACGGGGACCTATGGGGCAAGGTCTTCGTCCTCAGACAAGTCCAAGTCCAACCCCTGGTCCTCTGTGTCCGGGAGTAACCCCAGGGCCCTGCAGTGAATGTTGCTCCTCCTCGAGGTACAGGCAGTTCGCAGAGGGCATGGCCAAATGAGGATGGGAGTATTGTCTGCCCCCCACTGAGCTAGAAGGTGTAGGGGTCGTTCACTTCAGACCCGCCTCAATGCCCTTTGCAATGGCTGCCTGTATCCTGAACCTCTGGGCAGTAAAACTGGGCCAAGGCTCCTGCAGCTGGAGTGGGCAGGACCGATGAAGGTCTGGGATCCTCCCAGATGTCACCCTCTCCCAGACGTAAGTCCGGGTTATTGAGGGAGAGGGCCCCAGAAGATTGCCTGGACTATGCCTGGGGAGCCCGTTTCTTTGGAAGGGCGGGACCCTGATGAAGAGTGGGAAGGAGACTGGGCTGGCTTCGAAGAAGGCTTATCTGCTGCCTTAGCCCATTGCCGCTCCTCAGTCCCGGACGCTTTAGAGGGCCCTTTGGACCGTTCCGCTGATGATACCCTGATCGGGGAATGGTCTCTGCGCTCAGATGGGGGGGTAGAGGCCATCCTGGCCCGCCCCTCAGAGCCCTGGGCCTCCCTAGATGACTTAGATCGGCTCTTAGCCGATTTGGAAGATTTATCAGCCATCAGGAGCTTCGGATTGCAGGTGAGGCTTGTGAGGGCAAGCGAGGTTGGAGGAGGTGTGCGCAACTGCGCAGAGCGAGCCATCAGCCCGGGGCGTGCCTCCGTGCCGGAAAGGAGGAGTAGGAGGTTTTTTTGTTTTTGTTTTTTTTTAGCCCTGATAGGAGGGCGAGCGGCCGGGAGGCGTGTTCGAGCGCTCTCACTCCAAAGAAGCAGGCGGGGCGTTCCTCAGTGCCGACGAGGGTGAGCAGGAGGCGTTCCCTTGCCCTGACAACAACGAGGGTGAGTGGCAGCGAGAGCGAGCGGCAGCAAGGCGGAGGCACGCGTGCCTTATCAACCAATGACAGGTGAGGCGGCCCGGCACAAGGGAGAGCTTCTCTGGTTGACAGTTGGGCAGAATGGCCCCTGGCGCCAAATTCCCTTCAGGCCTTCTCTCCGCCAACAGTGATGAGCCTCGAGGCCTCTGTTCATCGCCGCTGATGCCGCTTACAAGCGCAGCTCACGATCCCCTTCAGTCCGGCTAATGGGCGTGCGTGAGCGGTCCCAGTCGGAGAGAGAGAGTGTGTCGGAGGCCGCGCAAGCGCTTGGCTTCTGCTGCATGGCAGCTCAGTTCGCACAAGCACACTCTCTTGGGGCGGTATGTGGCAAAAGCCACCCTGGCTGTAGGTCACTCAAGCGCTAGGCTTCTGTGACGTCCTCCAATTCGATAGCGATAATGCCAGGCTGCGAGGGGTCCGCTTAAAAGCCGGCCACACAAGGGTGGCCAATGTGGCCGGGAGTAGAGCCAAAGCCCACCACTGCTTTTATTCACCCCCCCACGTCAGAGATGTTAATTATAGGTGTTGGGGGGTGGGTTATAATCACTCATGAGTAGAAGAAGAATATTCAATGCCAAAAGGATAACCTGCAAGGTTGGGAAAACACAGATCCTTGACTTAGGACAGTCGAAAGAGGGGGAGCACAACAGGAGGACAGTTTTTATAGAGTCAGACTCAGTCCTGATTGGCTGATGGATCATGTCATCCCAATCTTGGAGGCTAGCTCCACCTACTAGGGAGAAGGCCATGACCTCCAACTAGTTTGGCACCAGAGGCAGGTTCCTAATTTTTTTACTACCACTCTGTGGGCGTGGCTTATTTTGTGGGTGTGGCTTGCCAGCCATGTGACCGGGTGGGCGTGGGCCTCGGGAGCTTGGCAGCAGTGGAGAAGCAGGGGGGCATTGCCCACCCACAACGCAGCTCCCCGCAGTGGGAGCAGCAAGACTGCGGCAGCGGTTCTTCTAGGAGGCTCCGTCCGGCCTGAATGCTTCTACTCATCCGATGATCCTAGGCTCCTGCCGCCTAGGCTCCTGCTCCCCCTCCCCTCAGCTCCCCCTCCCCTCAGCAGCTCGAGAAGTCTCAAACGTGCGAAAATGCCTGGGATCATCACCACGCGTCCATGACTTCTCGGACTGCTGAAGGGAGAGGAATGGCGATAGCTCCTGCCGCCTGTTCTTTCAGCGTCTCATGCGCTCCCTCAGCCATCCTCCCCTGCTTGGACTCACTGTGGGGTAGGAAGGCAGCGCATGTGCAGTGCCAGAAGCTCGGTTTCTGGGCATGCGCAGAAGAAATTTTTAAAAAAAATTTAATTTTTTTTAAAAAATAGCGGCGCCCAGGCAGCGGCAACCGACCGCTGTGATGTCACCAGAGGGCCGCTACAGGTGCTATAGAGTGGACCGCACTGGTAGGAACCCATCACTGGTTGGCACCAGTGGTAGGTTGCTACCAGTTTACCCTGGATTGGGCGAACTTGTAGCAGTGGTGGGCGGAGCCTCTGCTAACCTTCCCAGACATCATTAAAAATGATCTGCGCATGCACAGAAGTGTTTCGTGTGTGCAAAATGCACACATTCATTATTTCCTGTTCCCAAACCGGTAGCAAAGGTAAGTAAAACTGTTGTGGCCAGTTCGAGTCCAGTACAATTAGCAGCCTATCCCAAGGATTCGGAGGTAGTGATGGTGCAGTACAGAAGACCGGTGTTCCTGGCACCAGAGATGGAGAGTGAAGAGGACGTGGGGTCAGAGGCTGGTGAACAATTAGAGCCTGATGCATCTCCTGAGATTAGTGACTCAGGAGAAGAGGAGGAGCCTCTTCTTGATGCCAGAGCATGCAGATTCTCAAAGAGACATGAGTGGCTAATCAGGAGGAGGCTTCCTCGTGAGTAGTACTGCAGGGCTTGACCACGCCCTGAGGGTATTTAAGCCCCTGTCATGAGGGGCTTCATTGCAGAGAACAACTCCGTTCTGTGGTTCCAGCATTTGCTCTTGTGTTTGCGGTGAACATTTTTCCTGTGTTAATGAGATTTGGATTTCTGCCAAACCTACATGAGTTGAGATAACGCTAATTGACTGCTTTCCGGGACTCTAGCCATCTACTGAGAAGACTTTGTAAATAACTCCTTAATTACCTGATATTCTTTTGAAAAGATTCCAACTCTTGCTAAGACTTTATTGAAAGTAAAAGAGTATTGTTCCCAATTCCTTAATACTAAACAGGACACTGTTACATTTCAGATTATACATGTACAGATGCTGTTAAAATTGATGTGGCTTTCTTGAAGTATACATTATTCTCTGCTATTTAAAAGAAGATACAATAGCACTGGGCCTCTTCAGATCAAGCATTTATTTTAAAAAGCTTCTTCATTTTGTTAAATTATCTAGAACAATAATAAAGCAGTCTTTAAAAAATAAGTCTAATAATTTGAACATTCTATAGACATTTATGGTTATTGATTTACCTCCTTGCATCCAGTTTCAGCAGCTGATTAGCACAAGAAAATAAAATTCTGCATCTGTCTCTCCCTCCCAGCAATTTGCCTCCTTGCAGTTTTAGTTTCACTTTCAATTTAGCACGTGGGCCTTCCTGCAGCCTCAATCAGCTGCTGGTCAGGAGGCCGATAATAAGTTGCTTGTGCTAATCAGGCTCTGCGCTGTTTGCTGCAAGGAGGTAAATTGCTGGGAGGCAGAGGCCAAAGGCTGGGGGTGGCTGGGCAGGGCTACATTCGGTGTATAAGATGCACCCAAATTTTCACCCTATTTTGGGGGGTAAAAAGGTGTGTCTTATATTCTGAAAAATACGGTAATTAAGAAAATACTAGAATGCGCATAAATGGATAGATTAACACTTACTATTAAGGATAAAGAAGAAACTGAATATTTTTTTGATATGGAATGTATTTTATCAATGGCTAGACAATAGAAACAAGTTAGAAAGGAGACATAAAAAGCGGAAATGTTAAAGTGGAGAGTTGTTAAAGAAGATAATGTTAAGTATTACTGTTATTATTATTATTATTGTTAAGTATATCATTATATTATTATCAATATTATTGTGATGAATACTATAACAAATATGTGGATTATGACTGCTTAAAAACAACTGTACCCAGATCACACACTGTTTGATGGAAATTGAATTTTTATGTTATATAAATAAAATAAATAAAACATGGAAAAAAGGGGGGGAAAGCTGGGTCCTGTTTATAGGACCTTTTCCCAATTGTAAAAATCATTAACCCATAAAACACCAGACCCCATAAAAGAGGAGGTGGAGTTGCATTGTATGTAAAAGACCACTACACTGCTACAGAAATGCACAAAACCAAAGACAAAAACCTCCTAGAATGCATATGGGTCAATATAAAAGAAAAAAAGAATGTAATTGCCATAGATGTATACTACAGGCCACCCAACCAAGCAGAAAAAATAATGTATTTTTTGCTAACCAACTAACAAATATATGTAGGAAATACACTACAATAGTAATGGGGGACTTCAATTACCCTGATATCAACTGGATATTGATTCTGCACCAAGTGAAATTGACTGCTATGGGGACGACTACCAAGAGATGATCTCCACCATCACAGTCAACCTAGAGGGTGAAGCAGTGGAGTGAGTGACCTAACTCCACGATGAGGGCGCCCCAAAACTCGAGAACATCAATGACTTCCTGCAGGAGCGGAGAACCAGGTTCAAGGACACAGCTCAAGGCCAAGAAGCTGAGGCAGAGATCAAAGGCATCAAACAGAGGAGCCGCCTGGCCAAGGAATACATTAGGGAATTCTGACAGGTGGCTGGGAAGCTGCAGTACTGGCCCGAGCGCCTCCTGGTGCACTACTTTAAGGAAAGCTTGGATCACCAATTATGCCAAGCCTGTGTGTGCCAAGGTGTCCCGGACCGCATCCGCGAGTGGTACCGGATGGCTGTTGCCATAGACCTTGAGCTCCACCCGCAAAAAAGTGATGCTGGAAAAGAAGCCTAAAAGACAACTCATAAAGCGGTCCAGCCTGCAACAAGCGGAAGAGCATCCAAGGGGAGCCTCAACGACACCAATCAAGTGCTTCAGGTGTGGCCAGCAGGGTCACAGAGCATCCAAGTGCCTGGCCCCAGCTCTTGTTCCCCAAGTGAGGACCCCTGCACCGGCCAAACCGAGAAGGCCACCATGGAAATCCTCTGAAAAAGGGAAGTTTGTCTGCTAAGCCGTCGCCCCCCCCCCCTGAAAGGGGAAGAGGGAACTCCGGCTGCGGAAGCCCTGTTGACAGCGGCATGCAACAGCGACGATGACAGTGAGGATAACCCGGTGGTAAGTGAAGCCATCCATCTGTCAGGCCAAAGCCATTTTAATTGGGATCTTCGGCCTGCCACACTTTATGCTATTCTACTATGCATTTTCTATTCATTTTCTATTCATTTCCTTTTCGTATATTAAAGTTATCTGTTGTATCTCCATTTATATTTATTCTTGCTGTTTGGCTTGAATATATTGTTTTAATCATTCTGATATATTTGTGGCTGAAATTCATCATCTCCAACTTTTTTGTTAGAAAGTCCCAATTTAAATTATCAAAGGCCTTTTGTGCGTCGAGGAACATGAGTGCCACAGATTTCCCTGGGTTTACTTCATAGTATTCCAATATATCCAAAATCATTCTTGTATTGTTTTTGATATGCCTATTCGGTAGGAAGCCATTTTGATCTGGGTGGATGATTCTATTAAGTATGTTTTTTAGTCTTTCAATCAGCTATTATAGTTGTAAAAATCTTATAATCGATATTCAGCAGCGAGATTGGCCTATAGTTTTGTATCTTTTGTTTTCCTGATATATCTTTGTGAATTAATGTTATTATGGACTCTGCCCAGGTTTTAGGAATTTCACCTTTATTTAAGACCTTGTTGTAAGTTACTAATAATAATTGTTTTCGTGAATTTTGTAGCTCTTTATAGCACTCTACTGGGATACCGTCTTTTTTATTTTATTATTTTTTTGTTTCTGTATTGCTCTCTCTAATTCTGGCATTGTTATTTCTTCATCCAATATGTTTTTATCCATATCCGTAATCAGTGTGATATTTGTTTGCTGTAAGTAGTTCTGTATATCATCTTCCTTTATTTCATCTTTCTTGTATAGTTCACCAAAATATTTAAGTATTATATCCTTTTTTCTTTCATTCCTGATTTTACATTGCCATTCTCATCTTCTAATTGTTGTATATATTTTTCCTCCTTTTCATTCCTTAATTTAACCACCTCCCTGGTTTGTTGGCATGTTCAAAATGATTTTGCCTAGCTATTTTGATTTTCTGTGCCACTTCCTCCTGTGTTATTAAATTTATTCTATGTTTAACTAATTCCTTTTCCTCCCTAATTTTATCGTTTAGACTTAAATTAAATTCTCTAGCCATCTCAAAAAAACTTTTGGGTAAAGTCTTTCTTTCATGATGTTTTTTATTCATTGATTTATAATCTATTTTTATATCTGACACTGCATTAAAATCCCCAATTATACAAATATTTTCTTTTTCCAATTTGATTACTTGATCATACAATTCCTTATAATATTCCTGTCTACAATTGGGGGCATATAAGTATTATTTTCTTCTCATTTATTAAAATTTCTATTATGAGTATTCTACCCTCCTTATCCTGGTAAATTTGTTTCAATTTTAGCCAGTTTTAACGTATACTGCAATTCCACTTTTTTTTTTGAGTTGGCCAGTGATGCATATAGTTTTCCTAACTTTGGTATTTCTAATAATGTAATGTCTTATTTTTTAACGTGTACCTCCTGTAGGCAAACTTCATCTAAATTTTGTTTTTGCAATTTATTAAATGTTTGTCTTCTCAAACATTAAACTCAATCAGCGAGTTTATTCCATTTATATTAACTGAAAGGATTTTAACTAGATTTTCCATATTATTGTCTGGCTGTCGCTCTTGTTGTTCTTATGCTCTGAGTTTCTATTTGGGTCTTGCTTTGTTCTTTTTCTTTCTCTGGTCTTTCTCTGGTCTTTCTCTCTCTTCTATGTTTTGGTGTTCTTGGCTTTGTGTTTCCAGCTCTATACTACTCTCTCCTTCTAGTTCTAGATGTTGTTCGATGAATTGATCGGCTTTCTCTATTGTATCTATTCTTATTTTTTTTCTCCTTCCATGTAATCAAGAGTCCCTCTGGCATTAACCATCTAAATAGTATTTTTCTTCTTATCAACTTCATTGTGAGGCATTGGAAATCTCTTTTTTTTCTCTTATCCTTTTCAGAATTTGTTTTAATACTATGATATCTTTTCCTTTATAATTTATTTGTCCTGTCCTTGTAATTTTGTAGATCTCATCCCTCATGTGTTTTTAAATAAATTTGACGTGTACTTCCCTTGGCAGTCTATATTTTCTGGCATAGTTGGTCTGAACTGTAAACCTCATCAATATTATTCTTCACTTCTTCTTTATCCAGTTGAAGAACTTCTGCCAACATTTCTGCCATCAAATTTAGTATATCTTCTTCTCTTTCTTCTGGATGACATTCTCATCTTCAGTAAGACCCTAGAAGAACACGTAAAGCTAGTGCGGCAAGTCCTGGAAAAACCTCTGGCTGCCAAGCAATCCGCAAAGCTGTCCAAGTGCGAATTCCACAAAACCTCACTAGACTAACTGGGATATCGCATTTCCAGCGAAGGGATAGAGGTGGACCCAGAAAAAGTGAAAGCAGTGCTAGATTGGCAACCCCCACGCACCCGCAAGCAACTAGAGTTTCTTGGGCTTTGCAAACTTCTATCGGCAAGTCATCCCAGCTTTTGCAGAGATGGGTGGATTCTGCCAGCCTGGCATTTGGAGAATGTGATGAACTTGTGGGTGTGGGGACATGGGATTGAACTTTCAACTGGGTGGTGAACTTTCAACTGGGGACTTCAGATTCGGGTTTCATCCAGATGTACTAACATGGCTCTGAGAATAAATTGGGACTTTGAGGAATACTTTGACTCGGACTCTGATTTACTTCTGGATGCTATTTGGAACACTGACAGCAGAATGGGCTCTTAGGTGAAGAACCGCTTCAGCTTTTCAAATGCCTTTTGACATTCCATTGTCCACCCAATAGGCTGGTTCGGCTTTGGCTTTGTTGGTGATGGTCTTGTCTTTAGCAGAGCTGAAAATAACATAGGGGTTTAATACAGCATACTTAATCACCCCTCCCCTCCCCAGGGGGGCCCTTTGGCTTATCTGGATATTTCTCATGGAACTGTTTAACTAGTCTTTCAGCCTTTACATCCCAACTTTTAACCCACGTAGCTTCTGACAAAGGGTACCCTTTCCAATGTACTAAATATTGTAATTGACCCCTGTACATTCTGGAGTCTAAAATTTTCTTTACTTCGTAATGAGTTTCTCCTTGTATTACTGGGGGCAGGGGTGGTTGGGTTTGTGGTCTTACATTTGACCCAATCACAGGTTTAAGTAAACTGCAATGAAATACAGGATGGATCTTTCCCAATAATCTGGGCAACGCCAGCTGGACTGTGACTGGGTTGATAATTTTGACTATTGGGAAAGGGCCTAAAAATTTTGGGCTCATCTTTTTGCTGGGCATTCTCAATCAGATATATTTGGTGGACAAGAACACTTTATCCCCCACTCAGAAGGGGGGCTGGAGTAATCGGTGCTTGTCTGCTTGCTTCTTATAGGCTTCTGCCACTTCAGTTAGCGCTTTTTTCATATTTTCCCACCCTTTCTTCAGTGTCTCCATCCACTCAGTCAGTGACATCGAAGTGGGGGTCTCTATAGGGAGCTCGGGCATGGGAATGAATTCCATGCCACTGGTGACTTGAAAAGGAGTTAGTCCCTGGTCAACACTCTATTGAGAGCATGATGAGTGACAAGGCAAGCACCCCCATGAATTTCCAAGCTATGCAGTCCACATTAACAGGACTGCAAGAAATGGTAATAAAATTGAAGGAAACTATGGATAAACACCATGGGGGGCCAGGGAGGACATGGAAGAAGTGAAAGAAAATATTAAGAAAGTTGATGATAAAATGGGGACATTGGAGGAAAAAATGGGAACTATACAAGAAGTTCTTATTAAAAATGATCAAAGATTGAAAAAGGTGGAAGAAAGAGCTGATGCAATAGACCAGAGATTGGAAAGGCACAAGAGGAGGCTGGAGATAAGCTGTTGGAGATAAGCTGTTGAGATGGCTGTTACACAGCTTGAGTTAGAACGCTCCTCCTCCTTCCTAAGATTTCAGAATGTTGTCGAAGAGAAGGATGAGAATTTGCCCAGAAAAATGGCAGAGATAATTGCCAGCTTCGGATTCAAGACACAAAATGAAATCATTGGAGAAATGGACGAGGTATTTAGAATGTATACTAATTATGCTCGTAGAAATAAATTACCTTGTGAAGTCCACATTAGATTTATTAAAAAAAACATTAGGGATGAGATTTACAGCTTCGCCAGAGAAAATACCCTTACGGTAGGGGGAAAGGAGATTATAACTCTTCGGCAGATTCCTAGAAGGGTGAGAGAAAAAAGGAGAGCCTATAATTTTCTTTCAGCCCAGTTAACAAGACAAAAAATTACATTTAAGTGGCTGATCCCTGAAGGCATGTTGATATCGTTGCCCAATAAAAAAATTCCGGATAAGCTCAGTGGAAGAGGCAAAAGATTTCTATGAGAAATATTTCAAAGAAGAAAGAGAGTTGGAGTGTAAAGATATGGGAGAGAGGTCAAGTGTGGAGGAGCAAAGCTCTGAGGATATATTACTGGATAAGGAGAAAGCAGAAAGAGAAAAAATAGAAAAACATGAAAGGGAAGATGTCAGGACTAGAGCACAATTGGAATATAGAAGAGGTGGCCAAAAAGGAAACACCAAATAAAATTGTACATGATGCAGAAATAAAACTTATATCTATGAATATTAATGGACTCAATTCATCTATCAAATGTAAAAGAGTATTCCATAGATTAATAAAATTGAATAATGATATTACGTGTCTTCAGGAAAGCATATTAAAAGAGACCAACGTTCAATCCTTGAATATCCTAAATTGGGCACCCTATATTCCGCATTAGCAGAAATTAAAAAAAGAGTAGTGGCCTACATAAAAGAATGGCTCAAACCCAAAATGATTTATAGCGATGACAAGGGTAGGATTTTAATTATAGAAATAATGATTGGAAAGAAGAAAATATTAGTGGTAATTATATATGCACCTAACACGAAACAGAAAGCATTTTATTCTAACCTATACAATCGCCTGCTAGAATTTCAATGGGAGAATATCTGCTTAGTACTTCAATGCAGTATTAGATGAAAAAAATGATTATAAAGGCTCCAGAGGGAATGTAACAAGGAGAAGATTGCCGGGCCCATTTGAGAATATGAAACAGGAATTCAAACTGACGAATGGCTGGCGCCATATGAACCCAGATTGTAGACAGTATACTTTTTACTCTCATGTACATCAAACATGGTCTAGAATAGAGATGGTGTGGTTAAATTTGGAACTTATCGATGATATAAGTGAAATAGATATACTCCACAATACATGGGGAGACCACAATCCATTACTGATAAAATGGAAAGGGCAGACGGTGAGGAAGAGGAAGGTGAGATGGACCCTTGATACAAGAGCCATTCACGAGAAACAATATAAATTAATTATGGAAAAAGAATTGGATCTCTTCTTTAAAGTTAATACTAAAGACCAGACATCAGTACAGAACTTATGGGATACGACTAAAACATACATCAGAGGGCTGACCATAGCCTACATAGCTAACTGCAATAAGGGAAAGAGGGAATACCAAAATCACTTATATACAAAACTAGGCGATCTTGAAAACAAACAGCAAAAAGACCCCAAAGATATTAGAATAAAAGAAGAACTAACTATCATTAAACACAAGATTAACTTGATTACTCAGGAAACATTGGCCAGGAAAATTAAAATGTCAAGGCAAAACTACTTCGAATAGGCGAATAAACCAGGCCGATGGTTAGTACATAAATTAAGAAAAGAAAGGGCTGAAAGAGTGATTGAATGGTTAGAAGATGAAACGGGGATGATATTCCTCAAACAGGAGGAGAAAAAAGACATTGTTCATAAGTTTTATTCCAACCTGTATAAGAGAGATGAATTCAATTCAGAGGATATTGAAAGTTATTTAAGAAAAATAGATCTGCCAGTTATATCAGAAGAGGATAGGATCATAGTAAATAAAGAAATAACCATAGAGGAAATAAGAAATGCTATCAACAAACAAAAGAATAACAAAACACCTGGGACAGATGGTATCCCCTCTGAATTTTATAAACAATTCCGTGATAAATTAGAACCGATATTATTAGATATATATAATGAGGCAATGGTTAATGCAAAGATACCAAACTCATGGAAAGAGGCTTACATCTCCCTAATACTGAAAGAGGAAACAGACAAATCTAAGATTCAAAACTATAGACCAGTGATGGCGAACCTTTTTTTCCTCGGGTGCCGAAAGTGCATGCGCGTGTGCTATCGCACATGCGCGAGTGCCAACACCCATAATTCACTGCCTGGGAAGGGCAAAAACGCCTCCCCTCAGAGGCCCTCTGGAGGCCGGAAATGGCCCATTTCCCAACTTCTGGTGGGCCCGGTAGGCCCATTTTTCGCCCTCCCTGGGCTCCAGAGGCTTCCCTGGAGCATGGGGAGGGCAAAAACGCCCTCCCCCATCCCCCCAGAGGCCCTCCAGAAGCCGAAAACACCCTTCCAGAGCCTCCATGCAAGCCAAAAATCAGCTGGCAGGCACGCACATGCACACTGGAGCTGAGCTAGGCAATGGCTCGCGTGCCGGCAGATATGGCTCCGCGTGCCACCTGTGGCACGCGTGCCATAGGTTCGCCATCACTGCTATAGACCAATATCACTCTTAAACTCAGACTATAAGATTTTAGACTCCATAGTAGCGGAAAGATTAAAAAAACATATTAAATAAAATAATACATCAGACCAAAATGGTTTTTTACCCAACAGACAAATTAGAAATAATACCAGAATCATTTTGAATATCCTGGAATATTTTGATATCCATATTGAGAAACAATTGGCGCTAATATTTATAGATGTGCAAAAAGCGTTTGACAATTTAGATTGGCAATTTTTAATAAAGCAATTAGTAAAAATGGAATTCGGAGAAAAATTTGTGAATTTAATAACTGCAATATAAAAGGAACAATATGCAAAAATTCTAATAAATAACTATTTGACTGAAAAAATAACCATAGGGAAAGGAATGCAACAATGGTGTCCCCTAGCACCACTCTTATTTATAACCGCACTAGAAGTATTACTGAGATTGGTAAGAAACAATTGTATGATAAAAGGGCTTAAAATTAAGAAGGAGGAGTATAAGGTTCAAGCATTTGCGGACGACATGACTTATATTTTGGAAGACCCTCTAGAATCAGGAATTGCTTTGTTGGAAGAAATAGAAAAATACGGAAATGTAACAGGATTGAAAATAAATAAGGATAAAACGAAAATAATAACAAAAAATCTTATGGAAGATCAAAATAGAATCCTAGAAACAAGTTTGGGAATCAAGATGGTTAAAAAAATTAAATACCTAGGATTATGGTTAACAGCGAAGTGCAGTTCAATAAAAGAGTACAACTACACGAAATTAACTCAAAAAATTAGTAAGGATTTAGAAAATTGGTCCAAACTACAATTGTCATTTTTAGGGAAGATCACCGTCATAAAAATGAACGTCCTTCCAAAAGTTTTATTTCTCTTCCAAATAGCACCAATTAGATTATGGAGAAATTACTTCCTGGAATTAAACAATATGATTAGGAAATTCATTTGGTCCAAAAAGAAAGCCAGGATTAAAACCAGCTCACTATATGATAAAAGACAGAGGGGCGGTTTTGGCCTCCCGGATTGGGAGAGTTACTACACAGCCGCGGTACTGAGTTGGATGAAAGAGTGGGTAACATTAAGGAATAGTAGAATCTTAACACTGGAGGGTTTTGACTTACAAATAGGGTGGCATGCATTCCTATGGGACGGTAAACACAAGTCACATGCCTACTTTCAAAGGCATTATATAAGAGGATCCCTAATTGAAGTCTGGCTTAAAATAAAGAAAGAGCACTATATACCAAAATCCCTAAATGGCTTTCTACCACCGAAGCCATTATTTATCCCAACTTATTAAATGGGAAAAAAAAGTTACTTACAAACAAATTTTAGATTACCACGAAATATTTGATCAAGACAGGATCTCAAAGCACTTGGAATAGACTTAGACTGGTGGCATTATCTACAAATAAGTATGAGGTATAACAAGGATGCGATACAACCCGGCTTTCAAAATGATCACGCCCTAGATAAAATTCTACTAGGACCGGACGAAAAAATGATCTCTCGGCTTTATAGTTTTCAGATAGAATACAAACTCTTCGAAGAGATGGTGAAAGGAAATATGATAGCCTGGGCCCAAAACTTCGTCTATGCAATTACGCTTTCAGAATGGGATAAGGTTTGGGAACTAAATTATAAACACACTAGCGGCTTCATATAAAGAAAACATATATAAAATGTTTTATCGCTGGCACCTCCCTCCTGCCCGTTTGGCAAAAATGTTCCCAACAACCTCCCCGAATGCTGGAAATGCAAAAAAGAGAGGGAACATATTATCATCAATGGTGGACCTGCCCCAAAGCTAGAAACTTCTGGAATACGATTAGAGCCTGGCTGGGAGAAATATTACATAAAGAAATTGACCTAAAGCCTGAAATGTTTTTATTGGGGATAATGCGCACAAGATATACAAAAGAGGAAAGATACCTAATTTTACATATAACTACAGCAGCCAGATTAATCTACGCACAGAATTGGAAATCAGAACATATACTTACCTCCTCTATGGTCCTTAGAAAAATACTTGAGTGCGCAGAAAGTGCAAACTGACGATGGAGATTCGTGGAAAAGATGACACGGAATTTTACGAAATATGGAATAAGATGTACAATTGGATCAAGCAAAACCCAAAATTAAAAATTTTGTTATAAGGATGAAGATGTATTGAGCAATATCCATAAATGTTCATAACCCTTCTTTATAAGTTGAAAATAATAATAATTTATGGATGATATTCACCGACAAATAGGATAAGGAGAACTTTAAATGTATATATAGTTATAGATATGAAACAAATATTTGAATAACGCTGTAATAGTATTGGATTACCGTATTTTTCGGAGTATAAGACGCACCACAGTATAAGATGCACCTTAGTTTTGAGGAAGGAAAACAAGGAAAAAAGGCCTCTGCCTCCCAGCAATTTAGCAAACAGCAAACAGTACATATTATATACACTGTTTGCTGTGTATTTCTGTGCATGTGTGCCTGACCCATAGAAATAGCAAAGAATTGGAGAAATGTACATTATGGCAGTATATTAATCCCAGAAAGTTTTCTTAAATGTAATCACACTAACTCCTCCCAATGATTTAAATAGATCTACTCCAAACATGACTAAGTCAGGGTTTAACTCAGCTGCCTTATTTTAATACTAATACTTAATACTAATACTTAATACTAAAACAGGACATTTCAGATTATACTTTTACAAATCTTTAAAATTGATGTGGCTTTCTAGAAGTATTCTCTGCTATTTAAAAGAAGATACAATAGCACTGGGCCTCTTCAGAGCAAGCATTTATTTTAAAAAGCTTCATTTTGTTAAGTTGTATAGAACAATAATAAAGCAGTCTTTAAAAAATAAGTCTAATAATTTGAACACTCTACAAACATTTAACAAAATAACATATTAACAGAATCTGCCTCTACCTAGGATAGGATTCACAACCTCCTGATTGTGAGGCAAGAGCTCTACCTCTAAGCCACAGCAGCTACAGCTTACCTCCTTGCAATTTCAGCAGTCTAACATTGCCAGCAGTTTATCTCCCAGCAATTTTCTCATTACAGCCACCGTAGTTAGTTTCATTTTACCACGTGGCTTGCGAGCCTTAGTCAGCTCTAGGTCTGGAGGCTGCTAATTAGTTTCTTGTGCAAATCAGGCTCTGCTGCTGTTTTCTGCAAAGAGGTAAATTGTTGGGAGGTAGAGGCCAAAGGGTGGGGGTGGCTGGGTGGGGCTACATTCGGTGTATAAGATGCACCCAAATTTTCACCCTCTTTTTGAGGGTAAAAAGGTGCGTCTTATACTCCGAAAAATACAGTACTTGTTGTTTGTAAATATTTGTGTTTGTTTGTTTTGGCTGTGTGTGTGTTTTGTTTGTGGTTTTAATAAAGATTTTTTTTAAGGAGTTAGTCCGGTGCTGCTGTGGATAGCGTTGTACGCTACTTCAGCAAAAGGCAGCAGCTCTGACCAATTGTCTTGCTGGTAATCTACATAACAACGGATGTATTGTTCCACTATTGTGTTCATACACTCTACTGCCCCATTCGTACTCGGATGGAAAGCTGAGCTGAGTCCTTGTGTGGATCCAATTGCTCGCAGGAACTCTCTTCAGAACTTGGCGGTGAACGGCACGCCCCAGTCAGAGATGACTCGTTTTGGGACACCATTTAGGCGGTAGATGTGGTTGAGAAATAGTCTTGCTAGTTTCCTATTCTCTCTATCAAAGATAGTTGTAAGTTCTTCCACCTCTCCAGGTCCAACTTAATTTGTTGCATTAGTTTTATATAGTTGTCATCTTTAATTGTTGTACATCTTGCTGTTAGGTGAATGCCTAGATATTTAACCTTCTTTACTATCTGCAGATCTATTTTCTGTCAATTCCTCTTTTTTTGTTTATCTGTAAGGTTTTTAACTATTACATTGCTTTTTTCTTTATTTATTTTCAACCCTGCCACCTCTCCATAGTCCTCAATTTTTCCTATCAGTTTAGGACCAGTTTCTAATGGTTCTTCTAATATAAAAATTAAATCATCTGAGAATGCTTGTAATTTATATTTTTCTTTTTAAATTTCTTTTCATTTTAGATTTCCATTCCTTTTATTTCTGGATCTTGTCTAATGCTTCTGGTTAAACCTTCCAGTGTTAATATAAATAATAATGGAGATAGTGGACGCCTTGTCTTGTTCCTTTTTAATGTCAAAAATTTCTGTCACATCTCCATTCACCATCACTTTATCTCTCTGGTGTGTGTAAATTGCCTTTATTATATTTGTAATTTTTTTGCCAAAGTCCATGCATTTTAATTGTTGCAACATAAATTGCCAATTTACATTATCAAACACTTTCTGGGCATCCAAAAAAAATAGTGCTAATTGTTTTTCACTATGTATTTCATAGTACTCCAGTGTATCCAAGATTATTCTAACATTGTTTCAAATTTGCTTCTTAAGTAAAAACCCATTTTGATCAGTGTTTATAAATTCAATTAGAAATCTTTTTAGTCTTTCAGAGATTATTGAAGCAAATATTTTATAGTCTGCGTTTAATAGTGATATTGGCTTGTAGTTCTTTATTTGTGTTGCATTTAAATCTTCTTTTGGGATCAATGTAATGTAGGCTTCTGTCCATGTATCCGGTATCTTGGCTTCTAACAGGACCTCCTTATACACCTCTAACATTATGTATCTTGCAGGTCTTTATAAATTTCTGCAGGTAAACCATCTGGACCTGGTGTTTTGTTATTTTTTTGTCTTTTAATAGCTTCTGTTAATTCTGCCATTAATATTCTTTCATTCAACATGTTCTTCACCATTTCCGATTTTTTTTGGTAAATTAGCTTTTTCCAAGTATTGTATTATTTTTTGCTCTGGTATTTTTTCATAATCATATAGCTTCTTATAAAAATCATGTATTATATCTTCTTTCTTTTCCATTTGGTATTGCAATGTACCATATTATTATTATTATTATTATTATTATTATTATTATTATTATTATTATTATTATTATTATTATTATTATTATTATTATTATTATTATTATTATTATTATTATTATTATTAATAATAATAATAATAATAATAATATTAATATTAATAATAATAATAACAGTAATAATAACAGTAATAGTAATAATAGTAATAATAGTAATAATAGTAATAATGCAAGTATTAGAAATAACAACTTAGATGGTCAAAAATCGAGTAAAAAAAGTAAAGAACTGGACATCACCTGGAAATGACCAATTACATGGTTTCTGGCTCAAATATCTGACCAGTTTGCATGCAATATTGGCCAAGCAACCGAACGAAATGCTACAAAATGGTCAAATTGATGAATGGTTGACAACGGGAAAAACATACTTGATTCAGAAAGATGCAACTAAAGGAACAACACCTGGAAACTACAGACCAATAACATGCTTGCCAACAACCTTCAAATTACTCACTGGGATAATTGCAGATAACATAATGGATTATTTGGAAACAAATAACATCTTGCCAGTAGAGCAAAAAGGCAACAAAAGAAGGAGCAGGGGCACAAAAGATCATCTCCTAATTGACAAAATGATACTAGAAAACTGTAAGAACAGAAAAATGAACTTGAATATGGTCTGGATTGATTACAAAAAGGCGTACGACTCACTGCCACACAGCTGGATCATCAAATGCTTAGAAACTATTGGCATCAGCAAAAATATTACATCATTCACTGAAAAAGCTATGAAACAATGGAGAACTGAGTTGGCAGTAGGGAATGAGGACTATGGAATGGTTAATATCAAGAGAGGAATTTTTCAGGGAGATTCACTTTCACCCCTCCTCTTCATCATCGCAATGATCCCGCTATCAGTAATCTTAAAAAAAAAGAAATTTGGATACCAAATAGCCAAAGACGCCGAAAAAATTTCACATTTATTGTATATGGATGATTTGAAACTGTATGGAAAGTCAGAAATAGAAAACCAATCACTGACCAACACAGTCCTAATATTCAGCACAGATATCTCGATGCAGTTTGGCATGAAAAATGTGCCACTGTATCTATGAAAAGAGGCAAAATCACTACATGTGACGGAATTGAAATGCCCAATGGCCAATTAATTAAATGCAATCAAAATGAAGCCTATAAATATCTGGGCATTCTGCAGTTGGATAACATCAGACATGGAGAAGTGAAAACTATCATCAGAAGAGAGTACACCAACAGAGTTAGGAAAATTTTGAAATCTAAATTAAATGGTGGAAACACCATCAAGGCCATAAATACCTGGGCAATACCAGTCATAAGATACACGGCTGGTATAATTAACTGGACACAAGCTGATTTGGACACTTTGGACCGAAACACCAGAAAACTAATGACAATGCACTACAGTTTACATTCACGTAGTGACACTGATAGACTTTAAATGCCCAGAAAATCAGGTGGCAGAGGACTACTACAAGTAAAGCAAACAGTTGAAGAAGAAAAGCATGCATTGGCGGATTATTTAAAAGAAAGTCAAGAACATCTATTAATTGAAGTAAAGAACAAAAATCTACTGAAGGTCCAACAGACGAAACAAGAATACAGAAAAAATGTGATAAAATCAAGAACAGAGAGTTGGCAAAATAAAGCATTACATGGCCAATTTCTAGAAAAAATAAAAGACAAAGTGGACAGTGAAAAAACTTGGTTATGGTTAACAACTGGTACTTTAAAGAAAGAAACAGAATCATTGATCCTGGCCGCACAAGAACAGGCAATTCGTACAAATGCCATAAAGGCCAAAATTGATAAATCCTCAAATGATGCTAAATGCAGATTATGCAAGGAAGCTGATGAAACTGTAGCACTGAAAATGTGCTCAGCTGCTGCAAGAAAATCGCGCAGACTGATTACAAATTACGGCACAACTCTGTTGCACAAATGATCCACTGGAATTTATGCAAAAATTATAACATCCATACTGCTACAAACTGGTGGGAACACAAGCCTGAAAAAGTCACTGAAAATCAGATGATCAAGATCTTGTGGGATTTTCGTATACAAACAGACAAGGTACTGGTGCATAATACACCAGACATCACGCTGGTCGAGAAAAACAAGGTGACTATCATTGACATCGCAATACCAGGTGATAGCAAGGTCCATGAAAAGGAACACGAAAAAATAGCAAAATACCAGGACTTAAAAATCGAAATTCAACGATTATGGCACAAACCAGCAGTGGTAATTCCAGTGGTGATTGGAACACTGGGTGCTATCCCAAAAGCACTGGAATTACATTTAAATCAGCTCAAAATTGACAAAATCACCATCAGTCAAATGCAGAAAGCCGCACTGCTCAGTTCCGCACATATACTTCGAAAATACATTACGACGTCCTAGGCCCCTGGGTGGGGCTCGACTAGTAATCAATGCCAAATCCGGCGAAACAACTGGCCGCTGTGATACAATTGAATAATAATAATAATAATAATAATAATAATAATAATAATAATAATAATAATAATAATAATAATAATAATAATAATAATAATAATAATAATAATAATAATAATAATAATAATAATAATAATAATAATAATAATAATCCATTTCTTCCCTTTTTCCTTCTTCAGTTTGTGGGCTAACCATCTTCCAGGTTTATTAGCATTTTCAAAAAAGTTTTGTTTTGTTCTTTTTATTTGTTGTGCCAGTTCATCTTTTCCCATAATATTTAACTTATGTTTAATCATCTCCATTTGGTTTTTTAAGCATACCTTGTGTGGTTCTTTTTGTAATTCTGTTTCAAGTCCTTTATATTCTTCTTCCAAAGTCTTTTCATATTGTTTCTTTTTCTTATTTTTCTTTGCTATATAAGTTATAGCTAATCCTCTGATATATGCTTTTGCTATGTCCCACACATTCTGTAATGAAGAACCCCATTTCTCTTCCCATTTCTAATTTCCATGTATAAATTCTTTAACTTTTGTTATAGATTGATTTTAAGTCCACCTTACTTTTCTCTTTTGTCCCTTCCAACTGATTTTGACTGGATTATGATCGGCCCATAGGTTTTTTCTATTTCTATCTCTTGCATGTTTACACTCAGCTTCGGAGTCATCCAAATCATGTCTATTCTGGACCAAGATTGATGCACATTAGAATAGAATATATACTGATTTTTCCCTGGATTCATTTCTCTCCAAGTGTCTTGTATTGATAGTTCTTCTATCATTTTAATAAAGATTTTGGGTAAGGTCCTTCTTGTTTTTACTACTTTTGTAATCAAGTTTTGTGTCAACTATTGCATTAAAGGCTCCCATAAGGGGCGAGGTTGAGGCAACGTGGAGGAAAGAGAATGATCTGATTCTTTCACGTTTGGGGTCTCTTCAGGGCATAGAGAGCCTGGAGAGCCACGTGAAATAAAGTGGAAGCCTGGGGGGCAGCAAGGTGAAAGGTGATCACCTACTGCAATGAAAGAAAACCCCTTAAACCCAGTGTGAATGTGTCTGCTATTGCTAGATGGCAGACCTGAGGCCATGAAAAGCCACAGCAGATGAGGAAGCAAAGATATACTTAACAGACTGTGTCATTTGAAGTAAGTAAAATATTCCAGCCTATACAGAAGAAAAATGCCTGAAGAAAAGTAAACTTGTGATTTTTGGTGAGAAAAGAAGCTCTATCGGTGAGGGAAACCTCAAAGTAAGTGGTGACTTAGCGAAAAGAGCTGTGAGTCAGCAAATTAAAATACCCAAGGATCAAGAGAGAGAGACAAAGAACTTTACGATAAGAGCTTTAGGAGGAAAAGATTAGTATATGGTGAAGAAAGTGGTCAGGAGAGAAGCAAAAGAAAGAATCTGAAATCCAGAAACCCAGTTTGACGAAAGTGCAAAATAGTAAAGAGAGAGAGAAAAGGAGGTGGTAATGTGAAAATGGAGTAGATGGTCAGAATTGGTGGCGTGAGAGAAGGGAGCAGATTAAGTGCAGATGGAAGAGGACGGAGATGAGGAAGAAGCAGAAGGTAATAAAAAGTTGGAGACTGTTGTGTCCCAGCACCGCAATCCGACCAGAAACACACACACAACCGTTTGTAATAATCAAATAAAAGTATCTCTTTACTAATAAAGCTTCTTAGTAAAGGCACAACAAGTATAATGTCCAGAAAAGATGCAAAGAACAGAGTCACAAATGTCCTTGGGCTCTTCGTGGGTTAAGTTCAAATACAGAGGCAATTAGCTTTCCTTATCTCAAATTCACTTGAGCTGGCTGGCGTCCCAGACAGATGATGTTAGCTTCCAAATGCAAGAACTCTGATTACAAGAATCTCCGATAGTGCTCGAGAAACACTGGTGTTGTTTTCAGCACGGATCTCTGACTGTACCGTACTTAAATAGGCACTGAGGGCGTGGCCCAATTAGCCCTCAGTGCTACCTCCGAGGAGACCTCCGTTTGCTAAGCCAACCCTGCCTGCTGGCTGCTCTATGAGCCCTAGCATCCAGCAGAGGCTCCTCTTCCTCTGACGACTCACTTTGCTGAGCAGGTGCAGAAGGTCCTGGCTGGTCTTCCTCCTCTGGCACTGAGTCTTCATCACTGGCAGACTCAGGTGCCAGGTACATGGGGTGGTCCTGCTGCGACATGAGTGGCTCCACGTCCTCCGGGTCCTCCATCATCTGCGCGGGACGCAGGCAAGTCACAACAGAGACAGAGAAGAAAAGATTTGGTGGCGAGAACAAGAGGAACGGATTGGCAGTAGACAAAAAAGGACAAGGACGAGGAAGGAGCAGAAGATAATGAAAAGTTGGAGACAAGAAGGACGAGATTCGGTGGTGAGAGTGGCAGGAACGGATTGACAGTAGATGAAAGAGGACGAGGAAGGAGCAGAAGGCAACGGAAAGTTGGAGAAAGTTGGAGACAGAAAGGACATGGTTTGGTGGTGAGAGCGACAGCAGCAGATTGATTACAGATGGAAAAAGGACGCGGAAGGAAGAGAAGGCAACAGAAGGTCGGAGATAGAGAAAACAAGACGTGTGGGCGCGAGCGACAAGAGCAGATCAACAACGGATGAAGGAAGATCGGAGTAACAAACCAGTGACCTAGAAGGACTGTGAAGTTAGGAAGAAGAATAAAGACAGTGAACTATGTTGGTGGGAGGAAAAAAGGAGGTTTGGGAGTTGGAAAGAAAAGAAGGGATAGTAGAAGTAGAAAAGAAAGAAAAACGAAGAAGAAACGGGGATTTGGGAAGAAAGTTTAAAAGTAATAAATTGCTGGTTAAATAAGGAAATATTAAAGTGATTAAATGTATAGGCTATTTATAGATATTTGATATAAAGATAAGAGTTACATGAATAATTGATTTAGAGATATAAGTTTATTTTCTTTATAAGTAATTGATTGATTGATATATTTATATACATATTTTGATTAATTTGAATGCTATGAAACTAATTCTCTAGGAAATTATATAATTATAAAGTGGTATTGAATATTTAGAGGTCAATAAGATAAGTTAAGGTAGAAAGAAGGGATTAAAATATAAATGTATAAAGAATAAACAGCATTGTATCTAAGCTAAGGTGGAAATTGGCCACAAAGGGTATTGTATAGAGCTGAATTAAGTTGAGAACCAAACAACAAAGTAGCTTAAACCTGTGTAATATGACGAGTACCACAACAACAACACTAAGAACAGGAAACAAACATCAACCCATCACTGACACCCTCATCCCCAATAGGCCAGAGAACAACAGAAGGAATGTTGGGGACAGAAAAACAAAATGTAATGTCAAACTTACAAACTATACAGACAACATTAGTAGCCATTCAAGAAACAATGTTAAAAATGCAGGTTAACAATGTCCAAAAACCATATAGAATTAAAAGGAGATATTAATAAAATGGACAATAGAATAGAGACGATACAACAAACAATAGAGAAAAATGAAGAAAGAATAAAGACAGTGGAAGTGAAGTCAGAACAAATGAAAAAAAGTGGAAGTAGTAGATAAAAAATTGATGGCAATGAACTGGGAGAATCAATTATCCACCTAGAAATGGAATGAGCAGCATTTTATTTAAGATTTCAAAATATAATTGAAGAAAAGGATGAAGACCTAGGTACTATTACGGCAGAGCTGATAGCGGGAGTGCTACAAAAAGATAGCAAGAAATATTATTGGAAATCGATGAAGTGTATCGAATTTGGTTTAGATTTAGATTTATTATTAGAGTTGGAAGGGACCTTGTAGGTCATCTAGTCCAACCCCCTGCTCAAGCAGGAGTTCCTACACCATTTGAGACAGATGGCAGTCCAGTCTCCCCTTGAAGCAAGTGTTGGGGGTCTCACAACCTCCGCTGGCAAGCTGTTCCACTGGTTGATCGCTCTCACCGTCAGAAAGTTTCTCCTCACTTCCAGGTTGAATCTCTCCTTGGTCAGCTTCCATCCATTATTCCTTGTTTGGCTTTCTGGTGCCATAGAGAACAGCCTGACCCCCCTCCTCTCTGTGGCATCCCCTCAAGTATTGGAACACTGCTATCATGTCACCCCTGGTCCTTCTCTTCGCCAGACTGGCCAAGCTCAGTTCCTGCAACCGCTCTTTGTATGTTTTATTTTCCAGACCCTTTATCATCCTGGTTGCTCTCTTCTGCACTTTCTCTAGGGTTTCAATGTCTTTTTTGTAGTGTGGTGACCAAAACTGGATGCAGTACTCTAGGTGTGGTCTGACCAAGGCTTTATAGAGTGGTACTAGTACCTCTCTGGTCCTTGATTGTACCCCTCTATTTATGCAGCTCAGGACTGCGTTGGCCTTTTTGGCTGCTGCTGCACACTGCTGGTTCATATTTAGTTGGCTGTCTACCAAGACTCCGAGATCCCTCTCGCAATCGCTGCTATTGAGTGTGGTTTCACCCAGTTTGTATGTGTATTTTTGATTCTTCTTACCTAGGTGTAGAATTTTACTTTTCTCCATGTTAAATTTCATTTTATTGGTTTGGGCCCAGTGTTCGAGTCTGTCAAGGTCCCTCTGGATTTTGAGTCTGTCCTCTGGGGTATTTGCTACTCCCGCCAGCTTGATATCATCTGCAAATTTGGTTAGTTCTCCTGCTATTCCCTCATCTAGGTCATTTATGAAGATATTAAAGAGTACTGGGCCTAGGACGGAACCTTGTGGTACGCCACTGCTTACTTCTCTCCATGTGGACTTAGAGCCATTGAGGACTACTCGCTGGGTACAGTTGGTCAGCCAGTTGTTAATCCATCTGGTTGTGTAGCTGTCTATCCCGCTTTTTTCTAGCTTATGAAGAAGTAGGTTGTGGTCTACTTTGTCAAATGCTTTGCTGAAATCCAGTTATATTATATCTATTGCATTTCGCTGGTCTACTAATTGGGTCACAATGTTGAAGAATGAAATGAGGTTGGTTTGGCATGATTTGTTCTTAACAAATCAGTGTTGGCTGTTGGTTATTACTTGGTTTGTTTCTAGATGATGGGAGATCTGGTTTTTAATTATTTTTTCCAGTATTTTCCCAGGTATTGATGTTAGGCTGATTGGTCTGTAGTTTCCTGGGTCTGTTTTTTTACCTTTTTTGTAGATGGGGACCACATCAGCTCTTTTCCAGTCCTCAGGGAGTTCCCCTGCGTTCCAGGATTTGTGGAAGATGTGGTGCAGTGGTTCCGAAATGACTTCTGCTAGTTCTTTTAGGACTCTGGGGTGTAATCCGTCTGGTCCTGGTGCTTTGTATTTGTTAAGTTCAGATAGGTGATCTCTTACTCGCCGCCCTGAGTCCTTCGGGAGTTGGGCGGCATATAAGAATAACAAAATAAATAAATAAATAAATAAATACTGTATTTTTGCTTAGGTTGAGTCCTGCTTCAAATCTGTTTTTTATATTTGTGTTGCTGGGTAGTTGAGCTGCAGTTTCCTTTTGTGTGAAGAACGTGTTCAGTAGCTCTGCTTTGTCTGTGTTGTCTGTTACATCTTTGCCGTCTTCTCTCTTTAGTGGACCAACTGTTTCTTTGATTTTTTCTTGTTGTTTATGTGTTGGAAGAAGCTTTTTTTGTTGTCTTTGACTTTTGTTGCGAGTCTTTGTTTATTCTGGGCCTTTGCTGTCCTGATTTTTTCTTTACAGATTCTGGCTGTCTGTTGGTACTCTGCCTTGGTTATGTGCCCATCTTTCCATTTTTTGTATTTATCTTTTTTTTCATTCAGTTTATCGGTGAGGTCTTTGTTTAGCCATGCTGGTTTCCTTTTGGATTTCTTGTTTTTCTTCCTCATCGGTATTGTGGTGTTCTGGGCTTTTATGATCATGTTTTTTAGGATCTCCCAGGCTTCTTGAGTTGTTTTACCCTTTAGTACTTTCATCCAAGGGCTTTCCCCCAAGTTTTCTCTGAGTTTATTGAAGTCGTTTTTTCTAAAGTCTGGGATATAGGTGTCATTATGTTCAGTTATTTGTGTTTGCTTTATGGTGAATTTTAGTATTATGTGGTCACTCTCACCCAGTGTTCCTGCAGCTTCAACCCCTTCTATTGTTTCTTCTCTGTTTGTAAGTATTAAATCCTGTATGGCTGCCCCTCTAGTTCCCTCCTCCACTTTTTGGACAATGAAGTTGTCAGCTAGGCTGGTTAGGAATCTGTTAGATTTCTCACTTGGTGCTGAGTTGGTTTTCCAGTTGATATCCGGGTAGTTGAAGTCTCCCATTATTACAATGTTGTTTTTCTTGCATATGTTCTTTAGCTGGTTGGTAAAAAGGGTGTCCATTGTTTCTGTTTGGTTTGGTGGTCTGTAGTATACTCCTATTGTTGTGTCGTTCTTTTTTTCTTTTATGTTGACCCACATGCATTCTAATGGGTTTTCTTCCTTGGTTACTTGTAGCTCTGTAGCTACATAGTGGTCCTTTATATACAGTGCAACACCACCTCCTTTTTTGTGTGATCTGGTTTTTTTTGAAGAGTTTGTATCCTTTTATCTGTGTGTTCCAATCGTGTGATTCGTCCCACCAAGTTTCTGTTATTCCGACTATGTCGTGTGTACCTTCATGCATTAATATTTCAAGTTCACCCTGTTTATTCCTTAGGCTTTGTGCATTTGTGTAGAGGCATTTGAGAATTCATACAAATTATGCTAGTCGCTATAGACTGCCACGAGAAATCCATATAAGATTTGCAAGAAAGTAAGTCAGCGACACAATTTATAAGATAACAAGAGATGAACCAATTATCTATAAGGACAAAGAAATACAAACATTAAAACAAATCCCCAAAAAAGTAAGAGAACAGAGAAGAGGTTATAGATTCCTCACCACACAGTTGATTAAAAGAAATATATTATTCAGATGGTTAATTCCAGAAGGGATATTAGTAACATGGCAGGAGAGGAAAATTAAGATTGATAACATAGACAAGGCCCAAAAACTCTATGACCAACTGGAGGGGTTGGAAGAAGAGAGTAGCAGTTGAGAGGAATTAAAACTTAGAAGTCAGGAAGATCAGCAGCAGGAGATTAAAGAAATAGAATCAGAGACAGAAAGGAAGGAAGAAAAGGAACAAAAGGAAAAGGAAGGAACCGTCTTGAGAACACGACCAAAAAGAGATGCTAGAATAAACAGAAGATAAAATCCAACACACAAGTAAAACAATGGAAGAAGAACTCAGGCTAATATCGATTAATGTTAATGGATTAAATGCCCCTGCCAAAAGAAAACAATTACCGTATTTTTTGGAGTATAAGATGCACCTTTTTACCCCAAAAAGAGGGTGAAAACTTGGGTGCGACTTATACACCGAATGTAGACCCAGCCACCCCCACCCTTTGGCCTCTGTCTTCCAGCAATTTACCTGTTTTTGCAGCAAAGAGGGAAGAGCCTGTAAAGCCAAGCAAGTCAGTAGCAGTTTCCCAACGAACAGCTGATTAGGTTTGCCACGTGGAAAAATGAAAGTGAAACTAATTGCGAAGAGGCAAATAGCTGGGAGAGATTAGACACGCAGGTTTTTATTTTTGCTGAACTGGCTGCAAAGGGGTAAGTGAATAACTATAAATGTCTGTAGAATGTTCAAATTATTATACTTATTTTTTAAAGACTGCTTTATTATTGTTCTAGAGCCAGGGATCTCCAACCTTGGCAATTTTAAGACTTGTGGACTTCAACTGCCTGAATTCCACAACCAGCTTTGTTAACTTTGCTGGCTGTGGAATTCTGGGAGTTGAAGTCCACAAGTCTTAAAGTTGCCAAGGTTGGAGACCCCTGTAAATCTAGACAACTTAACAAAATAAAGAAGCTTTTTAAAATAAAAGCTTGCTCTGAAGAGGCCCAGTGCTATTGTATCTTCTTTTAAATAATAGAGAATAATGTATACTTCCAGAAATTGTAATTAATTTTAACAGCTCTGTACAAGTATAGTCTGAAATGTAACAGTGTCCTGTTTAGTATTAGAGTTTAGTTACTTTGGAGTAGATCTATTTAAATAATTGGGAGGAGTTAGTGTGACTACATTTAAGTAAACTTTCTGGCATAATGTACATTTCTCCAATTCTTTGCTATTTCTATGGGTCAAGCACACATGCACAGAAATACACAGCAAACAGTGTATATCATCTGTGCTGTTTGCTGTTTGCTGTTTGGCAAATTGCTTGGAGGCAGAGGCCTTTTTTCCTTGTTTTCCTCCCCCAAAACTAAGGTGCGTCTTATACTCTGAAAAATATGGTATTAACAAAATTAGCAAAACAAAGTACAGATATAATGTGCCTACAAGAGGTACATATAGAAGAACAACATAGGAAATATTTGGAATTTCCAAAATTAGGAACTTTATACACAGCATTAGCAGAACAAAAACAGAGGGGAATAGTGGTATGTATTAGGGAAAGAATAAAGGCAAAATTAAAATACTGGGATACAGAGGGAAGAGTGCTAATGATAGAATTACAATTTGAACAGAAAACATGGTTATTGTTAACAATCTATGCCCTAAATGAGAACCAAAAATAATTTTATAGTAAATTACATGAAAAACTGATAGAAATGGGACAGGGAAATATCTGTATCATAGGAGATTATAACGTGGTGGTGAACGAGAAAAAGGACTATATTAGTGGTATGAAAAATAAAAAGAGACAGAAAATATTACCAGGGTCATTCTTTGATATGGCACAAGAATTTAACCTACCATATTTTTTGGAGTATAAGACGCACCTTTTTACCCCCCAAAAGAGGGTGAAAACTTGGGTGCGTCTTATACACCGAATGTAGCCCCACCCAGCCACCCCCACTCTTTGATCTTTGCCTGCCAGCAATTTACCTCTTTGCAGCAAACAGCAGCAGAGCCTGATCAGCACAAGCCACTGATTATCTGCCTCCCGACACTCAGCTGTTTGGTTGAAGTTGTCGGCAAGCCCACGTGCTAAAAGGAAAGTGAAACTAAAGCTGCATGGAGGCAAATTGTTGGAGGGAGAGGCAAAGACAGAATTTTATTTTCTTGTGCTAACCAGACTGTGCTGAAACTGGCTGTTTGTTTTTTGCTGCAAGGAGGTAGGTGAATAACTATAAATGCCTATAGAATGTTCAAATTATTACACTTATTTTTAAAGACTGTTTTATTATTGTTCTAGACCAGTGGTTCCCAAACTTTTTCAGTCCACCGCCCCCTTGGTGCTACAAACTCATCCCCACCCCCCACCCCCTCAGGTGGGCATGGCTCAGTGGTCAGGTAACCGGGTGGGCATGGCCAACTTGTAAAATGTGGTGAAAATCACTTAACAACGCTCTTGCTTAGCAACCAAAATGTTAGGCTCAATTGTGGTCATAATTTTCTTTCTTTCTTTCTTTCTTTCTTTCTTTCTTTCTTTCTTTCTTTCTTTCTTTCTTTCTTTCTTTCTTTCTTTCTTTCTTTCTCTTTCTTTCTTTCTTTCTTTCCTCCCTTCCCCTTCTTTCTTTCTTTTTCTTTCTTTCTGTCTTCCTTCCTTCCTACCATCTTTCTTTCTTTCTTCCTTCCTTCCTTCCTTCCATCTCTTTCTTTCTTTCTTTCTTTCTTCTTTCTTTCTGTCTTCCTTCCTTCCTCTCTCCCTCCCTTTTTCTTTCCTTCTTCCCTCCCTTCCCTTCCCTCCTTTCTTTTTGACTGTCTTCCTTCCTTCCTACCATCTTTTCTTTCTTTCTTTCTGTCTACATTCCTACCTACCATCTTTCTTTCTTTCTTTCTTTCTTTTTCTTTCTTTCTTTCTTTCCTTTTTCTTTGCTACATCCCTCCCTTCCCTTCCCTCCCTCCTTTCTTTTTCTGTCTGTCTTCCTTCCTTCCTACCATCTTTCTTTCCTTTTTCTTTCCTTCTTCCCTCCTTTCCCTCCTTTCTTTTTCTGTCTGTTTCCCTTCCTTCCTACCATCTTTTTCTTTCTTTCTGTCTTCCTTCCTACCTACCATCTTTCTTTCTTTCTCCCTCTTTCTTTTCTTTCTTTTCTTCCTTCCTTCCTTATGTTTTATATATATATATATATATATCGCAAACACCCCACGGGACTACATTGGCTCCTCTGGGCTCTGCCTATGGCAATTTAAAATGTGCTTCTGTCTGCGAGGAAGAGGGGTGTGTTTGAAAAGAGGGGCTGGAGGTGGGTGGGAAATCTATCCCACATTGAGCCACTGGGTGTGTGTGAGTGTGTGTGTGCGTGCGTAGCCAAAAACATCCAGGTTTGGAAAACTGGGAGGTTTTGAAACCGGTTCCCCCAAACCTGGTTTGTATTTGGTTGCAAAAACAAACAAACACACAAGCCATTTTGGTTCCTCGCCAAGGCTGGCTCAACTGGATGACCAAACAGAGCCTGGAAAGGAAAGAAAACTGCAGAAGTGGTCAATGGAGGGGGTGGGTGGGACAGATGCACATGGGGGAGGGTCTTCTCCCCCTCCCCCCCACACTGGCACATTCAAGGGGCTTCCTGGAAATACACCCCCTCCCCCGTGGGAAGCGCTGGCACCCTCCGAATTGCCTTCCTTGGCACAGAGCAGTTCGGAGGACCGAGGCCGGGTGGAGTGGGGGACTCCTGTAGCCAGCAGGCACAGCTGGAAAGCCCCCTCCTCACCTGGTGGTGTGTCGTGCCTGCCTAAATTGCTATCCATCCGGGGGCAGGGGAAGATGGCATCGCAGGGACGAGCGAGAGCAGTGTGTTAGGTGGGCAGAGGAGGCGAGGCCAAAGGCCACATCCTGAGACGGGCATGCGGAGAGGTTGCCGGGGGCGCACAGGAGGCTGGGCACCTGGGATCTTCAGTGGGATGGGGAAGGGGGTGGTACTGGGTGTTTGGGGTGGGGTGGGGAGTTATGATTTTTAGAAGATGAGACACACATGCACGCACAATGGCCAAGGGGAGGATTTAACTTGGGGTTGTTTGGGAGAGAAAAATAGAGGGAGGAAGGGAAGGAAGGAAGGAAGGAAGGAAAAGGAAGGAAAGGAAAGAGAAAGAAAAGGAAGGAAGGAGAGGGAAGGAAATGGAAGGAGGAAGGAAGGGAGGGAGGGAGGAAAGGAGGGAGGGAGGAAAGAAAGTAGGAAGGAAAGAGAGGGAGGGAAATTAAAGGTGAAAAGGAGAGGGAGGGAGGAAAAGGAAGGGAAGGAGGAAGGAAGGGAAGGGAAGGAGGAAGGAAAAAAGGGGGAAGGAAAGGGAAGGGAAGGAGGAAGGAAGGGAAGGGAAGGAGGAAGGAAAAAGGGGGGAAGGAAAGGGAAGGAAGGAAAAGGAGGGGGAAGGAAAGGGAAGGAGGGAAGGAAGGAAGGGAAAGAGACAGAAGGAAGGAAGGAAAGGGAAGGGAAGGAACGGAGGAAAGAAAAAGGGAAGGAAAGGGAGGAAGGAAGGAAGGAAGGAAAGGAAAGGAAAGGAAAGGGAGGCAGGCGAAGGCAGCAGAAACTCTGGCGGGCAACTGTTCCTGATCTCCCCCCCCCCAATCGCTGCCCTCTTTCCGGACCAACTTTCCAGCCGCGGTGCCTCTTGGCCAAAGGAGCAGAAAAGAGGCAGCTGCGATTTCCCCATAAGGTCTCCCTCCTCCTCCTCCTCCTCCCGCCCCCCAACCCAACCCCCCACCCCAGCCCACCCACCCCCACCCAGCCCCTGCCCGCCTCCTCAATCCCGTGTCTTACTGGTTTAACAGCTCCGTGTTTCTGTCGGCTGGCCTCTAGGGAAAAAAGCTTGAAAAATACAGAAACTCTTCTCGCTGTGAGTTGTTAATTGCTCACCCTCGCGAGAAGAGTTTCTGTATTTTGCAAGCTTTCCAGGGGTCTCCAACCTTGGCAACTTTAAGACTTGTGGACTTCAATTCCCAGAATTCCTCAGCCAGCTTTCTGGGAGTTAAAGTCCACAAGTCTTAAAGTTGCCAAGGTTGGAGACCAGTGCAAAGAGACCAGACGACAGATACACGGAGCTGTTAAAAGTCCAGTAAGACGCCTGTCTCATGGCCCGCCCAGTCCCCGCCAGGAAAAGAGTGGCGGGAAAAGCGGTGAGCGGGCGATTGGGTGGACATGGGTGGCGGCACGGGGACAGGACCGGCGAACCACCTACCGTCCCCCTGGACCCTCTCACCGCCCCCCTGTCTCCACCCTTACCTCTCACCGCCCCCCTAAGGGTTCCCACCGCCCCCTGGGGGGCGGTACCGCCCACTTTGGGAACCACTGTTCTAGACAACTTAACAAAATGAAGAAGCTTTTTAAAATAAATGCTTGATCTGAAGAGGCCCAGTGCTATTGTATCTTCTTTTAAATAGCAGAGAATACTTCCAGAAAGCCACATTAATTTTAAAGATCTGTAAAAGTATAATCTGAAATGTCCTGTTTTAGTATTAAGTATTAATTATTAGTATTAAGTATTAGTATTAAAATAAGGCAGCTGAGTTAAACCCTGACTTAGTCTATTTAAATAATTGGGAGGAGTTAGTGTGATTACATTTAAGAAAACTTTCTGGGATTAATATACTGCCATAATGTATATTTCTCCAATTCTTTGCTATTTCTATGGGTCAGACACACATGCACAGAAATACACAGAAACAGTGTAGCAAACAGTGTATATCATCTGTGCTGTTTGCTGTTTGCTGTTTGGCAAATTGCTGGGAGGCAGAGGCCTTTTTTCCTTGTTTTCCTCCCCCAAAACTAAGGTGTGTCTTATACTCCGGTGCGTCTTATACGCTGAAAAATACGGTATTTGATTTATGAAGGTAATTGAATCCAATGAAAATGGAATATACTTTTTTCTCGAACCCACATAAATCCTGGTCCTGGCTGGATATGGTATGGATGAATGGAGAGGTAGGAAAAGATATAGAAACTGTAGAAATAATGCCAAACATTTGGGCTGATCATAATCCTTTAAAAATAATCTGGAAAGGACAGAAAAAACACAGAATACACTTCATGAGGAGATTAAAAAATTAGAAACCAAATTACAAAGAGAGCCTCAGAATGAAAAAAATCAAAGAGAAAATGGTCCTGGCAAAACATAAATTAAATATAGTGGAGCAAGAGGAAAGGATGAAGGAACTGAAAGTAGCAAAACAATTTTTTTAACACCGGAACAAGCCAGGGAGGTGGCTAGCCTATAAATTAAAAAAAGATAGGGAAAAAAGATTGATTCAGATATTACAAGATGAGAAAGGAGAGTTACAGTATAAGATGGATAGAAAGAAAAAAATAGTCCAAAATTATTTTGAGGCACTATACAAAAAAGAGGATATAGATGAGGAGGACATAAGACAATATTTAAAAGCCAAGGGGATGCTGGAACTAAACAATGAGCAGAGGGAGATATTAATTAAAGAGAACAGCAACAGAATTAAAAAGAGCAGTGCAAAAAAAGAAAAATAATAAGATGCCGGGACCAGATGGTTTGCCAGGAGAGGAATACAAGAGTATGTATGAGGATTTTGAGTGGATATTATTAAAAGTGTATAATGATGTATTGGAGAAAGCTAAATTACCAGATTCCTGGACAAAAGCCTATATATCTCTTATCCAAAAAGAAAGAACAGATCTCAAACAATGGAAAATTACAGGCCAATCCCATTGCTGAACACAGACTATAAAATTTTTACTACTATAATGGCGGAAAGATTGAAATTAATATTAAATCAGATAATACATTTAGACCAAAATGGTTTTTTACCCACAAGGCAAATTAGGAATAATACGAAGATGGTGCTAAATGTTTTAGAATATTATGAAGCACATCCCAAAAAAACGGTGGCATTAATATTTTTGGATGCTCAGAAAGCTTTTGACAATCTTAATTGGCGGTTCTTGTTCCAACAAATTAAAGATATGAGATTTGGAGGGAAGTTTGAGAAAACGATAGAGGCTATATACACAACACAAAAGGCAAGGGTGATAATTAATGGGGATAATACAGAGAAATTTGAAATAAATAAGGGAGTAAGACGGGGATGTACAATGTCACCTCTGCTTTTTATTTTGACCCTAGAAGTGCTTTTGATCCAAATTAGACATAATAGAGAGATAAAAGGACTTAAGGTAAAGAAAGAAGAATATAAGACACAGGCATTTGCGGATGACTTAGTGTTTTTTATAGAAGAGCCACTAGTGACAGGAAATTTTTTAATGAAAGAAATAGAAGATTATGGTAGAGTGGCAGGATTGAAAATTAATAGGGAGAAGACTAAAATGTTAGTAAAGAACTTAACTGAAAAACAAAAGAAAGAATTAGAAAAAGAATTGGGATTGCAAATTTAAAAAAGATTAAATATTTAGGAATTTGGCTTACTGCACGACGTTCCTCAATAAAAGACGATAATTATAAAAAATTGATACAACAAATGAAGAAAGATTTAGAGATTTGGGGGAAATTACAGTTATCATTATTAGGCAGGATAGCAGTGATTAAAATGAACATCCTGCCAAAATTATTATATTTATTTCAAACAGTCCCAATAAAATTAGATAGGAAATTCTTTGAGGAACTAAATAAAATAACAAACAAAATTATTTGGCAGGGTAAGAAAGCACGGATAAATATGAAGATATTACAAGATAATAAAAGCAGAGGTGGCTTTGGACTTCTGAAATGGAATTCTATCATCAAGCAGTAGGGTTATTATGGATTAGGGAGTGGATAAAATTAGATAATGAAAGGGTGTTAACGATTGAAGGACACGATTTACAGGTAGGCTGGCATGCCTTCTTGTGGGATAAACATAAGAAGACACATTTATACTTCTATCGACACCAAATAAGAGAAGCATTAATATGGATATGGGAAAAAAATCAAAAAGAAACATTACATAAAATTCCCAGATTGGGTTTCGCCAATGGAAGCAACGATATATCCAAATGCATTAGACAAGAAAAAGATGGTAAGATATAAAGAATTATAAAGAATAAGTCAAGGGAAACTTAAATCAAATCAAGAATTAAAAGAACAGGGTATAATCATAGATTGGTGGCCATATTTACAAACACAGTCAAGATACAGAAAAGATATGGAAGAATATGGAATGCAAAGGATACCACAACAACTAGATATAATACTGATGGGGAATGAAGAAAATTTTATAACAAAAACATATAGACACTTATTGGAAGTAGGAATGGAAGAGGAAATTGTGAACGGTTCGATGATTGCATGGGCACAAAATATAGGCCATAATATAAATTTAGAGGAATGGGAAAGAATATGGAACAAGAACTGTAAATTAACATTGTCGACTGCATTTAAAGAGAATCAATATAAAATGCTTTATAGGTGGCATTTAACGCCGGCGAGATTGGCAAAAATGTATACTAATATAAAACCGGACTGCTGGAAATGCAAAAGTAAAGAAGGAACTTTTTATCACATGTGGTGGCAATGTCCTAAGATGAAGAAGTATTGGGAACAGATAAGGAGATGGCTACAAGAAATTATAGGAGAACAAATAGAACTTAAACCTGAACTATTCTGATTAGGAATCATTAACAAAAAGATAAAGAAACAACTCCAGTACATTATTTTACAAATAGTAACCGCAGCAAGAATTGTATACGCTCAATATTGGAAACTTGAAAATACACCAAGTGATCATACATAAAATACTGGAATGTGCAGAGATGTACAGGCTCACATTGGAAATGATGGGCAAAGAGGAAACAGAATTTTATGAGGTGTGGAATAGGTGGTATAATTGGTTAGAACAGAGAAATAAAGATGTATAGAAATAAACATAAATAACCATATGAAACATATGACACAGTACTGTTAAAATGTTTATTGATATGTATATTGAAAAATTAAAATTAAAAAAGGCTCCCATAAGACAAATATTTTCATATTCTGTTTCAAGTATCTTTTTGTGAAGGTTTTTGTAAAATTCTTCTTGTCCATTGTTTGGTGCATATACTGTATAGCAACCAAGAGTACCATATGTGCCGGCGTATCAGACAACTTTTTACCCCTTGAAAATCTTCTCCAAAGTCGGGGGTCGTCTTATACGCTGGGTACTAAAACTTCCGAGCCGGGGGGAGCTCAAAAACGGCCGCAGCCGCATCCCCGCCATTCTCCAGCCAAGCAGCCGAAGGAGCCTCGGAGCCCCGATGCTGCCCTGCGTCTCAGTCGCTTGCTGGGAAGGCTGCAGCCACCACCATCAGCTGGTGGCTTAAGGCAAGAGGCGGGCAGGAGATGCGGGCAGGAGCTGATGGCGGCTGCGGTCGTGCCGAGGGAGCGCGCAGCTGAGAGGCATCTCGCGCGGGGAGGAACCTTCGTCTGGCTCCGCTTCCAGAGCGAGCAAGCGAGCGAGAGCAGCGCAGCCACAGTGGGAAGGGAAGCAAGCAGCCCGCTCTGCCACTCAAGCCAGCGGCTGCCGGAAGCAACAAGGGCGTTAGGAAAAAAGGAGGAGCGCCGCCACCACCGCCAGCACTCTTTCCTTCATTTCTATCTTCTCCTTCTCTTCTCCTAATGCCCTTGTGGCTTCCGGCAGCCGCTGGCTTGAGTGGCGGAGCAGGCTGCTTGCCTCCCTGTGGCTGCGCTGCTCACTCGCTCGCTCTGGAAGCGGAGCCAGACGAAGGTTCCTCCCCGTGCGAGATGCCTCTCAGCCACACACTCCCTCAGCGCGACCGCAGCCGTCACCAGCACTCTTTCCTTCACCTGGGAAAAAGGATCTTGCGGTGCTGAGGGCTAGGAAAGAGGGAAGAAGAGAAAAGGGAAGGAAGGAAGACCAGAGATGAAAGGAAGGAAGGAAGACCAGGAAGGAAGACCAGAGATGAATGGAAGGAAGGAAGGAAGGGAGGAAGGGAGGGAGGGAGGAAGGAAGGAAGGCCAGGAAGGAAGGCCAGAGATGAATGAAAGGAAGGAAGGAAGGAAGGCTAGGAAGGAAGACCAGAGATGGAAGGAAGGAAGGAAGGAAGGAAGGAAGGAAGGAAGGAAGGAAGGAAGGAAGGAAGGAAGGAAGGGAAGAAGAGGAAGAAGAAGAATGTTAGGTGGGAGGGTGGGAGGAAGGAAGAGAAAAAAGTGAGAGGGAAAGAAGAAAGAAAGAAAGAAAGAAAGAAAGAAAGAAAGAAAGAAAGAAAGAAAGAAAGAAAGAAAGAAAGAAAGAAAAAGATGTTAGGAAGGAAGAAAGACAGAAAGAAAAAGAAAGATGGTAGGAGGGGTAGTCTTATACGGAGAGTATATCCCAAACTCTATATTTTAATTGGAAAAGTTGGGGGGTCGTCTTATACGCCCAGTCGTCTTATACGCCGGAATATACGGTATCTGTTTTTGATTTAAAGTCACCTCCAGCATCAAAATTCTCCTTCTTCATCTTTGAAGATTTTTTTGGCATTTATTGTCTTTTTAACATATAGTACCACCCCTCTACTTTTTTGTTGCAATAGCGAATGAAATAATTTTCTCAATTTAGGATATTCCAATAGTGCTTCTTAATATGTTGAAGTGATATTATGTCCAATTTTAGTCTTTGTAGTTTTGAAAATATTTTTTTTCTTTTCATAGGGGAGTTCAGCCCATTTATATTGATTGATAAAATCTTTGCTTCTTCTTGCCTTGCTTCATTTATATCTAGGTCTTATATTCCTGGTTGCTCTTTTTTTGCTATTGTTGCTTCTCATTCTGAGCATTCTTTTTTCTCCTTTTCACTCTCATCTTGCTGTAAATATTTTCCTTCTGTCATTGGTACTTCTTGGCCTTTATGCACTATTTCTTCTCTTATTTCCGCTTCCTCTTCCGTGTTAAAGTAGTTGTCATAAAAGTCCATTGCTTTATCAAATGAATCTAACCTATGTCTTTTTTCCTGCCAGGTAACTAATATTCCTTCAAGTATCAACCATCTAAAATTTACATTGTATTTGATCAACACTATTGTCAAAAAGTGGTATTGTTTTCGAAGTTCCCTTACTCTCCTAGGAATCTGTTTCAAGACTACCATTTGTTTCCCCTTATATTCCAATGGTTTGTCTCTTGCCTTGTTGAGTATCTTGTCTCTTATAGATTTTTTCACAACCCTTCTCTAGAAAGATTATATCTTCTCACATAATTTGTGTAAATTCTAAAAGTTTCGTCGATTTCTATTTCCATTTCCTGCTTGTCTATTCCTAGCGCTTTCACCAACAACTCTTCCATTATCTCTGATAGGTCTTCTCTCTTCTCCTCATCTATATTCTGGAATCTCAGATAACGGACAGCTTTTTCTGTTTCCAGCATTATCACAGTGTTTTCTAACTCTTTATTTGCTTGTGTCAGTTTGTAATTTATATCATCCAATTTTTTCTCTACTTGTTATGTTTTTTCATCCACTTTCTGAATTCTTTGCTCATTTTTAATTATCATTTGTTGGAAACTCTCAAGTTTTTCATCCATATTTTGAATTTTTTCTTTCATCTCTCCTGTATTGTTTCTCACTTTCCCTATGTCTTTCCTTATCTCATTGTGACTTATTCGTTGCATTTATTAGTTGCACTTTTGGTCATGGATTAGTTGCACTTTTGGTCATGGATTCATATAACGCCTGGAGCATTGCTAATACCTCCTTTTGGGATGTATTTGATTTTTTCTTGGTCTAGCGCGTCTCGGAACGTGTGCACTAAGAGCCGCTCGGGCCAATCTCACACTTTTCCTGCCGCTCTTCTAAACTCCCACACTAGCTCCTTCACTGGGCATCCCGCTTGCTTCAACGCTTTGATCTGGGCCTTGGCATCTGCCTGTTGGGCCTCATCGCGGAATCCGATCCTCATCAGCTGGACAAAGTCGTCCAGGTCATCTAACTCAGGTGCCGCTTCATCTTGAGCTAGGCCACCCACTTGGATTCATCCCCTCGGTGATCTGATCGATCAGCTGTCTATTTGTCTGGAACAGCTCTCAATTTTCGTCGATGTATACTAACACCCGGTGGAGGAAGTAGGCCAGTTTTGTCGGGTGCCCATCAAATGTGGCTCGAAACCGGAGGGCGGCCTCCTGGGGCCGAGGGAGGGCGGCTAGCCCAGCAGCGGCCAGCGGAGCAGCGGCTTGCTGCAGGGGTCCTCCCATCTGGACCCCTCCGTATTGCATCCGTTGGCCCAACCCCCCCTTGGGGGGGCAGATGTGGCCAGTGCTGGCATCGTAGTTGGCATCGGTTGGTGAGGGTACCACAGGGCCCACTGGCATTGCGCCCACCCCACTCCGGGGAAGAACCCCCATCCCGGAGGGGCCTGCCACGGCGGCATGGCTCCGAAGGTTGGCAGGGGGTTTGGCGCTGGCGCTCTTTCTCCTCCTATTTGCCACCACTGGGGCCTTCCACCTTCAGGTTGGCGAGTCAGCCTCGGAGAGGGGTAGCGTGACTCCCACTCGGGAGGTGGCCCGGTGGGAAGGCTTCCCAGACTCCCCTCCGCAGCGGTGTGGAAAGAGGCTGCAACCCCACTGGCTGGGCCAGATTCCATCTCAGAGCTTCCACTCCCGAGGGGGGGTTTGTCCAACTCACACTTAACTGTCCAAACCGATCGTGAAGGTCTGTCAGCGAGTGCGCATGTGAGCCGGGCTGGGATCCCTCGTCTTCAGAGCACCCTGCGAGCATGGTTCTTGGTTGCCCCCATTCAGGACCAAGGGCCACCCCAGTACACAAGGGCTGCTCCAGCTGAGAGAGAGGCTGAGGGGCGGGTTGCTTGCTCTGTGCCCCCATCTGGCACTCTCTCTCCGCGGCCTCCCTGGCCTCCACAAACGCCAGGGTGGGAGAGTAGAGGCTTCTAATGTATTCCTCCGTCTCGTCCCTTGCAGGATCCCTGGCTGGTTTCTCCTCCTTCTCCATCTTCCCTGAGTCTTTGCACCACCTGGCTTCGGGTCGGAAACTGGGGCTTAGGACCCCAACCAGCACCCCAAGGAAAAGGGGTAGCTGGGCAAAGTTTAAGAGAGATTTAGGTTAGTGTCAAGCAGAAATAGTAGTTGAGCAGAAATCAGAGTCCAAGGCAAAGAGTTCACCAAAGTTCCAATTTATTGCAGACACCATGTTGGCAACGCATGGGGAAACCCAAATCTAACTTTTCTCCCAAGTTCCCACTCAATAGGAAGTGGGGACTCCTTTTCCCCCACCCCCAACTGGGTCATGTTGCCTACTAATCTTCTGCCAGTGTGGCAACCTCTGCTCCCAGCTTCTTGAAGGTGTTGGACAAAGGATGACCTTGGAGAAGTAACGAAGAATGTGATATCTCTAACTTCTCACCCTCACTGTATTCCCCCTCCCCACTCCATAGTCTTCTATGTAGAATGGTGACAAACGATGCTTTGTCATCTAGATTGAGAGGGGGTATGGGCCGACAGGAGTGGGAATTGTATTATCAGGCAGCCGCGGCAACATGGATAAAATAATGGATAGTGCTAAAAAACAAAAGAATTCTACCAATTGAAGGACACAACCTACAATGAAGCTGGCATGCATTTTTATGGGAGGGAAGGACCAAACCACACAATTACTTTCAAAGACATCAAAAAAGAGATGCACTAATTGGAATCTGGAAGAAAATTAAGCAAAACTTTTATATAAAAATGCCTAGATGGATCTCAACAATGGAAGCATTAGTCTATCCAAATGTCATAAATGTAGACAAAATAGTTACATATGAGGAATTATTAGACGAACAAGGAAGGTTAAAATCAAATCAAGAACTACAAGTACAAGGAATCAAACTAGATTGGTGGCCCTACATACAGATCCAAACAAAGTATAAAAAGAACCTAGAGCAATATGGCTTTCAAAATGAACAACAAGAAATTGATAAAATTTTAACAGGTACAGATGTAAAAATGATTACTAAGGTTTACAATTGTTTACTAAAAAGTAAAATGGAGGATGAAACCGTAAAAGAAACAATGATTGTGTGGGCAAAATTTTTTGGGTACAATATCGAATTAGAATACTGGGAACAAATTTGGGGGGGAAATTACAAAATAACAATGTCAGCCGCATATAAAGAGAACATATTTAAAATGTTTTATAGATGGCATCTACTACCAGCGAGATTGGCCAAAATGTATCCATCCACATCACCTAACTGTTGGAAATGTAATCATAAACAAGGGACATTCTACCATATATGGTAAAACATGTCCCGACGCAAAGAAATATTGGAGGAAAATTAAAAATTGGATTGAGGAAATAACGGAGCAAAAGATTGAGACCAGAATTATTTCTTTTGGGAATAATAAAAGAAAATATCAGAAAAGAAATTTACTATATCATACAACATATATTAACGACAACAAGAATCACATTTGCACAAAATTGGAAGAAAGAAAAGAACCCTTCGAACGCAATGATTATAAAAAAGGTGCTAGAATGTGCTGAGATGAGTAAACTAACAATGGAATTGAGAGAGAGAGAGAGGAAACAGAGTACTATAAAATATGGGACAGATGGTATGATTGGCTCGAAAAGAAAAGTAAAATCAATGTGTAAACCAGGATAAAAAAGAAATGTTATAATAGGGAGAAAAATGTGATAGTTGTAACTTTAACTCTAAATGGTTGTAAGATAATGTATATAATAATGTATAATCATTAATTAATAGTGTATAAAATGAATAGATAATGATAAAAAATGTTTAAGTATAAAACAATAGCCATAAATAGGAAAAATGTAGAATTGAGAAGGAAAATTTTGATGCTGTAAAGCTGTATTAGCAGAATTATATTTTATGTATGTGTATTTTACATGTTTGTGTTTTATGTAGCTTTGTTTTTAATTTGAAAATTTTCAATAAAAATTATTTTAAAAAATAAAATAAAAGAAGATGTGGTTCTGGAAAGATACTTTGTTTTTTTTAAAAAAAATACTGATATTTCAATTGGAAGTTGTCAATACCTTATTATAACTAAACTGATTATTATATACTGTACCTATTTACACACTGGATTTACAAAATAATGCAATTGAGAGCGCAGAATAATAAAGAGGAATAATACTGACTTGAAGCACAAGCACCATTTGAAAGAAAGAAAGAAGGGTGTAACCCTCGGAACTTTTGTTTTGCTGGATAAATAAAATGGAGTAAACTAAAAGAAGGAAAAGAGGTGGTAAAGTTCCCAGTTTTTTCCTTTGAAATTTGGTTGGATTATAAAAATGATAACAAGTGGAAATAGAAACATGGAATGGATACATCAGGATTTTAAAGACATTATAAATGATCAGTGTATGGGAATGAAAGAAATATTTGAAGATATGGATTGCATAGAACTAAAACTGGAAAATATAATACAAAGAATAACAAGTGCAGATCAGACAAATGAGGAAAATACGGAGGATCCAGGAAGAGCGGAAGAAACAGAGGAACTGGGAAAAAAACAACAAGAAAGAAAATACAACAAAGGGATGATGGAAACACGGAGGGTGAAAAAGATTAGAACAGAAGGGGAAGATCTCAGATGGTATGGAAAAGATATGGGAGAAAAAGAAAGCCAGAAAGGGAAAAGAAGATAAAGCTAGAAAAAATGAAAGCAAAATTCAACAACAAAGGGGGGGGGGGAGAGAGAAAGACAGAAAGTATAGCAAAATAATGAATTTAAGAATAGAAATGAGAGAGTTGAAAGAAATATGGGGGAGGCAACCAAAAAAGAAAAAGAAAAGAGGATTAAAAATTTGGAACAGGGTAAAAGATAAGAGATAAAAAAGAATAAGAATGTGCATGCTAAATTAGTATATTAGAATTAAATAATCCTGAATAAATTGTTTATTATGGTGATAAGAAATAAAAGATAATAACATTTTTGGATATAAGATATGAATATAGAAAAGTTATAATGTAGGGGAAAAATTTTTTTGTATTAAATATATGTAGAAATAGTTTGTAGAAATGAAATTATAAAATAACCTAAGAAAATATGAAGATTGACAATTGATAAATTTGAAACATGTTTTGTATGGGATAAAAGAGATAAAAACTAGTTTTGAATGATCGTTAGAAATGTGATAAAGTGATAGAATTAATTGTTAAGAAGATAAAATCAGCTTGTATGATATGGAATGATATGGAAAAGAGGAAAAAGTGAAGTAAAATACTGTATATTAATACTAGAAATGTATGTATACTGGAAATGTGTGGGAAAAGACCACATCTTTGATTGGTGGAATGGAAGGAAAAGAATAGAAAAAAAAGGGGGGGGAGAATTAAAATAGAGATAAAATAAAAGGGGAAAATGATTAAAAGGTAGATATTAAGATGAAAAGTAATGTAAGAGATGTATTAAAAATGAAATGATAATGAATTGTAACTAATTAAGAAAAATATTGTTAAGATTATTGTATGGATGTATGAAACCCAGAAAGCAAACGCTCGTGACATGAGATTTAGAAAGACTAAAAATAAGTAAAACTTATTGGGGGGGGGGGAAAGAACATTCCCTCCTGATGGATCTTGGACTGTTCTTAAAGGCACAGGGAAAGAAAAAGAAACATGGCTATCTTCACCCTGTTTTGCTTGTTAGGCATACCAGGGAGAAGGTCTTTTTTATATCTTATTTTAACATTTTCCTAATATAATTTAAAATCTTGTCTCTGGTGATATAAGATATTTGACAACTGCATAAAAGTTTCATCTATTTCCCTGCAGTATCTTGTTTACCCAAAAAGTAGAGAAGAGAACAAGGGGATCAGCCATATTGGACTTAATTCTCACTAACAGAGATGAAATGATAGAAGGTGCTGAAGCTACAGGAACCTTGGGGGTAAGTGATCATGCAATATTGGAATTCAACATTATGCAAACACAAGCAGTAGAACAAAGTCAAACTAGAGTCTTGGACTTTAAGAGAGCTAATTTCAATAAACTTAGAGAGAGCTTGGGAAGGATTCCTTGGACGAGAATCCTCAAGGGGAAAATAACTCTCAAGAAGCTTGGGAAATTTTGAAAAGTGAGATTATAAAAGCCCAGTCTAGCACAATACCAATGAAGAAAAAAAATAATAACTCTCAAAAGAAACCAGCATGGCTGCATAAAGAACACTCTCACAAATTGAAAGACAAAAAGGACAAGTATAAAAAGTGGAAAGAGGGGAAAATAACTAAGGCAGAATACCAGCAAATAGCCCGAGCCTGTAAAGATGAAGTGAGGAAAGCTAAGGCTCACAATGAACAAAGGCTTGCGACAAAAGTAAAAAGTAACAAAAAAAGCTTCTTCCAACATATTAAAAACAAGAAAAAAGTCAAGGAAACAATTGGTCCATTGCTGGGAGAAAGTGGCAAGAAGGTGACAAGCAACAGGGAGAGCTACTTAACTCATTTTTTGCATCTGTCTTTACACAAAAGGAAAAAAACAGTCCAACCTATCAAAAAAAGCATCACAAAAAACATATTAGGAACACAAGTTAAAATAGGGAAGAAAATGGTAAGTGAACACCTGTCTACCCTAGACAAGTTCAAATCACCAGGACCGGATGGATTACACCCCAAGGTTCTGAAGGAACTGGCAGATGAGATCTCAGAACCATTGAACTATATCTTTCAAAGATCCTGGAGCACCGGGGAACTGCCAGAGGACTGGAAAAGAGCTGATGTAGTTCCCATCTTCAAAAAAGGGACAAAAATAGAGCCAGGAAATAACAGACCTATCAGCCTCACCCCAATACCAGGGAAGATTCTGGAAAAGATAATCAAGCAACGAATCAACGAACACCTAGATGCAAACAAAGTAATAACCAAAAGCCAATATGGGTTTGTCAAAAACAGATCATGCCAGACTAATCTTATTGCATTCTTTGACAAAGTGACAAAATTAGTGGACCAGAGGAATGCTGTCGATATAATTTACTTGGACTTCAGTAAGGCATTTGATAAAGTAGACCATAACCTACTACTAGATAAAGTAGAAAAATGTGGGTTAGACAGCATCACCACCAGATGGATTTGAAACTGGCTGACCAACCGCACTCAATGTGTAGTGCTCAATGGAACTGCATCTACATGGAGGGAAGTATGCAGTGGATACCCCAAGGCTCTGTTTTAGGCCCAGTACTCTTCAACATCTTCATCAATGACTTGGATGAGGGGATAGATGGTGAACTCGTCAAATTTGCAGATGACACCAAACTGGCAGGAATAGCCAACACTCCAGAAGACAGGCTCAAGATACAGAAGGATCTTGACAGAGTTGAACATTGGGCTCTAACAAAATGAAATTCAATGGTGAAAAAAGTAAGGTTCTACATTTAGGCAAGAAAAACAAAATGCACAGGTACAGTATATGTGGTATCTTGTTCAACTGTAGTAACTGTGAGAGGGATCTTGGAGTCCTAGTGGACAACCATTTAAATATGAGCCACTAGTGCAGCGGTTCCCAACCTGGGGATAATTACCCCCAGGGGGGTAAAAACGCTATTCTTTAGGGGTAAAAAAAGGCATCCACTAAATTTTAGTGGATGCCTTTTTTTTGTTGGTAATAATAAAAAAATACAGTACAGTAACGCATTTGGTTCATGTGGCATATGCTCTTTCTTGCTAGCGAAACAGCAGAGTGCTTTGAGTGTGGGAACGGGGTAAAAAGGAGGCACGAGGCAGGACTGCCGCCCGCGCAGAAGGCTGAGTTCTGAGTCACGGCGTTTCACGCATGCGGAATCCGCCGCGCTCGAAAATAGTACTCGGCATGTATAAACCTGTTTGAACTGAGAGCGGTCGGGCACTTGTTCCGACGCATTATCGCATTTGCGCTCCACAATCCGCATACGCCAGCGGTTCCCAACCTGGGGGTCGGGACCCCTTTGGGGGTCGAATGACCAGTTCCAAGGGGTCACCCCGGCATCCTCAGCTCCCCCCCCCACTGCCACAAACCTGGCCATATCGCGCCCCACAACCCGCGCCCCCACCGCGCTCCACCCCGCTGCCGCCATTTGGGTTATTTTACCATCTGCGCATGCGCAGCACGCCTTGCGCATGCGCAGAGGGTAAAAGAACCCAAATGGCAGCGGCAGGGTGGGTCACGGTGGGGACGCGGGGGCGGGGCGTGGGTCGCGGTATTAGGAAGGTTGGGAACCACTGCACTAGTGTGTTGCAGCTGCCAAAAAAGCCAACACAGTTCTAGGCTGCATTAACAGAGGGATAGAATCAAGATCACGTGAAGTGTTAATACCACTTTATAATGCCTTGGTAAGGCCACACTTGGAATACTGCATTCAGTTTTGGTCGCCACGATGTAAAAAGGATGTTGAGACTCTAGAAAGAGTGCAGAGAAGAGCAACAAAGATGATTAGGGGACTGGAGGCTAAAACATATGAAGAACGGTTGCAGAAACTGGATATGTCTAGTTTAATGAAAAGAAGGACTAGGGGAGACATGATAGCAGTGTTCCAATATCTCAGGGGTTGCCACAAAGAAGAGGGAGTCAAACTATATTCTCCATAGCACCTGAGGGTAGAACAAGAAGCAATGGGTGGAAACTAAACAAGGAGAGAAACAACTTAGAACTAACAAGAAATTTCCTGACCGTTGGAACAATTAATCAGTGAAACAGCTTGCCTCCAGAAGTTGTGAATGCTCCAACACTGGAAGTTTTTAAGAAGGTGTTGGATAACCATTTGTCTGAAGTAGTGTAGGGTTTCCTGCCTAAGCCGGGGGTTGGACTAGAAGACCTCCAAAGTCCCTTCCAACTCTGTTGTTGTTGTTGTTGTTGTTGTTGTTGTTGTTGTTGTTGTTATTATTATTATTATTATTATTATTATTATTATTATTATTATTATTATTATTATTATTATTATCTTCATTATTCTTTCACCTCAAGGACACACAAAGGCTTTAATATACATACAAACACACAGACACAAAAAAAAATCAGAGCTCTTAGTTTTACACACCACGGTCAATTTCATCTTAGATCTTAGTTTGGTTCCTGTTCAAATTACTTGTAAAGAAGGCTTAGCAATTCTGCTATCAACTGTATAATTGATTTTTTAAAATCATTTTTATTAACTTTTTTCTCAATAAACACAGAAGAGGAGAAAGATCAGTTATTGCTTTCTCTGCACCTGCACCCTCCCCTGCCATCTGAATGTTGCTGGCTGCTGCCAAAGCCACACCACCACTGCTTTCCAGCACAGCTGCTGCTGATGCCCCCTGCGCCTCTTCCCAGCGGGCATGCACCAGAAACATGCCAGAAGCATCAGAGGTGCATTTAATCATCTCGCGGGAGGAATCGGCCATGCAGATTTGTGTTGCAATGCATCGTCCGTGACTAGGCAACAATAGAGAAGTGGCGTAGTAGTAGTGGCAGCAGTATATCACTGGAGGGCCAGCCATGGACGAAGGCATTGCAGCTGAGTTGGAAAATCCCGGGTGAAATGGTCATGGTCATGTGGCCCTGATGAATTGTCCTAGTACCTTTTTGACAGCTGATAAGCATATTCCAACTGAAGTGTAGCCTGAACCTCATTCCTTATAATTTTAGACTAAATCATTATAATTTTAACCTATTGTTTTTGGTCCTCCTTCATCCTATATTTGGGCGTTAGGTTTTTCCAATCCATATGCAGAACTTTATATGACCTCCTATTAAATTCCATCCTATTCATTTCAGTCTACTGTTCAAGGTGGTATAGATCTTTTTGAACTTTCTTTCCAACTAAAATATTAGTCCCCTCAATTTTGTGTTATCTGCAGATTTTAGAAATCCCCCTATAATGCTTCATTCAAATAATTGATAAAAATGTTGAGCAAAAACCTGTGAAGTTGTGAAGTTTCTTGGAAGGAAGTTTCAAGTGAGGTCCTGTGGAACTTCACTTGAAACTTCCTTCCAAGATGAAGTAGAATCATTAACAATGATTATTTTAAGTGTGTGCATTCAGCCAACTGTTAAGTCCATATAACAGTAGTATCATCTAGCCAATATTTTACATTTATGAATATTTTTAGCATTTTATTAAAGGCTTTCCTTGTAGTCCATGTACACAATACTTTCTTCTAGTCTACTAAAACACATAAACATACTTAACAGATTTCCAGGAAGAACGTGGTATCTGGAGTTTACTTTTATGTTATAAATAAAAAAACATTTAAATATTGAGACAAGCCTCACTTCATTTTCCTGAAATTGACTCAAAGCCCAAACAGCACCCAGATGCCAACAAGACCGTCCCCTGTCAGGTAAACTCTTGATGATATATTCAATGGTGGTTTCCCCCTTTTCTGTAGGTGGTGGGCAGCGCATAGTTGGAGGAGCATTTGGAATCCAGGAACACCAATCATACTGAAAATCAAAGATGACAGGGAGTAAGATAAAGTATTAGGCATTATTAAGGAATTAAATGAAGAAACAACGGAACAATAATATTGCAAATTGGCATGTAATCTGTCTATAAAATTAAGTGACCTTAAATAAAGATAGTTAAGAATTTTTATGTTAATGGAAAATACTTCTGTTTACACAGCAATAATTGTGATGCATTCCTGCATCTACCTCTTCATGAATTGTATTTTACACTAGAAAGGTAGAAAACTTTATACAGGAAGTTATTTTTTTAGTGACTATTTACAATTACTATCCTGATGAACAATAGCAGCATTTAGTACAACAAAAGGCTTCAGTGTGAAACTGATTAAAATGTGGTTAGTTTCAGGTTAGTTTAATTTTATCTGATTAAAACCACAAAGCTGATCTTATAAACTTCCATCTGGCATTTTTTAGGGAAGTGCTGTGCTGTGAAGAAAAGCAACTCAGAAAGAGGTGGCTTGTTTAAGCAATCTCTCTGCAGTAGTGAAAATCAGAGAACAAACATGTTCAAAACCAGCAATGGGAAATAGTCACTCATTACCCCTTTAAGGGGAGAGAGCTGAAACAGATTGTTATACATCTGGGGGCCCTGAGCCCCACCCCACGCAAAGGACATGTCGGCTACATCAACTCAGCTTCCAGTACAATTTGTCTGAACAAGAGATTGAGTGGATCATATTAACATACCCTGAAGTCTGCACTAAATGACACATTTATCAACAAAATCCTAATTCCCCCAATTCAGGTGACAAGTTCCAAAACATGGTACAGAACATAATGAATGGCACACATTATGTTTTAAAGCCATTGGGAATGTGCAGGAGAAAGAGGTCCCTTTAGAATTCTGCCATTTCTATTTATAGTACCAGTACATAGCTGGAACAAAGCCTCCTAATAAGAGGGATGAGACTATGATGACATGGTGACATCATGCAGTGCCCTTGGAGCAATCAGTCTTTAAAAGGAGTTCTGGGTGGGCTACAGTGCCCTGAGCAATCTTGGATTGAGTGAGTGGAGCAACTTACCCAGTAATCACTTTGGAAACTGTTAGGTTCTCATACTGAAGAGGCAGGAGGCGATAGAGTGACTTCAGCTCTTTATTAGGTCATGGTGAGAAACAACAGCCAAAACCCCAGTGCGGCTGGGGTTTAAGTAGGATAGCCCTGGCTTGGACCAGGGCCAATCAGGAGCATCCTGTTGGTGACAATCAGCTGGACCAGATTGGGAATATGTAGATGTAAGGACATAACATCCCTCCCCCCTTAGTTCGGCCCAACACATTTGCATACGTAGTCATTAAATACGCTGGACGTCTAGTGTCTCTAGATGACCTGCGCAGCTCAGTTTGGGCGTTGGCTTTGGGCAGAGAGGGTGTGTTTTGCCTCTCTGGCGCCCTCTGTGGAACCTGCTGGAATACTTCGGGTGCGGCCCGAACTCCGCCTGGAATTGGACCTTCGCAATCGCTGGGTGGCGTGTCTGGAACTTCAGCTAAGTACTCCAGCTCACTCGGGCTAGTTGTAGCTGTAGGGAAAACAACATTATGGCCCTTCTCCCAGTCAGCGTTTAACAGCGGCCTATAGCGTAGCTGGTCTATGTGGCGCCACCATTTCCTCCCATCCTCCAAAACTATTATGTATGACTTTGGCCCAGTTATCTCAAGGACTTCCCAGGTAGCCATAGGGACCCCTCGGCAAAGTTCTTTGTGAATACAGGGTATTTTATTTTAAAAGTCCTAACCTGTGCCGAACCTTTCATTTCCTTCTGGTTTGAATAAGAGGGGTGTAGTCTATCTAGAGTGGACCGTAGCTTCTGGCCCATTAATAACTCAGCAGGGCTTTTCCCGGTGGCTGTACTGGGGGTTATGTGTTGCCATGTGAGGAGTGTATCTATTCGGGCCTGCCAGTCCCCCAGGCCTATGCGACCCAAGGACTCTTTTACCGATCTCACGGACCATTCTGCTTGGCCATTACTACTTGGCTGGAAGGGCGAGATTAATGTGTGTTTGATTCCAAGGCTGGCTAGATATCCCTCAAATTGTGTCGAGGAGAGTTGAGGCCCATTGTCTGACACAATAGTGTCTGGGAGGCCGTGTGTAGCGAACAAAAAAGTCTTTCTTAAGACTTTAATTACCGCCTCAGTTGTTGTGTTGGGCATAAGTGCGACTTCGAGCCATTTCGAGTATGCATCTACTGTTATCATAAATGTCTGTCCATGAAATGGCCCCGCGAAGTCTATATGGATGCGTGACCACGGGGCCCTGGGTTGTTCCCATTCGAAAACTGGGGCTCTTGGCGGTGATGCCCTGGATTCCTGGCACAGAGGATACCCTGCGACCCATTCCTCTATGTGCTTGTCCATTTTGGGCCACCATACATAGCTCCGTGCCAGTGCCTTCATTCTCACCACACCTGGATGTCCCTCATGTAGTGTCTTAGAATATCCTCTCGTAGCGACAGAGGAGCGAGGACACTCTCACCCCACAATAGACACCCCCCTTGTGTAGATAATTCATTTTGTTTTTGTGCGTAGGGTTGGAGGCTGGGTTTCATTGGCCCACACCCAGTTCATGATTGTCCGTAAATCAGAGTCTTTCCTTGTTCGGCTGCGATGTCTGCCGAGCTGATCAGTCCTGGTCCAGCACAGTCTATTAACAGCACTGAAATCTCTGGAATGGGGTTGTCCACTAGGTCTGGCAATGGGCAGCGGCTCAACGCGTCTGCATTTCCCATTTTCTTGCCAGGATGGTGAGTTAGCGTGTAGGAATAAGCGGACAGAAATAGTGACCATCTCTGCATTTTGGGGGGTAGCGTGTCCGCAGTGGGCTTATCCCCTGATAGGAGCCCTAATAAGGGCTGATGGTCAGTGACCAGCTCAAAATGTCTCCCAAACAGATACTCATGAAAACACTTATCGTATTTTTCGGAGTATAAGACGCACCTTTTTACCCTCAAAAAGAGGGTGAAAACCTGGGTGCGTCTTATACACCGAATGCAGCCCCACCCAGCCACCCCCACCCTTTGGCCTCTGCCTGCCAGCAATTTACCCTTTTACAGCAAACAGGGCAAAGCACAAGAAGAGCACAAGAGATTATCTGCTTCCCGACCTACAGCTGAAGCTTGCAAGCCACGTGGTAAAATGAAACTAATTATGGTGGCTGTGATGAGACAAATTGCTGGGAGATAAACTGCTGGCAATATTAGGCTGCTAAAATGGAAAGGAAGCAAGCTATAGTTTCTATGGCTCAGAGCTAGAGCTCTTGCCTCACAATCAAAAGGTTGTGAGTTCTATCCTAGGTAGAGGCAGATTCTGTTAATGTTATTTTGTTAAATGTTTGTAGACTGTTCAAATTATTAGACTTATTTTTTAAAGGCTGCTTTATTATTGTTCTAGACAACTTAACAAAATGAAGAAGCTTTTTAAAATAAATGCTTGCTTTGAAGAGGCCCAGTGCTATTGTATCTTCTTTTAAATAGCAGAGAATACTTCCAGAAAGCCACATCAATTTTAAAGATCTGTAAAAGTATAATCTGAAATGTCCTGTTTTAGTATTAAGTATTAGTATTAAGTATTAGTTTTAAAAGAAGGCAGCTGAGAAACCCTGATTTATTCATGTTTGGAGTAGATCTATTTAACTCATTGGGAGGAGTTAGTGTGATTACATTTAAGAAAACTTTCTGGGATTAATATACTGCCATAATGTACATTTCTCCAATTCTTTGCTATTTCTATGGGTCAAGCACACATGCACAGAAATACACAGCAAACAGTGTATATCATCTGTACTGTTTGCTGTTTGGCAAATTGCTGGGAGGCAGAGACCTTTTTTCCTTGTTTTCCTCCCCCAAAACTAAGGTGCGTCTTATACTCCGGTGCGTCTTATACTCCGAAAAATACGGTAACTCCCGCTACAGCGGCAAGCGCTTCTCTGTCAATCTGTCCATAGTTCCTTTCTGCGCTTGACAGAGTCCTTGAGAAATAAGCAACAGGAACCTCACGGCCATTTGGGAGCCGGTGGCTCAGTATGGCCCCTACCCCAAAAGGTGATGCATCGCAAACTAACACAACTGGCAATGTTTCACTAAATTGCATTAAAAAACTTTTGTCCGACAGCAGGTCTTTTACGGTCTGAAAAGCTCTGACCTGTGCCGGTCCCCAAACCCAGGCCATTTTTTTAGACAGCAGTTTATGTAGAGGCTCAGCGACGGTAGCTTCATTTTGCAGGAAAATGCTGTAAAAATTCAACAACCCCAGAAATGCTTGTAGTTCGGTCCTGTTGGTGGGCACCATGGCTTCCCTAATGGCCCTAAGTTTATCCTCTGTGGGGTGCAGCCCTGATCAATTTATCCGGTACCCTAGAAATTCCACTTCCGGAACCCCGATCTGGCACTTGCTGGCCTTTACTTTTAACCCAGGAGCTCGGAATCTAGTCAGCACTTCTCTGAATCTTTCCCTTAGTTGTGCTGTGTCTCTAGCTGCTATTAAGACATCGTCGAAGTATGGGACGACACCGGCCACCTTATTTAATACTCTTTCCTTTATGCTTTGAAAAATTCCTGGGACTACACTGATGCCGAACTGCAACCTATTACATTTGAATGTCCCGCAGTGCGTGACTGTAGTTTGTGCTTCCGCAGTCTCGTGATCCACAGGCAGTTGCTGATACGCCTGCGCGAGATCTAATTTTGCAAAAATGGCGCCCGGGCCTAAGTGATGTGCACTACAGGGACTGGATATGCACTTTGCTCAAGGGCCTTATTAACTGTGCATTTATAGTCAGCGCAGATGCAAATAGAGCCGTCATTTTTTAATATTGGTACTATCGGGGTTTCCCACCTGGCATGATCCACCGGCTCTAGGATCCCTTGACTGATTAACCTGTCTAGCTCTTTGTCTATCTTTGGCCTTAATGTGAATGGGATTCTGCATGGTTTTAGCCTTATTGGGGCTACCCTTGGGACTAGGCTAAAGGAAATTGGAGTACCCACGTACTTGCCCAGCCATTGGTCGAACGTCTCCTGGAACTCCTGTAGCAGGTCTCCACAGTTCCCATCCACAGCCAGCGTTGCATTGATCACCTTTGCCTTTCTGGTCACCTCCATGTCGAGCGCTCAGAACCAGTCGAGTCCCAACAGACTAGGGATGTGATTGCGGGCAACGGTTAGCTTCAATTTTGCTTCCTGGTCCTCATATCTCACTGTTACATCTTTGATTCCCATAATTGGAATTCGATTTCCTTGACAGTCGGAAATCCGTACTGGTTGGTTTCTCTGCTGCCTCAGGGTGAGGCTTGGCATGGCTCGCTTCGCATTTACCCATGACATTAGTATCCAGAAGTATCCAGTATCGATTTGCATGTCACAATGAGAGCCTTCTACTAGGACCACAATGCTAATTTTAGAGTTGTCGCGCTCACTAACTTAATTAACTCTTACATAGTTTATCTCTTGTTGTGGGGAATAGTTACCACTTCGCCTGTGTGGACCCCTCTCATCTCGTCTTGGTTCGCCTTCTCGCTGTGGCTCACTCTGGTAGTAATTTCAGCCAGTACCTCTAGTAGGGAAACGGGAGGCAGGAAAACGAGATGCCTGGCAGACCTTCGCAATGTGGCCGAACCTCCCACATCGTCTGCAAGTGGCCTCGCGAAACTGGCAGGATGCCTGGGGGTGCATTCCACCACAACTGGGACAAGGAGTTAGTTTTCACGCGCCCCCCCCCCCGGCGCTGATGTATGTGGAAAATGTCTTCGCTTTCCTCATCTGAAATCTCGTCTCGGCTCTTGGATTGTATCTCATTTACCTTATATGCGATTTTTGCTTGGGCCGGTGTGCCTTTCTGGCGCAGCATTTCCGCACCATCGTTTGATGTTTCTGCTGCCCTGGTGTCCGCTAACGCAGCTTGCAGGGTCAGGTCATCCCCCTTGGCTAAGAGTCTTTTCTGCAAACTCAGATCCCACGTTCCTCGGATTAACTGGAATAACAGTGCCTCATCCAGATCATGGAATTTGCAGTGGGCAGATGCTTTTCTTAAAGCCGTGATGTAATCATTGACACTTTCATGTTCTTTCTGCATCCGTTCTCCAAACTTATATTGGCTAACTACCCTTGAAGGTGCAGGGTCGTAGTGGTTTTTCAACACCTCCTGTAATTATGTCCATGTGGTAGACTCTACTGGGTCTGGCTCCATCAAGCTTACGGACATCTCGAAAACTTCTGGCCTGCAATGGCTCAGGAACATTAATTGCTGTCCAATTAATGCTGTCCAATTTATTGTTCATTTTGCTTGCTCCCAAGAAGCAGCAGAATCTTCTTAAGTAATTGTCCCATGATTCTCTCTTTTGGTCGAATGGCATCGGCAGGTGGACGGACGACATGGCAGTGCTTGTCCCTTAGGCTTTTCCTTTGTTCCAATTTGAAATTGGCGCCTCGTGGTCAGACACGTCCTTCCGGCCAGGCTAGATTTCTTTGTTCATAACTCTTCAGCATCCCACCTTCGTTGCCAATGTTAGGTTCTCATACTGAAGAGGCAGGAGGCAATAGAGTGACTTCAGCTCTTTATTAGGTCATGGTGAGAAACAACAGCCAAAACCCCAGTGCGGCTGGGGTTTAAGTAGGATAGCCCTGGCTTGGACCAGGGCCAATCAGGAGCATCCTGTTGGTGACAATCAGATGGACCAGATTGGGAACTTCCCAGTTAATATGTAGATGTAGGGACATAACAGAAACAGATTTGCAAGAAGCAAGGAAAGTTGTTAGACATGTTGGGGAGGAAAGTAAAGAATGTGGGGGAGGTGCAAGTAATAAAAGAAAGATGGGAAAGAGATAACAGGAATAGGAATTTGTGGAGCAACCAGGGACAGAGAATGAAGAATAGAGATGAGTGTGTGCAAATGTGGTAAAAGCTGAGAGATTTAGGAGAAAACATGGAAAGATGGGATGAGGCTTCTACTAGGAGCTTGAAGGAGCAGATGCAACAGTTGAAAAGAAATCAACAAGGAAGGTATGGATCAGAAGAGGAAAAAGAAAGGAACGTTAAGGAGAAAGAGCAGCTTCTCTAACTGCTCCAGTAGGAACAATTAACAAAAGCTTTAAAGAAAGTTCCAATCCTAGCTGTAAAGAGGGAAGAGAAAACCGAGAACTCAAATTCTGAGGAAACTGGTCTCAGAACACCTCCCCTTAATCAATTTCTAGGGTTGCCCCACTGCTGGGGTAGGTAAACACAAGGATCTTGCCTGGCAATATGGGAGGGGACTTTGAAAAACCCTTCATGATATAGATAAGACAAAAGTTGGGCTTGAGCACATGGAAAGTCCCTCTCCAAATCCCATCAGCAGCTACCAGACTTGAAAATCAACAAGAATAGCTACCAGTCTCGTGAATCAACAAAGCAAGAACTTTGGGATCCTGAAGCAGATATTGTAACCAGTATGGTTTTGCTTTTATTTTCAATTTACTGGGTCTCCATGTATTCTAAATTCACCATCTTTTCAACCAGTGATTTACTTCTATCTCTGTTCCCTCATTAGATGTTGAATATCCTGTGTTCCCTCAACTGAAGGTCATCATCCAATGAGGGAACAGAGGATTTTAAAAGTAAATTTCTGGCTCAAAGGATGGTGCCATTGTGAAAACTTTAGCTTTCTAGACCATTGGTAACATTACCAGAGATGGATTGCAGCTCATGAAGACTGGCAAGAGTACATTTGAAAAACATTTAGCTCAGCTCATCTGAAGTGCTTTACACTAAAACTGGTGGGGAAGAGTGAGCAACTAATAGAACTAAACACAAATCAGATAATGAGGAAGGGAAAGTGAAGTACAAATCAGGAGAAAAACTAGGGCCTCAGATTAGCACACCTCAGCTAAACAGCTGAGATGTGCAAGAAGTAAAAATCAGGAGATAAATAGCAAAACTAGGGACAATTATAAAGGTCTCAAATGTCTGAATACAGGGAGTCCTTGATTTATAACAGTTTAGTGACCGAAGTTACAACAGTGCTATAAAAAGTGACTTCTGATCAGTTTTCACACTTATGACCATTGCAGCATTCCCATGGTCATGTGATCAAAATTAAGATGCTCAGCAACTTACTCATATTTATGATGGTTGCAGTGTCCCAGCATCATGTGATCATCTTTTGTAACCATATGACAAGCAAAGTCAATGGGGAAGCAAGATTCACTTAACAATTGTGTTACTAACTTAACAACTGCAGTGATTCACTTAACAACTGTGAAAAGAAAGATCGTAAAATGTCTCACTTAGCAACAGAAATTTTGAGCTCAATTGTGGTCGTAAGTCGAGGACTATCTGTACCAATGCTCATAATGTGGGGATCAAACAGCGAGAGCTTGAAATTCTAGTAGAGAATCAGAATCAGAATCAGAATAGAGCTGGAAAGGACCTTCCAGGAGATCCTATACCATTTCAGACAAGTCCAGTCTCTTCTTAAAAAACCCCAGTGGCATAGTACCCACAACTTCTGAAGGCCTTGCTGGCTCCAAGCTCTCACAATCTCTGCCTGCATTCTCCACATTCCATTTCCCTCCACACCAGTTCATTGGCAAGTTGAAAAACATTAGGTTTGAAAGAATCAAAATAGTTCAATCTTGACATTTGTACCTTTGGTTTTTCCTGCCCAGGTGTAAAACCTTGCTTTTCTCCACATTAAATTTCATCTTGTTGGATAGGACCCATTGTTCAAGTTTGTCAAGTTCTTTTTGGATCCTGAGTTTGTCTTCTGGGATGCTATTCCTGCCAGCTTAGTGTTGTCTGCAAATTTGATGAGTTCCTCTTCTATTTCCTCATCTAAATCATTTATGAAGATATTGAAGAGTACTGGGCCTAAGACGGAACCTTGTGGTACCCCACTGCTTACTTCCCTCCATGTAGATTTAGTACCATTAAGGACTACTCATTGAGTACAGTTTGTCAGCCACTTACAAATCTACCTGTTGGTGATACTGTCTATCCCACATTTTTCTGGCTTACCAAGAAGTAGATTGTGATCTTCTTTGTCAAATGCCTTGCTGAAGTCTAAATATACTATGTCCACAGCATTTTGTTGGAATACTAATTTAGTCACTTTGTCAAAGAATAAAATAAGATTGGTTTGGCATGATCTGTTTTTAACAAACCCGTGCTGGCTACTAGTTATAAATGTATTTGTTTCTAGATGTTCACAGATCCGTGGTCCCTCCCCCTGTATCTTCCCAGGTATTGATGTTAGACTGATTGGTCTGTAGTTTTCTGGGTCTATTCCCCCCCTTTTTTTGAAGATGGGAGCCCCATCAGCTCTTTTCCAATCCTCTGGTAGTTCCCCAGTTCTCCAAGATTTTTTAAAGATATGATACAGTGGTTCTGAGATAATATCTGCCGGTTCCTTCTGAACTCTGGGATGTAATCCGGTCCTGGTGATTTATATTCATCAAGATCAGACAAGTGTTCTCTTACAATTTTCTTGCTTATTTTGATTTTTATTTCTAGTCTGTCTTTTAAAGTTATGCTTTTGATAGGTTGGGCTATTGTTTCTTTTTCCGTAAAGACAGATGCAAAGAATGAGCTAAGCAGCTCTGCTTTCTCTCTACTTCCTGTTACTTCCTTGCCATCATCTCTCTTTAGTGGAACGACTGTTTCCTTGAATTTTTTAATTATTATTTATATGTTGAAAGAAACTTTTTAATATTATCTTTGATTTTGGCATGATCTGTTTTTAACAAACTTGTGCTGGCTACTAGTTATAACTTTATTTGTTTCTAGATATTCACAGATCTGTTTTTGGATTACTTTTTTCAGTATCTTCCCAGGGCAGTACTGTAAAATTTTAAAAGGTAAAGCTTTCTCTGTCCAGTCATGTCCAACTCTAGGGTACGATGCTCATCTCTGTTTCTTGGCTGAGAGAGCCAGAGTTATCTGAAGACATTTTTCATGATCATGTGGCCAGCATGGCTATATATCAAAGGCACACAGAACTCTGTTACCCTCCCACTGAAGTGGTACCTAATAGTGAACTTGCATTTTCATGCTTTTAAACTGCTAGGTGGGCAGGAGCTGGGGCAAGGAACTTGAGCTCATCCTGTTGCACAGCACCAGATCTCGAGCTTGGGTTGTCAGCTTTCCAGCTGACAAGCTCAGCATCTTTAACTGCTGAGCCATCATGCCCCCTTTATGTAAAATTACATAATGGAAATATAAGCATATCCTTATATAGGAAGTCAATTAACTGCTACAGATACTGTCATGTTTCACTATGGGGATAATAATAATCTTATTTCATTCTTTGACAAAGTGACTAAATTAGTGGATCAGCGAAATGCACTGAACATAATATTTTAGTAATGCATTTGACAAAGTAGACCACAACTACTTCTTGGTAAGTTAAAAAATGTGGGATAGACAACATCACCACCAGATGGATTTGTAACTGGCTGACAAACTGCACTCAATGTGTAGTCCTTAATGGAACTACATCTGTATGGATGGAAGTAAGCAGTGGGGTATCCTAAAGTTCCATTTAGGCCCAGTACCCTTCAATATCTTCATAAATGATTCAGTGAGGGTATAAAAGGGGAACTCAGCAAATTTGCAGATGACACTAAACTGGCAGGAATAGCCAACAGTCCAGAACACTGGACCCTATCTAACAAAATGAAATTCAATGTAGAGAAAAGTAAGGTTTTACACTTAGGCAAGAAAAACCAATGTACAGGTACAGATTAAGTGAAATCTGGCTCAATAGCAGTAAGAGGGATGAGAGGGATCTTGAAGTCCCAGTGGACAATCACTTAAATATGAACCAGCAGTCTGTGGCAGCAGTCAAAGAAGTCAATGCAATCCTAGGCTGCAGTAACAAGAGGGATGGAATCAAGATCATGTGAAGTATTAGTGCCGATTTATAAGGCCTTGGTAAGACCACTCTTGGAATGCTGCATCCAGTTTTGGTGACCACAATATTAAAAAAAAGAAGTTGAGACTCCGGAAAGAGTGCAGAAAAGAGCCACAAAGATGATTAGAGGGCTGGAGGCTAAAACATATGAAGAATTGATATGTCTAGTCTATTGAAAAGAAGGACTAGGGATGACATGATAGCAGTGTTCCAACATTTGAGGGGCTGCCACAAAGAAGATGGGGTCAAAATATTTTTCAAAGCACACGAAGGCAAGACAAGAAACAATAGATGGAAACTAATCAAGGAGAGAAGCAACCTAGAACTAAGGACAAAAATTTCCTAACAATGAGAACAATTAACCAGTGGAATGGCTTGCCTTCAGAAATTGTGGGTGCTCAATCATAGGAGGCTTTTAAGAAGAGACTGGACAGCCATTTGTCTGGAATGGTATAATGTCTCCTGGTTCAGCAGGGGTTTGGACTAGAAGACCTCCAAGGTCCCTTCTGTTATTCTGTTAACAGGTGCCATAGATATAATCAGTCCTTTGCCTCTTAATACTTGTGAATATACACAGTAACAAGTCTGAAAAATTTAGCTGTGTCCAGTTTCAGGGACAGATTGTATGCTGAGGAGTGCAGGAAGTGTGCAAGTTGCTGGTCTCTAATCAAAAGATAATTTTATTTCTTACCTCTCCTTTCACTATTTCTTGCTTTTCTTCTGACACCAATGTGACTAATTAATTTGTTAATTTTAATGTGCCATTTGAAATCCACCTTTCTATTCTGTCTTTCCTGTGTTTTCTGCAGAAGGAAAATGTTTTCTTCCATTTTTTTACATTTGATATTTTTGTCAATTTTAAAAGTTTATCTTATATGATTACATCTAAATAAACTTACTTGACCAAAATTTACAGCTGCATGTTGTGCTGAACTTGTAAATATCACTATGGTAAGATATTCAGAAAGCTTTTCCCGTGTCTTAATTGCCTTAGGAAATCCTGAAAATCAGAAAAGAGAAAATATTTTTAAAATTTGAAGGAAGACAAATCTTTCCCAAGTTCTTTGAAATGAATTTTCTGTATTCTTCTTGTTCTAAGAGCAAGCCAATTATATTTTTTTATTAGGGGGTTGTGAAAACAAACCAATATATTGAAAAAAATTCCAATGTTTATTCCTCTAATTTATATAGCCAATCAGAAGCAATTGATTCTGGGCATCCATACAACAGAACTAAAACAATAAGTATCTAAAAGAATTATCATCAACAAATATTAAAGTCATTAAAGAACTACAAAAACCACTAAAGCAAGAAATATTAATAGTAATGGAGCCACTTCACTAGTTCATCCATCTCTTGGAGTCCCCAGGCCTGCTGGCATAACTTAGAAACTTAGAAGCAATGAAACCATCCTCACCTCAGGGTGGAGCATATTCTATAGCACAGGGACACCAGAAAAGATCTGCTGCCCAGAGCCTATTAAATGTAGCTTCCTAGACAACAGAAGCCATAACATTCCCATTCTATTAGATCTGGTGTGATGGGTGGATGAAACTGGGGAGAGGCAGTCCATCAATAATCCAATCCTATGCTACCGTGTTTCCCCGAAAAGACAACCTACCCCGAAAATAAGCCCTAGCCTGATTTTTGGGGAAGCCCTACCCCCAAAATAAGCCCTAGGTGAAGCGGGTGGGCGTTGCCAGCACACAAGGCAACCTTTCCTTCCCCAGTCACCTCATGGAGACTCGGCCCCATAATTGCGGCCCACAGATCAGCTGAGCCAGCGAGGCCTGGGAGCTGCCTCTCATTCTGTCTTTCTGGGTGCCTGGGGGTGTTTCCAGCACACTTTTGCCAGCTCCAGCCCTGCCCATGGCGCCAAGCAATCTTGCAGCTGAGGGTCCCTCTCTTCTGCAGCTTACCTTGTGGCTCTGGGGTAGGCGGCGACCACGGTTTGCGCTCCACCAGGCCTGGAGCTCAGGTCTTGCTCAGGCTGCTGCTACGACGCAGAAAGCCATGCGGTGCATAGAAATCAGCTCCCCTCCCCCTGCCTCTGCCTGGCTGCTAGGCCTGCTGCACTTGCTGCTGCTGGCCTCACGGGAGCTCTTTGTCCTCCTAGCACCCCTGCTGTCAGCACCCCTGCTGGGCTGCTCCTGCCTGAAATGGGGCAACTCGGCCCAGATCCCGCGGAGGCCTCCCAGTGCAATGCTCTGCTGCAGCTACGGAGCAATCCTCCATTTTCCCTTCTTCCCCCTGCCTCCGGCTATCCATCTCAGATTTTGCAGACAACAGTCCACCGGGGTGGAGGCTCCCTCCTTGCCAGGGCCCATCATGAGCAGCTGTCAGTGGAGCCATGCCTCCTCACCCGCTGCCACCGCCCGCTGCCCCTTACACAGCTGAAATGAGAGTCCAGGGCCTGAAGAGCACCAGGCCCAGCGTAGCTGTGCCCCCATGCCTGCAGCACCGAGTTAGGCATGCAGGCTGGTGCTCAGCAGCCCAAAGGCAGTGGTGGGCAAGGCGGCACAGGTGGCATGGCTCCACCTGTGGCCACTCACAAGGGGCCCTATCAGGCTGGCAGTGCTCATTCCGAATGTGCGTGGAGTAGCTCCAGCGGGAGGTAGTGGAGACTGATGGGTAGAAGCCAGGGCTTGGTGGTGGGCTTGGCCGGGCTGGGTGGAAGGCAAGATGGCTGCAGAGCCCACCACAGGTGAAGCAGACACCAAAGGCTGTAATTACCAGTAACATGGTTGTTTTGTGAATATGAAGTTCCTCATTGACTTTGCTTGTCAGGACGTCACCTCGCTTAGTCTCCTGACCAAGTTGCTGGTAAGACCGTTCTTGAAGGAGGTGGGTGCACTTCTTGAAGGCGGTGGCTGGAGCAGCACCCGCAAATAAGTTGTTCCATGGACCAAGTTGCTGGTAAGACCGTTAGGCAAAGAGGAGCGAGGCGCAAGGCACAAAGGGCAGCTCGTCCCATCCCCACCTTTCCACATGAGGGGACAAATAAAACCTCCCTGAAAATAAGACCTGGTGCCTTTTTTGGTGGCCCAAAAATATGTGTGAAGTTTCCGAAAGATGCCCTAATTAATTCATGAGCCATGAGCCAAACTTCGAAAGAAATATAGCAATTCATTAGGAGTGACATTTCGGCAATACTCTGATGCAGTCAGAACTGAGCTCACGTAGGTTATGTGCCCTCATGACCCTGTTTCCCCCCTCCTCAGTGGACATGTCATAAATCACATTCTCCAATGAATCATGTTGGCAGGCTGTGAAACCCACACCCCCTCCTGCTGACTCCGGTAACCCAGGACACAATGAGTAAAAGAAACATTTGTGGAATGCAGTTTCAGTTAGTACAATCAGCCACTCCATCAGCCTTCCCCCCCACCCCCACCTGCTTATGGCAACTTGAAAGCTTTGCAAGTTGACATTCGGCTCCCCTCACTTCCGGAAAGCAACCTGCGGAAAGCAAAAACAATTTGAATACAGGTATAGACTTTAGGGGTGTGACCTCCCCCCTGGCTTATTTGGATTTTCCTCGTGAAATTTGGCTATAAGGCGATCAGCCTGGATATTTTGACTCTTTATCCAAGATGTTTCTGATAAGGGGTAACCCTTCCACTTGATTAAGTATTGGAGTTGTCTCCAGTGCCACCTCGAGTTGAGGATTCACTGCACCTCATAATGGGTCTGGCCCCCTATGACCACGGGGTCCGGGGGCTCACGGAGTAGTGACCTGAGTCTACTATGGAATACCGGGTGTATCTTCCCTAGCAGTCGGGGCAATTTCAATAGTACTGTGACTGGGTTGATTATCTTTACTATGGGGAATGGTCCCATAAACTTTGGCCCCAGTTTCTTGCTAGGAAGTTTTAACCTTAAATATTTTGTGGAGAGGTAAACTTTCTCCCCCAATTGGAATGGCCGTTGGGGAGCTTGATGTTTGTCTGCCTGTTTCTTATAGGTTTGTGCTGCTTTAGCTAACGCCTTCTTGACATTCTCCCAGGTTGCTTTCAGCATCAACATCCAATCTGACTGAGGAGGGGGGCTCCCTTGGGTACTCAGGCATTGGGACGAAGTCCATGCTGCTCACTACCTTGAACGGGGTTCATCCTGTGCTACTGTGAACAGCATTATTGTACACGACCTCAGCAAAAGACAGGAGGTCCGCCCAATTGGACTGCTGATAGTTCACATAGCACATCAAGTACTGCTCTACCATGGCTTTTAGTCTCTCTACCCTCCCATTGGTGCTCAGATGAAAGGCCGAGCTAAGGCCCTGGGAAGATCCAATGGATCATAGAAACTGTCTCCAGAATTTAGCCGTGAACTGGACCCCTCTGTCTGAGATAATTCTTCTTGGTACTCCATGGAGGTGGTGTGTTTCAGGAACAGTTTGGCCAACTGGTGGGCTGAGGGTAGACCGCTGCAGGGGATGAAGTGTGCCTGTTTGGAAAATAGGTCTATTTCAGTCCAGATCACCGTGTTCCCCCCACATTTCGGCAACTCCACTATAAAGTCCATTGCGATCTCCTCTCATGGTCTTGTTGGCTCTGCTACTGATTGTAGCAGTCCCGGGCTGTGTGTGTGTTTCCTGGTCATTTCTTCATTGTGGCGCAAATGGTGCAGCTTTTCACATAATTGGCCACGTCTTTCTTTATACTGGGCCACCAGAACTGTCTCTGTACTAAATGTAAAGTCTTTAGGAAGCCAAAGTGGCCTACTGGTTTAGCGTCATGGCTCCTCTGGAGGATCGGGGTGCATAGAGATCCCGGGATGTAGAGCTTCATCCCCTTCCATGCCAGGTCGTTTCTTTTTGTCAGGATATGTTGATTGTCTCGGAACCAGGGGTCTGCCAGCAGTTCAGTTTTGAGTTTCGCCATTAGGTCGCTTCCCGTTGGTTGTGCCAGTCGCGGCGTTGCCATCTGGTGGTTACTTGGGCCGCTATTTGGGTAGGGGGAATGATGGAATCCACTACCTACTCCCACTCGCATTTGTACTGTGGCATGTGGGAGAGGACGTCAGCTAGAAAGTTCTTCCCCCCTGGGATGTGCTTTAGCACGAAGTCGAAACAGTTGAAGTATTGAGCCCAACAAACTTGTTTTGGAGATAGTTTTTATGGGGGTCCTGAGGGCCTCCAGGTTTTTGTGGTCAGTCCAGACTTTGAACGGTTTCTGGCCCCCTTCCAGCAGGTGTCACCAGGTTAGCAGTGCCCATCTCACCACGAACGCCTCTTTTTCCCAGGCTGCCCATCGTCGCTCTGCATCTGTGAGCTTATGGGAGGTGTAGGCGCAGGGCTGTAGATTTCCTTGACTATTTCTTTGGAGTAGCACTGCTCCCACTGCCACGTCACTGGCATCTGCTTGGATGACGAAGGGTTGTTCGGGATCGGGGTGTTTTAACACTGGTTCTTTTGCAAACAGTTCTTTCAGTGTTTCAAATGCCTTTTGGTAGGTTAGGTCCCACTGTAGAGGCTGTCCCAGACAGGGTTTCATTCCTGGGCTCCCCGTTTTTAGGAGGTCTGTCATGGGTTTGGCGATCTTCATGAAGGAGGGGCTGAATTGCCTGTAGAAGCTTGCAAACCCTAGAAAACTTTCTGCGGGTATGAGGGGTTGCCAGCCTAGGATGGCTTGTACTTTAGCTGGGTCCATCTCTATTCCCTCACTTGACACTCGGTAGCCCAGGTAGTCTAGCCGTGTATGGTGGTATTCGCATTTTGATAGCTTGACGTACAGGTTGGCTGTCAAAAGTTTTTCTAGTACTTGGCAAGTATGTGATTGTCCATGGTCTCAGTGTAGATGAGGATATTGACCAGGTAGACCAGGACCCTCTTATAGAGGTGTTCGTGCAGCATCTCATTTATTAGTTGCATGAACACCGCTAGGGCCTCCTGCAGGCAGAAAGGCATTACTTTGAATTGGAAGCTCCCTAGGGGGCAGTTGAATGCTGTGTTCCATTCGTCCCCCTCCCTGATGTGGACTCGGTGGTATGCTTCTCTGAGGTCTAACTTGGTAAAGACCTTTCCCTTGGCCAGGTGAGATAGCACCCTTGGCCAGGTGAGATAGCACCCCCTCCACCTTCATGAGGGGGAGGGGGTATAGGTTGTGTACTCACACACAGTTTATCCCCCTGAAATCAACGCATAATCTCATAGTTTTTTTTCTTTCAATAAGACTGGTGATGCGACCCGTGGCTTGGCTGGTTCGATGAACCCCCTTGCTAGGTTTTTGTCTATGTATTTGTGCTTTTCTTGCATTTCCCAGGGTGTCATAGCATACAGTTTGGGTTTGGGTAGTTTTACGCTGGGAATGATCTAGATGGCACAGTCTGTCTGATGGTGGGGAGGCAGGACATCGCACTCGGCCTTGCTGAATACTCCCGCAAGGTCTTGATATTCCCTCAGGATCTGAACGGCCTCTGGGGTTGTGTCGGATGTGGCTGCCAGTTGTTCTGTTGGGCTCTTTTGGGGGGTTTCCTGCATGGGCGGTGTTTCTGCATGCTGGTGTGGAGGGGTTTGGGGTCCCCTTGATATTCTCAGTCTGCAACTGCCCCCTTTCCACCAGATGGCTGATTCCCACTTGACTAGCCAGGAGAGTCCCAGTATGACTGTGTCTGTCATTTTTGGGGCTATTACGAATCGAATTACTTCCCAATGGTTCGCTAGCTCCAGCCTCACAGGTTTGGTTAGATGGGTGGCATAGGCTCCCCCAACTAGGGACCCATCGACCTGTTCGAACCGGATCGGGTGGGCCAGCCTCTTAGCTCTGATCCCAAGTTTCAGGACTGTGGCTAGGATGATCAAGCATCTAGTGCAACTTGAGTCTATTAGGCCCTGAATAGTCCCCTGGGACTATTTTTCTGCCCCTTAGGCATATTTTTCTGGCCCTTAGGCATATTGGGAAAACAAAAGGGTGAATTGGTTCATTCACCATTGGGTCATTTTTGCCCTCGTCCTTGCTGTTGTAGGGTTCCGGCGACTGGTTGTCGTTGCCTGGGGGCTCTCCCCCTTCGCCTGGGTGGGGAGGCACTTCTGTAGCCTGGAGGGCCTTCTGGGACATATTGGTGGCATGCTTGGGGACTTGTTCCAGTCTTGCCCTGGGTGGTGGCTGTGGCCTTGGTTTCGGGCCTGGGGTTGCGCATACTGATGCCATGTGGCCCATTCCCCTGCATCTGTAGCATTTCAGCGGACGTCGTGGGAGAGCTGGCCTTGGGGCCGGCTATGGTGCTGTGTTTCCCCATCAGCTGGGTGGTGCCTGATCCAGTTGACCTCTCTCTTTGGTGTCCAGTTGCTTTCTCATGTTGTTGGCTCACAGCCCGCCATGGACTTTTATGGCCACTCGGAACCACTCAGAAAGTCTGTTCGGGATGTCCTGGTAAGCAGTTACCTGGCGATTTGCTTGTCTAGGCTTGTTCTGAAAAAAAATGCACCAACAGCCGCTCTGGTAAAGGAGGTAGCCTTCCAATGGCTCTCCTAAATTCCTGAATATGTTCCTTGATGGGTCGGCCCCTTTGCATTAGGTTTCTGAACTCATCTTCCACGTACGGGTCCTCCTCCGCCTCCTCAAATCTGGCCTCTAGCAGTTGTAGGAAGTCATCTATGTCTTGCAGTTGAGGGGCTCTCTTCTTATGGAGGGCTGCTAGCCATTCCCTTGCTTCTTCCTCTAGCCCCTCTGTGATAGTGTTCACTACGGCTCTGGGGGATGGGTAGAGATGTCCATAGTGTTCTAGGTAGATCTCAACCAAGTCAAGGAATAGAGCTGGCTGGTCTGCGTCTCCATCAAATTTCCCCCTGAAGCGGGGCGGTTCGTTTAACACTGCTCCTCCCTCCTCTTGTTGGCCCCTGTAGGCATGCGCTCGATTTGGCTGGCCCTCTTCCTCAGCTCTAGTTCGGAGACAGGGAGGGGGTTGTCTGCCCTGGGGGGGGCTGTCTACTCCATGGGAGGGGCACTGGCTGCAGTCCAGGGCTCTTCCTCCTTCTGATGGGCAGGGGGGTGGGCTGTTTTCTCATGTGTGTCTCCTCCCTCCAAAAGGATTAGCTGTCCCTCCCCTCTCTTTTGGCCTGCATGACGGCTCCTCCTCCCGAATGGTGGCTCAGTCAAATTCCTCCCTCAGTTGCTCTATGGACCTCCCCAAGGGCTCCATCAGGAGCTTTGGGAGCCTGGCTTGTTCCCAGTCCCAAATCCAATCCACTTTTCCCAGCTCAATCAGGAGCTGTTTCTTTTCCTGGGCATTTGGGTGGGGGAACTCAGCTTCAGCAGCTTTAGGGGTTAATTTCCACCAGTACTCATCCTTTCTTGCTTTGATCCCTGGAGCGGCAATCTCAGCTTTGATGTCTGGGAGGGGCTGCACTCCAGCTGCAAGAGTTTCCTCTTTTCCAGTAGCTTCCAGCAGGCTTTCTTTGGATAGCCTGCCCTCTGCCATGGTTGCCTGATTTTCTCTCTAAGCCTCCCAAATATCAGGGAGTGGTTTGGGAGTGCGGGACTCAGGTGGCCCTGCAATCTTGTAGATTTATGAGTTCTGACTGTCTGTGAAGTTTCTGAAAGATGCCTTAATTAATTCATGAGCCACGAGCCAAACTTCGAAAGAAATATAGCAATTTATGAGGAGCGACATTTCAGCAATACTCCGATGCATCAGAACTGAGCTCATGTAGGTTACATGCCCTCATGACCCTGTTTCCCCTCTCCTCACTGGAAATGTCATAAATCACATTCTTCAATGAACCATTATAGACATAATTACAGCAGCTAGAATTGTATTTGCACAGAATCAAAAGCTGTACAAGAATCACAGAATCAAAAGCTGTACCTCCTGAAGGGGAGGTAATTAGGAAGATATTGGATTGTGCGGAGATGAATAGATTAACAATGATAATTAAAGATAAGGAGGATTCAGAATACTATAGTATTTGGGGGAAATTTTACATTTGGATGGAAAATGAATATGAGTAGAAATCAATTAACACCAATTGAAATGGAAGGAAGGTGATAAGTTAAAGATTTGAGACCTAGGCGACAAAAAATATTTGTTGTATGGAGCATTATATTAGCATAAAATATACCTAGAATGATTAGATATATAGAGGTATTAACATAGTAGAGAGTTAAGGTTACTATTAGTATTATGAATTATGGAAATTTAGTGAAATGAGTAGCTTGGATGTTACCCATAAAATATATATGAATGGATATACTCTGGGGAGAAATAAGAGGGAAGAGGGGATAGAGAGAGGAGAGAGGGAAGAGAGGAGGTAGGAAGAGGCTAGAAGGAAGGAGAAGGAGGAGGAGGGAAGGAGAAGAGAGAGGTGAGGAGAGGTTGAGAAAGAGGAGGAGAAAGTTAGAGGAAGGAAGAAGAGGGAAGGAGGAAGAAGGGAGAGAAGGAGAAAGAAGGTAGAAGAGAGGAAGGGAAGTAAGAGAGAGGGGAGTGATATGATATGGTATAGAGGAAACAGATGAGCAAATTGATAACAATATCAATTGTTACATAAGATTATTATGTTTGTCTATTTGATAATAATGTATAAATATATGTTAATACCTGATAAGATGTTATGGTATATGTATTGATGTATATATGTGGAGTAAAAAATAAAAAAATATTTGCAAAAGAAAAAAAAGATTGTGTGCAGGTCTGTTTGGGGCAGTGCAATCCCATCTAGCACCAGATGTAGTCCTAGAACCAGAGGGCCCCAATATCCAAATCCACTCAGTTCTTGCCATGATTCAGTTGAAGCCTGTTGTTCCCCATCAGACCCCCACAGCCACCAGATACCAGGATAGGATACCCACAGTATCACTTAATTTACTAAGAGCAGAGATGTATAGTTGGACATCATCAATGATAATACTTTTCCGCATGGTGACAGATGAGCTCACCCACCTGTCTCATGTAATGCCAAACAGTAAAAGGAAGAGCACCAAATCTTGCAGCACCACACCCAATAGGGACCAGGGTTTTCTCTTTTCCTTGATTACCACCAACCCCAGAGAACGGAGATGAATCAGCACAACACTGACTGCCCACAGGCAATCCTCTCAGTCGATGCAGGAGGATACCATGGTTGAAGTTATCCAGACAATTTGTTTCATCCAAAGTTCTGAAAGCTATTGCACAACCACTTTATTTTTATTTATTTTATTTTATTTATTTTGTCAAGTACGTATTTGATAATATACACAAGTATAACATTATTTGAATACATAAGATGGGTACAAATAAAAGGGAACATTTGGACAGGGATGGTAGGCACGCTGATGCGCTTATGCACGCCCATTACTGACCTCTTAGGAATAGGGTGAGGTCAACAGTAGACAGTCTAAGGATAAAGTTTTGGGGAGTTCCAGGCATTAATCACTCTGTTGCTGAAGTTGTATTTTCTGCAATCAAGTTTGGAGTGGTTCACTTTGAGTTTGTATCTGTTGTGTGCTCGTGCATTGTTGTGGTTGAAGCTGAAGTAGTCGTTGACTGGAAGGATGTTGTAGCTGATAATTTTATGAACTACACTTAGGTCATGCCGAAGGCGACGTAGTTCTAAGTTTTCTAAGCCCAGAATTTCAAGTCTGGTGGCGTAAGGTATTCTGTTGCGGGCAGAGGAGTGGAGGACTCTTCTTGTAAAATATCTCTGGACACACTCTATTGTATTAATGTCCAATATGCAGTGTGGGTCCCAGACAGATGAGCTGTATTCAAGGATTGGTCTGGTGAATGTTTTGTATGCTCTGGTTAATAGTGTAATATTACCAGAGAAGAAGCTACGCAAGATTAGGTTTACAACTCTTAATGCCTTTTTGGCGATGTTGCAGTGGGCTTTGGCACTTAGATCATTAGATATGAGTACTCCAAGGTCTTAGACAGAGTGAGGGTCGTCTGCAAGGTCGTGTCCATTCAGCTTGTATTTAGTGTTCTGATTCTTTTTGCCAATGTGTAGGACAGAGCATTTGTTGGTTGAGATTTGGAGTTGCCAGTTGTTTTATTTATTTATTAGTGATATTTATATACTGCCTCATAGTGCAAGCACTCTCTAAGTGGTTTACACCATTAAGCAATGTATATATTCACATGGACCTGAATATGTATATATTCACATGGACCTAATCCAGGGTCCGACTCATGAGGGAGGCCACACGCTCGACCTAGTGTTTCTTTTGGGGCAGTGGAGAGATGATCTGAAGACAGGGGATATAGTCACCACCTCGTTGTCATGGTCAGATCATTTCCTACTGAGGTTGGATTTTGCAGCCCCACTCCTCCCCCGCAGGGAGGCGGGACCGACTAGGTGGTTCTTCCCCAGGCGCCTAATGGAGCCGGAAGGATTCCAGAGGGAACTTGGGGAAATACCTGAAACCCTGGTACACAATTCGTCTGATGCCCTGGTGGCTGCCTGGAACATCGCGGCAGCAGGGGCATTAGATTGGATTGCACTTTTGCGACCTCTCCGTGGCATTGGATCCCGGAAAGCTCCCTGGTTTACCGAGGAGCTCCGGGAGATGAAACGCCACAAGAGACGTCTGGAGCAACGCTGGAGAGCCAGTAAAATCGAGTCTGATCGAACACTTCTAAGAACTTTTATTAAGTCTTATTTAGTGGCGATAAGGGTGGCAAAACAATCTTATTTTTCCGCTCTTATTGCGTCCGCAGATTCTCGTCCAGCCGCCTTGTTTAGGGTGACTCGCACCCTCCTTGCAAAAGGGGGGAGCGAGGAACACTTGCAAGGTAGAGCTGAGGAATACTCGCAGTTTCTGACAGATAAAGTCGCTTGGATTCGGTCGAACCTGGACTCTAGCTGGGCAGAGTCCATTGAGTTGACAGGGGCAAGTCTTAGTCCAGCGTTGTGGGAGGAGTTTGAGCCTGTCTCTCCTGATAACGTGGACAAGGCCGTGGGTGCGATGAGCTCTGCCACCTGTTTATTGGACCCGTGCCCCTCCTGGCTGGTTTCGGCCAGCAGAGAGGTGGCACGCGGCTGGATCCAGGTGGTGGTCAACGCTTCTTTTAGGGAGGGATCTGTACCGCAGTCTTTAAAGGTTGCGGTGGTGAGACCCCTCCTTAAGAAGCCTTCCCCGGATCCAGCGGATTTGAAGAACTTTCATCCAGTCTCCAACTTACCTTTTATAGGTAAAGTTGTTGAGAAGGTGGTGGCTTTTCAGCTTCTTCGGTTATTGGAGGAAACTGATCATCTGGATTCCTATCAGTCAGGTTTCAGGCGCGGCTACAGTACAGAAACTGCCTTGGTCGCCCTGGTGGATGATCTCTGGCAAGCCCGGGATGGGGGCAACTCTTCCATCCTGGTGCTACTTGACTCTCAGCGGCTTTCGATGCCATCGACCATGGTATCCTTCTGCATCGTCTCGGTGAGGTGGGGGTGGGAGGCACCATTTTACGGTGGTTCTCCTCTTACCTCGCCGACAGGATGCAGTCGGTGTTAGCAGGAGGAAAGAGGTCGTCCCCTAGGCCCCTGACTTGCGGGGTGCCTCAGGGTTCGGTCCTCTCGCCCATCCTGTTTAACATTTACATGAAACCGCTGGGGGAGATCATCCGTATACACGGGGTGAGTTTTCAACAGTACGCTGATGACACCCAGTTGTACATCACCACCCCGTCTCAATTCAGGGAGGCAGCTGATGTAATGTGCTGATGCCTGGACGATGTCAGGATCTGGATGGGGAGGAACAGACTCAGGCTCAACCCCAAAAAGACTGAGTGGCTCTGGATATTGCCTCCTAAGGACCATGCCGACTGTCCCTCCTTGGTTCTTGAGGGAGAAAAATTAACTCCCTCGGAACTGGTTCACAATTTGGGAGTTCTCCTAGATCCACAGCTAAAATTAGACCAACATCTTACAGCTGTGGCTAGGGGAACTTTTGTACAGGTTTGCCTGGTGCACCAATTGCGACCATTCTTGGAGAAGGAGGCTTTACTCACGGTCACTCATGCCCTTGTCACCTCCCGCTTGGACTACTGTAATGGGCTCTACATGGCGCTTCCCTTGAAGAGTATTCGGAGACTTCAACTGGTGCAAAATGCAGCTGCGCGTGCTGTGGTGGGTGTTTCAAGATACACCCACGTAACACCCCTACTCCGCCAGTTGCATTGGTTGCCCATCGGTCTCCGGGTACAATTCAAGGTGTTGATCATCATCTTTAAAGCCCTACATGGCTTAGGTCCAGGTTACCTCCGGGACCGCATCCTACCTCACACTTCCCTTCGACCGGTTAGGTCCCACAGAGTTGGTCTCCTCCGGATCCCGTCAGCCAAACAATGCTGGCTGGTGGGGCCTATTTATTTTATTTATTTATTTATTTCTATGCTCTTATAGGCCGCCCAATCCCGTAGGACTCAGGGTGGCGTACAACATGGATAAGAAACATACAGTAAAAACAATTATAACAATTTAAAAATTAAAACAATATTAAAACATTATTAAAAACACCATTCATGGGGGAATCTGATCTTCTTATTCACCCCGCCTGCCGGAACAGCCATGTTTTTACGGCTTTGCGGAAGGCCAGTAGAGTGGGGATAGTCCGGATCTCTGGTGGGAGTTGGTTCCAGAGGGACGGGGCTCCCACAGAGAAGGCCCTCCCCCGTGGCCCCACCAACCGACATTGTTTGGCCGACGGGACCCGGAGGAGGCCCTCTCTGTGGGACCTAACTGGTTGTAGGGAGGTATGTGGTAGGATGCGGTCCCGAAGGTAACCTGGCCCTGAGCCATATAGGGCTTTAAAGGTCAAAATCAGCACCTTAAATTGCGATCAGAGAGTAATAGGCAACCAATGCAGCTGGCGGAGAATAGGTGTTACGTGGGTGTATCTCGGTACACCCACCACAGCTCACGCAGCTGCATTCTGTACCAATTGTAGTCTCCGGATGCTCTTTGAGGGTAGCCCCATGTAGAGCGCGTTACAGTAGTCTAGCCGTGAGGTGACAAGGGCATGAGTGACTGTGAGCAAAGCCTCCCTCTCCAAGTAGGGTTGCAATTGGTGCACAAGACGAATCTGTGCAAAGGTCCCCCTAGCCACAGCTGCCAGATGTTGATCCAATTTTAGCTGTGGATCTAGGAGGACACCCAAATTGCAAACCCGTTCTGAGGGAGTCAATTTTTCTCCCCCAAGAACCAAGGAGGGGCAGTCGACATAATCCCTGGGGGGCAATATCCACAGCCACTCAGTCTTGTCAGGGTTGAGTTTGAGTCTATTCACTCCCATCCAGACCCTCACATCGTCCAGGCAGCAGCACATTACCTCGGCTGCTTCACTGAACTGACACGGGGTGGAGATGTACAACTGGGTGTCATCAGCATACTGCTGATACCTCACCCCGTGTCGTCGGATGATCTCACCCAGCGGTTTCATGTAAATGTTAAACAGGATGGGCGAGTGGACCGAGCCCTGTGGCACCCCGCAAGTCAGGGGCCTAGGGGCCGACCTCTGTCCTCCTGTCAACACCGACTGCGTCCTGTCAGAGAGGTAGGAGGAGAACCACCGTAAAACAGTGCCTCCCACTCCACCTCCCCAAGACGACGCAGAAGGATACCATGGTCAATGGTATTGAAAGCCGCTGAGAGGTCAAGTAACACCAGGATGGAGGAATGACCCCTATCCCGGGCTCGCCAGAGATCATCCATCAGAGCGACCAAAGCAGTCTCCGTACTGTAGCCACGCCTGAAACCCGACTGAAAGGGATCCAGATAATCAGTGTCCTCCAATAACCGCAGGAGTTGGAGCGACACCACTTTCTCAACAACTTTACCCACGAAGGGTAAGTTGGAGACTGGACGGAAGTTCTTTAAATCCGCTAGGTCCAGGGAAGGCTTCTTGAGGAGGGGTCTCACCACCGCAGCTTTTAAGGGCTGTGGGATGGACCCCTCTCTCAAAGATGCGATCACAACCACCTGGAGCCAGCTGCGTGTCACCTCCCTGCTGGCTGAAACCAGCCAGGAGGGGCACGGGTCCAATAAACAAGTGGAGGCACTCATCGCTCCTATGGCCTTGTCCACATCATCAGGAGTGACAGGCTCGAATTCATCCCAGATAACAGGACTAAGACTCGCCCCCGTCATCTCGGCTTGCCCTGTCCAAATGGAGTCCAGGTCTGTCCGAATCTGAACGACTTTATCCGCCAGAAACTGAGAAAATTCCTCAGCTCTGCCCTGCAAGGGATCTTCAGCTCCCTCCTTGGCTAGAAGGGAGCGAGTCACCCTAAACAGGGCGGCTGGGCGGGAGTCGGCGGACGCAATAAGGGCGGAAAAATGCAAACATTTAATGCAGGTTCTTAAAAGTGTCCGGTCAGACTCAGCTTTACTGGCTCTCCATCGTCACTCTAGGCGTCTCTTTAGGCGCTTCATCTCCCGGAGCTCCTCGGTGAACCAAGGAGCCTTCCTGGATCCGCTGCCACGGAGAGGCAGCAAAGGCGCAATCCGATCTAAAGCCCCCGTTGCCGCCTGATTCCAGGCAGCCACTAGAGCCTCAGATGAATCGTGTACCAGGGATTCAGGTATTTCGCCAAGTTCCCTCTGATTCCATTAGGCGCCTGGGGTGGAACCACTTAATCGGTCCCGCCTCCTTGCGGTGGAGGAGTGGTGCCATGAAATCCAGCCTCAGAAGGAAATGATCTGACCACGACAAGGGTAATGTGACTAAACCCCTCAGCCTCATATCATCTCTCCACTGCCCCGAGAGAAACACAAGTTCAAGCGTGTGGCCTCCTTCATGAGTCGGACCCTGAACTACTTGGGTCAGGTCCATGGTTGTCATGGAAGCCATGAACTCCTGGACTGCCTCCGAGTTTTCGCCGGGCGATGGCAGGTTGAAGTCCCCCAGCACCATCAACCTGGGGAACTCAATTGCCAGCCCCGCTACTGCCTCGAGCAGAACAGGCAGGGCCTTTGCCCTGCAGCTAGGAGGCAAGTACGTCAGCAAAAGGCCCACCTGAACCCCTAAGTCCAACTTCAGAAGGAGCATCTCACACCCAACAATCTCCAGGGCAGGGATCCTTTGAGGATTTAGGTTCTGGCGAGCTATAATCACCACTCCTCCACCCCTTCCCTGGGGTCGCAGCTGATGCTGCACTGAGAACCCATCCGGGCACATCTCAGAGAGGGGAACCCCCCCTCCTGGCCTAGCCAGGTCTCAGTGATGCATGCCAGGTCAGCCCCCTCTTCCAGGATTAGATCCCGTACAAGGGGGGCCTTGTTGGTAATCGACCTGGCATTCAACAGCAGCAGCTTGAGCCCGGGGCCCTGACATCCCTGGTTACCAGGTACTTGGGCTGAGCTAGATGGAACCAAACCAGAGGGGCCAGAACAAGGAATCGCTTGGAGACAGCGAGTTCTCGTTCCCCGAGAGCGGCCTACCCCTCTGCTCCCGCCATACCTACCTCTCCCTGTTATGACCGTAATACTCCCGTCCCCCATCCCACCAGAGATCCCCTCCCCTCCCCCACTGGTCCTCCCCTCTCCCAACAGGCCATGCATACCATTCATACTGAGCCTGGGGATGGACTGAAACCCCCGTCCGCTTCTGTTTCCACACTCAGCAGAGGGGGCCAGAGACCTAGCCCCCAGCTCACTCATTCTACCACAGTCACCCACAAAATCTCAATCAGCCAATCATAGCACATTCATAGTCCAAACAAGGGGGAGGGCCTTCTCTGTAGGGGCTCCTGCTCTCTGGAACCAACTACCCCCAGAGATCAGAGTTATCCCCACTTTGCTGGCCTTCCGAAGAGCCATTAAGACATGGCTCTTCCTGCAGGCGGGGTGACCTTGAGACTACTTTCCCCCATGTATACATGTTATTGTATGTTGTTTTTAATACTTTTTAAATTGTTTTTTAATAATTTTAATGTTTAGTTGTTCTTTAAAATGTTATACGCTGCCCTGAGTCCTCAGGGAGTAGGGCGGCACAGAAGAGCATCTAAATAAAATAAATAAATAAATAATTGCCCCCAACAATCTGGGTCCTCATATTACCTACCTCGGAAGGATGGAAGGCTGAGTCAACCCTGAGCCGGTGAGATTTGAACAGCTGAACTCAAATGATCAGTCAGCTAAAATAGCCTGCAGTACTGCACTCTAACCGCTGCGCCACCTCGGCTCTTCATTTTTGTTTGACCATTCTGACACAAAGTTGAGGTTTTTTGAAGGGTAGCAGTGTTGTCAGTGGTGTTAAAAAGTTTTACATCATCGATGAAGAGAACGCAGTTGCTTGTAATGTGATCGCAAAGGTCATTTATATACAGTATAAAGAGTGTTGGTCTAGTACAGGGGTCGGAAATTGCGGCTCGCGAGCCACAAGCGGCTCTTTGGCCCCTTGAATGTGACTCTTCTCAACAACCCCCAACTCACTAACTCTTACCCCTAAATCTTTTTGCCACACCTGCAAGCTGCCGAGGCTCTCTTCCTCTCTGTGCATGCATCGCACATTCCCAGCCCCGTTGCTCTCCCCACGGTTCTCCACAGAGCGCCCTGCTGCCTTTCTGCCCCTCATCACGCACCCACGGAGGTGTAAACAGCAGGAGCGAACCTGGGTTTTAAATCCACCGCTTTTCCTCCAATCTGGGTTCTGTTGCTAACATTCCCTCCCCCCCCGCTCGTAACGCCCACAGGAGCAAAAAGCACAGGCACGCCGCTTTGCATGCTGGGAAACGTAGTCCGAGCTTAGTTCGGGACTGGGAGGCTTGCTCTGTGCTCAGCGTTCGCTCTGCTTGGTGACAAAGGCACCACTCGCAAAGAAAAGATGAGATAAAGCAAGGGGCTGTGGCGTGGGGAGCATGCATGAAGTTTGCATCGAAGTGATTCCCATTTCCTGAGTCCAAACCTTAAAAGAGCCTCCCAGTCCCGAACTAAGCTCGGACTACGTTTCCCAGCTTGCAAAGTGACGTGCCTGTGCTTTTTCCTCCTGTGGGCGTTACAAGCGGGGGGGGGGGGAATGTTAGCAACAGAACCCAGATTGGAGGAAAAGCGGTGGACTTAAAACCCGGGTTAGGTCCTGCTGTTAGGAATGACACCTCCGTGGGTGCGTGACGAGGGGCAGAAAGGCAGCAGGGGGCTCTGGGGAGAACCGTGGGAAGAGCAACAGGGAAGAGTTTTAGTTTCTGGGCTAGCTGCATTGCGTTGAAAAGGGAATCTCTAATGTCTATGGAGATTTTCAGTCATCCAGGTTATGGTTGTCCCAAAAGTGTTTTTCCAAAAGGACTTTCTTGGATTTTCTTTGAAAACGTTTTAAAAATGTTTCACTTTCATTCAAGAAGCTTCTTCAGTTGAAAAGAGGAGGGGGGGAGTGGAGGAGTGGAGGAAGGAAGGAACTTTGGGAATTGCTGGCAGTTTTGATCCTTTGGATCAGCAGCCAGATATCTTCCAATTCATTTGGAAGATTTTCTGCTTGTTCAAAAGTGGCACTTGCTAGAGATCAGGAGGTCTACTGCCAGGAAATAGTGGAGGATTTTGCTTCATTCTGATATTTCTCTGATTAGCTCTCACCCTGATAGCTTTATGCTACATCTGAGCCCAATCCATCAACGTTTGTCAGAAACAAGGCAAGGCTTGATTTTAAATCTATACTGGGAGGCGGCTCACAGGGTGAGGGCAACCTGTCTAGAACTGGGCTGCTAAGGGACATGTGTGTTTTCTAACAGTGAGGAGCATAATGAAATGTCCACAATTTGGCTTGCAAATTAAATTTTGCAGAGGCACCTCTGTTGACAGTCCAGTGACTGAGATCAAATATCCTGCAAGGCCAAATCTCAGCTGGCCTGATTAAAATGAGATTGCACTGATGCTGTTACCTAGTTGGATAATTAAACGTCTGCAAGAAAACAAACTTTAGAGAGCACCAAGGACCGCTCATAGAAGAGAGAAAGATGCATCTTAATCACTGTATTTATTTTAAACACCATTTAAAACAATGGTTTAAAACTTATTTTTTGGATATTTGTTTCATTAACTGCAGTGGACTTTCCAAATTGAAACACTGGTTTCAGTATATTACAATATTACTGAATAAGCAAAACACACATCAAAACTGCTTTGTGACGCACTTCATATATGAACTGCATGCCCAAGAAAGATCAATGTTTGTAATGTTATCTGTCAGAGGGGAAGAGAGAGACAGAGATACAGAGAGATTCAGAGAGAGGGGGAGAGAGGGAGATAGAGATAGAGATACAGAGAGAGGGGAGAGAGAGGGAGAGAGGGAGAAGGAGAGAGATACAGAGAGAGGGAGGTTATAGAGAGGGAAAGGGGGAGAGTGCCATAGAGAGATGCAGAGAGAGGGGGGAGAGAGGAGGAGAGAGATACAGAAAGAGGGGGGGAGATAGAGAGGGAGAGGGGAGAGAGAGATACAGAGACAGAGGGGGGGAGAGAGAGATACAGAGAGAAAGGTTTTGTGGTTCCCAGTTCTCTGCCCTAATGACCGGCTGGGTAGGTGTGGCTAGGGGGTCATGTGACTGGGTGGGAGTGAGTGATGTCACGTTGGTCACACCCACCCAGATTTTGTGGCTCCCGGTGTTTTTTTTTCAGTGGGAAACGGGTGCAACTGGCTCTTTGAGTGTTTAAGTTTGCCGACCCCTGGTCTAGTATGCTGTCTTGGGGAACACCGCTGTTAACAGGTACGGGATTTGATAGGGCGCTCCCTATTTTGACCACTTGTTGTCTGTTTGACATTAATGCAGCTATCCAGTTATGTAGGGTTCTGAGATGCTGTAGGATTTTAGTTTCAGAAGTAGTTTGTCGTATACCACTGAGTCGAAGGCTTTACAGAAGTCTATGTAAATTGCGTCTATGGTTTTGTCCTGGTCAAGTTTTGAAGTCCATATGTTTTTGCAGTGTAGTAATTGTAGATTACAGGATTATTTTTTCCTGAAAGCAAATTGCTTGTTTGAGAGTAGGTTGCTTGTTTCTAAATGGAGGGTAATGGATTGGTTTATGATTGGTTCCATGACTTTACATGACTTTTGACTTCGAGCAAGAAAATATTATAATGGTCATCGGCAGTGTTACAGCCAGAGAATAGAGTTTGCCAGTCTAGAGATGAGATAGGTCAGTGTCTATGAGTACATAGTTGGCTTTTTTGAAGTTGTAACTGGGTATCCCATCATTAAGGTGATTTTTGTAATGGTGTAGATTGAGACAAAAGTCAATCATGCTGTGGTCACTGTTGGAAAAGGGTTCTTTGATTTGTAGTCCATAAATTGAGCTTAAGCTGTTGCAGAAGATGAGATTGAGGCAGTTGATGAGTCTAGTGTTGTTGGTTACTAGTTGATCTAGTCCCAGATTAGTAACAGCGTTGTATAGGGTTGCATGGATGGATTCAGTCATACATTCGTTTAGGGTCCACTTAATAAGAGGTAGATTGAGGTCACCAAGAAAGATAAGAGGGTATCGGCAGGAGGCTTCCCACGTTAGTAGTGAGGTTAATTTGTTCGCATGTGTGATGTGGTAGTCAGAAGCTCTGTAACATAGTAGGAAGCAAAGTGTGGTATTCGCAGTTTGCAGTCGATGGTTTCAGGAAGAGTGAGTTCATGTATAACTTGAATATTTTTTAGGTTTAGTGTCTTTTTGTAGAAGATAGCTACTCCGCCTCCTCTGCGGGTTTCACGGTTGGACTGGTAAACAAGATAGTTTCTTGCTGTGATGATGGAGTCTGGGAGGGATGCGTTTAGCCATGTTTCACAGACAAATATAATATCGAATGTGGCAGTATTTAATAAGAGGAGTAGTTCAGGCATTTTGTTAATGATGCTTCTTGCATTAATTAGTTTGCATTTGAGATTAGTATTGGTTTGTATTGAGGAAGTAAGGGGCACACATACCTAGTTTTGGTTGATAGTTTGTTGGATGTTGGTTTGTTGTTGGGGGATGGTGGGTTGGATGTTGGGGGATGAATTGGGGGCCTTACTTGTGATGCAATAGGTGTGGTAATCTATGTATAAGTCAGTGTCACCTAGTTCTTGGCGTCTTTTGAGTTCTGCTCGGAGTTCCCGGGAGTGGATACGTTGTAATATGGATAGATCCGGTCTTGATCTAAGTTTGCTATGGATGATGTTGGTTCTGGCAATGGAGTTTATGGTGTAAATAAATTTCCATTTGCTGGACTCGTTTTTAATACTACTCTGCAGAATCAGGGGGCCATCGAGCCGTCGTTGTTCTTGTGCTCTGGTCCATCTCTGGAAACTTTGATGATTTCATCAGGGGTGATGATTTGTGTGTGATGGCTGCTGCTGATGCTATGTACCTTAGTGATATCGGGCTCGTTGTTGTCATCTAATCCAAATAAAATTGCGTTATGACGTTTTTGTTCGTGCTGAATGATATCTTTGATGAGTATGGTGATGTTGGTGGTTTGATTGGTAGATCCTTGTGGTTGTGGTTGAAGTTGAGGTGATGGTTATTGAGTTGGGATAGGAATTTGGTTTGTTGAATTCTCATTTTTCTGTGCTGAATTTTTTTTTCTAAAGATGTAAAACATGATTCTAGGCATGCTAGTAATCATGCTTCTAAATTTGTTTCTATGGATTCTATGGTTGTTTGCTGAGTCTTTATGGTTGTTTCTAGGGTATGGATTCTGTCTGACATAGCGATGAAGTTATCCAGTTTTCGTAGGCAGGATGGAGATAGATAGGGAAATGTAGGAGTTTCTTGGAGAAAGTTGGCTACTGTTGTGGCCTGCCAGCGGCCTGTGCAGCTGGCAGCTGATTCAGACAGCAAGGAGGCTGGTGTGGTGATTCGCCAGTGGCCTATGCAGCTGGTACCAGAGTCGGACAGTGAGGAGGCTGGAGAAGATTTGGTGCCAGAGGCAGGGATTCAGCCAGGGCCTTCAGAACCTCCAGAGGCTGTCATGAGGGCAGAAGAAGAAGAGGAGGAGGAGGAGCCTGTTGTCAATGCGCACGTGCACAGAGCTGCCAAAAGGCAGGAATGGCTCCTAAGGAGAAGGACTACTTGGGAGTAAGCTGGGGGTTAATTGGCCACTCCCATAGCCTATTTAAGTGAGGAAAAGGATTGACCAATTTGCAGGAAACAACTTCGTTCATTCCACGTCTGGTCTTTGACTTCAAAACTCCTGTTCGGCTCTTGTTTGGAAGACATCCAGTTTCCTGCAAATTACTCCTGGGCATTTTGCCAACAATAGTAAGATTGTGTGCTGTTATCAGACAGACTCTTCGTTGGACTTTTGGTTCTATTTGCTTGGACTATTGCCAGCTGTTAAGAAGGTTCATTAACAGCTGTTGCACCGAAAGGACTGATTTATCATTTCATTGACTTTAGAACGACTGCTAAGACAGATAATTAGTAGTTTGTTAATATTAAAACAAGGTTTGTTCGGATGATGTTTGTGCTGTGTTCTTTGGTCTGGCAGCTGGGTCAGAACAGCATGTTTGTTTATTCCTAGGCAGGTGTGGTGAGTATATTTGGTACATATGCGACATTTCTTGAATGCATCGTATTTGTTGATAGCATCATTGCATTTGTAGCAAGTGCTGGATTGTTTGGGTTGTTGCTGTTTTCAATGTCTTTTGTTTGTGAGTATTTGCTGGTGGTGTTTTTTGGAGTTTTTGCCTGGCATAGTCACTAATTAGTTTCTCAACCACCTTCCCCCCAAAGTGGAAATTGGATCCTGGGTGAAAGTTATCCAGAAACCGGGTTTCCGGCAATGGCTTCTTAAGGAGAATATGAATGTGATAGTCCCATTGGAAGACGGTTCGGAAGAGGAAGCTGGAACCCGGCCATCTGATTGGAGTGGCATGAATCCCTGAGACTATCCAGAAAGCCTGCAGGCTGAGGAAGACACAGTCCTGAGTCCACTGAGAATTGGACCCCCATACCTTTTACCTTAAACTGTCTACCGTGGACCTTACACATTTCTTAAGAAGTCCCTAAGGGGGCGTGCATAAGCGCACCAACATGCCTACCGTCCCTGTCCTATTGTACCCATTTGTATGTACTCGTTTTATGTGTTTATGGCTATGTTTTGCTTCTTTATATCCATTTATTTGTGTCATTTTTTTCATGTGTCCTGTTTCCTTGCACTTGTTGACAAATAAATAAATAAATAAATAAATAAATAAATAAATAAATAAATAAATAAATAAATAAATAAATAAATGTGAGTGGTCGACTGGATGGTCAGCAGACTGCCTCCAATGAGGAACAGTGTTGTGACCCAGCACCGCAACCCCCAGAAACACACACACGCAATCGTTGGGAGGCAAACAAAAAAGGTTCCTTTTACTAATAAAGTTTCTTAGCAAAACTCAGAGGTTTTAGAAGTCCAAAACAACACAAACGGAAAGTCTCAAGGAATAAGGTTCTTTGGGTTACTTGAGGGTTAAATAGCACACAGACAGAAGTTCAAAGCAAGACTCATTAATTCTTCTCTTATCTGAACAACTTGGCTGGCTTCCCGGAATAAAGCTGGCAGAAGCTGGTGTCTTCGATAAGATTCCCAAACAGACGTAGAAATGAAACTCTGGATATGCCGTAGTCATTGATTCGTTGTTCACAGCAGTGAGCACTAATTGCCCCGGCCTAATATAGGCACTGAAGGGCGTGGCCCAATTAGCCCTCACTGCTTCCTCCGATTGGACCGATGCTTACTCAGCCAATCCTGTCTTCTGGCTGCTCTGCGAGCTCTGGCATCCAGCATGGGTTCTTCATCTCCTGATGAAGCACTCTGCTGCGCAGGTGCAGAAGGTCCTGGGAGATCGTCCTGCTCTGGCACCGAGTCCTCATCACCAGCCGTCTCTGGTGCCAGGCACATGGGCTGGTACTGCTGCACCATGCGCGGCTCCACTTCCTCCGGATCCTCCAGACTCGGCGCCGGACGTGGCCAAGGCACAACAAACAGATGCCACTCCCACCTGATCTGCGGACACAGAGCAGAGCCTAGGGAAGAACAGAGGTCAGCGAGGCTGCTTGGCAGAAAGCAGCTTTGCCCCTCCTATCAAGAAACCCTGGGCTTTGGGTGATTTAACCAGGTGCGGGGAAGGTGCTTTTGTTGGAAGTAACCATTTGCTTCTGTAATGCACTCTCTTCGACTTCATGAACTTTGGACCTTGCTTTCATAGACATTGAACCTTGCTTTGACTTTGTGAACTTTGGACCTTGTTTTGTGGACTTCCGACCTTGTTCTTGCCTGTGGATTTCAGACCCTGCCTTGTGGATTTCAGACCTTAATCCTGCCTTGTGGATTTCAGACTTTATTATTGTCTGGTAGATTTCAGATCCTGCTCTGTGGACCAAAGAATTTGCTCTTGCCTTGTAGAATAGCAGACCTTGTTTTTGTGGATATCAGACCTTGTCCTTGGGGCTGTACTTTTGAAGATTGTGGGAGGCTGCCCTCAGTGAAACTGGGGCTGAACTTTACCAGCATAGCTGTAGAGCAGTTTGTCAGGTTGCTTGGGGAAACTGCTTGATTCATGTATAGTTGTGCAATAAGCATACTATACTAGCACCTACCCCCACCTACATAACTTGAGTCAGAACATCTCCTTAAGAGGTAAAAGAACAACCCTCTCACTCAAAGAATTAACTAGCATTTGTACTAGTGAATCATGGTGCCAGAGAATCCCATAGTAAGCAGGGAATGATTCAACCATGCCAAGGGGGACACTAATTACTCCTCCAAGTGAAGATCACATAGCCACAGCCCTAATAGGAACAGAATAATGAATACAGAATAACAGAGTTGGAGGTCTTATAGTCCAACCCCCTGCTCAAGCAGGAGACCGTATACCATTCTTGGCAAATGGCTGTCTAATCTCTTTTTAAAAACCTCCAGTGATGGTGCATCCACAACTTCTGGCAGAGGATGGGCTGTATCTCACAAGAAAAGAGAAGAATGTATTTTAAAAATGACTGCCTTGGCTTATCCCAAGGGCTTTAAATTAAAATTGAAGAGGGAGGGTGACTAATCTTTAGGATTTAATCCTGAGCATAAACCCAAAGACAACCAATCAAACAATGAGGTAGGGAGTAGGGGAAAGTATGGGGAAACTCAGATATAAATCAAGAGATGTAGGAAGCAAATGCAGGGTCAGCCATAAAGAACTTGGATGTCTATTCACTAGTGCTCAATGTTTGAGGAACAAACATGGTGACCTTGAAATATTACTACATGAGGCACGTACAATGTGGTAGCCGTTATCAAAACTTGGTGGGATGCAATTCATGACTGGAATGTACGGTAGTAATGGATGGTAGTTATGGGAGATTTTAATTACATTGACATCAGAATGGAATGGAATGGAATGGAATGGAATGGAATGGAATGGAATGGAATGGAATAGAATAGAATAGAATAGAATAGAATAGAATAGAATAGAATAGAATAGAATAGAATAGAACAGAACAGAACAGAACAAAATAGAATAGAATAACATAGCAGAGTTGGAAGTGACCTTGGAAGTCTTCTAGTCCAACCTCCTGCTTAGGCAGGAAACCCTACACCACTTCAAACAAATGGTTATCCAACATCTTCTTAAAAACTTCCAGTGTTGGAGCATTCACAACTTCTGGAGGCAAGCTCTTCCACTGATTAATTGTTCTAACTGTCAGGAAATTTCTCCTTAGTTCTAAGTTGCTTCTCTCCTTGATTAGTTTCCACCCATTGCTTCTTGTTCTACCCTCAGGTGCTTTGGAGAATAGTTTGACTCCTTCTTCTTTGTGGCAACCCCTGAGATATTGGAACACTGATATCATGTCTCCTGTTGTGTCCTGGGATTTGCATGTTAAACTGAGATGTTTACACCCACGTCCGCTCTATTGATCAGAGAAGGTAATCACTGATTGGTTCTTCCTAGCCGGGGCTTGACCCAAACAATGAAACTTGGAAAACCTACATAACCAGATTCTGCTGTTTTCTGGGGGCCAACGATCTGAAGGGCCTCTCAGATAATAGGAAATGAGATATGTTCCTGAGCCATTGCGGGCACAAAGTCTTTGATACGGCTATAGCCTTAACTGAACCAGTGGCTGTAGACTCAACCACATGGTCAACACTACAAGAGTTGCTCAAGAAGCACTACGATCCGGCACCTTCCAAGGTGGTTAGCCGGTATGAATTCTAGGAACGATTACAACAAGAAGGAGAAAACATCAATGACTACATAACAGCTTTAAGAAAAGCGGCAACTCATTGCCAATTCAGTGATTTGGATGATGCACTACTGGACCAGATCATTTGGGGGGGTTCAAGATATCAGCCTACAAAAGAGACTCCTGGCCAAAACCAACCTGAATCTGAAAACTGCGCTAGAGGAGGCCAGGGCAGCCGAGATTTCTAATAAGGCTGCCGAGATGCTGCACCAGAAAAGTACAACGACCCCTAAGAAAGTGACTTCCGAAGTACACGAGACTCAATGCCATGCCAAGCAACAAGATGGCAAAGAAGAGGAAGTTTTCCGGATGGATTGGCACCAAGGGGGTGAGGCAAGAAGGCCAGGGCCATGCTACAGTTGTGGGGGACAGCACCCCCAAATGTCCTGCCAGTTCCGCGACGCCGTTTGCCAAAAATGTGGGAAATTAGCCACATCACATGGGTCTGCAAGGCACCACGATTTCCTACCAGAGGCGCCTGGCAAAACTACCAGCCGAACGAGCCGAGCCGAGCCGAGAGGAAAGGGGCCCAAGCCAATGAACAACTAACTACAATCCACAATCTCGGGTTAATTACATCAGGGTGAACCAAGCGAGCACTCAGAACAATTCCAAAATTATCATCACTGTGCTCGTGGAAGGCTCCCCCTGTGAAATGGAAATAGATACGGGCTCATCAATATCCATCATCTCCTGGTCAGCTGCGAAGAGGGCCATGCCTAACCTCACCCAGAGACAGTTAAAAACACAGCCACTACGAATTTCCGATTATCAAGGGAACCGGATTCCAGTTTTGGGGTACCGAGAGGTCACCATGAAGTTCAGCGACCAGGAAGCAAGCCTACCACTAACCGTTGCCCGCGACCAACTACCTAGCTTACTGGGGCTCGACTGGTTCAGAGTGCTAGGAATGGAGGTGACCAGAAACATGACTAGTATTAATGCGACAAATGATGACTATGATGACCTACTGCACGAATTCCAGGACATCTTCGACCAAAGGCTTGGCAAGTATGTGGGCACCCTGATTTCATTTAGCTTAGACCCCAAAATACCTCCAATTAGACTGAAACCTCACAGGGTCCCCTTTGTGTTAAAACCAAAAATTGACCAATAATTAGATAAGTTAATACGTCAGGGCATTTTAGAGCCGGTTGATCATGCAAAGTGGGAAACCCCCATAGTAACTCCCATAAAAAGCGATGGGTCTGTTCGCATATGCGCGGACTATAAATGCACACTCAATAAGGCCCTTCAACAGAGTGCATATCCAGTGCCCGTGGTCCAACATCTATTGCACACGCATGGTCTGGGCACCATTTTGCAAAACTAGACCTTGTGCAGGCGTACCAGCAACTGCCTGTTGCTCACGAGACTGCAGAAGCCCAAACGATAGTTACCCACCGTGGGGCATTTAAATGCAATAGGCTACAATTCGGTGTCAGCGTGGCCCCGGGTATTTTCCAAGGAATAATGGAAAGAGTTCTAAGCAAATTGCCAGGTGTCGTCCCATACTTCGATGACATGCTAATAACAGCCAAAGTTAAAATGCAGCTGAGGGAGAGACTCAGAGAGGTGCTTACTAGGTTCAGGGCTGCAGGGTTACGAGCTAAAGCCAGCAAGTGCCAGATTGAGAAAGAGCCGAGGTGGCGCGGCAGTTAGAGGCAGTACTGCAGGCCATTTTAGCTGACTGTGATGCACAGATCAGCGGTTCAAATCTCACCGGCTCAAGGTTGACTCAGCCTTCCATCCTTCTGAGGTAGGTAAAATGAGGACCCAGATTGTTGGGGGCAATATAAATATACATTGCTTACTGGTGTAAACCGCTTAGAGAGTGCTTGCACTGTGAGGTGGTATATAAATCTCACAAAATAATAATAAATAAATAAATAATAATAATTGGGGTACCAGAAGTTGAATTCTTGGGGTACCGGATCAATGGATATGGATTGCACCCCACCAAAGATAAAATTAGGGCAATTAGGAAGCCCTAGTGCCCACCAACAGGACCGAACTACAAGTATTCCTGGGGTTATTGAATTTTTACAGCATTTCCTGAAAAATAAAGCTACCGTCGCTGAGCCTCTATACAAACTACTATCTAAAAATGCCACCTGGGTTTGGGGTCTGGCGCAGAACAATGCATTCCAGGCAGTAAAAAACCTCCTTTCAGAAGAAAGCTTTCTAATACAATTTAGCGAGACTCTGCCAGTAGTCCTTGTGTGCGATGCATCACTTTTTGGAGTGGGGGCGGTACTGAGCCACAGGCTTCCGAACGGCCATGAGGCCCCCATTGCATACTTCTCCAGGACTCTTTTGAGTGCCGAGAGAAATTACAGTCAACTGGACCGTGAAGCCCTTGCCGCTGTAGCCGGAGTCAAGCGCTCTACATGGGGCTACCCTTGAAGAGTGTCCGGCGACTGCAACTGGTGCAAAATGCAGCTGCGCGAGCTGTGGTGGGTGCACCCAGATGCACCCACGTAACACCAATTCTCCGCCAGCTGCATTGGTTGCCCATTAGTCTCCGGATCCAATTCAAGGTGTTGGTCATTACCTTTAAAGCCCTACATGGCTCAGGGCCAGGTTACCTTCGGGACCGCATCCTGCCGCATACCTCCCTATGACCGGTCAGGGCCCACAGAGTCGGCCTCTTCCAGGTCCCATCGACCAAACAATGTCGGTTGGCGGGGCCGAGGGGGAGGGCCTTCTCTGTGGGAGCTCCCTCCCTGTGGAACCAGCTTCCCCCGGAGATCAGGACTATCCCCACCCTTCCGGAAAGCAATAAAAACTTGGCTCTTCCGGCAGGCGGGGTGGAAGCGAGACGATACTCTTTTAATTTTTATATGTTTATATGTTTTTTAATTATTGTATTTTATTGCATTTGTACTGTCAAAATGGATCTGAATATGTTGTGAGCCGCCCAGAGTCCCTAGGGAGTTGGGCGGCATACAAATCCATTAAATTAAATTAAATTAAATTAAATTCCACGAATACCTTTTTGGTCGAGACTTTGAGCTGGTCACTGACCATAAGCCCTTACTAGGGTTCATAGCAGGAGACAGGCCCATTCCGGCCTCGCTCTCCCCAAGACTGACTAGATGGACAATATTCCTTGCTGCCTATTCTTATACACTAGTTCACCGGCCTGGCAAAGCCATGGGTCATGCAGATGCACTGAGCCACTGCACATTACCGGACTTAGTAGACGACCCCACTCTGGGTGTCCCAGTACTTTTAATTGACTGTGCCGGGCCGGGTCTGATCACATTGGCCGACATTGCAGCAGAAACCGCCAAAAACGCTGATTTCCCCACCATTTTGAACTGTGTGTGGAGAGGGTTGCCACAAGGGCCAGTAAAGCCCAAATTCAAACCATATGCACAAAGGCAACATGAGATATTGGTGCAAGGAAGGTGCCTATTATGGAGTGATTGCATCCTCGTTCCTCTGTTGCTATGAGAGGATATTCTAAGGGCACTACACGAGGGGCACCCAGGGGTCGTTAGAATGAAGGCACTGGCACGGAGCTATGTGTGGTGGCCCAATATGGACAAACACATAGAGGAATGGGTCGCAGGATGTACTCTGTGCCAGGAATCCAGGGCATCCTCCCCAAATCCCCCGTGCAGGAGTGGGAACAACCGAGGGCCCCTTGGTCTCACATCCACATAGATTTTGCAGGTAAATTTCATGGTCAAACATTAATGGTAATAGTCAAAATGGCTTGAAATAGCACTAATGTCTACCACTACAACCGATGCTGTAATTAAGGTGTTAAGAAAACTGTTCGCTACTCATGGGCTGCCGGACACAATTGTGTCGGACAATGGGCCACAACTCATTGCAACACCATTTAAGGGATTCTTAGCTCCATTTCACCCGAGTAGCAATGGGCTAGTAGAACGAACAGTTAAGCTACAAAAGAGGCACTAGGCTGATTGGGACTGGGCGACTTATTAGAGTACTTAGGAAAGAACAACCAGGTTTCCGCAGCATTGGTTTTTTTGGATGCCGAGAAAGCTTTTGATAGATTGAACTGGCGGTTTTTATTAAAGTTAATAGAAAAGTTACAACTGGGAGATTATTTTGTACAATCTATTGGGGCAATATATCAAAAACAAACAGCGCAAATAATAATTAATGGTGGACTGACAGACCATTTTAATATAGAAAATGGAACAAGACAAGGATGCCCCTTGTCTCCCTTGTTGTTTATTTTGAGTTTGGAAATATTACTTAGTAAAATAAGAGAGCTTGATACAATAAAGGGCATAAAAATTAGACAGGAAGAATACAAGTTATGAGCGTTTGCGGATGACCTGGTTGTTACTTTGACACAACCATTGCAACCTATTAGTATTTTGATGGATACAATCAATTCTTATGGACAAGTATCTGGCTTCAAAATAAATATAGCTAAAACCAAAATAATAGTTAACTCCTGACCCAACTTATTCTATCCAGTGTGGGTCGGAAGAAAAACTGGAGAATCCCGGGCGCACGCCAGCTTATTCAGACGAGGGAATTCTCCCAAATACGAGGGCTAAGAAGTCGAAAGAGATCGCCATGATTGGGCGATAGAGATTGTGTGACTGACAGTGGTAGAATGAGTGAGCTGGGGATTGGGTCTTTGCCCCCCTCTGCTGAGTGTGGAAACAGAAGCGGAGGGGGGTTTCAGTCCATCCCCAAGCTCAGTATGACCGGTATGCATGGCCTGCTGGGAGAGAGGGGGACCAGTTGGGGGGGGAGGGGATCTCTGGTGTGAGGGGGGACGGGAGCATTAAGGTCATTACAGGGAGAGGTAGGTATGGCGGGAGCAGGGGGGTAGGCCGCTCTCGGGGAACGAGAACTCGCTGTCTCCAAGCGATTCCTTGTTCCGGCCCCTCTGGTTTGGTTCCATCTTGCTCAACCCGAGGTCCTGGTAACCAGGGATGTCAGGGCCCTGGGCTCAAGCTGCTGCTGTTGAATGCCAGGTCAATTACCAACAAGGCCCCCCTTGTACGGGATTTAATCCTGGAAGAGGGGGCGGACCTGGCATGTATCACTGAGACCTGGCTAGGCCAGGAGGGGGGGGTTCCCCTCTCCGAGATGTGCCCGGACGGGTTCTTAGTGCAGCATCAGCTGCGACCCCAGGGAAGGGGTGGAGGAGTGGCGATTATAGCTCGCCAGAACCTTAATCCTCGAAGGATCCCTGCCCCGGAGATTGTTGGGTGTGAGATGCTCCTTCTGAAGTTGGACTTAGGGGTCCAGGTGGGCCTTTTGTTAGCGTACCTGCCTCCTAGCTACGTTACAAAGGCCCTGCCTGTTCTGCTCGAGGCGGTAGCAGGGCTGGCGATTGAGTTCCCCAGGCTGATGGTGCTGGGGGACTTTAATTTGCCATCGCCCGGTGAAACCTCGGAGGCAGTCCAGGAGTTCATGGCTTCCATGACAACCATGAACCTGACCCAAGTAGTTCAGGGTCCGACTCATGAGGGAGGCCACACGCTTGACCTTGTGTTTCTCTAGGGGGAATGGAGAGATGATCTGAGGCTGAGGGGTTTAGTCACAGTACCCTTGTCGTGGTCAGATCATTTCCTTCTGAGGTTGGATTTCATGGCACCACTCCTCCACGGCAAGGAGGCGGGGCCGATTAAGTGGTTCCGCCCCAGGCGCCTAATGGAATCTGAAGGATTTCAGAGGGAACTTGGGGAAATACCTGACTCCCTGGTACACGATTCATCTGAGGCCCTAGTGGCTGCTTGGAATCAGGCGGCAACGGGGGCCTTAGATCGGATTGCGCCTTTGCGGCCTCTCCGTGGCAGCGGATCCCGGAGGGCCCCTTGGTTTACTGAGGAGCTCCGGGAGATGAAGCGCCAAAAGAGACGCCTAGAGCGACGATGGAGAGCCAGTAAAGCTGAGTCTGACCGGACACTTTTAAGAACTTACATTAAGTCTTACTTAGTGGCGATAAAGGCGGCAAAATGCGCGTATTTTTCCGCTCTTATTGCGTCCGCCGACTCCCGCCCAGCCGCCCTGTTTAGGGTGACTCGCTCCCTCCTAGCCAAGGAGGGAGCTGAAGATCCCTTGCAGGGCAGAGCTAAGGAATTTTCTCAGTTTCTGGCGGATAAAGTCGTTCAGATTCGGACAGACTTGGACTCCATTTGGACAGGGCAAGCCGAGATGACAGGGGTGAGTCTTAGTCCTGTTATATGGGACAAGTTTGAACCGGTCACTCCTGAAGATGTGGACAAGGCCATAGGAGCGATGAGCGCCTCCACCTGTTTATTGGTCTCTGCCAGCAGGGAGGTGACACGCGGCTGGCTCCAGGCGGTTGTGATCGCTTCTCTGAGAGAGGGATCCATCCCACAGCCTTTAAAAGCTGCGGTGGTGAGGCCCCTCCTCAAGAAGCCTTCCCTGGACCCAGCGGATTTAAAGAACTTCCGTCCAGTCTCCAACTTACCCTTTTTGGGTAAAGTTGTTGAGAAGGTGGTGTCGCTCCAACTCCTGCGGCTATTGGAGGATACTGATTATCTGGATCCCTTTCAATCGGGTTTCAGGCGTGGCTACAGTACGGAGACTGCTTTGGTCGCGCTGATGGATGATCTCTGGCGAGCCCGGGATGGGGGTCACTCCTCCATCCTGGTGCTACTTGACCTCTCAGCGGCTTTCGATACCATTGACCATGGTATCCTTCTGCGTCGTCTTGGGGAGATGGGAGTGGGAGGCACTGTTTTACGGTGGTTCTCCTCCTACCTCTCTGACAGGACGCAGTCGGTGTTGACAGGAGGACAGAGGTCGGCCCCTAGGCCCCTGGTTTGTGGGGTGCCACAGGGCTCGGTCCTCTCGCCCATCCTGTTTAACATTTACATGAAACTGCTGGGTGAGATCATCCGACGACATGGGGTGAGGTATCAGCAGTATGCTGACGATACCCAGTTATACATCTCCACCCCGTGTCAGTTCAGTGAAGCAGTTGATGTAATGTGCCGCTGCCTGGACGATGTGAGGGTCTGGATGGGAGTGAACAGACTCAGGCTCAACCCAGACAAGACTGAGTGACTCTGGATATTGCCTCCCAAGGACTATGTCGACTTTCCCTCCTTGGTTCTTGGGGGAGAAAAATTGACTCCCTCAGAACAGGTTCGCAATTTGGGTGTCCTCCTAGATCCACAGCTAAAATTGGAGCAACATCTTTCAGCTGTGGCTAGGGGGACCTTTGCACAAATCCGTCTTGTGCACCAATTGCGACCTTACTTGGAGAGGGAGGCCTTGCTCACAGTCACTCATGCCCTTGTCACCTCACGGCTAGACTACTGTAACGCGCTCTACATGGGGCTACCCTCGAAGAGCATCCGGAGACTCCAACTGGTACAGAATGCAGCTGCGCGAGCGGTAGTGGGTGTGCCGAGATACACCCACGTAACACCTATCCTTCGCCAGCTGCATTGGCTACCAATTAGTCTCCGGTCGCAATTCAAGGTGTTGGTCGTTACCTTTAAAGCCCTACATGGCTCAGGGCCAGGTTACCTGCGGGACCGCATCCTACCACATACCTCCCTAAGACCGGTTAGGTCCCACAGAGAGGGCCTCCTCCGGGTCCCGTCGGCTAAACAATGTCGATTGGCGGGGCCGCGGGGGAGGGCCTTCTCTGTGGGAGCCCCGTCCCTCTGGAACCAACTACCACCAGAGATCCGGACCATCCCCACCCTGCTGGCCTTCCGTAAAGCCTTAAAAACATGGCTCTTCCGGCAGATGGGGTGAATAGGACAATCAGATTCCCCCTGAATGTTGCGCTTACAATGTCTTCTTTTTAATTATATTTTTAATGTAAACTTATGACTATTGTTTTTAAATGTACGCTTCTTATTCATGCTGTACGCCGCCCTGAGTCCCACGGGATTGGGCGGCCTATAAGAGCGTCTAAATAAATAAATAAATAAATAAATAAATAAATAAATAAATAAATAAATAAATAAATAGTCCAAAAGATTAAATACTTAGGGGTTTATATTATGTCCACAAATACAAAATTATATCAATACAACTATGATCCACTTTGGTTAAAAATACAGAAATATATGGAAAATTGGGGGAAGTTACAATTGTCATTGCTGGGTAGGATAGCTGCAGTTAAAATGAATATTTTACCAAGATTTTTATTCCTCTTTCAAATGATACCAATACTTAAAAAGGATGAGAATTTGAAGGAGTGGCAAAAGGGTATAAATAAATTTATTTGGGCAGGCAAGAAGCCAAGGGTAAATCAGAAGATTATGCAGGATGTACGTGAAAGAGGTGGATTAAAAATGCCTAATTTGAAACTGTATTATGAAGCAGCAGTTCTCTCAGCAATTACGGATTGGATTAATTTAACGGAAGACAGGGTGCTAAATATTGAGGGATATGGTTTGTACTACGGGTGGCATGCTTACTTAGTATATGACAAAAAAGTAAATAAAGCCTTTAAGAGTCACATACTAAGGAATGCTTTATTGCGTGTCTGGAAAAAGTACCAAGGCAAATTAAATGAGAAATTACCTTTATGGACAGTACCCAGACACACAATAGAAAACATAAACTTGGAACAAAAATTAGATAAGATTACATACACAGAACTGCTTTTTGAAGATGGAATTTCATTTCAATTAAAACCGTTTGAGAAATTAAGAGAGGAAGGAATAACCAGAACATGGTTTCAATATGGACAATTACAGGCTAGATGGAAAGATGATCGAAAAACTGGTATTTTGAAAAATGAGGATAATTTGATTATACAAATAAAAGATAAGGGCCCTATGCATATAAAAAGATTGTATAATATTTTATTGGAATTAGATTCAGAATCAGAACTAATTAAGGACTGTATGATAAAATGGGCTCAAAATATTGGCGAACCTATAATGATGGATATGTGGGAAAAGATATGGGTCAGAAATGTTAAATTTACACAGGCTCAAAATTTAAGAGAAAACTTCTATAAAATGTTTTACAGATGGCACTTAGACCCAAAAAAACTAGCTTGTATGTATCCAAACTTACAGCCTAAATGTTGGAGATGTGAATGCGAGGACGCTACATACTTTCATATATGGTGGACTTGTAAAAAAATTAAGGCTTTTTGGATAAAAATTTGGTGGATTATACAAAATATTTTAAAGAAAAAGATCAAGTTCACACCTCAGTTTTTTTTGCTGGGAATAATTATGGACTGTTCTGTTATAGAGACTAAGTTGATTTTGAATTTTATAACTGCTGCCAGGTTACTGGTGGCACAATATTGGAAGAAGGAAGATATACCTACAATTGAAGAATGGATGGTAAAAGTGACACATCTTGCTGAAATGGCCAAGATTTCATCTTATCTTAAGGATCACTCAAATGGAAGATATATTGGAATGGAGTAGGTGGACTGAATATATTCAGAAAAAGTATCAGATTAAGATAACCCAAATAGTTTATTAGTTATTTGTTTGAGAAATTTTAGATTATACTTTCAAGTTCTTGGAGTTACAAAGAGTTAAGAATGGATAAGATATTTTTGAACTAACAATTTGTTTTAGTATTCTATAGTTTTATACTTTTTGTTTTGAAATTATACCTTGTGTTTTTTCTGGGAAGTCCGGGGTGGGGGGTGATTAGGAGGGGAAGGGTGGAGGGTGGAAAGGGGGGGGGAGGGAGAAAAGATAAAAATGTATGTACTTTGTACTTTTAAAACTTTTTAATAATAAAAAAAAAGATACTAGGAACATCCCATCCTGTAGTGATGCATTTATTACTGCCTGAACCCACCTGGAGGTCACTGCTGTGGATACTTTCACTCATTGTTCCTATTCTATTGTTACCAATGGAATATTCTGAATATTTTTTTAAAAAAATATTCTTTAATTTTTTCTCAGGTTTCCATTTTTATCAGAAAAGGAAGAGATTTGTTTGTTTGTTTGAAATGTATTAAAGAAATAAGAATTGGTCAAAAGAAGGAAAGTTCTATCACATCAGCTTAAGTGCACTGGAACAAAAACAGAACTGAACTGCAACAGAAGTTGTACATCACCTGAATCCTTGTTGCTCCTCATCCCATAGACAAAGATGTCCTTCACAAAAGCCTTGAGTTCCAAGTCTTCACACACAGCTTCTTCACTTCCATAATATATATTAATAATATCTGTCACAAAACTTCAGAAAATATTTAAAAAATTAATGAAAATGTATATTGTCACTTTAATTTTCAACCCTCCCCAATTAATAACTTTCATCTATGTCTGAAAACATGCATACATACATATTTTTGAAAAATATTTCTAGCACAATAGTCTCAACTTTACAAAAAACACTAATTTTTCAGAAGCAAAATGGAGTAAAGATTATTTGCATGCATACAATTTTATGCATGTGTGTTCTCATCAATATAGGTATAATAGAACATAAGGAGAGTCATTGGTATACAAAGGGAAAGAGATCATCACGTTAAAGCAGATTCCTAGACGGGTAAGGGAGCAAAGGAGAAGTTACAGTTTCTGTCCATGCAATTATTAAAACATAGCGTAATGTTCAAACGGCTTATTCCTGAAGGCATGTTAATTACATGGCAAGAGAAAAGATTCCATATTGATTCGATAGATAAAGCGCAGGAATTTTATGACCATTATATAAGTGAGGAAGATAAACAGAACAGCAGGGAGGAAGTAGAAAGTAAAAGCCAAGAGGAACGGGTGTCAGAAGAATAGATAGTAGAACAAGAGTCTAGGGATAGGAGAGAAGTGGAATGTCAAGAGAGAGAAGGAGCAAGAACAAGAGTGCAGACGGAAATAAGAACAAAAAAAGGATTAAAACCTAATTACAAGGAATAAGATGGAGGAGGAAATAAGGTTATTATCGTTAAATATTAACAGTATAAACTCACCCATTAAAAGGAAGAAAATATTAGTTAGGTTACAAAAATTAAATATGGACATAATTTGTATGCAGGAAGTTCATACTAAAGAAAAGCATAGTAATATATTAGATTACCCCAAATTAGGAAATTTACATTTGGCCCTACCACAAAAAAAGAAGAGAGGAGTTGTGGTCTGTTAATGTATTAGCAGAGTATTCCTTGTGTTACCAAGGTTGTGCATACAGAAACGTTTAGATTGAGATCAGTTGTGAATAAGTACTCAGCCACACACAGATATACTAACTTGAATTAAAGTTTACTTTAAGAAATAGCATGTTCCTATAAACAGTCCAAAGTCATACACTTAATAGTCATAATGACAATCCAAGTATTATCCAGTACAAATACATTTCAGCTATAATACATAACTACAACACAGAGAGAAATGCAGAGCATACATACTCTAGGCCTTGCTCTAATGAGTAGCAGAGAACACACTAAGTAGTAGAGACCAAAGACAAACAGAGAGGGACTCCCATAGAAATAAGCTGTGAACTCTAGCTCCCTCTTGTGGCAGTCTGCAACACCTAAGCTAAACAGACTTATAGCTGTTAAAAGCTAGACATATATTGTTCTATCCAATATTAGTTATGGTCAGAGACCTAACATTCTCCCCTTTGGGTAGATCAATATATAATACCTTACATCTTTAAACCATAGTTTTCACAACACTCTTTGTGTTTAATTGCACCTTGCGCTTTAGTGAAATGATCTGCAATATTCTGTTCAGTCATGCAGTATTCCAACTTAACCATTTTATTTTGAACACATTGTCTAACATTCAGATATCTCAAATCAGTATGTTTCGACCTTGTTTTCACAGCTAAACTATTAGCCATACTAATGGCAGATTGATTGTCTTCATACACAATAAATGGCTCCTGTACAGTAATTCCTATATCCTTTAACAATTGTTTATAATACACCAATTCTGTACACATTAATGATAAACTCGAGAATTCTGCTTCCATAGTGGATAAACTAATATGTTGTTGCCTAATAGATTTCCACCCTATTAAAGCATTACCCAACATTACCACTATACCTGATGTTGATTTGCGAGTCATTGCATCAGTAGCAAAACTTGCATCAGCATATGCAGTTAACACTAATCCATTTCTCGGTTCTAAATATAAAGAATAATGTATTGTGTGCTTTAGGTATCTAAGTATTCGTTTAGCTGCTTGCCAATGCCTTTCATTTGGTTCAGCATTATATCTAGCCAGTTGATTTACGCTGTAAGATATATCTGGTCTAGACCAATTACTCAAATATGAGAGACTACCAATTAGAGACTGATATATCTCCTTATCAAACACAGGACATTTAATATCACTATTTGTAAATCCCTGATCCATTGGTGTCTTAGCAGTTTTACAATTCTCCAGGTTATATCTTTTTAACAATTGGCTAATCTTCTTAGCTTGCGAAATTTTGAATCCTCTGTTTGTCTTCATTATATCAAGACCCAAATAATGTTTAATTTCTCCTAAATTTCTAATCTTGAACTTTCTTTGTAATTCAGAAACAATATCATTTGCTTCTTGTTCAGTCTTTGTTATAATTGCTATATCATCTGTAAATAATAGCAACAGAGAAATCAAACCATCTTTCTCTCTCCTAAATAAACAAGGATCAGCTATACCAGCTTTAAAATCCATGGAAACTAATTGTTTTACAATGCATTTATTCCATTCATAACCTGATTGCTTTAAACCATAAAGACTTTTCTTTAATTTCCAATAATCATTTTTTCTATCATCTTTTAAACCTAATGGCTTTTTCATATAAATGGTATGTTGTAAAGGTGCATGTAGATATGCAGTTTCGACATCTACATGATAAATTATGCATTTATTTTTCGCTGCCCAAACTAATGCTCCTCTCAATGTATTTGCTCTCAGACTAGGTGCAAATACCTCATCATAATCCTTATCTGATTGAGCAAACCCCTGAGCAACTAATCTTGCTTTATGGGTAACAGTGCCATCCACACCAGTCTTTAATTTATACACCCATCTGCAACCTATTGCACGCTCACCTGGTGGTAACTTTACATCTTCATATACCTCAAGATCCTTTAAAGATTTTAATTCCTTATTCATAGCTTCCTGCCAAGCTACCTGTTCCTTTGTTGGATACAGCTTAAGTTCATTATAATTAGACGGTTCCACATTAATCTGGCATACAATACTTGCCTGATATCTATCAGGTGGACGTCTCTCCCTAGTTGACCTCCTAGGCAATTTAGTACAAGTTGTTGGAATTTCCTCTTCCTTTTCCTCCCCTATCGAAGTATCTTTTACATCATCCATAGATGATTCCTCTATTGAGGATTCTTTCACTATCCTACCATCAGTACTTTTCTTATCAAAATCATCAGGAAACAATGGATCCTCAACAACAATACTATCTTGTTCCTTGTATTCCTGTTCCAGTTTACTCCATCCAACATGCTCAAGGAATTTAGCACTTGCACTACAATATACTTTAGTAGTACCTGGCTCCCAGAATCTAAATGATCTATGATTAGATTCATACCCTACAAAACATAATTTCCGTGCTCTATGTTGTCCCTTTCGCCTTACTTGTGTGGGAATATGCACCCATGCTGGTGCACCAAATGTATGCAAATAACTAAGATTTGGTTTCCTACCATACCAACGAGTAAATGGCAATTCACCAGTTGTTGCATTCACTACATTGTTCAAAACATGGTTAGCACACATTATAGCTTCACCCCAGAGTCTTTCTGGTAAACCAGAATCTGAAATCATGGTTCGAGACATAGCCTGTAATGTCTGACCTCTTCTTTCAATATGTGCATTATGTTGCGGCCGAAAAGGAGCAGAACGCTTATGTTCAATACCAGCTCTCTTTAGCATATCTTCAAATCTCTTATTGGTAAACTCAGTACCATTATCTGTTACTAAACTAACCAGTTTCTTATTCATTTTTCGTTCAACAAACCTTAACCAGTTTACAAAATGCTGATATGTTTCTGTTTTTGTTTTCATCAGATAACAGAAACCATATCTAGAAAAATGATCAACTATGCTCAATATATAACAGGCTCCACCTAAACTGGGTTTCTTAGGGCCAATGAGATCAGCAAATACAACCTCTAATGGTTCCTTGGTTTTAAATCCATTTAACCTGTTTGCAGGAATTACCTTGCTCTTTTCCTGATTGCAAGCATTACAATTTAAATATCTTGCACAAGGTTTTAATTTTATACCATTAGATAACTCAACAGTTTTCTTTAAAACTTTGAAATTTAAATGTCCCATACGTCTATGGAGCAAATGAATACATTCATCATGAGGCTTTCTATTTTCATAAACTGAATTGGCCTTATTTAATGGACTATCATGGATAATATATAAGCCATCATGCAATCTTGCAGTAACTCTTTTACCTTGTTTTTCAATTAAACATTTATCTCCCTGAAAAGTTACCACAAACCCTGCTTTTACCAATTCTCTCACAGATAGTAAGTTATATATAAGGTTAGGTACATATAACATTGGTAAACTTTCATTAATACATGAACAATATGCATTACCTTCTCCAGATACTCTCAATTTCCAGCCATTTGCTAATGATACATGTTGGTTACTTTTAGTCATATTAACAAATCTGTCTTTACTTTTAGTTATACACTGAGATGCTCCACTGTCTATTATCCAAATATCATGGCTTACATTTTTATTTGTACTTGATATAGCTACACTAACATCATTATAAGCTCTCTGCATATTACTAGCATTCTGCTTTTTACCCATTTTACAGAATCTGGCTATATGACCCTTAGCCCCACAAGAATAACATTTCCTAACAATATAGGCAGTTGAAGATTGTGGTTGTTTCTCTCTCTGTGGTTCTTCCTGTGGTTGTTTCTCTCTCAGTTGTTTTCTATCTTGCCTTCTTCTAGACTCTTCTAACAGTCTTCCTATTATGCCAGTCAATGTCAGTTCATCTCTGGTTAAAACTTCCAGTGAAGACACATAATCATCATAAGAGTCATCCAAAGAAGAAAGAATAATATAAACTTGATGCAACTCTGAGAAAATCAGTTCTTTTTCATGTAGCTCTTGTAATGTTCTCTTCATAAACTCCAAATGAGCTAACATGTCACCACCTTTTAACAAACGTGCTCTGAACAGTTTACGTGTAAGGTGTATGTGCGCACCAACACTATCTCGAACATAAAGTCTCTTTAAGGTACTCCAACACTTGGCAGCAGAATCTTCACCATGAATATGGACCAGTTGCTGATCACTCAGTGTCAGTCCAATAATACTAAGAGCCTTTTCATTATCCCGGTTAAAGGCAGCTATTTTCTTCTTATCTTCATCATTTGTTGGATCCCAAGCTGTTATATCAGGTGGATTATTAACCACAGTCCATAATCCTTCTTTACGCAAAAGTAAGCTGCACTTCATAGACCAGGAAACATAGTTAGTTCCATCTAACCTGGTTATCAGGGATAAGCTAGTTGACTGTTCTTGTGCCATTGTTAATTTAACAGTAAACCACAAGTTAGCTGTCTGAGTATGAAACTGAATATTCACACTAACTCTCAATATCTCTCTGGGCCCATAACCAGTGTTAATGTATTAGCAGAGTATTCCTTGTGTTACCAAGGTTGTGCATACAGAAACGTTTAGATTGAGATCAGTTGTGAATAAGTACTCAGCCACACACAGATATACTAACTTGAATTAAAGTTTACTTTAAGAAATAGCATGTTCCTATAAACAGTCCAAAGTCATACACTTAATAGTCATAATGACAATCCAAGTATTATCCAGTACAAATACATTTCAGCTATAATACATAACTACAACACAGAGAGAAATGCAGAGCATACATACTCTAGGCCTTGCTCTAATGAGTAGCAGAGAACACACTAAGTAGTAGAGACCAAAGACAAACAGAGAGGGATGTTCTTTGCGGGGGAGCCCCCCCTCTGGTAGAATTCGATCGTATAGCAATAGCAATAGCACTTAGACTTATATACCGCTTCATAGTGCTTTACAGCCCTCTCTAAGTGGTTTACACCAAGGGGAGAGGGACTTTGGACTCCCAAAGACATCTGAGTAGGGAGACTTTTTACGACCCCCGGACTATCGACTCCCTGATGCCGATTATTACTATGCTATGAAGAATGATAAATGCATACAGATTTTAAGAACTGGAGACTTTTTAACCTTCCCGAAGTCTCTCCTTAAGAGATCACAAAGACGCTGTATAGAAAAGGACAGAACAGTTGCGAGGCACACCCTCATTTGGATGGTTTCTCCTTTTGTTTTAAACTTGTGAATCTACCTCTGATACATTGTGTGGGTGTATAAGATTATGATTGTGGGTGTATGAGTAGACTGAATGGTTGGTAGAAATAAAGAAGTCGGGTGCTTGGGCTCTGGCCCCCTCTGCTGAGTGTGGAAACAGAAGTGGAGGGGGTTTGGAGTCCGATCCCCAACTTAGAATGAGTGGAATGGATGGCCTGCTGGGGGAGGAGGGAGACCAGTGGGGGGGAGGGGATCTCTGGTGGGATGGGGAGTGGGAGCATTACGGTCATAACAGGGAGGGGTAGGTATGGCGGGAGCAGAGGGGTAGGCCGCTCTCGGGGAATGAGAACTCGCTGTCTTCAAGCGATTCCTTGTTCTGGCCCCTCTGGTTTGGTTCCATCTAGCTCAGCCCGAGTACCTGGTAACCAGGGATGTCAGGACCCTGGGCTCAAGCTGCTGCTGTTGAATGCCAGGTCGATTACGAACAAGGCCCCCCTTGTACGGGATCTAATCCTGGAAGACGGGGCTGACCTGGCATGCATTACTGAGACCTGGCTGGGCCAAGAGGGGGGAGGGTTTCCCCTCTCTGAGATGTGCCCGGACGGGTTCTCAGTTCAGCATCAGCTGTGACCCCAGGGAAGGGGTGGAGGAGTGGCTATTATAGCTTGCCAGAATCTATGTCCTTGTAGGAGCCCTGCCCCGGAGATTGTTGGGTGTGAGACGCTCCTTCTGAAGTTGGACTTACGGGTTCAGGTGGGCCTTTTGCTAATGTACTTGCCTCCCAGCTGCGTTGCAAAGGCCCTGCCTGTTCTGCTCGAGGCGATAGCGGGGCTGGCAATTGAGTTCCCCAGGTTGATGGTGCTGGGGGACTTCAATCTGCCATCACCTGGCGAAACCTCGGAGGCAGTCCAGGAGTTCATGGCTTCCATGACAACCATGGACCTGACCCAAGTAGTTCAGGGTCCAACTCATGAGGGAGGTCACATGCTTGACCTTGTGTTTCTCTCGGGGCAGTGGAGAGGTGATCTGAGGCTGAGGAGTTTAGTCACATTACCCTTGTTGTGGTCAGATCATTTCCTTCTGAGGAAGCGGGACCGATTAAGTGGTTCCGCCCCAGGCGCCTAATGGAATCCGAAGGATTCCAGAGGGAACTTGGGGAAATACCTGAATCCCTGGCACACAATTCATCTGAGTCTCTAGTGGCTGCCTGGAACCAGGCGGCAGCGGGGGCTTTAGATCGAATTGTGCCTTTGCGGCCTCTCCGTGGCAGTGGATCCAGGAGAGCTCCTTGGTTTACCGAGGAGCTTTGGGAGATGAAACGCCAAAAGAGATGCCTAGAGTGACGATGGAGATCCAGTAAAGCTGAATCTGACCGGACACTATTAAGAACTTTTATTAAGTCTTACTTAGTGGCGATACGGGTGGCAAAATGTGCACATTTTCCCGGTCTTATTGCATCCGCCGATTCTCGCCCAGCCGCCCTGTTTAGGGTGACTCGCTCCCTTCTTGCTAAGAGGGAAGTTGAAGAACCCTTACAGGGCAGAGCTGAGGAATTTGTTCAGTTTCTGGCGGATAAAGTCATTCAGATTCGGACAGACCTGGACTCCGTTTGGACAGGGCAAGCCGAGACGACAGGGGCGAGTCTTAGTCCTGTTGTATGGGATGAATTTGAGCCTATCACTCCTGATGATGTTGACAAGGCCATAGGAGTGATGTGAGTGCCTCCACTTGTTTATTGGACCCGTGCCCCTCCTGGCTGGTCTCCACCAGCAGGGAGGTGTCACACGGCTGGCTCCAGGTGGTTGTGATCGCATCTTTGAGAGAGGGATCCATCCCACAGCCCTTAAAAGCTGCAGTGGTGAGGCCCCTCCTCAAGAAGCCTTCCCTGGACCCAGCGGATTTAAAGAACTTCTGTCCTGCCTCCAACCTTCCCTTTGTGGGTAAGGTTGTCGAGAATGTGGTGTTGCTCCAACTCCTACGGTTATTGGAGGACACTGATTATCTAGATCCCCTTCAATCGGGTTTCAGGTGCGGCTACAGCACGGAAACTGCTTTGGTCACCCTGAGGTATGATCTCTGGCGAGCCCGGGATGGAGGTCATTCCTCCAACCTGGTGTTACTTGACCTCTCAGCGGCTTTCGATACCATTGACCATGGTATCCTTCTGCGTTGACTCGGAGAAATGGGAGTGGGAGGCACCGTTTTACGGTGGTTCTCCTCCTACCTCTCCGATAGGATGCAGTCGGTGTTGACAGGAGGGCAGAGCTCATCCTCTAGGCCCGATTTGCGGGGTGCCTCAGGGTTTTGTCCTCTCGCCTATCCTGTTTAACATTTACATGAAACCGCTGGGTGAGATCATCCGACGACACGGGGTGAGGTATCAGCAATACGCTGATGATACCCAGTTCTACATCTCCACCCCATCTCAGTTCAGGGAAGCAGTTGATGTAATTTATTTATTTATTTATTTATTTTGTTATTCTTATATGCCGCCCAACTCCCGAGGGACTCGGGGCGGCTTACAGCAGGGAAAAATACAAGAATAAACAAAAAAAATACAGAAGATTTAAAAACAGATACGAAAATTTAAAACAATTATTTAAAACAGCAACATCCATTTGACACATACATACTTGAGGGGTGGGCTCAGGTGGAATTAAGCTGTCCCCCCCACCTGCAGGAAAAGCCATGTCTTAATGGCTTTACGGAAAGCCAGCAGAGTAGGGATAGTCCGGGTCTCTGGGGGTAGTTGGTTCCAGAGCGCAGGGCCAGCCACAGAGAAGGCTCTCCCCCTAGGGCCCGCCAGCCGACATTGCTTGGCCGACGGGACCTGGAGGAGGCCAACTCTGTGAGCCCTAACCGGTCGAAGGGAAGTATGAGGCAGAATGCGGTCCCGAAGATATCCTGGTCCTAAGCCATGAAGGGCTTTAAAGATGGTGATCAACACCTTGAATTGGACCCGGAGACCGATGGGCAACCAATGCAGCTGGCGGAGTATCGGTGTCACGTGGGTGTACCTTGGCACACCCACCACAGCACGCGCAGCCGCATTTTGCACCAGCTGAAGTCTCCGGATACTCTTCAAGGGTAGCCCCATGTAGAGCGCGTTGCAGTAGTCCAAGCGCGAGGTGACAAGGGCATGAGCGACCGTGAGTAGCGCCTCCTTCTCCAAATATGGCCGCAACTGGTGCACCAGGCGAACCTGTGCAAAGGCCCCCCTAGCCACAGCAGAAAGATGGTGGTCCAATTTTAGCTGTGGATCTAGGAGGACCCCCAAGTTGCGGACCTGGTCTGAGGGGGTCAGTTTCGCACCCTCAAAGACCAAGGAGGGATAGTTTTCATGAACCTTAGGAGGCAATATCCACAGCCACTCAGTCTTATTGGGGTTTAGTCTGAGCCTGTTCCTCCCCATCCAGACCTTAACGTCGTCCAGGCATCGGCACATTACATCCACTGCCTCCCTGAAGTCAGACGGGGTGGTGATGTACAGCTGGGTGTCGTCAGCGTACTGATGGAAACACACCCCATGTCTGCGGATGATCTCACCCAACGGTTTCATGTAGATGTTAAACAGGATGGGCGAGAGAACCGACCCCTGGGGCACCCCACATAATAGGGGCCTAGGGGACGATCTCTGCCCACCTGCCAACACCGACTGCATCCGATCGGAGAGATAAGAGGAGAACCACCGTAAAACGGTGCCTCCCACTCCCAACTCGCCGAGCCGATGCAGAAGGATACCATGGTCGATGGTATCGAAAGCCGCTGAGAGGTCAAGTAGCACCAGGATGGAGGAGTTCCCCACATCCCGGGCCCGCCAGAGATCATCCATCAGGGCGACCAAGGCAGTTTCTGTACTGTAGCCGCGCCTGAAACCCGACTGATAAGGATCTAGATGGTCTGTTTCATCCAGGAGCTGCAGAAGCTGGGTCACCACCACCTTCTCCACAACTTTCCCTAAGAAAGGTAAGTTGGAGACTGGACGATAGTTCTTCAAATCAGCTGGATCCAGGGAAGGCCTCTTCAGGAGGGGTCGCACCACCGCAGTTTTTAACGACTGCGGTACGGATCCCTCCCTCAAAGAAGCGGTGATCACCGCCCGGATCCAGCTGCATGCCACCGCCCTGCTGGCCGAGACCAGCCAGGAGGGGCACGGGTCCAATAAACAGGTGGAGGTACCCATCGCTCCCACAGCCCTGTCCACATCCTCGGGAGAAACAGGGCCAAACTCCTCCCACAAAGATGGATTAAGACTAGCCCCTGTCAACTCTATGGACTCTGCCCTGCCAGAGTCCAAGTCCAACCGAATCTGAGCGACTTTATCCGACAGAAACTCAGCAAATTCCTCAGCTCTGCCTTGCAAGTGTTCCTCGCTCTCCCCTTTTCCAAGGAGGGAGCGAGTCACCCTAAACAAGGCGGCTGGACGAGAATCTGCGGACGCAATAAGAGCGGAAAGATAGGATCGTCTTGCCGCCCCTATCGCCACTAAATAAGATCTGATGTAAATTCTTAATAGTGTTCGGTCAGACTCGGCTTTCTTCGTCCTCCAGCGGTGCTCCAGACGTCTCTTCTGGCGTTTCATCTCCCGGAGTTCCTCGGTAAACCAGGGAGCTTTCCGGGATCCACTGCCACGGAGAGGTCGCTTAGGCGCAATTTGGTCTAGAGCCCCTGATGCTGCGGTGTTCCAAGCAGCAACCAGGGAGTCAGCCGAATTGTGTACCAGGGTTTCAGGTATTTCCCCAAGTTCCCTCTGGAATCCTTCCGGCTCCATTAGGCGCCTGGGGCGGAACCACCTAGTCGGTCCCGCCTCCCTGCGGGGGAGGAATGGGGTCGTGAAATCCAGCCTCAGTAGGAAATGATCTGACCATGACAGAGGGGTGATGACTATGTCCCTTATCTTCAGATCATCTCTCCACTGCCCCGAGAGATATACTAGGTCAAGCGTGTGACCGCCCTCATGAGTCGGACCCTGGATTACTTGGGTTAGGTCCATGGTTGTCATGGAATCCATGAACTCCTGAGCTATCCCAGAGGTTTCACCAGCGGATGGCAAGTTGAAGTCCCCCAGCACCATAAGCCTGGGGAACTCAACCGCCAAGCCGGCTACTGCCTCGAGCAGCTCAGGCAGGGCCTTACTTACGCAGCTGGGAGGCAGGTACGTTAAGAAAAGGCCCACCTGAACCCCTAAGTTCAACTTCAGAAGGAGCGTCTCACACCCGACAATCTCCGGGGCAGGGATCCTACGAGGATGCAGATTTCCACGCGTTATAATTGCCACTCCTCCCCCCCTTCCCTGGGGTCGAGAATGGTACTGCACCGAGAAACCGGCTGGGCATATCTCGGAGAGAGCTACTCCCCCCTCCTGCCCTAGCCAGGTCTCGGTAACACACACCAGGTCTGCCCCCTCCTCTGTGATTAAATCACATATCAGGGGGGCTTTGTTGATAATTGACCTGGCGTTAAGCAGTAGCATCCTGAGCCCAGGGCCCTGAGAACCCTGGCTGCCAGGTATCCGGGCTGAGCAAGATGGAACCAAGACAGAGGGGCTGGAACAAGGGATCGCTTGAAGACAGCGAGGTCTTATTCCCCGAGAGCGGCCCTCCCCTCTGCTCCCGCCATATCTGCCTCTTCCCATAATGACCGAGATGGTCCGGCTCTCTTCCCCACCAGAGACCCCCCCGCTGGCCCCCTTCCTTTCCTGCAGGCCATACATACCATTCTCATACATACCATTTTCATAAATACCATCCATCCTCCTACACACTCATACCCATGCACATCTCAGGTCTCAGAGGAGGAGAAATACAATTTAAAATAAATGTTATTAAAAAGAAGGCAAACTCCTCCGAACAAGGGCATACTAGGAGGACAGGTCCTTTGCTTTGACTCAGCCTTTCCAGATGGTCTAATAGTCCAGGGATATTCTATAGTCCAGGGGTGATGAAAGCCTCCCTTCCTCCGATGTCTTTGGGGATCTGAGGTTCCCTTCCCCACGGTCTGCAACCGAGTTGGACTCGTGGGGGGGTTCCATATCTTCAGCACAGTCACTCTGTTCATTAAGATGACCCGGAACACCCACGGAGGGAGAAATGTTTTAAAACTGGGCATCCAATATAGTTATCGATTGTCACAGATGTAAAAAGAGCTCCCTGGTTATCGCTGGTAGCAGTGGGGGGGGGGGTGCAGCAGTCCAGGAAGCAGCTTTAAGTAATTAATCCAAGCCAGGTTCCTCCCCCAGAGTCGCCTGGCAGTTAGAAAAGCCAGGCAGGGGATGTATGTAGAATTCTCGCGATCTTTCCAAGGTCTTTCAACGACCTCTAGGCCCTCAGAGAATAGTAATTTTCTTCAATACGTCACACTGTAAAAACAATGGCGGTGAGAGTCCCGAAAATCCACATTTAAGAATCAAATAGCCCCTGCTCTCAGTCCCGAAACGTAGGGCAAAACAAAGATAGTCCACAATGGCCCAGAAAAACAGCCCCACCTCAATCCATGCCAGGGTTCAGTCAGCTCCAACAATGCTTACCGCCTCAATGACGATCTTCTGGGCCAAGGTGACAAATGGAGCCCAGCACCCACGCCTTCGCTGATCTCTCCGGCCGGAAATCCCAGACACAAAAGAAACGCCCGAGCTCTCGGCCGCCGATAACAGGGCACGCCGTCCGAGCTCGCCGTCTTCTTCTTCAGCTGATGTTGGCTGATATTAAGTCCTCCTATATTCAGAGGTCGGTGTAAAGTGTAAAGTAGCCCCAAATGCCTTCCCGAAGCAGTCCGACTTTCGTAAGAGGCCTCAGAAACAGCCGGCCCTCACGGCGTTTGTCTGCACCTAAAATGGGCGGCCGTCTTCGATGGTCGGAAGAAGGGAGATCTAGGGGTGCTCCGCGCGAGTGGCTGATGTTTTGCCACCGTCCCCTGGTGCCTGCCAAGCTCCCTGTCACACCCCGAAGCAATAAAACTCCAGGGGGGTCCTCCAACAGGCAAGCAACCGAAGATCAAATAATCTTCCTGCGGAGCAAGCTTTTAGTCCGCCATCTCCCCGCCGTGGCTCCTCCTCCTCTTTTTTGTAATTTTGTAATGTGCCGTTGCCTGGACGATTTTAGGGTCTGGATGGGAATGAATAGGCTCAAGCTCAATCCCAACAAGACTGAGTGGCTATGGATATTGCCCCACAGGGATTATGTTGACTTTCCCTCCTTGGTTCTTGGGGGAGAAAAATTGACTCCCTCGGAACGAGTTCACAATTTGGGTGTTCTCCTAGATCCACAGCTAAAATTGGAGCAACATCTTTCAGCTGTGGCTAAGGGGACCTTTGCACAGGTCCGTCTGGTGCACCAATTGCGACCTTACTTGGAGAGGGAGGCTTTACTCACAGTCACTCATGCCCTTGTCACCTCACGGCTGGACTACTGTAACACGCTCTACATGGGGCTACCCCTAAAGAGCATTCGGAGACTACAATTGGTGCAAAATGCAGCTGCGCGAGCTGTGGTGGGTGTTCCAAGATACACCCACGTAACACCTATTCTCCGCCAGCTGCATTGGTTGCCCATTAGCCTCCGGACGCAATTTAAGGTGTTGGTTTTGACCTTTAAAGCCCTACATGGCTCAGGGCCAGGTTACCTCCGGGACCGCATCCTACCACACACCTCCCTTCGACCAGTTAGGTCCCACAGAGTTGGTCTCCTCCAGGTCCCATCAGCCAAACAATGCCGGTTGGTGGGACCACGGGGAGACCCTTCTCTGTGGGAGCCCCATCTCTCTGGAACCAACTCCCACTAGAGATCCGGACCATCCCCACTCTTCTGGCCTTCCGCAAAGCCGTAAAGACATGGCTCTTCCGGCAGGCGGGGTGAAGAAGATCGGACTCCCCCTAGATGAATGGTTTTTGTTGCTTTTTTAAAAAAATTATATCATGATTTTAAACTGTTTTTATTTACTGTACTGTTCTTATTCATGCTGTACGCCGCCCTGAGTCCTGCGGGATTGGGCGGCGTATAAGAACTTTTAATTAAATTAAATTAAATTAAATTACATTTGGAAATACAGTGAAAGCCAATGCAGCTTGCAGGGCAGTGATGTTACATGCCCTGAATAATTGGTGCCGTTAACTGCATTGCTACATTGTGTGCCAGTTAAAGCTTCTGAATATTCTTCAAGAGCAGCCTCATATAGAGCGTATTGCAACAGTCTGGAGATTATGAGATCATGAGCAGGATACCCCGGTCCAGGAATAAGACCAACTGACGCACACTTCAAAGTTGTACAAAAGCCCTCTTAGCCACAGCTGCCATTTGCCCCTTCTTTAGAGACACAAGTGCAGGAAGATCCTCAGATTGCATACCGTGTCTGTCTGGAGTGATGACATCCCATCCAGAAGTCTGAGCATTTGATTATTTGCGATATTTATTTATTTATTTATTTATTTATTTATTTATTTATTTATTTATTTATTTATTTATTTATTTATTCAAATTTATATGCTGCCCAACTCCCAAAGGACTCTGGGCGGCTTGACAACATAATAAATATTAAAAACATAATCAAACATTAAAACAATTAAAACAATTAAAAACTCATGCATATCCTTTCATGGCCGGATCATTATATAGAACTGAATAAACAAATAGAAAAAGACTTGGAAAGATGGACTAAACTACCTATTTCATTAATAGGGAGGATCTCAACGATCAAAATGTCTGTATTACCAAAACTATTATACCTGTTTCAAACGATACCAATTAAATTAGATAGAAAATATTTTAACAACTTAAATAAAATGATATCGAAATTTATTTGGGCAGGGAAAAAGGCAAGAATTAAACTAAAACAACTACAACAAAATAAAGAGCGAGGGGGCTTTGGACTTCCCGAATGGGAAATCTACCACCAAGCAGCAACATTACAGTGGGTAACGGATTGGATCAAAATTAACAATAAAAGAATATTAACGCTCGAGGGACATGACCTACAGGTAGGATGGCACGGCTTTATATGGGATGGGAAACATAAAACTCATTCTTACTTTCAAAAACATAAAACTAGAGAGGCACTATACAACATATGGGAAAAAATAAAACATCAACAGTATAAAGACATTCCAATATGGTTCTCACCCATGGAGGCAATTACATACCCCACTACAACAGACATACACAAAATGGTTAAATACGAAGAACTATTAGATGAGCGAGGAAATTTAAAAGAAATTCAAACTCTTAGGGAACAAGGAATTAGAATAGACTGGTGGCCATACTATCAAATTAAAAATAGATTTCAGGAGGATAAGAAAAATTATGGAATAGCCAAAAAGAAATCAGAACTAGACAAAATTTTACTGGGACCGGAAAAAAAGATGATAACTAAAATATATAAATTCTTAATAACTTATAAAATGGAAAAAGAAAAGGTTAAAGAGAATTTGACTAGCTGGAATAAAAACTTTGGATATGAAATAAATTTGGAACACTGGGAAGAAACTTGGATTAAAAATTTAAAGATAACCAAATCAACCGCATATAAGGAGAATATCTATAAAATGTACCATAGATGGCACCTCCCCCCGGCGAGATTGGCTAGAATGTATGCAAACATGAACCCCAAATGCTGGAAGTGCTCGAATAAAAATGGTTCATACTTTCACATGTGGTGGACCTGTCCCAAAACTAAAAAATTTTGGCAAACAATACATACCTGGCTGCAAGAAATAACCAACTTAAAAATAATGTTTAAACCGGAAATTTTCTTATTAGGGATGGTGGAACAAAATACAGAAAGGAAACACTGGTATATCATAACACACATACTAACAGCGGCAAGAATAACACTGGCACAATACTGGAAACAAGGAGACGTACCGACAGAGAACATAATAATAAAAAAAATCCTAGAATGCGCAGAATTGGACAAACTAACACTAGAACTGAAACAGAAAGAAAATTCAGAATTTTTTGAAACGTGGAATCTTTTTTATAATTGGTTTGAAAAGAGAAACGGAAAGATAGAATCATAGAAATGCTTAGACTACAATGTATAACCTATCAATCTACAGAATAACAAATAAGAATACTTACTACAATGTATATATATATTTATTAAGTTATAATTAAACTATAATTAAAGGAAAAGCAAAATAGAAAGGTAATACATATAGATAGATATAATTGTATAGAAAATATATAAAAAAGAGAACAAATGTGAAGACGTTTACCATATAAGTTTATATGTATGTATATACATATAATGTCGTTTTTAATGTATGTATGTCTTTTTTAATGTTTATACACGAAATAAAAATTATTTTTTTTAAAAAAAACATAATCAAACATTAAAACAATTAAAACAATTAAAAACTCATGCATATCCTTTCATGGCCGGATCTCGGCGATTACAGCCGCGAGATCAACGGCCCCAGGCCTGCCGGAAAAGCCAGGTCTTAACTGCTTTTCGGAAGGCCAATAGGGTGGGGGCAGTCCGGATCTCCGGAGGTAGCTGGTTCCAGAGAGCCGGGGCAGCCACAGAGAAGGCCCTCCACCGCAGGCCTGCCAGCCGGCACTGTTTAGCTGATGGGACCTGGAGGAGACCAACTCTGTGGGATCTCTCTGGTTGCTGGGAGCTGTATGGCAGAAGGCTGTCTCAGAGATAACCTGGTCCTAAGCCATGTAGGGCTTTAAAGGTAATGACCAACACCTTGAATTGTGTCCGGAGACCAATAGGGAGCCAGTGCAGCTCGTGGAGGAGTGGTGTAATGTGGGTGTACCTATGTGCACCCACGATAGCTCGCGCAGCTGCATTCTGGACCAATTGTAGTCTCCGAGCACTCTTCAAGGGTAGCCCCATGTTGCAATAATCTAATTGTGAGGTGACAAGGGCATGATTGACTGTGAGGAGAGCCTCTCGATCCAAGTAGGGTCGCAATTGGTGCACAAGGCGAACTTGTGCAAGGGTCCCCCTAGCTACAGCTGTCAGATGTTGATCTAATTTCAGCTGTGAGTCTAGGGGGACACCCTAATTTCGAACCCGTTCTGAGGGGGACAATTTCTCCCCCCCAAGAGCCAAGGATGGACAGTTGACATAGTATTTAGGAGGCAATATCCACAGCCACTCAGTCTTGTCTGGGTTAAATCTGAGCCTGTTGACTCCCATCCAGACCCTCACAGCCTCATCACATCACATCCACTGCTTCACTGAATTGACGTGGGATGGAGATATATAACTGGGTATCATCAGCATATTGCTGATACCTCACCCTGAATTGACGGATGACCTCACTGAGTGGTTTCATGTAGATATTAAAAAGGAGGGGGGAGAGGACCGAGCCCTGAGGCACCTCACAAACGAGGGGTCTAGGGGTCGATCTCTGTCCTCCTACTAACACCGACTGCGATCGACCAGAGAGATAGGAGGAGAACCACCATAGCACGGTGCCTCCTAGCCCCAACTCTCTTAGTCGTCCCAGAAGGATACCATGGTCAATGGTATTGAAAGCTGCTGAGAGGTCAAGTAGCACCAAGATAGAGGAGTGACCCACATCTCGGGCTCGCCAGAGATCAGTGTGACCAAAGCAGTTTCTGTGCTGTAGCCAGGCCTGAAGCCAGATTGAAAAGGGTCCAGATAATCTGTTTCATCCAATAACCGTAGGAGCTGAAGTGCCACCACTTTCTCAACAACCTTTCCTACAAAGGGTAGGTTGGAGACTGGACGAAAGTTCTTTAATTCAGCTGGATCCAGGGAAGGCTTCTTGAGAAGGGGTTGCACAACTGCCTCCTTTAATGGCTGCGGGAAGGACCCCTCACTCAAGGACGCGTTGACTAAAGCCTGGAGCCAGCCTCGTGTCATCCCTCTGCTGGCCGAAACCAGCCAGGAGGGGCATGGGTCCAACAAACAAGTGGAGGAACTCATTGCTCCTACTGCCTTGTCCACTTCCTCAGGAGTCACAGGCTCAAATTCATCCCACAAAATAAAACTAAGACCTGCCCCTGTTGTCTCAGTCAGAATTGCCCAATCAGAGTCCAGGTACATCCGAATCTGAGCGACTTTATCCGACAGAAACTGCACAAATTCCTCAGCTCGACCCTGCAAGGGCTCCTCCGGTCCCTCTACTTAGATGGCTGTATGGTTACCATAGCTTGCAGAAATATAGCATCCATCCCTGCAATAATTTGAAATTATCTAAAGTAGAAGACAAGTAGAATACACAGGTATTGGCCCGGGGTGGGTTCTAACTTACCTCGCCGCCGGTTCGCTTCCTCCCATGCTGTGTGGCTGCATGCGCATTGCGTGCCATGCGGCTGTGCCACAAGGGTGCATGCACATGCCAATTTTTTTTTAAAAGCCAAAAACAAGATGGTGGCACATGCGCAGTGCCAGAAACTCGGCTTTTGCGCATGCGCAGAAAAAAAATCAACATTTTTTAAAAAAAGATGGTGGTGTCCATGAACTGGCACCGACAGAACTGGCTCCATGACATCACCAGCGGTTTGCTACCAGTTCTATAGAACCGCTGCGAACTGGGAGGAACCCACCTCTGGTATTGGCTAAACAAAGAATGACCTATATAAATTCATCTTTTCCAACTATGCTACATTATTTATATTACTGCTATCTAAAAACTTAATAAAATGAAAATCTTAACCAGATATTATTTCAACTTTTTACCTTTTGATTGCATCCCATACTTTAACTCCATCATCCCGATAGTAGTAGTATGGAATATCCTCATTGCTTTCCATATGTCTTGACTTGATTTCTTCAGGAAAGCAGAGAGAGCTGTAGGTAAGATGTTTCATTGCTCGCTGGACCATTTGCACATGCCCACCTCCTCCAGTGGCATTTGCCTTTAGGAACCAAAACAAATAATATAGGTCATTAAGAAAAACACAATTGAAAAAGACCCCACATTCCTAAGATTAGGTCACACATTAGGAGGTCACACAGAAGGATGCAATGATGCAGTTTGGCCACATGCAGTTGTAATATAGCTAAAGACCTCTGTATGTGTGCTGCTCTAGCTTCCACACAGGCTTGTTTTCATATTAAAGGTTTAGCCACTCAACTTCCCCACAGAAAAAACAAGGAAAGAAGTATTTGTATTTAATGGGTGGGTTTTTCCCTCTTCTGTAGGAAATAAAGGCAATTATAGCTGCTCCCCAGTTCTATTAATATATGTAAATAGGGAAGCCAAAATTGGTGTCCACCAGTCAGGATGTTATGTTGAAGTTCAATGGGAATTAATAACCCTAACCCTAACCCGCTGAGGCTTTTTCAAATTTTATAATGTGACATTTAAAGCAATCAGAAAATGGGGATTGAGTGAGGGAGGGTCATTTAATATAATTTAGTGGCCTATGCAGGAGCAGATGCAATGGTTTTGCCTGGGCACCATAAAGCTAGAAGCATTGATGATCTATATCAGTGATGGCGAACCTATGGCACGCGTGCCACAGGTGGCATGCGTAGCCATATCTGCCGGCACATGAGCTGTTGCCCTAGCTCAGCTCCAGCACGCAGGTGTGCGCTGGCCAGCTGATTTTTGGCTCACATGGAGGCTCTGGGAGGGCATTTTCGGCCCCCGAAGGGCCTCGGGGGGGGGAGACCATTTTCGCCCTCCCCAGGCTCCAGGGAAGTCTCTGGAGCCTGGGGAGGGCAAAAAATGGGCCTCCCGGGCCCACCGGAAGTCAGGAAACAGGCCGTTTCCAGCCTCGGGAGAGCCTCCGGGGGGGGGGGGACAGCCGTTTTCACCCTCTCTAGGCTCAAAGAAAGCCTCTGGAGCCTGGGGAGGGCAAAAAACCGACCTACCAGGCCCACCGAAAGTTGGGAAATGGGCGTGGGGGAGCGGGGGATCATGCATGCATGTGCAGGGGGTGGGGCAGCATGGGGGGTCACGCGTGCATGCGCAGGGGATGGGGAGCATTGAATTATGGGTGTGGGCACTCACGCACGTGCGATAGCGTGCGCGCACATGCTTTCAGCACCCGAGGGAAAAAAGGTTCGCCATCACTGATCTATATCATTACAAAGTGACAAAGCCAGTTTTTGTAGAATTAAACAAAGAATAGTCCATCCTACTTTTATTGTATGAAGAAGCTTCAACTGTTGTCAAACAGCTCACAGTGATGAAAGCAAGATTCCCAGAGATTAGGAGAGGTAGATTTGTTAAAATGAAAAAGGGTTACAAAATCCTGAAAACTGGATGCGCTTTCATTTATTAATCAGTATGTTAAGGTTTATTTCCCATTAACTTTGATCTTCTTTTTAAGTCTTGGTTTAATGGAGAAGATGTTAATTGCTTATTTGATACCATAAAAATGTCCAACTGTTCTTGTTCTGCAATATTTTGAAAATATTTTCCTTCTCTGGATCAGAAAATTTTATTATAGCTGCCCTTCAGTTGAAAGGGAAAAGTGAAATATGCCTAAAATATAATTGCCCTTGCAATGTAGAGGGAAACGGAAATGGCCTTGAGGGACAAAAGAAAGACCTGCTACAAAAGCAACAATGGAATAAAAGAGACCTGTATGTAATGTTGAGTAATCATTTCAGACAATCCTCTCCTTAGTTCACACAAAGATAAAGTTGTAGGGGACACATATTCAGACTTATAAGATTTTGTTGCTATACTATTACAATAAAAGTAGTATTGAGCTACATAGAATTGCTTTTCCAGTCTGATCTATTTTGAAGAGCTGACATGCTGCTTCAACTGGAATGTTGGCAGGTGACTTTGACTGACTTTTGCTATCCAGAGTTTAGTGAAAGTATGGGGATTTCAAGACATTATAGGGGATTTCTAGTGAGGAAAATGATGAACTAGACATCTCTGAAAGAGTATAGATGCTCCTGTGGTGATAACCAGCAGCATGTTCTGTCCAATGGAACCTCTGTGGACAAGGGAGGATGAAAGATTACCCACATGCTCCAGATGGCTGCTCCTTGTGAGGAGACAGCAGGATACTGAACACGTCGTGGGTCTGAATCCCAGGAGATGAGGGAAGCCATCAAGTTCTCAACCAGGGTAGAGCCTTTAAGGAAATTGGGTTTGTCTATCTTACTTTCTAATCACTTTTGAATTTATAATTATTTTAGAGTTAAAAGAGATCCTCCAAACAACAAGTTTGAAAAACTATTTGGTAAGTAAGACTTCATCCTAAAATACAAGAAAAGCTAACAGTTTAAATAATTTAAAGAATGGAAAACAAATGGAAAAAGCTAAATTAGAATTTAATTTAAGAAAGATTTAAGCATATTGGGACCAGATGAATTTAGAAAATTCTTCTGAAAAGTTGAGTAAACAAAATAGTATTTCCATGGGAACACAAATTGTTTAATCTATTATGAATGAGACAATTGACTGAAAGTTGAAAACAAAACAACAAATAAACTTAAGACTATGAGAATATAGAAATGGGACATTAGAAGGGATTAAGGTTCCAGGCAGGAAGAAGAAAGGTGAAATTTACAATATGACAAATGTATGTCACTTGAGACATTTCAAAGGTTTTTTGAAGAATTGGGAGATAAACCAATAATTAAATTGACAGTAAATTAATGTACTTCTAAATGTCTTTTTGGAAGATATTAAAGAAAAAGTGAAAGATGTGGCAGACATTAATATGGAAGAATTTATGGATAGATAGACAGAATGAAGAGGAAATACAAACTCTAGCTGATGTTGAAAGCCAAGGAGTTACGAGCGCAAATGGTATTCACTTGTATTTCCAATGGAAGATCAACATCCAATGAGGGAACAGAAACTTTTAGCAATAAACTACTGGCTTAAGGGATGGTGCTTTTAAGACAACTTCAGATTCCAAGACCACAGTCTACATTACCTACACGAAAGTCTTCTGGCAAGGGACGATCTGCACCTCATAAGGACAGAACTACAATCAGTGGGTTAAAATTACAAGGAAGTAGGTTCAAACTGCATGTCAGGAGGAACAATCAACCAGTAGAATGATTGCCCATGAAAGGATGACTTTTAATTTGCTGGAGGTCTTCAAACTTCTAGGCAGTTATCTGTCAAACTTGTTCTAGTGGATTCTGCTCTAATTAGGTCAGACTAGACAATCTTTAAAATAATTTTCAACTTAGAGAGGGAGGGAGGTTTCAGTCTCTTTATAATGCTATCCCATCTCTCTGGACTTAACAAATATATTCAGGTAAAATGGATGGGCGGGAAGAACTACATGGAAGATTTTTTTCTTATAGCTTGGATTAGAGTTAAGATTTCCTGTTATCCTCCAGAACTATGGAAGTGGCATCATCTTGTGAATATGTGTGTGTGTGTGTGTTGTATTGCATGTGCACGCATGCTTTCATGTCAGTCTTGATTCCTGAAAACTGCCTGGAAGTGTTCATTTTTCATGGCAAGGTGATTTCCCATTGCCTGCTTCTTTAGAGAAGATGATTGGTCAAGGTCATTCAGCTGCCTTTGTGCCTAAGGCAGAACTAGAACTCATGGATCTTCTGATTTATAGCATGGTGCTTTAACCTCTAAACAAACTGGCTAATCTTACCTTGTCAAAAAGTCCATATTCACAGATAAGTTGCTCTCGAGCTTTGGTGTTTATAGCTATTGTAAACCGTACATGAGGTATCAGGAGCTAAAAATGAGAAGAGAAAAAAATAGATTACTGGAAGAAAAACTTTTCATAGCTTTCTAAATATTACCATAAAACTTAGAAATGGTATGTAGTGAGCAAGGCTGAGCCTATAAGATAGCATTTTTCTGAAACTTTCTCCCAGAAAGCATCTAAAGGAAGCTTAGTATTTGGTAGTTCCCACTCCCAACCATCTATCTTCCAAACAGGCATTTCATTTAGTGTCCTTCCCATTAATCTCTGATGTGTTTGAGACAAAGAGCTCACTACTGCTTTAATGCTGAGTAAAAAAGGTAAAAATAAAAAAAAAATTGAAAATACTGACTGTACCAGCTACCAGAACCTGTTGGGAATGATACAAGAAAAATTTGTATCACATTTGCTTCTGTACAGTTATTTAACAATTTTCTAATTAAAAGCGTCAAAGAAACTACTGTATTTCTTTTCTTCTGTCTTTTCAATTCTGGGAATCTGGGATTTTTGAAAACAGACTTAAGTGGCACTTCCCCCTTCATTTTTCCTCATTGGAACAATGATCCCAAAGTCACCTAGTAAGCTTCCATGGCTACAAAAAGTGGCACCTCCCACTGCAGCTCCTCCCACCAAGGAAGGAGAAGGAAAAGAAGGAGAAAGAGGGGAGAAGGAGGAGGATTGAGATTGAAGAATAGCAGACTTCTGGTTGATGTCGCTGCGAGAATGGCTGGAAAATAGCGGGCTCCGCTGAGCCCCACTAAATTCAGCCGGTAACCACTGTCGGGTGACCCTATGGGGTCATAGCCGCCTTGTAGGGGCGGTGAAGGAAGGAGAGGCGCTTCACTGACCACAAGGAACTCGCAATTTCCTCATTAGGTCGGAAGCAAGCTCTCCCGAATGACAGCAGGGACGATGGCCATTTTTGGCAGTCACAAAGCTGGAACAACAGGGACAACAAGATTTGTGCTGGAGCGGTTCGTGGGCAGAGCATTGAAACTGGGTGAGATAATTACCAACTTTTACTCTAAAGACCTGATATAATACAAGAATTTTAAAATATAACTCCCAAGCCTAAGAAAGTGGCAACTAAATACACAGAGGAAAAAAAACTGAAACTCAAGAGGCGAAAGAAGCCCAAGGGAAGCTTTAAAACACAGAAAGCTTGAAAGAAGCTTAAACAATTTGAAAGGTGATTTTCGGGAGAAATGGTCTTGTTTATTTGTATTTCTAAACCCCCTGGATTTATCGGATAATCAGCTGTTTTTGACAGACGGTTTAACATTGGACTTGGGAATAAGAGAGCCATCTACTGGAAGAAGAGAAGTATTACAGCACTATAGCTGCAGCATACTGAGTGAAAGTCAACCCAATACACACAAAGTCTAATACACAGAATAGAAGTAATAACATCTGGAGGATGGCATGACCTTGACTCTACTGTTATAATACTTGGATACGATTAGACGACTTGGATAATTTGAGAATATTTAATGAGGTTTTTTTTTCCTTTCCCTTTTGAAGATTTATAAAATTTATAAAATTTATAAAATCGCAATAAAATACCTTATTCCACCAGACTTGAAATATTGGGATTAGACAATTTACAACTACGCCGCCTCCGATCTGATCTAAATGTAGATCATAAAATCATATATCAAAAAGTCCTTCCTGTCAATGATTACTTCAGCTTCAACCACAACAATACCTGAGCACATAATAGATTCAAACTTAATGTAAACCACTCCAAACTCGACTGCAGAAAATACGACTTCAGCAACAGAGTGATCAATGCCTGGAATGCACTACCTGATTCTGTGGTTTCTTCCCCAAACCTTTAACCTTAGACTGTCTATAGTAGACCTCTCCCCATTTCTAAGAGGTCTGTAAGGGGCGTGCATATGCGCACCACTGTGCCTACTGTCCCTGTCCTACTGTCCTATTGTCCTTTATTATCAGTACTTTTTACTTATGTTATGTTTATACAAACAACTACTATCCTGTACATGTTTGACAAATAAACAAACAAACAAACAAACAAACAAATAAATGGAACTGTACAAAAGTTGGCTTCCAGGCCTGACAGAAACTAATTTGCAAATAACTAAAACTTTATTAAAATTGGCTATTGGATTATGGATTTGAAAGATTGGAGGAATCTAGTGGATTAATTTGTATTTGGACTATTAATGTTATTCAACAGAACATTCTACGAGGCAAAAGAAGAAAGGTGTCAGAAAAGAGAAAAGAAGGAAAGTTAAATAAGACTTTAAAATTTGGACAATTGGAAAGATATTGGATTGTCAACAAAATTCTGTCTGTGACAAAACAGAACACAAAATTACTTTCTCTTTGAACTGGGGCATCTTGAACCAAGTTGCCTCTCCCTTCCTTCCTTCCTTCCTTCCTTCTTTCCTCCCTCCCTCCTCCCCTCCTTCTTTCCCTGCTTTCTTTTTTTTAAGCTGCAGAGGCTCCGGACAGACTTTGAATTTTTACCCCTCCTCCTTCTCATTGCCTCTGCACCTGATGGGCCTCTATGTGGCTCTCAACTCTCCCAGACCCGTGCACTTGTTTGTGTGTGTGTGTTTGCATGCACAGGGGTCTCTCCCCTTGCAGCCCCACATTGTGACATTGTGACATTGGGAAGGAAAAGAACGGAGAAGAGAAGCTGGGATGGGAGTTTCTTGCAGTTTTCCGCTGGTGGCGGGAGCTGGGGAGGGGAGCTGGGGGGAAAGGCCCAATGCGATTGATGATAAGTTGGGGGGAATTTGCAGTCCACAGTACCTTGAGCACTGAAGTGGTATAGGTGAGAAAAAGAAACGAGCACTCAAAAAAAACAGCTTTCGTTAGTTTGCAGCCTGCCATCGCAAAAGGTTCAGGGCATGGGGCTGCAAGGGGGGGGGAGATGCCTCTGGCAGCTGTCGTTCCCTCTGAAGCTCGGTAAGGGCTGCAGGGCGCAGAGGGAATGACAGAGCTGCCAGAGGCTCTGGGCAGAGACTTCCAATTTTTATCCCTCCCCCACCGTTCCCTCTGCACCTGATGGGCCTCTGTGTGGCTCTCAGCTCCCTTCTCCCAGACCTGTGAGCATGTTTGTTTGTGTGTATGTGAGCACACATGGGGATCTCCCCCACTTGCAGCCCCATGCCCTGAACAGAGACCTTTTGCGATGGCAGGCCTGATGATGAAAGGGAAGTTCTGCTTCCGCCTCCCCCTGCAATGCCAGAAGTCGATGCAACCACTGTTTACCTGCCACGTACACCCCCCCAACACTGGTGATCGCCTATTGCCCGTCTCCTTCCTCAAACATTCAGGAAGGGATGGGGGGTGGGGAGATTGGCAGCATGGCTTTCCCACATGGGGGCGGGGTGGTCCCAGTGAAAGGCCTCCAAGCAGTGTGGCTGCGGTACTGATCTGCAACCTGTTGGTGGCCATCTGGGCCAGACTGCGAGCAGCCTTAGATCTGTGCTGCCACCTCAGCCCCACCCCCCTGGGTGTGCACACAGGAGGCAGCGAGTGCACGAGGTCTGGTGTCTTAGGTGAAAGGGCAGCACTCAGAATGCAGTTCCCAGGGACGCTGGGCCCCACGCGCGCTAGGTGTCTCCTGTGCACATGTCCAGGGGGTGGGGCCGAGGCGGCGCCCTGGATCTCAGGCTGGCTGTGGTCCAAACCGGAAGGCTGCCATCAGTTTGCAGATCAGCGCCTGGTCAGCCTAGGCCAGGCCTTGGCGCTGCAGGCTGGTCCTTCACTGTTTCCAGGGTGACCCTGCGGACTGGATCTAACCACTTTGCATCCAGGCCTTGAGTTTTACACCCGTTGTACAGTGTAGCCTTCCAATTATAAACATCATCACAGAACATTCCAACAATAACAATCACATCATACTTGTTTTTTGAATGAGGGTTTCTAATGGTTTATTGGGTATTATAGAATCAACTCTCCTTGCTATCATCAGTTTATCTCATATACAGTATGTGTATATACACACACACATAGCCACCCTGCTTCTAAGAAAATACAGGGATTTATCCAGGCAGTCACCATGCACATAATACACACATACACACACACACACAAAACACACACACACACCTCTGAATCAATCTTGAGTCATTGTGGTTGTTAGGTGGATGTGGCTGAATGTATACTGACCTGATTTTATGATTTTTGTGGCACCCTTGTTTAGTGAACATTGTGATTGTTAACTGAATACATGTTTTGCTATGGGCTGGTTTTGCCAAAAAAAGGGAAGCAACTGCCAGTTTTCACCCAAAACCATCATAAAACATGGTCACATGATCGTGGAACACTGCAAACAGCTGTAAATTCAGTTGCATTTCCAAATGCCATTGAAATTTCAAAACAAGGTAATAATTACCCCCAGGTAGGTCCTTTATAATGTTGAACAGTTGCTAACTGACTAGTTGAGACTACCAGTACAATCATAACTCAAATCAATGAACTGGTATAAACTACAATCACTGTAATGCTCGAGATGCTTGGGGATAGGATTACGAAGAACAGCAGTACATACACCCTTTCTCTCTCTCTCTCTTGGTTTTCAGTCTGCTGCCTTAACCACTATATCAAATTGGCCTTATTATAATATAGATTATAAAATAATATATCTTATTCTAGTATTTTAATCTCACCTTAAAGAGAGGATGGACTGCAGGCAATTGTCGGAACATAGCCACTGCAAAAACTTCTGAAATTAAGTGAGTCCGAAGCAGATGAGTCACAGTTTGATGTATATGGAAATCAGAAGAACGTACCCATATTTTGGCTAATAACCAATCATATTTAGCATCAGATGGAAGGAAAATAGGATTGCTTTGTTCAGGAGCTTGATTTATCTGAAAGGTTTAATGGAATAGTTAATATCTTCAACAACAACCAAAATGTTATTTTAATTGGATAAAACCAAAATTACCTGAATTGCAATAGGGAGAATTTTATTCTCTAAATTCTTATACAATAAACAGATAGGAGCAGCCAAATACTGTACTGTGCAGGGGTCTGTCTTATTGACTTCAACATCATCTAGAAGTTCATAGTCCACAATGAAAATATTTCCTAGCTGTCCAAAAAAAAAAAAAAAGTTATGTAGCTTGAGATTTAAATATAATCCTGGAAGCATTAAGTATTTTATCTTTGGAGTATTTATATCACAAACAGATAAATAAGAAAATTTACAATAGGTTGAACAATTTAATTACTTCTGCCAGTATGGTTTCTTTTTAAATTTTTATTTATACATTTTTCTTTAACATATATAAGCATTTAGTAAACAATGTATTGTCTGGGTCTTTTTACATATACATAATAATAGTAGTAGTAATATTCTTTACTTGTATATAATAGTATTCTTCCAACTTCTAATTTCTACCTTTATTATCTAACCATTGATAAAACAAATCCCAAGTTAAAAAATATTCTGTGTCTTCTTTGTCATTTTATCTTTAAAATTAACCTATCCATTTCCACACAATCTAATATTTTTTTGATTATATTTTCATCTGTAGGAGTTTCCTCATTTTTCCAATGTTGTGCAAATACAATTCTCATTGCTATCAAAACATGTAATATTAAATATACCTTCCCTTTGTCATATTTTTCTGGCAGTATACCTAACAAAAATATTTCTGCCTTTAAATCTGTGTTGCTTTATCATTTTCTCTAACCATGTATGTATTTCTGTCCAATTTTTTTTTGCCTTTGGACACGTCCACCACATACAAACCCAGTATCTGATTGCATTTCCAACATTTGGCGGACATGTTTTTAAACATCTTTGCTAGCCTTGCCGGTAGCAAATGCCATTTATAAAACATTTTATACAGGTTTTCCTTGTATGTAGTTGCCATTGTCAATTTATAATTTCTATCTCAGAGTTTTTGCCATTTTTCTAGTTCTATCCCAAAAAATTTGCCCATATTATCATTGTTTCTTTCACTTGTACATCTTCCATTTTAAGGCTTAATAGATAACTACCGTATTTTTCGGAGTATAAGACGCACCTTTTTACCTCCCAAAAGAGGGTGAAAACTTGGGTGCGTCTTATACACCGAATGTAGCCCCCCCACCCAGCCCCCCCACCCTTTGGCCTCTGTCTTCCAGCAATTTACCTGCTTGCAGGAAAGAGGGAAGAGCCTTTAAAGCCAAGCAAGTCAGTAGCAGTTTCCCAACGAACAGCTGATTAGGTTTGCCACGTGGAAAAATGAAAGTGAAACTAATTGCGAAGAGGCAAATAGCTGGGAGAGATTAGACACGCAGGTTTTTATTTTTGCTGAACTGGCTGCAAAGGGGTAAGTGAATAACTATAAATGTCTGTAGAATGTTCAAATTATTAGACTTATTTTTTAAAGACTGCTTTATTATTGTTCTAGAGCCAGGGGTCTCCAACCTTGGCAACTTTAAGACTTGTGGACTTCAACTCCCAGAATTCAACAGCCAGCTTTGTTAGCTTTGCTGGCTGTGGAATTCTGGGAATTGAAGTCCATAAGTCTTAAAGTTGCCAAGGTTGGAGATCCCTGTAAATCTAGACAACTTAACAAAATAAAGAAGCTTTTTAAAATAAATGCTTGCTCTGAAGAGGCCCAATGCTATTTTATCTTCTTTTAAATAATAGAGAATAATGTATACTTCCAGAAATTTTAATTAATTTTAACAGCTCTGTACAAGTATAGTATGAAATGTAACAGTGTCCTGTTTAGTATTAGAGTTTAGTTACCTTGGAGTAGATCTATTTAAATAATTGGGAGGAGTTAGTGTGACTACATTTAAGAAAACTTTCTGGCATAATGTACATTTCTCCAATTCTTTGCTATTTCTATGGGTCAGGCACACATGCACAGAAATACAGAGCAAACAGTGTATATCATCTGTGCTGTTTGCTGTTTGCTGTTTGGCAAATTGCTTGGAGGCAGAGGCCTTTTTCCCTTGTTTTCCTCCCCCAAAACTAAGGTGCATCTTATACTTCGGTGCGTCTTACACTCCAAAAAATACGGTATATATTTTCTTTATTAACTTTTCATTCGTTCCTAATAGTATCTCATCAAGTATTATTGGCTCTCTATAGAAACCATATGTCTTTACCTCTTTCTCATATCTCGATTGTATTTGCAAATGTGGCCACCATGCAAGGCCCACCCCTTGGTTTTGTAATTCCTGTTTAGTTTTAAGTTCCCCTTTCTCATTTAAAATATCTTTATATGATATAATTTTTTCCAAGTTTATAACATTTGGATCAGTGATGGGTTCTAAATCCCATTGCTATCGGTTCGCGCGCGCACTCGTGCGCTCGATGCTTCTGCACATGCGCAGAAGCATCCGGGGTGGATGGGCAGAGCCTCCCATTGCTGCCGCTACCGGTTCGTAGAACCATACTGTACCGGTAGCATCCCACCGCTGATTTGGATGTATCAGTGCTTCTACTGTGGAAAGCCAGATATATTTTCATATAATTTTTTGCTTTAACTTTAATTCCCATATTAGTAGAGTGTTCCTCACACAATGACTTTGAAAGTATCTATGTATTTTATTTTTTTCATACCACAAAAAGGCATGCTATCCCAATTGAAGATCATGTCCCTCCAACAGTAACAATCTTCTATTTCTGAGGTTTATCCATTCTTTCACCCAGGTTAGTGCTGAGGCCTGGTAATAAAGCTCGGTGTTGGCTGTGGGCCAGAGGTTGACCCCTAGACCCCTCGTTTGCGAGGTGCCTCAGGGCTCGGTCCTCTCCCCCCTCCAATTTAACATCTACATGAAACCACTGGGTGAGATTATTCGACGACACGGGGTGAGGTTTCAGCAGTATGCTGATGATACCCAGTTGTACATCTCCACCCCGCGTCACTTCAGTGAAGCGGTAGACGTGATGTGCCGGTGCCTGGATGATGTGAGGGTCTGTAATTCTCCCGCAACTACACTGGAGAATGTTTGAAAGTTATTGGCAGACAAGTAATTGGGCGATAGTTGCTTTGTTCTGTGCCCTTTTCTGGATCTTTCATTATGTATGTTCGGTCAGCTGTTAACCATTCCTTGCTTGTTGCATTTTGAAGCATTTCATCAAATTGAGTGGCTATACGGTGATTGAGGCTGGTCAGGTGTTTTAGCCAGTATCCATGCAGTTCATCCAGGCCAGGTAAACTCCAGTTCTTGACCTTCTTTGCTTGTTTTTCTACCATATCAGTTGTTATTACAATATTTTCCACTTTGTTTCATGTTGTCTGTTTTTGAATATCTTTGATCCAGGAGGCAGTTTTGTTGTATTTGGATTTCCATGCTTTCCTTTACGGGAGGTGGATTCACACCTGCGACATCGGAAGGAGTCCTGTGAGGAGACACTGCCACCATCCGCAGAAACACAGAGACAAACAGAGCAAAGTTCATTGAAGATGCTCCCTCTCTGGCCAGCCCACAAGATGCTCACCTCTGGGGATGAATCAGACACTTTGCTGGAGAAACCACCCCACGCCAGCCCAGGCTTCCTAAATCTCTTGCTCCCCAGATTTCCCCCTTACGAAGAAAGCCCAACCCGATGCAAACGCCGCCTCCAGCCACCTCTTTGTCGTGGTGAAAGTCCTCTTTGAAAGGACGATCTGCAGGTGGGCAGGAGATTTCCTCCACATCACCGGTGGCTTCTCCATGCAGGGCTCCTTCCGATGTCGCAGGTGTGAAGTGACCTTCCGTAAAGGAAGGCATGGAAATCCGTACCCATTCTCTCTGGTCGGATTCTCAAATATTTTCAAGCAAAACACTGCCGAGAGAGAGAGAAGTATCTCTTCCCTTTCCCTTTGCGTGTAGGCATGAAGTTTCACAAAGCTCCTTAATCCGCGGCTGCTGGCTCCCTTGCTTTATGCTTTTTACACATACTGACATACCCAACCTTCCTGGGGCTGCCGTTTCCCCTCCCAAGACTCCATTTCCGAGGAAAAGAAGAGTGCTGGGGCAGCACTGGACTTTCCCCCTGCCCTGGCTCCTCTCAGCCTCCTCTTTGCTCCTGAAAGCCTGCGGGCCACTTCTCTGGTTGAGCTTCGCCAGGGCTTGGTTCCGGGAGAGACCCTTGGAGAGCCGAAGGAGGACTGATCACTTCCTCTTTGCCTTCTCTCCCAAAAGCACTCCTCAGGCACGGCCACTTCTGCAGCAAGAGACGCGTACCTCATGCCTTGCGCTGGCCTTCCAAAGGGTACTGTAGCAGCAGCTACCAGTATCCATATATTTTTAACGTTATTTCATCACAACCCACGTGGCCCAGTACGATGTTAAAAGTTAATATGTTAAAAATGTTACCGTAGCTGAAGGGGAAAGGACGATGTGCAGGAAAATCCCCCCCCCGCAGATTGTTCTTTCAAAGAGGAGCCATGCACAGACGCACATCCAAAAATGCTCCCTCCATGGCTTCGGAGCCTCCAGTTTTGCAATCCTGTGCAGGGAAGGCAGATGTTTGCTCCGAAGCTGCAAGAAGACCTCGGCAGCTATGGTAACATTTCTGAAATGTTAACTTTTAACACCATACTGGGCCACATGGATCGGGACAAAATAACGGTAAAAAAATTGTGGATAGCTGCTGCTATAGCACCCTTTGGAAGGCCAGCGCGAGGCACAAGGTGCGCGTTGCTTGGCCGCCTGCTGCTTTTGCGGCCACAATTGGCTGCAAAAGCGGCCACACTTGCTGGAGGCAGTGGCTGGAGCAGCACCCATGAGGCAGCTGTTCCGTGGATGGAATTGCCTGCTGTGACCATCACCGTTAGGTAAGGAGGGCGTGAGGCGTGTGGGGCGTGTCGCTTGGCCTCCTGCTGCTTTTGCAGCTGCAATCAGCTGCAAAAGAGACCATGCTTGCTGGAGGTCGCGGCCTGAGCGGCATCCACGAATCAGCTGTTTCGTGGATGGTGGGATGGCCTGCTGCAACCCTTTGGGAAGCTGACACGAGAGGCCGCTTGCCCCACCCCCTGCCTCATACCGGTAGATTGGGGGGAAATAAGACCTCCCACAAAATAAGGCCGAGCGCTTATTTTGGAGGTCAAAAGAAAATAAGACCCGATCTTATTTTCGGGGAAACACGGTAGTAATACAACCATACTACATATTATCTAAGACAGCATTGTGGGGATTGTCTCTGTCAGAAATGTTTAAATGTTTGAACATATGCTAGGTGGCTTTTTGCTAGGGATGCTGTATCAGTGGATTTCTGCACTTCTGTACTTAACAGAAGGATTGGACTAGATGATCTCCAAGGTACTTTTCAACCCTTATACTCTTATACTTATGTAAGTTTTAATTTCATTATATCTTAGGAAACTGTGCATTATCTTTACACTTATTTAATTGTTCTATATTTAGAAAGTAAGTGATGCTAAGGTTTACATCCAGGAAAGCATGGATGATGTTATATTCTTAAAATTAGGGATTCTTATTTTGATTTGAGAGCTAGCTATCATACAATTGGAGTCTGCTAATTGTATTCTTGTATTAGAATGGAAAACACTTTTCTCCTAGACAATTTAATCAGCTTCTACAACATTTGTGAAATGCTTCATAGCTAAACACTGGAATAACTGTCTATTCTAAGTAGGTACCTTTATTTCCTGCTCCAGAGTTAGATTTCTCTCCAAACTGTATTCTACCATTTCTGTGGTCACTGGGAACTTTTTTGGTAGTTCTATGCATTTTTTAATTAATACAGGATTACAGCCATTCAGAAACTGGTATCCAAACATAAAATCTTCTTGCCAGTGCTGCATTACATATTCTAAGGAGAAAAAAAAAACAACGAATATTGTTTTAGGAGTATTCCTGATTATTATAAATTAAACAATTCAAGAAAACACATGAGAGTGAAAATAATATTAAAATAAATATATACTATGAAATATCTTTGGTAGACATACTATCTTTTGCAGGGCTTCTAATTTTAATATTTATAAAAACAGGCCATATGTATATTTCATGCTATTTACTATATTTACTATTTACTACCGTATTTTTCGTAGTATAAGATGCACTGGAATATAAGACGCACCTAGATTTTAGAGGAAGAAAACAGGGAAAAAAGTATTCTGAACCAAATGGTGCAGTAATATATTATTTAATAAAATACCAGTGTAGCAGAATACTTTTTACAACCATGTATACTTTTTACAAACTTCAAACTTGACAGCTTTAAGACTAATGGACTTCAACTCCCAGAATTCCTTCTCCAGTCATGCTAGCTCAGGAATGGGAGTTGGTCCACAGGTCTTAAACTTGCCAAGTTTGAAGACCCTTGCAACTCTAACCCCTAACCCAGGGGTCTTCAAACTTGACAGCTTTAAGACTAGTGGACTTCAACTCCCAGAATTCCTCCTTCAGTCATGCTAGGTCAGGAATGGGAGTTGAAGTCCACAAGTCTTAAACTTGCCAAGTTTGAAGACCCTTGCAACCCTAACCCCTAACCCAGGGGTCTTCAAACTTGACAGCTTTAAGATTAGTGGACTTCAACTCCCAGAATTCCTCCTCCAGTCATGCTAGATGGGGTGATTAGAAGGCGAAAACGCCCCAATTTTTGCAAAAAACGGCCCGTTTTTAGCTCATTTTTTTTTTTTTTTTGCAAAAACAGGGCATGCAAAGGATCTGGGAAGCCTGCAGAGCACTCCTAGGGGGTGGGGGAAGGCAAAAATGCCCCAATTTTTGCAAAAATGCTCCATTTTTCGCTCATTTTTTTGCAAAAACAGGATATGCAAAGGATCCAGGAAGCCTGCAGAGCACTCCTAGGGGGTGGGGGAAGGCAAAAATGCCCCATTTTTTGCTCGGTTTTTTGAAAAAACAGGGCATGCAAAGGATCTGGGAAGCCTGCAAAGCACTCCTAGTGGGTGGAGGAAGGGAACCCCCCCCATTTTTGCAAAAAAAGGCCCGTTTTTTGCAAAAATTGGATGCGGGGGCGGGGCTTCGGGAGGCTAAAAATTGCTGTATTCGGTGTATAAGACGCACTGACATTTCCACCCTCTTTTGGGGGGCAAAATGGTGCGTCTTATACTCCGAAAAATATGGTATATACATTACAGCAGTGGTGAAATCTAAAAATTTTCTCTACCGGTTCTGTGGGCGTGGCTTGTTTGGTGGCTAGGTGGGCGTGGCTTTGTGGTCATGTGACCGGATGGGCATGGCCAACTTGTAAAATGTGGTGAAACTCACTTAACAACGCTCTTGCTTAGCAACCAAAATTTTGGGCTCAATTGTGGTCATAAGTTTTCTTTCTTTCTTTCTTTCTTTCTTTCTTTCTTTCTTTCTTTCTTTCTTTCTTTCTTTCTTTCTTTCTTTCCTCCCTCCCTCTCTCCCTTCCTCCCTCTCTCTCTTTTCTTTTCTTTTCTTTCTTTTCTCTCTCTTTCTTTCCTGGTCTGTCTCTCTTTTCTTTTCTCTCTCCCTTCCTTGCCACTGTCCATTTGAAGTCTCCATTGCCAGTAAAAACTATTGATGGCTGAATTTTAAAAGCAAGCCCCATCACTCATGCCACAGTGCCTTTGCAATTGACAATAAATCAGCATCCCAAAAAGTTAACCCTTTTCATGGCTGACCACACTGATCTTCCACTGGTGCTGGGAACCACTTGGTTACAACACCATGATCCCACTATTAGGTGGAAGAATCAGTCTATTGCCTTCAATAGTGCTCACTGCCTTTCTCACGGCAATTGGCCATCTGAAACGCCCCACCAGCCACCCCTGAAGGCTAACAGAGGGATTCCCAATCTCCCAAATAAATACACAGAGTTTGCTGATGTTTGGGGGGAGGAAGAAGCCTCAGTTCTTCCCATACACAGAGACTGCAATTGTGCCATAAATCTGGTCACTGGTGCCAAGATTCCCACCAAGACACAATACCAAATGTCTACTAAAGAATTAGAAATCCTGAAACAATATTTAGACTCTAATTTGCAAAAGGGATTCATACGACCATCCCAGTCTCCTGCCTCAACTCCCATATTTTCATACTCAAGCATACTGACAATAGTGTGTACCACCCCACCCACCCTGCCCATTGATAGTGGTTTATAATTTCAAAGCTTTGAATGGAGTGACAGTAAGAGATCATTATCCACTGACATTAATTCCAGACCTCTTAGATAGACTGCAGAAAGCATGCATTTTTACAAGACTGGACCTTGGCAATGCTTATAACTTTATTAAGATCAAGGAGGGCCATGAATGCTTAACTGCCTTTGACATCAGATATCGCAAATTTGAATACGCGCCACTTGGCCCTTCACCGCTGCAGCCTCCTTTTGTGGCTCTGGATGCTGCTGCTGCTGCGGGTGGCGATACCAGTGATATTGATGGGGCCGCCGCCACCTTGACCGTCATCGTGCATGCGTCCTGCTCGGCAGTGGCGCTGCCGCTGCTTCAGCCCAATTTCTCCTCAGCAGCTGTAGCAGCGCCATGTGCAGCATCACTCTCTCGCCCGCTCGGCCGCCTGCACGACGCCTGCATGCTCGGCCGCCACCATAGCCAATCTGCCATCTCGCACCCGCCTCGCACACCAGAGCACGCTGCCTATTGGGTGGCGGGAAGCGTGCATTGGACCGCGGAAAGATGGTGGAGGCAAAGGGGAAGAGCATGCACAAGCACCCTGGAGACTTTTTCTTCCAGGGGAACAGGAAAGAACTGCTCCAGCAGGCGGGGGAGCCGTGAGAGAATCCTGTCCTCTATACGCCTCTCGGCAGCAAACGCACAAGCGCAACATGCATTCTCTGGGGGAGGGGGCTTTCATCTGCATGTGCGCGCTCTGTGGCATTGCTGTCGCCTCTCAGCAGCAGGAGGCATGGGGTTTAGTGTGTTCACAAGTAGTGCACACTTGCGTCTGCGGGATCTGCATCTTCAGTTATTCTGTCCCTTCTTGGAACTGAGCCCCTCCCAGCCTCCACCTGATCTCAGTGGGCCCGGGTGCTCACTACAACTCCCATGCTCTGCAGCCCAGCCCACTTCCCCCCTGGTGTCCTGCTCTTCTCGGACTGCCTCTGCGACTCTCTCTTGGGACCAAGGACCTAACAGGTCCAGGCAAGGTCCGAGCAACCCTTCCCCGGAGGGAAATTGGGAGAACATGGAGCACGCGGGCCTGACCGGGAAGCCGAAGGCCGGGAAGATCTGCGCCCCGCTGACTGGCCTCAGCTCTGTGGTCCCGGCAAGGCAACCCGCCCTCTGCTGCTGCTGGCACCGTGGCCACGCAGGAAAACTCCACAGCGCAGCGCAGTTCTGGGATGGCGGAGACTCCACCATTCTGGAACTGCACCACTCCGGGGAGTTTTCCAGCACAGCTGCGGTGCCAGCAGCAGTGGTGGCGGCAGATCACACCCTTCCCTTCGGGGGCCCGAAGGCAGGAGGCCCAGCCCGAAAGCGGCGCATCCATCATGGGCTGGATGTGGGGAGTAGGACCCGAGGTGGAAGGGAAGGCAATGGGCGGCAGTCGGACCCGCGCAGCGGGTCTTCCTTCCCCCCCACCAGCGTCGGCCTTACTTTGTGCTGCGGTGGCAGCGGCGCTTCAGGATGGCAAGCAGATATCCCGGGGCTGCTGCACATGTGCACCGCATTGGACTGCTGACGCTCCAGCATGACATTAGGCTGGCCAGGATAGGGCCAGAGCACATGTGCAGCCTTGGGACATCCACTTGCAGGGTGAGCGAGCGGTGACCAGGGGACCGGTTTGGGGGCATGGCCAGCCAGCCATCACTACCGGTTCGGCGAACCACCAGCAGCCGCCGCTACCGGTACACCTGAAGTGGTTCAAACTGGTAGCATTTCACCCCTGCATTACAGGTAGTCCTGTAACAGCAGTAAATGCAAGCTAACATACTGCAATCTAGTAATTGCCCAAAATATGATTACTTGATGGTGTGTGTGTGCAGCCATCAGAACTTCAAAAACAGGCTGTAAGTACTTCTGGGGAGATCCATCATAATTTCAAACACTTGCTGAGTGACTGGTCATTAAACAAGAACTGCCCATATCAAATTAAGGAGAGAAAGAGAGGTGGAAGGAATAGGAGAAAGAAGAGAAAAGAAAGGAAATGGAATGATTATTCTAAATCAGCAGCAGCAACTGTTACATAACATGAAGCCCCTCCCATCACCACAATAGCACCATGATATCATAGAACATAGAACATCATCAGAGTTGGAAGGGATCTTGGAGATCTTCTAGTCCAACCAACTGCTCAAGCAGGAAACTATACAATTTCAGGCAAATGGCTATCCAGTCTCTTCTTAAAAGCCTCCAGTGATGGAGCACCCACATTTTCTGAAGGCAAGCTGTTCCACTGGTTCATTGTTCTCACTGTCAGGAAATTTCTCCTTCATTCTCAATTTTTCTCTCCTTGGTTAGTTTCTCTCCATTACTTCTTGCCTTCTGGTGCTTTGGGAAATAAGTTGACCTCCTCATTTGTGGCAGCCCTTCAAATATTGGAACACTGCTATGCTATCATGTTGCCTCCCTAATCTTTTTTTTCACTAGGCTATACATACCCAATTCCTACAACTGTCCTTCATATGTTCTAGCCTCCAGCCCTTTAATCATCTTTGTTGTTCTGTTTTGCACTCTTTCCAGAGCCTCAACATCTTTTTTATATTGTGATGACCAAAATTGGGTGCAGCATTCATCTAAATTGTTTATGAAGATATTGAAGAGTACTGAGACTAAAACAGAATCTTGGGGGTACCCACTGCTTACTTTTCTCCATGTAGATGTAGTTCCTTTAAAGATTACACATTGAGTGCAGTTTGTTAGTCAGTTACAAATTTATTTATTTATTTAATTTATTTATTTTGTCAAACATATATTAGATAATAGATATAGGTATAAACATGGTTATTAATACATGAAATGGACAAATCCAAAGTGACCAGCCAATTTAAAGTCATGGCAGTATTTCATAAGGGGCAATCTTTGGTTGGCTGGTACGTATAATTTTCCTACCACCCATACTAAGTCAACTTTGATGAGACAGAGGCTTTTGTGGTTTAGGAACCACTAGTCAGCGTTTAAAGCTTGTTTAAATGCTGAGGCGCTTTCGTTATCAGCAGTTCTCTTTTTTCTTGTGATCCAGTGATTATTTTAGCTGCTACTTGGCTATCTTGGAGGAGCGGTTTGATCACTTCGGGTTTTGCGCTGTTGTATTGAGGCTTCCTTGATAGGGCATCAGCTAGGAAGTTTTTTCCCCCAGGGAGATACTTAAGGGTAAAATCAAACCATTTGAAATATTGAGCCCATCTGACTTGTTTTGGCAAGAGTTTTCTCAGGGGTTTTAGGGCTTCCACATTTTTGTGATCAGTCCAGACTTCGAAAGGGATCTTACTTCCCTCTAAAAATTGTCTCCACTTAAGAAGTGCCCAGCTGACTGCATAAGCTTCCTTTTCCTAGATGGCCCACCTTTGTTCAGTGTCTTAGTTTTTTGGATGTGTAGGCACAGGGTTGCAGCTGTCCCTGCTCATTTGTTTGTAGTAGAACTGCCCCTATTGCCACATCACTGGCATCCGCTTGTATTACAAATGGTCTTTCTGTATCTGGGTGCTTTAGAATTTGTTCAGGCGAAAAAAGCCACTTGAGTTTTTCAAATGCCGCTTGGCATTCCATTGACCAGTTCAACGGGTGTTTGGGTTTTGGTTTCCCCTCTCCTCTTGTCTTTTCTTTAGGAGGTTGGTTATGGGAAGGGCGATTTGAGCAAAGGCATGAATAAATTGGTGGTAAAAGTTAGCAAATCCTAGGAAGCTTTGCAGTTGCTTGCGTGTGCAAGGCATTTCCCAATCAATTACCACTTGGACCTTTTGGGGATCCATTTCTATTCCTTGGTATGAAATGTGATATCCCAGGTAGTCGATCTTTTCCTGATGGAATTCTCACTTAGAGAGCTTGGCATAGAGTTTTGCTGTGCGGAGTTTGTTTAGGACTGCCCTGAGCAATTTTACATGTTCTTCTTTTGTATCCATATAAATTAAAATATTGTCCAGGTAAACTAGGACCTCTTTATAGACCGTATTTTTCGGAGTATAAGACGCACCTTAGTTTTGGGGGAGAAAACAAGGAAAAAAGGCCTCTGCCTCCCAGCAATCTGCCAAACAGCAAACAGCAAACAGCACAGATGATATACACTGTTTGCTGTATATTTCTGTGCATGTGTGCCTGACCCATAGAAATGGCAAAGAATTGGAGAAATGTACATTTATGGCAGTATATTAATCCCAGAAAGTTTTCTTAAATGTAATCACACTAACTCCTCCCAATTATTTAAATAGATCTACTCCAAACATGACTAGTCAGGGTTTCTCAGCTGCCTTCTTTTAATACTAATACTTAATACTAATACTTAATACTAAAACAGGACATTTCAGATTATACTTTTACAGATCTTTAAAATTGATGTGGCTTTCTGGAAGTATTCTCTGCTATTTAAAAGAAGATACAATAGCACTGGGCCTCTTCAGAGCAAGCATTTATTTTAAAAAGCTTCTTCATTTTGTTAAGTTGTCTAGAACAATAATAAAGCAGTCTTTAAAAAATAAGTCTAATAATTTGAACACTCTACAAACATTTAACAAAATAACATATTAACAGAATCTGCCTCTACCTAGGATAGAACTCACAACCTCCTGATTGTGAGGCAAGAGCTCTAGCTCTGAGCCATAGCAGCTATAGCTTGCCTCCATTTGATTTCAGCAGCCTAATATTGCCAGCAGTTTATCACCCAGCATTTTGTCTCATTACAGCCACCATAGTTAGTTTCATTTTACCAAGTGGCTTGCAAGCCTGTCAGCTGTAGATCGGGAGGCAGTTTATCTCTTCTTGTGCTCTTCTTGTGCTTTGCCCTGTTTGCTGCAAAGAGGTAAATTGCTGGCAGGCAGAGGCCAAAGGGTGGGGGTGGCTGGGTGGGGCTGCATTCGGTGTATAAGACGCACCCAGGTTTTCACCCTCTTTTTGAGGGTAAAAAGGTGCGTCTTATACTCCGAAAAATACGGTAAACGCTCGTGGAGTACTTCGTTTATCAACTGCATGAATACAGCTCGGGCTCCTTGTAATCCAAAAGGAAGTACTTTAAATTGGTAGCAGCCAAGTGGTGTATTAAAAGCCGTTTTCCACTCATCTCCCTCCCTTATTCTTATTCGATAATATACCTCCCTCATGTCTAGTTTTGAGAAGATTTTTTCTTGGGAGAGGTGTGCCAACATGTCCTTCATAAGTGGAAGGGGGTACATGTTTCCTATGCAGGCTGTATTCAAATTTCTATAATCTATGCATAATCTCATAGAGTCGTCTTTTTTTTCTCTAAAAAGTACTGAGGCTGCAATTTTTTTGGGTGTGCCAGTTCAATGAAACCTCTCTTCAGGTTTTTGTCAATGAAAGCCCTTAATTCTATCAATTCTCTAGGGGACCAACAATACATCTTTGGTTTGGGGAGCTTGGCCCCTGGGAAGATTTTGATTGCGCAGTTGGTGGCACGGTGGGAGGGGAGCTCATTGGATGCTTTTTCACTGAAAACCTCAGCTAAGTCACTGTACTCCTTTGATATGTCCCCGTTTGGCATTCGCCAATTGGGCATCGCCACCTCATGGCCGGGTCTCCTTTCCTGGTCCCCTTTTTGGACATCAGCAAAAGTTACTCATAGTTGAAATCTGATCGACCCTTGTTTCCAGTTAATTTTGCGATTCCACTTTTTTTAACCATGTTAAGCCCAACACTAACGGTCATTCCATGCCGGGTGCCACCACAAATGTCAGTATCTCTTTGTGATTTTCCATAGTTATTTGTAGAGGCTCAGTAGCAAACATGGCAGGTTCTCCCCCAGATATTGATCCATCTAATTGGCAAAATGCGAGCGGGTTTCTTAGACTTCTTAGGTTTATTCCCAGTTTTCCTACTAAAGTGGGACTTATTTGGCAATGGGTGCATTCAGAGTCTAGAAAAGCAGAGAGTGTTACTTCTGTGTCCCGACTGGGTATAAACAGTCTTAGGGGGAGGGTAAGCAGTTCAATTGGGTTGCTTACCAGTGATTCATCTTCCAGATCACTTTTGGTGAAAGTTGGCTCCTCCGCTTGGGTTTCCGGAGTTTCAGTCCCCAGTGAGTGGGGGATCCTGAAACTCGATGGTTGCCTTGCTTCTTAGGGCAAGTTTCCTTCCCTCGGAGGCTTGGTTTGGTGGGTTTCCCCCCTGACAGGAAGTCTAGTTTTCTTGCTGGCATCCTCAAATGACACTCTGCAGCTCGGTGCCCCTCTTCCCGCACTTGAAGCATGCCGATGATCTCAGTGTGAAGGGTGGTGATGGTTTGAATTGCTCTCTTTTCCCCTGGGGTGGGGATTTCTTCTAGCTTCGGCCCGGTCGATATGGGTTCCTAATCATGTCGATCTCAGCTTCCTCTGTGATGAGGTATCACTTAGGCAAGCAATCCGGCGCTCCTCTGGCAACACAGGCATTGTAGAGGTCAGCGTTTAATCCATCTTTGAAACAGCTCACCAAGATGTCCTCGGGCGAGTCAACACGGCAAGCCAGGTCCTGGAACTCCTCAGTGTATTCGGCTATGGATCATCACCCTTGCTTCACAACTTTGAGTCGGTCTCAGGCTTTCTTGTCAGCTAGGGGGTTCTCAAAACAGTGACGCAGAGCCGTCATGAATCTGGAGAAGTTTCTCAGCTCTGCTGCATCCGCGCTGTGCAGGGTGACCATCCATCTGGCTGCAGCTTCTTCTAAGATGAACGTCATGACTCGTACTCGAGCGCTCTGGGTTTGAAATGTGTGCCTGTATTGTTGCATGTAAGTCAGTAAATGCGCCATGAAGAATCCCAGCTGCTGTGGATCTCCATTGAATTTCACTCCTAAGGGTGGTACCGTTAATTCCAACTGCAGGAACCTGGGCTAACCTGGTATATTCGCAGCCACCCGGATTGTATGGGGGGGGGGGTGTTCGCTGCTGTGGCAGCTATCCCAGTGGCATCAGCTTGATTTCCTGTGGTGGGATCTGGGGTAATTGCCCGGGCATCATCTGTGGCAGCTGCAGTTTCTGTCCCTCTGTGTGGCTTTTCTGGTTGATGTTTTCTAGTGCCTCTAACACAAGCTGGTTGATGTGGAGCTTCATTCAGTTGGTCTTCCCTCCTGGTTTCTTCAAAAGTCTCTTCTTGATCAGATAGGGCTTCCAGCTCCACCTTCCAGTCTGGCTTCCGACTGCCTCGGGTTAGAGTGACTCCTCGGGTTCTCCCATCCCAGTTGTCTCTCTTTTTTCCAATTCCGATCGACCAGCGAGGTTTCTTGGAGTCTTCTCGAGGTGTCCCCATCTCCATGACTGGGTATAAAAAGTATGCTTCTCATTGAGTGATGGTGGAGATATCGGTACAGCATTCAGTTTCTCCATGGTTGCTGCTTTTCTCCAAATCATTGCAACGTCCCCATGGTAGAGCGAAAATATGATTCTCCGGGTTGACCTAATTTTGCAGAATCTGCTTTATGTAAGGCCCTGCCTCTCCTTCTTTCCCGAGAAAGTGTAGATTCTTGAAACTTGGTATTTCAAAAGGAATCTCTTATTGAGAAGAAGTGATAGCAGAACAAAGGCAAAGTATATTCTAAATTCCCTTCGATACTATACAATTAGAAATAGGTCTTTAGAATCCCTCCCTCCAGTCTGATGTGGATTTAGCCAATCCACAGGTGTGAAGATGTTATTGTAATGCCCTTCCTGAGAAACAGATAAGGAGCCGTTCCCAGGGTCTTCTTCCGCTTCTAGCAAACTGAAGCAAGCCACATGGCCCTCTCTCCTTATTACATTCCACAAAAGGTGAGAATACTCCAGGGTGCCTAGGTGCCAGGATAAAGGTCATAAAATACAGCTTATCCCCATGTTCCCCACTCCCTCCATTTGAATGGCAGTATCACGTTAGGGATCTGACACTACCCATTGCCCATCTCCACCACAGTCATCTCCATCCATCTCTCTCTCTGCCTCAGCCTGTTGTTGTTCAGTTCCTCGTTCTCCTCTTACCTGGCACCCAACTCCTCATTCTCCTTTCCTGCTTGCCTCCCATATCTGCCATACCCATCACTGACTTGGCTCACCTCCTCTCAGCTGGTCTGTTGCACCAGTCCCCACTACGCTTCTCTCTGATCACCTCTGCCTTGGCTGCTGGTACAATGCACTGGTCCCCACTACGCACATCTCTGGCTGCCTCTGCTTCAGCTGCTGGTCTGGGTCACTGGGCCAAATTTGGGCTGTCAGGCTGCTGCTCTGTGCAGGGCTGCTGGTCTTTCTCATCTCCAGTTGCCTCAATCTCGGTCTCTGGGTTGCTCTGAGTCCACCGGGCTGGGTCGCTGGCAGAGCTAGTTTGCTAGCCTTTGGGCTCTCAGGTAGGACACCATTTGGGTGAGCAATTGGTCTCCTCTCAGTGTACAAGCGATAATACTTCACACCACTGTGTCTGCTATCTTTTTTTTGTTTGTACAACATTTTTTATTTTCTCCATCACTTTATATACAATTCAATACACATATACCTTAAGATATTACAATAAGAAATACATATTTGTTCAATATAATCAATCATTCAAAAATCAATATCTTATTCAACACTTGCCTCATCAGTCATCAGTCTGTTCTACTTTATTCCATTACACTCCCCTCTCTCTATCTCCAACTTCTCCTCCTACTTTCTAACTCCTTCCCTCCTCCTCTATCCTCTCTACACCTTCTCTTCCTCCCCTTCTACTTCCTCTTTCACTTTCTTTACCTTTCCTTGAGTGCTTTTATACTAAACTCATTTTATATTTGACAGACTGATGCTACTCTCAATTTTAAACTAACCATCTCTCTCTTTTTTTAAAAAAATAACCATTATAGTTATATTATTATTCTTTTTATGTAGTACTCTCTTCTAGGTACATGCTGCAATTTCCATCTTACCTCCAAAAAGAAAAAAGAAAAAAAAGGAAACAAATCTAATTTTCTAGTTTTGTCATCTGGGATATGCACCAGTTAGTTTCAAATTTCCATCCAAATTGACCGCTATTCACTTAACTTTTCAATATAGTTACTGTCTCCTGCTTCTTAATTTTAAGCCATATTGCTTCCTTTAATTCTTTAATCTCTTTATTCATCGCTTCTGTTTTTTATCCTTTGTTCTATCAAAAAACTAAATGCCCAATTATTCTTTTAATTTCTCATATTAACCATCAAAATTCTTTCTAATTGTATCCACTCTGTATTCAACTCTTAAAATAAAAAATTCCTAAATTTTACATTTAAACAAATCTCATATATAAAAGTAGTACACAATCATAATATACAATCATAATATATCCCTTTTTTCCTGACATTCTAAATTCATTTCCATTATTTCTAATTCTTTATTTCCTGTCTCGATACACATATTTAATTAAATCAAATCAAAAGATTAATCTTACCATTATCAATTCATCCATCTCTTATATTTAAACATCAAAAAAAATAGAAAAGAGACTTCCAGTTTCGGTCTCGTCGGCGTCGCTGGCGCTCCTCGCAGGGCGTCCTTTCAACTTTCCGTAAAAGCTGCCAGATCAGCTGTCTGGCGGCTTGAAAATCTCTCCCCGGGCGAAGGGGAGAGATGAGAGCGTGACAGGTGGGGTAGAGCCCCCCTAGTGCCCTAAAAGCCAACTTAGGGCGCGTAGGGTGAGGGCTCCCCAGGTAGCCTGTCTGCTGCTCCGGGAAGGTGGAAGCCTCCGCTAGAAAGCGGAGCAAGATGCCGCGGCCACCGCTGCTGTTTTAAAGGAGGTACAACTATTTTAAATATACAGAGAGCAGCCAGAGAAAGACAGGAGTCCTGGAGGTACTAGCTTGTTCTTTAACTCCATTCCTGGGTTTTTATGATGGAAGAAACAAAGTAACTTAATAAGGAGTGGCAACAAGATGGCGATTGGAGATGTTGGTGTAGAAGAGAAAGTTATTTTTGCTTTGTTACCAGCCCTTTCCTCTGGAAACCTTTGATCTGAAGAATGATTTCTTTTTTTTTCCTCTTTCCTTTTTTTTCTGAATTAATCTATAGTTTTATAAAAGATATAATTTAAATGGCTTTGGACTTGGAAAGGAATTTTTTTTAAAGTAAAGATCTGGGTTTCTTTTTCCTCTCTTCTTTGTCTTTTTTTTTTGAAAACATTGAAATGGCTTCTAAACTTGAAAAGACTGTAGTGAATAAAAGAACTGAGTACTCCTTTGATCATATTTTAAAGAAGCAATCTATGCCTGATTTAACATCATCAAAGTCTTTAACACCTGAGACTTTTTTTAATACCTTGAAAGCAATGAAAAATGAGTTAATTTTAGAATTTAATTCAAAACTTGCTGAAATAGGAAAAAATGCAGGCTGCTATGGAGAAGATGAATTTACAATTGAGAGCGGATGTGGTGAAAGTTTGCAAAGGATTAGCAGCAAATATGGAGATTTTGGAGAAGGATTTGGAAAAAAATAAGCAAAACTTAATAATTTCAGAGGAATATATAACCAAGGTTCAAAATGATATATTAAAATTGGAAACAGAAGCGATGATGTCCCAATTTCGCGAGATGAAATTTGCTATAAGAGTCAGGGGCTTGAAGGAAATTTTTTTTGAAAATTTGAAAGAAAGAATGACAGAGGCACTGGAGCAGGTGTCTGGATTGTCTAAAGATGAATTGGCTACACAAATCGATAAGATATACAGAGTTAATTCTTGGTATGCAAAACAAAACCACTTGCCAAGGGACATTGTAATATATTTCACTACTAGAGCTTTGCGGAACAGAATCATACAGGCGACTTTTAATAACAATCTTCAGGCAAATGGTCAAGAAATAAGGATATGGAAAGAAATTCCTGCCAAGATGCTTAAAGATAGAAGAGAATATTCCTTTCTGGTCCAGGAATTAAAAATACAAAATTTACAATACAAATGGAATGTACCAACAGGAGTAACCGTAAAATTCTTGGGAAAAAGATATGGACTAAACACAATAAAGAAAGCTACAGAATTTTATATCAATGTTTTAAAGGCTGATACCTCTAAAATTCCAGTAAAAAAAGGCATGGAAATAAAGGAGGAGGAGAAGGGAAATCCAGATATACGTGATCAAGAGGAAATAATTCCAAAGATTCAAAATGAGTGGCAGAGCCAGATAGATGTTTGTTACATGAAAAAGGAGACGGAGGAATGGGATCAGATGACAGCTGAATTGACAGATTTGAAATGGCCAAAGGACAGATGGTGTTGAAACTTATAGGATGGTTGCAAAGATGAACAAGATTGTAAACATTTTTTCTTCTTTTCTTTTCTTATTTTGTATTAATATTGTCTATTAATGGTATTTTATTTTATTTTTAGATTATTTTATAGATATATATTATATATTCTGGAGTTATAAATTTGATATAGTGTATTATTCCGTTATCTTTAATTTGAGGATTTGAAATATTAATATTGTTTATCGATGGTATTTTCATATCATATATTTTGAAGTTATAAACTTGATATAGTGTAATATTTTGGTATCAATATTTTGAGGATATAGGGATTAAGTTTAAAGTTTTTGAGGCATAAGGAGTTGGTTCTTACTTTTTTATTATTATTATTATATATTTTGGTTATTATTTTTAGTATAGTAGATAATATATATTTTGAAGCTGATACCTTAAGGTATAGGAATATTGTTATTAATGTGTTTGATTTTATGATTTGATGTTTAGAAGAAATGTTATACATATAATATTATGTTATTAATAAGTTGGTGGGTTTTAGGTTTAAGTTTAAGGGTTTTGAAATATAAGGGGTTAGTTTTTAATTCTTATCTTTTATTTTTATTTTTTCTTCTTTTTATCATTATTAATATATGTATATATTAAATATCGGGAAGTTAATATTCTGGTATATTGTAAAATTATGTTATTAATATTGTTTGAGTTTATGACTAAGTTTAGTTTATGAGGTTCATCTTTGTTTCTTTTTTATTTTACTTATTTTTGTTTTTCACTTGTTTACTTTCTCTTTAATTATTAACGTTTTGAATAGTTTAAAAAATTCGGAGTTAAAGATGCCAAAAAAATGGGGGAATTAAGAAGTTATTTTAATTTAATTTAAATTTATGCTATTGAATACTATGCCCTGTACTTTTTCTGGGAAGTCCGGGGGGGGGAGGGAAGGGAAGGGAGTGGGTTGTGGGTAGGGGGAATGGGGGGGAGAAAATTGATTAAAATGCTTGTACTTTGTACTAATAAAACTTTTTGAATAAAAAAAATAGAAAAGAAAAGAAAAAAAAATAGTAAAGAAAAAATAGAATATAAAAAGAAAAGGAAAAGATCCAAACCAATTAACTTACCAAATCTCAGCTTAATAAATTTTTAAAGTAATAAACATTCATAATATACCCTGTTCATTTTTAATACTGTATTTAGGTAATTTCCCTTAAATTCTAGTGATCATATTTATTCCATATTTCTCATATTGTCGTTGTTTTATCCACATTATTCCAAACAATTCAACAATATTAATCTTTATAAAAAGAACAAAAGGAAAGAAAAAAAATAGCAATAGCACTTTACTTATATACCGCTTCATAATGCTTTACAGCACTCTCTAAGCGGTTTACAGAGTTCAGCATATTGCCCCCAACAATCTGGGTCCTCATTTTACCCACCTCGGAAGGATGGAAGGCTGAGTCAACCTTGAGCCTAGTGAGATTTAAACTGCTGAACTGCTGAACTAGCAATCAGCTGAAGGTCGCAATGCTGCTTTTAACCACTGCGCTATCTCAGCTCCTTCAAAAAGATATTTGAATTTCTAACCAGATAGTTATATTAATTGTACACAATCATAATATATCTTTTCATTTACTAATCATCAAAATTCTTTCTAAATTATTCAATTACATATTCAACTCTTAAAACAATACATTTTTCCCCTTTGAGATTTTTCATTTGAACAAATTTCATATGTAAGGAAATAAATTGAAAAAATAAAAAGAAATACACAATCATGATATATCTTTTGAGCTCTAATATTCATATTTATCATTCATACTTCTCATATTAATTAACTTTGTTTTATCTAAAATATCAAATCTTTTAATTTGTTAAGCAATATTAATCTTAATCTTAATTAATAAAGGAACATAATTTTTTTTGACTCTTAATAAGATAATTCTAAATAAAAAGAAAAAACATTTCCATAATATTCCAATGTCATCATCCATTCCCTTTTAGTTTCTCAACTATTTCATTTTTGTATATATATTTCCTCCACCCCCATCTTCTTGTGGACTTCAACTCCCAGAATTCCACAGCCTGCTTTGTTAGCTTTGCTGGCTGTGGAATTCTGGGAGTTGAAGTCCACAAATCTTAAAGTTGCCAAGGTTGGAGACCTCTAGACAACTTAACAAAATAAAGAAGTTTTTTAAAATAAATGCTTGCTCTGAAGAGGTCCAGTGCTATTGTATCTTCTTTTAAATAATAGAGAATAATGTATACTTCCAGAAATTTTAATTAATTTTAACAGCTCTGTACAAGTATAGTCTGAAATGTAACAGTGTCCTGTTTAGTATTAGAGTTAAATCCTGACTTACCATGGAGTAGATCTATTTAAATAATTGGGAGGAGTTAGTGTGACTACATTTAAGAAAACTTTCTGGCATAATGTACATTTCTCCAATTCTTTGCTATTTCTATGGGTCGGGCAGACATGCACAGAAATACACAGCAAACAGTGTATATCATCTGTGCTGTTTGCTGTTTGCTGTTTGGCAAATTGCTTGGAGGCAGAGGCCTTTTTTCCTTGTTTTCCTCCCCCAAAACTAAGGTGCGTCTTATACTTCGGTGCGTCTTATACTCCGAAAAATACAGTATCTCTTCCTCTTTGGGTATCTCCTTGTTTTTCCAGGACTGTGCGTATGTAATTCTTGCTGCAGTTAGGATATGAATAATTAAATATTGTATTTCTTTTTTGTATACCTTATTGGAAATACCTAATAAAAACAGTTCCGGTTTTTTTTCTATATCCATTTTTAGAATTTCCTTTAGCCATGTAGTTATCTTATTCCAATACTTTTTTGCCTCTGCACATGTCCACCATAAGTGGAAATATGTGTCTATTTCTTTTTTTCATTTCCAACATTTTGGTGAGGATTTTGGAAACATCTTCGATATCTGTAGAGGTGACATGTGCCATTGGTAAAACATTTTACATTGGTTTTCCTTGAATGCGGCTGATTTTGTAATTTGCCAGTTTGTTGTCCATAAGTTTTCCCAACTATCTAGATCTATTGAGTGTCCAAAATTTCTTGCCCACCTGATCATAGGTTCTTTCACTATTTCCTCCTCTTTTTATATTTAAGTAAAAATTTATAGATTTTGCCAATTAGTTTTTCCTCTGTACCAAGGAGTATCCTGTCAAAGTTGCCAATTCCCATTTGAAATTCATACGCTTTGTTATCCCGTTGAAATTTAACTTGTATCTGAGAATAGGTCCACCAATTGAATTCTATACCGCTTTCAGCCAGTTCTTCCCTGGATCTCAACTTTTGTTGTTGATTCAAAAGTTCTTTATATTTTATTATCCTATCATAATGTATTAAACTTGGGTGTCTTAATGATTCTGTTGGTGAGATCCAGTTTGGCGTCCTTAGGTAGTGGTGTTTTTTAATATCCAACCAAATTTGTAACAAAGAGTTTCTGAATAGATGTTTCTTGAAATATGTATGTATTCTATGTTGTTCATCCCAAACAAATGCATGCCATCCTAAAAAGAGGTCATGCCCTTCAATTGTTAATATTCTTTCATTTTTTTTAATACAATCCACTTTTTTATCCAGGGTAGGGCTGCTGCATAGTAGTATAATTGCCAATTTGGGAGTCCAAATCCACCTCTTTCTTTCACATCTTGCATCGAAATTTGTTTTATTCTTGTTTTTTTCCCCTTGCCAAATATATTTTGATATGGTTTTAGTCAAATCTGCAAAAAAAATTTACCTGGATTGATCGGGATAACTTGAAATAAGAATAGCAACTTTGGCAGGACTGTAAGGATTGCCTCCCCAACCACATTCAAAGTACGAACTTCTGAGTCAGTGTTTCAAAAGGATTCCTTTATTAGCAGTTGTATGACAATCCATTCATTCAAAGCAAGATCTAAATGCCTCCAGGCAAGGCAAGCATATTTAACTTTAGTGCCCCTCCCCATTAGGCAGGATGCAATCCACAAAGTGTGAAAGTTCTTTCCTGGGAGTACAGATGGCTATACGTTCCCAGACCCTCCTGTTCAACTGACTTGCATTGCCCCTCATAAACCCTATCTTAAGATGAGAAGGTTCCCAGGTGTCTAAGATCCGGATATCTGTTATAACCATTTGATCAAGCAGAACCAAGACCCCCCCTTCTCCTTTTGAATGGCAGTCTGGAAAAAACTCATTTTGATTGAGGATATTCTTCCCATTAATGATATTTGTAAGTTTTTCCAATTTTGTAGATCTTTTTTGATTTGTAATAATAATTTAGTATTGTTAAGGAATTTGTGCTCTTAAGCACGTGAACAGCGAAATGTGATGTTGCAGTTGATATGAGTTGATATGATTCAAGTAAATAAACATATACGTTTTTAAAGTATATATAGTTTACTCAAAGAATTAGCAAAGTTGAAATAAGAAGTCCAAGTCATACACGTTAAGTCAGTCAATATGAAGAATCTTTTCACCAACCTGTCTTTGTCTTAATTAGCAAACAACGATTACAGCTAACAAACAAATCTATACTATCACAGATAGTTACGCTATACACATCAGCTCTTCACAGCTCTTCACAGACACGAAATCAATTACTCAATAAATCAGCAGTGAATCAGCAGAAACAATCAGCAGAGAGAGTCAGCAGGGAGAGCGAGCCTGTTCTCTAGCTCCCTTTTATAGTAATCAGAAAGCTTACAATGCATTTAAAGCAATATCATCTATATTCACATAAACATTGATTTGTGGCTTGTTTATATATTAGCAAACCCAACGGTTTGGACAGAGTCCTAACATTCTCCCCTTTGGGTTGTTAATATATAACTCTTTACATTCTTAAGTTGTAGCTTTCACAACTCTCCTTATGCCTTATAGCACCTTGTGCCTTCGTAAAATGATCTGCCATATTATTTTCACTTGTACAATATTCTAACTTAATCATTTTACTTTGCACACATTGTCTTACATTTAGATATCTTAAATCTGTATGTTTTGATCGTGTTTTTACACCCAAATTTGTTGCCATATTAATTGCAGTCTGGTTATCCTCATATACATTGAACGGTTCATGTATAACAATTCCCATATCTATACATAATTGTTTGCAATATATAAGTTCCGTACATATTAGGGACAAACATGAAAATTCAGCCTCCATCGTAGACAAACTGATATGTTGTTGTCTGATAGACCTCCAACCAATTAACAAATTTCCTAACAATATAACAATCCCTGATGTTGATTTTCGTGTAACTCTGTCTGTTGCAAAACTAGCATCTGCATATGCTGTTAATTCAAGTTCAGACCTTGGTTCTAGATGTAGCGAGTAGTACATTGTTTGTTTTAAATACCTAAATACTCGCTTTGCAGCATTCCAATGTCTCTCACAAGGATCTGCATTATATCTTGCCAACTGATTGACACTATATGAGATATCTGGTCTCGACCAGTTTGCTAGATATGACAAGCTTCCAATTACTGCTTGATATATCTCTTTATCAAACTTGGGATCTTTTAACGCACTATGTTGAAACTCAGTACTCATAGTTGTCTTGGCTACTTTACAATTTTCCATATTATAATGCTTCAACAATGTATTTATTTTCTTAACCTATGATATTTTGAATCCTGTATTCGTTTTGTTAATATCTAGACCCAAATAATGTTGTATTTCTCCTAAATATCTTATTCTGAACTTCTCCTTTAATTTAGCTACAAGATCTTTCACATCATTCTCTGTTTTAGTAATAATGGCAATATCATCCGTAAATAATAACAATAAAGTAACTTCACCATCCTTTTCTCATCCTTTTCTCTCTTAAACAAACATGGATCAGCTAAACCAGCATTAAACCCCATTTTAACTAGTTCATTAACAATACATCTGTTCCACTCATATCCAGCCTGTTTCAATCCATACAAACTTTTTTAATTTCCAGTAACCTATTTTACCATTTTCCTTTAACCCTAGTGGTTTTCTCATGTATATAGTATGTTGCAGATGTGCATGCAAATAAGCTGTTTCTACATCAACATGATGTACAATACTTTTATTTCTGGCTGCCCACACTAATGCTGCTCTTAAAGTACTAGCCTTAAGACTTGGAGCAAAAACCTCATCATAGTCTTTAGTACTCTGACCAAAACCTTGAGCAACAAGCCTCGCCTTATGGGTTATAGTGCCATCACTGGCTGTTTTTAATTTATAAACCCATTTGCAACCAATAGCTTTCTCACCATGTGGTAAAATGACATCTTCATAAACATTAAGATCTTTTAATGATTTTAATTCCTTACTCATTGCTTCTCTGATCTTTTTCAGGATATAACCTAATATCATAACTAGAAGGTTCTAGGCTCACTTGACAAGTAACACTAGCCTGATACCTATCAGGTGACCTTCTTACCCTAGTACCTCTTCTAGGTAAAGGAGTACTAGTTGTGGAAATTTCCTCATCCTTCACTTCCACTTTAACATCCTCTATCAGAGATCTTTTCTCATCTAATGAAGATTCCTCATCTGGTAATTTCTCCATTGAAGATTCCTCCTCTTCAATATTATTCTCCATATACCTTTTAGGAGTATCATGCTTGAACAATGGAGTCTCTATAACAACACTATCTTTACTTCTGTTGTCTTCCTGCTCTAATTTACTCCATCCTACATGTTCCATAAATTTAGCACTTGCACTCTTATATGTATTTCTAGTACCTTTTTCCCAAAATCTGAAAGCTCTATGATTCCTATCATATCCAACAAAATACATTAACTTAGCTCTATGCTGACCCTTCTTTCTTACTTGAGTTGGAATATGCCCCATGCTGGTGCACCAAACGTATGCAAATAACTCAATTCAGGCTTTCTGCCATACCAACGAGTAAATGGAATCTCCCCTGTTGTTGCATTAACCACATTGTTAATGACATGGTTAGCACACATAAGAGCCTCTCCCCACAGCTGATCTGGCAAACCAGAATCTGTGATCATTGTTCTAATCATTGCTTGCAATGTCTGCCCTCGTCTCTCAACGTACAAATTATGTTGAGGCCAATAAGGAGCAGAACGTCTATGCTCTATTCCAGCTCTTTCTAACAAAGTAACAAACTTACTATTTGTAAACTCAGTTCCATTATCTGTGATAACTTACTACTTTACTTTTCTGTTTTCTCTCTACAAATCTCAACCAATTTGAGAAATGCTGATATGTTTCTGACATAGATTTCATTAGGTAACATAAACTATATCTAGAATAATGGTCTACAATACTCAGAATATAGCAAGCTCCACCCAAACTGGGTTTCTTTGGACCAATTAAGTCTACAAATACTACCTCTAATGGTGCTGCAGTTTTAAATCCATTATATCTATTTACAGGAGTAACTTTACTTTTCTCCTGATTACAGGCATTACAGTTTAAATACTTAGAACATGGTTGTAGTTTAATACCATTAGCTAATTCCACAGTTTTCTTCAACAATTTAAAATTCAAATGCCCCATATGTCTATGAAGTAAGTGAATACAGTTGTTATGTGGTTGTTTGTTTTCAAAAACTGAATTAGCATTACTTACTGGGTTATCATGCAGTAGAAACAAACCATTTTCTAACCTTGCTACAACATTTTTTCCTTGCTTTTGGATTAGGCATTTATCATCTATAAATGTTACAGTATAACCTGCTTTTACTAATACTTTAACAGATAATAGGTTAAATACTAGTCTAGGCATATAAATCATTGGCAGTTTTTCATTAAGCCTTAAACAATATGCATTTCCTTCTCCACTTGCCCTCATCTTCCATTCATTAGCTAATGCAACATGTTGACTACTTTTATCCATTTTAACAAACTTTTCCTTATTGTTTGTTATGCATTGTGTAGTCCCACTATCAATCACACATATATCATGGTTTATTTTGTCAGTTACGTTTGGCATAGTTAAACTAACATTTTTGTATGCTCTCTGTCCATTGCTGACATTCTATTTTTTATTCTTTTTACAAAATCTAGCTAAATGTCCTTTAGCTCCACAAGTATAACATTTTCTAACAAAATAAACATTAGAAGATGTTTTCTCTTCTTGTGGTTGTTTTGCTCTCATCTGCTTTCTATCTTCTCTTTTTCTGGACTCTTCAACTAGTCTTCCAGTTATGCCAGGTAATGTAAATTCATCTCTGGTCAAAACTTCTAATAAAGATACATAATCATCATAACTCTCGTCCAATGAAGAAAGAATTATATACACTTGATGCAATTCTGAAAAAATCAGTTATTTTTCATGTAGTTCTTGCAAAGTCTTTTTCATATATTCCAAATGAGCTAACATATCACCTCCCTTCATCAAACAAACTCTAAACAGCTTACGTGTAAGGTGTATGTGTGCATCCACACTATCACGAACATAAATCTTTTTTAATATGTCCCAGCACTTAGCAGCATATGGACAAGCTGCTGGTCGTTCAGTGTCAGTCCAATTATGCTTAAAGCTCTAACATTGTCACGGTTAAAGTCTGCTATTTTCTTTGCATCTTCATCTCTTGTTGCATCCCAAACGGCTGTATCCGGTGGATTGGTTAATAAAGTCCATAAGCCTTCATTTCTTAGAAGCAGGCTACATTTCGTAGACCAAGAAACATAGTTGGTACCATCCAGCCGGGTTATCATAGATAAACAAGTTGACTTTCCTTGTGCCATTATTAATGCAATACTACTTTAACTGTCTGTATATTATAACTGAATGTTCACACTACTCAATATCTTACTAGCAACATATCACTGGGCCCATAACCTATGTTAAGGAATTTGTGCTCTTAAGCATGTGAACAGCGAAACGTGATGTTGCAGTTGATATGATTCAGTCAATAAACAGATACGTTTAAAGTATGTATAGTTTACTCAAAGAATTAGCAAAGTCGAAATAAGAAGTCCAAGTCATACACGTTAAGTCAATCAATACGAAGAATCTTTCCACCAGCCTGTCTTTGTCTTAATTAGCAAACAAAGATTACAGCTAACAAACAAATCTATACTATCACAGATAGTTACGCTATACACAGCAGCTCTTCACAGTACTTTCACAGACACGAAGTCAATTACTCAATAAATCAGCAGTGAATCAGCAGAGACAATCAGCAGAGAGAGTCAGCAGGGAGAGTGAGCCTGTTCTCTAGCTCCCTTTTATAGTAATCAGAAAGTTTACAATGCATTTAAAGCAATATTACCTATATTCACATAAACATTTATTTTGTGGCTTGTTTATATATTACCAAACCCAACGGTTTGGACAGAGTCCTAACAAGTATAATTGTCCTCTTTTATAGTTGAGCACTTTGCTGTTAGCCAAATCCCTAAGTATTTTACTTTTTTGACCGCTTGCATATCTGTTTTTTCTTTTAATTGTTTCACCTGGTTTTTTGTAAGATTTTTGGTTATGATTTTTGTTTTATTTTTATTTATTTTAAGTCCAGTGACTGTTCCAATTTCTTCGATTAGTTTTATTAATTTTTGCCCTGTTTCAAGTGGTTCATCTATTATAAAAGCCAAATCATCGGCAAAGGCCTGTGTTTTATATTGTTGATTCCTTATTTTTAGTCCTTTAATATCCGGGTCTGCTCTTACTTTTATTAGTAAGGTCTCTAAGGTTCATATAAACAGAAGAGGAGATAGTGGACATCCTTGTCGGACCCCTTTTTGAATTTCAAATTTCTGTGTCTGTTCTCCATTCACTATAATACTGGCAGTCTGTTTAGAATAAATTGATTGTATTAATTTTATAAATTTAGTGCTGAATTTCATCATCTCTAATTGGTGAAAAATAAACTTCCAATTGACATTGTCAAACGCTTTCTGGGCGTCCACGAAAACCAATGCCATCTGTTTTCCGGGATGGTCTTCATAGTATTCAAGGGTATTAATGATTATTCTAAGATTATTGCTAATCTGTCGTCCTGGTAGGAAACCATTTTGGTCATGATGTATCAGTTGATTAAGAACTTTCTTGTTGCAATTATTGCTATAAATATTTTGTAATCTGAATTCAGAAGGGATATGGGTCTATAATTTTGAATTAGTTTATGGTCTGCCTCTTCTTTAGGGATTAATGATATTAAAGCCTCAGACCAGGATGGAGGTAATTGTGCTTTTTGTACCACTGTATTAAATATTTCTAGCATGTTTTCTTCCATAATATTTATTGTCTGTTTAGTTCAGCTGGTATTCCATCCAGGCCCGGTGCTTTGTTATTTTTCTGTTGTTTTATAGTTGTTTGTAATTCTGTAATTGTTATTGGGCTATTTAAAAGTTGTTCTTGTTCCTCAGATAATTGATTAATATTTACTGAATTTAAATAGTTTTTAATTTTCTCATCTTCTACCTCTTCTTGTGCATAAAGATTATAAAAGAATTCCATTGTAATATTATTTTTTGCTTCTCTTCTGTAATGTATCTTTCCTTCTTCATCAGCTAATTTTTCTATCACTTTTGCCTCTTTTTGCTTCCTTAATCTATATGCTAGCCAACGACTTGGCTTATTAGCGTATTCAAAATAGTTTTGTTTGGCCTTTCTAATTTTGGCTGCTAATTCTTCTTGTAATATTAAATTTATTCTGTGTTTAGTCAAATCCCTTTGTTCTTTAATATTTTTGTTTTGAGGGTCATTCTGCAGATCTGTTTCCTTTTTTTAAAATTCTTGGTGGAGGTGGTCAAGTTGTGCTCTTTTTTCTTTATTTTTTGCTGTATAAGCTATTGTTAGGCCATGAATGTAAGCTTTAGTTGTATCCCAAAGAATTTGGGACGAGATCTCTTCTGTTTTATTTATTTTAAAAAATATCTCTTTAAAAAATATATTTTATTTATTTTAAAAAATACTACTTCCCCCACTGTCTTGAGATCCACGGTGAAGGAAAACTGGGAAGTTATAAAGCAGGAAAGCCAATATCTTGGACGCTTTCTTCACAATCTTGCAGAGACTAGTAGGGGAAATTGTAATTTTATGACCATTACTCCCACTACGAAGACTTTTCTGAGCAGAGACTTTTTCCGCTTAGCCGTTACATATATGATCATTAAGTGTGTAAATAACTGGATCTGGCCGAGGACTATTAACCAGGCTGTCTCTCTATGATCTCCCAGCACAGACTTTCATTATTTTAAAGATTTTACCTTGGGGGTGATTGTTGGTATGTATGTTTAAGACGGATGGTTAAGATTTTTTGAAGGAATGAGTGAGTCAGGGACTAGGATTCTGCCCCCCTCTGCTGAGTGTGGAAACAGAAGCGGAGGGGGGTTTGAGTCCGACTCCTGGCTTGATGTGAATGGAATGCATGGCCTGTCGGGAGAGAGGGAGACCAGTGGGGGAGGGGAGGGGATCTCTGGTGGGACGGGGAGCGGGAGCATTATGGTCATAACGGGGAGAGGCAGGTATGGCGGGAGCAGAGGGGTAGGCCGCTCTCGGGGAACGAGAATTCGCTGTTTACAAGCGATTCCTTGTTCTGGCCCCTCTGGTTTGGTTCCACCTAGCTCAACCCGAGTGCCTGGTAACCAGGGATGTCAGGGCCCTGGGCTCAAGCTGCTGCTGTTAAACGCCAGGTCGATTACCAACAAGGTCCCCCTTATCCGGGATTTAATCCTAGAAGAGGGGGCTGACCTGGCATGTATTACCGAGACCTGGCTGGGCCAGGAAGGGGGGGTGCCCCTTTCGGAGATATGCCCGGATGGGTTCTCGATTCAGCATCAGCCGCGACCCCAGGGAAGGGGTGGAGGAGTGGCTATTATAGCTCGCCAGAATCTGTGTCCTCGAAGGAGCCCTGCCCCGGAGATTGTTGGGTGTGAGACTCTCCTTCTGAAGTTGGACCTAGGGGTTCAGGTGGGCCTTTTGCTAACGTACCTGCCTCCTAGCTGCGTTGCAAAGGCCCTGCCTGTTCTGCTCGAGGCGGTTGCAGGGCTGGCGATTGAGTTGATGGTGCTGGGGGATTTTAATCTGCCATCGCCCGGCGAAGCCTCGGGGGCAGTCCAGGAGTTCATGGCTTCCATGACAACCATGGACCTGACCCAAGTAGTTCAGGCTCCGACTCATGAGGGTGGTCACACGCTTGACCTTGTGTTTCTCTCGGGACAGTGGAGAGATGATCTGAGGCTGAGGGGTTTAGTCACAGTACCCTTGTCGTGGTCAGATCATTTCCTTCTGAGGTTGGATTTCATGGCACCACTCCTCCACTGCAAGGAGGCGGGACCGATTAAGTGGTTCCGCCCCAGGCGCCTAATGGAACCCGACGGATTCCAGAGGGAACTTGGGGAAATACCTGAATCCCTGGTACACAGTTCATCCGAGTCTCTGGTCGCGGCCTGGAATCAGGCAGCAGCAGGGGCTCTGGATCGGATTGCGCCTTTGCGACCTCTCCGTGGAAGCGGATTCAGGAGGGCTCCTTGGTTTACCGAGGAACTCCGGGAGATGAAGCGCCACAAGAGACGCCTAGAGCGACGATGGAGATCTAGTAAAGCTGAGTCTGACCGGACACTTTTAAGAACTTTCACTAAGTCTTACTTAGTGGCGATACGGGCGGCAAAATGTTCGCATTTTTCCGCTCTTATTGCGTCCGCTGACTCCCGCCCAGCCGCCCTGTTTAGGGTGACCCGCACCCTTCTTGCTAAGGAGGAAGGTGGAGATCCCTTGCAGGGTAGAGCTGAGGAATTTTCTCGGTTTCTGGCGGACAAAGTCATTCAGATTCGGACAGACCTGGACTCCGATTGGGCAGTACAGGCCGAGACGACTGGGGCAGGTCTTAGTCCGGTTATATGGGATAGGTTTGAACCGGTGACTCCTGAGGATGTAGACAAGGCCATAGGAGCGATGAGCTCCGCCACTTGTTTATTGGACCCGTGTCCTTCCTGGCTGGTTTCGGCCACCAGGGAGGTTTCACGTGGCTGGCTTCAGGCGTTGGTCAATGCTTCTTTGAGAGAGGGGTCCGTCCCGCAGCCCTTAAAAGCTGCGGTGGTGAGACCCCTCCTCAAGAAGCCTTCCCTGGACCCAGCGGATTTAAAGAACTTCCGTCCAGTCTCCAACCTTCCCTTCGCGGGGAAGGTTGTTGAGAAAGTGGTGGCGCTCTAGCTCCTACAACTGTTGGATGACACTGATTTTCTGGATCCCTTTCAATCGGGTTTCAGGCGCGGCTACAGTACGGAAACGGCTTTGGTCACCCTGATGGATGATCTCTGGCGAGCCCGGGATAGGGGTTATTCCTCCATCCTGGTGCTACTTGACCTCTCAGCGGCCTTCGATACCATTGACCATGGTATCCTTCTGCGTCGTCTCGGAGAGGTGAGGATGGGCGGAACTGTTTTGCAGGGGTTCTCCTCCTTCCTCTCTGACAGGACGCAGTCGGTGTTGACAGGGGGCAGAGGTCGAGCCCTAGGCCCCTACTATGTGGGGTGCCGCAGGGCTTGGTCCTCTCGCCCATCCTGTTTAACATCTACATGAAGCCACTGGGTGAGATCATCCGATGACATGGGGTGAGGTATCAGCAATATGCTGATGATACCCAGTTGTACATCTCCACCCCGTCTCAATTCGGGGAAGCCGTAGATGTAATGGGCCGCTGCCTGGACGATGTTAGGGTCTGGATGGGGAAGAACCGGCTAAAACTTAACCCTGACAAGACTGAGTGGCTGTGGATATTGCCTCCTAAGGACTTGACCAATTGTCCCTCCTTGGTTCTTGGGGGGGAGAAATTAGCTCCCTCAGAACGGGTTCGCAATTTGGGTGTCCTTCTAGACCCACAGCTAAAATTGGAGCAACATCTTTCAGCTGTGGCTAGGGGGACCTTTGCACAAGTACGTCTTGTGTACCAATTGCGACCCTACTTGGAGAAGGAGGCACTTCTCACAGTCACTCATGCCCTTATCACCTCACGGCTGGATTACTGCAATGCGCTCTACATGGGGCTACCCTTGAAGAGTGTCCGGCAACTGCAATTGGTGCAAAATGCAGCTGCGCGAGCTGTGGTGGGTGTACCCAGATGCACCCACGTAACACCAATTCTCCGCCAGCTGCATTGGTTGCCCATTAGTCTCCGGATCCAATTCAAGGTGTTGGTCATTACCTTTAAAGCCCTACATGGCTCAGGGCCAGGTTACCTTCGGGACCGCATCCTGCCGCATACCTCCCTACGACCGGTTAGGTCCCACAGAGTGGGTCTCCTCCAGGTCCCATCGAGCAAGCAATGCCGGTTGGCGGGGCCGAGGGGGAGAGCCTTCTCTGTGGGAGCCCCCTCCCTTTGGAACCAACTCCCTGCAGAGATCAGGATTATCCCCACCCTGCTGGCCTTCCGTAAAGCAATAAAAACTTGGCTCTTCCGGCAGGCGGGGTATGAATGAAAGTTTTTTAAATGGATAGTATTTTAATATGGCTTTTTTAAAATTGTTTTTTAGTTATTATATGTTTCTATACCTGCTGTGAGCCGCCCAGAGTCCCCCGGGAGTTGGGTGGCATAGAAATTTTAATAAATAAAATAATAAATAAATAAAATCTCCAGTTCTTTCTCAAGCATTTCTCTAAATTCCTTATCTTTGGCTAGCGATTGGTTCATTGTCCATCTTGATTCCTTTTTTCTACCTTTACATTTTATAATTATGGGGTTGTGATCAGCCCAGATATTGGGTTCAATCTCTATTTCCTCAATTTTGTTTAACAATTCTAGGGACGCCCAAGCCATATCAATTCGCAACCAAGATTGGTACGGATTTGAGAAGTATGTATATTGTTGTTTTAGTTTATGTTTTTCCCTTCATATGTCTCTAAGGCCAAATTCATTGCTCATCTCCCAAAAAGAGAGCATTTTTCTTTTTAATCCTCTTTTTACTTTGTAATCTAATTTGCTATTTGTGATGGCATTGAAATCTCCAATAAGGCATATGTTGTCTACTCCCAATTCAATAATTTTCTCATGTAATTTCTTATAAAATACAAATTGATTATCATTCGGTGCATTAATGTGATTGGTTTTGGTCCCATTTCCAATTTGATCATAAGTATTCGGCCTTCATATATCAAGCTTGAGTTTATTGGTTTTTTGACATATACCGCTATTCCCCTGTTTTTTTTCCTGTTAATGGTATATATAATTTGCTTAATTTTGGGTTCTCAAGTAATTTTTGGTCTTCTTTTTATATATGGACTTCCTGTAGGGAGATCACATTAAAATCAAGTTTTTTTAGTTTAGAAAATGTTTGGATCTTCTTTTTTTGATTATTTAAGCAATTTATGTTTATCGATATTATTTTAGCTTCTTCTGCCATTACTTCTGCCATTACTGTTTCTTTTAGTGTTTCTTGTCTCTCTTAAAGTTCTACCTTTTGCCCCTTCTTGCTCTTCCTGTCTCTTATTTACCTCTTTTTGTTTGCTCTCTTCCATTAGTAACTCTTCTTCCTGACTCTTGCTTTCTAACTCCTCTCTACTTTCTCTACTAGTGTGTTCTTCCTCTGACTCACAATATTGGTCAAAGAATTCCTGTGATTGATCTATCGAGGAAATTTTATACTTTTTGTCCTGCCATGTTATATAATAAACGTTCAGGCATCAGCCATCGGAACATAATTTTATTTTTTGATAACTGAGTTGTTAGAAATTGATATTGTTTTCGATATAATCTTATTCTATGTGAGATCTGTTTTAAGATTATAATTTCTTTGCCCATGTATAAGATAGATTCATTCCTCGTCAATTTAAGTATATCATCCCTGACTACTCTCCTTGCAAATTTAATATGAACCTCTCTTGAGAGGCGGTGTTTTCTTGCGTAGTTTGTATTGACTCTGTAAATTTCGTCTATTTCCTTACTCATTTCTTGTGAGTCTATTTGGAGAATTTCTGCTAATATTTCTGCTAATTCTTCTCTTAAATTCTCTTCTTTGTCTTCCAGAATATTCTGGAACCTAAGATAATATGAGGCATGATCTAATTCCATGCGAGATAAATTATCTTCCAGATTTCTAATGGTTAGAGCATTTTTCTCCTCTATATTGTCTACTTTTCGCTCAACCGATTCTATCTTACTTTCTAGTGTTTTAGCCTTTTGCTAATGTTTTCTGCTAATGTTTGCTGGATATTTGCAATCTTGTCAGCCACACTGTTTACCTTATCTTTTACTACATTCATTTCTCTTTTAAGTTCTACATGGTGTTGTCTTGCCTCTTCTCTGTTAGTCTCAATTGCAGTTTGTGTTTTTGCCATTGATTCTTGCATTATTATCAGAGTGTCTTGAATAGACTGAAGACTTGTGGTTGAAGCAGTTTTTTCTTTTGCTAGCATGGTTTCAGTTGGTCTTTGTTGTTGGGGTGACCCTGATGCTTGTGGAGATGGATTTGCTATTTCTTTTTTACTAATTTTAGTAATTGTTGTGCTAGACATATTTTATTTATTTATTTATTTATTTTGCGATTCTTATAGGCCGCCCTACTCCCTGGGGACTCAGGGCGGTGTACAACATATATAAGAACAGCAGTATACTATAAAAAATACTATTAAAACAACAACAATAATAAAATAGTGATTAAAAGGATAAAAACAACACAAGCAACAGTCACAATCACCCCGCCTATAGGAAGAGCCATGTCTTAATGACTTTCCAGAAGGCCAGCAAGGTGGGAATGATTCGGATCTCTGGGGGGAGTTGGTTCCAGAGAGCCAGAGCTCCCACAGAGAAGGCTCTCCCCCTAGGGCCCGCCAACTGACATTGTTTGGTTGAAGGGACCTGAAGGAGACTGACTCTGTGGGACCTAACTGGTCATAGGGATGTTTGAGGTAGGATGCGGTCCCAAAGATAACCTGGTCCTAAGCCATGTAGGACTTTAAAGATGATAATCAACACCTTGAATTGTACCCGGAGACCAATGGGCAACCAATGCAGCTGATGGAGTATAGGTGTTATGTGGGTGTATCTAGAAATACCCACCACAGCTTGCGCAGCCGCAATTTGCACCAATTGCAGTCTCCAAATACTTTTCAAGGGTAGCCCCATGTAGAGCGAATTACAGTAATCCAATTGAGAGGTGACAAGGGCATGAGTGACCATGAGTAAAGCCTCCTTCTCCATATATGGTCGCAATTGGTGCACCAGGCGAACCTGTGCAAAGGCACCCCTAGCTACAGCCATAAGATGTTGGTCTAATTTTAGTTGTGGATCTAGGAGGACCCCCAAGTTGCGAACCTGGTCAGAGGGGGATAATTTATCTCCCCCGAAGACCAAGGAGGGACAATTGGTATAATCCTTAGGAGGAAGCATCCAAAGCCACTCAATCTTATCAGGGTTGAGCTTGAGCATGTTCCTTCCCATCCAGATCCTAACATCGTCCAGGCAATGGCAGATCACATCCACTGCTCCCTGAATTGCGACGGGGTGGAAATGTACAGCTGGGTGTCATCAGCGTACTGTTGAAATCTCACCCCATGTCGATGGTTGATCTCCCCCAGCGGTTTCATGTAAATGTTAAACAGGATGGGCAAGAGGACTGAACCCTGAGGGACCCCATATGTCAGGGGTCTAGGAGATACCCTCTGCCCTCCTGTCAACACCGACTGCGACCTATCGGCGAGGTAGGAGGAGAACCACCGCAGAACGGTGCCTCCCACTCCCAGACCTCCGAGTCGGTGCAGAAGGATACCATGGTCGATGGTATCAAAAGCTGCTGAGAGATCAAGTAGCACCAGGATGGAAGAATAACCACCATCCCGGGCTTGCCAGAGATCATCCATCAGGGCGACCAAGGCAGTTTCCGAGCTGTAGCCGCGTCTGAAACCCAATTGAAAGGATTCCAGATAATCAGTTTCCTCCAATAGCCGGAGAAGCTGAAGAGCCACCACCTTCTCAACAACTTTACCCAAAAAAGGCAAGTTGGATACCGGACAAAAGTTCTTCAAGTCCGCTGGGTCCAGGGAGGGCTTCTTAAGGAGGGGTCTCACCACCGCAGCTTTTAAGGGCTGCGGTACGGATCCCTCCCTAAAAGAAGCGTTGATCACCGCCTGGATCTAGCTATGTGAAACCTCCCTGCTGGCCGAAACCAGCCAGGAGGGACACGGGTCCAATAAACAGGTGGAAGAGCTCATTGCTCCCACGGCCTTGTCCACATCATCAGGAGTTACTGGCTCAAACTCATCCCATAGAACTGGATTAAGACTCACCCCTGTCAACTCAACTGGCTCTATCCAGCCAGAATCCAGGTTCGACCGGATCTGAGCGACTTTATCTGTCAGAAACTGTGCAAATTCCTCAGCTCTGCCTTGCAAGTGTTCCTCGCCACCCCCTTTTGCAAGGAGGTGGCATGTCACCCTAAACAAGGCAGCTGGGCGCGAGTCTGCAGATGCAATAAGAGCAGAAAAATGTAAATGTTTTGCCGCCCCTATCGCCACTAGGTAAGACTTAATAAAAGTTCTTAGTAGTGTTCGGTCAGATTCGGCCTTACTGGCTCTCCAGCATCGCTCCAGACATCTCTTGTGGCGTTTCATCTCCCAGAGCTCCTTGGTAAACCCCGAGAGCGGCCCACCCCTCTGCTCCCGCTATACCTACCTCTCCCTATCATGACTGAAATATTCCGGCTCTCCACCCCCTCAGAGATCCCCTCCCCCTCCCCACTGGTTCTCCTCCCTCCCTGCAGGCCATACATACCATCCACACTGAGCTGGGGCACCGAGTCAGACCCCCCCACTTCTGTTTCCACACTCAGCAGAAGGGGGTCAAAACCCAGTCCCCAGCTCACTCATATTCTCAAATCCAATCATTCCAATTTCACATTCATCCCCCACCCCATCAGCACATCCACCCTCCAAACACTCTCCCCTCCCGAGGTAGAGAATAAGTAAAGTGCAATAAGAGAGTTAATCAGGGTCAGGTAGATGAAATGAGCATGGCAGTTCATAAAGCTGCTAGTCATAGTAAATGTATCACAGATACATAGTAAATGTATCACAGATATTTTTCCACAAACGCATATACAGAGACCTCCCTTTATATTGTGTTATATTTAAATTCTACAATAATAATTATATCTAAATTCTAGGTAAATATTCAATAATATTCAATAATATTTCTTAACTAGTATATGTTCACAATTGAAACTTTTTTTGTACTTGCTCTAAAGCTATGCAAATCTCAATATCAATTTAAATTCAATATATTAAGCTATACAAATATACTTACTAAAAGATATTACAATATTGTAACTTAGTTCTAGTAAAAGAGACAATTTAGGTAAAGTTGATATACATAACTTATCTTAAATACTCTTATAAATACAATAAATATAAATATAATAGTACAGTACACTAATTTACTTAATATAAATATGAATTTTAAAGTAATTAGTTATAAGCAATTAATCAATTTAATCAGTCTAACAGTCTAACAGTTAATCAGTTCAGAATTAAATAATGTTGTTTGTCAATCTCACCAATCTATAATCCAAACACTTCATAAGGTTTTTTTAATGTTAACTCATTCAATTAATAGTTCTTATGTATTTCCTTTTTGTATTTCAATCAGTTATTAAGGTAAGTTCTTCAAGTAAAAGTCATGCAAAAAGAGTCTAGTTCTTATTCACTGTCTCTTTAAGAGCACTGTCCTTCAAAGTGTCAAAGTAATGGCTGCTCAGACTTTACAAATGTATCAAGTATCTTTGTATCTTTATTCTCCTCAGCAAGAACTGGATTCCGATCTCCTACAGAGGGTCCAAATCTTTTAAGTCTTTAGATCTTTAATATAATTAAGGCTCAGTAGCGTTAGCTTCGAAGTTTAATGTTCATTCAAGTTTTATTGCGGAGCTTCCCTTCTTTCACCGATGAGTTTTCTCTTAGATTTTTGCCTCGTCACTTTCGCTGTGACTCCAGTTTTTCGGCATTAACTTTGGCTATTTCAGCACCTCGTTTTAGTTTGCCACTTCCTTCACTGTCCCAAGTTCTGGCTCACTCTCTCCGCACCTCCAATCTTTCAATATTTCTCCGAATTTCCGATTAAGTTTATTGTTGCCTTTTCGCCTCCCTTCTTTGTGGTAGTCTCCGCTATGGCTGGCCAAAAACTGCCGGTTCTTCTTTCCCAGTCAGAGTTGAGGGGTTTAGCCTCGTCCTACAAGACAATAGCAAGTTGCCTCTTGGACTCTGGTACTTTCCCTCTCCATCAATCGAACTCTTCGGGTCCGATTGCACCGTATCTGGTCCCCTGACAGGAAAGTAGAAGCATTAGAGACAGAGCGGGAACGGTGCCACCGGAAGTCTCTAGGTTAACCACTCTTAATGCCTTTTTGACAATGCTGTTGCAGTGGGCTCTGGCACTTAGATCATTAGAGATGAGTACTCCAAAGTCCTTAACTGAGTGAGGATCATCAACAAGGTTGTGATTATCTAGCTTGTATTTTATGTTCTGATTATTTTTGCCAATGTGTAAGACTGAGTATTTGTTGATTGAGATTTGAAGTTGCCACTTGTTTGACCATTCTGATACATAGTCAAGGTCTTTTTGAAGGGTAGCAGCATTGCCTGTGGTGTTGAATAGTTTTACATCATCAGCGAAGAGGATGCAGTTGCTTTTAATATGATCGCAAAGGTCATTTATGTAAAGTATAAAGAGCTAAGACCCTGCCTTGGGGGACACAGCTGTTAACAGGTACAGGATTTGATAGAGCGCTTCCTATTTTGACCACTTGTTGCCTGTTTGACAGGAATGCAGTTATCCATTTATGCAGAGGTCCAGAAATGCCATAAGATTTTAGTTTTAGAAGCAGAAGTCTATGTAAATTGTGTCTATTGCTTTGCCCTAGTCGAGTTGTGTAGTCCATATGTTTTTACAGTGTAGGAGTTGCAGATTACAGGATAATTTTTTTCTGAAACCAAATTGTTTGTTAGAGAGTATGCTGTTTGTCTCTAAGTGGAGGGTAATGGATTGGTTAATGATTGATTCCATGACTTTGCAGGTGACACAACTTAAAGAGATTGGTCTGTAATTTTCAACTAGGCTGGGATCTCCCTTTTTGAATGGGATGACTGTGGCTAGTGACCATAGGTTGGGCAAGGAGCTGGTCCTGAAAGATTTTTCAAAAATTATGCTCAGAGGTTCTGCTAGGGCAGTGGAAAGGTTTTTTAAGAAATAGGCACATAGTCCATCAGGTCCAATGGATAGAGATGGTTTTAGACTGCATAGTGGCTTTTCAAAGTTGTCTTCTGTAAAATTGATATGTATTAGATCATTGTAATTGTTTGTGGTTCGACTAGGAAATATTGGACATGAATTGTTGCTGTTTACAAAGACTGAGCCGAAGAATGTGTTAAAGAGGTTGGATTTAACAGCTTCATCATTACAGTCTTTATTGTTAGGTCCTTTTAGGGGTGGGATGGATCTGGAGTCTTTAAGTTTGTTATTTACAAAACTGTAGAAGGCACGGTTGGATTTCGTGCGTAGGAGGTTTTCCTCTTGTTTGATATGATAATTGGTACATTCAGTCTTTATCTGTTGGCATAAGTTTTTGTAGTGGCTTTTAAAGTTGGCTATATATCCAGTTTTGTTTTTTGCCAAAGAGATTTTTTTTTTGTTGGAGCTTCCTTATTGTTATGGGTAATTTGTTTTTCCTGGTTTTGGGGGTTATTAGTGGTACATATAGTTTAATGACTCTTTTGACTTCAAGCAAAAAATGTTATAATAGTCTTTGGCAGTATTACAGCCAGTGAATAGGATTTGCCAATCAAGAGATGAGAGGTAAGTGTTTATGAGATCATAGTTGGCTTTTTTAAAGTTATAACTGGGGATCCCATCATTATAATGATTTTTGTAAGGGCGTATATTGAGACAAAAGTCAATCATGTTGTGGTCACTGTTGGAAAAGGGTTCTTTTATTTGTAGTCCATAAATTGAGTTTGAACTGTTGCAGAAGATGAGATCAAGGCAGTTGTTGAGTTTAGTGTTGTTGGTTACTAGTTGATCCAGTCCCAGATTAGTTACAGCATTGTACAGGGTTGAAGGTATAGGTTCAGTTGTACATTCATCTAGGGACCATTTAATAAGAGGTAGATTGAGGTCACCAAAAAGATGAGAGGATATGGGCTGGAGGCTGACCATGTTAGAAGTGAAGTTAACTTATTCGCATGTTTGATGTCGTAGTCAGGGGCTCTGTAACATAGTAAGAAGCGGAATGTGGTATTTAAAGACAGCTCACAGACAATGGTCTCAGGAAGAGTGAGTTCGTGTGTAACTTGGATATTTTTTAGATTTAGGGACTTTTTATAGAAGATAGCACCGCCTCCTTGTTCTGCCCTCAGTTACGAACGTATCAAAACATGCAGTTTGAATGAACTTAGTTTAATCAATAAACCACTGCTAATAACTGGCAGTGGAGACACACACACAAATCTCAAAGCAATATTTTCTTGCAAACAGTCAGCTGCTAATTAATCTTCATTAGCAGCTGGCATAAGTTCAGACAGTCTTATCTCATAACAATGCAATTATTTCTTGTTATCTCACAAAGTTTCAAAGGCTTGGCGAAATGCTGAGAAGTCTTCCTCAATAAGCAGGCCAAAGCAGGAAAACAGAATAGAGAGTTTCACGAGACAATCACGACAGATACATGAGTCTAAACTGTTGTTTCCTGCAGTCCTTCAGCTGCCTCTACTGTTCTTAAGTAGACTAGGAGAGTGGCCAATTAGCCCCAAGTCTTACTCCCGAGGAGACCTCCTCTGGAATAACCATTCTTGTCTCTTGGCAGCTCTGCGTGCTCTTCCATTAAGAAGAGGAGAAGCCTCTTCTTCCTCATCACTGCTATGAGGTGCTGGAGGTTCTGAACCTCTGCCTCTGGCACCGAGTCCTCGCCATCCTCCTCACTGTCTGACTTGGGTGCCAAGTCGGTCTCCTCTCGAACGGGATCCGCTATCAGCTGCATGGGCTGCTGGTGGGCACAACACTCCTCTTCGGAATTCACTACCAGACCAGTAAACATGATAATCTCATTCTACGGAAATGGAGTCAGGGAGGGATGTGTTCAGCCACGTTTCGCAGACAAATATAATGTCGAATATAGCCGTATTTAATAGGAGGAATTATTCAGCATTTTGTTTACAAGGCTTCTTGCGTTAAGTAGCTTGCATTTAAGGTCAGTAGTAGTGGTAGGTAATGAGGTAGTTAGGGGCATGCGTGCCTAGTTTTTGATGATAGGGGTTTGGATGTTAGGATGTGGGTTGCGTGATTTACTTTTGATACAGTCAATGTATAAGTCAGTCTCACCATTGTCTTGACGACTTTTAAGTTCTGAGCAGAGTTCACGGGAGCGGATTCATTGCAATATGGATAGGTCAGGCCTTGAGCGAAGTTTGCTATAGTTGGTGTAGGTTTTGGTGATGGAATTTATTGTGTGAATGAATTTGCATTTGCTGGTTCCATTTTTGCAAATGACTCTGCAGAATCGTGGGGTCACAGAGCTGGCTCTGTATTTGAACTCAGGGCCATCTCTGGAAATTTCAATGATTTTTTCAGGGGAGAAGGTTGTTGTCTGAGAGTTAATGATAATGTTGTGAACCATAGTGATGTCATCAGATTCGCTGTTGTTATCTAGATCAAATAAAATTGCATTTGGACATTTCTGTTCACGTTCAACAGCGTCTTTGATGAGTAAGGAGATATTATTTACTTGGTTGCTATTATTTGCTGGTTAGTGGATATTTGTGGTTTTGGTAGTGGTTGTTGAATTGAGATAGGATTTTGTGCTATTGGGTATTCACTTTTCTGTGCTGTTAGACTTGCTTGTAAATGTGCTTGTAAATGTGCTACTAAGCGTGTTTCTATGGATTCAATGGAAGTTTCTATGGTTTCGACTCTTTCAGATAGGACTATTAAATTGTCTAGCTTAGGTAAACCTGATGGACAGAGATAAGGAAATGTAGCTGATGTTTGTAGTAGATTGACTATGAGTTTGGTTTGGTTAATTTTAAGCAGGAAAGGTGGGCGTGATTGTCACATAGGTGGCATTTAATGATATCTTCATTTTTCTTGATAGTTTCCGAACATTTAAAGCGTATGCATGAGTCGTTTGTGTCTTCATTGGTATCTTTCTTTGGTGAGTGTTTGGATTTTTTGCCTGGCATGGTAGAGTTGTTGTGTAGATGTATATAATTCTTATTTGTTGGTATGTATTATTTGATCACTTATTAATTAATCTCTTATGGCTAGGCAATTTTTCCAGCGATTTTTCCAATAAAATACTCAGATGCACAACCTCCCCCTCAAAGAAAACATGCAAACACTTAGAAAAGAGACATCATCCAATATCCCTAAAAAAAGTCACATCACCAAACTCACTAGGGATAAATGAAAAAGCACCCCAGACTGCACCCCCTAAAAAAGGAAGGCAAGTGTTGGTGATAGGAGAGTCTATTTTCAAAGGAACAAAACCAGCCATCTGCAGACCGGACATACAATCTAGGAAGGTATGTTGTCTTCCTGGAGCAAAATCAAAGATGTGGCTCAGAGCCTAACCAAAATAATTAGGCCCACAGAAAACCCCTTTTCTACTACTACATGTAGGGACGAATGACACAAAAAAGGACTTGAAAACAATATTGAGTGATTACGAGCAGCTAGGCAAGAAAGTCAAGAACTTAGGTGCACAAGTAGTTTTTTTCATCTGTACTGCCAATGAAAGAACAACATCCGGTAAGAGAACAAAGGATTCTAGAAGTGAACCACTGGTTAAAGGGTTGGTGTCGCCAAAAAAACCTTGGATTTCTGGACCATGGTCTGTATTATCTCTTTTTTTATATATAAAAAAGTTTTTTTATTTTTTTCTCCACATATACATCCATACATATATCATAGTTCATAACCAAATATGATTAGTTATACATTTATATTCAATAAACCTTAAGCTGACATCCTGATTTGCACCTTTTATACTTTTATTACCCATCTGTTTTCCCCTTATATCGTATTATATCGTATATTATATCGTATTATATCGTATATTATATCGTATATTATATCGTATATATATATCGTATATTATATAGGACTTCATCTCCCTCTCTTCCCTCTACCTTTTTTCTCCTTCTCTCCCACTTTCCTACTTCCCTTCTCTCCCCTTCCTCCCTTCCTCCTCTACTTCCTCTTCCTCCCTCTTGTCCCTTCTCTGAGTGAGTCTAATCATAATTAATCTTATATTTGACAGATATCTCATATCCCTATCTACCCTTAGTTATCGGTGCAAGTCTTATACTTATATTTTTTCAGTCTCCATATTTATACATATATCTTATATTTTCCTAGGTATATATACTACTATCTTAATGCTGCCTCCTTAACTACCTACTTTTGTCACCTGGGTCTATCACCTACAATCCTCTGCTTTCTTCCAATTTGATCCTTGTTACTTATCTTCTATACATATTCATTTTCTATCCAATCATAAAATTTCCCCCATACATTATAATATTCAGAGTCTTCCTTATCTTTAATTTTCATTGTCAGTCTATTCATTTCTGCACAGTCCAATTTTTTTTTGATTACCTCCCCTTCAGAAGGGGCTTTTGTTGATTTCCATTTTTGTGCAAATGCAATTCTGGCTGCAGTAATTATATGAATAATTAAATATGTATTTTCTTTATTAAATTTCTCTGGTAAAATACCCAATAGGAATATCTCTGGTTTCAACTCTATAAGTTGTTTCAATATTTTTTCTATCCATATTTGAATTGAACTCCAATACACTTTGGCTTTAGCACATGTCCACCACATATGATAAAAAGAACCTGGTATTTGTTGGCATTTCCAAGATTTCATCGATTTGTCTTTAAACATTTTGGCTATTCTTTCCAGTGACATGTGCCATCTATAAAACATTTTGTACATATTTTCTTTGTATGCTGATGCCATTGTCAATTTGTAATTTCTTTCCCAAAGCTGTTGCCATTTATCCAATTCTATAGTATGTCCAAAATTCCTTGCCCATTTAATCATCATTTCCTTCACTTGTTCTTGCTCTAAATCTATATATATAATAAATAATTATACAATTTTTAATTAGCCTTTCATCCGTTCCTGTGAGTATTTCATCTAGTTCTGTCTTTTCTAAATTAATACCTTCCATTTTATTATCCTTATCAAATCTTGATTGCAGTTGCATTCTCATATACCAGTCCATCTTTATTCCTTGATTCTCCAATTCTTGTATAGATTTCAATTCCCCCTTATCTGTTAGAATATCCTTATACCATGCTATGTTCCCCCAATTAAATCTACTCTGGTAATTTAGTGCTTCTATTATTGATAACCAATATGGTATTTTCAGATAGTGCTTCTCTTTTATCTTTTCCCGCACTACATACAAAAAGTTCCTCATACAATGCCTCTGGAAATAGCTATGTATTTTATTTCTCCCATGCCATATAAATGCATGCCATCCTATCTGTAAATCGTGTCCCTCCAAAGCCAGAAGTCTTTTATTTCTTAACAGGATCCATTCTCCCATGCATGTCAATACTGTGGCATCATAATATAGCTCCCAATTTGGAAGTCCAAATCCACCTCTAAGTCTTGCATCTTGTAGCATTTTTATATTAATCCTCGCCTTTTTCCCTTGCCAGACGAACTTCAAAATTATTTTATTTACGACTTCCGGTTTGGCTCTGCAGGCATCGCGGATGCTCCTTGTTGAGATAAGAATTACTCTTATCAGAGGCGAAATGAATCTTTTCCTGGAACTCTGACATTGTCAAAATAAACCGTATTATAATTCTAAGGTATAAGATATTTATTTCTTAACAAAAATAATAAATCACATTCTGGCTATAAACATAGGTGTTGCTTCATCAGAAGCAGAGAACAAAAGGAAAGAATCAAAAGAAAGGAATGTACACATGCGTACTAGGAACATATTAATCACGTGCTCAGGAATAAACCATTATATTTGATAGGGATGCATCTCCCTGCATATACATGTAACAGGCAACATAAAATCACTGCCTGACACTCCTCGCCGAGCGCCTCTTCCGAAGCCCTGTAAAAGCCGCCAGATCAGCTGTCTGGCAGCTTCAAAATCTTCTCCCTGGGATTAGGGGAGAGATGAGAGCCCGACAGGTGGGGTAGAGCCCCCCTAGTGCCCCAGGAGACAATCTGGGGCGCGAAGGGTGAGGGCTCCCCAGGTAGCCTGTCACTCGCTCCAGGACCTCGGATGCCTCCGCTTATGCGGAGCAAAATGCCGCGACCACCGCTGCTTACAAGATGGGATTTACAATAATATGATGCATTGCAGACAGCAGACAGAGAAAGGCAGGAGACTAGAATGGCAAGAATCCTAATTTTCAACTCCATTGTACTTTCACTTTGGGAAGTTACAAAGTAGCTGAGTTAACAAGCAACAAAATGGCAATTGAAGAATTCTGAGGGCGTGGAAGTGAAAGTTAAAAAGTTTCATTTCGCGAGTAGCCCTCTTCAGGGATTCTCTGACTCTGGAAAATTATTTCTTCTTCTCTTTGACTTTGGATTAAAATAACAATTCAATATATGGTTTTAGCATCTGGAAAGAACCTTTTTAATTATGATTTGGTTTTTTTTTGTATACTTTTGAAAATTTGTTGGATTTTGATGAACTCTTTTCTCTCTCTGATTTTGTACTAAAACTAAAAGTCTAATCTAAAAATTTTAAATGGCTTCTAAACCTGGAAATACTGTTTTTTAATAAAAGACTTGAGCATCCCTCTGTTTATACCTCAAGAATGCAATTTACTTCTTATTCAACATCCCCACAGGCTTTAACACCTAAAAGCTTATTTGATACTTTAAAAGTCATGAAGAATGAACTGGTTATGGAATTTAATTCAAAAATTAATGAAATTAATGAAAAAATGAAGGCTGTCCTAGAGGAGATGGACACTAGAAATAAACAACTGAGGAAGGATATGATATTTGCAGTTGAAGGATTAGCAGGAAATATGGAAATCTTGGAGAAAGACGTGGAAGTAATTAAACAGTCTGTGATAACCTTGGGGGAAAATATAGAAAAAACCAAAAACAATATTGAAAATTTTGAAACAGAGGTGTTAATGACTCAATTTAGAAGCATGGAATTTGCTATAAGACTAAGAGGTTTAAAAGAGAAAAAATATGAAGATTTGAAAGGGAGGGTGGTGGAGGCTCTGGTGCAGGTGTTAGGAATGACTGAAGAAGAACTGGTCATGCAAATTGATAAGATATACCGTGTCAACTCCTGGATTGCTAAACAAAAACATCTGCCAAGGGACATTGTAATATATTTTACTACAAGGGCATTACGTAATAAAATTCTATAGGTAACCTTCAAGAATAAGCTTCAGATAAATAGACAGGAAGTAATGACACTGAAAGAAATTCCTCCTAAAATGCTCAGAGCCAGAAAGGATTATACCTTTCTAGTTGAAGAACTTAAAAAACAGAACCTACAGTACAAATGGGATGCCCCAATGGGGATAGTGATGAGATATTTTGAAAAGAGATATCGGCTCAACACGATAATGAAAGCTACTGATTTCTATGTTAAAGTTTTAAAGGCCGATATATCAAAAAAATTCTAGAAGGAAGAAGCATGAAAGCAACAGAAGAGAAGAGAGGAGAGTCATCGATAAATGCGCAAATGGAAAAACCTTTAATGATTCAAGGTGATTTACAGAGCCAGAGAGATGTTCATAATGTGGAAGAAGAGACAGAAGATCAGAGTCAGATAATAGCAGAGCTGACAAATAAAAAAACTGCTAAGATACAAAAGGCTGCAAGAACCAGATCTAAAATCCGACTGAGAAGAAGGAATGATTAGAATTTGGGAAGTTATAGGACAGATGGAGAGATGAACGAAAATTGATATTTTGCAGTATGAAGACTCATTGACTATTGAGGAAATGATCTTGATGGTTGTGTATTTTTTTCTTCTTTGTTTTTCCTTCTTCTTTTTATTATTATATCTTAAAGCAAGTAAAGATTTAGAATTATTGTGAAATTAGTAAATTGATATATTGTAATGTTAGGTTATTAATAATGTGTTTGACTCTTAGATTATGTTTAAAAATTTCTGAGTTATAAGGGGTTAAACAAATATAGAAATACCGGAATTAACAATTTGCCAGAATATTTTAAATTATTATGTATATTGAAGAGGTTGGAAGAAGGATGTTTTATTTAACACCGAGAAAATGATATTGATGGTGGTAACTGAATGAAATGGATTTCTTCTTTTTTTTTCCTTTTTCTTTTATTATTATACTTTAAAGATTATATAAATTCTATATAAAGGAAAGATAATTAGTGGAGCAAATTATCAGCCTGAGATATTGTAATGATGTTTGATTAACAATATGCTTGATTCTTAGATTATGCTTAACAGGTTTTGTGCAACAAGGAGTTAAAGATTTAGAGTGATGTGGAAATTAAGAATTTGTTAGTTTAATTGAAATTTATTTTATTGAATATAATGCCCTGTGCTTTCTCTGGGAAGTCGGGGGGTGATGAGGGGGGGAGGGGGAGGGGGGAAGGGGGGAGAAAAAGAGAAAAATGTCTGTACTTTGTACTAATAAAACTTTTTGAATAAAAAATTATTTTATTTACTTCTTTGAAAAAAAATTTCTCTAGTCTTATTGGTATTGTTGAAAATAGAAACAGAAATTGCGGTAATATATTCATCTTAATTAATGCAATTCTTCCCATCAGTGATAGTTGAAGATTTTTCCATTTTTCCAAATCTATTTCAATTTGTTTCTTTAATCTGTAATAATTATCTTCCTTAATTGTCATGCATCTAGCTGTTAGTTGAATCCCTAAATGTTTTACTTTCTTTGTAATCTGCATATTTAGCTTTCCAGCTAATTCCTTCTTTTGTTTGTCCTTCATGTTTTTCACTAAAAGTTTTGTTTTATCTTTCTTGATTTTTAATCCTGCCACCTATCCATATTTTTCAATTTGCTGTATTAATTTAGGTCCAGTATCTAATGGTTCTTCCAGTATAAGCACCAAGTCATCCGCAAATGCTTGTAATTTAAACTCCTCTCTTTTAATTTTCATTCCTTTTATATCTTCACTTTGCCTTATACTTCTAGTTAATACTTCCAAAGTCAGTACAAATAATAATGGTGATAAAGGGCATCCTTGTCTTGTTCCTTTCATAATATCCACCTTCTCTGTCATATCTCCATTTACTATTACTTTGGCTGATTGTTTACTGTAATTTTTTTTAATTACATTGATGAGACTCTTTTCAAAATCCATATTTTGAAGTTGCATTATCATAAATTGCCAGTTCACATTATCAAATGCCTTCTGTGCATCTAAAAACATTAAAGCCAAATAATGACATTAAAGTCAAATAATGAAGTAAGGAGGGATGGGAAGGAAGACAAACTCAAATACCAAATAGGAGACATAGGAAGCATACCCAGAGTCAGACATAAAGATCTCAAGTGCTTTTATTCAAATGCACAAAGTCTGGGGAACAAACAGGGTGAACTTGAACTATTAATACATGAAGGTAGATATGATTACCGTATTTTTTGGAGTATAAGACGCACCGGAGTATAAGACGCACCTTAGTTTTTGGGGAGGAAAATGGGGGAAAACAATCTGCCTACCAGGTATTCATCTGGCTAGCATCCTTAGTCTGGTCAGCTTCAGCACATTATTTTATCCCCTGGTTAGGACTTAAAAAAACCTTCTTCTGAGAGAGTAACAATGAAAGAACCTGCAAGCCAGTAAGAGCTGGGAAGATTGTTAGCACCTGGTTAGGGCTAGAAAAAAACTTATTCGGAGAAGCTTCAGCACATTATTTTATCTCCTGGTTAGGACTTAAAAAAACCTTCTTCTGAGAGAATAACAATGAAAGAACCTGCAAGCCGGTAAGAGCTGGGAAGATTGTTAGCACCTGGTTAGGGCTAGAAAATAACTTACTCGGAGCAAGTAGAGCAATGGAAAAAAATTCTGCAAAGACTTAGTGCTGGGAAAACATTCTTTGGAGAGAGTAACAATGAAAAAGCCTGCAAGGTAAGAGCTGGGAAGATCTGTTAGCACCTAGTTAGGGCTGGCAAAAAAAAAAGCAGCTACATTCGAAGTATAAGACGCACCCAAATTTTCAGCCACTTTTAGGGAGGAAAAAGGTGCGTCTTATACTCCAAAAAGTACGGTAGTTGGAATAACAGAAACTTGGTGGGATGAAACCCATGACTGGAACATACTAATAGAAGGATACAAACTGTTCAAAAAAAACCAGACCCCATAAAAGAGGAGGTGAAGTTGCTACATTGCTACAGAAATGCACAAAACCAAAGACGAAAACCTCCTAGAATGCATATAGAAAAATGCATAAAGAAAAAAAGAATGGCATTGCCATAGGTGTATATCAGAGATGAGATTCAGCAGGTTCTGACCAGTTCTGGAGAACCAGTAGCGGGAATTTTGAGTAGTTCGGAGAATCGGTAAATACCACCTCTGACTGGCCCCGCCCCCATCTATTCTCTGTCTCCCGAGTCCCAGCTGATCAGGAGGAAATGGGGATTTTCCAGTAACCTTCCCTTGGAGTGGGGAGGGAATGGAGATTTTACAGTATCCTTCCCCTGCCACGCCCACCAAGCCACACCATGCCCACCAAGCCATGCCCACAGAACCAGTAGTAAAAAAATTTGAATCCTACCACTGGTGTATACTACAGGCCACCCAACCAAGCAGAAAAAATAGATGTACTGTTTGCTAACTAATTAACAAATATATGTAGGAAACACACTACAATAGTAATGAGGGACTTCAATTACCCTGACATCAACTGGAAGACTAATTCTGTACCTAGTGAGAAATTGGATAGGTTCCTGACCAACCCAGCTGAAAACTTTGTTGTCCAAAAGGTAGAGGAGGAAACTAGAGGGACAGCCATACTGGACTTAATTCTCAAGAACAGAGAAGAAGTGATAGAGGGAATTGAAACTGCAAGAACCTTGGGTGAGAGTGCCCATGTCATACCTGCTTCCCCATTGACTTTGATTGTTGGAAACTAGCAGGAAGTTTTGAGAAGATCATTGCTTAATGAGCTCTTATCCTTGCTTAATGAAGGCAATAGGGACTGCCAGGATTATTATGGTTAAGCAATATTGTAACATGACACTATTTGATCATATCACTTGGTGATAGAAATTCTAGTCCCAATTACTGTCAAAACTCAAGTTCTACCTGTATTGCAACTCTTTACAATGGTAAATGATTTGATGGGCTTCTCCATGAGTAAAACTATTCACTTTATTAGGATTAGGCAAGAAACATAAAATATAAAATAGAATACACACATACACACAATACACACACAAAAAAAACAATGGCAGAACCTTCCTGCTTTATAAAATAAAATAAAAAAAACTGAATTTCACCAATATATGTATTTCTGCAGAAATTTGTAAGAAGATTATACGTTACACAAAGCAAAGATGTGAAATACATAAATTCCTTAAGTTTATTATATGATATCAACAGGTGTCAATTGTTGTATTCTGTAGAATGAGTTTTGTTGATTTCATTGTGTGAAAATTGTGTGAAAATGAATTACAAAAATGTAATTTTTTATTTTAATAGATAAATTTAAGTATTGCATAAAATAAAGTGATATGTCATAGAATGATACGTAGCTTGCCCATATTAGAACTACTTCAATATGGGCTTGGTAAATATTTTATTTATATATTTCAGTTTGGTAGGCTGGAAGACTATATTTTTATCCTGTTTTATATTAAAATTATTTGTAATGTGCATATCATTATAAGCATTTGTCTGCCCTTTTACATGTTATGATTACTTTACCATTAGGCTTACCCACATGAAAACCATTTTGTAAATTCCCATATCCCTGAACTTCATGAATTGCATCCATAATATTCACATAAGATTCTATAATTGCCCTCAGACATAAGAAGTTTGGAAATAATCAAATTTAGAAATAAAACATAAATTTCTATAAATTACAGTTGGTTTTTTAATTGTTTCTCTGTGATTTGAAGTACAGTATTAAGCTAACAAAAATTGACAAATGTGTTTATCAGCTTTGTAAGCATCAGATTTGAGACTGATTTTATTATATCAGTGCCTTAAAATCTGAAATATATATAACTCATTTTTCATGCAAGTTAACAACAATTATCAAAACTCACCAGATATTGTATTACTTATTTTGACAAAGATCTTCTCAAAATCTGCGAAGTCACTCCAGGAGGACTGGAACATATGCATGAAACGATTGATATAGAGATTTTCCATTCTAAAACCCCAAAAACAGCATACTGCATGGTTATAGTTGTAACATGACTTTCTTCCATGTCTCACACAATTTTTAATTGTTTAAAATATTATTTTGCAGTTGTAATTCTTGGAAATCAGAATCTGGTTACAAATCAGAATGTACAGTAGAGCTGTTTTTATACAACACTCAGATGTACAAAAATTCTTGCATATACTGTAGTTCTATCCTGCTGCTAGTCATGGCTGATAATTGAAAGAATGCTATATGATTCTAAAGATAATTCTTATCTTTTTCTGGAATTCAGTGTTTTACAACTGTTTTATGTCCTAGGCCAACTCCTAGATAAGATATAATCTTCTGATACTCAGTTTACTAACTATTCTAGTAGTAGAGATATAAAGCAAAATGTGTTCCTACCCATTTTGGAAAGAAAGCCTGTTTTCAAAAAGGTACATGAAACTTTTTGCAAGCAAAGATATTTTATATTACAACTTCTATAGTTTTCACAAATGTTACCAGCAAAAAAGAGGTTGAATGAATCCTCTCCAATTTGTAAGGATCATCTAGCATGTATGCCTCGTTCTATCTGAAATTTTGTAAAGGTTATCCTCACGGGTATGATTTTTACTTGCAAATTTCATCTAATTTTGTCCTAGTCAATTGTTAGAATGTAAAATCTTCAAAATCTAAATAAACCAAGCAACCTTTGGCTCTTTTAAAGTTTTTGTTTAGCCTAAAATTTTCATGCTGATGTTAAGAGACATTTGTGATTTCCAGTGTAAGTCAACAGGAATCATGAATTTCACTTCAGCTTTGGAACTTCAGAATGGTGCAATGACTCAGTGATTAAGGCACACTGGGCTTGTTGGCTGGAAAGCCAACAGCCAGGGTTTGAAACCAGAGTGTTGTGTGACGGAGTAAGCTCCCGTCTTCACCCAGATCCTGCCCACCTAGCAGTTCAAAAGCATGCAAATGGGAGTAGATATATAGGTACAAACTTCGATAGGGAGGAAACAGCACTTTGTGATTTATTTATTTATTTATTTATTGGTATTTCTTATATGCCGCCCAACTGGCCACATGATCACGGAAATAACTTTGGACAGGACTGCCTCAATGGCCCTTGAAACTGAGATAAGCACTGCCCTCTATAGTCGGTTATGACTACCGGAGTAAAATCCACAGGGTCTCCTTTCCTTTTCTGGAACTAAACCAAAGCAGCAGCCTTGGATTTAAATCAAGGATAGGAGCCACCTAGACTTGGGTATAAGATGGGCAGCTATATAAATGTTTTAAATTAATTAAGTAAAAAAATATTCCCCCAACAAGAATTGTATTCCATTTTGGTACAATCTCAGGGGCAGCAACATGTTGGGTAGATCTGAAGCAAAGAATAAATACGGTCAGAAGCAAAAGTATCATAGAATCAAAGGACTGGAAGGGACCTCAAAGATCTTCTAGTCGAAACCTTTGCCCAAGGAAGGAGTCCTTATACAATCCTGGACAATGGTTGTCCAATCTTTTCTTGAAAACCTCCAGCGATGAAGGACCCAGAATTCCAGGAGGCAAGCGATTTCACTGATTTATTGTTCTCAGTGTCAGAAAATTCCTTCTTAGTTCCAGGTTGGATCTCTGTCTGATGAGTTTCCATCCATTGCTTCTTGTCCTTCCCTCAGTTGTATGATTTACCCTTCAGATACCTTATCTTTGTTGCTTTCCTCTGCACTCTTTCTAGGGCTTCAGCATCTTTTTTGTATTGTGGTGGGTGCAATATTCCTAGTGTGGCCTTACTAGTGTAGTATAGAGTGATGTTATCACTTCTCATGATCTTAATATTGTCTGTTGATGCAGTCTAGGACTGCATAATTTCCTTGTTTCCTGCCTTTTTGCCCTGTGTGCCCTGTATGCGCTCTGTGATTTGCCTGATGATGTTCCTGCTGTGTTGATTTATCTGACTATGCTCCTGTTTGCCTCTCTTATTTACTGTAAATACATTTATTTATATAAAACCACAAGTTCTTGTCAGTGTCTCTGACTCTATTTGAACACTGGCTGTGCAATTCCCTGACATTACCTTTCTGTTGTTTCAATTTCTGATGGAGGCACCCGGCCCTGTAGGATTAGTTCCTTACAGTGCCAACCTCGTGGCAAACTTCTCTGATTTTGCAACATTCTCGAAATGCTGTAGGTTTTTTTTAAGGAGCCTCCATTTTTTAAGGAGGCTCCAAAACTGCACAAACAATTGGAGCCTCCTTAGAAAATGGAGCCTCTTTAAACAATGGAGGCTCCTTAAAAAAAAACTTTACAGGATCTGAGAATAGAATCTGTTGCAAAATCAGAGGAGTTTGTCATGAGGCTGGCTCTGTGAGGAACTGATCCTACAGTGCTGGGTGCCTCTCTCAGAAACTGAAACAACAGAAAGTAAAGAGAGGGCTTATGGGAGACCTGATAGCAGTTTTCCAATACCTGAAGGACTATTACAGGAAAGTGGGGGGGGGGGATTTACTGTCCATAGCATCTGAGGGGACAATAAGAAGCTATGGGTGAAATCTTGTCAGAAAGAGATCCAACCTGGAAATAAGGAGGAGTTCCCTGACAGTGAGAATGATTAATCAATGGAACAGCTTGTAACCCAAAGTTGTGGGTGTTCCATAGCTGGATGTTTTCAAGAAAAGATAGGAGAATCATTTGTCCAGGATGGTATAAGAACCCTGCCTTGGGCAGGAGGTTGGACTAGAGGATCTTTGAGGTCCCTTCCAGCCCTATGATTCTATGATTCAGTACCAAACAAATATGAGAGTCATTACTATACTCACGCTTTGGTGTAATTCAAGATAAAGTCGACTCCCTTTTCACTGTCAAATTGGATGTTGCGAGGCAATTCCTTATGAGATTTGGCATCTATGTTCAAAGGAAAACCTGGATGCCATTCTGCCCATCTAGTTAAAAATAAGAATTATTGAATAGGACTCTGAGTGATTTTCAGGACTAAAACAATAAAATATCTAAAAATATTAATATATTTCAGATCAAACAAACATAAATGGTTATCAGTTCTTTTTTTATATAAATTGTTTTAAAACCCAACTGGGAGAACTCTGGGGAGGAAAAATTTGGAAATGACTGGCAAATGAGATGGATATAGATAGATAATTATAGAAGAATGGCTATCAGATTTCTTAGAATGCATGTTGGAATGTATTTTGTATTGCAACAACTACAGAAGTGAGGGATCTTTGGTGCTCTCTGAGCTTTCTTTTTTTTTATTTGCAGATGTTTCATTATCCTAACTAGGTAACATCATCAGTGCAAGTAAGGAGTGCGCAATCACGTGCTCAGGAATAAACCATTATAATGAATAGGGATGCATCTCCCTACATATACATATAACAGGCAATATAAATCACTGCGTGACAAGTAGTGGGCTGTGCTGCACAGGGGAGCCCATCCGGGCTGCACAGGGAACCCACCCATGCTACGCAGGGGAGCGTGCCCGCACTCTTCCCTCCCTGCATCCAGCAGTGGCGGCTGCTCCTCCCCATTCCCCTCATTCCTGAGCTGACACAAAGGGGACCGTGGCTGGCACTGAGCGGCCCACAAAGGACACGGGGTCGCAAAAAGCAGCCGTCGCGGGCAGTATGGAGAAAACGCTAGGAGCGCTTCAGTCGCACTGCTCTGCGGAGAGGCTTGCACCTTCTCAGGGCAGAGAGCATGTCACATGACCGGGTCAGCAGGGAGCCACAGGAGAGGGGTCAAAGAGCCGACACCCGGTCTAGAGTTTAAGATCCTTTGTACTTCGTAATGAGTTTCCCCTTTCACTACAATAGGACCTGGGGTTATCCGAGCTACTGGCCTCTGTTCTGATCCTATTACCCGCTTCAATAAGCTACTGTGAAAAACCGGATGCACTTTCCCTAGCAGACATGGGAGTTTCAGCTCTACCGTGACTGGGTTGATGATTTTTACAATGGGGAAAGGTCCTATAAATTTAGGTCCCAGTTTTTTGCAAGGCAACTTCAGTTTCAGGTACTTGGTGGAGAGGTAGATGTTCTTTCCTGTGTGAAATGGTATCTGGGGATCGTTTTTTGTCCACATGCTCTTTTTGTGTTTCTGTGGCCTTAGATAACACTCGTTTCACATTGCCCCACGCACTCTGCAGTGAATCTACCCATTCTGTTAGGCTCACTGATGAAGGGGGTTCCTGAGGGTACTCAGGCATGCAAATGAATTCTACCCCTGTGGCTATCTTAAATGGAGTGAGCCTGTCCTGTTGTACACAGCATTGTTGTACGCCACCTCAGAAAACAGCAGTAGGTCGGGACAGTTAGTTTGCTGGTAATTAACATAGCACCTCAAGTACTGCTCTACTATTGCATTCGCGCCTTCCGCCGCCCCATTTGTATTCAGATGGAAAGCAGAACTAAGCCCTTGGGAAGACCCCATTACCTTAATAAACTCTCCCCAGAACGTGGCTGTACATTGAACCCCTCAATCTGAGATGATTTTCTTTTGGACCCCGTGCTGTTGGTAAATATGTTTCAGGAACAGCTTGTAAGCTGAAGGGAACACATGGTACCAGGACAACAAAGAGCTACTGATCCTTAAAGTTGGACTAGCCTGGAAGGGTTCTAAACTGTATGTTCCCAACAGCCTTCGCCTTCAAGTACTTCAAAGAAGCCACAACGCAAAACAAGCAAGACACTTTGGGTTCCTGAAAACCTTGCACTTGGTGAGGACTGCAACCTTAAACACTCAAAGAGCCAATTGGACCCATTTCCCACAGAAAACACCGGGAGCCACAAAACCTGGGTGGGCGTGGCCAACTTGACATCACTCACTCCCACCCAGTCACATGTCCTCTTCCCGTCTCAAGCCACCCTGGGCTCAGGTGTGTAGCAGTGTCTCACAGCAATTTTCTACTGCAGGCTCTTCCCATGTTTCAAAGAAATCTTCTCATCACAACTGGTCTTCCTGTGCCTCAAAAGCAGAGAGTCTTGCTGATCGAGCTGTACATGCATGAATCGAGGCTAAGGTAGCAGAGGTAGCTCTATGTGTGGCAAAGGCAGAGCAACTGCAAAAGGAAGAGATGGCATCTGTGGCAACCAAAGCAGCTCTACGTGTGGCAGAGGCAGAACAAGCCCGAAGGGAAGAAATGGCCAAAGGTCAGGCCAGACTTGAGTTTCTTCAGTACGAACGGGAGGCAGCAGAAAAGGCAGCATTGGGCCGCAGCTTTACAAGTGGAGGTTGAAGGCGCCCTCCCCAGCTACCACCCTGGAAAGCCTGAAAGTGAAAGCTTGTACAGTCATGTCAAATCTTATGTGGACGACCAGAACACTCTACAGCACGAGCAGGAAGGAGCGACGTGGTCGATCAAAAGACTCCCAAAACCAAGTGAACAAAGTGGAGAATCTCAACCACTAGGTCTGCAAACTAGTCAGAAAGCTGACATCGTCAGACCTGCACCACGAGAACCCCTCCTCGGATCTAGAGAACTTACCCCAACAGACCAGGACACACAGGGTAATCAGATCAGCCCATCAACAACAGCGAAGGCTCCTCAGCAGGTAGACACACAAGAATCCGCAATTTCTAAGCTCAATGCAAGGGCCAGGGAATTACTGCCAGACCTTCAAGACAACTCGAGCATGGACCTTGAACACAATAGACGTGATCGACCTGCCTGGCAGCAAGTAGAACAACCACTGTCTGTGTCATGGCAAGATGAAATCATCAGGAAGTACTCTGCAGAAAACTACCAGCTGTCTTTGACACACTCCTCTGCTCCTAGAGACGATGTATGCTGGGACCCATGGAAGGCCAGGGAAGAAAACCCCCAACTCCATGGTTGTAGAGAAAGGTACTTTTACTGGATAAGAACTGATAGCAACAAGTTGAAAGCAAGATCTGAGGCTAAAGGCATGAAAAATTACATATTGAAAGCAATCCCAAATCCCTCCCCCCAAAGACCTGGGCTGACCATCCAATCCCCATGCCCAAAAGATGTCATGTGGGGCGCATTTTCAGGTGGAGCCATCACATCTGGTATGCTGAAACAGTTGACCTTGAGCCGGCTGTAAACATGTCCATTCAGCAGCACAGTAGATGATGATAACTTCCCTCCCTCGCTCTATAATCAGACACATACGGAGACATCTCCAGCACAGCTTTCCCCCCTCCCAAATACCTAAGCCTCCCCCCTTCCCCCGCTGACACATATCCTCAGGAATGCCATTAATGACGAAGGGTTGCGGCCAGCCGAAGAGCTCAGCCATATGATAGCATGGCTAGGACCAGAATCTGCAGAAGTAGAAAAAGACATCTACTCATCCCAACTAGGCAACCCAGTCACCACCCTCAGGCTATCATGGGATATGCTCTATCAGCAGTATGGCGCATCTACACTGATGGAGTCCTCGCTCTTAGATCGTATCAACAATTTCCCTGACATCAGTCTTAGCAAACCTCACAAGCTATGGAAATTATCTGCCCTCCTTACACAGCTGCGGACAGCACAAAAGGATCCCGCCTTGCCGGGACTTATCTGTGTCGACCAGTTCAGGACGCAAAAGTCTATCGTTCAAAAACTACCATGGCAGCTGATGTCGAGCCCAGTCCATGGGTTTGCCATACCTGGGGGGGGAGTGCTGGGACGTGACTCGAGCCTTCTGCATCTCCCAGCTGAATACCCGACTCCCAGCTAATTTCTCCAGCCACCGTACTGCTGCCCAACCCCACGCTGAGTTCTCTGCCTGTTGACTGCTTGTTGAAAGTGTGGAGAGAGGAGCCGAGAGGAACAGAGTGGAGAGCTGAGAGGAAACCTGATATTCAGCCACCGGAACTGTTTTTGCTGGGCCGGATGGTGGTTGGTGGGGGGTGGGGGGTTATCAGGTGATTGGGAGGTGGAGTGCACATTTGAAAAACAGCACTGGAAGGCAGAGCTCCCAGCGCTGGTTTTTCATGGTCGTCTTTGATGCCAACTCACTTCATTCTGAGGTCAGGTCATTTGCCGCACTTAAGGTCACATTTGTTATTCTTGCCAGATCTGCCCTGACAGGCTGAGAGAAAGCCAGAGCTCCTTTTTCCATTTAACCTTGCCCTTTGGATCCTTTTTGTTATATGTTGGAGTGGCTGGAGTTGGTGATGGCGGAGGGCATCTTGTTGGAGGTACCAGAACTGGAAGCTGTGGTGGAGACAGAGGAGTTAACCCCTGAGGTGCCGGAGGAATGTGTTCAACCAGCTGTGAGGCCCAAAGTAAGGGAGGACAGGGCTGGAGTGCAACCAGGCGATGGCCAGGGGGTCCCTGGTACTGGAACTGGACAGGGGGAGTGGTGGCTTAGTTCAGTGGTCACCAGGACTGCCCCACAGCTGCCAACGCCCCCACACCCAGAAGCCTCCCTGCGTGAATGGAGGGAAAGACAATTAACAGGGGACGAGGATGGTGAGTGGAGTTATTCCACAGCCCCCGGTAGCAGTACTATGGATGTTTTAAATGAACGCTTTGGGGAGGCTAGTTTCCAGGATGCCCATTCCTGGCAGCCATGGGAGGCAGGTTCGGATCAAGTAGAGTCTTGGCATGCCCAAAGGCCGGGAACTCAAGTGGAGGCATGTTTCCAATTGGCAAGCCCCTCAGAGAAGAAAACAATTGCAGAGTTTCTTGGGCTTCGCCAATTTTTACCAGCAATTCGTCCCATCATTCGCACAGGTCGCTTTGCCCTTGACTAATTGTTGCGGACTAAACATACAAACACCAAACCCAGACCCAGACAGCCCTGTTGGCATTCTGAAAGCCCTCTTTTCAAGGGAACTTGTATTGAAACATCCAGACCCCGAGCAACCATTCGTTGTGCAGGCTGACGCTAGTGACGTTGCCGTGGGGGTGGTGTTGTTACAAAAGAACATGGATGGGCATTTACAACCCTATGCTTATACATCCTGGAAGCTAACTCCAATGGAAAGGGGTTGGACCATCTGGGAGAAGGAGGCTTTCGCAGTGAGGTGGGCATTACTCACTTGGCAACATTTGTTAGAAGGGGCATAGGCCTCACTGAAGCCTGGGACGGTGAAAAACGGCCCAACAGGCAAACCGGAAGTTCAGAAAAATGCACTTCTGGTTTGCCGTTGGGCTGTTTTTCACACTCTGGAGGGTTCAGGGAAGCATCCTGAAACCCCAAAGTTCAAAAAACAGCCCAATGGGCGAACCGGAAGTGCGTTTTTCCGAACTTCCAGTTTGCCCGTTTTGCCGTTTTTCACCGTCCCAGGCTTCAGTGAGGCCTATGTGCAGGGGCGGGGGGCGCAAGCGCAGGGGGCAGCGTGGGGAGTTGTGTGCATGCGTGGGGGATGGAATGTGAGTGGGCATGTGCGCACCCCCCCCACTTTTGGCATGCAAACCAAAAAAGGTTCGCCATCACTGCTCTAGGGTTTGCTGCGCCAGTAACGATCCAAGGGAGGCTCCTTCTGCGTACGCTCTCCCAAAGCACAAAAGACTGGGATGAGCCGCTTCCACCAGAACAGAAGCAAGACTGGGAGATGTGGCGTGCCTCCCTGAGTTGTCTCTAAAGCATCCATGTACATCCATGTACAGTGTACATATGTTCCCATCTCATCCGCTGCCACACTGAAGAAAGAATTGCATGTCTTCTCAGATGTTTCAACGAAGGCAGTAGCAGCCATGGGATAAATCAGGGTCTATGACGGGGAAAGTGACATTCACATCGGCTTTGTCATGGGAAAAGTGAAACCTGCACCAGAACAAGGTCACACCATACCAAGGTTGGAACTCTGCGGCGCCATACTGGCTGTAGAACTTGCAGACCTGATAACAAAAATGATAGACCTTGAGCTACAACCCACCACCTTCTATACAGACAGGAAGGTGGTGCTGGGCTACATTCACAACCAAAGCAGACGTTTCTATGTCTATGTAAGCAATAGAGTGGACAGGATCAGAAAATATTCAAGTCCTAAGCAGTGGCGATATGTGCCAACAGACCAGAATCCAGCGGACCATGCTACACGGTCTATCCCTGCGTCCCAGTTAGCAAAATCGACTTGGCTAAAGAGTCCTGAGTTCTTGGCCAGCTCAGACACACTGATATCATTGAGACCAGAACACCATGAGCTTCTAGACCCAGATCAAGATGCAGACGTTCGACCTCAGATGCTCAACAAACCATTCAGACAGGACAAGAAGATGACTGTCCAGGCCACCTGCTTGTCAACAATGGTCAAGGAGACAGAAAAACTGCCCCCTAACCATCCCCTAGAACCAGCTCACTTCAAACGCTTCTCCAGATGGAGACCTCTCGTATTGGGCTTAGCAGCGATCATTTGTTTCCTACACTGCGAGACAAGCTTCCCAGACAGCTACCTCCAAGCAGAGAGAGGAATTCTACGAAGTGTGCAACAAGACGCATACCCAGTAGCATTTGAGTGTCTAAAAGCTAAGAAGTCTAACCCCAAATCTAGTCTGCTTCTGAAGCGGAACCCGTTCCTTGACAACCATGACTTACTTCAAGTAGGGGGGCATCTAGATAAGGCTAAAATAGCCCCAAATATCAAGCACCCTGTCATCCCTCCTGATCATCAACATGTGACAAACCTGCTGGTTAAACACCACCACGATACCGTCCACCATCAAGGCTGGCACTTTACCGAAGGTGCCATCAGAGCTGCTGGACTCTGGATAGTGGGAGCCAAGAGGTGCATTGCTACTGTCCTGCACAGGTGCCTACATTGTCACAAACAATGGGGTGTGACACAACACCAGCTGATGGCCGACCTGCCACCTGAGAGTCTCAGTCCCAGACCGCCATTCACCAACATAGGTCTAGACATCTTTGGCCCTTGGTTCGTGTCTGCCCGTCAGACCAGAGGTGGACAAGCTAACAGCAAACTTTGGGCTGTTCTCTTCACATGTCTTAGCATCCGAGCAGTTCACGTTGAAGTCATCGAATCCATAAACACCTCCTGCTTTATCAATGCTCTAAGAAGGTTCCAAGCCTATAGAGGCCCAGTCAAGGTATTTAGATCTGACCGAGGAACGAACTTTGTAGAAGCCTGCAAGGAATTATAGATAGATGAAAGCACTCACCTCAATTCAACAATTGACGACTACCTAATGGCCCATAACTACGTATGAACATTTAATCCTCCCCATGCATTCCATATGGGAGGAGTATGGGAACGTATGATTGGGATAGCCCGCAAAATCCTAGTTTCCATGTTGACTAAGACACCCACGCTGATGCATGAGATCCTCACCACTCTCATGGCAGAAGTGGCAGCTATCATCAACACTTGACCTTTGGTTCCAGTTTCCTCAGATCCTGAGAATCCAACTATCCTCACACCAGCCACGTTAACCCAGAAGGCAGGTGACTGGCCAGCACCATTAGAGAACTTCGTCCCCAAGGACATGTATAAACAACAATGGAGGCAAGTTCAACTGCTTGCCAACATCTTCTGGAAGCGCTGGAAGGAAGAATACTTGTCTACCCTACAGGATTGTCACAAACGGAAGAACAAAGAACCTAATCTTGAAGAAGGAGACCTTGTCTTGTTAAGAGACAAGGACATACATCGGAATTCATGACCCATGGGGCTTGTGCACCAAGTCCTACCCAGCTCTGATGGACTAGTTCATCAAGTTACAGTTCAGATCGTGAAGCCACAACAGTCATGCTGTAATTCACAGACTTTTGCCAAGAAGCTCTACACCAGGCCAATCACCAATCTGGTACTGCTGCTAAGGAAGCACAAACTTGAAGATTGAACCTCAAGCTATGCATGTCTTGTATCTACCTCATTGTTGCATTGTTTGATGACATGTCTATACTTTAGTTAATAGTTAGTCAATAGTGGAATGTTATAATTCCAGGCTGGGAGTGTGTTGGTTAGAGAGTATAATTAGCTTAGGAATTGGGAACTGTTCCCTTAAGGGATTGCCTTTTGGGAAATGTGGTATTGCTCTCTAGGAAATGTAGTTTTATCTCATATGGTCACATCTGTGTTTCTGATTAGCCACTGGGGGCAATCTGCCCGTCCATTATTGAATTCCAGCCGAGCAGGAGAAACATGCTTTCTCATCATTGGGATAAATCTACCTTCTTTCCACACCACATAATTGGAAGAGATTATGAGCAATTCAGATGAATCTCATCATTGACTGTAAGTTATGACATGAGAATGCCTGACAATAAATATAATCTACATGAAGTACTTTTACTCTGAGTTTATCTGCCTATTTCAAGTAAAGCCATATGTTGGAAACAGAATAGAGATGATAAACCTGGAGCTGTTTTTATTATCAAGAATCAATCAGTGGTATTTGATCCTGGATGGATCAGAAATAATGGTATAGTGGTATAGTATATCATAATAATGGTATTATGAGACAATACAAGCTACTTGTGGACTTTCTGCGAGTTAAATACAATAGATCACTGATGGCGAACCTTTTTTTCCTCAGGTGCCAAAAGCATGCGCGCGTGTGCTATCGCACATGTGCAAGTGCCCACATCCATAATTCAATCCCTGGGGAGGGCAAAAATGGCCTCCCCAGGGAGGCCCTCTGGAAGCCGGAAACGGCCCGTTCTCCAACTTCTGGTGGGCCTAGAGCTGAAGTGGTACAGTGGTTAAATGCTGCGACTGCAGGCTGACTGCTAGTTCAGCAGTTCAGCTGTTCAAATCTCACTAGGCTCAAGGTTGACTCAGCCTTCCATCCTTCTGAGGTCGGTAAAATGAGGACCCAGATTGTTGGGGGCAATATGCTGAACTCTGTAAACCGCTTAGAGAGGGCTGTAAAGCACTATGAAGCGGTATATAAGTAAAGTGCTATTGCTATTGCTATTGCCTAGTAGGCCCGTTTTTCAGCCTCCCCAGGCTCCAGACCCTTCCCTGGAGCTTGGGGAGGATGAAAATGCCCTCCCCTGCCCCCTGGAGGCCCTCTGGAAGCAAAAAATGCCCTCCCAGAGTGTCACGATGTGAATAATTGCCAGTTGTGCATCTCTACTGTTTTCTAAGGTTTATTTCTAATCAAGCAGACATGTGATATGTTTTACTACGCATGCGTGCATTCCAGGAGTATTGTCTACTCCCACTTCCCTTCTTCTTCGATGCCTGCCCGAAGGCAGACGTGAATCCATTAGCTGAGAAGATGTAGCTTATTAAGGGTTTACTTTTGTACTGAAATAAATATTTTGTTAATTAAATTTGAATCTCGGTTTTATTTCTACGTACGAATGACTTCAAGGAAGCAAGATCCTAAAATCGCCTCTGGTAGGAAAATTCCTACCTGACACAGAGCCTCCATGCAAGCCGAAAATCAGCTGGCCAGAGTGCACATGCACACTTGGAGCTGAGCTAGGGCAACAGCTTGCGTGCTGGCAGATATGGCTCCGCGTGCCACGTGTGGCACGCGTGCCATAGGTTCACCATCACTGCAATAGATTATTAACAGAGGGCTTTGAGGTTTAGCTTTGTGGTTGTGACTGCCAGTTATCTGGGTTTTTAAAATGGTAGATAGATGGTAGGCCAAATTGATTGATAATAGATTTCTACAATTGTGATTTTTAAATGTTATGTAACAGTTTGCAAATATAGCTACAGAAGTTTATAGATTGGCTGTTTTGCAAGTGGTGGGGGGAGAAGGAATAATTCTTGTTCCTGAAATATATTTATCAGTGTTCAACCAGTATGAATATTAACAAAATCTTGCAAGTCTGAACGTGATATACCTCCACCACTTCTTATACTCATGTTAATTAGGGAAGTATCTGTTTCAGCTGCTTCTGCCAGATTTTTAGACTTTTCCCCCTCATCACTTTATTAATGGAGCCAACCTGTCTCCATCAAGATCATCTTACTTATTCTCTACAATGTTAGGGAAAATGAAGCTTGTGTATCAGTCTCCTTTCTTTTTTTATACAGTTTTATTTTTATTTTTAAATATATATAGGTATTAAATACATGAACAGTGTGGCTTCTGGGTTCATTTTGATACCAAATAATAATAATAAGATTGACAATTTTGATAACCTTACATTAATCATGCTCACACCATTATGATAACATTGTTCATAACAATCATCTTTCAACTTCTAATCCTTTCATCTGTATACCAATTTTAACATATTACATAAGAATATTTATAGTAATATTGTGCTATTTCCCCCCATTCCAGTTTCTGCCTCTGTTTCAGATCTTGATAAAGATCTTATATTAATAGGTGTTCTATTTCTATCTTTCCTCTCTTATCCCTTTTAATATTTCAATTCTTGTAAATTTTTAAATTATATTAGCATACTCGCATCATTGTCATAAGCATATATACTGTATATTACAATCAACATTAACATTATAATATTTACTTCACCGTATATATAATCCCTCACCATTTAGTTATTCGCTATTTTATTGCTCAATACTAATAGCCATGGTAACCTTAGTAGTGTTATTTAAATGTATATAATACAATCATCTTTCATTTTCTGGTCTTTGCCTCTGCCTACTAATTTTAAAACATTATATTAGAATATACACAGTAACATTTCCCCTCTTTCTAATTCCTGCCTCTATTCTAAATCTAAATGGCACAAATCTTATATTGGTGGATATTCTGTTTCACCCATTGTCTCTTTTTCGTTTTAGTGTGTCAATTCTTATTGATTTTTTGGCATGCTTTCCATACTCCTCCTTTGATGTTCTATTTCTCCATGTGTTATTCTTATTTGGTCTAGGTGTTCCCTCTATCTCTACCTCAGTCTCTCGCTGCTAGATCTTCACTATGTCTATCAGTGTTCCAGTGGTGGGATTCAAATAATTTAACAACCGGTTCTCTGCCCTAATGACTGCTGAGTGGGCGTGGCTGGGTGGTCATGTGATTGGGTGGGCGTGGTCAACTCACATCTAGGGGCGCCTCATCTGGTCTCTCCTTGCCCCCCCTCCCAACCAGTCCTCGACTTGTCTTGCATGTTATGGTGAGAGAGGAATCTTTTTCAAAGTCATCTTCCCCTTGATACTAGCCGGAGGTGGGCTGCTGCCAGTTTGAACTGGTTCAGATGAACCAGTTGTTACCATTCTGTGCAGTTCAGTGAACCGGCAAATCCCACCACTGGCTGGCCACGCCCACCCCACTCCACCTTGCCCTGTCCTGCTCCGCTCCGCCCCATCTCACCTCACTCGCCTTGGTTGGTGGCTAGAGTCACGACTGTGCTCAGCTACTCTCTGGCTCGCTCGCTCAGACCATGCAGTCCACCTGATTTCTATGCCTCGACCACTTGCCTACCTTCACCATGCCCTACCACACCAGCCATGCGGCCCAGCTGATCTCCGTGCCTCGCCAGCTTGTCTGCCTTCGCCGCAGCCTACCATGCTGGCCATACGGCCCAGTTGATCTCCGTGCCTCGCCCACTCTGCTCACCGCAGCTGCCCACAAAGGTAAGGCGCTCAGCCAAGGGCTGCCTCAGGGTGGACACGGTGAGGCTTGGCCACCTTTCGGGCCTGGGTCTCACCATCCTTCCGTCTGCATGCTGCCCGCTTGCCCTTCGTCTCGGGTTGGGGCCCGGGGGATGTGCCAGTCCCTGGCTCTGGCCTTCCCCGGAGCCTCCACCAGCATGGCACCCACTCACCCTTCGCCTCAGGTTGGGGGATGTGCCAGTCCCTGGCTCTGGCATTTCCTGGGGCCTCTGCCTGCATGCCGCCTGCATGTCCCCCTCTGGCCTCAAACTATGGCCCCCTGGGCCGAAGCAATTTATCCAGCCTGAGGCCTGCCATGCTCAGCCAAAGGGCCACAAAGGGGGCAGCGTGGATGCAGGGGTGGGCGGCATGGCTGTAAGAGGTCCTATCCAGAAAGCGCTGCAGCAGAGGGAAGCAGCCGGGTTGAATCTCCAGCATCTCTCAGATCTTGCAGCTGATTCTTCCGGCCCTTGGTGTGCTTTCCTAGTCAGCAGCTGTTTCTCTCTGCTGCTGCTCTTGCTGGGAGGCATCTTGTGCAGCACAGTGAAATTTAGCAGCTGTGAGCCACCACTTTGGGTCCTGTAAGTCCCAAATGGAAAGTGCTGCGGCAGAGAGAAACAGCATTCAACTTGGCTGCTTCTCTCTGCCACAGTGCTTTCCAGATGGGACTTAGAGGAAAGCGGAGAGAAACAGCTGCCAACCCAGAGAGCACATGGAGCATCTCCCCAAGTGCCCAGCATCAACAAGGACCGCAAGAAGTGGCCGCAAGATCAGGCAACATCTTGATGGGTGGGAGGCCTGAGAGAAAATTCCTCCCATGAGGGCCGCCCACCTGGAGCACTGCCGCCACCACTCTGGAGAACGCCCTTAGGACGGATCAGTAAGTTCTTGTTTTGCTCCCCAGGAAGGGCTCCATCATAGAGGGCTGTGTGCCTAGACCAGGCACTTTCTCTCAGGCCTCCTGTGGCGGTGGGAGGAGGAAATGTGTGGCGGGGAAGGCTGCCTGCAGTTCTTGCAGCCAAAGCCAGATGTCTGCAAACTTGCATATTTATGAGGTCTTCTGCTTTGAGCAGAAGGTTGAACTATAAGACCTCCAAGGTACCTTCTAGCCTGTGATTCTAAAGTCTCTAAAACAAGGGAATTTGCTTAAATTGAGTGTGTGTGAGAGAGAGGGATGCAAAGAAGTGACATCAAATTGGCCACACCCACCCAGTCACGCCCACCCAGCCATGCCCAGCCAGCCAGCCAGCCAGCCAGTATGCCCAGCCAGCCAGTCATTAGGGCAGAGAACTGGTTATTAAAAAATTGATAAGATATATAGAGCTAATTCTTGGCATGCAAAACAAAATCACTTGCCAAGGGACATTGTAATATATTTCACTACTAGAGCTCTGCGGAACAGAATTACACAGGCGACTTTTAATAATAACGTTCAGGTAAATGGTCAAGAAATAAGGATATAGAAAGAAATCCCTTCCAAGATGCTTAAAGCTAGAAGAGAATATTCCTTCTTGGTCGAGGAACTAAAAACACGAAATTTACAATACAAATGGAATGCACCAACAGGAGTAACCGTGAAATTTTTGGGAAAAAGATATGGACTTAACACAATAAAGAAAGCTACAGAATTCTACATCAATGTTTTAAAGGCTGATACTTCTAAAATTCCAGGAGAAAGAAGTATGGAAATAAAGGAGGAGGAGAAGGAAAATCCAGATATACGTGGTCAAGAGGAAATAATTCCAAAGATTCAAAGTGATTGGCAGAGCCAGATAGATGTTTGTGACGTGGAAAAGGAGATGGAGGAATGGGATCAGATGAGAGCTGAATCGACAGATTTGGAATGGCCAAAGGATAGATGGTGTTGAAACTTATGGGACGGTTGGAAAGATGAACAGACTGTAAACATTTTTTTCTTCTCTTTTTTATTAATATTGTTTATTGATGGTATTTTTTTTAGATTACTTTATATATATATATATCATATATTTTGGAGTTATGAATTTGATATAGTGTAATATTTTGTTATCAATATTTTGAGGATTTAGGGATTAAGTTTAAGGTCTTTGACATAAGGGGTTGGTTCTTATTTTTTATTATTATTATTTGGTTATTATTATTATTATTATTATTATTATTATTATTATTATTATTATTATTATTATTATTATTATTATTATTATTATTATTATTATATATAATATATATTTTGAAGTCGATACCTCAAGGTACAGGAATATTGTTATTAATGTGTTTGATTTTATGATTTTATGTTTAGAAGAAATGTTATATATATAATATTATGTTATTAATAAGTTGTTGGACTTTAGGTTTAAGTTTAAGGGTTTTGAAGTATAAGGGGTTAGTCTTTATTATTATTATTTTCTTATCATTATTAATATATATATTATATAATAGGAAGTTAATATTTTGATATATTGTAATATTATGTTATTAATATTGTTTGAGTTTATGATCAAGTTTAGTTTTTGAGGTTCATCTTTGTCTCTCTTTTATTTTTGTTTTTCTTTTTTCTCTCTTTTTCTCTCTTCTATAATTATTAATATAGATTAGATAAAAGATAGAGGTTTAGAGAGGTGAATTATAGTATGAGATTTTGTGTGATTTTTTTTTTGTAATTGTTTACTTTCTCTTTAATTATTTATGTTTTGAATAGTTTAGAAAAATTCGGAGTTAAAGATGCCAAAAAATGGGGAAATTAAGAAGTTGTTTTTAACTTAATTTAAATTTATTTTATTGAATATTATGCCCTGTACTTTCTCTGGGAAGTCCAGGGGGGAGGGAGGAAGGGAAGGGAGTGGGTTGTGGGTAGGGGGGATGGGGGGGGGAGAAAATTGAAAAATGCTTGTACTTTGTACTAATAAAACTTTTTGAATTAAAAAAAATTTGAAGCCCACCACAGATACTAGCCAATAAGATGAGATTTTACAAGGCCTGATGTAAACTTCCAAGTATTGTTTATCACCATTCTCTTGGTAAGATTGAATGGAGAGATTTATAAAGAATAACGGAGTTGGAAGGGACCTTGGAGGTTTTCTAGTCCAACCTCTGCTCAAGCATGAGACCCTATACCAGTGGTTCCCAAACTTTTTCAGTCCACCGCCCCCTTGGTGCTACAAACTCATCCTCACCGCCCCCCACCCCACCCCCTCAGGTGGGCATGGCTCAGTGGTCAGGTAACCGGGTGGGCATGGCCAACTTGTAAAATGTGGTGAAACTCACTTAACAATGCTCTTGCTTAGCAACCAAAATGTTAGGCTCAATTGTGGTCATAATTTTCTTTCTTTCTTTCTTTCTTTCTTTCTTTCTTTCTTTCTTTCTTTCTTTCTTTCTTTCTTTCTTTCTTTCTTTCTTTCTCTTTCTTTCTGTCTTTCTTTCCTCCCTTCCCCTTCTTTCTTTCTTTTTCTTTCTTTCTGTCTTCCTTCCTTCCTACCATCTTTCTTTCTTTCTTTCTTCCTTCCTTCCATCTCTTTCTTTCTTTCTTTCTTTCTTTCTTTCTTTCTTTCTTTCTTTCTTCTTTCTTTCTGTCTTCCTTCCTTCCTCTCTCCCTCCCTTTTTCTTTCCTTCTTCCCTCCCTTCCCTTCCCTCCTTTCTTTTTGACTGTCTTCCTTCCTTCCTACCATCTTTTTCTTTCTTTCTTTCTGTCTACATTCCTACCTACCATCTTTCTTTCTTTCTTTCTTTTTCTTTCTTTCTTTCTTTCCTTTTTCTTTGCTACATCCCTCCCTTCCCTTCCCTCCCTCCTTTCTTTTTCTGTCTGTCTTCCTTCCTTCCTACCATCTTTCTCTCCTTTTTCTTTCCTTCTTCCCTCCTTTCCCTCCTTTCTTTTTCTGTCTGTTTCCCTTCCTTCCTACCATCTTTTTCTTTCTTTCTCCCTCTTTCTTTTCTTTCTTTTCTTCCTTCCTTCCTTATGTTATATATATATATATATATATATATATATATATATATATATATATATATATATATATATATATATATATATATATATATATATATATATATATATATATATATATATATATATATATATATATATATATATATATATATATATATATATATATAGCAAACACCCCGCGGGACTACATTGGCTCCTCTGGGCTCTGCCTATGGCAATTTAAAATGTGCTTCTGTCTGCGAGGAAGAGGGGCGTGTTTGAAAAGAGGGGCTGGAGGTGGGTGGGAAATCTATCCCACATTGAGCCACTGGGTGTGTGTGAGTGTGTGTGTGTGCGTGCGTGGCCAAAAACATCCAGGTTTGGAAAACTGGGAGGTTTTGAAACCGGTTCCCCCAAACCTGGTTTGTATTTGGTTGCAAAAACAAACAAACACACAAGCCATTTTGGTTCCTTGCCAAGGCTGGCTCAACTGGATGACCAAACAGAGCCTGGAAAGGAAAGAAAACTGCAGAAGTGGTCAATGGAGGGGGTGGGTGGGACAGATGCACATGGGGGAGGGTCTTCTCCCCCTCCCCCCACACTGGCACATTCAAGGGGCTTCCTGGAAATACACCCCCTCCCCCGTGGGAAGCGCTGGCACCCTCCGAATTGCCTTCCTTGGCACAGAGCAGTTCGGAGGACCGAGGCCGGGTGGAGTGGGGGACTCCTGTAGCCAGCAGGCACAGCTGGAAAGCCCCCTCCTCACCTGGTGGTGTGTCGTGCCTGCCTAAATTGCTATCCATCCGGGGGCAGGGGAAGATGGCATCGCAGGGACGAGCGAGAGCAGTGTGTTAGGTGGGCAGAGGAGGCGAGGCCAAAGGCCACATCCTGAGACGGGCATGCGGAGAGGTTGCCGGGGGCGCACAGGAGGCTGGGCACCTGGGATCTTCAGTGGGATGGGGAAGGGGGTGGTACTGGGTGTTTGGGGTGGGGTGGGGAGTTATGATTTTTAGAAGATGAGACACACATGCACGCACAATGGCCAAGGGGAGGATTTAACTTGGGGTTGTTTGGGAGAGAAAAATAGAGGGAGGAAGGGAAGGAAGGAAGGAAGGAAAAGGAAGGAAAGGAAAGAAAGAAAAGGAAGGAAGGAGAGGGAAGGAAATGGAAGGAGGAAGGAAGGGAGGGAGGGAGGGAGGAAAGGAGGGAGGGAGGAAAGAAAGTAGGAAGGAAAGAGAGGGAGGGAAATTAAAGGTGAAAAGGAGAGGGAGGGAGGAAAAGGAAGGGAAGGAGGAAGGAAGGGAAGGGAAGGAGGAAGGAAAAAGGGGGGAAGGAAAGGGAAGGAAGGAAAAGGAGGGGGAAGGAAAGGGAAGGAGGGAAGGAAGGAAGGGAAAGAGACAGAAGGAAGGAAGGAAAGGGAAGGGAAGGAACGGAGGAAAGAAAAAGGGAAGGAAAGGGAGGAAGGAAGGAAGGAAGGAAAGGAAAGGAAAGGAAAGGAAAGGGAGGCAGGCGAAGGCAGCAGAAACTCTGGCGGGCAACTGTTCCTGATCTCCCCCCCCCCCAATCGCTGCCCTCTTTCTGGACCAACTTTCCAGCCGCGGTGCCTCTTGGCCAAAGGAGCAGAAAAGAGGCAGCTGCGATTTCCCCATAAGGTCTCCCTCCTCCTCCTCCTCCTCCCGCCCCCCCACCCCACCCCCCCACCCCAGCCCGCCCCCCCACCCAGCCCCTGCCCGCCCCCTCAATCCCGTGTCTCACTGGTTTAACAGCTCCGTGTTTCTGTCGGCTGGCCTCTAGGGAAAAAAGCTTGCAAAATACAGAAACTCTTCTCGCTGCGAGTTGTTAATTGCTCACCCTCGCGAGAAGAGTTTCTGTATTTTGCAAGCTTTTCAGGGGTCTCCAACCTTGGCAACTTTAAGACTTGTGGACTTCAACTCCCAGAATTCCTCAGCCAGCTTTGCTGGGAGTTAAAGTCCACAAGTCTTAAAGTTGCCAAGGTTGGAGACCAGTGCAAAGAGACCAGACGACAGATACACGGAGCTGTTAAAAGTCCAGTAAGACGCCTGTCTCATGGCCCGCCCAGTCCCCGCCGGGAAAAGAGTGGCGGGAAAAGCGGTGAGCGGGCGATTGGGTGGACATGGGTGGCGGCATGGGGACAGGACCGGCGAACCACCTACCGCCCCCCTGGACCCTCTCACCGCCCCCCTGTCTCCACCCTTACCTCTCACCGCCCCCCTAAGGGTTCCCACCGCCCCCTGGGGGGCAGTACCGCCCACTTTGGGAACCACTGCCCTATACTATTATGGACAAATTTCTTCTTTAAAACCTCCAGTGATGGTATACCCACAAGTTCTGAAGGCATTCCATTCCTCTGATTAATTGTTCTCACTGTCAGGAAATTTCTTCTTATTTCTAGGCTGGATCTGTTCGATAACTTTCCATCTCACAGATCCGTCTCATAGTTACTTCCAGTTGAGCCACCTGTGCATTTGGTTTTTTTCTTGCCTAACTGTAAAATCTTACTTTACTCTCCATTAAATTGCATTTTTGGTGAGAAATGATGTTCTACAGTGGCATTCATGATGATTTTTGCAAAATGCACTGATACTTTTCTGCTTATACTGATAAAGATTATTCTTTTTTAACATTAAAGCATATAGTCAAGCAAATATTTCCTATCCATTGTAAATGAAAACACATTTGAAAGGCATTTTCAAAGCAGTCAGTTAGTGGATGTCTTACCATTCTTTCCCTTCTCTTTTAATTAAATATTTCTGCTTTATTTTTTTTTCTTGGGCCTTATTGCAATATTCCAAAACTTTCTCAGATCCTTCACAAAGAACCACTTCTAATTTAACTGGAATACATTGTTTTCATTCTCAGTTTTTCTGGTTACAGAACCTTCCTTCTCCTTCACTCATCATTTCTCCCTTTAATGATATTTGCAAGAAAAGGAAGCATTTAATTTTGGAGCCGCCCGGATGAGGGCAGCCCGCCGTATCCAGGCCTGGCTTCATCCAGAGCAGCAATCCCAGCACCAGTCCAGCAGCCTCATCAGTCAGCCTGCCTGCCTAGCCCGAGCCCACCAGGCGCTCCTGGCCAGTCTTCCAGAGACCAAGCTTGAAGGGACTATCGCTCCCGGTTCCGCATTACCCGGAAAGGCCAGCAGGCAAGGTTTCCAGGTCCAACAAAGGGGCCAGGGTCGGGACGTCATCCTCTCTGTTTTGGGGACATTTTTAAACAAAGGGTTGAGAACTTCAAGAGAGGTGTGCGCTGCAGCCTTGCCCACCCCACTGGCAACTCTGGGCTAGGCAGCGGTTCAGTTTTCCCAACTGACTGCGACCTTACATTCCTCCCGTGGCTGGTAGCAGAGGGGAAGGTGAGCCAGCCAGGGCTGAGCTGTTGTCACTTGGCTCCCCCCCAGCCTGCATCTTGCCCCCCCACCCAGATTCTGCATAGCTGCTGGGCCTCACCTGCCAGCGGGCAGGGAGAAAACAGGGAGCTGAGTGCGGGCCGCTGCTGTGAGAACGGGCACTTCCACATGGGCTGGAAGTTAAGGCTCACGGCGGGGAAGGAAGATCTGCTCTGGGCTTCCTGTGCTCAGCTGAAGAGCTGCCTCAGTGAGGGAGGGGACATGGCAAGGCGAGGCTGCCTTTCGGGCCCTGCTCTGGGCTACTGCCTGCTCGACCTCCACTCCACCTCGGGTCCCGCATCCAGCCTGCAACAAGGGGACATGCTGCTTCCAGGCCAGCCCGGCCAGTGAATGGGCGAGCGGGAGACCCTTGGGGGAGGCATTTTCTCTCAGGCCTCCCACCATGAGACCCTGTGGAAGCCAAAGCTGGGCCCGAAAGGCAGCCTTGTCTCACTGTGTCCTCCCCAAGGCAGCCCTTCAGCTGAGTGCAGCAAGCCCAGAGCGAATCTTCCTTCCCCACCATCAGGTTTACCTTCCAGCCCATGTAGCTCACACCATTCTCACAGCGGCGGCCCGCTCTCAGCTGAAGCGCACAGGCCTGCAGGGGGGCAAGGGAGGGGGGCTGGCAAAGGGGCGATGTGGGCTGCATAGCCTCATGCTCCCTGGTTGACCCCCTGCCCCCCTGGGCAGGCAAGGTCAAGAAGGTATGCAGAATCTGGGCAGGGGGCGAGATGCAGGCTGGCGGGTAGCCAAGTGGTGACAGTTCAGCCCTGGCTGACTCACCTTCCCTTCTGCCATCAGCCGTGGGAGGAAGGTAAGTTTGCAGGATGAAGAAAGAGGCAGTTGTGGGGGAAGAAACGGGGAGAGTGAGTAGGAGGCCTCTGAAGGAGGTAAATGAGCAGATTCGTCAAAGGGTGAGACCGTGATGGAAATTTGCAGGAGGAAGCGGGGCAGTGGAGGGGGAGGTGTCCCTTTAGAAAGGCAGGAACTGGCGTGTTCCCTGCCCCGAGGCAAAGGGCAAGTGGGTAGCATGCGGGCAGAGGCCCCAGGAAAAGCCAGAGCCAGGGACTGGAGGGTCCCCTGACCTGAGTCATAGGGCAACCAGGCAGCATGCAGGCAGGCCCCGGGACAGGCCAGAGCCAGAGACTGGCGTGTCCCCCGACCCAGGGCGAGTGGGCAGTGGCCTCGGGAAAGGCCAGAGCCAGGGACTGGTGCATCCCCCAACCCGTGATGAAGGGCAAGTGAGCAACATGCAGGTGGAAGGATGGCGAGAGCCAGCCTAAAAGGCGCCACAGCCTCGCCATGTCCACCCTTCGGCTGAGCACCTTACCTTTTCAGGCAGCCACGGTGAGCAGTGCGGGCAAGGCACAGAGATCAGCTGGGTCATGTGGGTGGCGTGGTAGGCCGTGGCGAAGGTAGCAAGCGGGTGAGGCACGGAGATCAGCTGGGCCGCGTGGTCTGGGCTAATGAGCGAAGGAGCCAGAGAGTAGCTGGGCCCGGGCGTGACTTTAGCCACTGGCCAAGGTGGGCGAGGCAAGATAGGGCAGGGTGGGATGGGTGGGGCGGGGCCAGTCAGTGGTGTGATTCAGCAGTTCTCCAAACTGTGCAAAATCTTAACAACCAGTTCACCTGAACCGGTCCAAACCGGCTGAAGCCCACCTCTGCAATGTTCCTATCCTCCCTTCAGGGATGTCTTTCTGCTTATCCGACTATTTTTAAATCTCTAAATGTATTGTTAGCTTGATCTCTTTCCTCCCTTTTGATTATCTCTTCCTTCTCCTTATCTTTTGGGTTTGTTTGTTGTTTTATCTGCTCTTCCCTTTCCTCTGCTTTTTCTATTCTCTCCTCTATTTCCTGGGTTTCCTGTTCATTTTTCATTGTTGTTTGCTGCACATTTTCTAGTCTTATGTCTATTACATGCATCAGATCCTTTATCTCCCTGTGGTTCTTTGTTATAGTTTCATAGATGCTTTGAAGCAATGATATTTCTTCTTGCATTTTGTTTGTATTTTCCTGTTGAAGCATTTTGTCTTATTTTAACATTTCCAAAAATGACACACAAATCTATCAAAATCCCAAACTCTTGATAGTCCGTTGCATCAACAAGCCAATATTACAACTTTTCACTCGGTCTCAGAATCGTTCAAGGTGCCCAATATTTGTAGTTCTTTATAGTCCTCCGCTAGTCAATTTGCTCATTCCAGTTCTTCCCTTGTCTTCATCAACCATGTTACCAATTCTTTAATTTCAGTTATAGTTCCAAGTGTTTGTGAACCACTCTATTTAGCAATCCCTCAGCAATCTCGGAAATTTTCCCTCCTTAGTTTTGAAAAGAATAAGTATCAAACAGTATGCAGCAAAAAACACAGTCTTCCAGATGTTGTTTACCTCCATTCTGTATTCCTGATTATTCCCAAGGACTTTCTCAGCTTTGTAAAAATATTGTGTATTTTCTTTCTTTCACCAGTAGATGGCATCATCACCTATAATTTCAGCATTAAATCCATTCTGGCAGCTGAAAGCCGTTCTGATTTTTCTCAGATAATTTCTTTCACTTTCTTCCAATATACAGCCCATTATTTCCAGCAGTTTAAAATTCCTTTAAATTTTAAAATTCCCATAAAATATTCAAATTCAGTCTTTCTGTATTTTAAATGTTATATTCTCTCTTGAATTTCACTTTCTTTTAAGCCTACGTTCTTTCTCTAAGTATTTTTTTGCCACTTTTTACATTTAGAAGAGTTATCTTTTCGGAGTTTCTTTTCTTTGGGGTTTAATCTTTAATAAAGAAGTTGAAAATCATCTCACCCAGCTCCAGTCCACTGTTCAAACATCACTCCAGCACATTTCTTTCTTCGGTTGTCCCAGCTTCATGGCGGCCATGATGGCCACTTCTCCTTCTTCATTGGTTGGATAGGAGTAAGCCTTGGATCAAGCAACAGAGTTGTGACTCTCTGCAATCTGCATGGTGTCCCTCTTTTCTTTGTCACCCCTACAAGGTGACTTTAGCCCTTTATGGGCCCCCCAATGAGGAGAGTTCAGCCTAGGTTCGCTGAGCCCCACTTCTTACGACTATAACACAGCGACGCCAAACCAGAAGTTGGGTTAAGAATACAGTTTTCTGACTTACTGTTCAACTTGCCTTTTTGTTTGGTTCAAGAATCAGAGTATTTCATATTAAATACATATTAAAAATGACCATTATAAACTTTTGGAAAACCCTAAAATAGGGAAACTATATGTCTCATTAGCACAGCAGAAAAAAAATTCTTCATCAAAGAATCAATAGATTCAAAACAAATATACAAAGATGAAGAGGAGAGAATTCTGATGGTAGAAGTAATGATAAATTTTAAACAGACACTATTAACAGTAATATATACACAAAAACCAAGCAAGAAGTCTTTTATGAACAACTACATAAGAAAATTATGGAAATGGAGTACAATAACATTTGTATTGTGGGAGATTTCAATGCAATTGTCAATGTAAAATTAGACTGTAAAAGTAGTAAAACAAACCAAAAAGCTAGGAGAACCTTACCGTATCAGAATAGTGTGGAAGTGGAAAGAGACCTCTTTATCATCAAAACACCACAAAAGTATCTAAAAGTAACTAAAAGTATCTAAGCACGAAAACGAAAGTGGGTACGGAGAAGTAAAGCGGCGAATGTAAATTGAAGAAGAAGGTGGAAAAGTAAGTGACAGAGCGGTTTGAGGAAGTTGAAAGGAAGAAGGGACTTTTGGACTCTTGGCTTGGAAAAGCGGTAAAAGAGAAAAGATCCCTAGAAAGAAAGAGGAAATTCTGGTTTTGGAGTTGGAAAGTGTTTTTTGAGAAAGGATTTGGTCTGGAGATGGAAGAAAGTCAAAAGGAATAGAGACTGTTGAGAGGAATTGGTCAGACGGAGATTTGAGGGACAGTGATTGAACAAAATAGAAGGACGACATCTTGGAAGCTGCTTGTAACATATCAGTGCTTAGAATTGGGGGGGGGGAGATTTAGACTTTAAGCTGAAAAAGAAATTGAATCCCCAAAGCTGTTTTTACGTTTTCTTTTCTTTTCTTTTCTACTTTGTAAAAACAATTGCATACAACTGGGACAGTGATTTTCTTTCTTTTTTCTGGTCTTTTTTTTTTGCCTATGTTATTTTGTTCCTGGCTTAATTAGTGTCTTATCAAACTACCCGTTTTTCATCTTTTTGTTTCTCTTCTGCTCTTTGTTTTTTGTATTGAATTGCCTTTCTTGAGATTATAATTGATTAGTTTATTATTTAGAGTACAGTATAAAGGAGATTGCTTTTTTTCTTTTTTTCTTACTTCTCAATTAACATTTGATATACATACTATATTAACCATATTATGAAATAAGAATTATTATATTAGCATATTTAGGCTGATGAATTAATTTTTCTTGATTGTCTTACATATTTGAATATTGACTTTTATTATACCTTAAAGTGTGTGTAGAATATCTCCCTATATTACTATTGATTGATTAATTAGATATTAGAGCAAGCAAGTTAAGCTCTGTTTTTAGAGGGATAAACTTATAAGTTGGATCATAAAAGAGAAATCTAAATAGATATACTGTACTAGCAAATTTTGAAATTATATGCCAAAGTGGGATACCTTAATTAAACTGTTACAAGTGTCAACTAGGACAACGACGATGACTAAAGGAGGGAAAAAACAACCAATGGTCCTAAGCTCCCCCACAGGGCAAAGATCACTAGATAGTATGTTGACGGAAGATAAAGGGGCAGCTGCGTCATCAGGAAGTCAACAGGGATCACAGGGATCAATGAATACGTTGCAGGAGATAATCCTGAAAATGCAGGACAATATTACTAAAAGTATAGATGGAGTTAAAAATGAAATGAGTGAAATAAAAAATAACATGGTCAAAATAGATGAGAGGGTAGGTGCAATACAAGCAGCACTGTCTAAAAATGAACAAGAGATAATAGAAGTTAAAGAGAGAACAGAGGTTACAGAAAAAAGAATAGATAAAACTGAGGATAGGCTGGAAACAATAAACAAAAATCTATTCTATGAGCTATTGCTCATCTGGAGTTGAAGCGATCAGCCTTTTACTTAAGATTACAAAATATAGAGGAGTCAAAAGAGGAGAATCTTCTGGATCTAATAGCGCAGATCCTAGGGGATGTCCTAGGCAGACAAAAAGAGGAAATTATAAGTGAATTGGATGAAGTCTATAGAATTAATACAAGCTACGCAAGATGACATAGACACCCGAGAGAAATTCATGTGAGATTTCTAAGGAGACAGATGAGGGAGGAGATTTTGAACACTGTAAGAGAAGAATCATTAATGTATAAGGGTAAAGAAATACTAATTTTAAAACAGATCCCTCAAAGAATTAGGGAAAAAAGAAGCTGCTACAATTTCCTCTCAACACAACTAATCTGACATAGAATCCTTTTTAGATGGCTCATCCCTGAAGGGATGTTAATAACCTGGAGAGAAAAAATATATAGAATTGATACATTAGAGAAAGCACAGGAATTTCAAGAACTTGTAATAGCGGGTGAAGAGCAATATAACAGGGAAGAAATAGCTAATAGGAGTCAGGAGGACTTAAGTACTGGAGCCCAATTAGAAGAACAAGATACAAGAAACGGTAGAGAAGTAGAAAGATATAACAGAGAAGGGGCAAGGACAAGGACACCAATTGAAACAAGGTCAAAAGGGACACTTAAACCAGACAACAAGTAATGGAAGAGAGGAACAGAAAACTAGTATACTATCGGTTAACATTAATGGCTTGAATTCAATCATTAAGAGAAAGCGTGTATTGTTGGACCTGCAAAGACAAAAACTGGATATAATTTGTTTACAAGAGACACATATAAAAAAGAATTATGAAAATTTGCTAGAATGCTCAAAACTAGGGAATTTATTCTGTTCATCGGCACAAACGAAGAAAAGAGGGATTGTGATTAATGTTAAAAACTGGTTAAATCCTAAATTAAAATACGCAGATGAAGAGGGTAGAATATTAATGGTCGAGATAATAAATGGAGGGAAAAAATCTTACTCGTAGGAATCTATGCGCCCAATCAAAAGCAAAAAAACTTTTATTCTAAACTGCACAAGAAAATAGTGGAAATGAATTGGCAAAATATATGTATATTAGGAGATTTTAATGCAATAGCAGACAGTAAAATGGATTATAAAAGTTTATACAGGAAAAGCATTAGAAGACAGCTACCAATTAAGTTTAAAGAATTGGATTTATATGATGTTTGGCGAAAACTGAACATTCAGAAACAACAATACATGTTTTACTCCCACTCCCATAGATCCTGGTCACGCATTGATATGGTTTGGACAAATCTAATTTTAACCATGGACACCTCAAATATAGAGATTTTACCCAACAGATGGGCCGACCGCCACCCAGTTTTAATAAAATGGAGAGGGAAAATTTGGAAGAGAACTAGATGGACACTAAATCAAAACATACTACAAGAAAAAGAATATTTACAGAAATTAGAGAAAGAACTGGGCTACTTCTTCATGGAAAATGTTAAAGAACAAACATCAATGCAAAATGTTTGGGATACGATGAAGGCTTATGTGAGAGTTGTCAATTGCATATATAGCAAAGAAAAATAAGATTCAAAAAGAAAAAATGAATACATTAAATAAGGAACTAAAAGATCAAGAACTTTTATTGCAAAGCGACCTGTTAAATAACAAACAGAGAAAAGAGGGACCTAATAAAACATAAAATAAATTTGATAGTGCAGGAAGAAGTAGCCCATAACATTTAAAAAAATGAAACAAAATTATTTCGAGTAGGCAAATAAAACTGGGAGATGGTTGGCACACAAATTAAGAAAATAAAATTAAAAAAGAACAATTCAACAACTTTTGGATGAAGAAGGGAACTTAATACATGGAATAGAAGAAAAAAAAAGGATCGTCCAAGACTTCTACAAGAAATTATACAAATCGGATGGAATTGAAGAGGAAGATATAAAATCATATTTAATTAGCCGGAAACTGCCAATCTTGTCGGAGGAGGATCAAATGATGTTAAAGAGGAAAATTACATCAACGGAATTAAAAAAGGCTATCCAAAAAGCAGAAAAATAACAAAATCCCGGGACCAGATGGGCTTCCATCGGAAATATACAAGAAATTGCAAAACACCATTGAGGATAAAATATTAGAACTATATAATGAAGCACTAGAGAATGCAAAGATGCCTAAATCCTGGGGGGAGGCGTACATCACCCTAATACCTAAAGAAGACATGGAAAACTGTCAAATTAAAAATTATAGACCCATATCTCTTTTGAACGCAGACTATAAAATTTTTGTAACAATTTTGGCAAAAAAGATTAAAAATAATTTTAAATCAAAACATACATTTGGACCAAAACGGTTTTCTACCTAAAAGACAAGTTCGCAATAACACAAGAATAATTATGGACGTCCTAGAATATTATGAAACACGATCTGATAAACAATTGGCATTGATTTTCATTGGCGCACAAAAAGCATTTGATAACCTTGATTGGAAATTCTTAATTATACAATTAAAAATGATGCAATTTGGCAAGAAATTTATTGGAACAATAGAATCGATATACTCACAACAGACAGCAAACATTCTGGTCAATGGAGATATGACAGAGAAACTAAACATTAGCAAAGGTGTCAGGCAAGGTTGTCTGCTCTCCCCCCTATTATTTATTATGTCCCTAGAAATACTTTTAAATCAGGTAAGATCGAATCAAGAAATTAAGGGTTTGACTATTAAAAAAGAACAATATAAGACTCAAGCCTTTGCAGATGATATGTTGTTTATCATTGAGGATCCACAAAGTTCAGGCCCAAAACTATTAAAAGATATAGAAGATTTTGGAAATGTAGCTGGTTTAAAAATTAATAGGGATAAAACAAAAATGATAACAAAAATCTTTCTAAAAAACAGAAAGAAGATTTAGAGAATATAATGGGACTAAAGACGGCTAAAAAAATAAAATATTTGGGGATCTGGCTGACAGCCAAATGTTCCTCAATAAAGGAAGATAATTACAAAAAATTACTACAAAAAATACAAAAAGATTTGATAAATTGGTCCAAATTACAAATATCACTCATTGGCAGAATATCAGCTATCAAAATGAACATTTTACCCAAAATCCTTTACCTCTTTCAAGAAGCTCCAATAAAAATTGAAAATACCTTTTATATGGAATTAGACGAATCAATTTGGAACTTTATTTGGAATGGTAAGAAACCAAGAATAAAATATAAATTATTACTAGACAAAAGGAAACAGGGAGGATTTGGACTCCCTGATTGGAAAATATACCATCAGGCAGCAGTAGCAATGTGGATCAAAGACTGGATAAATTTGACAAACAAAAGAATATTAACTATTGAGGGCCACGACTTACAACTGGGATGGCACAATTATCTGTGGAATGAGGGCAATAAAATATACACTTACTTCCAGAAACACCATATTAGAGGGACATTAATAGAAGACTGGAAAGAGATTAGAAAATATTATTCTCAAACGCCAAAATGGATATCTCCGATGGAGGCCACAGCGTACCCTAATTTATTTAATTTGGATAAAAAGATTACTTATTGTTGAGATTTGAATTACAGCTTGAGGTGATAAGATCTTTTTCCTTTGAAACTAATCCCTATCAAATAAAGCCCGATAATAAAGTCTAATTAATAAAATATTTATTTCAGTAGAAACGAACATAAAAACCATAATCTTAATAGCTACATTTCTGCAAACTAAATCATGTCCTCTCTTGGCAGAGGACTATAGCAGAGAGAAAAAGAATGCAATGAAATGTTAGACATACGCAGATCACCTATCATGTGTCTGCTTTGCTAGGAATGTCTGAGTACCATAGAGTGTAGCATATGATCACAGCTGACAATCATAATTCACATTGTGACACCCCTTCTTTGTCAGTTGAGCGGATATGAGGTATCATTCAACACACATCAATTTGCGCAGGTACTCATGTTGAGCTGCTGGCAATGGTTTGTTTAAAATGTCAGCTATCTGATAATTCGTTGACACATACTCTAATTTTACAAGACCTTGTCTTCCTAACTCTCTAACATTTTTATAACGAATGTCAATGTGTCTGGACCTTGAACCCGTGAAGCGTGTTTTTGAAATATAAACTACTGATTGATTATCTTCCATCACAATGATTGGTTGAGTCGGTTTTGTCCAGATATCTGTAACTAGGGAGTCGAACCAGGTTAGAGAATTACATGCATCTGAAACACAAGCATATTCAGCTTCAGTTGAAGAACAAGAGACAAAACTTTGTTTTCTCACATTCCAGTAAACTGGACATCCATTCAGGAACATTATGTAACCTGAAGTACTTTTTCTTGATTCCTTATCACTTGCCCAATCGGCATCTGCATAACAATATAATTCTGCAAAATCAGTGTGTGTTGGTTCCAACTTTAATTTTAAATGTTGAGTATATTTTAGGTACTTCAATAACCTCTTAATACATGACCAGTGGAACTGTTTTGCTTTGCTTACGTGTCATGATAGTAAATTAACACTAAGTGCTATGTCTGGTCTAGTCCAACCACTAATGTATAGTAGTGACCCGATTACTGAACGATAAAGTGTTTGATCCTTGAACTCAGGACCGTCTTCATCCTTTAAATTATGAAAATCTGTTTGCATAGGTGTGTGTGCTATTGTAGCATCTTTCATGTTACAATGATGCAAAAGTTGTTCTATCTTATTCTCTTGTGAAAGACTAAACCCCTTCTGTGTTTTTACAATCTGAACACCTAAATATTCATTAATGTGACCTAAGGATTTCAATGTGAAGTATCTTTGCAAACCTTTAACGAAAATCTCACTCATGCACTTGCTTGGACCAATGTAAACAATGTCATCAACATAAACAAGAACAATTTCATATGAATTTTCATACCTTTTTGTAAACACGCACTCATCAGTTTCTGACTTAATAAAGCCCATTGAATTTAGTTTGTCTTTTAGACATAAATACCACATTAAACCTGACTGTTTCAGACCATAAAGACTTTTGTTTAGGAACCAAGTATCCCCTTCTCGCTTCCAGAAGCCGGGAGCGCATTTCACGTAGATCTGTTCATTTAGATCAGCATGTTGGTATGCTGTTTCAACATCAAACTGAAAAACTTCTAGACCAAGAATGGTAGCTGTAGTTAAGGCTATTTTTACACTTTTAGTTCACACTGTAGGTGAGTAGGTGTTTGTATAGTCTTCAGGATAACTTTGTGCGTATCCTTGAGCTACAAGTCTGGCTTTGTACAATGACTCACCGTTTGGCTTCTGTTTGATTTTGTAGACCCACCTTGTGCCAATGATCCTTTTGTTTGTTGGAGGTTCTGCAGGTGTAAATACTTTCAGTTTCTGCAGATTGTCCATTTCAACCTGCATGGCTTTGTTCCATTTTTGTTGTTCATCTTCAGAAAGATATTTTATTTGGGAAAAGTTCTCTGGTGGAAGTGTAACATTACAGATCAATGGCGATGGTTCTTCTGTTAACTGCAGTGAGTATTTCTTTGGAGGGATACCTTTGGTTATTCTCTCGGAATGTCTTGGGACAGTTGTCCATTCTCCTTCCATGTCTGCCTCATCTCCATCATTGTCACTAGCATCAGCATCCGCGGCTTGTGAAGATGGAACATCAGGTTGTGTACTTTGGTTATTTGGTTGCTCTGTATCAGCAATTTCATCTCTAGAAAAATAAACTCCGGGATCATTTGAATGTACCCTGGACCAATCTGTGTCTTCTTCAAAATTGGCTGAATTAGAAATTGTTATCATATTTCGGGAGTCAATGAATTTGCCCCATTTCGAATTGTCATCAATACCCATAAATCTCAGTCTCTTTGCTATTTGGCCTCCTTTCCTTGTTTGTGCTAATGGAATGTTCACCAGAGCATATGAACCAAAAATGTATAAGTTTGTAAGATCTGATTGGTAGCCATGTAATATGTAGAAAGGTGTCTGGTCAATTACACTGCTCCAAGTATGATTGATGATGTAGTTTACATACTTGAGAGCCTCACCCCAGAATGAATTATTGAGATTAGCATCTTCTAGGAGACAATGCATCATTGTTTGTAGAACTCCCTGTCTTCGTTCAGACACTCCATTTTGAGCTGGCGAGTAAGGAGCTGACGTTTGGTGGCGGCTGAATTATTAGCTGTGCTTGTTGTGCCTGCATCTGTTGTGTGCTTTGCATTAATCTTTGTTGCAGTGGGCTCTGTTGTATTTGCCTCTGTGCCTGAGGTCCCACATAAGTTAAATCAGGAGTTTGAATAAAATATGTGTCGGAACCTCTAGGGGGTACTGATAGTTGGGCTTGCAGATGCATACGAGACATCAGTGCTTCAATTCCCAGTTGTGTTAATAAGTCTTGCCCATGTAAAGTTTGCATTAATAATTCGGTCCTGTCACCACTAGATGGCACTGCAACATTAATTCTTGGAAGTTCATACAGTCTTTGTTCTCTAAAATCAACCCCTTGTGACGTATGCACGTTTCTTTCTTCTAATAGGCTCACGTGGCACTCATTTGTCGCCGTGTCTCTAACTTGGATGAAGAAAGAGGAGGGGAAGCCATTTTTGCTTCCTCTGGAATTTTTGGGAGCTGGCGGACATTTTGTTTTGCATTAAGTGTAAGAATGCACCGTTTCGCTGCTCGCAATTCTTGTTGCAAATATTCAATCTGTCTATTCTGATCCTCCTGGGCTTGTTTAAAACTTGTATCTATTATTCTTTCGTGAATTGTTTGCTCAGGGGAATACATATCTGCAGAGTAAACTTCTGATTGAGGGAATTGTGCCATCTCATCATGAGATATCTTTGGCTTAGTTCCCATACGGTTAAAATCTGCCTCAGAGATTAATGGCGGGCTTTGTATACTTTGCACTGACCTTAGATAATGTTCTGTGGTCTCTGGAACCGCTCCAGCGACGTTCCTGCTGCTCTCAGCCAGAGGTGTAGCGTAATGCTGTAACATCATTCTTTTTATTTCCTGCTCGGAGATAGGTTCTGTTTGCTTTTCCACAGTTGCAGCCGGAGGTGAAGAAGAACCTTGTAATGTAATTTGTTTTACTTCTCTTTGAGGAGTAGTTTGAATATCTCCAGAGGTAGTTTCCTCTGTTTGTGGGTCCGGAATCGGCTCCTGTATCTTTTCTTCATCAAATGGCATTTTGAAAGATTTTTAATGGAGCTCTGCTAAGAAAAGCTATAAATCTCTCTAACTGGCCTAGGACGCATAAATCTTTTCTGGATAGAATCCAAGGAAATTTAATTAGTAAAAGTTCAAACCGTCGACTGCTACCATGTTGAGATTTGAATTATGGCTTGAGGTGATAAGATCTTTTTCCTTTGAAACTAATCCCTATCAAATAAAGCCCGATAATAAAGTCTAATTAATAAAATATTTATTTCAGTAGAAACGAACATAAAAACCATAATCTTAATAGCTACATTTCTGAAAACTAAATCATGTCCTCTCTAGGCAAAGGACTATAGCAGAGAGAAAAAGAATGCAATGGAATGTTAGACATGCGCAGATCACCTATCACGTGTCTGCTTTGCTAGGAATGTCTGAGTACCATAGAGTGTAGCATATGATCACAGCTGACAATCAAAATTCACATCGTGATACTTATAATCAATTATTTGATAATCAAAATAATTTAAAAATGAGAAAAGATTTGGCCTTGATTGGTATAAGTATAGAATGCTGGACTTACTTGCAAATTCAAACTAAATATAAAAAAGATTCATTACAATTTGGCTCTCGAAACAAATATCAGAAATTGGATAAAATCTTACTGGGACTGGATGTAAAAATGATTACAAAATTATACAATTGTTTATTAAAATCTAAGATGGAGGAAGAAAAAGTTAAGGAGGTGATGGTAAAATGGGCACAAAATTTTGGATATTGAATTGATTTGGACCGATGGGAGAAAATTTGGGAATGGAATTTCAAACTAACTATGTCTGCATCGTAAAAGAAGATGCATATAAAATGTTCTACCAATGGCATCTATCTCCAAGATTGGCAAAAATATCTTCGAAAACATCAGCAAAATGCTGGAAATGTAAAAAAGAACTGGGCATGTACTACCATATGTGGTGGATGTGTCCAGAGGCCAGGATCTATTGGAGAAGAATTCAGAAATGGTTGACAGAAATGATATCACAAAAAGTAGATTTAAAACCAGAAACATTCCTCTTAGCCATTATGGATGACAAAATAAATAAAAACAACCAATATTTCATGATACACATATTAACAGAGGCAAGGATCACTTATGCTCAAATGTGGAGAAAAGAAGTAGTTCCAACCAACTTAATGGTTATAAATAAAATATTTGAATGTGCTGAAATGAATAGACTAACCATGCAAATAAAGGATAAAGAGGAAACAGATTTTTATAAAATTTGGGGGAAATTTACAATTGGTTGAATTGCAAAAATACAACAAAATAATAGTTTTTGTATAACGAAGATAACTTATATTTTTTTTCTTTTTCTTTTTTCTATTGGTTGTTGTAAAACAAAAAAGGTATATGTAGAGATATAGAGATATAACAATACGCTAAACTGCTTAATGAAAAATAATTATACTTTTTATGTGATATGTTGAGTTTTTGTTTTTCTCTTCGGGGTATGTTAGGTTTGTATTGTGTATATTTTTTAAGGAATTGTAAATATCTTCATATATATATGTATATATGCATATATGTTTGTATATGTTTTGTCTTTTATGTTTTATGTATTTTTAAAATTACCTAATAAAAATTATTTTTTTTTAAAAAAACTAAATGGTAAAAATCAAATGGAATTCGTAAAACATGAATTAAACATTTTAGAGAAAGAGGAACTGGCACAAAAAATTAAAGCAGCCAAACAGAACTTTTTCAAAAATGCAAATAAGCCGGGGAGATGGTTGGCATTCAGACTTAAAAAAGAGAAAGAAAAGAAATTGATACATAAACTGTGAGATGAGACAGGTACAATTCAACATAAAAATGAAGACAAGAAAAAAATAAAATAATTTTATGAAAAACTATACAGCAAAGAAAACATACTAGAAGATAAAATTAAACAATATATGGAAGAAGCCAACTTACAAAAATGTCGGAAGAAGTGAAATGTTGAAGGAAAGAATAACAATGATGGAATTAACTGAAGCAATTAAGAGGAAAAAAATGACGAAACACCAAGACCAGATGGCTTACCGGCAGAATTTTACAAATACTTACAAGACACCTTAGGTCCGTGATGACGAACCTATGGCACACATGCCACAGGTGACACGTGGAGCCATATCTGAGGGCACAAGAGGCGTTGCCCTACTATGTCAGCTCCAGCACACATGTGCGCGCTGGCTAGCTGATTTTCAGCCTTCCGGAGGGCGGTAGAGGCCGTTTTCCCCCTCCCCAGGCTTCAGGAAAGTCTCCTGAAGCCTGGGAAAGGCGAAAAATGGCCCAATAGGCCTACCGGAAGTTCATTTCCAAACTTCCGGTAGGCCCGTTGGGCCCGTTTTTCACCATCCACAGGCTCTGGAGGCTTCCCTGAAGCCTGGGGAGGGCAAAAAATGGCCCAACGGGCCTACCGGAAGTCCGGAGGCTTCAGTGAGGCCTACATGCATGCACGGGAGCATTGCATTATGGGTGTGGGCACGTGCGCACGTGCTATCTTGCACACGCGCGCCTTTTTGGCACCCGAGCAAAAAAAGGATCGCCATCACTGCCCTAGGTCCACTTATACTTGAAGTCTACAATGAAGCATTGTTTAAAGCAAAGATTCCCAAAACATGGACAAAGGCAATTATAACACTGACCCTAAAGAAGACTCTGATTTACTACAAATAAAAAACTATAGACCGATATCATTGTTAAATGTAGACTATAAAATGTATGCCTCAATAATTGCAAGAAGACTGAAAAGATTTCTGACTGATTTTATAGATTTTTACCCAAGAGGCAAATTAAAAATAATATATGGATGATCCTGAATATCTTGGAATACTATGAGATGCACTCCGGAAAGCAGATGGCATTGATTTTTCTTGATGCACAGAAAGCTTTTGACAATTTGAGTTGGCAGTTTATGTTCTTACAATAAAAACATATGGACTTTGAAGAGACATTTATTAGTATGATTACTATACCATAAACAAACAGCAAGGGTGATTATAAATGGTGAGATGACTGAGAACTTTAATATAATGAAAGGTACAAGGCAAGACTGTCCTTTATCCCCATTGTTACTTATATTAACCTTAGAGATATTAGCTAGAAATGTTAGACAAGATAGTGAAATAAAAGGCATGAGAATAAAGAAGGAGGAATATAAGTTATAGGCATTCGCTGGTGACTTGGTGTTTATTCTAGAAGATCCAAAGGAAACAGGACCTAAATTAATTGCAAAGATAGAAGAATATGGTGCAGTTCCAGGACTGAAAATAAACAAAGAGAAAATGAAAATATTGGTTAAAAACTTTACAGATAAACAGAAAAGAGAATTTACAAGAAGGATGAACATGAAGATTGTAAAGAAAGTTAAATATTTAGGAGTCCAATTAACAGCAAGATGTGTATCTCTCAAAGAAGACAACTACGATAAACTGAAAGCACAAATTAAAACGGACTTGGAAAACTGGAAAAACAACTGTCCCTATCCCGCTACAATTAAGATGAATATCCTGCCGAGATTATTGTACCTGTTTCAGACAATCCCGATAAAACTGGGGGAGGGAAATATTTCGAAGAATTAAATAAGATATTAAAATTTGGATGGCAAGTTAAAAAAGCAAGAATAAAATTAAAAATGCTACAAGATGTTAAGAGTAGAGGAGGTTTTGACCTTCCGGATTGGGAGCTATACTACCAAGCATCAGCACTTATGTGGGTGAAAGAGTGGATTAATTTGAGGAATACAGGATTACTAACACTGGATTTGCAATTGGGATGGCATGCCTTTTTATGGTACGAGAAGAGTGAGATACATAGCTATTTCCAGAGGCACTACATTAGGAATAGAATAGAATAGAATAGAATAGAATAGAATAGAATAGAATAGAATAGAATAGAATAGAATAGAATAGAATAGAATAGAATTCTTTATTGGCCAAGTGTGAGTGGACACACAAGGAATTTGTCTTTGGTGCATATGCTCTCAGTGTACATAAAAGAAAAGATACATTTGTCAAGAATGGTTGTCATAGGGTTCAAGTAAGCAATCAGGAAACAATCAATATGAATATAAATCGTAAGGATACAAGCAACAAGTTACAGTCATACAGTCATAAGTGGGAGGAGATGGGTGATAGGAACAATGAGAAAAACTAATAGTAATAGTAATGCAGCCTAGTGAATAGTTTGACAGTGGTGAGGGAATTATTTGTTTAGCAGAGTGATGGCGTTCGGGGAAAAAACTGTTCTTGTGTCTAGTTGTCTTGGTGTGCAGTGCTCTATAGCGACGTTTTGAGGGTAGGAGTTGAAGCAATTTATGTCCAGGATGCGAGGGCTCCGTAAATATTTTCACGGCCCTCTTTTTGACTCGTGCAGTATACAGGTCCTCAATGGAAGGCAGGTTGGCAGTAATTGTTTTTTCTGCAGTTCTGATTATCCTCTGAAGTCTGTGTCTGTCTTGTTGGGTTGCAGAACCAAACCAGACAGTTATAGAGGTGCAGATGACAGACTCAATGATTCCTCTGTAGAACTGTATCAGCAGCTCCTTGGGAAGTTTGAGCTTCCTGAGTTGGCGCAAAAAGAACATTCTTTGTTGTGCTTTTTTGATGATGTTTTTGATGTTAGATGACCATTTTAGGTCTTGAGATATGATAGAACCTAGAAATTTGAAGATCTCTACTGTTGATACTGTGTTGTCTAGTATTGTAAGAGGTGGTAGGATGGGAGGGTTTCTCCTAAAGTCTACCACCATTTCTACGGTTTTGAGTGTGTTCAGTTCCAGATTGTTCCGGTCGCACCACGAGGCTAGTTGTTCAACCTCCCATCTGTATGCGGTTTCATTGTTGTCTCGAATGAGGCCAATCACTGTTGTATCATCTGCAAACTTCAGTAGTTTAACAGGTGAATCGTTTGAGATGCAGTTATTGGTATATAGAGAGAAGAGAAGTGGTGAGAGTACACAGCCTTGGGGGGCCCCTGTGCTAATTGTACAGGTATCTGATGTGATTTTGCCTAGCTTCACCTGCTGCTTCCTTTCTGTTAGGAAGCTTGTGATCCACTTACAAGTGTGTTCAGGTACCGCTAGCTGATTTAGTTTAGTTAGAAGAATGTCCAGTATGATGGTGTTGAATGCTGAACTAAAGTCTACAAAGAGGACCCTTGCGTAGGTATTTGGAGATTCAAGATGTTGTAGGATGAAGTGCAGAGCCATATTAACAGCATCATCTGTCGACCTATTTGCTCGGTATGCAAATTGCAGAGGGTCTAACAGTGGGTCCATGATGGTTTTCAAGTGGGATATCACTAGCCTTTCAAAGGTTTTCATAACTACAGATGTTAGAGCAACTGGTCTGTAGTCATTCAGTTCCTTGATGGAGGGCTTCTTCGGCACTGGGATGATAGTGGAGCGTTTGAAGCAAGAAGGAACATGGCATATCTCCAGTGACTTGTTGAAGATTTGGGTGAAGATGGGGGCCAATTGGTCAGCACAGACTTTTAAGCAAGGAGTTATCTTGTCTGGACCTGGTGCTTTTCCTGGCTTCTGTCTGTGAAATAGATCTTGCACTTCCTTTTCTGTGATCACCAGGGGTTGTGAACCCAATGCGATGGGTTCAGTTGTAGGAGGTTTGGCTGTTGTTGGTGTGTCTGGGATGGAGGTTGTGAGGATAGGTGGCTGTAGTTTCCTTTCAAACCTGCAGTAGAACACATTCAGGTCATCTGCCAGTTGCTGATTTCCTTCAGCTTGGGAAGGTGGTTTGCTGTAGCTGGTGATGTTTTTAAGAGTTTTCCACATGTTTGCTGGTTCATTTGTTGAGAAGTGGTTCCTTAGCTTTTCAGAGTAGTTTCTTTTTGCTGCTCTGATCTCCCTTGTTAATACATTTCTGGCCTGATTGTACAGCATTCTATCACCTTTTCTGTAGGCTTCCTCTTTGGAACGACGTAACTGCTTAAGTTTAGCTGTGAACCAAGGTTTATTGTTACTGTATATTCGCAAGTTCCTGGTCGCTACACATAGGTCTGCACAGAAGCTGGCATATGATGTTACAGTATCTGTGAGTTCATCCAGGTCTGCAGAGGTATCTTCAAAAATATTCCAGTCTGTGCAGTCAAAGCAAGCCTGTAGCTTTAACTTTGCCTCTTCAGTCCAAGTCCTCACTGATTTAATTGTTGGTTTTGTGGCTTTAAATCTTTGTCTGTAAGCAGGTACAAGGTGAATCATGCAATGATCAGAGTGGCCCACAGCTGCTCGTGGTAAGGAACGATAAGCATCTTTTAGTGTTGTGTAGCAGTGGTCTAAGGTATTCTTGCCTCTGGTGGGACAATTGACATGCTGAAAGTATTTTGGTAGCTCTGTCCTTAAGTTTGCCTTGTTTAAATCTCCCAAAATAATGGCCAGTGAATCGGAGTATTTGGCTTCAGCCTCCATAATCTGATCAGCTAGAGTTCTTAATGCCCTTTTTACAGAGGCTTGTGGGTGAATATAAACAGCAATTAGTAGAAATGAGGAGAACTCACGTGGAGAGTAAAATGGTTTGTAGTTAATAAGTAAGGACTCCAACTTTTCATCACAGAATTTTTGTATTATAGTTATGTCCTGAGACCATCTGTTGTTGATATACATACATAAGCCTCCTCCCCGTTTTTCCCCTGATAATTCTGCAATCCTGTCTGCTCGAAGTATCTGAAACCCTGGTATATGCATGCTATTGTCATCAATTTCCTCATTTAGCCAGATTTCAATAAAGCATAGGGCAGATGTGTTGTGAAAATCAGAATTGCATCTGTTTAAAAGAAGTATTTCATCCATCTTGTTAGCAAGTGAACGTAAATTGGTAAGAAAGATTGAAGGGAGCGGAGTTTTTTTAATTCCCTTATTCCTTAGTCTATTTAAAATTCCCACCCTTTTACCTCTTCGTCTCTGCCGTCTGAGTTTGCTGATCGATAGTTCCGGGGAAATGGCTACCTCCTGTGTTGAAATCTCCTCCGTGTTTGTAAAGACAGGTGGGGGTGAGGTTACAGAGAGCTGTTCCTTAAAGAAACGTTCCTTAATTCTTAGCAGATGGTCTCGTGAGTATGAAATCAGTTGAGAATTGCAGAGAATAGTAGAAAATAAAGACACCATTTGAGAGCATTTCACCGAGGCAGCCTTCGTCGGCGCCATCTTGGATCTCGGAAGGCATTACTGCTAGTATGGACCAAAATCAAAGAGCAACATTATCTGAAAATACCAGTTTAGTTATCTACAATGGAGGCGTTGATACACCCAAATGTCATAAATATGGAAAAAATCATAAGATACAAGGACAAACTAAATGAAAGGGGAGAACTAAAAACTAAACAAGAACTAAACAGATTAGGGATTGACCTAATCATGGTGGCCAAAATTACAGATACAATCCAGATATGAAAAAGATAGGAAGGCATATGGGTTTTATAAAGAACCAAATGAGCTAGATCAGATGCTAATGGGAGCAGATGAAAAATTAATTAAGAGGATATGTAATTATTTAGTAACCATTAAATTGAAGGAAGAACAAGTAAAAGAAACAATGATAATTTGGGCTAAGAATTTTGGCTATACAATCAAATTAGAGAAATGGCAGAAATTATGGAATAAAAATTATAAGCTTACAATGTCAACAGCGTATAAAGAAAATCTCTATAAAATGTTTTATAGATGGCACTTGTTACCTGCAAGAATAGCGAATATGTACAAAGATAAATCTGTCAAATGTTGGAAATGTAACCAAATACCAGGTTCATATTATCACATGTGGTGGACGTGTCCCAAAGCAAAAAAATACTGGAAGAAAATTCGTATATGGCTGGAAGCTATGATAAAACAACACATAGACTTGAAACCTGAGATATTTCTGCTGGGCATGCTACCAGAAAATTATAATAAAGGTAATACATATTTAATTCTACATATTTTAACAGGAGCCAGGATTGTAAACGCACAATATTGGAAAAATGAAGGAACCCCCACAGATGAGAATATAATCAAAAAAATAATGGAATGTGTAGAAATGGATAGGTTAACACTAAAAATCAAAGAAAAAGAAGATTCTGGATATTTTATGACATGGAAACTTTTTTACAAATGGTTAGTCGATAGAGAGGTCAGATGGATGGATTTATGTGAAAATATGGATTATATGAGAAAGAAAAATTGAATAGTAAACATTTTGATGCTTATATAATTGATGTCAATATGGAAGATAGTATACTTTAAAACAATGATTGATAGTATATACTATATGTTTGTATGTTGATATGATCATAATGATTATGAGGTTGTTTACATTCTAACACCCTTGTTACCCGGAAAATACACTGTTCAATTTAGAAATGGAATTTGTGGACTTCCGGTTTGACGTCATGCCGGCGCGGAGCAAGAGAAAGGGACTCCGTACACTGTGTCTGCTTTTTTTGTGATTTTTGGAGGCTTTCGGGTGAAACAGCTCTTGGAGGGCGCAGCAATAGAAAGGGGAAAACTTGGAGCATCAGGGGAGAAAGGCGATCTCCCTGGAAAGTGAGATGAAACCCCTTAATCCAGTCGCAGAAGAAATCGGTTTGCTGGGCCGATCCAGAGCATGACAGAGAGACAGAGAAGAGGGAAGCAAGAAGTGGAAAACAGCTTGAACGAGTGGTGGAAAATACAAGCGAGTGAGATCTAATCGGAAAGAAAGAAAAGAGGGAAAATCCTCTTTGCAGTGGTGGTGATAGGAAGAGACGACAGAGAGACTCCTGGAAGGTGAAAAGTGGCAAAGTGACAGTGGGAGCGGAAGTTGTGACATTGGACCTGGAACAGTAGATGGTGGTGGTGGTGGAGGAGGAGTGAATTGGAAAGTGCATATATCAATGATTTAAAGAGACAAATTGGAAAAGAATTGAGGCGAGGAGGACTATCAGAAAGTGAAGAAAATAAGAGAAAGTAAGAGAAAGAAACAGGAAGAGAAGGACGTGAGAGAGAATGGAAGGTGACAAAATGAAACAATTGGGAGACATCTTGGAAAGGGGAATAAAAAAGAGGACTCATAGAGACGGAGCAAGCAACCAGCTGTGGTGAAGTACTTGGTGATTAAGCTAATAATTTAAAAAAGATACAGACTTATTTACTCTATCCTAAATACTTATTGTTATAGTTACATTATAAGTGATATTATATTGGATATTAAGACCTTTACGTATGTATTTACTTATTGATATAATTCAATGAAAATACCTAGTGAAACAAAACAAGGAATGTTGGGAATGTTAAATGTATAATCTGTTTTTCTTTTGTGCTGAAATTTTATAATCATAATTATATAAGGAAAAGATAACTCTGCTTAAAGTAAAGTTTATAAAGTAAAAGTGGGGAAAATAGATAAAGGGTGATAAGAAACTTCTAGAAATTAATGAATTTGTATTAACAAATCAAGCAGTATTACGTTCCTAATATTAATAATAACTATAAAAGAAATATATTGTAATTTACAGAATTAGAAGAAATTTACTATAGGGAATATATATAGATCAGTAAAGTGGAACACTGATTGCAGATAAAATATAAACTTAGTGCACGGTACAGTGGAATAGACTCTGGAATATATTGAGAATGACAAACACAACAATTACTAAGACAGGGAAAAAAATAATCTCAACAGCACCTTCTCCCGCAGGACAACATCCAGTAGATAGAATGATAGAAGAGAAAACAGGTACTAACACAAACTCACAAAACATGCAAACAACACTAACATGGATACAAGAAACAATGGTAAAAATGCAGAAAGCAATGGACAGAAACCATGAAGTATTGAGAGAGGATATGGTGGAAGTGAAGGGTGATATACATAAATTAGATGACAGAATGGGAACGATCCAAAAAGCAATAACAAAAAATGAACAGAGAATGAAAACAATGGAGGATAGAAAAGATCGGATAGATCAGAGATTGGAAGTAACAGAGAATAGGTTGGAGATGGTAAATAAGAATCTGGAAGAAACAATTTCCCATTTAGAAATAGAAAAAGCAGCATTTTTCTAAGATTCCAGAATATTCCAGAAAACAAAGAGGAGGACCTCCAGAAACTGATGGTGGATGTCAGGCAGTGATTTTATATTGCCTGTTACATGTATATGCAGGGGGATGCATCCCTATCAAATATAATGGTTTATTCCTGAGTACGTGATTAATATGTTCCTAGTACGCATGTGTACATTCCTTTCTTTTGATCCTCCTTTTCTCTTCAGCTTCTGTAAGGAGCAAGACCTATTTTATAGCCAAGATGTGATTTATTATTTTTATACTGAAATAAATACTTTATACCTTAGCATTTACACTGCGGTTTATTTTTATAATGTCAGAGTTTCAGGAAAAGATCTATTTCGCCTCTGATGAGAGTAATTCTTATCTTAACAGTGGAAATATTAGCTGGCATAAGAAAGAAGATTAAACAGGAGATATTAAGTGAGTTAGATAAGGTTTATAGATTACACACCAATTATGCAAGTAGACATGTTACCCAGGGAGGTACACATAAGATTTACAAAGAGAACAATAAGAGATTAAATATATAATAAAACAAGGGACAATCCACTGATCTATAAAGGGAAAGAAATAATCACACTTAGATAGATACCATGAAGAATTAGAGATAAAAGAAGAACTTATAATTTCCTCTTCTCTCAACTGATCAAACAAAAAATAATTTTTAGAGGGTTAATTCCAGAGGGTATGTTAATAACAATGCAGGAGAAGAGATTCAGAATAGACTCCATAGAAGAAGCAAGAGACTTCTATGGACAATATATAAGGGGTGAAGAAGAACAAGACAGTAAAGAAGGGGGAGAAGTCAGGAGGAGCAAAGTTCAGAGGAGAAAACGATAGAACAGGAGAGAAGAGAGGACGATGAAGGAAAAGAATGATGAGTTACTCTTTTATAAAAAATAGTTAATGTACTAACAAGCTTTATATACAATAAACAAAAGCTATTATACTCTTTTCTAAACTAACCCAGGATGTATTCAGTAAAACAAATTAGAATGACTTGAGATAATTCCTCCTGAACACACCCAAGGCCAGGCTACTGGAACACCCATGGTCAGGCTATAATAGTAGATTATAGTAAGATAAGAACGTTGCCCAGGGACAAGATAAGATAGCTATGTATGACAATGGAGAGAATTGTCATGCTGACCCTTTAGAGTATAGAATAACATAGAAAATGACTTAGCAGAATAAAGGGGTGTGGGGCGGGATTATCAGGCGTGGTGTGTATTGTGTAGAAAGTATAAAATGTATGGATTGTAAAATGTGTCTTTGCTCTCCTTGTACTCAATCCAACTTGTGAAGAGAGTTGGAGGCCGCCTTTGCAAACACTTTTCTCTCTCTAAAATAAATGTTTGAATTGTGAACCAGATCTGTCTCTGTATTGTAAGTATTAAAATAATTGGCTATCATATCTCACAATGACAACAGAAAGAAGCCGAGGTGGCGCAGCGGTTAGAGGCAGGTACTGCAGGCCACTTTACTGACACTGATCCACAGGTCAGCAGTTCGAATCTCACCGGCTCAAGGTTGACTCAGCCTTCCATCCTTCCGAGGTAGGTAAAATGAGGACCCAGATTGTTGGGGGCAATGTAAATATACATTGCTTACTGGTGTAAACTGCTTAGAAAGTGCTTGCACTGTGAGGCGGTATATAAATCTCACAAAATAAATAAATAAAATAAATAAAATATGGAAGAGAAGGAGCAAGAACGAGAGCACAGACAGAGACAAGGACAAAAGGAGGCCCAAAGGAATAACACAAGTGATAAAAGAGAGGAAGGAGAAATTAGTGTAATATCACTGAATATAAATGGTATGAACTCCCCAATAAAAAGGAAAAAATATTGATTAGACTCCAAAAACAAAATGCAGATATCACTTGTCTACAGGAAGTTCATATTAAAAGAGAATATGGTAACATTTTGGAATACCCAAAACTAGGGAAATTATACCTGGCATTGGCAAAAGTAAAAAAAAGAGGTGTGGCAGTGTATATATACAAAATGGCTATATCCAAATTTGCTATATATAGATGAGAAAAGCAGAATATTAATTATAGAAACAACATCGGGACAAAGGAGAATATTATTAGTGGTAATCTACGCGCCAAACATAAACCAGAAAATTTTTTATACTAAATTACATAGAAAATTGATGGAATGACAATGGGAGAATTTTTGCATAATAGGAGATTATAATGCAGTGGCTGACAAAAAAAGACTATAAAAGTAATAATAAGAAAAAAACAAGGTGACAACTGCCGGGTGCATTTGAGGAAATGAAACAAGAATTTAATTTAGTGGACAGCTGGAGACAATTAAACCCAAACAGTAGGCAATATACCTTTTTCTCCCATCCTCATAAATCATGGTCGAGGATCGACATGGCTTGGATGAATTTGGAACTAATTAATGGCCTAGAAGAATTAGAAATAGCACCAAATGCATGGGCAGATCATAACCCGCTGACAATAAAATGGAAAGGGCAAAATAAGAAAAAAAAGTGAGATGGTCACTAGACCAAAGAATAGTAAAGGAAAAGAGTTATACGCAAATGAGAAAGAAATTAGAATACTTTTTTAAGGATAATACAAAAGAAGAAACATCTGTGCAGAATCTATGGGACACCACAAAAGCATACATTAGAGTGTTAACGATCGCACATATGGCAAAAAGAAACAAGGAAAAGAGGCTTCCGGTGGTGACGTCACTGTGCAAGGAAGCTAGGGAACAGGGCTCTGTTCCCGAAGCTTTTATTTTCTTATCGGGGTGGGGGGGCTTTTATGGCACGTTCAGACTCGGAGGGACTAAACGCTGGATAGGGAAAGAGCCGGTGTTCAAGAGGCAACCCGCAATTGTCTTGTAGGACAAGGACAAACCCCTCAACCCAGATATGAAAAGCAGTTGGCATTTTAGCCGGCCATAGCAGTGACGACCACACAGAAGGAAGGAGAAGAGTGAGAAATAAGCCAAATCGGAGAAGTGAAAGATTATCCGAAAATCAGCTTTATTTGATGATTAGATCAAGAGCTCAACTTAAACTGACAGATTGAAGCGGCGACCAAGAAGGAGGAATTGAAACAAAATGCTACGAAGCTTTGAAGAGTCACGGTAAGAGTGACCGAGCAAAAAAAAATTTTTTTTGTTTGGTGAGAGGATTCAAGCTCTGAAACGAAAAGTGGAAATAAATGATAAAAAGATTTATCTTACTTAAAATTTAAAATACTTGGCTCTTTACCCTGTGATTTTTGTTGTTTTGTCTCCAATGGAGAAAATTAACACGAAGAAATAGAGAGATCATGAATCTAACAGACATCCAGTAGCCATTACCAGAATTTTACAAAACAAACTCTTAAAGGTACAGTAAGATTACCATTGACTTACAAATAAGGACTTTATCTTGAAAGAATTATTAAGAGAAGAAAGAACCAGAACAATAATGATTGCTATCTTGGTGAGAAGGAAAAATTGCGCCATGGAATTATAGTGCAGAAGAAGGGGAACGAAAGATTGGCTGAGTATATTCAGAAACTGTAAAATTTGCTGAGAGTAACTAATGAAAAGAACTTTGAATCAATCTCATTTAAAAATCTAAAATACCTGGCTATTTGCCTTGGGAGCTTCCTTCGTCTTTGTTGAAGAAAAGCAATACAAAGAAATAGTAACAGACATTCGGCAGCCATTACAAGAATAACATACAACGAACTCTTAAAGGAATGGTGAGAGACAAAAACTATACTGGATTTACTTTGAAGGAACCAATAAGAGAAGAAAGACCCAGAACAATAAAGTTTTTATTCTGTGGAGAAGGTAAAACTTAAAGATACCTGGCTATTTGCTTTGGGAGTTTCCTTTGTCTTTGTTGGGGAAAAGCAATACGAAGAAACAGAGAGAGAGTGATACTGGCAGACACTCGGTAGCCACTCTTAAAGGAATGGTGAGAGACAAAACCTATACTGGATTTACAAGTAAGGTTTTTACTTTGAAGGATCTATTAAAAGAAGAAAGACTCAGAACAATAAAGCTTTTATTTTGTGGAGAAGGAAAAACTTAAAGATAGATTTTAACTACTCTCAGAGGAAAGATATAGCGAACTGACTGATAAATATTGTTTGAAATACTTAAATATTTAATTCTTTATACTTATTTATAGTTATATTTATATTAGGAAATTAGCTCTTTTTATATTCTATTTATAATAATTATAGATTATAGATTTCTCCTTTTGACCATGATAGTACTCCATATTTTATTATAATAACTATACATTGATATTGATTGATAAATATTCTTTGACGTATTTAACTAATTAACTATTTATACTTATTTATAGTTATATTTATATTAAGAAATTACCGTATTTTTCGGAGTATAAGATGCACCTTTTTACCCCCCAAAAGAGGGTGAAAACCTGGGTGGGAAAACCCCAGCCAGCCAGCCACCCCCACCCTTTAGCCTCTGTCTTTCAGCAATTTACCTGTTTGCAGCAAAGAGGGAAGAGCCTGTAAAGCCAAGCAAGTCATTAGCAGCTTCCTGACCTACATGCCACATGCTAAAATAAAAGTGAAACTAGCTGCAAAGAGGCAAATAGCTGGGAGAGACACACAGATTTTTATTTTCTGCTGAACTGCATGCAAGGGGGTAAGTGAATAACTATAAATGTCTGTAGAATGTTCAAATTATTAGACTTATTTTTTTAAAGACTGCTTTATTATTGTTCTAGAGCCAGGGGTCTCCAACCTTGACAATTTTAAGACTTGTGGACTTCAACTCCCAGAATTCCACAGCCAGCTTTGTTAGCTTTGCTGGCTGTGGAATTCTGGGAGTTGAAGTCCACAAGTCTTAAAGTTGCCAAGGTTGGAGACCCCTGTAAATCTAGACAACTTAACAAAATATAGAAGCTTTTTAAATTAAATGCTTGCTCTGAAGAGGCCCAGTGCTATTGTATCTTCTTTTAAATAATAGAGAATAATGTATGCTTCCAGAAATTTTAATTAATTTTAACAGCGCTGTACAAGTATAGTCTGAAATGTAACAGTGTCCTGTTTAGTATTAGAGTTAAATCCTGACTTACCTTGGAGTAGTTCTATTTAAATAATTGGGAGAGTTCATGTGATTACATTTAAGAAAACTTTCTGGCATAATGTACATTTCTCCAATTCTTTGCTATTTTCTATGGGTCAGGCACACATGCACAGAAATATACAGCAAACAGTGGATTTCATCTGTGCTGTTTGCTGCTTGCTGTTTGGCAAATTGCTTGGAAGCAGAGGCCTTTTTTCCTTGTTTTCCTCCCCCAAAATTAAGGTGCGTCTTATACTCCGGTGCGTCTTATACTCCGAAAAATACGGTATTCTGTCTACACCATATTTACACATAATTTATAACTTATGAAAATATCTTCTTGATGAATTATTGATACTACACATAGTAATTATTGTCTAGAGGAAGGATTGATGGAATGGATTGATAAATATTGTTTGAAGTATTTAATTATCTAATTATATTTATTTATATTTAATATTTGTATTAAGAAATCAGTGTTTCCTATACCATATTTATAATAGATTATTTATAGATTTCTCTTTTTGTTTAAGATAGTATTTTATAATTTATAATTTATTATAGCAATTACAAATTGAAATAATATTCATATTAATATAAAATTGATTGTAAGTAAGATTATGAAAATCTTATCATAAGGGGATATTTTGGGTTCTATAAACCTGTAATATAGATAAAATTGAGATATAGATAGGTGGGATAAATAATCTTTGTACTATATATCGTAATTTATAGGGAAGAAGCCAAAAAACATTATGAAGAAATTAAAATAGAAATGGTAGAGATAAAAGATAAGGTGAATAGTATTGATGATAGGATTGAAAATATTCAGCAAAAACTAGTAGAAAATGACCAAAGGATAAAACCAGTAGAATTTAAAGTAGACCAGGTGGACCAAAAAGTAGAGAAGATGGAGGAAAAAAACGCTTTGATTGTCAGGAATATGGAAGATGCCATTGCCCATCTTGAGATGGACCGTGCCACTTATTATCTTAGATTTCAGAATATTACAGAGGAGAAAGGAGAGAATATAGGAGAAAAAATGGCAGAACTTTTGGCGGAAATTCTCCAACTAGATGTACAAGAGATGAGAAAGGAGATTGACGAGGTGTATCGCGTACACACTAATTATGTAAAAAGACATAACCTGCTGAGAGAGGTGCATATTAAATTTGCAAAGAGCGCAGTTAGGGATGATATATATAAGTTGACAAGAAATGAAGATATATTGTATAAAGGTAAAGAAATTATAGTACTAAAACAGGTTCCCCATAGAATAAGGAATAGTAGACTTCCTGTTGGCTCCGCGTTCTGTGAAGACGCTCTTTCGTTGGAGCGCCGGTCCCCGGCACCGTCAAAGCCGCCAGAGAGCCGACAATCAGCTGTCTGGTGGCTGAAAACTCCCTCCCCGGGCAAAGGGGGGGGCGAAGAGCAGGTAGGCACAGGTAGAGCCCCCCAAGTGCCCTAGGAGTAATCCTGGGGCACGGAGGGTGAGGGCTCTCTGGAAACCTGCAGTTGCTCCAAACCTGGGACATCTCTGCTGTTTTGCGGAGCAAGCAGATCGCGACCAACACTGCTCTAACTGATTGAAATCAACTGATGATTATCTGCAGCAGGAAAAACCTGGAGGCAAGCTGGGCAAGTAACCTCTACTTAACTCTTAATGACTCTTAATGACTCCTAGGTGATAAGCAATAAAGTTACAAGCTGGTCTTAAAATGGCGATGAAAGCTTGAGAGGGTGTGGAAAAGTGAAAGTGAGAACAAAGAGAGAAAGTTTTGCTTTGTTGGCAGGCTTTCACATGAGAGCTGTTTGATTTGGTTTTGGACTTGCATTTTTACTTGGAGATTCTTCTTTTTGGCATCAGACAAATATAATTCAGAATATTATAAAGATTTGCTTAAATCCTGATGGCTTCTAAATCTTTGAAGACAGTTCCTTCTAAAGGAACGGGAAGTGCTGAGGGCTCACCCACCCCCACCTCTAAACTGCAATCTCTTGCAGCACAACCTCAGCCTCTAACCTTGGGGATGTTACAAGAAAGCCTTAAAGTCATGCAGGCTGAAATGACTATCAACTGTCATATAAAAATTGATGAATCTAATGATAAAATTAAGGAGATGATTAATGACAAAATACAAGTTGTTTCTGATAAAATTGAAATCTGCAACAATGAAATCAGAGCAGATATTCTGGAAGCACTCAAAGGACTGACAAACAATGTGGAATATTTAGACCAGCAAGTTAAAAAAATTAAAGATATTACAGCAGCTCTGAGAGAGAGAATAGAAGAGGTGGAAGATAAAACTACAGATGAAATTACAATGATTCACTACAGAAATATGGAGTTTGCGATCAGAATCTGTGGGTTGAAGGAAGATAAAATGAAAATTTGAGAGAATTGATGGTGGAAGCTCTTGCTCAAGCGATGGGGATGTGTAAGGAGGAGTTGATGTGGCAGATTGATAAAATATATAGAGTTAATTCTCGTGTGGCTAGACTCAGAAACCCTCCAAGAGATATTGTAATATACTTCAATAATAGAACACTGCGCAATGACATCCTCCAAGCAACATATCAAAATAAGTTACAGGTGGGTGGACAAGAATTGATGACACTGAAAGAGATCCCCCCAAGAATGTTGAGAGCCAGAAAAGATTTTTCCTTTCTGGTGGATGAGCTTAAAAGACAACAACTGCCATTCAGATGGGAGGTCCCAGCTGGAATTTCTATGATTTATGCTGGAGAAAGACATCGACTTAATACGGTTCAGAAAGCAAGGGATTTTTTTACATACTTTTTAAAGGCTGGGACACCAAGACCACCAGAAGGGAGCAGAAGGGAGGATGAAAGACCAAGACAAACACAATAAGTCTTACAAGTAGGAGCCCTATCTGATCAAACTGTTATAGTTACAACTCATTCTGACCAAAGCCTGGATTTATTTGGAGAACAACGGATAAAAGAACAAAGACAGACCAGAGCCACAACTAAGCGTATGCAAGAGATGTCACAACAGCAACTCCAGCTGGAAGCCAAAGAAGCTACTAAAACTGAAGCAGTGGGAGGAACAAGACCAAAGGAACTAAAGAAGCTTGATGTCCAGTCTGTGTTCCAGAAGTTTCAGAAGCCCGCAGATGGGAAATAGATTTCTAACCTGGAATGTCAACGGATTAAATTCACCTCAGAAAAGGAGGAAACTATTTCATTACCTTAAACAATTTGACAATGATGTGGTCTGCCTTCAAGAAACACATATTAGAATACAAGACCAAAAATATTTGATAAATTCAAGATTAGGATCACATTTTATTACTGCAACACCAGAAAAGAAAAATGGGATTGTAATATATGTCAGAAAACATCTGATTGCTAAGTTAATCGAAGCAGATGACCAAGGAAAATTTTTAGCTATAGAACTTTTAATTAAAGGAGAGAAAATACTGGTGATTGGAGTATATGCCCCGAATCAGCAACAAGAAAATTTTTATGATCTATTACATACAAAGTTGATACATTGGTACCTGCATCCTTCTGGGGGACTGGAATGGAGTATTAGACGTTAAAATGGATAACAAGGGTCCAAATCAAAATACTTTTTCAAGAGCGAAACTGCCAAAATCCTTAGAGATGATGGAAGATTGGGAGCTGAGGGATATTTGGCGTGAAAGAAATATAGAAGAAAAGGATTTTACTTTTTTTCTGACAGACACCAATCCTTTTCAAGGATTGATTTTATCCTGATTACTAATAATCTTTTTTCTAGGGTAAAGAAGACGAAGATATGCTCAAGAATATTGACGGACCATAGCCCGGTCTGGTTGGAATTGCAAGACGGAAATGGACCTAGAAGGTCATGGAGGTTAAATGATAATCTATTTAGATATGAGGATAATGTGAAAGAATGTAAAAAATTAATGAAAGTATTTTTTGTTAATAATATGCATAAGGGCACTTCTAGGGATATGGTATGGGATGCCAGTAAAGCTTACATGATTGGTATTTTGATATATCTGAATAATAAACTTAGAAGGAAAAAAGATGAAAAAAGGAAAGAATTAGAAGAAGAGATTAAAAAACAGGAGAGGGCTTTAATTCTTAATCCAACGGACAAGAAGATTAAAGAGACAATTAATTTACTAAAGGGTCAATTTAACATGCTAATGGCAGACCAAGTGGCAACTAATTTACCGTATGCTAAATTTAATACTTTTAGGAATGCAAATAAACCAGGGAGATGGTTGGCATATATGTTAAGAAAGAAGCAAAAATCAAGAGTTATTGAAAAAATTAGATATAAGGGTAAAGAAGTTTATGAACAAGAATTTATTAAAAAATCTTTTTTAGAGTTTTATTCAGGATTATATAGTGGAGACAAAGTTAAAGAAGAGGATATAGACAGGTATTTGCAGGAACAAAATATTTATACAATCACTAAGGCGCAGAGGGATATTCTAAACCAATTGATAACTTCAGAAGAAATTTCATTGGCAATTAAACAGCTAAAAGTGGGAAAGGCCCCCGGGACAGATGGTTTAACTGCTGTTTATTATAAAAAATTGCAGGAAGAAATGGTGGAACCACTTAAAGAATTGTTTAATAACATTCAACAGGGAGGTAACGTACCTCCAACTTGGAAGATTGCCTTTATTTCTCTGATCCCAAAAGAAGGTCAAGATCATACAGACCCCAAAAATTATAGGCCGATCTCACTTTTAAATCTAGACTATAAAATTTTTGCTAAAATTTTAGCCAATAGATTAATGACAGTTCTGCAACAGATGATACATCATGATCAAACTGGGTTTATAATTGGTAGACAAATGAAAACTAATGTTAGACAAATTGTTAATTTATTAGAGTATTTAGGAAAGAACAACCAGGTTTCCGCAGCCTTGGTTTTTTTGGATGCTGAGAAAGCCTTTGAGAGATTGAACTGGCGGTTCTTATTAAAGTTAATAGAAAAGTTACAAATGGGAGATTATTTTGTACAATCTATTGGGGCAATATATCAAAAACAAACAGCGCAAATAATAATTAATGGTGGATTAACAGATTATTTTAACATAGAAAAGGGAACAAGACAAGGATGCCCCTTGTCTCCCTTGTTGTTTATTTTGAGTTTGGAAATATTACTTAGTAAAATAAGAGAGCTTGATACAATAAAGGGTATAAATATTAGACAGGAAGAATACAAGTTACGAGCGTTTGCGGACGACCTGGTTGTTACTTTGACGCAACCATTACAATCTATTAGTATTTTGATGGATACAATTAATTCCTATGGACAAGTATCTGGCTTCAAAATAAATATAGCCAAAACCAAAATAATAGTTAAAAATGTGACAAGAACCCAAAAAGAAGAAATAGAAATGGTAACAGGTTTTGAGATAGTCCAAAAGATCAAATACTTAGGGGTTTATATTATGTCCACAAATACAAAATTATATCAATACAACTATGATCCACTTTGGTTAAAAATACAGAAAGATATGGAAAATTGGGGGAAATTACAATTGTCATTGCTGGGTAGGATAGCTGCAGTTAAAATGAATATTTTACCAAGATTTTTATTCCTCTTTCAAATGATACCAATACTTAAAAAGGATGAGAATTTGAAGGAGTGGCAAAAGGGTATAAACAAATTTATCTGGGCAGGTAAGAAGTCAAGGGTAAATCAGAAGATTATGCAGGATGTACGTGAAAGAGGTGGATTAAAAATGCCTAATTTGAAACTGTATTATGAAGCAGCAGTTCTCTCAGCAATTACAGATTGGATTACTTTAACGGAAGAGAGGGTGCTAAACATTGAGGGATATGGTTTGTACTATGGGTGGCATGCTTACTTAGTATATGATAAAAAAGTAGATAAAGTCTTTAAGAGCCACATACTAAGGAATGCTTTATTGTGTGTCTGGAAAAAGTACCAAGGCAAATTAAATGAGAAATTACCTTTATGGATAGTACCCAGACACGCAATAGAAAATATAAACTTGGAACAAAAATTAGACAAGATTACATATAAAGAACTTCTCTTTGAAGATGGAATTTCATTTCAATTAAAACCGTTCGAGAAATTAAAAGAGGAAGGAATAACTAGAACATGGTTTCAATATGGACAATTACAGGCTAGATGGAAAGATGATCGAAAAACTGGTATTTTGAAAAATGAGGATAATCTGATTATACAAATAAAAGATAAGGGCCCTATGCATATAAAAAGATTGTATAATATTTTATTGGAATTAGATTCAGAATCAGAACTAGTTAAGGACTGTATGATAAAATGGGCTCAAAATATTGGAGAACCTATAATGATGGATATGTGGGAAAAGATATGGGTCAGAAATGTTAAATTTACACAGGCTCAAAATTTAAGAGAAAATTTTTATAAAATGTTTTATAGATGGCATTTAGACCCCCAAAAAATTAGCTTGCATGCATCCAAACCTACAGCCAAAATGTTGGAGATGTGAATGCGAGGACGCTACATATTTTCATATATGGTGGACTTGTAAAAAAATTAAGGCTTTTTGGATAAAAATTGGGTGGATTATACAAAATATTTTAAAGAAAAAGATCAAGTTCACACCTCAGGTTTTTTTGCTGGGAATAATTATGGACTGTTCTGTTATAGAGACTAAGTTGGTTTTGAATTTTATAACTGCTGCCAGGTTACTGGTGGCACGATATTGGAAGAAGGAAGATATATCTACAATTGAAGAATGTAAAAGTGACACATCTTGCTGAAATGGCCAAGATTTCATCTTATTTTAAGGACCACTCAAACGAAAGATATATATTGGAATGGAGTAGGTGGACTGAATATATTCAGAAAAAGTATCAGATTAAGATAACCCAAATAGTTTATTAGTTATTTGTTTGAGAAATTTTAGATTATACTTTCAAGCTCTTGAAGTTACATAGAGTTAAGAATGGATAAGGTATTTTTGAACTAACAATTTGTTCTAGTATTTTATAGCTTTATACTTTTTGTTTTGCATTTATACCTTGTGTTTTTTCTGGGAAGTCCGGGGTGGGTGGGGGGTGGGGGGTGATTAGGAGGGGAAGGGTGGAGGGTGGATAAGGGGGGGGGAGAAAAGATAAAAATGTATGTACTTTGTACTCTTAAAACTTTTTAATAAAAAAAATAAGGAATAGTAGAAAGCAGTATCAATTTCTAACAAATTATCTAACAAAAAATAAAACTATGTTTAGATGGTTGATGCCAGAAGGATTGTTAATAACCTGGCAAGATAAAAAATTCAAATCGGATCGATTGAAAAAGCTCAAGAGTTTTTTGATCAATATTGTGAATTAGAAGAGGAACATGAGAATAGAGATAGCAGAGATGAAATAGAGAGTAGTAGTCAGGAAGGAGAAGATCAGGTAGAACAGTGATGGCGAACCTATGGCACGGGTGCCACAGGTGTCACGAGGAGCCATATCTGCCGGCACGCGAGCTGTTGCCCTAACTCTGCTCCAGTGTGCATGTGCGCGCCAGCCAGCTGATTTTTGGCTTTTATGGAGGCTCTGGGAGGGCGTTTTCAGCCTCCGGAGGGCCTCCGGGGGGCAGGGGGAGCCATTTTCGCCCTCCCCATGCTACAAGAAAACCTCTGGAGCCTGAGGAGGGTGAAAAATGGGCCTACCAGGCCTACCCGAAGTCGGGAAATGGGGGAGCGGGGGGATCGTGCACGCATACACAGGGGCGGGGCAGCACGGGGGGATCACACACGCATGCACAGGGGGCCATTGAATTATGGGTGTGGGCACTCGCACGTGTGCAATAGCGTGCACGTGCGTGCTTTTGGCACCCGAGGAAAAAAAGGTTCGCCATCACTGAGGTAGAAGAAAGAGAGAAAGAAAGAGAGGTAAAAAAGAGACAGGAAGAACAACAAGGTGCAAAAGGTAGAGGGTTAAGAGTAACAGGGAAGACTAAAAAATATTATAGACAATAATGATTAAGGAATTATTAATATTATATATAGTAATGATTGTCTAGAGCAGTGATGGCGAACCTATGGCACGGGTGCCACAGGTGGCACGCGGAGCCATATCTGCTGGCACACGAGCCATTGCCTAGCTCAGCTCTAGCACGCATGTGCACGCCGGCCAGCTGATTTTTGGCTCGCACTGAGGCTCTGGAAGGGCATTTTTGGCTTCCGGAGGGCCTCTGGGGGGACTGGGGAGGGTGTTTTTGCCCTCCCTAGGCTCCAGGGAAGCCTCTGGAACCTGGGGAGGATGAAAAATGGGCATACCGGGCCCACCAGAAGTTGGGAAATGGGCCATTTCCGGCCTCCAGAGGGCCTCCGGGGGAGCGGGGGAGGCCGTTTTCGCCCTCCCCAGGCATTGAATTATGGGTGTGGGCACTCACGCATGCGCGATAGCACGCGCGCATGCACTTTTGGCACCTGAGGGAAAAAAGGTTCGCCATCACTGGTCTAGAGCTTGGATATAGTGAATTGACTGATAAATATCACCTGAAGTGTTTAACTATCTAATTATTTATACTCATTTATAATTTCATTTATATTAAGAAATTAACTCATTATATACCAGAATTATAATAGACTATTTATAATAGATTTTCCTGTTTGACTACAATACTATTTTATACCTTATTATGGACCTTATCTTGAAAGAAACATCAAGAGAAGAAACAGAACAAATGACTTTTATTTCGGTGAGAAAGAACAATTGATCAACTGAACAATGGGTTGGAAGTGGAAGAACCAAAGACTCACGAAAAGAACTTTCAAATTAATGAACTATTGATTTTTACTTATAATAGATTTTTCTTTTTGACTATGACTTTTATATCTTATTATAACAAATATAAATTGAAAATGGTATTTTAGAAAAATACATGTGAATCATTTAATATGACAAGTACAATAATAACTCTAAAGTAATTAAGAAATAGATAAAAAACCTTACCATAACAATCTCATCTTTACTATTTCAAAAAAGATTTAATGAAATTATATTAGTAAAAGAAAAACTAGGGTCAATTATTAATTTACTATATTTTATGGAACAAAGTCTATGATTAGTAGAGAGAGAGAAAGAATAAGTAAATGATGAAGTGTACTTGTTATTTATGGTATTAAATAAGATAGAAATTCTATTGTTTAAATTAATTATGTATAGAAGCAGTAAGAATATGCTATATATTTAAAGACCAGGTAAATAAATAGAAAGGTAAACATATTTACTTATGGATATTTAAAAAATGTTATCCGATGAAAGCTTATTGTATAGAGGGGGATAGAATACCCCTGTATGTTTTATGTGTGTATTGTTTCATGTTGCATTTTTGTGTGTGTTTAATAAAAAGTAAAAAAAAGAAATAAGGAAAAAAAGAAAAAATAAGAGACAATATATACAAATCTCAAAGAATTAAAAGACAAACTGCAGAAAAATCCACAGGATAGTAAAATCAGAGAGGAAATGGATATAACTAAACATAAAATCAATTTGACAATGCAAGAAGAAATGATACGAAAGCTCAGAGCAACAAAGCAAAACTATTTTGACTTTGCGATCAAACCCGGGAGGTAGCTGGCATAGAAATTGAAAAAAGAGAGAGCAGAGAGAACAATAGAACTACTACAAGATGAAAGGGGGAATTTACATAATAGACCAGAAGGGAAAAAAGCTATTGTCCAAAATTTCTTTACAGAACTCTATACCGTATTTTTCGGAGTATAAGACACACCTTTTTACCCTCAAAAAGAGGGTGAAAATTTGGGTGCGTCTTATACACCGAATGCAGCCCCACCCAGCCACCCCCACCCTTTGGCTTCTGCCTGCCAACAATTTACCTCTTTGCATCAAACAGAACAGAAACAGAAGCCTTATTAGCATACTAAAAGATTACTTGCCTCCCGATCTACAGCTGACAAAGGCTTGCAAGCCACGTGGTAAAATGAAACTACGGTGGCTGTAATGAGACAAAATGCTGGGAGATAAACTGCTGGCAATGTTACATTGCTGAAATTGCAAGACAGCGAGCTACAGCTACTGTAGCCTAGAGGAAAGAGCTCTTGCCTCACAGTCAGGAGGTTGTGAGTTCTATCCTAGGTAGAGGCAGATTCTGTTAATATGTTAACATATGTTAATATGTTAAATGTTTGTAGAGTGTTCAAATTATAAGACTTATTTTTTAAAGACTGCTTTATTATTGTTCTAGACAACTTAACAAAATGAAGAAGCTTTTTAAAATAAATGCTTGCTCTGAAGAGGCCCAGTGCTATTGTATCTTCTTTTAAATAGCAGAAAGCCTTCCAGAAAGCTACATCAATTTTAAAGATCTGTAAAATTATAATCTGAAATGTCCTGTTTTAGTATTAAGTATTAGTATTAAAATAAGGCAGCTGAATTAAACCCTGACTTAGTCATGTTTGGAGTAGATCTACTTAAATAATTGGGAGGAGTTAGTGTGATTACATTTAAGAAAACTTTCTGGGATTAATATACTGCCATAATGTACATTTCTCCAATTCTTTGCTATTTCTATGGGTCAAGCACACATGCACAGAAATACACAGCAAACAGTGTATATCATCTGTGCTGTTTGCGGTTTGCTGTTTGGCAAATTGCTGGGAGGCAGAGGCCTTTTTTCCTTGTTTTCCTCCCCCAAAACTAAGGTGCGTCTTATACTTCAGTGCGTCTTATACTCCAAAAAATATGGTAAGCGGGGAGAAATTAAACAAGAGGAGATTAAGGAGTATTTGGAGGAAAGGAACCTGCCAATCATGTTGGAGGAAAATAGGACCATGCTAAACAATAAAATAACAATAACAGAAATTAGAGAAGCCATTAAGAGACAAAAAAATAACAAAACCCTCAGACCAGATGGAATACCAACAGAGGTATATAAAAAAAATTTCAGGAATCATTAGAAATGATAATGCTACCGTGTTTCCCCGAAAATAAGTCATGTCCCGATAATAAGCTCCACAGGGCTTTTCAGGACATGTGTTGAAATAAGCCCCGCCCTAAAAATAAGCCCCCCCACTTTCCAGGGAAGGAGGGGACATGTCAGGAGCTGCTCTTTCTCTGGCAGGCACACTTTTGGCCGGGAGAATGACAGCAAGCAAGAGGCGGGTGCACACACAACCTAGCTTGGCTCATCTGAGCTCTGCCTACGTCAGTTTGAAATGTGCTCCTGCCTGCGAAGAACAGGAGGTGAGCATAGATCCCTGTCTCACCATCTCCTCACAGGCAGAAGCGTGTTTCGAACGCTGTTGGAGCCAGCCCAGCGGAGTGAGCTAGTCCCGCGGGGTGTGCGCATACCCACCTCTCACTTGCTCTCTCTCTCTCTCTCTCTCCCAGCCAAAAGAGTGCCCACCGGAGAAAGAATGTCTCCTGGCCGGGAAAGCGAGAGTGAGAGCAAGCGAGAGGTGAGTGTGCACATACTCCGCTGAACTAGCTCGGCTGATCTGGGCTCTGCCTACGTCAGTTTAAAATGCGCTCCTGTCTGCGAAGAGACGGCGAGGCCAGTCGGGTACAGTGAGCCCACAAGCGCAGGGCTTGAGCAGCAGACATCCCTCCTGCTGCCGCCTCCCTCACTTGCTTGCCAGCTTAGGCCACTCATCCTCCACCTGCCCTCCCCACAGAGGATGCAAGCGAAGGCGGTGTGTGGGAATCCCCTGCAGGGACAGCCTGTGTTGTGCTGTGTTCAGCCTCTTGGAGCAAACTCTTTCCTTCCAAAGAGAGAGGGGGGGAATCCCCTGCAGGGACAGCCACCCGTTCCTCGGTGCTGTGTCCACTGATGCGCCTCCAGCTCTTGAGCGAAGTGGGAGGGTGAATAGACTCTCGTGGGCTGCCTGAGCCGCTCTCTCAGCAGGGGGGGAAGAGTGCACGTAAGACACAGCATCAGGAGAAGGAACCTCTGAATGCAAGTGCTGTGTTCAGCCTCTTGGAGCGAACTCTTTCCTTCCAAAGGGAGAGAGGGGGGGAGAATCTCCTGCAGGGACAACCACCCGTTCCTCAGTGTTGTGTCCACTGATTCGCCTCCGGCTCTTGAGCAAAGCAGGAGGGTGAATAAACTCTCGCGGGCTGCCTGAGCCTCTCTCTCTCTCTCTCTCGGCGGCGGGGGGGGGAGTGCACGTAAGACACAGCACCAGGAGAAGGAACCTCTGAACGCAAGTGCTGCATTCAGCTTCTTGGAGCAAACTCTTTCCTTCCAAAGAGAGGGGGGAAATCCCCTGCAGAGACAGCCACCTGTTCCTCGGTGCTGTGTTCACTGATCCTCCCCCACCTTCTGTTCTGGAGTGAAGCTGGAGGGTGAAGAAGAAACTCTCGCAGGCTGCCTAAGGAAGCTGAACTGACAGCCAAACTTCTAGCCAGGCTCAGCTGCACTTCCTTGTCTCTTCCAAACATGCTGAATGCAAGAAATCTTTCTGTCTCCCAAAGTCCGCCAGAAATGAGTGTTCGTGAGACTCTTGGAGTGAAAGGAGAAAGATTTCTTGCGTTCAGCAAGGTTCCTTCTGGTGCTGTGTCTTACATGCACTCTTCCCCCCCCCACCTGCTGAGAGAGAGAGGGGGGGACACATTTGGAAGAGACAAGGAAGCGCGTGCCCGGCTGCTTCTGCCACTGAGCCCGGCTAGAAGTTTGGCTGTCAGCTCTTCCTCAGGCAGCCCACAAGAATTTCTTGCCCCTCCTGCTTTGTTCGAGAGCCAGGGGGTGGCGGGTGGGAGAGAGATAGCCATGCACTCTCTTCCCAACCTATTTAAATAGCCAAGCACCGCCAGGAAGACTTTTTCGCCCCCCAGTTGGAGCGACAAACAGACCCTGCTTTGGCTTCTGCAAATGACCAGCGCCCAACTAACTAAGTCTGAGGGAAAGCCGCAGATGGGGAAAAGGGGCGCACATGGGGAGGGTCGTTTTGTCTGCGGCGGAATTTCCTGTTGGGCCATACGAGCTCCAGAATCCGTTGCTCCGACTGACTGGTGAAAAAGTCTTCCTGGCGGCACTTGGCTGTTTAAATACCGTAAATCATTGGGAAGAGAGTGCATGGCTATTTCTGCCCACCACCACCCCCCCAGCCGCCACTGTGAGACGTGGGTCCTACCTGACACTTGTACCGGTACCTCCATCACGTTCCTCGGCGTTGTGTCCAGGGCAGCCCATTCTAAAAGAAAACGTCTCGCGAGTTTGAGAAGTTTGATTGAACTCTCGAGACGTTTTCTTTTAGAATGGGCTGCCCTGGACACAACGCTGAGGAACACGATGAAGGTACTGGTATAAGTTTCAGGTAGGATGCGCGGCTTGCGCTCTGCCCCGCCCGACCTGCCCAAATTGCGCCCCACCGCGAGACGCACGTGCTACCTGACACTTGTAGCTCCGTCGCGTTCCTCGGTGTTGTGTCCACTAACCCTACCAAAGCACCTGCCTTTCCTCTTTACTTCCCTCCCCCCTCTCTTGGCAATGGGGGGGGGAGAGTGCACGTAAGACACAGCACCAGGACAAGAAACTTTGGAAGTCAAAGAGCCGGAGTTTGGGGGAGAGAAAGAAAGACTTCTGCTGCTTTCCTTTGCGTGCAGCCAAAAGCAGAAGCAGAAGAAGTCTTTCTTTCTTTCTCTCCCCCAAACTCCAGCTCTGCGGCTTCCAAAACCCAGCCAGGGCAGTGGCTACTCTGCGAGTGCACTTCCAGCTCTATGGTGATGGCTGGAGCTAGAGCTGGAGCTGGAATTAAACAGACCAGCCGAGAGACGCCACGGAGCTACCAGATTCCAGTAAGACCCGCGTCTCGTGGCCCGGCCCGCCTCCTGCACCCCAAAAATAATAAGCCACCCCTCAATAATAAGGCCAGGGGCATATTTGGGGGGGTCAAAAATATAAACCCCTGTCTTATTTTCGGGGAAACACGGTAGATTTATACAATGAGGCAATAGAAAAGGCAAAATTACCAGACTCCTGAAAAGAAGCTTATATAACATTGATATCGAAGGAAGTTACAGACAAACAACTAATTAGAAACTACAGACTGATTTCATTACTAAATATGGACTATAAAATATTTGTATCAATTATTGCAGAAAGATTAAAAAAAATACTCAACCAAATTATACATTCAGATCAAAACGGATTTCTGCCAAACAGACAAATAAACAATACAAGACTTATACCAGTGGTTCCCAAAGTGGGTGGTACCGCCCCCCAGGGGGCGGTGGGAACCCTTAGGGGGGCGGTGAGAGGTAAGGGTGGAGACAGGGGGGCGGTGAGAGGGTCCAGGGGGGCGGTAGGTGGTTCGCCGGTCCTGTCCCCGTGCCGCCACCCATGTCCACCCAATCGCCCGCTCACCGCTTTTCCCGCCACTCTTTTCCCGGCGGGGACTGGGCGGGCCATGAGACAGGCGTCTTACTGGACTTTTAACAGCTCCGTGTATCTGTCGTCTGGTCTCTTTGCACTGGTCTCCAACCTTGGCAACTTTAAGACTTGTGGACTTTAACTCCCAGCAAAGCTGGCTGAGGAATTCTGGGAATTGAAGTCCACAAGTCTTAAAGTTGCCAAGGTTGGAGACCCCTGGAAAGCTTGCAAAATACAGAAACTCTTCTCGCGAGGGTGAGCAATTAACAACTCGCAGCGAGAAGAGTTTCTGTATTTTTCAAGCTTTTTTCCCTAGAGGCCAGCCGACAGAAACACGGAGCTGTTAAACCAGTAAGACACGGGATTGAGGGGGCGGGCAGGGGCTGGGTGGGGGGGGCGGGCTGGGGTGGGGGGTTGGGTTGGGGGGGCGGGAGGAGGAGGAGGAGGAGGGAGACCTTATGGGGAAATCGCAGCTGCCTCTTTTCTGCTCCTTTGGCCAAGAGGCACCGCAGCTGGAAAGTTGGTCCGGAAAGAGGGCAGCGATTGGGGGGGGAGATCAGGAACAGTTGCCCGCCAGAGTTTCTGCTGCCTTCGCCTGCCTCCCTTTCCTTTCCTTTCCTTTCCTTCCTTCCTTCCTTCCTCCCTTTCCTTCCCTTTTTCTTTCCTCCGTTCCTTCCCTTCCCTTTCCTTCCTTCCTTCTGTCTCTTTCCCTTCCTTCCTTCCCTCCTTCCCTTTCCTTCCCCCTCCTTTTCCTTCCTTCCCTTTCCTTCCCCCCTTTTTCCTTCCTCCTTCCCTTCCCTTCCTTCCTCCTTCCCTTCCCTTTCCTTCCCCCCTTTTTCCTTCCTCCTTCCCTTCCCTTCCTTCCTCCTTCCCTTCCTTTTCCTCCCTCCCTCTCCTTTTCACCTTTAATTTCCCTCCCTCTCTTTCCTTCCTACTTTCTTTCCTCCCTCCCTCCTTTCCTCCCTCCCTCCCTTCCTTCCTCCTTCCATTTCCTTCCCTCTCCTTCCTTCCTTCCTTTTCTTTCTCTTTCCTTCCTTTTCCTTCCTTCCTTCCTTCCCTTCCTCCCTCTATTTTTCTCTCCCAAACAACCCCAAGTTAAATCCTCCCCTTGGCCATTGTGCGTGCATGTGTGTCTCATCTTCTAAAAATCATAACTCCCCACCCCACCCCAAACACCCAGTACCACCCCCTTCCCCATCCCACTGAAGATCCCAGGTGCCCAGCCTCCTGTGCGCCCCCGGCAACCTCTCCGCATGCCCGTCTCAGGATGTGGCCTTTGGCCTTGCCTCCTCTGCCCACCTAACACACTGCTCTCGCTCGTCCCTGCGATGCCATCTTCCCCTGCCCCCGGATGGATAGCAATTTAGGCAGGCACGACACACCACCAGGTGAGGAGGGGGCTTTCCAGCTGTGCCTGCTGGCTACAGGAGTCCCCCACTCCACCCGGCCTCGGTCCTCCGAACTGCTCTGTGCCAAGGAAGGCAATTCGGAGGGTGCCAGCGCTTCCCACGGGGGAGGGGGTGTATTTCCAGGAAGCCCCTTGAATGTGCCAGTGTGGGGGGGAGGGGGAGAAGACCCTCCCCCATGTGCATCTGTCCCACCCACCCCCTCCATTGACCACTTCTGCAGTTTTCTTTCCTTTCCAGGCTCTGTTTGGTCATCCAGTTGAGCCAGCCTTGGCGAGGAACCAAAATGGCTTGTGTGTTTGTTTGTTTTTGCAACCAAATACAAACCAGGTTTGGGGGAACCGGTTTCAAAACCTCCCAGTTTTCCAAACCTGGATGTTTTTGGCCACGCACGCACACACACACTCACACACACCCAGTGGCTCAATGTGGGATAGATTTCCCACCCACCTCCAGCCCCTCTTTTCAAACACGCCCCTCTTCCTCGCAGACAGAAGCACATTTTAAATTGCCATAGGCAGAGCCCAGAGGAGCCAATGTAGTCCCGCGGGGTGTTTGCGATATATATATATATATATATATATATATATATATATATATATATATATATATATATATATATATATATATATATATATATATATATATATATATATATATATATATATATATATATATATATATATATATATATAACATAAGGAAGGAAGGAAGAAAAGAAAGAAAAGAAAGAGGGAGAAAGAAAGAAAGATGGTAGGTAGGAAGGAAGACAGAAAGAAAGAAAAAGATGGTAGGAAGGAAGGGAAACAGACAGAAAAAGAAAGGAGGGAAAGGAGGGAAGAAGGAAAGAAAAAGGAAAGAAAGATGGTAGGAAGGAAGGAAGACAGACAGAAAAAGAAAGGAGGGAGGGAAGGGAAGGGAGGGATGTAGCAAAGAAAAAGGAAAGAAAGAAAGAAAGAAAGAAAAAGAAAGAAAGAAAGAAAGAAAGAAAGAAAATTATGACCACAATTGAGCCTAACATTTTGGTTGCTAAGCAAGAGCGTTGTTAAGTGAGTTTCACCACATTTTACAAGTTGGCCATGCCCACCCGGTTACCTGACCACTGAGCCATGCCCACCTGAGGGGGTGGGGTGGGGGGCGGTGAGGATGAGTTTGTAGCACCAAGGGGGCGGTGGACTGAAAAAGTTTGGGAACCACTGACTTATACTAAATACGTAAGAATATTATGACATACACATGGAAAAACAGTTAGCATTAATATTTATAGATGCACAAAAAGCATTCGACAATTTGGATTGGGAATTTTTTACAACACAACTAGAGATGATGAAATTTGGTGGAAGGTTCACTAGACTAATCAAAGCAATATATGCAAAAAACCCAGCCAAAATACTAGTAAACAGTGAATTGACAGAAACAGTGAATACAGTATAATGAAAGGAGTACGCCAGGGATGCCCTCTATCCCTGTTCTTATTTGTATTGGTGCTAGAAGTGTTACTAAAACAAGTAAGGAATAATCAAGAAATAAAAGGGCTCAAAATAAAGAAAGAGGATTACAAAGTACAGGCATTTGCCGATGACATGGCATTTATTATTGAAGACCCATTGGAGAATGGATTGTTTAATTAGAGAGATAGAGAAATTCGGAAAAGTAGTGGGGTTAAAACTAAACAAAGAAAAAACAAAAATAATAACGAAAAATTTGACAGAAGAGCAAAACAAGAAACTGGAAAAAATATTGGGATTAAAATGGTAAAAAAGTGAAATACTTTATGGCTGATAGCAAAATGTAGTTCAATAAAGGAAGATAATTGTACAAAATTGATACAGAAAATACATAAAGATTTGGAAAACTGGTCAAAATTACAACTATTATTAATGGGGAAAATTGTGCCCATAAAAATGAATATCCTACCCAAAATACTTTTCTTATTTCAAATAGAACCAATAAAACTGAGGGAAAACTTCTTTACAGAATTAAATAAAATACTTTCAAAACCATCTAATTAGAAACTCACTGATTCAAATATGGCAAAAAATAAAAAGAAACCATTATAATAAAATACCCACCTGGCTCTCAACGATGGAAGCTTTAATATATCCAAATGCCATGGACAGGGACAAAATGAAGACATACAAAGAAATTCTAAATGAACAGGGAGAATTAAAAACAAGAGAGGAACTAAGAGAGCAAGGTATGGAAATTGATTGGTGGCCATATCTCCAGATAAAATCCAGATATAAACAAGATAAAGAACAATACGAATTTCAGAAGGAAGATAATGAATTAGATAAAATTATATTAGGACAGGAAGATAAAATGATAACAAAATTCTATAATTTTATATTGAAATATAAAATGGAAGAAGAGATTGTTAAGGAGGTAATGATAAAATGGGCCCAAAACTTTGGGTATAATATAGAACTAGAAAAATGGGAGAGTATATGGAATAACAGATACAAAAATATACCCCAATGCATCGCCAGAATGCTGGAAGTGCAATCATAATATCGGAACCTACTACCATATGTAGTGGTCTTGCCCCAGAGCGAAACAGTATTGGCAGATGATACGAAGATGGATTGAATAAATTATAAAACAACATATAGAAATGAAACTGGAATTATTTTTATTAGGCATATTTACAGGAAATCAAGAAAAAAAAACAATACTTAATTTTACACATAATAGCAGCAAGGATAACATTTGCCCAAATGTGGAAAAATCATAATATACCAACAGAAGAATGAGTGATCAACAAAGTATTAGAGTGCGTAGAGATGGACAGAATCACCAAAGCATTAAACGACGAAGAGAACTCAGATTATTACAAGATATGGGATGAGTGGTATAAATGGTTAGATAATAGAAAATAGAAAATAGATGTACAGGATAGGATTTTGCTCTTGGAAGACATAAATTAAGAAGTGGGTAAAAAAAGGTACCACATAACAATAGAACTGGGTTATATGTTCCAAAATGTTACTATATGACAGGAATATAGGGGGGAAAAGGGTAATGTGGAACAATGTATATATGTATATAATATATGTAAATATAATATGCTTGTCTATTGCAAATACCAAGAGGGACGAACGAACAAGAAAAGAACAAAAGTGGAACAATTGTCCATAAATCAGAATGTAACAATTTGTTTTAATGTAAAAAGTTTAATTAAAAATTTTAAAAAATTAAATAAAATGATCTTAAAATTTATTTGGTCAAAGAAAAAAGCTCGTATTAAGACGAAATTATTACAAGATAATAGAAGGAAAGGTGGTTTTGGACTCCCCGATTAGGAAATATACTATCAAGCGGCAGCAATAAATTGGTTAAGGGAATGGATTATACTTAAAAATAGAAGAATGTTGACAATAGAAGGATTTGACTTGCAAATTGGCTGGCGTGTGTTTATATGGGAGGGGAAACATAAAGCACACACATACTTTCAGAGACATCAAATAAGAGGGGCATTGTTAGAGATTTGGCTAAAAATTAAGGAAGAACACTATAAAAAAATTCCAAAATGACTATCGACCATCGAAGCAATAATATACCCGAACCTATTAGACCAAAAAAAGATGGTAACATATAAACAAATAGCGGATGAACAAGAGAACCTCAAATCAAAACAAGAACTTAAATCAATAGGAATAGAATTAGACTGGTGGCACTACTTACAAATTTAATTGAGATATAGAAAAGATATAACACAATTTGGATTCCAAAATGAACAAGGACTGGATAAAATACTGCTGGGACCAGAAGAAAAAAATTATATCTAAAATATATAATTTTCTGTTACAGTATAAAATGGAAGAAGAAACGGTCAAGAGGACTATGATAGCCTGGGCTCAAAACTTCAGATATACTATTAACTTGGCAGAATGGGATAAAATTTGGGAAGTAAATTACAAATTAACCATTGCAGTGACATACAAAGAAAACACTTACAAGGTGCCATGTTTTAGATGGCACCTACCTCCGGCACGATTGGCAAAAATGCTTCCGGGTGTCAGCAAAATGCTGGAAGTGTAATTATGAACAAGGGACATACTACCACCTTTGGTGGACATGCCCAAAAGTAAAAAGCATATTGGAAAAAAACCAAAAAATGGTGGGAAGACATTGTTCAACAAGAGATTGATATGAAGCTGGAATTATTTATATAATACTTCATATAATAACTGAGGCCAGGATCATTTATGTTCAAAATTGGAAGTCAGACAATGTCCTCACCAGTGCAATGATAGTGGGAAAAATATTAGAATGTGCGGAAATGAGTAAATTAATGATGAAACTACACAACGAGGAAACGGAGTTGTACAAGATATGGGATAAATGGTACAAGTGGTTGGAACAAAATAAAAAGTTTAAAATATTGTTATAAAGTGGGAAAGAGAGAAGAAAAATGTATGCATATTAAAAGAGACTTTTTTCTTTCTCTTCTTTGATGTATATAAATATATATGAAGTAAAAAGGAGTCGGAAAAACAAATGGGAGATTCATTATATAGAGATACAAGTAACTATAGAGAATATGTATAAGACATTAGTAGAAATACGGAAAACTGCAAATAATAGCAAAACTGTAAAGAAAAAGCTGTAAAAGTGATTAGTTTTCTTTTTCTATGTTTGTTTGTTGTATGTTTTTGTATGTTGTTTTTTTAAAACCAAATAAAGACTATTTTTAAAAAAATAGAAATGGAATTTGCGATATAAAAACAATTAAAAAAGAATTAGAGTATTTCAGGAATTCATGGCCAACATGGCAAACATCGACCTTATCTAGATTATTATCTCATATTACATCTGCCTAGATCTGGTGCTTATCTCTGGATAGTTGGATGTGATTTTTAGTTGGGGGATATTGTTATCAATTTCTGTCTGTTGTGCAAGGTATAATAGATTAAGAAACCAATACCATATAGATTATGGCTAATTTTATTGTAACAGCTATAGTAATGGTATGGTTTGCTGGGGCTTTGCTTATTTTTTATTAAGGATTCTTAGCATTTTTAAATTTATTATTATTAAGGATTCTTAGCAGTGGAAGTCATTAAGTTTCTATTTTAGATGTTTATTGTGGTTTTAGCTGTAGTGGCTTGGTTTGTTGGGGCTTTGCTTATCGTGGTTTTATTTGTAGTGACTTGGTTTGTTGTGGTTTGGTTAAGGTGACCAGACGTCCCGATTTTGGCGGGACAGACCCGCTTTTTCATGATTTGTCCCGCGTCCCGCCCGTCCTCTAAAAGAATGCACAACTAGGGCATTCTTTCAAAAAATCGGCCTGAAAGGCAGCAGGCCTCTCAGCTCGGGCCGGCCGTGGGCGGCGTTGGCGGCGGGCGGGCGTCCCGCGTTGTTGACTCCTCCGGCGGCAGCTGGAAGCTGGGGGGAGGGGGAAGGGAGGCTGCTCCTCCTCTCCTTCCCCCGCCCCATCCCTAGCCCCGCCCTCGGAGGCGCCGCTGCTGTTGGGAGGGGTGAGGGACGAGGAGCCGTCGCTGCTTTGAGCTTACGAGCGGCGCAAACAGCCCTTCCTCGTCCCCCTCCCCTTTCTTCCCCCCGTCGCCTCGCTGCCGCCGTTGCCCTGGGGCCGGGCGGGCGACCGGGAGACCGCGGCGCTTGGATGCTTGGAGCAGGTAAGCTGCCGGCTGCCTCCTTTCCCCGTCTCCCGCCTCCCGTTCGTTGCTTGCCAGCCCGGCCGAAGGGGAGGCGGGAGGCAAGGAAAGGCCTCCCGAAAGGGAGGCGGGCTCCCAAAGGGCTGCCGGCTCCCGAAGGGGAGGCGGGCCCTTCGGGAGCCGGCAGCCCTTTGGGAGCCCGCCTCCCTTTCGGGAGGCCTTTCCTTGCCTCCCGCCTCCCCTTCGGCCGGGCTGGCAAGCAACGAACGGGAGGCGGGAGACGGGGAAAGGAGGCAGCCGGCAGCTTACCTTTCGCGAGCTCCAGGCATCCAAGCGCCCTCCTGCCTCCCCCCCACCTCACCTGGACGCCGACATTTGCTGTTTTGCCCTCTGCGCATGCGCAGCGTTCTGTGCATGCGCAGAGGGCAAAACAAATGACGGCGCCCAGGCGCCCCCCCGTCCCGCTTAAAAATAAAAAAATCTGGTCACTTTGGGTTTGGTTTTTAGTTGTAGTGGCTTGGTTTATCGTGGTTTGGTTTTATTTGTTTGCTGTAGCCCAGCTTTATTTGCCGTGGCTTGGTTTATTGTGGTCTTATTTATTGTGGCTTTATCTGCTGTGGTTTGATCTGTTGGGGTTTTGTTAACTGTGGTTTTATTGGTTTGGTTTGCTGGGGCTTTGCTTATTGTGGCTTTATTTGCAGTGGTTTGGTTTATTGTGGCTTGGCTTTATTTGTTCTGGCTTGGTTTGTTGTGGTCTTAGTTATTGTGGTTTACCTGTTGTGGTCTGGTTTTATTGGTTGTGGATTGGTTTGTTGTGATTTGCCTTGGCGCGATTTTTTTTTTTGCTGTGGTTTTGTTTGTTATGGTTTTGTTATGTTTATGATGTATTTTATGTTTTGAGGAAAGTCCGTAGGGGATAGGCGTCCCAGTTATCGAGGAATTATCACATGAACCACTATAGTAGGAGAAGTATTGTGTGAGGAGTTGTCCAAATTCACATGGATGCTTGAAAGACCATCGTCCATTATACCACCATGTTGGAGGAGTAATACCTCATTAAAAAAAACCTTGGTCCAGCTGGCCTGGCTGGTAGCACCTCGTAAGGGCCCCTTTCCAGAGTTACAGGAGAAGACGGTCAGCAGTTTTGAAGGCGGAAGAAGGCTCTATGCCTCAACAGCAGATAAAGCAGCAAAACCATCTTCTAGGAGAAGGGAAACTCTGACTTGTGGCTCAATCCATTATTGGAAAAGGCTTCAGGAGTAAACCTTGAGGCAAAATCTGGAGCCGGAGTCCCGGAAGCAGTTCATGACTGTGTACAACCACGTTCTGATAACTCCTGTGACGCAGCTGGAACCAATCATATCGGCTTTGCCGTTCCATTGGATTATTTCAGCGATGTGGAGAGGGGGCACCTGCTGCTTAGGTAACAGTCTATCCTCCATACTAAACTAGCCAGGCCTCGTGCTCTGGAGAGGACACTCCAGCTTTGCATATAGCACTGAAACAACCCGGAAAGTGGCGGTTACTGGTTATACAGTAAGTCTTTGCTTGATTTGTGTAGAGTGTGATGCCAGGGGCCACTTTCGATGGTGGGAGAGGTCATCATGCCTCATTGGCATAATGACAAACAGATCGATAACTTTGCACCATGCAACAACCATAAGAAAACGTTAGCCCTGGGGAGGCGGAGCCAGCTATTAAAGAGGACAGGTGTGAGGAGCGTTTTCTCCGTTAAGGAGTCTCACTTCTCCCCGATATTCTACCGCTTGATGGATCCTTTGGGATCACCAGATCCCCTGGAGGGGGATTGGAAGATAGGAGGTGCCCGGAGGAGCAATCTGTGGTGGCGGCCAAGATTAGCAAACTAAGGAAAACCTCAGAGAGCCGAAAAATTGAGCAGAGAAGGAAGGCGACCGTAATGGTGACCGGAGCAAAGCAACAACAGACAGCTGGCCATATGAAGCAGTGAGATAGCGGTATGAGTGCGGATTTTATCCAGTTAAAAATACATCTTGGTGATCCAGGAAAAAGCGAGTCAGGGGAGAAAGAGCTACCAGAAGGTTTCTAGAAAAGAGAAAAAAACGTTGCCCAAAAGTAAGAGGGTGGAATTTTTACTTTCTCTTTCCCCTTCGGAAATAGCGTCGAGAACAAGTTTGGGCGAAAGAGGAAATGCTGTCATTGTGGAACTTTAAATATTGGAAGCACAAAATATAAAATCTCTTGGGGTTGTTTTCTCATCATTTACTTTTCTTTGGAGATATATAATGATTTAAAATTTGAAGAGCAGACGACAAGGTGGAAATATCGGCAGAGAGGAAGAAAAGCCATTTTGAATCCAGACGGCAATTAAGATGCTAAACTACAATTGGAAGCCATTTGAAAGATCAGGAAGATATTAACTATTGGGAAAGAAAAAGTAAAAGGTGATAATTTGAAAATTAACCAGAAGAAGACAGGTGCTTGGATGATATTTAGACTTTGTTGGAAAAGACAAAAGACTGCTAGCAAAGGAGTTGAAGGACTATTTGATTGACTTTGATATATGATAAGAGCTATTGTGTTTAGAGTGATGATACTTTTGGGTGTTGAATGATATACTTCTATAAGTTGATTTGTGGTAATATATAATATAATTAATAGATAGATAGAAAATTAATAGATAGAAAATTATAATATTATAATATAGTACAAGTATTGTATTTACTAGACTGGAGGAAAGACTGAGTTTTGTATATAGATTGAATAACTGGTTTGGGAAGTTGAAAAAAATGGCAAGTAACCCCAATTTAACAAAAGCTGGAGCGGGAAGGAGTCAGGTTACACAAACGTTTTGGATCCTAGTCCTGCAAGACAAAGATCTTTAGAAGAAGTGACTCAATCACAGAGGGAAAAAGGTTCCTTCAAATAACTTCAATTAATGTTGTTAGCGATGCAGGAGTCCATGAATAATAACCAGGAGGATATAAAAAAAGAAATTGGGGAAGTTAGAAATGATACTGGGGAATTAAAAGGAAAAATGGAATCTATGGATGGAAAGTTTGAAATATTTCAACAACAATTAATTAAGAATGAACAGAAACTGTCAGAAATGGAAGATAGAATGGTGAAAGAAGAGGAAAGAGTAGATGAGATAAATGAAAGACTGACAAAAGCCAATAAGGAATTGGAATCCACGGTAATCTCGTTAGAATGAGAGAAGGCAGCTTTTTTCTTACGAATACAAAATGTCAGGGAAGAAAAAGATCTTCCAGAAATTATGGCTGACATTTTAGCGAAAGCACTAGGGATTGGGAAAGAGGAAATGATAAATGAAATCGATGAAATATTTAGAATTCATACAAACTTTGCCAGAAGGAACAACCTCCCAAGAGAAGTGCGTATTAGATTTATAAAAAAATCTATAAGAGATGAAATATTACATAGAGTAAGAGTCGATCCGTTGGAGTATAGGGATAGACAGTTGATTGTGTTAAAACAGATTCCTAGAAGGGTACGAGAATTGAGAAGACCCTACCAGTTAATAACATCGAAGCTCACAAAAAGAAATATTAATTTTAGATGGTTGACACCTGAAGGCATTATGGTAACCTGGCAGGATAAAAGATATAAACTAGACTCGGTTGAGCAAGCAGAGGATTTTTATTTACAAAATTTTGGCAGTGAAAATGGGACTGTAGAAAGAGAGACAAGAGATATAAGGGAAGAAACAGATATGGCTATACAACCGATGGAGAAGGAAGAGGTGTACGCTGAAAATAAAGATACTAGGAAGGAAGAGTTAGATAATAGAAGAAAGGATGAAAACAGACTTAAAGAACATACAGATAATAGATCAGAAAGGGTTACAAGATCCAAATACAGATAAAGGAATAAAAGAAGGAATAGAGATAATGTCAGTGAATGTAAATGGCCTAAACTCCCCACAGAAAAGGAAAATATATTTACATAAAATGAGTAAAATGGGATTGGATATTATAATAATACAAGAAACACAACACGAATATTTACTAAATTGTCCCAAATTGGGAAATGTATTTACATCTTTATCAAATAAAAAACAAGGAGTTGCTGTATATGTTAATAAAGATACTGAAGCCAAACAAATTTATGAAGACAAAGATGGCAGGATAATTATATTAGAAATAATTTTGAATAAGACAAAAATTGCAATTGTTGGATTATATGCCCCAAATGAAGGTCAGAAAACCTTTTATCAACAACTGCATAAAATTATTGGTGAACTTGACTATGAAAATATTGGGATAATAGGGGATTTTAATGTAATAGTTGATAGAAAATTAGATTATAAAAGTAACACAATTAGGAAAGGAATTAGGAAAATTTTGCCAAACACATTCACAAAAATGATAGAAGAGACAAATATTAAAGATAGCTGGTGTGAACGTAACATAGGAAAAAAGCAATATACATTTTATTCAAATCGGCATGCATCATGGTCACACATCGACAACAAAGCGCCAGGCCATGATGGCATACTGGTAGAATTATACAAAAATATACAGGAAAAAATTGGCCCAAAGTTATTAGATGTATACAATGAGGTCCTAACAAAAGCGAAGATGCCGACATCTTGAGAGGAGGCAATTATAACTTTAGTTCCAAAGGAAAATACAGATCTGACCCATATAAAAAATTATAGACCGATATCTCTCTTAAATTCTGATTATAAAATATTTGCAACTATAATGGCAGAGAGACTAAAAGGATATATGGTAGAATTTATACACACAGATCAGAATGGCTTTTTGCCAAAAAGACATATAAAAAATAATATTAGGATAATACTTGACATACTGGAATATTACGAATTACATAATGAGAAACAAATGGGACTAATCTTCCTTGATGCACAGAAGGCGTTTGATAACGTTAAGTGGGACTTTCTATACAACCAATTAGTTTATATGGACTTTGGGGACAACTTTATAAAAATGTTTAAAACAATATACTCAAAGCAAAGAGATAAAGTAATTATTAATAAAGATATGACAGAAAGCTTTCAAATTAGGAAAGGTACAAGACAGGGCTGTCCCTTATCACCACTGTTATTTATATTGTCACTGGAAGTATTAACAAGGATAATTAGGATAGAAAACCAGATTAAAGGATTGGAAATTAAGAAAGAAATCTTTAAAACCCTAGCTTTTGCGGACGATTTAGTTTTCATTATTGAAGAACCATTGGACTCAGGAAGTAAGCTGATGGAAGTACTGGTGGAATATGGAGAAGTGGCCGGACTAAAAATTAACAAAGAAAAAACAAAGATGATTGCTAAGAATATGACTAAATCTCAAGAATTAGAATTAGCAGAAAAATTGGGTATACAAACGACCAAAAAAATATTTAGGAATACAGATAACATCAAGGTGTGCCACACTTAAAAAAGATAACTATGAGAAATTGGTTGGAAAAATAAAAAAAAATTTGGAAGGATGGACAAATCTGCAACTCTCCTTCATGGGGAGAATAGCTCTTATTAAAATGAATGTATTATCCAGAATATTATTTTTATTTCAATGCTTACTGACAAATTTGGATAAAAATTTCTTTCAAAATTTAAATAAAATTATATCTGAATTTGTGTGGCAAAAGAAAAAAGCAAGGATAAAAATGAAATTATTACAAGATTCGAAGGAGAGGGGCGGATTTGGACTTCCAAATTGGGAACACTATTACCAAGCTTCAATTTTAGTTTGGATAAAAGGCTGGATAAAATTAAAAAATGAAAGATTAATAAGACTGGAAGGCCATGATTTACAAATTGGGTGGCATGCCTTTTTATGGGAAGAGAAACATAAAATACACCGGTACTTCCAGAGGCACTATATTAGGCGAGCTTTGTTAGAGGTATGGGAAAAAATTAAGAGACAAAATTACATACAAATCCCAAATTGGTTATCAACATTGGAGATGCAAGTACACCCAAATTTTATACATTTGGGAAAGGTCATAACATACAAACAACTATTGGATGAGAGGGGAGAATTAAAATCAAGGTTAGAATTGCATGAAAAAGGTATAAAATTAGAATGGTGGGCCTACCTGCAAATCCAATCAAAATATATGAAAGACAAAAGAGAACCGGGTATAAAAATGGAAGAAACGGAATTGGATAAAATAATATTAGGATCAGAAGAGAAAATGATAAGAAAAATATATAACTATCTTTTAGAACAGACACTATGGGATGAACAGGTCAAAGAAACGATGATTAGGTGGTGTAAAGATTTTGGATTCAATATTGACCTCAATACTTGGCAAGACCTATGGCACAGAAATAGAAAATTCACGTTAGCTACTTCATACAAAGAGAACCTTTATAAAATGTTCTACAGGTGGCATCTCCCACCCACAAAAATAGCTAAAATGAGCCGGAATGCATCAGCCCTATGTTGGAAATGCAAAAGAGTACCTGGAACATATTATCATATGTGGTGGGAGTGCCAAAAAACACATGAATATTGGGAAAAAATAAGGCAATGGTTGGAGGAAATATTGGAAATAAAACTAGATTTAAAACCTGAATTATTCTTGTTGGGAATGACTATTGATAAATTTGGAAAAAATACATTATACCTTATGCTACATATTTTGACTGCTGCAAGGATAATATTTGCTCAAAAATGGAAAAATAAAGACATACCTACGGAGGATGAAATTTTAGATAAAATACTAATATGTGCAGAAATGGATAGATTAAGGCTAGAGTTGAAGGACAAATCGGATACGGAATATTATGAAACCTGGGACAAACTATATGAATGGTGGGAAAAAAGGAAAACCAAGATTATGTGATATTGGAAAGATTGGAAAGACTTAGAAATTGTATTAAAACTTGATTTTATTTGATAAGAAAAATGTATAAAAAGAAATGATTATACGTAAATAGGTTACCATATTTTTCGGAGTATAAGACGCACCGAAGTATAAGACGCACCTTAGTTTTGGGGGAGGAAAACAAGGGAAAAAGGCCTCTGCCTCCAAGCAATTTGCCAAACAGCAAACAGTACAGATGATATACACTGTTTGCTGTGTATTTCTGTGCATGTGTGCCTGACCCATAGAAATAGCAAAGAATTGGAGAAATGTACATTATGCCAGAAAGTTTTCTTAAATGTAGTCACACTAACTTTTCCCAATTAATTAAATAGATCTACTCCAAGGTAACTAAACTCTAATACTAAACAGGGCACTGTTACATTTCATACTATACTTGTAAAGAGCTGTTAAAATTAATTAAAATTTCTGGAAGTATACATTATTCTCTATTATTTAAAAGAAGATACAATAGCATTGGGTCTCTTCAGAGCAAGCATTTATTTTAAAAAGCTTCTTTATTTTGTTAAGTTGTCTAGATTTACAGGGATCTCCAACCTTGGCAACTTTAAGATTTGTGGACTTCAACTCCCAGAATTCCACAGCCAGCAAAGCTAACAAAGCTGGCTGTTGAATTCTGGGAGCTGAAGTCCACAAGTCTTAAAGTTGCCAAGGTTGGAGACCCCTGGCTCTAGAACAATAATAAAGCAGTCTTTAAAAAATAAGTCTAATAATTTGAACATTCTACAGACATTTATAGTTATTCACTTACCCCTTTGCAGCCAGTTCAGCAAAAAATAAAAATCTGCAAGTCTCTCCCAGCTATTTGCCTCTTTGCAGTTAGTTTCACTTTCATTTTCCCACATGGCAAACCTAATCAGCTGTACCTCGGGAAACTGCTACTGACTTGCTTGGCTTTACAGGCTCTTTCCTCTTTCCTGCAAGCAGGTAAATTGCTGGAAGACAGAGGCCAAAGGGTGGGGGTGGCTGGGTGGGTGGGGCTGCATTCGGTGTATAAGACGCACCCAAGTTTTCACCCTGTTTTTGGGGGTAAAAAGGTGCGTCTTATACTCCGAAAAATACGGTAACTGGATAATCCGTCATGTACTTAATTTCATATATTTTGGTCATTGTTTTGTCTTGTTGTTTGTACGTTTGTTTTTAATTGTTTTATAAATAAAAAACTAAAAAAAGAAAAAGAAAAAAGAAAACTTTAGCCCTAAAGTTGGGCATTTGGAATGTTTGGACAATGACCCCGTTTTTCTGACGATTTGCAAGAAATAGATGACGTATGCAAGACTGCTGTTATCGATATGGAGCTGAGCAGACTGCAAATGGACATCGTTGAAGAGACAAGCAGGGTTAAGCAGAGAAACTTCTCGTTTTTCTGGCAGGGAAAACCATCAAATGAGACTAGGGAATATGGGGTGGGCTTTGCGGTCAAAAACCTTGCAATAGCAATAGCAATAGCACTTTACTTATATACCGCTTCATAGTGCTTTACAGCCCTCTCTAAGCGGTTTACAGAGTTCAGCATATTGCCCCCAACAATCTGGGTCCTCATTTTACCGACCTCAGAAGGATGGAAGGCTGAGTCAACCTTGAGCCTAGTGAGATTTGAACAGCTGAACTGCTGAACTAGCAGTCAGCCTGCAGTCGCAGCATTTAACCACTGCACCACTTCAGCTCTTGCGTACGTCATCTACTAGGATTCATCACTCCACCTGCTGCAGGGAGTGAGAGGATTCTGTCCTTGCAGCTCCACTCGCTAGCAGGGCCGGTCACTCTTATTAGTGCATATGCACATTATCATCTTCAGTAGAATCTAAAGACAAATTTTACGATGATCTGGCCACCACTATTAAGAAAGTCCCTGAGAAAGAATCACTATATATCCTTGGTGATTTTAATGCCAGAGTTGGAGCCAATAATAGTTCCTGGCCTACTTGTTTAGGTCAGTTTGGCATTGGGAAGATGAATGAAAATGGCCAATGCCTGCTGGACTTTTGCTGCTACTATGGTTTCTGTGTTAGCAATACATTCTTCAAAACAAAGCCTCAATACAGAGTCTCATGGAGACATCCAAAATCGAGGCACTGGCACCAGCTCGACTTGATTCTTACCAGGTATTTTAATCTTCCCAGTATTACAATTACACACAGCTATCAGGGTGCTGACTGTGATACAGAGCACTCCTTGGTGTGCAGCAGAATAAAACTGCAAACAAAAAGATTGCATCACTCGAAGAAGGAAGGAAGACCACGAATCGACATCAGCAAGACCCACAATCAGGGCAAAGTGGAGGAATTTGCACAAGCACTAGAGGAAATGCTCCCAGGCCCAGCTGAAGCAAACACGTCCGAAAGATGGGAATATTTCAAGAATTCTGTCTATAACACCGCCTTGTCAGTATTTGATAAGGAGATTAGAAAGACAGCAGATTGGTTTGAAACCCAATCAGAGGAGCTGACGCCAGCCATCGAGGAAAAAAGGAGAGCACTAATTGCATATAAAGCCTATTTCAGTGTGCGCAATCTACAGGTTTTGCGAGCTGCTCGTAGCAAAGTCCAACAGGCTGCCAGGAGATGTGCTAATGACTGTTGGTTGCAGCTTTGCTCTTAGATCCAGATAGCAGCTGACACAGGTAACATCAAGGGGATGGCATCAAGCAGGCCTTAGGACCAACATAGAAGAAATCTGCCCCTTTGAAGTCTGCTACATGCTGTTGTGTCCCAGCACCGCAACCCACAGAAAAACACACACACAACTGTTTGCTACAAAAGGGGTCCTTTTACTAATGAAGATGCTTAGTAAAAGCGCAGGGGTTTAAAGTCCATAAACAAACATAAGGAGAGTCTCGGGGAATAAAGTTCCTTCGTCTCTTCATGAGTTATTAGCCAAAGTTCAAATGTCCAAACAAATACCAGTTAAAGTCTCTTCTTATTTCTTTCACTCACTCGAGTTGGCTGGCATCCCAGGAATAAGCATTCCAGAAGCTGCTATTTCCAAACACAGGATTCAAAACAGGAACTCCAATGCAAAAGGACTCTGAAGTGCTCGCAGAACACAGGTGTGTTGCTTCCAACACCAAGTGCTGAGTGCACCAGTCCTAAATAGCCTGAGGCGTGGCCTATTAGCCCTCAGCTTTACCTGCGAGGAGACCTCCGGCTGTAAAGCCAATCCCTTCTGCTGGCTGCTCTGCGAGCCCTAGCATCCAGCAGAGGCTCCTCCTCCTCTGAGGACTCACTCTGCACCAGCTGAGAAGGTACAGAAGGCACTGGCTGGTCTTCCTCCTCTGGCACTGAGTCCTCATTGCTGTCAGACTCAGGTGCCAGGTACACAGGGTGATAGTGCCGCGCCACGGGCGGCTCTAGGTCCTCCGGATCCTCGACCAGCTGCACGGGGTGCGGGCAAGCCACAACACAGGCGAGGTTATCCAGCACCGAATGCAGCAGATGGCACGCTGGGCGCAGCACTACTCTGAGTTATATTCCAGAGAAAATGTAATAACTGACGAGGCATTGAATGGTATTGAGTGCCTGCCTGTCTTGGAGGAGCTTGACAGTGAGCCAACTTTAGAAGAATTAAACGAGGCTCTGGACTCCCTCGCCTCCGGCGAGGCACCCAGGAAAGATAACATATCTGCCGAAGTTTTGAAGTGCTGCAAAAAGATCATAAATACGGAACTGCATGAAATCTTCTGTCTTTGTTGGAGGGAAGGTGGAGTACCGCAGGACATGAAGGATGCAAATATAGTCACACTGTATAAGAACAAAGGTGACAGGGGCGACTGTAACAACTACCACAGCATCTCTCTTCTTAGTTTGGTAGGGAAGCTGCTTGCCCGTGCCGTATTGAAGAGGCTCCAGGTGCTTGCAGAGAGAGTCTATCCAGAATCACAGTGTGGATTCTGAGCCAACAGGTCCACTACTGACATGGTATTTTCCCTTAGACAGCTGCGGGAGAAATGCAGGGAACAAAGACAGCCACTTTTTGTAGCTTTCATAGATCTTACGAAGGCTTTTCACTTGGTTAGTAGGGACGGCCATTATAAAATTCTCCCCAAGATCAGATGTCCACCGCAGCTCCTCAATATCATCAGGTCCTTTCATGAAGAAATGGAGGGCACAGTAGTTTTTGATAGCTTAACATCAGATTCCTTTAACATCCGAAGTGGAGTGAAACAGGGCTGCGTCGTTGCACCAACTCTATTCTGGATCTATTTTGCTGTCATGCTGAAACATGCTTTTGGAACTGCAACAGAGGGAGTCTATCTCTGAACCAGATCAGATGGAAAACTCTTTAGCCTCTCTAGATTGAGAGCAAAGTCTAAAGTCCAGCTGAAATGTTTACAGGATTTCCTCTTCGCTGACGATGCTGTCATTACTGCTCACTCTGCTGAAGACCTTCAAAGACTCATGGACTGTTTTAGCAAGGCCTGCCAAGATTTTGGATTAACAATCAGCCTGAAAAAAACACAAGTCATGGGTCAGGACGTGGATTCACCTCCCCGTATTATAATCTCTGCACAAGAACTGGAGGTCGTCCATGACTTTGTGTATCTCGGCTCAACCATCACCAATACTCTCTCTCTAGATCCTGAGCTGAATAAACATATCAGTAAAGCGGCCACCACATTTTCTTGACTCACAAAGAGAGTATGGCTTAATAAGAAGCTGATGGATCATACAAAGGTCTATAGAGCCTGCGTCCTGAGCACACTCCTATATTGCAGCGAGTCTTGAACCCTTTATGCACAGCAGGAGAGAAAGTTGAATACCTTCCATATGCGCTGTCTCCGAGGTATCTTTGGCATCACCTGGCATGACAAAGTTCCAAATAGCGCAGTCTTGGAACGTGCTCGAATTACTACATGTATACACTATTGAAACAGCGACGTCTACACTGGCTTGGCCATGTCGTGAGAATAGTCAGATTCCGAAAGATCTTCTCTATGGAAAGCACCCCAGAGGGAGACCACAGCTGCGATATAAGGACATCTGTAAGAGGGATCTAAAGGCCTTGGGAATGGACATTAACAGCTGGGAAACCTTGACCTCTGATAATTTAGCTTGGAGGCTAAAGATGCAGCATGGCCTTCTCCATTTCAAAGAGACACTTGTTCGGCAGGCTGAGGCAAAGAGGCAGTCCCGGAACCAGCGAAATCTGGGGGCCGGGCGGGGGACAGAATGTATCTGCCCTCAGTGTGGAAGAGATTGCCACTCTTGGATTGGCCTTTCTCCATAGTGGGTGGAGCCAGCCTCCAAGAATGGGTTAAACCTGCCCTCTAGCCAATCAGGACCGAGTTTTCAAAAGTATAAATAGAACCCTCTTGCCTTGGCACCCCCTCTTTTTTTCTCGGTCCTTAGCCAAAAAGGACAGTGCTTAAACCCATTCTTCGATTTCTCCACCAACTACTGAATTTCTACTACTTCCTGTGAGTTATTGCTTCATGGATTCTTACTTGACAGCTGTCACTCAGAGACTCTTCAATCGTGTCAGCTTACTGGGCATTGCCCCATTGGGCCTTGTCCCTAGCTGGGGGTTGGGACTCCCCAGGGAGGAGATTACCCTTAACAGTTGCACATCTGTTGTGTACTGAGGTTTTCTCACCTTAATCAACCAGTCAAATAATTGCAGCCTTGTCTTGCCTGTCAGGGAGGGAGGTACTCCAGATCGTGATCTTCAGCCACAGAAGAGCTTGGGTGGCCTGCGTTCCCCTCCAATCGGCTTGAGTTTGTCTCCTATAAGCCAAACTAGCGTTCCCCTCCAATCGGCTTGAGTTTGTCTCCTATAAGCCAAACTAGCGTCCTTAATTGACTTTTGGAGCTGACATCGGCCACGATCGATCGAGCGGCGTCGGAAAAGGGCGCTAGCAATTTCACAGCTTGCCTTGCATCGGGAGTGAGGCCTCAGCAACGCAAACTGACAGGCAGACTTCAAATCATCTTCGCTCAGATCGGCTGCTTCCTTGCCTCAGAGCCTGCCTTTGACCCCTGCTGCTCCATAGTTCAGCCAGAATGGCTGACAAAGGCCATAAGCAGGGGAAGGCAAAGCAGAAGACCCCCAGGGTCACTCCTGCTGAGGACATTTGCCAGGGGGGGGATTAGAAACTATGAACCCTGCCAGTGCCAGTGCCAGATCACCTCTACACCCATCCTCCCCTTCTGAACGCTCCAAGTCATCCAGCACAGCTGTTTTTTTTTGCTCCGTCTTGTGCCTGCTCGCAGAGGAAGCTAGCAATCTGGGTGCTGCTTCCTGAGGGCTTGTTCCCTCTTTTTGTTTGGAACTTCAGAAATCAGTCAGTCTGCTCCAGGAGACCCAGAAAACTGACAGTTAGTGGCTAGGCCTTAGCAGACTCCTTTCTCCTCAGGAGACAGTCAGCAAGTTTAGGAGTGCCTCGTGGGTGGCCACCATTTTGAATTACACAGGACCGCCCACTTCAAAAAAAATTTTTTTTCTTTTGAGGCCTCCTTTATTTAACTTGCCTTCTGTGCAATGGGTGACAAGAGCCAGCAATCTGGTAAGGCTCCTTTGATCCAAGGCCCTGTCTGTACCTGTCTCTAGTGCCTGGGCCGTATGCTTCCATTTGAGCTTCTCTGCATTGCTCTGCTTGTCTTCAGCCAGGTAAGTGTGCAGGCAGCCTTTGAGAGTGCCAGTGGCCATCTTGAAGCCTCCCACAGGGTGGCAGCCATTTTGATTGCCCTCAGAAATGAAGGCACTAAGGGCGTGGCCATTTTGTTTCAAATACCAAAAGTGGGCAGAGACCATTTTGAAGCCACATCAAGGACGGTGGCCATTTTGGATGCCCTTTCTTGCCGGTGGCCATTTTTAAGGCCTAATATGGGCAGTGGCCATTTTGAAAGACCAACTAAGGGCAACTGCCATCTTGTTGGCCTCATTTAAGGGCGTTGGCCATTTTTAGTGACTGTTTGGACCTACTAATTTACCCAGGCCTTTCTGAGGCCTGCCTTGTTGGCAGAGGCCTTAAATAAATATGGATACTGTTATTCGAATTGAGCTGACAAAAATTCAGACTAGCTGTCTGTAGGTCTGCCTCAGGAGTACCTGTTAAAGCATGTTCAGGTATTCATATATGACAATAACAAGCTAAACGTATCAACTTAGACTGAAGATTCTATCTATATTTTAAAAATGGCTTGAACAAGGGCTTTCAGCAGAATTTAGAAGTAGTAAGTTACAGATCTCACATAAAAGGAACAAATGAGCCTAGTGAGCACTCATTCCAGTAACAGTTTAAAACCAAGCCTTTTTCTGGAGTCTATGAGCCCAGCATAACTGGAACTATATACAAACTATCAATTTTTTTTTCTGTATTTGAAAATATCAGTCTCTTACGAACTGAACTTTAAGACAAAGACAACAGGATTTGTAAATTGGAGTTAATTTTTAAAATGATGCCTTTTACAAAGGAAATTACCCTATCCAGAGTACTCTACCCTACTCATTCCTACCTAGCATCCCCCAGGGAGGGGGACCTAGTGGACGGGAGTTCCCTGGATGCCAGGGAATTCTCATTAGCTCACTCTGGCATTTGGAACCAGACAGCTCCATTCACAAGCCAAAATCAACCTGCTGCTCAATCATCATCAGCTCAAGCGGCTGTCTAAGCCAGGTCAATGGGGTCCACCTCCAGATGGACACTTGCTAGGTGGAGCTGCCTTGGAGCTGCCTAAGGTTTTTGCCCTGAAGAAGGACTTGTGTCCCTCAGCAGCCTTGTGCCCCTCTGAGACCCTAGCAGTCTTGGGGGGAGGAGGAGAGTTTCTGGTCAGTGGTGACCTGTCCCTTGCCTCAGTCAGTGTGCCAGGGGCTGACTCCCCATTAGGGTCTTCTGTGGGACGTGGGTTATGTGATTTTGCCTTACCCTTTCCCGATCTACCTTCGGGCGGGTGGAGAGCCATTCTTGATTTAAAACACCTCAATAAATATGTCATCTACAAGAAATTCAAGATGCACACCCTGCAATCAATTCTGGCGGTCATTAGGCAAGGCGACTTTCTCGCCTCAATTGACCTTTCAGAGGCTTACCTCCACATTCCAATCAATTCATCTCACCGCCAATACCTCCGGTTTTGCCATGCAGGGGTGCATTACGAATATCTGGCGTTGCCCTTCGGCCTGTCTTCAGCACCTAGGGTGTTTACCAAGGTATTGGCCGCCTTGACCGCCCACCTGCGGGCTATCCCCGTGCGTGTCCAGTGCTACCTGGATGACATTCTCGTCCAGTCTTCCTCTCTGTCCCAGGCAGAGCAGGACACCCAGGTAGTCCTTAACTCCCTTGGGCACCATGGGTTCCTAGTCAACATGGGAAAAAGCCAATTGTCACCTTCTACCAGGATGACTCACTTGGGGGGCCATCATTGACTCTCTGGAGTGCAGGGTGTACCTATCTCAGGAGCGGAGAGACAGCCTATCGGATTTAGTCCAGCGTGTTCTGGCCCAAACAAGGGTTCCCCTGAACCAGCTGTCCTCCCTCCTGGGGAAGATGATATCAGCCATTCACATCACTCCATGGGCTCACCTGCATTCCAGAGACCTCCAATGGTTTCTCCTCCCTTTCCAGAGATCCGGTCGCAGCGATTCCCCAGCCAGGGTCCACCTCCCGACAGGGGTCCAGAAATCCCTCAGATGGTGGTCTTCAGCCACTCTCACCAAAGGCACCGGCTTCCTGGAACCACGGAGGCTGACTCTGACCACGGATGCCAGCACTACAGGTTGAGGGGCCCACATCGAGTCCCAGGTTGCCCAGGGCACTTGGTCCAGTGCCGAGCAGAGCCTCCCCATCAACCTGTTAGAACTGAGGGCAGTCAGGTTGGCCCTAGCTCACTTCCAGGGCCGTCTGTCAGGCAGTCACATGCTTGTCTTGACAGACAATGTAACAACGAAGGCCCATATCAATTGCCAGGGCGGGACCATGTCCAAGGCCCTCATGGCCGAGGCAATGACACTGGGGCTCTGGGCAGAGCGGCATCTGCAGTCCATCGCAGCAGAACACATCTCCGGGGTGAGCAACACAACCGCAGACTGGTTCAGCCGGAACTCCATCGGCCTAGAGGTGGAACTCTTGCCTCACAATCAGGAGGTTGTGAGTTCAATCCTAGGTAGAGGCAGATGTAGGGTCTCCTGATTGGGCAGGGGGTTGGACTAGATGACCTGTAAGGTCCCTTCCAACTCTGTTAATCTGACCCAGCGGAGTGGTATCTTCATCCGGACATTTTCCAGCAGCTGGTCGGTCGGTTCGGTCTGCCAGTCATGGACCTCTTCGCCACCCCGGAGAATGCCAGGTTGCCCAGGTTCGTCACCAGGTTCCGGACACGGGGCAGCGGACACAGACACTCTTCAATGCGACTGCCCGCAAGGGCTACTATATGCATTCCCTCCCCTCCCCTTGATCCCCAAGGTCATCCGGAGGGTCTGAGGTGCAGCTGAGGGCAGAGGTGCTCCTTCTAGCTTCCCACTGGCCCAGATGGGCCTGGTTCGCGGACCTTATGTCCCTGTCCGTGTCACCTCCTTGGCGGATCCCGCCGACAGAGTGGTCTCTTGCCCAGGGGTCAGCCCACCATCCAGAGCTGCATTGGCTACAACTGACCGCCTGGCACTTGAGCTGCTCACTCTGAAGCACTGCCTGGTTCCGGACAATATTGCTCAAATCATGTTGGCCTCTAGGAGGCCGTTTACTGAACGTATTTATTTGGCCACGTGGAAGGCCTTCTGTCGCTGCTGCGTGCAGGTGGGATATTCCCCTGTAGAACTGTCAATAATCAATGTCATTCAATTCCTGCACCAGGGACTTGCCAAGGGTCTTTCCCCTAATACACTCCGCTGCCAAGTGGCGGCGCTATCCACTGTACTCTCCGGCCAAAACTTGGACTCCCTATCCAGTCACCCGCTCCTGAGACAGTTCCTGAAGGGGGCTACCAACCTGTGCCCTCCCGTAATCCATAGGTTCCCAACCTGGGACCTATCTAAGGTATTAACTACTCTCACTGAGGGCCCATTTGAGCCTCTCTCTACGGCCTCTTTGGCCCACTTAACATACAAAGGAGTCTTTCTTGTGGCAGTGACTTCCGCACGCAGGATCTCAGAATTGGCCGCTCTGTCTGTGAGGGGGAACCTGTGCGTCTTTCACTCCGACAGGGTGGTCCTGTGCCTGGACCCCACCTTCGTCCCGAAGGTAAACACATACTTTCACAAGGCGCAGGAGATCATTCTCCCCAGTTTCTACCAAACTCCACTCAATGACACTGAGCGTGCGTGGCACCTGCTGGACGTCAGGCGTGCCCTGGACATCTATTTGCAACGCACCTCTAGCTTCCGACGAACTGAGGCGCTCTTTGTGTCCTTTCGCCCTTCTTCCATGGGCTCCAAAGCATCATCCTCCATGGTGGGCCATTGGCTTCGCGCGACCATCTCCTTGGCTTACGAACAAATGTCTTTGCCCCGCCCCCCTGGACTTACAGCGCACTCCACGCGCAGCGCAGCCACCACTCCATTGTGGAGGTTTGCCGTGCGGCCACATGGGCCTCCCCGACACCTTTCGTCCGGCACTATAAACTAGATGCCTATGCCTCAGAGGAGGCAGACTTTGGCCGGAGGGTGTTACACCAAGGTGTGGAAGGAATAGGTCAGTCTCAGCCTGCTTCAGGTGGCCCGCCCTAGGGACAAGGTACTTTGGTATGTCCCATTCTTGGAGGCTGGCTCCACCAACTATGGAGAAGGGACGTTGTTACTTACCTGATACGTCCTTTCTCATAGGGTGGAGCCAGCCTCCAAGTCCCTCCCTGTTCATGGGATTGGCTGGACTGCCCGTATTCAACCATCTTTCATTCTGTAAATATGTTCATGCAATCTGGTGTCATTTTTCCTCTGTTTGCTCTTCCTTATTAAAAACGTTGGTTTAATGGGTAAGTACGTTTGAGTTTGACCTTCTTCCCTCGTAAAAAAGAGGGGGTGCCAAGGCAAGAGGGTTCTATTTATACTTTTGAAAACTCGGTCCTGATTGGCTAGAGGGCAGGTTTAACCCATTCTTGGAGGCTGGCTCCACCCTATGAGAAAGGACGTATCAGGTAAGTAACAACGTCCCTTTTAGCCACACTAGATGCTGTTTTAGGAACTCTTTCCAGAGCACGATACCATAGTCTTTCGAGACTGAAGGATGCCAATGAATATAGTAACATAATCTTGCAAGTCTAAATATGCTTCCCCACTTCACTTTATCTTCCTATGAATTAGAAAGGCGCATATCTGAGATGTTTTCTCAAAGTTTCTTGATCAACTATCTGACTACTGCCCTGGTAACAAGGCACTTCTCTGTGCCTACTACAGTACTTTGTTATGGATATCACTCCATTAGTCTTCAAGTTTTTACTAGTTGCTACCATGGCAGGGAGAAAGTCTCAATACTTACTAGTAAGAAAGGCTCATGGGAACTTTGAGGCCTGTTAAAGAATTATCCTAAGCATTTATCAGATGAAATTGCTTGTATCCACTGGGAGTTAGATTCTAGCTGTGCTGAACCTATGATTGAGTCCAGCCTAGTCCAGGTATCTGTCAGTCGTCTCAGAAAAACCAGATAGGAAACAGGACTAGATGAACTAGTTCTACTTTATTGTAAGGTTACATTAACAGAATCTTACACATTTGAAAGTACAAATTTTTCACTGCCATTTTTAATTGCTTAATCCATTAGAGTGAGTCTTTCCTAAGTTTCTTTTTCTCATAGTTAAACCATTGGGGGCTCTTGCCTCTCATGTCTGATTGTTTCCCAGGCATCATTGTTTCTCCTTTTTTTCTCAAGGTCATCCATACATTCCTTTACATTATTTGGGCTGAATTTGAGCCAGTAACTCTCAAGGATCCTTGGGGTACTGAGTTCTGCTACCTGTGTATTAGATCCATATCCCCTCTGGCCAGCCAAGGCTTTTCAAGAGGTGACATATACTGTATCTGGATCCAAGGAGGAGTGAATGCCTCACTGTAGAAGAGAATGACTTTTTTGGGAAGGTAGTTAAAAAGATAGTAGGAGCAGGGGTGGACTCCAAAAATTTTTACTGCCACTCTGTGGGCATGACTTGATTTTGTGGGTGTGGCTTAATTTTGTGAAAGTGGCTTGGGCGGTCATGTGGCTGGGTGGGAGTGGCGTCATGGTCATGTGGCCTGGTGGGAGTGGCTTGACGGTCATGTGACTGGGTGGGAGTGGCCAACTCAATGTCACTCACATCAAGGGGTGCCTCGCCTAGCCCCTCCCCTCCCAGTCATTCCTTGTCACACCCAGCCTCAAAGTATCTATAGATCTGTAAAAGTGTTCACCTTTTTTCAACTTTATTATCTACATACTATAGAGGTACTTTCATGGACCACTGAAAGGAGGAAATGGCTCACACGCTTTGCCCAAGAGTGTGATAGACCAGGGGTCTTCAACCTTTTGGACCTCAGGGACCACCAAATTCATAATTTTAAATTTTAAATCCCGCAGACCACTGGTGGGGGGGAGCTCAGCCGCCTTTCAGGCCTACCTGTCTGCTTCTGCGAGGCCCAAGAGAAAGTACCTGGTACAGGCACACAGCCTGGAAACCTCTTTTGTGTTCCTTCGCTCAAGAAGCTTGGTCAATCTGAGTGAAGGAAAATAAAGATGGGCAGACTGACATTGGCTTGCTGATGTTGGTGGGAAAGTCAGTCACATATTCCAGAGCTGTAGCTGTAGTCCCTCCCCTACCCCTTTCCTTTCCTTCTTTCCATTCCTTTCCTTTCCTTCCATTTCCTCCTGTGGTGCCCACATACAGCTACTGAATGTAAAATAGTAAGTTGTTGTATAAAGTTATAATGATGTTAAAAGGAACTGTTTAAACAAGTAAGTATAGAGCCAGACAGCTTTTAAAATGCATGGTAAGTAGAAAGGGGGAGGTGTTTATCCCAGTGCTCCAGAAGGAGGGGGGATAGATGACATAATAAAAGACAGCCAATCGGATCATAGATAGCAGGGCCAGGAACTATAAAAGGCCTGGCTGAGAGAAATATGGAGCTCTCTGTTTTGTGTGAACTTCCATGAGGGAAGGATTTAGTGAGAAGTGCTGTGAAGAGCTGAGGGAAGCTCTGTTATGTGGTAAATCCCAGGAGGGAAGGCTTAGTGTGGAGAGCTGAGGAGTTCTGTGTGTGACTTCCAAAGAGGGAAGATTTATAGAGAATCTCTGCCTGAATTTGACTGTCCAAGAGGGAAGTTGACAGGAGAGAAAAGATAGGCCCTAGGCAGTTCTGTGGGAAGCAGGAGCCAGGGTCAGGGAACAAGATTGATTGATGAATATTGAGTAATTTGTAGATAGAGATAAACGGTGAAACGTGCTCTTATCTATAGGCCTAGAAACAAAGAACAATTGGGTGTGCTTAGATTTAGTCAGGAAAACAAAGAGAGTCTTTGAAGGGAAGAAAAGAAAAAGAAAGAATTAAATAGCTGCTTGTGGTTGTAACAAATTCACTTGACAATTACTGAGAAGTTGTATTTAAATAAACTGTTTACTAGTTTGTTAAAGAAACGTGTCAACGTCTGTCTATTCCACACATAAAGCAAATCTCAAACAATCCTGCAGAGCTTAAAGATATTGTAAAAGTAAAAGCAAGCCTCTAAAGAGAGAGAGAAGTGAAACAGAGGGTGCAACCCTTGGTCAGGGAGATATAAAAGGAAAATTAAACAAAAATCGCTACCAAGACATATAAAACAATAAACCTGACTGGAAGGGGACGGGTGGCATCCTCGCACCTCCCCTCTCCTCTCCTCCCTTCCCTTCCTCCTTCCCTTCCCTTCCCTGCCCTCCCTTCTCCTCTCCTCCCTTCCCTTCCCCCTTTCCTTCTTTCCTTTCCTTCCTTCCCTCCCTTCTCCTCCCCTCCCCCTTTCCTTCCCTTCTTTCCTTTCCATCCCTTCCCCTCCCCCCTTCCCTTTCCTTTCTTTCCCTGTTCCATTCCTTTTCTTTCCTTTCCTTTCCTCCTTTCCTTTCCTTCCATTTCCTCCCCTCTCCTTTCTCTTCCCCCTTTCCTTCTTTCCTTTCCTTTCCTTTCCTTCCCTCTTTTCCCCTCCCCTCTTTCCTTTCCTTCTTCCCTTCCCTTCCCTTCCCTTCCCCTCCCCCTCCCCCTCCCCCTTTCCTTTCCTTCTTCCCGTCCCTTCCCCTCCCTCCTTTCCTTTCCTTCTTTCCTTTCTTTTCCCATTCCATTCCTTTCCTCCTTTCCTTTCCTTCCATTTCCTCCCCTCCCCTCTCCTCCCTTCCCTTAACTTTCCTTTCCTTTCCCTTGTTCCATTTCTTTCCTTTCCTCCTTCTTTCCTTTCCTTTCCTTTCCTCCTTCTTTTTTCCTTTCCTTTTTCCTTTTTTCCTTTCCTTTCCTTTCCTTTCCTTTCCTTTCCTTTCCTTTCCTTGCTCTTTCTTTCTTTCTTTCTTTCTTTCTTTCTTTCTTTCTTTCTTTCTTTCTTTCTTTCTTTCTTTCGTCCTCTTTCTTTCTCTCGGTCGTAGAAGGAATAAAGTGCTCTGGTAGGGCAGACGCCCCGGCCCGGCAGCGGCGCGTCCCCTGTCATGGGCTGGATGCAGGGACCGGGACCCAAGGCAGAGGGCAGCTTCCGTCACGCCTGGTCCGGTGGAAAGAGCAGCCCCTCCCAGCGCCTTCAGGGGCACTGGGGATCCATTGGCCATCTGCGGCGAGGACACGCCAGCGCTGTCACCCCGCCTGCCCATCACGGGCATCCAAAGAGTGGAGGAGGAGACATCCAGCCATGCGCAGAGGATAAAGGAACCCAACTGGCAGCGTCTGGGGTGAGCCTCACACCATCAGTCCTACTGGCTTTCCGACCACCAGCGGGCATGCCCGAACTGCAGCATTTCACACCTGCCTGACTCCCAACCCCACCGGCAGCCACTCTTACCTTATGCAGTTGGCGCATGGTACTGCCGAGGTGGGAGGGAACCAAGAGAGCTGCTGCCAGCTGGGAAACAGTGGTTCAGAGCTTCTCCGGCTGGCGCATGGTACTGCCGAGGTGGGAGGGAACAGAGAGAGCTGCTGCTGCCCATTCCCCCCACCTCGGCAGCCGGAGAAGCTCAGAACGCGCAGCGATGCCTGGGATCATCGCCGCGTGTTTGGAGCTTCTCCAGCTGCCGAGATGGGGGGGAACGGGCGGCAGCAGCTCTCTCTGTTCCCTTTCCCCCCACCTTCCGCCGGAGAAGCTCCAAATGCGTGGTGATGCCTGGGATCATCGCCACATGTTCAGAGCTTCTCCGGCTGCTGAGGTGGGGGGGGGAACGAGTGGCAGCAGCTCTCTCCATTCCCCCTCCCACCTTGGCAGTACCATGCGCCAGCTGGAGAAGTTCCGAACACGCAGCCATGCCTGGGATCCTCCGCGCTGGGAACCACTGTTTCCTGGCCAGCAGCAGCAGCAGCACCAGGCGAAGGGAGGGCAGGGGATCCTCCACCTCCGGCACCCCTCCTCCACGCAACCTGCTGCCGCCGAGCTGTCTCCTTCACCTGCCCACTTAGCTCATGGAGCAGATGGGCTGGAACATCCGCGCTTCTTTGCTGGCACGGTTGAAAGGGGCCCAGGCCATTCCCCCCCCCTTTGCCCTGCCTGAACATACAGCTGCCCCGCTTGCCTGTCACGGCTCCAACGGCAGCAACTTCAGGAGACACTGGCAGCACTGAGGCATGGGCGAAGGCTGAGAGGGGGATGCAACACGTGGGGGGGCTGAGTCCACTCCCCTTCGCCTCCCCACACTTGTTTACCCATCCCAGAGAGCTCGGGCTATGCCTCCCTCCGACCCGGCTGCCTTCCTCACTGGCTTTGCTCCTGAGAGAACTCTTATGTCCTCGGCTGTTGCGAAGAAGTGGCAGCTCTGGTTGATCCATGCCTGCTTCATTCTCTTTGAGAACCCCTTTGCACCTTGTTTGTAAAGCAGCTCTCAAAGTGGGCATGGCACACCCAGAGCTGCCACTTCTTCGCAACAGCCGAGGACCTGTTCCACTTGGAGTTCCAAGCTGCAGGAAGGGGGAACGGCTTCAATGCCGGCAGCTTCGGGGGCTCCTTCCTTCAGTGGTTCGTTTTTGACAGAGTGAGAATAAATCTCACAGAGGCGAAAAGATCGTTCTCCCGGAATTCTGACATTAGAAATAAAACCGGAGTTTAAAAATCTAATTAAAATATTTATTTCGGTACAAAAACAATAAAATCTCATTTGTTTACCTCTCTGCTATAAAATGCGACTTCCTCAGTCGGAAGCCAGAAGAAGAAGGGAAGAATGGAGTTTTAGGAATGTAAGAAAGTTGACAGACATTTTGTTTTTCATTTAATTGTCTGCTTTCTAATAATTGCCTCCTTAAGTATTTTATTTCTCTCTCTTGATTTTCAAGAGTTTCTCTGTAGCGTGTATCAATAAATCTTTCTGTACTTGACAGATTATGGGAGGAAACTTCTTCAGAGAAACTTTCAAGTTGTTGGGGCTGAATTTGCTCTATTTGAGGAACTTTCGGAATTGCCCCCATCCGGGTAGAATTTGCCCCTGGGTTAAAAGGCGTGCTTTTAACATTTTGCACTAACTTCTGAAAATTCTCTTCTTGCTGTAAGACATCGGCTTTTGTAGGTTTTTCAGCCGTGATTGAGTGCGGAGACGAAATTTGCAGAGAAGGCGTGGGGGTTTGCCTCGAAGGAGTCGAAGCAGATTGAAAACTGTCTTCAAGAGGAATTAATAGTTCCTCTTTGTCCGGCAGAGCAAAAATATCTTTTTCGTCCGGGAAAGGCATTTTGGACGATTAATGGACTGGTTCACTTCAAAAGTAGTAAAAACTTTCTTATCTAGCTGGCTGAGCTAAACGCAATAAAACTGTCAAAATTAATTAAAAGTCCGGGAACCATCCTCTGCTACCATGACGGAATGAGAATAAATCTCACAGAGGCGAAATAGATCGTCCTCCTGGAATTCAGACATTAGAAATAAACCGGAGTTTAAAAATCTAATTAAAATATTTATTTCGGTACAAAAACAATAAAATCTCATTTGTTTACATCTCTGCTATAAAATGCGACTTCCTCAGTCGGAAGCCAGAAGAAGAAGGATAGAATGGAGTTTTAGGAATGCACACATGCGTACAAGAACATATCAATCACGTGCTCAGGAATGAAACATTATATTAGATAGGGATGCAGCTCCCTGCAAATACGTACAACTGACAATAAATCACACTGTGACAGTTTTCTTACCTCTAGGTGGCTGCCTCCCAAAAACACTTTCCTTCCCTTCTCCAAATGACCCAGGCGGATGGCGGACAGCTTCTGCTCCTGGCCCAGAAGAAGTTTTTGCGCAGTGCAAAAAAACCCCCAAAAATAAAAAATAAAAACCTGCCCAAACATAATGGCGACGCATGCGCAGTGCTGGAAACTCGGCGTCTGCGCATGCTCAGAAGAAGAAGAAAATAAAGAAATCCCCCAAAAAATCTAAAAATATTTGAAAAAAAATCAGAAAAAAGTGGTGGTACCCAAGGACCGCACCGACCGATCCGGGTCAGTGACGTCATCGTGACATCACCAGCGGGTCGCTACTGGTGCGCACGAACTGGTCCGAACCGGGAGGAACCCAGCCCTGTTCTGGAGGAAGCAGAGTATCCAGATCATAAACCAGTGATACCAATTTTAAAACCAAGCAAACCAAGACAGGAGAGAAAGCTATTGCCCAACAGCCCTTTTAAGTGCCTGCTATAAACTCTTAGAACGATTATGCCTAAACAGGATCGGCTCTAAAATTTTGAAGAACATCTTCCTGTGGAACAAGAAGGATTTTGACAAAACCAAAACTGAAAAGACCTGATGCTGAGCCTAACAAATCACACTGAAGCAGGATTCTGATGAGGCCTTAAAACCACAACAGTTTTTGTAAAGCTGACTGTAGCCAACAACCCAGCCTAGAAGGAAGCAGGGGTGGGTTCTAAATTTTTTTACTACTGGTTCTGTGGGCGTGGCTTATTTTATGGGTGTGGCTTGATGGTCATATGAGTGGGAGTGGCTTCGTGGTCATGTGACTGGGCGGACAGGGCTTCATGGTCATGTGACTGGGTGGGCGTGGCCAACTCAATGTCACTCACGTCAAGGGGTCCCTCACCTGGCCCCTCCCCTCCCAGCCATTCCTTGTCACACCCAACCTCAACGTATCTATAGTTCTGTAAAAATGTTGTTCACCTTTTTTCAGCTTTATTATCTACATACTATAGATGTACTTTCATGGACCACTGAAAGGAGGAAATGGCTCACACGCTTTGCCTAAGAGTGTGATAGGGAACAGGCTTTTAAGGGACTGCCAGAAAGAAGGGGGGGGCAATGTATTTTTCAAAGCACCAGAAGGCAAAACAAGAAGCAATGGATGGAAACTGAACAGAGAGAAGCAACCTAAAACTAAGGAGAAATTTTCTGACAATGAGAACCAATATAGGTGCTGAAATGTTTCAGTTATAATTTCACATATAAAATAGCCATTCATGTAACACAACCTGCATATTGTTCAAAACAGTAATTAGTATTATGGCTGATGTTTGACAGCAAGCCTAATAGTCAAAGATCACAAGCATGCTTCTTTCTCTGTATACAAAACATCACATACCAGGAATAGCATATTAAGATGGACTTATGCAACCTGATGTACAAATAAACATGGACATATTTATGCTCTGGACTATAGACATTGAATGCATGTAAATCCCTGAAAAATATGTGGTAGCCCAGGGCAAAAGAAAGGCAGTAAAATCACTCTAGGTATAGGGACAATGTAAAATATTAAGACATGATAAATAATAGAACAATTAAAAATAATAGCACAGAGTTCTCTCTCTCTCTCTCTCTCTCTCTCTCTCTCTCTCTCTCTCTCTCTCTCTCTCTCTCTCTCTCTCTCTCCCTTCCTTCTTCTTTCTTTGTCTTCTCTCTCTCTACTTTCCTCTTTCTTTCTTTCTTTCTTTCTTTCTTTCTTTCTTTCTTTCTTTCTTTCTTTCTTTCTTTCTTTCTCTCTCTCTCTCTTGGTCTCTCTCTTTCTTTCTCTCTTTCTTTCTCTCTTTCTTTCTTTCCTTCCTTCCTTCCTTTCTTGTCTCTCTCTCTCTCTTTCTTTTTTTCTCCCTCTCTCCTTTCTCCCTTCCTGTGAAGAATCCCAAAAGATCTTTAGTAGGAGGAAGAAAAGCCAGACATTTTGAAACTGAGAACATGCCCATTGATCATCTGGCATTCTTAGAGCTCTACTGTTGATTAGCTTAGCCTGAGCAAGAATAGTTTAGCAGCCACTTACAATAAGCTCTCAACTCAAGCTCAATGCACGTGGGGATCCCCAATGAGGATGAAGTGTGAGTAAAAGGATCTACCCTTCCTTCCTTCCTTCCTTCCTTCCCTCCCTCCCTCTCTCTCTCTTTCTCCCTCCCTCCCTCCCTTTCTCCTTTCTCCCTTCCTGTGAAGAACCCAAGAAGGTCTTTGGTAGCAGGAAGAAAAGCCAGATGTTTTGAAACTGAGAACATGCCCATTGATCATCTGGCATTCTTAGAGCTCAACTGTTGATTAGCTTAGCCTGAGCAAGGATAGCTAAGCAGCCACTTACAATAAGCTCTCAACTCAAGCTCAGTGCACATGGGGATCCTCAAACAGTAAGCGTTTCTTTCTTTCTTTCTCCCTTGAAGCCCCCCCCCAGCCTATTTTTGTCCCAGGGGCTGCAGGGAGGCTTGCTAGGTATCCCCCCGCACTCCTTTTGGGCCTAGCAAACCTCCCTGCAGCCCCCTGAGAGCCAAAATGGGGCATGGGGGGCCCGTCGCACCCGCCGCACTCCTTTTGGGCCTAGCAAGCCCCCCTGCAGCCCAAACTACAACTGATCATCCCATATCAAAAGACTATCCACCTTAATAATATGCTGAGCGACAGCACTTTTCAAATAATAATTATGGAAGGGGGGAAGCAAAGTGTGAAAATTAAATAATGGCTTACCACAGAGCTCTGTGCTGGCTTCCACATTGTTCAACCTATACATATTGACATGTCAGTTACCAAAGGATGGAAATTCACTTATATGGATGACATGGCCCTAACAGCCCAAGAGAAACATATGAAGGATGCTGACAGTTCCCTCACAGAAGACATAAAAGATCTGGGGATGTTCTTTGCTGACTGGAGGCTCACCCCAAGCATGGACAAAACAGAATCAATGTGTTTCCACTTTAATAACAAACAAAAAAAAGTTTCAAAGTTATACTTCAACAACAGGCAGCTGTGTAATGCTGGATTGAACCCTCTCTTACAAGAAAAAATTAATGCCAGTAAAAATATACTCTATAAACTTTGTGGAACAAAATGGGGTGTCTCTGCCCCGTTTAAAAAAAATGCAAAGGAAAAAAAGGAAAAAGTGCAAAGAAGAGCAACTAAGATGATTAAAGGCCTGGAGGCTAAAACATATGAAGAATGGAGGAGGTTTGGCTAGTCTAGAGAAAAGGACTAGTGGAGACATAATAGCAGTATTCTAGTATTTCAGAGGCTGCCAGAAAGAAGAGGGGGTCAATTTATTTCCAGCTATATTCTGATTCTGATTCTGCCTCTAAACTTAGAATGCCAGCATTGGGAATGGTGTACCCTACAGCTGAATATTGTGGCCCTATCTGGATAAACAGCTGCCATATAAATAAACTGGATGACAGACTGAATGATACAATGCGATAAGGGGATGCATCAAGACCACACCAACCTGCTGTAGTTTGATATGCCACACTTATCAATTGGAAGGCTTAAATCCAGGAAAACCCCACTGATACTTGCACAGCAGCGGCATAACACTAACCTTGATGTCCAATCCCAGTGGAAAGTAAACTGGACTATCAAATGTCCAGATTCCCAAAAATATATATATGACCTGACACAAAACTTAGCAAGCTTCAATGCTATCTGCCAGTGCTGGAAAACTCTGAATAGGAACCACACCTTGAATGGCATATGCCAAGATTCTGTTTAAATGGGGCAGAGTATAGTCCCCTGAATGTGACTGTGGTGCTTCTCGTCAGACACTGGATCACATAATGACTAGCTGCCATTTGAGAGTTTATTCAAGAGGAAAAGCAGACTTTCTCCAACTAATAAATAGTTAATTGGATAAATGGCCCATATATTAATATATAGAACATTTATTCTATTTTTATTAATCAATGTATTTTAAAATGTAATCTATAACAATTTTTTTTCAATTTCTCAAAGCTTACAAAATTGACTACATATTTCCATCATATCTGTACTATAGTATTTTGTGTTCCTTTTATATAATTTTATTATTCATTTATTTAGAAAATGTATTTGCCACCCATCTCATATCCAATGACTCTGGGTGGCTTATTACTGTTATTCATGTGCTCTATGCCAGCGGCCCCCAACATTTTGGACACCAGGGACTGGATTCATGGAGAGAGGCTTTTCTGTGGACCAGAGGGGTGTGGTTTCACGCATTGCCTGCATCCTGCATGTGCATGGATGGGGCTTCACTTGTTTGCACAGACCTCTTTCTGGCATGCTGTGGACCGGTGTCAGTCTGTGGACCGGGGGTTGGGGGGCCATGCTTTATGCCATACACTAAATAAATAAATACCAGTTGGTTTTAATCCAGGTTATAATATAAATCTGTAATACTAAAATGGCAATCACCATACTTATAGATTACTTTTACCAAATTCAGCATCGGCAGAGTATCTCTGTCCTGACTGATGAGGCTTTTGATATCTTTCTGGCCTAGTTGAGGGAGTTGGGAGTGAGCGGCATAGTTCTCCAGTGATTGTTTTCCTTCCTTTGAATTTGGTTCAAGTAAATGTTGGTAAAGGAGAAAAAGGGCCACTATTCTTTGGTTTACAAGTTGCCACAGGATCCGATTCTCTCCTTGCTTCTGTTTAGTGTCTACAGAAAAAGTAGTAGTTGGTCCAATGAAAAACTGTACAAAAGAGATGGTTTGCATCCATCAAAGAAAGGGACTGAGTTACTTGGTATTAAATTCACAGATTTCCTGGATAAACATTTAAACTGAACAGTAGGGACAGAAAATTAATTAATACAGAACATTTCTGTCCCCAGCTATCTAAAATTAATAGGGTTATCAGTGCATGCAACATAGATGTGAATGTGGGTAAGATTATTAGCCCTGGTGACAAGCAAAACCAAGCATTTAATAGTGAGTGCCATACCATGTGCACTAATCAAACAGGTGGCAAGAAAGTAGGGGCAGTCAGGCACAACACAGGTTATGTAGACAGTAAACACAGGGTCAATCAAAATGGACTCAAATGTCTATACACCAATGCACAGAGTATGAGGAATAAACAGGGTGAATTAGAAATTCAAGTAAATGAGGGAAGATATGATATTGTTGCCATCATGGGAACTTGGTGGGATGAAACCTACAAATGGAATATACAGCTAGAGGGATTTAAATTATTTAAAAGAAATAGACCAAATAAAAGAGGAGGTGGAGTTGCACTATATATAAGAAATAACTACATCTCTACAGAAATAGAGCACAACAATAATTATAATTATCTTGAATGCATTTGGGTCAATATTAAAGTGGGGGATGACATTGCCATAGGTCTATACCAGTGATGGCGAACCTTTTTCGGCTCGGGTGCCAAAAGGGTGCGTTCACGTGCGATAGTGTGCATGTGCGTGCCCACACCCATAATGCAATGCCTCCCCCCTGCGCATGCGCACCCACACCATGCTGTCCCCCACGCATGCGCACAACTTCTTCGGCTTTGGACAGTTGCAGCCAGGCCTCTCATATCTCGGCCCATTTCTTCTGCAGCCGGCAAGGCTTTCTTGAAGGCCTCTGCAGCTGATAACAGAGCTCTGGATCGATCTGGAGCTCTGTTATCAGCTGCGGAGGCCTTTCCTAAAGGCCTTTCCTGAAGGCTTCTCTAGCCGATAACAGAGCTCCGGATTGATCTGGAGCTCTGTTATCGGCTGCAGAGTCCTTCAGGAAAGCCTTGCCGGCTGCAGAAGAAATGGGCCGAGATGTGAGAGGCCTGGCTGCAACTGTCCAAAGCTGAAGAAGTTCCTGAAGACCTCTGATAGCGAAAAGGAGGCTGGGGGTGATGCACACAAGTGAACTTCTGGTTGGCCCGTTGGGCCATTTTCGCTTCCCAAGGCTTAAGGAGGCTTTCCTGAAGCCCGGGGAGAGCGAAAACGGCAGAAGGTTGAAAATTAGCTCGCCAACGCACACATGCGCACTGGAGCTGACATAGGGCAACGCCTCGCGTGCCCTGAAATATGGCTCTGCATGCCACCTGTGGCACGCGTGCCATAGGTTCGCCATCACTGGTCTATACTATAGGCCACCTAACCAAACAGAGGAAGTAGATGAACTTTTTGCTAGTCAGCTAACTAAGGTATGCAGGAAGCACATCACAATAGTAATGGGGGATTTCAACTACCCTGACATCAACTGGGAGACAAATTCTGCACCAAGTGGAAGATCCAACACGTTCCTAACAAACCTAGCAGACAACTTTGTTACCCAAAAGGTAGAGAAGGGAACAAGGGGATCAGCCATATTGGATTTAATTCTCACTAACAGAGATGAAATGATAGAAGGTGTTGATCACTTGGGGGCAAGTGATCATGCAATATTGGAATTCAACATTATGCAAACAAAAGTAGTAGAACAAAGTCAAACTAGAATCTTGGACTTTAAGAGAGCTAATTTCAATAAACTTAGAGAGAGCGTGGGAAGGATTCCATGGATGAGAATCCTCAAGGGGAAAACAACTCAAGAAGCTTGGGAAATTTTGAAAAGTGAGATTATAAAAGCCCAGTCTAGCACAATACCAATGAAGAAGAAAAACAATAGCTCTCAAAAGAAACCAGCATGGCTAAATAAAAAACTCTCTGACAAATTGAAAGACAAAAAAGACAAGTATAAAAAGTGGGAAGAGGGGGAAATAACTAAGGCAGAATATCAGCAAATAGCCCGAGCCTGTAAAGATGAAGTGAGGAAAGCTAAGGCTCACAATGAACAAAGGCTTGCGACAAAAGTAAAAAATAACAAAAAAAGCTTCTTCCAACATATTAAAAACAAGAAAAAAGTCAAGGAAACAATTGGTCCGTTTCTGGGAGAAAGTGGCAAGAAGGTGACAAGCAACAGGGAGAAAGCAGAACTACTTAATTCGTTTTTTGCATCTGTCTTTACACAAAGAGAAAAAACAGTCCAACCTATCAAAAACAGCACCACAAAAACATATTAGGAACACAAGTTAAAATAGGGAAGAAAATGGTAAGTGAACACCTGTCTACCCTAGACCAGGGGTCAGCAACTCACGGCTCGGGAGCCACATGGGGCTCTTTCATCCCTCTGCTGCGGCTCCCTGTCACTCAAAATATGCATCACAACTGCCAATGTGTGATACCTGCCGGCACATGATTTATTGAGCTTTTCGACCCCCGGTAGGCCAACCATGGATAAATCCAAGAAAAGTAAAGTTTCAGAAGAAAACAGACCATTTTATTCAACTACATATGCTAGTTCTGTGGCCGCTCAGGAAATAGTCAGGCACGGGAAGGGTTTTGTGGCTCCCAGTGTTTTCTTTTCTGTGGGAAACCGGTCCAAATGGCTCTTTGAGTGTTTAAGGTTGCCGACCCCTGCCCTAGATGAGTTCAAATCACCAGGACCAGATGGATTACACCCTAAGGTTCTGAAGGAACTGACAGACAAGATCTCAGAACCACTGAACTGTAAGGGGCATGCATAAGCAAACCACTGTGCCTACCGTCTCTGTCCTACTGTCCTATTGTCCTCTTTTATCGGTACTTTTTACTTATGTTATGTTTATACAAAAACTACTATCGTGTACATATTTGACAAATAAATAAACTACCGTATTTTTCGGAGTATAAGACGCACCGAAGTATAAGACGCACCTTAGTTTTGGGGGAGGAAAACAAGGGGAAAAGGCCTCTGCCTCCAAGCAATTTGCCAAACAGCAAACAGCAAATAGCACAGATGATATACACTGTTTGCTGTGTATTTCTGTGCATGTGTGCCTGACCCATAGAAATAGCAAAGAATTGGAGAAATGTGCATTATGCCAGAAAGTTTTCTTAAATGTAGTCACACTAACTCCTCCCAATTATTTAAATAGATCTACTCCAAGGTAAGTCAGGATTTAACTCTAATACTAAACAGGACACTGTTACATTTCAGACTATACTTGTACAGAGATGTTAAAATTAATTAAAATTTCTGGAAGTATACATTATTCTCTATTATTTAAAAGGAGATACAATAGCACTGGGCCTCTTCAGAGCAAGCATTTATTTTAAAAAGCTTCTTTATTTTGTTAAGTTGTCTAGAACAGGGGTCTCCAACCTTGGCAACTTTAAGACTTGTGGACTTCAACTCTCAGAATTCCACAGCCAGCAAAGCAAATAATAAAGCAATCAGCAAAGCAAATAATAAAGCAGTCTTTAAAAAATAAGTCTAAGAATTTGAACATTCTACAAACATTTATATTCACTTACCCCCTTGCATCCAGTTCAGCAGAAAATAAAAATCTGCGTGTCTCTCCCAGCTATTTGCCTCGTGGCAGCTAGTTTCAGTTTCATTTTAGCACGTAGCAAATCAGCTGGAGGTCAGGAAGCTTCTAAGGACTTGCTTGTCTTAACAGGCTCTTCCCTGTTCGCTGCAAGCAGGTAAATTGCTGGAAGACAGAGGCCAAAGGGTGGGGGTGGGTGGGTGGGTGGGTGTGGCTACATTCGGTGTATAAGACGCACCCAAGTTTTCACCCTCTTTTTGTGGGTAAAAAGGTGCGTCTTATACTCCAAAAAATATGGTATATCTTTCAAAGATCCTGGAGCACCGGGAAACTGCCAGAGGACTGGAAAAGAGCTGATGTAGTTCCCATCTTCAAAAAAGGGAAAAAAATAGATCCAGGAAACTACAGACCAATCAGCCTCACCTCAATACCAGGGAAGATTCTGGAAAAGATAATCAAGCAATGAATCAGTGAACACCTAGAAGCAAACAAAGTAATAACCAAAAGCCAACATGGGTTTGTCAAAAACAGATCATGCCAGACTAATCTTATTCCATTATTTGACAAAGTGACAAAATTAGTAGACCAGAGGAATGCTGTCGATATAATTTACTTGGACTTCAGTAAGGCATTTGATAAAGTAGACTATAACCTACTACTAGAAAAAGTCGAAAAATGTGGGTTAGACACCAACACCACCAGATGGTTGACGAACCGTACTCAACATGTAGTGCTCAATGGAACTGCATCTACATGGAGGGAAGTATGCAGTGGAGTACCCTAAGGCTCTGTTTTAGGCCCAGTACTCTTCAACATCTTCATCAATGACTTGGACGAGGGGATAGATGGGAAACTCATCAAATTTGCAGATGACATCAATCTGGCAGGAATAGCCAACATTCCAGAAGATAGGCTCAAAATACAGAAGGATCTTGACAGACTTGAACATTGCTATCTAACAAAATGAAATTCAATGGTGAAAAAAGTAAGGTTCTGCATTTAGGCAAGAAAAACAAAATGCAAAATGCACAGATACAGTATATGTGGTACCTTGCTCAACAGTAGTAACTGTGAGAGGGATCTAGGAGTCCTAGTGGACAACCATTTAAATGTGAGCCAGCAGTGTGCAGCAGCTGCCAAAAAAGCCAACACAGTTCTAGGCTGCATTAACAGAGGGATAGAATCAAGATCACGTAAAGTGTTAATACCACTTTATAATGCCTTGGTAAGGCCACACTTAGAATACTGCATTCAGTTTTGGTCGCCACAATATAAAAAGGATGTTGAGACTATAGAAAGAGTGCAGAGAAGAGCAACAAAGATGATTAGGGGACTGGAGGTTAAAACATATGAAGAACAGTTGCAGGAACTGGGTATGTCTAGTTTAATGAAAAGAAGGACTAGGGGAGACATGATAGCAGTGTTCCAATATCTTAGGGGTTGCCACAAAGAAAAGGGAATCAGGCTTTTCTCCAAAGCACCTGAGGGTAGAACAAGAAGCAATGGGTGGAAACTAATCAAGAAGAGAAGCAATTTAGAACTAAGGAGAAATTTCCTGACAGTTAGAACAATTAATCAATGGAACAAGTTGCCTCCAGAAGTTGTGAATGCTCCAACACTGGAAGTTTTTAAGATGATGTTGGGAGAAGCCAAAATTCCCGAGTCTTGGAAAAAGGCGTACATAACGTTAATTCCGAAAGAAGAAGCAGATAAACTACAAATCAAAAACTATAGACCCATTTCATTATTAAATACTGACTATAAGATATTAGCTTCCATTATGGCAGAAAGACTCAAACCAATACTAAATAAACTAATACATTCCGACCAGAAATAGACAAATTAGCCATAATACAAGAATTATACTGGATGTTCTTGAGTACTACGACATACATATAGAAAAACAGCTGGCATTAATCTTTATCGACGCCCAGAAAGCCTTCGATAATCTTGATTGGCGGTTTTTCATAATCCACCTTGAGATGATGAACTTTGGCGTTAAATTTTTAAATCTGATTAAAGCAATCTACAAAGAACAATCAGCCAAAGTCCTAGTGAATAATGATTTGACGGACAAAGTAAATATTCAGAACGGAGTTCGCCAAGGGTGTCCCTTATCCCCATTATTATTTATTCTGGCTTTAGAAATTCTTTTGAGATGTGTAAGACAAAACCACAATATAAAAGGCTTAAAAATTAAAAAGGAGGACTATAAGGTGCAGGCCTTTGCAGATAATATGACATATCCTGGAAGATCCCATAAAATCGGGCCCAATACTAATTGAAGAGAGAGAAAAATTTGGAAAGATGGCAGGATTAAAAATCAATAAAGAAAAAACAAAAATAATAACTAAAAACTTAACTGAAAAACAAAATAGGACTTTAGAAACAATACTGGGAATCAAAATAGTTAAAAAAGTTAAATATTTAGGGTTATGGCTTACCGCCAAATGTAGTACCATCAAAGAAGACAATTATACAAAATTAAATCAAAAAATACAAAAAGAGTTGCAGAATTGGACTAAATTGCAACTATCGTTATTGGGTAGAATTACCATTATCAAAATGAACGTTTTACCTGAGCTATTATTTCTATTCCAAATTGCACCGATAAAACTTAAAAAGAACTTTTTCACGGAATTAAATAACATCATCCATAAATTCATTTGGTCAAAGAAAAAGGCTAGAATTAAAATCCAGACACTATACGACCGTAGGATTAATGGTGGATTCGGACTCCCGGATTGGGAAAGTTATTACAACACGGCTGCATTGAGCTGGATTAAGGAATGGGTTCTATTACGAAATAGAAGGATTCTAACTCTGGAAGGTTTTAATCTTCAAGTAGGCTGGCATGCATTCTTGTGGGGAGGGAAACATAAGGCACACGCATACTTTCAGAGACATTACATATGGGGTCCCTTATTAGAAACCTGGCTTAATATCAAAAATGATTACTATAAAAAAATGCCTAAATGGCTATCAACATCTGAAGCCATTATACACCCAAATTTTATAAACAAGAATAAAACTATTACCTACCAACAGCTTTTAGATGAACAAAATTACCTTAGGTCAAGGCAAGAACTTAGTACAAAGGGCATAGACTTAGAATGGTGGCACTATCTCCAGATTCAAACCTGATATAAGAAAGATCTCTCCCAATTTGGCTTTCAAAATAGTAATGAATTAGCTAAAATATTCATGGGGCCAGATGAAAAAATGATCTCCAAATTTTATAACCTGCAGTTGAAAACTAAATTAAAAGAGAACGAAGTTAAAGGCCATATGATCGCATGGGCTCAAAATCTGGGATATGCAATAAATCTGAATGAATGGGAGGATATTTGAAAAACCAATTATAAATTGACACTAGCTGCATCCTATAAAGAGAATATCTATAAAATGGTATATCGTTGGCACCTTTCCCCAGATCGCTTGGCAAAGATGTATCCATCGCTATCGCCTAAGTGTTGGAAGTGTAAAAAGGAAACAGGGAGCTACTACCACATGTGGTGGTCATGTCCCAAGGTTCAAATATTTTGGAAAAAGATTAGATGTCGGTTGGAACAGATATTAAATGTGAAAATGGAATTAAAACCAGAAATGTTCTTACCTGGGATCTTGCAGAGCAAATTTACTAAAGAAGAAATATATTTAATTTTGCAAATAACAACCGCAGCTAGACTATTATATGCTCAAAATTGGAAATCAGATATTATTCCTTCTTCAAATATGATAATTAGGAAAATTTTAGAATGCTCAGAAATGAGCAAGTTAACGATGGACATTCATCAAAAAGAAGACTCTGAATTCTATGAAACATGGACAAAATGGTATTCCTGGTTACAATCAAATAAAAATTTAAAATTATGGACACAGAAGACTTGATCCGAGAAATCGTTCCTTACCATCTTCTTCATAACAATAAAAATGATTATTATTGATGCGCAAAATTGAAATATGAAAAATAATGTAAATATGTATAAATACGTTTTGGGTTAGTTTGAAGTAAATAGTAAAAGGGATAAAGGTTAAAAGTAACCAATGTAGCAAGATTGATTGCAAAACTGGATTCAGTTACATAAAGGTATAGCTGTTAAAATGAAATGCCGTTTTTTGTGTATTAGTGTTTGTATTTTTTTTCCTTTTTTCCCCTTTTCCTTCCTTTTTCTTTTTTCTTTTCTTTTCTTTTTTCTCTTTGATGTCGTGTGTTATTATGTATGTTTTTTAACATTTAAAAACTGAATAAAGATTATTTTTTTAAAAAAAGATGATGTTGGATAACCATTTGTCTGAAGAGGTATAGGGTTTCCTGCCTAGAAGACCTCCAAGGTCCCTTCCAACTCTGTTATTCTATTCTATTCTATTCTATTCTATTCTATTCTATTCTATTCTATTCTATTCAACTCCCAGTAAATTTCTGGGTGCAATTCAAGATTTTAGATTTATTATTAGAGTTGGAAGGGACCTTGTAGGTCATCTAGTCCAACCCCCTGCTCAAGCAGGAGTTCCTACACCATTTGAGAGAGATGGCAGTCCAGTCTCTCCTTGAAGGTCGCAAGTGTTGGGGCTCTCACAACCTCCGCTGGCAAGCTGGATCGCTCTCACCATCAGAAAGTTTCTCCTCACTTCCAGGTTGAATCTCTCCTTGGTCAGCTTCCATCTGTTATTCCTTGTTTGGCTTTCTGGTGCCATAGAGAACAGCCTGACTCCCTCCTCTCTGTGGCATCCCCTCAAGTACTGGAACATTGCTATCATGTCACCCCTGGTCCTTCTCTTCGCCAGACTGTCCAAGCTCTTCACCAGACTGTCCAAGCTATGTATGTGTGGAACATGCTGATAAAACAATATTACAGTGACATCAACTTTGTTCTTTTAATGGGTTGTGTATTACTATATGTTATAACTTTTAACTGGTTCACTGCTCAGAATTCTCATCTATATATATAATATATGGTATCCTCTGCTTCTCCAGAAGCTTCTGCTCAAATCCTCCATCCTGCCTCATCCTATTGCTCTCTCCTTGCTCTTTCCGTGTGTGTGTGTCTCCGTGCCTTCTCCACATGATTTCCTTCCGAAATCTGTCTCGGCTTCGGTCTGCCTTTTAATCCTGCTCTTCTGCCTACCCACCACCCGTCTGGCTTCCTCTATTTTCCCAGTGGGAAAAGGTTCTCCTTTCCTTTCGCCTCAGTCAGAGTCTGGGTCATCTGAATCAGCTGCATAGGTTTACTCCTCAGTCGTCCCCTCCCCAAGTCCCAGGAATGTGGCTGCCTTTCACTTCTCCTCCAACCCCAGTTTTCCTGAATTGGAAGTTCTGAATCCCACCACTGATTATAAATGGGTTATAAAAATTGGACTGAATTATTTCCTCAAAGACACTGACTATTGCTATATATCTGATTCTTACTCAAAATTCCGGTGGGCCCATAGGATCAATACTGAATGTAACTCAATGTGTTCTTAAAAATTCAACATATTTTAAAGGTATGCAAAATAGATTATTCAAAGCTAAATAGTAAAATTAATCCCACCCAACAAAGTAGACATATGTTTCAAAGTATACCGTATTTTTCGGAGTATAAGACGCACCGGAGTATAAGACGCACCTTAGTTTTGGGGGAGGAAAACAAGGGAAAAAGGCCTCTGCCTCCAAGCAATTTGCCAAACAGCAAACAGCACAGATGATATACACTGTTTGCTGTGTATTTCTGTGCATGTGTGCCTGACCCATAGAAATAGCAAAGAATTGGAGATATGTACATTATGCCAGAAAGTTTTCATAAATGTAGTCACACTAACTCTTCCCAATTATTTAAATAGATGTACTCCAAGGTAACTAAACTCTAATACTAAACAGGACACTGTTACATTTCATACTATACTTGTACAGAGCTGTTAAAATTAATTAAAATTTCTGGAAGTATACATTATTCTCTATTATTTAAAAGAAGATACAATAGCATTGGGCCTCTTCAGAGCAAGCATTTATTTTAAAAAGCTTCTTTATTTTATTAAGTTGTCTAGATTTACAGGGATCTCCAACCTTGGCAACTTTAAGACTTGTGGACTTCAACTCCCAGAATTCCACAGCCAGCAAAGCTAACAAAGCTGGCTGTTGAATTCGGGGAGTTGAAGTCCACAAGTCTTAAAGTTGCCAAGGTTGGAGATCCCTGGAACAATAATAGAGCAGTCTTTAAAAAATAAGTCTAATAATTTGAACATTCTACAGACATTTATAGTTATTCACTTACCCCCTTCCATCCAGTTCAGCAAAAAATAAAAATCTGCCTGTCTCTCCCAGCTATTTGCCTCTTCGTAGTTAGTTTCACTTTCATTTTCCCACGTGGCAAACCTAATCAGCTGTAGATCGGGAAACTGCTACTGACTTGCTTGGCTTTAGAGGCTCTTCCCTCTTTCCTGCAAGCAGGTAAATTGCTGGAAGACAGAGGCCAAAGGGTGGGTGGGGCTGCATTCGGTGTATAAGATGCACCCAAGTTTTCACCCTCTTTTGGGGGGTAAAAAGGTGCATCTTATACTCCGAAAAATACGGTACTTACTGTAAAAAAAATCTGAAATTATATCTAATGAAATTTCTTTCTTCAATGTACTATTGAAAATTATAACAAAACAGGACATTTGGAGAGAAGTTGGAATTTCACAGGACCAGATGATTCTTGTAAGATTTTATGATTTTTATTTAATGGTGGAGGAAATTTCTGGACCCTCACATGAGACTATGAATTGTATTCAATCCCTGAAATAGTTGCTGATTTTATGAAAACTCACCTATACAACTTCTGGCGTTCTTCCAATTCCTTACGTCTGTGATGCTTAAGGATTTGAGTTTTCTCATCATCAAAAAGCTTGGCTGCAGAAGTAATGATATGCAATGATAATTTAAAGATATGAAATATACAAATGCTTTATTTTTATTTAATGTATTTTAAAATCTTTACAATAAAAAAGATTGCTGGCAGTTTATATTCTTTTAGGAAATTATTAGTTTTCCTCCCTGTCAAATTGATAGAGGGGCCACTTTCAATTACTCTCAGCCTTCTATGGTCTGTTCAATTTTCCTCAGTATTATTTAGTTATTTATTTCTACCCTGCCTTTATTATTTTTAAAATCGGTAACTCAAGGCAGAGAACATTATCCATCCTAATTCTCAAACATTCTAATTTCGGAAGGTAATGCTATACTGATCAGGGCCATTGCAGGATCTTTTTCTATATTAATTAAAATTTCAACTAAAGCATATCATCAGGTCTTTCCAATATCTGAGTTTGACATATCTAAAATTGGACAAAAGGGGACATTACTGCTAAGTGTCCACCAGACTCTCAGTATTTGTCAATGTTTTGTTCCTGTGCAATCTAGAATAACATTAACTTTTTTATATGGCCAAGTATTTCCTTCCAAATCATCATTTTCATGGTGTTCATTTTTAAAATAGGAAGTGAGCTTAGTATACTTTTTTATATCTTGTCACAGATATATGGTTTATATTCAAACATATTAATATATGGTTTATATTCAAGCATAATGTTAAATAGTGTGATAACATTATTGCAACAGGAATAGGCCTAGTTTACACCTCCTCTTGGACTTCTATTCTTTTTTATGTTTACCACAAATTGCCATATCATGTGAACTTTTTAATATTTCAGTTAAAAAAATCCAGTTAAGAAAGGCATCTGTGGTGGCCCGAGCGCTTTGCCAGTGAAAACGAGCTTCTGAGCTCCGTTTTCAGTCGCGATGGCCTCCTGCCGTCATCTACCAATGAAAATGAAGCTTGGGGGGCGCGTGCAGCCCACGAACTCTGTTTTCGCTGACAGAGGGCGGCAGGAAGCCTTCGCAGCTAAAAACGGAGCCTGGGTGGCTTCCCCAGCTCCGTTTTCACTGGCAGAGGCACCGCGGGCTGGTCCTTTGCTGTTTCTAGGGTGGCCCCATGGGCCTGATCTAAGCACCCTGCAGGCTGGATTCGGGCCCCAGACCTTGAGTTTGACATCCCTGATTTAGAGGAAGAAATTAATCACCAAATATATATTTGCAGAGTATAATCACCAAGGAGGCAGATCAGTAAATGTCTAATATCTGCCAAAAACCAAGTCAGGAAAGTTGAAGAACAAAAGTAACTTAAAACAGAATCTAAAAGCAACTGAAAGGTTTTTTTTGGCTATGTCAAGAAGAAGAAAAAGGGTTAAGAAAGGTGAGGCCATTGCTTCAAGAAAGTTGTAGAATGATAATAGGGATTGGAATATACAGTAGTAGTTTTCTTAGCTTTGGTCTTTTACCAGAGAATTTGTTTTTAAATAGATCCAGGTACAACAATTGATAAAAGAAGGTGATGACCTCAGGTAAATAAAAAGACAGACAGGAAGTATCTGGCTACCATAAATGAACTTAACTCTTCAGTACCAATCCAATTTAATGTTAGAATCTAAGGAGCGTGCAAATGTTTCCCATTTTGGGGGGGGAGCAGGGTTAATATTTCCTAAATTCAAGAAGGGGAGTATCTTGTATCTTTATATATTTTTGCCGGCAGCCCATCTGGGCCAGGTGTTTTGTTATTTTTTTTGTTTTTTAATCACCTCTGTTAGTTCTGTCATTGTTATCCTCTCATTCAGCATACCGTATGTTCCGGTATATAAGATGACTGGGCATATAAGACGACCACCAACTTTTCCAGTTAAAATATAGAGTTTGGGATATACTTGCCATATAAGACTACCCCTCCTACCATCTTTCTTTTTCTTTCTGTCTTTCTTCCTTCCTAATATATTTCTTTCTGTCTGTCTGACTTTCTTCCTTCCTAACATCTTTCTTTCTTTCTTTCTTTCTTTCTGTCTGTCTTCCTTCCTTCCTACTTTCTTCCTTCCTTCCTACCTTTTTCTTCCTTCCTTCCTTCCTTCCTTCCTTCTTCCTTCCTTCCTTCCTTCCTTCCTTCCTTCCTTCCTTCCTTCCTTCCTTCCTTCCTTCCTTCCTTCCTTCCTTCCTTCCTTCCTTCTTCTTTCTTCTCCCTCCCTCCCTCCCTTCTTTCTTTCTTTCTCTTTCTTTTTCTTTCTTCTCCCTGCAAACCAATCCCACCGTGGCTCCTTTCTCCCTCACCCAGCCCTCTTCCAAGATGCCAAGTGCGGGGAACCGCACCAAGCGAGGTAGGTGGGTGGGTTGCTCCCCTCCTCTCCCCTTGGAGGAAGGAACCTCTGTCGCCATCTCCCGCGGGGCTCCAGCCACCCAACTGAGTCCCCGACCGTGGCGCTGGCAGCATTAACATGCATGGGAGGGAAGGAGAGCGCGAGCTACAACTGCTGCTGCTGCTATCGCCGCTCTGATATTTCTTCGGTGGGCATGCGCGGGAGAGACCGTGGAGCAGAGGCGCCTGGCGAGTGGGGCGAGAGGCGCGGGGATGCCAGAAGTGGCGGTGTTGGCGGCAGGCTCCTGCCCATGTCTCCTGCCCACCTCTTGCCTTAAGCTGCTGGGCGCCTCTGCTCTGCGGTCCCTCCCGCGCGCGCCCACCTGCTGGGAAGACTGCGGCTGGTGGTGGCGGCCACAGCCTTCCCAGCAGGAGACCAAGATGCAGGGCGGTGTCGGGGCTCTGGGGCTCCTTCGGCCGCTTGGCTGGAGAATGGCGGGATTGCGGCTGCGGTCATTTTTGAGCTTTCCCCGGCTCGGAAGTTTCAGTACCCAGCATATAAGATGACCCCCGACTTTTGAGAAGATTTTCAAGGGGTAAAAAGTCATCTTATACGCCGGAACATACTGTAAGGAATGTCTTTCCAGCCACAATTAAAGTACTAACTTCTGAGTCATTGTTCTCAAAAGGATTCCTTTATTTGCATCTGTATAACATCTATTCGTTCAAAGCAAAGTCTAAATGCCTTCAGGCAAGGCAAGCATATTTAACCTTAATGCCCCACCCCATTCAGCATAATCAATCCACAAATGTGTGACCAGATGGCTTTACGTTCCCAGCCTCCCTTCCGTTCAACTGACTTGCATTACCCCTCATAAAACCCTATCTTAAGATGAGAAGGCTCCCAGGTGTCTGGGATCTGGATATGTTATAACCTTTTGATCAAGCAGAGCCAAGACCCCCCTTCTCCTTTTGAATGGCAGAGTCTGGAGTCTGACACATACGGTAGATTTCATTGCTGGAACCTTAGGCAAGTTAGCTTTTTCCAGGTATTGTAATATTTTCTCTTCTGGATGTTCCTCATCATCATCATATAGTTTCCTATAAATGTCCTGGATAATATTCTTTTTTTCCTCAATTTGGTAACGTAAAGTTCCATCTTTGTCTTGCAATTTACTTATCCATTTTTTCTCTTTCTCCTTTTTCAATTTGTAAGCTAGCCATTTCCCTGGTTTGTTTGCATTCTTGAAAAAGTTTTGTTTTGTTCTTTTTATATGTTGCACCAGGTCTTCTTTTTCAAGGATATTCAATTTATGTTTAGTTAGCTCCATTTGCCGTTTTAAATTTATTTTTTGTGGTTCCTTTTGTAATTCTGCTTCAAGTCTTCTATATTCTTCTTCTAAAGTTCTTTGTTGTTGCTTCTTCCTTTTATTTTTCTTCGCTATAAATGTTATAACAACTCCTTTCATATATGCTTTCGCTGTGTCCCATAGTTTTTGTAATGACGTGTCTTCTTTCCTATTTTCTTTAAAGAAGAATCCCATTTGGTTTTCCGTCTGCCTAAATGCTATATCTTTTAATATCAATCGGTTCAGAGTCCATCTTGTACTTTTCTTTTGTCCTTTCCACCTGATTCTCATTGGATTGTGATCTGCCCATAGATTTGAATCTATTTCTACCTCATATACATTAGTATTTAATTCCATTGACATCCATACCATATCTATTCTAGACCAGGATTGGTGTCTATTAGAATAGAATGTGTATTGTTTCCCCCTGGGTTCCTCTCTCTCCATACATCTTGTATGTTTAACTCTTCTGCCATTTTAAAGAAGGTTCTAGGTACAATCCTTCTTACTCCTTTCCTTGTTCTATTACTTTTATAGTCCAATTTTTTGTCTATTATTGCATTGAAGTCTCCTAGGAGACAAAGATTATCACACTCCATATCATGTATAGTATTATGTAGTTTTTTTATATAAAATTGTTCTTGTCCACTATTTGGTGCGTAGATTGCAACTAGGACTACACGCTTTTGATTTAGTATTACTTCCACAATCAGGATCCTTCCCTCTTCATCATTATATATTTGGTTAGCCTGAATTGTTTCTTTAACATATAACACCACTCCCCTCTTCTTTTGTTGTGATAATGACACAAGTAGTTTCTCCAATTTAGAATACTCCAGTAGTTGTTTATGTTTTTCTTTTATATGGACTTCTTGTAGTGATATTATGTCTAGATTCAATCTTTGTAATTTATTGAAGATTTTCTTTCTTTTCATGGGTGAGTTCAATCCGTTGATGTTTAATGATAGTATCTTAAGATCTTCTTGCATTGTTCTATCTATATCTGGGTCTTATACTCCTTGTTGTTCTTATTTCTCTCGGTTCTTTGGGTCTTGCTCCATTGCTCTCTGTTCAGTCCCTTTTCTCTTTTTCACCATCCTTTTGCTGCAGTTTCTTTTCTTCTGTAGCAGGCATCCCTTGATCTCTATTTCTATTGCTTCCCTCTCCTTCAGTTCTTCTTTGGTACTGAAATGCTGAAATGCTTATTGTAAAACTCCATCGCTTTATCCAGTGAGTCCAATCTATGTCTCTTTTCACGCCATATGACCAGTATTCCTTCTGGGGTCAACCATCTGAAATTATACTTAGCCAACAACGTAGTTAAAAATTGGTATGGCTTCCACAATTCTCTAACTCTTCTTAGGATCGGTTTCAGAACTACCAATTGTTTCCCTTTATTGGCTCATCTCTTGTCTTGTTAAGCACTTCGTCCCTCATCGATTTTTTTCATGAATCTTACGTGCACCTCCTTTGGTAGATTGTGTCTCCTTGCATAGTTCGTATGTATTCTGTATGTTTCATCGATTTCTATCAGCATCTCTTCTTTCTCTGTCCCTAATGCCTCTGTCCCTCTGCCATAGCATCTGATAAGTCTTCCCCTTTTTCCTCTTCCATACTCTGGAATTTCAGATAATGTGCTGCTTTTTCTGTCTCTAGCAATATTAGAATAGAGAATAGAGTAGAATAGAATTCTTTATTGGCCAAGTGTGATTGGACACACAAGGAATTTGTCTTGGTGCATATGTTCTCAGTGTACATAAAACAAAAGATACATTCATCAGGAATCATAAGGTACAACACTTAATGATAGTCATAGGGTATAAATAAGCAATGAAATCACATTAGGAAACAGTCAATATAAATCGTAAGGATACAAACAACAAAGTTACAGTCATGCAGCCATAAGTGGGAGGAGATGGGTGATAGGAATGATGAGAACATTAATAGTAGTGCAGACTAAGTGAATAGTTTGACAGTGTTGAGGGAATTATTTGTTTAGCAAAGTGATGGCATTCAGGAAAAAACTGTTGTTGTGTCTAGTTGTTCTGGTGTGCAGTGCTCTATAGTGTCGTTTTGAGGGTAGGAGTTGAAACAGTTTATGTGAGGGGACTGTAAATATTTTCAAAGCCCTCTTTTTGACTCATGCAGTATACATGTTCTCAATGGAAGGCAGGTTGGTACTAATTGTTTTTTCTGCAGTTCTAATTATTCTCTGAAGTCTGTGTCTGTCTTGTTGGGTTGCAGAACCAAACCAGACAGTTATAGAGGTGCAGATGATAGACTCAGTAATTCCTCTGTAGAACTGTATCAGCAGTTCCTTGGGCAGTTTGGAGCTTTCTGAGTTGGCGCAGAAAGAACAATCTTTGTTGTGCTTTTTTGATGATGTTTTTGATGTTAGGTGTCCTTTTAGATCTTGAGATATGGTAGAACCTAGAAATTTGAAGGTCTCTACTGTTCATACTGTGTTGTCTAGTATTGTAAGAGGTGGTAGTATGGGAGGGTTTCTCCTAAAGTTTACCACCATTTCTACAGTTTTGTGTGTGTTCAGTTCCAGATTGTTCCGGTCGCACCTGTGGTATTACTGTTGTTTCTAACTCTTTATTTGCCTGGGTTAGTCTATCGTTTATTTCATCTACTCTTTTTTCTTCTTTCTTCATCCTGTCTTCTATTTCCTGTATTTTCTGTTCATTTTTTGTAAACAATTGCTGGAAATTTTCAAACTTTTCATCCATCTTTTGTATATTTTATTTTAATTCTCCTCTATCTTTTCTCACTTCTTTTCTTTCCCTCTTCATTTCGTCGTGAGTTTTTTCATGGACTCCTGCATCAATTGGAGCATAGCCTGCAATTCCTTAAATGAATTTGATCTCTCCCTTTGTAGCATATCTTCTATTGACCTCTGATTGGATGGCTTGCAGTGGCCGATGATGGTGTGGAGACAGGTTTCCTCCCTATCCCTATCTTTGTTAGATTGGTAGTGCTTGTCATGGTCAACAATTTTACCTCAGATTTTTTTTGTATCCAACACCTCCAACACCTTTTAACATGTATATAACTCCAGCACCCCAATCTCGCTTGACCTATAGGTATAGACAAAGACGTAAACGTCTTTCAGATCCAATCCCACTTCAGTCCTCCCTTTAGACCAGTGATGGCGAACATTTTAGGCACAGAGTGTCCAAAGCGGAAGGCGCATGCGCCAGAGCACCAGAAACCCAAAGACCAGCTGGCTGGCATGCATGCACACCTCGGAAACCAGACGACCAGCTGGCTGGTATGCAGGCATGCACCAGAAACCCAACGACCAGCTGGTTGAGCTGGGGCGATGGTATGTGTGCCCACAGAGAGGGCTCTGCGTGCCACCTCTGGCACCTGTGCCATAGGTTCACCATCACAGCTTTAGATCATTCTTTTTGTAATCCACAATGTCTTATATGCAATTAGAAGAGAAAATTACTATTACTATTACTATTACTATTATTATTACTAACAGATGGATCATCATTTGGAACACAACACGCCAGATATCACAGTTGTCGAAAACGGAAATGTACAATTTATTGATATTGCAGTACCAGAAGATGCCAGAGTTAAACAAAAAGAACTGGAAAAAATCACGAAATATCGTGACCTGGCCATCGAAACTACGCGATTATGGATGAAACATGTAACAGTGATACCCATTGTCATCGGGGCACTTGGTACCATGTCCAAGAATTTTATAAAATACATCAAGAAATTGCAGCTTCCTGCAATAACACCAGCGAAACTGCCAAAAATTGTGCTGCTCGGAACATCGTACATCTTAAGAAGGTACTTGGTTGATACCTAGGACGCTGGCAGCAACCGTATCAACCATTAGCACCAGTCAATGGTATTTGTGATGCATTTTTGAATGTTCAGTTGATTGAGTTTCATGTTTCATGAATAAAGTATAATAATAATAATAATAATAATAATAATAATAATAATAATAATAATAATAATAATAATAATAATAATAATAGTAGTAGTAGTAGTAGTAGTAGTAGTAATAGTAGTAGTAGTAGTAGTAGTAGTAGTAGTAGTACCACCGTGTTTCCCTGAAAATAAGACCCTGTCTTATATTTTTTTGAACCCTGAAATAAGCGCTTGGCCTTATTGTCATGCATTCAAAAGCCCAATTGGGCTTATTATCAGAGGATGTCTTATTTTGGGGAAAACAGGGTAGTAAATAAAAAAAATCAGCCCAGGCTAAGAAGAAATTTGTAATCCAAGAGGGACCGCTATGCTTGTCTTTTACATTCTGCTTTATCTGTCCAATAGTATTATGAGTTCATCGAGAGTATTTATAATGCACAGGGCTTGATAAATCGCCAATCTTCAGTACCTCAGTATTCCAAAGAGATGGAGACCGGCAGCACTTAGCCTTTAGTCCACGTTATTTGTAATCCACCACCCGTCAGCAAAAGTTATAGGTTATAAGATATCCAGGAAAAGAGAAAGAAAAAAAAGGAAGGGGTATTTGTCACTTCCACAATCCTTCAGTTATATATCCTCTTTGCCCAGTAGATGTCCTTCTTGCTCCTTAGTTCTCTTCTCATAGTGGTTTATATGCAGTAGTGGGTTCCTACCGGTGCGGCCCACTCTATCGCACCAGTAGCAACTGGCTGGTGACGTCATGGCCAGTTACAGGTCCCTGGGAGCCGCCATATTTTTTTTTTGAAATTTTTTTGAATTTTTTTTATTTTCTTCTGAGCATGTGCAGAAGCCGAGCTTCCGGCCCTGTGCATGCAGTCGCTATCTTGTTTTTGGCTTTCTTTTATTTTTTTTATTTTTTTGAATTTATTTTATTTTATTTTATTTTATTTTTAAATTTTCTTCTGAGCATGTGCAGAAGCCGAGCTTCCGGCCCTGTACATGCGGTCGCCATCTTGAGGAATGCAGCCAGCAGAGAGGTGAGTTAGAATCCACTCTGCTTGGGTCCCCTCAACTTTTCAGCCCCAGAAAATGCCTTTCTCTAATTTACAGCTAGGCACTATTTCCCTTGCAAACAGAGGCAAATATAAACGGAGATAGCAAAGGAAAGCTGAAAGCAAAAGGAAGCGAGGGGGGAGGGGGGAATGAGGGAGCTCTTTTAAACAATGGAGCTTGCCTGCAATCAGACTCTGTGTGTGTGTGTGAGAGAGAGAGAGGTATTAAATAATGAGAGGGGGGGGAGGAAGGAAGGAAGATAAAATAAGGAGGGAGGGAGGAAGGAGGAAGGCTTCTGAGAGGGGGGGGAAGGAAGGAAGGAAGGTAAAATAAGGAGGGAGGGAGGGAGGAGTAAGGCTGTTAAGGGGGTTCAACTTCTGTGGAAAATGGTTCCAAATGGCTCTTTGAATGTTTAAGGTGATTGCAGGGGTCTCCAACCTTAGCAACTTTAAGACTTGTGGACTTCAACTCCTAGAATTCCTCAGCCAGCTTTCCTGGATTAGGGGACTGGACTGGAAGCTAAAACATATGAACCCAAATCCTCTTGTGGTCAAAACACAATTCTTTTAACTGATTTGAACACATGTTGCTGCCATGAATTATCAGGACTAATTCAGATATTAGAATTCAGAATTCAGATATTTTTATGGTTTCATTCTCTAGAATAAGAGATATAGTTGACTGCAAAGCATGCAGCTATTGGAGCAGCATTTTGTGCCAAATGCATTTTTTTTAAAGGGGTGAACCATTGCAGCAAATTGTAAATTTTAAATTCCTGCACTATGCCTAATTAATTTAATATAAATGTCCTTGAAATAGATGTAATTGTTATCCAATGTTTTTCAACCTTGGCAATTTTAAGATGTATGGACTTCAACTCCCAGAATTTCCCAGCCAGCTTTCCTGGATTAGGGGACTGGACTGGAGGCTAAAACATATGAACCCAAATCCTCTTGTGGTCAAAACACAGTTCTTTTAACTAAACAATCAATGATTTGAACACATGTTGCTGCCATGAATTATCAGGACTAATTCAGATATTAGAATTCAGAATTCAGATATTTTTATGGTTTCATTCTCTAGAATAAGAGATATAGTTGACTGCAAAGCATGCAGCTATTGGAGCAGCATTTTGTGCCAAATGCAATTTTTTTAAAGGGGTGAACCATTGCAGCAAATTGTAAATTTTAAATTCCTGCACTATGCCTAATTAATTTAATATAAATGTCCTTGAAATAGATGTAATTGTTATCCAATGTTTTTCAACCTTGGCAATTTTAAGATGTATGGACTTCAACTCCCAGAATTTCCCAGCCAGCATGCTGGCTGGAGAATTTTAGGAGCCAAATGCCATAAAAGTATGAAGCTTGAAAACACTGTTAGTCTATGTAAAAAGGATGTTGAGACTCTGGAAAGAGTGCAGAGAAGAGCAACAAAGATGATTAGGGGACTGGACTCACACGTGAAAGAGATGAGAGAGAGGAAAGAGGAGGAAAAGAGAAAGAAATGAGAAAATGATGGAGGGAGAGAATGAGAGACAGGAAAGAGAGAAACATGAGAGAGAGAAAGGGAGAAAGAGATGAGAGAGGGAGAGAGATGAGAAAGAAAGAGGGGGAGAAAGAAAAAGATGAAAGAGATGAGTGACAGGAGATGAGAGAGAGAAGAGAAAGAGAGATAGGGAGAAAGAAAGAGACAGAGAGAGATACCTGTTTAAAAGAAAATAGAAAAATGGCTCTTTAAGTGTTTAAGGCTGCAGACCCCTGGGTTAGGCAGGTTGTTAAGTGAACCTTGTGGTCATTAAGCAAACACTGATTGTTAAATGAGTCCATTTTCCCTTATGGGCATTTTTAACCGGGAACCATAAGAAATTGTTGGGAACTGGCAAAAAACATAGAAAACCTCAGTCACATGACTATGGGATGTTGTAACTGGTCATAAATGTGTATGTGTGCGCGCATGTGTACATGTGTGCATGCATAAGGCTGTCAAAACTCAAAAAACAGATCAAGTAGCTCTGAGGAGGTCAGTCATAAATTTGAACACTTGCTAAGCAATTGCTAAGCCATTAAGCGAGGACCACTTGTATTTGGTTTGCCTTAAGGGTTCAGAACTGTATGGAATCTGGTTTCTTTTAATCCTTTGGAGGATTGTAAAAGGTCCGGATGCAGGAATCCTTGTAGGGGGAACTAGGATCGTGACCACTTAGCCACACCTGCTCAGTCACATGACCATGAAGCCATGCCCGGCCAGTCACATGACCATGAAGCCACTCCCACCCGGTCACATGACCATCAAGCCACACCCACAAAATTAAGCCACACCCACAAAATTAAGCCACACCCACAGAGTGGTAGTAAAAAATTTAGGAACCCGCCCCTGTTTATATGTCAGTGCAAGGAGGGGAAGCCATTTTATTTTCCCTATTGTAACCCAAAGTCCAGGAAGGTGACTCAATATAATTGCAAATTGTCTCTATCCAAAGTTAACTCTGTCCAAATCTTCTTTTATAAACTCCAGTCCAGTTCAGTCTCTCCAATTTTATTTTATTTTTTTACTACAACAACTCTCCCTTTACTCCTTCCTTATTATTATGGATCTGTAACTGCTCCGCATTTTTTCCTCGCCGCTTCAAAGGTGGGGGGAGGGAGAAGAAAATCCCTCCCCTCCTTCTCTCTGGAGTCCCCCTTTCTTCTTAAATCAGCATAGGGAAATTCACTCACTTTGGTGGAACTTGGAAAGAAACTTCATCCAGGTCCAATCCATTGCTTTCTTCTGCTTTCTCACCACTTGTTCTGACCAGCTGTCACCGCTTCGGTTCAGCCATTAATGACTGTCTTCTTCTCCGCCTTCTTTCAGGAAAGATTACCAGCAAAACGGATCGCCGCCCATTTGCGATCAACAGAGAACCCTTCCTCTCCCATTGCCCCTACAGGGCAACTTCGGCTCCAAGGAGCCCCTCAGAGGGACAGAAACTGGCTGTGCTCCGCAGAGAACACACTCGCACACCCGCTCGCAATGATACCAGCTGGCTCCTCCGTAAATTTTCTAGAAGTTGATTAAAATAACAGTTTGTTAACAGAGGGTTTTCAAACTTTAATCTTGTCTTTTTCTATTATTGTTGTTCTAACTATTAACTATTTCTAACTATTAACTATTAACTATTAACACATTTATACCATAAATGTGGTATATAGATGACAGGTTAATAATTTGCAAATAGATTTAGTAGTTTAAAAATTTGGATGGCCTGTTTCGCAAGAGATAGAAAACTAATATTGTTGTAGTATATTAATCAGTATCCAACTGGGGGGATAATATGTACATATGTGTTAGGGTTTTCTAATGCACTTTTAATGTCTTGTTTGTTTTGTGTTTTTTTCTGTCTTTTTTTAAAAAATAACTTTTTTGAAAAAAAATAGAACCGCAAAAAAAGAGAGATAATGGGAAAGATTTCATGGATGGAAATCCTAGAGGGAAAAATAGTTCAGGATGCTTGGCAAGCCCTGAAAAACAAGATGATAAATGCCCAAACAAGAACTATACCACAGAGAAAGTAAGAGCTATACCACAGAGAAAGAAAAAGAAGAGGCTCCCGAAACCAGCATGGTTGCGCAAAGAGCTGTCTGACAGACTGAGGGACAAAAAGGACAAGTATAAAAAATGGAAAGAGGGGCACGTATAACTAGAACAGAATACCAGCATTTAACCCAAATCTGCAAGGACAGAGTCAGGAAGGCTAAGGCTCAGAATGAACTAAGATTTGCAACAAATAACAAAAATAACAAAAAAAGTGTATTTCCATATATAATGAACAAGAAAAAAGTCAAGGAAATGATAGCTCCACCAATGGCAGAAGATGACAAGTAGCAGGGAAAAAGCATTCCTTCTTTTCATCTGTCTTTAAGCCAAAAAAAAGCAGGGACCTAATCTATCAAAAGCAGCACCGAGGGGGAGAGAGAGCAGAAATGAAAGTCACAATAGGCAAGGAATTGGTAGGAGAACACCTATACACCTTGGACAAGTTCAAATTATCAGGACCAAATGGTTTACATTTCAGGGTTCTGAAGGAACTGGCAGATGTGATCTCAGAACCACTGAATAAAACCTTGCAGAGCTTCTGGAACTGCCAGAAGAGTGGAAAAGAAATAATATGGTTCTGATTTTCGAAAAGGGGGAAAAGAGGATCCAGGAAACTACAGACTAATCAGCTTGGCATCAATATATGGGGAAATCCTGGGAAAGATAACCAAGCAGCGAATTTGTGAGCATCTAGAAATGAACAAGGTGATTACTAGAAGCCCACATGGGTTTGTTAAAAGCAGGTCATGCCATACATACCTTATTGCCTTTTTTAATAGGGTGACTAAATTTGTGGTCAAGGACATGCTGTGCATATAGAATACTTAGACTTTAGTAAGGCATTTGACAAAGTAAATCACAGCCTATTTCTTGATAAGATAGAACAATGTGGGATAGACACTACCACTATGAGATGGATTCACAATTGGCTCACGAACTGCACATGTATAATCTCAAAGATTTCATTTTCACCAAACCACAATAATCTTCCTGATCGATATATATTAGAGGAGTTAAAAGGGAAGTATCTTTGATCAAAACTATGTTTTTGCTCTTCCAAATTTGAAACATTGTTTTAATAAAAACATTTTTAATCTGTTTTACACTAGAAAAATAATTTGGATGAAAAAACATTGATTTATGAAATTTATAAACTTATTTGATTCTAACAGAGTATAAAATTCCTCTGTGAGGGAGGTTCCAAAATGTAATAAAATGCATACATACATAATAATTTTCTATATATCTAACAAAATTGTTATTATTCTACATTTTAAAAATTTCCATCTTTGGTATCCTAATTCATTCCTGAATTCAACTGGTTAACATTCAAAACAGACTTATATTGCTGCTACTTCCTGCTTTAAACTAGTTTTAAGAAATCTTTTAAAAACATGATTCATCGAATTTATCATAAAGTATTCACTGCAATTTCTCTCTGTTTAGACTGGGGAATAAAAGTATTACCATATTTTTCGGCGTATAAGACGCACCGGAGTATAAGACGGTGTATAAGATGCACCTAGATTTTAGAGGAGGAAAACAAGGAAAAAAGTGTTCTGAACCAAATGGTGTAGTAATATATTATTTAATAAAATACCAGTGTAGCAGAATACTTTTTACAACCATGTATAGTTTTTACAACCATGTACACTTTTTACAACCATGTACCGTATGTTCCGGCGTATAAGACGATTGGGCGTATAAGACGACCCCCAACTTTTCCAGTTAAAATATAGAGTTTGGGATATACTCGCCGTATAAGACTACCCCTCCTACTATCTTTCTTTTTCTTTCTCTTTCTTCCTTCCTAACATCTTTCTTTCTTTCTTTCTTTCTTTCTTTCTTTCTTTCTTTCTTTCTTTCTTTCTTTCTTTCTTTCTTTCTTTCTTTCTTTCTTTCTTTCTTTCTCTCTTTCTTTCTTCTTTCTCTTTCCTTCCTTTCCTTCCTTCCTTCCTTCCTTCCTGTCTGTCTTCCTTCCTAACTTATTTCTTTCTGTCTGTCTGTCTTCCTTCCTTCCTTCCTAACTTCTGTCTGTCTGTCTGTCTGTCTGTCTTCCTACCTTCCTTCTCTTTCTCTCTTTCTCTCTCTCTCCCTTCCTTCCTTCCTTCCTTCCTTTCTTTCTCCCTGCAAACCAATCCCCACCGTGGCTCCTTTCTCCCTCGCCCAGCCCTCTTCCAAGATGCCAAGTGGAAGCAAGGTAGGTGGGTGGGTTGCTCCCCTCCCCTCCCCTCCCCTCCGAGGAAGGAGCCTCTGTCGCAGTCTCCCGTGGGACTCCAGCCACCCAACTGAGTCCCCAACCGTGGCGCCGGCAGGGTTAACGCGCATGGGAGGGAAGGAGAGCGCGCGCTACTGCCGCCGCTGCTATCGTACTGAAACTTCTGAGCCGGGGGGAGCTCAAAAACTGCCGCGGCTGCATCCCTGCCATTCTCCATCCAAGCGGCCGAAGGAGCCCCGGAGCCCCGACGCTGCCCTGTGTCTCGGTCTCCTGCCGCCACTGCCAGTTGCAGCCTTCCCAGCAGGTGGGCGCGCACGGGAGGGACCGCAGAGCAGAGGCGCCCGGCGAGCGGTGCAAGAGGCGCAGGGATGCCAGAAGTGACATCGGCGGCAGCAGGCTCCTGCCTGCGTCTCCCGCCTGCCTCTTGCCTTAAGCCGCTGGGCGCCTCTGCTCCACAGTCCCTCCCGCACGCGCCCACCTGTTGGGAAGGCTGCAGCTGGCAGCGGCGGCAGGAGACCGAGACGTAGGGCAGCGTTGGGGCTCTGGGGCTCCTTTGGCTGCTTGGCTGGAGAATGGCAGGGATGCAGCCGCGGCCGTTTTTGAGCTCCCCCAGCTCGGAAGTTTCAGTACCCAGCGTATAAGATGACCCCTGACTTTTGAGAAGATTTTCAAGGGGTAAAAAGTCATCTTACACGCCGGTACATACGATATACTTTTTACAAACTTCAAACTTGACAGCTTTAAGACTAGTGGACTTCAACTCCCAGAATTCCTCCTCCAGTCATGCTAGCTCAGGAATGGGAGTTGAAGTCCACAAGTCTTAAACTTGCCAAGTTTGAAGACCCTTGTACCCCTAACCCCTAACCCAGGGGTCTTTAAACTTGACAGCTTTAAGACAAGTGGACTTCAACTCCCAGAATTCTTCCTCCAGTCATACTAGATGGGGTAATTAGAAGGCAAAAACATCCATTTTTGCGAAAAGCGCCCCATTTTTTGCCCATTTTTTGCAAAAACGAGGCATGCAGAGGGTTTGGGAAGCCTGCAGAGCACTCCTAGGGGCTGGGGGAATGCAAAACACCCCCATTTTGCAAAAATGGGCCGTTTTTCGCAAAAATGGGATGTGGGGGCGGGGCTTCAGGAGGCAAAAATGGCTGTATTTGATGTATAAGACGCACCGACATTTCCACCCTCTTTTTGGGGGCAAAAAGGTGCGTCTTATACTCCAAAAAATACGGTAGTTTTAATTTTGAAAGTTTGTTCAAAAGTCTGTGCCAGTTTTGTGTATTAATTTTAACATTTCTGCAGATATGGCATCAGATCCCAACATCTCTCTATTTTTAAAACTGTTTCTTAACAATTTAAGTTGTTTAATTTAAACTTGTTTTTTATGTATAAATTTGTATTTATATAATTATGATATGGTGTACTATCATTAAAAGCCTAGTCCAGTGATGGCGAACCTTTTTTGGTTCGCGTGCCAAAAAGGGGGGGGGGATGAGTGGGATCACGTGTGTGCATGCCCACACCCATAATTCCATGCACCCCCGCACATGCGCGTATGACCCCCCCACTCCCAGCATGCAATGGCATGCCCATTTTTTGCTCTCTCCAGGCTTCTAGGAGCCTGGGGAGGGCGAAAACGGCCTTCCCCAGCCCCTCTGGAGGCTGGAAACAGCCTGTTTCCTGACTCCCAGTGGGCCCAGAAGGCCCGAAAATCAGCCGGCCGGTGCGCACATGCGCGCCGGACCTGAGCTTGCGTGCCCACTGATATGGCTCCGCGTGCCACTTGTGGCACCCGTGCCATAGGTTCGCCATCCCGGGCCTAGTCCATATGCACTTCCTACACCTGCAGCTTCACTGTCAGGTATTTTACCCCTTTTCTATCTATTATACAGAAAGATAGAGGGAAATAGAAGTTCAGCATTCTTGTTAAGAGGGTAAATACTATGCAAACAGATATGACAGCAGAAAGAGAAACATATTGAAAGGCAGGTTTTGAAACAGGAAAATGAGGTTTAGAAAAGGGGAAGATGAAAAGCTGCACTGTTTCCAAATAAAGTGTAGGAGGGGAAGTTAGAATATTCAGAAAAAGAGTTGCTAGCAATCTGAGCTGAATGAAGAACTTCATAGCAACATTTTATGTCAGATAGTGGAAGCTCCTGACTTGTTTAGTGCTACAATTTGTAACAAATAAGTCTTCACATATTATTGGGAAAAGGCTGAGAGACAGCTGCGTGCATTAGGTTCAGGAGCAAATTTTGCAACAGTTGATCAGTGTTAGAAGCAAAGGTGGAAGAAGGACAGAAAGGAGGGGTTGGTTATGTCACTGCAATTACTAAAAGCAACCTGGAATTAAGGAGAAACTTCCTAACAGTTAAAACAATTAACCAGTGGAACAGATTGCCTTCAGAAATAGGGTGTTGTTACTTACCTGAACGCCCCTTCTCATAGGGCGAAGCTAGCCTCCAAGAATGGGATGATCCAATCCATCAGCCAATCAGGACTGAGTCTGACTCTATAGAAACTGTCCCCCCGAAGGGCTCCCCCTCTTGAGATGAAGGACGAAGTCAGACCCATAGTGTAATAACCCAACCAAACTTTATTAAACAGCAGGTAACCATGGAAACACAACCATATGAATAATATACCATCGGGGAGGGACTTGGAGGCTAGCTCCGCCCTACGAGAAGGGGCGTTCAGGTAAGTAACAACGCCCTTTCTCCATAGTGGGCAGAGCTAGCCTCCAAGAATGGGACATGCCAAAGCAGTAAAGTCCCCTAGGGAGGGCTGTCCTCTAATTCATGTTGCCCGTCAGCAGACAACACTGTCTGAAGGACGTGCCGGCCAAAGTCAGCCTCAGAAGAGGCGAACTGATCGACTTTCTAATGCCTAATGAAAGCCACCAGAGAAGACCAGGGACAGCCCTGCACACTTCCTCCAGAGAAGCTCTGGCCACCCACACTGTAGTTGTGGCGGCGTTACGAGTAGAATGAGCTGTTAGTCCAGCCGGGCGAGGAAGATTCTGTCCAGTGTAGATGTCAGAAATGACCGCCCAAATTCAGCGACCAATGAGGGCTGACGATGCCTTTTTTCCTATCGAGGCCGGATGGAAACAGACAAACATCGCCTCCGAGCGCCAGAAAGATGCTGTATGGACATTATAAATTTTAACCGCCCTCCGTACGTCAATGGTGTGCCACTGGCGCTCCAAGTCCGTCGAGGGCTGGGCACAAAATGAGGGCAACACCAGTTCCTGTGCCCTGTGGAATAGTGTATTAATCTTAGGGTTAAATGCCGGGTCTAGGTGGAGTACGACCCTATCGGGATGGAATGTGCATAAGTCCTCCCGGACCGACAGAGCTGCCAACTCCGATATCCGGCGTGCCAACGTTATGGCCACCAGAAACGCGACCTTGTGGGTCAAATGTCTCAGTGACACCATGCGAAGGGGTTCGTAGGGTTCCTTGGTCAGGGCGAGAAGTACCTGTGGAAGTTCCCACATCGGGTACCTGTGGACCACAGGTGGGCAAATGTTGGAGGCCGCCTTCAAGAAGCGCCATATCAACGGGTGTGTGGACAGAGGTTTGGCGGTCCAGCAGGTGAGCACGGTGGACAATGCTGCGATCTGGCGGCGCAACATGTTGGGAGCCAACACCTTGTCTAGCCCTGCTTGCATGAAGCGCAGGATGCCCACAATCGTAAGGTCCACTGGACACAGTGAAGCGGCCGAACACCAAGCACAAAAGGTCCGCCACGTGGACGAGTAAATGCGCTCTGTTGATGCCCACCTGGATGAAAGCAGCGTTTGTATGCTGGCATCGGGCACCCCACGATGACTCAAGGTGCGCCGGTCAAGTGCCATGTGGTCAACTGGTGATGGCATCAAGCACCCCACGATGACTCAAGGTGTGCCGGTCAAGTGCCATGTGGTCAACTGGTACCAGCGCGGTCCAGATGCGTCATGGACCCCTGGGAGAGCGAAGACGCGGTCGGTGGTATCCTCCAGGGTGAACTGGCCGATAGAGACCGGAGGTCCGCGAACCAAGCTCTCCTGGGCCAGTGAGGAGCTAGGAAAATCACCTCTGCCTCCTCGGAGATGATCTTACAGATGACCTGCGGGATCAGGGCCAGTGGTGGGAAGGCGTAGAGAAGGCCCCTTGGCCAGGGGCAGTGAAGGGCGTCTCGTCTTCCGCCCCCTGGGACCGGTAGCGAGAGAAGAACCTCGGAAGTCTGGTGTTCAGCGGAGTGGCAAACAGATCGATTATCGGTAGTCCGAACTGATTCACCAGTTCCTGAAATAAGTCCTGGTTAAGAGTCCACTCCGCCGGGTCCACCGTGCTGCAGCTGAGCCAATCCGTGGTTTTGTTGTCCACCCCCAAGATGTGCTCTGACCAGAGGGAAAGGAGTGGCGCTCTTCCCAGAGTCCCAAGGCCTTGGCCTCCGACATCAGGCTCCTGGAGACCGTGCCACCCTGGTGGTTGATGTGCGTCTTGGTGGTGATGTTGTCGGTCATCAACAGGACATGTTGGCCGGTGAGGACGTGATGAAATTCATGTAGAGTCCGGAACGCTGCTCTCAGCTCCAATAGGTTGATGTTCAGTAGGGCCTCCGACTGAGACCACGTTCCCTGGGCCACATGTGAAAAGACGTGCGCCCCCCATCCTTGTAGGCTGGCATCGGTTGTCACCGTCACCCGGTTTGGCTCGAAGAAGCTGGAGCCCTCGGAGATCGCCGGGGAACGCCACCACTTGAGAGAGCGACATATGGAGGATGGGATCAGAATCTTGGCCGAGGAGTTGCTTTTGCCCGCCTGTTGGAAGGGCAACAAGAGCCATTGGAGGTCTCTGGAGTGCATTTGTGCCCAGGGTGTAATATGTATAGCCAAAATCACCTTTCCCAGGAGAGAAGATAAGAGTTTCAGAGGTGCTCGCCTGAGGCAAAGTACCTGTTGGACAAGTGCGGTGAGATTGTCCTGCCTCTCCTGAGATAGGAACACCCTGCACTCCAGAGAGTCCACAATGGCCTAATGGGTAATCCTAGTCGTAGGGCAGAGCTGGCTCTTCTCTAGGTTTAATGAGAAGCCATGTTCCTGTAGACACTCCATAGTTAGTTGGAGGTCCACCTCCGCTTGCGAGTGTGAGGACGACAGTACCAATATGTCATCCAGATAACATTGTATGCGAACTGGGATGGCCCACATGCTAGCCGCAAGGGCCGCGAGGATTTTAGTGAAGACCCGCGGGGCGGAAGAAAGGCCGAATGGGAGTACTGAGTACTGGTAGTGGTTGTCCAAATAACAGAAACGGAGAAATTTTTGGTGAGAGGGCCGAATTGGGACGTTGAGGTAGGCCTCCATCAGTTCAATGGAAGACATAAAGTCCCCCCTTCGCACACAGGCCAGGATTGACTGCAGCATGTGCATTTTAAACCTTTTATATGCGATGAATTTATTAAGGCGCTTGAGGTCAAGCACTGCTCTCCACCCACCCGAGGATTTCTCTACAAGGAACAAATTGGAATAGAATCCTTGCCCCCGTTGGTCCTCCGGTACCTGCTGGATGGCGTTAATGTCCAGCAGGTGCTGGATAGCAGCCAGCATCAGTGACCTCTTCTGGGGATTGGAGGACTGGGGGCACCTCATGAAAAATCCCGGGGGGATGGAGATCAGATCTAGCGTGAGACCAGATGCAATGGTCTCCCTCACCCAACTATCTGTTGTTGTGTCCTCCCATCGCCTGGCGAAGAAGCTCAGGCGACCCCCAATGGGAAGGACAGAGGGATCTATTTGTAGCGGTGGAAGAAGCGCCCGCCTGCACCCTGAAAAGGGCGCTTGGCCGGTTGATCCGCCTTAGGTTTGTCCTGTCCCTGGTTCTGCCGTCCCCCCGCTTGATATCTACCCTGTTTGTATCTAGGGGCCCGGAATGGGTGGCGGGGTGGGGGTGGGGGAGGGGTGGAAGGCTTGCTTGGACCCCTGTGGGTACAATTAGGTAGGACCTTCTGCTTGTCCTTGGACTCGATGAGATACGGGTCCAATGCCTCCCCGAAGAGGGACTGACCCTGGACCGGAGCAGTGGCTAGCCTCCATTTGTGACATGCCTCCGACTGCCAGCCGCGGAGCCAGTGCATCCTACGAGCCACAACGGATGCCCCCATCGATCTTGCCATGAAGCGTGCACTCTGCAGGCTGGCATCAGAGGTGAACTGGGCCACCACTAGTAGCTTATTAATGTCCTGGGGGGTTCGCACATCAGTGGATTGTTCCTGCAGCGTCTTGAGCCAGCGGATCAAAGTTCTGCAGAAGAACGAGGCCATCGTAGATGCCTTGACGGACCAGGCGGCCGACTGATGTGCCCGTAGGATGGCCTGCTCAGTGTGGCAGTCCTCAGGACGTAAGAGTTCTTCGCTATCACCCAGCAGGGGGTTGGCAGAATATAACGCCTTGATGGGCGGGTCCACCGGCAGTGCTGGCAGGTGTTGTGCCAGCCCTTGGGCCACGTTAAAGTATTTTTTGTCCAAGGAGGACGGTGCTGCCCCCGTGATCGGAGCCTGCCATCTTTTCGTGACAGATTCGATGAATAGCTTGGGTGCTAGAATGACCTCCTCTTGTGAGGTTGTTTCCTCGAATAGGGGGTCGCCAGGTTCCTCGCCCGCCGGCCTAGGTTCCACCAGGGGCATCTTTGCCGCCACCCTTGCCTTGTGCAGGAGGGACTTGAACAAGGCCGGGTTGAAGAGGCCCGTGGTAGCCGGTAGTTCAGGGGCAAGATCCCCGTCGGCCAACAAGTCCAAGTCATGCCCCTGTTCCTCGGTGTCCTGGAGGGATTTAGGAGATCCCTGCGGGGAGTAGTTCTCGGCCTCCAGGGGTTGATCCCATTCAGCAGCTGGAGGTGGGTGTCGTGACTGGAGGGGCAGGGTCCCTGCACCTGAGGTAGAAGGTACCAGAGCCATTGCGTGCTTGATGCCCGCTGCAATGCCCTCCTTGATGGCCGCCTGGATCAAGGCCTGGACCTCTGGGCTCTGGAAGATGGCGGAGGCCGTTGCCGATGGGGCGGCTGGAGATGGGACCCTTGGAGTTTGGGGTTCCTCCCAAATATTGGCGTTGCCCAAGCAAAGGTTGGGGTTGTCTAAGGACAGGGCCCCAGAGGATTGCCTGGATCTAGGCGGTAATCGGTCCCCCGTGTCCCTGGGGCGAGAGGAGCTCATTGAGGTGGAGGGAGGCTTCCTGGCCTTGTTGGAGGCCTTGTCCCTGTGGCCCCCTTCCATCTGGGTGCCCTTCTTGGAGGGTTCTCCTGCCCCCTGACATAGGGGTGAATGGTCCCTGTGTGACATGGGAGGGGTGGATGCTACCCTGGATTCGCCCTTCGGCTGCTTGGGCTGCCTCCCAGCCTTGGCCTTATGCTTGGCCACCCTGTCGGACATCGTGCGCTTGACCAGTGTGTTAGGTAGTCAGGGGAGCAGACGGATGGCCACTGGCATGCGTCTAGCGCTGCCGACAGACAGCTGGTGCCGCTCCGATGAGGAGAACCCCCTTAGCTATGCGCGGCTGTGCAGGGCTCTCCTGACACACAGCTGATGAAGGGAAGGCAGCCAAAAAGTTCAATGAACCGCACGGAATGGCTCCTGACACCTGGCTGGTGAAGCGGAGAGCGGCGATGCAGTCAGTTGAGGCGCGCGGCTCCCGACACACAGCTGACAATGAAAGGGCGAGCAAACCTCCTCGATGAGCTGTGCGCCTGCATGGTGCGGCTTTCCTCTTTGCCCGAGCGAGCAGCGGCAAGTAAGTGTCCGATGAGCCGCGCGCATGCACAGAAAGGCTGCCAACAGTCAGCTGTTGGGCGGGCTGCCCGCTGTGCCTTCCTGAAGGAAAATGGCCATTCGCGCCAAAATCGGCGACGGGAAGGCCTCCCTTGTTTGCACTCTAGATCGGGCACGCAGACAGCTTCAGAAGACATGCGAAAGACAATTCGAGGATTTTTGGCTTTTTTAAATGTGCCGGAACGCTGAAGCCGGGCAGGAGGAGGTAGAAAGGCTGCACGATCATAGGCCTTCAGCAACTGGTAGGTTTGCCTTGAGAACCCCTTCCCGTGGTCAGCGGCAGAGCCGCCCTGGCAGTTGGTCACTCAAGCGCAGAAGCTTCTGTGACTTATGATCAGGAACAGGATGGCCAGGCCGTGTATCAATCCTCTGGGCAGCAGTCCACAGGGTCAGGTGGCACAGTAAGTTGGCAAGGGACACCTGCTGCCCCTCCCCACGCAACGATGGTAATTTGTGGGGGGGGCAATCACTTACTGAATTGTAGAGTTGTAGAAGAACGATTTGGTGAAGTAACCTGCAAGGTTAGGGAACACTAGTCCTAGACCTAGGACTGAGTCCTTCGGGGGGACAGTTTTTATAGAGTCAGACTCAGTCCTGATTGGCTGATGGATTGGATCATCCCATTCTTGGAGGCTAGCTCTGCCCACTATGGAGAATGTGGAGATTTTTAAAAAGAGATTGAACAGTCACTTGTCTGAAATGGTATAGTGTCCCCAGTTTGAGCAGGGGGATGAACTAGAAGAGGTCCTTCCAGCTCTATTCTATTCTAAAAAGCAGCTGCAGAAAAGGGAGACTCTCTTCTCAGAGGCTGAAAATCTATTTATTTATTATTTATTATTTATTATTTATTATTTATTATTTATTATTTATTATTTATTATTTATTATTTATTATTTATTATTTATTATTTATTATTTATTATTTATTATTTATTTAGTATTCTTATATGCCGCCCAACTCCCGGAGGACTCAGGGCGGCGTACAACAGAGAAAAATACAGAATAACCAATTCATAAATAATATTTAAAAGCAATATAAAAGTTAAAAAAACTCAATATTTAAAATCACCCAACAGGCATTCAACAACCATAATTGGATTTTAGCAGGGAGGATTTTCATCTCCTGAGTGGAGAGACATTTGCACGTGGCCTGTGCCAGGCCTTCCAGGGCTCCTCCATCCTGTGGCACCTCACACTGCTTACCTTACCACGTCCCAAAGTCTCCTGCACCCCCCCCCCCCATGAGGCTGTGCTCCTTATTTGGAATATAGTGTTAATATACTATTAATACTTCTTCCTTTCTACACTTTCAAACTCTTTTAAGCACTCTGTATCATTCAGCTATGTTAATCATGGAATTTAGTTCATAGCAGCTACAGATTATTATTTCTATTAATCATCACAGTGTTCTGAAAAGCACTTTTTTGCCTTCAAGTCTTCAAGATTCAAGATTCAGTGACTAATGGCCAATGCAACCTTTATGAAGTCTCCTGGAAATGGGCCACAACTGGAAAAAATGTTTTGCAGGTGCACCATCAGTTTCAATTGGGAAGTTCAAAAAGAGGAAGATGGCAAAATCCCAGAATTGTGTATGCAGTCAAGGACTCAAAAATAGAATGCAAATAGAGAAGTAGGAAATCGGGCTATACAAGTTTCAAGGAAGAAGACCAAGTGGTACCACTCAAACAACAGATGTTTCTACTGTATGTTGGTGCACAAGATAAAAACTAGAGATCCTAACTTGAATAAACAAGACTCATGTGACACTTCACTGAAACATGGTGAATGATATTCATTATTCCAACATTACAGAAGCACAAAATTCTGCTCTGCTTCACTCCATCCTGGTCAGACCCCATTTGAAGTACTGTTTTCAGTTCTGAGTGCCGTAGTTCAAGATGATAAGATGAAGTGAATTACAGAATAACAGTGGTGGGAGGGACGGACCTTGGGAGTGTATTCTAGTCCAAACCCTACTGAGAGACTCTATACCATTCTGGACAAAGGATTAAGTTAAATTAAGAATTAAATTAAAAGTTAAGAGGATATGAAAAGGATGAGCAGAGTAAAAACCAAGTCTGAAGAGGAACAATTAGAAGATTACAGAGGTCTTACAGAAGAGACAGAGAAGGGGAGATGATATAGCAGTGTTCAAATATCTAAAGTTGTCTCATAGAACAGGAAATGCACTTACCTCGACCGTCTCGGAAGACCACCTCTTTTTCATCTGTAATCCACCTGTAACATGGAAACTCCAGGTAATCACCAACTGGTGTTTTCACAGTGATATATTTAAGGTACCAATCATCAGGAAACCAGTACTTCCGCTTTTCAATTTTTATCAGTTGGATTTCCCCCAAGTCCTCTGTCACTGTAACTTCATAAGTATCAGTCTGGGAAGGGGGAAAAAAAGACTGTGATCTGCTGGACAATCTAAATGCAGTCACCTGCAAATAATTTAACTTCACATTTTTAGGAGTGTTCATTTCAAACTAACAAGACTTTGACAATGTGCAAGCTTTGTCACCATTGCCTTTGCTGTATTGTGAAACATGTCCAAAACAACTGATTGTGAATCATGTCTAAAACAAATCAGTTCCATCATGGCAGCAGAACTGTATTTCCCAACTAGGGCAATAGTCAGATGTGTAAGACTACAGCTCTCAGCTCTCAGAATTTCCCTAGCTAGCATAGCCACTGAAGTTGAAACTCTACCTCTGAAGTTTCCCAGTTTGGGAAATGCTGCATTAGACCAATCCTAACATTTTTCTGACTTTATGCATGCCACAGGACACACAATGGATTTGGTATTCTGTTCAACTAGTGCTGAGAATCTATAGGCAGGAATGCTCTGTGTAATTCCATTGTAACTGATGTTACAATGTTATTTCAAAGTTTATACTATCCACATTGCTAATTTTAACCTCTTTTCTTGTTGTATATGTGTGGCCTGAACAAGCCTTTTAGCATATTTTTATTTCATACTGTCTTTTAGTCAATTGTTTTTGTCTACATGTATTTTTATAACTAACCAGACATTATCAATTTAATTTTGTATATTTGAATACTAATTCTCTTGTGCTGGTTAATGACTACAATAAAGTTATCTCTCTCTGTAACTGATATATATCTTCTTAGTTTTAAATTGGAAGCTAGTATAGTCTTTTGCCCTGGTACAGGATTGGTTGAAGGTATTAAACCCAGGCATCTGATTGATCTAGCTGGTGTCCTATATATGTTAATATGGCTCTGCACTACATCCTACAACATCTTGAATCTCCAAAGACCTACGCAAGTGTCCTCTTTGTAGACTTTAGTTCAGCATTCAGGTGCTCTTCTAATTAAGCTAAACCAGCTAACGGTACCTGAACACACTTATAAGTGGATCATAAGCTTCCTAACAAAGAGGAAGCAGCAGGTGAAGCTAAGCAGAATCACATCAGATACCTGTACAATCAGCACACACACACACCCCAAAGCTGTGTGCTCTCTCCTCTTCTCTCTCTATACCAATGACTGCATCTCAAACGATCCATCTGTCAAACTTCTGAAGTTCACAGATGACTCAACAGTTATCGGTCTCATTCGTGACAATGATGAATCCGCATACAGATGGGAGGTTGAACAACTAACTTTGTGAAGCAACCAGAACAATTTGGAACTGAACACACACAAAAACATAGAAATTGTGGTAGACTTTAGGAGAAACCCGCCCATACTTCCACCTCTTACAATACTAGACAACACAGTATCAACAGTAGAGACCTTCAAATTTCTAGGTTCTACCATATCTCAAGATCTAAAATGGACACCTACATCAAAAACGTCATCAAAAAAGCACAACAAAGAATGTTCTTTCTGCGCTAACTCAGAAAGCTCAAACTGCCCAAGGAGCTGCTGATACAGTTCTACAGAGGAATTATTGAGTCTGTCATCTGCACCTCTATAACTGTCTGGTTTGGTTCTGCAACCCAACAAGACAGACACAGACTTCAGAGGATAATTAGAACTGCAGAAAAAACAATTGCTACCAACCTGCCTTCCATTGAGGACCTGTATACTGCACGAGTAAAAAAGAGGGCTGTGAAAATATTTACAGACCCCTCACATCCTGGACACAAACTGTTTCAACTCCTACCCTCAAAACGACACTATAGAGCACTGCACACCAGAACAACTAGACACAAGAACAGTTTTCCCCCGAACGCCATCACTCTGCTAAACAAATAATTCCCTCAACACTGTCAAACTATTCACTAAGTCTGCACTACTATTAATCTTCTCATCATTCCCATCACCCATCTCCTCCCACTAATGACTGTATGACTGTAACTTTGTTGCTTGTATCCTTATAATTTACATTGACTGGTTCCTAATATGATTTGATTGCTTATTTGTACCCGGACTATCATTAAGTGTTGTACCTTATGATTCTTGACGAACGTATTTTTTCTTTTATGTACAATGAAGCATATGCACCAAGACAAATTCCTTGTGTGTCCAATCACACTTGGCCAATAAAAAATTCTCTTCTTCTCTTCTCTTCTCTTCTCTTCTCTTCTCTTCTCTTCTCTTCTCTTCTGTCTATTCTATTCTATTCTATTCTATTCTATTCTATTCTATTCTATTCTATTCTATACCTGGCAATTTGCTCACCTTGATTGTGCTGTTACTAAAATTCTCACTTATTTATGGAATATTCCTTGAAATTACATCATGCTGATTGTTGTTTTTCATTGTTCATTGGTAAAGGGAAATATTTGACTTAACTGAGATGGGGAAGTCGAATATTTTACAACAGAAAATATTTTTATAACAGGAACAGAAACAGGACTTTGACTAAAGAAGCATGCATATTGAATTTATGTGTATCACATTAGCTGTAAAAGAACAGCCAATACAATCATTTTGCAAGAAAAATATATGATAGGGCTCTTTATCTTAAAAACTGTAGGACTATAGCATTATCACATAATATGATCAGTACAGAATCTTACATTAACTTGATTTTCACAGAGATAGATCAACCCCCCTCCTGTCTCATGTATGCACCTGTTAAAGAAGCCTATATGTTTGTATAATATTTGGATATTTATAGTAAATATGAAAATTAAGGACCATTACAATTTAAATACATTTTACAAATATAAGGAAAAACAAGGCAAGTGTGACTAACAAGAGGCTTAATTTGCACATGTGTGACAAACTAATGACTTCACTATCACCTGTGAGATTAGAAACACAATTGAAACTATGCAGGCTCAAAATCAAGGAATAAAAACCCAATTTTGTGGGACTGGGGGAATAGAAGGAACTGCTTGCAGCAGTTTAAAACTTTTATATTTCTATATTTGAGATTAAGCATAAACTATGCAAAGAAACTACAAAGAGATTATATAAATTTTGCTCCTCTACATCACAATAAAACATTGCTCCTAGTCCCTTTTTATATAAAATGTGAATATTTTTCAACTCCTCCATTTTGTTTTTCCCCTCTTCTTGTCTTCTCATAATTTCTGCCAAAAACTGTAGCAGAAGTTAGTACCCTTTCAGTTCTAGGATTAAAATATGAACAATGTGCCTCTAAGTCTTTCCTTCAATATTGAAGAAGTTCACATAAACAGAAGTACCTTTTCATATTTAATTGCAGACCAGGGTTCATTCAAAAATGCAAAATGCAAACCCTATGTGATTAAATACTGAACATAAAATTAAAATCACCTATGGATTTTGTTAAGTCCCCATAAAAGAGGCTAGAGGCGAGGCAGTGACTTCAGCTCTTTATTCCGTTCAGTACATACTTCCGCAATGCAAGGTCTGCGGCAGGGATTTAAACAGGGAACCGGCAAAACCGACAGCCAATCGGAGCCTGGCAAGCAGGCAGCCAATCAGGCTATGCCTATGCAAATCCCTGGTCGGACTGGAGTGAGAACTTCTCCAGTCTTTCAATACACTACATCCCTCCCCCTTCAGCTTGATGTTAATTTGCATACATAGTCTTCGAGATACGTAGGACGTCTAGCAAGCCTACTTGACCTGCTCAGTTCAGTCGGGGCGTTGGCTGGAGCCAGGGAAGATGTGTTTTTGCTCTCTGGCTCTGTCTGTGGATTGTTCTGGAATCCTTTGTTACCAATGTTGGATTTATCGGGTGTGGACTCTGTGTCATCGCTGGAGGGCGCCTCCGGACTGCCAACTAAGTACTCCGGCTCCGGGAAACTAGTTGTAGCTGTTGGAAACGAGAGCCGAGGTGGCGCAGTGGTTAAATGCAGCTACTGCAGGCTACTCCAGCTGACTGCTAGTTCAGCAGTTCAAATCTCACCAGGCTCAAGGTTGACTCAGCCTTCCATCCTTCTGAGGTCGGTAAAATGAGGACCCAGATTGTTGGGGGCAATATGCTGAACTCTGTAAACCACTTAGAGAGGGCTGTAAAGCACTATGAAGCGGTATATAAGTCTAAGTGCTATTGCTATTGCTATGTTAGAACTCGGGCCCTCCCAGTCAGTATTCAATGGCCGGCGCCCTCGTAATTGATCTATATGGTGTCACCATTTCCAGCCATTCTCCAACTCTATTATATAGGATTTTGGGCCTGTTATTTCCAGGACCCTCCCAGGAACCCATAATGGCCCTTCTGCATGGTTCCTTGCATATATGAGGTCGTCTATTTTGAACCCCCTAATCTGTGCTGTTTTGGACGTTTCTCTGTTATTACAGTAACTTGGGTGTAAACTGTCTAAGGTGGACCGGAGTTTCCAGCCCATCAATAGCTCTGCAGGGCTTTTCCCTGTAACCGTGCTTGGTGTTATGTGTTGTGTGGCTAGCAGCTTATCTATGCGTGCCTACCAGTCTCCCGGCTCCACCCGGCCTAGGGCTTCCTTTGTTACTCTTACTGCTCTCTCCGCCAAGCCATGCTTGGTGCTCGGCTGAATGGGAGAAATCAATGTGTGTTTAATGCCTAGACTTGCTAGGTACCCCTCAAAACCTGTCGATGTTAACTGTGGCCCATTTTCTGATACCAGTGTGTCTGGCAACCCATGTGTTGTAAATAACTTCCTCAGTGCTCGGATAACCGCTTCTGTTGTTGTGTTGTGCATCAAAACTACCTCCAGCCATTTCGAGTAAGCATCGATTACTATTAAGAATGTTTGCCCGTGAAACGGGCCTGCGAAATCCAAATGTATGCGTAACCAAGGGGCCCTGGGCTGTTCCCATTCAAGGGTTGGGGATTTGGGGGGTAGAGCCCTGGATTCTTGGCACTGAGTACACCCCGCGACCCAGTCCTCTATATGTTTGTCCATGTTGGGCCACCACACATAACTTCGTGCCACTGCCTTCATTCTAACCATCCCCGGATGCCCTTCGTGTAGCCCCCTTAGAATATCCTCTCATAGCGACAGAGAAGCGAGGACCCTCTCACCCCTCTTGCACCCCCAGTTCATGTTGTTGCTTTGCGTATGGTTGGAAACTTGATTCAAATGGCCCCTTTGGCCACCCCCTCTTAACCCAGTTCATAACCGTTTTGAGCTTGGCGTCTCTGGCCGTTCCAGCTGCAATGTCTTTGTGAGGATTGGAAGGCCCGTAGTGGGGTCGTCCACTAAATCTGGCAAGGGGCAGTGACTCAGTGCGTCTGCATTGCCCATGTGCTTCCTGGGTCTATGTGTCAGCGAGTAGGAGTAAGCGGCCAGAAAAAGGGCCCTTCTGAGCATTTTCGGGGGCATAGCGTCTGGCATGGGCTTGTTAGCCGCTAGGAGCCCTAATAAGGGCTGGTGATCAGTGACCAGCTCGAAATGCCGCCTATACAAATATTCATGGAACCGCCTTACTCCTGCGACCAATGCTAGTGCTTCTCGGTCAATTTGGCCGTAGTTCCTCTCTGCTGCCAAGAGGGTTCTTGAGAAATAGGCAATGGGGGCTTCACAGCCGTCCGGAAGTCTGTGGCTAAGTACTGCCCCCACCGCAAGAGGTGATGCATCGCATACCAGTACCACCTGCAAGGTTTCATTGAATTGGATTAAAACACTGTCTTGCAATAATAAGTTTTTCACTGCCTCAAAAGCTTGTGCTTGTGTGTGTCCCCAAACCCACAATGCGTTATTTGCGAGCAGCCTGTGCAGCGGTTCCGTGATGGTCGCTTTATTTTTCAGGAACGTGCTGTAGAAATTAAGAAGTCCTAAGAAAGCCTTTAGCTCTGTCTTGTTGGTGGGCACCGGAGCCTCTCTGACGGCCCTAAACTTGCTTTTGGTGGGGTGTAATCTGGATCCATCTATTCTATACCCCAAAAACTCCACCTCAGAGACCCCTATCTGGCACTTACTGGGCTTCGCTCTGAGCCCTGCGGCTCTGAATCTCGAGAGTACTTCTCTCAGCCATTCTCTCAACTGGGTTTTGTCCCTTGTGGTTATTAGTACATCATCAAAATAGGGAATGACCCCTGGGATTTTATTCAATACCCGTTCCATTATTCCTTGGAAAATCCCTGGTGCTATGCTAATGCCGGATTGCAACATTTGAAAGCCCTGCGGTGGGTCACGATGGTTTGCGCTAGAGTGGTCTCGCTGTTGACCGGACGTTGCTGATACGCTCGCGTGAGATCAAGCTTAGCGAAAATGGCACCCGGCCCCAGCGTGTGTAACAAATGCTGTACCACTGGCACTGGGTATGCACTCGGTTGCAATGCTTTGTTTAAAGTGCATTTATAGTCAGCGCATAAGCGCACATACCCATCGCTTTTTAAAACTGGCACTATGGGGGTTTCCCATCTTGCATGGTCTACCGGCTCTAAGATTCCTTGAGCTATTAACCTATCTAATTCTTTATCTATGAGGGGTTTTAATGCGAAGGGGACTTTCCTGGGGCATAACCTCACTGGCTGGACTCTGGGGTCTAAGCTAAAAAATATAGGGGTGCCCACATACTTGCCCAGAGATGGGTCGAACGCCTCCTGGAACTCCTGCAGCAGGTCGTCGCAGCCATCCACAATTGTCACATTGATCTCTTTGTCATCTCTGGTCAGCTTGATTCTCAGTGTTTTGCTCCAGTCGTGCCCTAGTAGGCTTGGAATGTGGTCTCTGGCGATTGTTAGCAGGAGGCTTGTTTCCTGGTCTTCATATTGAACTCTCACTCATTTCATTCCCATCACGTGAATCCGGTTCCCTTGGCAGTCTGCAATTTTGATTCTTTGTGTTGTCAGTTGCTCCGGAGTGAGGTTAGGCATGGCTCTCTTTGCTGTGGCCCAGGAAACGATTGTGATAGATGAGCCCGTATCTATCTGCATTCGGCAAGGTGATTTCTCTACCAGCAGTGTGATGAATGTCGGGGGGTTTTGGTCACCATCGAGTTGATTTATTCGGATGCAATTCATTCCCGCAGATGGGGTGAAATTGCTGGGTTGCCTGTAGTGACCTCTGTCCTCCCGCCTGGCATCATTTGCGTAGAAATTTCTGCTTTGCCCTCTTGGAGGGGGACGCGGTGCCTTGCAAACCTTTGTTATGTGGCCGAACTTCCCACATCTGTGGCACACCGCATCCCGGAAAAGCATGATGCTCGGGGATGCGGTCCCCCGCAGCTGGGACAAGGTGTTAATTTCCGGCCTGGACGGTGTTCCATTCGGAAGACTTCCTCCTCGCCTTCCTCGCCTTCTTCTATGGGACTCTGAACATGGGTTTCATTTACTTCGGAACTTGTCTTTACTTGAGCCTGTGGAATTTTCCTTCTGAGTACATCGGCCGCCTTGGCAGACATCTCGGCTGCGGTGGTCTTCTTTAGAGCCACCTGTAGTGTAAGGCCATCATCTTTTCTAGCAACCTTTTTTGTAGTGCTGCGTCTCGAACTCCTCACACTAGCTGATCCAACAGCACTTCATCTAGGTTTGTGAATTTGCAGTAGACTGCTATTTTCCGCAAGGCAGTCATATAACTGTTAATACTCTCGTGCTCTTGCTGCAGACGTTCATAGAATTGGTATCGGCTCACAATTTTGGAAGGTGCGGGGTCGTAGTGTTTCTTCAGCACCTCCTGTAATCTGGACCATGTGGTCCCTTCTATTGTAGCCGGCTCCAGTAACGCTACAGCCATATCAAAAACATCTGGTCCGCAGTGAGACAGGAACATGTCCCTTTTCCTGTCATCCGATAGTGCGCTCATGTCGTTTGCTCCCAGGAAACACCGAAATCTTTTTAGGTAATTTTTCCAGGTCTCTCTTCCTTGGTTGAATGGTGTCAGCGGGTGGTAAGACGATGCCATCTTGGCCTCTTAGAGTCCGACCCTTTGTCCAGGATTCAATTTTGGCGCCTTGTGGTTCACTTCCTTCCGGTCGGCTGGAATGTCTTTGTCTAAGGAAATCCCATCCTCATCACCAGATGTTAAGTCCCCATAAAAGAAGCTAGAGGCGAGGTGGTGACTTCAGCTCTTTATTCCATTCAGTACATACTTCCGCAATGCAAGGTCTGTGGCAAGGATTTAAATAGGGAGCCGGCAAAATCGGCAGCCAATCGGAGCCTGGCAAGCAGGCAGCCAATTAGGCTACGCCTATGCAAATCCATGGTCGGACTGGAGTGAAAACTTCTTCAGTCTTTCAATACATTACAGATTTTTTGCTTTAATTTTTATATGCATGTGTGTCAGCTTATTGGATGGTGAGATTTGAAAGGCAGAAAAGACCATGGTGAAATTTAGAAAAGAAAGATAGTTTAAAAAAAATAGTGTCCATTAATTGGGGTGGGGAGGGAGTTCTCAGAATGATGCAAGTAGTGTTGCAGCATTGTAGCCTATAGACATTGCTGACATAAACAGCATTTCTTTGATATTAGTGTAACACTTCATAGTGTTAGAAAAAGTTTTTCTGTTAGAAAAAGTTACTGAGATTTTCCAAACTCCTTGGCAATTTGTATCAATTTGCCTTCAACGATGCTCATATAGATAGATATTTAATGATTACATTTTGTAATTCAGGATATAAGTCTATGCTGCACAATTTTCATATTCAATTATTTAGATCCACGATGGAATAGAAAACCTATACCAGAATGTCAACAGGATTTTAATTATCTGTCAAGCTCCTTTTATTTTGGTCTCCAAAATCAGAAAGATCTAATATATTCTGGAAAACTTTCTAGCAGGTTAGCAATTATCAGATTTCTGAGCTCGAGTTCTATAATGAGCAATCATGCTCTTGCTCCAGACTGGCTGTAGAACCAAGACAGCCCCTGAAATCTGGACCTAAATTGTTTCAAGGACCTCAAGTTGTTCCAACGCTGGAGCACAGAGGAAAATATAAACAAGTGTAGTAGTAGCAGTTTCTGATTGACATTACCGGTTAATAAACAGGCTAATAAACATGCTTCATTCTGTTTCTAGTTCTGCTTTAACTCCAGCTCTTTTCAAATTCCAGAACACGGCTAAAAGACTGACCAATTCTGCTTTGACTCCAGTCTGTAAATTGTCTTCAAGCTTTGGTGCCAGAGGCTTAGCCATATCTAGCTTCTGGTGCTCAATAAGAATCAAACCTATGAAGTAAATATTCATTCAGATGTTCCTTGCCTCTAGCTTCCATACAATATTTGGTATACAAATCCTCTTAAGCCAGACATTCAACCACAGACTTAAATTACTTCAGTGGAACAAAAAATTAAAATAATGGAGCAAACATAACATATGTGTAAGAGAGACTAAACACACAGTAGGATGAAATAAATTATGAAGAAACATGAAGGCAGTATTAATTGGTAGGGTGAATATGCATCTTTCCAATGAGGCCATGGCAGGTAGAGGCCTCATAAGTTGACCCCAGAGTTGAGGCCATGGCAGGTAGGGTAACAATACAAGGCAGACAGAGCCATAAACATACATGATGGGGCCAGGATTTTCATGAAAAAAAAACTGATTTTGTCTTTTCCATCCAAAAATGAAAAGTGAATTGTTACAGCAATCAAGGGGCTACTAAAGGGGACTTGAGTAATTAATACATATCCTGGAAATACCAAACACAAAATAATAAACTAAAAAGTACAACTCTTCCAGTGCTTTCAGCAGTGTTTTGAGCAATTGAAATCCCATGTTGCACTGTATTTAAGAAGTTGGCAATGTTACAAAGAGTTAATGCAAAACTAAATATCAAAATAATTGTTTCCCAAGTAATTATACCAGAGATACATTGTACATTTAGCTCCTAACTATAATCAATAATTTGTTTGTTACTTTTTATAAATTTGTTTTTATAACTACGTTTTCTTTATATTATCTAGTAGAATGTTATATTAGCAATATCTAATTATGTATACATGTAGTCCTCAACTTACGAGAGTTCATTGACTGTTTGAAGTTACAATGGCACTGAAAAAAGTGATTTACGACAGTTTTTCCACACTTATGACCATTGCAGCATTCCCATGGTCACATGATCAAAATTCAGGTGCTTGGCAACTGATTCATATTTGCCTTCATACATGATTCATATTTATGACAGAAGCCATTTTCACTTAACAACCATGGTACAACCTTAACAACTGCAGTGATTCACTTAACAACTATGGCAAGAAAGATTGTCTCAATTCAGTGAGGCAGCTGATGTAATGTGCCAATGCCTGGACGACGTTAGGACCTGGATGGGGAGGAACAGACTCAGACTCAACCCCGACAAGACTGAATGGCTTTGGATATTGCCTCCTAAGGACTATGACAACTGTCCCTCCTTGGTTCTTGAGGGAGCGAAATTAACTCCCTCGGAACAGGTCCGCAATTTGGGGGTCCTCCTAGATCCACAGCTAAAATTAGATCAACACCTTACAGCTGTGGCTAGGGGGGCCTATACACAGGTTCGCCTGGTGCACCAATTGAGGCCATACTTGGAGAAGGAGGCTCTACTCACGGTCACTCATGTCCTTGTCACCTCCCGACTGGACTACTGCAATGCGCTCTACATGGGGCTACCCTTGAAGAGTATTCGGAGACTTCAGTTGGTGCAAAATGCGGCTGCGCGTGCTGTGGTGGGTATGCCAAGGTACACCCACGTTACACCTATACTCCGCCAGCTGTATTGGTTGCCCATCGGTCTCCGGGTACAATTCAAGGTGTTGATCATCATCTTTAAAGCCCTTCATGGCTTAGGACCAGGTTACCTTCGGGACCGCATTCTGCCTCATACTTCCCTTCGACCGGTTGGGCCCACAGAGTGGGCCTCCTCCAGTTCCCGTCAGCCAAACAATGCCGGCTGGCGGGCCCCAGGGGGAGGGCCTTCTCTGTGGGGGGCCCTGTGCTCTGGAACCAACTTCCCCCAGAGACCCGAACCATCCCCACCCTGCTGGCCTTCCGAAAAGCCGTCAAGACATGGCTCTTCCTGCAGGCAGGGGGGGGGGGGAGACTAGTTCCACCTGAGCTCCCCCCCCCCAGTATGACTGATGGTGAATATTTTTTAACTTTTTGTACATTTTTAATTGCTGTTTTTAACTGGTTTATTATTAGTGTTCTCGTATAATTGCTGTACGCCGCCCTGAGTCCCTCGGGAGTAGGGCAGCATAGAAGAACCAATAATAAATAAATAAATAAATAAATAAATAAATAAATAAATAAATAAATAAATAAATAAATAAATAAACAAACAAACTATCTCGCTTAGCAACAGAAAGTCTGGGTTCAAATATGGTCGTAAGTCAAGGACTACTTGTATAGACACTATATTTACAACAAAAATGCATACATATTTCCCTTGTTGGAGGAAAAAGCCAACCACATAGAATTGATAGTTATATACACAGTTATGAATCTGCAGAGTAGAATCCTGTCTATTAAACTGCCCAAAGGATAAGCAAGAATAAACATTTAGAAACAGTAAATGTTTCAACCTATAATAATCTTTTCATTTCTTTCTAGAATGTCAGTCACAGTTGAGGCTAAAGAGACAAAAGCAGAAATTAGGTCTAAACCTCTCTGCCACTGTAACAACCATAGAAGACACAGAAAAGTATGACTAACTGCTCCTTGCAAAAACTATTTCCTTTTCTTAATTGCTTCCCTCCCCCAACAGCTTAGCAAGTATATGGGGCAAGACTAAGCAAAGGATGGCAGTAAAGAGTATCCACCATTATTTTATTTTGTTCAAAAATTTGAACAAAACTATTTTTAAAAATTCCCCTTTTGAATTTTCATTCCGTGGGCCTAATTAGAGCTCTTAGAATAAGAAAAAAGCCCGGATATTCTTAGAGGAACCTCTTCTTAACTGTCTCCTCTCGCCAATTTTTTGCATAATGCTACAGAGGAAGTTACCAAGTACCTCTTACAAATACCATTTTGCGCACCTTCACAATCCTGATACAGCAAACCAGAGATTTCTGATGAACTACACTGAAAAAAGTGTGAATACTGATTTCTCCCCTCTAGATAGTGCAGCTCTGTATGGCCATTTTCGCCCTATGCGGTCCAGAAAAACAAACGGTAACAAGCAAACGGAGGCAGGATCCTTTCCTGCAAAATAGCTCCCATATTGATCATGCAACAGAAAATTACTAACCAGCTGCATTTCCGCGTCATATAATACCGAAGGTATATTATACTTTCCGCTTTCCATGAGAAGGCAAATTAGCATTCAAAATTGTTGCTTGCTATTCAGGAGGTAAAGATGTGTTGTACTGTGGCAGAATGCAAACATCCCTCGATAACTTAGAAGAAGGGATGTAAGAGTGCAAATAGGAAGCCAATATCGATGAGGAACTACTGAGGGACAGGAAGGAAAGAAATGACTTTTTGTCGCTGTAAAACTTAATCTCAAATAACTTTTGCTTAGAGAGAAGCGATCGTACATATCTCGAGTAATATTCTACAGCCCGCCCACCACCTCACTCACAGCGCCGCGCTCGAAGTCATTATAGAAGGGCTTGTCAAGCAGATGTCTCTCGCTCGTGCCGGCTAAGCCCACCAAGGTAAGGTAGATATAATCGTCGGTCCCTGCGAACCACTGATTTCCCGTCGCCACTGTCACTAAGTAGGATGGCATGACTAGAGCTCAGTAGTAGTGCTCCACTTTGCTAAGAAATTCACAATTTGTGGAAGGATGGTGGTAATTCTATGGGCGGAATAAATTTGCAGTCACAATCAGCCATCTCGCTTTCCCCGCCCAGAAGGGGAGGGAGAATAATGGTTGACAAGTCGTAAAGAGTTTATATTCTCATTTCTGAAATGAAATCTCTAAGTCTGATTAGGATACCACTAAATGATATTTATGTTGACAGTATAGTAGAAAACGTATACCATGGAACAGATGGAATTTGCAGTAAAATACAATATCGTCTAAACGTTTCTGCCTGCCTAAATCATGCTTAAGTAGTAGGGAGCTAAATCAGATTTAAACTTCGTTAAATCTTCGTTTTGTATCGTGATATCCCCTTTTCAACTTTTTCTATTTGACCTAAACATTATGTGGCTTTACAAGTTTTTCAGTTGTAAAAATAACCAAAGATGCTAATATTTTCTTTTATCTGTAATCAAGTTTTGGTTAAAAATACCAGTTGATGCTTTTATTTTAAATTTAATGTTTTTATTAATTTTTCACATTTTACATATAACACTTCTTTGAGAGGATCTACCACCTTTTATATACATTATTATATTTATACAATTTATACATCATCTTACATTACTTTCCAATTCTATGTCTTCATCTCACATTTTCTCTTCAATTTTCTATCATTGTTCATTTATACCACTTTTCCTATGTTTCGTAGTAGTCTGAGTCTTTTTGTCCTCTTAAGTTCTATGGTTAATTTGTCCATTTCTGCGCAATCAAAAGTCTTCTTGATTATCAAGCTTTTGGTGGGTACATTAGGGTTTGTCCAGCATTGTGCATATGCAATCCTAGCAACTGTTGTGATGTGCAAAATCAAATACTTTGATTTTGCACATCAATAAAATAATAGCACTTTTCTTATATACCGCTTCATAGTGCTTTACAGCACTCTCTAAGCGGTTTACAGAGTTCAGCATATTGCCCCCAACAATCTGGGTCCTCATTTTACCGACCTCGGAAGGATGGAAGGCTGAGTCAACCTTGAGCCTAGTGAGATTTGAACAGCTGAACTGTTGAACTAGCAGTCAGCCTGCAATGGCTGCATTTAACCACTGCACCACTTCAGCTCTTATTTAAAAGGCAATACGATGCTTTTATCGTATTGCCTTTTAAATATGCCCAATAAAAAAAGTTCTGGGGTGAATTCTACTGTTGTTCCTATTATTTCCTGTAACCAGTTGTGTATCTTTGTCCAATATTTCTTCGCTTTGGGCCACGACCACCACGTGTGAAAGAAGGTGCCTTGCTTTTTTGCATTTCCAACAGATTGAATTTAAATTAGAATATATTTTTGCTAATCGTGCAAGTGCCAAATGCCAGCAATAGAACATTTTATAATGATTTTCTTTATAGGATGCCAATTTTATTATAATTTCTATTCCAGATTTGTTCCCATACAGCCAAGTGTTTGTGACCCACATTTTTGGCCCACACTATCATTGACCCTTTTACTATGTCTTTGGCCCTATCAAATTGTAACAGATAATTGTATATCTTGGAAATAATTTTATCTTCTCGGCCCATCAAGAGTTTGTCTAATTGTTGAATTTCTATTTCAATTCCAATTCCTTCACTATCTTTTTTGTATCTTGATTGGAGTTGGAGGTAAGGCCACCAATCTATAGTTATACCGTGTTTTTCCAAATCCTCTCTGCTTTTTAATTTCCCAAATCCATCAAAAATATCTTTGTATTTAACCATTCTAGTTGTATTGATCATATTTGGGTAAATCATTGCCTCCATAGTAGACAGCCAATTAGGAATTTTCAGGTAATGTTTTTTTTATTACAGTTTTAGAGTCTGAAAACTGCTTTTGTTTGCTATTAGGCAAAGTTACTTTAAAATAACTGAGTCAACCAATTCTTAATTACCGTAACTTTGCAGGAAGACAATAGAAGCAAATTAAATCAGTACTTGCAAATCAAATCATATTTTAAATAGCTTTTAACTATAGACAGTGGCTCTTCCAAGGTGAATGTGACTACAGTATCTCTAAGTACCTAAAAGTTCAAACTGAATAAAGACTAAATACTATAGTCATAGACCAGCTTATAAACAGAAAGAAAACAAAGTGTGAGATTGCAAATACCACAGCAAAAGTATTCTGAAAGTAGCGTGGTCAAGATGTGTGATATTTACAATAAAACTCAGCCACATTAAGAGGCTAATCACACTAATTATAATTAATAGCAACTATAAAATGAATCCAAGGGCTCTGGAAATTTGAGTGCTATAGATGAGGTATTATTAAATGCAACTGGGCATTTTTGTAGTAATGGAAATATGAAAGAATATGATATAGTATTTCAGAGATTCCTCCTCTACAAGAAGAGTCTTTTTTCAAATTGAATGCCCTATTGTTTCTCCTCAAAAAACAAATTGATTAATATTGGAAAAGATGGCTGGTTAATCAACTGGAATAGGTCACGTCATACAAATACATTCATTATTGTGGCTTATATTGCTAAGAATCTGACTTCATTAATACATTAAAAATATAATAGATGTCTTTAATGTCTGATGAGTACTCTACTGCTTGTTTGTATTTTAAAGTAAGGCAGTAGCCTGAATGCATGAACCCATATATAATTATGAAATATATTCATTATACAAAACAATGTTTTGAAAATTAAGTCAGACGTATTTTCCATTATTCCAAATTCTTAAAGCCAGTTTCAGAAACAAATTAAATACCAACATAAAAGTACAGTCAAATTCTGCCTGATCTATCCGGGTAGTAAACTAACATATAAATCTCTTTTGTATTCCTTTTAGCAAGTCTAGACATGGCAAAAACCTTAACTGATGGAAAGAGCAGGGGTGTCAAACTCGTGGCCTGCGGGCTGGATGTGTCATACGCTGGCTACGCCCACCCCCGGTTTAGCGAAGGGGAAAAAAATAGCAATAGCACTTAGACTTATATACCACTTCAGAGTGCTTTTACAGCCCACTCTAAGCGGTTTACAGTCAGTATATTGCCCCCAACAATTTGGGTCCTTATTTTACCCACCTCGGAAGGATGGAAGTGAGTCAACCTTGAGCCTGGTGGGATTTGAACTGCTAAATTGCAGGCAGCAAAAATAGCGCAGTACTGCACTCTAACCACTGCGTCACTGCAGTCGCAATACATCACGTGATGACATGAGTTTGACACCCTGATGTAGAGCATGAGTGCCCAACCTTTTGACTTGCCAGGGCCACAGTGAGTGAAGAGATAATATATAATATTATTAATATAATGTATATAAATTGTATAATGTTAAAAGCTTATGATCTTGTGAGGTCACATTGCTAGTCATCCAGAGAGGCATAAGGCCCATGGGCTGCAGGTTGGATACAGCTGCTGTAGAAACTACTTGGCAAATGCTAAAAGAAAATTAGGCTGTGTAAAATAATTGAATTTAAGAATGCTACAAATATTACAAACCCTTTTGTTCAAAGCCTTCTCTGAACAGGTGTAAATGCATGTAGAAACAAAGCAGACCTTAATTAATGAGGATCATGTGAGCAATATATAGGTTCTCATATATAGATTTCCCTGTATATGTTTTTTTATTGTTTTATATTTGATGCATGGTAAAATATTTTAAATACTGGTCTTTGCCTGTAAGTAATTTCATATATAGAATCAAAACTTTAAATAATGAAAAAAAATCAGAAATGTTGAAAAGGCCCTTCAGACCATGAGGTCCTAAGGCAGACCTGGACATTTAACGACCCCCAGTCCACATCCGGCCTTTTGGCCCATGTGAGGTGATTTGGAAATTAGATATTAAATATAAACAAGACTGCCGCAGGGACAGAAGCCAGGTTGACTCCATCTTTGTAGTCACTGTGCATTCTTTGTTGGCTGGCGGCAGCAGAAAAGTGAGAAAAGTGTTTTTCTATGCCTGCGCAGTGCTCACACCTTGCCTAGAACAACCTGAGAAGGCAGCAGTGGTCATCTTGTAAGGGGACCTGGGCTTTACCTCAAAGCAGGGACTTGTGCATGAGTGGGTAGAGTACAGTCAGGAGCTATTGGTTTAGCCCTCCACAACAGCCCAATTCATCATGTGACCCCTTGGAAAAATTACCGTATTTTTCACACTATAAGACGCACTTTCTCCCCCCCCCCCCAAAAAAAGTGGGTGGAAATGTCTGTGCTTCTTATAGAGCGAATATTGCGGCAGGGGGGGAGGGGTTGGGGCAGCGGCAATGTTCGCCACTGCCTGTCACTGCTGCTGCCGTTCGCTGCCACTGGGGATCACTGGAGCCTTCGCTCGGCAGTTGGATCGGCCTCCTGGAATACCGCCGATCAGCGGTTCTAGGCGGCGGGGATGGCAATCGGCAATGGCAATCCCCACCATCTAGAACAGCTGATCGGCGGTATTCTGAGAGGCCGATCCAACCGCCCATCAGCTGCTTGGCAGCGAAGGCTCCAGTGTTTCCCGCCGGCGGCAGCAGCTCAATTGACCGGTGGTGGGCACAACGGAGCAGAGCCCTGACGAGCCACATGCTGGGGCTGCGATAATGTGCTGAAGCTGACCAGGCTGTTTGCTGTAAGGACACTTACCAGATGGATGCTGGGAGGCAAAGGCAATTTTTTTTTTCTTGTTTTCCTCCTCTAAAGCTAATGTGTGTCTTATGGTCCGGTGCATCTTATAGTGCGAAAAATACAATAATTGCTCATCCCTGCCCTAGGGTGTATCTTAATTTATATCTAAATCTGGTTCCGTGGTTCAAACCATTGAAAAGCCAACCATCAGGAAATTAAAACAAGTTAGTGCTAAAAGTTAGAATAAGCTGAGAAATTTGTAGTCCTTCAAATTACTTCAGATAATTACTTTACCACTGGCCATTCTGCCTGGATCTGTCAGGAGCTTTAATTCAACTGTGTATGAAATGGAAAATATGTTTTGTCTCATTCTGGATATGTCTGGTGTACCATTTCAGATTAGCCAGTGTAAGAGAAGCAGAACCCAGAATATTTTGGCTATTCCAGTTTCCAATAAAGCAAAAACCAGAGAAAATGAATGGTGTTACAGGAAGAGCAGATCAAAGCTATGTACTTCTCTCTTCTCCAGATGTTCCCAACACAACCTTGACTTGTATTTAAAACAAAACTAGAAACATTTCTGAACAGGATGTTCGATACAACATAAGGAAAACTTCCATCTATACAACTCTTGTTTTGGGAGAACAGCTCAATAGAGAAGATCTATATGACCACAACAAATATATCATTACCATATATGTAAATATCCTTTTTTAGTGACATATATCAAAATGTATTATGAGAGTTGTTTCAGGTTAGTATGTCTTATACAGATATCCAGCATCAATTTGTACATAAGGCAGTAGAGACATACACACAATATATAAAAATATTTTTCTTTTAACAAACACTGAGTAGCATGAAGAGGTCTGGAGTTATTTTTTTCATTTTGTGCTGGTGGCAAAAGGATGCTTTGAATTTGGGGTGAAATGATGTTGGCCAGCACAACATACTTTCTTCATCAGGCAACCTTAACAAATTGAATCAGCTAACTTTATATAGCAATTAGTTTGGATACAATTAATGAAATGTGGATTAGTAATAGCTGTATTCTATTACTGTAAATAAGCCTTGAAACACAGCAGGAAGAAAATTCTGGACAAGTTTATTTGTAGACAGAGCTGTCAGAGCACTCCTAATCAGACCTAATTTATTGAGTTTTGGCAATCTTATTATATCATGATTATATTATGTCATGTGACAGATCACTGGAAATCCTGAGGAAAAAGTGCAGATTATTAATATACTTCAGTTCCAGACATCTACTGATTTCTATCTCTAGAGTTGTTCTGGAATTGGCAGCTTATGGAATACACCACCATCATCATCGAATGATAGGATTCAAAGGAGGTTCTAGTCCAACCTAATGCTCAGTGCAGGAATCCTCATACGGGTAGTTCTTGCTTAATTATGCTAATTAAGACCAGAAACTCATCATTAAACAATGTGGCCATTAATAAAAAAACACCACATAACCACCCTGCCTAACAGTGGCAGTTTCAATAGCCCCATTTGCCCTGTGCAATATTTTCTTGAAATATTATCCCCATTACCTCAATTTCCAGTGGAAATCTGCATAAAACAAAACAAAAAGGAATCTTTTACATGAAATAGTAATAGTAGAGTTCTTGCAATAAGAACAGAATATGGTTGTTAATTGGGAAACAGGTGCCTATCATTGAAAAACTCAAACTGATACCTTGAAAATATATGCAAAGACAGACCAGAAAACTAAATACAAGATTTACATCAAAAAGGTAGTCCTCAACTTACGACCATAATTGAGCCTAAAATTTCCATTGCTAAACAAAACAGTTAAATGAGTTCTACCCCATTTTATGACCTTTTTTGTCACAACTGGTAAATGAACCACCGCAGTTGTTAAGTAAATCATCTGATTGTTATGTGAATCTGACTTTTCCCATTGATTTTGCTTGTCGGAAGCCAGCTGGGAAGGTTACAAATGATCCCGGGACACTGCAACTGTCATAAATACATGCCAGTTGCCAAGCACCCAAATTTTGATCACATGACCATCAAAATGCTACAATGGTCGTAAGTGTGAAAACAGGTTATAAGTCACTTTTTTCAGTGCCTTTGTTACTTTGAACAGTTACTAAACAGGGGTCCCCAAACTTGGCAACTTTAAGACTTGTGGACTTCAACTCCCAGAATTCTCCAGCCAGCTATGCTGGCTGGAGAATTCTGGAAGTTGAAGTCCACAAGTCTTAAAGTTGCCAAGTTTGAAGACCTCTGTACTAAACAAATGGTTGTAAGTTGAGGACTACCTGTACATTTATTTCAATGCTGACATGTGAATGGCAAGAGATACTTAACTTTGGAGTTTAAAATTCTTTGGCCTTGTCAAAATGGAGAAGTTATTTTGTTTATTCTGCAGAATTTCTATGACATTACTGGACTCATGGAACTAAATTTACTTGCAACTAGGCAAATTCCCAAAGTAGATGTGCATACCTTGTGGAGAGCAGTATCATCACAGAATCTGTTGCATGGCAATTTATCTTTTGTGATACAGAAGTTGAAACAAACTTCTATGAAATAGAGGGGTTAATTTTTCAAAATATTCAGTATATTCAAGCTCTCAGGAAGAAGCCTGCTCTTCTACTCTATTTTTGCAAGGAGAGATATTCAGCTAGTCGATAATCTTACAGATTGAAACAACATTTGTGAGGGCACTTGGCAATTCAGTGTAAGATGAGAAAGTTCATATCTGAATTAAGCCACAGAGTACACAAACCTTGGTGAATCTTGGTCCATTCTTCCCTTCCCTTGCTTAGTCCTGAGGAATTGTCCAAAAGCTTCTGCTTTTGAAACTGTATGCTTCAAAATAAAATCAAACCTGATTTGGTTCAGATGGTATGATAATCAAGTTAGTCAGAAATAAAAGCTGAAGTATTTCTCCAGCTGTACAGAAATATGTCTAACAGTGGCTGCTGTAGCTCTGTCAGAACACACAGCTTTAGTTTAGCATGATATTCAAATATTTACAGTGAAGTGAACTCAAATTATTTCCCCATTTCACTTACCAGTCATAGAGGCCAGATGAACCAATATTTTAAGCAGTTACTAAATTAATGGTAATGAGACAAGAGATTTGACAATATAAAATCAGTATTGATTGGACAAACTAAAAAAACTGTGTGTTATGTACACTCATACACACACGTGCCACCCTTGAAACAGGAATTTCTGTTCAATTAACAAGGAATGCCCATTAGAATACCCATTAGAATATCCTACCAGGGCTGCACTTATTTTAGTTTGTCTGTTAACAGTAGTGTTGAATAGTAGTAGGTGGATCAAATGAGGCTACTCCTATTTGTCAGCTGGAAAAATGTTTTGTTTTTCAAGCATTTAATTGCTACAAAAGAAAATCATTAGTCTCAGCAAGTTCTGACATTTGGAAATAGCAGCAATTCTCATTATAAGGAAATGTCTAGGCAGATTCTAATATACATCTTGTGATATTAGCTGTTTAACAGTGATATGCTTGCTATTATTAAATATCACTCTTGGGGGCCGATTAATCTCTTACAGCCACCAGAACCGCACATAAACAATCAGCATAATAAAAAACACAGCAATAGCAGCAAGCTTGGCATAGGTGGAACGCATGTTCAGATATTTCGCATCCTGGCGGTATTTCTTGGATAAACTCGACAGATTGTTTGCCTTGGAATCCAGTGCTGTTTGAAGAAAAGATAGCATGCAAGCAAATATATTATATTCATGAAATGTCAACATTATTTATAAGACAGTAGACCTAGCTCCAGCCTCTGTCCAAGTGTTTAAGACTGACTTTAATCTGACATATATGATTCAATCTTTCTCATTGAAAAGCTTGCTGGATTTTATAGGTGTCCCTTAACAGGTAGGAAGTTTTGTTTTTGATAATCAACATTTTTTATTTAGGTTAGGGACAATGAATTAAAGTTATTGTAAGCCACAAAAGTGAATTTCATGGAAGTCAAATTCTTTCATTTCCCCTAATACCGTGATGGCAAACAGTTGGCACGGATGCCACAGGTGGCATGCGGAGCCATATCTGTCAGCACGTGAGCCGTTGCCCTAGTTCAGCTCCAGCATGCATGTGCGTGCCAGCCGATTTTTGGCTTGCGCGGAGGCTCTGGGAGGGTGTTTTCAGCCTCCGGAGGGCCTCCGAGGGGGTGGGGGAGGGCATTTTCAGCCTCCCCAGGCTCCAGGGAAGCCTCTGGAGCCTGGGAAGGGCGAAAAACGGGCCTACCAGAAGTCGGGAAATGGGGGATTAGGGGAGGGGGGATCGTGCACGCATGCATGGGGGTGGGGCAGCATGAGTCACGTGTGCATGTGCAGGGGGGTGGGGCACGGGGGACAGTGAATTATGGGTGTGGGCATACACGCGCAATAGCGCACATGCATGCGCTTTCGGCACCTGAGGGGAAAAAAAGGTTCGCCATCACTGCCCTAAAAGATATAAAACCTTTTGAAAAAATTCTATGAAAGGCTAGTGAACTTTCATAAACAATAGGATGAGGCACTGAGTTTGCAGAAAGGAAGTTTCTTATTCCCTCTTCTCCCCATCAACTACACCCAATCTTTACAAGAAGTTTTTTTGGGATTACAGGTCGTGCAGGGAGAATGAGAGAGAATGAAAAAAGTGTATTAAATTAATTTAGAAGACACGCTACATGTCAAATTATGTAGCCATTTCACAAATAAGTGACTCTTATAAGAAGCCTATAATAAGGTTTAAAAATTGTGTGTGTGTGTGTTCATTCAAAAATATCTTTTTAGAAATACAAATGTCTTTTCTGTAATTTGGTAAATTGACTAAGAAACTGAGACTTTATCCAGCAAAATATTTAATTCAGAAGCTGCTACCATTAAGAATAATTACAATTCAAATAAATTAGCTTCCATAAATATCTTTGGATTATGGTATAGTAGTTTTTATCTGCATGAACTATTAGTTTTTGTATTCCAAAGTGTGTTTATCAATTCTTATTCAATATACAGTGGATATAACACAAATCTGTTAAAATGCCATGTTTTTGAGATGTAAAAAAATCAGACTAAGATCAATCACTTCAGAATATTTTCCTCCTTTAATATATAAGCTATACCAGTGGTTCCCAAACTTTTTCAGTCCACCGCCCCCTTGGTGCTACAAACTCATCCTCACCGCCCCCACCCCACCCCCTCAGGTGGGCGTGGCTTAGTGGTCAGGTGACCGGGTGGGCGTGGCCAACTTGTAAAATGTGGTGAAACTCACTTAACGCTCTTGCTTAGCAACCAAAATGTTAGGCTCAATTGTGGTCATAATTCTTTCTTTCTTTCCTTCTTTCTTTCTTTCCTTCCTTCCCCTTCTTTCTTTCTTTTTCTTTCTTTCTGTCTTCCTTCCTTCCTACCATCTTTTTTCTTTCCTTCCATCTCTTTCTTTCTTTCTTTTCTTTCTGTCTTCCTTCCTCCCTCCCTCCCTCCCTTTCTTTCCTTCTTCCCTCCCTTCCCTTCCCTCCTTTCTTTTTGACTGTCTTCCTTCCTTCCTACCATCTTTCTTTCTTTCTTCCTCGTTCTTTCTTTTCTTCCTTCCTTCCTTTTTCTTTCCTTATTTTCTCTCTCTCATATTTTATATATATATATATATATATATATATATATATATATATATATATATATATATAGAGAGAGAGAGAGAGAGAGAGAGAGAGAGAGAGAGAGAGAGAGAGAGAGAGAGAGAGAGAGAGAGAGAGAGAGAGAGAACACGCCCCGCGGGACTACATTGGCTCCTCTGGGCTCTGCCTACGGCAATTTAAAACGTGCTTCTGTCTGCGAGGAAGAGGGGCATGTTTGAAAAGAGGGGCTGGAGGTGGGTGGGAAATCTATCCCACATTGAGCCATTAGGTGTGTGTGTGTGTGTGTGTGTGTGTGTGTGTGCGTGGCCGAGAACTTCCAGGTTTGGAAAACTGGGAGGTTTTGAAACCGGTTCCCCCAAACCTGGTTTGTATTTGGTTGCAAAAACAAACAAACACACAAGCCATTTTGGTTCCTCGCCGAGGCTGGTTCAACTGGATGACCGAACAGAGCCTGGAAAGGAAAGAAAACTGCAGAAGTGGTCAATGGAGGGGGTGGATGGGACAGATGCACATGGGGGAGGGTCTTCTCCCCCTCCCCCCATACTGGCACATTCAAGGGGCTTCCTGGAAATACACCCCCTCCCCCGTGGGAAGCACTGGCACCCTCTGAATTGTCTTCCTTGGCACAGAGCAGTTCGGAGGACCGAGGCCGGGTGGAGGGGGGACTCCTCTACCCAGCAGGCACAGCTGGAAAGCCCCCTCCTAACCTGGTGGCGTGGCATGCCTGCCTAAATTGCTATCCATCCGGGGGCAGGGGAAGATGGCATCGCAGGGACGAGCGAGAGCAGTGTGTTAGGTGGGCAGAGGAGGCGAGGCCGAAGGCCACATCGTGAGACGGGCATGCGGAGAGGTTGCCGGGGGGGGGGGCGCGCACAGGAGGCTGGGCATCTGGGATCTTCAGTGGGATGGGGAAGAGGGTGGTACTGGGTGTTTGGGTTGGGGTGGGGAGTTATAATTTTTAGAAGATGAGACACACATGCACGTACAATGGCCAAGGGGAGGATTTACCCTTGGGGTTGTTTGGGAGAGAAAAATAGAGGGAGGGAGAGAAGGAAGGAAAAGAAAGGAAAGGAAAGAGAAAGAAAAGGAAGGAAGGAGAGGGAGGGAAGGAAATGGAAGGAGGAAGGAAGGGAGGGAGGGAGGGAAGAAATAAAGTAGGGGGGAGGTGAGAGGCAAGGGTGGCGACAGGGGGGCGGTGAGAGGGGCCAGGGGGGCGGTAGGTGGTTCGCCGGTCCTGTCCCCGCACCGCCACCCATGTCCACCCAATCGCCCGCTCGCCACTTTTCCCGCCACTCTTTTCCCGGCGGGGACTGGGCAGGCCGCGAGACGGGCGTCCTACTGGACTTTTAACAGCTCCATGTGTCTGTCGTCTGGTCTCTTTGCACTGGTCTCCAACCTTGGCAACTTTAAGACTTGTGGACTTCAACTCCCAGCAAAGCTGGCTGAGGAATTCTGGGAGTTGAAGTCCACAAGTCTTAAAGTTGCCAAGGTTGAAGACCCCTTCCCTTCCCTCCCCTCTCCTTCCATCCTTTTCTTTCTCTTTCCTTTCCTTTCTTTTCCTTCCTTCCCTCCCTCCGCATGCCCGTCTCACGATGTGGCCTTTCCAGCTGTGCCTGCTGGGTACAGGAGTCCCCCCTCCACCCTGGCCTCGGTCCTCCGAACTGCTCTGTGCCAAGGAAGGCAATTCGGAGGGTGCCAGCGCTTCCCACGGGGGGGGGTGTATTTCCAGGAAGCCCCTTGAATGTGCCAGTATGGGGGGAGGGGGAGAAGACCCTCCCCCATGTGCATCTGTCCCCCCACCCCCTCCATTGACCACTTCTGCAGTTTTCTTTCCTTTCCAGGCTCTGTTTGGTCATCCAGTTGAACCAGCCTCAGCGAGGAACCAAAATGGCTTGTGTGTTTGTTTGTTTTTGCAACCAAATACAAACCAGGTTTGGGAGAACCGGTTTCAAAACCTCCCAGTTTTCCAAACCTGGAAGTTCTCGGCCACGCACACACACACTCACACACACCCAATGGCTCAATGTGGGATAGATTTCCCACCCACCTCCAGCCCCTCTTTTCAAATTGCCATAGGCAGAGCCCAGACGAGCCAATGTAGTCCCGCGGGGCGTGTGCTATATGTATATGTATATGTATATGTATATATATATATATATATATATATATATATATATATATATATATATATATATATATATATATATATATATATATATATATATATATATGTCTTTGGGTATTCTGGTTTTCTCCCGCGTGGAATTGGAAGTGTCCAAACATCAAGACAGCATTCTGCACAAACCGAAAAATATCCACCATCCTAAGAAACCCCAAAGACAAAATTGAGTTAGAAAATCAAGGAGTATATGAAATTCCATGCAGCGCCTGCCCCACCACATACATTGGACAAACCAACAGAAGAATAAGTGCACGCATTGAAGAACACAGTCAAAAAAGAGGAACCAACTTCTTCCCTGGTCCAACATTTCAAAGCCACAGGACATGAAATCGACTTTAAAAAGACCAGAACTATCACCAAAACTGAACACTTTAACAACAGAATAATCAGAGAAGCCATCGAGATAGAAAAATGCCCACACAGCATGAACAAACGAGATGACACCTCCCGCCTACCAGCCATTTGGAAACCCGCCCTTATTGACAAACGAGTCCCTAACACAAAGAATGACACCAGACCCACACTCACGAAAACCACACAGGATGTCACCACCACACATCCACGCAATAAGCAAACCCAAACCCACACCAATGAGGCACGACCACAAACCAGAAGCCATACTACAGCTGCATCATTAGCCACTTTAAACCCCTCCAATCCATACATGAAGCAAACTGACACCCTCCATGAAGATGTGGCACGACCACGAACCAGAAGCCAAACAGCAGCAATGCAGCTCACCAGCTCAAATGCCCCTGCAAGTCAGACCAACCTGAGCACACCCCCAGCCAATCAGAGCACAGCTAACCCCCCAGCCAATCAGAGCACAGCCAAGCCCCCAACCAATCAGAACACACCTCCAACCAATCAGAACACAGCCAAGCTCCCACCCTATCAGTTCAAACCTCCACTGGCAGTTAAAAGGAAGAAACAGCAGCAATCTCACATTGCTCCTAGAAGCAGGAAGCAGAAGACACCAGCCTGAAGATGATGAATGAGACTTCATCGAAACATCGCCAAGACACATCCAATTCCACGCGGGAGAAAACCCGAATACCCAAAGACCTACAAACACCCACGAAAACCTCAGAACACACACACACACACACACACACACACACACACACACACACACACACACACACACACACACACACACACACACACACATAGAGAGAGAGGGGGGGGGAGAGAGAGAGAGAGAGAAAATAAGGAAAGAAAAAGGAAGGAAGGAAGGAAAGAAAGAAAGAAAGAAAGAAAGAGGGAGAAAGAAAGAAAGAAAGAAAGAAAGAAAGAAAGAAAGAAAGAAAGAAAGAAAGAAAGAAAGAAGGTAGGGAGGGAGGAAGACAGAAAGAAAGAAAAAGATGGTAGGAAGGAAGACAGACAGAAAAAAAAGGAGGGAGGGAAGGGAGGGATGTAGCAAAGAAAAAGGAAAGAAAAAGAAAGAAAGAAAGATGGTAGGTAGGAATGTAGACAGAAAGAAAGAAAGAAAAAGATGGTAGGAAGGAAGGAAGACAGTCAAAAAGAAAGGAGGGAAGGGAAGGGAGGGAAGAAGGAAAGAAAAAGGAAAGAAAGGGAGGAAGGAAGGAAGACAGAAAGAAAGGAAGAAAAAGAAAGAAAGGAAAGAAGAAAGAAAGAAAGAAAGAGATGTAAGGAAGGAAGAAAGAAAGATGGTAGGAAGGAAGGAAGACAGAAAGAAAGAAAAAGAAAGAAGGGGAAGGGAGGAAAGAAAGAAAGAAAGAAAAAGAAAGAAAGAATTATGACAATTGAGCCTAACATTTTGGTTGCTAAGCAAGAGCGTTGTTAAGTGAGTTTCACCACATTTTACAAGTTGGCCACACCCACCCGGTCACCTGACCACTAAGCCACGCCCACCTGAGGGGGTGGGGTGGGGGCAGTGAGAATGAGTTTGTAGCACCAAGGGGGCAGTGGACTGAAAATGTTTGGGAACCACTGGTATAACTTTACTGGCAATTCCACATAGGCACAGAAGAAGCAAAGCCAGTTCTGAAGTTTATGTATGAAAAACAGCATAATTAAAATCCATTTTGTTCCCCTGGGCCACTCACAGTCCAGAGTCCACCAATCAATTACACTCATTTTGTTTTGGGAACAGTCTGCACACCTAGCAGTGTTCGACCTTGAGGTGTTGGAATTCTCTCAGGCTACAGATAGTGCACCTGCATTCCTCAATTCTCTCCCAAGCCACTCATACATTCCAATCACTCCTCTCCCCCCACCCTGGTTTCCGTTGCCTAGTTGCAAGCAGGGATGCATAGCGAGTCAGCCATGTCACCTACAGATTTTCCATTGCATTCAGGTTCGGGCTCTGGATAGGCCAGTACAAAACTTCTATTGTTTTCAAAGATGATAAACAAAGATGACCAAACAAATATATTCTTTGTTTGGAGGTATGCTTTGGGTCATCATGCTGAAAGGTGACATTCATGTTCAGCATTTTAGCAGAGGCCTAAAAGTTTTGTGCCAAAATTGACTGGTATTTGGAACTATTCATAATTCCCTCCACATCGACTGAAGCCCCAATTCTAGCTGAAGAAAAGTAGTCCCAAGGCATAATGCTGCCACCATCACGGTGCTTCACTGTGGGTATGGTGTACTTTTGGTGATGTGCAGTGTTATTTTTGCACCACACCATTTGGAAATATGGCCAGAAAGTACAACCTTGGGCTCATCAGACCAGAGCATCTTTTCCCACATGCTTTTGTCATACTTTATGTAGATTTTTACAAACTGGCTTGGATGTTTTTCTTAAGAAAAGGCTTCAGTCTTGCCACCGTATCCCACAGCCCAGACATATGAAGAATATGAGAGATTGTTGTCACCCATAGTACACAACCAGCACTTGCCAGAAATTCTTTCGCCTCCTTTAATGTTGCTGCATGCCTCTTGACAGCCTCTCAATTCTTGGTAATGTCATTTTTGTGCCATATTTTCTCTACTTGTTGATGATTGTCTTCACTGTGTTCCATGGTATATCCAATACCTTGGAAATTTTTTGTACTGTTCTCCTGACTGCTTCCAATAAGGAGATCGCTTTGATGCATTTTAAGCACTTTGCAGATCATGACTTTTGCTGTAAAAGGCAACTGAGTAAATGTCAAAAAAATCCTACAACGGCTGAACTTTATATGTGCTTGATCAGTCACTTTGATGGCAGATGTGTACTATTTAATGTCAGTCTGAATGTTATTGGTTAATTCTGAACATAGCCACATCCCAACTTATAAAGAGGATGTGCACTATTATGCATGTTGTTGTAACTTTTTTATTGTTCTTTTTCTCCAAGAGATTTGACTTTTTATATCCACTGTAGTTTCTACTTAGAAAGACTATGTATAATAATTTTTATTTACCTGAAATATTAGCTTTTGTATTCAAAAGTGTATTTAATAATTAATTCTTATTCTATATAATTTCTATTGAAAAAGCCCATATTTTTAAGCAGGGACTTTTGCACAGAGGGAAATTTACCAGTACCTACTTGCTGGTTATTATCAATTACAAAGAGAACATTACTGTAGTTGCTTAATAACATTGCTACCTACAGTGGGGGGCGGGGGGGGAGTATTTAGTCAGCCACCAATTGTGCAAGTTCTCCCACTTAAAAATATGAGAGAGGCCTGTAATTGACATCATAGGTAGACCTCGAGTATGAGAGACAAAATGAGAAAACAAATCCAGACAATCACATTATCTGATTTGGAAAGAATTTATTTGCAAATTATGGTGGAAAATAAGTATTTGGTCAATATCAAAAGTTCATCTCAATACTTTGTTATATATCCTTTGTTGGCAATGACAGAGGTCAAACGTTTTCTGTAAGTCTTCACAAGGTTGGCACACATTGTTGCTGGTATGTTGGCCCATTTCTCTAAGCAGATCTCCTCTAGAGCAGTGATGTTTTGGGGCCGTCGCTGAGCAACACGGACTTTCAACTCCCTCCAAAGGTTTTCTATGAGGTTGAGATCTGGAGACTGGCTAGGCCACTCCAGGACCTTGAAATGCTTCTTACGAAGCCACTCCTTCATTGCCTGGGCGCTGTGTTTGGAATCATTGTCATGCTGAAAGACCCAGCCACGTTTCATCTTCAATGCCCTTGCTGATGGAAGGTGGTTTGCACTCACAATCTCACGATACATGGCCCCATTCATTCTTTCCTGTACATGGATCAGATGTCCTGGTCCCTTTGCAGAGAAACAGCCCCAAAGCATTATGTTGCCACCCCCATGCTTCACAGTAGGTATGGTGTTCTGTGGATGCAACTCAGCATTCTCTCTCCTCCAAACACGACAAGTTGTGTTTCTACCAAACAGTTCTACTTTGGTTTCATCTGACCATATGACATTCTCCCAATCCTCTTCTGGATCATCCAAATGCTCTCTAGCAAACTTCAGATGGGCCCGGACATGTACTGGATTAAGCAGGGGGACACGTCTGGCACTGCAGGATCTGAGTCCCTGGTGGCGTAGTGTGTTACTGATGGTAGCCTTTGTTACGTTGGTCCCAGCTCTCTGCAGGTCATTCACTATTTATTTAATTATTTATTTGGTCGCTTTTATATGCTGCCCAACTCCCATGGGACTCAGGGCGGCATACAACATAATTCAAAACAATCTATAAAAACGATACCAATAATTAAAAAAATTACAAAATTTAAAAAGTTTAAAAATTTAAAAAACAGACCAACATTCAAATATGGAGGATTGATCTTAAATTCACCCCGCCTGCAGGAAGAGCCATGTTTTCACGGCTTTACAGAAGGCCAGTAGGGTGGGGATAATCCGGATCTCTGGAGGGAGTTGGTTCCAGAGAGACGGGGCTCCCACAGAGAAGGCCCTCCCCCATGGTCCCACCAACCGGCATTGTTTGGTTGAAGGGACCTGGAGGAGACCGACTCTGTGGGACCTAACTGGTCGTAGGGATGTATGAGGTAGGATGCGGTCCCGAAGATAACCTGGTACTAAGTCATGTAGGGCTTTAAATATGATAATCAACACCTTGAATTGCACCCGGAGACCAATGGGCAACCAATGCAGCTGGCAGAGTATGGGTGTTACATGGGTGTATTGAGAAACACCCACCACAGCTCGCGCAGCCGCATTTTGCACCAGTTGCAGTCTCCGGATACTTTTCAAGGATAGCCCCATGTAGAGCGCGTTACAGTAGTCCAATCGAGAGGTGACAAGGGCATGAGTGACCGTGAGTAAAGCCTCCTTCTCCAAATATGGTCACAATTGGTGCACCAGGCGAACCTGTGCAAAGGCACCCCTAGCCACAGCCGTAAGATGTTGGTCTAATTTTAGCTGTGGATCTAGGAGCACCCCCAAATTGTGAACCCGGTCCGAGGGAGATAATTTGTCTCCCCCGAAGACCAAGGAGGGACAGTTGGTATAATCCTTAGGAGGCAGCATCCATAGCTACTCAGTCTTGTCAGGGTTGAGCTTGAGCCTGTTCCTTCCCATCCAAGATCCTAACATTGTCCAGGCAACGGCACATCACATCCACTGCCTCCCTGAATTGCGATGGGGTGGAGATGTACAGCTGGGTGTCATCAGCGCACAATTGAAATCTCACCCCGTGTCGCCAAATGATTTCCCCCAACGATTTCATGTAAATGTTAAACAGGATGGGCAAGTGGACCGAACCCTGAGGGACCCCACAAGTCAGGGGTCTAGGAGATGACCTCTGCCCTCCTGTCAACACTGACTGCGACCTATTGGCGAGGTAGGAGAACCACCGCAAAACAGTGCCTCTCACTCCCAGCCTGCCGAGTCGGTGCAGAAGGATACCATGGTCGATGGTATCGAAAGCCACTGAGAGGTCAAGTAGCACCAGGATGGAAGAATAACCACCATCCCGGGATCGCCACAGATCATCCATCAGGGCGACCAAGGCAGTTTCCGTGCTGTAACCGCGCCTGAAACCCGATTGAAAGGAATCCAGATAATCAGTTTCCTCCAATAGCAGAAGAAGCTGAAGAGCCACCACCTTCTCAACAACTTTACCCAAAAAAGGTAAGTTGGAGACTGGATGAAAGTTCTTCAGATCCGCTGGGTCCAGGTCCGGCTTCTTAAGGAGGGGTCTCACCACCGCAGCCTTTAAGGGTTGTGGTACGGATCCCTCTCTAAAAGAAGCGTTGATCACCGCCTGGATCCAGCTACGTGAAACCTCCCTGCTGGCCGAAACCAGCCAGGAGGGACACGGGTTCCAATAAACAGGTGGAAGAACTCTAAAAGGCTACTCTAAAAGGTGTAAAGCCTGTACTTGAATGTACAGAGTTATTAAATGCAACCTCTGCAAATGGTAAAAGTTCAGTCCAATTGTCCTGTTGAAAATTAATAAAACATCTTAGATACTGTTCAAGAACGCCGTTCAGATTTTCGCAATTACCATTTGACTGGGGGTGATGGGAGGAGCTTAATCCTTGGGCGGTACCAAGTAGGCCCAAAAACGCCTTCCAAAAATTGGAGGTAAATTGGACTCCCCTATCCAAGATTATTCTTTTAGGAGCTCCATGAAGACGATAAATGTGTATTAGAAACAGTCTAGCCAAGACTTTGGCTGTTGGGATCTTTTGGCAAGGAATAAAATGTGCTTGTTTTGAAAACAAGTCTGTCACAACCCAAATGACCGTGTTCCCCCCACTTTCCGGTAGTTCTACAATAAAATCCATAGCAATTTCTTCCCATGGGGCTGACGGTTCAGCTACTTTCTGTAGAAGTCCTGGAGTTTTCCCCTGTCGTCTTTTTGCTGCAGCACAAATGGGGCAACTTGCTACATAGCTTTCTATGTCCTTTTTCAACGAAGGCCAACAAAATTGTCTCTTTATTAAGTGTAAAGTTTTTACAAAGCCAAAATGTCCAGCTAATCTAGAGTCGTGGCACCTTTCCATTAAACGTAATCTTTGGCTAGCGGGTACATAAAGTTTGTCACCTACCACGCTAATTCATCTTTCATCACGCAACTGGATTTGTGGTTCAAAACCCATTCATCGTTGACTAATGCTTGTTTAAACGCGTGAGTGACGTCTGCGTCCCTCAATGCGTCTTTTCCTCCTTCGGACCTGGTGATTACTTTGGCTGCCAATTGATTTGTTTGTACTATAGGTTTAAATACCTCTGATTTCACACAGTTATATTGTGGCTTTCTGGACAGTGCATCTGCCAGAAAGTCTTTCCCCCCAGGGATAAATTTAAGAGTAAACTCGAACCGTTTGAAGTATTGCGCCCAACGAACCTGTTTAGGAGACAGTTTCCTTGGTGTCTTTAAGGCTTCTAAGTTTTTGTGGTCAGTCCAGACCTCAAAAGGGATCTTACTTCCTTCTAAGAATTGTCTCCAAGTTAAAAGTGCCCATCGCACCGCGTAAGCCTCTTTTTCCCAGATCGCCCACCTTTGTTCAGTTTCACTTAGTTTCCTGGATGTATATGCACATGGCTGTAGCTGTCCTTGCTCATTGCTCTGGAGTAGGATTGCCCCTATTGCCACATCGCTAGAATCAGCTTGTATTATGAAGGGTTTTTCTGGGTCTGGGTGCTTCAAAATTGGTTCTGTTGAGAACAGCCGTTTTAGTTTTTCAAACGCTGCCTGGCATTCCATTGTCCAATTCACGGGCTGTCTCGGTTTAGGATCTCCCTCCCCCTTTGTTCTTAGCAGTTTTGTGATGGGCAGGGCAATTTGAGCAAACGCGGGGATAAATTGGCGATAGAAATTTGCAAACCCCAGGAAACTTTGCAGCTGTTTGCGTGTGCGAGGCGTTTGCCAATCGAGTACTGCCTGTACTTTTTGAGGATCCATTTCTATGCCCTGGTGTGAAATACGATACCCCAAGTAATCAATTTTTTCCCGGTGGAATTCACATTTTGAGAGTTTGGCATAAAGTTTTGCCTCGCGGAGTTTGCTCAGCACTGCCCTCACCAATTTAACATGTTCAGCCTCGGTCTCTGAGTATAATAGAATATCATCTAAATAAACAAGAACCCCTTTGTATAAGTGTTCACGTAACACATCGTTGATTAATTGCATAAACACTGCAGGTGCCCCTTGTAGCCCAAAAGGGAGCACTTTGAATTGGTAGCATCCCAGGTGGGTGTTGAATGCCGTTTTCCATTCATCCCCCTCCTTAATCCTGATTCGGTAGTATGCCTCCCTGATGTCTAGTTTGGAGAAAATTTTCCCTTTTTTGAGGTGGGCCAGCATATCTTTCATCAGGGGGAGGGGATACATGTTTTCAACACTTATCGAGTTTAGGTTTCTGAAGTCGACACATAAGCGTTTTGTGCCATCTTTCTTCTCTCTAAATAACACTGGGGCTGCTATCTTTGGTCTGGCTGGTTCAATGAAACCCCTTGCTAGGTTTTTCTCAATGAAAGCACTCAGCTCTTCTAACTCCCCCGGTGACATGCTATACATTTTGGTTTAGGTAGTTTAGCCCCAGGTAAGATTTCTATTGCGCAGTCGGATGCGCGATGCGGGGGGAGTTCATCCGACGCTGCCTCGCTAAAGACTTCTGCCAGGTCTTTGTATTCCTTGGGTATGCCGTCTGTTGCCACGCTATGACCAGGCATGGCTGTTTCCCTGCGTTCAGCCCCTTCAGTTTCTATCTGTGGGTCCTCCGCAGTAGTCACGTGCATTTGGAATTTTATGGTGCCTTGCGCCCAATTTATTTTTGGATTCCACTTTTTTAGCCATGCGAGTCCCAAGACTAGTGGCCATTCCATGCCAGGTGCTATTATAAACGTAAGTTTCTCTTCGTGGTTATCAATGCCTATTTTCAGGGGTTCCGTGGCAAAAGCAGCCGGCTCCCCCCCTGCTATTGACCCATCCAATTGGCAAAATGCGATGGGATTTCTCAGCTTTCTCACTGTGATTCCAAGCTCCCTGATTAGGGTTGGGCTGATTAAGCAACGGGTGCACCCTGAGTCTACTAATGCGGAGATAGTTTTTCCCTCCTCTTGGTTAGGGATAAATAGTCTGAGAGGGAGGGTGAGCGGTTCAATTGGTTTGCTTACCAGTGGTTCATCCTCCGGATCGCCCTCGAACGATGCTGGATCTTCCCTTCGAAATGCCGGGGTGTTGTCTCCAGCGGGAGGAGGGGGTGGTGGTCCCACCATCTCGCTGCTCCTCAGGGCTGTTTCCCTCCCCCGCTGGATGGGTCTCGTTGGTCTCTCCCCCGTTTGGCGTTCGGGTTTCCGGGTGGGTGTTTGGGCCCAGCATTCGGGTGCTCGGTGTCCCTCCTTCCCGCACTTGTAACAGATTGGAGGTTTAGGGGAAAAGCCCTGTTGCCTTCTGAAGGGTTCTTTCCTCCATTGGGGTGGGGATTTTTTCCATGCTCTCCCCGTACGGTACTGATTCCTAGCCATATCAATCTCCGCTTCTTCAGCGGTGAGGTACCACTCATGCAGATGATTCGGTGCACCCCTAGCCACGCAGGCATTATACAGATCGTCACTCAGTCCATCCTTAAAACAGCTTACCAGGATGTCTTCTGGCCAGTTTAGCTGACATGCGAGGTCCCGGAATTCTTCAGTGTACTCCGCCACTGGTCGTCGTCCCTGTTTCACCACCTTAATACGATCGCGTGCTTTGTGGTCCGCCAGCGGGTCTTCGAACCGTCGTCGTAGGGCCGTCATGAATTGGTTGAAGTTGCGCAGTTCAGGTGCGTCGTCGTTATGTAGCGTCACCATCCATCTGGCCGTGGCTCCTTCCAGGGCTAAGGTAACTGCTCGCACCCGGGATCCCTGGGTTTGGAACTCACGTCCATATTCTTGCATATAGGTGAGCACATGTGCTACGAAAAATCCCAATTGTTGCGGGTCCCCATCAAATTTCACTCCCAGGGGGGGAGTTTTCCTTTCTAGTTGTGCAGTTTGGAGTTGGTTAGGAAGGGGTGCCGCTGCGTGTGCTGCCCTGGGGGGGTTTGTTGGGTCTCTTGCCGCGTCCTCCATCTGCATGCCAGCTTCCCAGAGGTTGTTGCCCCCCCCCAGTCTCCTCAGCGGTTGCTATGCTCCCAGCGCTCGTTATTCGTCGTTCTGGGGTCCCTCGGATGTTGAGATTTTCCAATGTTTCCATCACCAGCTGGGACAAGTATCTCTTCAACCGCCCCTCCCTTAGAGGTGCTTCGGTGGGCTCCTCCTGATCCATGGCAGCTTCTAGCTCCAATTCCCAACGGGGCTTCCGATCCCTCCGATTAAGGGTGACTCCTCTGGTTCTGCCATTTTTTCCAATGCCGATAGACCAGCGAGGCTTCTCAGAGGTCTCGAAATCTCCCTCAGCCTCTTTGCTGGGGAGTGCGGAACAGGCTTCCGCCCGGGGGGGTGATTGGTGTCTCCCCCCAGCATTCAATTTCTTCCTGCTCCCGGTTTTTTTCAGCCATGATTGCCCGGTCCCCTCAGTAGAGCGAAGTTACTCTCTGGGTTGACCGATTTTGCAGACCTTGCTTTCTGTAAGGTATGTCTTTCCAGCCACAATCAAGGAACGAACTTTTGAGCCAAGCAAAGGTTTTCAAAAGGATTTCCTTTATTTGCATCTGAATAACATCCATTCAATTCAAAGCAAGGTCTAAATGCCTTCAGACAAGTCTTTTTAACCTTAATACCTCACCCCATTCAGCATAATCAATCCACAAATGTTTGACAGATGGTTACGTTTCCCAGCCTCTCTCTTCCGTTCAATTACCCCTCATAAAACCTTATCTTAAGATGAAGAGGCTCCCAGGTGTCTGGGATCCGGATATGTTATAACCTTTTGATCAAACAGAGCCAAGACCCCCTTCTCCTTCTGAATGGCAGAGTCTGGACTCTGACAAACTCATCGTTCCAACGGCCTTGTCCACATCATCAGGAGTTACTGGCTCAAACTCATCCTATAAAACCGGACTAAGGCTCGCCCCTGTCAACTCAACTGGCCCTGTCCAGCCAGAGTCCAGGTTTGACCGGATCTGAGCGACTTTATCCGTCAGAAACTGTGCAAATTCCTCAGCTCTACCCTGCAAGTGTTCCTCCCCACCCCCTTTTACAAGAAGGTGGCGTGTCACCCTAAACAAGGCGGCCGGGTGCGAGTCTGCGGATGCAATAAGAGCAGAAAAATGTAAATGTTTTGCCGCCCTTATCGCCACTAGGTAAGACTTAATAAAAGTTCTTAGTAGTGTTTGGTTAGATTCAGCTTTACTGGCTCTCCAGCGTCGCTCCAGATGTCTCTTGTGGCGTTTCATCTCCCCGGTAAACCAGGGAGCTTTCCGGGATCCACTGCCATGGAGAGGTTGCAAAGGTGAAATCCGATCTAAAGCCCCTGATGCTGCGTTATTCCAGGCAGCCACCAGGGACTCAGATGAATTGTGGACTAGGGTTTCAGGTATCTCCCCAAGTTCCCTCTGGAATTCTTCCAGCTCCATTAGGCGCCTGGGGCGGAACCACCTAATCGGTCCCGCCTCCCTGCGGGGGAGCAGTGGGGCTCTGAAATCCAACCTCAATAGGAAATGATCTGACCACGACAACGGGGAGATGACTATATCCCCTAATTTCAGATCATCTCTCCACTGCCCCGAGAGGAACATTAGGTCAAGCATGTGACTCCCTCATGAGTTGGACCCTGGATTACTTGGGTCAGGTCCATGGTTGTCATGGTATCCATGAACTCCTGGGCTGCATCAGAGGTTTCGCCGGCCGAAGGCAGGTTAAAGTCCCCCAGCACCATAAGCATGGGGAACTCCACTGCCAAGCCCGCTACCGCCTCGAGCAGCCCAGGCAGGGCCTTGGTAACGCAGCTGGGAGGCAGGTACGCTAACAAAAGACCCACCTGAACCCCTAAGTCTAACTTCAGAAGGAGAGTCTCACACCTGACAATCTCCGGGGCAGGCCTATGAGGATGCAGATTCCGGCGCGCTATAATAGCCACTCCTCCCCCCCTTCCCTGGGGTCGTGGCTGATGCAGAACTGAGAACCCGTCTGGGCATACCTCCCAGAGGGCAACCCCCCCCGGCCCAGCCAGGTCTCAGTTATGCATGCCAGGTCCACCCCCTCACCCGTGATTAAATCACATACCAGGGGGCCTTTGTTGACAATTGATCTGGCATTCAACAGCATCAGCTTGAACCCAGGGCCCTGAAAACCCCGGTCACCAGGTACTCGGGTTGAGCAAGATGGAACCACATTGGAGGGGCCGGAATAAGGGATTGTTTGTAAACAGCGGGGTCTTATTCCCCAAGAGCGGCCCACCCCTCTGCTCCCGCTATACCTACCTCTCCCCATCATGACTGAAATATTCCGGCTCTCCACCCCCCAGAGATACCGTCCCTCTCGCCACTGGTCCTCCTTCCTCCCTGCAGGCCATGCGTACCTTCCTCACTGAGCCAGGTAATAGAGTCAGACCCCCTTCCGCTTCTGTTTCCACACTCAGCAGAGGGGGTCCAAACCCCAGTCCCCGGCTCACTCATTCTAACAAGCCATTCTTCTACAATCTATACAATCGTTCACTCAATCATAACAAGCAAAGTCCACATCAACCACACCACTTCTGGGGTAAAAAATTGCAGATAGTTAATAGTCAATACTAGCGCCAGAAGGGAGTGCATATGTGCAGCCTCCAAGCCAATCAAGACTAGTTCTTCATCCTTGCCTTTCACCACAAGATCTACAGTGATCATTAGAGATTTCCAAAACAGTCCGTAATTGACTACTGCTCTCTCCCACAATGTTGGTAATAATAGGGCTCAAGCCCACAATGTCATCTGGTAACACTCTTCTCGGTCTGCTCATCAATTCCAATGTGGCTAAAAACAACGATGAAGCCGGAGCTGTGTCAGCCAAAAAAGGCCTCGCAGCCACATCGGCAGCCGTGACGATGAAAACTCACACGGAGCCGTCGCTGAAAGCGGAAAAGAGAACTAATCCAGAGGGACAGCTGAGAGAGGCCACATTGCGTCTGCGCTGACGGCATTAATGTCCAATATAAATCGTCGCAGTGATAGAACATACAGTCACGACCCGGACCAACGAGGCCCCCATGAGAGCTAAGCTGGTCCACTCGCCAGAAAAGCCGTTGCCAAAAGGCCGGTCGTCGCTCACACATCAGGCAACAGCGGCAGTCCTGATGGAAAAGTGCCTGGTCAGGGTTTTTTAACGGGCATAAGTCGTGGGGGGTCGCCTGGGAACCCTGTTGCTCTAATCTTCGGGAGAGTTGTTGCTGAGGGGTTAATTGCGATAACAATAACAGGCCGCAGCAGAGAGACGGTAGGCGCCTGCGGCAATCTTGTAGATAAGAAGCCTGGTGCAAGTTCTTTAACGGTCGGCAAACTGGTGTTAAATCGCTGCTCAAAAAGATGTCAATCCGGCTGTAAAACATACCTGGCACTCGCTCGGTCCCCCCGTATGGTTCTGGGATTTTTGCTCACCGTTCTTGTGATCATTTTGACCCCACAGGGTGAGATCTTGCGTGGAGCCCCAGATCGAGGGAGATTATCAGTGGTCTTGTATGTCTTCCATTTGCTAATTATTGCTCCCACAGTTGATTTCTTCACACCAAGCTGCTTGCCTATTGCAGATTCAGTCTTCCCAGCCTGGTGCAGGTCTACAATTTTGTTTCTGGTGTCCTTCGACAGCACTTTGGTCTTCACCATAGTGGAGTTTGGAGTGTGACTGTTTGAAGTTGTGGACAGGTGTCTTTTATACTGATAACAAGTTCAAACAGGTGCCATTAATACAGGTAATGAGTGGAGGACAGAGGAGCCTCTTAAAGAAGTTACAGGTCTGTGAGAGCCAGACATCTTGCTTGTTTGTAGGTGACCAAATACTTATTTTCCACCATAATTTGCAAATAAATTCTTTCCAAATCACACAATGTAATTGTCTGGATTTGTTTTCTTATTTTGTCTCTCAGTTGAGGTCTACCTATGATGTCAATTACAGGCCTCTCTCATCTTTTTAAGTGGGAGAACTTGCACAATTGGTGGCTGACTAAATACTTTTTTCCCCACTGTAACTGCATCACTTCTGGTCCTGTGTCCTAATCTTCATTAAAGAAAAACTAGTATTACATAAAAAGCAAATGGGAAATCACTCTGAAAGGCAGGCAGTAACCACCTTGAATTATGTATCACTGCTTCTCCTAAATTATGCAAATATTGTGATGTTGGCAAAATTAAATTGCATGAGCACATAATAGCTGCCTTTAAAAAGTGGAGGAATCAAGATCATCAGTGTCAAACCCGCGGCATCACATTGCGGTCACATGATGTATCACTATGTTTTTTCCCTTCGTGGAGCTGGGGTGGGCGTGGCCTGCACGTGGACGCATCCAGTCCATGCGCCGCCAGTTTGATACCCCGATCAAGATCTTTAGGTACAGAGATGAAGAAAAGTGTTGTTCCACCAAATCAGGCAATGTGTGTGTAGATTGGGGTGGGGGTGATAGGAATTCCTTCTAATCAGAGTTGAATCATGATGACTGCCTAAACAAGTCCTTGCAATTTTCTTGGCAAGATTTCAATGACTTCTTCCTACGGCTGAGGGACTGTGAATTACCCAATATCACCCAGCTGGCTTTGTGCCTAAGGTAGAACTAGAGCTATAGTCTCTCAGATTCTAGCCTGGTATCTTAACATCTACCTAGTTTTCAGTACAATACAGTAGGATACCAGATTAAACATTGGTTTCATTATTGAAAGTTTGGAACAGAAATGTTATCCGTCAACTGCAACCAAGTTCATAATTAACCTATTATTGAGGCACATGTTCTGCCTTCCCATGCTTTATAAGCCTATGTAAAGTAAGAAGACTTTTGTTCTAAATATTTTATAATTTAAAATTGACACTGGAGAGAATACACCAATTGATTGATGCAAGTAACATTAAGCAGAAATGATCAAAAGAAATTACATGTATAATAATAAAGAGTAGAAATGGGCTGGAAGGGAACTTGATGGTCTTCTAGTCCACCCCCTACCCAAGGGAACAGACCTTATTACATCCAAACAAATGACTATCCAATCTTTTCTTGAAGACCTCCAGCGATAGAACAGCCACAACTCTAGGAAGTAAACTGTAAGCTGTAAACTGTAAACTGTAAGCCACAACTCTAGGAAGTAAACTGTAAGCTGCTTTATTGGGGTGATCATAAAAATTTAGTAGATAATAAGCTGTTCCATTGCCTAATATTTCTTATTGTCAGGAAATTTATCCTTCGTTCCAGGTTGGATCTCTCTTTAACAAGCTTCCATCCATTATTTCCTATCCTGCCCTCAGGTGCTTTGGAGAATGTCAACCCCCTCATCTCTGAGACTGCTCAAGTACTGGAAGACAACTATCATGTCACCTCTAATCTTATTCTTCATTAGGCTATAGACATACCTAGTTCCCTTAACTGATCCTTGCATGATTTAACCTCCAGTCCCCTAATCAACTTTGTTATCCTTCTCTGCACTCTTTCTAGGGCTTCAGCAACTTTTTTGTATTGTGGTGACCAAAATTGGATGCAGTATTTCAAGTGTGGCCTCATTAGTTCAGTATAGAGCAGTACAATAATTTCTTGTGATATTAATACTAACCTACTGTTGATGCAGCACAGAACTGCATTGGCTTTTTTTTAGCAGCTGCTGCACATGTCTGGTTCATATTTAAGTGATGGTCCACTAGGATATCATAATCCCTCTTGCAGTTACTATTGTTGAGCCAGTTACCACTATAGCTGTGCATTTGCTTTTTCCTACCTAAATGCAGGATCTTTTCTCTCCACTGAATTGCATGTTGTTGGCTAGGACCCACAATGCTCAAGTCTGCTCCTTTTGAATCATGAGTCTGCCTCTCAAGCTGTTGACAATTCTCCCCATTTTGGTGTTATCCTTCTGTTCCCTCATCTAGATAATTATTGAAATGGTAAAAAGCAATGGGCCCAATAACAGAACCTTGAGGTACCCCACTGCATGCTTCCCTCCATGTGGATGTAGTTCCATTAAGGACTACACTCTGGATACAATTGGTCACTCAACTGCAAATCCATATGTTGGTAGTACTATTCTATTCTATGGTAGGAATCTACACTTTCAGGATTATTTCCAGTTTGAGAAAGATTTTTAACCAAATTAACTCTGGTGGACCTTTCTTCATGAAGGTTTTCCTCAGACTCAGAAATAATGGTTAGGAAAAAAACAGAAATTGTTTGCTCTCTGTTATGTAAGCAGAAACTTTTTTTCCTATGCCAATTCTGTCCAGAAGTCAAATAAAATGATAGAACACAGCAATAACAGACACCTGCTGCTCTGTCTGATTTCATTCTTCAGCTAACATCAGCTTCCACTTAGGCAAGATAATTGCTTAATTGCTTATCACTGACTAAAACAGATAGGTAGTGAACAAGTAGAAGAAGGCATGAATAGGTAAGATGAGGGGATTTCTAGTAGGAAATATATATTCTTATTGTCTTCTCTAGCAAAAAGAAAGGGTGCAAGGAGGGTAACGAGAAAGTAGCGCAACAGAATAAGTTACATAATTTTAGTTGCCAAAGAATAAACTATTCCACCACAGACAAAAGAATAATGCTAAGAGAATGAAAGGCACCAAAGAACCTGAAATTTCTTGACAGACGGACACTGAGAATTAGGCAGCAGAGCAGCACTTTTCCTGTTCCCTACTGTCTGATTATGGGCTTTGCCATGTTGTTGACTATTTCCAATCACCCAGTGGTTCCTACCTGCCTTTGCCTGCTTTTTATTTCTCTCAAGAAAAATAACTGACAAGGTACAACATTTCTCAAACTGTTCCAAGCTGGAATGAACAACTCCAATGTATGGACTTCTGGTTTCTCCTTCGGCGACATCAGAAGCCGGGACCGCGAGCTCCGCAGTCAGCTCCAAATACTTATCTGAGGGTACGAATTCTGACCTAAGCACCCCCCCCAGTACAGAGGGCAAAGCGAAGGGGGACCGCCAAGAAGGTAGAGGGGAGCCACATTTCCCCTCCCTGAGCTGGAAATCCCCTAGCCGACAGCGTGGAGCAGCAGCAGCAAACACGGCTGGCACAAAGTTGAAGGAAGACCAGAAACACTAAGACTGAGCAGGAGGGAAAAGGGAGTGATTTGCGATCTGGGCTAAAAAGGATTGTTGTTTTTCAAGAATAACCCCAAAAATACGAGGGGAAGAAATAAGACTATCGGCGGGACAAATATATTAAAATCTTGAAGAAAATGTTTGGGAATTAGGAGAAGAAAAAAAAGTTTTGTTGGAAGTTTTAAAAGAAGATGTGGTTCTGGAAATATACTTTAATTTAAAGAAAAAACATTGATATTCAAATTGGAAGTTGTCTCTACCTTATCATAAATTGACTTATCATATACACTGGATTTATAAATACAAAATAACAAAATTGAGTGCGCAGAATAACGAAGAGGAATAACATTGACTTGAAGCAGGAGCGCCATTTTAAAGAAAGAGAGGGGTGTAACCCTCGGAACTTTTGTTATTGCTGGATAAATAAAGCGGAGTAAACCAAAAGAAGGAAAAGAGGTGGTAAATCCCCTGGTTTTTCCTTTGAAATTTGGTTGGATTGTAAAAATAAACAACAAGAAAGAAAATACAACAAACGGATGATCAAAACACAGAGGGTGAAAAAGGGATTAAAGCAGAAGGGGAAGATCCCAGATGGTATGGAAAAGATATGGAAGAATAATTCTGAATAAATTGTTTATTGTGGTGATAAGAAACACAAAAGTAATATCTTTGAATAGAAGCTATGATTATAGAAGAGTTATGTGGAAAAAATAATTTGTATTAAATATATGTATGAATAATATCTAGAAATGAAGTTATAAAATAACATAAGCAAATATGAAGATTGAAAGTAGGTAATTTTGAAATATGTTTTGTATGGGACATAAGAGATAATCATTTTGAATGATTGTTAGAAATGTGATAAAGTGATAGAATTAACAGTTAAGAAAATAAAATTAGCGTGTATTAAAAAGTAAGAATATGGAAAAGAAAAAAGTTAAAAATTGATTTTTGATTATTGTTTAGAAAACAAGCGAAGTAAAATATATTAATACTAGAAATGTATAAGGTGGGAAAAGAAGTATTTGATTGTTGGAATGGAAGGAGAAGAACAGAATAAGAAAAAAGGGCGGGGGGAGAAGAGAGAATTAAAATAGAGATAAAATAAGAGGGGGAAAAGATTAAAAGATAGACATTAAGAGGAAAAGAAATGTATTGAAAATGAAATGATAATGAATTGTAACTATTTTTTAAAAAATACTGTTAAGACTATTGTATGGATATATGAAACTCAGAAAGCAAACACTCACGACATGAGATGCTGAAAGACCAAAAATAAATAAAACTTATTGGGGAAAAAACCTCCAATGGATGAATTAAAAAATACTATTCAATAAGCAGTGCTATTGATGTATAATTATACATTGCCCTGATTCCTCAGCATGAAATAGTGGCATTGAAACTCAAGATTACAAATGATTTAGAACTTCTCACAAAAATTATAATTTTCCCCGTCTGCTCATTTGTTGATTTTTACAAAATAGAATATATATTTGCATGCTATGTTTCAACTAAATTTCCAGAGGAATTTAGTACATGCTATTAAAATACAAACAAAATTTTTAAAAGTCTTCATATGGTATCCAAAACAGCAGAATAATTGCACATTCCATATTTGTTTTTCTCAGTATGAAACTTTTGTTGCCTCTTGAGGATTAGAATGGTTCTTCATTATCTACAGGAAGTATTTTATGCAAAACAGTTTGCCAGTTTTATTCTGCAATCATATATTTAAACGTCTCCCAAAATGGGCAATATTTTGCAAACTGTGTTCTGTGAAACCCTAGAGTTACACAATAGTATGATGGGTTAGGGTGGTGGGATCTATAATAGCAAGAGCACAAAAAAAGTTCACAGAACAAGATCTATGGCCTGAAAAAAATTGAAAACATCTGGTTTACTTGGTATTACTTGGTCTGTTGTATGGATGTTTGACTGGTTCAGGGTGGGGAATTCGTGGCGGGTGGGGATTGCTATGTGTGTTGGGACTGGTCTCGAAGCGTTATGTGAATTTCATTTTATGGGTGTACTGTGCATATACGTACGATGACAATAAATTGTTATTACTATTTATGGATCCCTGTACCTGAAAGTGTTTCGCCTCGTTGTAAGACTTCTTCAATGTTGGCTACCATGATTCTTTGTACATCTTGTAACTCTGTATTAATAGACCCAAGATTTCTTCTTGCACGGCTATCTACATACAGCTTCTTGGTTTTCTGAATATAAGTATCTGGAATAAAAAGCAATTGTTCATGTAAGAGTATTCTGTTTCCAAATTCTAAATCCATTTGTATTCTCAAATCATGTTGTACAGAGAAGTTACTGCAAGGAATGGAAAAAAGAGTGGGTGGAGGAGAAATATAATTAACTGCTCTAGGAAAAAGTATAATGAACCTCTTGTCTAATTTCCCTAGAAAGGTTCAGTAACTATACTGATAGCAAATATAGTCATTAACCACAATCTGATTATATCCTTGTTATCCTATATTCAATGTAAATTACCTACCTCTTCTTTAGTAAAATAAAACTTCCCAAGTACAGATAGTCCTTGTTTAATGAACACTCATACAATGACTGAAGTTATGACAGCACTGAATGAGGAGACTTATGACCAGTCCTTGTTGTAACAGCCTTGTAGTCACATGATCATGATTCAGATATTCAGCAAGTAGCTCACAATTATGATAGTTGCAGCATTCTGCAGTTACATGATCACCATTTGTACCCTTTGCAGTCAGTTTCCAACAAGCAAAGTCAATGAGGAAGCCATCAGGTCACAAATTGTGATCATGTGACATCATGCTTAAGTCATGCAGGATTCACATAACAATGGCGATCTGAACTGTCACAACTGATGCCATAAGTCATGTGACAATATGTGACATTGCTCATTATAATCACACTGCTTAATAACAAGAGTTGCCGTGGTTTCAATTACTGTTAAGTGAGGACTACTGATACTGCAATTAAATGTAGTCTAATAAGGCAAAACATATACCGGTAGATGACATAGGAAATGGCCCTGAAGGATAAGAGGAAGTACTACTATCAAGGCAACAATTAGGCAAGCAAGGCCTGAGTCCCTTCCAAGAAATTAATTTGAGTAAATGTCTCAGGTCTCTCCCTAGCTCACACTAATAAAAGTGAGGGCGGGAAGAAGCACATTTCGAACTGCAAGATCGCATTACTATAACTATTATTATAAAAGAAGTTCTAACTTATTGGTTTCTTAGTCTGGTTTGACAGAACAATATAAGATGTGAAATATGTTAAATGCAGACATCACTGTTTACTGTGGTATATTATTCTATCCCTTTGAATCTTTTCATGTACCGTATTTTTCGGAGTATAAGACGCACCTTTTTACCCTCAAAAAGAGGGTGAAAATTTGGGTGCGTCTTATACACCGAATGTAGCCCCACCCAGCCACCCCCACCCTTTGGCCTCTGCCTCCAGCAATTTACCTCTTTGCAGCAAACAGGGCAGAGCCTGATTAGCACTAGAAGAGACTATCTGCCTCCCGACCTACAGCTGACTGAGGCTTGCAAGCCACGTGGTAAAATGAAACTAACTACGATGGCTGTAATGAGACAAACTGCTGGGAGATAAACTGCTGGCAATGTTAGACTGCTGAAATTGCAAGGAGGTAATCTATAGCTGCTGTGGCCCAGAGGTAGAGCTCTTGCCTCACAATCAGGAGGTTGTGAGTTCTATCCTAGGTAGAGGCAGATTCTGTTAATATGTTATTTTGTTAAATGTTTGTAGAGTGCTCAAATTATTAGACTTATTTTTTAAAGATTGCTTTATTATTGTTCTAGACAACTTAACAAAATGAAGAAGCTTTTTAAAATAAATGCTTGCTCTGAAGAGGCCCAGTGCTTTTGTATCTTCTTTTAAATAGCAGAGAATACTTCCAGAAAGCCACATCAAATTTAAAGATCTGTAAAAGTATAACCTGAAATGTAACAGTGTCCTGTTTAGTATTAAGATAAGGCAGCTGAGTTAAACCCTGACTTAGTCATGTTTGGAGTAGATCTATTTAAATAATTGGGAGGAGTTAGTGTGATGACATTTAAGAAAACTTTCTGGCATTAATATACTGCCATAATGTACATTTCTCCAATTCTTTGTTATTTCTATGGGTCAGGCACACATGCACAGAAATACACAGCAAACAGTGTATATCATCTGTACTGTTTGCTGTTTGGCAAATTGCTGGGAGGCAGAGGCCTTTTTTCCTTGTTTTCCTCCAAAACTAAGGTGTGTCTTATACTCCGAAAAATATGGTATATGCCACACAATCTTTTTATCCCATCAGTTGAAGCAGAATTCAGAGAATAATTTAGATATGCAATTCAGAATGCTTTAGTAACTTGCTAAAAGAAAGAAGTGGAATGAGCTAACGAAGAAGGGGGATTAAGATTACCAAAGTGCTGACCCTGGACTATCCTTAAATCATTAATCTCAAGAAATAAATCTCACCAAATTCAATGAAAGAATAGGGTCTGGACACCGTTGGCACCTTTTTTCCATGTTGTTCATCAAATTCTGAGTGCAAATCTTCTAGGTATGCAAAAGCTATTTTTTTGGGGAAAGCAGCTTCACATAGTATCAGATAACAAACTCCTTTTTCAATAATGTAACTGTAAAAGAAGATATAAGCCAATTGTTAGCCTGGAAGAAAAATGAACCCCTACCTTTGACTATTGGTTTCATTGGCCATATTGCAAACAACATTCCAATCTATTCTACTGCATTTTAGACAAGGACAATGGTGAGGAAAGCTGACACCTATGCTTCATCATGCTTGCCATCTTTAACTTTTTTGTTTTATTGATTTTATTCAATGGACTACCCTTGAAGAGCATTTGGAAGCTTCAACTAGTGCAGAATGCATCAGCACAGAGTGTCTTTGGGGCCCCTAGAGGGACCCATGTTACATCACTGTTCCACAAGCTGCACTGGTTGCTGGTTTGCTTTTGGATGCATTTCAAAGTATTGATTATTACCTATAAAGCCCTGCATAGCATGGGTCCAGATTTCTTGAGAACCATCTCACCTGTATGGGACAGGTCTGCCCCACCCATGCTGGCAGAGGAGGCATGCTGCCCACTCCACCCATGCTGTCGGTCAAGGAATTCTAGCTGGCAGGGTCCAGGAAAGGAGCCTTCTTGGATGTGGCCCTAGCCTTTTGGAACATCTTGCCCCGAGGTGAGATTGGTTTCCACCCTCCTGACTTTCTGAAAGAGCTTGAAGACCTGCCTCTGTCAGTTGGCTTGGGGGAATATTGCACTAGAAGTGGTTGATCAAATAATAGTAGCTCCCACTTCTCCCCCTTATGTTCTGTTCCTTTCCTCCCCATCCTTTAGTTTTAGTTATAATCTATACATATTGTGTGCGCGCACACACACACACATATATATATATGAGAAATTTTTTTGAATGTTGTAAGTTGCCCAGCAAGATGGAGGGCAAACAAATTTAATATTAAAAATATTAAATATTATTGTAATTTATTTATTTGATTGTTATCAGTGATCCAGAGTTGTTGAGAGTCAGGTAGCATCACGTTTAATAAATTATTATTACATCTTTAACTTTACTCTTGATGTTCTCCTTCTATACCTCAGCAAAAAAATGTAAAGTATTTTGTAATATATTTCTAAATTGGCTACGATTTTTAAAATGCAGAGAAAGAAGTGGAGAACAATTTATCTCAAATTTGATAAGATGCAGCACAAAGTCCACTTAAAAGCTTACAGTATGGTGATGTAAGCAGCTAAAGATCAAAGAAATGTACAATCAAAGAAATGTACAATGCTTCAGCCTAGAAACACAGAAAGGCAAAGGCAGAAAACAAACTAAGGCTACCAGGAGAGCCAAATTCAGCAAGGTTTTCTTTAAATATGTCAATAGCAAGAAGATGACATATGGGTGGTTGGCTCACTGCCTATTTCAGTTGGAGAAATTTTTAATAAATTACGATGAAAAAAGCAAAAGAACTCAACTCCTACTTTGTAACTATTTTTATACCCAAAGTAAATTGTTATTTCAATAGCACAAATTGCAAACAGAAATATACCGTATTTTTCGGAGTATAAGATGTACCTTTTTACCCCCCAAAAGAGGGTGAAAACTTGGGTGCGTCTTATACACCGAATGCAGCCACACCCACCCACCCAAACCCCAGAGGGGTTTGGCCTCTGTCTTCCAGCAATTTACCTGCTTGCAGGAAAGAGGGAAGAGCTCTGTAAAGAGCTTACAGGAAAGAAGGAAGAGCAAGTCAGTAGCAGTTTCCCGATCTACAGCTGATTAGGTTTGCCATGTGGGAAAATGAAAGTGAAACTAACTACAAAGAGGCAAATAGCTGGGAGAGACACAGCAGATTTTTATTTTTTGCTGAACTGGATGGAAGGGGGTAAGTGAATAACTATAAATGTCTGTAGAATGTTCAAATTATTAGACTTATTTTTTAAAGACTGCTTTATTATTGTTCTAGAGCCAGGGGTCTCCAACCTTGGCAACTTTAAGACTTGTGGACTTCAACTCCCCGAATTCAACAGCCAGCTTTGTTAGCTTTGCTGGCTGTGGAATTCTGGGAGTTGAAGTCCACAAGTCTTAAAGTTGCCAAGGTTGGAGATCCCTGTAAATCTAGACAACTTACCGTATTTTTCGGAGTATAGGACGCACCGGAGTATAGGACGCACCTAGATTTTAGAGGAGGAAAACAAGGAAAAAAGTATTCTGAACCAAATGGTGTAGTAATATATTATTTAATAAAATACCAGTGTAGCAGAATACTTTTTACAACCATGTATACTTTTTACAACCATGTACACTTTTTACAAACTTCAAACTTGACAGCTTTAAGACTTGTGGACTTCAACTCCCAGAATTCCTTCTCCAGTCATGCTAGCTCAGGAATGGGAGTTGAAGTCCACAAGTCTTAAAGCTGTCAAGTTTGAAGTTTGTAAAAAGTGTACATGGTTGTAAAAAGTCTTGCCAAGTTTGAAGACCCTTGCATCCCTAACCCAGGGGTCTTCAAACTTGACAGCTTTAAGACTTGTGGACTTCAACTCCAATTCCTGAGCTAGCATGACTGGAGGAGGAATTCTGGGAGTTGAAGTCCACAAGTTTGAAGACCCTTGCACCCCCTTGGCAAGTTTAAGACTCAACTCCCAGAATTCCTCCTCCAGTCATGCTAGCTAGAGTTGAAGTCCACAAGTCCTCCCGGTCTCGCAGCCAGTTCCCTCCTGAAGTTCAAGGGCTGCAACTTGAGCTGAGCAGATCTGCGGCGAAAGCGGCGGCTCCTGGTTTTCCCGGCCAAAGAGCGCTCGCTAGAGAAGAGCAGCTGAGGAAGCAGGCGAAGCGCGGCGGCAGGCAGGTGTTTTGGAAGCGCCGAGGGCAGCACGCGCGTCCGGGATGCCACTCTGTGCTTTTTGCTTAGCCGGCAGCAGCGGGCGCAGCGAGTCCCGTCCTCACGCGCGTCCCCGGCGCTTGCTGTGGCGACGCTGTTTTCTCCAAGACCTTTGTCTCAGAGAAGGAGCAGTAGACAAAGGTCTCGGAGAAAACAGCGTCGCCACAGCAAGCGCCGGGGACGCGCGTGAGGACGGGACTCGCTGCGCCCGCTGCTGCCGGCTAAGCAAAAAGCACAGAGTGGCATCCCGGACGCGCGTGCTGCCCTCGGCGCTTCCAAAACACCTGCCTGCCGCCGCGCTTCGCCTGCTCGCACGCCCGCTCGCTCGCAAGCGGGCAGCGGTGGGGATCGAAGCGGAGCGGTGGCACCTCGAAAGGACTGGGGTGCTAGATTTTATGCTAGCTCAGGAATGGGTGGCGGGGGCAAGCAGCGGTGGTGGCGGCGGCAAGCAACAGCGGGGACGGCGGGGGCAAGCAGCGGGGACGGCGGGCAAGCGGCGGTGGCGGCGGCAGCGGGGAAAACCTCCGAAGGGTGGGGGCTGGGGGGGGATTGGGGGCTGCATTCGGTGTATAAGACGCACCCACTTTTTGACCCCCTTTTTGGGAGTAAAAAGGTGCGTCCTATACTCCGAAAAATACGGTAACAAAATAAAGAAGCTTTTAAAAATAAATGCTTGCTCTGAAGAGGCCCAGTGCTATTGTATCTTCTTTTAAATAATAGAGAATAATGTATACTTCCAGAAATTTTAATTAATTTTAACAGCTCTGTACAAGTATAGTATGAAATGTAACAGTGTCCTGTTTAGTATTAGAGTTTAGTTACCTTGGAGTACATCTATTTAAATAATTGGGAAGTGTTAGTGTGACTACATTTAAGAAAACTTTCTGGCATAATGTACATTTCTCCAATTCTTTGCTATTTCTATGGGTCAGGCACACATACACAGAAATACACAGCAAACAGTGTATATCATCTGTGCTGTTTGCTGTTTGCCAAATTGCTTGGAGGCAGAGGCCTTTTTTCCTTGTTTTCCTCCCCCAAAACTAAGGTGCATCTTATACTTCGGTGTGTCTTATACTCCGAAAAATACGGTATTACATTGGGGAGAAAAAATGTAGGAAACTAATATAATATGGGGAATTCATGACTTGGAAATGCTACTTCTGAAAATGACTTGAACTCATTGACAAGCTGAACATGACTCAGCAGTGTAGACATAGCAGGTAGAAAGGCTAATGCAATTCCTGGCTGCCTTAGAAGCAACATTGTCTCACAAAAATACCTTCTTTCTCTAATCCGCTCTAGTGGATTTTTCTGAAGTAGTATGTATGATTCTGGGCACATTTCTAAAAGGATATTGACAAGTTACAATGGATTCAGAGGACGACCTTATGTGATAGGCTGATGGAACTTAGGATGTTCAGAAAAGAAGACTTAGGTGAGACATGATAAGGTACATAAAGGAAAACTACTGGAAAAATGGGCAAGAACTATTTTCCTAAAAACAAACCAAGAATAAAGAATACGAATTATAATTGCCTGAATTTTATTTAGGAGAGCTGAATTGCTGTAGAGTTAAGGCTAGAAACTGGGACCCTATGAGTTCTAGTCCTGCTTTAGCACAAAGCCAGTTGGGTGACCTTGGCCTAATACTTTCTCCCAGAAAACCAATTCTGTAAACCTTGAAAGGAAACTGCAGGGACTTGTTCAGGCAGTCACTAGCGAATCAGACAGAATTGAACAAAATAAAAATAATTCATTTAAATCCAAGGAAATATTTCCTAATGGTAAGATCTATACAAAAATGGAATGTTCTTCTATAAATTTGCGGGTTTTACAATCCCTTTTTAAGAAAAAAGATTTTAAGTTTTTTAAGAAAAACTCTGGACATATGGTTTAGTAGGTTTTTCTGTACATTGCAGAGGACTGCACTAAATGATTCTTACGATCCATTCCAGGCCTAGAATTCCATGATTCTATGAACCTGTTGAGTTCTTCCAAACTGAAAACTGACTCACATCCCTGAATGCTCCTTCAAGAATCCAAGACCCTCTGAGTTTTACTATAATGCTTTTAATTAGTCTCTTAGAGATAACAATTAGGCCTTTCTGAATCTCATTTGGAGGGAAGAGTGCCCAATAACTCCTACATAGTTACTTGGATCAATATTTATTTGTAATAACTGAGGGTACTGTCAAGCATTATGTTCCATTATTAGTTTGATACAAGGTTTTCTATTTATACTTACTGAAAAGTCATTGGTCCAGCTTCTAAGGTGCATCTGGTAGGAGACTGTTCATTGAGCTTCCGAAACAATTGCTTGGCCTGGCTCTGATACTGCTGCAAATCTCTCCCCGACTATTAAAAAAAAATCCCCCCAAACAAACAAAAACATCTCCAACATGCTTCAACAAAGTTAGTCCAATTATAGTGAATGATTAGAAAACAACCAGATCAAAACTTAGATCTTATAGCATTTTAAAACAAAAATTTGTGGACTATTGTTCACTTTATTAAATCAACTAGGTATATATCTGCAGATTCCTGTTCTCCAGTAGCATTCGTTAAGCAGGTAAAATAAAGAGAAAATCCCTAACTGTATGATCCATCTTCTTCTAAGTGGGAGTGGGGTAGAATGAACTCAATTTAGATTGGGACTCATTATCTAATGCTAAACGTTAGAAGACTCCAAGGAGCTTAATTTTGCTATACAGTAACTATACTAGCAAAACTTACAGATGTTATTTCTAGCCTTGACATCAAGCATTTCGTAGTAAATAAAGAAAAATTAACACTGTGCAACCCAATTGGTTTTACTGCTAAATATCTTTCAATTTCAATGCTAGCACTTAGCGAGTGCACTTTAAATACTTAAGCCGCATTGTATATATTACTTAATCAGAAATTAAATCCTGAGTAAAAAGGAAGGGAACCCCCCCCCCCCCACAGTATCTCACACTCACTTGTTCATCCTCTTGCATAGAAGCCGCTAAAGGAAGCCCATCAGCCACCCGCGCAATCATCGTTAGAAGCACCATCTTCTTGGACGATCAATACCTACAGGTTCAGAATCCTACCCGCTCAAGACTAACTACACTGAGCTGGCCGGAAGCTGCAAAACCAAGTTCCGGATCCCTATAAGAACTCTCCTGCCTATTTCCTGTGCAATCATATTGCCGGTCGAGAGCGGAGGTCCCCAACTTTTTGGTTCCGGTAAAAGTGACGAACATTTTTTTTGTTCCTCTCAGAAGTGGGGAGGGTTGTGTCTTCAACAGCACCAGCAAGGATCGTAAGCTTGAAGACCTGTGTCATTCGTTTCGGCGATGGCAGTTCCACAACACAGTTACAGAGTAGTGCGGGCGTTCTAAGGACTTTCCCAGTTGGAGGGGGACATCGAGCAACATGCGCCAATGAATGGCTTTCGAGACCGATGGCTCCGGCTCCAGCTCCAGCTGCATCCCTCTAGCTGTCTAGCACAATACCAAACGGGGTTGTCCTCACACCTTGCCTCCTTATGTTGCTCCGAACTCCTATTCATCTGTTGCATCTTTTAAATGCTATAAGCGTTATTTTAGCAAAAGAAGCATAATTTGCACACTGTAGACGTGACAATTGCATAATAGTATTTTACATACAAGCCTTTTGTGAACAACAGCTGTAAAAAGGAGTTTAACTCCCTCTGCTACTTCTAGGGCAGAATTTTTTAAAATATGATTGCTGTTTGCTATCAGGAGAAGCTGCTATTGACGTGAATAAAGTCAACGCAGTCATAGGCTGCATCAACAGAGACAACAGTATCAAGATTAGGTGAAGTGTTAGTACTGTTTTATACTGCATTGGTAAGACTACACTTGTAATACTGTGTCCAATTTTGGTCACCGCAATACAAAAAAGAGGTTGGGGTTTAGGTTATTTAGACATGGATCCTTGGCCGTGCCTCATTTGCCCATAGCCACCCACCTCAGCCCATTTACAGCCAGCTTTCCTCCTCCACTGGCCCTCCCCCAGCCATTCTCTACGGCCAATGGGCCCCTGGCCCTTTGTCCCTGACCATTCGCCCAAACACCGTTTGACCTGGGCCTTTGGCTGCAGGGGACAAATACCCACCAGCCAATTGGGTGGCAGGCAGAAACAATGGTTTAGTTTTGTTTAGTTTGTTTAGTTTGGTTTAGTTTATTGGAATTTCTATGCCGCCCAACTCCCAGAGGGACTGGTGCTGCAGGAGCAGCATGCGATGCAATTTTTTTTAAAAAAGTACTGCAGCTGCTTTGTAAGTTTTGGGGTCTTGCAGATCTGTCACCAGGACTGGAGAGAGGGGGAGTGGGAGTGGGAGTAGCAGCTGGAGGGGCCACTGGGGGCCAGACAGGTGAGAGTGCATTGGGAGGACTAGGAAGGGAGGGGCAGCGGCTCAAGGGGGCGTCACAAAGAGCTTGGCTTGCAACTCTTCAATGAAAGGAGGGGGAGCAAGGCTGGTGCAACTTCTGGCATTGTGGGTGGGGGGCTGGGAGGGGTTGCACAGGCAAAAGGAAAGGCCGGCACAGCTTGGGGAAGCCCCGCCATTGCCACTCCAGCCTGACACCTAATAGGCAGTTCAGGTGCCCCCAAGCACGCGCCACCTCTGTTCACCTGTCATGCCCCCTAAGCCCTCCTGCAATTGTAGAAGCTGCGCTGGCCTTGCCTTTCGTCTGCATGACACACACACCCCAACTCCCCAGCCACAATGGCAGAAGATGCGCTGCCTTGCCACTCAACTGTGCGTTCCTCCAGACCCCCACCCACAACACCAGAAGCCACACCAGCCTTGGCATTCGCCTGCGCAACCCCCTATCTGCAACTCCAGAAGCCGCTCAGCTTTGCTCCTCCTCCCGTTTCGTTGGAGCTGACTGAGTTACAAGCCAAGCTGTGAAGCCCCCTTGAGGCACTCCTCCCTCTGTTAGGACTCTGTCCATAATGATTGGGTAGACAATATATGTCTAGCTTTTAACAGAGCTATGTCTGTTTAGCTGAGGTGTTGCAGACTGCCACAAGAGGGAGCTAGAGTTTACAGCTTACTTCTCTGGGAGTCCCTCTCTGTTTGTCTTTGTCTCTGCTACTCACTGTTCTCTGCTACTCACTAGAGCAAGACACTGTGTATGTATGCTCTGCATTTCTCTCAGTGTTGTAGTTATGTATTATAGCTAAAATGTATTTGTACTTGATAATATTTGGATTGTTATTATGACTATTAAGTGTATGACTTTGGACTGTTTATAGGAAAATGCTATTTCTTAAAGTAAACTTTAACTCAAGTTAGTGTATCTGTGTGTGGCTGAGTACTTATTCACAACTGATCTCAATCTAAATGTTTCTGTATGTACAACCTTGGTAACACAAGGAATACTCTGCTAATACATTAACACCCTCCATCCTGGTCGCCCCAACACACTCTCGCCTTCTTCCTCCCAGTGGACCCAGTGGCTACTATTCCCCCCACCACTCCCCCCTCCGGTCCTGGTGGCACATCTGCTACTCCTGCCACCACTCCCCCTCCCTCTGGTCCTGGTGGCAGATCTGCAAGGCCCCAAAACTTGCAAAGCAGCCGTGGTACTTTAAAAAAAAATCTTGCATTGTATGCTTCCCCCGCAGCACTATTGCTTCTGCCTGCCACCCAATTGGTTGGTGGCTATTTGGCCCGTGCAGCCAAAGGCCCTGGTCAAACAGTGTTTGGGCAAATGGACAGGGACAAAGGGCCTGGGTGGAGGGCGAGGGGCCCATTGGCCATGAAGAATGGCCAGGGGAGGAGGAAAGCTGATTGTAAATGGACTGAGGCAGGTGGCTAGGGGCAAAGGAGACACGGCCAAGGGTCCGTGTCTAAACATCCCATTCCAAGATGTTGAGACACTGGAAAGAGTGCAGAGAAAAGCAACAAAGATGATTAAGGGACTGGAGGACAAACCATACAATGAATGGTTTTTAACAGTTTAACAGACTTGGAAGGGACTTTGTAGGGCTTCTAGTCCAACCCCTCGCCCAAGCACTACACCATTTCTGAGATATGGCAGTGCAGTCTCTTCTTGAAAGCTTCCAGTGATGAAGCTCCCACAACTTATGAAGGCAAGCTGTTCCATTGGTTGATCTCAATGTCAGAAAATTCCTCCTTATCTCTTAATCTCTCCTTGAACAGTTTCCATCCATTATTCCTTGTCTGGCCTTCAGGTGCTTTGGAAAACAGATTGACCCCCTCCTCTCTGTGACAGCCTTTCAAATATTAGAACACTGCTAGCATGTCTTCCCTGGTCCTTCTCATCACTACACTAGCCATGCCGAGTACTTGCAACCATTCATCATATGTTTTAGCCTCCAATCCAGGGGCGGGTTCCACTTACCTTTAACTATCGGTGCGCATCGCGATGTCCCACCGTGCGATTCTACTTCCGCGCATGCGCAGAAGGAAATTTGAAGCTGAAACACAGCTGAGAAGCCATCCAAACCAGGAAAATAACGCCGATTCTACTTCCCCGCATGCGCAGAAGGACATTTCAAGCCAAAAAAAGATGGCAGTGTGCACGGACCGGGAAAGACAGCACTGGAGCCATCATGCCTAAATTGCGTCTTCAGCGGGCTGCTATCTGAGCGCAGGACCAGACCCACACCTGCTCCAATCCACTAATCATCTTGGTTGCTCTTCTCTGCACTTTTTCTAGAGTCTCAACATCTTTTTTTTATAGTGTGGTGACCAAAACTGGATGCAGTATTCTAGGTGTGGTACAGTGGTGGGTTCCTACCGGTGCGGTCCACTCTATAGCACCGGTAGCGGTCCGCTGGTGATGTCACAGTACGCTGCGGTCAGTTGCCAGTGCCTGGGCGCCGCCATTTTTAAAAAATGTTTTTTAAATTTTTTTTAAAAATTTCTTCTGCGCATGCCCAGAAGTTGAGCTTCTGGCACTGCGCAAGCGCTGCCTTCCTACCCCACAGTGAGTCCAAGCAGGGGAGGATGGCTGAGGGAGCGTGTGAGACGCTGAAAGAACGGGTGGCAGGAGCTATCTCCATTCCCCTCCCTTCAGCAGTCCGAGAAGCCACGAATGCGCAATGATGATCCTAGGCATTTTCGCATGTTTGAGGCTTCTTGAGCTGCTGAAGGGAGGGGGAACGGGCGGCAGGAGCCTAGGATCATCGAATGGGGAGAAGCATTCAGGCCGGACGGAGCCTCCTAGAAGAACCGCTGCCGCGGTCTTGCTGCTCCCACTGCGGGGGGGCTGCATTGCGGGTGGGCAATGCCCCTCGCTTCTCCAGCTGCTGCCAAGCTTCCGAGGCCCACGCCCACCCAGTCACATGGCTGGCAAGCCACACCCACAAAATAAGCCACGCCCACAGAGTGGTAGTAAAAAAATTAGAAACTCGCACCTGGTGTGGTCTTACTAAAGCTTTATATAGTGGTATTAGTACCTCACTTGATCTTGATTGAATTCCTCTGTTAATGCAGTTTAGGATTGCATTCACTTTTTTGGCTGCCACCGCACACTGTTGCCTCATATTTAATTGGTTGTCCACTAAGACTCCAAGATTCCTCTCACAGTTATTGCTATTAAGCTTGGTATCATCCAGTCTATATGTGTACATTTGGTTTTTCTTGCCTAAATGTAAGATTTCACTTTTCTCTACATTGAATTTCATTTTGTTAGATAGGGCCCAGTGTTCAAGTCTGTCAAGATCCATCTGGATCTTGAGTCTATCTTCTAGGGTGTTGGCTATTCCTGCCAGATTAGTATCATCCACAAATTTGGTAAATTCTTCTTCTATTCCCTCATCTAAATTGTTTATGAAGATATTGAAAAGTAGTGCTCCAAGATTTTTGAAAGATATGTGACAGTGGTTCTGAGATAACATTTGCCAGCTCCTTTAGAACTCTGGGATGTAATCCATCAGGTGCCGGTGATTTATATTCATCGAGATCAGACAGATGTTCTCATCATTTTTTTTGCTTATTTTAACTTTTATTTCTAGTCTGTCTTTTATAGTTATGTTTTTGGTAGGTTGGGCTATAGTTTCCTTTTGCATGAAGATCAATGCAAAGAATGAGTTAAGCAGCTCTGTTTTCTCTCTACTGCCTGTTACTTCCTTGCCATCTTCTCTCTTTAATGGAACAACTGTTTCACTGATTTTTTCTTGTTATTTATATATTGAAAGAAACTTTTTTATTATCTTTGACTTTTGTTGCAAGTCTGTGTTCATTCTGAGCCTTTGCTTTTCTGACTTCATCTTTGCAGATTCTGGCTATCTGCTGATATTGTGCTTTAGTTATGTGTCCCTCTTTCCATTTTTTGTACTTGTCCTTTTTGTCTTTCAATTTGTCAGAGAGATCTTTGTCCAGCCATGCTGGTTTCTTCTTGGGTTTCTTCTTTTTCTTTTTCAGTGGTACTGTGCTGGACTGGGCCTTTATGATTATATTTTTCAGAATTTCCCACGCTTCTTCAGTTGTTTTTCCCTTTAGAATTTTGATCCAAGGAATCTTTCCCAAGTACTCTTGTTAAAATAATATCTTTTAAAATCTAAGATTCTTGTATCATTGTGTTCTATTGCTTGTGTTTGGATTATGTTGAATTTCAGTATGACATGGTCACTCTCACCCAAGTTTCCTGCTGTTTCCTCTATTACTTCTTTGTTTGTGAGAATTAAGTCCAGTATGGCTCTCCCTCTAGTTCCCGACTCTATCTTTTGGACAACAAAGTTGTCAACTAGGTTAGTCAGGAACGTATTCGATTTCTCGACTGCAGGGGCTAAAGAATTGATTGGCCCGGCTGCTGGCTCTGCTGTCACTCCCCTGTGACGTGGAAATGGATCCTTGATGCTCCTGGAAGACACCGGCATGGAAATCCAAGCCACATCCACCATGGCGCTTCAATGAAGAAGCGCTAAAGTGCTGTGCTCCGGCGGAAAAATTGCCCTGCCAGAAAATCCAAGCTCCGCTTCCCTTGCAGCTGTGCTGTGACAGACTGAGGCTTCGGTTCTGCAGCGAGCAGAGGTTGCCTAGTTTTGCATTTTGAAAACCATGTTGCCAGTTTCGCACCATTCATTGAATTGCGGCGCTTGCAACTGTGTTGTTGATTTAGTGCATTTTTTTGCTGCTGACTGGCTGCGCTTACAAACTGTGTTGTCAGTTTGGCACCAATTTCCCTGCCTGGCATTCGCAGTGAGTATCACGGATTCCCTCTGTTCAGCTTGCCAGCATTTCTTCAGGGACATTAGCCAGCCTTACTATTCCAAGAGGGATCCTTCCCAGGTTTTGGATTTGGTCCAGATTTGAATTAAGGCAGGGGTGGCCAAACTATGGTTCTTTGAGGACCTGTGGACTTCAACTCCCAGAATTCCTGAGTCCACAGGTCCTCAAAGAACCATAGTTTGGCCACCCCTGAATTAAGGCTTGCAGCAGCAAGATAGCAGTAGAGGTTCGAACCCTTCCAAAATGGCGGAGCGATCCATTTCTCACAGCAGTAATTCAGTTGACTCTTCTCCCAGACAGCAGAGATCAGAGGCTTCTGATCCCAAAAGGGCAAGGTCAGCTTAAAAAGGGCCTTCTACCAGGGCCAAGGCTAAAAATTCGAGGAAAAACTCATCAGCCTCTGAGAAGGATGCCAAGAGAAGGCAAAAAGCTTGGAAAAACATTTCTCAAAGGCCCAGAAACAGGCAGAAGCAGCCAAAGCTCCAAGAATCCCAGTAGGAAGAATTGTGGTTCCCATTTCCTTGGGAAAGGAGTTACCCTCTCAGAGTCTGGAGGAGGGCCAGTTAAACTGGTCTCCTAATGTTACCACCGGGCCGCAGTCCTTTCAGGCAACCTCTTACAAGAAGGATTTTGTTCCTCTCTCCTGCCTGGCATCAGCAGGATTCCCACAGTGGCAGGGCTCTGACCTGAGGAGGATTTGGGCCCTGCCTTTTCTCAAGAGCTGTGCAGCATCATTGCGCAGACCATTTCGCAAGGCATAGATGCAGCCCTACAACAGTGAGGTTTCACAGGCCCATTGCCATCGGACTCTTCCCATCTAGTGGGTTTGCAACCTCAATTACAACCCAATATAGGCTATATTTAGGAACCTCATTCCCCACTCCCTTCCCTTCACAGCAATGTTTCACTTTTGGGTGATGACGAGGTGGGTGACTATGAATTCTCTGAGGATGAAGGTCTCATCCCAGACAAGCCTGTCTTCATTGGGCTCTTTCGTCCCACCTTTTTAAAGTCCTTCTTATTCAAGGCCAAGACAACGGCCAATATGGGGGTAGCTAGTGGTCTGACAGACGCATCCACAGACCCTCAGGATCCCAGTGTTCTCCTCTTCACGGAGCCAGTCACTGCACAGGAGGTGATACCTTCACCTAAGCTTTTTGTAGATGTCATCCAACAGCAGTGGAACCAGCCTGGCTCCATCTCTGCCCCCAGTGGGATGGACAGGAAGATGTATACGGTAGATCAGTACCTAAAGGAGCTCCTGAAGTTACTGACTGTGAATGCTCCCCTGGCAACAGTGGCCATCCTACCTTCTGACATGGCAGAGGGCCTAAAGACCAAGGACAGGAAAGCAGAGCTGTCTGCTCATAAGACGCACCAGGCAGCCGCTGTTGTGGCCTGCCCGCAGCTTGTGCAGCCTGGGCCTTTGGAACCTTCAGTACCTCTTGGCAGTGCTAAGAAAGGAGGGCTACTCCTTTCCTGAATGCAAGAGCACGCAGGGCTGCCAAGAGGCAGGAAGGTTTACTCTGGAGGAGGTCTACTCGGGAGTAAGACTTGGGGCGAATTGGCCATTCCCCTAGTCTATTTAAGGTCATCAGTTGCAGCTAACAAGCTGCAGAGAACAACGTTTTGAAAAAGAGGTCTGTCTGATCATAGCTTGTTTCCATGACTCTTGTTTTGGCATTCTCTGTGCTGGCTTGGATTATCAAGGACGAATTTTTAGGAATTTTGCCAACTCTTGGAAACTCCGTAAGATAAACAGACTCAATTGCTCATCATTGTCTTTGAACTCTTTGAACTGATACCAGCTATTAATGAAGCTTAATTGATAGCTGGTTGCTTGCTGATAACAGTTTGTTTGTAAATTGGTGTGTGCATCTTGATTATTACTAAGACGTTTTATTAGTAGCCTTTGTTTCATTAAATCAGTGTGTACATACTGCTTGTGTGGTTGTGTGCTTTGTGGGGACCAAACAGTTTGTTCTCTGCCCAAACACGCACCAACCAAGATGAACGCCCAGCTCCAGCAGCAGTTAACTGTCATGGCGACTCAATTGGCCCAGCTGCAAGACTGGATGGGTCAGCCTCCTACTCCTACTCTTCCTCGGAGAATTTGTCTGTTAGCCATGCCAGATAAGTTTGCTGGAGATATTGCCATGTTCCCAGCTTTCCTTGGACAATGTAAATTATTTATCAGCTTGTGAGGTGGAGATTTTCCCCACAACCGAGATGAGGTGGGGTTTATTATTAGTCTGCTTTCCGGTACTTTAGCTCGGTGGGTCACACCTTTGTTGGTCCACAGCAGTCCATTGTTGGACAATTTCCAGGGATTTTGTGTGTTAATAACGGACATGTTTGAGGACCCGATAAAAGACCAAACTGCCACCAGACGGTTGAAAGACTTGAAGCAAGGCAGACAAATCCTTCAGACATATATAAGTGAGTTCAGGATGCTCAGTCAGGACTTGGCCTGGAACGAGGCAGCTCTAATGGACGTGTTCCAGGATGGCTTATTGGAGGCATTGCTGGATGAGCTACCACGCGTTGACCTTCCTCCCACAGTTAAAGAGTTGGTGCAGCTGTGTCTCTGCATCGATGCTAGACTTCAGAAATGGGCCTCTCATCGTGCCACCCAGAAACCACACGTGGACACTGTGTTACCCGATACTCCGCCTTCAGGGGAGAAGCCCATGGATATTGGTGCCACCAGGCCCCGCCTGTCCAGGGTCGAAAAAGAAAGATGATGGACGGGGTTTGTGCCTCTACTGTGGGGAGCCTGGACATTGCGTAGCCTCTTGCCCTGTCAAAGCAACCAGGGGCGTCGGCTTCTGCGCTAGCATCACAGTTGCAGCTTGCCCTGTTGTGGAATAGCCAGTGCCTGATAGGCCACACCATCGGGTCACTTTCGGCAGCCATCGATTCCGGGATCCCTAATCATCTACTTGTGGAAGCCAAGGTTTTCGTTGCCAACCACCCTCAAGGACTTCCTGCCCCTGTTTTGGTGGACCTGCGGGCAACGACCAACTTTATTGATGAAGCGTTAATCCATCAGTTCGGCATCCCTGTGTCTCCTGTGGAGCTTCCCATGCAGTTTGAAACCATATGGTCGGGTGCTTTTGTCCAGCCCGATTAAAGCCACCATGCACCCTGTGCGCTTGACCATCGGTAGGCATGAGGAGGCCATCCAATTTTACGTGACTACCGGACTCCATTTTCCCATAGTCTTGGGGCTCGCCTGGCTGCGGAAGCATGAGCCCCACATACTCTGGTCACAGAATGTCCTAGTCTTCCCGTCTCGGTCGCATCCCAACCGACAGCCCCGGGGAGAAGGCCTTGCAGTGGGGGATAATGTTGTGGACCACCCGCAGCTTGTGCAGCCTGGGCCTTTGGAACCTTCAGTACCTCTTGGCAGTGCTGAGAAAGGAGGGGCTACTCCTTTCCTGAATGCAAGAGCATGCAGGGCTGCCAAGAGGCAGGAAGGTTTACTCTGGAGGAGGTCTACTCGGGAGTAAGACTTGGGGCTAATTGGCCACTCCCCTAGTCAATTTAATTTAGTTTAGTTTAGTTTAGTTTAGTTTAGTTTAGTTTAGTTTAGTTTAGTTTAGTTTAGTTTAGTTTAGTTTAGTTTAGTTTAGTTTAGTTTAGTTTAGTTTAGTTTAGTTTAGTTCTTATAGGCTGCCCAATCCCGTAGGACTCAGGGCAGCGTACAGGAAAAATAAGAACAGTACAAATACATAAGAAACAATTTAAAAATTACATAATTTTAAAAAACAATTCATCCATGGGGGAATTTGATTTTCTTCATCCCGCCTGCCGGAAGAGCCATGTTTTTACGGCTTTCCGGAAGGCCAGTAGAGTGAGGATAATTCGGATCTGTTAGGTCCCTGACCATAACTAATATTGGGTAGGACAATATATGTTTTAGCTTTTAACAGATATGTCTGTTTAGCTGAGGTGTTGCAGACTGCCACAAGAGGGAGCTAGAGTTCACAGCTTATTTCTCTGGGAGTCCCTCTCTGTTTGTCTTTGGTCTCTGCTACTTAGTGTAGTCTCTGCTTATCATTAGAGCAAGGCCTAGAGTATGTATGCTCTGCATTTCTCTCTGTGTTGTAGTTATGTATTATAGCTGAAATGTATTTGTACTGGATAATACTTGGATTGTCATTATGACTATTAAGTATATGACTTTGGACTGTTTATAGGAAAATTCTATTTCTTAAAGTAAACTTTAATTCAAGTTAGTGTATCTGTGTGTGGCTGAGTACTTATTCACAACTGATCTCAATCTAAACGTTTCTGTATGCACAACCTTGGTAACACAAGGAATACTCTGCTAATATATTAACACTGGTTATGGGCCCAGAGAGATATTGAGAGTTAGTGTGAATATTCAGTTTCATACTCAGACAGCTAACTTGTGGTTTACTGTTAAATTAACAATGGCACAAGAACAGTCAACTAGCTTATCCCTGATAACCAGGTTAGATGGAACTAACTATGTTTCCTGGTCTATGAAGTGCAGCTTACTTTTGCGTAAAGAAGGATTATGGACTGTGGTTAATAATCCACCTGATATAACAGCTTGGGATCCAACAAATGATGAAGATAAGAAGAAAATAGCTGCCTTTAACCGGGATAATGAAAAGGCTCTTAGTATTATTGGACTGACACTGAGTGATCAGCAACTGGTCCATATTCATGGTGAAGATTCTGCTGCCAAGTGTTGGAGTACCTTAAAGAGACTTTATGTTCGTGATAGTGTTGGTGCGCACATACACCTTACACGTAAACTGTTCAGAGCACGTTTGTTAAAAGGTGGTGACATGTTAGCTCATTTGGAGTTTATGAAGAGAACATTACAAGAGCTACATGAAAAAGAACTGATTTTCTCAGAGTTGCATCAAGTTTATATTATTCTTTCTTCTTTGGATGACTCTTATGATGATTATGTGTCTTCACTGGAAGTTTTGACCAGAGATGAACTGACATTGACTGGCATAATAGGAAGACTGTTAGAAGAGTCTAGAAGAAGGCAAGATAGAAAACAGCTGAGAGAGAAATCACCACAGGAAGAAAAAATGTCTTCAACTGCCTATATTGTTAGGAAATGTTATTCTTGTGGGGCTAAAGGTCATATAGCCAGATTCTGTAAAAAGGGTAAAAAGCAGAATGCTAGTAATATGCAGAGAGCTTATAATGATGTTAGTGCAGCTATATCAAGTACAAATAAAACTGTAAGCCATGATATCTGGATAATAGACAGTGGAGCATCTCAGTGTATAACTAAAAGTAAAGAGAGATTTGTTAATATGACTGAAAGTAAACAGCATGTATCATTAGCAAATGGCTGGAAATTGAGAGTATCTGGAGAAGGTAATGCATATTGTTCATGTATTAATGAAAGTTTACCAATGTTATATGTACCTAACCTTATATATAACTTACTATCTGTGAGAGAATTGGTAAAAGCAGGGTTTGTGGTAACTTTTCAGGGAGATAAATGTTTAATTGAAAAACAAGGTAAAAGAGTTACTGCAAGATTGCATGATGGCTTATATATTATCCATGATAGTCCATTAAATAAGGCCAATTCAGTTTATGAAAATAGAAAGCCTCATGACGAATGTATTCATTTGCTCCATAGACGTATGGGACATTTAAATTTCAAAATTTTAAAGAAAACTGTTGAGTTATCTAATGGTATAAAATTAAAACCTTGTGCAAGATATTTAAATTGTAATGCTTGCAATCAGGAAAAGAGCAAGGTAATTCCTGCAAACAGGTTAAATGGATTTAAAACCAAGGAACCATTAGAGGTTGTATTTGCTGATCTCATTGGCCCTAAGAAACCCAGTTTAGGTGGAGCCTGTTATATATTGAGCATAGTTGATCATTTTTCTAGATATGGTTTCTGTTATCTGATGAAAACAAAAACAGAAACATATCAGCATTTTGTAAACTGGTTAAGGTTTGTTGAACGAAAAATGAAAAAGAAACTGGTTAGTTTAGTAACAGATAATGGTACTGAGTTTACCAATAAGAGATTTGAAGATATGCTAAAGAGAGCTGGTATTGAACATAAGCGTTCTGCTCCTTTTCAGCCACAACATAATGCGCATATTGAACGTAGAGGTCAGACATTACAGGCTATGTCTAGAACCATGATTTCAGATTCTGGTTTACCAGAGAGGCTCTGGGGTGAAGCTATAATGTGTGCTAACCATGTTTTGAACAATGTAGTGAATGCAACAACTGGTGAATTGCCATTTACCCGTTGGTATGGTAGGAAACCAAATCTTAGTTATTTGCATACATTTGGTGCACCAGCATGGGTGCATATTCCCACACAAGTAAGGCGAAAGGGACAACACAGAGCACGGAAATTATGTTTTGTAGGGTATGAATCTAATCATAGATCATTTAGATTCTGGGAGCCAGGTACTACTAGAGTATATTGTAGTGCAAGTGCTAAATTCCTTGAGCATGTTGGATGGAGTAAACTGAAACAGGAATACAAGGAACAAGATAGTATCGTTGTTGAGGATCCATTGTTTCCTGATGATTCTGATAAGAATAGTACTGATGATAGGATAGTGAAAGAATCCTCAATAGAGGAATCATCTATGGGTGATGTAGAAGATACCTCGATAGGGGAGGAAAAGGAAGAGGAAATTCCAACAACTTGTACTAAATTGCCTAGGAGGTCAACTAGGGAGAGACGTCCACCTGATAGATATCAGGCAAGTATTGTATGCCAGATTAATGTGGAACCGTCTAATTATAATGAACTTAAGCTGTATCCAACAAAGGAACAGGTAGCTTGGCAGGAAGCTATGAATAAGGAATTAAAATCTTTAAAGGATCTTGAGGTATATGAAGATGTACAGTTACCACCAGGTGAGCGTGCAATAGGTTGCAGATGGGTGTATAAATTAAAGACTGGTGTGGATGGCACTGTTACCCATAAAGCAAGATTAGTTGCTCAGGGATTTGCTCAATCAGATAAGGATTATGATGAGGTATTTGCACCTAGTCTGAGAGCAAATACATTGAGAGGAGCATTAGTTTGGGCAGCTAAAAATAAATGCATAATTAATCATGTAGATGTCGAAACTGCATATCTACATGCACCTTTACAACATACCATTTATATGAGAAAGCCATTAAGTTTAAAAGATGATGGAAAAAATAATTATTGGAAATTAAAGAAAAGTCTTTATGGTTTAAAGCAATCAGGTTATGAATGGAATAAATGCATTGTAAAAGAATTAGTTTCCATGGATTTTAAAGCTGGTATAGCTGATCCTTGTTTATTTAGGAGAGAGAAAGATGGTTTGATTTCTCTGTTGCTATTATTTACAGATGATATAGCGATTATAACAAAGACTGAACAAGAAGCAAATGATATTGTTTCTGAATTACAAAGAAAGTTCAAGATTAGAAATTTAGGAGAAATTAAACATTATTTGGGTCTTGATATAATGAAGACAAATAGAGGATTCAAAATTTCGCAAGCTAAGAAGATTAGCCAATTGTTAAAAAGATATAACCTGGAGAATTGTAAAACTGCTAAGACACCAATGGATCAGGGATTTACAAATAGTGATACTAAATGTCCTGTGTTTGATAAGGAGATATATCAGTCTCTAATTGGTAGTCTCTCATATTTGAGTAATTGGTCTAGACCAGATATATCTTACAGCGTAAATCAACTGGCTAGATATAATGCTGAACCAAATGAAAGGCATTGGCAAGCAGCTAAACGAATACTTAGATACCTAAAGCACACAATACATTATTCTTTATATTTAGAACCGAGAAATGAATTAGTGTTAACTGCATATGCTGATGCAAGTTTTGCTACTGATGCAATGACTCGCAAATCAACATCAGGTATAGTGGTAATGTTGGGTAATGTTTTAATAGGGTGGAAATCTATTAGGCAACAACATATTAGTTTATCCACTATGGAAGCAGAATTCTCGAGTTTATCATTAATGTGTACAGAATTGGTGTATTATAAACAATTGTTAAAGGATATAGGAATTACTGTACAGGAGCCATTTATTGTGTATGAAGACAATCAATCTGCCATTAGTATGGCTAATAGTTTAGCTGTGAAAACAAGGTCGAAACATACTGATTTGAGATATCTGAATGTTAGACAATGTGTTCAAAATAAAATGGTTAAGTTGGAATACTGCATGACTGAACAGAATATTGCAGATCATTTCACTAAAGCGCAAGGTGCAATTAAACATAAAGAGTGTTGTGAAAACTATGGTTTAAAGATGTAAGGTATTATATATTGACCTACCCAAAGGGGAGAATGTTAGGTCCCTGACCATAACTAATATTGGGTAGGACAATATATGTTTTAGCTTTTAACAGATATGTCTGTTTAGCTGAGGTGTTGCAGACTGCCACAAGAGGGAGCTAGAGTTCACAGCTTATTTCTCTGGGAGTCCCTCTCTGTTTGTCTTTGGTCTCTGCTACTTAGTGTAGTCTCTGCTTATCATTAGAGCAAGGCCTAGAGTATGTATGCTCTGCATTTCTCTCTGTGTTGTAGTTATGTATTATAGCTGAAATGTATTTGTACTGGATAATACTTGGATTGTCATTATGACTATTAAGTATATGACTTTGGACTGTTTATAGGAAAATTCTATTTCTTAAAGTAAACTTTAATTCAAGTTAGTGTATCTGTGTGTGGCTGAGTACTTATTCACAACTGATCTCAATCTAAACGTTTCTGTATGCACAACCTTGGTAACACAAGGAATACTCTGCTAATACATTAACAGGATCTCTGGTGGGAGTTGGTTCCAGAGAGATGGGACTCCCACAGAGAAGGCTCTCCCCCATGGTCCCGCCAACCGACATTGTTTGGCTGATAGGACCTGGAGGAGACCAACTCTGTGGGACCTAACCAGTCTTAGGGAGGTATGTGGTAGGATGCGGTCCCAAAGGTAACCTGGCCCTGAGCCATGTACGGCTTTAAAGGTCAAAACCAACACCTTAAATTGCGACCGGAGACTAATGGGCAACCGATGCAGCTGGCGAAGAATAAGTGTTACATGGGTGTATCTCGGAACACCCACCACAGCTTGCGCAGCTGCATTTTGCACCAGTTGCAGTCTCCGGATACTCTTTGAGGGTAGCCCCATGTAGAGCGTGTTACAGTAGTCCAGCCGTGAGGTGACAAGGGCATGAGTGACTGTGAGTAAAGCCTCCCTCTCCAAGTACGGTCGCAATTTGTGCACAAGGCGAACCTGTGCAAAGGTCCCCCTAGCCACAGCTGACAGATGTTGCTCCAATTTTAGCTGTGGATCTAGGAGAACACCCAAATTGTGAACCCGTTCTGAGGGAGTCAATTTTTCTCCCCCGAGAACCAAGGAGGGGAAATCGATATAATCGATATAATCCCTAGGCGGCAATATCCATAGCCACTCAGTCTTGTCAGGATTGAGCTTGAGTCTATTCATTCCCATCCAGACCCTAACATTGTCCAGGCAATGGCACATTACATCGACTGCTTCCCTGAACTGAGACGGGATGGAGATGTACAACTGTGTTTCATTAGCATATTGCTGATACCTCACCCCGTGTCGTCGGATGATCTCACCCAGCGGTTTCATGTAAATGTTAAACAGGATAGGCGAGAGGACCGAGCCCTGAGGCACCCCACAGGTCCGGGGCCTAGGAGCCGACCTATGCCCTCCTGTCAACACCGACTGCGTCCTATCGGAGAGGTAGAAGGAGAACCACCGTAAAACGGTGCCTCCCACTCCCAACTCGCTGAGTCGGCGCAAAAGGATACCATGGTCAATGGTATCTAAAGCCACTGAGAGGTCAAGTAGCACCAGGATGGAGGAGTGACCTCCATCCCGGGCTCGCCAGAGATCATCCATCAGGATGACCAAAGCAGTTTCCATGCTGTAGCTGTGCCTGAAACCCGATTGAAAGGGATCTAGATAATCAGTGTCCTCCAACAACCGCAGGAGTTGGAGCAACACCACTTTCTCAACAACCTTACCCACGAAGGGAAGGTTGGAGACTGGACGGAAGTTCTTTAAATCTGCTGGGTCCAGGGAAGTCTTCTTGAGGAGGGGCCTCACCACTGCAGCTTTTAAGGGCTGTGGGATGGATCCCTCTCTCAAAGAAGCGATCACAACTGCCTGGAGCCAGCTGCGTGACACCTCCCTGCTGGCAGAAACCAGCCAGGAGGGGCACGGGTCCAGTAAACAAGTGGAGGCACTCATCGCTCCTATGGCCTTGTCCACATTATCAGGAGTGATAGGCTCAAATTCATCCCATATAACAGGACTCAGACTCGCCCCTGTCGCCTCGGCTTGCCCTGTCCAACCTGAGTCCAGGTCTGTCCGAATCTGAGTGACTTTATCCGCCAGAAACTGAGCAAATTGCTCAGCTCTGCCCTGTAAGGGATCCTCAACTCCCTCCTTAGCCAGAAGGGAGTGAGTCACTCCAAACAGGGAGGCTGGGCATGAATCGGCAGATGCAATAAGAGCACTTAATAAAAGTTCTTAATAGTGTTCAGTCAGATTCAGCTTTACTGGCTCTCCACCTTCGCTCTAGGCGTCTCTTATGGCGTTTCATCTCCCAGAGCTCCTCAGTAAACTGAGGAGCCCTCCTGGATCCGCTGCCACGGAGAGGCCGCAAAGGCGCAATTTGATCTAAAGCCCCCGCTGCCGCCTGCTTCCAGGCAGCCACTAGTGACTGAGATGAATTGTGTACCAAGGATTCAGGTATCTCCCCAAGTTCCCTCTGGAATCCCTCAGGTTCCTTTAGGCACCTGGGGTGGAACCACTTAATTGGTCCCGCCTCCTTGCGGTGGAGGAGTGGTGCCATGAAATCCAACCTCAGAAGGAAATGATCTGACCATGACAAGGGTGATATGACTAAACCCCTCAGCCTCAGATCATCTCTCCACTGCCCTGAGAGAAACACAATGTCAAGCGTGTGGCCCTCCTCATGAGTCGGACCCTGAACTACTTGGGTCAGGTCCATGGTTGTCATGGAAGCCATGAACTCCTGGACTGCATCCGAGGTTTCGCCGGGCGATGGCAAATTGAAGTCCCCCGGTACCATAAGCCTGGGGAACTCAATCACCTGCCCCACTATCGCCTCGAGCAGCACAGACAGGGCCTTTGCAACGCAGCTAGGAAGCAGGTACGTTAGCAGAAGGCCCACCTGAACCCCTAAGTCCAACTTCAGAAGGAGCATCTCACACCCAACGATCTCCGTGGCAGGGCTCCTACAAGGACACAGATTCCGGTGAGCTATAATAGCCACTCCTCTACCCCTTCCCTGGGGTCACGGCTGATGCTGAACCAAGAATCCATCCGGGAACATCTCAGAGAGGGGAACACACCCCTCCTTGCCCAGCCAGGTCTCGGTTACACATGCCAGGTCTGCCCCCTCATCAAGGATTAAATCCCGCACGAGGGGTGCTTTGTTGGTAACCGACCTGGCATTCAACAGCAGCAGCTTGAGCCCAGGGCCCTGAATTCCCTGATTACCAGATACTCGGGTTGAGCAAGGTGGAACCAAACCAGAGGGGCCAGAACAAGAAATCGCTTGGAGACAGTGAGTTCTCATTTCCCGAGAGCGGCCAACGCTCTGCTCCCGCCATACCTTCCTCTCCCTGTAATAACCGTAATACTCCCACTCTCCACCCAACCAGAGATCCCCTCCCCACCCTCACTGGCCCCCCTCTCTCCAGGCAGGCCATGCATTCCATTCACACCAAGCCGGGGATTGGACTCAAACCCCCCTCCGCTTCTGTTTCCACACTCAGCAGAGGGGGGCAGAATCCTAGTCCCTGACTCACTCATTCTACCAAACTCAGCCTCAGTAATCTCTCTCAACCAACACCTTCCTCTCCCCCAATCATAACGCATCCATAACCCAAACCATGACAAGCAACCACACCACTTCTGGGGTAAAATTAAAAAGCTGATTATCGCTGATAATAGAGTCAATAGGGAGTATGTATGGGCAACCTCCAGGCCCGGTATAGCTTAGTTCTTAGTCTTTGTTTTTTGTGTGTGTAATTTTTTTTATTATTTTTCTTCATTAAACATCTGAATATTTTGATACAGATCTACACCCGTTGTTAAATTTATGATTTAATGTGCATAATTGAGATATAACAATGTTGTAAAAACGGGTGTAGTTCTTAGTCTTTGATTATTGTCTTTTGTTTTGTTTTTCCAGGGTCCGTAGTGGACATAGGTAATATCCAAATTAATTAGTAAGTGTCCACTATTTTCCCTTCTAAAATTTATGCTGATGAAGTTCAGATTCAGTAAGTCCCCCGGGAGTCTGCTTCTTCGACCCCCCAGCAGAATAACCAAGGTCATCAGTTGCACCTGATGAATACCTAAGGTCATCAGTTGCAGCTAACAACCTGCAGAGAAAAACATTTTGAAAAAGAGACCTGTCTGATCATAGCTTGTTTCCACGACTCTTGTTTTGGCATTCTCTGCGCTGGCTTGGATTATCAAGGACGAATTTCTAGGAACTTTACCAACTCTTGGAAACTCCGTAAAATAAACAGACTCAATTGCTCGTCATTGTCTTTGAACTCTTTGAACTGATACCAGCTATTAATGAAGCTTAATTGATAGCTGGTTGCTTGCTGATAACAGTTTGTTTGTAAATTGGTGTGTGCATCTTGATTACTACTAAGACGTTTTATTAGTAGCCTTTGTTTCATTAAATCAGTGTGTACAAACTGCTTGTGTTGTTGTGTGCTTCGTGGGGACAGAACAGTCGCTTGGGCGATTCGATCAGCCACGGCTGCATCCTTTTTCACTAGAACATCACTAATATGGCTGCACCAAATGCAGGCCTGAGCATCCCCTGAGGACACCAGGCTGCATCAGGATATTAGTAAATTGATAGCAGTCACAGAATATTCGGCAGACGCAACCCTCAATGTGGCCAAGTTTGTCTCGGCACTGGCGTCTAATGTCACCTCCAGGCGCCTTTTATGGCTGTGCCATTGGCAGGCCGATATGAAATCTAAATGGAGGCTAGCATCAGCCCCCTTCAAGGGAGGCAATCTTTTTGGGGAGGTGCTAGACCCTATCCTAGTGGAGGATAGAGATAAGAGGAAATTTGTTCCTCACATCTACAGGAGGGTGGAGAGAAGGAGCACCCCTTACTATTGTAGGCAGTCCTTTCGGGCCTCTGAAGCAGGGTTTAATGCCCCGGCCTATCAGAGACCATATCCCCAGAGTATGGATCACTCGCAGGACAGATCATCCTTCCGAGATAGGGCCAGACATCCACAGACCAGGCAACCCTTTCGGGGAGCAAGCAACCGGCCTTTCCATCAGACAAAGTGACTTTCAGTCCGAGGTCCCCATTGGCTGCCGTTTAAGGATGTTCGCCAGCCAATGGCAAGAGACCACTAACGACGCCTGGACCTTACAAACTGTGAGGCTTGGGCTCACTCTAGAGTTCTGTTCCACCCCCCCCCCCAGAAAGTTCCTCTGATGCTCAGTTCCCAAGGAGGCTGCAAAGAGGTCTCTGATGGAGTTCGCGATCCAGCACCTGCTGGACATCCAGGCCATTGAACTGGTGCCAGTGGGGCAGCTTGGTCTCGGTTTTTATTCGATCCTCTTTCTGGTCCCAAAGAGCTCAGGGGGGTGGAGAGCCATCCTATATTTGAAGAAGCTCAATGTACATTTAATGTACAAGTGCTTCAAAATGCAATCCCTACATTCCATTCTGCATAAGACAGAGAGATCTCTTAACATCAATAGATCTCAAGGAGGCTTACCTCCATGTACCCATCTGACCATCCCACAGAAGGTTTCTCAGGTTCTCTTATGCAGGGCTCCACTTCCAATACAGGGCCCTGCCTTTCGGCCTTTCATCGGCCCCCAGAACCTTCACCAAACTACTAGATATTGTGGCGGCTCATCTTTGGGCAAGACCAGTCAGACTGCAATGTTATCTGGATGACATCTTAATCCAGTTGTCTTCATCAACAGTTGTCTTCAGTTGATTCATTCTAAGATGGCGACGGAGGCCCATCGCTGAAGACGGAGAGTAGGAAAAAGACCCCAAAACCTAGTGTTAGAGATAAGGCAGAAGCTATCAAAATAAGACAATAGACACAAATTAGTTCCAAATATTACATATATCAACATCTAAAGGCTGGGACCAGCCGAACCCATTAAAAAAAGAGAGAGAAGAAAACATCCAACCACGTGGAGCCAGAAATAGCTGGAGGAACGAGGCTCGGCAAGGCTCAAAACTTCAGCAACTTATCTTCCTTGGTGGAAGAAGAAAGAGGTATGCGTGACAGGGAGATCTGAATGAAAAGTGAATTGCAGACAAAAGCGAGTTGGTGTTAGAGAGAAGAGGGAGGAAAGAAAGAGTCTGGAAGACTCGAGGAGAAGGAGGCTTTGTAAACGCAGCTGAGAGGATTCCCATAGAAAGAAAGGTGTGATCAGAGCAAAGGAGAAATCGGAAACAACAGGAGGTGGATCGATAAAAGAATCCTTTACTTTGAAACGGTGGTGATACTGGATGGTGGAAGGAAATAAAGGACAGAAAGAACTTACAGTAACTAAGCAGTTTTGAATGAGCGACATCTTGAAGGAAGGGAGAAAAGCAGCACTTCTGGAAAGAAGGACGGAGGAGAACAAAATTTAAAGGGACCCTGCAACAATAGCCTGGCTGTGCAATGTAGAGGGGGGGAAAAAAGCCCCATTGACTCGTTGTCTTTAAAAAGGTGGAAAAACTGAGCTTAAAGGAAAGAAAAGAACGGTGAAATATAAAGAGGATTTGGAAGGGTGTCATCCAAGCAGCAGAAGGAAGCCGGGGTATATCTACATTGAAAGATTAATAATAATTACAATTTAAATTGAAGAGATATTGTTACTGATTTAATGAACATATTTGCATTACATATTACTTAAACTATCTATATATTTATATCAGCTGAATTTTATATATTATAGGTATTATATGCATTAATTACTAATTAATTAACACAAACTAATTAGTGACCATGCCAGGCACAACCCCAAAAAACACCACCACCAAACACCCACAAATGAAAGACATCGAAAACAGCAGCAACCCAAACAACCCCAGCACACAAGGAACAGACTCTATTGTGACCTGCAGAGCATGTTCCATGTACACTCTTATGCCCACAGAACTCCAAAACTACATATGTACCAAATGCAAACTAATCAAATTACTAGAAGAAAAAGTAGAAGATCTAGAGAAAAACCTAAACACCCTGAAACTCAATCAACGAAATGAGAAACCCCAAACCTCACAAAAAGAACATGAACAAAAAGATCATAAAAATGACCAAGCAACTTCCACTATAGCTAACCCCCCGGAGGAAGAAAGCAGATGGACACATGTCACCCACAGAAAAAAACACAAACCAAACACAAAACCACTGTCCAAACCAACCCACCCAGACCCAACCCCACTGGCTCTAAGCAACCAATACCAGGGACTTCCATTAGAAGATAACGCACAGACACACAGAAAAGAAACACCAGAAAGAACCCTCAACAAAGCAGCACCACCAAACACCACTACAATACAGAAAGAAACTCCCCAAACAACCCCAGGCAAAAAGAAAAGCCGAGTACTGGTAATAGGAGATTCAATCCTCAGAGGAACCGAACCCACTATTACCCCCTACTATTACTCCATGTAGGAACAAATGACACAAAAAAGAACTTGAAAACAATACAGAATGACTATGAGCAACTAGGCAAGAATGTCAAAAACGTAGGTGCACAAGTAGTCTTCTCATCCATACTACCAACAAGAGGACAACACCCAGCAAGGGAACAAAGAATCCTACAAGTAAACCACTGGCTAAAGGGTTGGTGTCGCCAAAAAAACTTTGGATTCCTAGACCACGGACTGCACTACCTCCAAGATGGACTTTTGGCAAGGGACGGGTTACATCTCACAAAGACTGGGAAGAATGTCCTCGGAAAAAGACTGGCCCAACTTGTCAGGAGGGCTTTAAACTAAAATTGCAAGGGGAGGGTGACCAATCTACAGGATCCCCGGGGCCCAACTCCAAGCATGGATCCCAAGCAACAACAAAACAAACAACGAACCAAAAAGGGATGGGGAAGAAAACAAACGCAAACGACAAATAAGAGACAAAGAAAGAACACAACCAGGCACAAAGAACTCAAATGCCTCTACACAAATGCACAAAGCCTAGGGAATAAACAAGGTGAACTAGAAATATTAATGCACGAAGGTACACATGACATAGTCGGAATAACAGAAACTTGGTGGGACAAATCACACGATTGGAACACACAGATAAAAGGATACAAACTCTTCAAAAAAACCAGATCACACAAAAAAGGAGGTGGTGTTGCACTGTATATAAAGGACCACTATGTAGCTACAGAGCTACAAGTAACCAAGGAAGAAAACCCATTAGAATGCATATGGGTCAACATAAAAGAAAAAAAGAACGACACAACAATAGGAGTATACTACAGACCACCAAACCAAACAGAAACAATGGACACCCTTTTTACCAACCAGCTAAAGAACATATGCAAGAAAAACAACATTGTAATAGTGGGAGACTTCAACTACCCGGATATCAACTGGAAAACCAACTCAGCACCAAGTGAGAAATCTAACAGATTCCTAACCAGCCTAGCTGACAACTTCATTGTCCAAAAAGTGGAGGAGGGAACTAGAGGGGCAGCCATACTGGATTTAATACTTACAAACAGAGAAGAAACAATAGAAGGAGTTGAAGCTGCAGGAACACTTGGCGAGAGTGACCACGTAATACTAAAATTCACCATAAAGCAAACACAAATAACTGAACATAACAACACCTATATCCCAGACTTTAAAAAAGCTGACTTCAATAAACTCAGAGAAAACTTGGGGAAGATCCCTTGGATGAAAGTACTAAAGGGTAAAACAACTCAAGAAGCCTGGGAGATCCTAAAAAACACGATCTTAAAAGCCCAGAACACCACAATACCAATGAGGAAGAAAAACAAGAAATCCAAAAGGAAACCAGCATGGCTAAACAAAGACCCAACCGATAAACTGAATGAAAAAAAAAAGATAAATACAAAAAATGGAAAGATGGGCACATAACCAAGGCAGAGTACCAACAGACAGCCAGAATCTGTAAAGAAAAAATCAGGACAGCAAAGGCCCAGAATGAACAAAGACTCTCAACAAAAGTCAAAGACAACAAAAAAAAGCTTCTTCCAACACATAAACAACAAGAAAAAAATCAAAGAGACAGTTGGTCCACTAAAGAGAGAAGACGGCAAAGAAGTAACAGACAACACAGACAAAGCAGAGCTACTGAACACATTCTTCGCATCAGTCTTCACACAAAAGGAAACTGCAGCTCAACTACCCAGCAACACAAATATAAAAAATAGATTTGAAGCAAGACTCAACCTAAGCAAAAATACAGTAAGAGATCACCTATCTGAACTTAACGAATACAAAGCACCAGGACCAGACGGATTACACCCCAGAGTCCTAAAAGAACTAGCAGAAGTCATTTCGGAACCACTGCACCACATCTTCCACAAATCCTGGAACGCAGGGGAACTCCCTGAGGACTGAAAAAGAGCTGATGTGGTTCCCATCTACAAAAAAGGTAAAAAAACAGACCCAGGAAACTACAGACCAATCAGCCTAACATCAATACCTGGGAAAATACTGGAAAAAAATAATTAAAAAGCAGATCTCCCATCATCTAGAAACAAAACAAGTAATAACCAACAGTCAACACGGATTTGTTAAGAACAAGCCATGCCAAACCAACCTCATTTCATTCTTCAACACTGTGACCAACTTAGTAGACCAGCGAAATGCAGTAGACATGATATATATGGACTTCAGCAAAGCATTTGACAAAGTAGACCACAACCTACTTCTTCATAAGCTAGAAAAAAGCAGGATAGACAGCTACACAACCAGATGGATTAACAACTGGCTGACCAACCATACCCAGCGAGTAGTCCTCAATGGCTCTAAGTCCACATGGAGAGAAGTAAGCAGTGGCGTTCCACAAAGTTCCGTCCTAGGCCCAGTTCTCTTTAATATCTTCATAAATAACCTAGATGAGGGAATAGCAGGAGAACTAACCAAATTTGCAGATGATACCAAGCTGGCGGGAGTAGCAAACACCCCAGAGGACAGACTCAAAATCCAGAGGGACCTTGACAGACTCGAACACTGGGCCCAAACCAATAAAATGAAATTTAACACGGAGAAAAGTAAAATTCTACACCTAGGTAAGAAGAATCAAAAATACACATACAAACTGGGTGAAACCACACTCAATAGCAGCAATTGCGAGAGGGATCTTGGAGTCTTGGTAGACAGCCAACTAAATATGAGCCAGCAGTGTGCAGCAGCAGCCAAAAAGGCCAACGCAGTCTTTAGCTGCATAAATAGAGGGATATAATCAAGGACCAGAGAGGTACTAGTACCACTCTATAAAGCCTTGGTCAGACCACAGCTAGAGTACTGCATCCAGTTTTGGTCACCACACTATAAAAAAGACATTAAAACCCTAGATCAGTGATGGCGAACCTATGGCACGGGTGCCACAGGTGGCACGCGGAGCCATATCTGCCGGCACACAAGCCATTGCCTAGCTCAGCTCCAGGACGCATGTGCACGCTGGCCAGCTGATTTTTTGGCTCGCACGGAGGCTCTGGGAGGGCATTTTCAGCTTCTGGAAGGCCTCCGGGGGGACTGGGGAGGGTGTTTTTGCCCTCCCCAGGCTCTAGGGAAGCCTCTGGAGCCTGGGGAGGATGAAAAATGGGCCTACTGGGCCCACCAGAAGTTGGGAAATGGGCCATTTCCGGCCTCCAGAGGGCCTCCGGGGGAGCGGGGGAGGCCGTTTTTGCCCTCCCCAGGCATTGAATTATGGGTGTGGGCACTCGCGCATGCGCGATAGCACACGCACATGCACTTTCGGCACCCAAGGGAAAAAAGGTTCGCCATCACTGCCCTAGATAAAATGCAGAAGAGAGCAACCAGGATGATAAAGGGTCTGGAAAATAAAACATACAAAGAGCGGTTGCAGGAACTGAGCTTGGCCAATCTGGCGAAGAGAAGGACCAGGGGTGACATGATAGCAGTGTTCCAATACTTGAGGGGATGCCACAGAGAGGAGGGGGGTCAGGCTGTTCTCTATGGCACCAGAAAGCCAAACAAGGAATAATGGATGGCAGCTGACCAAGGAGAGATTCAACCTGGAAGTGAGGAGAAACTTTCTGACGGTGAGAGCGATCAACCAGTGGAACAGCTTGCCAGTGGAGGTTGTGAGAGCCCCAACACTTGCGACCTTCAAGGGGAGACTGGACTGCCATCTGTCTCAAATGGTGTAGGAACTCCTGCTTGAGGAGGGAGTTGGACTAGATGACCTACAAGGTCCCTTCCAACTCTAATAATAAATCTAAAAATCTAAAACCACTTCAAGCGAGACAGGGCCTTCAGATCACTGTCCAAACCCTCCAGGACCATGGTTTTTCCATGAATCTGGAAAAGAGTCACATTATGACCTCTACCAATTTGATCCATTTGGGAGCAATGATAAATACCGAGACCTGTCAAGTTTACCTCTCCCAAGAACCCAGCATAAAGGCCATGGTGGATCAAATAAGATCACTGCGACTACTGCCATTGATTCTTCTTTCCCAGTTGTTAGGCAAGATAATCTCCTGTCTGGCAATCGTTCCTTGGGCACGATTGCATACCCGGGCCCTGCAATGGCTCCTGCTACCAAGTCAAAGATCAGGAAACAGCAATTCCAACACGCAAATCCCGGTACCTCAGAAGGTGCTCCGATCCCTAGACTGGTGGACCTCAGCAGCCATGGGAAAGGGCTGCCTATTCAAAGAACCCACCCATATGATCATAACCTCGGACGCCAGCCTCTTCGGCTGGGGTGCCCACCTACAATCCCGAGTGACCTAAGGTTGATGGTCCCCGGAAGAGCTTCAAAACAACATCAATTGGTTGAAGCTAAGAGCAGCGCATTTGGCGCTGTGCCATTTTCAGGAGACATTGTCAGGTCTTCATTTTTTATTGTTGACAGACAATGTAGCAATCAAAGCCCATGTGAACCGACAGGGAGGCACACGTTCCAAGGTCCTGATATGTGAAGCGGGGTCCTTGGGCCTTTGGGCGGAGAGACACTTACTCTCCTTAAAAGCAGAGCACATTTCTGGAGTCTCCAACACACAGGCGGATTGGTTGAGCAGAACAACCATCGACCAGTCTGAATGGTGCCTGCACCAAGAGCTGTTCAGCAACTATCAGAGAAATTCAGCCATCCAAGTGTGGACTTATTTGCCAATGAATACTCAACTTCCGATGTTCTTTTCCAGGTTTCAGACACACGGGGCCGAGGGGACCAACGCCCTCCACTGCCCATGCCTTCCCTCCATCCCCTCTCATTCTGAGGGTTATTAGAAAGATCTTGGAGGAGGAGGAGGAGGAGGTTCTTCTCGTGGCACCCCACTGGCCCAAGTTCCCGTGGTTTGCATCTCTCGTCCCTGGAGGATCTCCCTATCCATCTCTCGTCCCTGGAGGATACCCCCAGACAGGATCTGAGGATACCCCTCAGCCAGGGGTCCATGAACCACCCGGAGCCTCAGTGGCTCCAGTTGGCCATTTGGCACTTGAAAGGGAGATCCTGAAGGGAGACCATTTCTCTGGGAGAGTAATTTTGACTATTCAGGCTTCTCGACGACCTTCAACAAACAGAATATACAAAGCCACTTGGACTGCCTTTTGTCGCTGGTGCATTAAGGAGAAATTAGTTCACACATTGGCGTCAGTTCCAAATGTTTTAGACTTCCTTCAGGAGGCACTTGATAAAGGGTTGTCTACTTACACCCTCCACAGGCAGGTGGCTGCCTTAGCCACAATTCTGAGCTGCAATGGAACGCACTCCCTCTCCCAACACCCAAGGGTGCGTAGCTTTTTGAAAGGGGTGTCCAATCTACAACCCCCAACGGTACATAGATATCCTACTTGGGACCTGTCATTAGTTATACAGGTCCTCACGTCTCCTTCATTCGAGCCATTAGAGTCTGCCAGCCTCAAACTGCTGACCTTTAAAGTTGCCTTTCTCATAGGTATCACATCTGCTAGGTGAATTTCCGAGCTGGCGGCCCTTTCTGTGCATAGAGACTTGTGCGTTTTCCAACCAAATTCTACAATTGGATCCAACATTAGTTTATTTATTTATTTATTTATTTTGGTTTTCTTATATGCCGCCCTACTCCCGAGGGACTCAGGGCGGCGTACAGCAAAGAAAATACAAGAAACCAGCAATAAACATAATTAAAATCGAATACAAAAATTAAAAATTCCAATATTAAAAAACATCCATCAACCAAACAAACCCGGGGGAGAGCTCAGATGGATCCGTCTCTAACCCCCTGCCTGCAGGAAAAGCCATGTCTTAACGGCCTTTCGGAAGGCCAGCAGGGTGGGGATGGTTCGGGTCTCTGGGGGAAGTTGGTTCCAGAGCGCTGGGCCCCTCACAGAGAAAGCTCTCCCCCTAGGGCCCACCAGCCGGCATTACTTGGCTGACGGGACCTGGAGGAGGCCAACTCTGTGGGCCCTAACCGGTCGAAGGGAAGTATGAGGCAGAATGCGGTCCTGGAGATAGCCTGGTCCTAAGCCATGAAGGGCTTTAAAGATGATGATCAACACCTTGAATTGCACCCGGAGACCAATGGGCAACCAGTGCAGCTGGCGGAGTATAGGTGTCACATGGGTGTACCTTGGCACACCCACCATAGCACGCGCAGCCGCATTTTGCACCAACTGAAGTCTCCGGATACTCTTCAAGGGTAGCCCCATGTAGAGCGCGTTGCAGTAGTCCAAGCAGGAGGTGACAAGGGCATGAGTGACCGTGAGTAGAGCCTCCTTCTCCAAGTATGGCCGCAACTGGTGCACCAGGCAAACCTGAGGAAAACCCCCCCTAGCCACAGCAGTAAGATGGTGATCCAATTTTAGCTGTGGGTCTAGGAGGACCCCCAAGTTGCGGACCTGATCTGAGGGAGTTAATTTCGCTCCCTCAAGAACCAAGGAGGGACAGTTGTCATAGTCCTTAGGAGGCAATATCCAAAGCCACTCAGTCTTGTCGGGGTTGAGTCTGAGTCTGCTCCTCCCCATCCAGATCCTAACGTCGTCCAGTTCCCAAAATTAACTCCTGGTTTCACAGGGCCCAGGAGGTCATCTTGCCGGATTTTTGCCCAAATCCCAGCCATCCTCGAGAATGGCGGTGGAATACCTTGGACATACGCAGAGCCCTTCGCAAGTACATTGGGAGAACTGCCTCTTTCAGGAGGACAGAATCTTTGTTCGTATCATTTCAACCCACGTTCATGGGCAAGAAGGTGACTCCATCCACCATTGGGCGCTGGCTGAAGGTGTGCATTGCGTTGGCCTATAAACATCAGGCCAGGCCTGCACCAGGCCGCATCACGGCCCATTTGACCAGAAGCACAGTCACTATGGCTGCTTGGGCTACGCAAGCTTCAATTCAGGAGATTTGCAGGGCAGCGACTTGGGCCTCTCCTTCGCCATTTATCAGGAATTACAAGTTGGACATGTTTGCCTCGGCTGAGGTGGCCTTTGGAAGACGAGTGCTATAGAGGCTTCTTCCTGTCAAGGGGACCCTGGACCAGCCTGTTTCCCACCCTGTGGATATTTAGCTTGGGTATATCCCATGCTTGGACTCTCCAAACAGCACACAGGAGAAAGAATGTAGGACTTACCTGAACATTCGTTCTATGTGCGCTGCAGGAGAGTCTAATCCCATCCTGGTTCCTTACTGGTCCAGTGTCCAGGAGTGGTCAATTTCATCATACTGGCTACGTCCTCTCAAGATCCAAGTCTTCATCAAAAAACTGGAGCTCAGCTGGGCGGAAGAGGCATGACCAAAGAATTTGCAACTCAGCCTCTGTCCAATCAGACGGAATTAACCCATGCTTGGACTCTCCTGCAGCACACATAGAATGAACATTCAGGTAAGTCCAACATTCTTTTTACATATAGTGCACTCCACCTCCCCTTTTATGGGGTCTGGTTTTTTGAACAGTTTGTATCTTCCTATCAGTATGTTCCAGTCATGGGTTTCATCCCACCAAGTTTCAGTGATTCCAACTATATCATATCTACCTTCATGTATTAATAATTCAAGTTCACTCTGTTTGTTCCCCAAACTTTGTGCAATTATATAAAAGCATTTGAGATCTTTATGTCTGACTCTGGGTATGCTTCCTATGTGTCCTTTAACACCATCAAACATCCACATCTACATATCCCAGGTCCTTGGGAAGAACTTGATAGGTGGATAAAAATGCCAAATCCAGTCAGAACATCTAGTTGAGTATGTGACCAACCATAACAATAATAATCTATTATAATATAGTCGGGGTGAAATTTGACCACCTCGGTCCGGCTCGGGTGAGGCAGTAGGGATGATTTGAATTGGTTTGCCGAGCCGGTAAAAATCGCCCCTAGTTGGCCCCGCCCTTGTCCGCCTGGTCGCCGCTCACCTCTTCCGGCCGACTCGACCATAAATCTGACTGAATCTAACTTCAATGCCCAGATGGCTAGAAACAGATAATAGGACTGCAGAGCACATGATTCCCAGGCCGCAGTTCTACTGGGGATGCTCTCAAGCAGCCACATCAACGGAGCCAAGAAGCAAAAGATGGATGGGACTAGAGTAGGCAATACCATTTGCTTCACCAGGAGGCTGTGGGAAAGACAAAATGAGCCTCCCCCCCGACTTGCCTAGTCAGGTGGTTCTGTCCAGGTGGCAGGCAAGAAACCGCTTCCAAAGCAGAGCTGAAACCGGGTGATCCGAGCAGGTTCTTCAGCAGCTGAAAGGTCGAGGGAGCAGTTGATTATTATTATTATTATTATTATTATTATTATTATTATTATTATTATTATTATTATTATTATTATTATTATTATTATTATTATTATTATTATTATTATTATTATTATTATTATTATTATTATTATTATTATTTTCCCTGATCAACACTGTGAGTAGTTCCCCCTTATTTTTTTCAAATGGTACCAGATGTTTGTAGCAGGCAAAACTTGCAGGACGAATGATCCATTGTGCCCGGGGAGGAAGAAACGGATTAAACCCACTTTTATTTCCTCTCGGAAAACAGAAAGATTATTAATCAGTTAGAAGGCTTTAAAAAGGAGAATGGAACATGGGACACATATCAAGAACTATATGTGATGGGGGCGTGTAATCCTCCTCCGCTCCCCCCTTTCTATGCATTGTTGCATCGATCCACTACTGAACGGGTTGATGGAATTGGTGCAAAGGATGGGTCCAAACTGCAAAGCTTGTAATATCAAAATGCTGCAGAGAAATTTCATCTTTTGCCGGGGTGGAAATCGGAATGGCTGAATAGCTTCGCTGTTACTTCTAACACTACTAGCATCACAAAAAAAGACAGCCCTACAGCGGGTTGCCACAGAATAGGTTTAAGTTTCCCCCTTCTTTGAGGAATGGTACCGCCCAAGCTCTCTGGAATAGTACAGCCACTCCGATCCCCTTATATTCTGTTAAATAACAGAGTTGGAAGGGACCTTTGGAGGTCTTCTAGTCCAACCCGCTGCTCAAGTAAGAAACTCTATACCAATGGTCACCAACTGGTGGTCTGTGGACTACTCATGATCTGCGAGAAAATTTTGATGGTCCGCAGAAAAATTATTTGCATTTTTTATATTGCACTAAATCAGGGGTCCTCAAACTACAGCCCTTGGGCCGGATACGTGTATTGAATGCTTGTGTTGCTGCAGAGAGTTTCCCCCTTTGGGGTCTTTTTGGGTGGGTGGGAGGGGGGCAGAAATTCCGACTTGGGGTCTGCTTCAGCCTCCTGGTGCGGGGCTTTGGGCGAAGGCTGGAGGGAAGCGCCGCTTGTGGCAAAGAACTGGAAGGCCTTGTTCTAGTGGGACTCTATCATGGCCTGGAACTGGCTGACCATTTCAGCCTGCTGAGCCTCCAAGCGCCGGTACCTGGCCTTGCACTCCTGCAGGTCTTCCCTCTGCTTGAAAAGCCTATGCTCGTAGTCCTAAGTGAGGTGCTTCTGCTGAGCCTCCTTCTCGGTCAGATCCAATTGAACTGAGCCAGCTGTTTTGCCAACTCTTTCTCATGGTGGCTGCTTAGCTCCAATAACTGCTTCTTATTGGGGCCCTAAGGAGCCTGGGCGGGCAGGCGAGTGGCTGGGAGGGGAGGGGCGAGTAGAGGCTGGCGAGGCGCCCCTCGATGTGAGTGACATCAAGTTGGCCATGCCCACCCAGTCACATGACCACCTAGCCACGCCCACCCAACCAGTCATTAGGCAGATCATATTAGTGGTCTGCGGGATTTAAAATTATGAATGTAGTGGTCTTTGAGGTCCAAAAGGTTGGGGACCCCTGCTCTATACCATTTCTGACAAATGCCATCCAATTTCTTCATAAAAACCTCCAATGATGGAGCACCCTTCGAGAGGCAAGTCGTTCCACTGATTTGTTTAACTTGGGGTTTACTCTCCCATGCTGGCTGGGGAATTTGGGAGTTGAAGTCCACAAGTCTTAAAGTTGCCAGGTTTGGAGACCCCTGACTTAAAGGAAAGACCCAAAATATTGGTGGCAATTTTGAGCTGACTCGGCTATAGTCTACCCTTGGAGACACAATTCCCTAATTTCCCTATGTATATAATACATATATATATACATATACATATTAATCACAGATAAGCATTTTATCAAACAGGAAAATAAACTCTATCCAGCTATCAGCTCTTGTCTACTTTATTAGGCACACAGAAACTCCCGTTAACCCCGAGGTTATGAGGATGCTGGGACATGTAGTTTAATAACAAACGGAAAAGCACCAGGTTGGGGAAAGCAAGTAGATAGATCAGGAGTGAAATTCAAAAAGAAGATATACTAATTATTATACACAAAACAATAAAAGAGGTACACAAATACTTACATAAGAGCAATAAGAGTCTTATTGCTCTTATGTAAGTATTTGTGTACCTCTTTTATCATTTTGTGTATAATAATTGGTATATCTTCTTTTTGTAGGTCATTAGGGCAAAAAAGTTACATCGACATGGCCACGCCCACCCACCCAGTCACATGAGCACCAAGCCATGCCCATCAAGTCACGCCCACAGAGTCAGTAGGGAACATTTTTGAATTTCACCCCTGAATATAGTACAATTGCATTACACTGGAACACCATACTGTTCAAAAGCAATGGGGAAATTTCCAACCCACAACCTGTTGATAGCTGCTGAAAGAACTGTGTTGCTGTTAATCTCTTCTTAAACTCATTGTGGGAAACAGCATATTGTTTTTACAGAATTGTAAGAAGACATCCTGGCCTGTGAAGAAAATACATTGTATATGGTTCTTTTTTTATGAAGTTTTTTTTTTTAAATTACAATTACAAAATAAACATTCCATTCATCCATCTGCAGTATGTCGTCTGGTTACAAATCTCTGTGTGATATCCTCTTTCCTTTACCATCTCCTTTTCATTTATATTATTTCACTAAATTCTAAGTATTTAAACATTTAAACATTTTAAAGTTCTCCATTTTCATAATATCTTAATTATACCTTATTAACATTATGCATTTTTATTCTTGTTTCTTATAGCCTATCAATTATTTTATTTATATCTTTATCTTTATCTTTATCTTTATCTTTATCATCTTTATCTTTATCTTTATCTTTATCTTTATCTTTATCTTTATCTTTATCTTTATCTTTATCTTTATCTTTATCTATCTATCTATCTATCTATCTATCTATCTATCTATCTATCTATCTATCTATCTATCTATCTATCTATCTATATGTGTATACACACACACACACACACACACACACACACAGTATATATATATATATATATATTTCTACTTTTAACCTTCAATTCCAAAACCCTTTTTTATTTGCCAACCATTTAAAAAATACCTCCCAAATCTCATAGTATTCAGTTTGTTCTTTCTCTTTAATTGCTAAAGTCAATCTGTTCATTTCTGCACATTCTAATATTTTCCTTATCACATTCTCATCATTAAGAATCTCTCCACTTTTCCAATGTTGTGCAAATACAATTCTAGCTGCTGTTAACACATGTATAATCAAATATACATTAGCTTTTTGATAAATTTCAGGTAAAATTCCTAACAAAAATATTTCTGGTTTCAATTCAACGCATTGTGGTATCATTTTTTCCAACCATGTCTTAATTTTTGTCCAATACTTTTTTGCTTCTCCACATGTCTACCACATATAATAGTAGGTTCCTGGTATTTGGTGACATTTCCAGCATTTCTCTGATTTATTCTTAAACATTCTCGCCAATCTTGACGGTTGTAGATGCCATCTGTAAAACATCTTATATAAATTCTCTTTATATGCAGTTGACATTGTTAATTTATAATTTCTATCCCATAACTTCTGCCATTTATCCATTTCTATCGTATAACCAAATTTTTTTGCCCATGCTATCATCGTTGCTTTTACTTGTTCTTCTTCCAATTTTATACCTAATAAATAGCTGTACAATTTCTTTATTAGCTTTTCTTCTGTTCCTGTTAGGATTTTATCCAATTCTGTTAATTCTTTATAAAAACCCTGCTGTTTAACAACTTTCTCATATCTAGATTGTATTTGCATGTACGTATACCATGTTATAGTGATCTCTTTCTCCCTTATTTCTTCTTTCGTTTTGAGTCCCCCTTCTTCATTCAAAATATCTTTATATCTAACTATTGTTCCTGTATCAATAATATTTGGAGGAGTTACTGCTTCCATTGTTGAAAGCCAAACTAGTACTTTTATATAATATTGTCCTTTAACCTTCTCTTACACCAATAATAAAGCATTTCTTATATAGTGTCTCTGATAATATCCATGTATCTTATTTTTCCCATACCATAAAAAAGCATGCCACCCCAACTGTAAATCATGTCCTTCCAAAGTCAATAAGCTTGTATTCCTCAATACGATCCACTCCTCCATCCATGTTAATGCTGCAGTTTGATAATATAATTCCCAGTTTGGTAGTCCAAAGCCTCCTTTGGTCCTTTTATCTTGCATCATTTTCAAGCCAATTCTTGCTTTTTTCCCTTGCCAAATATACTTATGAATTGCCTTATTTAATTCCTCAAAATATTTCTTTTCCAGTTTTATCGGAATTGTCTGAAATAGAAATAATAATCTTGGCAGTATATTCATTTTAATTGTTGCCACTCATCCTATCAAAGATAATTGCAGATTCTTCCATTTTTCCAGATCTGCATGAAGTTGTTTCAGCAATCTATAGTAATTGTCTTCCTTAATTGTTACACATCTTGCTGTCAACTGAATTCCTAAATATCTCACTTTCTTTACAATCTGAATATCTGCATTCTTCACTAATTCTCTCTTTTGCTTGTCTGTTAAGTTTTTAACTAATATCTTAGTTTTTTCTTTATTTATTTTCAGGCCTGCCACTTCTCTATATTCTTCTATTTTTTCCACTAGTTTAGGCCCTCTTATTACTGGATCTTCTAAAATAAAAACTAAATCATCTGCAAATGCCTGCAATTTGTATTGTTCCCTTTTGATCTCTATACCTTTTATCTCTATATCTTGTCTTATATTTCTATTTAACACCTCTAATGTCAATATAAACAATAATGGAGACAGAGGACATCCTTGTCTTATGCCTTTCTTAATACTAATTTTCTTAGTCCTGTCTCCATATTACTATCACTTCCGCATCTGCTTATGTGTCAGATAGGAATTTTCCTATCAAGAGGCAATTTTAGGATCTTGCTTCCCTGAAGTCATTCGTACTTAGAAAATAAAACCGAGATTCAAATCTAATTAACAAAATGTTTATTTCAGTACAAAAGTAACAAAAGAATAAACCCTTAATAAGCTACATCTTCTCAGCTAATGTATTTCACATCTGCCTCAGGCGAGGCTTCGAAGAAAAACGGAGGTGGAGACAAAACTCCTGGAATGCACGCATGCGTAGTAAAACATATCACATGTCTGCTTGATTAGAAATACAATAAACTAGAAAACAGTAGAGTTGCACAACTGGCAATTATTCACATCGTGACACCCCTTCTTTGTCAGTTGGGCTAATATAATGTGTCACTCAACACACAGTAAATATCTGAGGTAATTATGCTGAGCAGTAGGTAATGGTTTGTTCAGAATGTCAGCTATCTGATATCGTGTTGGCACATATTCTAACTTTATGAGACCTTGTCTTACTGACTCTCTAACATTCTTGTAACGAATGTCAATGTGTCTGGACCTTGAACCTGTGAAGTGAGTCCTGGAAATGTAAACTACTGATTGATTATCTTCCATCACAGTGATCGGTTTTTTCGGCTTTGTCCAGATATATGTAACTAAGGAATCGAACCAGGTTAGAAAGTTACAAGCGTCAGACACACATGCATACTCTGCTTCAGTTGATGAGCAGGAAATAAAACTTTGTTTTCTCACGTTCCAGTAAACTGGACATCCATTCAGGAACATTATGTAGCCTGATGTGCTTTTTCTTGACTCCTTATCACTTGCCCAATCTGTATCTGCATAACAATACATGTCTGCAAAATCTGTATGTTCTGGTTCTAGCTTCAATTTGAATTGTTTTGTGTGTATCAAGTATCTCAATAACTTCTTAATACATGACCAGTGAAACTCTGTTGCTTTGCCTACATGTCTTGAAAGTAAATTAACACTAAGTGCTATGTCTGGTCTAGACCATCCACTAATGTAAAGTAGTGAACCAATTACTGAATGATAAAGTGTTTGATCCTTGAACTCAGGACTGTATGCATCTTTCAAATTGTGAAAATCGGTTTGCATAGGTGTTTGTGTAGGTGTTGCATCTGTCATGTTGCAATGATGCAAAAGTTGATCTATCTTAGTTTCTTGTGAGAGGCTAAACCCCTTCTGTGTCTTTTCAATGGGAACCCCTAAATATTCATTGATGTGTCCTAATGATTTCAATGTGAAGTATTGTTGCAAACCTTTAACAAAATTCTCACTCATGTATTTGTTTGGACCAATGTAAACAATATCATCAACATAAACAAGAACAATTTCATAAACATTTCCATACCTTTTTGTGAACACGCATTCATCAGTGTCGGACCTAATAAAGCCCATTAAATTTAGTTTGTCTTTTAGACATGTGTACCACATCAGGCCTGATTGTTTCAGACCATAGAGACTCTTGTTTAGGAACCAGGTATCCCCTTCTCGGTCCCGGAAGCCGGGGGCGGACCTGATGTAGATTTCTTCATCTAGATCAGCATGTAGATAAGCTGTTTCAACATCAAATTGGAAAACTTCAAGTCCAAGGATAGAAACAGTGGCTAGAGCAATTTTCACACTTTCAGTTCGCACTATAGGTGAGTAAGTGTTTGTGTAATCTTCAGGATAACTTTGTGCGAAACCCTGTGCAACAAGTCTTGCTTTGTATAATGATTCACCATCTGGCTTTTGTTTGATTTTGTAGACCCATCTTGTGCCAATGACTCTTTTGTGTGTTGGAGGTGTTGCAAATGTGTATACTTTGAGTTTCTGCAAACTATCCATCTCAACTTGCATGGCTTCATACCATTTCTCTTGTTCATCTTCAGAAAGATATTTAATTTGTGAAAAGTTCTCCGGTGAGAGTGTAACATTACAGATCAATGGCGATGGTGTGTTTGTCAATTGCATTGTGTATCTCTTTGGTAGAATACCTTTTGTAGTTCTTTTGGAATGTCTTGGGACGATTGTCCAGTCGTCTTCCTTGTTGTCCACATCTCCATCAGCGTCGCTAGCTTCAGCATCCACGGTGTGGTAGGATGGGATATCAGGTGGTGAACATTAGTCATCTGGTTGCACTGTATCAACAATTTCAGTTCTAGGGAAATAAACTCCAGGGTCATTAGAATGTATCCTGGACCAATCTGAATCTTCTTCAAAATTAGCTGAATTGGAAATTGTTATCATATTGTGAGAGTCAATAAATTTTCCCCATTTAGAATTGTCATCAACACCCATGTATCTCAGTCTCTTTGCTATTGGGCCACCTTTTCTTCTTTGGGCCAATGGAATGTTGACCATGGCATATGAACCAAAAAATGTGTAAGTGTCTAAGATCTGGCTGGCAGCCATATAACATGTAGAAAGATGTTTGGTCAATGACACTGCTCCATGTACGATTGACAATGTAATTTGCATACTTAACTGCTTCTCCCCAAAATGAATGTTTGAGATTAGCATCTTCTAGGAGGCAGCGCATCATGGTTTGGAGGACCCCTTGTCTTCTCTCTACCACTCCGTTGTGGCTTGGCATATAAGGGGCTGATGTTTGGTGTAGGATACCATTTCGTCACATCCAATCCTGGAAACGCTGAGACATGAACTCAGTACCACGGTCACTCTGGATTCTCCGGCTCCTCACTCCGTGTTGATTGTAGATTTGGACTGCAATGTCTCTAAAAGTCTGAAAGGTCTCAGATTTTTTTTCATAGGAAAGACATAACCATATCTAGAATGATTATCAACAATAGTTAAGAAATACTTTTTACCACCAATAGTTGGGCCATAAGGACCCACAATATCTGTATGAACCAAATCAAAAATGCATGTTGACTTACGTGTAGCATGGTTTGGAATGGCTGCTGCCCTCGATTTTGCCTTTTTGCAAACAGCACAATCCAAATGTACCTTACATCCTTTGAAATTCAAACCTTGTGCGAAAAATGGCATCTTTTTAAGAACCTCAAAGCTGGGATGACCCAATCTTCTGTGCCATTTATGTATACATCTGTAATGTAAAGGGGCGCCAGTGAGCGAAGTTGCAGAATTAACATTAACATGAGGAACCTTGGGTTTGATTACCTGTTGTTTTGTGGCTTTAGGAGCCTTTGGAGTATTCACAGGATCTCTCTCTGGGGTATCTCTCTCTGAGCTTGTGGTACTCTCTGTTGAGATTTTTATACTTGCCTGAATTTGAGGTTTTGACTTTGGCCTCAAATAGTAGACCTGACCAATCACAATTGTGTCAGCAATAATATGGCCATCCTTAAAAATATAACTGGCGTTACCTAAATGAAGGACATAAAAATGTAAAACAGCAGACAAATGATTCTGACTAAGCAAATTACAATTAGCTGTAGGAATATAATAAACTTCAGGTACTAGGGTACCTAACTCTTCAATAAAGACAGTCCCTTTTCCTTCAACTTTGAAGGAGTGGCCACCAAATGCGTACAGTTCACGATATTCTGGTTCAGGCTCATGTAGCTCTTTGAAAAGTTCTTTTCTGTAAGTAATGTGAACAGCGGCACCACTATCTAGAGTCCACAGAAGACTTCGGTTGTATTGATTTGGCTGTGGATCATGGGTGATTGCTAGCATGGCATATGGAGGCGGGAAATCATGCCTAGGACTGGGTCGGCGCTGTCCTCTGCTGCCTCTGGGTGTTGTTCCTCTGGGCTGGTACTGGTCTCTGTAGTCTGTTCCTCTGGGCTGGTACTGGTCTCTGTAGACTGTTCCTCTGGGCTGGACAGGAACCTGAGTGCATTGCAATTGAAGACAATCTCTGCTTGTATGACCTACATGATCACAATATTGGCATCTTGGCACCCTTGGTGCATAGGTCGTACCTTCATAGGATTGTCTAGGCGGTGCTGGTGGTCTTTGTAAGTGGGGCGTAGCAAGCATATAAGCTTCATATTCTGTTAAAATTCTACAAACATGATCAACAGTTCTTTGGGCAAGAGGGACTTGATTAATTTGTGTGATGGCCTCCCTCCATGTGTAATTCAAGGAATTAGTAATAATACTGACCACTTGATTATCGTCCATTGGGTAGCCATGTTCTGCGAGATCTTTCCTCATGCCCTTCAAGTTTGTTAAGTGTGCCCCCATATTGTCAGTAGGTTTAAGTTTTGTACCATGAAATTGTGACAAAAGTAGGTTTGTGGATTCAGCTGAAACTGGCCGAAAACAATGTTCTAATTGAGTCCATATTTCTTGGGCAGTTGCATCAGGAGCAAAGGTTTGCTGTAAAGCTTTTATAATTGATTCCATTTTATCATCACCACTAGATGGCAGTGCAGCACTACTTTTGGGAAATGCAAAGTCCCTTTCATATGAAGGAAAGAAGGAGGGGTCATGGCCCCACTCTGGAATGCCTGAAGGCGGGCGGACATCTTGTTTTTCAGCATGGAAAAATGCATATAATTTAGTTTCCTGCAATTTCCTTTGCAAAGAATTAATCTGCTCCTGCTGTTTTTTTATAAATTGACTGTAGCTGAAATTAATCTGTTTTTCTGCACTGTTCTGTGCTGATGAAGACAGCTCTGGGGAGTAAGTTTCATATTGATAGTGTGAAGCAGTTTCATGCTGGGAAATTTTTGGAATAGCTCCCAGACATGTAGAATCACCCCCAGGGACGAACGATGTGCTTGGATAAACTTTACTAATCTCTGAAGGTGCTTCGGGGAAATCTTCCATGTGAGTTCCAAAAAGAGGTGGTGAGGTTTCTTGCAGATTAACATTCTCTGCAAGACATTTTTCTGTTTCCAGTTGTAATTCTTCAGCCGACATGGCTAGCAAAATAAATGAGAGAGGCTTTCTCTCTTTGGTAGCTATAAATCACCCTAATTAGCTAAACTGTCCTGAAACGCAAGAAGATCTTCAAAGGAAGTCATAAATTTTTCTAGCCATCCTTCTGCTACCATTTGTCAGATAGGAATTTTCCTATCGAGGCGATTTTAGGATCTTGCTTCCCTGAAGTCATTCGTACTTAGAAAATAAAACCGAGATTCAAATCTAATTAACAAAATGTTTATTTCAGTACAAAAGTAACAAAAGAATAAACCCTTAATAAGCTACATCTTCTCAGCTAATGTATTTCACATCTGCCTCGGGCGAGGCTTTGAAGAAGAATGGAGGTGGAGACAAAACTCCTGGAATGCACGCATGCGTAGTAAAACATATCACATGTCTGCTTGATTAGAAATACAATAAACTAGAAAACAGTAGAGTTGCACAACTGGCAATTATTCACATCGTGACATTATGATATCGTCTTAAATCATTTTCACAAATCTTTCCCCAAACTCCTTTTTTTCTAATTGGGCTAGCATAAATTGTCAATTCACATTATCAAATGCTTTCTGTGCATCTAAAAAGATCAACGCCATTTGCTTTCCTGGATGTGCTTCATAATACTCCAAAGTATCTAATATTATTCTCATATTATTTGTCTTTTTGGTAAAAAGCCATTTTGATCTGGATCAGTGGTGGGTTCCTACCAGTGCGGTCCACTCTATAGCACCGATAGTGGCCCGCTGGTGACATCACAGTACCGGTGTGGTCGGTTGCCGGTGCCTGGCACCGCCATTTTTTAAAAAAATGTTTTTATTTTTTTAAAAAAATGTTCTTCTGTGCATGCCCAGAAGCCGAGCTTCCGGCACTGCGCATGCGCTGCCTTCCTATCCCACAGTGAGTCCAAGCAGGGGAGGATGGCTGAGGGAGCACATGAGATGCTGAAAGAACGGGCGGCAGGAGCTATCTCCATTCCCCTCCCTTCAGCAGTCCGAGAAGCCACGAACGTGCGGTGATGATCCTAGGCATTTTCACACGTTTGAGGCTTCTTGAGCTGCTGAGGGGAAGGGGAATTGGTGGCAGGACCTATCTCAGTTCCCCTCCCTTCAGCAGTCTGAGAAGCCATGAATGCGCGGTGATGATCCTAGGCATTTTCGCACGTTTGAGGCTTCTCGAGCTGCTGAGGGCAGGGGGAATGGGCAGCAGGACCTATCTCAGTTCCCCTCCCTTCAGCAGTCCGAGAAGCCACGAATGTGTGGTGATGATTCTAGGCATTTTCGCATGTTTGAGGCTTTTCGAGCTGCTAATGGAAGGGGGAATGGGCGGCAGGAGCCTAGGATCATCGAATGGGGAGAAGCATTCAGGCCGGATGGAGCCTCCTAGAAGAACCGCTGCCACGGTCTTGCTGCTACCACTGCAGGGGGCTGCATTGCGGGTGGGCAATGTCCCCCCGCTTCTCTGGCCACTGCCAAGCTCCCGAGGCTGCCAGCCTTGGCCGCCGCCATCCAGCTCCTCCCACCCCTTCCCCACATTTAATGAGCCCGGGGTGGGAGAAGACCCCAGGCTTGCTCACGATGGGCTCCAGGCCTGTCCCTCCGGAGCGGCAGGCCTGTCCCTCCCATCAATACTGCCGGGAGCTTCCCTCCTCTACCGCCGCCTCCACAGCTGCTGCTTCTGGCCAGGGGACTGAGCACAGTGGATGAAGACAACTCTCTCGACGGGCCTGAGTACAAAGAAGAGGAGGTGGCCATCCCACTAAATGAGCTCTGCATGAACCAGTGAGTATGCCCCCCACCGACCCTCACCCCATCCAGGCTAAGGATTCAGATGAGGAATAAGTCCCAGTTTCTCCCCAAAAGTCTCAGTTTCTAACAACGCACCCGGTGGAAGTGTGTTGTACTGAGCAAGTCCTGAAAGTTTCTTTGTGCCTCCTCTTTCTCTTCCCGCATCCCGTTGGAAGCTGCTTAGTCAACTGCCTGCTTGCCTGGAAAAACTGAAAACCTGATAATTAAGTCTTTCCGCCGTCCCTTCGGCATTTGCCGATGACTTGGTGTTTTTTTGGAAGAGCCGATAGAATCTGGAATACAATTATTAAAAGAAATAGAAAAATTCGGAAAGGTAGCAGGACTTAAAATTAATAAAGATAAAATAAGAATATTAACCAAAAATCTTACAAAAAATAAGATAAAAGAATTAACTACGAAAACATAATTACAGATAACAAAAAAAATTAAATACCTAGGAATTTGGCTGACAGCAAGATATTCATCACTTAAGGATAATTATATAAAATTACTACAAAAACAAAACAGGATTTAGAAAGATGGGGTAAGATGCAATTATCATTAATCGGGAAAATAGCATCCATAAAAATGAATATCTTACCAAGATGGTTATATTTATTCCAATAATGAATATTTATTCAGGGAATTGAATAAAATAATAACCAAATTTATATGGGCAGTGAAAAAGCCAAGAATAAAACTTAAATTGCTACAAGATAGTCGAATTAGGGGTGGCTTCGGACTCCTGGATTGGGAAATATATCATCAATCAGCAATGTTATTGTGGATAGAAGAGTGGATAGCATTAAACAATGGAAGAATACTAACATTAGAGGGCCACAATTTGCAGGAAGGTTGGCACGCCCATTTATGGGGGGGGGGAATTAACAAAACACTCATGTTTCCAAAATCATTCAGTAAGGGGCGCACTACTCCAGACTTGGAGGAAAATTAGGGCAAAAAAATTATATGAAGATACCAAGATGGCTATCTACGATGGAGGCCACAATTTACCCAAATACACTTGAAAAGACCAAAATAAGAAACTATGAAGAACTATTAGATAAACAAGGTGAATTAAAGACCAAACAAGAACTAGCTGAGGAAGGAATAAATATTGACTGGTGGCCATACCTACAGATACAAACTAGATTTAAGAAGGATATGGAAGAATTTGGTATAGATAAAGAGCAGAACCTAATAGACAAAATTTTACTAGGACCGGGAAAAAAATAATATCTAAAATGTATAATTATCTATTACAAGTTGATAAGGAAGAAGAGATAGTAAAAGATAATATGATAATATGGGCGAAAAATTTCAGGTATACTATTCAATTAGACCACTGGGGAAAATTATGGACGAAAAATTATAAATTGACTATGTTGGCTTCATATAAGGAGAACCTGTATAAAATGTACTATCATTGGCATTTGGCCCCGGCCAAACTTGCTAAAATATATCCAAACTTAAACCCAAGATGCTGGAAGTGCAAACAAGAACATGGCACATACTACATGTGATGGTCTTGTCCTAAGGCAAAAAACTACTACAGTAAAATAAGAACATGGATCCAAGAAATAACGAAAATGCAAATTGAATTCAAACCTGGGTTGTATCTATTAGGGATCATTAAAGGACAGTGGGTCAGAGAAACCCAATACCTCATAATACATATTCTGACGGCAGCCAGAATAGCTTTTGCACAAGCGTGGAAATCTGAAACCTGCCCCCCTGAAAATCTGATAATAAAAAAAATAACGGACTGCGCAGAAATGGTGAAATTGACGTTAGAATTACAAAATTCTAAAGATAAATACCCTATGTGGTATGGGAAAAGTTTTATACTTGGTTGGAAATTAAGAAAAATAATTGATTATTTATATAAATACTATATAAATGTAAATACAAATGTAAATATTGTTTATAATACAAGTGTGATAGAATAACTTATAGAATTAACCAAAGAATTGTCTATGTTACAGAAATGAAAAATATAAATGTTTATATATGTTTTTTACACTAAATTTAATAAATAAATTATAATAAACCTCTTCTTCTGTTCATTGTTCTCTTCAGGTTCTTCCAACCCTAATCCTTAGTACCCAATCAAATGGGATCGCATATTATTAAATTATAATTGGTCTGCCAAATGTCTGTTCTTTTGTTTTGCGTAGGAAGATATTCACAGAGTTCACAGAGCCAAAAAGAAAAGGAAATAATAAAAAATAGTAATCTTTTCTTACTTGTATTTCTCTTAGAGTTTCAAGAGCTAGACTGTTTAATTTAAAAACATTTCAGTCTCTTGCTCTCTATCTCACTTTTCCATTCTTCTAATCAACTTATAGCTCCAAGGTAATTTCTAGTAGTCCATTTTTATCTCAAAGCTAGAGATAGCTTAGAGGTAGGTATGGCGGGAGCAGAGGGGTAGGCTGCTCTCGGGGAACGAGAACTCGCTGTTTGCAAGCGATTCCTTGTTCTGGCCCCTCGGATTTGGTTCCATCTAGCTCAGCCCGAGTGCCTGGTAACCAGGATTGTCAGGGCCCTGGGCTCAAGCTGCTGCTGTTGAATGCCAGGTCGATCACGAACAACGCCCCCCTTGTACGGGATTTAATCCTGGAAGAGGGGGCTGACCTGGCATGCATCACTGAGACCTGGCTGGGCCAGGAGGGGGGGTTCCCCTTTCCGAGATGTGCCCGGACAGGTTCTCAGTTCAGCATCAGCCGCAACCCCAGGGAAGGGGTGGAGGAGTGAATTATAGCTTGCCAGAATCTATGTCCTCGAAGGAGCCCTGCCCCGGAGATTGTTGGGTGTGAGACGCTCCTTCTGAAGTTGGACTTAGGGGTTCAGGTGGGCCTTCTGCTGACGTACTTGCCTCCTAGCTGCATTGCAAAGGCCCTGCCTGTTCTGCTCGAGGCAGTAGCTGGGCTGACGATTGAGTTCCCCAGGTTGATGGTGCTGGGGGACTTCAACCTGCCATCGCCCGGCGAAACCTCGGAGGCAGTCCAGGAGTTCATGGCTTCCATGACAACCATGGACCTGACCCAAGTAGTTCAGGGTCCGACTCATGAGGGAGGTCACACACTTGACCTTGTGTTTCTTTCAGGGCAGTGGAGAGATGATCTGAGGCTGAGGGGTTTAGTCACAGTACCCTTGTCGTGGTCAGATCATTTCCTTCTGAGGTTGGATTTCATGGCACCACTCCTCCACCGCAAGGAGGCGGGACCGATTAAGTGGTTCCACCCCAGGTGCCTAATGGAACCCGAGGGATTCCAGAGGGAACTTGGGGAAATACCTGAATCCCTGGTACACAATTCATCCGAGTCTCTTGTTGCGGCCTGGAATCAGGCGGCAGCAGGGGCTCTGGATCGTATTGCACCTTTGCGACCTCTCTGTGGTAGCGGATCCAGGAGGGCTCCTTGGTTTACCGAGGAACTCCGGGAGATGAAGCGCCATAAGAGACGCCTAGAGCGACGATGGAGATTTAGTAAAGCTGAGTCTGACCAGACACTTTTAAGAACTTTCATTAAGTCTTATTTAGTGGTGATACGGGCGGCAAAATGTTCACATTTTTCTGCCCTTATTGCGTCTGCTGACTCCCGCCCAGCCGCCCTGTTTAGGGTGACCCGCTCCCTTCTTGCCAAGGAGGGAGGCGAAGATCCCTTGCAGGACAGAGCTGAGGAATTTTCTCAGTTTCTGGCGGACAAAGTCACTCAGATTCGGACAGACCTGGACTCCGATTGGGCAGTACAGGCCGAGATGACAGGGGCAGGCCTTAGTCCTGTTATATGGGATAGGTTTGAACCGGTGACTCCTGAGGATGTAGACAAGGCCATAGGAGCGATGAGCTCTGCCACTTGTTTATTGGACCCGTGTCCTTCCTGGCTGGTTTCGACCACCAGGGAGGTTTCACGTGGCTGGCTCCAGGCATTGGTCAACATTTCTTTGAGAGAGGGGTCCGTCCCGCAGCCCTTAAAAGTTGCGGTGGTGAGGCCCCTCCTCAAGAAGCCTTCCCTGGACCCGGCGGATTTAAAGAACTTCCGTCCAGTCTCCAATCTTCCCTTCGTGGGGAAGGTTGTAGAGAAAGTGGTGGCGCTCCAGCTCCTACGGCTGTTGGATGACACTGATTTTCTGGATCCCTTTCAATCAGGTTTCAGCCGCGGCTACAGTATGGAAACAGCTTTGGTCACCCTGATGGATGATCTCTGGCGAGCCCGGGATGGTGGTTATTCCTCCATCCTGGTGCTACTTGACCTCTCAGCGGCTTTCGATACCATTGACCATGGTATCCTTCTGCATTGTCTCGGTGAGGTAGGAGTGGGTGGCACTGTTTTGCAGTGGTTCTCCTCCTTCCTCTCTGACAGGACGCAATCGGTGTTGACAGAGGGGCAGAGGTTGAGCCCTAGGCCCCTACTGTGTGGGGTGCCGCAGAGCTCAGTCCTCTCACCCATCCTGTTTAACATCTACATGAAACCGCTGGGTGAGATCATCCGACGACACTGGGTGAGGTACCAGCAGTATGCTGATGATATCTCAATTCAGGGAAGCTGTGGACGTAATGGGCCGCTGCCTGGACGATGTTAGGGTCTGGATGGGGATGAACCGGATAAAACTTAACCCGGACAAGACTGAGTGGCTGTGGATATTGCCTCCCAAGGATTCTGTCAATTGTCCCTCCTTGGTTCTTGGGGGAGGGGGAGAAATTAGCTCCCTCAGAACAGGTTCGCAATTTGGGTGTCCTCCTAGATCCACAGCTAAAATTGGAGCAACATCTTTCAGCTGTGGCTAGGGGGACCTTTGCACAGGTTTGCCTGATGCACCAATTGCGACCCTACTTGGAGAAGGAGGCACTATTCACAGTCACTCACGCCCTTATCACCTCCCGGCTGGATTACTGCAACGCGCTCTACATGGGGCTACCCTTGAAGAGTGTCCAGAGACTGCAATTGGTGCAAAATGCAGCTGTGTGAGCTGTGGTGGATGTGCCTAGATACACCCACGTAACACCTATCCTCCGCCAGCTGCATTGGCTGCCCATTAGTCTCCGGATCCAATTTAAGGTGTTGGTTTTGACCTTTAAAGCCCTACATGACTTAATCCACTTGAGCTCACCCCCCCAAGTATGTATGGTTGTTGAATTGATGTTGTTGTTTTTATACTGTGCTTTTAAATTTTGTACTTGTTTTTAATTAATATTTAATTGGTTATTCTTGTATTTTTTCTCTGTTGTACGCCGCCCTGAGTCCTCCGGGAGTTGGGCGGCATACAAATCTATTTAAATAAATAAATAAATAAATAAATAAAAATAAAGCTGAATCTACAGCTGCTGCTGCAAATTTCCTGCTCCACTTCCAACTTTTACCAGTAGGTGGCTCACTAGCTCTGTTTGTCTCTCTTCCTGTCTTTTCTCTTTCAGGCCAAATATCTAATTATATTATGGAAAAAATAAAATATACTAGTGTAAATAAGATAAAATAATAGCAAGAAAAAAGAAAAATAAATCAGAATAATTTATATTCTTTCTATAATCCAAAAATGTCCAGTTCAGCTTTTCAGTCAAAAAATACTTTCACTCCTTTCCCCCCCAAAAAAACTTCTCCAGACTCATTTCCTGTTTCAAAATGCAGCCCTAAAAAGCTCTCCTCACCGCTTAACTTTTATTTGGGTCTCACTTTTAACCAACTAATCCAAGAAGGGCTCTTCAACCGTTAAAAAAATAAATGAATCCAAATTGAAAACATCTCACCAGCTTTGATCCTGCATGCAATGGCTATCTTGCCCATTCCACCAGTTTTTAAAGCCTTCTCTGAACCAAACCGGGAGTATGCAGGCTCCCTGGATTTGGCAGAGCATGCTCTTTCTAGTTCTCGACTCTACAGGGCAATCCTGGTCCAAATGGACTGTCCCAACGGTTGGATTCGGCGTGACTTCACGGAGATCCCGGGAGTCATGTCATCTCGCCGTGACGCTAGCCATGCCTCCCATTGTATATGGTTCTAATCTCATGAGCTAGGCTGAAGCTTGAGAATTGTATGTAGGAAGGTCTCTGCTATGCTAGAAACTGGCCTTAACCAGAATTTATTGATATGATAGTTACGCTACAGACAACCCGTAGGAACCTGGACCATAAAAGGTAATTTGTAAATAAGAGCAGGGGGTGATAGAATTAGAGTAATGGGAGATGTAATCAGGGGCAGAGATAATGTATTCTCTTTAGACATTTTGGATAGATTGTGATGGCAACTAAGCCAATGAGGAAAAGGTAGGAGGTAAATTTGTAATGGCATTAGAGCATATAAACAGTGGTGGGATTCAGCCAGTTCACACTGGTTCACTAGAACTAATTTTATGTGCAGTTTGGTGAACCAGTTGAATTGTTTCGGCCTGGCACTGCCTCCTGGCCTTCCTTGCATGGCCCCACCTCACCCTTCCCTCCTGAGGGTTCCCCCCCCCCAGAGAAAATGACCTGTCTCAAGATCCCATGGACAACTTTGGCTCAGGCAGTCAAATTCCATACTCGTTCCCTCTCTCCGCAAAGCGAAATAATTGCAGAAAGGTGCTACCAAGCTGAGAACAGGGCTTCAGAAGATGCAATTCCTAATAAATGCATTATGTGCAGAAAAATGCATACTACAATCAGCGAATCGCATTTTCCGAGGAACCGACAAAACCCCGGCCAGCTGTTTAGCCAGTTCCCGAAGGAAAGGAGCAAGGTATAAAGCTGCCCAAAAGTTCCTTCCCTTTATATAGCAAGGTGGCAGGGTCAGTGTCCGTAGCAATAATGAAGGAGGAAAGCCCAGCAGGAGAGAAGCAGCCATGTCCCACTTTGAAAGTAGGCTACTAAGAAGCACTCTGGCTAAGCCTCCAGTGTGGGCACATTTTCTGATAAACACTTGCAGTCTGCGCGGACTGCCATCCCGCTGCAAGGCAACTTTTCTTTCCCAACTGAAGCCAAGGAGGCTTCCGAGGCAGCTCTCCTCGATCTGGGCAGGGTGAGTACCTGAGAGAGGTGTGCTCTCTGGCTGCCCATTTCCCAGTGCCATCCAACAGCCCTCGCAGAAAAGAGTCTTTTCTTCAACTTCTCAAAGCTCTTTAAGCCAAACTCACCCGGCGTTTGCTTTTCTTGGAAAGAGAGGTTTGCTGTTGTGGGTCGGCCTCCTTCTATCATAGTGTTTGCTCTCTGGAGACAAGCAAGTCCCCTGGGACTGCAGACTAAAGACCTGGCCTTAGCTTTACCATTAATATTTTGCTGAATGGCCTCCAACCACCTGAAAGTCGCCATTTCCATTTATTTATTTATTTATTTATTTATTTATTTATTTATTTATTTATTTATTTATTTATTTATTTATTTATTTATTTATTTATTTATTTATTTATTTATTTATTTATTTATTTATTTATTTATTTATTTATTTATTATTTAAATGGATTTATATGCCGCCCAACTCCCAGGGGACTCTGGGCGGCTCACAACATGTCAAAATCCATTCAACAATATAAAAAGACACAATAATTAAAAATTACAAAATTTACAAAAAATTACAAAAATTAAAAAGAGCATCTAACATTCATAACCAAGGGGGGAGACCCATATCTGGTCTTAATTAGGAGCGTCCAAAAATTGGCCAGATTCGCCCCCTCTCTATCCTTCAGGCAGGTTGGTGCTGCACAAAGGATCCTTCCACTTTCCAGAGTGTCCGGACCAACTGCTTTCAAAAGCATCCCAGTGCTTTCCCGGCAGCTGTGCTTGTCACTGCGTTTTTTGTATTTGCCAGCTGAGCTTCCATTATGAACTTTATGGTAGCTGGCCAGAGAACTTATGTCAACATAGAGATAAGGGTGTCTTGTGATTTATGAGCTACTGCGCATGTTTCATTAATCTCTTATTCTTCTCTTTACTTTCCTTTGTCCGTCTCTGAGATTTCACTACTGGTAAGATGTAGTTAGCTATATTTTTACTTTTATAATAAAAGTGTTTATTAGAATATATACTTTCGGGTTTGATTTTCTTTATGGGTATACAACCATGGGAAAACAAGATTCATTCACCTCTAAATATTTACAGTCTCCCCGGGGGGGACACGAAACTGTCTCACATTTCGACAGATGGTAGCAGAGGATGGTTTGACAAGATTTATATTGTTTTCCCTGGCTGTTGCTCCTCAGATAAGCATATAGGCTATTAAGGCAGATTTATTGGCGACCGAGAAACGCTAATTAACTGCTGCAAATATGCCAAGAAAGAAAGGGAGGAAGAAAACGAAGCCAAGTACGGCACAGTCTTTTGAGGACATAACTCTCTCTGGAGATGAAAGCAAAAGGATGCAGCCAAACATGTTTTCTGCACTTCGTACACCGCCCAGACCGGAGAAAGGTGAAGTTGAAGGTGCAGCTGGCATAGCTTATCCTGAAGAAGGCATGATGAGGTCAGTGACTCCTTCATATATTTCTCCAAGCACCCAGTTATTTACTGAGGAATGCAGGGGCAGTACAGGGGCCCCGGAATATGAAAGACTTGGTGCCAAACCTAAAGTTTCACAAGCGGCTAAGCAGTTTATTCACAGAAAGAGAGAGAGAGAGATGAGATGAATTATTGTCCTTTAAGCCCTGAATCTACGCAGGTTGCAGCAATATGAAATTATTGTGATCAAATAAATTTCATGGAAAATGAGCTGCAGAAAGCAAAAGCGTTGGTTTCTATTCTCAAGCCAGATAAGAGGGACTCTCGTATTGTTCACATTCCAGAGTCCTCCATTTTGGCTCCTTCTTCTTCGCAGCCACAGCCACACCCTCAGGAGGGTTTTGTGTCAGGCAAATCAGAATAGAGAGCTGTATACACGTCACATATGACTAGTCATGATGCTCCTTCTTGGATTGCACATGAGCTTGCAAGAGAAGAAAAGTTTTCTGTAATGCCTGAAACTAATGTTGCAGCACCACCTGCTGGTGAAAGTAATTTACAAGATAAACTTAAGATGCATTCTACATTGCAGCAGCAGTTAGGAACATTACATCGAGTTGTTTCAAACATGTCCCTAACTCAACAAAGTCTGCAGACTGCAATGCCACTCGTGTCTCCTCAGGATCAAGCACCCCTTGGTGGTGCTGATGGCTATTTTGTCCAGAGTTCTAATGTAGATGGGGCATGACACTGCTTACTGCATCAAAGACAAGTGCCAGTCCCTGCAGCAGGCCAGATTCATGTGGCAGCTCATGCACCAGTGGCAGACAGAGCACAGCAACCACAGGTTTGCGTACAGCAACCTCAGCCTCATGCACAAGTGCAGCAACCACAAGTGCCTTTACTTCCATAGTCAGTACCTCAGGTGTACTTTCCTCAGGCATCTTCTATTGTACCACTAGCTGGTGATTCAAAATTAAAGCGTTCAGGACAGAATTATAAGGCATGGGTCAGTGAGATTGGTTTTTTACTTTGTAGAGAAGGTACCCATTGCATGGTGTTTAATCCTCCTGGTCAGCCATGGAATCCTGCAATAAGAGACTTAAATACTAAAGCATGCACAACATTATTGATGTCCATGGATACTGAACTGCAGGTTACATTTCCACCTGATGCAACTGCCCAACAAATTTGGCCCCAATTAGAAACATGCTACCAGCCCGTTTCAATTGAATCTACATGTTTGCTCTTGTCTGAGTTTCATGGTTCGAAATTGAAACCTGGTGAATATATTGGAGAACATTTAACTAAAATGAAAGGAATGAGGAAGGATTGGGGCGAAAGAGGCTATAATATTGATGATTTTCAAATGATCAGCATTATTATTAACTCATTGAATTATGAATGGAAAGATGCCATTACAAAGATTAATCAAGTACCAATTGCTCAATGCACAGTGGATCATGTGTGTAGAATTTTAACAGAGGAAGAGGTATTAATGCTGGTCACGCCACATTTGAGAGGACCACTTGCATCAAGAGCTCCAGCGAGGCGCCTCTTCCGAGGAAGAGCCTACGTTCCAAGGATGCCAAGATGCTACATCTGTAATCGTGTGGGACATGCCACCTGGGATTGTACCCAATGGTTTCCAGCTCCCGCCACGTACCAGCCCAGAGGAACAGATTCCAGAGGAGGCAGAGGCAAAGGCGGAAGACAAGGTCATCGTGGTCCCAGGCATGATCCGCAAGCTCCACTCACAACATTGGCTTTAACCAATGATCCACAGCCCTGTCCAGAATACGACAGACAACTTTTGTGGACTTTGGATAGTGGTGCAGCATTGCATGTTACATACAGAAAAGAACTTTTTACAGAGCTGCACGAGCCTGAACCTGAACTACGTGAACTTTATTCTTTTTCCAATCATCCTTGTCAGGTCAGAGGAAAAGGAACTGTCTACATTGAAGAGCTCAATGCATTCATCCCTTATGTTTATTATATACCAACAGCAAATAGCAGTTTGCTTAGTCAGGGTCACTTATCTACAGTATTAAAGTACCAGGTTCACCACCTCGAAAAAGCAAGTTATATAGTTAAAGATGGATATATTGTTGCTGAAACCATGTTAATTGGTGGTGTTTATTACTTAAAGCCAAAGTCTAAACCGCAAGCACAGGCAAGTATACAAACTCCAAAAGAGGAAAGCACAGGCCCAGAGAGAGATGTCCCAGTGAGAGATCCTGTTGCTACTCCAAAGGTCCTAAAGCCAACAAAAAGAAAAGTATGAAACAGGTTGCTCAGAGCAAGCCTGAGGTTCCTCGTAAAACTGTTAATGTTGAAAATTCACTAACTGGTAAACCTTTGCATTACAGGTGTATCCATAAGTGGCACAGAAGATTGGGGCATGCCAGTTTTCATGTTTTAGGAAAATGCCAGAGTTCGCAAAAGGTTTGGATCTAAAGGGGTGTAAGGTGTTTTTGGATTGTGCTGTCTGCAAAAAGGCCAAATCCAAAGCAGCAGCCGTTCCAAAACATGCTACACCCCTGTCAACACACATTTTTTATTTGGTACACACTGACATAGTAGGTCCGTTCAAGCAGCCAACACTTGGTGGTACAAAATATTTTCTAACAATTGTTGATAATTACTCTAGATATGGATATGGATATCCTATGAAAGAAAAATCTGAGATCTTTCATATCTTTAAAGACTTTGCTGCTCTTGTTTATAACCAACATGGAGTAAGCATCGCCAGAATTCAAAATGATTGTGGTGCTGAATTCATGTCTTAGCATTTCCAGGACTGGATGCGTAAGAATGGAATTCTTCATCAGACCTCAGCCCCTTATACACCAGCACACAATGGAGTGGTAGAAAGGTGACAAGGGGTTTTGCAAACCATGATGCATTGTCTCCTAGAAGACGCCAACATAAGTAATCCATACTGGGGTGAAGCTATTAAATATGCAAATTATATTGTCAACCATACTTGGAGTAGTATAATAAATCAGACTCCTTTCTTCATGTTGTATGGGTACAAGCCTAACCTTAGTAATCTCCATATTTTTGGTTCATATGCAATGGTGAACATTCCCTTAGCTCAAAGAAGGAAAGGAGGTCCAGTAGAAAAAAGGATGAGATTTATGGGTATTGATGACAATTCAAAATGGAGCAAATTCATTGACTTAATCATGTAATAGTGATTTCTCAATCCGCCAATTTTGAGGAAGATTCTGACTGGTCCAGGATTCATTCCAATGATTCTGGAGTTTATTTTCATAGAGGTGATGTTGCTGATGCTGTGCAGCCTGATGACCAAGATTCACAGACAGATGTTCCATCCACTAGTTCTTCTCAACCTGATGTTCCGTCTTCGCAAGCTGACGCTAGCGACGATGATGAAGACGAGGAAAAAATGGAAGATGAATGGATGACTGTTCCAAGGCGTTCCAAGAGGGCCACAAAAGGGATTCCTCCACAGCGATATTCATGGCAACTGACAAAAGCACCCTTGCCTTTGATTTGCAATGTTACACTTCCTCCTGATAAGTTCACACAAATCAAGCATCTTCCTGAATCAGAGCAAGAGAAGTGGTATGATGCAATGCAAAGGCAAGCTGAAATGGACAGTCTAAAGAAACTTAAGGTGTTTACGCCTGCAAAACCTCCAGGAAACAAAAAAGTCATTGGCACTTGATGGGTCTACAGAATCAAAAAGAAGCCAAATGGTGAGTCATTGTACAAGGCCAGACTTGTAGCTCAGGGTTTCGCTCAATGGTATCCTGAGGACTACACAAATACTTACTTACCCACAGTAAGGACTGAAAGCCTAAAAATTGCTTTAGCTACTGCTACTATTCTTTGTTTAGAAGCTTTTCAGTTCGATGTTGACACAGCTTATCTGAATGCAGACCTGGATGAGGAGATCTACATCAAAGGTCCTCCAGGGTTCCGGAAGAAAGAAGGGGATACCTGGTTTCTACACAAAAGTCTTTATGGTCTGAAACAGTCTGGTTTAATGTGGTATTTATGTCTTACTGACAAACTAAATTCAATGGGCTTTATTAAGTCCGAAACTGATGAATGCGTGTTTACAAAAAGATCTGATAATACAAATGAGATAATTCTTGTTTATGTTGATGATATTGTTTATATTGGTCCAAATAAGCAGATGATTGAGAAGTTTACTAAAGGCTTACAGTGATATTTCACACTGAAATCTTTAGGACACATTAACACTTATTTAGGTGTTCAGATTGTAAAAACACAGAAGGGGTTCAGTCTTTCACAAGAGGATAAGATTGAACAACTTTTGCATCATTGCAACATGAAAGATGCTAGCACAGGATGCATACCTATGCAAACAGATTTTCACAACTTGACACATGAAGCAGGTCCTGAATTCGAGGATCAGACACTTTACCGTTCAGTTATTGGGTCACTGTTATATATTAGTAGTTGGACTAGACCCAACATCGCACTTAGTGTTAATCTCTTGTCACGACATGTAGGTAAGGCAAAACAGTTTCATTGGACATGTGAAGAAATTATTGAAATATCTAAAACACACTAAACATATGCAGTTACTGTTAGAACCGAAACATACTGATCATGCAGAATTATGTTGTTATGCTGATTCTGATTGGGCAAGTGATAAGAAATCATGTAAAAGTACTTCAGGTTATATGATGTTCTTAAATGGATGTCCTGTTTACTGGCAAGTGCATAAACAGAATTTTGTTTCTTGTTCATCTACTGAAGCTGAATATGCTTGTGTTTCAGATGCATGTAATTCTCTAACGTGGTTTGATGCTTTAGTCACAGATATCTGGACATACCCGATCCGACCGATCAAGTGATGGAAGACAATGAATCTGTGGTTTATATTTCTGAATCACGTTTCACGGGTTCTAGGTCCAGACACATTGACATTCATTATGAAAATATCAAACAATTAGTGAAACAAGGTTTTGTAAAATTGCAGTATGTGCTACACGTGACTAGATTGCTGATATGCTCAAAAACCACTTCCTGCAGATCAGCACGAGTATCTGCGCAAGAAGATGTGCCTTAATTGATAACTATACCTGATGTCCGCTCAACTGACAAAGAAGGGGTTTGTCACTGCGTTTTTTGTATTTGCCAGCTTAGCTTCCATTCTGAACTTTATGGTAGCTGGCCAGAGAACTTATGTCAACATAGAGATAAGGGTGTCTTGTGATTTATGAGCTACTGTGCATGTTTTATTATTCTTTTATTCTTCTCTTTACTTTCCTTTGTCCATCTCTGAGATTTCACTATCGGTAAGATGTAGTTAGCTATATTTTTACTTTTATAATAACAGTGTTTATTAGAATATATACTTTCAGGTTTGATTTTCTTTACGGGTATACAACCATGCGAAAACAAGATTCATTCACCTTTAAATATTTACAGTCTCCCCAGGGGGGGGGAAACAAAACTGTCTCACGTTTCGACAGTGCTGTCCATCCACAGCAAAGCAGAGAGAAAAGCCTCCCTATTCTTCTCCAGAATTTGATGCGTGGCTGGGTCTGTGATAGATTTAGCCCTCTTCAGCACCTACTGCAGCGCAATTTGATATGTGAACCCTAGTTTTGAAGAGAAGCCATCTGTAAGGTCCGGCCTCTCCTCCTCATTCAAGAAAGTAAAAACTCTTGAAACTTTAACATTTCAAAAAGAAACCTTTTATTGAACAGGAGTGATAGCAAGACAAAAAGCAAAGCAGGCTCTGAGTTTCCCTCAGGCAATACAGTTAGGAATTAGAAATCCCTCCCTTCAGTCTGATGTGGATTCAGCTAATCCACAGGGATGGAGATGTTATTGTAATGGCTGTCCTGAGAACGTGATAAGTGAACGTTCTCAGGGTCATCTTCTACCGGCTTTCGGAGTGATACACATGGCCCTCCCTCCCCCTACATTCCCCAAAAGGTGAAAAAATCTCAGGACAGCTAGGCACCAGGATAAAGGTTATAAAGTGCAAGGTTACAGGTTATGAGGGGGCGAGGAAGAAAGCAATAACTAATTAATACATCCCTGGTCCTGTCCTTCCCCATAAGAATGGCAGCTGATATGCTGCTGTCAGGCTCCAAGTAATACAGGGATCTGACATGCTGCCTGTCAGGCTCCAAGTAATGCACCCATCACAAATCAAACTCCGAGGCATTGCTTTTCCTCAAACAACAAATGTATTTAGATACACCATCTTGGCGCTACTGGTGAAAAGCCAGTACTAAAGTTCCCGGGTTTTTCACTCCAATGTAAGTTCCAGTTTCTCAAGTTTCCAAAACAACTGTCACATTGTCCAACCAAGATGGGAGCTGGTTGCTTGATGACATCTCTCCTCCTCCTCCAGTCAGTCGGTGGAATGTGGTTGACTCATCAGCTAGGAACGATGTTTTGACTGAAGGCTCCATCCCTCTCCAGCTCCAAGCTATGTCAAACTGAATTCATGCCAGAATGCCCAAGGATGCAAACAATCCCACACCCCAATCAAATTCAGGCTTGACAGGCTGCCCCCCTCAACAGAAGGAACCACCCTGCAAAGATAAAATATTGTGGGGTTGTGCCACTAGCCCCCTCTCCCTCCTCCGGGAGGCCCCTTCGGTTTCTGAGGGTACTTGTCATGGAACTGCTTTACTAACCTATCTGTGCTTACCTTCCAACTCTTTACCCAAGTGGCCTCAGAAAGCGGCTACCCCTTCTAATACACCAATATTCCAATTGCCCCCTTTGCACTCTCGAGTCTAAGATCCTCTTTATTTTGTAAAGAGTTTGTCCCTAGGGGTTGCTCAACTCACTGGTTGGATTTGTGAACTCACTGCAGGTTTCAGCAGACTACAGTGGAATACCAGATGCAATTTCCCCAACAACCGGGGAAGTTGAAGCTGTACCGTGACCGGGTTTATCACTTTCACTATAGGGAACGGTCCTAGGAACTTGGGACCAAGCTTCTTCGGGGCTAGTTTTAATCTCAGATACTTTGTGGACAAGTACACCCTATCCCCCACCTTAAACTCCAGTTGGGGAAAGAAGGCGTGGCCAGTGCCGCGGCACTATGGAACTTTCCCCATGTCCTGTAGGAAAGCCCAGAATCTGCGCTGCCTGGGGACCCGGTCTGGTCAGGACTGGGTCAGAACCACCCAGGAGGGATGGGGAAGAAGAGGAGTGCCTGCTGGTGGACTGGGGGGGTTGCAAACCCCCCAGGGAGCCGGCTTTGACTCCTCAACTGGCGGCGTACAAAGACGACTATTCCAAAATGTCATCCCTAGCCACGGCGGTTACATCTGCAAGGACTTGAAATGGTGATTGGAGTCATCTGGGAAGGAAAATTTTGAATTATGCGCTGGAGAAGCTGAAGAAGACGGAGGCTGGTGAGTCACATTGCCTAAAGAAAATATTAAAAGAAACATCCTAATTCAAAAAGGGAATAAAAGGACCAGAAATCAGGAAGTGGCTGTTAATATGTGGATACAATGATGGAACAAAATTAAAGGGACTTGTAAGTAAAGCCCAACTACCAAAGATTTAGAATTGTGTTTTAAAGACTGGATAATGATAAAAGAAATTTGGGAATTAAACTTGGAAGGAATAATTGGAAAATTGGAACTGATTGAAAACGGAAAACTTTAATAGGACAGAGAAAAGAATTTTGACTGGAGAGTGCCATCTGGTGGCTGGAAGAATTGTTGTTGTGGAAATACTTTCATGGTGTTTGGACAGCAGTGGCCTTGAACAAAGAACAAAGAAATCTTTTCTGAACTGCTACTCTTTGAAAGAAAGTGGGACTTGGATAAGAATGAATATAAACAGAGCGCCTGAAAGAAAATGTTTGGACTGGTTTGGATAAGGAAAAGCATGAACAGATGTTAACAACAAAGAACAGAAGGATTTGGTCTTTTTCAATCATCATAAAAGGAAAAAAATCTGCAAATTATAAAAGGCGGGGGAACATATTGTTAGCAGCTGAATAGATTGTTGAAAATATTGATTTCTGACTTTGAGATATGGAGATTAGTGATTATTGAGAATTGGTGGTACCTTTGAACGAACTTTGACTAAAGATTGAACCTATTTAAGCTTTGGATTTAAGAACTGAGAACTGAGACTTTAAAGATGGAGATAATTGATTATGAAGAATTGGCTGAGTTTATGAAAGACCTTTTTGAAAACTTTAGAAGATCTGTATTTTGAGCATTTGAGACAGGAAAAAATGAAGATACATCATGCTTCCGGGAGGCGACCGGATAGGAGGGTGAGGCTCTCGCTCCTAAGTGCCCACCTCATCCTTACCACAACAGAAGCACCACAAATCTCCAAAACTTCACCCACCTCATCCCTACCCTGAGAGAATCACCACAGAGCTCCGTGAGGCTCCATGAGGCTCGGAAAAGATCATCGTGATAAAAAAACTGGAGCGCTCCATCACCCGGAGTCTGGCTTAAGGAGAGATGGCGGCGCCCAACTAAGAAGGCAAAGCTGCATCCCAGTGAAGGTGAGACCGTTTCCCCTAACCACCGAAAATCGCTGAGGCAAGGCTACTGCCAATCCCCACTACCAAATATATAAAGCTCCCCACTGCTCCGTAGTTCAAATCAGCAAAAAAAAATGCTACCAGTACAAAGCTACCTCTTTAAATCCCGGTGAAAGTGAGAGGCTGTAGAGTGTAGATCATCATAATCCTCCACAACTGTATCCCCTGCCGATGCAAGGCTACCCTCGCTGCTACCAGCTGCTCCATAACTAAAATCACTAAACAAAGCTCCCAACTTTGTTTGTTTAGCTACAATCACTATTTAATTACAGATTGATTACTGAATAATTTGATAGCTCTTTGTTCTAAAGAGGCCACGAGGCTGTCCCTCCTGGAATTCCTAGACATACTTCCTGCTTCTATTCAGAATACAGAGATATTCACTCCAAAATACAGAGATATTCTCTTCAGAACACAGAGATATTCACTCCAAAAATACAGATATATTCTCTTCAGAACACAGAGATATTCAATTCTTCAGACATACTTCCTGCAGAGATATAGAGATATTCATCTCTCCAGGATATAGAGATATTCAACTCTCCAGAATACAGAAAAAACAACAACCCACCATTCTAAACTCCTCCATCATAAACATAAATTTATCGGACTGTATTGTATTTATTGTTTCATACTTATTGGACTGAACTTACTATATAGTCTAACACAGCTATTCTGACTTATCTATTACTATCAATTGGCTAGCATAATATATTAGCATATTAATTGTCTAGTATAGCAATTCTGACTTAATCTTAAATTGTCTAGCATAGTATTTTAACATATTGTCTAGCTTAGCAATTTTGTCTTAATCAACCGATTACATACTCTTTGAACTGCTATCAAACACAAACTAATCAGCGAAAATGCCAAGCAAAACCCCCCAAAACACTACCAAAACCCCAAAAACTAATGACCTGGAAAACAACAGCAACCCAAATGACCCCAGCACATGCTACAAATGCAATATTGCCATCAACGAACAAGATGCTTCCGTGAAATGCCTCATATGCCCCAAATCTACCCACCACTCCTGCCTAAAAATAAACAAGCATGTAGCTACCTTTCTCCAAGATACGCCTTCATTTCCCCATATATGCCCATCCTGCTCACCAAAACTGGTCAACTTCATTGCTATGTCTGACAGGATCCTTATCTTAGAAGCAACCACAAAGACTCAACAAACAACCATAGAAACCATTGAAACAAAATTAGAAGCATGCCTAGAATCACAACTACTATCATGCCTAGAATCACGTTTCACATCTTTGGAACAAAAAATCCTAGCACAGCAAAATGCAAACCCAGCAAACCTAGCACCACCCAACAACCACCTCAACCACTACCTAAACCACAACCACAAGGACCTACAAACCCAATCACCGACATCTCCACTATAGTCAAAGACACCATCAAGCACGAGCAAAAACGTCCTAATGCAATCCTATTTGGACTAGAAGAAAACGACGAGCCTGACATCAACTAAGTACGCAACATCAGCAGCAGCCATCATACACAAACCATTACCCCCGATGACATCATCGAAGTCTCCAGAGATGGCCCTGAGCACATAAATAATGACGGCTCGGTGCCCCCCCCGATTCTGCAGTGGTTTGTAAAAACGAGCCCAGCAAATGGAAATTTATCCACACTATAAACTTCATTGCCAGAAACAATACCAATCACAGCAAACTTAGATCTAGACCAGATCTATCACTATTACAACGCATCCGCTCCCGTGAACTCTGTGCGGATCTCAAAAGACGGCTAGATCTAGGTGAAACAAACCTATACATAGATTACCGTGCCGACTGCATCAAAAACAAGACCCGTAATCCATCCCACAGCATCCAACCAACCATCCCCCAACAACAAAACAACATCCTACACACCACCAACCAAAACTAGGTAAGCGCGCCCCTTACTTCCTCAATCCAATCCAATTCTAATCTCAAATGCAAACTAATCAATGCAAGAAGTGTAGTTAACAAAATGCCTGAATTCCTCCTACTACTAAAACTGACACCTTCGACATTATCTTTGTCTGCGAAACATGGCTCAACGCATCCCTCCCTGACTCCATCATCACAGCAAGAAACTACCTTGTCTTCAGGTCCGACCGCAAAACCCGCAGAGGAGGCGGAGTAGCTATATTCTACAAAAAGACATTAAACCTAAAAAATATCCAAGTTGCACATGATCTCACCCTTCCTGAAACCATCGTCTGTGATCTGTCCCTAAATACCACACTTCGTTTCATACTTTGTTACAGAGCCCCAGACTACGACATCACACATGCAAACAAATTAACATCACTGCTAACGTGGGCAACCTCCTGCCCGTACCCCCTAATCTTTCTTGGAGACCTCAACCTACCTCTCATTAACTGGACCCTAAATGAATGCACAACTGAATCCATCCATACAAACCTATACAACGCTGTTACCAATCTGGGATTCGACCAACTAGTAACGAACAATACTAGACTCAACAACTGCCTCGACCTCATTTTCTGCAACAGCAAAAGCGCAATTTATGGACTTCAAATAAAAGAACCCTTCTCCAACAGCGACCACAGCATGATAGACTTTAGCCTCAATCTACACCATTGCAAGAATCACCTTAATAATGGGACACCCAAGTATAATTTTAAAAAAGCCAACTATGAACTCATAGACGCCGACCTCTTAACTCTTGACTGGCAAACTCTATTCTCTAACTGTAACACTGCCGATGACCTCTATAACATCTTCTTGCTCGAAGTCAAAAGAACTATCAGATTACACGTACCACTAATAACCACCATAACAAAGAAAAGCAAACTACCCATATCAATAAGGAAGCTTCAATCAAAAAAAAATCCCTCTGGCGAAAAAACAAAACAGGCTATGTAGCTAACTTCAAAAACTGCTACAAAAATATATGCCACCAAATAAAGATGGAATGCTCCAACTACCACAGCAAACAAGAGGAAAACCTTCTGAGCACCAAAACTAACCGCGCCTTCTACAGCTTCGTAAATAACAAACTCAAGGACTCGAGACCTCTTCCACCACTAAAAGGACCCAACAACAAAGAATGCTATGATGAAACAGTCAAAGCAAACCTCTTCAACAGATTCTTTGGCTCAGTCTTTGTAAACAGCAACGGCTCATGTCCAAAATTCCCTAGTCGTACCATAAATACTCACAACAATTTAACACAAATAGACTTCACTGAATACAACGTTGAAAAAGCACTATGTGACCTAAAACCTTCTCTGTCAATCGGACCAGATGGACTATGTGCATACTTCCTAAAAAAGATCTCCACAGCCATTGCTGAACCACTATGCATAATCTTTGAAAAATCCTACAGGACCAGTTCCCTACCAAACCTATGGTCATTAGCCACGGTCATCCCCATCTTCAAAAAGGGAGATCCCAGTCTAGTAGAAAACTACCGACCAATCTCTCTATGCTGCATCACATGCAGAGTCATGGAAACAATCATAAACCAATCCATTACCCTCCACCTAGAAACTAACAACCTACTTTCAAACAAACAATTCAGTTTCAGGAAAAAACTATCCTGCAATCTACAACTACTACACTGCAAAAACATATGGACCACAAAACTGGACCAGGGCAAAACAATAGACGCAGTTTACATAGACTTCTGTAAAGCCTTCGACTCAGTGGTTCACGATAAACTACTTCTGAAACTGAAATCCTACGGCATCTCTGGACCCCTACATGACTGGATAACTGCGTTCCTGTCAAACAGACAACAAATGGTCAAAATAGGGAGCGCCCTATCAAACCCCGTTCCTGTTAACAGCGGTGTACCCCAAGGCAGCGTACTAGGACCCACACTCTTCATACTCTATATAAATGACCTTTGCGATCACATTACAAGCGACTGCGTTCTCTTCGCCAATGATATAAAACTCTTCAACACCACCGACAACACTGCTATCCTCCAAAAAGACCTAGACTTTGTGTCAGAATGGTCTAACATCTGGCAACTCCAAATCTCAACCAACAAATGCTCTGTCCTACACATTGGCAAAAAAAATCAGAACATTAAATACAAGCTGAAAAGTCAAGACCTTACAGATGACCCTCACTCTGTCAAAGACCTTGGAATACTCATATCAAATGACCTAAGTGCCAAAGCCCACTACAACAACATTGCCAAAAAGGCTTCAAGAGTTGTTAACCTAATCTTACATAGCTTCTTCTCTGGTAATATCACACTACTAACCAGAGCATACAAAACATTCGCCAGACCAATCCTCGAATACAGCTCATCTGTCTGGAACCCACACCGCATATCGGACATAACTACATTAGAAAGTGTCCAGAGATACTTTACAAGAAGAGTCCTTCACTCCTCTACTCGCAACAGAATACCTTACGCAACCAGACTTGAAATCCTGGGCTTAGAAAGCTTAGAACTACGTCGCCTTCGGCACGACCTAAGCATAACTCATACAATTATCTGCTACAACATCCTTCCTGTCAATGACTACTTCAGCTTCAACCACAAAAATACACGAACACATAACAGATACAAACTCAAAGTGAACCGCTCCAAACTTGACTGTAGAAAATATGACTTTAGCAACAGAGTGATAAATGCCTGGAACTCACTACCTGACTCTGTGGTTTCATCACCAAACCCCCAAAACTTTACCCTTAGACTGTCCACTGTCGACCTCACCCGATTCCTAAGAGGTCAGTAAGGGGCGTGCATAAGTGCACCAGCGTGCCTACCGTCCCTGTCCTATGTTCCCTCTTATCAGTACCCATCTTATGTATATAAACAATGTTTTATCTATGTATATTACCAACATGTACTTGACAAATAAAATAAATAAAATAAATAAGTGCACATGGAAAAAATGGATAAGAGAACAGAAGAAGAAAAGAAGAATGATGAAAACATTATAAATGATGATGAAAAGGCAAAGAATATCAAAAATGCAATGCTGATTAATGATTATGTTAATGATAATGATTCCACTGTGTTTAACAGTGAAAATAGAGATAAAGATAACAGTGATAATGATAACAGAGATAAAGATATTAAGAATATGTTCAGATTGATGATAAGGATTTTGAGATACATAAAATGGAAAAAGGAATGGAGAAAACTAGATATATACAGAAAGTAAAATTAAGAGAGAGGAAAAGAGCCTGGGGAAAGAGAATTTATTGGTATAAAATTAAAAGAAAGACGAAAAAGAATTTAAGCAGAATTCAAGCTACAAAGTGGGCCTGCTTGGAAAATAAGTATACGGGGGTCCAAATGACCGTACTTCCCCCACTCTCAGGGAGTTCGACAATGAAATCCATAGCTATCTCTTCCCAGGGTCAAGATGAGTCTGCCACTTGCTGGAGTAATCCGGGGTGTCTCCCTGGCCTCATCTTCATCGCCATACAAGTGGCACAGCTCTTCACATAGTCCTCAACATCTCTTTTCATCCTCGGCCACCAGAATTGTCACCTGGCCATGTGTAGGGTCTTGTAAGGATTGTCTTCCAGCCACAAATAAGGTACGAACTTCTGAGACCAGTCAAGGGTTTTTCAAAAGGATTCCCTTTATTTTTGCATCTGTATACAACCATTTCAAATCAAAGCAAGGTCTAACATGCCCTCAGGCAAGACAAGTCTTTTAAGCTTAACACCCCACCCCATTCCGCATAATGAATACACAAATGTTTGACAGATGGATCCGCTTCTCAGACCCGTTCTTCCTTTCAATTACCCCCCCATAAAACATTCTCTTAAGACGAAGAGGCTCCCATGTGTCTGGGATCCGGATACCCCCCCATAAACCCTTATCTTAAGATGAAAAAGCTCTCAGGTGCCTGGGATCCGGATATGTATAACCTTTTGATCAAACAGAGCCAGAAACCCCCTTTTCCTTCTGAATGACAGAGTTTGGACTCTGACATCCTGCCTCTCAAAAGAAAAGAAGGTCCACCTGTAAGACATAAGCAGAATCAATTATGATATGTTAGCAAGGTTTGCTAGGGTATTTGGAGTGGAATTTTCTCAATAAGGTGGGGGCTTTCACATGTTGTTTAGCGACCCACTCGTTCTGTGACGAAGGCAAATGTTTCCAGGCTACCAGATACTGGGTCTTCCCTCTGTGGGTTCTGGAGTCAAGAATTTCCTTGATTTCAAAATGTTGTTCCCCTTCTATCATGATTGGGGCAGGTGGTGTATCTGCTACCTGTCTAAGTGGCGAGGTTACCTCTCTCTTGAGTAGACTAATGTGAAATACTGGGTGGACTTGTCTAAGTGTTTTTGGAAGAATCAATTCAACTACTACTGGGTTAATGATCCTGCTAATAGTGAAAGGCCCAATAAAGTTAGGTCCTAATTTTTTTGATGGTTGTAACGATCTCAAGAATTTTGTAGATAAGTATACTCTATCCCCAACCTGGAAAGGTTTAGCCTCTACTCTTTTCTTGTCAGCTTGAATTTTGAAAGCCTCTCTAGCCTCCTGTAAAGCCAACCTGACTACTGGCCATGTGTTTTGCAACTTTTCTATCCACTCCTTAAGTGAGGGGATAGTTGGTTTTTCTGTGGGTAGTTCCGGTATTGGGCTGAAATCTTGTCCCGTGGCTACTCTAAAAGGTGTAAAACCTGTACTCGAATGTACAGAGTTATTAAATGCAACCTCTGCAAATGGTAAAAGTTCAGTCCAATTGTCCTGTTGAAAATTAATAAAACATCTTAGGTACTGTTCAAGAACGCCGTTCAGATTCTCGCAATTGCCATTTGTATGGGGATGATGCGAAGAGCTTAATCCTTGGGCGGTGCCAAGTAGGTCCAAAAACGCCTTCCAAAAATTGGAGGTAAATTGGACTCCCCTATCCGAGATTATCCTTTTAGGAGCTCCATTAAGACGATAAATGTGTATTAGAAACAGTCTAGCCAAGCCTTTGGCTGTTGGAATCTTTTGGCAAGGAATAAAATGTGCTTCTTTTGAAAACAAGTCTGTCACAACCCAAATGACTGTGTTTCCCCCACTATCCGGTAGTTCCACAATAAAATCCATAGCAATTTCTTCCCATGGGGCTGACGGCTCAGCTACTTTTTGTAGAAGTCCTGGAGTTTTCCCCTGGCGTCTTTTTGCTGCAGCACAGATGGGGCAACTTGCTACATAGTTTTCTATGTCCTTTTTCAACGAAGGTCACCAAAATTGTCTCTTTATTAAGTGTAAAGTTTTTACAAAGCCAAAATGTCCAGCCAACCTAGAGTCGTGGCACCTTCCCATTAACCGTAATCTTTGGCTAGCGGGTACATAAAGTTTGTCACCTATCCATGCTAATTCATCTTTCATCACGCAGCTGGATTTGTGGTTCAAAACCCATTCATCGTTGACTAATGCTTGTTTAAATGCGTGAGTGATGTCTGCGTCCCTCAATGCGTCTTTTCCTCCTTCGGACCTAGTGATTACTTTGGCTGCCAATTGATTTGTTTGTACTATAGATTTAAATACCTCTGATTTCACACAGTTATATTGTGGCTTTCTGGACAGTGCATCTGCCAGAAAGTCTTTCCCCCCAGGGATAAATTTAAGAGTAAACTCGAACCGTTTGAAGTATTGCGCCCAACGAACCTGTTTAGGAGACAGTTTCCTTGGTGTCTTTAAGGCTTCTAAGTTTTTGTGGTCAGTCCAGACCTCAAAAGGGATCTTACTTCCTTCTAAGAATTGTCTCCAAGTTAAAAGTGCCCATCGCACCGCGTAAGCCTCTTTTTCCCAGATCGCCCACCTTTGTTCAGTTTCACTTAGTTTCCTGGATGTATATGCACATGGCTGTAGCTGTCCTTGCTCATTGCTCTGGAGTAGGATTGCCCCTATTGCCACATCGCTAGAATCAGCTTGTATTATGAAGGGTTTTTCTGGGTCTGGGTGCTTCAAAATTGGTTCTGTTGAGAACAGCCGTTTTAGTTTCTCAAACGCTGCCTGGCATTCCATTGTCCAATTCACGGGCTGTCTCGGTTTAGGGTCTCCCTCCCCCTTTGTTCTTAGCAGTTTTGTGATGGGCAGGGCAATTTGAGCAAACACGGGGATAAATTGGCGATAGAAGTTTGCAAACCCCAGGAAACTTTGCAGCTGTTTGCGTGTGCGAGGCATTTCCCAATCGAGTACTGCCTGTACTTTTTGAGGATCCATTTCTATGCCCTGGTGTGAAATACGATACCCCAAGTAATCAATTTTTTCTTGGTGGAATTCACATTTTGAGAGTTTGGCATAAAGTTTTGCCTCGCGGAGTTTGCTCAGCACTGCCCTCACCAATTTAACATGTTCAGCCTCGGTCTCTGAGTATAATAGAATATCATCTAAATAAATGAGAACCCCTTTGTATAAGTGTTCCCGTAACACGTCGTTAATTAATTGCATAAACACTGCAGGTGCCCCTTGTAGCCCAAAAGGGAGTACTTTGAATTGGTAACATCCCAGGGGGGTGTTGAATGCCGTTTTCCATTCATCCCCCTCCTTAATTCTGATTCGGTAGTAAGCCTCCCTGAGGTCTAGTTTGGAGAAGATTTTCCCTTTTTTGAGGTGGGCCAGCATGTCTTTCATCAGGGGGAGGGGATACATGTTTTCAACACTTATCGAGTTTAGGTTTCTGAAGTCGACACATAAGCATTTTGTGCCATCTTTCTTCTCTCTAAATAGCACCGGGGCTGCTATCTTTGGTCTGGCTGGTTCAATGAAACCCCTTGCTAGGTTTTTCTCAATGAAAGCACTCAGTTCCTCTAACTCCCCCGGTGACATGCTATACATTTTTGGTTTAGGTAGTTTAGCCCCGGGTAAGATTTCTATTGCGCAGTCGGATGCGCGATGCGGGGGAAGTTCATCTGACGCTGCCTCGCTAAAGACTTCTGCCAGGTCTTTGTATTCCTTGGGTATGCTGTCTGTTTCCACGCTATGACCAGGCATGGCTGTTTCCCTGCGTTCAGCCCCTTCAGTTTCTATCTGTGGGTCCTCCGCAGTAGTTACGTGCATTTGGAATTTTATGGTGCTTTGCTCCCAATTTATTTTTGGATTCCACTTTTTTAGCCATGCGAGTCCCAAGACTAGTGGCCATTCCATGCCAGGTGCTACTATAAACGTAAGTTTCTCTTCGTGGTTATCAATGCCTATTTTCAGGGGTTCCGTGGCAAAGGCAGCCGGCTCCCCCCCTGCTATAGACCCATCCAATTGGCAAAATGCGATGGGATTTCTCAGCTTTCTCACTGTGATTCCCAGTTCCCTGATTAGGGTTGGGCTGATTAAGCAACGGGTGCATCCTGAGTCTACTAAAGCGGAGATATTTCCCCCCCCTCTTGGTTAGGGATAAATAGTCTGAGCGGGAGGGTGAGCAGTTCAATTGGTTTGCTTACCAGTGCTTCATCCTCCGGATCGCTCTCGAACGCGGCTGGGTCTTCCCTTTGAAATGCCGGGGTGTTGTTTTCAGCTGAAGGAGGGGGTGGTGGTCCCGTCATCTTGCTGCTCCTCAGGGCTGTTTCCCTCCCCCGCTGGATGGGTCTCGTTGGTCTCTCCCCCGTTTGGCGTTTGGGTTTCCGGGTGGGTGTTTGGGGCCAGCATTCGGGTGCTCGGTGTCCCTCCTTCCCACATTTGTAACAGATTGGAGGTTTAGGGGAAAAGCCCTGTTGCCTTCTGAAGGGTTCTTTCCTCCATTGGGGTGGGGATTTCTTCCATGCTCTCCCAGTACGGTACTGATTCCTAGCCATATCAATCTCCGCTTCTTCAGCGGTGAGGTACCACTCATGCAGGTGATTCGGTGCACCCCTAGCCACGCAGGCATTATACAGATCGTCACTCAGTCCATCCTTAACACAGCTTACCAGGATGTCTTCTGGCCAGTTTAGCCGACATGCGAGGTCCCGGAATTCTTCAGTGTACTCCACCACTGGTCGTCATCCCTGTTTCACCACCTTAATACGGTCGCGTGCTTTGCGGTCTGCCAGCGGGTCCTCGAATCGTCATCGTAGGGCCGTCATGAATTGGTTGAAGTTGCGCAGTTCGGGTGCGTCGTCGTTATGTAGGGTTACCATCCATCTGGCTGCGGCTCCTTCCAGGGCTAAGGTAACTGCTCGCACCCGAGATCCCTGGGTTTGGAACTCACGTCCATATTCTTGCATATAGGTGAGCACATGTGCTACGAAAAATCCCAATTGTTGTGGGTCCCCATCAAATTTCACCCCCAGGGGGGGAGTTCTCCGTTCTAGTTGTGGAGTTTGGAGTTGGTTAGGAAGTGGTGCCGCTGCGTGTGCTGCCTTGGGGGGGTTTGTTGGGTTTCCTGCCGCGTCCTCCATCTGCACGTCTGCTCCTCAGAGGTTGTTGCCCCCCCAGTTTCCTCAGCGGTTACTGTGCTCCCAGCGCTTGTTGTCCGTTGTTCTTGGGTCCCTCGGATGTTGAGATTTTCTAATGTTTCCATCACCAGCTGGGACAGGTATCTCTTCAACCGCCCCTCCCTTAGAGGCGCTTCGGTGGGTTCTTCCTGATCCATGGCTGCTTCTAGCTCTAATTCCCAATGGGGCTTCCGATCCCCCCGATTAAGGGTGACACCTTTGGTTCTGCCATCCCAGCTGTCTTTTTTCCCAATGCCGATAGACCAGCGGGGCTTTCCAGAGGCCTTGAAATCTCCCTCAGCCTCTTTGCTGGGGAGTGCGGGACAGGCTTCCGCCCGGGGGGTGATTGGTGTCTCCCCCCAGCATTCAATTTCTTCCTGCTCCCGGTTTTTTTCGGTCATGATTGCCCGGTCCCCTCAGTAGAGCGAAGTTACTCTCTGGGTTGACCGATTTTGCAGACCTTGCTTTCTGTAAGGATTGTCTTCCAGCCACAAATAAGGTACGAACTTCTGAGACCAGTCAAGGGTTTTTCAAAAGGATTCCCTTTATTTTTACATCTGTATACAACCATTTCAAATCAAAGCAAGGTCTAACATGCCCTCAGGCAAGATAAGTCTTTTAAGCTTAACACCCCACCCCATTCCGCATAATGAATACACAAATGTTTGACAGATGGATCCGCTTCTCAGACCCGTTCTTCCTTTCAATTACCCCCCCCCCATAAAACATTCTCTTAAGACGAAGAGGCTCCCATGTGTCTGGGATCCGGATACCCCCCATAAACCCTTATCTTAAGATGAAAAAGCTCTCAGGTGCCTGGGATCCGGATATGTATAACCTTTTGATCAAACAGAGCCAGAAACCCCCCTTTTCCTTCTGAATGACAGAGTTTGGACTCTGACAGGTCTTTAGGTAGCGGAAATGCCCTGCTTGTTTGGAGTCATGACTTTGTTTTTTTTTTTTTTATAAAATAATCTTTATTAATTATATAAAAAAGACAAACAAACATCCAAACAAACATAAAAATGTGTATAAACATATGTATATATAATTAGAGTAAGAAATATCTTTGAATATAGAAAACATTGAACATTGAACATACATGTCAACCATCTCGTCGACGCTATCCTTTTACAGCCTAGTGATACAAAAAATATTTACATCATTATCTTTCTTATATCTTCCAATATTTCCCTTATTCTTTTCTGTTATTATATTATGTTCAGTCTATTATCATTACAATAAAACAATTTTCCCTTTTTCAACAATGGTTCTTTTGTTCAGCTTGATTAATATTTTATAACCTTGTAAAATTGTATACATTCTGATATTTTGTTCCGGTCTTTGCGAAAAAGTAGACATTTGTTATTATTTATACTGTCTGAGATCATAACTCATAATGTGTCTAAGATCATGACATATAGTTATAGCAATTTTTGATATTTATTTTGGTTAAGCCAGTTATACCACCTGTCCCAAGTTTTATAGAATTCAAAGTCATCTTTATCTTGCATTTCCAGTGACATCCTACTAAGTTCTGCACATTCAAATACTTTATTAATGAGATTTAACATAGTTGGGATTTTTTCAGTTTTCCAAATCTGTGCATATATAATTCTTGCGGCTGTTGTAATGTGTAGAATTATATATCTGTCTTCGTTCGTCATTTTTTCCCTGAAGATACCTAATAGGAAAAGCTCCGGCTTTAGGGGGATCGTTTTTGAAGTTATTTGTTCAAGGCAGTTTTTGATCTTAATCCAAAAGTTTTTCGCTTTGGGGCAGGTCCACCATAGATGGTAGTATGTTCCTATACCTTCTTTACACTTCCAGCACTTTGGGGAAAGTTTCGGGAACATTTTTGCCAATCGTGCTGGAGGAAGGTGCCACCGGTAAAACATTTTGTATATGTTTTCTTTGTATGGTATCGCCAGTGTTAGTTTATAATTTATAGACCAAATTTTTTCCCATTCGTTTAAATTAATTGAATAACCAAAGTTTTGTGCCCACGCAATCATCGAGCCTTTCACCACCTCTTCAAATAGATTATATTGGAGTAGGAAATTATATAGTTTGGAAGTCATTTTTTGGTCCTTGCCCATTAATATTCTATCTAAGTCACATTTTTTTTGAAATCCGTATTTTATTTTATCTTTATTGTATTTTGATTTGACCTGTAAATAGTGCCACCAATCAAGGTCTATTCCTTTTTCTTTAAGTTCTTGTTTTGAGAACATCTCATTGTGTTCATCTAGGAGTTGTTGATATGTTATAATCTTATTTACGTCTAAAAGGTTCAGGTATATAATTGCTTCAGTTGGTGATATCCATTTTGGAACACTTGTATAGTGGTCCTTCCTTATTGTTAGCCATGTGTCTAATAGGTTCTTTCTTATATAATGTCGGCGGAAATATGTATGTGTTTTATAGGTGTCCCCCCATAAGAAGGCGTGCCAACCTATCTGCAAATCGAAACCCTCTAGAGTTAGTATCCTTCTGTTTTTGAGTGTGATCCATTCCCTCATCCAATTGAGTGTAGCAGATTGGTGGTATAGTTCCCAGTTAGGGAGACCAAATCCTCCTCTCCTCCTATGGTCTTGAAGAAGTTTCAGTTTGATCCTCGCTTTTCTTTTGGCCCATATGAATTTATGAATCATTTTATTTAAATTTGAAAAAACTGTTTTGTTCAACTTTATTGGAATTACCTGGAATAGAAATAAGATCTTGGGTAAGATGTTCATTTTAATTGTCGCGATTTTACCCATAAATGATAATTGAAGTTTTGACCATCCGTCAAGGTCCTTACTAATTTTCTGTATTAGTTTTATATAATTATCCTCCTTTAATGAACTACATCTTGCGGTGAGCCATATCCCAAGATATTTAACTCTTTTTACTAGTCATGACTTTGTTGAAGGACCTGGAGCTGCAAGCTGTTGGGGACATACACTTTAGACCCCTTCCATCCCAGTCCATCCTTAAGGGTTAGTGTTCCCGGGTTGTCCTTGTGCCATGGGTCATCTGGTAGTTCATCTTTCAGCTTTGGGGTCATGCTTCCTCCGTCCATGGCTCTCCTTCAAGTGGCCTGGCCAACGCTTGCGATGCCGGTTGAGGAGAGGATATCATTTTGTGTACCACCTCTTTCCATTTGCTGTGGTACTGTGGCTTCCATGACAAAGTATCGGCGAGAAGGTTCTTCCCCCCCTGGGATGTACTTCAGTTCAAAATTGAATCACTTGAAGTATTGTGCCCACCTGACCTGTTTTGGAGAGAGCTTTAGTGCCTCTAGGTTTTTGTGATCAATTCATACTTCGAAAGGCATGGGACCACCCTTGAGAAAATGGCTCCAGGTTAATAGGGCCCATCAGATCGCATAAGCTCCCTTCTCCCACACTGCCCACCTCCATCAGTTTCCTGGAGGTGTATGCGCAGGGATGTAAGATGCCCTCTGCGTCTTTCTGGAGGAGGACCGCTGCGATGGCCACGTTGCTGGCTTGGCTTGGATCATGAAAGGTTGGTCTGGGTAAGGGTGCTTGAGGGTCGGCTCTTTGGTGAACAGTCCTTTCAGTTGCTCAAAGGCACATTGGCACTCCAGGGTACAGTTGAGGGGCTCACTTGGCCGCAGTTGTTGTGGGCCCTTCGCCAACTTCAGCAGTTCAGTAATAGGTTGGGCAATTTCAGCGAAGGCGGGGATGAATTGCTGGTAGAAGTTTGCAACCCCCAGGAAACTTTGCAGTTGTTTGCATGTGAATGGGGGTTGCCAATCCAGTACCACTCTCACTTTACCTGGATCCATCTCTATCCCCTCACTTGACACTTGGTAGCCCAAGTAGTCTAGGCAGGTCTTGTGGAATTCTCACTTTGACTGCTTTGTGTATAGTTTATTTATTTATTTATTTATTTATTTATTTATTTATTTATTTATTTATTTATTTATTTATTTATTTATTTATTTATTTATTTATTTATTTATTTATTTATTTATTTATTTATTTATTTATTTATTTATTTATTTATTTATTTATTTATTTATTTATTTGGAGGTTCTTCTATGCCGCCCTACTCCCTAAGGACTCAGGGCAGTGTACAACATTTTAGGAACAACCAAACAAATCATTAAAAACAATTTAAAAACAATTAAGAAAAACATATAACAACATACATACATGGGGGAGACATCAGGTGTGAGGTTGTCTCTAAATCACCCTGCCTGCAGGAAGAGCCATGTTTTGATGGCTTTTCGGAAGGCCAGCAAGGTGGGGATAATTCAGATCTCTGGGGGGAGTTGGTTCCAGAGAGCAGGGGCCCCTACAGAGAAGGCCCTCCCCCTAGGTCCCGCCAGTCAGCATTGTTTGGCTGACGGGACCTGGAGGAGACCCACTCTGTGGGACCTGACCGGTCGAAGGGAAGTATGAGGTAGAATGCGGTCCCGGAGATAGCCTGGTCCTAAGCCATGTAGGGCTTTAAAGATGATGATCAACACCTTGAATTGTACCCGGAGACCAATGAACAGCCAATGCAGCTGGCGGAGTATGGGTGTTACGTGGGTGTATCTTGAGACACCCACCACAGCACGTGCAGCTGCATTTTGCACCAGTTGAAGTCTCTGAATACTCTTCAAGGGTAGCCACATGTAGAGCGCATTGCAGTAGTCCAATCGGGAGGTAACAAGGGCATGAGTGACCGTGAGTAGAGCCTCCTTCTCCAAGTATGGTCGCAATTGGTGCACCAGGCGAACCTGTGCAAAAGCCCCCCTAGCCACAGATGTAAGGTGTTGGTCTAATTTTAGCTGTGGATCTAGGAGGACTCCCAAATTGCAAACCCGTTCCAAGGGAGTTAGTTTTTCTCCCTCTAGAACCAAGGAGGGGCAGTCGACATGGTCCTTCGGAGGCAATATCCAGAGCCACTCAGTCTTGTCGAGGTTGAGTTTGAGTCTGTTTCTCCCCATACAGGTCCTAATGTTGTCCAGGCATCGGCACATTACATCAACTGCCTCCCTGAATTGAGACAGGGTGGTGATGTACAGCTGGATGTCATCAGTGTACTGTTGAAAACTCACCCCGTGTCTACGGATGATCTCCCCCAGCAGTTTCATGTAAATGTTAAACAGGATGGGCGAGAGGACCGAACCCTGAGGCACCCCACAGGTCAGGGGCCTAGGAGACGACCTCTGTCCTCCTGCTAACACCGACTGCATCCTGTCGGTGAGATAACAGGAGAACCACCATAGAACGGTGCCTCCCACTCCCAACTCGCCGAGACGATGTAGAAGGATACCATCGCTGAAGATGGAGTGTAGGAAAAAGACCCAAAAACCTAGAGTTAGAGATAAGGCAGAAGCTATCAAAATAAGACAATAGACATAAATTAGCTCCAAATATCACATATATCAACATCTAAAGGCTGGGACCAGCTGAACCCATAAAAAAAGAGAGAGAAGAAAACATCCAACCATGTGGAGCCAGAAATAGCTGGAGGAACGAGGCTCGGCAAGGCTCAAAACTTCAGCAACTTATCTTCCTCAGTGAGAGAAGAAACAGGTATGCGTGACAGGGGGATCTGAATGAAAAGTGGATTGCGGACAAAAGCGAGTTGGTGTTAGAGAGAAGAGGGAGGAAAGAAAGAGTCTGGAAGAGAGGATTCCCATAGAAAGAACGGTGTGATCGGAGCAAAAGAGAGATCGGAGACAACAGGAGGTGGATCGATAAAATAATCCTTTACTTTGAAACGGTGGTGATACTGGATGGTGGAGGGAAATAAAGGACAGAAAGAACTTACAGTAACTAAGCAGTTTTGAATGAGCGACATCTTGGAGGAAGGGAGAAAACCAGCACTTCCGGAAAGAAGGACGGAGGAAAAAAAATTTAAAGGGACCCTGCAAAAATAACCTGACTGTGGAGCGTAGAGGGGGGGGAAAAAGCCCCACTGACTTGTTGTCTTTAAAAATGTGGAAAAACTGAGCTTAAAGGAAAGAAAAGAACGGTGAAATATAAAGAGGATTTGGAAGGGTGTTATCTAAGCAGCAGAAGGAAGCTGGGGTATATCTACATTGAAAGATTAATAATAATTACAACTTAAATTGAAGAGATATTGTTACTGATTTAATGAACATATTTACATTACATATTACTTAAACTATCTATATATCTATATCAGCTGAATTTTATATATTATAGGTATTATATGCATTAATTACTAATTAATTAACACAAACTAATTAGTGACCATGCCAGGCACAACCCAAAAAAATACCACCACCAAATACCCACAAATGAAAGACATCGAAAACAGCAGCAACCCAAACAACCCCAGCACACAAGGAACAGACTCCATTGTGACCTGCAGAGCATGCTCCATGTACACTCTTATGCCCACAGAACTCCAAAACTACATATGTACCAAATGCAAACTAATCAAATTACTAGAAGAAAAAGTAGAAGATCTAGAGAAAAACCTAAACACCCTCAAACTCAATCAACAAAATGAGAAACCCCGAACCTCACAAAAAGAACATGCACAAAAAGAACATAAAAATGACCAAGCAACTTCCACTATAGCTAACCCCCCGGAGGAAGAAAGCAGATGGACACATGTCACCCACAGAAAAAAACACAAACCAAACACAAAACCACTGTCCAAACCAACCCACCCAGACCCAACCCCACTGACTCTATGCAACCAATACCAGGGACTTCCAATAGAAGATAACGCACAGACACACAGAAAAAAAACACCAGAAAGAACCCTCAACATCTCACATCATCTAGAAACAAACCAAGTAATAACCAACAGCCAACATGGATTTGTTAAGAACAAGTCATGCCAAACCAACCTCATTTCATTTTTCAACACTGTGACCAAATTAGTAGACCAGCGAAATGCAGTAGACATAATATACCTGGACTTCAGCAAAGCATTTGACAAAGTAGACCACAACCTACTTCTTCATAAGCTAGAAAAAAGCAGGATAGACAGCTACACAACCAGATGGATTAACAACTGGCTGACCAACCGTACCCAACGAGTAGTCCTCAATGGCTCTAAGTCCACATGGAGAGAAGTAAGCAGTGGTGTACCACAAGGTTCCGTCCTAGGCCCAGTACTCTTTAATATCTTCATAAATGACCTAGATGAGGGAATAGCAGGAGAACTAACCAAATTTGCAGACGATACCAAGCTGGCGGGAGTAGCAAACACCCCAGAGGACAGACTCAAAATCCAGAGGGACCTTGACAGACTCGAACACTGGGCCCAAACCAATAAAATGAAATTTAACACGGAGAAAAGTAAAATTCTACACCTAGGTAAGAAGAATCAAAAATACATATACAAACTGGGTGAAACCACACTCAATAGCAGCGATTGTGAGAGGGATCTTGGAGTCTTGGTAGACAGCCAACTAAATATGAGCCAGCAGTGTGCAGCAGCAGCCAAAAAAGGCCAACGCAGTCCTGAGCTGCATAAATAGAGGGATACAATCAAGGACCAGAGAGGTACTAGTACCACTCTATAAAGCCTTGGTCAGACCACACCTAGAGTACTGCATCCAGTTTTGGTCACAACACTACAAAAAAGACATTGAAACCCTAGAGAAAGTGCAGAAGAGAGCAACCGGGATGATAAAGGGTCTGGAAAATAAAACATACAAAGAGCGGTTGCAGGAACTGAGCTTGGCCAGTCTGGCGAAGAGAAGGACCAGGGGTGACATGATAGCAGTGTTCCAATACTTGAGGGGATGCCACAGAGAGGAGGGGAGCAGGCTGTTCTCTATAGCACCAGAAAGACAAACAAGGAATAATGGATGGAAGCTGACCAAGGAGAGATTCAACCTGGAAGTGAGGAGAAACTTTCTGACGGTGAGAGCGATCAACCAGTGGAACAGCTTGCCAGCGGAGGTTGTGAGAGCCCCAACACTTGCGACCTTCAAGAGGAGACTGGACTGCCATCTGTCTCAAATGGTGTAGGAACTCCTGCTTGAGCAGGGGGTTGGACTAGATGACCTACAAGGTCCCTTCCAACTCTAATAATAAATCTAAATCTAAATCTAAACCATGGTCGATGGTATCAAAAGCCACTGAGAGGTCAAGTAGCACCAGGATGGAGGAATTACCCACATCCCGGGCTCGCCAGAGATCATCCATCAGGGCGACCAAGGCAGTTTCTGTGCTGTAGCTGCGCCTGAAACCCGACTGATAGGAATCTAGGTTATCAGTTTCCTCCAATAGCCGAAGGAGCTGAAAAGCTACCACCTTCTCCACAATTTTACCTATAAATGTTAAGTTGGAGACTGGATGAAAGTTCTTCAAATCTGCTGGATCCAGGAAAGGCTTCTTAAGGAGGGGTCTCACCACCCCAACTTTTAAAGGCTTCGGTACGGATCCCTCCGTCAAAGAAGCATTGACCACCACCTAGATCCAGCCGCGTGTCACCTCCCTGCTGGCCGAAACCAGCCATGAGGGACACAGGTCCAATAAACAGGTGGAAGAGCTCATCGCTCCCACGGCCTTGTCCACATCATCAGGAGTTACTGGCTCCAACTCGTCCCATAAAACCCTGTCAACTCAACTGGCCCTGTCCAGCCAGAGTCCACGTTCGACCAGATCTCAGCGACTTTATCCATCAGAAACTCTGCAAATTCCTCAGCTCTGCCATGCAAATGTTCCTCGCCACCCCCTTTTGCAAGGAGGTGGCATGTCACCCTAAACAAGGCAGCTGGGCGAGAGTCTGCGGATGCAATAAGAGCGGAAAAATGTAAACGTTTTGCCACCCCTATCGCCACTAGGTAAGACTTAATAAAAGTTCTTAGTAGTGTTTGGTCAGATTCGGTCTTGCTGGCTCTCCAGCGTCGCTCCAGACATCTCTTGTGGCTTTTCATCTCCCGGAGCTCCTCGGTAAACTAGGGAGCTTTCCGGGATCCACTGCCACAGAGAGGTCGCAAAGGTGCAATCCGATCTAAAGCCCCTGATGCTGCATTGTTCCAGGCAGCCACCAGGGACTCAGATGAATTGTGGACTAGGGTTCCAGGTATCTCCCCAAGTTCCCTCTGGAATCCTTCCGACTCCATTAGGCGCCTGGGGCGGAACCACCTAATCGGTCCCGCCTCCCTGCGGGGGAGCAGTGGGGCTCTGAAATCCAACCTCAATAGGAAATGATCTGACCACGACAACGGGGAGATGACTATAGCCCCTAACTTCAGATCATCTCTCCACTGCCCCATGAGAAATACTAGGTCAAGCATGTGACCTCCCTCATGAGTCGGACCCTGGATTACTTGGGTCAGGTCCATGGTTGTCATGGTATCCATGAACTCCTGGGCCGCATCAGAGGTTTCACCGGCCGAAGGCAGGTTAAAGTCCCCCAGCACCATGAGCCTGGGGAACTCCACTGCCAGGCTAGCTATCACCTCAAGCAGCTCGGGTAGGGCCTTAGTAACGTAGCTGGGAGGCAGGTACGCTAACAAAATACCCACCTGAACCCCTAAGTCCAACTTCAGAAGGAGCATCTCACACCCGACAATCTCTGGGGCAAGGCTCCTACGAGGATGCAGATTTCGGCGCGTTATAACAGCCACTCCTCCTCCCCTTCCCTTGGGTCATGAATGATGCTGCACTGAGAACCCGTCTGGGCATATCTCGGAGAGGGCTACTCCCCCCTCCTGGCCCAGCCAGATCTCAGTTATACATACCAGGTCCACCCCCCTCCTCAGTGATTAGATCACGTATCATGGAGGGGTTGTTGATAATTGACCTGGCATTCAGCAGCAGCATGGTGAGCCCAGGGCCCTAAAAACCCTGGTTGCCAGGTACTCAGGTTGAGCAAGATGGAACCTCATCGGAGGAGCCGGAACAAGGGATCGCTTGTAGTCAGCAAGATCTTATTCCCCGAGAGCGGCCCACCCCTCTGCTCCTGCCATACCTACCTCTCCCCATCATGACCGAAATATTCCAGCTCTCCACCTCCCCCGAGATCCCCTCCCCCTCCATGCTGGTCTTCGTCCCTCCCTACAGGTCATCCATACCATTCATACTGAGCTGGTTAAGATAGTCCGGTCCCACTCTGCTTCTGTTTCCACACTCAGCGTCAGGGGACCCAGCCCCAATTTCCGGCTCACTCATTCTATCTAATCATACATATTGGAGAGATGATCTGAGGCTGAGGGGTTTAGTCACAGTACCCTTGTCGTGGTCAGATTTCCTTCTGAGGTTGGATTTCACTCCTCCACCGCAAGGAGGCGGGACCGATTAAGTGGTTCTGCCCCAGGCGCCTAATGGAATCCGAAGGATTTCAGAGGGAACTTGGGGAAATACCTGAATCCCTAGTATACAATTCATCTTAGGCTCTAGTGGCTGCCTAGAATCGGGCGGTGACAGGGGCTTTGGATTGGATTGCGCCTTTGCGGCATCTCCGTGGCAATGGATCCAGGAGGGCTCCTTGGTTTACCGAGGAACTCCAGGAGATGAAGCGCCAAAAGAGATGCCTAGAGTGACGATGGAGAGCTAGTAAAGCTGAGTCTGACCGGACACTTTTAAGAACTTGCATTAAGTCTTAGTGGCGATACGAGCGGCAAAATGCTCGCATTTTTCTGCCCTTATTGAGTCTGCCGACTCCCGCCCAGCCGCCCTGTTTAGGGTGACTCGCTCCCTTCTTGCTAAGGAGGGTGGCGAAGATCCCTTGCAGTGCAGAGCTGAGCAATTTGCTCAGTTTCTGGCGGACAAAGTCATTCAGATTCGGACAGACCTGGACTCCATTTGGACAGGGCAGGCCAAAATGACAGGGGCGAGTCTTAGTCCTGTTATTTGGGAGGAGTTTGAGCCTATCACTCCTGATGATGTGGACAAGGCCATAGGAGCGATGAGCGCCTCCACTTGTTTATTGGACCCGTGCCCCTCCTGGCTGGTCTCAGCCAGCAGGGAGGTGACACGTGGCTGGCTCCAGGCTGTTGTGATCACATCTTTGAGAGAGGGGTCCATCCCGCAGCCCTTAAAAGCTGCGGTGGTGAGACCCCTCCTCAAGAAGCCTTCCCTGGACCCAGCGGATTTAAAGAACTTCCATCCAGTCTCCAACTTACCCTTCGTGGGTAAAGTTGTTGAGAAAGTGGTGTTGCTCCAATTCCTGCGGTTATTGGAGGACACTGATTATCTGGATCCCTTTCAATCGGGTTTCAGGCGCGGCTACAGTATGGAGACTGCTTTGGTCACTCTGATGGATGATATCTGGCGAGCCTGGGATGGAGATCACTCCTCCATCCTGGTGTTACTTGACCTCTCAGCAGCTTTCGATACCATTGACCATGGTATCCTTCTGCATCGTCTTGGGGAGGTGGGAGTGGGAGGCACCGTTTTATGGTGGTTCTCTTCCTACCTCTCCGATAGGATGCAGTCGGTGTTGACAGGAGGGCAGAGGTCAGCCCCTAGGTCCCTGATTTGCGGGTTGCCACAGGGCTCGGTCCTCTCGCCCATCCTGTTTAACATTTACATGAAACCGCTGGGTGAGATCATCCGACGACACAGGGTGAAGTATCAGCAGTATGCTGATGATACCCAGTTGTACATCTCCACCCCATGTGAGTTCAGTGAAGCAGTTGATGTAATGTGCCACTGTCTGGATGATGTGAGGGTCTGGATGGGAGTGAACAGACTCAAGCTCAACCCTGACAAGACTGAGTGGCTCTGGATATTGCCCCCCAGGGACTATGTCGACTGTCCCTCCTTGGTTCTCAGGGGAGAAAAATTGACTCCCTCAGAACGGGTTCGCAATTTGGGTGTTCTAAAATTGGAGCAACATCTTTCAGCTGTGGCTAGGGGGACTTTTGCACAGATCCGTCTTGTGCACCAATTGCGACCCTACTTGGAGAGGGAGGCTTTGCTCACAGTCACTCATGCCCTTGTCACCTCACGGCTGGACTACTGTAATGCGCTCTACATGGGGCTACCCTCAAAGAGCATCCGGAGACTGCAATTGGTACAGAATGCAGCTGCGTGAGCTGTGGTGGGTGTGCCGAGATACACCACATAACATCCATTCTCCGCCAGCTGCATTGGTTGCCTATTAGTCTCCGGTCGCAATTTAAGGTGTTGGTTTTGACCTTTAAAGCTCTACATGGCTCAGGGCCAGGTTACCTTCAGGACCGCATCCTACCACATACCTCCCTATGACCAGTTAAGTCCCACAGAGTGGGCGCCCTCCGGGTCCCATCAGCCAAACAATGTCGGTTGGTGGACACACGGGAGAGAGCCTTCTCTGTGGGAGCCCCATCTCTCTGGAACCAACTCCCACCAGAGATCCAGACTATCCCCACCCTACATGGCTCTTCCGGCAGGCGGGGTGAAGATCGGATTCCCCCATGATTGAATGTTCCTTTTAAAATTATGAAATTTTAAATTATCCTTTTAAAATTTATGTATGTTATATATTGTTCTTATTCTTGTTGTACGCCGCCCTGAGTCCTATGGGATTGGGCAGCCTATAAGAACTTTAAATTAAATTAAATTAAATTACATCTTATTTAAAAAACTGCACAATCCTATTCCCCAATCATTGCACCTTCATATTCCCCAATCACAACACACTCATAACCCAAACCATCTTTAAAACAGCCACACCATTTCCATGGAAATATCTTAGTTCTTAGTCTTTGATATTTGATGTCTTTGCTGTTTTTGCCAGGGTCCGCCGTGGTCATAAAAATATCCAATTTACTTAATGAATGTCCACTGCTTTTTCTTGCAAGATTAAAACTGCTGAAGCTCAGGTCCAGGATATCCTCCAGAAGTCTACTTCTCCAATCTCTCCATAGGCTTCCCAATATAGGTAGAGCCTCTGGTCTAGATGTTATGAACCTCTTCTCCCTCGACACCTCATTGTTCGCCCTTGTGGCCACAAATAGCCTGTCTGATCAAAAGTTCCTCCAGAGGGCCAGGCGGAAAGCCGTGGCTGCATCAGCCAGAAAGGGCCTCGCAGCCGCAACGGCTACAGTATTAATAATAGTTATTGTATAACAGCATCGCCGTGTTCGGGAGGGAGAGATTGCCCAGCAGGGGGATCTAGAGGACCTCCCCAGGCCTTGTTGACACTGTGGTAAGAGTATTAATATTAATATCCGACGAAAATCGCTGTAATATAGAGAGGGGGACAAACACCGACCAGGATAGAATCGAGTCTCCTGAGAGCCACGTCGATCCCGCTGCCAAACACAGCTGGTGGTAAGAGTCCGGCCGGCATAGAAAAAGGCGGCAATAGCGGCGAGCATAACAAAAACAAACATGGCCAGCAGATCTGGCGCTCGTGTTAGAGCCACATTGCTCTAAGCTCTGGGTAGGATGACTCCTGAGAATAAGGGCGATGCAAGCTGCAGTACGAAGCAAACAAATCCCCACAATGAGCCAGCTGCGCAGGAGCAGCAAACCCCAGCCACGATCTTCTACCGGCCCCACCTTTGGCCATCAGAAACTTCTGTAACACCTAGTGCACCAGCTTCATGTGTTCTTCTAGAGTTTCGGTAAAGATGAGAATGTCATTCAAGTATACGAGGACCCCCTTGTACAGGTGGTCATGCAGTACCTCATTTATCAGCTGCATGAAGACTGCGGGTGGTCTCTGCAACCCAAAGGGCATCACTCTGAACTGGAAACTACTGAGGGGGCAGTTGAAGGCAGTCTTCCACTTGTCTCCTTCTCTGATCCGGACCCTGTAGTATGCCTCTCATAGGTCCAGTTTGGTAAATATATTCCCCTTGGCCAGGTGGGCCAACATGTTCTTCATGAGGGGGAATGGGTAGGTGTTTTCCACACAAACGGTGTTGATCCTCCTAAAATCCACACATAGCCTCATCGACCTGTCTTTCTTTTCCTTGAAGAGGACTAGGTGGCCACCTTGGATTTCGCTGGCTGGATGAATCCGCAGGCTAGATTGGCATCGATGTATCTTCTTAACTCCTTCATCTCTTTTGGGGTCATGGAGTACATCTTGGGCTTGGGTAGTTTAGCCCCCAGCATGAGCTCGATGGTGCAGTCAATCGGACGGTGAGGTGGCAGTATGCCTACATCGTCTTCGCTGCATCGTCTTTGCTGAATATATTACCAAAATCATTTTGGGAAATGATGGCAGAATTAGGGTTCAAGGATGCATGGAGAGAGGTGCACAAGACAAAAGAGCAATATACATTTTTTTCAAACCCGCACCAATCCTGGTCTAGGATTGACATGGTTTGGGTGACCCCGAGATTGCGCAATGATGTACAGGATATTGAAATAGAAGCTAAGATTTGGGCAGATCATAACCCTCTAAGAACAACATGGAAAGGACAGAAAAGGAAAATCAGATGGACAATAAATCAATTTATAGTGAAAGATAAGGAATATGGAGAAATGTTGGAAAAGGAGTTAGAAATATTTTTTAAAATAAATATAAAAGAAGATACATCATTGCAAAACCTCTGGAATACCACAGAAGACTACATATGCGGGTTAACAATAGCTTATTTGGCAAGGGGAAAAAAGGTTACAACAAACAAATTTTTTAAAATGGAAGCAGAATTGCAAAAAAATCCCCAAAATAAAAGTGGAAAAGAACAAAGGGATATTATAAAGCATAAAATTAACCTGAATACTCAGGAAGATCTGGCACAAAAAATTAAGATGGCTAAACAAAATTATTTTGAAAATGCAAACAAGCCAAGCCATTGGTTGGCATATAAATTGAAACAACAAAGAGAGGAAAAAATGATAGACCGATTACTGGATGAGAAAGGAAGTATACAACACAACAGAGGAGAAAAGAAAAAAATAATATTAATTTTTTTTATAAATTTATACGCCTGTGAGGCTGTCACAGAAGATAAAATTAAAACATATTTAGAATCAACAAACATTAAACAAATTACAGAATAACAAAGAGAAATGTTGAATAGGCCAATTACAACCACAGAATTTGACATGGTACTGAAAAAACAGAAAAGTAACAAAACACCTGGTCCGGATGGGATACCGGTCAAATTATATAAAAAGACACAAAATCTATTGGAAGGGATAATGATAGATTTATTTAATGAGGTACTTGAAAAAGCAAGACTACCGCCCACCTGGTCAAAGGCTTTAATAACATTGATACCTAAGGAAGATTTGGATCATCAATTAATTCAAAACTACAGACTCATCTCACTTTTAAATTCGGACTACAAATTATTTATATCAATAATGGCAGAAAGAGTTAAAAAATACTAAATGAGAGTATACACCAAGACCAAAATGGTTTCCTGCCGAAACGGCAGATTAAGAACAATATGAAAATAATAATAAATACGCTAGAGTATTATGAGGAACATCCTGAAAAGCAGGCAGCACTGGTTTTCCTTGACGCCCAGAAAGCTTTTGACAATATTAATTGAAAATATATGATTTGGCAACTAGACAGTATGAAATGTCGGAGGAAATTTGTAAAAATGATAGAAGCAATTTATTCAAAACAAAGGGCTAAAGTTATTGTCAATGTGGACTGTACAGAAAAATTTGACATTGAAAAGAGTGTAAGACGGGGATGTCCACTATCTCCTCTTCTATTTATAATAACATTGGAAACTCTATTAATAAAAATTAGAGAAGAATAGGAAATTAAAGGATTAAGAATTAGAAAAGAAGAATATAAAGTTCAAGCCTTTGCCGATGATTTGGTATTTATAATAGAAGAACCACTTGAATCAGGACCTAAATTAATAAAAAGAAGAAGAATTTGGAGAAGTGGCGGGACTTAAAATCAATAAAAATAAAACAAAAATGATAACTAAAAATCTCACCAAAAAGCAGGATAAACAATTGGAAGAAAAAACAGACATGCAAGTGGTCAAAAAAGTAAAATACTTAGGAATCTGGCTTACAGCAAAGTGCTCTCTGCTTCTTAAAGCATTTTCCCCCCTTGGGGGGTTGATTTCATGGGCTTTCCTCCTGACAGGTGCTCAGGCTTTCTGGTGGGAGTTTTCAAACGACACTTGGCTGTGTAGTGCCCCTCCTTTCCGCACTTGAAGCATGCAGATGGCTTTGGTGCTAGGGTGGTTTGCGGCTTGAAGGGGTCCTGCTTCCCCTGGGGTGAGGATCTTTTCCAAGCTCTCCCTGCTCAGAACTGCTTTCTGGTCATGTTGATCTCTGCCTCTTCCGCTATGAGGTACCACTCGTGCAGGCGGTTAGGGGCACCCTGGGCCAGGCAGGCAATGTAGAGGTCATCACTCAGTCCATCTTTAAACCAGATCACCAGGATGTCTTCTGGCCAATCCACGTGGCAGGCGAGGTCTTGGAACTCCTCAGTGTATTCTGCAACTGGTCGGCGTCCCTGCTTTACAATCCTGATGCAATTTGTAGGGCCATCATGAATCAATCGAAATTCTGCAGTTCAGGGGAACTGGCATTGTGAAGAGTAACCATCCACCGGGCAGCTGCTCCATCCAGGGGTAGTGTGACAATTCAGGCTCATGCCCCCTGGGTCTGGAAATTCCACCTGTATTCCTGCATATAGATGAGGACTTGTGTCAGGAAAAACCTCGACTGTTGAGGATCTCCATCATACTTTACCCCAAGGGGGGGTTTTCTCTCCAACTGTGGGGCTCTGGGCTGGCCGGGGATGTTTGCTGGTACTTGTGCCATGTGGGGTGGGTTCGCTGGGATAGCTGCTGCCCCTGCAGTGGCGGCGGCTTGGCCGGCTGCTGCTGGGTCTGGGGTGGTGTCTCTGGCTTCATCATCAGCTGTTGCCAGTTCACCCCCCTCTGTTGGCGGTCCAGTTCTCCTCGGATGTTCAGTTTTCTCCAAGGTTTCCATCACGAGTCGGGTGACGTGCCTTTTGAGTCAATCCTCCCTTAGCGGTTCCTCGGCCAGCTCTTCCTGGTCAGATAGGGCTTCCAGCTCCAGTTTCCATCCCAGTTTTGGGCTACCACTGGTGGGGGTGACTCCTCTGGTTCTCCCATCCCAGTTGTCCTTCTTCCCCACTCTGATCGACCACTGGGGCTTCATGGGGCCTTCCGGGACAGCCTCGATGTCTTTGATGGGGCATAGGGGGCTGGCGTCCGGCTGGGTGGTGGTAGAAGTTTCTCCCCAGCATTCTGCCTCCCCCTGCTCACTGCTTTGTTCGGACATAGTTTACATGGTCCTCTCGGTAGAGTGAAGATTTTCCTCTCCAGGTTGACTACATTTGCAGAGCCTGCTTTATGTAAGGTCTGTCCTCTCCTCCTCATTCAAGAAAGTAAAAACTCTTGAAACTTTAGCATTTCAAAAAGGAACCTTTTATTGAACAGGAGTGATAGCAAGTCAAAAAGGAAAGCAGGCTCTGAGTTTCCCTCAGGCAATACAGTTAGGAATTAGAAACCCCTCCCTTCAGTCCGATGTGGATTCAGCCAATCCGCAGGTGTGGAGATGTTATTGTAATGGCTGTCCTGAGAAGGTGATAAGCGAACGTTCTCAGGGTCATCTTCTGCTGGCTTTTGGAGTGACACAACCCACATGGCCCTCCCTCCCCCTACATTATCCAAAAGGTGAGAAAATCTCAGGACAGCTAGGTGCCAGGATAAAGGGTATAAAGTGAAAGGTTACAGGTTGTGAGGGGGCGAGGAAAAAAGCAATAACTAAGTAACACATCCCTGGTCGTCGTCCCCTTCCTCAGAAGAATGGCAGCATCACGCTAGGGATCTAACACCATCCTTGATATTCTATCAAGCCCACCTCCCTTAAGTGATCTTCAATAGTTGATATCTTAGATGGGGAGGAACTACACGTGCCCCTCCTATTTTGTCTCCACACTACCCTTTCTTTTTCTGTAGTGCGCGCACCAACACACCAATGGCAGTTGGTAAGGGAACTTTACATTTGCATCTGATCCTCTCGTGAGGGTCTCTAAGATTTGCATCCTAACCCCACACATCTTGGGGAAGGTGGATACTCACTGGCTCTGCAAGATAGGCTCCTCAACAGTGGAATGTAAGATTACCTTGTAATTAGTTTTCCTTGCTACTGACCTTTTTAAGATTACACTCCCAAGCACACAATAGTTAAGGGAAGCCCACTGAGCACCACAAGCCTTTGTAGCTAAGATGGCCTGCGCCTGCAAATCAAATTGTTTCTAAGCACAGTTTCTAAGCGGTGTTATTCAGAAATAAGTTATCTGCACAGAATCAGATAAAACACCTTAGCCAAGAAAGCTCAGGAATTTTTTTTATTCCCAGTCATGTGTATTTAGAATTGCAAGTTAAATATGCCTAGACTGAGATTGATACATTCAGGGGATGCCAGCTTAGGTCACAGGTAATACCATATTTTTCGGAGTATAAGACACACCTTAGTTTTGGGGGAGAAAAACAAGGGAAAAAGGCCTCTGCCTCCCAGCAATTTGCCAAACAGCAAACAGTACAGATGATATACACTGTTTGCTGTGTATTTCTGTGCATGTGTGCCTGACCCATAGAAATAGCAAAGAATTGGAGAAATGTACATTATGGCAGTATATTAATGCCAGAAAGTTTTCTTAAATGTCATCACACTAACTCCTCCCAATTATTTAAATAGATCTACTCCAAACATGACTAGTCAGGGTTTAACTCAGCTGCCTTATCTTAATACTAAACAGGACACTGTTACATTTCAGATTATACTTTTACAGATCTTTAAATTTGATGTGGCTTTCTGGAAGTATACATTCTCTGCTATTTAAAAGAAGATACAAAAGCACTGGGCCTCTTCAGAGCAAGCATTTATTTTAAAAAGCTTCTTCATTTTGTTAAGTTGCCTAGAACAATAATAAAGCAGTCTTTAAAAAATAAGTGTAATAATTTGAACACTCTACAAACATTTATAGTTATTTACTTACCTCCTTGCAGTTTCAGCAGTCCAACATTGCCAGCAGTCTAACATTGCCAGCAGTCCACCTCCCAGCAATTTGTCTCCTTGCAGCTACCGTAGTTAGTTTCATTTTAGCACGTGGCTTGCAAGCCCCAGTCAGCTGTGGGTCAGGAGGCAGATAATCACTTGCTTGTGCTAATCAGACTCTGCCCTGTTTGCTGCAAGGAGGTAAATTGCTGGAGGCAGAGGCCAAAGGGTCGGGGTGGCTGGGTGGGGCTATATTCGGTGTATAAGATGCACCCAAGTTTTCACCCTCTTTTGGGGGGTAAAAAGGTGTGTCTTATACTCCGAAAAATACGGTAATCCATAAAATGTTGAGAAGGAATCTATGTGTGTGTGGGTAAATAGGATTATTTGAAATACTATGTCTTCAGTGGAAATATTCAAATAAATATTATATTCTCAAGGAAGAACTAATTTAGTTTTAAATTTCATACATGATGGTCTCTCTCCCAGCTTCAATTTCCTATCTATAAAATGGGACCAATATCTGTATTTCACAAGGTGTTACAGGTGCACAAATGAACATTTGTGCACAAATGAACATCTGAGAAAATGCTATGTATCCTTAAATTTGGAGCTCTTTTTTCCTGAGCTGGACAGGACCTGTGTTTACCTCAATGCAGGATGCATTTTGGTTTGGAGAACAGTATCACCTCTATATCCCAAAAGTGCTTTTTCAAGAGGCAACTGGACTTTGAAGACTTTTCACTTCTTGGATGAGAAGCAAAATGTCTTCAAAGAAAAACCAGAAAGTCCAGTTTCCTCTTGAAAAAGCACCTTTAGCCTTTAACCATGACCTGGATGACTGAGAATCTCCATACATATCACCTCTATAAGAATTTTTTAGGCTTAGAGATTCTAATTAGGAATATCTTCACACTGACAGCAAGTTATTACGCAGGTACTGTGAAGAAAGTACACTTTTTTTCATCTTCAGCAGTACTATTTAAAACATACATATTCAAGGTTGCTACAGATTTAAATTTGTTTTGTGATAGTCATTTGCATAACAAAATCCCCCCTCTCCAAATCCTTTGACCTGAATGGGTTTTCAGACTGCTTTACAAATTGGTTCTCCCCGTTGTTGGAAATGAAGATACTGGGTGCTATTTTAACAGGCCCAGAGTGTTAAGCTCATCTCCCATGCCAAACCCAGTATATTACTTCAAAAAGAGAGAGGTGGAAGTGTCCTGCTTCACTTTTGCCTCACTCAAATAAAAGCATTTTCCCTTCAAGTTAATCAGCACTTTGAAGCAGCATCAGTGATGAAGTGACTGGGCTGGGGACAACTACTTAAGTTGCACATAAAGAAAAGAAACTACCCTATTTTTCTATTTGAAGATGGCAGAAATCTACTCAGGACTGAAATTTGGATGCAGATCCAATACACATCTTTGCCAGAAAGGCCACCACAATTTAAAAAACACAATATATGTGTAGTCGGAAACGGCATTGGTCGCATTGGTTGATGATCTCTGGAGGGCTCGGGACAGGGGTTGTTCCTCTGTCCTGGTCCTATTAGACCTCTCAGCGGCTTTTGATACCATCGACCATGGTATCATGCTGCACCGGCTGGAAGAGTTAGGGATAGGGGGCACCGTTTTTCGCTGGTTCTCCTCCTTTCTCTGCAACCGGTCGCAGTTTGTATTGGCAGGGGGGCAGAAGTCGTCCTCGAGGCCTCTCACATATGGAGTGCCCCAGGGGTCGATTCTCTTGCCCCTTCTGTTCAACATCTATGTGAAGCCACTGGGTGAGATCATCCGTGGCTTTGGGGTGAAGTACCATCAGTTCGCTGATGATACACAGTTGTACATTTCCACCCCAGGCCACCCCAATGATGCCCTTGAAGTGAGGTCCCGGTGCCTGGAAGTGACAGATAAGAATAACTCTCATCAGAGGTGAAACAGATCTTTCCCTGGAACTCTGACATTATAAAAGAAACCGCAGTTTAAAGTTCTAATTAGAAAATATTTATTTCGGTACAAAAACAATAAAGTCTCAATAAATTCTCATTAATCACATCTTAGCTATAAAAACAGGTCTTGCTCCTTACAGAAGCTGAAGAAGAAGGAAGAATCAAAGAAAGGAATGTACACATGCGTACTAGGAACATATTAATCACGTGCTCAGGAATAAACCATTATATTTGATAGGGATGCATCTCCCTGCATATACATATAACAGGCAATATAAAATCACTGCCTGACACCCCTTCTTTGTCTGTTGGATGGATAGGCTTATATCACTCTACACACATCAAATATGTTAAAGCTTCATGTCTTGCTTCAGGCAACGGCTTGTTCAGGATGTCAGCTATCTGATATTCTGTTGGCACATATTCTAACTTAATGAAACCTTGTCTTACTAAATCTCTAACATTTTTATAATGAATGTCAATGTGTCTGGACCTGGAACCTGTGAAACATGTTTCTGAAATGTAAACAACTGATTGATTATCTTCCATCATGGTGATTGGCTTCTTTGGTTTGGTCCAGATATCTGTAACTAAAGAATAGAACCACGTTAACTGATTACTAGCGTCAGAAATACACGTATATTCCGCCTCAGTTGAAGAACAGGAAACAAAACTCTGTTTTCTCACGTTCCAATGAACGGGGCATCCATTCAGGTACATTATGAAACCTGATGTGCTTTTTCTTGATTCCTTATCGCTTGCCCAGTCAGCATCTGCATAACAATACAAGTCAGCAAAATCAGAATGTGTAGGTTCTAGTTTTAATTTCATGTGTTGAGTGTATTTTAGGTATCTCAGTAACTTCTTAATACATGACCAATGGAACTCTGTGGCTTTGCTTACGTGTCATGACAACAAATTGACACTAAGTGCTATGTCTGGTCTAGTCCAACCACTAATGTATAGTAGTGAACCAATTACTGAGTGGTAAAGTGTTTGATCCTTGAACTCAGGACTTTGTTCATCTTTCAAATTACAAAAATCTGTTTGTATAGGAGTGTATGTTGGTGTAGCATCTTGCATTTTGCAATAGTGTAGGAGTTGTTCTATCTTGGCTTGTTGTGAGAGGCTAAACCCCTTCTGTGTCTTTTCAATCTGTACACCTAAATAATCATTGATGTGACCTAGTGATTTCAATGTGAAGAATCTCTTCAGACCTGAAACAAAAATTTCACTCATGTGTTTGTTAGGACCAATGTAAACAATATCATCTACATAAACAAGAACAATTTCATATGCATTCCCAAACCTTTTTGTAAACACGCATTCATCAGTTTCAGACTTAATAAAGCCCATTGAATTTAGTTTGTCTTTGAGACAGTTATACCACATCAAACCTGATTGTTTCAGACCATAAAGACTTTTGTTGAGAATCCACGTGTCCCCTTCTCGGCCATGGAGGTTGTCACGGTATCCGGGGGCGCACTTCACGTAGATTTCTTCATCTAGGTCTGCATGTAGATAGGCAGTTTCAACATCAAATTGGAAAACTTCAAGTCCAAGAATGGAAGCTGTAGTTAAGGCTATTTTCACACTTTCAGTCCGCACTATAGGTGAGTAAGTGTTTGTGTAATCATCAGGATAACTTTGTGCGAAACCTTGTGCTACTAGTCTTGCTTTGTATAATGGTTCACCATCTGGTTTTTGTTTGATTTTGTACACCCATCGTGTGCCAATGACTTTCTTGTTTTTAGGAGGTGCTGCAGGTGTAAAAACGTTAAGAGTCTGGAGACTGTCTATCTCAACTTGCATGGCGGTGTGCCATTTATCTTGTTCATCTTGTGAAAGATATTTGATTTGAACATAAGTCTCTGGTGGAAGTGTAACATTACAGACCAATGGTGGTGGTCTGTTTGTGCATTGCAGTGTGTATTTCTTTGGAGGAATACCTTTTGTAGTTCTCTTGGAACGCCTTGGAGTGGTTGTCCAATCTTCTTCATCTTTCTCATCTCCATCGTTGTCGCTAGCATGAGAGTCCGCAGCAGGTGAAGATGGAATGTTAGATGAATCATCTCTGGGAAAATAAACTCCAGGATCATTAGAATGTATTTTGGACCAATCTGAATCTTCTTCAAAGTTAGCAGAATTAGAAACTGTAATCATATTGTTAGAGTCAATGAATTTTCCCCACTTCAAATTGTCATCAGTGCCCATATATCTCAGTCTTTTAGCAATTTGGCCACCTTTTCTTCTTAGCACTAATGGAATGTTCACCATTGCATATGAACCAAAGATGTGCAGATTAGAAAGATCTGGCTGGTAGCCATGCAGCATATAGAAAGGTGTTTGGTCAATCACACTACTCCAAGTGCGATTAACAAGGTAGTTTGCATACTTAACTGCTTCTCCCCAAAATGAATGTTTCAGATTAGCATCTTCTAGGAGGCAGCGCATCATGGTTTGGGGGACCCCTTGCCATCGCTCTGCCACTCCGTTGTGAGCTGGCATTGAAGGGGCGGATGTTTGGTGAATAATACCGCTTCTGTGCATCTAATCTTGGAAACGTTGTGACATGAACTCGGAACCATGATCACTCTGGATTCTGCGGATCTTCACCCCATGTTGATTATAAGTTTGTATTGCAAAGTCTTTAAAGGTCTGAAACGTTTCAGATTTTTCTCTCATAGGAAAAACATAACCATATCTAGAATGATTATCAACAATAGTTAAGAAATACTTTTTACTGCCAATAGTTGGGCCATAAGGACCCACAATATCAGTATGAACCAAATCAAAAATGCGTGTTGACTTACGTATAGCATGTTTTGGAACGGCTGCTGCCTTTGATTTTGCCTTTTTGCAAACAGCACAATCCAAATGTACCTTACATCCTTTGAAATTCAAACCTTGGGCAAACAATGGCATTCGTTTAAGGACATCAAAACTCGGATGCCCCATCCTCCTGTGCCATTTATGTATGCAGTTGTAATGTAAGAGTCGGCCTGTGAGAGAATTAACAAAATTAACATTTGAATTAGGAACCTTAGGTTTGTTTTTAGGAGTCTGTGAGGCAATCACAGGATCTCTCTCTTGGACAGCTCTCTCTGGGCCTGCATTGCCATTAATGGAAGGTATTATACTTGCTTGTTTTTGAGGCTCAGGTTTTGGCCTTAAGTAGAAGACTCCACCAATCACAATGGTGTCTGCAACAATCATACTATTCTTAACAATGTAGCTTGCGTTCTTAAAATGATGAATCTGAAAATCTAAAATATTGATTAAATGGGTATAACTAAGCAAATTAAAAGCTGCAGCAGGAACATAATAAACATCTGGAACCAGTGTATCTAACTCTTCAATGTAAACAGTCCCTTTTCCTTCGACTTTGCAAGGACGTTCAGTGAATGTATAAAGTTCACGAAGTTCTGGTTCTGGTGCATGCATTTCTTTGAAAAGGTGCTTTTGGTAAGTAATGCTAATTGAGGCACCTGAGTCCAAAGTCCACAATAAATGTCTATCATATTGCTGACAGGGTTGGACAGCTTGTGTGATGGCAAGAGTGGCATATGGGCCAAATGGGTCGTGCCTTGGACCTGGGCGACGTTGGCTGCCACTTCTGCTTCTGCTGCCTCTGAAGACTGTTCCTCTGGGCAGGGATGCGCTTCTCCTGTAGGCTGTGCCTCTGGGTTGGTACTGGTCCCTGTAGTCTGTTCCTCTGGGCTGGACAGGAACTTGAGTGTGTTGCAATTGAATACAATCTCTACTGGTGTGACCTACACGATCACAATATTGGCAATGTAGCAATCTTGGAGTGTATTCCCTCTCTGGGGGTCTTCTAGTTGGAAGACGTGTTGCAGCTAGGGGGCGCTGCAAGTGAGGGGCTGCAAGTGCAATATCTTCATATTCTGTTAAAATTCTACAAACATTGTCAACAGTTCTTTGAGCAAAAGGTACAAGATTGATTTGTGTGATGGCCTCTCTCCATGTGTAATTTAAGGAATTGGTAATAATACTGACCATTTGATTATCGTCCATTAGATAGCCATGTTCTGCGAGGTCTTTCCTCATGCGTTTCATCTTTGTTAAATGTGCCCCCATGCTGTCTGTAGGTTTAATTCTAGTTCCATGAAATTGTGACAAAAGCAGGTTAGTAGATTCAGCTGAAACTGGCCGAAAACAACGTTCTAATTGAGCCCATATTTCTTGGGCAGTTGCATTTGGAACAAAGGTTTGCTGCATTTCGATCTCCATCGACATCAGTATACTGGTAGACGCCTTTATATCTAATAATCTGACAGCATCTGGCCAGGGCCGCTCAGGTGGGTCAAATACCATGTTGTGCGTGCCCTCACGACGAAGCAAAATAGTCATTTCACTGACCCAGGCTTTATAATTCTGTCCTGATGGCTTTAATTTTGAGTGTCCAGTTAATGGGGCAACTGGTGCCTGGTAAGGTGGAGCAACAGCTTGAATTGGCTGTAAAGACGGGGCGCCTAATGGGGCCTGCGCAGGTGCGGCCTGAGGAATTGCCTGTGGACTCATTTGGGGTTGAAGAGGAGGCGGCAAAGGAGCCTGCACTGGAGCAGGTGGTGGTGCCTGGGCTGGCTGTTGTACAGCAGCTGGTGCAGCACCAGGAGCCGGCTGCATAGGAGCAGGTGGTGGAGAAATTGGCACTAGCTGGGCCACAGTTGGGACAGGCGTAGGAGCTTGCATTGGAATAAGTAATTGTCCCATTTGGGGTTGCTGCTGGGCAGTTGAAACAGCAGGGGCTGGAGCAATTCCAGCTTGCGAAGCAGCTTGAGTCTGCTGCATAATTTGTGCAGCCATAGGAACGGGTGGTGCACTTTGTGCCTGTATTGTTTGGGCAGGTTGAAGAAATTGTTGTTGGGCTATAGGTAGAGGTGGAACAAACTGTAATCCAGAACCTCCAGGTGGCATAGGTTGTCTTTTGCCAGACATCAGGAGATCTAGCCTTTCCAATAGAGTTTTAAACATGATTTCTGTTTTATCTATATTTTGTCCACTAGATGGCACTGCAACATTACTTTTAGGAAAGTCTCTTTGTTCATAAAATCTCTGATCAGAACCAGCCCCTATTGACGTATAGTCATATGTCCTTTCCGGCAAATGAAAGGTAATGCCCATTTTGGGGTGGGACTCTAATGTTGGAGAGACCGGAAAAGATGACCCAGGAAAAGTTTCTGGAATGTAAGAAGGCTGGCAGACATCTTGTTTTTCATATAGGCGTTGGCTTTCTAGTAACTCTTCCTTAAGTATTTAATTTCTCTGTCTTTACTAGCAAGAAGGTCTTTGTGGCGTGCATCAATAATTTTTTCTGTGGCTGATACGGTACTCGAGGGTGCTCCCTCAGAAAAACTTTCAAGTAATTGGGGCTGAAGTGGCTCATAATGAGTAATCTTTGGAATGGCCTCCGTTTGAACAGCCCCCATTTGAGTTGAACTAGCGCCCGGGGAAAAATAAGTGCTTTTGACTTCCACTGACCTTTGAAAGTCTTGTTCCTGTTGCAAAGCCTCTGCCGCTGTGATTGATTGCGTGGGAGAAGATGGTGCCGGAGAAGTTTGCAGAGATACGATATCAGTTTGTCTCGGAGGAGTGATTAAAAGCGGGGATGAGAAAGGCAAATAAGTTGCTTCTGGTTTCTCTGTTTCTTGAATCGGCTGGTCAAGGAGAAGTAAAATTTCTTTCTCAGGAGAAGGCATTTTAGTAGATTTATGGAGTTTTCACTTCAAAACAGCCAAAAACATTGTTATCTATCTGACTGAGCTAAACGCAATAAACCTGTCAGAATTAATTAATATCCAGAGCCATCCTCTGCATACCATGACAGATAAGAATAACTCTCATCAGAGGTGAAATAGATCTTTCCCTGGAACTCTGACATTATAAAAGAAACCGCAGTTTAAAGTTCTAATTAGAAAATATTTATTTCGGTACAAAAACAATAAAGTCTCAATAAATTCTCATTAATCACATCTTAGCTATAAAAACGGATCTTGCTCCTTACAGAAGCTGAAGAAGAAGGAAGGATCAAAGAAAGGAATGTACACATGCGTACTAGGAACATATTAATCACGTGCTCAGGAATAAACCATTATATTTGATAGGGATGCAGGGAGATGCAGGGATGCATCTCCCTGCATATACATATAACAGGCAATATAAAATCACTGCCTGACAGGAAGCTGTGTGGATCTGGATGGGGAGAAACCGACTCAGGCTCAACCCTTCCAAGGCGGAGTGGCTGTAGTTCCCAGCGTCTCAATATGGTCAGATGATTCCATCTCTGACTATCGGGGGCGAGTCTCTAGCCCCCACCAAAAGGGCTCACAATCTGGGTGTCCTCCTGGATCCACAGCTGTCCTTAGAGGACCATCTGACAGCTGTGACCAGGGCGGCCTTTTATCAGGTCCGCCTGATACGCCAGTTGCGGCCCATGGCATTGGACCTAGGTATCTCCGAGACCATCTGCTGCCACAAACTGCCTCCCATCGACCAGTGCACTCCCACAGAGAGGGCCTCTTCGGGATGCCATCAGCCAAGCAGTGTAGGCTGGTGACACCCAGGGGGAGGGCCTTCTCTGTGAGAGCACCCACCCTCTGGAATCAGCTCCCTCCAGATTTAAGAACCATTCATGACCTGGCCACCTTCCGCTGTGCCCTCAAGACGTACTATTTTTATCAAGCCGGGCTGGCGTGAAAAAGTTTTTGGGGTTTTTAAGATTTTACCAAATTTTAATTGTATTGTCTTAAATCAGAGCCACATCTAATATTTTCTTTTAAATGTATATTTATATTGTGTTTTTACTTGGCTGTTCACCGCCCTGAGTCCCCTGGAGAAGGGCGGTATATAAATTTAATAATAAATAAATAAATAAATAAATAAATAAATAAATAAATAAATAAATAAATAAATAAATAAATAAATAAATAAATAAATAAATAAATAAATAAATAAATAAATAGTGTGCGCAAAAGGATTTTCTATCATACTATCACCTACTTGTTCTGTTTCTCATGTGTATTTTTCAGCGATTTGATTATTCCAAGATATAATGATAAAAAGACAAACTATAAAAGAAAGTTTATAAAGCCAGTATGCTCTAGTGGTTAAGACATCAGGTTAGAAGCCAAGAGATCAATTCTAATTCCGCTTTAGGTACAAAGTGGAAGCCAAAGAAAGCCAGTTTCCCTCAGCCTAGCCCACCTCAAATAGTTATTGTAGGGAAAACAGGAGGAGGATGACAGATATGTTGACTGTCTTGAATTATTTGTAAGAATAATAAAGCAGGATTAAAAAATTGAAAATAAAATAAATGCACAACATAAACAGAATTATGTGGCTTCTGCTGTCTCTACTGACTCTGCGTGTAGATTTATTATTATTATTTATTTATATGCCGCCCTACTCCCTGGGGACTCAGGGCGGAGTACAACATGTCAAGAACAACTAAACAATATAAAAGTTTCATAACATTTAAAAAAGAATTTAAAAAGCAAAAACATACAAAACCATACGTACGTGGGGGAGACCTAAGATGTGAAATTGTCTCAAAACCTTGCCTGCAGGAAGAGCCATGTCTTCATGGGTTTTCGGAAGGCCAGCAAGGTGGGGATAATTCGGATCTCTGGGGGTAGTTGGTTCCAGAGAACAGGGGTCCCCACAGAGAAGGCCCTCCCCCTAGGCCCCACCAGCCAATATTGTTTGGACCTGGAGGAGACCCACTCTGTGGGACCTGACTGGTCGAAGGGAAGTATGAGGTAGGATGCAGTCCCAGAGGTAACCTGGTCCTAAGCCATGTAGGGCTTTAAAGATGATAATCAACACCTTGAATTGCACCCAGAGACCAATGGGCAACCAGTGCAGCTGGCGGAGTATGGGTGTTACGTGGGTGTATCTTGAGATACCCACCACAGCATGCGCAGGCGCATTTTGCACCAGTTGAAGTCTCCGGATACTCTTCAAGGGTAGCCCCATGTAGAGCACATTACAGTAGTCCAATCTACTGTAGATGCAGGATTATTTGCAAATTAAGCCGAAAAGAGTGCATGTTAGTTTTATAGTATGTCAAAAACTAAAGCCAGCAGTTATATAGAACTGTTTGCAATATATACTCTTTATTAAAAAGTTTAAACAACTTTCAGATTCTACCTTAACTCCCCCTCCACATTACTAGCCCAAACTTAACAAAACAATTAACATAAGGGAGTTCATAAAAAGCTTATAAATACAGTAATCCCTCGTTTTTCGCGGGGGTTAGGTTCCAAAAAGAACCCGTGATAGGCGAAATCCGTGAAGTAGGAAACTTTATTTTTTTTAACCCCTCCTACCCGGCTTCTGCGTTTTCAGCGCCCAAAAAAAGCCTGAAAAATCCTCCAACCTCTCCCTCTCTTGACGTCTGCTGTGGCTGCTTGACACTAATCTCCTGAGCGAGCTTGTAGGCCGTTCCCTCGTTGATTTGGCCCGAATGGCCATTTTCCCTCAGGGAAAGCTGACAGCGCGGCCCGCCCTACAGCTGATGAGCGGCAGTCCTTCTGCGCACGCGCAGAGCTCATCGGACCACTTTACTCGCCTTCCGCTGCCAGACTGAAGCAGGAGACCACCACGCAGGCACAGAACTCATCGGAGAGGTTTGCGAGTCCCGGAGCTGCACGCTTTGCCGCTGACTGCCTGGCCGCCCACGCAAATCCGTGAAGCAGCGAGACCGTGAAAGGTGAAGCGTGATATAGCGAGGGATTACTGTATTTGCTAAACCAGTCTGTCCTTCGTCCTTGATGAGCACTTGCTCTCTCAGAGTTCCTGTCTTCCATTCAATTGCATTATATTCCCTTCCCCCACAAACCTAATGCCATTTTAGGTAAAAGATTCTAAATTATTCTTATACTGCTTCTGTTTAGTTTTGTCTGGATTAAAATACATATTTATCTTTGCAGCAGATGCTAGTTTTGACTTCAATAAGCCTCTGGCAAGCGAGCTGCTGGGTGAGGCAATGAGTGGCTGGGAGGGGAGGGGCAAGGAGAGGCCAAGTGAGGCAAGGCACCACTCAACGTGAGTGATATCGAGTTGACCATGCCCACCCAGTCACATGACCACCCAGTCATGCCTACCAAGCCGATCATTAGGGCAGAGAACCAGTTGTTAAATTATTTGAATCCCACCACTGAATATAAGGCAAATACTGTATATTGATGATTTAGGCTGTATCCACTATACCTCTGTGTGTGTGTGGTCCATCCTCTTTGCAAAGTGAAAAATAAAATTACCATTGTTTTCTCCTGGAAGTTTTGGCTGGTGGTTGTTTATTTTCAAGCTAGACAATGAATCCCACAACTTGGGGGCTCTCCCAGGATTTTCCATACAGCAGCAGGAGTCACCAAGCAGACACCGACTGGGAACACATTCCCATTGAGTTCAATGGTCCTACGTCGTGAATGGTTGGTAAGTCCTGTGTGCCTGTGAAATCCAGTATGGTTGCCAGCAGCCCGTCCTTGATCTCATGTGAAAGAATGTTATGACTATACTCCCTTCACTACTCTCCCATTCCCACAGCTCACCCATCCCCACTGCAGCAGCCCTGTAAAGTCTGTCCAAAGATGGATTCAGGGCTGACAGACTGCCTCCCCTCAAGTAATGAGAATGTCCTGAAATGAGACAAGTGACGGGGTTAGGGACAAGGGGCTAAACCAGAAGTGAAATGCTGCCGGTTCTGACCGGTTCTCCCAAACTGGTGGTGGAAATTATGACTAGTTCCCCGGACCAGCAAATATCACTTCTGGCTGGCCCCGCCCCTTCCAGGAGTCCCCGCACAGCACGTTTTTGCTCCCAGGTAAGTGCAGGGAGGCTTCCCTGAGGCCTGCTAGGCCAAAAATGGGAGGTGGAGGTCTGTTTTTGCTCCCAGGAGACTTCCCTGAGGCCTGCTAAGTCAAAAATGGGGGGTGGGGTCTGTTTTTGCTCCCAGGAGGCTTCCCTGAGGCCTGCTACAGAGGTGGGTTTCAGTAGGTTCTGACCAGTTCTGGAGAACTGGTAGTGGAAATTTTGAGTAGTTCAGAGAACCGGTAGCAAAAATTTTGAGTAGTTCAGAGAACCGGTAAATGCCACCTCTGACTGGCCCCTCCCCATCTATTCTCTGCTTCCCGAGTCCCAGCTGATTGAGAGGAAATGGGGATTTTGCAGTAATCTTACCCTGGAGTGGGGAGGGAATGGAGATTTTGCAGTATCCTTCCCCTGCCACGCCCACCAAGCCATGCCCACCAAGCAACACCACACCCACCAAGCAACACCCACAGAACCAGTAGTAAAAAAATTTGAATCCCACACTTGCCTGCTAGGCCAAAAATGGGGGTTGGGGTCTGTTTTTGCTCCCAGGAGGCTTCCCTGAGACCTGCTAGGCCAAAAATGGGGGGTGGGGGTTCATTTTTGCTCCCAGGAGGCTTCCCTTAGGCCTGCTAGGCCAAAACAGGGGGTTGGGGTCCGTTTTTGCTCCCAGGAGGTTTCCCTGAGGCCTGCTAGGCCAAAACCGGGAGTGGTGGTGCTGCAAAAGAAAGAAAGAAAGAAAGAAAGAAAGAAAGAAAGAAAGAAAGAAAGAAAGAAAGAAAGAAAGAAAGAAAGAGGGAGGAAGGAAGGGAGGGAGAGAGGGAGGGAGGGTGGAAGGAAGGAAGGAAGGAAGGAAGGAAAGAAGGAAGGAAGAAAAAGAAAGAGAAAGAAAGAAAGAAAGAAAGAAAGAAAGAAAGAAAGAAAGAAAGAAAGAAAAAAGAAAGGAAGAAAGAAAGAAAGAGGGAGGGATGGGAGAAAGAAAGGGAGGGAAGGGAGAAAAAGAAAGAAAGAAAGAGGGAGGGATGGGAGAAAGAAAGGGAGGGAAGGGAGAAAAAGAAAGAAAGAAAGAAAGAAAGAAAGGGAGGGAGGGAGGGTTAGGGTTAGGGTTAGGGTTAGAGAAAGAGAAAGAGAAAGAGAAAGAGAAAGAGAAAGAGAAAGAGAAAGAGAAGGAGATAGAAAGAAAGAAAGAAGAAAGAAAGAAAGAAAAAGAAAAAGAAAAAGAAAAAGAAAAGAAAGAAAGAAAGAAAGAGAAAGAAAGAAAGAAAGAAAGAGGGAGGGAGGGAGGGAAGGATGGGAGAAAGAAAGGGACAAGTGTCTGGTAGGACACGCGCCCCACCTTGCCCTGCCCTGCCCGCCCTGCCAAGCCCCAGCATGAGAAGCGCGTCCTACCAGACACTTGTCCCGGTACCACCGTCGCATTCCTCGGTGGTGTCTCCAGGGCAGCCTGTTCTAAAAGAGAACGTCTCGTGAGTTCAATCAAACTTCTCAAACTCGCGAGATGATCTCTTTTGGAATGGGCTGCCCTGGAGACAACACTGAGGAATGCGACGGCGGTACCGGGACAAGTCCCAGGTAGAACGCATGCCAGGCCACGCCACGCCACCCCCGCCCACCCTGCCAAGCCACAGTGTGAGACGCGCGTCCTACCTGGGACTTGTCCCAGTAACTCGGTCACGTTCTTACGGTGTTCTCTCCACGACAGCCCGTTCTGAAAGAGAACGTCTCACGAGTTCAATCAAACTTCTCAAACTCGCGAGACGATCTCTTTTAGAATGGGCTGCCCTGGAGAAAACACCGAGGAATGCAACGGAGGTACCGGGACAAGTGTCTGGTAGGACGCGTGCCCCGCCTTGCCCCGCCTGCCCTGCCAAGAGAGACGCACCACTTACTGGAGCTTTGCAGCTCCGTGGTCTCTCGGCTTGTCTATTTGCAAGGTTTTTTCCCTAAACAGACTAGCCGAGAGACCATGGAGCTGCAAAACTCCAGTAAGTGGTGCGTCTTACGCCCTGCACCGCCTGCACCCCGAAAATAATAAGCCACCCCCCAAAAATAAGGCCAGGGGCATTTGGGGGGGTCAAAAATATAAGCCCCTGTCTTATTTTCGGGGAACATGGTAACACTTTTAATTAAGCGGGTACATTGAATAAACATAACTTTGAGTTTCAAATAACACTGATTTCGTTGTTGTCTTGGGTGACATCTGTGAAAAAAATTCAGGTGCTCAGACATGAAAATGTGCCGCTCAAACAATATACTTTTCCGCACACACTGAAAAAAAATTAGAGGGAACATTGGTCACAGGTGCACCACCCACTAGCGACCCATCCACCTGTTCAAACTGGATGGGGCGGTCCAAAGTTCTCCTCTTTATCCCTAGATCCTGTATGGTCTGGGAGCTGATTAAGCACTTGGTGCAACCAGTGTCTATTATGGCCTCTAGGTCCCTATGGGTGCCTGTCCTGGGAGTTTATGGCAAAGGGACGAATGGCTTCACTTACCATCGGGTCCTCCTCGCCACTTCCGCTGGTGTCGGTGGCCTCTGGAGTCGGAGTTTCCCCCTTCTGGGACAGCAGAACTCCACTGCTTTCCGAACAAATTTCCCCTTGTCTTGCAGCTTTCTGGGAGTTCTCCTCGATTTTGCCACTGCTGGCATTTGCGCCTGAGGGACCGGAACCAGCGCAGGCATTCCGAGGCTCACTGACCCTGTTGGCCACATTTGAAGCACTTTATAATGGGCGTGGCTGCCGGTCTCATCTCCACTGCCAGTTTAGTGGCAATGTCCCAATGGTAGTTTGGGGGACTTTTCTGGTGTGGATCTTCGGTGGGGGGTAAATTTCTAAGTCCATAGTTACCGCCATCCGATACCAATCTTGGATCTCGTTTGGTACTCCTCTGAAGGCGCATGCTTACCTAAGGTCCTGATCCAGGGCCTCTTTGAAATAGTGGATGAAGAGTCGTTCAGGCCAGTCCTGTAGTTTGCTGGCTATTCTTCTAAACTCCCACACAAACTCCTTGGGGGGGGGTCGGCTGCACTGCTTCAACCCCTTGATTTCAGCTTCAGCTTCCTCTCGGTTGGCTGTGTCCTCAAACTGTGAGTGACTGCACGAATTTGTCTGCATCATCTAAATCAGGTGCTCCTTCATCGTGGAGTTCAGCAATCCAATCTGCTGCTTCCCATTCTCTCATATTGTCTGCAATGGCCGAGATTGTCAGGCTGTGCTTCCCTTCAAAACTCAGGAAATAAAACCCCCAACTCCATGTTAATAGAGAAGAGTACTTTTACTAGGCAAGAAGTGATAGCAACAAAAGAAAAGCAAGTTCTAAAGCAAAAAGTGCGCAAAATGCAAATACAAAGAATCCGAAAGCCCTCCCTCATAACCTCCCTGGGCAAATCATCCAATCCCCATGTGCCAAAGTGTCATGTGGGTGCACCGGCTGGCTGGACATCTGGTCCGACTGGGCTGTTGACCTTGAGCAGACTATAAACATGTCTGTAAAGCCTGGTAGTACGTGATGAGAACTTTCCACCCCAAAGTCCTAATCAGAGACAAACCGGGCCATCTCCAGCAGCTTCCCCAAATACCGGGCCATCTCCAGCAGCTTCCCCAAATACCTAACCCAACCTGGCCCTCCCTCCCCATTACTATGGCAGCCATAGCAAGCAGGCATCACGGAGGCTGACATTCGGCCCTCCTGCAACAGGGACGTTAGTCCTAGGAGAAAATAAAGATATAACAACAACCAAAATGCATAATAGAAATACAGTTAAAACAGACAATCATGGCTTATCAGGTTATTTCGATCAGAACAATTGAATTGCTCTAGGGGCTCTGACGTCTCGTTCATTCACCCACTCAGATTGCGAGAAGGGGAAATGCTTCCAGGCTACCAAATATTGCAATTTACTCCTATGTTTTCTGGAATCCAGGATTTCCTTAACCTCAAAATGTTGTTCACCCTCAATCAGTAAAGGGACGGGGGGAGGTCGAGGTAGATCGAAAAGAGGATGTATGTTCAGGCTTCAAAAGACTAACATGAAAGACCAGGTGAATCCTTCGAAGGGTTTTCGGAAGGTCCAATTGCACAGCCACCGGATTCACAATTTTCACTATAGGAAAAGGGCCTACATATTTAGGCCCGTTTTTTAGACTTTTGGGTTGTCTGTAAATATTTAGTAGACAAGAAAACTTTATCACCAACTTGGTACTCCTTGGGCTTGACCCGTTTTTTGTCAGCTTGTTTCTTGTGGGCCTGGTGAGCACCGTCTAATACTTTGCGAGTCACTGGCCAGATCAATTGGAGCTGTGCAATCCATTCTTTTAGCGAAGGGATCTGAGGTTTCTCCTGCGGCAATTCAGGGATGGGTACAAAGTCTTGGCCATAGAACACCCTGAAGGGGGTAAATCCAGTGCTACTATGAACAGAGTTATTATAGGCTACCTCAGCAAAAGGCAGCAAGTCAGCCCGATTATCTTACTGGTAATTTACATAGCACCTGAGGTATTGTTCCAGGACCGAGTTAACTCTCTCACAAGCTCCATTTGTCTGGGGATGATGGGTGGAGCTTAAGCCCTGGGCGGAGCCTAATAAAGTGAGGAATTCCTTCCAAAACGTGGAGGTGAATTGGACACCCCTATCCAAAATTATTTGTTCAGGTACCCCATGTAGTCTGTATACATGCTGAATAAAAAGCCAACATTAGCCAACATTTTTGCCGACGGAATCTTAGAACAGGGCACAAAATGGACCTGCTTTGAAAAAAGGTCAGTGATTACCCAAATAACTGTATTTCCCCCACTCTCAGGTAACTCAACAATGAAATCCATGGATATTTCTTTCCATGATGCCCCTGATCTAGCAACATTTTGAAGTAATCCCTGTGGTCTCCCTGGTGGCCTCTTCGCTGCTGCACAGATAGGGCAACTTGCAACATAGGCTTCAATGTCCTTTTTCAATGAGGGCCACCAAAATTGTCTCTTTACTAAGTGTAACGTTTTCACAAACCCAAAGTGACCTGCGGCTTTCGAGTCATGTGCCTTTTGCAGCACTAATTCCCTAGTTTGGGCTGGGACATAAAGCTAGGACCCCATCCAGGCTAGGCCGTCACGAATGGTGCACTCGTTTGAGTGGGACAGAAACCATTCATCCATTTTCAATGCGTCCACGAGTTGAGAGTTTAGGTCAGCTGAAAGGTCTGACCCCATTTCCTTTTGGGCCCAGGTGACTACTGGAGCCACCAATTGCTTAGAAGGGATCAGACTATTTCCTGCATAGCACTGTTGTATTGAGGCAGCCTAGACAAAGCATCAGCCATAAAGTTCTTCCCCCCAGGTAGGTAACGTAAGGAGAAATTAAACTGGTTAAAATGTTGCGCCCAGCGGGACTGTTTGGGTGACATCTTCCTAGGGTTCTTCAAAGCCTCTAGGTTTTTATGATCTGTCCACACCTCGAAAGGGTGCTTGTCGCCTTCAAGAAAATGTCTCTAGGTCAGTAGGGCCCACCGGACAGCAAAAGCTTCTTTCTCCCAAATTGCCCACCTCTTCTCGGTTTCCATTAATTTCCTGGAGGTGTAGGCATAGGGTTGTAGGAATCCATCAGCATTGGTTTGCAGTAGTACCGCTCCAACTGCCACGTCGCTGGCGTCGGCTTGAACTACAAAAGGGGCATCCATGTCAGGGTGCTTGACTACCGGCTCAGCAGCAAACAGGCGTTTGAGCTTCTCAAAAGCGGCTTGGCATTCCATAGTCCAATCTAGGTTTAGGCTTGGCGTCTCCTTTTGTTTTTAGGAGATTGGTGATCAGTAACGCAATTTGCACAAAAGAGGGGATGAACTGTCGATAAAAGTTAGCAAAGCCCAGGAAGCTCTGTAGTTGCTTATGGGTGCGGGGGGCCGCCCACTCCAGGACTGCTCGCACCTTCTCAGGATCCATTTCAATACCCTCATGTGATATGCGGTAACCCAAATAGTCAATTTTGCTTTGATGGAACTCACATTTTGACAATTTGGCATATAGTTCGGCCGCCCTAAGTTTCTTCAGGACCTATCGCACAAGTTTCACATGCTCATCCATTGTCTCCATATAAATGAGAATATCATCAAGATAAACCAAAAACCCCTTATAAAGGTGCTCATGGAGCACTTCATTGATTAGTTGCATAAACACTACTTAAGTCCAATTTAGTAAAGATCTTCCCCTTTGCCAAATGGGCTAACATGTCCTTCATCAGGGGCAGGGGGTACATGTTTTCCATGCAAATGGCATTCAGGTTCTTTTTCTTAATTCAAAAAGTTTTATTAGTACAAAGTACAAACATTTTTCTCTTTTCTCCCCCCTTCCCCCCAGACCCCTACCCACTCCCCTTACCCTCCCCCCCACCCCCCCACCCCCCGGACTTCCCAGAGAAAGTACAGGGCATAATATTCAATAAAATAAATTTAAATTAAACTAAAAAAAATCCTTAATTTTCACATTTCTTTGAGTCTTTAACTCCTTGTTATTCAAAACTTTTTAAACATAATCAAAAAATCAAGCATATTGTTAATCAAACACCATTCAGTATCTCAGGCTGATAATTTACTCCACTAAATATCTTTCCTTTATATAATCTATATATGATCTAATAATAAAAAAGAAAAAAGAGAAAGGAAAAAAAAGAGAAAAAAAAAGAATCTTTCCTCCCCATTTCATTCAGTTGCAACATCACATCATTTTCTCAGTATTAAATAAAACTTGAGTAAATATTACATAAATATTAAGTAAATATTAAGTATTTATACCTGTTCAAAATACCTAAGTATTTAAAATATTCTATCAAATTGTTAATTCCAATATTTTAAGATTTCTTTAACCCCTTGTAACTCAAAAAATTTGAACTTAATCATAAAGTCAAACACATTATTAGTAACCTAATATTACAATATGTCAAATTATTAATTTCACAAAAATTCTGAATCATTAATTATTTTAAAATATATTGATAAAAAAAGGGAAGGAGGGGAAACCATAACAAAACAACAAGAAGAAAAAACAAAACCATCAAAGTAATTTCCTCAATAATCTTCTTGCTGCAAAATATCAGTTCATGTTAATCTCTCCATCTGTCCTATGAATTCCCACACTAACACCAAACTCTGACCCATTCCTTCCTCTCGATCAAATTTTGAATCTGGTTCTTGCAGCCTTTTGTAGCTTGGCGATTTTGGGTTTGTCAGCTCAACTCTCGTTTGACTCTGATCCTTTGTCTCCTTTTCCACATTATAAACATCTTTCTGGCTCTGTAAATCACCTTGAATCTTCAAAGCTCTTTCCGTTTGAACAGATATAGATGACTTTCCCTTCTCCTCTTCTGTTGCTTTCATGCTTCTTACTTCTGGAATTTTGGATATGTCGGCCTTTAAAACTTTGACATAAAAATCAGTAGCTTTCATTATCGTATTAAGCCGGGTATCTTTTTTCCAAATATCTCACCACTATCCCTGTTGGGGCATCCCATTTGTACTGTAGGTTCTGTCTTTTAAACTCTTCCACCAAAAAGGTATAATCTTTTCTGGCTTTAAGCATTTTAGGAGGAATTTCTTTCAATGTCATTACTTCCTGGCCATTTACCTGAAGCTTATTCTTAAAAGTCGCCTGTAGGATTTTATTCCGTAGCACCCTTGTGGTAAAATATATTACAATATCCCTTGGCAGATATTTTTGTTTGGCAAACCAAGAATTGACACGGTATATCTTATCAATTTGCATAGCCAGTTCCTCTTTAATCATTCCAGACACCTGCTCCAAAGCCTCCACCATCCTTCCTTTCAAATCTTCATATTTTTCCTCTTTCAGGCCCCTAACCCTTATAGCAAATTCCATACTTCTGAATTGAGTCATTAATACCTCTGTTTCAAGATTTGCAATATCATTTTGAGTTTTGTCTATATTTCCCCCCGAGGTTATCAGGGATTGTTTAGTTATTTCCACATCATTCTCCAGAATTTCCATATTTACTGCTAATCCTTTAAAAACATCTAGCGCATCCTTCCTCACTTGTTGATCCATCTCCTCTAGAGTAGCCTGCATTTTTTTATTAATTTCATTGACTTTTAAGTTAAATTCCATAACCAATTCGTTTTTCATAACTTTTAAAGTATTAAATAAATTTTCAGGTGTTAAAGTCTGTGGGGGTATTAAGTCAGAAGTAAGTTGCATTCTTGAAATATAAACAGAGGAATATTCAGTTCTTTTATTTAAAACAGTCTTTCCAGGTTTAGAAGCCATTTGAAGTATTAGATTAAAAAAAATAGAAGGGTTCATCAAAGTCCAAGATTTTCGGAAGAATACAGAGAGAAAGCCAAATCCCTAATTGACAAAGTTCTTTCCAGATACAAAACCAGTTAGTTTTTAAAAAATATAAGTTGTTATTTTAGTCCAAAATCAGGAAACAAAAAGAAAAAAACCAATTCTCAGGATCAAAAGTTTCCATAAAAGGAGCTGCTGGCGAAACGAAACTTAATCACTTTCCACGCCCTTGATCTCCAATTGCCATTTTATTGCTTGTTAGCGCTACTTTGTAACTTCCCGAAGTGAAAGTCAGCAGTGGAGTTAAAGATTAGGATACTTGCCCTTCTGGTCTCCTGCCTTTCTTTGTCTGTTTTCTTTAATGCATCAAATTATTGTAAATCCCATTGTAAAAGCAGCGGTGGTCGCGGCATCTTGCTCCGCATAAGTGGAGGCATCCGAAGTCCTGGAGCAGGAGACAGGCTACCTGGGGAGCCCTCACCCTTCGTGCCCCTGATTGTTCTGGGGCACTAGGGGGGCTCTACCCCACCTGTCAAGCTCTCATCTCTCCCCTAATCCCGGGGAGAAGATTTTCAAGCCGCCAGACAGCTGATCTGGCGGCTTTTACAGGACTTCGGAAGAGGCACCCAGCAAGAAGCGTCCGCGATGCCCGCGGAGCCAAACTGGAAGTTTGCGTTCTTGTAGTCAACACACAAGTGAAGAGAACCATCTTTTTTCTCTGCACCTTTGCCTCTGCACAGGGGCAGCCACTCGTGGTCTCGCAGGCTGGATGAACCCCTGTTTCAGGTTTTTGTCAATGAAATTTCGCAGTTCATCTAACTCGCGAGGGGTCATGGAGTAAATTTTTGGTTTGGGGAGTTTCACCCCTGGCAATATCTCTATACTGCAGTCTGTGGGCCGGTGGGGGGGCAGCACATCTGATGCTCTCTCGCTAAAGGCCCCCTTCAGGTCCCAGTATTCCTTAGGTATTTTCTCCTCTCCCGCTATGCGTTCTGCCCCTATTGCTGCTTGTTCCTCCATCTCCTCTGGCTCATGGAATGGTTCCCCCTGTTGGTCATAGCAGATGTGCAACAGTCCCGTGCACCAATTTACATCGGGGTTCCATTTTTGGAGCCATGGTAACCCAAGTATGAGGGGGCGCTCCATCCCAGGGGCCATGATAAAACTTAGGGTCTCTTGGTGGTCCCTCATCCTCATTTCCACTGGCTCAGTCTCAAAATGGGCATCCCCCCAGCCACCGATCCATCCAACTGGCAGAAGGCAATGGGCACTTTCATGGACTTCAGCCTCAATCCCATTTTCTCCACCACTTCTGGGCTAATTACACATCTAGTACACTCCAAATCCAAAAGAACCAGCATTTTCTCCTGGGCGCCGGATGATGGTGCCCTTAGTTCTACTGTGAATATAAGGGGCCCCATGGGTAGACCTACCAGGGGATCATCGTCCGATTCGCTTTAGCTGTCTCTTGGGTTGGTTGGAGGTCCCAGCTCCTCCCCACCTGGGGGGACGATGACCTCAATGACTTCCATGCCTTTCAGTGCCGTTTCGCAGGCTTTTGCTGCTGGCTTGTCAGGTTGTTTTCTGCCAGCAGAGGTAATCCTAGGGGCGGGCTTGGTGAAATACTCAGCTGCCCGGTGTCCCTCTTTCCCACATTGGAAGCAGGCAGATGATCTGGGCCCTGGGCCCCCCTTCACCTCCCTGGGAGCCTCTGTTGCTGCCAAGGTGGAAGGCTTGCTCCAGGTGCGACCCCCTCATAGCGATTTCTGCCCTGGTCAATCTCCACCTCCGCCGCCAGCACATACCAATGCTGTAAATCTTTGGGGGCCCCTCTAGCACAGCAGCCTTGGTAGACATCCTCGTTAAGGCCATCTTTGTAACAACCCATCAAGTCTTCAGCTGAATACCCACGCATGTAGATCACTAACTTGCGAAATTCTTGGGTGTACTCAGCCACTGATCTCCTCCCCTGGATCAGGGTTTTCATCCTAGTTCTAGCCTTGCATTCAGTCAGGGGGTCATTGAAGCGCACACGGAGGGCTGCCATAAAAGCATCATAATCTTTCCCCCCACCTGCCGAGAGAGAGAGAGGGACGTGTTTGGAAGAGACAAGAAAGCACGTGCCCGGCTGCTTCTGCCACTGAGCCCAGCTAGAAGTTTCTCGCGAGTTCGAGAAGTTTGATTGAACTCGCGAGACATTTTCTTTTAGAACGGGCTGCCCTGGACACAACACTGAGGAACGCGACGGAGGTACCAGTACAAGTATCAGGTAGGACTTTCGTCTCGTGCCCCGCCCCACCCCGCCTGACCTGCCACCCCCAAATTGTGCCCCACAGCGAGATGTGCATGCTACTGGTACCTGACACTTGTAGCTCCGTCGCGTTCCTCGGTGTTGTGTCCACTGACCCTAGCAAAGCACCTGCCTTTCTCTTTCCTCCCCTTCCCCCCCTCTTGGCAATGTGGGGGAAAGAGTGCACGTAAGTCACAGCACCAGGACAAGGAACTTTTACGCTGCACGCAAGAAATCTTTTCTCTCTTCCAAACTCTGGCAGAAATGAGTCTTCATGAGACTCATCGCGCCTCGGCAGCCTCTTGGAGTGAAAGGGGAGAAAGATTTCTTGCATGCACATTGCAGCCAAAAGGTTCCTTATCCTGGCGCTGTGTCTTATGTGCACTCTCCCCCCCAGCCTGAGAGGTTTGGTCGCCGGCTGCTTCTGTTGCTGCGCCTGGCTAGACATTTGGCTGTCAGCTTGGGTTTGGTTGCTGGCTGCTGCTCTTGCTGCTGCCGCCACCTACAGAGGCCGCGCCTGTCTCCCTGCAGGCCAAGCTCAGCTGTGGGCAGGGAGCACTGGCTGCGGCTGGGCCAGCCGAGCTGTGTCTGTCGGGGCTGCCCTCGGCGTGGCTGCCTAGTGTCTTGCTGCCGGGCACCTGGGATGAGTAAGCAGGACCTGTGGGAGGAAGGGAGTGCAGGCAAGGGTCCTGCGAGGCTCCCCTCCCCAGGAGGAGTCCAGCTCAATCGCCATCCCATCTGGTGACTCCCAAGGTGAAGGGGCTTCTCAGGCATGCTGGCGGGCACTCCGGTCAGTCAGCGCTCAGGTGGGGGGACCATGGGGAAATTGGAGTGGAGAGGAGCAGGGGGAAGGGGAGGCCTCCAATGACCATCACCATAGAGCGGAAAGTGTACTCGCAGAGTGGCCGCTGCCCTGGCTGGGGTTTGGAAGCCGAAGAGCCAGAGTTTGGGGGAGAGAAAGAAAGAAAGAAAGACTTCTGCTGCTTCTGCTGACCGAGAGACGCCATGGAGCTGCCAGATTCCAGTAAGACGCACGTCTCGCAGCCCGCCCCGCCTCTTGCACCCTGAAAATAATAAGTCCCCCATGATAATAAGGCCAGGGGCATTTTTGGGGGGGGGGTCAAAAAATATAAGCCCCTTTCTTATTTTCAGGGAAACACGGTACTCGGACCATTCTAAGTGCTGTTAACCACTGAAATCACTGTGAAAACCCGAGAAAAGGGGTGGACACCAGAGGTGGTATTCAGCCAGTTCGCACCGGTTCAGGAGATCCGGTATCAGCAATTTGGCTTGGGTCACCGAACCGGTAGAGACTTTTGGCTGGCCACACACCCCGCCCTGTCACTGCTCGCTCGACCCGCCTGCCTGCTTGCCGCTTGCTCGACCCACCCACCCCACCCACTGCCCACTCGATGCTCGCTCGCCACATCCGCTTGAACCACGCCCTGCCCACCTCCATCCTATATATGTTGCTTTCACCACACAGCCCAGCTAATCGCCTTTCCAATTGCCTCACCGACGCCCACTCAGCTCAGCTCACCAAAGGTAAGCAATGCATGCCGCCTGCTCACCCTTCACCTTGGGTCAGGGGCCGGGGCCCCAGGGGTGCACCATTCCCCGAGGCCCCAGAGCTGCCACCCACCTCGGCTGGATCAGGGAATGCACAATTCCCTGGCTCTGGCCTTGCCCCGTGCCGCTGCCCGCTCGCAGTCTGCCATGGGGCGAATTCAAATTCTGAGCAAGACAAAGGTAAACATTTAGTCCATGGCATAGACTAATTTGCATTCCATGCCCTCCGATATGGCTCTGCATGCCACCTGTGGCACGCGTGCCATAGATTCGTCACCACTGACTTAGGGTTTGTTAATTGCAACTTGGATTTTAATTCTCTACTGTTTCAGGAAAGAAATACCTTGTGTATTTGGAAAGAAGAAAAAGCTGGAAGAAAACATCGATTCCTAACGTGTGTTTATTGAGATTGCAATTGTATTACTAATTGTTGTTGTTATCATTGTGTTGACTGTGGCCCTTACCATGGTTATTGTAATATTCCTTGCTTAGAAAATTGTGAAGATGAGAATATTACTGTTTTTATGGCTTACTTTTCAACACAATCCTGGGAGTTCCAACAGATTCTGGAACACGATGTAAGTACAGCTCAGAAGTTAAAGGTAAAGTGGTAATTTCTCAAGATTTTAATCGGTAATTAGTTAATCAGTTAAGAAAACAGTGCCTCCCTCAGTATATATTAATATATACTGCTACTAGATTGTGTGCATGGGATGAAGTTATTATTTCCAGTAACAAATTGAAACAGCAAGATAAGATATGCATTTGGATTAAGTGGGGAGATGGCAATAAATTAAAGAATGCTTTGCAAGCCATTCCTGCTCCTTCTACTATATATGTTATTGAGGACAAAGAATCCTTTTATGATGAAGATATGAAAGTTATGGACACCAAACCAACCAATGCCTGGTTGGCTTTGAAATATTTTTATGCTAGAAAATCAGGGTATATGTTCTCATTTGAATGAGAAAACTATGAAGATTCCAATGGTAGCTGTTCCTGTTAATATTTCACAGATTTTAATGAATACTTCAAATATCCATTATGGAAATTTTGTTGTAAAAGAGAGACAGTTAGAACAAATACGAATACAAGAAATAGTGGGAAGCCTATATGTCCCTGACTGGTGTATCCAAGGAAATTTAACCATTGGAGGTGGTTGGTGTGGAAATACTTTGGTCAATGTTACCATGACTCCTGAATCATATAATAGAACTAATATAGATCGCGGCATTAGAAGCTTATTTCACATTTTCAAAAATGATTCTCTGTATGAGGCCTATAAGAATTGCACTAGTAATGATCTGCAACGTCAGTGGTTCCATGCTTTGGAAATGGTGAATAATGCCATGATGCAGAATCAGAAAGGCACAACGGTGTTGCTAATGCCTAGTGCTAGAAATAATATTTATTACTGTTGTGAAAACAAATGTTTCCAATATATGAACATGAGGAGAGTTGGATGGTGTTACCTTACCAAGTTAATGCCGGTAATGGAGATACAGGATGAAGCACATATATTCACATCAAAACATCCAGGTATTTGTTAAATAGAAGAAAATAAAAAGATGACTTATTTGGAGCTGCGGATAAATGGTGGACCTTAGCTGCCTCATTTACAGGTTGGGGATGGGAAATTATGAAAAGAATAAATAATTACACCAATATTATGGATGAGATAATAAATAAGGTGACCAACTGTCCTCCTTTAGGGAGGACAGTCCTTCTTTTGTAAGTTCTGTCCTCCCTCAAAAAGTGTCCTCCTACATGTCCTCCTTTTTTATATTTGAAGACTAATCTGTTGCGCGTTATATGACGTATTTGTATTTGACATGACGATTCGTCAAGGCTCGGTACAGTGTGGTATAAGATGCGATTATGAGATGCATGCGCTCCGCATCCCTGCGTCGCTGCTGGCAGGAGCGAGTTTCAAAACGCTGCTGGAGACAGCCAAGAACAGCCGAGCCAGACCCGCAGGGGGTGCGCGTAGCCACCTCTCACTTTCTCTCTCTCTCTCTCCTGGCCAAATAGTTCCCACCACAGAAAGAGCAACTCCCGGCTGGGAGAGCGAGAGCAAGTCCCTTCGGCTCTGCCTCCGAATGCCGCCTCCCGCTGCCTCCCGCTGCCGCCGCTGCCGCCCCATGCCTCCCTTGCTCGCTCGCCCGCCGCACAAAGAGCAGCTCCCAGCCGCGACAGCGAGAGCAAGTCCCTTTGGCTCTCTCTCCCAATGACACCTCCCTCTGCCTCCTGCTGCCGCCCCGTGCCTCCCTCGCTCGCCCGCCACACAAAGAGCAGCTCCCAGCCGGGAGAGCAAGAGCAAGCCCCTTCAGCTCTGCCTCCCAATGCCACCTCCCTCTGCCTCCCGCTGCTGCTGCTGCCGCCGCCTCTGCCACCCCTCGCCTCCCTTGCTTGCTCGCCCGCCGCACAAAGAGCAGCTCTCGGCCGGAAGAGCGAGAGCAAGCCCCTTTGGCTCTGCCTCCCAATGCCACCCCCTCGCCATCCTCTGCCTCCCGCTGCCGCCACCGCCTCGCTCACCCGCCCCAGAAAGAGAGGCTCCCAGCCGCGACAGCGAGAGTGATAGCAAGCGAGAGGCGGGTGCGCACACACCCCGCGGGTCTAGCTCGGCTCCTCTGGACAGGCAGAAGCTGTAGGGTGAAGACCGACCAAAATCCTCTCCCGCAACAGCCGAAGTTTGGGGGAAATAAAGAAGGACTTCTGCTGCTTCTGCTTTTGGCTGCACGGAAGGAAAGCAGCAGAAGTCCTTCTTTCTTTGCCCAAAACTCCGGCTCTTCATCAGTCCCGGGATCTCCACGCGCGGGGAGGGCTGCGGGTGGCCCTCCCTGCCTCTTTTCCGGGGGAGAAGCGGCTGGCCATCATGCTTCTTCTCCCCGGCTGGATCCTGCTCTGGGCTCTGCTGGGTGCGGGAGAAGGGGCGGAGGAGCCCCCACGCAGGTGAGAACAGCCGGGCCTTGTGCCCCCACCCCGAGAGGAAAGGGGATCCGAGCGGTCTGGGTGGGAAAGCCAGAGCCGGGATTGCCCCTGTGTAAAAGCGCAGCGCTGCTCTCCTACCAACCCCGCCAGTGCTCGTTGCGCGCAGGGGCACCTCGGCTTTTGAGGGGGTCCCCTCTCCCCCCAAAAGCCTTGGGGAAGGGTCTCGCGGCCTGTCCCACGCCATCCCCTGCCCGAAACACCCAAACTCTGCCCCACCACGAGACACACCACTTACTGGAGTTTTGCAGCTCCGTAGTCTCCCGGCTTGTCTGTTTAGGAAAAAAACTTTGCATAGGACAGAAACTCTTCTCGCTTTGAGCCTCGCGCAACGAGCACTGGTGGGGTTGGTGGGAGAGCAGTGCTGCGCTTTTACACAGGGGCAACCCCAGCTCTGGCTTTCCCACCTGGCCCGCTCGGATCCCCTTTCCTCCCAGGGTGGGGGCACAAGGCCCGGCTATTCTCACCTGTGGGGGGGGGGGCTCCTCCGCCCCTTCTCCCGCGCCCAGCAGAGCCCAGAGCAGGATCCAGCCAGGGAGAAGAAGCATGATGGCCAGCCGCTTCTCCCCCGGAAAAGAGGCAGGGAGGGCCACCCGCAGCCCTCCCCACGCGTGGAGATCCCGGGACTGATGAAGAGCTGGAGTTTTGGGCAAAGAAAGAAGGACTTCTGCTGCTTTCCTTCCGTGCAGCCAAAAGCAGAAGCAGCAGAAGTCCTTCTTTATTTCCCCCAAACTTCGGCTGTTGTGGGAGAGGATTCTGGTCGGTCTTCACCCTACGGCTTCTGCCTGTCCAGAGGAGCCGAGCTAGTCCCGCGGTGTGTGTGCGCACCCGCCACTCGCTTGCTATCACTCTTGCTGTCGCGGCTGGGAGCCGCGCATTCTGGGAGATGTTCTCTTTTAGAATGGGCTGCCCTGGAGACACCGAGGAATGCGACGGCAGTACCGGGACAAGTGTCTGTCCGCCCGCCTTGCCAAGAGAGATGCACCACTTACTGGAGGTTTGGCAGCTCCGTGGTCTCTTGGCTTGTCTGTTTGCAAGGTTTTTTCCCTAAACAGACTAGCCGAGACCACGGAGCTGCAAAACTCCAGTAAGTGGTGCGTCTCATGCCCCGCCCCGCCTGCACCCCAAAAATAATAAGCCACCCCCCAAAAATAAGGCCAGGGGCATTTTTGGGGGTCAAAAAAATATAAGCCCCTGTCTTATTTTCGGGGAAACACAGTAGACTCACGGCACATCGGCAATTGAATGACTCACAGTAATTATTTCTTTCTCAGTTAATATTCAATTATACAGAGGTAAGTACTGTATTTTTCAGAGTATAAGACGCACCGCAGTATAAGACGCACCTTAGTTTTGGGGGAGGAAAACAAGGAAAAAAGGCCTCTGCCTCCCAGCAATTTGCCAAACAGCAAACAGTACAGATGATATACACTGTTTACTGTGTATTTCTGTGCATGTGTTCCTGACCCATAGAAATGGCAAAGAATTGGAGAAATGTACATTTATGGCAGTATATTAATCCCAGAAAGTTTTCTTAAATGTAATCACACTAACTCCTCCCAATTATTTAAATAGATCTACTCCAAACATGACTAAGTCAGGGTTTCTCAGCTGCCTTCTTTTAATACTAATACTTAATACTAATACTTAATACTAAAACAGGACATTTCAGTTTATACTTTTACAGATCTTTAAAATTGATGTGGCTTTCTGGAAGTATTCTCTGCTATTTAAAAGAAGATACAATAGCACTGGGCCTCTTCAGAGCAAGCATTTATTTTAAAAACTTCTTCATTTTGTTAAGTTGTCTAGAACAATAATAAAGCAGTCTTTAAAAATAAGTCTAATAATTTGAACACTCTACAAACATTTAACAAAATAACATATTAACAGAATCTGCCTCTACCTAGGATAGAACTCACAACCTCCTGATTGTGAGGCAAAAGCTCTAACTCTGAGTCATAGCAGCTATAGCTTGCTTTCTTGCAATTTCAGCAGTCTAATATTGCCAGCAGTTTATCTCCCAGCAATTTGTCTCATCACAGCCACCGTAGTTAGTTTCATTTTACCACGTGGCTTGCAAGCCTCAGCTGTAGGTCGGGAAGCAGATCATCTCTTCTTGTGCTCTTCTTGTGCTTTGCCCTGTTTGCTGCAAAGAGGTAAATTGCTGGCAGGCAGAGGCCAAAGGGTGGGGGTGGCTGGGTGGGGCTACATTCGGTGTATAAAATGCACCCAAGTTTTCACCCTCTTTTTGAGGGTAAAAAGGTGCGTCTTATACTCCGAAAAATACGGTACAATTCACGTTTTATTAATTCATTATCTATTTAATAATTTCCAAATATGTATAATTTTATTTAAAAGTTTATACAACCCTGTTGTCAACAGAAGTGTAAAATAATTTAAATTTAAATTTTAGTGAAGTTTATTCACTTATGTTATTAAAGTTTCAGTTGAAATAATTAATTTTATTTATTCATAATGTGCTTGCATCGTTCGTGTAGTTTTATATTTTAATTTTAATTTTAAATTTCATTTAAGGGATGGAAAAATAAAAAAAGAGGAAATGCCATTTCAACGATCAATTGAAAAAGGAATTTCCATTCCTCATATCAAAGAAAGATGCCATTGTTTTCTGCAATATTTGCAGAGGAGAATTTTGTATTGCAGATGGGGGCAGAGCAGCTATAACGAAACACTTGTCCACCAACAAACATAAGCAATCATTAGATGCATCAGCTTCCAGTCGTAAAGTAACAGGTTTTTTAAAAACTTCAAATTATTCTGAAGATGAAAAACAGTTAGCTGCAATGGAGGGAACATTTGCATTTCATACCATAATTCACAATCAAAGTTTTCGTAGTATGGATTGTACAACTAAATTATTGAAAAAGTTTCACAATGCTAAATTTTCATGCGCCAGGACAAAATGCGAGGCTATTATTAAATCAGTATTTAAAAATTACTGTGATAAAATACTTACAGCAGACTTGAAAATTGCAGCATTTGTAATGGTTTTATCTGATGCATCAAATCATAATGAAACCAAATTGTATCCAATACTAGTAAGATATTTTAATGTTACCAAGGGGATTCAAGTAAAAATTTTAAATTTAGAATCCATTGAGGGTGAAACTGCTGAAATTTTGTCAAACCATCTATAGAGTAATAAATGAAAACAATTTGAAATCCAAAGTTGTTGCACTAACAGCTGATAATACAAACACAAATTTTGGTGGGCGAAGACGCAAAGGGGTGAATAATGTGTATGTAAAATTACAAGATTTACTCCAAAAGAAAATACTAGGAATAGGTTGTAATGCACATATTTTGTCAAATGCAATCAACACGGCGTCATGTGCCATGCCAATTGATGTAGAAGTAATAATAACTAAAATTTATTTGTATTTTAGTCGTTTTACCATTCGTGTGGCTACTTTAAAACAATTTTGTGAAGAAGTGAATGTTGAATACAAAAAACTTTTAGGATATTCAAAAGTTAGATGGCTTGCTCTAACTCATGCTGTAAAGCGTGTTCTACAATTATTTGAGCCTCTCCGTTCATATTTTTTAAGTTTAGACAAATGTCCTAAAATCCTGGAATCGTTTTTCAATAATGAAATATCTGAGATATTAATGTATTTTGTACATAATCAAGCATCTATTTTTCACAAAACGATTCAAAAGATTGAAGGTGAACACATTTCAGCCACAGAAGTTAGTCTTATTTTGAATGACTTTATCCTTCAATATAAATCTCGATTTGAAGAAAAATTTCTTCCTTTAATTATAAAAAGAAAATTGTCAGACTTAGAGGAATCAAATCCGGGCATAACGGAAAAGTTTATCAAAGCAGTGCAGAATTTTTACCAAACATGTTTTCAATATATCGAAGAATAGTCTGAAACAAACATAATGGGAAATAACAGTTTTCAATGGTGTTTTTTGACTTCATCGCAAGTATATTGGACAGATATTGAATCTTGTGTTGAGTTTTTATCTAAAGAAATGCCAGACATTAAAATAGATGACAATTGTCTCTTTGAAGAAATTAGAAGACTGAATGTATATTTAAATTCTGAAAAATTAATACAATGGGAAAATCAACACGTTGAAATTGATAAAAGATGGGTGGATATTTTCAGCCATTTCAAAAATGAACATATTCCATGTGAAAATTTATTTATACTTGTTCAATTTACGTTGTGCTGCCCTGGAACTAATGCAGCAGTTGAAAGAGTTTTTTCAATTGCCAATGATTTTTGGACAAGTGAGAAATCGAGATTGAATGTTGATACTCTAGCTGCAGCACTTGCCGTAAAATTCAATATGAAGGATATTTCTTGTTCAGATATTTCCAATATATTGTTAGAAGACATTGACAAAAAATATTAATTCAATGGAAAAGTACTCATTTAAATAATAATTAACAGGCATGTAAGCATAATTACAATATAAAATGTTACAAATGTTTTTATTATGCATATATCATATTATAGTGTATTATTGTTGCAATGAATAAAATGTTTCTTTTATTTACGATAATTTTTTTCAATTTATTTGTCCTCCTTTTCATTGTAAAAAAGTTGGTCACCTTATAATAAATATAACTCAAAGTGACATAATACTAATGAAGAGGTACCTGATTATTCTGAACTAATTGAAAAACATCATGCACAAATAAATAAATTACAAGAAAAGGCTAGTGCCATAGGGAGGGATGGTTGGAATCCCTTGAAAGGACTCAGTGATTGGATCTCTAACTTGGCCGGATGGGTAAAACAATTATGATGTTGGGCATTTTAATATTGGTAATAGGAATGTGTTGTTGTATACAATTTGGACCAATGATGTTGACGACTTTGTTGTAAAGACTGTATGGTTAGATAGAAAATGAAAAATGAGAGTGAAGAAGTTCAAAATATGTTGCAACAATTTGAGAAAAATTTATGTAAAAATCAATATTGATTGTAAAAAGAAAGTGGAGGGATTGTGGGAAACAGAGCATATTGTTTTTACAGAATTGTAAAAAGACATGCTGGCCTGTGAAGAAAATACATTGTATATGTTTCTAATCTCATGAGCTAGGCTGAAGCTTGAGAATTGTATGTAGGAAGGTTTCTGCTATGCTAGAAACCGGCCTTAACCAGAATTTACTGATATGATAGTTACTCTACAGACAACCCCTAGGAACTAGGACTATGAAAGGTAATTTGTAAATAAGAGCAGAGGGCAATAGAATTAGAGTAATGGGAGATGTAATCAGGGGCGGAGATAATGTATTCTCTTTAGATGCTTTGGATATGTTGTGACAGCATGAGTACTAAGCCAATGAGGAAAAGGTGGGAGGTAAATTTGTAACTGCACTAGAGAATATGAGGCAAATGTATTAATTTTTTTTACTATTTATTATTTTTATTTTTATTATATAAAATACAAAAAAAGAGAAAAGAAATAGAAAATTAAGGAAGGGAAAGGGAAAGTGGAAAAGGGGGTGTGAAATACAAGGGGAAAGAGAAAAAGAAAAGGGGGCATTGACTTCCAACTCTTCCTAGCACAATACAAGATAAACATACTCCAGCCTCAACTTTTTGCTTTTACACATTAATATATAACTAGCCATTTCTATAACACCAAATCTTTCTAATCAACAAAACCAAGATCAAAGTTTCATTTTTTTCTTCACAAGCACAAATTCCAGAAGTGATAGCCAATAAGAACATATTTTCCTCTTTAAATAAAGCAATCAATTTAACCATTCCTGCTTTATCTTCCTTCCTATGGAAATAATGTGTATTTATATTTGCACCTAATAATCTTTGTGAACTGTCATCATTTTTATTTACAAAATTTATTGTATTCTTTCAAATTCTTTGACCTTACTAAAAAAGGGGGGGAGAACCAGGGGTGGGTTCTAACTTACCTCACTACCGGTTTGCTTCCTCCCGCAACGCGTGGCCACGTGCGTGCTTTGTGCGTGCGTGCATGCGTAGTGCCGATTTTTTTTTAAACCCTCCCCCAAAAGAGCCCAAAACAAGATGGTGACGCATGCGCAGTGCTGGAAACTCGACTTCTGTGCATGCTCAGAAGAAAGTAAATAAATAAAATTCAAAAAAATTCAAAAAAAATTCAAAAGAAAAGATGGCGGCAGCCACGGACCGGCACCGACCAAACCAGTTCCATGACGTCATCGTGATGTCACCAGCAGGTCGTTACCGGTTCAGATGAACCGGTCCGAACTGGGAGGAACCCACCTCTGGGGAGAACCCTTTTTTTCCTTCAAAGTATCAAACTTTAAAAACAAACTTCTTTTAAAATCAAAACTTTCTAATATATCTTTTTCTTTGACTTCTTAACACACAAGCTTTAAACTTCAGTATTGTGTTTAGATCCCTCCCTCCAAACTACCCTTATAGAATTTTTTTCTTTTATAAACAAGGCAAATGTATTGATGATTTAGGGTGTGCCCATTATACCTGTGTGTGCGTGGTCCACCCTCTTTGCAAAGTTAAGAATAAAATTACCATTGTTTTCTCTTGGAAGTTTTGGCTGGTGATTGTTTATTTCCAAACTAGACAACGAATCCTACATCATGATTTGGTACTTAATTCCAAACTATTGGACAGATTATTTCCACAATAATGATAATGCTCTTCTTGCAGGTGTGCATACTCTGGCAACAATTTCTTGCTTTCTAATTTTGTTAAATACAAAAGCCATGGTATTTTCTTCCTTGAAGAATGGTACTTTAACTCAAGGAAGAGAACGTACCTCTTTCAAAAGTGACAGCAGCAACCAAGTGTTACTACAATGGCATGCAGAGAATGTGTGCCTCTTCTCAAACTCTTATCCATTTGAAGTGTTGATTGCAAAGCATTTGTCTGTACTATTTTGGAATGATTATTTTCTCTTCTACTCCAAAAGCCTTTCAGCTTTTGGTAAGAGGGCAATAGCCCTGAGAGAAGAAAATAAGTTCTTTTCTAGTACTTGGGAGTATTATTTATAAAGTGGAGTTGAGCAGGTCCCATCTAACCACAAGAAGGGGTATTTTTTTTTCTAAGGATGTGATCAAACTTGCATTTGGGTTGCAGCAATGTTTTTATTGTCTCTACTGTTCTTTCCTGAATATATATTTCTCATGTACAATAATTTTCCTTTTAATTATTGCTTAACTAATTTGATAATGTTTGCCAAAATTTAGTGGGGATTATCCACAATATTACAGTGGAAGTATGAAATGCAGTAGCTGGATTACATGAATATGAAGTATTCATTCTTATTGCTGCTAAAATATGCCATAATTCAAGGTGCTATTTGTCACTTTCAAAGCACTACATAATTTGGGTCCAGATTATTTAAAGGACTGTCTTTTCCCAGCCACATGTACCCAACCTACAAAAGCAAGAAGACAGGGAATGATACGGGTCCCCTCTCTTAAGGAGGTCCATCTAGCAGGACCAAGAAGAAAGGCCTTCTCTGTGGTGGCTCTCTCCCTATGGAACATCATTCCCATGGATATAAGATTGGCCCCACTTTGACACTCTTTTGCAAAGCCATGAAGACATAGTTTTGACAACAGGCCTGGGGATCCCAAAGTAGGATGGAGCCTGTCAAATGGTTCATGTGATTGTTGTCACCGGGGGGGGGGGATATTGCTTTCTTATTGTTTTTGTATTGGGTTTTTATTGTTGCAAGCAACTCAGAGTCATGAAAGGCAGTTGAGCGGTCATATAAATTTTCATAAAGAAATAATAGAGTGTTTTAATTTAATACCACTAATAAATAAGTCTGGGACAAATAAACTGTGTGCAATAGAGTTCAGAAGTAGATTTCTGGATAAAATTATTATACACATTATTTTTGCATGGACCAAAATTATAGGTGAATTGACTCTATTTGTTTTTTGCTTGGTTAGATTCTGAAACAAATCTATTCATTGTCATAAAAACAAGAATTGTTCCTGAATTCAGAATTGGTATAAATTATCTTCTGGACCAATGTGACATTTATTCTGCCAAATAAATCAAATTTTGTTTGCCCATTGCTTTACTGAGGAAAGTAACCCAAATTCCCAACCCTTTGGGCAGCTCCCTCACTCTAGAGCTTTCATTGCTTTCCTATCTAGTCTCACTACTGTTGAGCCAGATGCCATCTACTTAATACCTGTGCATTTGATTTTTGTTGCCTAACTGCAGAACCTTACTTTTGTCACCACTGAACTGCATCTTGTTGGATAGAGCCCAAACAGATCATAGGACACTATGGCTGTGAGTGTAAGGTGTACCATTTTGCATGTCCATAATGTGCTAAAACAGTGATTCCCAACCGTTCTAATGCCGCGATCCCTTAATATAGTTCCTCATGTTGTGGTGACCCCCAACCATAAAATTATTTTCGTTGCTACTTCATAACTGTAATTTTGCTACTGTTATGAATCGTAATGTAAATATCTAATATGCAGGATGTATTTTCATTGTGACAAATTGAACATAATTAAGGCATAGTTATTAATCACAAAAACAATACGTAATTATGCCAGATCAGAAATTCTCAGGCCAGTCTTTGCAAGAGCACAAGGAATATCATCTTCCACAACAAGTCTACTTCTGTATTTAGACTTGATAACCAACAAGTGTAAAGCAATATTTCTCAATCTCAGCAACTTTTAAGGTGCCTGGACTTCAACTCCCAGAATTCAAAGCAAAGCTGGCTAGGGAATTTTGGGAGTTGAAGTCCAGGTATATTCAAGATGTTGAGGTTGAGAAATTGTGGCCTGCAGTGTCGAAAAACTAGAAATTAGATAAGCTTCCAGCAAAGTAATCCCTGTTTAGTAGCTTTTTCCCAGGACTCCAAAGTTTCAGGAGGCAAACGGGGCAAAAAAACCCATGATTGGTCCAAAAACATTGCCAGGGTCCCCAAAGCCAATTTCCTCTTTTAAGCTCTTTCTTCTTAAAACAGCCCCATATTCCTTCCTCCCCCATGGGGTCAGCTCACCCACCCTTTCCAAAACCCCTGTAAAGACAACTATTTTAATTTGCAAGGCTCTTCTTTCAACAGTTTCTTTCTTTCTTTTTTTTCTTTCCTTGTCTCACTTTTTTCTCTTCCTTCCTTCCTTCCTCCCAACCTTCCTCTTCTTTCTTTCTTTCTTTCTTTCTTTCTTTCTTTCTTTCTTTCTTTCTTTCTTTCTTTCTTTCTTTCTTTCTTTCTTTCTTTCCCTCTCTCACTTTTTTCTCTTCCTTGCTTCCCTCCTCCCACCCTCCCACCTAACATTCTTCTTCTTCCTTTCCTTTCCTTTCCTTTCCTTTCCTTTCCTTTCCTTTCCTTTCCTTTCCTTTCCTTTCCTTTCCTTTCCTTTCCTTTCCTTTCCTTCCTTCCCTTCTTTCCTTCCTTCCTTCCTTCCTTCCTTCCTTCCTTCCTTCCTTCCTTCCTTCCTTCCTTCCTTCCTTCTCTTTTCTCTTCTTCCCTCTCCTAGCCCTCAGCACTGCAAGATCCGCGTGTGGCAAACTGTCTGGCAACCCGGACAAATAAGCACATTGTGGTTATTCAGTCACTCCAGGAAAGCGGAGCAAGCAGGGAGGGGATCATGCCCACCCTGCCTACAGAGCCGACCTTGTCCAGGGAACCAGCCAGCCAGCCAGCCCACCCCACCCTTGCCTCGTCTTCTCCAAGGCGCCCTCTGCTTGGGGGCAACCCTTTGGAGAAAGCTCCTGGTGTAAAAAAAAAGGCTGGCCCCAAGAGACCCGGACACGCCCTGGAGAGAGCAGCCATGGAAACCCGGCCATAATTTCCTGCTTCTCCCCCACCCCTCTGCACCCCTTCCCCAGTCTGATCCATACCCCACCTGGGAGATGGGGGGCTGCAAATCCCCACCACCGCGCAGCGATCCCGTCCACGACTCCTTGCTCCCCATTGCGCGTCTCCAAATGCGCGCTTTGGAGAAGTTGCCCAACAGGAGGAGGGTAGAGCTGGAAGAAAAAGGGAGAGCTGCCAGTCATAGGGACCCCCTTCCCCCTGCTCTCTCTCCTCCCTCCTGGAGACCGCCAGCTGCAGAGCCCGCCTCTCCATCGCATTGCCGGCCGTCCTTTTCTGCGGCGGAGGAAGAGCCCGGGCAGGCTTGCAAGACGGGGCTTGGGCGGCTCGGGATCCTCCTTCCTTCCTTCCTGCTCGCTCGGCCACCTCTGTGGCTCCTCTCCGCCCCGGTGGTGGCGCCTTTCCCTCCCCAAGCGCGCCGGGGGGACCCTCTCCAAAGCCGGCCGTGCGCCCCGGGCACGCCATTGCGCACCTTGTAAACGTCGCCGTAAGTGCCGGAGCCGATGCGCTGGATGAGCTCATAGCGCAGCCACGGGTCCTGCAGCGAGACGTCCCGCAAGCCGCTTATGGTCCCCTCGCCCAGCCGCCTTTTCAAAGATTCCCCTTTGCAGCTGGAGGACAATTCCTTCAAACTCTTCTGTTCCTCCTTCATTTTTTGCAAATTTGATTCATGAGAAGCGTCAAACTCTCTCCTTCCTTACACCTGTTTGTCCTCTTGGGTTTATATGTCTTCTGCTTTAAGAACTATATTTTATATTTTATTAAATCCTCCCGCCCAGATACACCCTGCTAACCCCTCCGGCATCCCCGTCTCCTCGCTTGCCACATCCCACATCTCCGACTACAGCCGGGACTCGCAAACCGGGCCGGCCAGGGCTCGCAGCGGCAATTTCTTCCCGCTGGTGTCGAAGGGAAAGGGAGTCACGGGCGGAACGGCCAGCAAACAACCACTTAAGTTTAACAGCGCACGACGGTGGGAAGGAGGACAGCCGGGTCAGGCTCGTCTGTCTGCCCTCTCACCCTCGGCTGGCGAGGAGACCCAGCGAACAAAGAGGCAAACAGGGAGGGAGGGAAAAGAGAGACTGAGAGATATTAGCACAGGGCTAGCCTGATCATACGGAGGAGGGCGGCAGCGATGGCCCATGCTCCGGCACCACCTCCTTCTCCAGTTCCCTCCAGCTTAGCTCCTCCTGCCCCCGGCGGTGGCGCCCTCAGCACCGAGGCTGTATGATCAGGCTAGCCCTGCGCTAATATCTCTCAGTCTCTCTCTTCCCTCCCTCCCTGTTTGCCTCTTTGTTCACTGGATCTCTGCGCCAGCCGAGGGTGAGAGGGCAGACAGACGAGCCCTACCCAGCTGTCCTCCTTCCCGCCGTCATGCGCTGTTAAAATTAAGTGGTCGTTGGCTGACCATTCCCTCCTGTGACTCCCTTTCCCTTCGACACCAGCGGGGAGAAACTGCCGCTGCGAGCAGGAGACAGGGGCGGCCACAGATGTCTTAAGCACCGCCTTGCACTCTCCAGCGCACAATCTTGTGATGCCCCGCCTCTTAGCTGATGCCTTCTAAGCTTGGCCGCCAGGCGTCACAAATGCCTCTCGCCGAATGGCACCTCTCCCGACCAATCGGAGGGCTCAGGTGAGTTGAGTTGATATGGCTAGGCTTGTGGAACTGGGGGGGGGGCTGAGAATGTCGGGGCGACCCCTGGGAAATGGTTGTTCGACCCCCAAAGGGGTCACGACCCCCAGATTGGGAACCGCTGTGCTAAAACAACGGCCTTCCATCTATAAACACTGCTATGTGTAAGGTTGGCTTCAGGCACTTCTAATTGGGGTCTACAGAGCACAGAAACAGGGAGCAGTAAGTAGTCCAAAACAACAAAAAAGAGCAACCCAGATATGTGAGGATGGAAAAGAAAAAAATAATATTGGTGGCCATAGTCATGTGCATTGCCATTCCTCCAGTATCTACAACCAGTACTTGATCAACCCCAGCATTGCATATATCACACACCATCAAATTGCATCTCTTTCTTTCTTACTGTGGGGAGGAGAGGAAATCAGGCTAGAAAGTTAAACTATGATGTGTCAACATGCTGTGGTCAGCCCAAGCCCATCCCTAGCTTATCTCAAAGTCTGGTCAAGGACAAGTGCACAGGATATCCTAGAAGTACATGGGTAACATCATTTATTTTATTTATTTACTAGTAGCTTTGCTACAAAACTGAACTCCTTAGCAGGGAGTACAATGTCTAAACTCCCAGCCACAGGCCGGGTGAGTCATGCTCTGGCCACGCCCACTGGCAGTTGGAACAGAGTTCTTTTCAGGTGGGGAGGGGGAGTAGAATGTCTAACTGCTTAGCATCAAAGCATGTTAATAATAATATAAGAAATAACTAATGATCCGATGGTCATTTTGAAAAATCCTTTCTTAGCAAGTACCTAGAAGCCAAGCGGAACATACGTGTCAAGTTTCAAGTTTGTAGGATTTACAGTTCTGGAGATTTCATGATGATGTGTGTGTGGTATTTGGCTTTTATATATATAGATTTATTTATTAGTTTGTCAAACATGTACAAGATAGTAGGTATAAATATGAACATGGACATGAATGAAGGAAATGAATACAAATAAATGGGGACAGTAGGACAGGAATGATAGGCACGCTGATGCGCTTATGCACGCCCCCTTTACGGACCTCTTAGGAATGGGGTGAGGTCCACAATAGACAGTTTAAGGTTGAAGCTGTGAGGGTTTGAGGATATAACAATGGAGTCAGGTAAAGCATTCCAGGCGTTGATCAGTCTGTTGCTGAAGTTGTATTTTCTGCAATTGAGTTTGGAGCGGTTTACCTTGAGTTTGTATTGATTGTTTTCCCGTGTATTATTGAGGTTGAAGCTGAAGAAGTCGTTGACAGGTAAGACATTGTAGCAGACAATTTTGTGTACTATGCTTAGATCAGACCGCAGGTGGCGCAGTTCCAGATTGTCCAAGCATTATACTGTGCTAAAGCAGGGATCCCCAACCCACTACAGTCCGTAGCCCAGTAGTGGCTGCGGCCTGTTTGCAACCGGGCCATGCATGAAGCTCCACTTGAGCGAGCTGTGGGCCCTTGCATTCGTGCAAAGCTCCACTCACACAAGCAGAGGGCGCTCACATACAAAGCTCCATTCACATGAATGGAGCTTCAGGTGCAAGCACAAGTGCCCTTTGGTCACATGAGTGGAGCTTCAGGCGACTGCAAGGGCCCACCACTCAAGTGCCCTCCGCTTACAATTCTTCCATCCCCCCCTCCACCCTTTCCACCATCCTGTCAAAACCTATCCTTCCATCCCCCCACCATCCAACTGATGAAGCTTCTTGGATGAGAAGCAAACTGTCTTCTTCCTTCTCCTCAAGGAAAAACAGCCGAGTTGCCTTTTTGAAAAAGCACCTTTGAGACTACTATGACCTGAATGACTGAATCTCCATAGACATCCTGTAAGGGCTCTGCAGAGGATAAAAGATAACCCCCACTGCTATTTCTGCCATGACTTTGGCCTACAGATTTGCAGAGGTAGTGACTGGGAAAAGATGATGGTTCTACCATGGCAGAATGACATCTATGAGCATGCATGCCAATTCATGCTAATAATCCTCCTTTCATACTTTGTAGAGTGGTGCTTAGCACACAATTCTCTTGGTTGCCACCATATTGGCTGCTTACATCATTGTTGTGTAGCTATGCAGAAACTAAGACACACACCCCACCCCACACCCCCATTACCAGAATGACCAGATTTCCACTCACAAAATTACAATTGACTGAATGCAAACTGTGGGGAAGACGAATGCCAAGCATCTGTGTGCAGCTGTATAAGCTGAGATCTGTGGAACAATTTATTTTTATTTATTTATTTTATTTTATTTTTGTCCAGTATGTGTTGGTAATATACATAGATATAACATTGTTTATATACATAAGATGGTACTGATAAGAGGGAACATTAGGACAGGGACGGTAGACACGCTGGTGCACTTATGCACATTCATTTGATTGTCAATCTGAAATTCATGACTCTGGAAGCTAATAACAATTAAACATTATGCAAAAACCTAGAACAATATAAGCATGCAATCAGCAGCTGAGGTAAAAAAACAGCAGCAAATTAACACAAACATATGGGCTCTGACATAATATTAGGTCTGCAGTGTGGACTTCTCTTTATGGGTAGCAGGCATCCAAAGCACAGCAGGAAAGCTATGAACAAAACATGGCTAAACCTCTATGGATGGGATTCTCCTAAATGAGGTTGGTCCTGACAAAGTGAGATGGGGGAAAGTGAGCAACTGTGTGTGCAATAAGAATACTGAATACCAAGTGCTGGAATCTATGGATCTCTGTTGAGCACCCAATATACTAGTTCACCCCATCAACATGAGTAGCAAGTGACTCAGTGACAACAAACATACAGACAAAATAAACAAAGCACAAATCACGTTCAAAAACATTTTGTAGAAATCTATCAGTGATCCATTATGTCTTTGAACCCACAATGTTTCTGTTGACCCAAGCATTCCCTTGGCTTTATTTGTCATAGACTCAAAACAAAAATGCTTTAATATGAAAGTAAAAAAAAAATGAAGGAACTCAGGAAACGTGAGGCAGGTGGTTATTCTGTATGCAAGCATTTCGGAAAGGAGGAAAAGAAAGGGAACTAGGGAGGAGAAAACAATTCCAAAAAGGAAGGCAGGTATATGCATCAGTCAACAAGGCTTGTGTTTTCTGCACACAGGTGAGAAGCACAAGAACAGTCAATAATTGCAAACCATTGGAATCTGGACTGGAACTTGCTATGTCAGCTTCATAGGTAACTTTGACTTGTTATGACCTTAGTTTGACAGCAGTCTCCTGGTCTCCAACTCATCTTAAGCCTGCTTCAGTTTACTTCACATTACTGTCTTGTAACTGTTTTCCATGTGGATACTGCAGCTTTTGATTTTAGCAGCTGACCCTTGCCTTATCTGTGTAGCATGAATAAGAACAGCCACCACCGCCTGTTTAGATACCTGTTCATACAGTATAACCTTTCTAGGCCCAGGTCTTCCCACCACGCTATTTGGGAGCACTGACTAAAAGGAGAAGAAGTTGCTTCTTAGTGTACACCCTTCTTTCTGATGGTGGGCATTACCATTGCACTACTGAGGCAGCAGACAACAACCAACTGAGCCAGTAGACAACAACCAACCTAAGAACTAGAAGCAAAGCAGAGTTCATTTTCCTAGCCGCCGGAAGCTGCCTTTCTCTATGCTTGAAATGATACAGCAGGAAGGTATCCCATTGCTCTATTTTTGCTCTTTCGTCAATAAAGGGAGGAGATGGGGGGGGGAACCAATAGCCCCACCCAGTGTCGACTCTATCTACATACCTTCTCCTCCCTTGACTGGAGAGCGCAGCCAATGGACATGCGACTAAGGCGTGTTCCAGCCGGCGTGGGTGGATGAGAGAAGAAACATGTTAGTGGGGGGTTGACAGGCAGAGGAAAAGCTCGCGGTTAGATTTTCGTTATCCATCATGGCATCCAAGTGCCCCAAGTGCGACAAGACTGTCTACTTCGGTGAGTCTTTTTTTCCTTCTTTGCATTATTGTATTTCTCGGAGCGTGTATCTCTTTTTTTCATGTATTAGTGTTTTCTAAATTCTGCAATTTAGAGAGTTGAGTGCTCTATCCCAGTTGATAGTGATGCTTGGCTTTCTTTTTCAACGACACATTCCGGTTCTCTGCCCTGGCTGAGAAACTGCCTTCTGGAGCACCCAGATTATGTTGGGAGGGCTGGGAGGGGTATCAGCTTTCTTTCCAGGGAGTGTTTCATAGCTCCGTTTCTTTCCCCTCTCAAAAGTGCCTCTCTGAAATAAATGTTATTGGTTATATGGAAAAAAAGAATATGATTTGCTCGTTGTGGGACCCCAAAGACCAGCCAGTGTAGGTGATATCTCAGTTCTCTTTGTTATCTATCATCTCTCCTCTCCTCACTTTGAGATATTTTCCAGTTGATGACCGAGATGCCCTTAAAACAAGAACAGATCTCCCTATGGAAGTGCACTATGATTTTCCTAAATCCTTGTGGATTAAGATTAAGGGTTTTTAATTTGCAGAGGATTCAGGTTTTAGAAAACTTCATTTTTTTCTTAAAAATCAAACAGTTCCTCTCTTTTTCTAGCTGCTTCTTCCAAGAAGTTTAGGAGTGCTTCAAATTCCCCTCTTCAGCCATTTCCATTTATTCTATCTCAACCCCACCCAAGGCTATTGCTGCATTTCTGTGGTGTCCATGTCAGCTTCAGCCATGGTAAAAAATAGAATCTCCATTTTCATAACCAATATAATTCTGAATCCCAGAAGTTACAGACAAACAGAAATATATCATCAAAATACTCTACTTGGAAATTTCTTAAAAATGTATGGTTGGTAGATGTTGCAAACAGAACAGAGAGCTCCAGAAGTTCTGCCCCGTACAAACCAAAAATATCTTTTCTTTTTTTTTAGGTTTCAAAATTCCCTTCCTTTCCATATTTATTCCAGGGCCTGATAACTACTTTCCAAGAAGAAAAACTTTTATCTAAATCAGTTCTGTCTCATATTTAAAGTACATTACTATTTTTCTCACTTAGACTGGTGCTGTTGGGTTAGTAGCACATCTGATCAGTCTCTGTTCTGGTTTAAGATAAAGTATATTAAATGGGAAGCACTAGCAGGACCTACCCAGCTCAACAATTATCTACTGGAACAGAGCTTTGTTTTCATATATGACCTTAAATATTTGAGGGGGCATTGGTTGGGAGGAAACTGTCAATTTAAGCTTGAAATCAGTTTGGTCTAGGGCACTCGGCTAGAATGAAGAGACCATGAGTTCAAATCCCTTCTTGGCCATGAAAGTCAACTGGGTTGGATAACCTCAGACTAGTCACTCTCTCAGCCCAACTCACCTCACAGAGTTGTTGTGGGGAAAATAGGAGGAGGAGGTATGTTGGATATGTTTGCTGCCTTGAGTTATTGGTAAAAATAACAAAGGCAGGAAACAAATTCTGTGCAAGTACAGGTGTCTCTGTAAGACAATAGTTGGTCATCTTGTTGCACCTTTACAAAAGCATCTATAACTGGTCTGTCCAGTGGTGAAATCCAATTTTTTTTACTACCGGTTCTGTGGCCATGACTTGGTGGGCGTGGTGTGGCTTGATGGGCGTGGCTTGGTGGACGTGGCAGGGGAAGGATACTGCAAAATCTCTATTCCCACCCCACTTCAGGGGAAGGATATTGCAAAATCCCCATTCCCTCCCCACTCTTGGGGGAAGGATATTGCAAATCTCCATTCCCACCCCACTCTGGGGCCAGCCAGAGGTGGTATTTGCTGGTTCTCTGAACTACTCAAAATTTCTGCTACTGGTTCTCTGAACCACTCAAAATTTCCGCTACCGGTTCTCTAGAACCTGTCAGAACCTGCTGGATTTCACCCCTGGCTCTGTTCCCATTCTTTTCGGAAGCAGCTTCTGTGTGAGAAGATGAGAAACATACATGTTTAAGGCAAATTGATGTTTCCTATTATTGCAAAATATCTGTTATCCTTAAAAACCAAAAGTGTTCTCAGAATGGTTTATAAATATCCTCTATTAAAGCCCTAATTGCCAAAAGCAGGTAGGGAAAACAGAGAAATTTGGAGCTCCTATAGCAGTGATGGCAGACCTTTTTTCCCTTGGGTGCCGAAAGCGCATGCGCGCATGCGCGCACGCTATCACGCATGTGCGAGTGCCACACTCATAATTCAATGCCTGGGGAGGGCGAAAACGACCTCCCCCACCCCCGCAGAGGCCCTCTGGAGGCCAGAAACGGCCCGTTTCCAGATTTCCAGTGGGCCTGGTAGGCCCTTTTTTCGCCCTCCCCAGGCTCCAGAGGATTCCCTAGAGCCTGGGGAGAATGAAAACGCCCCCCCGAGGCCCTCTGGAAACCTAAAATGCCCTCACAGAGCCTCTGCGCCAGCCAAAAATCAGCTGGCCAGTGTGCAGATGCGCGCTGGATCTGAGCTAGGACAACGGCTCGCGTGCCGGCAGATAAGGCTCCGTGTGCCATAGGTTCGCCATCACTGTCCTATAGTGAACAAGACATTCTGTACATGACATGAAAGTATGGAAATGTTGTAAAAGATCATATTCTCTAGTGTTTATATATCAGAAAACAAGGAACTCTGACAATAGTACAGATTAATGACCTTAATTACTGTATGTGTTGAATTGTGGCCAGCATTTATGGGCCCATAACTTTATTTCTGTATCTTATCGAATTTAATTCTCATTTATATTGGTTATTTAGGTCCTGAGAATCTTTGTTCTGTATGATTTTCAGAGCCATTCAAATATATGGTCATATGGTATAGCAATATATTTATGAAATATTATCAAATTTATTCTCAAACCATGTTTTCTACCCTGCTGGACCACTTCAGTCCTCTCTCTGCATTTCCTGCCAATCACCTACTTTGCAGAAAGGAATAAATGGCTGATAATTGCTTGATTGATGCAGTACTAAAACTGACAATAATGTAGTCTAAAGTGCAGTTACTATTGGAAGAAATATCAGTTCCGGTTCCAAGCCAGGAGAAAGATGCTGAAATAAAATGGAAGCAGGCTGTAGGAAAGAAGGTCTCTATTTATTTGGTAGCCAGAAACTTCAATGACAGCAGCATGACATGACATGACATGAGTCTTTATTGATTAGCCTGTTGGCCATAGTGCAAAGTTCCAGAAACAAATAATTACTAAAATTTGATAAAAGCAATTTAAAATGGAATTTGATAAAATACAGTCTAAAATGAAATTGGAATAAAATACAATAATTTAAGATATGCCGTATTTTTTGGAGTATAAGACGCACCTTAGTTTTTGGGGAGGAAAATAAGAAAAAAAAATTCTGCCTACCAGGATCTGGCAAACAGCCTGGAACAGGTATATTAGCCTTGCAAAGGTCCGTTTTAAAGGCTGCTATTTCAGCCTTGCAAAGCTCGGTTTGAGAGGTCGTTTTAGCCTTGCAAAGGTCCATTTCAGAGGCTGCTTTTTCAGCCTTGCAAAGCTCGGTTTGAGAGGTTGTTTTAGCCTTGCAAAGGTCCGTTTTAAAGGCTGCTTTCTCAGCCTTGCAAAGCTCAGTTTGAGAGGTTGTTTTCAGGCTTGCAAAGCTCGGTTTGAGAGGTTGTTTTAGCCTTGCAAAGGTCCATTTCAGAGGCTGCTTTTTCAGCCTTGCAAAGCTCAGTTTGAGAGGTTGTTTTCAGGCTTGCAAAGGTCCGTTTCAGAGGCTGCTTTTTCAGCCTTGCAAAGCTCGGTTTGAGAGGTTGTTTTAGCCTTGCAAAGGTCCGTTTTAAAGGCTGCTTTTTCAGGCTTGCAAAGCTCGGTTTGAGAGGTTGTTTTCAGGCTTACAAAGCTCGGTTTGAGAGGTTGTTTTAGCCTTGCAAAGGTCCATTTTAAAGGCTGCTTTTTCAACCTTGCAAAGCTCGGTTTGAGAGGTTGTTTTAGCCTTGCAAAGGTCCGTTTCAGAGGCTGGGCGGGGCTACTTTCAGTATATAAGACGCATCCAGATTTTCACCCTCTTTTAGGGGGGGGAAAGGTGCATCTTATACTCCGAAAAATACGGTAGATAAAATATGATAAAATTATATTTCAGTGCCACCCCTGCAATCTACCCCAATCTGTCCTACTTATGCAGATCTCAACCAAACCATTTTGTTTACTGTGCTTTGTTAAATGTTATTTTCAGGTTCTGGTTGCACATAAGGTAAGTTGTTTTGATATGGGGATCCCAATGGGTCATTCTTTTGGTATATAGACCAAGGTACCTGTCTCTCACCCCCTTATACAAGCAACAATCAAATAGGATGTGAGCCAAGTCTTCTACTTCTGCGGCTCTACAAATACAGAGACGCTCATTGTAGGGTATAGAACAGTGATGGTGAACCTTTTTTGGCTCGGGTGCCAAAAGGGTGCACACGCACGCGATAGTGTGCATGCGCGTGGCCACACCCATAATGCAATGCCCTCCCCCCATGCATGTGCACAACCCCGGTGCTGCCCCCCATGCATGTGCACAACCCCCCTGCGCTGCTCCCTCCGCACATGTGCACAGGCCTCACTGAATCTTCCAGACTTCCGGTTGGCCCGTTGGGCCGTTTTTCGCCATCCCCAGGGTTCAGGAGGCTTTCCTGAAGCCCGGGGAGAGCGAAAACGGCCGAAAAGAAGGCCGAAAATCAGCTGGCCAGCATGCGCATGCGCGCTGGAGCTAACATAGGGCAACGCCTCGTGTGCCCTCAGATATGGCTCCGCGTGCCACCTGTGGCACACGTGCCATAGGTTCGCCATCACTGGTATACAATGAAATCTCCCATATCTGACCATTGTGTCAAGCTGTTCGAATCTCGCTCGTGTAAATATCTCCCTAAGATGTTTTGGCAGTTGTAACTTCAAATAGCTGTCTACTTGAAAAGTATGTTTGTATTTACTCAGCCATTTCAAGTTACCCACCTTAATAAGGATAGCTATATCATTTTGTGCTTCTATATCCTTAATTCTTTGGGCAGCTCTTTTTTTGAGTTGTTCTCCTGTTATTTAGATTTAGATTTAGATTTATTATTAGAGTTGGAAGGGACCTTGTAGGTCATCTAGTCCAACCCCCTGCTCAAGCAGGAGTTTCTACACCATTTGAGACAGATGGCAGTCCAGTCTCCCCTTGAAGGTCGCAAGTGTTGGGGCTCTCACAACCTCCGCTGGCAAACTGTTCCACTGGTTGATCGCTCTCACCGTCAGAAAGTTTCTCCTCACTTCCAGGTTGAATCTCTCCTTGGTCAGCTTCCATCCATTATTCCTTGTTTGGCTTTCTGGTGCCATAGAGAACAGCCTGACCCCCTCCTCTCTGTGGCCTCAAGTGTTGGAACACTGCTATCATGTCACCCCTGGTCCTTCTCTTCGCCAGACTGGCCAAGCTCAGTTCCTGCAACCGCTCTTTGTATATTTTATTTTCCAGACCCTTTATCATCCTGGTTGCTCTCTTCTGCACTTTCTCTAGGGTTTCAATGTCTTTTTTGTAGTGTTGTGACCAAAACTGGATGCAGTACTCTAGGTGTGGTCTGACCAAGGCTTTATAGAGTGGTACTAGCACCTCTCTGGTCCTTGATTGTATCCCTCTATTTATGCAGCTCAGGACTGCGTTGGCCTTTTTGGCTGCTGCTGCACACTGCTGGCTCATATTTAGTTGGCTGTCTACCAAGACTCCAAGATCCCTCTTGCAATTGCTGCTATTGAGTGTGGTTTCACCCAGTTTGTATGTGTATTTTTGATTCTTCTTACCTAGGTGTAGAATTTTACTTTTCTCCGTGTTAAATTTCATTTTATTGGTTTGGGCCCAGTATTCGGGTCTGTCAAGGTCCCTCTGGATTTTGAGTCTGTCCTCTGGGGTGTTTGCTACTCCCCCCAGCTTGGTATCATCTGCAAATTTGGTTAGTTCTCCTGTTATTCCCTCATCTAGGTCATATGCAAGAGACAGGAAGGCCACAGCTTCTTACAAAATTAGTTAGTTTGGTGATCCGGGAGATTTGTGATTGTAATTTTATTTGCTCTAGTAGACATAACTTGGGGAGTCTATCAGTCTCCATTTCATTGACTTTCAACCAGTAGTTATATGTTCTAATTTTGGATAGTGCATGAATTGTATGAATTCCCAATTCAGCTCTAACTGCTGCAGCAGATGTTTTTGGATCTATACCCAAAATACATCTCAAATGCTGGGACTGTGTTTGTTCTGGGACTGTGGTTGAGTATAGACCCCAAACCTCTGCTCCATACAAGAGCATAGGGGTAACCTTAGCTTTACAAATTTTAATTAATGGGGCTAGGGGCCCTGGGTAACTATGGTTCTTTAGTTTAAGCAGTAAATTCAAACAGGCTTTTGCTCTAAATGTACTCGTTGATGATGGCAAGCCCAAGATCCAGTCTTGGAAAAAGTTACGGCTAAATATACAAAGGTGTTAACTGTTCAATTGGTTCACCATCTAATTGCCACCTATGTCTCTGATGGTGTTTTCCATTATTTTTATTTAGATTTGCTATTGATTAGGGAGTTACCCTGGCAATAAGAGCTAAATCTTAATAGCCTACCTACGTAATCCTACTTGTGAATATGATAATAAAATCATATCATCAGCATAAAGCAAGCTGTTACAATAAGTATTTAGGATCATCGGCATGTGTACTATGGGATCCTTCATTAACCCTGGCAGGTCATTGATATATAAACTAAATAATGGGGCCAGGATACACCCTTGCCTTATCCCCTTATTTGTATGAATCTTGTTAGTCAGAGCCCCATTAACCCCATACGGCACCCTCAAACAGGTACTTGTGTAAAGGACTTTAATCAAAGTCAGGAGTCTGGGTTCTATTTTAAGAGATGTTAGTTTACTCCAGTGGTTCTCAAACTTTTTCAGTCCACCGCCCCCTTGGTGCTACAAACTCATCCTCACCGCCACCACCCCACCCCCTCAGGTGGGTGTGGCTTAGTGGTCCGGTGACTGGGTGGGCGTGGCCAACTTGTAAAGTGTGGTGAAACCCACTTAACAACGCTCTTGCTTAGCAAGCAAAATGTTAGGCTCAATTGTGGTCATAAGTCTTTCTTTCTTCTTTCTTTCTTTCTTTCTTTCTTTCTTTCTTTCTTTCTTTCTTTCTTTCTTTCTTTCTTTCTTCTCTACCTTCCCCCTTCTTTCTTTCTTTTTCTTTCTGTCTTTCTTCCTACCATCTTTCTTTTTCTTTCTTTCTTTTCTTTCTTTCTGTCTGTTTTCCTTCCTTCCTACCATCTCTTCTTTCTTTCTTTTCTGTCTGTCTTCCTTGCTACCTACCATCTTTTTCTTTCTTTCTGTCTTCCTTCCTTCCTTCCTTCCTACCATCTTTTTCTTTCTTCCTCCCTCCCTCCCTCCCTCTTTCTTTCCTTTATCTTTCCTTCTTCCCTCCCTTCCCTCCCTCCTTTCTTTTTCTGTCTGTCTTCCTTCCTTCCTACCATCTTTCTTTCTGTCTGTCTGTCTGTCTTCCTTCCTCCCTCCCTCCCTCCCTCTTCCTTCCTTCCTTCCTTCCTTCCTTCCTTCCTTCCTTCCTACCATCTTTCTTTCTTTTTCTTTCTTTCTCTTTCCTTTTTCTTTCCTTCTTCCCTCCCTCCTTTCTTTTTCTGTCTATCTTTCTTCCTTCCTACCATCTTTCTTTCTCTTTCTTTCTGTCTTCCTTCCTTCCTCCCTCCCTCTTTCTTTCCTTTTTCTTTCCTTCTTCCCTCCTTTCCCTTCCCTCCCTCCTTTCTTTTTCTGTCTGTCTTCCTTCCTACCATCTTTCTTTCTTTCTTTCTTTCTTTCTTTCTTTCTTTCTTTCTTTCTTTCTTTCTTTCTTTCTTTCTTTCTCTCTCACTCACTCACTCACTCACTCACTCACTCACTCACTCACTCTTTCTTTCCTTCTTCCCTCCCTTCTTTCTTTTTCTGTCTGTCTTCCTTCCTTCCTACCATCTTTCTTTCTTTCTTTCTCTTTCGTTTTCTTTCTTTCATTTTTCTTTCCTTCTTCCCTCCCTCCTTTCTTTTTCTGTCTAGCTATCTTTCTTCCTTCCTACCATCTTTCTTTCTCTTTCTTTCTTTCTGTCTTCCTCCCTCCCTCCCTCTTTCTTTCTTTCCTTTTTCTTTCCTTCTTCCCTCCCTTCCCTTCCCTCCCTCCTTTCTTTTTCTGTCTGTCTTCCTTCCTACCATCTTTCTTTCTTTCTTTCTTTCTTTCTTTCTTTCTTTCTTTCTTTCTTTCTTTCTGTCTCTCTGTCTTTCTGTCTTTCTGTCTTCCTCTTTCTTTCCTTCTTCCCTCCCTCCTTTCTTTTTCTTTCTGTCTGCCTTCCTTTCTACCATCTTTCTTTCTTTCTTTTTCTTTCTTTCCTTCTTTCCTCCCTCCTTTCTTTTTCTGTCTGTCTTCCTTCCTTCCTTCCTTCCTAGCATCTTCCTTCTTTCGTTCCTTCCTTCCTACCATCTTTCTTTCTCTTTTTCTTTCTTTCCTTTTTCTTTCCTTCTTCCCTCCCTCCTTTCTTTTTCTGTCTCTTCATTCCTTTCTACCATCGTTCTTTGTCTTTCTTTCTTTCTTTCTTTCTTTCTTTCTTTCTTTCTTTCTTTCTTTCTTTCTTTCTGTCTGTCTGTCTGTCTGTCTGTCTGTCTGTCTGTCTGTCTGTCTTAATCCCTCCCTCCCTCTCTCTCTCTCTCTTTCTTTCTTTTTTCTTTCCTTCTTCCCTCCCTTCCCTCCCGCCAGGCATGGCCAGGCCACCGCCGCCACTCACCCAGGCCGATGGCTTGGTAAGCGTTCTCCGGGTCGTGCACCAGGTCGCAGAGTGCCATCAAGGCCGGCTGCCGCGTCAGCAGCTCGGGGTGCTGCAGCTCTTCATTGAGCTTGGGGAGGCCTCGGCGGCCGAAGGCCACAGGCGCCTTTGTGGAGTTGATGTTGGGGGGCAGCTGGGCTGAGATCCGCGGGTGCTCCATGCCAGAGGGGAGCCTGCAGAATTGCATGCGCCGGGTTGCTAGGCGACAGGGACGCCGGGCGGGAAAGTCCACACACACAGGTTCCACAGCAGGCTTTCCTGCGCGTCTGCGAGCGCTCGCCCGAGCAGCTTCAGGAGCGGTCAGCTTCCCTCGTCACTGTGCCGTGCTCAGTACCTAACACTTGTTAACTCCGTCGCATGCCACACTCTTGGGTGCAGGGCAGCCCATTCTGAAAGAAAACATCTCGCATTTTCTTTCAGAATGGGCTGCCCTGCACACAAGAGTGAGGAACGCGAGGGAGCTTCAAGTCCTAGGTAGGACGTCCGTCACGCAATGGGACGCAGTTTGGAGTGACCAGTCGTGCGGGGTGGAGCGGAGCGGAGTGGGGGCAGGGCCTGGCCGAGCCGCGAGACGGGCATCATACCTAGTACTTGTAACTCGGTCGCATTCCATGCTCTTGGGTGCAGGGCAGCCCATTCTGAAAGAAAATGTCTCGCGTTTTCTTTCAGAATGGGCTGCCCTGCACACAAGAACGAAGAACGCGAGGAAGCTTCAAGTGTTAGGTAGGACGCATGGTGGGATGCAGTTTGGGGTGACCAGTCATGCGGGATGGGGCGGAGCGTAGTGGAGCCTGGGCGGGGGCTGGGCGGGGGCTGGGTGGGCCGCGAGACGGGCATCATACCTAGCACTTGTAACTCCGTCGCATTCAACACTCTTCTGTGCAGGGCAGCCCATTCTGAAAGAAAACGTCTCGCGTTTTCTTTCAGAATGGGCTGCCCTGCACACAAGAACGAGGAACATGAGGGAGCTTCAAGTGCTAGGTAGGACGCGTGGTGGGATGCAGTTTGGGGTGACCAGTTGTGCGGGGCGGAGTGGAGTGGAGCCTGGGCGGGGGCAGGGCGGGCCGCGTGATGGGCATCATAACAGGCACTTGTAACTCCGTCGCATTCCATGCTCTTGTGTGCAGGCCAACCCATTCTGAAAGAAAACATCTCGTGTTTTCTTTCAGAATGGGCTGCCCTGCACACAAGAGTGAGGAACGCGAGGGAGCTTCAAGTGCAAAAGCATGGCGAACCACCTACCGCCCCCCCCTGGCCCCTCTCACCGCCCCCCTGTCGCCACCCTTGCCTCTCACCGCCCCCCTAAGAGTTCCCACTGCCCCCCAGGGGGCGGTACCGCCCACTTTGGGAACCACTGGTTTACTCCATAGTACTTCTCTGTTTACCATATCAAATGCTGCTGTAAGATCTATAAAAGCAGCAAACAGGGGTCTCTTATATGCATATTTGGCAATTAGATGGTTCAAAACAAAGCAGTTATCAATACTAGATTGGCTTTGTCTAAAACCTACTTGTTCTTCTGTGAGGATATTGTTTTCCTCTACCCAGATTTCAATTCTGTTCAAAAGGTACCTAGCATATATTTTTGCTGCAATGTCAATCAGGCTAATGGGCCTATAATTACTAGGATCCTTTTTATTTCCTTTTTTATATATGGGGACAACTATTGCCATCTTCCACCCATCTGGTATATGGCAGGTGTTATTTATGTGTGTAAAAAGACCTGCCAATACTGGACCCCACCAATTGGGAAATTTCTTGAATAATTCTGCTGGTAGAAAATCCTCACCAGGGGCTTTATTGTTCTTTAAGCTTTTAAAGATGGATTGTATCTCCTTTTCTGAGACTGGTGGCCGAGCTGGGGGGGGGGTTCTAGGGTTTACTAGATCACTGCTTAAAGACCGTTTCTCTACAGGTTCCGTGGAAGCAAACAAACACTGATAATAATTCTCCCAGTCCTCAGCAGAGATTGGTATGTCAAACACAAATCTCCGTTCCTTGAGGACACCTGCTACAGAGTGCCAAAATATTACTGAGTTATGACTTCTGGCGGCCAACTCGAGTTCTGACCAGATTGAAGTGGCAAAACTTTTTTTCTTTAATGTTATAATTTTTTTATATTCCCTTCTTGTGTGCAACATCTCAGCTTGTATATGTGCAGTAGGATTCCTCTGGGCAAGTCTCATGGCTGCCTTCAATTTCTTTTTCAGTCGCTGGCATTCAGGATCAAACCAATGGGGTCTACACACTCGGGTTCTTTTTGTAGTAGGTTTAGTTGTTAGGTGTTTCTTCAGAATATTACAGAGATTAGAGAATGCATTGAAGGCTGACAGTCAGTAGTAGATGACTGGATTGTTCTTTTTTTTTTTTTTTTTTTACAAAATACTTTATTGGTTTTTCAAATTTTCCATAGTGGGTGGAGCTATCATCCAGGATGGGTTACATCACGTCTCTCACCCAATCAGGACTGAGTCTTTTTTAAATATATTTCTGCCTCTGTCTTCAAGACCCGCTTTTTTTGACTCAGTCTGCACCCTAAGAGGACGTATGGTCACCCATTCTGGAAATAGCTTCATCCACTACTCAGGGAACAATAACTAATCTTTGACTCCTTCAACAGAATCGTGAGTATTCCCCCCCTTCCCTCCTCCTTCCCCTCCTAAAAGCACGATGGCTCAGAGGCAGCGGCGCTAGGGGGCCTGGCTCCCGCCGCAGGCTGTCGGCCGCTTTCCCCTCCTCAATCCGGAACAACAGCGGCCAGCGTGGCTCTAGCCCGGTCGACCTCGCCTCCCTGTGCAGCGTACGGGCTCGCTGCGAGGCGGTCGAGTCGGGTTCCCGCCTCTGCCCCAGGCGACCGGGACCGGATTAATCGAGCCACCCCAGCCAGGGAGTCCTTAGTCACATTTCCGAGCCGACTCCCAGGGCAGCAATCGGGCGCCTCCCAGCCCGCTGCCGACAGACCAAGCCCGATCAAGGCTTAGACGCCGGCTGGACCCAATTTAAATTTGGCGCCATTACAGAGCCGGAGGGGAACTCTGCGCATGCGCAGCCCCCAAAATGGCCGCCGCGATCACCAACAGCCACAAAGACCGCATTTGCCGGCAAATAAAAAGTAAAGTAAAGGGGTTTTGGCGATTTCTTTCCCGGAGGCGACCAGTCCTATTCCAAGCCAACCATGGGCAAAGCGGGACGGCCCTTAAAGGCCTGAGAATCCTGCAATCGCCTTTTCGCCAGCGGTGGAATTTCCCACCAGAAGGGGAGGAGCTTACATCTCTCCATTCTCACTCCCCAGGTACCGGCGACATTCTCGGCTACCCAGTTAACATGGCAGCTCCGAATAGGAAACAGGGGGAGAGTGAGGAGGCTGAGGCGCCTCAAGATCTTACCTCTCCTTCTCAGAGCAGGGAAGACCAGGTTCCAAGCAGCCCCAGACGCCAGGATCCTAAGAAAGGCAAAGGCAGGGACCTGAAACCAAAGAGCAAGGCCCCAACTAGGGATGAATCTCGCAGGGACAGGGCCCTGAAAAAGATCTGCAGCAAGGCAGCGAGGAATAATCTGGGCCTACCTGATATACCTATCCCACCCGAGCCTGCCAGATCAGAAGACTTTGGGGACTCCTCATCAATAGATGCTAGGGACCTGCCTCTTGCAGATGCAGACATCTGGGAACAGGGAGCTGTTCCACAGATGAGGGAGGCGGTGACCATTAGGGCAGCAACTAGACCTTCTGCTACGTTCACTCCCACAGCAGCTGGTCTCCGCCCAGATACCCCAGCATGCCTTCAGGACCCCACAGTCCAGGCAATATTTCAGGCAGCAGTCAAACACAGTGTTTCAGAATGCCTACACCAAATGCATTATTCTAGTCAATCAGACCAAGGGGAGGGTCAATCCAACTTCTCCAATCTACCCCACCAGACTAACTATGATGACTACGATTGGTATTCGGGGTCCCAGGGGAACCAACCACAAGCCACCTCCCAGGAGGAGGCAGCGGGTGAGGGAACAGGCCCAGACCTAGAACTGTCCGAGGATGAAGGCATGGCGCCTGACCCCCCTCCCACATCGGGGCTGTTCCATCCCAGTCTGTTTAAATCTCTATTATTCAAGGCGCGTAACGCCTCCAAATGGGGCCCTGCCGAATCTCCAGACGCGGCAGATGTCTCCCAAATTGACCCTCTATTTTCCGAACATGCTCCAGAAGCCCAAGTGGTCCCCTGTCCCCCGTATTTTGTGCATGCCGTACGGTCACAGTGGTCCACCCCTGTCATGGGTGCCGCTCCCTCGGCCTTAGACAGACGCTACTTTAACATTGGTTCAGATATTGTCCCAGCTCTCCAGGTACCTCCCGTGGACGCTCCAGTACTGGCTCACTTCGCAGTACCCACCCTGCCAGCGGACTCAGCGGACCTCCTACGTCCGGAAGATAAAAAGACGGAGCTATCACTCCAACGCACCTACCTGGCAGCGGCCTGGGCCGTGCGAGCCTCTACGTCAGCTTCCTTCTTCTCCCGCACATCGCTGGTATGGCTTCGGGATCTGCAGAATCGCCTGCCTCAATCTGAAACGCGAGCACATCGGGACATTAACAAGCTCCTAGCAGCAGCTCGCTATACGGCAGATGCCACGTTACAATCGGCTAGATTCGCATCTAGAGCAATGGGATCCTCCATCGTAACCAGAAGACTTCACTGGCTGCGCTCTTGGCAAGCGGATGTGAAACTTAAGTGGCGCCTGGCCACGTCGACCTTCGACGGTTCTCAGCTGTTCGGGTCATCCCTAGATCCCATCTTGGTAGAAACCAAGGACAAGAGGAAAGTCCTCCTGTCTCATCAACGCAGAGGAGGTTCCAGACCAAGTCCCTATACCAGGCGTCCTTTCAGACAACCCGATCCGCCTCCCTCCTACCCTCAACGACCACAAGGTCAGTACAGGAATCAGTTCGGGACTCGTCAAAGGTTCCCCCAGGACAGAACCTTCAGGGGCAGACAGGCTAGACGGCTCTTTTGAGGGGGGGAGGGCGCCCATACCGACGCACTAAGTGAGTCGTTGGATGTCCCTCCCATTGGTGGCCGGCTTCTACTCTTTGCTGACCGGTGGGAGGAATTCACATCCGATTCCCGGGTCAGGGAGACCCTAAAATTTGGGCTCTCCCTAGAATTTCTCTCCTCTCCCCCGAGCTTTTTCATCCGCAGCCCAATCTCTAACAGAGCCTCCAAACGTGTCCTCATGCGTAACGCCATTTCGCACCTGCTAGAAATTCGAGCCATACAGCAGGTGCCGGAGGACCAAACTGGGCAGGGATTCTACTCCATCTTATTTGTAGTTCCCAAAGCCTCGGGAGGGTGGAGAGCCATTCTAGACCTCAAGAGACTGAACCGTTATATTAGATACCGACGGTTCAAGATGCACTCACTCCAGTCCATTCTGGCGTGCGTGCGGAGGGGTGACCTCCTGGCTTCTATCGACCTAACTGAGGCCTACCTACACATTCCCATCTTACCTGAGCATCAACAATTCCTTAGATTCTGCTATGGTGGAGTTCACTATCAATACAGAGCTCTTCCCTTTGGCCTATCATCCGCTCCCCGAGTTTTCACTAAGGTAGTGGCGGCATTGGCGGCCCATCTCAGGACCATCCCAGTCAGAGTCTACTGCTACCTGGATGACATCCTTATCCTGGCCTCGTCTCTCGAGCAAGCCGTCAAGGATGTCGAAGTAACTCTTTCCACCTTCCGACACCTTGGATTCTCCATCAATCTGGAGAAAAGCAGGCTATCCCCCAGTACCTCTCTGATTCACCTGGGCGCTATCATCGACTCCCTGCAGTGTAGAGTTTTCCTCTCCCAGGACCGGGTGGATAGCATCCTCGATCTGGTTAACTCGGTTCTGCGGTACCGCAGGGTTCCTCTACGCCAGCTTTCCACTCTCCTGGGGAAAATGATTTCAGCCATCAACATAGTACCCTGGACCCGCCTGCACTCCAGGGACCTGCAATGGTTGCTCTTACCTTTTCAGAAGGCCGGGAGGGGCTCCTCTCTGGCGAAGATCCTGGTACCACAGTCGGTCTGCAGGTCGCTCCACTGGTGGAAGTCGCCTTCACTGCTCCAGGGCTGTCTGTTCCTCGAACCTCACAGACTGATAATTACCACCGATGCCAGCCTAGCGGGATGGGGAGCTCACATGGACACAGCGGTCTCTCAGGGCTGCTGGTCCCCGCAGGAGGCGGCCCTCCCCATCAGTCTTCTGGAATTGCGCGCCATTCGACTAGCACTCATCCAATTCAAACGCCTGGTCGAGGGCCGTCACATCCTGATCCTAACGGACAACACCACGGCCAAGGCACATGTCAACAGGCAGGGGGGCACCCATTCTCGGGCTCTCATGGACGAAGCCTGGGCCCTGGGCACCTGGGCAGAGGAACATCTCCTCTCCATAGTGGCGGAACACATTTCCAGGGAAGCCAACACGCAGGCGGACTGGCTGAGCCGTTCCTTGATAGATCAGATGGAATGGAAACTCAACCCTGAGGTCTTCCACCAGATATCACTACGGTTCGGAGCTCCACTAGTGGATCTATTCGCCACGAAAGAAAATGCCCAACTGGACAGATTCTTCACCAGATTCCGGTGTCCGGAAGCGGAAGGAACGGATGCACTGCGATCCCCGTGGCCTCGGGGTCTTCTATATGCCTTCCCTCCTCTGGCCCTGATCCCACGGGTCCTTCGCAAAATCATGACAGAGAAGGCAGAAGTCCTCCTCCTGGCTCCTCACTGGCCTCGCCGAACTTGGTTTGCGGACATTCTGACCTTATCAGTCTGCCCCCCATGGCACCTGCCTGTGACCAGATCTCTACTCAGCCAGGGGGAAATCAACCATCCGGAACCTCAATGGCTTCAACTGACCGTGTGGAGGTTGAGCGGAGCACACTAATCAATCGACGTATACCTGCAGGGGCCATTCAACTCATTCTGGACTCCAGGCGCCCCTCTACGGAACGTATCTATTCCGCCTCCTGGCGCACCTTCTGTGCCTGGTGTCAATCGGCGGGCTGCTCACCCACACTCAACTCCGTGGGCCACGTGCTAGGGTTCCTCAAAGACGGCTTTGACAAGGGCCTGTCGACTAACACCCTCCGACGACAGGTGGCAGCTCTATCTACCGTTCTGGCCTGCGGGAGCCTGCCATCCCTCTCACACCACCCGCTCATCAAACAATTTCTGAGGGGAGATTCCTCTCATAGACCTCCAGTAGTTCATCGCTTCCCTACCTGGGATCTCACACTAGTCCTTAACTCTCTAATGGGCGCCCCCTACGAGCCCTTACGAACCACCTCCCTGCGTTTCCTAACACAGAAGGTGGCCTTCCTAGTGGCCATTACCTCAGCTCGGAGGATATCGGAGATAGCCGCCTTGTCAGTCCGCCCCGACCTCTGCATTTTCTTCCCAGACAAGGTGGTCCTCAGACTAGACCCCACCTTCCTACCTAAAATTAATTCCTGGTTCCATCGAGCTCAGGAGCTGGTCCTGCCCAGCTTCTGCCCTCGTCCCACTCGGCCCCTGGAGCGCCAGTGGCATTCCCTCGATGTTCGCCGGGCCATCCGCATCTACCTGAAACGCTCCAAGGAGTGGCGCAGGTCGGAGGCCCTGTTTGTATCCTTTCTCCCTTCTTCCATGGGAACCAAGGCCTCTTCAGCCACGGTGGGGCGATGGATTCGGGCGGTAATTGCCAAGGCCTACGAGCTGTCGGCTAAACCCTGTCCATCGGGGATCACAGCGCACTCCACTAGGTGCGCGGCCACGTCCGCGGCCTGGGCCACTCATGCACCCATGGAGGAGATCTGCAGAGCGGCCTCCTGGGCCACTCCGTCGTCCTTCGTCAGACATTATAAAATAGATTCCTTTGCCTCATCCGATGCAGCCTTCGGCCGCAGGGTCTTGCAAAGGGTCCTGCCATCCGACCCCCGGGAACTCCAGTAATTTCCCCTCCCTCGGGACACCAGGCTTTGGCATGTCCTATCCTGGATGATAGCTCCACCCACTATGGAGAATGGTACGTTGTCTTACCTGAATGTCCATTCTCGTAGGTGTGGAGCTATCATCCAGACCCTCCCGTTCGGTAGGAGTTCCGGGGTGGCAGGTAGTTATAAGTTACTTGTTCGGTTGTTCTGTTATTCTTATTATGTTAAATGGGGGGAAACGGGGCGGGGTACAAGAATTTTGTTTTACTAGATCAAAGAGATTCAGAGGTGACCACGTGAGTCGGGCTTCGTCTTCGTCAAAAAGCGGGTCTTGAAGACAGAGGCAGAAATATATTTTAAAAAGACTCAGTCCTGATTGGGTGAGAGACATGATGTAACCCATCCTGGATGATAGCTCCACACCTACGAGAATGGACGTTCAGGTAAGACAACGTACCATTTTCAAAAAATCACAATAAATCCTTAAGCAATTTCTACATCGTCATATTTACATTAATTCCATATTATAATATTTACAATAATTACAATAGTCTACAATCTTGCTTCATTTTCCTTTTTTTTGTTTTCTATCATCAATCCATTGGTACCAGTTTTCCCATATATCATAGTAATCTGAATCTTTTTGCCCTCTTAATTCTATCGTAAGTTTATCCATTTCTGGGCAATCATAGATTTTTTTAATTATTAAATTTTCGGTGAGTAGGTTGGGATTCTTCCAACACTGTGCATATGCGAGTTTTACTGCAGTGGTAATATGTAGAGTCAAATATTTAATATTTTTATTATAATGGTTTTTAAATATTCCTAGTAGGAGTTCCGGAGTAAATTCTATTGTTGTTCTTGTTATCTCTTTTAGCCAGTTGTGAATCTTAGTCCAATACTTCCTCGCTTCGGGACATAACCACCACATGTAAAAGAAGGTGCCTTGTTCTTTTTTACATTTCCAACACTTCGAATTTAAGTTAGGGTATATTTTAGCTAATCTTGTTGGGGCCAAATATCATCTGTAAAACGTTTTATAATGATTTTCTTTGTAGGATGCCGATTTTGTTAATTTAAAGTTTCTGTTCCAAATTTGTTCCCAGTCGGCCAAGTGTATGTTGTGTCCTATATTTTTAGCCCATGCAGTCATTGGACCCTTGACTATATATTTGGCTCTTTCATACTGCACCAAATAGTTATAAAATTTGGATATAATTTTGTCCTCTGGGCCTGTCAAGAGTTTATCTAATTGCTTGACTTCAGTCTCAATTCCGATCTCTTCAATATCTTTTCTATACCGGGATTTAATTTGGAGATATGGCCACCAGTCTATATTTATACTTTGTTTTCCTAATTCTTCCCTACTTTTTAGTTTTCCGGTTCTGTCCAAAATGTCTTTATATTTGTACATTTTATTTATATCAATCGTATTCAGGTATAGCATCGCTTCCATTGTAGATAACCAATTTGGAATTTTCATATAGTGTCTTTTCTTTATTTCTTGCCAAATTGTAATTAAGAAATCTCTAATTATATGTCTGCGAAAATATTTTTGAGTTTTATTATCCTTATCCCACAAGAATGAATGTCATCCCTTAAGTAAATCATGACCTTCTATTGTCAAAATTCGGCTGTTATTTAGGTTGACCCAATCTCTTATCCAGACAAGTGATGTTGCCATATAATATAGTCTCCAGTCAGGGAGTCCAAAGCCACCTCTACTTCTACTGTCTTGTAGGTCAATCATTTTAATTCTTGGTTTTTTGCCTTGCCATATAAATTTTGAGGTAAGTCTATTCAAATCAATAAAAAAATTGTCTAGTTTTACAGGTACAGTTTGAAAAAGGTATAGTAATTTAGATAAAATGTTCATTTTTATAGTAGCTATACGACCTAGTATTGATAGTTGTACTTTCTCCCATTTCTCAAGATCCGTTTTTATTTGTTGTACTAATTTCTTATAATTATTTTCTTTTATTGAAGAACATCTATTTGTCAAATTTGCTTAAATATTTAATTTTTAGTGGTTTGTAATCCCAATTCGTCTTCTAATTTTTTCCCTTGGTTTAATGTCATATTTTTGATTAATAGTTTAGTTTTTTGTTTGTTTATCTTGAGGCTCGTCATCTCACCAAATTTTTCTATCTCTTTAATCAATATTAGGCCTATCTCTTGTGGGTCTTCTAAAAAAATACTAGGTCGTCAGTGAATGCTTGCAATTTGTACTCCTCTTTTTAAATTTTAGTTCCTTTAATATTCGAATTGGCTGTAATTGTATTCAATAATATTTCAAGTGTCAGTATAAAAAGTAGAGGTGACAATGGACATCCCTAACGGACTCCTTTCTTTATCTAGAATGTTCTGGTGGTATCTCCATTTACTATTACCTTGGCCACCTGGGAAGAATATATAGTTCTTTTCTGTTGCAAGCCGCCCAGAGTCTCTTTGGGAGTTGGGCAGCATATAAATTTGAAAAATAATAAATAAATAAATAAAATTAAATGAATGAATAAATGAATAAATAAATGAATAAATAAATGAATAAATAAATGAATAAATAAATAAATAAATAAATAATAGTTTCTATTATCTGTGTAAATTTTGTTCTGAATTCCATTTTTTTAATTTGATGTTTCATATATAGCCAATTTACATTGTCAAACACTTTTTGCGCATCCAGGAAGATAAGTGCCACTTGCCTTTCTGGATGCGCCTCATAATATTCTAATATATTTAATACTATTTTTACATTGGTTCTAATTTGCCTCATTGGCAGAAAGCCATTTTGGCCCAAATGTATAATTTTGCTTAATATTCTTTTTATTCTTTCTGCCATTATATTCATAAATTAACAATGAAATTGGCCTATAATTTTGGATTAAATTTAGGTCGGCACCTTCTTTTGGTAATGTGGTGATATATGTTTTCCTCCATGAGTCTGGTATTTTTGCTTTTAACAATACTTCATTATAAAGATCTAATAGCAGTAGTTTTATTGAGTCACTAATATTCTTATAAAATTCACCAGGGAAGCCATACGGACCTGGGGCTTTATTATTTTTCTGTCTTCGAATTGCGTTCCTTAGTTCCTCCAACATTATTTCCTTATTTAATATTTGTTTGTCTTCTTCTAATGTTGGCATTATTTTTCCCTGGAAATATTCTTCAATTTTATCTACATCTATTTCATCTTGTTTGTACAAGTTTTCGAAATAGTCAACTATTATTTCTTTTATTTTCCCCTCATCGTTTTGTAGTTTCCCTGTCTTGTCTTGTAGCTGATGTATTATTCTACTTCCCTTCTCTTTTTGGATTTTATGTGCCAGCCACCTACCCGGTTTGTTAGCATTTTCAAAATATGTTTGTTTCATGAATTTTATATTTTTTTGCATTGTCCAATTGTTCTAACATGTTTAATTTGTGTTTGGATGTATTTTATTCTTTTATTTGCTCATCCCCTGCTTTTTCTTGGAATTTGCTTTCTAAATATTTTATTTCTTCTATGACTTTATTTTGTTGTTGCCATCTTTATTTTTTTTTACAGAGTATGATATTGTTATGCCTCTAGTATAGGCCTTTAAGGGGTCCCAAAGGTTTTGTAGGGTAGTGGGTTGTTTTTTGTTTTTTTTTAGAAATAAGTCAAGTTCCTTTTCTATCATTTGTGAGTATTGGCTATCTTGTAATAATTGAGTATTTAATGTCCATCTCCTATTGCCTTGTTTTCTACCTTTCCTTACTATCATTATAGGACTATGAACTGTCCAGATATTTGGGGTAATTTCAACTTTTTCTATGTATGTGCTCAATTCATTGGATACCCATGCCATGTCAATCCTTGAGTGTGATTTGTGTGGATTGGAATAGAAAGTAAACTGTTTTTCATCTGGATATAAAACTCTCCACAAATCTATTAAGTTTAGCTCATCTGTCATATCGAAGAATGTTTTGGGTAGTGTAGTTTTTTTTAATTTGTTTTCTTTTGTCACTGATATGGTCTTTTCTAATATCTACTATTCTATTACAGTCACCTACGATGCACACTTTATTATATCATGTCTTTATTATTTTTTCGTGTATTTTCCTATAAAATTCTTTTTGGTTTTTGTTTGGAGCATAGATGTTTACTAAGAGTACTAAAGCATTATTTATTTTGACTTCTATCATCAATAGTCTTCCTTTGGGATCTGTATATATTTCCTTACTTTTTATTTCTTTCCTCGTGTATATTGCTACCCCTCTTTTCTTTTTATCTGCTGAAGATGTATATAATTCACCCAGTTTTGGATACTCTAAGTATTTTCGATCCTTATCTTTAATATGGGTTTCCTGTAAGCATATAATGTCTACTTTTTGTTTAACTAATTTTATGAATATTTTCCTCCTTTTTACTGAACTATTTAATCCTTGTACATTTATGGATATCAACTTAGTTTCTTTCTGCATTTTCCTACCTTCCTTCAAAGATCTAGTTTTGGTTTGTTTTACTAGCTTTCTGTGCTCTAGTTCTGGTTTCTCTCTGTCTGGGGGGTTCTTTTATTTCTTTAGTTCTATCTTCTTTTCCTTCTTCCTCTAGTTCCTGACTTTCTTCCTGGTTAGCTGACTCTGATCGTTCACCATTATTTAACTCTTCTTCTAATCATCCTACCTGTGTCCTTTCCAGATTATCTACTTTGATTTTCTTTCCTTCCCACGATATTGTCATCCTTTCTGGGATCATCCATCTGAAAGGTATACTTTTTTTGTTTAATGTGTTTGCCAGGAACCGATATTCTTTTCTTAGTTCCCGTAAACATCTAGGGATCTGTTTTAGTACAATTATTTCTTTTTCTTTACATATTATCGGTTCCTCCCTTGTAGCCATATATATTATGTCCCTAGTTTTTTTCCTGGCAAATCTTATGTGTATCTCCCTGGGTAGGCGATTGCGTTTCGCATAGTTTGTTTGTACCCTGTACAATTCGTCTATTTCATTGATTGTTTCTTGAACATCTTTCTGAAGTAGTTCAGCTAATATATTCGCCATCAATCCCCCCAGGTCTTCGTCTCTAGTCTCTGTTACATTTTAAAAAACGCAAATAATAAGATGAGCGGTCCATCTCTAGATTTATAATGGAATTTTCCAGTTCCTTTTTGGTTATTATCATTTTTGGTCAATTTGTTCTACTCTTTTCAGTTTTTTCTGTTTTGGTCTCGAATCACTTTAATGTGTTGTTCGTTCTTCAGGATCGCCCCTTGTATCATATCCATTTTATCATCTAATTTTTGAATATTTGAGTTCAATACTACATGATTTTGTGTCATTGTCTCCTGCATCTTGATCATAGTCTCCTGCATCATCATAAGAGTTGTATTTATTTTTTCAATTGGTGGTACATTACTTGTTTTTTCTGTTGTCAACATTTTGTCTATTTGGGGACTTCCGGTTGGCTCCGATGCATCGAGGACGCTCCTCGTTGAGCGCCTAATCCTGGGCTCCGTAAAGCCACCAGAACAGCTGTCTGGCGGCTTGAAAAACTTCTCCCCGGGCGTAGGGGAGAGATGAGAGCTGACAGGTGAGGGTAGAGCCCCCCTAGTGCCCCAGGAGAAAATCTGGGGCGCGAAGGGTGAGGGCTCCCCAGGCAGCCTGTCATCTGCTCCGGGACCTGGGACGCCTCCGCTTTTGCGGAGCAAGATGCAGTGACCAATTCTGCCTTCAATATGAGATTTTTAACAATTTGACTACAGCAGACACAAAAAGCCAGGAGGCTGGGTGGCAAGTATCTTAACTTAACTCCAAAGTTGACTTTCTATTTTGGAAATGATTAATTGAGTAAAGAGTAACAAAATGGCGATTGAAGCTTCAAAGGGTGTGAAAGTGAAAGTTAAAAGGAAAGTTTCATTTCGCTAGCAGCCCTCTGTCTGAAAATGCCTGACTTTGATGAACTCTCCTCTTTCTGATTTTGGATTAAAACAAAAAGTTTAACTTTAAATCTTAAATGGCTTTAAAACCTGGAAAGACTGTTTTTAACAAAGGATTTGAGCACCCTCCTGTTTATACTTCAAGAATGCAACCCACTCTCTATTCAACACCCCCACAGACTTTAACACCTGAAAAGTTATTTGAAGCTTTAAAAGTTATGAAGAATGAACTTGTTATGGAATTTAACCTAAAAATTAATGAAATTGATGAAAAAATACAGGCTGTTTCAGAGGAGATTGCTACTCGACACCAGCAATTAAGGGATGATATGATATTTGCATTTAAAGGACTGGTAGGAAATATGGAAATTTTGGAGGAGGAAGTGGAAGAAATTAAACAGTCTGTGATAACTTTGGGTGAAGATATAGGAAAGATTCAAAATAATATTGAAAATTATGAAGCTGAGGTCTTAATGATTCAATATAGAAATATAGAGTTTGCTTTAAGAGTAAGAGGTGTAAAAGAGAAAAAACAAGAAGATCTAAGAGAAAGGATGTTGGACGCATTTGTGCACACGTTAGGAGTGACAAAAGAGGAATTGGGTATGCAAATTGATAAAATATATTGCGTTAATTCTTGGATTGCTAAACAGAAACATCTGCCAAGAGATATTGTAATATATTTTACTACAAGGACATTACATAATGAAATTCTACAGGCGACTTTCAAGAACAAGCTTCAGGAAGTAATGACATTGAAAGAAATTCCTCCTAAAATGTTGAGAGCCAGAAAGGAGTATGCCTTTCTGGTGGATGAATTGAAAAAATGGCAAATACAGTATAGATGGGAGGCTCCAACTGGGATAGCGGTGATACATCTGGGAAAGAGATATCGGCTGAATACGATATTGAAAGCAACTGATTTTTATGTAAAAGTGTTAAAGGCTGACATATCCAAAATACCAGAAGGAAGAAGAATGAAGGAAGCAATGGAAGATGAGAGAGGAGAGTCGTCGACAGTTGTCCAAATGGGAGTTGTTTTGATGAGTCAAGGTGATTTACAGAACCAGAGTGATGTTCATAATGTGGAAGAAGAGACAGAGGATCAGAGTCAGACTAGAGCAGCGGCTACATGTATCGAAGTATCAAGACAACAACAACTTAAGCTGACAACTCAAAAAATTACCAAACCACAAGTGGGTGCAAGAGTCAGATCTAAAGTTCGAATGAGAAGAAGAAATGATTAGAACTTGGTCTTAGTATGGGTAATCATAGGCCAGATGGAGAGAAGAATAAAAATTGGTATTTTGCAGTAAGAAGATCCATTTATTATCGAGGAAATGACGCTGATGGTTGTGCATCTGGCCGAGATGGTGAAAGAAAGACTTCTTTTTTTTCTTCCCTCTTCCTCTTTTTTCTTCTTCTTTTCTTCTTTTTATTCTCTTCTTTTTATTACTATATTTTAAAGATTATATAAATGAAAGACACATAGAGGATTGGTTTAAAAAATTTTCTTTTTTTAAAAAAATAGTTTTTATTAAGTTATTTTAAAATATACAAAAAGACATAATACAAAAAGAAAACATACAAAAAAGACATACAAAAAAGAGAAAAAAAATATAAGTATCTATATACAAATCAAACTTATATATCACTATATAATTTCATAATCAATGTAATCTAGGTATATATACATGAAAAAAGGAAAAGGAAAAAAAATTACATACATTAAAATAGAAAATAGTAATTATACATATATATTACAGCTTTTGCGTATCGTTATCATTTCGATATCTAATTTGTTACTTTCCTAGTTTATCATCAATCTATTTTAATTTATTTGTTCTATTCATCACCCTTATCATATTAAATTTGTTTATTTTGTTTGTTTATTTTCCATCCATTTGTACCAGTTATCCCAAATTTTATAATATTCTGAATCTTCTTTATCCTGTAGTTTCATTGTTAGTTTACACATTTCTTCATAGTCTAATATCTTGGTTATTGACATTGTGTTGGTAGGTATTATGTCGGTTTTCCAGTGTTGTGCATACAGGATTCTAGCTGCAGTGATTATGTGAAGTATGAGATAATGGACCGGTTTGCTTATTTTTGTTTTCATTATTCCTAATAAGAAAATTTCCGGTTTGAGTTCTATGGTTTGTTTTGTTATCTCCTCAATCCAATTTTGTATTCTTTTCCAATATTTCTTAATTTCTGAACACGTCCACCACATGTGGTAATATGTTCCATACTCTTGCTTGCACTTCCAACACTTAGGTGACAAGTGAGGGAACATTTTTGCCAATCTTGCCGGGGGTAGGTGCCACCTGTAAAACATTTTGTATGTGTTTTCTCTGTAAGATGTGGCCATTGTCATTTTATAGTTTTGGTTCCATATTTTGTCCCATAGGTCCAGTTCAATATTGTAGCCGAAATTTTGTGCCCATATTATCATCACCTTTTTTACTATTTCCTCTTCCATTTTTACCTTAAGTATACAATTATATAATTTTGATATTATTTTTTCCTCTGAGCCTAATAAAATTTTATCCAAATCTTGGTCTTTTTCTTGGAAGCCGAATTGTGATATGTCTTTTTTGTATTTTTTTTGAATTTGTAAATATGGCCACCAATCAATCTTTTTTTCCTGTAATGCCAATTCCTCTCTTGTTTTTAAGTTGTTGTGTTCGTCAAGTAGTTCCTTATATGTAATTTTTTTGTTCAAATCTAACAGATTGGGACAGATTAGGGCTTCCATTGGGGATATCCATTTAGGCATTTGAATGTAGTGCTTATGTTTAATTTCTAACCAGTCTTCTAGCAGTGTTCCTCTAATGCAGTGGTTCCCAACCTGGGGGTCGGGACCCCTTTGGGGGTCGAACAACCATTTCCCAGGGGTCGCCCTGGCATCCTCAGCTCCCCCCCCCTGCCACAAGCCTGGCCATATCGGCTTAACTCGCCCGAGCCCTCCGATTGGTCGGGAGAGGTGCCATTCGGTGAGAGGCGTTTGTTGTGGAAGATGATATTCCTTGTGCTCTTGCAAAGACTGGCCCGAGAATTTCTCATCTGGCATAATTACATAGTTTTGGTGATTAATCGCTATGCTTTAATTATGTTCAATTTGTAACAATGAAAATACATCCTGCATATTAGATATTTACATTACGATTCATAACAGTAGCAAAATTACAGTTATGAAGTAGCAATGAAAATAATTTTATGGTTGGGGGACACCACAACATGAGGAACTATATTAAAGGGTCGCGGCATTAGAAAGGTTGGGAACCACTGCTCTAATGTGATGTCTCTGGAAATATTTATGTACTTGGTGTTTTCCCTCCCAGATGAAATTATGCCAGCCAATTTGTAGATCGTGTCCTTCAATTGTTAAAATTCTTTTATTTGTGAGTGTCACCCATTCCTTTATCCATGCTATTGTTGCTGCTTGATGATATGATTTCCAATCTGGCAATCCAAAACCGCCTCTTGTTCTTTTGTCTTGTAATATTTTTTTTAATTCTTGCTTTTTTTTCCTGACCAAATAAATTTCATTATTAATTTATCTAAATCCGTGTAAAAAAAATTCCCTAGTTTTGTTGGAGCTGTTTGAAATAAGTAGAGCAGTTTTGGTAGGATGTTCATTTTAATTGTGGCTATTATTCCAATTAAAGAGATTTGTAATTTTGACCATGATTCCAAATCTTTTTGAATTTTATGTAATAATTTAATATAGTTATCTTCTTTTATTGTTGTACAGTTGGCCGTTGTCCAAATTCCTAAATATTTTATTCTTTTGGTTGTTTGAATCCCTAATAGTTCCTCTAATTTCTTATCTTGCTTCTGTGAGCAATTTTTTGTTATTATTTTTGTTTTGTCTTTATTAATTTTTAAACCAGCCACTTTTCCAAATTTTTCGACTTCCTTCATAATTTCGGACCCAGAGTTTTGGGGGTTTTCCAGAATGAAAACCATATCATCTGCGAATGCTTGTATTTTATATTCTTCTTTCTTGATTTTCAGTCCTTCAATGTTTGCGTTTTTCCTAATTTGATTTAGCAGGGTTTCTAGTGCGAATATGAACAGTAGGGGGGATAGGGGACATCCTTGTCTTACGCCTTTCTTTATTTCTATTGAATCACTCATGTCGCCATTAATTAAGATTCTTGCTGTCTGAGTTGAGTATATGGTTTCTATTGTTGTGGTAAATTTGTCGCCGAATTTCATATGTTTTAGTTGTGTAATAAAAAATTTCCAATCCAAATTATCAAAGGCTTTCTGTGCATCGATAAATATTAGTGCCAATTGTTGATTTGAATAAGTTTCGTAATATTCTAACACATTCATTATTATTCTTGTATTATTCCGAATTTGTCTTTTTGGAAGAAAGCCATTTTGGTCCGAATGTATCATTTGATTTAGTATTGTTTTTAGTCTTTCTGCCAATATTGTTGAGAAAATTTTATAGCCCGAATTTAATAGCGAAATTGGTCTGTAGTTTTTGATTATTGTCTTGTCCGTTTCTTCCTTTGGTATCTTCCCATGATTTTGGTGTTCTGGCCTGATTTAATGCTTCGTTGTATAGCCCTAACATTTCTATTTCCAAAGTGTCTTGAACTTTTTTGTATATCTCCGCTGGAAGCCCATCCGGTCCTGGTGTTTTGTTGTTTTTTTGTTTTTGATGGCCTTTCTTAATTAATCAATTGTAATTTCTTTGTTTAGTGCTATCCTTTTTTCCTCTGGCAAGATTGGCAAGTCTGTAGTGTCCAGGTATCCATGAATATCTTCTTGTTGAATTTCTGTTCTTTTGTATAAGGTTGCGTAGAAATTTTGGATAATCTTTTTTTTTCTATTTCGTTGTGGAGTTTTCCTTCTTCGTCTTTTAAGTTGTTGAATTGTCCTGTTTGCTCTTTCCTTCCTAAGTTTATGGGCTAACCATCTTCCAGGCTTATTTGCGTGCTCAAAGTAATTTTGCTTCATTTTTTTTAATGTTTTGACTTATCTCCTCTTGAGTTTCCAAATTAATCTTATGTTTTATTAGGTCTCTTGTCTCTTTGTATTTATTATTAGATGGGTCTTTTTGCAATAGGATTTCTTGTTCTCTAAGTTTAGTATTTAGATCTTCTAATTTAAGTTTCCTTTCTTTGTTTTTCTTTATTGTATATGCTATGGTTAACCCTCTCAGATATGCTTTCATTGTATCCCATGTATTTTGGGTTGATGTTTGCTCTTTAATATTTTCTTTGAAGAAAAATCCTAATTCTTTTTCAGTTTTTTGATAGTATTCTTTTTCCAATAAAATATTTGGGTTCAGAGACCATCGACATATTTTTTTTCCTCCATCCTTTCCATTTTATTGCAACTGGATGATGGTCAGCCCATTTGTTGGATAAAATATCAATATATTCAATGTCCGTTATCATTTCATTGTTCATCCAAGCCATGTCTATACGCGACCAGGATTGATGCGGGTTTGAGTAAAATGTGAGGGTTCAATTTCCTCCATGCATCTTCTATATCTAATTCCTTGATCATGTTAAAAAATGTATTTGGTAGCTGTCTTCTGTTTTTTTTTTATTTGTGCAATTGTAGTCCATTTTGCTATCTACTATGGCATTAAAATCTCCTATAATACATATATTTTTCCATTCTATTTCTGTTACTATTTTATGCAATTTTGAGTAAAAAAATTTTTGTTGTTTATTTGGTGCATATATCACGACTAACAATATTCGTTTTTTCCCTATTGTTATCTCCACAATAAGAATCCTGCCTTCCTCATCCGCATGTATTAATTTTGAATTTAAATGGTTTTTTACATATATTGCAATTCCTCTTTTGTTTGTTTGTGGTAGAGCACAGTATAGTTTTCCTAATTTTGGGTAGATTAGTAGCTTTTCAGATTCTTTTTTTATATGCACCTCTTGCATACAAATTATGTCCATGTTCTGTTTTTTAAGATCTAGCAGTACACGTTTGCTCTTTATGGGTGAATTTAATCCATTAATGTTTATTGATAATAGGTTAAGTTCTTGTTCATCCTCCTTATTACTTTGTAATTCCCTTTGAAAGCATTTCCGTTTGCGCTCTTGTTCTTGCTCGTGCTCCTTCATGTTTCGCTATCCCATTACTACCTCTTCTTTCCCGCTCTTCCTGTTGGTAGCTAGCTCCTAATTCCTTCAAACTTCTAGTTATTCTTGTTTCTCTGTTACTTTGACCTTCATCTCCATCTACTAGTTGGTCATAGAATTCCTGTGCCTTCTCTACATTTGTCTATCTTAAATTTCCTGTCCCTCCAAGTAATTAACATCCCCTCCGGGATGAGCCATCTGAACAGTATCCTTTGTTTAAAGAGCTGCATTGAGAAGAAGTTATAGACTTTCCTTTTATCTCTTATCTTTCGTGGTATTTGTTTGAGGATTAGGATTTCTTTTCCCATATATGTTAAAGTATCGTCTCTTACAGTATTAAGAATTCCATCTCTCATTGCACTTCTCAAAAATCTGATATGTACTTCCCTTGGGTGCTTGTGTTTTCTGGCATAGCTAATATTAATTCTGTATATTTCATCTATTTCACTCATTACGTCTTCTCTGCTTCTATCTAATATTTTCCCCAGTATTTCCACCATTATTTCCAGTAAGTTTTCATCTTTTGTTTCAGTAATATTCTGAAATCTTAAATAGAACATAGATTTCTCCATTTCTAAATGGGAGATGGCGTCGTCGAGATTTTTGTTTATCTCCTCTAATTTGTTATCTGTTTTATCTTGCCTTTTCTCAACTTTATCTGTTCTTTCTACCACTTCTTGAATTTGTTTTTGACTAATTGCCAGTGCTGCTTGAATCACACCCACTCTGTCATCAAGTTTTGTCATATTGTTTTTAACCTCAGTCATTTCATTTTTTACCCCATCCATTCTGTTTGATACCCCATCCATTCTGTTTGGTCCAGATGAAGGGAGGAGGAGGAGCCACGGCGGGGAGATGGCGGACTAAAAGCTTGCTCCGCAGGAAGATTATTTGATCTTCGGTTGCTTGCCTGTTGGAGGTCCCCCTTGGAGTTTTATTGCTTCGGGGTGTGACTGGGAGTTTGGCAGGCACCAGGGGACGGTGGCAAAACATCGGCCACTCGCGCGGAGCACCCCCTAGATCTCCCTCCTTCCGACCATCGAAGACGGCCGCCCATTTCTGGTGCGGACGAACGCCGTGAGGGCCGGTTTCTGAGGCCTCTAACGAAAGTCGGACTGACTCAGGAAGGCTTTGGGGCTATTTATACCGAACCCTTAACATAGGAGGATTTAATATCAGCCTTTAATATCAGCCAACATCAGCCGAAGAAGAAGACGGCAAGCTCGGACGGCGTACCCTGTTATCGGCGGCCGGGAGCTCTGGCGTTCCTTTTTGCTTCTGGGATTTCTGGCTGGAGAGATCGGCGAAGGCACGGGTGTTAGGCTCCACTTGCCACCTCGGCTTAGAAGATCGGCACTGAGGCGGTAAGCATTGTTGGAGCTGACTAAACCCTGGCGCGGATTGAGGTGGGGCTGTTTTTTTGGGCCATTGTGGATTATTTTTGAACTGCCCTACGTTCGGGACGGAGAGCAGGGACTATTTGACTCTTAATGTGGATTTCCGGGACTCTCACCGCCATTGTTCTTAGACAGTGGGACGTATTGAAGATAATTACTATTCTTTGAGGGCCTAGAGGTCGTTGAAAGACCTTGGAAAGATCGCGAGAATTCTACATACATCCCCGCCTGGCTTTTTCAACTGCCAGGCGACTTTGGGGGAGGTACCTGACTCGGATTAATTACGCAAAATCTGCTTCCCGGACTGCTGTGCCCCCCCCCTCACTGCTACCAGCGATATCCAGGGAGCTTTTTTTACATCTGTAACAACTGATACCTATACTGGATGCCCAGTTCGAAAACATTTCTCCCCCCATGGGTGTTCCAGGTCATCTTAATGAACAGAGTGACTGTGTTGAAGATGTGGAACCCCCCCACGGCTCCAACCCGGTTGCAGACCGTGGGGAAGGGAACCTCAGATCCCCAAAGACATCGGAGGAAGGGAGGCTTTTATCACCCCTGGACTATAGAATATCCCTGGACTATAGAACATCTGGAAAGGCTGAGTCAAAGCAAAGGACCTGTCCTCCTAGTATACCCTTATTCGGAGGAGTTTGCCTTCTTTTTAATAACATTTATTTTAAATTGTATTCTCCTCCTCTGAGATCTGAGATGTGTATGGGTATGAGTGCGTAGGAGGATGGATGATATCTATGAGAATGGTATGTATGGCCTGCAGGAAAGGAAGGGGGCCAGCGGGGGCGGAGTCTCTGGTGGGGATGAGAGCCGGACCATCTCGGTCATAATGGGAAGAGGCAGATATGGCGGGAGCAGAGGGGAGGGCCGCTCTCGGGGAATAAGACCTCGCTGTCTACAAGCGATCCCTTGTTCCGGCCCCTCTGTTTTGGTTCCATCTTGCTCAGCCCGGATACCTGGCAACCAGGGTTCTCAGGGCCCTGGGCTCAGGATGTTACTGCTTAACGCCAGGTCAATTATCAACAAAGCCCCCCTGATACGTGATTTAATCACAGAGGAGGGGGCAGACCTGGTATGTGTTACCGAGACCTGGCTAGGGCAGGAGGGGGGAGTAGCCCTCTCCGAGATATGCCCAGCCGGCTTCTCGGTGCAGTACCATTCTCGACCCCAGGGAAGGGGGGGAGGAGTGGCAATTATAACGCGTGGAAATCTGCATCCTCGTAGGATCCCTGCCCCGGAGATTGTCGGGTGTGAGGTGCTCCTTCTGAATTTGGACTTAGGAGTTCAGGTGGGCCTTTTCTTAACGTACCTGCCTCCCAGCTGCGTAAGTAAGGCCCTGCCTGAGCTGCTCGAGGCAGTAGCCGGCTTGGCGGTTGAGTTCCCCAGGCTTATGGTGTTGGGGGACTTCAACTTCAGTTCGGCTGATTCCCTGGTGGCTGGCTGGAACATCGCAGCATCAGGGGCTTTAGACCGAATTGCGCCTTTGCGACCTCTCCGCGGCAGTGGATCCCGGAAAGCCCCCTGGTTTACCGAGGAGCTCCGGGAGATGAAACGCCAGAAGAGACATCTGGAGCGCCGCTGGAGGTCCAGCAAAACCGACTCCGACCGAACACTATTAAGAATTTACATCAGATCTTATTTAGTGGCGATAAGGGCGGCAAAACGATCCTATTTTTCCGCTCTTATTGCGTCCGCAGATTCTCGCCCAGCCGCCTTGTTTAGGGTGACTCGCTCCCTCCTTGCGAAAGGGGGGAGCGAGGAGCACTTGCAAGGCAGAGCTGAGGAATTTGCCGAGTTTCTGATGGATAAAGTCGCTCGGATTCGGTCAAACCTGGACTCTGGCTGGGCAGAGTCCATGGAGTTGACAGGGGCAAGTCTTAGTCCACCGTTGTGGGAGGAGTTTGGGCCTGTTTCTCCTGAGGATGTGGACAGAGCCATGGGGGCAATGGGGGCCTCCACCTGTTTATTGGACCCGTGCCCCTCCTGGCTGGTTTCTGCCAGCAGGGAGGTGACACGCGGCTGGATCCGGGCGGTGGTCATCGCTTCTTTGGAGGAGGGTTCCGTACCGCAGTCATTAAAAGCTGCGGTGGTGAGACCCCTCCTGAAGAAGCCTTCCCTGGATCCAGCTGATTTGAAGAACTATCGTCCGGTCTCCAACTTGCCTTTTTTAGGGAAAGTTGTGGAGAAGGTGGTGGCCACTCAGCTTCTGCGGCTTCTGGATGAAGCAGATCATCTAGATTCCTATCAGTCGGGTTTCAGGCGCGGCTACAGTACAGAAACTGCCTTGGTCGCGCTGATGGATGATCTCTGGCGGGCCCGGGATGGGGGAAATTCCTCCATCCTGGTGCTACTTGACCTCTCAGCGGCTTTCGATACCATCGACCATGGTATCCTTCTGCATCGTCTCGGCGAGTTGGGAGTGGGAGGCACCGTTTTATGGTGGTTCTCTTATCTCGCCGATAGGATGCAGTCGGTGTTGGCAGGAGGGCAGAGATCCACCCCTAGGCCCCTGTTATGTGGGGTGCCTCAGGGGTCGGTCCTCTCGCCCATCCTGTTTAACATTTACATGAAACCGCTGGGGGAGATCATCCGCAGACATGGGGTGTGTTTCCACCAGTACGCTGACGACACCCAGCTGTACATCACCACCCCGTCTGACTTCAGTGTGGCAGCCGATGTAATGTGCCGATGCCTGGACGACGTTAGGATCTGGATGGGGAGGAACAGACTCAGACTCAACCCCGACAAGACTGAGTGGCTTTGGATATTGCCTCCTAAGGATTATGACAACTATCCCTCCTTGGTTCTCGAGGGAGCGAAACTGACTCCCTCGGATCAGGTCCGCAACTTGGGGGTCCTCCTAGACCCACAGCTAAAATTGGAACACCATCTCACTGCTGTGGCTAGGGGGGCCTTTGCACAGGTTCGCCTGGTGCACCAGTTGTGGCCATACTTGGAGAAGGAGGCTCTACTCACGGTCACTCATGCCCTTGTCACCTCGCGTTTGGACTACTGCAACGCGCTCTACATGGGGCTACCCTTGAAGAGTATCCGGAGACTCCAGTTGGTGCAAAATGCAGCTGCGTGTGCTGTGGTGGGTGTGCCAAGGTACACCCACGTGACACCGATACTCCGCCAGCTGCATTGGTTGCCCATTAGTCTCCGGGTCCAATTCAAGGTGTTGATCATCATCTTTAAAGCCCTTCATGGCTTAGGACCAGGTTATCTCCGGGACCGCATTCTGCCTCATACTTCCCTCCGACCGGTTAGGGCCCACAGAGTTGGCCTCCTCCAGCTCCCGTCAGCCAAGCAATGCCGGCTGGCGGGTCCTAGGGGGAGAGCCTTCTCTGTGGCCGGCCCCGCGCTCTGGAACCAACTCCCCCAGAGACCCGAACCATCCCCACCCTGCTGGCTTTCCGAAAAGCCATTAAGACATGGCTCTTCCTGCAGGTGGGGGGGACAGCTTAATTCCACCTGAGCCTACCCCCCCAAGTATGTATGTGTTGAATGGATGTTGTTGTTTTAAATAACCCTTTTACATTTTTGTACTTGTTTTTAAATTTCATGTAATTTTTTGTTTATTCTTGTATTTCTCCTTGCTGTAAGCCGCCCTGAGTCCCTCGGGAGTTGGACGGCATATAAGAATAACAAAATAAATAAATAAAATAAATAAATAAATTCTCCTGCATCTTTAATATTATTTCTTGCAAGGAGTGTATAGAGGTTTGTATACCCTGCATCTCTGCATTTAAGTTTGTCTTTTCATTACTTGCAGCACTGCTTGCAGCACTTGCAGCACTTTCCTGTGGTCTTTGTCCTGCTGGGGATGGTGTTGCAGTCAATGTTTTTTTACCCCCTTTTGTTAGTGTTGTTGTCATGATGGACATTTGAATTACCTTAAATATATCATTCCACTTTACCATCAATTACAGGTTATCTCTCTTTTTGTTTCAATAACTATCTTAGCTTTCAATAACTATCTTCGCTATAGAGTTAATAGTAATATATAGTGCAGGAAAAGTCAATAATCGTTATATTCACAATTTGCAGTGGTATTAATATCTAATACTCATGAGGGTTTCTCTCTGGGCAGTGGAGAGATGATCTGAAGATAAGGGACATAGTCATCACCCCACTGTCATGGTCAGATCATTTCCTACTGAGGTTGGATTTCGCAGCCCCATTCCTCCCCCGCAGGGAGGCGGGACCAACTAGGTGGTTCCGCCCCAAACGCCTAATGGAGCCGGAAGGATTCCAGAGGGAACTTGGGGAAATACCTGAAACCCTGGTACACAATTCGGCTGACTCCCTTGTGGCTGCTTGGAACACCGCAGCATCAGGGGCCTTAGACCGAATTGCGCCTAAGCGACCTCTCCATGGCAGTGGATCCCGGAAAGCTCCCTGGTTTACCGAGGAGCTCCGGGAGATGAAACGCCAGAAGAGACGTCTGGAGCGCCGCTGGAGGGCCAGAAAAACCGAGTCTGACCGAACACTATTAAGAATTTACATCAGATCTTATTTAGTGGCGATAAGGGCGGCAAAACGATCCTATTTTTCCGCTCTTATTGGGAGCGAGGAACACTTGCAAGGCAGAGCTGAGGAATTCGCTGAGTTTCTGTCGGATAAAGTCGCTCAGATTCGGTCGAACCTGGACTCTGGCAGGGCTGTCACTAAGGTGTACTGTGACCTCCGAAAAGAGGTTGACTTTATCTCTAGACACACAAAAGAGATCCAGCACACTGCTTGAATTGGCCAAGTGGTATATATAAGGATACGTGTAATTCTTATCCTTACCTCCCAGAATTTGGAGATTACCCTTAAATATTATGGAGACTAGGAGCAGGCTGGCAGCATTACTTTTGCAGTCTCTCGAGAGCTACTGAGGATGGTTATCAAAAAATTCCCCTGGGACTCCCTTCTTCTGGGCGAGCTCATACAAAGAGGGACCCAACCTAGCGTTCAAATCTCCTAGTAATACCACAATGGACTGAGGGTACAATACAGATATATCTTCTAGGATAACTTCCAAGCCCATCCAGTATTCAGAGTTATAATACCGGGATGTATTTGGAGGGATATATACATTTACCAGTATTACCGTATTTTTCAGAGTATAAGACGCACCTTTTTACCCCCCAAAAGAGGGTGAAAATTTGGGTGCGTCTTATACACCGAATGTAGCTCCACCCACCTGTCGGCCCCCACCCGTCGGAGGTTTTCAGCCTCAACACATTGCATTTTGGGGCGGTTCCAGGCGGCGGGGATCCTCACTTCCACTCGGAGGTTTAAAATAAACCCTATCACCCTATGGGCATTTAACTGGAGTGGTTGGGTGGGGGATAATTTTCATGGGGGCAGAAGAGGGATTTCACACCGAAGGCTCCGCCGGCGCCAGTGGGCACCAGCAGGTTCAGCGGATCCTGCTCCATGGAGGAACCCTCCCACCCCATTCCTCCCCCCCTCTCCTGCCGCTGGCTGATTTGCCTTTCTCCATGTGTGGTGCGGAAGGGCTAGGAGAGGAGCCTGGGGGGGGGAAGAGAGCGTGGAATGCGGGGATCCATCCTCCCCAATCCTGATCAAGCAGTCCTCGGAGGCCAGCTGCCAGGGGCGCGATCCGTGTGGTTCTCCGGCCAGGAAACTTTATAATGGGAAGAATAGAGGGTGGGGGAACCCCTCCAGCTGTGAAGCCCGTACTGGACAACAGGAGCCGAAGCAGCCTTCCAAAAGCAAGGTTTTCGGAATCAGGGAGGAAAGTTTGGACGAGGCTAGGAGAGGGCGCATCTCTCAACTTCCAAAGCCGTTTTAGTTCCATTTCACTGATTTCTCTCGTGAGAACTCTGCTGCTGCCAAGGCTGCTTGTGAGATGGAAGGGTTTGTCCAGGTGCATGTGGTGCAAGGCCTGGGGTAAACCAGCCGCAGTGATGCTTCGCCATTGTTGCAATTCCAATTTCTGCAATCGGGACACAGAGTGCGTTACAGCATTAGCACCGCGCCAGGCAAACGTCTCCTGTTTTACCTGCTTTCAGTGATTTGGTGGGACCCACAACCTCGTGCCCTGTGTCCCAATAGCAGAATTGCAACAAATGGCTTTCCTCCCCGATTTCAAAAACCTTGCTTTTAGAAGGCTACTTCGGCTCCTGTCTCCCAGTGCGGGCTTTGCAGCTGGAGGGGTTTCCCCCCTACTCTTCCCATTACGAAGATTCCTGGCTGGAGAACCACATGGATTGCACCCCTGGCCTGCGAGGACTGGTTGATCAGTCCTTCCATGCTCTCTTCCCCATCCCCGGGCTCCTCTCTGAGCCCTTCCCCACCACGTGCAGAGAAAGGTAAAGCAGCTGGCGGCAGGGGAGGGGGGGAAGGCACGGGGTGGGGGGTTCCTCCATGGTGCAGGCAGCTCCGCTCAACCCACAGATGCCCGCTGGCACCGGCGGCTTCCCCATCCAGGTGAAGCACGATCTTCAACCGGGCATGTGGAAGCCAAAAAAGAGCATTGGGGTTTCAGGCGGCAGGAAGTTCCAGCCAGTGCTGCCACCCGAAAATGCTTTCCTATCCCAGTTCCCCGATGCACATTGCAGAACTGCACACACACCTCCTCCTTCTCAGCAGACTCACTTTCCCTTTCCTCCTGGCCAGATCCATCTCCTGGGCCAGGAGCAGAAGCCGACTGCCCTCTGCCTGGGTTGTCTGGAGAAGGGGCAGGCAAAGCCCAGCAATGTGTTTATTTATTTTTGGATTTTTTGGCGCTGTGCATGCGCGTGCGCCCATGAGGCACGCCCACATGGCACAGGAGGAAGCGAACCGGCAGCGAGGTAAGTTAGAACCCACCCCAGGTGGCTCCTAACAAACTTTGCAAAAGATTCTTTCAGGCAGTCAACCTTATTTATGACAGTTGATAAAAGTTCATAGATTGAGTTTATAGTTTGAGCTGTAAGCAAACACTGTCTAGAGAGGAAATATGTTACATTTTCCCCATTTGCACAGGAGGGAGATTTATTACATCTCCCTCCTGTGCAAGGGAGGCTGCTGCTGGGTTCCAAGGAGGGGAACCATTCTCAGAGAGAGAGGAAAGTTCTACTTGCTGTTTGCTTTCAAGTTCGGTTTGTAAGTCCCATTCCAATGAGTCACATAAATTAAATTTATCTGATAAGGCGACTGCAGATGAGTTACTTACTGGAACAGAGTGTCTGTTTGCATTATAATCTTCCATTTTCTGCTGCTTCAATGGCTTGGATGAGCTCTGTGTTGCAGAGTGCTGTCTCTTTCTCCTTTTCCCCATTCTTAAAAATCCTGGCTTGTAGTATTATTAAAATGTATCTAAAACAAATGGTAGCCACACTATACAGTATGTGCTTTTATAAAAGTCTGGTATAGATTAAAAATAGATTAAAAATGAGTTAAAAATATAAGAATACATACATACATACATACATACATACATACATACATACATACATATATAAAAGAAAAACCTAATTTGCTTTTGGAGGAGCTCTTTACAGCCAGTGCTGCCTGTCCTCCATCTTAGCTCCACCCCTCCAGTTGCAGGAACTGAGTATGTCTAGTTTAATGAAAAGAAGGACTAGGGGAGACATGATAGCAGTGTTCCAATATCTCAGGGGCTGCCACAAAGAAGAGGGAGTGAAGCTATTCTCCAGCAGCATGCTTCTGGGGTGGTTGACAAAATGAGGTTGAGAGTAGGTAGCTTTTTATACATTCTTTGGAGCTTTGTGATTGAGATGCCTATTCCTGTGTAAGAATATGTCCTTTAATAATATAATGCTGTCTAACCCACATTTTTCTATCTTATCAAGTAGTAGGTTATGGTCTACTTTATCAAATGCCTTACTGAAGTCCAAGTAAATTATATCCAAACCCATGTTGGCTTTTGGTTATTTACTTTATTTGCTTAGGAACACAAGTTAAAATAGGGAAGAAAATGGTAAGTGAGCACCTGTCCACCTTAGACGACTTAAAATCACCAGGACCAGATGGATTACACCTCAAGATTCTGAAGAAACTAGCAGATGTGATATCAGAACCACTGAACTATATCTTTCAAAGATCATGGAGTACCGGAAAACTTCCAGAGGACTGGAAAAGAGCTGACATAGTTCTCATCTTAAAAAAAAAAAAGGTGGTGGTGGGGGAAATAGATCCAGGAAACTACAGACCTATCAGCCTGACCTCAGTACCAGGGAAGATTCTGGAAAAGATAAGCAATGAATCAGCAAACACCTAGAAGCAAACAAAGTAATAACCAAAAGCCAACATGGGTTTGTCAAAAGCAGGTCATGCCAGACTAATCTTATTGCATTCTTTGACAAAGTGACAAAATTAGTGGATCAGAGGAATGCTGTCGATATAATTTACTTGGACTTCAGTAAGGCATTTGATAAAGTAGACCATAACCTACTACTAGATAAACTAGAAAAATGTGGGTTAGACAGCACCACCACCAGGTGGATTCGAAACTGGCTGACCAACCGCACTCAACATGTAGTGCTCAATGGAACTGCATCTACATGGAGGGAAGTATGCAGTGGAGTACCCCAAGGCTCTGTTTTAGACCCAGTACTCTTCAACATATTCATCAATGACTTGGACGAGGAGATAGATGGGGAACTCATCAAATTTGCAGATGACACCAAACTGGCAGGAACAGCCAACACTCCAGAAGATAGGCTCAAGATACAGAAGGATCTTGACAGACTTGAACATTGGGCTCTATCTAACAAAATGAAATTATTTTTTTAAAAATAATCTTTATTGAATTTTTACAATAAAAAAGGACACAAACAGCACACAATAACACACAGACGAAACACACGTAACACAAACGAGTACACGTATTTACACGCAACATCACAGAATAATCCATAATAATGTAAATATAGATTTCGATACAAAATGAATATTTCAATAACGCTGTTAAAGCACTGGATTATTCTGTGATGAACAAAATGAAATTTAATAGCGAAAAAAAGTAAGGTTCTGCATTTAGGCAAGAAAAACAAAATGCACAGGTACAGTATACAGTATGTGGTACCTTGCTCAACAGTAGTAACTCTGAGAGGGATCTTGGAGTCCTTTAAATATGAGCCATCAGTGTGCAGCAGCTGCCAAAAAAACCAACACAGTTCTAGGCTGCATTAACAGAGGGATAGAATCAAGATCACGTGAAGTGTTAATACCATTTACAATGCCTTGGTAAAGCCACACTTGGAATACTGCATTCAGTTTTGGTCGCCATGATGTAAAAAGGATGTTGAGACTCTAGAAAGAGTGCAGACAAGAGCAACAAAGATGATTAGGGGATTGGAGGCTAAAACATATGAAGAACAGTTGCAGGAACTGGGTATGTCTAGTTTAATGAAAAGAAGGACTAGGGTTGACATGATAGCAGTGTTCCAATATCTCAAGGGTTGCCACAAAGAAGAGGGAGTCAAAGTATTCTCCAAAGCACTTGAGGGTAGAACAAGAAGCAATGGGTGGAAATTAATCAAGGAGAGAAGCAATTTAGAACTAAGGAGAAATTTCTTGACAGTTAGAACAATTAATCAGTGGAACAGCTTGTCTCCAGAAGTTGTGAATGCTCCAACACTGGAAATTTTTAAGATGTTGGATAACCATTTGTCTGGAGTGGGTGTAGGGTTTCCTGCCTAAGCAGGGGGTTGGACTAGAAGACCTCCAAGATCCCTTCCAACTCTGCTATTCTATTCTATTCTATTCTATTCTATTCTATTCTATTCTATTCTATTCTATTCTATTCTATTCTATTCTATTTAAAATGAGTTTTAAAAATGGAATGAAAGGCTAGTGAAAAATCTTATTTTTTACTGAAAAATCTACCCCATGCTTCATGATGAAAACATCAAGATGAAAACATGCAATTGGGTATTTAAATGGATTCTCTAATGTCCTCATATTTCAAATATTTGTTTAGTGTTCATAGTTGCAGAATGTTTGAGAAACACTGGTCTAAGCTTTCATGGATTCTTTGTTGATTTTCTTTAGGGGTGGGATTGAATAAGCAGCCAAGTATTTATTTTAAACCGCAATTCTTTTTCCTGCTCCTATCAAAGGAATATTGCTGTCTTTTGTTCAACAACAGATTCATTGGTCCAGAATCTGGTTTGGTTGCTGCTGCATAATAACTTGGCCTGATTCTTTTCTTTATTCTGGCAGTCTTTGTTCTGGGTATTATTGGCTGCTTGTGAAGAATCCAGGAAAATAATCTCTGTTCACCAATTTATTTTTTAATAGAATTGGTAGAACATTGCTTTCTTACATTCAGCTAAACATCGATTCTATTTTGATAATCTGTTATGCACAATTCCTTTTTCCTTCCTGGAATTGGTTGAGTTTGATAAATGTGACAACACAATACTCAATTTTCCAAACCCTTCCTGTAACTGAATTGTGTACAAACCAATGTGCTTGTTTCACTTTCACCATTTTCAAATAGCTATATTAAGGAAGATAGGGGTTTTTTTTGTTTAAAGTTATTTACAGGAGTGGTTAAGTTTATTATGAAATATTTCTACATTGTTCCATTCTGAGAATACTCTTGAGCATAAAATAAGTATATTCATAGCATTTTCCTCTATGAGTGTTTTTGGAATCATTCCTGTAGAAAAAGTATAACATTATACAAGGACCATATGCTTGTCGTATGCTGTTTGTCCATATGCAGCAGAATACACACTTTGGACTGAGGTTATCAACTGTGGTTACACATATGAGGCCAATTCACATTCCATCGTTTATTGGATTTTGATTATTACATTGAAAACAAATAAAATCAAATGGATTTTTATAGATAATTTCATCTTATTTTAAATGTTTTTATTTACATTAAAAATAGTTTCTGGGATATGTACTGACTCAGCATAAAGGCAAACAAAACCTAGAATCAGGCAGTTTTGGGTTCCTATCATCTTGCTCAAGGAAAAAGAGATGTGTGTCCCAATCCTCAACAGAGCTTCAACTTCAGTTTGTAGCTTTCATATCATGAGGAATGTAAAGAAAACCAACCATGTGTTGCAACATTTTACATTTTTTTATATTAAATTCATTTTTTAAAGTTATTTGGTATATAGATTCTGCTAAGCAATATAATTGAATGTTTCTTAAGATACCCTTTCAAAATCTTTATAAGCATGCTATTTTGGTTAACATTTTTTCTTCAAATGAACAATGTACCGTGGAAACAAGTCTGATGACAACTGTTACACTTCCTCTATTGCCATCTTCATTGAAAACCCTGAGAACTAAATAAAAAAAATGTATGAGAGAAGTCAATATGTAACAAATGTGTGTGTGAGACTGATTTGTGCATCTCTGAAATGCCATAAGAAAGATGTGTAGGCTTTTTCTAAATTGCCCTGCGTGAAAAGACGTGAGAATGTCTGACTACTTGTATGGGAGAACTAGTGTTCTTCCAAGAGCAAGCTTGATAAAAACTTTTGAACAGATGGTGATTTTTCTACTTCTTGTTTACATATACAAATGGTTGAAAGTTAAAAAGCTGAATCTTTGTAGCTATGCATATCTCTCATAATTGTAAGTCTCAGCTTTTAAAAGCTTCTGCTCTGTGCTATATAGCTAGCTAACTGCAGAGAGTACATGGATCCCACAAGCATCCATTCCCAAGCTAGGTGGCAAATAATTTATTTGTGCTGACCTGACTTTCACTAATTGATGTAAGTTCTAAAATAGATGTTTTAAACTTTTGCCAAATGTAATACACCTATTTTATGTAAATATTCTCCCCCCCCCCGCAATTAATAAACATTTTAGTACAACATTCTTTGGTGACATCACATTATCAATACTGTATCAATTACCATACGTTGGCAGCTATGACAGTGTTATCTGGATGTTCTGTGCAATGAACAGATGAAGTACATTAAAGGTATGATATGAACATAGCTTTACATAGGACCTTTCCACACTTGCAGCTAACTGTGACACAAGCATGCAGTGATTGGCAATAACTTTTTCCATGATACATAGAAAGTATATTGATGTTTTAGTGCTGAAGAAAACCTTACAGATAGTCCTGGATTTATAACCATTTGCTCAGTGATTGTTCAAAGATATGATAGTGCTGAAAAAATGGACATGATCTATGCCATAAGTTACAGCTGTTGTAGTGTACTGCAAAGTCATGTGACCAAAATTCAGATGCTTGGCAGCCTACCTGCACTTAGGACCACAGGAGATTGAACTCCCCCTACCCACATCACCACCACCACCACCTCATATCTGTCCTCAACGTTGCCTTGCTGGGCTGCAAACAGTCTCAGAATTGCAAAACTCTGGGGTTGCTTGTCCACCACAGTGACCACAACCCATCCCAGGCACAATCCAATACATTTGTTACATATTGACTTCTCTCTTACATTTTTTATTTAGTTCTCAGTGTTTTAAATGAAAATGGCAATAGAAGAAGTGTAACAGCCCAGAGAGAGCTGAGCTGGGCTGGGATTGGATTCAGGGACAAAAGTTTAAAGCCATAATGGCAAACCTATGCCATGCATGCCAGAAGTGGCACGCAGAGCCATCTCTCGGGGCACACGAGACGTCACCCGTTGCTTTTCTGAGTTCCGGTGCATTGGCCAGCTGATCTTCATGCATGCGGAAGCATTGGAAACCAGAAGAGCAGCTGCCCGGTGCGCATGTGTGCACCGGGAAGATGATCTTCCAGCTTCCGGCGCACACATGTGCTCTGGGCAGCTGCTGTTCTGGTTTCTGGCACGCGCATGAGCACCGGCCAGCTGGTGCGTGCCAGAAACTGGAAGACCAGGTGGCCGGTGCTCATGCACATGCCAGAAACCGGAAGAGCAGCCACCCTGTGCACATGCGCACACCATAAACCAGAAGATCATCTTCCCGGCGCGCGCATGCACACCGGGCGGCTGCTCTTCCAGTTTCCGGCGCTCCCACATGATGCGTGCCCGAAACCGGAAGACCAGGTGGCCAGTGCGCATGCGTGCACCAGAAACTGGAAGATCATCTTCCTGGTGCATGTATGCTTTTCCGGTTTCTGGTGCGCATGCTGCCATTTCGGTACTCGGTAACGAAAAGGTTCGCCAACACTGGCTTAAAGCATCCCCTGAGCAACAGCAGTACAATACAGCTCTTTACAAAAAGTTCCTGCATGCAGTCTGCCAAAATGCCCCTTTGCACCACTGCCACCATCTTTATCTCTCAGTCCAAGGAAACAGAATTCCATGTGGGAGGCTGCATTTACTCTGCTAGCAAGATCCAGTCGCATGCTTATTGGTTGCGAGGAACACTCTTCAAAGTCCTTCTTCCAAATTGGAGGGTTAGATGTGGGAGGTGGGGGTAGAGGAAGCATGGAGTTCAGACTCTTATTCAGCTTACCTTGTTCTTTATCACCCCCTCCCTCCTCCTTTGGTGGCAGATTTTTAAAGGGGAATTTTTTTTAAAAAAAGCATGCATTGTCTGCACGTTTATACTAACAGTAGGGGCAGTGAGAGGGGTACACTGCTGCGTTATTGCCGTTTATCTTGGAAAAACCCAACAGATGAATGAGGGTTGGGAAGAGAGATAAACAGGTGCAAGGAGTGATGTGGCAAAGTCAGACCCCAGTTTGCCTCAGTTCTGGTGAACACTTTCCTTACAATTCCCAGGCAGTTCAAATCTGTGGGTCCAGCTGAATTAGCTTTTTGGTGCACCATGGTTCTGGGCTTGCTTGCTGCCTCATAGGGCAGATGTAAGGTCACCAAAAGGGAGGTAGAAATCTATTCCTTAATCTCCTTAATTGAGCACCAGTTGTGCCTGCATTATGTTCCCAGGTAGCTCAAAATTGTGTAGGTGTATTTAGTATTAATTTGATCTTCCTTTCTGTTGGAACCTGTCCTCTTTGTTTTGAGCACTGCTAAAATATCTGCACTGTTGATCCCAGCAACCACATTCTCGATCACTCATACTTCACAAGTATTCTTGTGAATACTTCACAAGAAGAGTATTACATTCCCCTGTTCACAACAGAATACCTTACGAAATCAGACTTGAAATTTTGGGACTTGAAAATTTAGAACTACGCCGCCTTCGATCTGACCTACCGTATTTTTCGGAGTATAAGACGCACCTTCTTACCCCCCAAAAGAGGGTGAAAACTTGGGTGCGTCTTATACACCGAATGCAGCCCCACCCAGCCAGCCACCCCCACCCTTTGGCCTCTGTCTTCCAGCAATTTACCTGCTTGCAGGAAAGAGGGAAGAGCCTGTAAAGCCAAGCAAGTCAGTAGCAGTTTCCCGATCTACAGCTGATTGGGTCTGCCACGTGGGAAAATGAAAGTGAAACTAATTACAAAGAGGCAAATAGCTGGGAGAGACAGGCAGATTTTTATTTTTTGCTGAACTGGATAGAAGGGGGTAAGTGAATAACTATAAATGTCTGTAGAATGTTCAAATTATTAGACTTATTTTTAAAGACTGCTTTATTATTGTTCTAGAGCCAGGGGTCTCCAACCTTGGCAACTTTAAGACTTGTGGACTTCAACTCCCAGAATTCAACAGCCAGCTTTGTTAGCTTTACTGGCTGTGGAATTCTGGGAGTTGAAGTCCACAAGTCTTAAAGTTGCCAAGGTTGGAGATCCCTGTAAATCTAGACAACTTAACAAAATAAAGAAGCTTTTTAAAATAAATGCTTGCTCTGAAGAGGCCCAGTGCTATTGTATCTTCTTTTAAATAATAGAGAATAATGTATACTTCCAGAAATTTTAATTAATTTTAACAGCTCTGTACAAGTATAGTATGAAATGTAACTGTCCTGTTTAGTATTAGAGTTTAGTTACCTTGGAGTAGATCTATTTAAATAATTGGGAAGAGTTAGTGTGACTACATTTAAGAAAACTTTCTGGCATAATGTACATTTCTCCAATTCTTTGCTATTTCTATGGGTCAGCCACACATGCACAGAAATACACAGCAAACAGTGTATATCATCTGTGCTGTTTGCTGTTTGGCAAATTGCTTGGAGGCAGAGGCCTTTTTTCCTTGTTTTCCTCCCCCAAAACTAAGGTGCGTCTTATACTTCGGTGCGTCTTATACTCCGAAAAATACGGTAAGTGTAGCTCACAAAATTATCTGCCACAATGTCCTACCTGTTAACGACTACTTCAGCTTCAACCGCAATAATACACTAGCTCACAATAGATACAAACTTAATGTAAACCGCTCCAAACTTGATTGCAAAAAATTCGACTTCAACAACAGAGTGGTTAATGCCTGGAACACTTTACCTGACTCAGTAGTTTCTTCCCCTAACCCCAAAAACTTCAACCTCGGATTATCTACCATTGACCTCACCCCATTCCTAAGAGGTCGGTAAGGGGCGTGCATAAGCGCACAATCGTGCCTACTGTTCCTGTCCTAATGTACCCATATATTCATATCTCTTTTACTCTTATTCATGCTTGTACTATTACATATATATTCAATCATGTTTTACTGTTTATACTTTGCTTATAATCATATATGCTTGACAAATAAACAAATACAAAATACAAATACTCCAAAATAAAAAAGATTTGGCGGACTGTTCTGTAGGTCAAATGGAAGCTGCTAGATTCTGGATAATTATTTTTTATTACTAAAGGTAGATATTTTTATTGTTACTCCCTGCTGTGTCCATGGACTCAGCAAACCATTTCTTGCTCATAAAGGGCAAGATTGGCCCTGAATTAGTGTTGACCTGCCAGTTCCTGAACAATAGAGCTCAACAGGTAGTCACCTCTGCTGCCATAGATAGAGCTGAACACTGAAGACTGTCCAATTAAATCCCGTGCATTGGCAAATGTACTAAAGAACTTATGATAAAATGAACGTTACTTCAAGTATACTTATCTAAATTCAATCTTGGCCAAAAGATTTACTGATTTATTTGCTCAGGGAGGTGTTGAACAAAGGAAATCAACTTTTATCTTTGCCAAAACAATAATAAACCTTAAATTATTTGTAAATTTCTATATTCATATAAGGCAAAATAATGCAAATGTACATACAGTACCTGACTATTTGAATATTGAAACCCATACTTCTCAAATCCTCATTGATTTATAAATGTATGGTGACATTTCTATTTTGTGCTTGCCGGCATTTGGGCTAGCCATATAATTTATCACTTGTAAGACTAATTTCTTCATGTGGTTCTATAAGAATTATGCAAGGGTATATCAGGCTATATCACCTTCATTGCTGTGGAACGAATACTTCAAGACTAGGGAATTTCAAGTAAGCAATTTGTCTTCTAAATGTGAATAGCAAGAACATTTAACCAACATAGCTACCAATTCATGGAATTTAATGCAGATGTACAAAACTAAGCTCCACAATTTCTGTGTCAGTGAAAAGGTACAGCAGCTCCAGTTTTATTTGATTCAACAGACACTTTTGTGATGCTGGCCACCAGAATTCAAGTGTTTGGGCTTCACTATACTCTTGTGTCCATGGCCCACACTCAGCATTGCATAGAGCTTCCAAAGGAAATTGAAGGTGAGTCTACAGCCTACTGGATGGTTCACTGTTTATATTCTCATTGTGGCTCTTTGCCACCAGTTAGGTGGCAAGAGTGAGATTCCATGGAGGATGTCTGTTGGAAGAAAAGTCAGTGGCCCAGAACAGAAATGGAATTACCTGGTCAGGAAATGGAGTTACCTGGGCAGAGGGAAGATAGAGAAATAACCCTACCTTATGTGCAGTCTTTGGAGCCATTCTGCCCTACAACAAAATTGAACCTGCTCCCTGTGACCATACTAAGCAGAAAGCAGATCTAGAAGTGAAGCTATTCTCAAAAAATAGTCTTCTGATTGGAAGAAGCAGAGTTACCTCTTTCTTCTAGGTCCCATTTTTGATTACCAAGAAAGAATATTGTACAGTGCAATTCTATGCTTGCCTGCTCTGCTCACATTTCTGTGAATTTAATAAATCTTTATTTACTGACAAGTGGCATTCAAGTAATAACTAACAACCGTGGTGTCATAAGAAATGGCTTCAGCTTATGCAATTTATTTATATGTAAACAACATGGAATCAAACTATTGTAATTAAGATTTGAAACATTAGTTTTGAACAAAGTTGAAGCCATGATAAGAAAATCAAAGTGGAATGTGACCTGGGTCAGATCTGGCATCTTCAGCTTCTATGCTTTGCTGGCATCCTGGAAGAGGGGGCAATGGAATGTAGAGAGTAGAGATGGGAATGGGAATGAAAGGAAAGAGGGGGTAACAGCTTTGATGGAAACCAGAGGTTCCAGGACCAAATTGCACCAGTCTTCAAGGACACCTGGCCTGAGAACAGAATGTGAAATTGCCTTGAGTGGTGCCAAACATCCAAGCCATTCCCAAAACATCTGAATAGCACACCATTGGGCAGTGGTGGACTGGTCAAGGAGGGAGGGCCAGGGAAAAGGGTGAAGGGTAACCTTTTGCATAGAAATCTTCAGATCTAGCCTTTCTTTTGCTGCAACCACTTAACCTTACTAAAAGATCCTATCACTTCAATCAAATGAAGTCGAGGGTGTTTCTTTACTAAGGACCTGAGCTGCGGCTGTTTCTTTCATGTTTCAAATTATTTCTCTCTGTTGTTTTCTTGCTCATTCTTTGTCCTTTATTTACAAGTCTACGCCCACCTCCCCACCCTCCAATCAACAGCCCCAAGAACAGGCAAAGGGGAGAAAGAGGCTGGGCTGAGGATCACCTAGATCAGGGGTGTCAAACTCTATTTCATTGAGGGCCACATCAGGGTTGTGTTTGACCTTGGGGGCCTGGGATGGGCGTGGACAGCTCAACATATCACTCGTGTCGGCACCTGTGGTGGCTCAAGTGCTCTGCCAGTGAAAACAGGCTCCCAAGCTCTGTTTTCGGCTGTGACAGCCTCCTGCAACCATCTGCCAGTGAAAAGGTCCGCGGTGCCTCTGCCAGCGAAAATGGGATCCCGAGCTCCGTTTTCACTCACAGAGGGTTGCAGGAGGCTATTGCAGCCGAAAATGGAGCTCGGGAGACCATTTTTGCTGGCAGAGGCACCACGGGCCGGTTCTTCACTGTTTCCAGGGCAGCCCTGCAGGCCAGATCTAAGCAAGTCATAAAGAGGCGGGACTTCCCATTTGGTGTCGCTGTGAGACAGTCACAGGGAGCAGGGCTCTGGGAACCTAGGCTGAACCCTCCTCATTGGAGGGCCCTTAAGGGGCTAAAGTCATCCTGTAGGGGTGATGAAGAAAGAAGGGTCGCAGGTCGCGGAGAGTGGTAGCTCTCCTGCTTGATCCGAGGCTTTCCCTCCCATCCAACAACGAAGAGGAGATGCGGCCATTATGGCCACCGTGAAGCTGGGACAACCAAAGAAAGAAATGTGCAGGAGCGGTTCATGAACAGTGGACTGGAACTGGGTGAGGTGATTTTCAACTTCTATACTAGAGATCTAACCCCAAAGAAAAGAAATTCCAAAAAGATAGACTCTTTAAAGTGGTAAAAAAGCGGCAAACAAACACTTACAGAAAGATTACAGACCCAAAAGAAAGTGAAACGTAAGGGAGAATATAAAAATTTTTAAATACAGAAACACTGGACTTGAATATTCTATTGGTAATATCTTGAAAAGGCATTTTAAAATGCTGGAAAGATTTGGTTGATTATTGGAAGAAATTGCTTGAAGAAAATCAGAAGATTTTCAGCTGTCAGATTGGGTGGAACGTTGAAATGTTAGGCGATGGTGCCATCTACTGGTAAAAGAATATACATTATGTTTCTACAAGGCTGGGAATGTCCCTGAAATAATCTGATTGATAAACCAGAGTGGAGACAAACAACACCTGGAAGACTGCCCTTTTGCATATTGTTTTATATCTATTTGCTTCATGGCTAAGGACAAATAAATTTTGAGACTTTGAAGATTGCTAAGAAGAGTGGCTTACAAAACCTGGAATTATCATTGAAATTAAAGAGTTGACTATGTGGTTTATGAATACATGGGGAAACCTGATGGATCACCTAGGATTATAATTGTTGTCTGATAACTACATAAAGAGGCGAAAGAAAAGGGGGGGAGACCTTTTGGAGAACTTAGAAGGAGTAAACTGACCAGTGGAGGACTATTAGGAACTATAAATATTGTGCATCCTGAGGAATAATTTGGGGACTGAGTAAATTGTTTTAATACTAACTTTTGATGTTATAGACAACCGAGAGTTTGGGACGTTGGTAGTTTATTGAGTAATCTTTTGACTCACCAAAATAAGACAAAATGCTTCAGCAGGGAAAAAGAAGTGTATTTCAAAAATAAATATTATTGATGTTTCAAAGTATTCATGAAACTATAACAAAGAACCACAAGGAGATAAAGGACTTGATACATGATACAGTTGTAAGACCAGAAAATGTTCAGCAAATGACATGAAAAATGAATAGGAAATACAGAAAATAGAGGAGAAAAAACAGGGGGAAAGATAGAGCAGATAAAACAATAAATGAATCCAAAAGACAAGGAGAAGAAAGAGATAATTAAAATGGATGAAATAGATCAGGCAGAGATCATTAAGAGATTATACATTATACATTAAGAGATCAAAAAATAGAACTGAATAAACAGAAAGACATTCCTGAAGTGAGGATAGAGACACTGATAGGCGTAGTGAAGGTTTGGCAGCGAGAGGTAGATGTAGATATAGAGGAAACATTTAGATCAAATAAGAATGATCTATGGAGATACAAAATCCAAAGGGAGGAGTATGGAAAACATGTCAAAAAAATCAAGAATTGAAATACTAAAAAGGGCAAGATGTCAGGGTTCCAAGTAACACCCCCAACGAAAGAAGACTCTGAGGCTTGGTTCCTCAAAGTTCCATTTTAGTAGAGATTTCATATTGGCATATCTGGGAAAACCCGAATCTGAAAGCTTCCAGGTTTTTCCCACCCAAAAGAAAGTTCAAGACCCTGTCCAGCACTCACATGTCCATTTACATCAGTGGTTCCCAAAGTGGGTGGTACCGCCCCGGGGGGCGGTGGGATGACTTAGGGGGGCACTAAGAGGCAAGGGTGGCAGCAGAAGGGCGCTAAGACGGGCCAGGGGGCGGCAGGTTGTTTGCCATACTGGTAGCGACAGCTGGCTGGCCACGCCACCAAACCGGTCCTGTCCCCGTGCCCCCGCCACCCATGCACATCCAATCACTCGCTCACTGCTTTTCCTGCCACGCGGCGCTTCTGGCCCACCCCACCCGCAGCCTATATAAGTTGTTCCCCTTTGCCACACGGGCACTCGCTTCGCCGACACCTTGCCTTGCCTACGCCTCGCCTCGCCTACGCCCCGGTTGCTGCTTACTCGCCCTGCCCCGCCCAGTCTCTGCTCTGCAGCTTGCCTGCCTAAAGCGCTGCGCCCCTGATCTGCCTGGCAGGTAAGCCTGCGAAGTCGTGGCCTACCTAACTGCCCCTGCAACCCCCCACCATCCTAGCCTGCCTTTCCTACTCCATTGCCTGTGGCCCTGTCATGCTTGGCGGCCTTCCACATGGCCTTCCTGGCAGTCCCCCGTGCCCGCTTGCCTTCTGAGGTCGGCGTCTGGCCGGCCAGTGGGTGGGCGGGCAGCCCTTGGAAATGCAGACGCTGAGACGGGCTGCTGTACATATGCCCGCCCCATTTCTGCAAAGGCAGAAACACCACCACCCCTTTGCAGGGCGATCCAAAGATGGGAGAGGGATGCTGCAGAAAAGGCCACCTTCCATCTGTGCCAGCTCTGCGGCACTTGTGGCTCCAAAGCAGCCCACTGGCTTCTCAACCGGCCTGCTCTCTTTGTGAATCAGCCCAGCCGACCACCAGTGCCACTCTGGGAACTTGGACCGCGGCGCCGGGTTGGAAGTCAATGGGCTGCTTCAGAGCCCCAAGTCCCACAGAGCTGGCATGGGAGGCACGGGTGGAAGGCGGCCTTTTCTACAGCATCCCCCTCTCCTCTTTAGATTGCCCTGCAGGGCTCTGCCTTTGCAGAAACAGGGCAGGTGGTTTTACAGAGGATTGGCGGGGGGATGCGCGGCCCTCCAGGATGGAGAGCAGGGCAAGAGAAGGCACAATAGGCTGCACTGCCCCAGCCCCGCTCAACCACACTTCTTCCATCCCATCTGCCCCACGGGACAACGAGACAATTGACTGCGCCTCCCTGCCCAGCCTTCCTCGCCAGGTGCTGCTGCACTGGCGGCTCCGCTGTGCCCAGCTCTGCCCACTGCCACTTCCCGCAAACTTCCCAGGAGATGGGCGGAGCGAGGGGCGGGCAGGAGTGCCTGGGCCCAGCTGGCGCTTGGCTTACCTTCCTGATGAGGCTCAGAGACTGCCTGGAACGCCCATCTGCCAGCTCTCCACTTTCTGCCTGCCCCGCCAAGGCCCCCGCCAGCCCGGAGACTGTGCTCCCGGACGGCACATGACAGGGGACACGATGCTGCCGGAGCACAGTTGCCGCTGCCATTCTCGCCTTTGGCTCCGGGACCTTTGCATCGGGGCGCGCACCTATGGAGCTCCGCCAGCCTCAGGGTCTGCCAGTCTCCGGGCTGGCGGGGGCCTTGGCTGGGCAGGAAGAAAGTGGAGAGTCGGTGGATGGGCATGCCAGGCGGTCTCTGAGCCTCGCCAGGAAGGTAAGCCGAGCGCCGGCCAGAGCACTTTCTTCTCCTGCTATGAAAGAAAGAAAGATGTTAGGAAGGAAGGGAGGGAGGGAGGGAGGGAGGGAGGGAGGGAGGAAAGAAAAAGAAAGAAAGGGAGGGAGGGAGGGAGGAGGAAGGAAGGAAAGAAGGAAGGAAGGAAGGAAGGAAGGGAAAAAAAAGAATAAAAAGGAGGAAGGAGGAAGGAGGGAAGGAAGGAAGGAAGGAGGAAGAAAGAAAGAAGGAAGAAAGAAAGAAAGAAAGAAAGAAAGAAGGAAGAGAAAGAAAGAAAGAAAGACCACAATTGAGACACAAAATTTAGGTTGCTAAGTAAGAGTGTTGTTAAGTGAGTTTCACCACATTTTACAAGTTGGCCATACCCAGTCACCTGTGCCAGGAACAACCGCGCGGTGGGAAAAACCATTGGGTGGAGATATGCCCCGAAGCAAGCTTCAAGGTGGGTGCTCTCCACAGGCAGCCAGAACCGTCCTCAGATAACTGAGAGTGAACGGACAAGCAAGCGCTGAGCTGTTCTTCGCCAGCTGCTACGAACAGGAAAAAAGCGGCAGAATTTGACAGTCGTTTAAATCTGGCGGCGAAAAAGCCGCCGGCTTCCTGCCCATGCTATTTCGGGCAGCAGCGCAACTCTGAGGGAAAGGAGAGCGGAGTCTCAAGTCAGAGCCTATTTTTCAAACCGCTGCTAGCCTTCTACTGCAGTATCGGTAGTGCAAGCACTTAAACCGAAATAGAAGGCTTGTGTGAGGCACCGCTGGCAAGCCAGGAGAACAGGTGCTCACCGTGTCCCCAGTCTCTGTATTAATAGGCTAAAGAGACCTTTGACAATCAGCTGTCTGTCAGTCATATAGGGAGAGAAAAAAAATCACAAAAACTCAAATAAATTGGAGCAAGCATTCAGAAAAAGTTAGCTGTGAAATAACCATGTCTAACCTCGTGAAGGACTGAGTCTAAACTGGGGTTAGGACCAACATGGAGGTCAGAGATCCAGTTTTGATTAACAGACTCAGTCCTTAATGTGATTGGCTAAGGACAACCCTATCTGAATGCTAGCTCCAACGTCTATGGAGAAAGGAAGGGGAGAGAGGGAGGAGGGAAATAGGAAAGAGGGAGAGAGAGAGAAAGAAGGTAGAGGGAAGAGAGGGAAATAGAGGGAGGGGAGTAGTATGAAATATAGAAGGAAAACACGGGAGATAAAAGTACAAAAGGTGCAAATTTAGGATATTTGTTTATGGCATTTCGGACAGAAAAGTATAATTATGTATGTTTTGATATTATGATATATGTATGGATGTTTATGTAAAGTTGGTGAAAAAATAAAAAATTATTTAAAAAAAAGAAGAACATACCAACCCAGGAGGGTTTGGGGTGCCCCCTTTGAAAGGCAGGTATAGAATACTTTGTTGGCCAATCCCTCTTGAAAGCACTTGATCAGGCCAAGGTTTGGAACTCTTGAATGAAGACTGCGATGGGCTACATTGTTTTCTTTACTTGATGGTTCTGATCCTGATCTGGGTTTTCTGGTTGGCAAGTGGGTCCTCAAACTGCTCCCTCAAGGCAGCTGTAAATCTGTCAAAATGGCACAATTCCACAGTATCATCATCATGGAGGGCCACTAGCCACTCTGCGGCCTCTCCCTCAAAGGCAATGGTGACACACTGCACTCTGGCCAAGTCATTTGGCAGATCTGACCCATATTCTTTCAGGTAATTCCTCAAATTTTACTCCTAGCACTGGTGGATGGTGATTCCCCCCTGCCCAGGAGAGCGGCTTGGATCAGTGCCTGATCTGGTTAAGCAGCGGCGGAATGGGCTGCTGCCACTTTGGTCTGTTGCACCGATGGTGGGTCTGGTCATTCTGGCAGGTCTTCAGTTGTCAGCTTGTCAAAGGTCTCCCTCAGAAAACTGATTGCCTGCTCAAGTGCCTCACATGGCTTAGTGGAGTGCCAGGCTTGGGATCAGCTCCCTCAGCTAAGAGTTACTCTGGGAGGAGATTTATCCCAGTCCTCCAATCTCCCGACTCTGATTGACTACCAAGCTTTTGGTCAGCTGTTTGTTTCTAGGGGGGGGTCTCCGCTTATTCTTCTAGCCTGGGTTACTCCTCACTGTCCCTTGGTCTCGAAACAGCCTCCTACCAGGTCTCCATCTCCTTCTGCTCTCCTCCATGGTCTGACATCTCTTGCATGATCCCCGCAGTAGAGGCAATTCTCTGGGTAGACCGTTACTGCAGATCTGGCTTAATATTGGACTTTTCCCAACTTGATCATTTAGAAAGAAAGAGCCTTCTACTGAGTCAGCCCTGGAGACCATCTTTTTCTTTAGATCTTCAGGGCTGCCACACTTAGTGTTGTGGGAAACTGGGAGGGGGGATTTCATGGAGTGGTGGAGATATATAGCCATAACAACATTTTTTTTCTCTGGGAGTCAAGGACGTTCAACTTGCACCTGGAGTGGCATGACTGGGAGGTATCTCCAGTTGGGACGGTGGACTGATTGGACCATGTGATGGACATGTGGGTGCAGGGGAAGGGACTTTGAATTTCTTTTGGGTGGGGAAAACCCGGAAGCTTTCAGATTCTGGTTTTCCCAGACGTGCTAATATGATATCTCTAATAAAATGGAACTTTGAGGAACTTCAAGCCTCGCAGTCTTCTTTCGTTGAGGTTGTTACTTGGAACCCTGACAGACTGTATTCGTAGTAAAAGTATATTTTTCCTAAAGCCAAGTGTTTACAAGATTGGAAAAGCCAAATCTGAGGTTGGAGTGCAAAAACTGCCTACTTAACTTTCCCTGTGCCCAGGTCCCCCCCAAAAAAACTATATGATGTCCAACTGAATTCAAACAAATTGTTTTGGTAACAGTTCTGCTGCTTGACAGGCTCAGTGATGGTACGCATTCCATTTCCATGGTTGTGACCTTGGGGTCAGTCAACCAATGTCTCTGGTAGGCACTCAAAGTGGTTTTAGTTTCTTGTCTTCCCTCCCTACCTGCAAGGGTTCATGACAGCCTGGCATCAGCGAAACAGCGATAGGGCAAAGCGAGGTGGCAGCACTGACAACTTGTTCAAGTTGCAGTGTTTGAGAAAGCTCCTGTGCATTCCTTGGATAGCAAACAAGCAAGGACCGGAACATATAAAATGAGACATATTGCTGGAAGGCAAAATCACAAAATTCTTCCTTACTTATTTCAGTAATGTCATACAATCACATTCACTGGAAAAGGTGGTTTTGCTTGAAAATGTCAGTGGTAAAAGAAAATGAGGCCACCAAAAAACACAGTGGCTACACCATTAAAGTCAATACAAGCCAGAGAGAGAGGGCGTGGCCAGCGCCATGGCAAGATGGAGTTCCTCCGTGCTCCGCAGGGGAGCTCCGAGTTCTGCGTCACCTGGAGACCCGGCTCAATCCGAGCTGGGTCAGAACCATCCTGAAGGGGTGGGGAAGAGAGAGGCGCTGACGGCAAACTGGGGGGGTGGCAAATAGGGAGCCCACTTAGCCTCTAGGCTGGCAGTGACGGAAGGCGATGTAATGTCGCCCTAGCTGCGGTGGTCACATTCGACTGGATCATGTTTTGAAGATTGAAGTCACCTGGGAGGGAAGATACAAAGCAGAGTGATGGATAGTTAGGGAGAAGAAGCTCGTAAGTGTTGTGGCCGGCAGAAGCCTTAAAAGGGACTTTTCAAAATTTAAAGGGGAACAAAAAGACTGAAAATTTGGAAAAGCGGCTATCTAGCCAACGGAAGATCATAGAGAAAAAGAAAAAAGACGGAACTGAAATTGATGCCCAATCTTTGAGAATTTAAACCTTTGAGAATTTGAATTTTTGTTAAAATAAGTTTTTTGGGGGGGTTTAAGAGTCTGGAAAAGAAGTCTGTACAAGAATATTTTGTTGATAAAATTGATTTAAGAATACAATGAATATTATTGAATAAGAAAGCAAACTTGGGGGATTGCGAGTGCCATCTACTGGCTGGAAGTATTACAATGATGAAAAAAAAAATTTCACATGGATCCCATGACAGATATTGACCTTGAAAAAGGAAAGCTATTCTTATATTTGGAAAACAGAACTAGGAGCAATTTGTTATACAATTAAGAGTCTGTTTTGATTTATCTGAAAGAATGAACTTGGAATGAATTTTAAATATTAAAAGATCAGAATGATCTGAGACTGAATGGAAATGTCAGACTCCAGACTCTGCCATTCAGAAGGAGAAGGGGGTCTTGGGTCTGCTTGATCAAAAGGTTATAACATATCCGGATCCCAGACACCTGGGAGCCTCTCATCTTAAGATAGGGTTTTATGAGGGGTAATTACAAGTCAATTTGAACGGAAGAGAGACTGGGAACGTAACCATCTGGCCACACATTTGTGGATTGATTATACTGAATGGGGTGGGGCATTAAGGTTAAATATGCTTGCCTTGCCTGAAGGCATTTAGACTTTGCTTTGAACGAATGGATGTTATACAGATGCAAATAAACGAAATCCTTTTGAGAACACTGGCTCAGAAGTTCGTACGTTAATTGTGGCTGGAAAGACATACCTTACAGAAAGCAAAGTCTGCAAAATCGGTCAACCCAGAGAGAAACTTCGCTCTACTGAGGAGAACGGGCAATCATGGCTGAACAAAACCGGGAACAGGAAGAAATTGAATGCTGGGGGGAGACACCAATCACCCCCCGGGCGGAGGCCTTTTCCGCACTCCCCAGCAAAGAGGCTGAGGGAGGTTACGAGACCTCTGAGAAGCCCCGATGGTCTATCGGCATTGGAAAAAAAGACAGCTGGGATGGCAGAACCAGAGGAGTCACCCTTAATCGGAGGGATCAGAAGCCCCGTTGGGAATTGGAGCTAGAAGCTTTCACGGACCAGGAGGAGCCCACCGAAGCACCTCTAAGGGAGGGGCGGTTGAAGAGATACCTATCCCAGCTGGTGATGGAAACATTGGAAAATCTCAACTTCCGAGGGACCCCAGAACGACGAATAAGGAGCGCTGGGAGCATAGCAACCGCTGAGGAGACTGGGGGGGGGCCAACAACCTCCGGGAAGCCGGCATGCAGATGGAGGACGCGGCAGGGGACCCAACAAATCCCCCCAGGGCAGCACACGCAGCGGCACCCCTTCCTAACCAACTCCAAACCCCACAACTAGAAAGGAAAACTCCCCCCGGGAGTGAAATTTGATGGGGACCAGCAACAATTTATTTATTTATTTATTTATTTGGCTTTTCTTATATGCCGCCCAACTCCCGAGGGACTCAGGGCGGCGTACAACACAAGAAAAATACAAGAAATAACCAATAAACAGAATTAAAAACATAATATAAAAATTAAAAATTACAGTATAAAAAACAACCATTCAACAACCAGACATACCCGGGGGAATTAAGCTCTGCCCCCTGCCTGCAGGAAAAGCCACGTCTTAACGGCTTTTCGGAAGGCCAGCAGGGTGGGGATAGTTCGGGTCTCTGGAGGAAGTTGGTTCCAGAGCGCGGGGCCTGCCACAAAGAAGGCCCTCCCCCTAGGGCCCGCCAGCCGGCATTGCTTGGTCAACGGGAGCTGGAGGAGGCCAACTCTGTGGGCCCTAACCGGTCGAAGGGAAGTATGAGGCAGAATGCGGTCCCGGAGATAACCTGGTCCTAAGCCATGAAGGGCTTTAAAGATGGTGATCAACACCTTGAAGTGGACCCGGAGACTAATGGGCAACCAATGCAGCTGGCGGAGTATAGGTGTCACGTGGGTGTACCTTGGTACACCCACCACAGCACGCGCAGCCGCATTTTGTACCAGTTGGAGTCTCCGGATACTCTTCAAGGGTAGCCCCATGTAGAGCGCTGTGTGGGAAGAATTGGGATTCTTCGTAGCACACGTGCTCACCTATATGCAAGAATATGGACGTGAGTTCCAAACCCAGGGATCCCGGGTGCGAGCAGTTACCTTAGCCCTGGAAGGTGCTGCTGCCAGATGGATGGTGACCCTACATAACGACGACACACCCGAACTGCGCAACTTCACCCAATTCATGACGGCCCTACGACGACGGTTCGAGGACCCGCTGGCTGACCGCAAAGCACGCGATCGTATTAAGGTGGTGAAACAGGGACGACGACCAGTGGCGGACTACACTGAAGAATTCCGGGACCTCGCATGTCTGCTAAACTGGCCAGAAGACATCCTGGTAAGCTGTTTTAAGGATGGACTGAGTGACGATCTGTATAATGCCTGCGTGGCTAGGGGTGTACCGAATCATCTGCATGAGTGGTACTTCACCGCTGAAGAAGCGGAGATTGATATGGCTAGGAATCAGTACCGTACGGGGAGAGCATGGAAGAAATCCCCACCCCAATGGAGGAAAGAACCCTTCAGAAGGCAACAGGGCTTTTCCCCTAAACCTCCAATCTGTTACAAGTGCGGGAAGGAGGGACACCGAGCACCCAAATGCTGGCCCCAAACACCCACCCGGAAACCCGAACGCCAAACGGGGGAGAGACCAGCGAGACCCATCCAGCGTGGGAGGGAAACAGCCCTGAGGAGCAGCGAGATGGTAGGACCATCATCCCCTCCTCCCGCTGGAGACAACACCCCGGCATTTCGAAGTGAAGATCCAGCTTCGTTCGAGAGCGATCCGGAGGATGAACCACTGGTAAGTAAACCAATTGAACCGCTCACCCTCCCTCTCAGACTATTTATCCCTAACCAAGAGGAGGGAAAAAATATCTCCGCATTAGTAGACTCAGGGTGCACCCGTTGCTTAATCAGCCCAACCCTAATCAGGGGGCTGGGAATCACAGTGAGAAAGCTGAGAAATCCCATCGCATTTTGCCAATTGGATGGGTCAATAGCAGGGGGGGAGCCGGCTGCTTTTGCCACGGAACCCCTGAAAATAGGCATTGAGAACCACGAAGAGAAACTTACGTTTATAGTGGCACCTGGCATGGAATGGCCACTAGTATTGGGACTCGCATGGCTAAAAAAGTGGAATCCAAGAATAAATTGGGAGCAAGGCACCATAAAATTCCAAATGCATGTGACTATTGCGGAGGACCCACAGATAGAAACTGAAGGGGCTGAACGCAGGGAAACAGCCATGCCTGGTCATAGCGTGGCAACAGAAGGCATACCCAAGGAATACAAAGACCTGGCAGAAGTTTTTAGCGAAGCGTCGGATGAACTTCCCCCGCATCGCGCATCCGACTGTGCAATAGAAATCTTACCTGGGGCTAAACTACCTAAACCAAAAATGTATAGCATGTCACCAGGGGAGTTAGAAGAGCTGAGTGCTTTCATTGAGAAAAACCTAGCAAGGGGTTTCATTGAACCAGCCAGACCAAAGATAGCAGCCCCAGTGTTATTTAGGGAGAAGAAAGATGGCACAAAACCCTTATGTGTCGATTTCAGAAATCTAAACTCGATAAGTGTTGAAAACATGTATCCCCTCCCCCTGATGAAAGATATGCTGGCCCACCTCACAAAAGGGAAAATTTTCTCCAAACTAGACATCAGGGAGGCATACTACCGAATCAGGATTAAGGAGGGGGATGAATGGAAAACGGCATTCAACACCCCCTTGGGATGCTACCAATTCAAGGTGCTCCCTTTTGGGCTACAAGGGGCACCTGCAGTGTTTATGCAATTAATCAATGATGTTTTACGTGAACAATTATACAAAGGGGTTCTTGTTTATTTAGATGATATTCTATTATACTCAGAGACCGAGGCTGAACATGTAAAATTGGTGAGAGCAGTGCTGGGCAAACTCCGCGAGGCAAAACTTTATGCCAAACTCTCAAAATGTGAATTCCACCGAGAAAAAATTGATTACTTGGGGTATCGTATTTCCTACCAGGGCATAGAAATGGATCCTCAAAAAGTGCAGGCAGTACTCGATTGGGAAACGCCTCGCACACGCAAGCAACTGCAAAGTTTCCTGGGGTTTGCAAACTTCTATCGCCAATTTATCCCACGTTTGCTCAAATTGCCCTGCCCATCACAAAACTGCTAAGAACAAAGGTGGAGGGAGATCCTAAACCAAGACAGCCCATGAATTGGACAATGGAATGCCAGGCAGCATTTGAAAAACTAAAACGGCTGTTCTCAACAGAACCAATTTTGAAGCACCCAGACACAGAAAAAGCCTTCATAATACAAGCAGATTCTAGCGATGTGGCAATAGGAGCAATCCTACTCCAGAGTAATGAGCAAGGACAGCTACAGCCATGTGCGTATACATCCAGGAAACTAAGTGAAACTGAACAAAGATGGGCGATCTGGGAAAAAGAAGCTTATGCGGTGCGATGGGCACTTTTAACTTGGAGACAATTCTTAGAAGGGAGTAATATCCCTTTTGAGGTCTGGACTGACCACAAAAACTTAGAAGCCTTAAAGACACCAAGGAAACTATCTCCTAAACAGGTTCGTTGGGCGCAATACTTCAAACGGTTCGAGTTTACTCTTAAATTTATCCCTGGGGGGAAAAACTTTCTGGTAGACGCACTGTCCAGAAAGCCACAATATAATTGTGTGATATCAGAGGTATTTAAACCTATAGTACAAACAAATCAATTGGCAGCCAAAGTAATCACCAGGTCCGAAGGAGGAAAAGACGCATTGAGGGACGCAGACGTCACTCACGCGTTTAAACAAGCATTAGTCAACGATGAATGGGTTTTGAACCACAAATCCAGTTGCGTGATGAAAGATGAATTAGCTTGGGTAGGGGACAAACTTTATGTACCCGCTAGCCAAAGATTACACTTAATGGAAAGGTGCCACGACTCTAGATTAGCTGGACACTTTGGTTTTGTGGTCTTCGTTGAAAAAGGACATAGAAAGCTATGTAGCAAGTTGCCCCATTTGTGTTGCAGCAAAAAGACGACAGGGGAAAACTCCAGGACTTCTACAGAAAGTAGCTGAGCCGTCGGCCCCATGGGAAGAAATTGCTATGGATTTTATTGTAGAACTACCAGAAAGTGGGGGAAACACGGTCATTTGGGTTGTGACAGACTTGTTTTCAAAACAAGCACATTTTATTCCTTGCCAAAAGATTCCAACTGCCAAAGGCTTGGCTAGATTGTTTCTAATACATTTATCGTCTTCATGGAGCTCCTAAAAGAATCATCTCGGATAGGGGAGTCCAATTCACCTCCAATTTTTGGAAGGCGTTTTTGGGCTTACTTGGTACCGCCCAAGGATTAAGCTCCTCCCATCATCCTCAATCAAATGGAAATTGCGAGAAATTGAATGGCGTTCTTGAACAGTATCTAAGATGTTTCATTAATTTTCAACAGGACAATTGGACAGAACTTTTACCATTTGCAGAGGTTGCATTTAATAACTCTGTACATTCAAGTACAGGTTTTACACCTTTTAGAGTAGCCACGGGGCAAGACTTCAGCCCAATGCCGGAACTACCCACAGAGAAACCCACTATCTCCTCACTTAAGGAGTGGATAGAAAATTTGCAAAACACATGGCCAGTAGTCAGGTTGGCTTTACAGGAGGCTAGAGAGGCTTTCAAAATTCAAGCTGACAAGGAAAGAGTAGAGCCTAAACCTTTCCATGTTGGGGATAGAGTATATTTATCTACAAAATTCTTGAGATCGTTACAACCATCAAAAAAATTAGGGCCTAATTTTATTGGGCCTTTCACTATTAGCAGGATCATTAACCCAGTAGTGGTTGAATTGGCTCTTCCAAAAACACTTAGACAAGTCCACCCAGTATTTCACATTAGTGTACTCAAGAGAGAGGTAACCTCGTCACTTAGACCAGTGGCAGCTGCACCACCTGCCCCAATCATGATAGAAGGGGAGCAGCACTTTGAAATCAAGGAAATTCTTGACTCTAGAATCCACAGAGGGAAGACCCAGTATCTGGTAGCTTGGAAACATTTGCCTTCATCACAGAACGAGTGGGTCGCTAAACAACATGTGAAAGCCCCCATCTTATTGAGAAGATTCCACTCCAAATACCCTAGCAAACCTTGTTAACATATCATAATTGATTCTGCTTATGTCTTACAGGTGGACCTTTTTTTTCTTGAGAGGCAGGATGTCAGACTCCAGACTCTGCCATTCAGAAGGAGAAGGGGGGTCTTGGGTCTGCTTGATCAAAAGGTTATAACATATCCGGATCCCAGACACCTGGGAGCCTCTCATCTTAAGATAGGGTTTTATGAGGGGTAATTACAAGTCAATTTGTAATTAAATCTAGACAACTTAACAAAATAAAGAAGCTTTTTAAAATAAATGCTTGCTCTGAAGGGGCCCAGTGCTATTGTATCTTCTTTTAAATAATGGAGAATAATGTATACTTCCAGAAATTTTAATTAATTTTAACAGCTCTGTACAAGTATAGTATGAAATGTAACTGTCCTGTTTAGTATTAGAGTTTAGTTACCTTGGAGTAGATCTATTTAAATAATTGGGAAGAGTTAGTGTGACTACATTTCAGAAAACTTTCTGGCATAATGTACATTTTTCCAATTCTTTGCTATTTCTATGGGTCAGGCACACATGCACAGAAATACACAGCAAACAGTGTATATCATTTGTGCTGTTTGCTGTTTGGCAAATTGCTTGGAGGCAGAGGCCTTTTTCCCTTGTTTTCCTCCCCCAAAACTAAGGTGCGTCTTATACTTCGGTGTGTCTTATACTCCGAAAAATACGGTAAGTCAGGATTTAACTCTAATACTAAACAGGACACTTTTACATTTCAGACTATACTTGTACAGAGCTGTTAAAATAAATTAAAATTTCTGGAAGTATACATTATTCTCTACTATTTAAAAGAAGATACAATAGCACTGGGCCTCTTCAGAGCAAGCATTTATTTTAAAAAGCTTCTTTATTTTGTTAAGTTGTCTAGATTTACAGGGGTCTCCAACCTTGGCAACTTTAAGACTTATGGACTTTAACTCCCAGAATTCCACAGCCAGCAAAGCTAACAAAGCTGGCTGTGGAATTCTGGGAGTTGAAGTCCACAAGTCTTAAAGTTGCCAAGGTTGGAGACCCCTGGCTCTAGAACAATAATAAAGCAGTCTTTAAAAAATAAGTCTAATAATTTGAACATTCTACAGACATTTATAGTTATTCACTTACCCCCTTGCATCCAGTTCAGCAGAAAATAAAAATCTGCGTGTCTCTCCCAGCTATTTGCCTCTTTGCATCTAGTTTCATTTTCATTTTAGCACGTGGCAAATCAGCTGGGGATCGGGAAGCTGCTAATGACTTGCTTGTCTTAACAGGCTCTTCCCTGTTTGCTGCGAGCAGGTAAATTGCTGGAAGACAGAGGCCAAAGGGTGGGGGTGGCTGGGTGGGTGGGGCTTCATTTGGTGTATAAGACGCACCCAAGTTTTCACCCTCTTTTTGGGGGTAAAAAGGTGCATCTTATACTCTGAAAAATACGGTAATTTGAGTTAAAATTGGATATTAAATGGTGGTAGACTCAGGGGACAAAATTAGGTTTTGAGGAGGCTGCATTAGATTAATAACATATAACCAAAATAAAGAATTATGTGTATAGAAAATGATATAAAATATTGATGGAATGTATAATTAAATATATTATTGACATATTGTAAGGTATATGCATTTATTATGTATGAATTGTGGAGAGAAAAAATAAAAAAAATTGAAAAATTTTGGTTTATGAATGTCAGATGTTTTTTAATTTTTATAATTTTTTAATTAGATGTTTTTATGTAACAATGATTTTATATGTTGTTAGCCGCCCAGAGTCCCTCGGGAGTTGGGCGGCATACAAATCTATTAAATTAAATTAAAATTAAATTATTAAATTAAATTAAATTTTAAAAAAGTCAATACAAGCCAGAATATAACATAAAACTGAAAGAAGGCACACAAGATTGGACAATGTGAAGATTGCTGGTCTATACAATTGCTGAAAATCAGAGATGATTGAGTAGATAGCATCATCAAATTCAATGGTATACGTTGGATCTGACCCTACCTGGTGGTCCCTAAATTTGGCCAATACATCAGACCAACTCTCTGTATATAATCTGATACCTAGAATCTACATGCACTCTGCATGTAGACATGTATGCCAGTTTTTAACAGCACACAGAACAAGTCCCATCTGCCAAGTGCAGATTCTTCAAGCATATTTACACGAAAGGCTTAACACATTAACAGATCATTTACATGATTTATAAAATTGTATGCCTCTATTCAGTTTTTAAAAAGTAGTTCATACATTCATATAGTTACTCGTCTAAACAAATCTGTTCTGGATCAACATAGCCTCCTTTTTAGAATTATTTGATGATAGAAAAGCATAGATGTTATATCTCAATTTCTAATCTTTGATATTTTCATTTCTAATCTTTGGTATTTTCACATTTGCTTCATAATGGAAAAATAGCTTGATGGGAATTGCTTGATAGGATAGGAAGCAATTTTAATCTGAATAATCTCAGAAAAATATATATAGAAGTACCAGTTATGTGGGGTATATAGAAGCTTTTTTAAAGTTTAGAATCTGGGTTATCTGTTTCAAGATCTGTCTTGTCTCTGAAATAACCAAGCCAACCCTATTTCTTCCTTTGATTGACAATTCATAAACATTCTTTCATTGCTCTCAAGCCCACCCTATTCCCACAATTTTTATTATGTTATGATATTTCAGAATTATTTATAAGTACCTGTCCTGTTCTGTAAAAAAATCCTTTTGAAAGGGAAATAACTAGACAGAGCGAAGCATTTTGGAAAAAAATTCCACATTCCAAGCCAGGGCTTGATTCATCAATTTTCCTCTTAGATTTCTTTGAAACTGCAAATTAGATTAGATTATTATTAGAGTTGGAAGGGACTTTGTAGGTCATCTAGTCTAACCTCCCACTCAAGCAGGAGTCCCTACACCATTTCGGATAAATGGCAGTCCAATCTCCTTTTGAAAGTCTCAAGTGTTGGAGCTCTTACAACCTCCGCAGGCAAGCTGTTCCACTGGTTGATCACTCTCACTGTCAGAAAGTTCCTCCTTATTTCCAGGTTGAATCTCTCTTTGGTCAGTTTCCATCCATTATTCCTTGTCTGGCCTTCTGGTGCTTTGGAAAACAGCCTAATCCCTCCTCTCTGTGGCAGCCCCTCAAGTATTGGAACACTGTTTTCATGTCACCCCTGGTCCTTCTCTTCGCCAGACTGGCCAAGCTCAGTTCCTGCAACCGCTCTTTGTATGTTTTAGTTTCCAGTCCCCTTATCATCCTGGTTGCTCTCCTCTGCACTTTCTTTAGAGCTTCAATGTCTTTTTTATAGTGTGGTGACCAGAACTGGATGCAGTACTCTAGTTGTGGTCTAACTAAGGCTTTATAGAGTGGTATTAGTACCTCCCTAGTTCTAGATTGTATCCTGCTGTTAATGCAACTCAGGATTGCATTGGCTTTTTTAGCTGCCGCTACACATTGCTGGCTCATATCTAGTTGGTTGTCCACCAAGACTCCTAGATCCCTCTCACAGTTGCTGCTATTGAGTGTGGTTTCACCCAGTTTATATGTGTATCTTTGGTTTTTCTTACCTAGGTGTAGGATTTTACTTTTCTCTGCATTGAATTTCATTTTGTTGATTGGGCCCAGTGTTCGAGTCTGTCAAGATCCATCTGGATCCTGAGCCTGTCCTCTGGGGTATTAGCTACTCCCACCAGCTTGGTATCGTCTGCGAATTTGGTTAGTTCCCCTTCTATTCCCTCGTCTAGGTCATTTATGAAGATGTTAAAGAGTACTGGGCCTGGGACGGAACCTTGTGGTACCCCACTGCTTATTTCTCTCCATGTGGACTTAGACCCATTGAGGACTCTCATTGGGTGTGGTTAGTCAGCCAGTTGTTGATCCATCTGGTTGTGTAGCTGTCTATCCCACTTTTTTCTAGCTTATGGAGAAGTAGGTTGTGGTCTACTTTGTCAAATGCTTTGCTGAAGTCCAAGTATATTATGTCCACTGTATTTTGCTGGTCTAGTAATTTGGTCACGGTGTTGAAGAATGAAATGAGATTGGTTTGGCATGATTTGTTCTTAACAAACCCGTGTTGGCTGCTGGTTATTACTTTGTTTCTAAGTGGTGGCAGATTTTTTTTTTAATCATTTTTTCCAGTATTTTCCCAGGTATTGATGTTAAGCTGATTGGTCTGTTGTTACCTGGGTCTGTTTTTTTACCTTTTTTGTAGATGGGGACCACATCAGCTCATTTCCAGTCTTCAGGTAGTTCCCCTGTGTTCCAGGATTTTTGGAAGATGTGTTGCAGGGTTCTGAAATGACATCTGCTAGTTCCTTTAGGACTCTGGGATGTAGTCTGTCCTGTCCTGGTGATTTGTATTTGTTAAATTCAGACAGGTGGTCTTTTACTGTATTTTTGTTTATATTGAAGTTTGTTTCAAATCTGTTTTTTGCAGTTGTGTTACTGGTTAGTTGAGCTGCAGTTTCTTTTCAAGGGAAGACTGATGCAAAGAATGTGTTAAATAGCTCTGCTTTGTCTGTGTTTGTCTGTGCAAACTATGTCTATGTTTCAGCTGGCTGTTAAATGTTAAAGGAGAGAAGCAAATCTTAACTTGAATCAAATCTTCTGGGAACAGAAATCATTAAAAGCAGCTTTAAGCTTGTGTTTCCTGAGGATTTCTCTTACTTTCCTCAGTGGAAAGCAAGTCAGTGTGCCTTAGTTTATCATTTACAACACGATGCCAAATCTTTTTTTTCTGCTGTTCATCCGCCCTGAGAAGGAATGTTTGGGATAGAAAGTAGAATTTTTTAGTGTATTTTTGGAACTGTAGCACTCAGTAGGAAATCTTTTTCTGTTTGTTGACTAGCTCAGTTAGTTTCCTCTCTAAAGAGAACATTGTGTTTCTGTTCTGGCTATTGGCATGGTTATCACCAGACCTGGGTGTGGGTCATTATATCATTGCTGCTTCCTAAATGGCAGACTGAATACTAAAATATACTTTACGTTTGGATTTTATCCCACACTCATAGGGCGTTTCCCTGGTTGCCCAATGTGCTTTATGTTTTCCTTCATGTCTTTTATTTCTGAGGGTACACCATTAATTCTACTTTAGTTTTTCCTACTGATTTTAATGATATTTTTCAACTTACCAGCCTAGACTACAGACTTAGTGTTCTTGAAAAAACCTATAACACTTTTACTGTATGCTTTACACAAACAGAAAACTAGACAGAAACATTTTGTAAAGTAAAATTTTGCATTAAAACCCAAAGGTACAAGTATAGATTAGGTGAAACCTGGCTCCAAAACAGTAACTGTGAGAGGGACCTTGGAATCTTAGTGGATGATCACTTAAACATGAGTCAGCAGTGTGCAGCAGCAGCCAAAAAAGCTAATACAATCCTTGGTATAAACAGAGGCATAGAATTAAAATCACATGAAGTATTAGTACCACTTTATAAAGCCTTAGTAAGACCACACCTGGAATACTGCATCCAGTTTTGGCCACCACATTACAAACAAAGATGTTGAGACTTTGGAAAAATGCAAAGAAAAGCAACTAAGATGATTAAAAGCCTGGAAACTAAAACATATGAAGAACGAGGATTGGGTTTGGCTAGTCTATAGAAAAGAAGGACTAGGCTGGACATGATAGCAGTATTCCAGTATTTGAGAGGCTGCCACAAAGAAGAGGGGGTCAATTTATTTTCCAAAGCACCAGAGGGCAGGACAAGAAACAATGGATGGAAACTAATCAAGGAGAGAAGCAACCTGGAACTGAGGAGAAACTTCCTAACAGTGAGGACAATTAACCAAGGTAATGGAGATGCAGAGACAGACGTCAAATGCTGCACTGGAAAAGCAACAGCTGTTTTTCCTTAACCTTGATTGTTTTCTTTTTCAGCCATTCTGTTGCAGATTTGATGGTGTGTTTGGGATCATTGTCCTGTTGCATGACCCAATGTTGCCCAAGCTTTAGCTGTTGGACAGATGGCCTCACATTTGACTCTAGAATACTTTGGTACACAGGGGAATTCATGGTTGACTCAATGACTGCAAGGTGCCCAGTGGCTGCAAAATAAACCCAAATCATCACCCCTTCATAACTGTGCTTGACGGTTGGTATGAGATGTGCTGATATGCTGTGCTTGGTTTTTGCCAAACGTGGCACTGTGCATTATGGCCAAACATTTCCACTTTGGTCTCATCTGTCCAAAGGACACTGTTGCAGAAGTCTTGTGATTTGTTCAGATGCAACTTGGCAAACCTAAGCCATGCTGCCATGTTCTTTTTAGAGAGAAGAAGCTTTCTCCTGGCAACCCTTCCAAACTAACTATACTTGTTCTATCTTTTTCTAATTGTACTTGTCATGAACTTTAACACAACATACTGAGGCCTGTAGGATCTGAGATTTAACTCTTGGATTTCTTTTGCAATTTCTCTGAGTATTACCTGGTCTGACCTTGGGATGAATTTGCTGGAATATCCTCTCCTGGGAAGATTGGCAACTGTCTTGAATGTTTTCCACTGTGAATAATCTTCCTCACTGTAGAATGATGGACTTTAAATTGTTTTGAAATAGCCTTATAATCCTTCCCAGATTGATGGCAGCAATAATTGCTTTTCTAAGATCATTGTTGATATCTTTCCTCCTTTGCATTGTGTTAACACACACCTCAATGCTGGAGAACAGCAAACTCTAAAAAATCAGTTTTGATAGAGGTAGTCACACCTGCTGATTATCAATCGATCAAGAAAATGCAAACTTAAATTTTGTTCCATAGATGTTATACTATAATAGATACTGTTCCTTTGCCCTCTGCATGTTTGCTATTAACATTGGCAAAGTAAATTGCAGTTCGCAATTCATATCCTTGAGTCCTTCGGGAGTTGGGCGGCATATAAGAACACCATAATAAATAAATAAATAAATAATATCTATGCCCAAAAAGTTTACATTGTTAAGGAAATATGAGGGGAAAAATCTCATTATCCAAACTGTTTTGCTATGAGTCCATTTTCAACTGTTTCTGAAAATAATTTCGCCAGCAACACATTTTAGTTTATAGGGTTCATTTTCATAAAACCCTGGCTTGATTCTCTTTTGTATCAGCATGCCTGCTTGATGACTCATTTGTGTGGAATTTGCCTTCAATGGAATTTCTCTGCTGAGAGGGCTTTATATTTGTTTGTGGGAATTTATTTTTAAATGCAAACTGCTCCCAAAAGAGAAATAGTGCTTGCTTTTTAAAAAAATATGTGAGCCTATAGGATTGATTTGGACATTCATTCTTTTTTGAGTTTGCTTTTGGAGATTAAACTCCTGTACTTGTTCTAGGAAAAATCTTGAATTTTCTTTACCTGAACAAAATGAATAATCCTTCTATATTCCACAGCCAGACTATGGAGTAGAATATCAATTTAGCTCCCTAGGCAATTTTGCATCTTGTAGTTCCAGTTCTTTTACCATTCCTAAGTAGAAACCGATACATGTTCGTAAGATGTATAGTATATCTTTAAAGACTTTATTACCCAAGTGAAACCTGTGAGGCCATGTAGTTTTTACTGAAATAGCTCTTATAATCCTTGCCATACTTCATCTGCACTTTCATTTTCATCTATATCCGTGATGCTGAACCTATGGCAAGGGTGCCACAAGTGGCACGCGGAGCCATATCAGTGGGCACGCGAACTCAGGTCCGGCGCGCATGTGCGCACCGGCCAGCTGATTTTCGGGCCTTCTGGGCCCACTGGGAGTCAGGAAACAGGCTGTTTCCAGCCTCCAGAGGGGGTGGGGAAGGCTGTTTTCGCCCTCCCCAGGCTCCTAGAAGCCTGGAGAGAGCAAAAAATGGGCGTGCCATTGCATGCTGGGAGTGGGGGGGTCATACACGCATGCGCGGGGGTGCATGGAATTATGGGTGTGGGCACGCACACACGTGATCCCACGCATCCCCCCCCTTTTTGGCACGCGAACCAAAAAGGGTTCGCCATCACTGATCTATATAATTGAGAAAGATATCACATATAGCTAGAAACATCAATTTTCTTAACTGTTTCTTTCCACATTCACCCTTCTCAGTTCTTCTAGTATAGTGGTGGCGAACCTATGGCACACATGCCAGAGGGGGCACTCAGAGCCCTCCCTGTGGATACGCACGCCATCGCCGCGCCAAGTGGCAGGTGACAGCAGCAGCGCCAAGAGCCGGCTAGCCAAGAAGAAGTCTTCTGCAGTGCAAGAGAGCTCTGGTTCCAAAAGCAGCAGGCAGTTCACGCCGTCCACCGTCTCCAGTTCGACTTCCTTTTCTTTGTCCAGCTCCAATTCGTTGGGCCTGGCTCTGGGTAGAGTGGCCCTGAGCAACCCAACAGGTGCAGGGGCGCAGCGTCAGGGTCAGCCTCGGCTGCCTCGCTGAGTAGTGTGCCATCGGCCATGGCAGCCTCGTCCATCTGGAGCCCCATGTCCATCTCACCCAGCGCCGGACCAGAGCCCCTGGCATCCAGCGGGGCCTCCTGTATGCAACTCTCCAGCTCAGGCACTTTGTCCGCCTCTTACCTAATGTCGTATGGGCAAGGTGCCGCCACCCCCACTGCACTCCTCATCCTACTTCAGCGGGTAGACTGCAGGTCCTACCTGCCCATACACATGCCCCCCCCCCATGCTCACCAGCTCAGCCCAATTATGCCCTCATCCCTAGCGGGCACCCATCCCTACACCCATCACCCACTCAGCCAGAGCTTCAGTCACCACCATCACCACCACCACCATCATCACCATCAGCCTGGCTTTGGCAGCCCTGGACTAGCCTTCAACTCCTTTGACTGTTTGGACTACAAAGAGCCAGCCCTGACCACCTCCTCCTCCTGGAAGCTTAACTTCAACTCCCTGGACTGCCTTGACTACAAAGATTAGGCCTCCTGGCACTTCCAAGTCCTGTGAGGAAAAGAAGCAATGAAGGACTGACATGAAGCGCTCGCTTAGAAAGAACCAGAGCTTCCGGTTTTGGCTCCGCAGCTCCGAAGACGCTCTTTTTAGAGCACTCGTTCTCGAGAACCATCCGCCGCCAGAACGGCAGCCAAACAGCTGTCTAGTGGCCCCAACATCTCCTCCCCGGGCAAAGGGGAGTGAGGAGAGCCAGCAGAGATAGGTAGAGCCCCCCTAGTGCCCCAGGTGAAGTTCTGGGGCGCGAAGGGCGAGGGCTCCCTAGGAACCTGTCACAGCTCCGGTCTTGGGAAGTCTCCGCTTTAGCGGAGCAAGAAGCTGTGTCCAATCCCTGCAATCAACAAACTTGCAATAAAGATACTGTAGCAGGCAGAAAGAGCCAGGAGGCTTAAGCGGCAAAGGGCAAGTAGCGAACGTTTTTTTGTGTGTGGATTGTGAAAGTAACAAGTTAACAAAGGGGTAAAAAAATGGCGCTGGAGGCTTCTGGGCGTGAAAGTGAAAGTTAAGAGCTGTTTTGTTTTGTTTTCACTATCAGCTCTCCCTCTGAAGACTCTGGACTTTGAATCTGTCTCTGTTTTTTCTCTGATAAAAATCCTATCGGTCTGCCTGGCTTTTGGCTTTTCTTAAAGCACAAAGATTAAAGCAAATAGCATTAAGTTTGGCTAAATTCCTAATGGCTTCAAAAAAAATCACCTCTTCGAAAGGAGCAGCGAGTGCTGACAGCTCTCCTAGCCATGCTTCTAAAATGACAGCCCCCTTCACACAGGCATTAACACTTCCAATGCTGCAGGAAGCACTCAAATTAATGCAAGCTGAACTAGCAGCCGGATTTAACCTCAAAATCAATGAAACTAATGAGAAAATTACTGAAACTAATGAGAAAATTACTGAAACTAATGAGAAAATTACTGAAACTAATGAGAAATTACTGAAACTAATGAGAAATTACTGAAATCAATGAGAAAATTAATGAAACTAATGAGAGAATACAGGAAGTTTCTGATGATATTGCAACTCGCAACAAAGAGATCAGAGAAGATATAATTGATGCTTTTTCTGGACTGGCTACCAATTATGAGATTATGGAAGAAGAATTACAAAAAATTAAACAAACTACTGCAGTGTTGGGAGCCAAAGTAGGACAAGTGGAAAACAAAGTTGAGAGGGAGGAGGCAGAAATAGTAATCATGCAATATAGAAACATGGAGTTTGCAATAAGGGTAAGAGGTGTTAAAGAGAACAAACAGGAGGACCTGAAGGAAATTATGCTGGATGCATTTGAGCAAGCACTTGGAGTGAAGAAAGAAGATTTGGCATGGCAGATTGATAAAATTTACCGAGTTAACTCATGGGTGGCTAAAAACAAAAATCTACCAAGAGATATTGTGATTTATTTTACTACAAGAACATTACGCAATGATATTCTACAAGCAACTTTTGTAAACAAGCTCCAAGTGGAGGGACAGGAAGTGATGACAATGAAGGAAATTCCCCCCAAAATGCTGAAAGCCAGGAAGGATTATACCTTCCTGGTGGAAGAGTTGAGAAGACAACAAGTACAATACAGGTGGGAAATTCCAAATGGTTTGGTGGTCACGCACCTGGGAGCAAGATATCGACTTAATACGGTACAGAAAGCCAGAGATTTTTATGAAGATGTTTTAATGGCTGGTACATCAAGACCTCCAGAAGGAAAATGAAAGGGGGATGGTACACAACAAGAAAGAGAAGAACTGTTGAAAGTGGTACAAGAGGGAGCTGTTTTGCTGGCCATTGAAATGGAACAAAGCTCAGAGGTACTTAATAGACAGGAAATGATTAAAGAACAAAGACAGACCAGAGCTGCCAAAAGGAGACAAGAATTGAGACAACAAAGACAACAGATGGCACTTCAAGATACTCCTAAATCAGAAGCGGTGGGATGAGCGAGACCAAAAGAAAAATCTAAGGAAATCTTCAGGATATGCTCCAAACGCTTCAGAAGACCAGAGATGGGAACTAAATTTCTTACCTGGAATGTTAACAGCTTGAATTCTCCACAGAAAAGGAGGAAAATATTTAATTACTTAAAGCAATTTAAGAACGACCTGATATGTTTACAAGAGACTCATATAAGGACACAAGACCAAAAATATTTGATGAATACAAGATTAGGCACACACTTTGTTGCAACAGCTTCAGAAAAGAAAAATGGTATGTTATATGGTTTGTTATATATGTGAAAAAAGACTTGATTGCCAAGTTAATAGAAGCAGATGATCAAGGAAGATTTTTAGCAATTGAACTTTTAATAAAAGGACAGAAAATACTTGTGATTGGCATATATGCTCCGAATCAACAACAAGAAAGATTTTATGACCTTCTGCACTCAAAGCTGATACAATGGGATTACAAAACCTGCATTTTTTTAGGGGACTGGAATGGTGTTTTGGATGTTAAGAAAGATAAGGATCTTAAGCAAAATACTTTTTCAAGAGCAAGATTACCCAAATCCTTTTTCGAGATGATGGAAGACTGGGATTTGAGAGATATATGACGTGAAAGAAACCCTGCAGAAAAGGATTTCACTTTTTACTCAGACAGACACCAATCATTTTCAAGGATTGATTTTATTTTAATTACTAATGATCTTTTTTCTAGGGTGAAGAGAACGAAGATTTGCACGAGGGTATTGTCAGACCATAACCCCGTTTGGCTGGAACTGGAACTTGGTCACGGACCCAGAAGGTCTTGGAGGTTAAATGATAACTTGTTTAGATATGAGGATAATGTAAAAGAATGTAAAAGATTTATGAATGAATTTTTTGTCACGAATATGCTAAAGGGTACATCAATACAGATGGTCTGGGATGCAAGTAAAGCTTATATGAGAGGGGTTTTAATATATCTGAATAATAAATATAGAAGGAAGAAGGAATTTAAAAGAAAAGAACTGGAGGAAGAAATTAAAAAACAAGAGAGGGTTCTAATTTCCAAACCATCAGATAAGAAAATTAAAGAAACAATTAACTTATTAAAAGCTCAATTTAATATGTTAATGGCAGACCAAGCAGCAACTAATTTACAGTACGCTAAACACAATACTTTTTGCAATGCAAATAAACCGGGCAGGTGGTTGGCTTATATGTTAAGAAAAAAGCAAAAATCAAGAATAGTAGAAAAAATTAAGTATAAGGGGAAAGAAGTTTTTGAATATGAAGTGATTAAAAGATCTTTTTTAGCGTTTTACTCAGAGTTGTATAAGGGGGACAAGGTCAAAGAGGAAGATATAGACGGGTATTTGCAAAATGGGCATATACATATAGCCTCTAAGGAGCAGACTGAAATTTTAAACCAATTGATAACTTCAGAGGAAATTTTGGCGGCTATTAAACAGCTAAAAATGGGCAAAGCTCCAGGTACAGATGGTTTAACAGCTGTTTACTATAAAAACTTACAGGATGAAATGGTGGAACCTTTGAAGGCGTTATTTAATAATATACAACAAGGCGGAGAAGTACCCCCAACTTGGAAGACTGCTTTTATCTCTTTGATCCCAAAAGAGGGTCAAGACCATACAGATCCCAAAAATTATAGGCCAATTTCACTTTTAAATATAGATTATAAAATTTTTGCTAAAATATTAGCAAACAGATTAATGACACTTATGCAACAATTGATTCATCAAGATCAAACTGGCTTTATAGTAGGTAGACAAATGAAGAGTAATGTAAGACAAATAATTAATTTATTAGAGTATTTGGGAATGAACAACCAGGTATCTGCTATATTGGTGTTTTTGGATGCTGAGAAAGCTTTTGATAGATTGAATTGGAAATTTTTATTAAAATTAATAGAAAAGATGCAGCTTGGAGAATACTTTACACAATCTATTAAGGCAATATATCAAAAACAAACAGCCCAAATAATAGTTAATGGTGGACTAACAGACAATTTTAATATAGAGAAAGGAACGAGACAAGGATGTCCCTTATCACCATTACTGTTTATTTTGTCTATGGAAATTTTACTTAGTAAAATAAGGGAGTCTGAGATAATTAAGGGCATTAAAATAAGACAGGAAGAATACAAATTACGAGCATTTGCGGATGATTTAGTAGTAACTTTAACTCAACCACAACAATCAATTACAGGGTTGATGGAAATTATTGATTTTTATGGACAAGTATCTGGTTTTAAAATAAATATAGATAAAACTAAAATAATAGCTAAAATATGACTAGAAGTCAGGAGGAAGAAATAGAAAGGGTTACGAGATTTGGAACAGTTAAAAAAGTTAAATATTTGGGGGTTTATATTATGTCAACAAACACGAAATTATATCAGCGTAATTATGAACCACTATGGCAAAAAATACAGAAAGATTTGGAAAACTGGAAAAAATTACAGCTGTCCCTGCTGGGTAGGATAGCTGTAGTAAAAATGAATGTTTTACCAAGGTTTTTATTTTTTTTTTCAAATGATTCCTATACTCAAAAAAGATGATAACTTGAAAGAGTGGCAAAAGGATATTAACAAATTCATTTGGGCAGGGAAAAACCCGAGAGTAAATCAGAAAATAATGCAAGATTCACGAGAGAGGGAAGGATTAAAGATGCCTAATTTGAGATTGTATTATGAAGCAGCTACCCTCTCAGTAATTACGGATTGGATTAATCTGACGGAAGATAGGATATTAAATATAGAAGGGTATGGCTTGATTTATGGATGGCATGCTTACTTAGTGTATAATAAAAAAGTAGATAAAGCCTTTAAGAGTCACATATTAAGAAATGCTTTATTGCGCGTCTTGAAGAAATATCAAAGTAAATTAAATGATAAATTACCTATATGGACAGTGCCCAGACATGCGATAGAGAATATAAATATAGAACAAAAGTTAGATAAGATTACATACAAAGAATGTCTCTACGTAGAAGGAATGAGATTACAATTAAAATCAATGGAGCAACTAAGAGAAGAAGGAATAATTAAGTCTTGGTTCCAATATGGGCAATTGCAGACCAGATGGAAAGAGGACTCAAAAGTAGGTATTTCGCAGCAAGATGATAACTTGATAACTCAAATAAAGAATAAAGGTCCAATGCATATAAAGAGATTATATAATGTGTTAGTGGAATTAGATTCTGAAACAGAGCTAGTTAAGGATTGTATGATAAAATGGGCGCAAAATATTGGAGAACCTATAATGATGGAAACATTATTATGGGTTAGAAATGTAAAATTTACACAAGCTCAAAACTTAAGAGAAAATTTTTACAAAATGTTTTATAGATGGCATCTGGACCCAAAAAAACTAGCTCAAATTTATCCAAATTTACAACCTAAATGTTGGAGATGTGAGTGTGAAGATGCTACTTATTTTCATATTTGGTGGACCTGTAAGAAAATTAAGGCTTTTTGGATTAAAATATGGTGGATTATTCAAAATATTTTAAAGAAAAAAATTAAGTTTACACCACAGTTTTTCTTCCTGGGAATAACTATGGACTGTACTGTAATAGAGACCAAATTGATTTTGAATTTGATAACGGCTGCCAGATTGCTGGTAGCACAGTACTGGAAGAAAGAAGATATACCTACTATTGAGGAATGGACAACAAAAGTCACACATCTGGCAGAAATGGCAAAAATTTCATCATATCTAAAAGAACACTCAAATGAAAGATATATATTGGAATGGAGTAGATGGACTGATTATATTCAAAAAAAGTATCAGATTAAGAAGATATACATAGTTTAATAATGATATATGTTTAGGAATTCATAATGGTTTAACAGACTTTAAATAATGTGGAGTTTTTTAAAAAATAAGAGAAATTTTTGAATTTATAATTTGTTAGTATATTCTAGGTTTATGTTTATTGAGATTATATCCTGTGCTTTTTCTGGGAAGTCGGGGTGGGGGGAGGAAGGGGAGGGGGGTGAGGGGAAGGGGGGAGAAAAATTTAAAAATGTTTGTACTTTGTACTAATAAAACTTTTTGGAAACAAAAAGAAAGAACCGGAGCCTTTCTCCACAGTGGATGGACGGCACCAAGGTCACGGGCCTGTCAGGCAGTGCTGTAGACAGCCCTCGCTTGACCGGGTCCTGAATTAACTGTCTTAATTTGGCTACTGTGGTAAAGTCACCCCCTGAATCTTGATTTAATTTGTAAATATGTACAACTACAAGCTTCATTCATATAGCTCTTAAATCATAAAGGGAGTTTTTGGCTTGGCAAAGTCAACAAATCAGTTATGCAAACTATGACATATGTTGCATGAATGTGACATTAAACATATTCATTGATGCAAGTTCTAGATTGGGATATGTTCTGCCCCAGCTACGGACCAGAAAGAACGTAGCACACACGCAGTTTGTTCAAACCTATGTTTACTCAATTAATGACTACTAATAAGTTTGCTTAGTAGTTGACACACACAAACACAGGTTAATGCCCTCTTTTCTGAAAAACCAGCTGTTAATTAACTGCATTAACAGCTAGCATAAGTCCATAAAGTCATAAATTAAGTCTAATCAAGTAGTCTTGGATATCTCAAGAAGCTTACAAGGGTTGGCAAAATGCTTAGAAGCAATCCGCAGGAAGAATGGCAAAACAGATAAGCTGAGCAGATGTTTTCAAAAACATGAAGGCACATGAACGAACGAATGTTGTTTCCTGCAGAGTTTTTCCTGTTGTCGTCATCCCTTAAATAGGCTAGGGGAGTGGCCAATTAGCCTTACTCCTGAGGAGACCTCCTCCTGAGGAACCATTCCTGCCTTTTAGCAGCTTTGTGTGCCCGTGCATTAAGAAGAGCCTCTTCTTCCTTAATGATTGTTTCTTTCTTGGAAATCTAAGACATCCCAGATCCCCCCTCCTTCCTTTTCTAAAAACACCAACCATGTATGCTTTTAAGACGGTATTTGTGGCATCAAATTTGTGGCATTATAATTGAAATATTTTTATTTAAATAACTTCAGTCTATACATGACTAAAACTGTTAATGTCTGAACTTTTAACCTTGAAAACTACCTCAAGAAATTCACTAGTGTCATGATTAAAATGAAAAACTTACCGTATCTTTCGCATTATAAGATGCACTTTTTACCCCCCAAAAAGTGGGTGGAATGTCTGTGCGTCTTATAGAGTGAATATTGTGGTGGGAGGAGGGGGGTTCGTGCGGCAACGGCATTTGCCACCGCCTGTCACCGCCATCGCCGCCTGTCACTGCTGCTGCCATTCGCCGCCACCAGGGAATGATGGGGCCTTCGCTGCCAAGCAGCTGATCAGCCTTCCAGAATACCACCGATCAGCTGTTCTAGGTGGTGGGGATCACCGTTGCCAATTGCCGCTGTTCGCTGCCTCGGATTGCTGCCGCCGCCAATCGACACCACCAAATGGTGGTGGCACCGATCGGCAGCGATGATAGGCGGCTGCGGTGATCCCCACCGCCTAGAACAGCTGATCGGTGGTATTCCGGGAGGCCGATCCAACCATCAATCAGCTGCTCGGCAGCGAAGGCTCCAGTATTTCCTGGCGGCGGCGGCAGCTCAGCTCAGTTGACTGGTGGTGGGCGGAATGGAGCAGAGCCCTGACAAGCCATGTGCTGGGGCTGTGGTAATGTGCTGAAGCTGACCAGGCTGTTTGCTGCAAGGATGCTAGCCAGATGAATACTGGATGCTGGGAGGCAGAGGCAGATCTTTTTTCTTGTTTTCCTCCTCTAAAGCTAATGTGCATTTTATGGTCCAGTGCGCATTATAGTGCGAAAAATACGGTATAATAAATGAAGTGATAGTGATACTGTGAGGCAGAATTAAGTAGTTACTTCAGGCAGCTGATTGTGAGGTCATGAAAAGGCAAGCAATGTGTTGATTATTTAAATTGTTAGCATATGTTTACTGAGGGAGAGGCTTTCTAAAGTGTTCATAAAACACAGATTACAACAGATCTATGTGATTCTGCCTCCACTTACATTTTGTGAGTCTTCAATAATTTTTAGTCCTTTCAAGTGAATCTTGAAAGATATAAAAGCCGAGAATCTGGTCTGTAGAGTTCTGACTCTCCATTTTTTGTTTGTTTGTATAGCTGAAAAAGTAACTTCCTTGGGAAAAGATTGGCACAAATTCTGTTTGAAATGTGAGCGTTGCAACAAGACCTTGACACCTGGTGGGCATGCAGAGGTAAGAGATCAGATAATGAGAAGATGAAGCAATAAGCTTCTGTATCATTTAGAGTCAGTGATTGAGTTACATAAATGCCATATTGTGATACAAAATAGAAACTATATTGAATCTTTTTGTTTTATTAGTTTTTTCCGCTCTTTATTACATGTATTTTACTTGAATTACTTTACAGAATTAGAGGAATAAAAGAGTTGGAAGGGACATTGGAGGACTTCTAGCCCAACCTAGCCCAACCTAGAATGAGGCTGAGGGGTTTAGTCACAGTACCCTTGTCGTGGTCAGATCATTTCCTTCTGAGGTTGGATTTCATGGCACCACGCCTCCACCGCAAGGAGGCGGGACCGGTTAAGTGGTTCCGCCCCAGGCGCCTAATGGAACCCAAGGGATTCCAGAGGGAACTTGGGGAAATACCTGAATCCCTGGTACACAGTTCATCCGAGTCTCTGGTTGCGGCCTGGAATCAGGCAGCAGCAAGGGCTTTGGATCGGATTGCGCCTTTGCGACCTCTCCGTGGAAGCGGATCCAGGAGGGCTCCTTGGTTTACCGAGGAACTCCGAGAGATGAAGCGCCACAAGAGACGCCTAGAGCGACGATGGAGATCTAGTAAAGCTGAGTCTGACCGGACACTTTTAAGAACTTTCATTAAGTCTTACTTAGTGGCGATACGGGCGACAAAATGTTCTCATTTTTCCGCTCTTATTGCGTCCGCTGACTCCCGCCCAGCCACCCTGTTTAGGGTGACCCGCACCCTTCTTGCTAAGGAGGAAGGCGAAGATCCCTTGCAGGGCAGAGCTGAGGAATTTTCTCGGTTTCTGGCGGATAAAGTCCCTCAGATTTGGACAGACCTGGACTCCGATTGGGCAGTACAGGCCGAGATGACTGGGGCAGGCCTTAGTCCTGTTATATGGGATAGGTTCGAACCGGTGACTCCTGAGGATGTAGACAAGGCCATAGGAGCGATGAGCTCCGCCACTTGTTTATTGCACCCGTGTCCTTCCTGGCTGGTTTCGGCCACCAGGGAGGTTTCACGCGGCTGGCTCCAGGCATTGGTCAACGCTTCTTTGAGAGAGGGGTCCGTCCCGCAGCCCTTAAAAGTTGCGGTGGTGAGACCCCTCCTCAAGAAGCCTTCCCTGGACCCGGCGGATTTAAAGAACTTCTGTCCAGTCTCCAACCTTCCCTTCGCGGGGAAGGTTGTTGAGAAAGTGGTGGCGCTCCAGCTCCTACGGCTGTTGGATGACACTGATTTTCTGGATCCCTTTCAATCGGGTTTCAGGCGCGGCTACAGTATGGAAACGGCTTTGGTCACCCTGATGGATGATCTCTGGTGAACCCGGGATGGGGGTTATTCCTCTATCCTGGTGCTACTTGACCTCTCAGCGGCTTTCGATACCATTGACCATGGTATCCTTCTGCGTCGTCTCGGAGAGGTGGGGGTGGGCGGCACTGTTTTGCAGTGGTTCTCCTTCTTCCTCTCTGACAGGACGCAGTTGGTGTTGACAGGGGAGCAGAGGTCGAGCCCTAGGCCCCTACTATGTGGGGTGCCCCAGGGCTCAGTCCTCTCGCCCATCCTGTTTAACATCTACATGAAGCCACTGGGTGAGATCATCCGATGACACAGGGTGAGGTATCAGCAGTATGCTGATGATACCCAGTTGTACATCTCCACCCCGTCTCAATTCAGGGAAGCTGTGGACGTAATGGGCCGCTGCCTGGACGATGTTAGGGTCTGGATGGGGACGAACCGGCTAAAACTTAACCCTGACAAGACTGAGTGGCTGTGGATATTGCCTCCTAAGGACTTGACCAATTGTCCCTCCTTGGTTCTTGGGGGGGAGAAATTAGCTCCCTCAGAACGGGTCCGCAATTTGGGTGTCCTCCTAGACCCACAGCTAAAATTGGAGCAACATCTTTCAGCTGTGGCTAGGGGGACCTTTGCACAGGTACGTCTTGTGCACCAATTGCGACCCTACTTGGAGAGGGAGGCTCTACTCACAGTCACTCACGCCCTTATCACCTCACGGCTGGATTACTGCAGTGCGCTCTACATGGGGCTACCCTTGAAGAGTGTCCGGCGACTGCAATTAGTGCAAAATGCAGCTGCGCGAGCTGTGGTGGGTGTACCCAGATACACCCAGGTAACACCGATTCTCCGCCAGCTGCATTGGCTGCCCATTAGTCTCCGGATCCAATTTAAGGTGTTGGTTTTAACCTTTAAAGCCCTACATGGCTCAGGGCCAGGTTACCTTCGGGACCGCATCCTGCCGCATACCTCCCTACGACCGGTCAGGGCCCACAGAGTTGGCCTCCTCCAGGTCCCATCGACCAAGCAATGTCGGTTGGCGGGGCCGAGGGGGAGAGCCTTCTCTGTGGGAGTTCCCTCCCTGTGGAACCAGCTTCCCCCAGAGATCAGGACTATCCCCACCCTGCTGGCCTTCCGTAAAGCAATAAAAACTTGGCTCTTCTGGCAGGCGGGGTGAAAGTGAGACCAACTAGACTAGATATGGGTCTCCCCCCTTGATTGTGAATGTGAGATATTCTTTTTAATTTTTGTACTTTTTAATTATTGTATTTTTTATACTGTGGAATGGATTCTGATATGTTGTGAGCCGCCCAGAGTCCCCTGGGAGTTAGGCGGCATAGAAATCCATTTAAATAAATAAATAAAATAAATAAATAAATAAACCCCCTGCTCAAGCAGGAGACTCTATACCGGTGATGGCGAACCTTTTTTGGTTCGCTTGCCAAAAGGGTGCGCGCACGCGTGTGCCTACGCCAATGCCCCCCCCACGCATGCGCACAGGCCTCACAACGGACTCCTGAAGCCTGGGGAGAGTGAAAACGGCCCAATGGGCCAACCGGAAGTTCGGAAATGAATTTCTGGTTGCCCGTTTTCGCTCTCCCCAGGCTTCAGGGAAGCCTCCTGAAGCCGGGGAACAGCGAAAAATGGCCCAACGGCCCATCCGGAAGTTTGTTTCCGAACTTCCGGTTGGGCCGTTGGGTTGTTTTTCACCATCCCCAGGCTTCAGGAGGCTTCCCTGAAGCCTGGGGAGAGCGAAAACAGCCGAAAAGAAGGCCGAAAATCAGCTGGCCAGCGTGCGCATGCACGCTGGAGCTGACATAGAGCAACATCTCGTGTGCCCTCCGATATGGCTCCGCATGCCACCTGTGGCACCTGTGCCATAGGTTCTTTTTTAAAAAAATAGTTTTTATTAAGTTATTTTAAAATATACAAAAAGACATAATACAAAAAAAAACATACAGAAAAGACATACAAAAAAGATATATATGTATATATATATATATATATATATATATATATATATATATATATATATATATATATATATATATACAAATCAAACTTATATATCACTATATATTTTCATAATCGATGTAATATATATATATATATATATATATATATATATATATATATATGTATATATGTATATATGTATATATGTATATATGTATATATGTATATATGTATATATATATATGTATATATGTATATATGTATATATATGTATATATATATATATATATACATACATGAAAAAAGAAACAAGAGAAAGAAAAAAGAATACATACATTAAAATAAAAAAAATAGTAGTTATACATATATATTACAACTTTTGCGTATCCTTATCATTTTAGTATCTAATTTGTTACTTTCCTAGTTTATCATCAGTCTATTTTAATTTGTTTATTCTATTCATCACCCTTAACGTATTAAATTTATTTATTTTGTTTGTTTATTTTCCATCCATTTGTACCAGTTATCCCAAATTTTGTAATATTCTGAATCTTCTTTATCCTGTAGTTTCATTGTTAGTTTACACATTTCTGCACAGTCTAATATCTTGGTTATTAACATTGTGTTGGTAGGTATTATGTCGGTTTTCCAGTGTTGTGCATACAGGATTCTAGCTGCAGTGATTATGTGAAGTATGAGATAATGGACCGGTTTGCTTATTTTTGTTTTCATTATTCCTAATAAGAAAATTTCCGGTTTGAGTTCTATGGTTTGTTTTGTTATCTCCTCAATCCAATTTTGTATTCTTTTCCAATATTTCTTAATTTCTGAACACGTCCACCACATGTGGTAATATGTTCCATATTGCCCCCAACAATCTGGGTCCTCATTTTACCCACCTCGGAAGGATGGAAGGCTGAGTCAACCTTGATCCTGGTGAGATTTGAACAGCTGAACTGCTGAACTAGCAATCAGCTGAAGGTTGCAGTGCTTCTTTTAACTACTGTGCCACCTTGGCTCAGTGAAGAAATTGATACATAGGTTGGTATATAAGAAAGGAACTTTATACTACCAAAATTAGGATTAAAAATAATAATAATTCAAGATTATTATGAAAAGCTATATGAGCAAGAGAAAGTTTCAGAAGAGAAAATTAAAGAATATTTGGAAAAAGCGGAACTACCTAAAGTATCAGTAACAATGAAAGCTATGTTAAATGAACGAATATCTATTATGGAATTGTCAGAAGTGATTAAGAGACAAAAGAGCAATAAAACACCAGGATCAGATGGGCTGCTGGCAGAATTTTACAAATGTTTACAAGATAATCTAGGCCCATCAATGTTGGAAGTCTATAATGAAGTATTGATTGATGCAAAGGTACCAAATTTGTGGATGGAAGCAAATGTTACTCTGATTCCGAAAGAAGACTCCGATTTAATGCAGATAAAAAACTATAGGCCAGTGATGGCGAACCTTTTTTTCCTCAGGTGCCGAAAGTGCGTGCACACATGCTATCGCGCATGCGTGAGTGCCCACACCCATAATTCAATGCCTGGGGAGGGTGAAAACGCCCCCCCCCACACCCCCAGAGGCCCTCTGGAGGCCAGAAACGACCCATTTCCCAACTTCTGGTGGGCCCGGTAGGCCTGTTTTTCGCCCTTCCCAGGCTCGAGAGGTTTCCCTGGAGCCTGGGGAGGGCGAAAAACGTCCTCCCCCGTCCCCCCGGAGGCCCTCCAGAACCTGAAAACACCCTCCCAGAGTCTCCGTACCAGCCGAAAATCAGGTACAAAAATCTGGAGCTGAGCTAGGGCAATGGCTTGCGTGCCGGCAGATATGGCTCTGGGTGCCACTTGTGGCACGCGTGCCATAGGTTCGCAATCACTGCTATAGGCCCATAGCTTTACTGAATGCTGACTAAAATATACTATAAAATATATTCAATAAGGGCAGAGAGACTAAAAAGGTTTCTAAATGAATTTATACATTCCAGTGGTGGGATTCAAAAAAATTTACTACTATTTTGTGTGGGCGTGGCTTGGTGGTCATGTGAGTGGGTGGGTGTGGGTAGGTGGTCATGAGTGGGTGGACATGGCCAACTCAATGTCACTCCCACCCAGTCACATGACCCCTCCCAGCCACACCTACCTAGGTTTTGTGGCTCCCGGTGTTTTTTGTGGGAAATGGGTCATGTGACTGGGTGGGTGTGGCCAACTTGATTGGTCTCACCCTTAGAAAATTTATCCTTAGTCCAACTCACAATAAAATAGCACAATAAAATAGCACTGTTCCAATATTTAGAATAGAATAGAATAACAGAGTTGGAAAGGACCTTAGAGGTCTTCTAGCCCAACCCCCTGCTTAGGCAGCAATCCCTACACCACTTCAGACAAATGATTATCCAATCTATTCTTAAAAACTTCCAGTGTTGGAGCATTTACAACTTCTGGAGGCAAGTTGTTTCACTGATTAATTTTTCTGTCAGGAAATGTGAGGGGCTCCTACAAAAATGAGGGAGTCAATCTATTTTCCAAAGCACCAAAAGGCACAACAAGAAACAATGGATGGAAACTAACCAAAGAGAGAAGCAACCTAGGATTAAGGAGAAATTTCCTAAGGGTGAGACCAATCAATCAATGGAATAGCTTGCCTTGAGAAGTTGTGGGTGCTCCCTCACTAGAGGCTTTCAAAAAGAGTAAGAGAAGTAAACACCAAAAGGACAGTGCCAGGAACCACTAAATGCAAAAAAATAAAATAAAGACAGCCATTCCCATTTGTAAAAAAAGTCAACCCCAAAGCAAACGCAGCAGCTGAGAGGGAAACTAAGAGCAGCTGCTCAGGCTAATTGAAAGCTTGGGCATGCTGCCAAAAGCCATTAACCCTTCTAACTCTATTATTCTATGTTCTCTATGTTCTAAATTGGGTGCTTCACAGCAGAAGCAATACAGCTGGCTGGACCACACATGCATTAAATTCACGGCCTGTATGATCAAGCTGCATCATTGTCCCCTCCTGTATCTTTTCCCCCAGGGAGAAACAAGAAGTAGCCAACACTGCAGCAGCTATAAAAGGTCTTGGGGAAACTCCAGGGAGTATCAGCTGATCACAGAAGTGTTACTTAATACTCTTTATAATGAAAATGTTTGTAATCTTGTCGGAAGAGGTTAATCCCATCCCTAGATGGATGATTGATGGGTTTCCTTGCCCTAATCCTGTCAGTTTCTGTTGGTTATTGACTTGATTCAGTGTGTATTGGCTGCATTCCAGCTGCAACTGTTAAGTGGAGCTATTAACTGAAGGGAGAGAGAGAGAGAGAGAGAGAGAGAGAGAGAGAGAGAGAGAGAGAGAGAGAGAGAGAGAGAGAGAGAGAGAAACCTCTCTTGCACTTTATTTTTAACTGGTTCTCCAAACTGCATAAGCAATTTACTAATGGTTCGGGCGAACCGGTGAGAACTGGTTGAATCCCACCTGTGATTCAGACCAAAATGGCTTCTTGCCTAAGAGACAGATTAAAAACAATATGAGAATGATTTTAAATACATTGGAATATTATGAAGCACATCCTGGAAAACAAATGGTGTTGATTTTCTTAGATGCGCAGAAAGCATTTGATAACATAAATTGGCAATTTATGCTGTTACAACTAAAAACTATGGACTTTGGTGAGAGATTTATTAATATGATAAAGGCAATATGCCATAAACGAATGGCAAAGGTGATAGTAAATGGAGATACGATGGAGAATTTTAATATTAAAGGCACAAGACAAGGATGTCCACTATCTCCTTTACTATTTATATTGACATTGAAGTGTTAAATAGAAATATTAGACAAGATACATCAATTAAAGGTATGGAAATAAAAAAGGAACAATATAAATTACAAGCATTCGCCAGGGGTGGGTTCCACTTACCGTATATTCCGGCGTATAAGACGACTGGGCGTATAAGACGACCCCCAACTTTTCCAGTTCAAATAGAGAGTTTGGGATATACTCGCCGTATAAGACTACCCCTCCTACTAGCTTTCTTTTTCTTTCTGTCTTTCTTCCTTCCTAACACCTTTCTTTCTGTCTTTCTTCCTTCCTAACATATTTCTTTCTTTCTTTCTTTCTTTCTTTCTTTCTTTCTTTCTTTCTTTCTTTCTTTCTTTCTTTCTTTCTTTTTCTTTCTGTCTGTCTGTCTGTCTGTCTTCCTTCCTTCCTTCCTTCCTACCATCTTTCTTTCTTTCCTTCTTCCTTCCTTCCTTCCTTCCTTCCTTCCTTCCTTCCTTCCTTCCTTCCTTCCTTCCTTCCTTCCTTTTCACACTTTATTGCATACTTTCCTACAAGTAAGAATCCATCTGATGCCTTTGCTATGCATTTTATGACAAAGAACCAATAACAGGAACCCTTTTCTTCTACCTTGGATTTTTTTATTTCTTCACAATTGCAAGCTTTGTGATAGACAATTAGGCAACATATGTCTTTACTGTGAAAACTACTTTGCTCTCTGTAGAACAAATCAAGAAACTTTCTGGCAACCCTCCAATATTGTCCAATAGGGACAATGGGATATTGAGAGAATCCCTGTCTTTGTGCTGTTTAATTTGTTGCTGCTGTAGCAGCTTCCTTGCTCCAAAGTGATATTTGTCTTTGAGTTGGTGGTTTCCATCATAGCATTGGTAATGATTCTTTCTTTCTTTCTTTCTTTCTTTCTTTCTTTCTTTCTTTCTTTCTTTCTTTCTTTCTTTCTTTCTTTCTTTCTTTCTTTCTTTCTTTCTTCTTTCTTTCTTCTTTTTTCTTTTTTCTTTTTTCTTTTTTCTTTTTTCTTTTTTCTTTTTTCTTTTTTCTTTCTTTCTTTCTTCCTGCAAACCAATCCCCACCGTGGCTCCTTTCTCCCTCGCCCAGCCCTCTTCCAAGACGCCAAGTGCGGGGAACCGCACCAAGCGAGGTAGGTGGGTGGGTTGCTCCCCTCCCCTTGGAGGAAGAAGGAGCCTCTGTCGCTGTCTCTCGCGGGGCTCCAGCCACCCGACTGAGTCCCCGACCGCAGCACCGGCAGGGTTAACGCGCATGGGAGGGAAGGAGAGAGCGTGCTACCGCCGCTGCTGCTACTTTCGCTGCTCCAATATTTCTTTGGTGGGCGCGCGCAGGAGGGACCGCTGAGCAGAGGCACCCGGCGAGCGGGGTGAGAGGCGTGGGGATGCCAGAAGTGGCGGTGGCGGCAGGCTCCTGCCCGCGTCTCCCACCCGCCTCTTGCCTTAAGCTGCCGGGCGCCTCTGCTCCATGGTCCCTCCCGCGCGCACCCACCAAAGAAATATCGGAGCGGTGAAAGCAGCAGTGGCGGCGGTAGCGCTCTCTCTCCTTCCCTCCCATGCGCATTAACCCTGCCGGTGCCGCGGTCAGGGACTCAGTCGGGTGGCTGGAGCCCTGCGAGAAACAGCGACAGAGGCTCCTTCCCAGCAGGAGACACAGGTTGGCGGCGGGGCTCCGGGGCTTCTTCAGCCGCTTGGCTGGAGAACGGCGGGGATGTGGCCATGGCCGTTTTTGAGCTCGGAATTTTCAGTACCCGGCGTATAAGACGACCCCCGACTTTTGAGAAGATTTTCAAGGGGTAAAAAGTCGTCTTATACGCCGGCACATACGGTACCTTTGCCACTGGTTCGCATCGCAATGTTTTGTGCCCGTACCCTCGTGCAATTCTGCTTCCGCGCATGCTCAGTAGCTATAATCAGCCCGAAACACAGCTGAGGAGCTGATCAGCTGTGCTTCAGGTGAAGGAATAAAGGTAAGTATAAACCTGGGGACAGGCAGGAGGGCCCTTTTTCAAGCAGCAGCAGAGGAAAAAACTTCCAAACAGTTAAACATTCAGAAAAAATTCCAAAAAAAAGATGGCATCCACGGACCGGATCTGTGATGCCATCGTGATGTCACCAGCCGGTCGCTACCAATTTGGGCGAACCGGGAGTAACCCACCCCTGGCATTCGCAGATTATTTGGTCTTTATCTTGGAAGACCCACAAGAAAATGGACTTAAACTAATTAGGAAAATAGAAGAATATGGTGAAGTTGCAGGATTGAAAATAAACAAAGAAAAAACCAAAATAATAGTTACTAATAGCAACTAATGGCAAGGTGTGTAACGATTAAAGAAGATAATTATTATAAATTGGTGCAACAAATTAAAATGGATTTGGAGAAGTGGAAACAATTACAATTATCATTGATGGGAAGAGTAGCTACTATAAAAATGAATATCTTGCCAAGATTACTATATTTATTTCAAACAATACCAATAAAACTGGAAACAATTTTTTGAAGAATTAAATAAAACAATATTAAAATATATTTAGCAAGGGAAAAAAAGCAAGGGTAAGTTTGAAAATGTTGCAAGATTTTAAAAATAGAGGTGGTTTGGGGCTACCACATTGGGAATTGTACTACCAGGCTTTGATACTTACTTGGGTGAAAGAATATATTGGCTTGAGGAACAAAAGACTTTGGAGGGACATGATCTTGAATTAGGTTGGCATGCTTTTTTATGGTATTGAAAAAACAAAATACATAGCTATTTCCAAAGAAACTATGTTAGGAATGCATTATTATTAGTATTGGAGAAAATTAAATAACAACATTATTTGAAAATACTGGTCTGGCTCTCCATAATGGAGGCACTGATTTATCCAAATGTTATTGATATAGAGAATGTTACCAAATATAAAGATATTTTAAATGAAAAGGGGGAACTTAAAACTAAGCAGGAACTGAGTGATCAAGGGATTGAGATAACATGTAAACGCCACGATGTAAAAAGGATGTTGAGGCTCTAGAAAGAGTGTAGAGAAGAGCAACAAAAATGATTAGGGGACTAGAGGCTAAAACATATGAAGAACAGTTGCAGGAACTGGGTATGTCTGGTTTAATGAAAAGAAGGACCAGGGGTGACATGATAGCAGTGTTCCAATATCTCAGGGGTCGCCACAAAGAAGAGGGAGTCAAACATTTCTCCAAGGCACCTGGGGGTAGAACAAGAAGCAATGGGTGGAAACTAATCAAGGAGAGAAGCAACTTAGAACTAAGGAGAAATTTCCTGACAGTTAGAACAATTAATCAGTGGAACAGCTTACCTCCAGAAGTTGTGAATGCTCCAACACTAGACATTTTTAAGAAGATGTTGGATAACCATCTGTCTGAAGTAGTGTAGGGTTTCCTGCGTAAGCAGGGGGTTGGACTAGAAGACCTCCAAGGTCCCTTCCAACTCTGTTATTATTATATTATTATTATATTATATTATAACATGGTGGTCATGTGTGCAGATACAATCTAAATACGAGAAGGATGTCAAAATGTATGGTTTAAATAAAGTATTAACAGAATTAGATCAGATATAAACAGGGACAGATAAAAAAACTAATAAAATATATAGTATTAATGAACAGGTAAAAGAAACAATGATTGTATGGGCTAAAACTTTGGCTATTCAATTGAGTTAGACCAGTGGTTCCCAACCTTTTTGTGATCGAGTACCACTTGGAGGTCCCGCACAGTCGCCGCGTACCACCTGGTTCCAGAGAAACTAAATTCGATCAGATATCACTTTATTTCCATAATCGTACTGTTCCTTTTTTGGCCCCGCGCATCCAGCAACTGGATTCTCGGGTTGCTGGGACCAGGTGGGTGGCGTGTGGCAACAGTTGCAAATCGTTGCCAGATTATCTTGTGTTAGGCAGTAAACATTTTTGTGAAGTAAAACATAACTAACTAAAAATCGTTCATGACCCCGAAAGTGTTCGCGTACCACCTGGAAGGCCCTCGCGTACCACTAGTGGTACACGTACCACAGGTTGGGAACCACTGAGTTAGACAAATGGCAGAAATTATGGGATAGAAATTATAAATTAACAATGTCTACTACATACAAAGAAAATCTTTATAAAATGTTTTATAGATGGCATTTTCCACCCTCAAGGTTAGCAAAGATGTTTAAGGATAAATCTGAAAAATGTTGGAAATGTCACCAGATACCTGCAATGGGAATGGGAATAGGAATGTCTGTGTATTTTTCTTGCCACTGTTTTTTTTAAATATTTCCTGCAACATAGGACCTAAATTGAAATTTTTAATATCAGCCCAGGTTTACTGCTCATAACCTAGTTAGGGCACACTTGTTCCAGCATATACACCTAAAAGTTGTTAAGATAACAAAAATAATATGGGAACTGAAAGCTTTTACTGAGACCAGGCATTCCAAAATACTATGCACTCTAACAATAAAAAAATTATTATCTTGCTGCTAGGAAAGAGGCAAACATTTTAAAACACCATTCTCTGATTCAGATGAAAACTGAACTGGAAAAGAACATATAGCTTCCTTTTTCCTATTCTTTGCAGCACTTTAAATTTACAAAAATATTCTGTGGTAACTCACAAATATAAATTGGGAGCAAGTTCTCTGTTCTTTATTTGCCTAAAACTTCAAAACACAAGTCGTTCAGTAAATTTGAATATACATTACCATACATTTAGAATGCTCAAGTAAGTATAGAATGATCTCAAACAACTGTTGAAAATACAATCTAATTAAAATCATTTTTGTACAAAAACATGATGGCTTTGCAACACAATTGCATTTACATGTAGAATCATACAATGCAAGGACTGACAGAGACCTTTGACATAATCTAGTCCAGGGGTCTGCAACCTTAAACACTCAAAGAGCTATTTGGACCCGTTTCCCACAGAAAACAAAACACCGGGAGCCACAAAACCTGGGTGGGCGTGGCCAACTTGATGTCACTCACTCCCACCCAGTCACATGACCGCCCCAGCCATGCGTACCCAGGTTTTGTGGTTCCCGATGTTTTGTTTTCTGTGGGAAACACTCTCTCTCTCTCTCTCTCTCTCTCTCTCTCTCTCTCTCTCTCTCTCTCTCTCTCTCTCTCTCTCTCTCTCTCTCTCTCTCTCTCTCATCTCTCCCTTTCTCCCTCCCTCCCTTCCTCTCATCTCTCATCTCTTTCTATTTCCCTCTATCTCCCTCTCTCCCTCTCATCTCTCTCTTTCACCCTCCCTCTCTCTCTCTTTCTCTCCCTTCCTCTCTCCCATCTCTCCCGTTCTCCCTCTCCTTCCCTCCCTCTCTCTCATCTCTTTTTATTTCCCTCTCTCTGTCTCCCTCTCTCCCTCATCTCTCTTTCTCTTTCTCATCTCTTTCTTTCTCCCTTCTCCCTCTCTATCTCCCTCTCTCTCTGTCTCCCTCTCTTTCACTCCAACTCTATCTTTCTCTCCCTCCCTCTCTCTCTCTCTCTCTCATCTCTTTCTCTCTCCCTCTCCCTATCTCTCTTATCCCTCTTTCTCTCTCATCTCTCTCTTTCTCTCTCTCTCTGTCTCTCTCTGTCTCTTTCTTTCTCTCTCTCTATCTTTTCCTTTCTCTCTTTTTCTTTGAGCTCTCTGTGACTCTGTGAGGTTCCTGCTTGTTGCAGGGGCCATTTTGTGTGAAGTCCAGCTGCTTCTGCATTGCGTGTAAGTCAGTTGTGTAGCTTTTATGTTATTTTTGTGTAAAGTGTGATAGTTGTTTTTGAGCTCTCTGTGACTGTGAGGTTCCTGCTTGTTGCAGGGGCCATTTTGTGTGAAGTCCAGCTGCTTCTGCATTGTGTGTGAGTCAATTGTGTAGCTTTTGTGTTATTTTTGTGTAAAGTGTGATAGTTGTTTTTGAGCTCTTTGTGGCTCTGTGAGGTTCCTGCTTGTTGTTGCAGGGACCATTTTGTGTGCTTTTCCATTGTGTGTGAGTCAGTTGTATGGCTTTTGTGTTGTTTCTGTGTGACGTGTGAAAGTTGGTTTTTGAGCTCACCGGTCACATGACTATGACCACCAAGTCATGCCCACCCAGTCACATGACCACCAAGCCACGCCCACCAAGCCACACCCATAGAATAGGTAGGGAAAATTTTTAGATTTTACCACTGGAATAACTGTAAGGAAATTCACCCACGTTCTCTCTGTCTCTGGAAAGATACAAAAGTAAACCTAGCATTGCAAAAGGAGTGACTTTCAGGTTGTTACATCACAGCGCCACGAGGTTGCTGCCTTAGATTGCTGCGCACTCTTCAGAGAAGCATCATCCCAAGCAGCTGCACACTCACACAGGCACGCATATGCATCCTGCAACTCTGTCCAAAGGGGCCAGAAAATATAGTCCCTGGGCGCCCCAAAAGACGCTTGGCAGGCAAATTACAGGACAACACCCCCCATATCACCAAGGCAGCGTCCGCTGAATCCTTGGAAAACTGGACAAAGGCGGAGAGAGGGGAGCAGACGGATCAGAATCGAGCTGAATTTGTCTCTCTCTCTCTGTCTCTCTCTCACTGCCCGACTGCAGCAGGAAACAGCGGGCGGCTACTTCCGGCCTTGATTGGTGCTGGACCCGTGACCTGCTCTCTGCCCCAAGAGAGAGAGAGTAGCCAGGGGTGAGTGGGGCATGGAATGGGCTCCAGGAGGAGGAGGGGACCCAGTCTCCCCCATTCTGAAGCGCACTTTCACTGTGCTGCGCAAGGCGCTGCGAGAGCAGTGGGCAGGCCATGGAGGGGGTATTGGGTCTTCCCCTGCCCCACGCCAAAAGGAAAGCCAGCCGGGCTTCTCCTAGAAGCCCCCCTACCCTTTCCCCTGCTCCCCCTACACCCCACTCAAATCCAATTTGGGAGTAGCATGCACTGGAAACGCAACTCTCCACGCTCCTCAAGGCCTGGCTTGCTGAGGAGGGAGGGAGCAGCCATGATGCCTCCGCTCTCCCCCCCAAGGCCCCAGCCATCACTGCCCAGCTTCCACAAAGGCACAGTGCATTTCAAAGGTGGCAGCTCACGTTGGAGGTGCTAAACAGCGGGACAGCTGCGAGAGCCGGGCCAGGCCTCTCCACAGTCCGGCTCGCCAATGGGGGCATTTCTGCTGGGCCAGCCATGCCCCCCCTGCCAGGGGAGGGGAGCACTTCCCCACGCTGCCCCCTTCTTTCTCTTGCCCCCGCCAACGGAGGAGGAAGGCCAGGCTTGGGGGATGGCCCCCACCCCGCAAGATCCGCCCCCGTCATTCTCTCCCAGCCCTCTTTGCTGGCAGCAAAAGCAAATGTATGGCAAAAGTGGAATGCTGTTGCCACGCAAAGGCAAATACTGGGGCGCTTCGCTCCCACACTAAGGCTCTGCCCGTCGCCACCCGCCGTGACAGGGCGACAGCTCTTTCATCCCTCTGCCACGACAGGGCCACAGGGAGCCACAGCAGAGTGGTGAAAGAGCCGCTGGCAGCTCTAGAGCCACAGGTTGCCAACACCCGATTCAGTCCTTGCCCAAAGAAGGAATTCACTACAGATAGTTCTTGACTTACAACCATTCGTTTACTGATCGTTTGAAGTTTCAACAGCACTGAAAAAAGTGATTTACCACCAGTTTTAACACTTAAAAACTTGCACCATTCCCATGGTCACATGATCAAAATTTGGGTGCTTGACAACTGGCATGTCATTATGACAATTACACTGTCCTGGGTTATGTGATCATCATTCATAATCTTCCCAGCCATCTTCTGACAAGCAAAGTTAATGGGGAAAGCCAGATTCATTTAATGACCACACAATTCACTTAACAACTGCAGGGATTTGCTTAACAATTGTGGCTAAGAAGGTCATCAAATGGGGGAAACTCAGCCTTGTTTAGCTATACAAATTTTGCATTCAATTGTGGTGGTAATTCAATGACAACCTGTGTAGCACAAGCTAAGAAACATTACTCCAATGAAGATTGACAGTTTCAATTTTTCTAATAAACTTCAGTCTCTCCATGCATCGCAAACACACACAGATATACAAATATGTCCACAGAATTTTGCAGTCTTGAAGGCTATTTTCATTTAGGAAAACATTTATATTTATTAAAAAAGACCCTACATTCACTGTTTAGTGTAGTGGAGGGCAACTCAGAAACTCAGAGAAAACTTGGGGAAGATCACTTGGATGAAAGTACTAAGGGTAAAACAACTCAATAAGCCTGGGAGATCCTAAAAAATACGATCTTAAAATCCCAGAACACCACAATACCGATGAGGAAGAAAAACAAGAAATCCAAAAGGAAACCAGCATGGCTAAACAAAGACCTCACCGATAAACTGAATGAAAAAAAAAGATAAATACAAAAAATGGAAAGATGGGCACATAACCAAGGCAGAGTACCAACAGACAGCCAGAATCTGTAAAGAAACAATCAGGACAGCAAAGGCCCAGAATGAACAAAGACTCTCAACAAAAGTCAAAGACAACAAAAAAAGCTTCTTCCAACACATAAACAACAAGAAAAAAAATCAAAGAAACAGTCGGTCCACTAAAGAGAGAAGATGGCAAAGAAGTAACAGACAACACAGACAAAGCAGAGCTACTGAACACATTCTTCGCATCAGTCTTCACACAAAAGGAAACTGCAGCTCAACTACCCAGCAACACAAATATAAAAAACAGATTTGAAGCAAGACTCAACCTAAGCAAAAATACAGTAAGAGATCACCTATCTGAACTTAACGAATACAAAGCACCAGGACCTGACGGATTACACCCCAGAGTCCTAAAAGAACTAGCAGAAGTCTAGAAGTCTAGTCTGAGTTTGAACCGGTGACTCCTGAGGATGTAGACAAGGCCATAGGAGCGATGAGCTCCGCCACTTGTTTATTGGACCCGTGTCCCTCCTGGTTGGTTTCGGCCACCAGGGAGGTCTCACGCGGCTGGCTCCAGGCGTTGGTCAATGCTTCTTTGAGAGAGGGGTCCGTCCCCCAGCCCTTAAAAGCTGCGGTGGTGAGGCCCCTCCTCAAGAAGCCTTCCCTGGACCCGGCGGATTTAAAGAACTTCCGGCCGGTCTCCAACCTTCCCTTCGCTCTCCAGCTCCTGCGGCTGTTGGATGACACTGATTTTCTGGATCCCTTTCAATTGGGTTTCAGGTGCGGCTACAGTACCGAAATGGCTTTGGTCACCCTGATGGATGATCTCTGGCGAGCCCGGGGTGGTGGTCATTTCTCCATCCTGGTGCTACTTGACCTCTCAGCGGCTTTCGATACCATTGACCAAGGTATCCTTCTGCGTCGTCTCGGCGAGGTGGGAGTGGGCGGCACTGTTTTGCAGTGGTTCTCCTTCTTCCTCTCTGACAGGACGCAGTCGGTGTTGACAGGGGGGCAGAGGTCGAGCCCTAGGCCCCTACTTTGTGGGGTGCCGCAGGGCTCGGTCCTCTCACCCATCCTGTTTAACATCTACATGAAACCGCTGGGTGAGATCATCCGACGACACGGGGTGAGGTATCAGCAGTATGCTGATGATACCCAGTTGTACATCTCCACCCCGTCTCAATTCAGGGAAGCTGTGGACGTAATGGGCCTCTGCCTGGACGATGTTAGGGTCTGGATGGGGATGAACCGGTTAAAACTCAACCCTGAGAAGACCGAGTGGCTATGGATATTGCCTCCCAATGATTCTGTCAATTGTCCCTCCTTGGTTCTTGGGGGGGAGAAATTAACCCCCTCAGAACGGGTTCGCAATTTGGGTGTCCTCCTAGATCCACAGCTAAAATTGGAGCAACATCTTTCAGCTGTGGCTAGGGGGACCTTTGCACAGGTACGTCTTGTGCACCAATTGCGACCCTACTTGGAGAGGGAGGCTCTACTCACAGTCACTCACACCCTTGTCACCTGCCGGCTGGATTACTGCAACGCGCTCTACATGGGGCTACCCTTGAAGAGTATTCGGAGACTACAATTGGTGCAAAATGCAGCTGCGAGAGCTGTGGTGGGTGTGCCTAGGTACACCCACGTGACACCTATTCTTTGCCAGCTGCATTGGCTGCCCATTAGTCTCCGGACCCAATTTAAGGTGTTGTTTTTGACCTTTAAAGCCCTACATGGCTCAGGGCCAGGCTACCTTCGGGACCGCATCCTGCCGCATACCTCCCTACGACCGGTGTGGTCCCACATAGTTGGTCTCCTCCAGGTCCCATCGATCAAGCAATGCCGGTTGGCAGGGCCGAGGGGGAGAGCCTTCTCTGTGGGAGCCCCCTCCCTTTGGAACCAACTTCCTCCACAGATTAGGACTATCCCCACCCTGCTGGCCTTCCGTAAAGCAATAAAAACTTGGCTCTTCCGGCAGGCGGGGTGAAAGTGAGACCAATCAGACTATATTTGGGTCTCCCCCCTTGGTTATGAATGTCTGATATCTTTTAATTTTCATAGTTTTTTAATTATATGTTTTTATATTTAATTGTGATTTGTTATGTTGTTAGCCGCCCAGAGTCCCTCGGGAGTTGGGCGGCATACAAATCTATTAAATTAAATTAAATTAAAGTCATTTCGGAACCACTGCACCACATCTTCCACAAATCCTGGAACGCAGGGGAACTCCCTGAGGACTGGAAAAGAGCTGATGTGGTCCCCATCTACAAAAAAGGTAAAAAAACAGACCCAGGAAACTACAGACCAATCAGTCTAACATCAATACCTGGGGAAATACTGGAAAAAATAATTAAAAACCAGATCTCACATCATCTAGAAACAAACCTAGTAATAACCAACAGCCAACACGGATTTGTTAAGAACAAGTCATGCCAAACCAACCTCATTTCATTCTTCAACATTGTGACCAAATTAGTAGACCAGCGAAATGCAGTAGACATAATATACCTGGACTTCAGCAAAGCATTTGACAAAGTAGACCACAACCTACTTCTTCATAAGCTAGAAAAAAGCGGGATAGACAGCTACACAACCAGATGGATTAACAACTGGCTGACCAACCGTACCCAGCGAGTAGTCCTCAATGGCTCTAAGTCCACATGGAGAGAAGTAAGCAGTGGGGTACCACAAGGTTCCGTCCTAGGCCCAATACTCTTTAATATCTTCATAAATGACCTAGATGAGGGAATAGCAGGAGAACTAACCAAATTTGCAGACGATACCAAGCTGGCAGGAGTAGCAAACACCCCAGAGGACAGACTCAAAATCCAGAGGGACCTTGACAGACTCGAACACTGAGTCCAAACCAATAAAATGAAATTTAACACGGAGAAAAGTAAAATTCTACACCTAGGTAAGAAGAATCAAAAATACACATACAAACTGGGTGAAACCACATTCAATAGCAGCGATTGCGAGAGGGATCTTGGAGTCTTGGTAGACAGCCAACTAAATATGAGCCAGCAGTGTGCAGCAGCAGCCAAAAAGGCCAACGCAGTCCTGAGCTGCATAAATAGTGGGATACAATCAAGGACCAGAGAGGTACTAGTACCACTCTATAAAGCTTTGGTCAGACCACACCTAGAGTACTGCATCCAGTTTTGGTCACCACACTACAAAAAAGACATTGAAACCCTAGAGAAAGTGCAGAAGAGAGCAACCAGGATGATAAAGGGTCTGGAAAATAAAACATACAAAGAGCGGTTGCAGGAACTGAGCTTGGCCAGTCTGGCAAAGAGAAGGACCAGGGGTGACATGATAGCAGTGTTCCAATACTTGAGGGGATGCCACAGAGAGGAGGGGGGTCAGGCTGTTCTCTATGGCACCAGAAAGCCAAACAAGGAATAATGGATGGAAGCTGACCAAGGAGAGATTCAACCTGGAAGTGAGGAGAAACTTTCTGACTGTGAGAGCGATTAACCAGTGGAACAGCTTGCCAGCGGAGGTTGTGAGAGCCCCAACACTTGCGATCTTCAAGGGGAGACTGGACTGCCATCTGTCTCAAATGGTGTAGGAACTCCTGCTTGAGCAGGGGGTTGGACTACATGACCTACAAGGTCCCTTCCAACTCTAATAATAAATCTAAATCTAAACTAATTTTCCCAAGGGACCACATGAGACACTGGAACTGTTATGGAAGCTGCCATGAGCCAGACAGAGACTATCAAATGACTGGTTGTGGCCCGTGAGGGGTAAAATATCCAGGTCTGATTAGTGTTAAATCCCACTGATTTCAGCAACTTCCTAGGTCATTTCTCAGATCTCCTTTGATGTTCTGGGAGTGAAGGAGCCGTGGCCACTGGTCCGTGCCTAAACATCCAGTTCCGTCTGTATACTGCACGAACCAGAAGAGGGCTGGGAAAATATCTACAGACCCATCACATCCTGGGCATGATCTATTTCAATTTCTCCCCTCAGGATGCCGCTATAGAGCATTGCATGCTAAAACAATCGGACATTTCCACCATGCCATGATTCTGCTGAGCACTTAATTCCAACAGCACTCATTTTTCATCTTTCCTACTATCTTCTCTTATTGATATCTTATGATTTATCAATTGTTGTTTGTAATTTTTGATTAATGATTGTGATTATGATTTATGATCTATGACCTATTATTGCTGTTTAATGTACACTGTGAGCTTATGTACCGAAGACAAATTCCTTGTGTGTCCGATCACATTTGGCCAATAAAGAATTCCATTCCTAGTCCCAGCCCCAGCCCCAGCCCCAGCCCCAGTCCTTATTCTATTCATTTTCTTATTTAATTCTCTCTCCAGCTCTACTCCATCCCAACTGGTTCCTTCCTTATAAAGTTCATAATCAGTGCAAATTTCAACAAAATGCCTCCCTAGACTATCCCAAACAGCGAGATGGGTGATATATAAATTTAAACAGTAAGTAAGTAAGTAAGTAAGTAAGTAAGTAAGTAAGTAAGTAAGTAAGTAAGTAAGTAAGTAAGTAAATAGATAATCCTGTTCCCTAACTATCCATTATCACTGTGGGCTATCAATGTGGATATAAGGTAAAATCTGCCCAGTGTAAGCAGCCTTCAGACCACGGATGTCAAACTCGTGACATCATGTCATCATGTGACGTACCACAACTTTTTCCCCTTCCTTTTGTGGGGGTGGGCATGGCTAGCGTGTGACGCATCCGGCCCGTGGGCCGCGAGTTTGACACCCCTGCTTCAGACAAACAAATATACAGATAGTCCTCGACTTGCTTACTTACTTACTTACTTACTTACTTACTTACTTACTTACTTACTTACTTACTTACTTACTTACTTATTTATTTGTCAAACGTACAGGATAGTAGTTGTTTGTATAAACATAAGTAAAAAGTATCGATAATAGAGGACAATAGGACAGTATTTATTTATTTATTTATTTATTTATTTATTTATGGTTTCTTATATGCCGCCCCACTCCTGAGGGACTCAGGGCAGCTTACAACACAGGAAAAATACAAGAAAACCAATAAATTCAATTAAAATCAAAATATAAAAATTAAAAATCACGATATAAAAGCACCATTCAGCCGCCAGACATACCCGGGGGAGAGTGCAGATGGAAATTAAGCTCTACCCCCTGCCTGCAGGAAGAGCCATGTCTTAACGGCTTTTCGGAAGGCCAGCAGGGTGGGGATGGTTCGGGTCTCTGGAGAGAGTTGGTTCCAGAGCGCGGGGCCGGCCACAGAGAAGGCTCTCCCCCTAGGACCCGCCAGCCGGCATTGCTTGGCTGACGGGAGCTGGAGAAGGCCGACTCTGTGGGCCCTAACCGGTCGGAGGGAAGTATGAGGCAGAATGCGGTCCCGGAGATAACCTGGTCCTAAGCCATGAAGGGCTTTAAAGATGATGATCAACACCTTGAATTGGACCCGGAGACTAATGGGCAACCAATGCAGCTGGCAGAGTATAGGTGTCACATGGGTGTACCTTGGCACACCCACCACAGCACGCGCAGCCGCATTTTGCACCAACTGGAGTCTCCGGATACTCTTCAAGGGTAGCCCCATGTAGAGTGCGTTGCAGTAGTCCAAACGGGAGGTGACAAGGGCATGAGTGACCGTGAGTAGAGCCTCCTTCTCCAAGTATGGCCGCAACTGATGCACCAGGCGAACCTGTGCAAAGGCCCCCCTAGCCACAGCCGTGAGATGGTGTTCCAATTTTAGCTGTGGGTCTAGGAGGACCCCCAAGTTGCGGACCTGATCCGAGGGAGTCAGTTTCTCTCCCTCGAGAACCAAGGAGGGATAGTTGTCATAATCCTTAGGAGGCAATATCCAAAGCCACTCAGTCTTGTCGGGGTTGAGTCTGAGTCTGTTCCTCCCCATCCAGATCCTAACGTCGTCCAGGCATCGGCACGGTAGGACAGGGACGGTAGGCACAGTGGTGCACTTAAGCACGCCCCTTACAGACCTCTTAGAAATGGGGAGAGGTCTACTGTAGACAGTCTAAGGTTAAAGTTTTGGGGGTTTGGGGAAGAAACCATAGAGTCAGGTAGTGCATTCCAGGTATTGATCACTCTGTTGCTGAAGTCGTATTTTCTGCAGTCGAGTTTGGAGTGGTTTACATTAAGTTTGAACTTATTATGTGCTCGTGTATTGTTGCGGTTGAAGCTGAAGTAATGACCACAATTAAGCCTAAAATTTATGTTGCTAAGCAAGACAATTCTTAAGCAGGGTGGATTTGATTTAAATCAAGTCGATTTAAATCGTGATTTACATCACTAGTAAAAAGGCTTGATTTAAATCAGCTCAATTTAAATTATAATTTTTAAATAGCAACTGTCCCGCAGCGGCTCCTCTGACCCGCTGTTGACTCACCGACAGTCCCAATATTGCAGAATATACAGCCTCGTGCTACATAACTAAGCTCCATTTCATGCTGAATAAACTAAATTATTAATGTATCTTAAATAGAAAACTATCTTTAGATAGATTTTTACTCCAAAAGCATTTTATTAAAATAAATTTGATAAAAATAAAAAAAATCCAATTTAAATTTTAAAAAATCCAATAATATATTTTTTAAATCATTGATTTTTATCCACCCTGTTCTTAAGTGAGTTCTGCCCCATTTTACGACCTTTTTACTACAGTTAAGTGAATCACTGCAGTGATTAAGTTAGTACCACAGCTGTTAAGTGAATCTAACTTCTCCATTGGTTTTGCTTGTCAGATCGCATAGGGGATTAACATGACCCCAGGACACTGCAATGATCATGCATGCCAGTTGTCAAGCATCGAAATGTTTTGACCATTTTCACATTTAAGTGTGAAAATGGTCATAAGTCACTTTTTTCAGTGCTGTTGTAACTTCGAACAGACTGTAAACGAATGGTTGTAAGTTAAGGACAACCTCTATGTTACTTAATTTTATTTACTTTGAAATATTTAATGAAGTTATGCACTTGGTTGAGGCACTTAAGAGCAGGGGGTCAATTTAGAATACTTAATATGTCTACATCTGGAATCGACCACTTTAAAAATATCACTTTTCTAGAAAGACAGAAATAAAACAAATTTCATCTGTTTCTAAAGCACATACTAATTTTTCATTCCATGGAACTCTCTCCTCTTCTTTTTCTTCTCGAGATCAGCCTTATTAGTATTATAAATATCCTACTGTGGACAAAGTCTGATTTCTTAGAGGAAATACTGATACGTTATGGTCATTTTTCCTTGCAAGAAATGTTCCACTTGTGCTGCCAGCTAGCTGTCACAGAAGGTAACAATAGAACTGTGAAGAGGCATAGAGCAGCATTTTTCCTTGTCACAGCAGCTTTTCCTCAGATAAGAGGACAGAGTGCGCACTACATTGCTCTATTACCCATCGCTCACTTAGAAAAGGCAAAGAGAAGGGCATGGATTCTTTCTGCCCTTCTTTTTTAAGAATGCAAATCTATCAGGTAGAAAGTCCATCTACCAGCGGTGGGTTGCTCCTGGTCCTGCCCAGTTCAACGAACCGGTAGCGGTGGCAGCGGGAGGCTCCTCCCACCCACCCGGGACACTTCTGCGCATGCACGCAAACCAGTAGCAACGGGATTTAGAACCAACTACTGCCATCTACCATATGTTGTAGTCCATTAGTAGCAAATCCATCTATCGTATGTTGCCCAACTACTATATGTCGTAGACCCTGCAGCCTGGAACATGTTTCTTTTGCTAAAGCCAGTCCTTCAAAGAATCCAAAGCAGTTTACTCCCAAGTAAGTTTTTGTGTGATAACTAAAATGCCCAGCACTCACGTGGAATTAAATGCATCTGTTTTAATCGTTACTTATTGCTTTTGTTGTGATGCACCCATTTCAGAGCAAAAGAAGTCTGGGTGTTTCCAATCCCTCCCATTTTTTGGCACATAATTTGGAATATTAGAATCATCTGGATTTAATTCAGACCAATGTTCTGAGGGTCTGGAAGTCAGTTCTGATTATCTTCTCACCTCTGTGAGTAACAAAAAGCATATAGTTCTTATCTGTTTGCAAGAGCAATAAAGAAAAAGTCACATCTTCCTTGTCCAGATTAAATCTGATTTATCATTGTAATCTTCATCTGATCCATTGCTACTGTCAGACACTAATTCAGAAATGGAAATGATGAAAATGATGAAAATGATAGAATATAGAATAACAGAGTTGGAAGGGACCTTGGAGGTCTTCTAATCCAAACCCCTGCTTAGGCAGGAAGCCCTATACCAGTGATGGCGAACCTTTTCGGCACCAAGTGCCCAAACCGGAACGTGCGTGCATATATGCACGCCGGAGTGCCAGAAACCCAAAGACCAGCTAGCTGGTGCGCCCATGCCTGTTTTTTGGCAATTTTTGGCCATTTTTCAGGCTGTTACCCCCTTGGTCCTTCTTCCCAGTCTTCATTTTTTCCAGCTCCAATGGACCACCTGGGTCACGATCAGTCTCCTAGGGCTCCGACCTCTTCCGTTCACTCAGACTGGTCATCTTCCTCCTGATCACTGTCTTACACTAACATCAAGTGCTCAGTCCCCACGGTAGTTTTGTGTGCCTCTCTGGGTTGGCCAATTTGCAGATTCTACCTAATATAAGGACTGTCAACTCTCAAAACAACTCTAGTTGAAGCCATATTTTTCTTGCTTGGTTTCTTAGTTGCCATACTTATGGGGTGGAGTGAGGATTTATGGCATGTACAATGTTTTCCTCCAATGTGCCAGACATAACAACGATAAGGCTTCTGCGAACCAAGGCCAAATCAGCGTGCCCTAGCAACAGTAGGAAGGAGTGCTGAGAAGTTCATCACCTGCTTGGTTGGCTAACATGACCTGTGATACGAGGGGGTATAATTCTTTAATTATACCAAAAACATGGGAATTATTCAGTGTTGATTTCACCTTTGACCGTGCCAATATGATGTATGCAATAAACAAGATTTTTGAGGAAGCCAAGGCCTCAGAGTCTTGAATTGGTTGGGAGCATTACTCGGAACCATGACATTAAACCAACACTCTTAAAACTCGTCAAACCTCCGGGACTGCTGAGCCCTGGGCCTCCACCCCAGTCAATTTGGGGGGAAGGGAAATCCTTAGGAAGAGATGGCTGAGAAGAAGGGGAAAGGGGCCGCCAGCAAGCCAGTGGAGGAGCCGTTGACTATGCAAGCGGGAGCCCAAGTGAGCGAGGCCACCCCACTGGTGATTGCACGGCTAAAAGTGCAGCCGGAAAAGCCCAACCTGAAAGAGATACAGGAGGAAGCCCCTTCTTTGCAGCAGACAAATTCTGGTGGAGGAGGGCTCCCGGAGCAGCACAAGTCGAGCTCCCCCTGGCAGTGCCCATGTACACGGGGGCCCAACCCCTGCAGTGGAGGAAAAGAGCAGTAGACTGGGATGAGCCAAGGGAGTGGAAATATTTGACCACGCTTCAGAGCTCTTAGGAAGAGCAGCTGAGAGAGCAGTTTGCTCACATGAGCATCTGGGGTGTGGAACCTCTGTACCGGCTAAAAGTAACAGAGGAGGTGATCCACCAAGCCACCCAGCCGCTTCTGGGATGATGGAGCCTGAGTCCGCCTATCAGATTCCGCCTCGCCAGCCCTCAACTGATGATGAGGGGGGTGAGCTCGGAGCGAGCTGCTGCAGCGGGGACAAGCCCCAAGAGAAGCCCCTGATCCTCACCAGTGACAGTGACAAGGGTGAGTCCCAGCCCAGGCCAGCCCAGCCTGACAGCCACCATAGCCCCTCCCCCATGGCCCCAGGTGGTATCAGGCTCCTTCCTCCCCCCGGGCCTGAGTGGAACCCGGGATATTGGCTGCCACCACACCACTACATGGAGCCTTCCCCCCTGGCCGTCACATTCGATGAGAACACATGTATTTATAAGAGACGTCTGGAGCGCCGCTGGAGGAAAAAGAAGACCGAGTCTGACCGAACACTATTAAGAATTTACATCAGATCTTATTTAGTGGCGATAAGGGCGGCAAGACGATCTTATCTTTCCGCTCTTATTGCGTCCGCAGATTCTCGTCCAGCCGCCTTGTTTAGGGTGACTCGCTCCCTCCTTGCAAAAGGGGGGAGCGAGGAACACTTACAAGGCAGAGCTGAGGAATTCGCTGAGTTTCTGTCGGATAAAGTCGCTCAGATTCGGTCAAATTTGGACTCCGGCATGGCAGAGTCCATAGAGTTGACGGGGGCGAGTCTTAGTCCACATTATGGGAAGAGTTTGGGCCTGTTTCTCCCGAGGATGTGGACAGGGCTATGGGAGCGATGGGTACCTCCAACTGTTTATTGGACCCGTGCCCCTCCTGGCTGGTTTCGGCCAGCAGGGAGGTGGCACGCGGCTGGATCCAGGCGGTGATCATCGCTTCTTTGCGAGAGGGATCCGTACCGCAGTCATTAAAAGCTGCGGTGGTGCGACCCCTCCTGAAGAAGCCTTCCCTGGATCCAGCCGATTTGAAAAACTACCGTCCAGTCTCCAACTTACCTTTTCTAGGTAAAGTTGTAGAGAAGGTGGTGGTGACCCAGCTTCTGCAGCTCCTGGATGAAACAGATCATCTAGATCCTTATCAGTCGGGTTTCAGGCGCGGCTACAGTACAGAAACTGCCTTGGTCGCTCTGATGGATGATCTCTGGCGGGCCCGGGATGGGGGGAACTCCTCCATCCTGGTGCTACTTGACCTCTCAGCGGCTTTCGATACCATCGACCATGGTATCCTTCTGCATCGGCTCGGCGAGTTGGGAGTGGGAGGCACCGTTTTGCGGTGGTTCTCCTCTTATCTCGCCGATCGGACGCAGTCGGTGTTGGCAGGAGGGCAGAGATCGTCCCCCAGGCCCCTACTATGTGGGGTGCCCCAGGGGTCGGTTCTCTTGCCCATCCTGTTTAACATCTACATGAAACCGTTGGGTGAGATCATCCGCAGGCATGGTGTGTGTTTCCATCAGTACGCTGACGACACCCAGCTGTACATTACCACCCCGTCTGACTTCAGGGAGGCAGTTGATGTAATGTGCCGATGCCTGGACGACGTTAGGATCTGGATGGGGAGGAACAGACTCAGACTTAATCCCGACAAGACCGAGTGGCTGTGGATAATGCCTCCTAAGGACCATGATAACTGTCCCTCCTTGGTCTTCGAGGGTGCGAAACTGACTCCCTCAGACCAGGTCCGCAACTTGGGGGTCCTCCTAGATCCACAGCTAAAATTAGATCATCACCTTTCTGCTGTGGCTAGGGGGGCCTTTGCACAGGTTCGCCTGGTGCACCAGCTGCGGCCATATCTGGAGAAGGAGGCTTTACTCACGGTCACTCATGCCCTTGTCACCTCGCGTTTGGACTACTGCAATGCGCTCTACATGGGGCTACCCTTGAAGAGTATCCGGAGACTTCAGTTGGTGCAAAATGCGGCTGCGCGTGCTGTGGTGGGTGTGCCGAGGTACACCCACGTGACACCGATTTTCCGCCAGCTGCATTGGTTGCCCATCGGTCTCCGGGTCCAATTCAAGGTGTTGATCACCATCTTTAAAGCCCTTCATGGCTTAGGACCAGGATATCTCCGGGACCGCATTCTGCCGCATACTTCCCTCCGACCGGTTAGGGCCCACAGAGTTGGCCTCCTCCGGGTCCCGTCGGCCAAGCAATGCCGGCTGGCGGGCCCCAGGGGGAGGGCCTTCTCTGTGGCTGGCCCCGTGCTCTGGAACCAACTCCCCCCAGAGACCCGAACCATCCCCACTCTGCTGGCCTTCCGAAAGGCCGTTAAGACATGGCTCTTCCTGCAGGTGGGGGGGACAGCTTAACCATTTGAGCTTACCCCCCAAGTATGTATGTGGTTGAATGGATGGATGTTGTTGTTGCTTTTATACTGCCTTTTTAAATTTTGTACCGTTTTTAAATTGTTGAAATTTTGTTCATTCTTGTATCTCTTATGTTGTACGCCGCCCTGAGTCCTTCGGGAGTTGGGCGGCATATAAGAATAACAAAATAAATAAATAAATAAATTATTAATATATATTTAGATAAAAATTATAAGAAAAATATAATATATACAGTTATATACAGTTGTTTAGTTATATATAAGTAAAAAGGTAACGTCAAGACACTTACCGTAGAAGTACCCTTCTTGACACTTACCCAAGAGGTTTATATGTATATTTGTACACGTATGTACATGTACATGTTTTGTTTTATTTAATGTTTGTTTGTCTTTTTTAATGTTTATACTCAAATAAAAATTATTTTTTTAAAAAAGAGAACAGTGCCTGCCTGGCAATCTTCCTTGACAATGTCCTGGCTCACCTAGACCACTACCACCTGTCCTAATCCCAGAAATCTATAGTGAGCACGATTACTGCCAAGCTCGAGGGGGAGGCAGCAGAATGGGTGGCTACAGTCCACGATGAGGATGCCCCTGAGCTGAGGGATGCTGGAAGATTCCTGGGGGAGTTGAGGACAAGATGAGGCAAAAGTCCAACAGGCAGAGGGGGAGATAGAATAGAATTCTTTATTGGCCAAGTGTGATTGGACACACAAGGAATTTGTCTTTGGTGCATATGCTCTCAGTGTACATAAAAGAAAAGATACATTTGTCAAGAATGGTTGTCATAGGGTTCAAGTAAGCAATCAGGAAACAATCAATATGAAATAATCGTAAGGATACAAGCAACAAGTTACAGTCATACAGTCATAAGTGGGAGGAGATGGGTGATAGGAACGATGAGAAAAACTAATAGTAATAGTAATGCAGCCTAGTGAATAGTTTTACAGTGGTGAGGGAATTATTTGTTTAGCAGAGTGATGGCGTTCGGGAAAAAACTGTTCTTGTGTCTAGTTGTCTTGGTGTGCAGTGCTCTATAGCGACGTTTTGAGGGTAGGAGTTGAAACAATTTATGTCCAGGATGCGAGGGGTCAGTAAATATTTTCACGGCCCTCTTTTTGACTCATGCAGTATACAGGTCCTCAATGGAAGGCAGGTTGGCAGTAATTGTTTTTTCTGCAGTTCTGATTATCTTCTGAAGTCTGTGTCTGTCTTGTTGGGTTGCAGAACCAAACCAGACAGTTATAGAGGTGCAGATGACAGACTCAATGATTCCTCTGTAGAACTGTATCAGCAGCTCCGTGGGAAGTTTGAGCTTCCTGAGTTGGCGCAGAAAGAACATTCTTTGTTGTGCTTTTTTGATGATGTTTTTGATGTTAGATGACCATTTTAGGTCTTGAGATATGATGGAACCTAGAAATTTGAAGGTCTCTGCTGTTGATACTGTGTTGTCTAGTATTGTAAGAGGTGGTAGGATGGGAGGGTTTCTCCTGAAGTCTACCACCATTTCTACGGTTTTGAATGTGTTCAGTTCCAGATTGTTCCGGTCGCACCATGAGACTAGTTGTTCAACCTCCTGTCTGTATGCGGTTTCATTGTTGTCTCGAATGAGGCCAATCACTGTTGTATCATCTGCAAACTTCAGTAGTTTAACAGATGAATTGTTTGAGATGCAGTCATTGGTATATAGAGAGAAGAGAAGTGGTGAGAGTACACAGCCTTGGGGGGGGCCCTGTGCTAATTGTACAGGTATCTGATGTGATTTTGCCTAGCTTCACCTGCTGCTTCCTTTCTGTTAGGAAGCTTGTGATCCACTTACAAGTGTGTTCAGGTACCGCTAGCTGATTTAGTTTAGTTAGAAGAATGTCCGGTATGATGGTGTTGAATGCTGAACTAAAGTCTACAAAGAGGACCCTTGCGTAGGTATTTGGAGATTCAAGATGTTGTAGGATGTAGTGCAGAGCCATATTAACAGCATCATCTGTTGATCTATTTGCTCGGTATGCAAATTGCAGGGGGTCTAACAGTGGATCCGTGATGGTTTTCAAGTGGGACATCACTAGCCTTTCAAAGGTTTTCATAACTACAGATGTTAGAGCAACTGGTCTGTAGTCATTCAGTTCCTTGATGGAGGGCTTCTTCGGCACTGGGATGATAGTGGAGCGTTTGAAGCAAGAGGGAACATGGCATATCTCTAGTGATTTGTTGAAGATTTGGGTGAAGATGGGGGCCAATTGGTCAGCACAGACTTTTAAGCAAGAAGGAGTTATCTTGTCTGGACCTGGTGCTTTTCCCGGCTTCTGTCTGTGAAATAGATCTTGCACTTCCTTTTCTGTGATCACCAGGGGCTGTGAACCCAATGGGATGGGTTCAGTTGTAGGAGGTTTGGCTGTTGTTGGTGTGTCTGGGATGGAGATTGTGGAGATAGGTGGCTGTAGTTTCCTTTCAAACCTGCAGTAGAACACATTCAGGTCATCTGCCAGTTGCTGATTTCCTTCAGCTTGGGAAGGTGGTTTGCTGTAGCCGGTGATGTTTTTAAGAGTTTTCCACATGTTTGCTGGTTCATTTGTTGAGAACTGGTTCCTTAGCTTTTCAGAGTAGTTTCTTTTTGCTGCTCTGATCTCCCTTGTTAATACATTTCTGGCCTGATTGTACAGCATTCTATCACCTTTTCTGTAGGCTTCCTCTTTGGAACGACGTAACTGCTTAAGTTTAGCTGTGAACCAGGGTTTATTGTTACTGTATATTCGCAAGTTCCTGGTCGGTACACATAGGTCTTCGCAGAAGCTGACATATTTATTTATTTATTTATTTTATTTATTTAAACGCTCTTATAGGCCGCCCAATCCCGTGGGACTCAGGGCGGCGTACAGCATGAATAAGAACGTACATTTAAAAACAATCATAATTTAAATTAAAATATAATTAAAAAGAACATTATAAACACAACATTCAGGGGGAATCTGGTTGTCCTATTCACCCCATCTGCCGGAAGAGCCATGTTTTTAAGGCTTTACGGAAGGCCAGCAGGGTGGGGATAGTCCGGATCTCTGGTGGAAGTTGGTTCCAGAGGGACGGGGCTCCCACAGAGAAGGCCCTCCCCCGTGGCCCCGCCAGTCGGCATTGTTTGGCCGACGGGACCCGGAGGAGGCCCTCTCTGTGGGACCTAACCGGTCTTAGGGAGGTATGTGGTAGGATGCGGTCCCGCAGGTATCCTGGCCCTGAGCCATGTAGGGCTTTAAAGGTAACGACCAACACCTTAAATTGCAACCGGAGACTAATCGGTAGCCAATGCAGTTGGCGAAGGAGAGGTGTTACGTGGGTGTATCTTGATACACCCACTACAGCTCGCGCAGCTGCATTCTGTACCAACTGGAGTCTCCGGATGCTCTTCGAGGGTAGCCCCATGTAGAGCGCGTTACAGTAGTCTAGCCGTGAGGTGACAAGGGCATGAGTGACTGTGAGCAAGGCCTCCCTCTCCAAGTAAGGTCGCAATTGGTGCACAAGACGGATTTGTGCAAAGGTCCCCCTAGCCACAGCTGAAAGATGTTGCTCCAATTTTAGCTGTGGGTCTAGGAGGACACCCAAATTGCGAACCTGTTCTGAGGGAGTCAATTTTTCTCCCCCGAGAACCAAGGAGGGACAGTCGACATAGTCCTTGGGAGGCAATATCCAGAGCCACTCAGTCTTGTCTGGGTTGAGCCTGAGTCTGTTCACTCCCATCCAGACCCTCACATCGTCCAGGCAGCGGCACATTACATCAACTGCTTCACTGAACTGACACGGGGTGGAGATGTACAACTGGGTATCATCAGCATACTGCTGATACCTCACCCCATGTCGTCGGATGATCTCGCCCAGCGGTTTCATGTAAATGTTAAACAGGATGGGCGAGAGGACCGAGCCCTGTGGCACCCCGCAAACCAGGGGCCTAGGGGTCGACCTCTGTCCTCCTGTCAACACCGACTGCGTCCTGTCAGAGAGGTAGGAGGAGAACCACCGTAAAACAGTGCCTCCCACTCCCATCTCCCCAAGACGACGCAGAAGGATACCATGGTCAATGGTATCGAAAGCCGCTGAGAGGTCAAGTAGCACCAGGATGGAGGAATAACCCCCATCCCGGGCTCGCCAGAGATCATCCATCAGTGCGACCAAAGCAGTCTCCGTACTGTAGCCGCGCCTGAAACCCGATTGAAAGGGATCCAGATAATCAGTATCCTCCAAAAGCCGCAGGAGTTGGAGCGACACCACCTTCTCAACAACTTTACCCAAAAAGGGTAAGTTGGAGACTGGACGGAAGTTCTTTAAATCCGCTGGGTCCAGGGAAGGCTTCTTGAGGAGGGGCCTCACCACCGCAGCTTTTAAAGGCTGTGGGATGGATCCCTCTCTCAAAGAAGCGATCACAACCGCCTGGAGCCAGCCGCGTGTCACCTCCCTGCTGGCAGAAACCAGCCAGGAGGGGCACGGGTCCAATAAACAGGTGGAGGCGCTCATCGCTCCTATGGCCTTGTCCACATCCTCAGGAGTGACAGGTTCAAACTCGTCCCATATAACAGGACTAAGACTCACCCCTGTCATCTCGGTAACATATGATGTTACAGTATCTGTGAGTTCATCCAGGTCTGCAGAGGTGTCTTCAAAAATATTCCAGTCCGTGCAGTCAAAGCAAGCCTGCAGCTTTAACTTTGCCTCTTCAGTCCAAGTCCTCACTGATTTAATTGTCGGTTTTGTGGCTTTGAATCTTTGTCTGTAAGCAGGTACAAGGTGAATCATGCAATGATCAGAGTGGCCCACAGCTGCTCGTGGTAAGGAACGATAAGCATCTTTTAGTGTTGTGTAGCAGTGGTCTAAGGTATTCTTGCCTCTGGTGGGACAATTGACATGCTGAAAGTATTTTGGTAGCTCTGTCCTTAAGTTTGCCTTGTTTAAATCTCCCAAAACAATGGCCAGTGAATCGGGGTATTTGGCTTCAGCCTCCATAATCTGATCAGCTAGAGTTCTTAATGCCTTTTTTACAGAGGCTTGTGGGTGTATATAAACCGCAATTAGTAGACATGAGGAGAACTCACGTGGAGAGTAAAATGGTTTGCAGTTAATAAGTAAGGACTCCAAGTTTTCATCACAGAATTTTTGTATTATAGTTATGTCCTGAGACCATCTGTTGTTGATATAAATACATAAGCCTCCTCCCCGTTTTTTCCCTGATAATTCTGCAATCCTGTCTGCTCGAAGTATCTGAAACCCTGGTATATGCATGCTATTGTCATCAATTTCCTCATTTAGCCAGGTTTCAATAAAGCATAGGGCAGATGCGTTGTGAAAATCAGAATTGCATCTGTTTAAAAGAAGTATTTCATCCATCTTGTTAGCAAGAGAACGTAAATTGGTAAGAAAGATTGAAGGGAGCGGGGTTTTTTTAATTCCCTTATTCCTTAGTCTATTTAAAATTCCCGCCCTTTTACCTCTTCGTCTCTGCCGTCTGAGTTTGCTGATCGATAGTTCCGTGGAAATGGCTTTCTCCTGTGTTGAAATCTCCTCCGTGTTTGTAAAGACAGGTGGGGGTGAGGTTACAAAGAGCTGTTCCTTAAAGAGACATTCCTTAATTCTTAGCAGATGGTCTCGTGAGTATGAAATCCGTTGAGAATTGCAGAGAATAGTAGAAAATAAAGAAACCATTTGAGAGCATTTCACCGAGGCAGCCTTCGTCGGCGCCATCTTGGAGTTGAAGCAGAGGGGACAGCCAGTGAAGGAATACATTTGAGAATTCCAAAGGATCGCGGGGAAGCTGCAGCACTGGCCAGAATGGATGCTCATCTACCAGTTCAAAGAGGGTCTCGACAGATGCCTACGACAGGCTTGCACATACCAAGGCCTCCCTGATTGGCTGCAAGAATGATACCGGGCCACCACAGAACTGGATGTGAAGCTGCGAGCCTGCAGGCCAAGGAGCGACACTGAAGCGAGGATGTGAAAGAGCAAGAAAGCCAATCGGCCAGGAGGCGATCGGCCTCAACCACGCCCACCAGTGCTCCCTCAAGACCAGCCTGAACCCCCATACAGTGCTTCCAATATGGTCAGCTGGGGCACCAAGCAGCTGAATGCTTGGCAGCCACCCCCAAACCAAAAGTGGGACAACTGTGGCAAAGCTGAAAAAATCGCCACGGAAGCCACCAGAGAAGTCCAGCTTGGGACGCCAGGCCATCGAGGTCCCCTCTTCCCCACCTGAGGGGGAGGGAACTCCAGCCGAAGGAGACCAGTTGCCTGCCTCATATGATAGCAAGGATGAGGGAGAAAGAGACCTGATGGTGAGTAGAGCCATCTGCCCTTTTGCGATCCCCGTGAGAATTGTGGCACCCAAATCAGGAGCTTAGGAGGAGTTTGAAGCCCTCATAGACTCATTGTGCACTTTATGTTTAATAAGCCTGCCTACAGTGCTGAGGCTGGGAATCTGGGTGAGGAAGCTATCTAGGGCCATGAGGTTTGAACAAGTTGATAGCTCACTAATAGGGGCCCCAGTAACTCATTTGACCAAACCCGTGAAGCTGGAGATGGGTCAGCACTGGGAGATCATCCGGTTCGTGATTGTCCCGAAGATGACAGAAGCCATGATCCTGGAACTAGCCTGGTTGGACAAGTGGGCCCCAATGATATGGTGGGAAGGGGGAAACAGGAAATTGATGTTGGGAAGAGGCCCCTTCCCTCCCCCACACAACTGAGTCATGCAAGCCTCTCCACAGAGGATGGGGGCTGAGGGCTCAGAACACAAGGGCTGGGTCAGATGTGCCACCGGGGATCCAAATCATCCCCAGAAAATACCAGGACCTGGCAGAGGTGTTCGGGGAGGAGAAGTGCAACGTGCTACCTCCTCACAGGCCCACAGACTGCACGATTGAGATCCTGCTAGGGGCAAAACTACCTTATCCCAAGTATGTATGGGACCCCATACAATCGGTAGATATAACCCCCATGGAGATGAAGGAGCTGAGGGAATACGTCAACAAGAACCTAGCCAGGGGCTTCATCCAACCGGCTAAATCCCAAGAAGCTACCCCAGTCTTTTTTAAAGAAAAGAAGGATGGGACGATGAGATTATGCTTGGACTTTAGGGTGATCAATGGGGTGTGAATGGAGAACATGTACCCACTTTTCCTCACAAAGGACATGCTGGCCCACCTAGCCAAAGGGGAGATATTTAAGTTAGATTTGAGAGAAGTGTATTATCGCGTCAGAATCAGGGAGAGAGAAGAATGGAAGGCTGCATTTACTTACCCTCTGGGAAGCTTCCAGTTTAAAGTGATGGCATTTGAACTACAGGGGGTCCCAGTGGTGTTCATGCAGCTGATGAACGAGGTGCTGCATGAGTACTTGTATAAGGGGATCCTAGTTTACCTGGACAACATTCTCATTTTCACTGAGACGATGAAGGAGCACGTCAAGCTAGTCTGCCAAGTCCTTAAGAAGCTTCTGGCAGCAAACCTATATGCTAAGCTGTCCAAATGCGAGTTCCATCAGACCGGGCTGGACTCTCTGGGATATCGAGTATTGTGTGAAGGGGTGGGAATGGATCCAGGGAAGGTGAAAGCCATTTTAGAATGGCAAACTCCTCGAACCTGTAAATAACTCCAAAGCTTTTTGGGGTTCGCTAACTTCTATAGGCAATTCATCACATCCTTTGTGAGAATAGCTTTGCCAATCACAGAGCTGCTGATAACAGAGAAAACAGAGGCTAAACCCCGGCTGAACCAGCCGCTCCAATGGATGATGGAATGCCAACAGACGTTCGAAACTCTGAAAAGGCTATTTGCAAAGGAACCGGTTCTGAAGCACGCCGATCCCAAGGAACCCTTAGTGATCCAAGCTGACACCAATGACATGGCCATAGGGGCCATCATCCTCCAGAGGAATGAGGAGGGGAACCTGCAACCGTGTGCCTACATCTCTCAAAAACTCACTGACATGGAGAGACGCTGGGCCATATGGGAAAAGGAGGCTTTTGCAGTCCGATGGACACTATTGACCTGGCACCACCTCTTGGAGGGGAGTAATGTACCGTTCAAAGTGTGCACTGACCATAAAAATTTGGAGGCACTTAGAACTCCTCACAAACTCACACCAAAGCAAGTTCGGTGGACACAATATTTCAACTGATTTAACTTCACCTTGAAATACCTCCCGGGAGGAAAAAAAATTTCTGGCTGATGCCTTCTTGAGAATGCCCCAGTACAAGAGCACACCCCTCAGGAGGTGGTTAATGCTATTATTTCCCTACCTCAGAAAGCGGCTCAGGTGATCATGCGATGATGAGCCACATGACAACTGACCACACCAGGGGAGGAACTGACCCAGAAACTCAAAACCAACTTGCAAAGCGACCCCTGGTTCAAAAACCACCTGCAGCTCTTGACCATTAGGGATGAGCTGGCCTGGAAGGGGACTAAACTATACATTCCTAATAGCCTGCCGATGCAGGTCCTATGAAGGAGCCATGACGCCAGGCAGGCAGGGCACTTTGGGTTCATGAAAATCTTTCACCTGGTTAGGAGACAGTTCTGATGGCCAGGGATGAAAAAGGACATTGGGAGCTATGTAAAGAGTTGTGCAACCTGTGCAATGATGAAGAAAAAACTGAGAAAGCCCCCTGGGTTGCTGCAACAAGTAACACCTGGCCCTGGGAAGAGATCACTATGGACATCATAGTCGAGCTGCCGCAAAGTGGAGAGAATACCATGATTTGGACAGTGATCAACCTATTTTCCAAGCAGGCTTATTTCATCGCCTGCCCTGGATTACTGTTTGTCCACAAACTGACGAAGTTGTTCCTGAGGTATATCTACCGATTGCATGGGATCCCCTGCAGAATTATTTCAGATCGGGGGGTCCAATTCACAACTAAGTTCTGGAAGGAGATTTTAAAGTCCATTGGGTCCTCCCAGGGGCTTAGTTTGGCTTTTCATTTGAGTACCAATGGGGCGGCGGAGAGGACTAAAGCCATGGTGGAACAGTACCTAAGGTGTTATGTCAACTACCAGCAGACTATTTGGGCAGAACTACTGCCTTTTGCTGAAGTGGCATACAATAACGTAGTGTACAGCAACACTGGGCTTACTCCCTTCAAGGTGGTCAATGGAGTAGACTTTGTCCCCATGCCAGAATACCCCCAGGAGCCTCCCTCTTCTATTAGTCTAATGGAGTGGGTAGATTTGTTGCAGAATGCGTGGGGAAATGTAAGGCGAGCACTGGCAAAAGCAACAGAAGCCTACAAAGAGCAAGCTGATAAGAAATTGGTCCCGCAGAGACCCTTCCAGGTGGGGGAGAAGGTTTATCTCTCCACAAAGTACTTAAGGCTAAAGTTGCCCTGCAAAAAACTAGGTCCTAAGTTCTTGGGGCCATTCCCCATTGTAAAGGTAATCAATCCAATTACCGTGGAACTAAAACTTCCCCGCCTTTTGGGAAAGTGCACCGGGTGTTCCACAGTAGCCTGTTAAAAAAGGTAGTCGGTTCTACATTGAGACCGATAGCTTCAATGCCACCAAAGCCCATAGTGGTGGAAGGGAGACCCATTATGAAGTAAAGCAGATTCTAGATTCTAGGCTGTTAATACGATTGCAATATTTAGTGCAATGGAAAGGATAACCTTTATCAGAGGCCACTTGGGTTAAGAGCACAAAAGTGTGAGCAGACAGGATAGTAAAGAAATTCCATGATAGGTAAAGGTAAAGGTTCCCCCGCACATGCGTGCTAGTCGTTTCCGGATCTAGGGGTGGTGCTCATCTCTGTTTCTAAGCCGAAGAGCCAGTGCTGTCCAAAGACATCTCCATGGTCATGTGGCTGACATGACTAAGCGCCGAAGGTGCACGGAGCACTGTTACCTGTTACACTGTTACCAAAGTGGTCCCTATTTTTCTACTTGCATTTTTTACGTGTTTTCGAACTGCTAGGTTGGCAGAAGCTGGGACAAGTAATGGGAGCTCACTCGGTTATGCGGCGCTAGGGATTCAAACCACTGAACTGCCGACCTTCTGATCTACAAGCTCAGCGTCTTAGCCACTGAGCCACCACATCCCTTAAATTCCATGATAAGAACCCTCAAAAACTCAATGGCTCAATCAATGGGAAGGGGGGATGACTGAAAAGGGATTTAATGGCTGTTTGTGATTCATAGCTTACAGATGCTCTTTTCCACGTAAGGAGAGCTGACTGTCAACTCTCAAACCGACTCCAGCTGAAGCCGGTTTTTTTGCTTCATTTCTTAGTTGCCATACTTGGGGGGGGGGTGTTTATGGAATGTAGAATGTTTTCCTCCAATGTGTCAGACATAACAACGATAAGGCTCCTGCGAACCAAGGTCAAATCACCATGCTCTAAGCAAGAAGGAGTGCTGAGAAGTTCATCACCTGCTTGGTTGGCTAACGTGACCTGTGACACAAGGGGACAGTATCTATTCTTTATGTATACCAAAGACATGGGAATTATTCAGTGTTGGTTTTACTTTTGACAGTACTGATATGATGTACCGAATAAATCAGATTTTTTTTAATAATCTTTATTGAATTTTTACAATAAGAAAGACACAGACAGCACACAACAACACACAGACGAAACTCACGTAACACAAACGAGTACACGTATTTACACGCAACATCACAGAATAATCCAGTGCTTTAACAGCGTTATTGAAATATTCGTTTTGTATCGAAATCTATATATACATTTTAAGTATGTTCCATAACGTAGGTATCGGTGGTTATCATCCATAAATTAATTTATTTAATTACACCTTATACAAGAAAGTAATTATAGATATATCTCAATTCATCTGCCAAATTTTTGATTTTGGGTTTTGATTGATCCAATTATATACCTTATTCCATATTTGGTAGAAGTCCGTGTTATCTTTTCCGTGTATCTGCATTGTTCATTTGCACATTTCTGCGCACTCCAGTATTTTTCTGATGACCATCGAGGCAGTGGGGGTGTGTTCTAATTTCCAATTCTGAGCGTATGTTAATCTAGCTGCTGTGACTATGTGTAGGATTAAATATCTTTCTTCTTTTGAGTATCTTATGCGGAGTATCCCTAATAAAAACAATTCAGGTTTTAGTGCAATTTCTCTCTGTAATATTTCTTCCAGCCAAGCTCTGATTTTGTTCCAGAAAGTTCTGGCTTTAGGGCAAGTCCACCATTGGTGATAGTATGTTCCTCTCTCCTTTTTACACTTCCAACATTTTGGGGAGGTTGTTGGGAACATTTTTGCCAGTAGGGCAGGGGGGAGGTGCCAGTGGTAGAACATTTTGTATAAATTTTCTTTGTATGAGGCCGCTAATGTAAGTTTATACCGTATTTTTCGGAGTATAAGACGCACCAGAGTATAAGACGCACCTTAGTTTTTGGGGAGGAAAATAGGGAAAAACAATCTGCCTACCAGGTATTCATCTGGCTAGCATCCTTAGTCTGGTCAGCTTCAGCACATTATTTTATCTCCTGGTTAGGACTTAAAAAAACCTTCTGAGAGAATAACAATGAAAGAGCCTGCAAGCCAGTAAGAGCTGGGAAGATCGTTAGCACCTGGTTAGGGCTAAAAAAAAAAACTTATTTGGAGCAGCTGCAGCACATTATTTTATCTCCTGGTTAGGACTTAAAAAAACCTTCTGAGAGAATAACAATGAAAGAGCCTGCAAGCCAGTAAGAGCTGGAAGATCGTTAGCACCTGGTTAGGGCTAGAAAACAACTTCTTTGGAGCAAGTAGAGCAATGAAAAAAAAACCTGCAAAGACTTAGGGCTGGAAAAACATTCTTTGGAGAGAGTAACAATGAAAAAGCCTGCAAGGTAAGAGCTGGGAAGATCTGTTAGCACCTAGTTAGGGCTGGAAAAAAAGCTACATTCGAAGTATAAGACGCACCTGAATTTTCAGCCACTTTTAGGGAGGAAAAAGGTGCGTCTTATACTCCGAAAAATACGGTAATTTAATTCCCAAACTTTATCCCATTCTGAAAGTGTTATTGAATAGCCAAAGTTTTGTGCCCATGCTATCATGTTTCCTTTCACCACTTCTTCAAAGAGTTTATATTCTATCATAAAGTTATAAAGCCGAGAGATTATTTTTCCATCTGGTCCTAGTAGAATTTTATCTAGAGCATGTTCATTTTGAAAGCCGGGTTGTATCGCATCCTTAGTGTACCTCGTACTAATTTGTAGATAGTGCCACCAGTCTAGTTCAATTCCAAGTGTTCTAAGTTCCTGCCTTGATCGGATATTGTCGTGGTCATCTAGAATTTGTTTATAGGTGAAGATTTTTTTATTGTTTAGTAAGTTGGGGTAAATAATGGCTTCAGTGGTGGAGAGCCATTTAGGGATTTTAGGATAGTGCTCTTTCTTTATTTTAAGCCAGACTTCAATTAGGGACCCTCTTATGTAGTGCCTCTGGAAGTAGGCATGTGCCTTCTGCTTTCCGTCCCATAGGAATGCGTGCCACCCAGCCTGTAAGTCGAAACTTTCTAAAGTTAGGGTTCTATTATTTCTTAATATTACCCACTCTTTTATCCAGCTGAGTGTCGCTGCTATATAGTAACTCTCCCAGTCCGGAAGTCCAAGACCGCCCCTCTGCCTCTTGTCGTATAATGAACTAGTTTTAATCCTGGCTTTCTTTTTGGCCCAAATGAATCTCCTAATTATATTGTTTAGTTCCAAGAAATAATTTCTCCTTAATCTAATTGGTGCTACTTGGAAGAAGAATAACACTTTTGGGAGGACCGTCATTTTGATAGCTGCTATCTTCCCTAAAAAGGATAATTGTAGTTTGGACCAACTTTCTAGATCCTTACTAATTTTTTGTGTTAGTTTTGTATAGTTGTCCTCTTTTATGGAACTACACTTCGCTGTTAGCCACAATCCTAGATATTTAATTTTTTTTACTGTCTTGATTCCCAATCTTGTTTCTAGAGCTCTATTTTGTTCTTCTGTAAGGTTTTTAGTTATTATTTTTGTTTTATCCTTATTTATTTTTAATCCTGTTACATTTCCATATTTTCCTAATTCTTCCAGCAAGGCCATTCCTGATTCTAATGGGTCTTCCAAGATATACGTCATATCGTCCGCAAATGCTTGGACCTTATATTCTTCCTTCTTGATTTTAAGCCCTTTTATTGCACTACTGTTTCTTACCAGACTCAAGAGTACTTCCAATGTTGTTATAAATAGCAGTGGGGCTAGAGGACAGCCCTGTCGGACTCCTTTCCCTATGGTTATTTTTTCAGTCAGATCGTTATTTATTAGAATTTTTGCATGTTGGTCCTTGTATATTGCTGTTACTAGATTCACAAATTTTTCTCCAAATTTCATTTTTACTAACTGTTTTATTAAAAATTGCCAATCTAGGCTGTTGAAGGCTTTTTGCAAGTCTATAAATACTAACGCCAATTGTTTCTCAATGTGGGTGTCGTAATATTCCAAAGTATTCAAAATGATTCTAATATTATTTTTAATTTGTCTATTGGGTAGAAACCCATTCTGGTCTGAGTATATTACTTTGTTTAAGATATTTTTCAATCTTTCTGCCACGATGGAAGCAAGTATCTTGTAATCAGAGTTTAAAAGGGATATTGGTCTATAGTTTTGGATCTTGGATTTATCCGTTTCCTCTTTCGGGATTAAAGAAATGTAAGCCTCCTTCCATGAGTTTGGTATCTTGGCAATAGCCATTGCCTCATTATATACATCTAATAATAATAGTTCTAATTTATGACAGAATTGTTTATAGAACTCAGAAGGAATCCCATCTGGTCCAGGTGTTTTGTTGTTTTTTTGTTTTTAATGGCCTTTCTAATTTCTTCGATGGTTATTTCTCTATTAAGTAAAGTCCTATCCTCTTCTGATATAACGGGTAGATCTATTTTTCCTAAATATTCTTCAATATCCTCCGGGTTGATCTCCTCTTTCTTGTACAGGTTTGAGTAAAACTTGTGAACAATATCTTTTTTCTCCTCCTGCTTAAAAAACACCGTCCCCGTTTCATCTTTTAGCTGTCCGATCCTCCTTTCAGCCCTCTCTTTTCTTAACTTATATGCTAGCCATCGGCCAGGTTTATTTGCTGATTCGAAGAAATTTTGCTTTGACAGTTTAATTTTTCTGGCCAATGATTCCTGCTCAATCAAGTTAATCTTGTGTTTAGTAAGAATTATTTCTTCTTTTATACTGTTATCTTTGGGATCTTCTTGCTGTTTATTTTCCAAATCAACTATTTTTGTATATAACTAACTTCGATGTTCTCTTTTTTCCTTATTATGATTAGCTACCGTGTTTCCCCGAAAATAAGACATGTCCCGAAAATAAGCCCCACAGAGCTTTTTTGGGACATGCCTTGAAATAAGCCACCCCCCGAAAATAAGCCCCCCCCCCAACTACTTCCGGGGGAAAGGGGGGGACATGCCGGGAGCCGCTCTTTTTGTGGCGGCACTCTTTTGGCCCGGAAAGAGAGAGAGAGAGATCTCTCAAGAAGTTTTCCTGCAAAGACCTGCTGAAAAGAGAAGCCGCGAACTTCCAGACGCTGGTAAAGTGAGCGCCTCGCAGCCCGGCCCTCCCCTGCATTCCCCCCCAAATTGTGCCTGCTTATCTTACCAGTGTCTGGAAGTTCGCCGCTTCTCTTTTCAGCAGGTCTTTGAGGGAAACTCCTTCAATGTAAAGGAGAAGTTATCGCGAGTGTGAAAAGTTGTTAATTGGTCGCACTCGCGATAACTTCTCCTTTACATTGAAGGAGTTTCCCTCAAAGACCTGCTGAAAAGAGAAGCCGCGAACTTCCAGACGCTGGTAAGATAATCAGGCACAATTTGGGGGGCGGAATGCAGGGGAGGGCCGGGCTGCGAGGCGCTCACTTTACCAGCGTCTGGAAGTTCGCGGCTTCTCTTTTCAGCAGGTCTTTGAGGGAAACTCCTTCAATGAAAAGGAGAAGTTATCGCGAGTGCGAAAAGTTGTTAATTGGTCGCACTCGCGATAACTTCTCCTTTACATTGAAGGAGTTTCCCTCAAAGACCTGCTGAAAAGAGAAGCCGCGAACTTCCAGACGCTGGTAAGATAATCAGGCACAATTTGGGGGGGGGGATGCAGGGGAGGGCCGGGCTGCAAGGCGCTCACTTTACCAGCGTCTGGAAGTTCGCCGCTTCTCTTTTCAGCAGGTCTTTGAGGGAAACTCCTTCAATGTAAAGGAGAAGTTATCGCAAGTGCGAAAAGTTGTTAATTGGTCGCACTCGCGATAACTTCTCCTTTACATTGAAGGAGTTTCCCTCAAAGACCTGCTGAAAAGAGAAGCCGTGAACTTCCAGACGCTGGTAAGATAATCAGGCACAATTTGGGGGGGGGGGGAATGCAGGGGAGGGCCGGGCTGCGAGGTGCTCACTTTACCAGCGTCTGGAAGTTCGCCGCTTCTCTTTTCAGCAGATCTTTGAGGGAAACTCCTTCAATGTAAAGGAGAAGTTATCGTGAGTGCAAAAAGTTGTTAATTGGTCGCACTCACGATAACTTCTCCTTTACATTGAAGGAGTTTCCCTCAAAGACCTGCTGAAAAGAGAAGCGGCGAACTTCCAGACGCTGGTAAGATAAGCAGGCACAATTTGGGGGGGAATGCAGGGGAGGGCCGGGCTGCGAGGCGCTCACTTTACCAGCATCTGGAAGTTCGCCGCTTCCCTGTCACCGCCTTCCTCACTCATGTCGCGCCCCGCTCCATCCCCCGCCCGGTGGTCAAAGTCCTTCAAAGCATTTTAAAGGGATCCGTTTTGCCTGCCATGAAGGGAACCAATGTTCCCCGAAGAAAAGGAGGCAAGCATTGGTTCCCTTCATGGCAGGCAAAACGGATCCTTTTAAAATGATTTGAAGGACTTTGATCCTACCTCGATCGCGTTCTTCGGTCTTCTCTCCAAGGCAGCCCATTCTGAAAGAGAACGCCTCGCGAGTTGGAGAACTTTGAAAGCCTCGTGAGGCGTTCTCTTTCAGAATGGGCTGCCGTGGAGAGAAGACCGCCGCTGTCACCGCTGCTTCCTCTCTGCAGGCAGCCGGCAAGCACGGCTCATGCACCAGCTTTTTCCTCCCCGCCCTGCTTCCTCCTGCTCTCTCTTATTGAAGCGGCTGCTGTGGCTGCTGCTCTCTTGCTCGCCGCCACCACTACTGCTGGGAGCCGATGAATTATTGATGGCAGCAAGTTCGAGGCAAAAGAGGGGCTTAGCTTAGTCGGGAGGATCTCTGTGCGCCAGCCGTGCCAAAGGGCAACTGGCAAGAGGTGGCTTTAAAACGCAGGAGTCAACACCCGTTATTACAAAGAAGCACAGAGATCCTCCCGACTAAGCTAAGCCCCTCTTTTGCCTCAAACTTGCTGCCATCAATAATTCATCGGCTCCCAGCAGTAGCAGCGGCGGCGAGCAAGAGAGCAGCAGCCGCAGCAGCCGCTTCAATAAGAGAGAGCAGGAGGAAGCAGGGCGGGGAGGAAAAAGCTGGTGCGTGAGCCGTGCTTGCCGGCTGCCTGCAGAGAGGAAGCAGCAGTGACAGCGGCGGCCACTGTGCCGGTAGCAGCCAGAGCAACGGCGGCACCGGTGGCGGCGCATTCGGAACTCTCCCTTCTCGTCACTGCCATCCCCAGCATTATGTTCCCGCAACACGTGGCGGCCGCCTCCCCGGCAAGGGCCGATGACGCCTAGGAGGACATGGGAGGAGGAGTTCAGAAGGGAGGCGGAGGAGGCGAGGCAGGGATGAGGAGGCGCAGGCAGCGGAGGAGACGCGGAGGATGAAGTGGAGTGTCCGGGGAGCCTGCACCGCGCTCTCCAGCTATCTCCTGCTCGCCTGCGCGCTGAGCGCCGCCGCGGTGGGTCTCAAGTGCTTTTCGCTGGGCTCCGAACTCAAGGGGGAGCCGTTCCGCCTGGGCACAGTGGCCAGCACTTTCTACTCGGGGCTCCTGCTGACCGCTGGGATCTCGCTCTTGGGCTCCGCGCTCTTCAGCTGCCCCTTCTGCCACCACCTCGGTCACTCGCTCGCCGCCCCGCCCCATCCTTCGCCCCAAAGCTCCAAACTCTGCAGAACCGCGAAATGCACCACTTACTGGAGTTTGACAGCTCTGGGGTTTCCCTCGGCTAGGGGAAGAAATCTTGCATAGTGCAGAAACTCTTCTCGCTTCGAGAACTTGCTAATTCTCGCGAGAAGAGTTTCTGCACTATGCAAGATTTTTTTCCTCCTAAACAGATTAGCCGAGAGACCACGGAGCTGCCGAACTTCAGTAAGTGGTGCGTCGCGGCCTGCCTGCACCCCAAAAATAATAAGCCATCCCCCGAAAATAAGGCCATGGGCATTTTTGGGGAGGGTCAAAAAATATAAGCCCCTGTCTTATTTTCGGGGAAACACGGTATATACGCTATGGTCAGCCCTCTAATATACGCTTTAGTTTTATCCCATAAATTCTGTGCTGTAGTCTGGTCTTTAGTGTTAAATGTGAAGAAGAGATCTAGTTCTTTTTCCATCATTGATTTATATTCTTTCTCATTCACAGCTCTAGTATCTAGAGTCCATCTCACTTTCCTCCTTTTAATCTGGTCTTTCCATTTTATCAATAGTGGATTATGATCTCCCCAGGTGCTTGGGAGTATATCTATTTTACTAATATCATCAATAAGTTCAAAGTTTAACCACACCATATCTATTCTCGAGCATGTATGATGCATATGTGAGAAAAAGGTATACTTTCTGCTGTCCGGGTTCAAATGACGCCAGCCATCTATCAATTTAAATTCCTGTTTCATATTCTGAAATGGGGCGGGCAGTGTTCTCCTTATTGTTTTCCCATTAGTACCTTTATGGTCTAATTCTCCATCCGATACTGCATTAAAATCCCCTATCAAATAAATATCCTCCCATTGAAATTCTAAGAGGCGGCTATATAGATTAGAATAAAATGTTTTCTGTTTAGTGTTGGGTGCATATATAATTACCAATAATATTTCCTTCTTACCAATCTTTATTTCTATACATAAAATTCTACCATCGTCATCTCTATAAATCATTTTAGGATTAAGCCATTCTTTAATATGTGCCACCACTCCCCTTTTTTCTTCTTCTGCTAGTGCGGAGAATTGGATACCCAATTTTGGATATTTAAGAATTAAATGCTGGTCTCTTTTAATATGGGTTTCCTGGAGACACGTAATATCATTGTTCAATTTTATTAGTCTATGGAATATTTTTTTACATTTGGTAGGTGAATTGAGTCCATTAATGTTCATAGAAATAAGTTTTATTTCTCTGTCTTGTTCAATTTCATTTAGCGTTTCCTTTTTGGCCACCTCTTCCATGTTCGGATTGTGCTCTAGTCGTGACACCCTCCCTTTCATGTCTCTTTACTTTTCCTCTTTCTCCTTTCTCCTTATCCAGTAATATATCCTCAGAGCTTTGCTCGTCCACACTAGATCTCTCTCCCATATCTTTAAACTCCAGATCTGCCTCTTCTTTGAAATATTTTTCATAGAACTCTTTTGCCTCCTCTACTGAGCCTATACGAATTTTTTTGTCAGACAATGATATTAACAGGCCCTCAGGAATCAGCCACTTAAATATAATTTTTTGTCTTGTTAATTGTGCTGAGAGGAAATTGTAAGCTCTCCTTTTTTCTCTCGCCCTTCTAGGAAGTTGTCGAAGTGTTATAATCTCCTTTCCCTGAACTGTAAGAGTATTTTCTCTGGCCAAGGTGTAAATCTCATCCCTAATGTTTTTCTTGATGAATCTGATGTGGACTTCTCGAGGTAGCCTATTTCTGTGGGCATAGCTAGTATACATTCTAAAAACCTCGTCCATTTCTCCAATAATTTCATTTTGTGTCTTATATCCAAGGCTAGCAATTATCTCTGCAATTTTTAAGGGTAAATTCTCGTCCTTCTCTTCAATTACATTCTGGAATCTTAAGTAAAAAGAGGAGCGTTCTAACTCTAACTGAATAATAGCCAGCTCAAGGTCATTGTTAATTGTCTCCAGCCTCTTCTCCTGTCTTTCCATTTTCTGGTCTATTGCATCAGCTCTCCCTTCCACCTTTTTCAATCTCTGGTCATTGTTGATAAGAACTTCTTGTATAGTTCCCATTTTTTCCTCCATTGACCCCATTCTATCATCAACCCTTTTAATATTCTCCTTCATTTCTTCCATATCCTCCCTGGCACCCCCATGATGTTTATCCATGGTTTCCTGTAATTTAATTATCATTTCTTGCAGTCCCGTTAATGTGGACTGCATAGCTTGGGAGCTTGTGGGGGTGCTTGACTTGTCACTCATCATACTCTCAATAGAGTGTTGGCCAGGGGTAGAGGTAGCTGGTTTTTTCCCTGTTTTCGGAAGTGTGGTGATAGTGCTTGTCATCTTTAAGGATTCCCACACTTTGTCCCAGACTCTCATATATTATTTTCAATTTCAATTAAAAAAGAGCTTATGTACTATAATGAGGTAAAAATATAGTTAACAATGCATCGTAAATATGAGCTAAAAATTGAATCAGTTAATTAATTCTAGTATTGTCGCAATCTCCCTTCTTTAAGTTTGTTTGCAATCTCACATTAATACTAAGAAATTACTTTCTATATAACATCCGTTATTTGTCATGTACTAGTATCACAGAGTTACTATGCTTTACTCTAGACTGTTTGTAATACGACCCTATTATTTCATATATTACGAATTATAGTCCAATGAATTCTTATCAAATAGTATATTCCGATTTCACAGTATTTACCAATCTTCTATCTATTTCACAGTCTCTGTGTTTTCTTCTCTCTTCTTCTCCGCTCTCCGTTTCCAAATCTCTTACTGTTTTGTTGCGTCAGTTCAATTTCTGTTCCGGTTGTTAATGAGAGTTCTTTACTACTTCCACCCACTTTCTCACTTTCTCGTACCACTTCTTCTTATTTCTGATTTTAAATATCCCTTTGAACTCCAAACTTTCTCCAGTCAATACGTATGCAGCACGGTTTTTCAGCTCTCCTCTCAGCTCTCCTCTCTCCTCTCACCTCTCCATTACTTTCAAATGTCCGTCTCTGCAATTTCCGCTCCGCTCTGCTTCTCCTTGCCGCTTTTTAAATTTCTGGAGCCCTCTCCGCCTGGAGTGTTCCTTCACGTCTCGTCTCCAAAGGGAACTCTTCCTTCACCACCTTCAATAATACACAGTCTACTTTCTTTTCTCTTTCTCAAAATCTCCTCTCCGCTGTTCACCCTCGTTGCTTCCTCTCTTTCGTCTCTCAGCCACACCTCCGGATCTGTTCGAAGAGTCGATTTCTTCTACCGCCGGATCGCAGGGATTCCTCTCGCTATCTGGGGGAGGGTTGCGGTCCCCCCAGATGCCTCGAGTGTTCCCCTTCTCGTCGCTGATCTCTCCAAGACCAACTTCGCCTTCTGGCCTCCGGAATCAGCAGAAATTGCGGCAGCAGCCTTGGGAGCTCCCTTCGCTGCTCCGCGTCGGTATGGCGTCCAAACCGGAAGTCCCAATAAATCAGATTTTTGAGGAAGCCAAGGCCTCAGAGTCTTGAATTGGTTGGGAGCATTACTCGGAACCATGACAAGGACCTGCCCCAGCTGATCCCTCCATTGGATTGAATCAAAAGAACTTTTACTGAGAGAAAGTGGTTGCAGTAAAGTCAGGCAGAATCTAAACGTCCCATGCAAAGCACAAAGCAATTCTTTCATTTCCCCAATCTCAACCCCCCTGAGCAGTCCACTGGCAACCAATGTGATGCCGCAAGGTTGTTTTGAGAACCCTGAGGTGCTAGGCAGATAACATTCACTCTCAGGGCACAGTGGCCTTGGGACCAGGCTGGAACAGGCTGGGAGGGAGTCCTCTCCATCTCAAAAGACAGTCCCCCTCCCTGATCCCCAAGCAGCTACAGCAAAAGCATGCAAAAAATGTCAGCCTAACCCCAACCCCATCCAATAGAATGCAGGACACAATGGTGGACCTGACATTTTTGTTTTTCTACACCCCATCTCCACTGTCACATCAATTATGATTATAGACAGAAAATTTTGTTGATGATTGCAAAGATGTTGGTCACTTCAATAGAAAAAAAATGTTGTGGTTCTAGAAAGAGTGCAGAGAAGAGCAACAAAGATGACCAGGGGACTGGACATTAAGGCTGGAACAGGCTGGGAGGGAGTCCTCTCCATCTCGAAAGACAGTCCCCCTCCCTAATCCCCAAGCAGCTACAGCAAAAGCATGCGAAAAATGCCAGCCTAACCCCAACCCCATCCAATAGAATGCAGGACACAATGGTGGACTTGACATTTTTGTTTTTCTACAGTAATTTGTTATTTTTAAATGTTACAAGAGTCATCCTACTCTGAATGAAAGAGTAGATAACATTTGTAAAGAAAGGAACTGAAATGCTAGACTTTTTGGAGTGCCCATAATCCTTAAAGGCTGAGGTCCTCATGTAATATGTAGGACCCTCAGGTTTTGATCTAGTGTTGAATGAAATGAAGCACCTGCTTGAAGCAAATTATAATTTCCAATATCTTTGTAGTCTAATTCTTGACATTTTTCTATTGTAGCATGACAGGAAGCCTTACTGTCACAAACCTTGCTATGCAACGCTGTTTGGGCCAAAAGGTATGTGTGCCTTCCTGGTAAGTTGGCAATTTAACTCAGTATTGGTAAATTGCAGTCACTCTTTCTTCCTCCCTCTCAATTTCTTGTTCCAAACTAAGTTCTTCAAACCAGCCAAAGGTGTCTAGTTTTGTGTGGCTGGAAAATCATACTCTCTATTGTTTCAAAATTTGCCTGTTTATGATATGCCTTATGTCTGATTTAGTGTTTAATGAACAAAACAGTGCAGACAAAATCATACAAGAAAAGTATTGTAAGAAGTCATAATATAGAATAAAGGCATAAAGAAAGAAAAGGACATTTTGATCTCCTACCCCATCTCCACTGTCACATCAATTATGATTATAGACAGAAAATTTTGTTGATGATTGCAAAGATGTTGGTCACTTCAATAGAAAAAAAATGTTGTGGTTCTAGAAAGAGTGCAGAGAAGAGCAACAAAGATGACCAGGGGAGTGGACATTAAGGCATACGATGAATGATTGCAGGAATTGGGTATGTCTAGCCTATCAAAGAGAAGATTAGGGTTGATATGATAGCAGTCCTCCAATATTTGCGGGATTTTAATAGAGAAGAGGGGATCAACCTATTCTCCAAAGCATCTGAGGGCAGAATAAAAAGTCACAGATGGAAACTTATCAAAGAGAAACTAATAGCTTGCCTCCAGAAATTGTGGGTGTTCTGGGGGTTTTCAAGAAAAGATTGGACAACCATTTGTCCAGAATAGTATAGGATCTCCTGCTTAAGCAGGGGATTGGACTAGAAGAACACCAAGATCCCTTTCAACTCTATTCTGTATTAGGAAACAGAGAAAAAGGATTAACGCTGAGAAGTAAAAGGAAAGTTTTGGGAGGGAAAGAGAGATTTCTTTAATCTGTGAGATTAAAGAAATGATGAAATGAACCATTGACAAAAAGAAGAGTGATCAACATTAATATCAGATTTATTTTCCTGTTCAATTTTCAGGTGTAAATATTGGAGGAGTAGGATCCTATATTTATGATAAACCTCCTTCTGAAGGACAGCTTATACCAGGCCCTATTGAGCATGCATCCAAAATGGAAGAAAAGAAAATGAATATTGCACCAAAAGGACCTAGCAAAGGTAAACAGTGAAGCAGAAGCCTGAAAATGCTTTAGGCTCAGACCCATCTCTGGCTCAGACCTATCACAGTATTGCAATCCAACTCATGCTCTCTTTCTGTGTGTTACAGTGTTGTGTGTACACTCAAAAGGGGCAATACTTGTAATGCAACACTGGGATGCTGCTTTTATCATTCTGAATCTGCTAGCAAGATCTTGTAGAATCAAGAGAACAACTGATGACCAAGGGACATAATTATCAATGCTTTTCTACTTTAGTTACTGGAAAATTTTAAAGATAACATAATTTTTGGTATGAACATTGTAAGACTGACTTTGAAACAGAATTGTATACAAATCATGAACATGTAATTGCTAAAGTGTATAAACTTTTACTGAAATTTGAAACAAGAACAAATTAATGTATATATGATAAAATGAGATAAAATTTCAGGTTATAATATACAGTTAAAATATGCGATTGAAAGAACTGAAATGGTATGTTATAACCTTAAATATAGTTTTTGCAAAATGATATAGCAATATAGCAATAGCACTTTTCTTATATACCGCTTCATAGTGCTTTACAGCACTCTCTAAGCGGTTTACAGAGTTCAGCATATTGCCCCCAACAATCTGGGTCCTCATTTTACCGACCTCGGAAGGATGGAAGGCTGAGTCAACCTTGAGCCTAGTGAGATTTGAACAGCTGAACTGTTGAACTAGCAGTCAGCCTGCAATGGCTGCATTTAACCACTGCACCACTTCAGCAACTGTACCATTGGTATATGACACAGGAAAATATAAAGGTATTTCAAATTTATGTTGGAAATGTGAAGTACAAAAAAGGCCATTTTATCATGTTTGGTAGATGTGGAAAAAATCAGGATTGCCCATAAGATTATGGAGGAGTTCAGAGTGTTGAAAAGGGCCAAAAGACTGCTAAAGGAAAATAGAGTGAATCCGACCCAGCACTGATTATGAAGGCCTACCTTGTGATAGTACAGTAAGAGAGGCGAAACACTAATATTTATCTGCACTTATTACATCTGCAGAGTATCTCACAGTGCCCCTGTTCAAGGTCACCCAGTCCCTCCTCTGGAAGGAGAGCTCGGTCAATCATCTCAGATATCAGATGAGTTTGTGGAACACCTGTCAGATAAAATCGCTTGGATCTGCTTTCTGTTGGAGATGAAGCTGGAGCAGATCCAGTAGAAATGACTGGGGAATGGACTTACCCAGTTAGCTGGGAGCAGTTTGAACCTATTGTGCAACCACTTGCTTATTAGATCTGTGTCCCTCCTGGTTAGTGAAAATTTTCAGGATGGTGACACCTGGTGAGTTCTGGCAGTGATTAATGCATCACTACATTTAGGGGATGTTCCCAGCACCCTTTAAGGAGGATTTGGTTTGCTCCCTCCTTAAGAAACCATCTTTAGACTCCACTTCTCTAACAATTTCAGTCCACTCTCCCATCTTTAGGGAAGGTGATGGAGAAAGTGATTGCGTTGCAGCTCCAAAGAGCCCTGGATGAAACAGATTATCTAGACCCCTTTCAGTTAGGTTTTAGGTCCAGTTATGGCACAGAAATGTTATTGGTTACACTTGTCACTGACCTCTGGAGAAAGTAGGATGGGGGTAGTGGATCCATCCTCACTCTCCTTGACTTCTCACCAGCTTTCAATACCTTCACCCATGGTATCATTTTGGGCTGGCTGCTGCATTTGGGACTGGGTGGCACCGGCACAATGTTGTGCTGGTTCAGTTCCTTTCTCCAAGGCCAGTTCCAATTAGTGTTGCTAGAACGCAAGAAGTCCAACACAGAGCTGCTCCTCTGTAGGAAATGCAGGGCTTGGAACTCTCTCCACTCTCCACCCTAACCTGTACATGAAACAACTAGGTAAGATTATCTGACACCATGGGATTGAAGTTTCATCAATATGCCAGTCATACCACTGTATATCTCCAGTCCAGGAGACCAAAGTAATATCTTGACTTCATTTCTGTGTTGCCTGGGGGCTGTAGAGGCCTAGATGGGGGACAACAGGCTTCAGATGAACCCTGATAAGATGAAGTGCTGTGTGTGTGCAGAGTCTCAAGATTCAAAGTTTTAATCATCTTTAGTTCTATCTGGAGTTGCATTATCCCAGACAAATCTGGTACATAATTTGGGGGGTCTCCTAGACTTGTGATTCCTGCTTGAGGAGCAGAGGTAGTCAAGGCTAGAAGAGTCTTTGCACAACTTTGTATCATCTACCAATTGCGCCTCTTCCTGGATCACATGGCCTCGAGTTCATGATGATCCTTGATCATCTCATCTGGATTACTGCAATGTACTCTACAGAAGACTGCCCTTGAAGAGGGTAGCTACAATTGGTTCAGAATGCAGAGGCATGTACAGGAAATCCTTAGGTTGGCATATGTAATACCACTGTTATGCAAGTTGCACTGGAATTTTGCCTGGTGGAGCCTAGGAAAAGAGCCTTTTCTGCAGCAGCCCCCGCCTTTTGAAACATTCTGTCAGCCTTCTGAAGGTGCCTTAAGAGCTAGCTGGCATGGGGCCCTGACAGATGCTTTAGGCTGGAGGTAGCTGGTGCAATGATAGAAGACACCACCCCCGCCATTTGGTTAGGTTAGGGCAGGGGTCAGCAACCCGTGGCTCTGAAGCCGCATGTGGCTCTTTCATCCTTCTATTGCGGCTCCCTTTCGTCAGTTGGCACAACAATTTTGAGAGGCGCTTCCGGTTAGGGTGGGGGGAAGCAGAGTGCGCCAGGAGGAGACTCTATGGCAAGGGGCAGGTTTTCCAGTCAGCTCCACAATTGATAGAGCTTTCGGTTAGGACAGGTAGAGGAAAAAGGACGCCGTGCTAGGAGGAGACTCTATGGTGGAGGAACTGGACTTCCGGTCGGCTCCAGAATTGGACAGGGGGCTTCCAGTTAGGATCTTTGTGACTCTTTGAGTGTTTAAGGTTGCCGACCCCTAGGTTAGGGAGACAGCTGGAAATCAGGTAAGACGGAAAGAGGAGCCTCATCTTGCTCCACGTGTCCCAAAATAATAAGACCTCCCCGAAAATAAGGCCAAGCGCTTATTTCAGGGTTCAAAAAAATATAAGACAGAGTCTTATTTTCAGGGAAACACAGTATTTTGAAGTAATTCTACCTTGAGTGACTGGATAAATGATGAAGTAATGCATTGCAGGACTTGTTTTAAAAAATAACTACAAGGAAAAGACATTCAAGAAAAGATTTTTTTTAAAAAAATGTACATTTTGAACCAACAGCCTTATTTTTATCAGTGTTATAATTGTATTATTATAGCATTCATGAGAAATACAGCTCCAAAAACCTTTAGAAATTAACAGGACAATAAGACAAGGGTATTTTTTTGCTTTTCTGTTTACATGTACATTCATTTTGATACTTTATTGTTTACATAAAATTCAGTTTAACTCTTTATGTAGTATATATTCATACATATAAAATTGTACCAAAACAAAACTCTATATGCAAACAAAAACTGTATAAGACATCGCTGTTGAATGGAAAGTGAACTGCAGTTGCTTTCCTAGCAAAGAAAGCTGGGAACGCACAGCAACAGTGAACTCTCCAGTGGGTTGACACGGTTAGCTTACTGTCCAGACTGAATACCTCACAGGTGTCTTAATAGAATATTTGTAGCTCAAGGTTGAACTATGGGGTCCTTAGTGCTCTCTGATCTTGGTTGTTTTCTTGCTGAGTGCTGATGACATTACCTAGTTTGGTAATGAAACATCTCCAAGAAAACAACCAAGTTCAGAGAGCACCAAGGACCCCACAGTGTCTATGTCTGAACAGCATTTTATTAAGTCAGCTTTGAGTCAAGTCAGCTTGAGTACAGGGCAGGAACAGCTTAAATAATAAGTCCAGATATGCCCTTAGTCAGAGCTGAATATGTTTCAGAATATAATAAACAGTCTGGAATTGGGGACAGATCAAATTTTTCAACTTTCTGTTAAAAACCAAAGTGTATGCTAAGAAATATATTTTTGAAAATGTGTGGATGATGTCCACTAAAATGTAAGGAACCAGAAGGATTGCTACAAGAATTTCAGTAGATAGGGCTGCAGCCTACAAGTCAAGTACCTCTGAATTAGCAAACCAGAATAGGTTATGCAAGAGTAAAAATATAGAATGGAATATGGAAAATAAATTGTTTATGCAATTTCAATTTGGATAATTTATAAAAGTGAAGAAATTAATTTTTCATGGTACAAAACTGTAATTGATTTTAAAGTACAACGCAATATTCTTAAGCCTGACGGCTTAAGATATTTTAAAATGTCTTTTATTACCGTGTTTTCCTGAAAATACGACCTACCTCGAAAGTAAATCCTAGCTTGATTTTTACATGTGAGCCCAATATAAGCCCCACCCCCAAAATAAGCCTTAATTAAGACCCCGCCAATTCCAGGGTGCATGGGAAAAATTAAGCTAGGGTGGGGATGAGGGTGGGGGTGCAGCTGCCCTACTACTTGCCTTTATTTATTTATTTATTTATTGTTTGTTTGTTTGTTTGTTTGTTTGTTCTTCTATGCCGCCCTACTCCCGAGGGACTCAGAGCGGCGTACATCAGTTTTAGGAGAACATTAATAATAAGTAGTAATTTAAAAACAACAGTTAAAAAATATACAAAAAATTAAAAAATGTTCACAATCAGCCATACCAAGGGGGGAATTCAGATGGATTTAATAGTTCCCCCCTGCCTGCAGGAAGAGCCATGTCTTGACGGCTTTTCGGAAGGCCAGCAGGGTGGGGATGGTTCGGGTCTCTGGGGGAAGTTGGTTCCAGAGTGCGGGGCCCCCCACAGAGAAGGCCCTCCCCCTGGGGCCCGCCAGCCGGCATTGTTTGGCTGACGGGACCTGGAGGAGGCCCACTCTGTGGGCCCTAACCGGTCGAAGGGAAGTGTGAGGCAGAATGCGGTCCCGAAGGTAACCTGGTTCTAGGCCATGTAGGGCTTTAAAGATGGTGATCAACACCTTGAATTGTACCCGGAGACCGATGGGCAGCCAATGCAGCTGGCGGAGTATAGGTGTAACGTGGGTGTTCCTTGGCACACCCACCACGGCACGCGCAGCCGCATTTTGCACCAACTGAAGTCTCCGAATACTCTTCAAGGGTAGCCCCATGTAGAGCGCATTGCAGTAGTCCAATCGAGAGGTGACAAGGGCATGAGTGACCGTGAGTAAAGCCTCCTTCTCCAAGTATGGCCGCAATTGGTGCACCAGGCGAACCTGTGCATAGGCCCCCCCTAGCCACAGCTGTAAGGTGTTTCTCTAATTTTAGCTGTGGGTCTAGGAGGACCCCCAAATTGCGAACCTGTTCCGAGGGGGTTAATTTCACTCCCTCCAGAACCAAGGAGGGACCGTTGTCTTGGTCCTTAGGAGGCAGCATCCAAAGCCACTCAGTCTTGTCGGGGTTGAGTCTGAGTCTGTTTCTCCCCATCCAGGTCCTAACGTCATCCAGGCATCGGCACATTACATCAGCTGCCTCACTGAATTGAGACGGGGTGGTGATATACAGCTGGGTGTCATCAGCGTACTGATGGAAACTCACCCCATGTCTCCGAATGATCTCCCCCAGCGGTTTCATGTAGATGTTGAACAGGATGGGCGAGAGAACCGAACCCTGAGGCACCCCGCATAACAGGGGCCTAGGGGACGATCTCTGCCCTCCTGCTAACACCGACTGCATCCTATCGGTGAGATAAGAGGAGAACCACCGCAAAACGGTGCCTCCCACTCCCAACTCACCGAGACGATGCAGAAGGATACCATGGTCGATGGTATCGAAAGCCGCTGAGAGGTCAAGTAGCACCAGGATGGAGGATTTTCCACCATCCCAGGCTCGCCAGAGATCATCCATCAGGGTGACCAAGGCAGTTTCTGTACTGAAGCCGCACCTGAAACCCGACTGATAGGAGTCTAGATGATCCGTTTCCTCCAATAGTCGCAGAAGCTGAGTAGCCACCACCTTCTCAACAACTTTCCCTAGAAAAGGTAAGTTGGAGACCGGACGAAAGTTCTTCAAATCTGCTGGGTCCAGGGAAGGCTTCTTCAGGAGGGGTCTAACCACCGCAACTTTTAACGGCTGCAGTACGGATCCCTCCATCAAAGAAGCGATGACCACTGCCTGGATCCAGCCTCGTGCCACCTCCCTGCTGGCGGAAACCAGCCGGGAGGGGCATGGGTCCAATAAACAGGTGGAGGCACCCATCGCACCCACGGCTAGGTCCACGTCTTCCGGAGAAACAGGCCCAAACTCCTCCCACAACGGTGGACTAAGGCTTGCCCCTGTCATCTCAATGGACTCTGCCCAGCCGGAGTCCAGGTTTGACCGGATCTGAGCGACTTTATCCGACAGAAACTGCACGAATTCCTCAGCTCTACCTTGCAAGTGTTCCTCGCTCCCCCCTTTGGCAAGGAGGGAGCGTGTCACCCTAAACAAGGCGGCTGGACGAGAATCTGCGGACGCAATAAGAGCGGAAAAATGAGATTGTTTTGCCGCCCTTATCGCCACTAAATAAGACTTGATGTAGGTTCTTAATAGTGTTCGATCAGACTCGGTTTTGCTGGCTCTCCAGCGGTGCTCTAGACGTCTCTTTTGGCGTTTCATCTCCCGGAGCTCCTCGGTAAACCAGGGAGCTTTACGGGATCCACTGCCGCGGAGAGGTCGCTTAGGCGCAATCCAGTCTAATGCCACTGATGCTGTGGTGTTCCATGCAGACACCAGGGAATCAGCCGAATTGTGTACCAGGGTTTCAGGTATTTCCCCAAGTTCCCTCTGGAATCCTTCGGCTCCATTAGGCGCCTGGGGCGGAACCACCTAGTCGGTCCCGCCTCCCTGCGGGGGAGGAGTGGGGCTGCAAAATCCAGCCTCAGTAGGAAATGATCTGACCATGACAGTGGGGTGGTGACTATATCCCTTATCTTCAGATCATCTTTCCACTGCCCCGAGAGAAACACAAGGTCGAGCGTGTGACCTCCCTCATGAGTCGGACCCTGGATTACTTGGGTCAGGTCCATGGTTGTCATGGAATCCATGAACTCCTAAGCTATCCCAGAGGTTTCGCCAGCTGAAGGCAGGTTAAAGTCCCCCAGCACCATAAGCCTAGGGAACTCAACCGCCAAGCCGGCTACTGCCTCAAGCAGCTCAGGCAGGGCCTTGCTAACGCAGCTGGGAGGCAGGTACGCTAGACAAAGGCCCACCTGAACCCCTAAGTCCAACTTCAGAAGGAGCGTCTCACACCCAACAATCACCGGGGCAGGGCTCCTACGAGGATGCAGATTTTGGCACGTTAGCGTTGCCACTCCATCCCCCCCCCTTCCCTGGGGTCGTGAATGATGCTGCACTGAGAACCCGTCTGGGCAAATCTCAGAGAGAGCTACTCCCCCCTCTTGACCCATCCAGGTCTCAGTTATACACACCAGGTCAGTTGGTCAGTTTGGACAGTTGCAGCAAGGCCTCACACACCCCGACACCTGCCTTGGCAGCCCATTTCTTCTGCAGCTGGCAAGGCTTTCCTAAAGGCCTCTGCAGCCGATAACAGAGCTCTGGATTGATCCTTGCAGGCCGCAGAACTTCATGAAGACCTTGCCCACTGCAGAACTTCCTGAAGGCCTCTGACAGCGAAAAGGCGGCCAGGGGCAATGTGCGCAAGTCAGGTGAGTCAGTGGATGACATCCCCCCCCCCCAAATAAGACCTGGTGCCTTTTTTGGTGGCAAAAAAATATAAGACCCAGTCTTACTTTTGGGGAAACACTGGTATTTAGGATCTGAGTAGCACGGAACAATGATCTATGTGTATGCATAGGTGATTGAAATCTTGCTTAGAATAAAGTAATTAATCTAGCCACTTAAATCTTCTGTGATATTCCAATTTTGTTTCTTAACACCGGTAATTTGCTTTTTTACTTTTCCACAAAAGATGCAGAGTGGATTCAGGGCATCAATATCAGGTTCAGTATATATTTCCAAAGAGAACTAATGCAGGTTATCAGAATTTAGCTTGGGTGTGTAATTAAGTGCATTCTTATCTGTTTCAGCCTCCAGCATTACTACGTTCACTGGAGAGCCCAATGTCTGTCCACGCTGCTCCAAGAAAGTCTATTTTGGTGAGTTTTGTGAAGATCTCATGTTTGTATTGGACCTGAACTATCTGTCAGGGTTCCAAAAAGCATCCAAAATTAAATCAGAGTCCAAGGCAAAATATTCCCCAAAGTTCCAATTTATTAATAGAGCCATGTTGGCACATCTGGGCGAAACCTGAATCTGAAGTCCTCCGGGCTTCACCACCCAGTTGAAAGTTCAAGTCCTTGCCCCCACACCCACAAATCCATCACGTTGTCCAATCTTCTATTGCCATGCTGGCAGAGTCCACCCATCTCCTTCCGTGCAGGTGCAGAGGTGCAGAGACAAAGGATGACCTTGGCTTTCTAGAAAGAATTTGTTATGGCTACTGTGGAGGCGCCTGCCCTCCCAGTCAGGGGTATTGACTTTAATTGTATTGGTAGCGTAGAATAATGTCCAGGTATAAATATTTACTACAGCTCCCTAACCAAGAATCACGCCTCCTGTTATCTTCTCTGCTCTTAAAGGCTTGAAATTAATGTTGCTTTCCGCAGTGAGCTGAAGAAGGGTACACCTCAATCCCCACTTAGCACTCTGCTGTGGTTAAGTTTAAATACAATAACCTTAGACTCTGCTGGCTTGCTTGAAATACTTTATGTAAGTGAAAGACTTTGCCACACTTCTTTAACAAACAAGAAACAAGTTTCTTAGTTACAGTCTTCTTAGCACATAACAAATAAGTTTCTTATAGCAACTACAAGTGGTTCACTTCTTTAGACTTTTCCTTCCTCTCAATGAACAGTCTCAGCTTTCTTACCTAAGCCTAAGGACTTCAGTCCCTCATGGATTATTGCCTACATTCTAGAGTATGTATAACCGTTTAACTCTCTGTACAGCTAACCCAACATAAAATCACTAATGACTCCAAACCCTCTCGTTCGCTTCCCTCAGGACATCCTAGGGCCCATTTCTCCACTGTTAACCTCCTTCCTTGTCAGTTAATTCTAGGTAGAGAACCCTAACGGTCTCCCAACTCCACCTTTTATATCTCCTAGCTCTGCTATCTTCGATTTGATTGGCTGACTCCTCTTGACGGATTCTGTCCCCCCTCCCTGCTGGAGAGCTAAGATAAACCCCTCCCTTTATCTACTTACCATTCAATTTTAAAATGGTTTCGTTCCACATTTACTTGTGTAGACAATGTGTTTCCACAACACTTTAACTTTACACATAAAATTTAACCTCTTGGAGTCAGGACATGTATGTGGGCTCCACAGCTACATACTAACAACCTCATACAATCCCCCCTCCCATTTTCCCACAATAGAAAATGCATAGTGAAATAGTATAAAGTGTGGCAGGCCTAAGCTCCCCAATAAAATGGCTTTGGCCTGACACTGTCTTTGTCTCACAAATACAGAGGATCTTGCAGTTCCATGAAAGAAACACACTTCATCTGGAAATGGTAGCTTTTTTAAAGGGAGTTATCTGAATTTTATTGTGGAAAATACAAAGTATTGTTTTTTATGCATATGAGAAATTTAAGAATTATTACTGTTCTCTGAGCTGTATCATAGCAATATAACATTCCAGCCACATTCACATAGTTACTTTGCCCTAATGCCATCCCACCCCAGCCTGTCCCAGATCTGGTATAAAATCATGCTGTTCTAAATCGTGCTTGCCCCCGAACACACTCTTACTTGACACCAGAATGGGCTAGGCCAGGGGTCAGCAACCCTTGTCTCTGGAGCAGCATGTGGCTCTTTCATCCTTCTATTGCGGCTCCCTTTCGCCAGTTGGCACCACAATTTTGAGAGGAGCTTCTAGTTAGGGAGGGGAAAAGCACGGTGCACCAGGAGGAGACTCTATGGCAAGGGGCAGGTTTTCCAGTCAGTTCCACAATTGATAGGGCTTTCAGTTAGGACAGGTAGAGGAAAAAGGACACCGCGCTAGGAGGAGACTCTATGGTGGAGGAACTGGACTTCCGGTCAGCTCCAGAATTGAACTGGGGGCTTCCTGTTAGGACTTTTGTGGCTCTTTGAGTGTTTAAGGTTGCCGACCCCTGGGCTAGGCTGTGGTGCTATCCAAACACATACAGTTCTAAAAGTTATGATTTGTGGTTTCCTTTGCTGAAATCCCAGCCCCCAGCTATTCATATGAAGAGCTTTCTGCAATCAGCATGCAAATGGCTGTGGTTATTCCATTCTGCCAAGATTGACTCGCAAGGCCACTCGGAACTTGACAAGAAGCTGGGGGGAGGGGTGTTTAGGTATGATTGGATTGTGTGGGAAGCTGGGAGGGAGAAAAGAAATTTATGTGAGTAGTTTGCAGCCTGAGAAAATCTTGCAACCCCAAGGTCAGACTGTTTTCCCAAAACAAAATGCTTAAGCTGGATTGGTGGACAATGGACATTGGGCAGCACGGGGAAGAAAAAGGGTTTTTTAACCACACTGCACTTCATGCCAAAACTTTAGAACTGGCTTTGCTTTTTCTGTGCATTGGGCATTCTGTGCAATTTTCTGTGCATTGGGCATTTTCTGTGCATTGAACTGTCAGTAAAGTTTTACTCTTGGTAACAAAAAAAAAACCCAGGAGTTTCTTTTGCTTTACATGTCAATGGGGCGGTTGACAAATGCACTGCATTCTTTTCCCATCCTAAAGTTAATCAGTTGAATCTTTCTTTTAATGAGAAGTTTATGAGAAAAAGAAGATAAACATCTTTGAATGATTGATGTGTAGGTGGTTGCTATTGTGTATCAGGGCTGCCTCCGTCCAGTTCCTAGGAAAGAAAAACCCTTGGTTCCATAGATTCAGAGAAAAAGTACTTTTACTAGGAGAGAACTGATTGCAACAATTTTCAGGCAAGATCTGAGCTAAAAGCGCACAAAGCAGCAAATTGAAACAAACCGTAGAGCCCAACCACCCTGGTAGCTAGGCAACCAGAGGGCAGGCACCAGCCAGGAAATGCTTTGAGAAAGTCTTTGATTCAAGTGCATCGTCTCTGGCTGCTGCATACCAAAGTTAGAAGAAACGACCTTGTAGAGAGAAACAAAGCCAGATCGTAGTTGCAAAGCTGCAATGTAAAATTCTCCACTGACCCCTCCCCCCATTTCCATGGCAGCAAGCAGCAGGCTGGGTGACATTCAGGCCCCTGTAACAGAGGCTTTAGCCACACATATAAAATTTATACAAGTAAAACAAACAATACATCTCAATAAGGACAGTGATTCATTCAGGGTTTGTTGGGGTATTTTTAATGAAAGATCTGAAGGAGCTTAGCTGCCCGGATATGTTTAGCATCCACTCATTCAGACTGTGCATGAGGAAAATGTTTCCAGGCAATGAGGTATTGAACCCCCTCCCTCTATGTTTCCTGGAATCCAGAATTTCTCTAATTTCAAAATTTTGCTCTCCTTCGATTAGAGTGGCCACAGGAGGGGTGTCAGGTGCTGGGTGGAGGGAAGACACAGTTTCAGGTTTCAATAAACTGCAGTGAAACACAGGGTGAATACATTTAAGATTTTTAGGCAACTCCAGTTGTACAGTGACTGAGTTAATTACTTTAACAATTGGGAATGGCCCCACATATTTAGGACTCAGTTTCTTTGATCTTTGGGTGGACTGTAAGTACTTTGTGAAGAGGTAAACTATCACCTACTTTAAAACCTTTTGGCTTCACACAATTTTTGTCAGCTTGTTTCTTATGTGCCTGACATGCCTCCTCCAGTGCCTTACAGGCTACTGGCCAAGTGTTTTGCAGTTGTGCTATCCACTCTGCTAAGGAGGGTACATGTGGTTTCTCTTGAGGCAGCTCTCGCATAGCTACAAAGTCCTGACCGGAGGCCAGCTTAAATGGGGTGAACCTGTGCTACTATGCACAGAATTGTTTTTTTCCAATACAATTTTTTTTATTTTTTCATTATATGCACATAAAAACATTCTTTTTCCATCAGCAGTGTGTCGTCTGGTTGTATACCTTTTTCTTGTACATTTTTACAATTTTCTCTCGTTACATTCCCTTTTATCCTTTTTTCAATATATTGCACATTTTATCTTGATATATTACATTTCTTACTCATTTGCTTTCTTCAATTCCAAACTCCTTTCTTTTATTCTATCCACTTATAAAACATCTCCCAAACCGCATACTATTCTATCTGTTCTTTATCTCTAATTGCTAATGTTAGTTTATTCATTTCTGCACAATCTACCGTATTTTTCGGAGTATAAGAAGCACTGGAGTATAAGATGCACCTTAGTTTTATGGGAGGAAAATAGGGGGGGGGGAATCTGCCTACCAGGTATTCATCTGGCTAGCGTCCTTAGTCTGCTCAGCTTCAGCACATTATTTTATCCCCTGGTTAGGACTTTAAAAAAACCTTCTTTGGAGAGAGTAACAATGAAAGAGCCTGCAAACTGGGAAGATCGTTGGCACCTAGTTAGGGCTGGAAAAAAAGGTTTGAAAAAAGCTACATTCAGAGTATAAGACGCACCCAAATTTTCAGCCACTTTTAGGGAGGAAAAAGGTGCATCTTATACTCTGAAAAATACGGTAATATTTTCCTTATCACTTTTTCTTCTTCAGGTAACTCTCCACTTTTTCAATACTGAGCATATACAATTCTAGCTGCAGTTAACACATGTATCATCAAATACCTATCCGCTTTTCTATAATTTTCTGGCAATATCCCTAGCAAAAATATCTCTGGTTTCAGTTCAATACATTGCTGCATCATCTCTTCTAACCACGCCTTGATTTTAGTCCAATATATTTTAGCTTGTGCAACAAGTCCACCACATATGATAGTATGATCCCGGTAGTTGGTGACATTTCCAGCATTTTGCCGATCTATCTTTAAACATCCTTGCCAGTCTCACTGGAGATAGGTGCGATCTGTAAAACATCTTATACAAATTTTCTTTATATGCAGTTGAAGTTGTTAATTTATAATTTATCTCCCATAATTTCTGCCATTTGTCTAATTCAATAGTATGACCAAAATTTTTGGCCCATGCTATCATTGTTTCTTTAACTTGCTCTTCCACTAGGTTTATGCCCACAATATAATTATATAGTTTCTTTATTAGTTTCTCATCTACTCCTGTTAAAATTTTATCTAATTCTGTTAATTCATTATAAAACCCTTGCAGTTTTACATCTTTATCATATCTAGATTTTATCTGTAAGTATGTATACCAAGATATATCAATCCCTATTTCGCTCAGCTCCTCTCTTTTTTTTAACCCCCTGTGGTGCCCACATACAGGTACTGAATGTAAAAGAGTTAAGCTGTATAAAGTTAAAGTGTGGTTAAAAGGAATTGTATACACAAGTAAGTATGGAGCCAAACAGCTTTTAAATGTATGGTAAGTAGAAAGGGGGAGGTGTTTATCCCAGTTCTCCAGAAGGGAGGGGGGATAGATTACATCATAAGGAGCCAGCCAATCGGATCATAGATAGCAGGGCCAGGAACTATAAAAGGCCTAGGTGGAAGAGCTAAGGAGAGCTCTGTTTGTGGTAATTTCCAAGAGGGAAGGTTTATAAGGAATCTCTGCCTGAGTTTAACTGTCCAAGAGGGAAGTTAACAGGAGAGAAGATAGACTCTAGTCTATGGGAACAAACTGCTTGACCTCTTGTGGAATTTTAGATCTGGCACCAAGCCTTTCAAATTCCTGGGCATCTGTAGCAATTAACTGGGTGCTTGAAGAAACATACGGGGACATCACTGACCTCAATATGTTTTCTTTGGGATAAACTCCTCCAACAGCACCTTCACCTTCCTCCGGTCTGCTCGCAGAAACGGGCGATTGAAGAACTGAAAACCTGTTCAGCTGTACCCTTTTGCTTTCATCGTCAGAGAGAGAAATCAGATTTATGTCTTCAAAAGACTGTGCCCTGGACTTTGGTTTCGGTTTCTGCCTTCCTTTCTTTCTTGGCATATTTGCAGCAGTTAATTAGCGTTCCTCAGTCGCCAATAAATATGTCTTAATAGCCTATACGCTTATCTGATGAGCAACAGCCAGGGAAAAACGATATAAATCTCCTTAAACCATCCTCTGCTACCATCTGTTGAAACAGCATCGCTCCCCCCTGGGGAGATTGCAAGTAGTTAGAGGCGACTGGACCTTGTTTACCCATGGCTGTATACTCTTAAAGAAAATAAAACCCAAAGTATATTCTAATAAACACTTTTATTATAAAAGTAACAAAATATATCTGACTACATCTTACCGAGCAATAATATGTCAGCCGGACAAAGGAAAGCAAGTAAGAGAAGAATAAGAGAAAAATAAGACGTGCGCAGTAGCTCATAAATCACAAGACACCCTTATCTCTATGTTGACATAAGTTCAGAGCTAGCTACCGTAGTGCTCAGACTGGAAGCTCAGCTGGCAAATACAAAAAAAACCAGTGACATAGTGGATCAGAGAAATGCTGTGGACATAGTTTACTTAGACTGCAGTAAGGCATTTGCCAAAGTAGACCACAGCCTACTTCTTGGTAAAATAGAACAATGTGAAATAGACAATACCACCACCAGATAGATTTGCAACTAGATGACCAGTTGCACTCAGCATGTAGTCCTCAATGGAATTACATCTACATGGAGGGAAGCATGCAGTGTAATACCTCAAGGTTCTGTCTTGGGCCCAGTGCTGTTCAACATCTTCCTAAATAGTTTAGATGAGGGGATAGAAGAAGAACTCATCAAATTTTCAGACAATACCAATATGGGAGGAATAGGTAATACTTTGGAAGACAGACTCAAGATTCAGAAAGATCTTGATAGCCTTATCAAAACATGCAATTCAGTGGTGAGAAAAATAAGGTCCTATGCATCGGCAAGAAGAACGAAATGCACAGGTATAGGAGATACAGTACCAGATTCAATAGTAGCAACAGTGAGAAGGATCTAGGCGTCCTAGTAGACTTAAGTATGAGCCAACAGTGTGGTGCACATTTTAATTGCTCTTCGCTGCACTTTTCCAAAATATCAACATCTTTTTTGTAATGTGGTGACCAAAACTGGATGCAGTATTCCAGGTGTGATTTTATAAAGCAGTACTAATATTTCATGTGATTTTGATTCTATGCCTCTGTTTATACACCAAGGATTGAATTAGCTTTTTTGGCTGTTGCCTCACACTGCTGGCTCATATTTAAGTGATTGTCTCCTCATAGAATATCTACTCATATATTGTCTACTCCAAGGTCCCTCTCATAGTTTCTGTTTTTAAGCCAGGTTTCGCCTAATCTATACTTGTACCCTTGGTTTTTCCTGCCCAAGTATAAAACCTTGCCTTTCTCTACATTAAATTTCATTTTGTTGGATAGGGCCCATTGTTCAAGTCTGTTAAGATCTTTTTGGATCCTAAGCTTGTGTTGACTATTCCTGCCAGTTTAGTATCATTTGCAAATTTGATGAGTTCCCCTTCTGTTCCCTCATCTAAGTCATTTATGAAGATATTGAAGAGTACTGAGCCTAAGACAGAGCCTTGTGGTACCCCACTGCTTACTTCCCTCCATGTAGATATAGTACCATTAAGGACTACTCATTGAGTATGGTGTGTCATCCAGTTACAAATCCATCTGGTGGTGATGGTCTGTATCCCATATTGTTGAGTTTTAAATACAGTTTAAAACTATATTCAATTCAGAATGTAATATTCTTTGAACATCTTGAAATCAACGTTGACAAGGATGAAGTATTACGATTCTTATTTTTAACAACATACAACTGCTTTGACTCCAAAGTGAGCATATTGATTTACACCTATAAAAAAAGTTGAACTACATGCATTTTCTTCTGTATTATAGCTGAGAAGGTGACTTCATTGGGCAAGGATTGGCACCGCCCCTGTCTACGTTGTGAGCGTTGCAGGAAGACTCTTATTCCTGGAGGCCATGCTGAGGTAGGAAACTATTAAGTTGGATTCAGGTTTTATCTTCTGGTGTTTTTGGAATTGAACTTTTTACATATTTTGCTCCTAGATGACATGAAACAAGATCTGGAAGAGAAGCAGATTTTGGCATCATTTCACATTAATATTTGATATCACAAAATAAACAATATATTGATTCTTTATAATTAATTATTCCTTACATTTTACTTCATAATCAAATGTTTCTTCCTTACTGTATCCTTTGGTTCTTCTAGATGTCATTTGGACAGTAATTCCTAAATATTCTGATATAGTCTGCATCTGATTCATTTATCAACAGGTGTATCTACAACAGTATAAAGTATATACAGTATGTTGTCTGATTTCTACATTTTCTTACTGAAATTTTGGAAGTATATGTTTTTGTTTGTAAACTGTAATGTATGCTGCTGTTCTGAGTAGAAACCAGGTGATGTACCTGGTTGATCTGGGCTGATCATAAAAAACTTGCAGCAATCAAAATGGTTACTTTTTGGAATGGAGATTACCAGGAAATTCTAGGGTTGTACGTTCAACTTACAAGTTAAAAAAATCTGAGAAGACAGTGGTGGCAAACCAAGGGATCTACTTAGATAAGAATCAATTAATTCAAAGGAGACTTCACTTTTTTATAGTTCTAATGTGTTGTATTATGAACATAGAAGTTCTTAGAACAAAGAGCTGCATTATCACTCTAGAAATTACCATAGCTTGGTGAGAAGTGGGTTATGTCAGTGTCCAATGCCCAAAATGTTTGGAGCTGTTCTTTTTCCAATTTATACATTTTTACACATATATCATTTCTCTCTCATTCCCTCCCTCCCTCTCCCTCTCTCCCTCCCTCCCTCTCTTATTTAGCATTTCCTGCACCAGATTTATATCAAATGACTTCTGAAGACGTTTCCAACTCTGAGTAATTCAATTAGAAAATCAATAAACAGCATTCTTTTGCTGCTGCAAGGCAACTAACTGTATGCCAAAAATATAAGCAATGAAGACTAAATGTCCCTAGGTACAGAGAGGTGTTAGATCATTGTTCTGCACTGTCAGTTAGTGAGATTTGGGATCCAAAAGATGCTTTTGCATTCAGGCACAATATGTACTACTTGCCATTAATGGACATAACTTTTACTTAAGTCAAAGGCTTGCAGTTTTATTCCTATGAATGCTAGAACTGAGGCAGCGGTCTTATGTTGCAATTACCTTGAAACAAAAAGTGTCAGTATTTTAGTATGAGGTATACTAGGGGCTAAGAAGGTTGTTTTATTTTGGGTACCTCCTCTAGAGTAGGTCTTTATATAAACTGGGTGATTTATACTTAATGTGCTTTGAGGTATAAAGTGATTGAAAATATTGATGGGAACAAAAACTATTGATTTTGTTCAAAAGTTAACAATGCATTGAAAGTTTTTAGCAGAAAGGGGGCTGATCTCATTACTTACACTAATGTATCTTCTATTTTTTTCCTACCAGCATGATGGACAGCCATATTGCCACAAACCATGCTATGGGATCCTGTTTGGACCAAAAGGTGAAGTAATGGACAGAGATCAGTTTAAATATTGAAAAGGCAATTGGCTGGTTTATTATCACTTACCTCTTCTGTTGGAATTAAAATCTAGTCTTGTATTTGACAATTCAGGTTTAGCAGATTAGAGCAGAGATAACAAAACCTTGGTTGGGGTGAGGACATAAGCTTTTGAAGTTTATGCTAGGAACCATGTTACAAAAGACATCAAAAAACAGTAGAACATTTTAAATACTAGGCGAGGACAAAAATTACTTTAATATTATTACTTATACTATATAATGTTCCATATAATATTATACAGATAATATTATCAATAAAGGAGAATATATTACATCTGAATAATTTATTTCATTTACAGGTAGTCCTCGACTTACAACCATAATGCAGCCTGCTCATTATGGTATTAATTATAACAATTGTTATACCAGGCAACCACATGATTTCCTTGCTTAATGACCCCCCACCTGTGCTCTCTGTGATGCCTTCATTAAGCAGAGCATGAGGTGCTTCAGGGACATCCAGCCCCATCTGCTCTGGACCTCCCAAGGCCTCACTCACCCAGACACAACCCATGTTCTGTTTCTCACCCCTTGGAGACTTGGGACTGCTTCCCATCCTGCTGAACCCAACCCCTCTTACCCATCCCCCATCACCTATTGTGCACTTACCTTTTGAAAATCTCTGGAGTTCTGGACTTCATATTGGGGAAGCTTCTGCTGCAAGTATAGAATAGGTGATACCTGGCTCAACACTAGTAACTATGAGAGGGATCTTGGCATCCTAGTGGACAATCACTTAAATATAGCTAGCAGTGTGCTGTAACTGCCAAAAAAGCCAACACAGTCCTAGACTGCATTAAGAGAGCGATAGAATCAAGATCACATGAAGTGTTAGTACTACTTTATAATTCCTTGATAAGACCACACTTGGAATATTGCATCCAGTTTTGGTTGCCATGATATAAAAAAAATGTTGAGACTCTAGAAAGAGTGCAGAGAAGAGCAACAAAGATGATTAGGAGATTGAAAAGCAACAAAGATGATTAGGAGGCTAAAACATATGAAGAACAGTTAAAACAATTATATTTAGTTCAATTAAAAGGACTGAAGTGACATGAAAGCAGTGTTTCAATATCAAAGGGGCTGCTACAAAGAAGAGGGGATCAACCTATTCTCCAAAGCACCTGAATTCAGGACAAGAAGCAATGATCATCACAGCTGCTGTTTATATTTACCGTATTTTTCGGAGTATAAGACGCACCTTTTACCCTCAAAAAGAGGGTGAAAACTTGGGTGCGTCTTATACACCGAATGCAGCCCCACCCAGCCACCCCCACTCTTTGGCCTCTGCCTGCCAGCAATTTACCTCTTTGCAGCAAACAGGGCAAAGCACAAGAAGAGCACAAGAAGAGATGATCTGCCTCCCGACCTACAGCTGACTGAGGCTTACAAGCCACGTGGTAAAATGAAACTGAAACTACAGTGGCTGTGATGAGACATATTGCTGGGAGATAAACTGCTGGCAATATTAGACTGCTGAAATTGCAAGAAGGCAAGCTAGAGCTGCTGTAGCTCAAGAGATAGGGCTCTTGCCTCACAATCAGGAGGTTGTGAGTTCTATCCTAGGTACAGGCAGATTCTGTTAATATGTTATTTTGTTAAATGTTTGTAGAGTGTTCAAATTATTAGACTTATTTTTTAAAGACTGCTTTATTATTGTTCTAGACAACTTAACAAAATGAAGAAGCTTTTTAAAATAAATGCTTGCTCTGAAGAGGCCCAGTGCTATTGTATCTTCTTTTAAATAGCAGAGAATACTTCCAGAAAGCCACATCAATTTTAAAGATCTGTAAAAGTATAATCTGAAATGTCCTGTTTTAGTATTAAGTATTAGTATTAAGTATTAGTATTAAAAGAAGGCAGCTGAGAAACCCTGACTTAGTCATGTTTGGAGTAGATCTATTTCAATAATTGGGAGGAGTTAGTGTGATTACATTTAAGAAAACTTTCTGGGATTAATATACTGCCATAATGTACATTTCTCCAATTCTTTGCCATTTCTATGGGTCAGGCACACATGCACAGAAATACACAGCAAACAGTGTATATCATCTGTGCTTTTTGCTGTTTGCTGTTTGGCAAATTGCTGGGAGGCAGAGGCCTTTTTTCCTTGTTTTCTTCCCCCAAAACTAAGGTGCATCTTATACTGCGGTGCGTCTTATACTCTGAAAAATACGGTAATCAAAGAGAGAAGCACCCTAGAACAAAGGAGAAATTTCCTGACAGAACAATTAATTGGTGGGACTTGCTTCCAGAAGTTGTGGGTGTTCCAACACTGGAGGTTTTTAAGAAGAGATTGGACAACGATTTGTCTGAAATGGTATAGGACCGTGATGGCGAACCTATGGCACGGGTGCCAGAAGTGGCACGCGGAGCCATATCGGTGGGCACGCGAGCTCAGGTCCGGCGCGCATGTGTGCACTGGCCGGCTGATTTTCAGGCCTTCTGGGCCCACTGGGAGTCAGGAAACAGGCTGTTTCCAGCCTCCAGAGGGGGTGGGGAAGGCCGTTTTCGCCCTCCCCAGGCTCCTAGAAAGGCTCTAAAGCCTGGGGAGAGCAAAAAATGGGTGTGCCATTGCATGCTGTGAGTGGGGGGGTCATGCGTGCATGCGCGGGGGTGCATGGAATTATGGGTGTGGGCACGCACACACGTGATCCCCCGCATCCCCCCCTTTTTTGGCACGCGAACCAAAAAAGGTTCGCCATCACTGGTATAGCATCTCCTATTTTAGGAGGGGGTTGGACTAGAAGATCTCTAAGGTCCCTTCTAACTCTAGAAGCAGCCTCCATTTTCTGAGCAACCACAGGCAAGGGGGCCCAGAGATGAAGCAGTCCACCCTGCTTTCCTAATCTGATCTCCACAGCAAAAAGCTCTGGATCTTTCTGGAGCACGGTAGACACCCCATTAGAGAAGTGGAGTACACCACTCCATCCCTGGGACATGTGCTTGCATCCTGGAAGTAGCTGTCATTTTGTGCAAAGCAAGAATTATGGCCACTCTAAAAATGGCAGCTGCTTCCAGGATGCAGCCATGCAACCCAGGGATGCTAAGTGATGGAGTAGCCTGCCCTCTGGAGGTCCAAATCTCTAGAGATCTTCAAATGGTAAGTGCATGATGGGTGACTGGGTGTGGAGGAGGGTTTGGGAGACACAGCAGGATGGGATGGGGGGGCTGATAGGCAGGAGGGTGCTACAGTGTCCCTGTGGGCAAATGACCATAGGAATGCTGCAGTGGCCATAACCTTGAAACAGGTTGAAAGTAGCTTTTGGCGGGGTGTCTGTCATAACTTTGAATGGTTGCTAAGTGACCAGTCATATATCGAGGCTACCTGTAACTACCTAATTAATATAAACCATGCTCAGACATACACAAAAACACAATACCACAGTTTTGGCATAATTATCCCCAATCTGAAATTGATTCCCAGATTTACTGTATTTTTCGGAGTATAAGACGCACCGGACTTTTTGGGGAGGAAAGCAAGAAAAAAAATCTGCCTTTGCCTCCCAGCATCTATCCGGTATTCATCTGGCCCATTGGCTGCGGCCCATTCAGCGCTGTCGGTGCCCATTTGCTGCAGCCCATTTGCCGTGGCCGCGACCCGTTCGCAGCCACCCATTCATAGCCGCAGTCTGTTTGCCGCTGCGGCCTGTTCAACACAACCTATTTGATGTAGCCCATTTGCCATGGCTCATTTGCCGCCGCCACTGCCTGTTTGCCACTGCTGCGGCCTGTTCACCATGGCCCATTTGCTGTGGTGGTGGCCCATTCGGCGCAGCCCATTCGCCACCTCCCATTTGCCGCAGCCTGTTTGCCACCACTGTGGCCCATTTGCCACGGCCCATTTGCCACCACCGATCCCCGCCACCTGCAATTGGCCGAAAATGCAACGCGCAGAGGCCAAAAACGGGATGTACAGAGGCCAAAAATGGCCGAAGGGTGGGTGCAATGCACGGAGGCCAAAAATGACCGAAGGGTGGGTGCTGGCAAGTGGGCCGGGCTTCGGCAACATTCGGTGTATAAGACCACAATTTTCACCCAGAAAATTTTCATCTGACATGCCCAATATCATACCTTGTTTAAATCTTACGAATGAAGGTTAATATACATGTCCCAGGATAAGACAAGTGTCAACTTTGAACCAAACCTGACAGCAGCCATTTTTCTGTTCCTCAGTTGCCACATGAAGGGGGAAGGGGGGGAGTGCATCTTATAATCTGAAAAATACAGTAATTAGTATGTGAGTTAAAAAAAATTCTCAACATCCCCTTGACATACACACCTATATGGATCCCTACCATCTTCCTATTCCCTAGCCCTAAACAAAATGTGTTCAGTATATTTTTCCTCATATATACACTATCCTAAGCAAACCTTCCTTCTTAATGTCAAGGTTCTGACTAAAGAACCCAAGCAAATCAGAACTCTGAGACTAGAATCCTCCTAAAAGATCTTCTTTATTGAGTACATCATATTAGCACAGCTCGAAAGGAAAACCAACTCTAAATCTTTCCTGCCATTTCAGTATAATTAAAATAGGAAAGAACCCCATCCCCAAGTGTCACAGGTCACATTGGCCAATTGGGTTAATTGGCAGGCTCTCCAGGCACTCCTTCCCCGACCTTATCAGTTGCCAGTAGAGATGACCTTGATTCTCACTAAAAAACTCTGTTGTGTCTAGTAAGGCATTCCAACCTCCTTCCCCCCTTCCCCCTTCGTGTGGCAACTGAGGAACAGAAAAATGGCTGCTATCAGGTTTGGTTCGAAGTTGACACTTGTCTTATCCTGGGACATGTACATTCACCTTCATTCGTAAGATTTGAACAAGATATGATATTGGGCATGTCAGATGAAAATTTTCTGTAACATATTTTGGATAATTTCACTATAAAAGAAATAAATTTTGATTACTATTTTACTTGATGAAAAACCTCAAAGTATGATTAAGTTATAATTGAAATGTTATACCTCTAAATTAAAGCTTGAAAGCACATGATATGGTAATTATTATGATAAATATGAATAGAATAAGGATGGGATAGGATGGGATGGAATGGAATGGAATGGAATGGAATAATAATAGAATAGAATAATAATAGAATAAGAAGAATAGAATAGAATAGAACAGAACAGAACAGAACAGAATAGAATAGAGCTGGAAGGGACCTTTGAGGTCTTCTAATCGAGCGCCCTGCTCAAGCAGGAGAACCTATATCAGTGATGGCTAACCTTTTTCTCGTCGTGTGCCGAAAGCGTGTGCGCGCGCAACAGCACGCGTGCGTGCGGGCACCCATAATGCGCATGCATGCACGATGCTACCCCTGCACCCCCATGCATGCGCATGAAACCCCCCCAATTCCCCCGTCCCCCCACGCATGTTCACGCAACCCGCCCACCCCCCGTTTTGGGCCTAGCAGGCCTCCCTGCAGCCTCCTGGGACCAAAAACGGGCTGTGGGGGGCACGCACCCCCACGCCCCGTTTTGGGCCTAATAGGCCTCCCTGCTGTTACAGGTGTTATGTCTGCCTTGTATGCAGCTTTATTCCTCTTTAGCATTCATCTCCATTGTTTTGTGATGCATTTCCTGCCTCTCTAGGATTTACCTCTATTTGCTCCTGTGAGGCACTTCCTGTTCCTGTTGTATATATGTATTTATATTCTCGGTGGCTTCTGTAGCGTTTTAACTGCATTTTGATTAAAACTACTTGAAACACTTGCAGCCTCCTAGGACCAAAAATGGGCCGGGGGGGGCACCGCACCCCCTGCTCTCTCCCTGCCCCCGCACATGCGCGCACAACCCCTGCCCCTGTGCATGCATGCGTGACCCCCTGCACATGCGTGTGCATCTCCTGTATGCACCCCGTGCCCCCCTCCCAAAAATCAGCTGGCCGGTGGGAGTCGCACACATGCGCATGCACGGTGGAGCTGAGCTGGGCGACGGCTCGCGTGCCCGCAGAAAGGGCTCTGCGTGCCAGCTGTGGCACGCGTGCCATAGGTTCACCATCACAGACCTATACCATTTCAGATAAGTGACTTTCTAGTATCTTCTTAAAAACCTCCAGTGATGGAGCGCCCATGATTTCTGGAGGCAAGCTGTTCCACTGGTTAATTGTCCTCACTGTTAGGAAGTTTCTCCTTAAGTTGCTTCTCTCTTTGATTAGTTTCCAACCATTGTTTCTTCTCCTGCCATTTGGTGCTTTGGAGAATAATTTGACCCCCTCTTCTTTGCGGCAGCCCCTCAAATACTGGAATACTGCTATCATGTCATCCCTAATTCTTCTTTTATTTCGATTAGCCAAACCCCAAACCTACAGCCGTTTTTCATATGGTTTAGTCTTCAGGCCTTTGGTCATCTTAGTTGCTCTTCTTTGAACTTTTTCCAAAGTCTCAATATCTTTTATGTAATATGGTGACCAAAATAGATTGCAGTATTCAAGGTGTGGTCTTACTAAGGTTTTATAAAGCAGCATCTGTCAAGATTCCAAGTAATACATCCCATTCAGTAAGAACTCCGAGGCAGGCAATTTCCTCAAAGAACATTTTATTGGGACTGTGGTGCCCACATACAGGTACTGAATGTAAAATAGTAAGTTGTTGTATAAAGTTATAATGTTGTTAAAAGGAACTGTTTAAACAAGTAAGTATGGAACCAAACAGCTTTTAAATGCATGGTAAGTAGAAAGGGGGAGGTGTTTATCCCAGTGCTCCAGGCAAGCCATTTGGCTTATGGAGATACTTAGCATGAAATTGCTTGAGCAATCTATCTGCCTTTACCTTCCAACTTTTCACCCAAGAAGCTTCAGATAGGGGTTACCCCTTCCAATAAACTAAAATTGTAATTGTCCCCTGTGTACTCTGGAATCTAAGATCCTTTTTATTTCATAGTGTTTCCCTTCAATTACAAATGGCTTTGGGGCTGCCTGTTCTATTGGCCTGAGCTGTGAACTTGCTGCTGGCTTCTACAGTGGAAGATCGGATGCATTTTCCCCAACAGCCCTTCTGGGGTTTGGCTATGAGCCTGGTACTTCCATTCCCTCGACTCATTGGAATCCAGGAGTCCCGTCAACCTCCACTCTAGGATCGTTGTTTTAGATTTATTATTAGAGTTGGAAGGGACCTTGTAGGTCATCTAGCCCAACCCCCTGCTGAAGCAGGAGTTCCTACACCCTTTGAGACAGATGGCAGTCCAGTCTCTCCTTGAAGGTCACAAGTGTTGGGGCTCTCACAACCTCCGCTGTCAAGCTGTTCCACTGGTTGATCACTCTCACCGTTAGAAAGTTTCTCCTTACTTCCAGGTTGAATATCTCCTTGGTCAGCTTCCATCCGTTATTCCTTGTTTGGCTTTCTGGTGCCATGGAGAACAGCCTGACCCTCTCCTCTCTATGGCATCCCCTCAAGTATTAGAATATTGCTATCATATCACCCCTGGTCCTTCTCTTCGCCAGACTGTCCAAGCTCAGTTCCTTCAACCACTCTTTGTATGTTTTATTTTCCAGACCCTTTATCATCCTGGTTGCTCTCTTCTGCACTTTCTCTAGAGTTTCAATGTCTTTTTTATAGTGTGGTGACCAAAACTGGATTCAGTACTCTGGGCGTGGTCTGACCAAGACTTTATAGAGTGGTACTAGTACCTCTCTGGTCCTTGATTGTATCCCTCTATTTATGCAGCTCAGGACTGCATTGGCCTTTTTGGCTGCTGTTGCACACTGCTGGCTCATATTTAGTTGGCTGTCTACCAAGACTCCGAGATCCCTCTCGCAATCGCTACTATTGAGTGTGGTTTCGCCCAGTTTGTATGTGTATTTTTGATTCTTCTTACCTAGGTGTAGAATTTTACTTTTCTCCGTGTTAAATTTCATTTTATTGATTTGGGCCGAGTGTTTGAGTATGTCAAGGTCCCTCTGGATTTTGTGTCTGTCCTCTGGGATGTTTGCTACTCCCACCAGCTTGGTATCATCTGGCAAATTTGGTTAGTTCTCCTGCTATTCCCTCATCTAGGTCATTTATAAAGATGTTAAAGAGTATTGGACCTAGGACAGAATCTTGTGGTACCCCACTGCTTACTTCTCTCCATGCGGACCTAGAGCCACTGAGGACTACTCGCTGGGTACGGTTGGTCAGCCAGTTGTTAATCCATCTGGTTGTGTAGCTGTCTATCCCGCTTTTTTTTAGCTTATGAAGAAGTAGGTTGTGGTCTACTTTGTCAAATGCTTTGCTGAATGAAGTCCAGGTATATTATGTCTACTGCATTTTGCTGGTCTACTAATTTGGTCACAATGTTGAAGAATGAAATGAGGTTGGTTTGGCATGACTTGTTCTTAACAAATCCGTGTTGGCTGTTGGTTATTACTAGGTTTGTTTCTAGATGATGTGAGATCTGGTTTTTAATTATTTTTTCCAGTATTTTCCCAGGTATTGATGTTAGGCTGATTGGTCTGTAGTTTCCTGGGTCTGTTTTTTTTACCTTTTTTGTAGATGGGAACCACATCAGCTTTTTTCCAGTCCTCAGGTAGTTCCCCTGTGTTCCAGGATTTGTGGAAGATGTGGTGCAGTGGTTCCGAAATGACTTCTGCTAGTTCTTTTAGGACTCTGGGGTGTAATCTGTCTGGTCCTGGTGCTTTGTATTCGTTAAGTTCAGACAGGTGATCTCTTACTGTATTTTTGCTTAAGTTGAGTCTTGCTTCGAATCTGTTTTTTATATTTGTGTTGCTGAGTAGTTGATCTGCAGTTTCCTTTTGTGTGAAGACTGATGCGAAGAACGTGTTCAGTAGCTCTGCTTTGTCTGTGTTGTCTGTTACTTCTTTGCCATCTTCTCTCTTTAGTGGACCGACTGTTTCCTTGATTTTTTTTCTTGTTGTTTATGTGTTGGAAAAAGCTTTTTTTGTTGTCTGACTTCTGTTGCAAATCTTTGTTTGTTCTGGGCCTTTGCTGTCCTGATTTTTTCTTTACAGATTCTGGCTATCTGTTGGTACTCTGCCTTGGTTATGTGCCCCTCTTTCCATTTTTTGTATTTATCTTTTTTTTCATTCAGTTTGTCGGTGAGGTCTTTGTGTAGCCATGCTGGTTTCCTTTTGGATTTCTTGTTTTTCTTCCTCATCGGTATTGTGGTGTTCTGGGCTTTTATGATCGTGTTTTTCAGAATCTCCCAAGCTTCTAGAGTTGTTTTACCCTTTAGTACTTTCATCCAAGGGATCTTTCCCAAGTTTTCTCTGAGTTTATTGAAGTCAGCTTTTTTAAAGTCTGGGATGTTGGTGTCGTTATGTTCAGTTATTTGTGTTTGCTTTATGGTGAATTTTAGTATTAGGTGGTCACTTTCTCCCAGTGTTCCTGCATCTTCGACTCCTTCTATCGTTTCTTCTCTGTTTGTAAGTATTAAATCCAGTATGGCTGCCCCTCTAGTTCCCTCCTCCACTTTTTGGACAATGAAGTTGTCAGCTAGGCTGGTTAGGAATCTGTTAGATTTCTCACTTGGTGCTCCAGTTGGTTTTCCAGTTGATATCCGGGTAGTTGAAGTCTCCCATTATTACAATGTTGTTTTTCTTGCATATGTTCTTTAGCTGGTTGATAAAAAGGGTGTCCATTGTTTCTGTTTGATTTGGTGGTCTGTAGTAAACTCAGATTGTTGTGTCGTTCTTTTTTTCTTTTATGTTGACCCATATGCATTCTAATGGGTTTTCTTCCTTGGTTACTTGTAGCTCTGTAGCTACATAGTGGTCCTTTATATACAGTGCAACACCACCTCCTTTTTTGTGTGATCTGTTTTTTTTGAAGAGTTTGTATCCTTTTATCTGTGTGTTCCAGTTGTGTGATTCGTCCCACCAAGTTTCCGTTATTCCAACTATGTCATGTGTACCTTCGTGCATTAATATTTTGAGTTCACCCTGTTTATTCCCTAGGCTTTGTGCATTTGTGTAGAGGCATTTGAGTTCTTTGTGTCTGTTTGTGGGTGTTCTTTCTTTGTCTCTTGTTTGGCGTTTGAGTTTGTTTTCTTCACCATCCCTTTTTGGTTCATTGTTTGTTTTGTTTGCTTGGGGTCCATGCTTGGAGTTGGGTCCCCAGGGATCCTGTGGATTGGTCACCCTCCCCTCGCAATTTTAATTTAAAGCTCTCCTGACAAGTTGGGCCAGTCTTTTATCGAAGACATTCTTCCTAGTCTTGGTGAGGTGTAACCCATCCCTTGTCAATAGTCCATTTTGGAGGTAGTACAGTCCGTGGTCCAGGAATCCAAAGTTTTTTTTGGCGACACCAACCCTTTAGCCAGTGGTTTACTTGTAGGATTCTTTGTTCCCTTGCTGGGTGTTGTCCTCTTGTTGGTAGTATGTATGAGAAGACTAATTGCACACCTAGGTTTTTGATGTTCTTGCCTAGTTGCTCATAGTCGTTCTGTATTGTTTTCAACTGTATTGTGTCATTTGTTCCTACATGGAGTAATAGTAGGGGATAATAGTCTGTGGGTTTTATTATTTCGGTTACTTTCTCTGCTACGTCAATGATTTTGACTCATGGGAGGCAGCATACCTCTCTGGATTGGTTATCTGGTCTACAGATGGTGGGTTTGGTTCCTCTGAGGATTGAATCTCCTATTACCAGTACTCGCCTTTTTTTGCCTGGAGTTGTTTGGGGAGTTTCTTTCTTTGTCGTAGTGGTGTTTGGTGCTGCTGCTTTGTTGAGGTTCTTTCTGGTGTTTCTTTTTTGTGTGTCTGTTCGTTATCTTCTATTGGAAGACCGTGGTATTGGTTGCTTAGAGCCAGTGGGGTTGGGTCTGGGTAGGTTGGTTGGTTGGTTTGGACAGTGGTTTTGTGTTTGGTTTGTGGTTTTTTCTGTGGGTCACATGTGTCCATCTGCTATCTTCCTCCGAGGGGTTAACTGTGGATGTTGCTTGGTCATTTTTGTGTTCTTTTTGTGCGTGTTCTTTTTGTGGGGTTTGGGGTTTCTCGTTTTGTTGGTTGAGTTGCAGGATGTTTAGGTTTTTCTCCAGGTCTTCAATTTTTTCTTCTAGTATTATTTATTTATTTATTATTTATTACGGTTTTCTTATATGCCGCCCAACTCCCGAAGGACTCAGGGCGGCGTACAACAGAAAAAGATACAAGAATCACCAGTAATAAACATTAGATTAAAAACAAATATAAAAATTAAAAATTCATATTAAAAAAAACCATCCAACAATCAGACATACCCGGGGGAGAGCACAGATGGATTAGGCTTCACCCCCAGCCTGCAGGAAGAGCCATGTCTTAACGGCTTTTCGGAAGGCCAGCAGGGTGGGGATAGTTCGGGTCTCTGGAGGCAGTTGGTTCCAGAGCGCCGGGCCCGCCACAGAGAAGGCCCTCCCCCTAGGGCCCGCCAGCCGGCATTGCTTGGCCGATGGGACCCAGAGGAGGCCAACTCTGTGGGCCCTAACCGGTCGGAGGGAAGTATGAGGCAGAATGCGGTCCCGGAGATAACCTGGTCGTAAGCCATGAAGGGCTTTAAAGATGATGATCAACACCTTGAATTGGACCCGGAGACCGATGGGCAACCAATGCAGCTGGCGGAGTATAGGTGTCACGTGGGTGTACCTAGGCACACCCACCACAGCACGCGCAGCTGCATTTTGCACCAACTGAAGTCTCTGGATACTCTTCAAGGGTAGCCCCATGTAGAGCGCGTTGCAGTAGTCCAGGCGGGAGGTGACAAGGGCATGAGTGACCGTGAGTAGAGCCTCCTTCTCCAAGTATGGCCGCAACTGGTGCACCAGGCGAACCTGTGCAAAGGCCCCCCTAGCCACAGCCGTAAGATGATGGTCCAATTTCAGCTGTGGATCTAGGAGGACCCCCAAGTTGCGGACCCGGTCCAAGGGAGTCAGTTTCGCTCCCTCGAGATCCAAGGAGGGACAGTTGACATAGTCCTTAGGAGGCAATATCCAAAGCCACTCAGTCTTGTCGGGGTTGAGTCTGAGTCTGTTCCTCCCCATCCAGATCCTAATGTCGTCCAGTAAATCGTTAGTAATTTGATTAGTTTGCATTTGGTGCATGTGTAGTTATGGTTTTCTGTGGGCATAAGTGTGTACATGGAGCATGTTCTGCATGTCACAATGGAGTCTGTTCCTTGATCCATGTGTGTGGCTTTTTGGTTGGGAGTGAGAGTAGGAGTGTAGAGTGTGGGAATGTGGAATTACTAGTAAGTTTCCCTTTGTCTGTTAGCGTGTAGAGTGTGGGGATGTGGTTACTAGAAGGTTTCCTATTGTCCGTTAGTCTATCAAATTGCTTATTCTACTTATTCTGCTTACTGCTTGCTTATTCTACTTATTCTACTTACTTCTTGCTCACTTATTCTACTTATTATTTACTACTCATTCTGCTTATTCTACTTGTTTCTTGCTAACTTATTCTACTTACTATTTACTATCTTATTCTACTACAGTAGGTGGTCTCAATCTTTCTTACTTGTTCTATTTACTATATACTAACTTATTTTACTTATTCTGTTTGCTTCTTACTAATTTATTTTACTTACTATTTGTTAACTTATTTTGCTTCTTACTATCTTGTTCTACTATTTACTGTTTATTTTACTACTTCTTACTATCTTATTCTTCTTACTGTTTACTACTTTTTTTTAATACTACAATCAGTTGTCCCGGTCTATCAATTAGCTTATTTTGCTTCTTACTGTGTTATTCTACTTACTGTTCACTACTTATATTACTGCTTCTTGCTATCTTATTCTACTTACTATTTACTACTTTATTTTACTATAATCAGTTGTCCCAGTCTATCAATCAGATGTGAGTTGGCTAATCACTCTATTATCGGTTGATCAGTCTATTGGTCAAATGAGTTAATTAGCTAAACAATCTATCATCAGTTGAATTAATCACCTGGCAGTCTATCAATCAAGTAAGTTAATCTGGCTAATAATCTAGTAGGTATCCCTTAATCACTAAATATTCAAATCACTTAATTATCTAAACAATCAATGGTCCTATGGTCTCTCCCAATCTATCAATCAATTAAATTAGTCAATTAAACAATCAATGATCAGTCCCAAACTTTCAATCCCAGTCTATCGATTGGGGGGGAATATGGATTGGGGGGGGGAATCCCTTGCTTCGGAGGCTGTAGGCACACGCTGGATTCTGGGGGGAATCCTTGCTTCGGAGGCTGTAGGCACACGCTGGATTCTGGGGGGGGATCCTTGCTTTGGAGGGCTGCAGGCACATGCTGGATTCTGGGGGAATCCCTTGCTTCGGAGGCTGTAGGTACACACTGGATTCTGTGGGGGAATCCTTGCTTCGGAGGGCTGCAGGCACATGCTGGGCTCTGGGGGGAGAATCCCTTGCTGGAGGGCTGTAGGCACACGCTGGATTCTGGGGGGAATCCCTTGCTTTGGAGGCTGTAGGCACACGCTGGATTCTGGGGGGGATCCTTGCTTCGGAGGACTGCAGGCACACGCTGGATTCTTGAGGGGAATCCTTGCTTCGGAGGCTGTAGGCACACGCTGGATTCTGGGGGGGAATCCTTGCTTCGGAGGGCTGCAGGCACACACTGGGCTCCGGGGGGGAATCCCTTGCTGGAGGGCTGCAGGCACATGCTGGATTCTGGGGGGAATCTCTTGCTTCGGAGGGCTGCAGGCACACGCTGGATTCTGGGGGGAATCCTTGCTTCGGAGGCTGTAAGCACATGCTGGATTCTGGGGGGGAATTTGGCCGGAGGAGATCGGACCGTGCTTCAAAAATGGCCGCGGATGCCATGAGATGCCTTTGTTCTGTTGTCTTCTTCCACTACCTTCGTCGCCAGTGTTAGATTAGCGCGGGAATCAGAGTTGAGACGTAGAACAGTTCAGCACCTTTATTGTAGCAAAAGGCTACAATACAATACAAAATGGCTAAGCAAAAGAACTGGTGGGGGGTAGCAACCCTTCCTTTTCTGTGCTGACCGGCTGCAGCTGAGTCTCTTCTTTGGCCTGCACAACTGTTCTCGCCTCCTTTGTGGATGTGATTGGTCTCTCCCACATCTGGCCCTGAGAAGCTAGTTTCGCCTCCAGGTCCTCCTCCACTCAATAAAGCCCCTTGGAAACAGGCAGTTGAACTTGTTCCTTCGCCCAGGCCCTAGTTGGCATTCAACTTCAGCCATAGCCGCTCGCTCGGGCATCGAGGTGAATGTCAGGCTCTCCTCAATTCCCGCGCAAGCCCTGCCGGCACCTGGCGCTTCTCCGGTTTCTTCCTCCATCTTCCCTGAGTCTTTTCCACTGCCCGGGTAGACCGGGTAAGCAGCCAGAGCTCAGGACGCTGGACATGCCAAGGTTCCAAGTAATACATCCAAAGTTCTGGCAACTTCTACTCCCTCTATAATTTCTTCTCTATTAGTAAGAATTAGGTCCAGTATAGTTTTACTTCTAGTTCCCTCCTCTACCTTTTGGATGATAAAATTGTTGAGTAGGTTGGTTAGGAATCTGTTTGATCTCCCACTCGCTGCAGAGTTGGTCTCCCAGTTGATAACTGCATAGTTAAAGTCTCCTGTTACTACTGTGGTATGCTTCCTACATACATTTGTTAACTGGTTGGCAATGCATTCATCTATTTCTTCTGATTGGTTGGGTTGCCAGTAATATAATAATTTTTTCCCGTTTATATTGACCCATATACATTCAGGGGGGGGGGTATCTTTGATCATGTGCATTTCTGTAGATAGGTAGTGGTCTCTCACATATAGTGCAATCTCCTCTTTTTGTTGATCTGTTTCTTTTGAACAATTTGTATCCATCCATCAGTACATTCCAGTCATGGGTTTCGTCCCACCAGGTTTCTGTAATGGCAACTATTTCATATCTACCCTCTTGTACTATTGCTTCTAGTTCACCCTGTTTGTTCCCCAAGCTTTGAACATTTGTATATAAGCATTTAAGACTTTTATGTCTGTCCATGGGTATGATTCCTGCATCTCCTAATTGTTGTCTGGGGTTTTTTCCACACATCACGCCCTACCTCATTGTTTGATTTGTTTTCTTGGGATTTATGATTGGTTTTGTGTTCTAGAGATTCTAAAGATTAGTCAACCCCCCACAATTTTATTTTAAAGCCCTTCTGATGAGTTGAGCCAGTCTTTTTCCAAATACATTTTTCCCTGTTTTCATGAGGTGCAGCCTGTAAGGATTGCCTTCCCAACCACATTCAAAGTACGAACTTCTGAGTCAGTGTTTCAAAAGGATTCCTTTATTAGCAGTTGTAATGACAATCCATTCATTCAAAGCAAGATCTAAATGCCTCCAGGCAAGGCAAGCATATTTAAACCTTAGTGCCCCTCCCCATTAGGCAGGATGCAAGAGTAATCCAATCCACAAAGTGTGAAAGTTCTTTCCTGGGAGTACAGATGGCTATACGTTCCCACAGACCCTTCCATTCAACTGACTTGCATTGCCCCTCATAAACCCTATCTTAAGATGAGAAGGTTCCCAGGTGTCTAAGATCCGGATATCTGTTATAACCGTTTGATCAAGCAGAACCAAGACCCCCCTTCTCCTTTTGAATGGCAGAGTCTGGAATCTGACATGCTGCCCCCTTAAAAAGAAAAAAGGTCCACCTGTAAGACATAAGCAGAATCAATTATGATATATTAACAAGGTTTGTTAGGGTATTGGGAGTGAAATCTTCTCAATAAGATGGGAGCTTTAACATGTTGTTTAGCGACCCACTCATTCTGTGAGGGAGGCAAATGTTTCCAAGCTACCAAATACTGGATCTTCCCTCTGTGGATCCTAGAGTCAAGAATTTCCTTGATTTCAAAGTGTTGTTCCCCTTCTATCATGATTGGGGCAGGTGGTGCTGATACCACCGGTCTAAGTGATGAGGTTACCTCTCTCTTGAGTAAACTAATGTGAAATACTGGGTGGACTTGTCTAAGTGTTTTTGGAAGAGCCAATTCAACCACTACTGGGTTGATGATCCTACTAATAGGGAAAGGTCCAATGAAACTAGGCCCTAATTTTTTTGATGGTTGTAACGATCTCAAGAATTTTGTAGATAAATATACTCTATCCCCAACATGGAAAGGTTTAGGCTCTACTCTTTTCTTGTCCACTTGAATTTTGAAAGCCTCTCTAGCTTCCTTTAAAGCCAATCTGACTACTGGCCATGTGTTTTGCAAATTTTCTATCCACTCCTTAAGTGAGGGGATAGTGGGTTTTTCTGTGGGTAGTTCTGGCATTGGGCTGAAATCTTGCCCAGTAGCTACTCTAAAAAGTGTAAAACCAGTACTCGAATGTACAGAGTTATTAAATGCAACCTCTGCAAACGGTAAAAGTTCAGTCCAATTGTCCTTTTGAAAATTAATAAAACATCTTAGGTACTGTTCCAAAAAGGAATTCGAACATTCACAATTTCCGTTACATTGAGGGTGATGGGAGGAGCTTAATCCTTGGGCGGTACCAAGTAAGTCCAAAAATGCCTTCCAAAATTTGGAGGTGAATTGGACTCCCCTATCCGAGATGATTCTTTTAGGAGCTCCATGAAGACGATAAATGTATTAGAAACAATCTAGCCAAGACTTTGGCAGTTGGAATTTTCTGGCAAGGTATAAAATGTGCTTGCTTTGAAAACAAGTCTGTCACAACCCAAATGACAGTGTTTCCCCCACTTTCGGGTAGTTCTACAATAAAATCCATAGCAATTTCTTCCCATGGCGCTGACGGCTCGGCTACTTTCTGTAGAAGTCCTGGGGTTTTCCCTTGTCATCTTTTTGCCGCAGCACAAATGGGGCAACTTGCTACATAGCTTTCTATGTCCTTTTTCAATGAAGGCCACCAAAATTGTCTCTTTATTAAATGTAAAGTTTTTACAAAACCAAAGTGTCCAGCTAATCTAGAGTCATGGCACCTTTCCATTAAACGTAATCTTTGGCTAGCGGGTACATATAGTTTGTCTCCTACCCAAGCTAATTCATCTTTCATCAAGCAACTGGATTTGTGGTTCAAAAACCATTCATCGTTGATTAATGCTTGTTTAAAAACGTGAATGGTGTCTGCGTTTCTCAATGCATCTTGTCCTCCTTGGGACCTGGTGATTACTTTGGCTGCCAATTGATTAGTTTGTACTATAGGTTTAAATACCTCTGATTTCGCACAATTGTATTGTGGCTTTCTGGACAGTGCGTCTGCTAGAAAGTTTTTCCCCCCAGGAATAAATTTAAGAGTAAACTCGAACTGTTTGAAGTATTGAGCCCAACGAACTTGTTTTGGAGATAGTTTCCTTGGTGTCTTTAGGGCTTCTAAGTTTTTGTGGTCAGTCCAGACTTCAAAAGGGATCTTACTCCCTTCTAAGAAATGTCTCCAAGTTAAAAGTGCCCATCGCACCGCATAAGCTTCTTTTTCCCAAATTGCCCACCTTTGTTCGGTTTCGCTTAGTTTCCTGGATGTATACGCACATGGCTGTAGTTGTCCTTGCTCATTACTCTGAAGTAGGATTGCTCCTATTGCAACATCACTAGAATCTGCTGGTATGATGAAAGGTTTTTCTGTGTCTGGGTGCTTCAAAATTGGTTCTGTTGAGAACAGCTGTTTTAGTTTTTCAAATGCTGCCTGGCATTCCATTGTCCAATTCACGGGCTGTCTCGGTTTAGGATCTCCCTCCCCCTATGTTCTTAGCAGTTTTGTGATGGGCAGGGCAATTTGAGCGAATGCCGGGATAAATTGACGATAGAAATTTGCAAACCCCAGGAAGCTTTGTAGCTGCTTGCGTGTGTGAGGCGTTTCACAATCTAGTACCGCCTGCACTTTTTGAGGATCCATTTCTATGCCCTGGTGTGAAATACGATACCCCAAGTAATCAATTTTTTCTTGGTGGAATTCACATTTTGAGAGTTTGGCATAAAGTTTTGCCTCGCAGAGTTTGCTTAGCACTGCCCTCACCAATTTAACGTGCTCAGCTTTGGTCTCTGAGTATAAGAGAATATCATCTAAATAAACAAGAACCCCTTTGTATAAATTTTCACGCAAAACATCGTTGATTAATTGCATGAACACTGCAGGTGCCCCTTGTAGCCCAAAAGGGAGCACCTTGAATTGTTAGCATCCCAGGGGGCTGTTGAATGCCGTTTTCCATTCATCCCCCTCCTTAATCCTGATTCGGTAGTATGCCTCCCTGATGTCTAGTTTGGAAAAAAAATTTCCTTTTGTGAGGTGGGCCAGCATATCTTTCATCAGGGGGAGGGGATACATGTTTTCAACACTTATCGTGTTTAGGTTTCTGAAATCAACACATAAGCGTTTTGTGCCATCCTTTTTTTCCCTAAATAACACTGGGGCTGCTATCTTTGGTCTGGCTGGTTCAATGAAACCCCTTGCTAGGTTTTTCTCAATGAAAGCTCTCAGCTATTCTAACTCCCCCGGTGACATGCTATACATTTTTGGTTTAGGCAGTTTAGCCCTAGGTAAGATTTCTATTGCACAGTCAGAGGGGCGATGCGGGGGAAGTTCATCTGAAGCTGTTTCGCTAAAATCTTCCGCCAAGTCTTTGTATTCCTTGGGTATGCCTTCCGTTGGCACGCTATAACCAGGCATGGCTGTTTCCCTGCGTTCACCCCCCTCAGTTCCTATCTGTGGGTCCTCCGCAACAGTCACGTGCATCTGGAATTTTATGGTGCCTTGCTCCCAATTTATTCTTGGATTCCACTTTTTCAACCATGCGAGTCCCAAGACTAGTGGCCATTCCATGCCAGATGCTACTATAAATGTAAGTCTTTCTTTGTGGCTCTCAATGCCTATTTTCAGGGGTTCTGTGGCAAAAACAGCTGGCTCCCCCCCTGCTATTGACCCATCCAGTTGGCAAAACGCGATGGGTTTCTCAGCTTTCTCACTGTGATTCCCAACTCCCTGATTAGGGTTGAGCTGATCAAGCAACAGATACACCCTGAGTCTACTAATGCGGAGATATTTTTTCCCTCATCTTGGTTAGGGATAAATAGTCTGAGAGGGAGGGTAAACGGTTCAGTTGGTTTGCTTACCAGTGGTTCATCCTCTGGGTCGCTTTCGAACGATGCTGGATCTTCCCTTCGAAATGCCGGGATGTTGTCTCCAGCGTGGGGAGGGGATGGTGGTCCTACCATCTCGCTGCTCCTCAGGGCTGTTTCCCTCCCACGCTGGCTGGGTCTCGCTGGTCTCTCCCCCGTTTGGCGTTCAGGTTTCCGGGTGGGTGTTTGGGGCCAGCATTCAGGTGCTTGGTGCCCCTCCTTCCCACACTTGAAACAGATTGGAGGTTTAGGAGAAAACCCCTGTTGCCTTCTGAAGGGCTCTTTCTTCCATTGGGGTGGGGATTTCTTCCATGCTCGCCCCGCACGGTACTGGTTCCTGGCCATATCAATCTCCGCTTCTTCGGCAATGAGGTACCACTCATGCAGATGATTCGGTGCACCCCTAGCCATGCAGGCATTATACAGATCATCACTCAGTCCATCCTTAAAACAGCTTACCAGGATGTCTTCTGGCCAATTTAGATGACATGCGAGGTCCCGGAATTCTTCAGTGTACTCCGCCACTGGCCGTCGTCCCTGCTTCACCACCTTAATACGATCGCGTGCTTTGCGGTCTGCCAGCGGGTCCTCGAACCGTCATCGTAGGGCCATCATGAATTGGTTAAAGTTGCGCAGTTCGGGTGCATCATCGTTATGTAGGGTCACCATCCATCTGGCAGCGGCACCTTCCAGAGCTAATGTAACTGCTCGCACTCGGGATCCCTGGGTTTGGAACTCACGTCCATATTCTTGCATATAGGTGAGTACGTGTGTTACGAAGAATCCCAATTGTTGCGGGTCCCCATGAAACTTCACTTCCAGGGTGGGAGTTTTCCTTTCTAGTTGTGGGGCTTGGAGTTGGTTAGGAAGGGGTGCCGCTGCGTGTGCTGCCCTGGGAGGATTTGTTGGGTCCCCTGCTGCGTCCTCCATTTGCATGCCAGCTTCCCGGAGGTTGTTGGCTCCCCCGGCCTCTTCAGCGGTTGCTGTGCTCCCGGTGCTCCTTAGTCGTCATTCTGGGGTCCCTCGGATGTTGAGATTTTCCAACGTTTCCATCACCAGCTGGGCTAGGTATCTCTTCAGACGCCCCTCCCTTAGCAGTTCTTCGATGAGTTCCTCATGGTCAGCGAGGGCTTCTAGCTCCAATTCCCAATGAGGTTTCCGATTCCTTCGATTAAGGGTGACTCCTCTGGTTCTCCCATCCCAGCTGTCCTTTTTCCCAATGCCGATGGACCGGCGGGGTTTCTCAGAGGTCTCAAAACCTCCCTCAACCTCTTTGATGGGGAGTGCAGAACAGGCATCCGACTGGGTGGTGATTGGTGTCTCCCCCCAGCATTCAGTTTCCTCCTGTTCCCGGTTTTGTTCAGACATGGTTTGCATGGTCCCCTCAGTAGAGCGAAGTTGCTTCTCTGGGTTGACCAATTTTGCAGATCTTGCTTTCTGTAAGGATTGCCTTCCCAACCACAAAGTACGAACTTCTGAGTCAGTGTTTCAAAAGAATTCCTTTATTAGCAGTTGTAATGACAATCCATTCATTCAAAGCAAGATCTAAATGCCTCCAAGCAAGGCAAGCATATTTAAACCTTAGTGCCCCTCTCCATTAGGCAGGATGCAAGAGTAAGCCAATCCACAAAGTGTGAAAGTTCTTTCCTGGGAGTACAGATGGCTATACGTTCCCACAGACCCTTCCGTTCAACTGACTTGCATTGCCCCTCATAAACCCTATCTTAAGATGAGAAGGTTCCCAGGTGTCTAAGATCCAGATATCTGTTATAACCGTTTGATCAAGCAGAACCAAGACCCCCCCCTTCTCCTTTTGAATGGCAGAGTCTGGAATCTGACACAGCCCATCCCTTGCCAAGAATCCTTTGTGTAGATAATACAGTACATGGTCCAGGAAACCAAAGTTTTCTTGGCGACACCAACCCTTTAGTCAGTGATTTATTTCTAAAATCCTTTTTTCCCTCAATGGGTGTTGAACTTTTGTTGGAAGTTCTGATAAGAACACTACTTGAGCTCCTAGCTTCTTAACTTTATTGCCTAGTTGCTTATAATATTTATTTATTTATTTATTTATTTATTTATTTTGGTTTTCTTATATGCCGCTCTACTCCCGAGGGACTCAGGGCGGCGTACAGCAGAAAAGATACAAGAAACCAGCAATAAACATAATTAAAATCAAGTACAAAAATTAAAAATTCAATATTACAAAAAACAACCATGGGGGAGAGCTCAGATGGATTAGTCTCTAACCCCCTGCCTGCAGGAAAAGCCATGTCTTGACGGCTTTTCGGAAGGCCAGCAGGGTGGGGATGGTTCGGGTCTCTGGGGGAAGTTGGTTCCAGAGTGCGGGGCCCCCCACAGAGAAGGCTCTCCCCCTAGGGCCCGCCAGCCGGCATTGCTTGGCTGACGGGACCTGGAGGAGGCCAACTCTGTGGGCCCTAACCGGTCGAAGGGAAGTATGAGGCAGAATGCGGTCCCGGAGATAGCCTGGTCCTAAGCCATGAAGGGCTTTAAAGATGATGATCAATACCTTGAATTGTACCCGGAGACCGATGGGCAACCAGTGCAGCTGGCGGAGTATAGGTGTCACGTGGTGTACCTTGGCACACCCACCACAGCACGCGCAGCCGCATTTTGCACCAACTGAAGTCTCCGGATACTCTTCAAGGGTAGCCCCATGTAGAGCGCGTTGCAGTAATCCAGACGGGAGGTGACAAGGGCATGACTTACCGTGAGTAGAGCCTCCTTCTCCAAGTATGGCCGCAACTGGTGCACCAGGTGAACCTGTGCAATATCTTAATATTGTACTCAGGTTCTTTGTTGTGTCATTCATCCCAATGTGAAAGAGGAGTAAAGGGTGGACCTAATTATTTTGGTTAGGTTCTCAGCCACAGCCTTTACTTTTGAGACAACATATCTCCCTAGATTTTATGTCCGGTCTGCAGATAGCTGGTTCTGTTCCTTTGAGAATAGAATCTCCTATCACCAATACTCAGGGTTGCAGTCGGGGTTGCTTTTCTGTTTATCTCAGGCTATTTGATGTCTCTTTTCTAAATGTCTGCATGTTTTCTTTGAGGGGGAGGTTGTGGGCCTGCATATTTTTATCTAGGAGGAGAAATTGATTGCTCAGTTTTAATTGGGCTGCTTCTGGTTGGGTTGGGTTAGATTGGGCAATAGGGGTTTGTTAGATGTATCCTGCTTTTTTATTTTTTATTTTATATTATTATTATTATTATTATTATTATTATTATTATTATTATTATTATTATTATTATTATTATTATTATCATCATCATCATCATCATCATCATCATCATCATCATCATCATCATCATCATTATTATTATTATTATTATTATTATTATTATTATGTTTCCTTCTATGTGTGACATACCTCCATTTGTCTTCCTCCAAGAATTTATCAGCAGGATCATAATATTATATATATATATATGAACAGGATCATAACATATAATGATAAATTAAAGAATTCTCCTAAGGCAAGGTGTCAAACTCAATTTCATTGAGTGCCACATCAGCATTATGCTTCCTTCCTTAATTTTATCACATTGCCTCTCTCTCAGTCAAAACTGTGTGGCCTCTGACCACTTTCCAAACCCTGAGTTCTTTGAATTTACTGATACTTTACTTACCGGTATATACTATATAAATATTCATTTTCCAATAATGAATTCACTACTAGTTTTCAAAGTCATATAAATTAAAATTATTCCCAAACTTGCTTGCACTTCCTCTTTTCTCTTTAGCTTCTTTTCCCTTAATTCCTCCTCTACTGACTTCTTTCTGTTTTTTCTTTCTTTTGTAGGAGTGAATACAGGTGCAGTTGGAAGCTACATCTATGATAAAGACTCTGAAGCAAAAGAACAACCTTGAGAGCTTTTTTCTAGCCAACTATCCACCTGCTCAGCCCATTTGCACTGCATTCTCTTCATTAATCTTATGTGTTTAGACATAGTAAAACCTGCTTAGAAGCAGGATGAGATAGCTGTATCTGTTCTTTTGTATGCTCCCCAGGCAGATGATATTCTGTTCCCTCTTCCAATTTTTAATGGCTATGCTTTAAAAAGACAGAGCTGTTTCTCCCTCAAGTCTCTCACTTTGATTTCACTTCAACTCTGTGCAGAGGTGGGTTCCTGCCGGTGCGGTTAATAGCTGTTGTTCGGCGCAGAGCCGAAGACGCTGCTGCCGTTCGTGGCGCGGGGACTTTCCCCGGGCGCTGCCGCCGCCCGCATGGACACCACCAATTGCGGTCTTTTGCCCTCTGCGCATGTGCAAAGCGTTCTGCATGCACAGAGGGCAAAAGAACGCAATTGGCGGCGTCCATGCGGGCGGGGAAAGCGCCCGGGGAAAGCTCCCGCGCTGCGAACGGCAGCAGCGTCTTCGGCTCTGCGCCGAACAACAGCTATTAACCGCACTGGCAAAAACAGGCAGGAACCCACCTCTGACTCTGTGTGTTCCCAGCAAATATCTTTGCTGCCATTACTTTGTATGAAAGAACACAATTTTGTAATGTCACCTCCAGCCTTTGGAGTTATTAGTTCATTATTAAAGGTCCAACTTACCATTCACTATTAATGGCTGAACAATTGGAGAAATAAACAAATTCTTCAGGGAGGTTTAAAAAATCAGGTATATTTTTGAACAAGGCTTCTAAATGTAGAATGATGACTCCTAGATTGAGAGCTAAGGTTCTTACCAGCTATGGATTGCCTTCCTACATAAAGTTTCATCACTGTTCAGAGCTAGTCCCTTGTTGAAGCAGATGTCAACAGCAAGCTCTTCCTAGCAGCTGACATAGGGTCTACTATACTTAGCTGAAGCATTGTTTTTTGAAAATAGTTTGTATTCTTGAGTAACCTGTCAGAAATTATGACCCTACTAATGTTATGCCAGACAGAATGTGGTCCTAACTTGGATATGGAAGTATAGGTAATTTATGTAGGTATCTGTCACTTGTGACAGATACCTACATTTTCCACTACATGGAAAATATTACTGCTTGCCAATCAAGCAACTTGCTATAAAGATCAAGCAGCAAAAGTAGGAGAAGTAGAAAAAGAGACTCTCTCTCTCTCTCTCTCTCTCCCTCTATCTCTCTCTCTCTCACTCTCACTCTCACTCTCACTCTCACTCACTCACTCTTTCTCTCTGTGTGTGTTTATATCAGAGGTGGGTTCCTGCCGGAGCTGTCCAGTACGGAGCTCTGGTAGGGAGCGGCCGATTGTGCAATGTGCACGTGACTGCTCCGGAGCCCTCTCTGCCGGTCCGTCGTGCGCGTCGCCATGTTTTTATGTGAATTTTTGGGTTTTTGCTTCTGCGCAAAAGCAAAATTGCGCTGAAATCTCGCGAGGGGACACGCACACACGAGTTTTCAGTGAGATTTTGCTTCCGCGCACACGCAAAAGCAAAATCACGCCAAAATCTCGCACGCGCGTGTGTCCCCTCGCAAGATTTCGGCAAGATTTTGCTTCCGCGCATGTGCAAAAGCAAAATCATACGAGGGGGCGCGCGTGCATAGCAAGCACACGTGCCCCCGAAACTTGGAGATGCGCGCACCGGCACCGATAAGACAGCGACCCGCCACTGGTTTATATGTGTTTATATGTGTTAGGATGGGACCGTAGCTATTTGCAAAGGAATCAGTTCTGATCTTATTGTTTATGTGCTTGAAATTTATTTATAGCCAGATAGTAGTATTCTTTTTTGCTTTGGAAAATAGTCTATCCTAGTGTTTTTAGCGTCCCTGGGTCATTCTAAGTTCAGAAGGCACAATTGGAACTAATCAAGAGTATGAGCTGAGGTAGCATTGTACATTTGCATTGTAAAACCTGCATTACCCAACCTGCAGACTAATTTTTCCAAACCAGAATGCTTATCTGCATACCTTTTGCAATTAATAAAGATGTTTGACAACTTATGTGTACTGTGTTTGAAGCTGTTCTTTGTAGGAGAGAAGGGGTAGTTCATCCTAAGCTTAAGAATATCCTTCATTCTCAGAGAGGTCTGGGACAATTAGGCATTGCCCCTTGGTCACGCCCATTTCACTCCCGGCCACCCGACACAGCCGAAACAAAGTCGCCTTTCTTCTGGCAATTCTCCACTGACAATGGCCCCCCAGCTGTCCAGTCCTAGCCCATTCCTGGAGGCACATTTCCACCCTGGCAATTTGGTGCAGGGGACAAATAGCTGCGCCTCCCAGCAGCCAATTGGGGCAGTGGGCGGCAGGCATTGCAGGGGGAGGGGGTTGTGCAGCCGAAGGAGCTAATGCTAGATATTCAAGCCAGGGGTATACTTATTTTCTCCATTCAAAAAATGACATATCTGTTGGGTTTTTTGTTGCATAAATGACTGAAAAGTCTTTTTTATAGTTTTGTTTAATTACACCACCTTTATATATTGCTTGAATGAAGATATATTATTGATAAATCTACATATTATCAGAGTTCCAAGTAATAGACCCATAGCAAGCAAAACTCCAAGGCAGATGAATTCCTCAAATAATAGCTTTAATGGAGATATCATATTGGCACAAACGGGTGAAATGCTACCGGTTCGGACCGGTTCGTGTGTACCGACAGCGGCAGGCACCAGTGGTTCGCCAAACTAGTAGCAACAGCTGGCTGGCCACGCCCCTGAACTGGTCCCCCAGTTGTTGCTCGCTTGCCCTGCCCCGCCCACTCTCTGCAGCTTGCCTGCCTAAAGTTCTGCGCCCCTGATCTGCCTGCCAGGTAAGCCTGCAAAGTCACGGCCTGCCTAGGTGCCCCTGTCCCCACCATCCCAGCCTGCCTTCCCTACTCCATTCTCTGGAGCCCGCAGCCCCAACATGCTTTCCTGCCTTCCACGTGGCCTTCCCGGTGTCCTCATGGCCAGCTTGCGAAGGCAGGCAAGTGGAAGGCCACGTGGAAGGCAGGAAATCATGTCAGGGCGGTGGGGAAGGGAGGTAGCAGCCTACTCCCTTCCCCGCAGCCCTGCCATGCTTGGCAGCCTTCCTCATGACCTTCCTGGTGGTCTCCCATGCCCGCTTGCCTTCCAAGGTTGGCGTCCGGCCCGGCCTGTGGGTGGGCGGGCTGGCGGCCCTTGGTGAAAACGCAGATGCTGAGAGGCAGCGGTGCTCTGGAAGGGCAAGCAGATGTCCCGGGGCTGCTGCATATGCGCCTGCCTCATTTCTGCAAAGGCAGAGTCCCTCCCCCCTGCAGGTCAATCCAAAGAGGGGAGGGGGATGCTGCAGAAAAGGCCGCCCTCCACCCGGGCCCGCGTGCTTCCCGTGCCAGCTCCGCAGGGCTTGGGGCTCCGAAGCAGCCCACTGGCTTCCCACCCGGCCACCTGCCTGCTCTCTTTGTGCATTGGCCCAGCCGACCGCTGGTGCCACTCTGGGAACTTGGCCACGGTGCTGCTTCCCGCTGGCGAAGGCCAGTGGGAAGTGATGCCACGGCTGAGCCTCCTTTCCTCGGAGCACCAGACTGCAAGCCGAGTTCCCGGAGTGGTGCCAGCGGTCAAAGAGAGCAGGCAGGTGGCCGGGTGGGAAGCCAGTGGGCTGCTTCGGAGTCCCAAGTCCTGTGGAGCCGGCACGGGAGGCACAGGTGGAAGGGTCCTTTTCTACAGCATCCCCCTCCCCTCTTTGGATCGCCCTGCAGGGCTCTGCCTTTGCAGAAACAGGGCGGACGGTTTGTACGGAGGATTGGCGGGGGGATGCGTGGCCCTCTGGGATGCAGAGTGGGGCAAGAAAAGGCACAATAGGCTGCGCTGCCCCAGCCCCGCTCAACCGCGCTTCTTTGCTGGACGCCGATGGCGGCTTCCAGCCCATCCACCCCATGAGCGAAGCAGGTGGGGTGAACAAGACCACTTGGCAGCAGCATGTTGCATGGAGGAGGGGCGCTGAGGGACCCCCTGCCTCCCCTTGCCTGACCTCCGTGCACGAAGATGAACCACCGCCTGTCCTGAAGTCCTTGCCTCTCCGACGCTAACGCCCAATGCCATCACTAGGGAAACACCACAGGGCTCCCAAGCACACTGGTGGGGGGGCGGATGCCTGGACCACCAAGGCCCGCAGCCGCGACTGCTCTCCAGGCAGTGCCACTGTCTCCCTGCCCCCCCAAGACCCCACCAGCCCCAGAGCCTGAGGCCGCCAGAGCTCCGTAGGTGCGCACACTGATGCTGCCTGGCGCGCGAAGGTCCCGGAGCCGAAGCCAGGAAGGTGGGCTGCACATGCCTGCACATGACAGGATGCACCGCTACCGGGCCGCCCTCCCAGAGCACTTTCTTCCTTCTCCTGCGGCCAAGAGAAAGAGAAAGAAAGAGGAAGGAAAGGGAGAGGGAGAGAAAGAGACAGAGACAAGAAGAAGGAAGGAAGGAAGGAAGGAAGGAAGGAAGGAAGGAAGGAAGGAAGAGAGAGAGAGAGAGAGAGAGAGAGAGAGAAAGAAAAGAAGGAAAGAAAGAAAAGGAGACGAGACGAGATGAGAGGAAAGGAAGGAAGGAAGAAAAACTTATGATCACAATTGAGGCCAAAATTTTGGTTGCTAAGCAAGAGCATTGTTAAGTGAGTTTCACCACATTTTATAAGTTGGCCATGCCCACCTGGTCACCTGACCACCAAACACGCCCACCCGGTTACATGACCACCAAGCATGCCCAACAATTCACCTGACCACCAAGCCATGCCCATCTGAAGCCACACCCACCTGACCTCCAAGCCACACCCACAATTAATTTAATTTAATAGATTTGTATGCTGCCCAACTCCCGAGGGACTCTGGGAAACAAAATAAGCCACACCCACAGAACTGGTAAGGAAAATTTTTAGATTTCACCACTGGGCACAGATCTGGTGAAAACCAATTCTGAAGGTGCCAGTGGTTTTCACCTAATTAAAAGAGAAAGTTTTCCCTTAACCCCAAACAATCAGTCACATGGTCCAATCAAGATGCTGTCCTGTTGCCTGGTGACCTCACTTCTTCCATGCGCCAAGTGGGACAATGTCCTTGGTTCCCAAGAGAGAGTATTTTATTTTGGCTACAAAACCCCAGCTATCTCTAATTCCCTCTCCCTATGCCTCAGCTCCAGGGTCGCAACATTGAAGCACCAAGATGGCTCTGGTCAGGTCAGCTTCAGGTTTGACAGGCTGACTCCCTCAGTTGAAGAGGACTTCCTGCAAGAAAAAACATACAGAGAGAACTTAGTCAAGGCTCAGCTCAACCCTTTCCTCCCCCCGGAGGTCCCTTAGGCTTCTGGGGGAACTCGTCATGAAACTATTTGACCAACCTATCTGCCTTCACATCCCAGCTCTTGACCCATGCGGCCTCGGATAGCCTTCCGTTGCACAAGGTACTGCAATCTGCCCCTATGCAATTTTGAATCCAGAATCTTTTTTACTTCATAATGCATCTCCCTCTGCACCACTATTGGTTTTGGGGCTGCCCAATCTACCAGTCTGATCAGGGAGCCTACCGCTGGCTTTAATAAGGTGCTGTGAAAGACTGGATGCACTTTCCCTAGCAGGTGAGGGAGGCTAAGCAGGGTTAATTACTTTCACTATAGGGAAAGGCTCTATAAACTTTGGTCCTAGCTTCTTGCATGGGAGTTTTAGCCTTAGGTATTTTGTCGAGAGGTAAACTTTGCTTCCAACCCAGAATGGCTCTTGGGGGCTGCAGCACTTGTCAGCTTGCGCTTTATGGGTTTTTGCCGCTTCTTGCAAAGCCCGCTTGGTATTTTCCCACCCCTCCTTCAGGGACTCCATTCATTTAGTGACATAGATGAGGGGTGCTCCCTGGAGAGCTCGGGCATGGGGACGAATTCCATGCCACTGGTGACCTGGAAAGGGGTCAGGCCGGTGCTGCTGTGCATGGCATTTTTTAAAAAGTTTTTTATTTTTAATTACAAAATACAAAATAAACATTCCATTCACCATCAGCAATGTGTTGTCTGGTTACAACTCTTTCTTTGTGACATCCTCTTTCAATATCTTATCTTCATTATACCTTATTCACATTATACATTTTTATTCTTATTACTTATACTCTATCAATTGTTTTATTTATTCTTTATCTTAATATATCTTTTTACTTTTAACCTTCAATTCCAAAGCCCTTTTTTATTCTCCAACCATTTATAAAATACCTCCCAAATTTCATAGTATTCAGTTTGTTGTTTCTCTTTAATCTCTAAAGTCAATCTACTGTATTTTTCGGAGTATAAGACGCACCTTTTTACCCTTAAAAAGAGGGTGAAATCCTGGGTGCGTCTTATACACCAAATGCAGCCCCACCCAGCCACCCCCACCCTTTGGCCTCTGCCTGCCAGCAATTTACCTCTTTGCAGCAAACAGGGCAAAGCACAAGAAGAGCAGAAGAAGAGATAAACTGCCTCCCGATCTACAGCTGACAGGCTTGCAAGCCACGTGGTAAAATGAAACTAACTACTGTGGTTGTAATGTGACAAATTGCTGGGAGATAAACTGCTGGCAATATTAGGCTGCTGAAATCAAATGGAGGCAAGCTATAGCTGCTATGGCTCAGAGCTAGAGCTCTTGCCTCACAATCAGGAAGTTGTGAGTTCTATCCTAGGTAGAGACAGATTCTGTTAATATGTTATTTTGTTAAATGTTTGTAGAGTGTTCAAATTATTAGACTTATTTTTTAAAGACTGCTTTATTATTGTCCTAGACAACTTAACAAAATGAAGAAGCTTTTTAAAATAAATGCTTGCTCTGAAGAGGCCCAGTGCTATTGTATCTTCTTTTAAATAGCAGAGAATACTTCCAGAAAGCCACATCAATTTTAAAGATCTGTAAAAGTATAATCTGAAATGTCCTGTTTTAGTATTAAGTATTAGTATTAAGTATTAGTATTAAAAGAAGGCAGCTGAGAAACCCTGACTAGTCATGTTTGGAGTAGATCTATTTAAATAATTGGGAGGAGTTAGTGTGATTACATTTAAGAAAACATTCTGGGATTAATATACTGCCATAAATGTACATTTCTCCAATTCTTTGCCATTTCTATGGGTCAGGCACACATGCACAGAAATACACAGCAAACAGTGTATATCATCTGTACTGTTTGCTGTTTGCTGTTTGGCAAATTGCTGGGAGGCAGAGGCCTTTTTTCCTTGTTTTCCTCCCCCAAAACTAAGGTGCATCTTATATTCCGGTGCGTCTTATACTCCGAAAAATACGGTATTCATTTCTACACATTCTAATATTTTCCTTACCACATTCTCAGCACTAGGAATCTCTCCACTTTTCCAGTGTTGTGCAAATACAATTCCAGCTGCTGTTAATATATGTATAATCAAATATACATTAGCTTTTTGATACATTTCCGGTAACATTCCTAACAGAAATATTTCTGGTTTCATATCCACATGTTGTTGTATCATTTCTTCCAACCATGACTTAATTTTTGTCCAATACTTTTTTGCTTCGCCGCATGTCCACCACATATCCTGGTATTTGATGACATTTCCAACATTTCTCTGATTTATCCTTAAACATTCTTGCCAATCTCGCCGGTAGTAGGTGCCATCTGTAAAACATCTTATACAAATTATCTTTATATGCAATTGACATTGTTAATTTATAATTTTTATCCAAAAACTTCTCCCATTTATCCAATTCTTTTATTTGTTTTTCTTCTAATTTTATCCCTAATAAATAACTATACAATTTTTTTATTAGTCTTCTGTTCCTGTTAGGATTTTATCTAGTTCTGTTAATTCTGTATAAAAACCCTGTTGTTTAGCATCTAGATTGTATCTGCATATACATATACCATGTTATATTAATCCCTTTCTCCCTTAATTCTTCTTTCGTTTTGAGTCCCCCTTCTTCATTTAAAATGTCTTTATATCTAACTATTGTTCCTGTAATATTTGGATGTGTCAGTGCTTCCATCGTTGAAAGCCAAACTGGTATTTTTGTATAACATTGTCCTTTAACCTTCTCCCATACCAATAATAAAGCATTTCTTATATAATGTCTCTGAAAATATCCATGTATCTTATTTTTCCCATACCACAAAAAAACATGCCAGCCCAATTTTAAATCATGTCCTTCCAAAGTCAATAACCTTGTATTCCTCAGTACGATCCACTCCTTCATCCATGTCAATGCTTCCCAATTTGGTAATCCAAAGCCTGCTTTGGTCCTTTTGTCTTGCATCATTTTCAAGCCAATTTTTGCCTTTTTGCCTTGCTAAATAAACTTGTGAATTATCTTATTTAATTCCACAAAATATTTCTTTTCCAATTTTATCGGAATTGTCTAAAATAGAAATTGTAATCTTGGCAATAAGTTCATTTTAATTGTTGCCACTCGTCCTATCAATGATAATGGTACATTCTTCTATTTTTCTAGATCTGTTTGAAGTTGTTTCAGCAGTTTATAATAATTGTCTTCTTTAATTGTTACACATCTTGCTGTCAACTGAATTCCTAAATATCTCACTTTTTTACAATCTGAATATCCACGTTCTTCACTAATTCTCTCTTTTGCTTATCCGTTAAATTTTTAACTAATATTTTAGTTTTTTCTTTGTTTATTTTCAAACCTGTCACTTCTCCATATTCTTCTATTTTTTCCACTAGTTTAGGTCCTGTTGTTACTGGATCCTCTAATATAAAAACTAAGTCATCCGCAAACGCCTGCAATTTATACTGTTCCTTTTTAATCTCCATACCTTTTATCTCTAAGTCTTGTCTTATACTTCTGTTTAACACCTCTAATGTCAATATAAACAATAATGGTGACAAAGGACATCCTGGTCTTGTGCCTTTCTTAATATTAATTTTCTCAGTCTTGTCTCCATTTACTATTATTTCTGCCGTCTGTTTATGATATATTGTCTTAATCATTTTCACAAATTGTTCCCCAAACTCCATTTTTTCCAGTTGCTCTAGCATAAATTGCCAACTCACATTATCAACGCCATTTGCTTTCCTGGATGTGCTTCATAATACTCCAAAGTATCTAATATTATTCTCATATTGTCTTTAATTTGTCTTTTGGGTAAAAAAACATTTTGGTCTGGATGTATAAATTGGTTTTAAAACCATTTCAGTCTTTCTGCCATCATTGACGCAAATGTCTTATAATCTGCATTTAACAAGGATATTGGTCTGTAATTTTTTATTTGTTGTAAGTCTGAATCTTCTTTTGATATATACTTCCATCCATGAATTCGGTGCTTTTCCTTCTAGCAAAAGCTAATTAAATACTTATAACATTGGTTGACTCAAAATTTCTTGCAACTCCTTGTATATTTCTGCAGGTAATTCATCTGGTCCTGGTGTCTTCCCATTCTTCTGTCTCTTAATTGCCTCTGTCAGTTCCATCATGGTTATACATTCATCTAGTGCTATTTTAGTTATTTCAGGTATTTTTGGTATCTGTGCACGGCATTATTGTAAGCCACCTCAGCGAATGGCAGTAGCTCTGCCCAATTAGACTGCTGATAGTTGACATACCCGTTAGGTAATGCTCTACCATGGCAATTGCGCATTCCATGGCCCCATTGGTGCTCGGATGAAAAGCTGAGCTAAGTCCCTGCTAGGACCCAATGAACCTAATGAACTCTCTCCAGAATTTTGCTATGAATTGGACACCTCTATCAAAAATAATTATGCGGGGAACACCATGCAACCTATAAATCTGTTTTATAAACAACCTGCCCAGCTTTTTTTGCTGACGGGAGCCCTGGACAAGCAGTGAAATTGACTTGTCTTGAAGATAAATCTATTATGGTCCAAATGACCATATTTCCCCCACTTTCAGGGAGCTCCACAATGAAGTTCATAGCAATCTCCTCCCAGGGCCTGGAGGAGTCTGCCAATTGCTGAAGTAGCCCTGGGGGTTTCTCTGACCTTTTCTCCATGGTTGCGCAAGTGGCGCAGCTCTTGACATAGTCCTCAATGTCCCTTTACATTTTCAGCCACCAAAACTACCTACGGGCCAAGTGCAGGGTTTTTAAGCAGCCAAAGTGCCCCACCTGCTTAGAGTCATGACTCTAAGAAGAACCTGGAGTCGCAGGCTTGTGGGAATGTACAACTTTGAGGCTTTCCAGGCTAGTCCATCCTTTAGGGTCAGTGCCTCCTTCTTGTAATTGTACCACGGGTCGGCTGGCAGTTCGTCTCTTAGTCTTTGGGTCACCCCACCCCGTTTGTAGTTCTCTGTCATCTAGCTTGCCTGCGGGTCATGGCTTGCGAGGCAGGTTGGAAGAGAGGAATCATGGTGTGGACCACCTCTTCACATTTCCTGTCATATTGTGACTTGCGTGATAGGGCATCTGCCAGGAGGTTTTTTCCCCCAGGGATGTACTTTAGCTCAAAGTTGAACCGTTTGAAGTACTGTGCACAGCAAACTTGCTTTGGGGGAAATTGTGGGGTCTTGAGTACCTCTAGGTTCTTATGGTCAGTCCACTCTTCAAACAGAACGTGACTGCCCTCAAAAAACTGTCTCCAACTCAACAGGGCCCAACGGATTGCGTCAGCTTCCTTTTCCTACACAGTTCACCTACTCTCGGACTCCATCAACTTTTTGGAGGTGTATGTGCAGGGTTGCCAAGTTCCCATCAGTGTTCTTCTGGAGGAGAACTGCTGCGATGGCCACGTTGCTGGCATCAGCTTGGATGACAAAGGGCTGTTCTGGATCAGGGTGCCTGAGGATTGGCTCCTTGACAAACAGGGCCTTCAATGCCTCGAAAGCCTGCTGGCGTTCTAAGGTCCAGTTTAGAGGTTGACTTGGGCATGGTTGCTGAGCCCCCCCCCCCAGTTTTCAATAGCTCGGTGATGGGCAGGGTGATTTCCACGCAGGAGGGAATGAATTGCTGGTAGAAGTTGGCAAACCCCAAGAAGCTCTGAAGCTGCTTTCGGGTGCAAGCGGGTTGCCAGTCTAAGACCACTCTAATTTTAGCTGGGTCCATCTCCACCCCCTCATTTGACACTTGGTAGCCCAGGTAGTCCAGGCTCGTCTTGTGAAATTCACATTTTCCCAGCTTCGCATATAGCTTAGCTATGAGGAGTTTTTTCAGGACTTGGCAGTTTGACATGCTCTTCTAGGGTTTCAGTGAAAATAAGAATGTCATCCAAGTACATGAGGACTCCTTTATACAGGTGCTCATGTACCACCTCGTTTATTAACTGCATGAATACTGCAGAGGCTCCTTGTAATCCAAAAGGCATCACTTTGAATTGAAAGCTGCCTAAAGAGCAATTAAAGGCAGTTTTCCACTCATCGCCCTCCTTTATCCGCACTCTGTAGTATGCCTCCCGCATGTCCAGTTTGATGAACACATTCCCTTTTACCAAGTGGGCTAGCATGTCCTTCATGAGGGGCAGTGGGTAGGTGTTTTCCATGCACACTGCATTGATACCCCCAAAATCAATGCATAATCCCATCTTTCTTCTCTTTGAAGAGGACTGAGGCAGCTACTCTGGATTTAGCCGGTTGTATGAATCCTCGGGCCAAATTAATGTCAATGTAGTTCCTTAATTCTGTAATCTCTCTTGGGGTCATGGAGTACTTGTTTGGCTTGGGCAGTTTGGCCCCTGGCACAAATTCTATGGCACAAACTGTGGGGCACAATCTATGGGGTGGTGAGGTGGTAGGGCATTGCATTCCTCTTTATTAAACACTTCAGCCAAGTCACAGTACTCTCAGGGGACCTGGGGGTTTCCCGACTGTGGCTCTGTGGTAGCGGCTGCTTTTTCGCACTCTGGTGGCCTGACTGATCCTTCCCCTGCAGGATCAGGAGAGGGAAGAGGACCTAGTCCCAGCTTTATTTTCCAGTAGCCATCTCCCACGAGATGATCAGACCCCATTGTCCAGCCATACCAGCCCCAGGATGACAATTTCAGTCAATTTTGGTGCCAACATGAAATGAATGAGCTCCCAGTGGCGACCCATCTCTGGTTCAGTGACCAGGGTGGCAGGGGTTCCACGATTAATGACCCATTGAGTTGTTCAAAGCGTATGGGGCTGGTTAAGGGTTTCATCTGGATGCCTAGCTTCTGACAGAGGGGGAGGCTGATTAGGCACTGGTGCATCCCGTGTCTATGATGGCCTCTACTTTGCTCTGGCCTCCTGTCTTAGGCACCACTAATCTCAACTTGATAGCGAACGGACGGATGGTTTTACTTACCATCGTGTCTTCCTCACTTTCATCATCGCTGTTGCCTGCTGCCAGTGGTGGGGCCTCCTGAGCTGGAGTCCCCCCCTCTTCAGGAAGAGGGGAGACCTCGACGGCCTGGCAGACAAATATCCCCTTTTCTGTGGCTCTCTGCGGAGGCATTTTGGACTTTGCCAGCTTAGGGGTCCTTGGTTGGTGCCAAGGGCCGGCACCAGGCATTCTGATACTCAATGGCCCTGTTGGCCACACCACAAGCATTTGATTGATGTTGTTGAGGCTCCCCTGGGCTGCTCTTCTGCTTGGCAGGAAGCGGGTCGCTCGCTCTTGGGCTTTTCTCTGGCATCTCTTTGGGTGCGGGTAGAACTCAATGTCCATGGCCACTGCCATTAGGTACCAGTCATGGATGTGGTCCGGGACAACTTGGCAGATGCAGGCATTGTGCAGCTCCCTGATCTATCCACACGAAGCACACAACACACAAGCAGTTTGTACACACTGATTTAATGAAACAAAGGCTACTAATAAAACGTCTTAGTAGTAATTTAACACAGAGAAAACTAAAATTCTGTACCTTGGTAAGAAGAATCAAAAATACACATACAAACTGGGCAAAACCACACTCAATAGCAGCGATTGCGAGAGGGATCTCGAAGTCCTGGTAGACAGCCAACTAAATATGAGCCAGCAGTGTGCAGCAGCAGCCAAAAAGGCCAATGCAGTCCTGAGCTGCATAAATAGAGGGATACAATCAAGGACCAGAGAGGTACTAGTACCACTCTATAAAGCCTTGGTCAGACCACACCTAGAGTACTGCATCCAGTTTTGGTCACCACACTACAAAAAAGACATTGAAACTCTAGAGAAAGTACAGAAGAGAGCAACCAGGATGATAAAACATGATAAAATAAAACATACAAAGACCGGTTGCAGGAACAGCTTAGCCAGTCTGGCGAAGAGTAGGACCAGGGGTGATATGATAGCAGTGTTCCAATACTTGAGGGGATGCCACAGAGAGGAGGGGGTCAGGCTGTTTTCTATGGCACCAGAAAGCCAAACAAGGAATAACGGATGGAAGCTGACCAAGGAGATATTCAACCTGGAAGTGAGGAGAAACTTTCTGATGGTGAGAGTGATCAACCAGTGGAACAGCTTGCCAGCAGAGGTTGTGAGAGCCCCAACACTTGCAACCTTCAAGGAGAGACTGGACTGCCATCTGTCTCAAATAGTGTAGGAACTCCTGCTTGAGCAGGGGGTTGGACTAGGTGACCTACAAGGTCCCTTCCAACTCTAATAAAAATAAATCTAAATCTAATCAAGATGCACACACCAATTTACAAACAAACTGTTATCAGCAAGCAACCAGCTATCAATTAAGCTTCATTAATAGCTGGTATCAGTTCAAAGAGTTCGAAGACAATGACGAGCAATTGAGTCTGTTTATCTTATGGAGTTTCCAAGAGTTGGCAAAGTTCCTAGAAATTCGTCCTTGATCATCCAAGCCAGCGCAGAGAATGCCAAAACAAGAGTCATGGACTCTGCAGCTTGTTCTCTGCAGCTTGTTAGCTGCAACTGATAACCTTAAATAGACTAGGGAAGTGGCCAATTATCCCCAAGTCTTACTCCTGAGTAGACCTCCTCCGGAGTAAGCCTTCCTGCCTCTTGGCAGCCTTGCGTGCTCTTGCATTCAGGAAAGGAGTAGCCCCTCCTTTCTCAGCACTGCCAAGAGGTACTGAAGGTTCCAAAGGCCCAGGCTGCACAAGCTGCGGGCGGGCCTCAACACTATCCTCCACTGCAAGGCCCTCCCACCGGGGCTGTCAGTCGGGATGTGACTGAGACGGGAAGACTAGGACGTTCTGTGACCAGAGTATGTGGGGCTCATGCTTCTGCAGCTAGGCGAGCCCCAAGACTATGGGAAAACTTAGTCCGGTAGTCATGTAAAATTGGATGGCCTCCTCATGCCTACCGATGGTCAAGCGCACAGGGTGCGTGGCGGCCTTAATCGGGCTGGACAAAAGCACCCGACCATCTATGGTTTCAAACAGCATGGGAGGCTCTACAGGAGACACAGGGATGCTGAACTGATGGACGAACGCTTCATCAATAAAGTTGGTCATCGCCCCCGAGTCCACCAAAGCAGGGGCAGGAAGTCCTTGGGGGTGGTTGGCAACAAAAACCTTGGCTTCCACAAGTAGATGATTAGGGGTCCCGGAATCCATGGCTGCCGAAAGTGACCTGATGGTGTGGCCTGTCCGACCCATAGTTTCCCCTAGATCAGGCACTGGCTGTTCTGCAACAGGGCAGGCTGCAACTGTGATGCTGGCGCAGGAGCCGATGCCCCTGGTCGCTTTGACAGGGCAAGAGGCTAAGCAATGTCCAGGCTCCCCACAGTAGAGGTACAAACCCCCTGTCCGTTATCTTTCTTTTTCGACCCTGGACAGGCGGGGTCTGGTGGCACCAATATCCATGGGCTCCTCCCCTGAAGCCGGAGTTTCGGGTAACACAGTGTCCATGTGTAGTTTCTGGGAGGCACGACGAGAGGCCCGTTTCTGAAGTCTAGCATCGATACAGAGACACAGCTGCGCCAACTCTTTAACTGTGGGAGGCAGGTCAACGCATGCTAGCTCATCCAGCAATGACTCCGATAAGCCATCCTGGAACATGTCCATTAGAGCCACCTTGTTCCAGGCCGAGTCCTGACTGAGTATCCTGAACTCACTTATATATTTCTGGAGGGTTTGTCTGCCTTGCTTCAAGTCTTTCAACCGTCTGGTAGCAGTTTGGTCTTTTATCGGATCCTCAAACATGTCTGTTATCAATGCACAAAATCCCTGGAAATTGTCCAACAATGGACTGCTGTGGACCAACAAAGGTGTGACCCACCAAGCTGCAGTACCGGAAAGCAGACTAATAATAAACCCCACCTTATCTCGGTCATGAGGAAAATCTTCATCTCGCAAGTTGATAAATAATTTACATTGTTCAAGGAAAGCTGGGAACATGGCCATATCTCCAGCAAACTTATCTGGCATGGCTAACGGACAAATTCTCTGAGGAGGAGAAGGAGGCTGACCCATCCAGGCTTGCAGCTGGGTCAATTGAGTGGTCATGACAGTTAATTGCTGCTGGAGCTGAACGTTCTCAGACCCAGCTCTTCCATATTCATCTTGGTTGGTGTGTGTTTGGGCAGAGAACAAACTGTTCTGTCCCCACAAAGCACACAACCACACAAACAGTTTGTACACACTGATTTAATGAAACAAAGGCTACTAATAAAATGTCTTAGTAGTAATCAAGATGCACACACCAATTTACAAACCAATTGTTATCAGCAAGCAACCAGCTATCAATTAAGCTTCATTAATAGCTGGTATCAGTTCAAAGAGTTCGAAGACAATGACGAGCAATTGAGACTGTTTATCTTATGGAGTTTCCAAGAGTTGGCAAAGTTCCTAGAAATCCGTCCTTGATAATCCAAGCCAGCGCAGAGAATGCCAAAACAAGAATCATGGAAACAAGCTATGATCAGACAGGTCTCTTTTTCAAAACTTTGTTCTCTGCAGCTTGTTAGCTGCAATTGATGACCTTAAATAGACTAGGAAAGTGGCCAATTAGCCCCAAGTCTTACTCCTGAGTATACCTCCTCCGGAGTAAACCTTCCTGCCTCTTGGCAGCCCTGTGTGCTTTTGCATTCAGGAAAGGAGTAGCCCCTCCTTTCTCAACACTGCCAAGAGGTACTGAAGGTTCCAAAGGCCCAGGCTGCACAAGCTGCGGGCGGGCCACAACACTCCCAGTCCAGGCTCTCCTTAAAGAAGTGGACTAGGAGGTGTTCGGGCCAGTACTGCAGTTTCCCAGCAAGCCGCTGAAACTCCCCCACATACTCTTTGGCTGGGCGGCCCCTCTGCCTGATTGCCTTAATCTCTGCTGCTGCTTCTTTGCTCTGGGCCATGTCCTCAAACATTTCCTCAGTTCCTGCAGGAACTCATTGACATTCTCTAGCTCAGGAGCATCTTCATCATGCAGTTGGTTCACACATTCCCCAGCTTCTCCCTCCAGGTTCTCAGTGATGGTAGTGATTACTTCCTGGTCATTAGTGTAGTTGTCTTCATAGCAATCAATATGAGCCCACACCTGGTTCAGGTAGAAGCCACCTTATCTGAACTCCCATCGAAAGCGGCTCTGAAGCACAGCGGGATGGCAGGCCAGACTGGAGGAGGCAAGAGGTGGGCAGGCATCCACTGAGCTTGGATCCAGCCTTCCCCCGGGTAGTAAGTCCAACCAGGTGGCACCTGCCATGCTGGCGGCTGTTTGGGTTGCCTCAGTGGACTAGCTGGCTTCGACATCTAGGAGGGCTCTGCTTTATTCCAGGGCTCAGCCAAACCAAAGGGGATGGCAGCAGGCTGACCATGTGGATTGTGGTGGTTGACCGGTACTGACTGGGGAGTCTCAGTTGTGGGCTGGGCAGTGCTGACGGGAACCGTGGAGGAGTCACAGCCCGAGTAGATTAGTCCCCCAAGGGGGGAAACATCAAAGTTGGTGGGTTCAAGACCACTCTCCCTTGCTCAGGTTGATGTGAGTGTTTGACACTATCAAGGATCAGCTGGCTGAGTCTCCAGCAGTGATCCCAGGGTTTGGTGGCGGGCCGCAGTCTGGTACCTCCAATCCCCAGATTCACGGGTCCAGAGGGCACATCGACCTCCACTCAAGGATGGTCGTCCTCATCCCCCTTGTCCAGGTGATTGGGCGTTCTCCCCTTGGCTCCTGGAACGTTGCCCAGCAGCCGATGTCTTCCTCTGCCTGGTAGAGCTGCTGGGTGGCTGGCCATGTGGTACAGACTTTGGGCCGGGCAACCTCCACCACCACTTCTTCCACCCACTGAACTGAGGGAGTCAGCAGGCTCTCCAGGGCTCCTCCTCAAGCTTTGCAGGCGCCCACGGCCTCTGATTTTTTTTCTTCCATCTTCACTGAGTCTTCCTGCTGCCAGGGTAGACCAGGTAAGCAGCCAGGGCTCAGGACCCCAGATAGCAGCTCCGGTTGGATCTTAGGATTTAGGAGAGTTGGTTTAATGTCAGGGTTCCAAGTAATAGACCCAAAGCAAGCAAAACTCTGAGGCAGATGAATTCCTCAAAGAATAGATTTATTGGAGATAACATATTGGCACAGATCTGGTTGCCTGGTGACCTCACTCCTCCTTCCATGGGCCAGGTGTGAGAATGTCCTTGGTTCCAAAAAGAAAGTATTCTATTTTGGCTACAAAACCCCAGATATCTCTAATCCCCCCTCCCTATCCCTCAGCTCCAGTGTGGCAACACTGAAGTACCAAGATGGCTCCAGTCAGGTCAGTTTCAGGGTTGACACGTATATTAAAAAAGAAACAAACTTTACATGGGCGTACTTATTTTTTACATGTTTTAAGTGTTTTACAGTTACATATGTCAGGCCTGGAAACCATTTTGGGCATTGGATCTTCAGGCCTGCCACATTTAGTGCTGTGGGAAACTGGGAAGGAGGGTTGTATGGAGCTGGGAAGATATATAGTCATAATAACATTCCTTTCTCCGAGAGTCAAGGCCACTCTGCCCTGCACCTGGAGGGGTGTGACTGGGAAGTATCTCCAGTTGAGACGGTGCATTGATTGGACCAAGGGCGGGTTCCTAATTTTTTTACTACCACTCCGTGGGCATGGCTTATTTTGTGGGTGTGGCTTGCCAGCCATGTGACCGGGTAGGCATGGCTTCTCGGACTGCTGAAGGGAGGGGAACTGAGATAGGTCCTGCCGCCCATTCCCCCTCCCCTCAGCAGCTCGAGAAGCCTTGAATGTGTGAAAATGCCTGGGATCATCACTGCGCGTTCGTGGCTTCTCGGACTGCTGAAGGGAGGGGAATGGAGATAGCTCCTGCCACCCGTTCTTTCAGCGTCTCACACGCTCCCTCAGCCATCCTCCCCTGCTTGGACTCACTGTGGGGTAGGAAGGCAGCGCATGAGCAGTGCAGGAAACTCGGCTTCTGGGCATGCGCAGAAGAAATTTTTTAAAAAAATTAATTTAAAAAAAAATGGCGGCGCCCAGGCACCGGCAACTGACCACACCGGTACTGTGATGTCACCAGCGGACCACTACCGGTGCTATAGAGTGGACCGCACCTGTAGGAACCCACCACTGGATTGGACCATGTGATGGACATGTGTGTGCAGGGGAAGGGACTTTGAATTTCTTTTGGGTGGAGAAAACCCAGAAGCTTTCAGGTTCAGGTTTTCCCAGATGTGCCAATATGTCATATCTAATAAAGTGGAACTTTGAGGAATGCCTAGCCTTGGTGTTTTCTTTTGTTGGGGCTGTTACTTGGAACCCTGACAACATATATATAAAAATACATTTTCAAATTTTGGATTTCAGTTACACATATTGAACAAAGAAAAATCCATCCTAATTCTAGTTAATTCGTTAAATTTCAATCACTCCTTCTAGCTTATCTTCATGGAATAAAATCTTTTTCTTGTCTGGAAGTTTTATCAAGGAGTTATAGGCCTTTCTTTTTATCACAAAATCTTCAATCTTGTTAATATCCTTTCTTTTAAAAGTCCCAAATTTGTCTTTTTTTCTTGGTGCTCTTCTTTCAGTTGTCTTGAGAGGTATATACTTAAACCATAATAGTGAAAGTTAATATCAGGTTCTTCCAAAACTGCAATGGATTCCTCTGCATTTTCAGCTACTTGTGAAGTTTCAGCTATTTATGAAGTTGCCTTGGCAGTTTGGTAACATTCTCCATGTTTGCATCTCAGTAATTTGAGAGGATTTTTAAATCATTCTTAGAGCACAGCTGGTCAACAAATTGGCAGATTGTCAGGGTTCCAAGTAACATCCCCAACAAAAGAAGACTCCAATACCAGCAGTTCCTCAAAGTTCCATTTTATTAGAGATGTCTAATAAAAAATCTAGTTCTCTTTCTATCTTTTGTATATATGCTTTTTCTTTTAAAATGTTTTGATTGAGTGACCACCTGGCTAATTTTCTTCTTCTTCCTCTCCATTTTATTTTAACTGGGTTATGGTCGGCCCATTTATTAGGTAAGATCTCTATTTCTTCTATTTCGATTATCAGCTCTGGATTCATCTAGGGCTAGGCCATATCTAGTCTCGACCATAATTTGTGGGGGTTTGAGAAAAACGTGTATTGTCTCCTTTGCGGGTTTAATTTCCTCTATGCATCATGTATATCCAATTCTTTAACCATATTCAAATAGGTGTTTGGTAGGTGTCTTCTAATTTTTTTCTTAGCTGTACTCTTGTAATCTTTTTTAATATCTACGATCGCATTGAAGTTGCCTACTATACATAGATTGTCCCATTTTATTTCTGTTATTTATTTTTATATACCATTCTTTTATATATATCGCAATTCCTCTTTTTTTTGTTTGGGCGAGCGCCGAATATAATTTCCCACATTTTGGATATTTTAGCAAATTAACAATTTTTTCTTTTATATGTACCTCCTGTAGGCAGTGCTGTGGCCTCCCAGCAGCTCGTGCAGCTGGTAGCGAATCCTGCCCGAGAAGAGGCCGATGTTGTGATGCGCCAGTAGCCTGTGCAGCTGGCACCCGAGTCAGACAGTGGGGAGGCTGGTGAGGACTCTGTGCCAGAGGCAGAGAGTCAGCCAGGGCCTTTAGAACCTCCAGCACCTCACATCAGTGATGAGGAAGAAGAGGCTCCTCCTCTTCTTAATGCAAGGGCACACAGAGCTGCCAAAAGGCAGGAATGGTTCCTCAGGAGGAGGTTTCCTCAGGAGTAAGGCTCAGGGCTAACTGGCTATTCCCCTAGCCTACTTAAGGGATGACAACGACAGGAAAAACTCTGCAGGAAACAACGTTTGTTCGTTCAGGTGTCTTCGGGTTTTGAAAACATCTGCTCAGCTTATCTGCTTTGGCATTATTTATTTATTTATTTATTTTAGTGTTCTTATATGCCGCCTACTCCCTGGGGACTCAGGGCGGCGTACAACATTTAAAGAACAACTAAACAATATAAAAATTTAATAACAGTTTTAAATGAATTTTAAAAACATACAAAATCATACATACGTGGGGGTGTCATTAACGTTTTTGGTTCGTCAGATGAGCCTCCATCCTGAGTGTGTGTAACCTGAGAAGTTCTTATCTTCAAATTGTCTTGTGACTGATTTATTACGCATGTGCAGATTTCTGTTCTTTTGTTCTTCCCTTCTTTACTTTCATCTTGGTCCGGACGGACGTGTTATTTTACTGGTAGGATGTGATCCATTATTTTTATACCTTATAATAAAGTTTTATACTTAGAACTAAATCTTATCACATTTTCATGCCATGGGAAAACAAGATCCGTTCACCTCTGGATTGCTCCTTAGCAATTCTCCCCACCGGGGAAAGGGTTGCTTTTGCATGCCTTGTCAATTGGTAGCAGAGGATGGTTTAATGATTAACGATGTTTTCCCAGGCACACCAATGCGTTTAGTTTAGTTAGGGCTGATTTATTAGCACTGAGGAAGCTGATTTATTATGCCAGCAAGAAAGCGAAAGAAAAAGCCGCAGCCACGCAGGGCGCAGCCCAGCAGAGAAATGAAATCTGCTGTGAGTCTCTCTTCACTCTCTGACAATGAGAAACTGCAAGCAAGCAGATTCACCCTTTTGCAAACACCCCCCATTTCTGTGAGCAGATCGGATGAAGGTGCTGTACGAGGACGTGCTTTAGAAGGACGAATGACCGAGGTCAGTGAAGATTTTCCGAGCACTAAATTAAATACAGAGGAATGTTATGCAGAAGCCCCTGAATATGAATTATTAGGAGCCAGACCGAGAGGTCCGCAAATGTCTGAGCAGATTCCTCATATAGAAAGAGAAATTGATGCTTTTATCCGAGAGAGAGAGAGAGCTGAAGTTCTCAGATGGAGAGAAAGGGAGGAGTTATTAAGAGAAAGAAAACAGATGTCCTATGTTCCCTTAACTCCTGAAGTAACTGCTCGTGAAGCAGCAATTAAAAGTTATCATGCTCAGATTACGTTCACGGAATCTCAGTTGCAGAAAGCCAAAATGTTTTATTCTGAGCTGGAAACAGGTGGGTGTGGCCCTAGTCTTTTGTCCCAAATGCCAGACACCATTTTACCTTCATCTTCGAGGGAACAGCCACACCTCAAGAGGAGGTGTGGCAAGAAAAGGCTGCAGACACATCATTTCCTATGCCACGTGAGAGGAAGAGAACTTGTATGTACTGCCTGATGTTAAAGTTGCAGCACCATCTGCTGGCAGAAAAGCAAAATTGCAGTCTTCCTATTTACAGGGCCACCTTAATGCTATGCATCGTGGTTTTTCAGACCTGACACTAACACAGGAGAACTTGCAAGCTGCCATGTCACAAGTGTTTTCACAGGCTCCATCGCAAGCACCCCCTGGTGGTGCAGATGATTTTTTTAGCCAAATTCCTATTTTAGATGAAGCACGCATACGCTTAATGCAGTGCAGGCAAAGCCCAATTCCTGCACCTTCTGCACCAGTGGCAGACCGGGTTCAACAACCCCAGCTGCAACCACAACCTCAACCACGGGTGCAACAGCCATGGGTTCGAGTTCAGCAAACTCAGCCTCATCCACAACTACAGCCAGCTTCTCTGGCACATATTCCTCAGCAGACTTTTACTGTTGTTCCATTGACTGGTGATTCAAAATTGAAGCATTCAGGCCAGAATCATAGAACGTGGGTTAGTGAGATTGGACTTTTACTTCGCAGAGAAGGTACACATGCTATTGTTTTCAATCCTCCTACCTAGCCTTGGCAGCAGGCCATAAGGGACCTAGATATGAAAGCTTGTACTACGTTATTGATGTCAATGGAAACTGAATTGCAGATTATATTTCCACATGATGCAACTGCCCAATAAATTTGGGCTCAGTTGGAAACATGCTACCTGTTTCGATGGAATCAACATGTTTACTCTTGTCTGAGTTCCATGCCTCGAAATTAAAGCCTGGTGAATATATTGGAGAGCATTTAACTAAAATGAAAGGAATGAGGAAGGATTTGGGTGAGAGAGGCTACAGTGTTGATGATTTCCAAATGATTAGCATTATCATCAATTCCTTAAATTATGAATGGAAAGATGCCATCACAAAGATTAATCATGTGCCAATTGCTCAACGTACAGTGGATCACATTTGCAGAATTTTGACAGAAGAAGAAGCTTTCATGCTTGCCACTCCACATTTGAGAGGACCACCTGCATCAAGAGCTCCAGCGAAGTGCGTCTTCCGAGGAAGAGCCTACGTTCCAAGGATGCCAAGATGTTTTATCTGCAATCATGCAGGACATGTGACCCGGGATTGTCCTCAATGGTCTCTAGCTCCTGTCCAGTACCAGCCCAGAGGAATAGATTCCAGAGGCGGCAGAGGCGGACGGCAAGATCGTCAGGGTCCCAGGCGCAATCCTCAAGCTCCACTCATCACATTGGCTTTAACCAACAATCCACAACCAGAGTACGACAGACAACTTCTGTGGACTTTGGACAGTGGAGCAGCTTTGCACATTACATTCAGAAAAGAACTTTTCACAGAGATGCATGATCCTGAACCTGAACTTCGTGAACTGTATTCTTTTTCCAATCATGCATGCAAGGTCGAAGGCAAAGGGACTGTCTACATTGAAGAGCTTGGTGCATTCATTCCTGATGTGTATTACATACCAACAGCAACTAGCAATTTGCTTAGTCAAGCTCATTTGTCTAGAATTTTAAAGTTCCAGGTTCACCACCTAGAAAAAACAAGTTACGTAGTTAAAGATGGAGATATTGTTGCTGAAACCATGATGATTGGTGGTGTTTATTACCTGAAGCCAAAGTCCAAACCAAAAGGACAGGCAAGTATACAAAAGTAGAGCACAGGCCCAGAGAGAGATGTCCCAGTGAGAGATCCTGTTGCTACTCCAAAGGTTCCAAAGGTTCCTAAAGCCAACAAAAAGAAAGTTGTGAAACAGGTTGCTCAGAGCAAGCCTGAGGTTCCTCATACTGTTGCTAATGTTGAACATTCACTAACTGGTAAACCTTTGCATTACAGGTGTATTCATAAGTGGCACAGAAGATTGGGGCATGCCAGTTATCATGTTCTCAGAAAAATGCCGGATTTCGCAAAAGATTTGGATCTGAAGGGGTGTAAGGTGTTTTTGGATTGTGCTGTTTGCAAAAAGGCCAAGTCCAAAGCAGCAGCCATTCCAAAACACGCTACACGCCTGTCAACACACATATTTGATTTGGTACACACTGACATTGTAGGTCCATTCAATGTGCCAACATTTGGTGGCAGAAAATATTTTCTGACAATTGTTGATAATTACTCTAGATATGGATATGTATATCCTGTGAAAGAAAAATCAGAGACATTTCAGATCTTTAAAGACTTTGCCGCTCTCGTTCAGAATCAACACGGAGTGAGCATCACCAGAATTCAGAGTGATCGAGGTGCTAAATTCATGTCTCAGCGTTTCCAGGACTGGATGCGTAAGAATGGTAGTCTTCATCAGACCTCAGCTCCTTACACACCAGCACACAACAGAGTTGTAGAATGAAGACAAGGGGTTCTACAAACCATGATGCGTTGTCTTCTAGAAGATGCTAATCTCAGTAATCCGTACTGGGGTGAAGCAGTGAAATATGCAAATTACATTGTCAACCGTACTTGGAGCAGTGTAATAGATCAGACTTCTTTCTACATGTTGTATGGTCACAGACCAAACCTCATGAATCTCCATATTTTTGGTTCATATACCCTTAGCACAAAGAAGAAAAGGAGGTCCAGCAGCAAAAAGACTGAGATTTAGGGGTATTGGTGACAATTCTAAATGGAGCAAATTTATTGACTCTAACCATGTTATTATGATTTCTCAATCTGCAAATTTTGAGGAGGATGCTGACTGGTCCAGGATTCATTCAAATGATCCTGGAGTTTATTTTCCCAGAGATGATGCCGCTGATGCGCAGTCTGATGGCCAAGATTCACAACCTGATGTTCCGTCTTCACGAGCCACGAATGCTGATGCTAGCGACGATGATGAGGATGAGGACACAGAGGAAGATGATTGGACGGTCGTTCCAAGACGTTCCAAGAGGGCCACAAAAAGGATTCCTCCACAAAGGTATTCATGGCAACTGACAAACACACCCATGCCATTGATTTGCAATGCTACACTTCCTCCAGATACGTTCACACAAATCAAACATCTTCCTGATGCAGAGCAGGAGAGATGGTATGATGCAATGCAGGCTGAAATGGACAGTCTAAAGAAACTTAAGGTGTTTACGCCTGCTAAACCTCCAACAAGCAAGCAAGTCATCGGAACTCGATGGGTCTACAGAATCAAGAAGAAGCCGAATGGTGAGTCATTGTACAAGGCCAGACTTGTAGCTCAGGGTTTCGCGCAAAGGTATCCTGAGGACTACACAAATACTTATTCACCTACAGTAAGGACTGAAAGCGTAAAAATTGCTTTAGCAACTGCTACTGTTCTTGGTTTAGAAGTTTTCCAATTTGATATTGACACAGCTTATTTGAATGCTGACCTGGATGAAGAGATCTACATCAAAGGACCGCCAGGATTCCAGAAGCATGAAGGGGATACTTGGTTTCTACACAAAAGTCTTTATGGTCTGAAACAGTCTGGTTTAATGTGGTATTTATGCCTTACTGAAAAGCTAAATTTAATGGGCTTTATTAAGTCCGAAACTGATCTGATGATGCATATGAGAGAATTCTTGTTTATAGCAATAGCAATCGCACTTAGACTTATATACCACTTCATAGTGCTTTACAGCCCTCTCTAAGCGGTTTACAGAGTTCAGCATATTGCCCCCAACAATCTGGGTCCTCATTTTGCCGACCTCAGAAGGATGGAAGGCTGAGTCAACCTTGAGCCGGTGAGATTTGAACAGCTGAACTGCTGAACTAGCAGTCAGCTGAAGTAGCCTGCAGTGCTACACTTTAACCACTGCACCATCTCGGTTTATGTTGATGATATTGTTTATATTGGTCCAAATAAGCAGATGAGTGAGAAGTTTACTAAAGGTTTACAGAGGTATTTCACATTGAAAAGTTTAGGACACTTTAACACTTATTTAGGTGTTCAGATTGACAAAACACAGAAGGGGTTTAGTTTGTCACAAGAAGCTAAGATTGAACAGCTTTTGCATCATTGCAACATGAAGGATGCTAGCACAGGACACATACCTATGCAAACAGATTTTCATAACTTGACACATGAAGAAGGTCCTGAATTCAAGGATCAGACACTTTATCGTTCAGTTATTGGGTCATTGTTATACATTAGTAGTTGGACCAGACCCGACATTGCACTTAGTGTTAATCTCTTGTCACGACATGTAGGCAAGGCAAAACAGTTTCATTGGTCATATGTGAAGAAGTTATTGAAGTATTTAAAGCACACACAGCACATGAAGTTATTGTTAGAACCAACACATACTAACCATGCAGAATTATGTTGCTATGCTGATTCTGATTGGGCAAGTGATAAGAAATCACGTAAAAGCACTTCAGGTTATATTATGTTATTAAATGGATGTCCTGTTTACTGGCAAGTGCGTAAACAGAATTTTATTTCCTGTTCTTCTATTGAAGCTGAATATGCTTGTGTTTCTGATGCATGCAATTCTTTAACTTGGTTTGATACTTTAGTCACAGATATCTGGATCAACCCGATCCGACCGATCACCATGATGGAAGACAATGAATCGGTGGTGTATATTTCTGAATCTCATTTTACAGGTTCCAGGTCCAGACACATTGACATTCGTTACAAGAATATTAAACAATTGGTGAAGCAAGGTTTTGTGAAATTGCAGTATCAGATTGCTGATATGCTCAACAAACCACTTCCAGTAGCTCAACACGAGTACTTACGTGGAAAGATGTGCCTTACATAATGACTGACTGACTTTATGACTTTACCTGATGTCTACTCAACTGACGAAGAAGGGGATTGTCACTAACATTTTTGGTTCGTCAGATGAGCCTCCATCCTGAGTGTGTGTAACCTGAGAAGTTCTTATCTTCAAATTGTCTTGTGACTGATTTATTACGCATGTGCAGATTTCTGTTCTTTTGTTCTTCCCTTCTTTACTTTCATCTTGGTCCGGGGGGACGTGTTATTTTACTGGTAGGATGTGATCCATTATTTTTATACCTTATAATAAAGTTTTATACTTAGAACTAAATCTTATTGGTTTATTTTCATGCCATGGGAAAACAAGATCCGTTCACCTCTGGATTGCTCCTTAGCAATTCTCCCCACCGGGGAAAAAGGTTGCTTTTGCATGCCTTGTCAGGGGGAGACCTAAGATGTGAAATTGTCTCAAAGCTGCAAGAAGAGCCATGTCTTAACGGCTTTTCGGAAGGCCAGCAAGGTGGGGATAATTCGTATCTCTGGGGGTAGTTGGTTCCAGAGAATAGGGGCCCCCACAGAGAAGGCCCTCCCCCTAGGCCCCACCAGCCAACATTGTTTGGTTGATGGGACCTGGAGGAGACCCACTCCGTGGGACCTGGTCAAAGGGCAGTATGAGGTAGGATGCTGTCCCAGAGGTAACCTGGTCCTAAGCCATGTAGGGCTTTAAAGATGATAATCAACACCTTGAATTGCACCTGGAGACCAATGGGCAACCAGTGCAGCTGGCGGAGTATGGGTGTTACGTGGGTGTATCTTGAGACACCCACCACAGCATGTGCAGCCGCATTTTGCACCAGTTGAAGTCTCCGGATACTCTTCAAGGGTAGCCCCATGTAGAGCGTATTACAGTAGTCCAATTGAGAGGTGACAAGGGCATGAGTGACTGTGAGCCTCCTTCTCCAAGTATGGTCGCAATTGGTGCACCAGGCGAATCTGTGCAAAGGCTCCCCTAGCCACAGCTGTAAGATGTTGGTCTAATTTTAGCTGTGGATTTAGGAGAGCTCCCAAATTGCGAACCCGTTCTGAGGGAGTTAATTTTTCTCCCCCAAGAACCAAGGAGGGACAGTCAACATAGTCCTTAAGGGGCAATATCCAGAGCCACTCAGTCTTGTCGGGGTTGAGCTTGAGCCTGTTCCTCCCCATCCAGATCCTGACATCGTCCAGGCATCGGCACATTACATCCACTGCCTCCCTGAATTGAAACAGGGTGGACATGTACAGCTGGGTGTCGTCAGCGTACTGTTGAAAATTCACCCCATGTCAACGGATGATCTCCCCCAGCGGTTTCATGTAAATGTTAAACAGGATGGGCGAGAGGACCGAACCCTGAGGCACCCCACAAGTCAGGGGCCTAGGAGACGACCTCTGTCCTCCTGTTAATTCCGACTGCATCCTATCGGTGAGGTAATTTAATTTAATTTAATTTAATAGACGTTCTTATAGGCCGCCCAATCCCGTGGGACTCAGGGCGGCGTACAACAGAATAAGAAGCGTACAATAAAAACAATTATCATAATTTAAAATTAAAAGGCATAGTTAAAACAATTATAAAAACAACATTCAAGGGGGGAATCTGATCTTCCTATTCACCCCGCCTGCCGGAAGAGCCAAGTTTTTATGGCTTTGCGGAAGGCCAGCAGGGTGGGGATAGTCCGGATCTCTGGTGGGAGTTGGTTCCAGAGGGACGGGGCTCCCACAGAGAAGGCCCTCCCCCGTGGCCCCGCCAACCGACATTGTTTGGCCGATGGGACCCGGAGGAGGCCCTCTCTATGGGACCTAACCGGTCGTAGGGAGGTATGTGGTAGGATGCGGTCCCGAAGGTAACCTGGCCCTGAGCCATGTAGGGCTTTAAAGGTAACGACCAACACCTTAAATTGCGACCGGAGACTAATTGGCAGCCAATGCAGCTGGCGAAGAATAGGTGTTACGTGGGTGTATCTCGGTACACCCACTACAGCTCGCGCAGCTGCATTCTGTACCAGTTGGAGTCTCCGGATGCTCTTTGAGGGTAGCCCCATGTAGAGCGCGTTACAGTAGTCTAGCCGTGAGGTGACAAGGGCATGAGTGACTGTGAGCAAAGCCTCCCTCTCCAAGTAAGGTCGCAATTGGTGCACAAGACGAATCTGTGCAAAGGTCCCCCTAGCCACAGCTGAAAGATGTTGCTCCAATTTTAGCTGTGGATCTAGGAGGACACCCAAATTGCGGACCTGTTCCGAGGGAGTCAATTTTTCTCCCCCGAGAACCAGGGAGGGACAGTCGACATAATCCTTGGGAGGCAAAATCCAGAGCCACTCAGTCTTGTCTGGGTTGAGCCTGAGTCTGTTCACTCCCATCCAGACCCTCACATCGTCCAGGCAGCGGCACATTACATCAACTGCTTCACTGAACTGACACGGGGTGGAGATGTACAACTGGGTATCGTCAGCATACTGCTGATACCTCACCCCGTGTCGTCGGATGATCTCACCCAGCGGTTTCATGTAAATGTTAAACAGGATGGGCGAGAGGACCGAACCCTGTGGCACCCCACAAACCAGGGGCCTAGGGGCCGACCTCTGCCCTCCTGTCAACACCGACTGCGTCCTGTCAGAGAGGTAGGAGGAGAACCACCGTAAAACAGTGCCTCCCACTCCCACCTCCCCAAGACGACGCAGAAGGATACCATGGTCGATGGTATCGAAAGCCGCTGAGAGGTCAAGTAACACCAGGATGGAGGAATGACCCCCATCCCGTGCTCGCCAGAGATCATCCATCAGTGCGACCAAAGCAGTCTCCGTACTGTAGCCGCGCCTGAAACCCGATTGAAAGGGATCCAGATAATCAGTATCCTCCAATAGCCGCAGGAGTTGGAGCGACACCACTTTCTCTACAACTTTACCCAAGAAGGGTAAGTTGGAGACTGGACGGAAGTTCTTTAAATCCGCTGGGTCCAGGGAAGGCTTCTTGAGGAGGGGCCTCACCACCGCAGCTTTTAAGGTAAGGGGTACTCCCACCTCCCCAAGACGACGCAGAAGGATACCATGGTCGATGGTATCGAAAGCCGCTGAGAGGTCAGGTAGCACCAGGATGGAAGAATGACCCCCATCCCGGGCTCGCCAGAGATCATCCATCAGGGCGACCAAGGCATTACTCTTATGGACTGCTTCTAGGCATTTTGCCAACCTTTGTAAGTTTCTTGAGATATCCAGGACTAATTGCTTAGAGTTAATTTATGACCTTATGAACTTATGCTAGCTGTTAATGCCGTTTAATGAACAGCTGGTTTTTTCAAGAAAAGACTGCTTTAACTTGTGTTTGTGTGTGTCAACTACTAAGCAAGTTTATTAGTAGTCATTAATTAAGTAAACATAGGTTTGAACAAACTGTGTGCTACGTTCTTTCTGTTCCGTAGCTGGGGCAGAACAGGCAGACTATTTCCATCTCTTGTCTCTGGAGATCCAACAGTACACGTTTTTTCTTGATGAGTGAATTTAAACCATTAATATTTATTAACAATATATTAATTTCTCCTTCCTCCAGTTTATTGTTTTGTACTTGTTTTTGAGCCTCCTTTTGTTCATATTTCTGATTGTGCCCTTGTTCTTGCTCCTTCTCTTTCATATTTTTCTATATCTTTCCTTTCCCTATACTCTTGTTCCTCAATTTGGCCTTCTGAGACTTGATCTTCCTGGCTTTTACTATCATTCTCATCTTTGCTGTCCTGTTCCTCATCCCCTGCCAGAAAGTGCTCATAAAATTATTGTGCCTTTTTAATGTGTCCACCCTAAACTTCTCTCTCTACATAATCAATATCCCTTCTGGGATGAGCCATCTAAACATAGTTTTATATTTTATCAGTTGAGTCGATAGAAAGTTGTAACTTCTTTTTTCCTTCCGTTTTGCACTGTCAGCCAACCTCCTTCTTTCAATCTCTTCCTTTCTCCGTCCTTCTCTCTCATGTCCTTCTACTATCTTTCTCCAAATCTTTTCTCTAAAATCTCCACTCTTTCTCCTTTTCTTCTTCTCCCTTTTTCGCCGTCAAAACACTTTCTCAGTCCCTTCTCGCACCGTCCTTTTCTCCAATCATAAAACTTTACTTTACTTTCTCCTCTCCCGCAACATATTCGCCACTTTTCAATCTTTTCAGAATCTCGTTCTTTCACTTGCCTTTCTCAGTTCACTTTTTTCCCCATCGACACAGAGGATCTTCAACTTTAAAACTTTCTTTTCCACCAATATGCCTCACTGCTTTCTCTCTCTTTTCTTCCTCTTTTGCAGGCGGACTGTCACGCTTTCGGATCGCCCATTAACAGGCCGATTTCTTTTGTGTCTGTTCTGAGGGAACCTCTCGCTCTTCCAGGAGATTGTCTTTCTCTCTTGGCACTGTGATGTCTCCCCTCTCCACCGATGCTCTCTTCAAGAGCTAACCTTGCCCATAAGGCCACAGAATACACGAAAAATCATGCAAGCCGAATGGAACCCTGTCTGCTTGTTCGCACTGGCGTGACGTCACTGCCGGAAGTCCTCACCACCCAGCTTTTGGCTCCACCAACAAGACGAGTCTCGCAGCATTCTGCTGCAAGTGGCTTCACTGTCGAGATGAGCCTTGCATTCTGCTGTGAGCGGCTCCACCAACAAAATGAGCCTTGCAGCATTCTGTGTGGCCAACTATCTACTTCTTCTTGCTCGCCACCGCAACAAAGCAGGAGGCTGAGCAATGCATGAGGGGTCCTGGATGGAGCCGCTGCAAGATGAGGCAGTTGATGGTCTGGCTGCAGGGCGCTCAGGTAAGCCAGTGCAGGGTGTGTGGGGGCAGCTCTGCACCCCCAGCCTTGCTTCATTCTTCACCCTCCCCACTGCCTCGCTTTGTGACTGCTGCACCGGTGTGTTGCTCAGCCTCCTGCTCCATTACGGTAGCGAGCAAGGAGAAGTGGCAAAGAATGAAGCGAGGCGGTGGTGGGATGGAGGACGAAGCAAGGCAGGGGGTGCTGAGCTGCCCCATGCACCCCACACCGGCTTACCTGAGGGCCCTTGAGCCAAGCCATCCATGCCAAATCCTCACCCCTCCCCTAACTAACCTGCTTTCCAGCTCTGTTCTCCCCTGCCACATGCAGGGCAACAAAAATAGTCTGTGGAACTACGGTAAAAAACATAGTTCAGACCTTTTAACCTCACAAGATCTTTTTTTCATGAGAAGTTGGAAGGTTTGAGAGAGAGAGAGAGAGAGAGAGAGAGAGAGAGAGAGAGAGAGAGAGAGAGAGAGAGAGGGAGGGAGGGAGAGAAATGGCAGAGGGGAGTAACGAGAATTGAAGGCATTGTCTGCAATTCTCGTTACTATGAGAGGCTGCACATTGCTTCTGGGCAGCAGAGACTTGGTTCCTTCCACTGTTTCTCTCTCTCTCTCTCTCTCTCTCTCTCTCTCTCTCTCTCTCTCTCTCTCTCTCTCTCTCTCTCTCTCTCTCTCTCTCTCTCTCTCGCTCTCTCTCTCTCTCTCTCTCGCTCTCTCTCTCTCTCACACACACACACATTTGAATGCTTGAACTGCCATGCACTTTTCACCCAGAGAGAGACACAAAGTGGGCGAAAAGTGTTTGATAGGTGTCCGCCTGCATTGTGAAGTGTTTGGGCTGCTGAGCGCCAGCCTACATGCCTACTTGGTGTAGTAGGGCCTGGCGCACTTTGGGTCCCGGCCTGCTGACTGCTGCAGCTCTTATGCTGGCTGCGCGAGGCAAGCGTGGGGCAGCCCCTCTCAATTAGCCCCAATTGAGCGGGGACACAGCTTCCTTCCACACCGCAGCAAGTGGGATCCCAGGGGATTTCTCCACTGGGCCGAAGCCTATGTGGACTACCCTTCATCCAGAACCACAGGTGACCCACCAAGCCGGCCTTGGCAGCCCCCAGCCCGGCCCGCAGGGAGCATGGGGTCTGCAAACTCCAGCCCAGTCGCCAAGCATCAGCCTAATGCCGCCGTGGCAAGCCCCATCTGGGTGGGCTTTCTTCCCCAGAATGGGATGGGCGCAATGCCAATGGATGCCGGGCCCCCCCCTGAAGCCAACCATTGCACCAGTGCTAGGAGCAGCAGCACAGACCCCCACAATGTCAGGCCATGCCGCACAAGCCCCGCCACAAGCGCAGGGAACCCTCCCCACGGGCGGGGCTGCCGCGGGAGCAGGACAACAAATGCAGCCAGGAGGAGGGGCTGATTGGAGGTCCCCGCAGCAATCTATTGCTCCGCCAGCCACTGCCTGCCACCGCCCCGCGAGGGCTGGAGCTGCCCCCTCGGTTCCGAGCCATGTACGATGGGGACCCCAAGAAGCTGGCCTATTTCCTCCACCAAGTGTGGGCTTACGTGGACGAGTATGGGGCCCAGTTCCCAACAGACAGCTGATTGACAAGATAACCAAGGGGATGAATGAGGGGGAAGCAGCAGAGTGGGTGGCAGAGCTCCATGATGAAATGGCCCCCGAGCTGGATGATGCAAATGAATTCATCCAGTTGATGAGGGTCCAGTTCCATGATGTGGCCCAACTCGTGGAAGCCAAGGAACAGATTCAGCGCTTGAAACAAGCAGGATGCCCAGTGAAAGAACTAGTGTGGGAATTTAGAAGAGCGGCTGAGAAGGTGCGGGGTTGGCCCGAGCGTCTCCTTGTGCACACGTTCCGAGCCACCTTGAATCCCGAATTGAAGGAGGAGTGTGAGATCCGCGGGGTTCTGTGGGGATCCAGGATTGGTATGCCACTGCCACCGCTTTGGCCCGTGTAGTCCAGGGACCAGAAGAAACCTCCTGCAATCCGGCTGGCTCGAAGACCTCTGGGGCATCGGGTCCCCCCAAGACAAGCCGTGGTCCCTAGCCCTGAGCAAACTAGGGGCATGAAGTGCTATCGGTGTGGCCAAGCCGGTCACAGGGCCACCGAGTGCCTGGCACCGGCCCCAATCACACACTCCAGGGCCAAGGCACCACCGGCCATGAAGAAAAAGCTCGTGAAGCTGTTGGAGGCAGGACGCTTGGCCCTGAAAGCAGGGGAATCCCCTCCCCCTTCTGACAATGCAGGGGCATCGCCAGTGGAGGAATCACCCCCGCGATGGGATGAAGGAGGCAGTGGCGAAGATGACCCGATGGTGAGTGAAGCAGTTCACCTGACAAAGCATCGTTTGCCACGTTTCTACACAGAAGACTATGGAATGGGAGGGGGGAATACTGTGAGGGAGAAAGGTTAGAGATAACACATTCTTGGTTAGTTCCCCAAGGTCATCCTTTGTCCAACACCTGCCGGAAGCTGGGAGGAGAGATTGCCACGCTGGCGGAAGATCAGTGGCCAACATGACCCAGTTGGGGGGTGGGGAAAAAGGTGTGCCAACTTCCTATTGGGTGGGAACATGGGAGGAAAGTTAGATTTGGGTTTCTCCATGTGCTTGCCAACATGGTCTCCGCATTAAATTGGAACTTTGGTGAACTGATTGCCTTGGACTCTGATTTCTGCTTGAGTACTATTTGGAGCCGTGACATTAACCCAAATCTCATTTAAAATTTGCCCAGCTACCCCTGTTCTTGGGGCACTGGTCAAGGTCCTGAGCCCCAGTTCCGACCCGAAGCCGGGCGGTGCGAAGACTCAGGGAAGATGGAGAAGGAGGAGAAAGCAACCGGGGACCCTGCAAGGGATGAGACGGAGGAATGCATCAGAAGCCTCTACTCTCCCACCCTGGTGTTTGTGGAGGCCAGGGAGTCCACGGAGAGGGAACGCCAGTTGGGGGCACAGAGCAAACAACCAGCCCCTGAGCTCTCTCTCAACTGGAGCAGACCCCACTAGGAGCCATTGGGGGCTTGAGGCTGGATCAGCCCTTGTATACTGGGGTAGCCCTTGGCCCCGAATGGGGGCAGCCGAGAACCACGCTCACAGGGCGCTCCAGAGATGAGGGATCCCAGCAGGGCTCACACGCTCACTCGCTGATGGACCTTTACGATCGGTTTGGGCATCTAAGCATGAGTTGGACAAATCCCCCCCTCGGGAATTGAAGCTCCGAGGTGGAACCTGCTCCAGCCCGTGTTCTCTTTCCTGGAAGGACTTTGAGACTCCCAGCAAAGTGGGGTTTCTGCCTCTTTCCACACTGCTGCGGATGGGAGTCTAGGACGCCTTCCCACCAGGCCACCTCCCGGGTAGGAGTCGCGCTACCCCTCTCTGAAGCTGACCTTCAACTGGGGGTTGCCCAGTGGTGGCAAATGAGAGGAGAAAGAGCACCAGCGCCAACCCCCCCAGCCAAGCTTTGGAGCCATGCCTCCATGGCAAGCCCCACTGGGATGGGAGTTCTTTCCCGGAGTGGGGTGGGCGCAATACCAGTGGACCCGGGGGTACCCCCTGCAACCAATCCCCATACCCTACATGGGGGCAGCACAACCAAGCCCTATGATGCCAGCACCGGCCATGCCAGCCCCTTCCCAAGGGGGGGGTTGGGCCAACAGATGCATCATGGAGGGGCCCAGATAGGAGGACCTCTGCAGCAAGCCGCCGCTCTGCCGGCCACGGCCAGGCTAGCCACCCCCTCTCGGGCCCAGGAGGCCACCCCGTGGTTCCGAGCCATGTTCGATGGCCATCCGACTAAACTGGCCTACTTCCTCCACTAGGTGTTAGTATACATCGACGAAAACCGAGTGCTGTTCCAGACAGATAGACAGCTGATCGATCAGATAACCGAGGGGATGAATGACGGGGAAGCAGCAGAGTGGATGGCCGAGCTCCACGATAAAGCAGCACCTGAGTTAGATGACCTGGATGACTTCGTCCAGCTAATGAGGATCAGATTTCGCGATGAGGCCCAACAGGCAGATGCAGAGGCCCAGATCAAAAACCTGAAGCAAGCGGGACGCCCAGTGAAAGAACTGGTGTGGGAGTTTAGAAGAGCGGCAGGAAAAGTGCGGGACTGGCCTGAGCGGCTCTTAGTGCACATGTTCCGAGACACGCTAGACCGAGAGCTGAAGAAAGCATGTGAAATCCAGGGGGTCCCGTGCCGGGTCCAAGAATGGTACTCCACTGTCATTGCTCTGGACCATGTGGTCAGAGTCAGAAAGGAGACCCCGCCGGACCACCCCGCTAAAAGGCCACCACCCCGCTAGAAGACAGGATCCCCCCTAGACTGGCAGCGACCCCACGGGTTGAACAGATGAGGGGAGTGAAGTGTTATAGGTGCGGCCAAGCCAGCCACTGCGCGACCGAGTGTCTAGCACCAGCCCCCATCCCTCTTCTGAGGACCAGGCCACCTCCGGCTTCCAGAAGAAAGCCGAGCAAGCCACCTGAACCGGGGCGGTTGGCCCTGCAACCGAAGGGGCCCCCTCTCCTTCCTGATGATGACAAACCAGCACAAATGGGAGAATTGGACCCTCCATGGGAAGAGGGGGTTGACGAGGAAGATGATCCAATGGTGAGTGCAGCCGTTCGGCCCTTTCTCATAAAAGCCAAAATTATGGTGCCCGAGACGGGAAAGGAAGGGGGACTAGATGCCATAATCGACACGGGGTGTTTGAGGTGCCTAATCAGCAAGATAGTGGTAGATAAACTGGGGATCTGCACTAGGCCCCTAGCCAGCCCCATTCGATTCCAACAGCTGGATGGGTCATTAATGGGGGGCTCCCGCCACCCTTCTAACTCAGGCAGTAGAATTGCAGTTTGGGCGGCACCATGAGCGAATTCGATTCATAGTAGCCCACAAGAAACCCCCCCCACACACCTATACTTTTAACCTTTTGGTTTTTATCTTTGATATGGTATGGTGAATGGATGTAAGTGGTTATGACTGAGGAGGTGAATGTGTAGATTGAAATGATTTGTGAAAAAGTGAGTGAGTTGGGGGCTAGGATGCGGGCTCCCCCCGCTGAGTGTGGAAACAGAAGTGGAGGGGGGCCTGACTCTGTCTCCCGGCTCAGTATGAATGGCATGGATGGCCTGCAGGAAGGGAGGTGGTCCTGTGGGGGGGAGGGGTATCTCGGGGGGGTGGAGAGCTGGAATATTCCGGTCATGATGGGGAGAGGTAGGTATGGCGGGAGCAGAGGGGTGGGCCGCTCTCAGGGAATAAGACCTCGCTGTATACAAGCGATCCCTTGTTCCGGCCCCTCCTATGTGGTTCCATCTTGCTCAACCCGAGTACCTGGCAGCCAGGGTTTTCAGGGCCCTGGGCTCAGGATTTAATTTAATTTAATTTAATTTAAAGTTCTTAAAAGCCACCCAATCCCATAGGACTCAGGGCGGCGTACAACAGTGATAAGAACAATAAAATAAAAACATAACAGTTTAAAACATGACACCATTTTAAAAATCACTCATTCATAGGGGAATCTGATCTTCTTCCTCTTCAGGATGATGCTATTGAATGCCAGGTCAATTGTCAACAAAGCCCCCTTCATACATGAGCTAATCACTGATGAGGGGGTGGACCTGGTATGCATAACTGAGACCTGGCTGGGCCAGGAGGGGGGAAGTAGCCCTCTCCGAGATATGCCCAGACAGGTTCTCAGTGTTGCATCATTCACGACCCCAGGGAAGGGGAGGAGGAGTGGCTATTATAATGCGCCGGAATCTGCATCCTCGTAGGATCCCTGCCCCAGAGATTGTCGGATGTGAGATGCTCCTTCTGAAGTTGGACTTAGGGGTTCAGGTGGGCCTTTTGTTAGCATACCTGCCTCCCAGCTACGTTACTAAGGCCCTGCCTGAGCTGCTTGAGGCGATAGCTAGCCTGGTGGTGGAGTTCCCCAGGCTTATGGTGCTGGGGGACTTCAACCTGCCTTCGGCGGCGAAACCTCTGGTGCACCTCAGTAGTTCATGGATTCCATGACAACCATGGACCTGACCCAAGTAATCCAGGGTCCGACTCATGAGGGAGGCCACACGCTTGACCTAGTGTTTCTTTCGGGGCAGTGGAGAGATGATCTGAAATTAGGAGATATAGTCACCACCCCGTTGTCGTGGTCAGATCATTTCCTATTGAGGTTGGATTTCACAGCCCCACTCCTCCCCCGCAGGGAGGCAGGACCGACTAGGTGGTTCCGCCCCAGGCGCCTAATGGAGCCAGAAGGATTCCAGAGGGAACTTGGGGAAATACCTGAAACCCTGGTACACAATTCATCTGAGTCCCTGGTGGCTGGCTGGAACACCGCAGCATCAGGGGCATTAGATCGGATTGCGCCTTTGCGACCTCTCCGTGGCAGTGGATACCGGAAAGCTCCCTGGTTTACCGAGAGCTCCAGGAGATGAAACGCCACAAGAGATGTCTGGAGCGACGCTGGAGAGCCAGTAAAACCGAATCCGACCAAACACTTCTAAGAACTTTCATTAAGTCTTATCTAGTGGCGATAGGGGCAGCAAAATGATCTCATTTTTCCGTTCTTATTGCATCCGCAGATTCTCGCTTAGCCGCCTTGTTTAGGGTGACTCGCGCCCTCCTTGCCAAAGGGGGGAGCAAGGAACACTTGCAAGGTAGAGCTGAGGAATTCGCGCAGTTTCTGACAGATAAAGTCGCTCAGATCCGGTCAAATCTGGACTCCGGCTGGACAGAGTCCATTGAGTTGACAGGGGCAAGTCTTAGTCCAGCATTGTGGGAGGAGTTTGAGCCTGTCTCTCCTGATGACGTGGACAAGGCCATGGGTGCTATGAGCTCTTCCACCTGTTTATTGGCCCCGTGCCCCTCCTGGCTGGTTTCGGCCAGCAGAGAGGTGGCACGTGGCTGGATCCAGGCGGTGGTCAATGCTTCTTTTAGGGAGGGATCCGTACTGCAGCCTTTAAAGGTTGTGGTGACCCCTCCTTAAGAAGCTTTCCCTGGATCCAGCGGATTTGAAGAACTTTCGTCCGGTCTCCAACTTACCTTTTATAGGTAAAGTTGTGGAGAAGGTGGTAGCTTTTTAGCTTCTTCGGCTATTGGAGGAAACTGATCATCTAGATTCCTATCAGTTGGTTTTTGGGGGGGCTACAGTACAGAAACTGCCTTGGTCGCCCTGATTGATGATCTCTGGCGAGCCCGGGATGGGGGTAATTCCTCCATCCTGGTGCTACTTGACCTCTCAACGGCTTTCGATACCATCAACCATAGTATCCTTCTGCATCATCTCGGCAAGTTGGGAGTGGGAGGCACCGTTTTACGGTGGTTCTCCTCTTATCTCGCTGACAGGATGCAGTCGGTGTTAGCAGGAGGGTGATGACACCCAGCTGTACATCACCACCCCGTCTCAATTCAGGGAGGCAGTCGATGTAATGTGCCGATGCCTGGATGATGTTAGGACCTGGATGGGGAGAAACAGACACAAACTCAACTCTAAGTGGCATACAATAGCCCAATACATAACCGATATTTAAAACAATACAGATCAAATTTAAAAAGAAAATTAGAATAAAATCAAAACACATTGTCAGACTCCAGACTCTGCCATTCAGAAGGAGAAGGGGGGTCTTGGGTCTGCTTGATCAAAAGGTTATAACATATCCGGATCCCAGACACCTGGGAGCCTCTCATCTTAAGATAGGGTTTTATGAGGGGTAATTACAAGTCAATTTGAACGGAAGAGAGACTGGGAACGTAACCATCTGGCCACACATTTGTGGATTGATTATACTGAATGGGGTGGGGCATTAAGGTTAAATATGCTTGCCTTGCCTGAAGGCATTTAGACTTTGCTTTGAACGAATGGATGTTATACAGATGCAAATAAACGAAATCCTTTTGAGAACACTGGCTCAGAAGTTCGTACGTTAATTGTGGCTGGAAAGACATACCTTACACACATATTCATTGGTAATACCAATTTCTTCTCAGAAGTGATAGTTATATTAAACTAGCCCCCATAGTTTGGCAAAATAGCAATTTTTTATTAATTTCCTGAAGTTTAGGAGCAAGGTGCTGTTCAAATGTTGTGGAAATGTCTTATTTCCATGCAATGAGGCAGCCATTAAGAAACCAGACTTCCATTGTCTCTGAAGATGGCAGTGTCCGATCAATGTCACACATAAAGAGCCTATCCTACTTGATCCTTTGGAGAAGGCAAATCTACCATGGTTGATATATTTATAGACAATCAGAAGAATAATCTGAAGAAAGGGGTTAAGATAAATGATACAGATGGAACATTTTTTCATGTGAAAAATCCTCAAAAGTACTGGAAAGAAATACATGGCATTATTTTAAAAAAAACATTTGAATTGAACTGAATTTCATTTTTTTCTTTTGGCCTGCACAATTTTAGAAGGGAAAGGTCTCACATTGATAAATTAAAAATATTCACAGACCACAAAGGATTATCTGGTACACTGACCAGTTACTTGGCAGCTAGTGGCGCAACAGCAGTGCTGAAACTGGTAGTAGCAGTGAGGACTGGAGGGTTGGAGGTACTTGGCAGTGTGTCTTTTAGGGTGGTGTCAAGGTTTGGCAGTGGCAAGTTTTTTAAGGCTTTTTGGTGAACCACATGCAGCCCATGGGCCTGCTTTTCTTCCAGGATTTGCCTTAATTTCATATAGCTTCTATTTCTTCGCATTAGAGTCTTTTATAGCTTTATAACAGTGAATTACCTTTATCTTCAAATGCTCAGAGCTACTCAAGAGGAGCCCCAGCCCGTTGCCAGAACTGGTGCGTGGTAGCCGAAGTAGAGATCAACCAAACCTGAAACAAATACCACACCAGCAAAGTGTGGAAGAGGTAGCACCCGGAGAGGAAGGGACAAGCAGCTAAAGCCCAAGTCCAATCAATGCATTCCACCGCCTGCTTCAAATGCAGAAAAGAGTGCCCCCAAACAGCAGAATGCCAAGCTAACCCTGCCAGGAAAGGGAACCAAGCGCCAGGAGGAAAAGCCACGAGACAATAGCCCTGCACGGAGACAGCCCTGAAGAACTCAGAGGTTGTGGAATTCACCTCCTCACGTAAATGAGAGGAGGGAACTCTGACCCTGTCAGAAAGAGACCAGGGGTTAACCGACAAGAACCCCTTGTAAGTGGCCCAATCACGCTCATAACCATGCCCATAGAGTTACGCCTCCCGGGAACTGGATAGAAAGCATCCCTAAAAGCTCTTGTAGATTCAGGATGCACCAGATGCTTAGTGAGCCCAGCCCTGGGAGAGAAGCTGGGTATCCGCCTGAGGAGGCTAAAGACCCCAATCACATTCTGCCAGCTGTATGGCTGTCACGGGGGGGGGCATTCCTGCCACGTTCGCCACCGAATCCCTAGGAATGCAGATGGGGGCCCATTCAGAGACTTTGAGTTTCACAGTAGCCCCTGGCATGGAAAGACTGCTCGTCCTGGTTGTTATCTAAGCTGATGCCAGTGATGTAGCGATGGGGGCTGTTTTAATGCAGGAAAATGAGCTGGCACTCCTCTCATTTTTTAGAAGGGAATAAAATTCCATTCCAGGCATGGACCTATCACAAGAATCTGGAAGCTCTAAAAACCCCTCGAAAGCTTTTCCCCAAGAAGCGCGGTGGGACCAATACTTCCAGTGATTCAATTTCACCCTATGCTATTTACCGGAGGGGGGGGCGGATTTCCTGGCTGACACTTTGTCAAGAATGTCCCAATATAATAGCATGAAAGCAGAAATAATTAAACCTCTACTCCCATTGCACCAATTAGCCATCCAAATGACCTTGAGGGCTCAACAAGAGAAAGTACTAGTGGACTGCGCTATGGCGGCTGCTTTCAAGAACGCCCTGAACTAGTTCAGTAGCCACAAAAATGTCTGCGGCATCATATTGGCTACCAGTGGGGGTTGAGCAGGGGAAATTAGCTTAATGCTTCGCACGCACATTTTCAGACTCTGCCAGACTTCTCTGCAATCACTTCTCTCAGTAAAAGTTCCTTTTGAAATACCACTTGTTTCAAGAGTCATGCTTTCCTGAGAAGATAGCTGAGACAGGTCCTTACAGGTATTGGGTTCCCTGTTTGAGCAGGGGGTTGGACTAGAAGACCTCCAAGATCCCTCCCAACTCTGTTATTCTGTTATCTCAGGAGAGAATATATGACTCCTGCCAAACAAATGGTGCTTTCAAATTGCAGGAGCATCTGAATGGGGAAGAACAGGCTGACTTAATGATAGAGAGCTTTGGGGTTTGAAAGCCTACCAATTCCAGTGAGATTCCATTGTTAGTTCGCAGTAGCGCTGCACTCCCCCCAACAGAGGTAGTTCACAATTATGATCATCTTGGACTCACAGCTCACCTTGTGTGCCAATATTACTTTTCTGGGAACAGAAGGCATTACTCGCTATTGCTCATACCTTAGCTCATGTCAAAGCCTTTGACTGAACTATTAAAACACATTCTAGATGGGACTGCCCTTATCTGTTCATCTTACTAGATCAGATAAAATGAGCATATTCCAGGCCCCTTCCATTAGATGTTGCAACCCTTTGAGACCTAGGAAGGTCTTTTCTACAGCATTTCAGCTCTATGGATTTAGATTTAGATTTTAGATTTATTATTAGAGTTGGAAGGGACCTTGTAGGTCATCTAGTCCAACCCCCTGCTCAAGCAGGAGTTCCTACACCATTTGAGACAGATGGCAGTCCAGTCTCCCCTTGAAGGTCGCAAGTGTTGGGGCTCTCACAACCTCCGCTGGCAAGCTGTTCCACTAGTTGATCGCTCTCACCGTCAGAAAGTTTCTCCTCACTTCCAGGTTGAATCTCTCCTTGGTCAGCTTCCATCCATTATTCCTTGTTTGGCTTTCTGGTGCCATAGAGAACAGCCTGCCCCCCTCCTCTCTGTGGCATCCCCTCAAGTATTGGAACACTGCTATCATGTCACCCCTGGTCCTTCTCTTCGCCAGACTGGCCAAACTCAGTTCCTGCAACCGCTCTTTGTATGTTTTATTTTCCAGACCCTTTATCATCCTGGTTGCTCTCTTGTGCACTTTCTCTAGGTTTCAATGTCTTTTTTGTAGTGTGGTGACCAAAACTGGATGCAGTACTCTAGGTGTGGTCTGACCAAGGCTTTATAGAGTGGTACTAGTACCTCTCTGGTCCTTGATTGTATCCCTCTATTTATGCAGCTCAGGACTGCGTTGGCCTTTTTTGGCTGCTGCTGCACACTGCTGGCTCATATTTAGTTGGCTGTCTACCAAGACTCCAAGATCCCTCTCGCAATCGCTGCTATTGAGTGTGGTTTCACCCAGTTTGTATGTGTATTTTTGATTCTTCTTACCTAGGTGTAGAATTTTACTTTTCTCCATGTTAAATTTCATTTTATTGGTTTGGGCCCAGTGTTCGAGTCTGTCAAGGTCCCTCTGGATTTTGAGTCTGTCCTTTGGGGTGTTTGCTACTCCCGCCAGCTTGGTATTGTCTGCAAATTTGGTTAGTTCTCCTGCTATTCCCTCATCTAGGTCATTTATGAAGATATTAAAGAGTACTGGGCCAAGGACGGAACCTTGTGGTACGCCACTGCTTACTTCTCTCCATGTGGACTTAGAGCCATTGAGGACTACTCGCTGGGTATGGTTGGTCAGCCAGTTGTTAATCCATCTGGTTGTGTAGCTGTCTGTCCCGCTTTTTTCTAGCTTATGAAGAAGTAGGTTGTGGTCTACTTTGTCAAATGCTTTGCTGAAGTCCAGGTATATTATGTCTACTGCATTTCGCTGGTCTACTAATTTGGTCACAGTGTTAAAAAATGAAATGAGGTTGGTTTGGCATGACTTGTTCTTAACAAATCCGTGTTGGCTGTTGGTTATTACTAGGTTTGTTTCTAGATGATGTGAGATCTGGTTTTTAATTATTTTTTCCAGTATTTTCCCAGGTATTGATGTTAGGCTGATTGGTCTGTAGTTTCCTGGGTCTGTTTTTTTACCTTTTTTGTTGATGGGGACCACATCAGCTCTTTTCCAGTCCTCGGGGAGTTCCCCTGTGTTCCAGGATTTGTGGAAGATGTGGTGCAGTGGTTCTGAAATGACTTCTGCTAGTTCTTTTAGGACTCTGGGGTGTAATCCATCAGGTCCTGGTGCTTTGTATTCGTTAAGTTCAGATAGGTGATCTCTTACTGTATTTTTGCTTAGGTTGAGTCTTGCTTCAAATCTGTTTTTTATATTTGTGTTGCTGGGTAGTTGAGCTGCAGTTTCCTTTTGTGTGAAGACTGATGCGAAGAATGTGTTCAGTAGCTCTGCTTTGTCTGTGTTGTCTGTTACTTCTTTGCCGTCTTCTCTCTTTAGTGGACCAACTGTTTCTTTGATTTTTTTCTTGTTGTTTATATGTTGGAAGAAGCTTTTTTTGTTGTCTTTGACTTTTGTTGCGAGTCTTTGTTCATTCTGGGCCTTTGCTGTCCTGATTTTTTCTTTACAGATTTTGGCTGTCTGTTGGTACTCTGCCTTGGTTATGTGCCCCTCTTTCCATTTTTTTGTATTTATCTTTTTTTTCATTCAGTTTATCGGTGAGGTCTTTGTTTAGCCATGCTGGTTTCCTTTTGGATTTCTTGTTTTTCTTCCTCATCGGTATTGTGGTGTTCTGGGCTTTTAAGATCGTGTTTTTTAGGATCTCCCAGGCTTCTTGAGTTGTTTTACCCTTTAGTACTTTCATCCAAGAGAACTTCCCCAAGTTTTCTCTGAGTTTATTGAAGTCGGCTTTTTAAAAGTCTGGGATATAGGTGTCGTTATGTTCAGTTATTTGTGTTTGCTTTATGGTGAATTTTAGTGTTACGTGGTCACTCTTGCCAAGTGTTCCTGCAGCTTCAACTCCTTCTATTGTTTCTTCTCTGTTTGTAAGTATTAAATCCAGTATGGCTGCCCCTCTAGTTCCCTCCTCCACTTTTTGGACAATGAAGTTGTCAGCTAGGCTGGTTAGGAATCTGTTAGATTTCTCACTTGGTGCTCAGTTGGTTTTCCAGTTGATATCCGGGTAGTTGAAGTCTCCCATTATTACAATGTTGTTTTTCTTGCACATGTTCTTTAGCTGGTTGGTAAAAAGGGTGTCCATTGTTTCTGTTTGATTTGGTGGTCTGTAGTATACTCCTATTGTTGTGTCATTCTTTTTTTCTTTTATGTTGACCCATATGCATTCTAATGGGTTTTCTTCCTTGGTTACTTGTAGCTCTGTAGCTACATAGTGGTCCTTTATATACAGTGTAACACCACCTCCTTTTTAATGTGATCTGGTTTTTTTGAAGAGTTTGTATCCTTTTATCTGTGTGTTCCAATCGTGTGATTCGTCCCACCATGTTTCTGTTATTCCGACTATATCATGTGTACCTTCGTGCATTAATATTTCAAGTTCACCTTGTTTATTCCCTAGGCTTTGTGCATTTGTGTAGAGGCATTTGAGTTCTTTGTGCCTGGTTCTGGGTGTTCTTTCTTTGTCTCTTGTTTGGCGTTTGAGTTTGTTTTCTTCACCATCCCTTTTTGGTTCGTTGTTTGTTTTGTTTGCTTGGGGTCCATGCTTGGTGTTGGGTCCCGGGGATCCTGTGGATTGGTCACCCTCCCCTTGCAATTTTAGTTTAAAGCCCTCCTGACAAGTTGGGCCAGTCTTTTATCGAAGACATTCTTCCCAGTCTTGGTGAGGTGTAACCCATCCCTTGTCAATAGTCCATTTTGGAGGTAGTACAGTCCGTGGTCCAGGAATCCAAAGTTTTTTTGGCGACACCAACCCTTTAGCCAGTGGTTTACTTGTAGGATTCTTTGTTCCCTTGCTGGGTGTTGTCCTCTTGTTGGTAGTATGGATGAGAAGACTACTTGCACACCTAGGTTTTTGACTTTCTTGCCTAGTTGCTCATAGTCATTCTGTATTGTTTTCAAGTTCTTTTTTGTGTCATTTGTTCCTACATGGAGTAATAGTAGGAGATAATAGTCTGTGGGTTTTATTATTTTGGTTACTTTCTCTGCTACGTCTATGATTTTGGCTCCTGGAAGGCAGCATACCTCTCTGGATTGGTTATCTGGTCTACAGATGGCGGGTTCGGTTCCTCTGAGGATTGAATCTCCTATTACCAGTACTCGCCTTTTCTTTTTGCCTGGTGTTGTTTGGGGAGTTTCTTTCTGTGTTATAGTGGTGTTTGGTGGTGCTGCTTTGTTGAGGGTTCTTTCTGGTGTTTCTTTTTTGTATGTCTGTGCATTATCTTCTATTGGAAGTCCCTGGTATTGGTTGCTTAGAGTCAGTGGGGTTGGGTCTGGGTGGGTTGGTTTGGACAGTGGTTTTGTGTTTGGTTTGTATTTTTTTCTGTGGGTGACATGTGTCCATCTGCTTTCTTCCTCCGGGGGGTTAGCTATAGTGGAAGTTGCTTGGTCATTTTTATGTTCTTTTTGTGCATGTTCTTTTTGTGAGGTTTGGGGTTTCTCATTTTGTTGATTGAGTTTCAGGGTGTTTAGGTTTTTCTCTAGATCTTCTACTTTTTCTTCTAGTAATTTGATTAGTTTGCATTTGGTACATATGTAGTTTTGGAGTTCTGTGGGCATAAGAGTGTACATGGAGCATGCTCTGCAGATCACAATAGAGTCTGTTCCTTGTGTGCTGGGGTTGTTTGGGTTGCTGCTGTTTTCGATGTCTTTCATTTGTGGGTGTTTGGTGGTGGTGTTTTTTGGGGTTGTGCCTGGCATGGTCACTAATTAGTTTGTGTTAATTAATTAGTAATTAATGCATATAATACCTATAATATATAAAATTCAGCTGATATAGATATATAGATAGTTTAAGTAATATGTAATGTAAATATGTTCATTAAATCAGTAACAATATCTCTTCAATTTAAATTGTAATTATTATTAATCTTTCAATGTAGATATACCCCAGCTTCCTTCTACTGTTTAGATGACACCCTTTCAAATCCTCTTTATATTTCACCATTCTTTTCTTTCCTTTAAGCTCAGTTTTTCCACCCTTTTAAAGACGAGTCAGTGGGGCTTTCCCCCCCCCTCTACGCTCCACAGCCAGGCTATTGTTGCAGGGTCCCTTTAAATTTTGCTCTCCTCCATCCTTCTTTCCGGAAGTGCTGCTTTTCTCCCTTCCTCCAAGATGTTGCTCATTCAAAACTGCTTAGTTACGGTAAGTTCTTTCTGTCCTTTATTTCCCTCCACCGTCCAGTATCACCACCGTTTCAAAGTAAAGGATTATTTTATCGATCCACCTCCTGTTGTCTCCGATCTCTCCTTTGCTCCGATCACACCGTTCTTTCTATGGGAATCCTCTCAGCTGCGTTTACAATGCCTCCTTCTCCTCGAGACTTCCAGACTCTTTCTTTCCTCCCTCTTCTCTCTAACACTAACTCGCTTTTGTCCGCAATCCACTTTTCATTCAGATCCCCCTGTCACGCATACCTGCTTCTTCTCTCACCGAGGAAGATAAGTTGCTGAAGTTTTTGAGCCTTGCCGAGCCTCGTTCCTCCAGCTATTTCTGGCTCCACGTGATTGGATGTTTTCTTCTCTCTTTTTTTTAATGGGTTCGGCTGGTCCCAGCCTTTAGATGTTGATATATGTGATATTTAAAGCTAATTTATGTCTATTGTCTTATTTTGATAGCTTCTGCCTTATCTCTAACTCTAGGTTTTTGGGTCTTTTTCCTACTCTCCGTCTTCAGCGATGGGACTAGGCGTCTGCCTCCGTCGCCATCTTCAATATCAACACCCTTCCCCTTGAGATCCAGCAGGCCCCACCAACTTGACCTTCATTAAGAGCTGGCTTTTCCCCCAGTATTGTAATATAGCAAGATAGCACTATATAGCTCGATGAATGTACTGCAATTAGATTGTGTGCCTGGCTTCTCATTTGTGGTATTGTTGCATTCTATTTTTTATTATTGTTTTTGGCTACCAAGAGCTATGTCTCAGAAGATGGAGAAACGTGTACCGTATTTTTCTGAGAATAATTATTTATTTATTTATTTATTAGACGCTCTTATATGCCGCCCAATCCCGTGGGACTCAGGGTGGCGATAAATAAATAAAACACACACACACACCCCAAAGTGGGTGAAAATTTAGGTGCTTCTTATAGACCAAATACGAATGTTTTTGGCCTCCCAAACCCTCCGTGCATCACACTTTTGCCTTCCCCAGCCCCCAACAGCACTCTGCAGGCCAAAAACGGACCAGTTTTTGGCAAAAATGGGATGTGCGGACCACTGCAGAGTGCTTCTGGGGGCTGGGGAGGGTGAAAACGCAACACGGGGAGGCAAAAAACTATTTTTTTCTTGGTTTCCTCCTGTAAATTTAGGTGCGTCTTATAGTCCGAAAAATACAGTAAATCTTTTTCAAAAAACAAATAAGAGCATCCAGAATGCAGCAGCTTAAGTACATTCATGTTAAAAATCTGTTCCAAGAGCTGTATTGGTTTTTCAGTGCAATTCAAGATGCCAGTTGTCACCTTTAAAATCCTATATAGTTCAGTGCCTGGGTATCTGCAGTATCTCAGTAACATCTACCTTTTAAAAAGGTTTTAGTAGGGCAGGCTCTTTATGTGCAACCTCAGTCAGTCCCTGCCATCTTCAGGGACCATGAAACCTGGTTTCTCAGCTGCTGCTTCACCTGATATAAAACAGTATTTCCCACAATATTTGAATAGCCTCCTCCTTCTAACCTTCAATAATTAGTGAACTCTGTTGAATATGTTGTTTGGTTTTATGCTATTCAATATTAGCTTTTGTATTTATTAGCTTTTGCATTTAAATTTGATTTGTATTGTTTTAAATCCTAGTTATATATTGGACAATTGTATGCCAGAATTGGCAGGTTGAAACAGTCAATCAATCAATCAATCAATCAATCAATCAATCAATCAATCAATCAGGAAGCATTAGATAAAATACAAGAAAACAGACTTTTGACTTTATATTAGAAAAAATAATAAGAGCAGTTCAGCACTTTAGAAAGTGGTGGAATCTCCTTCACTGCAAATATTTCCTAGAGGATACACAATTTTTTTGTTACCATGCTATTGTAGTAGATTTCTTCACTGAGCAGATTTGACTAGATTATTTCCAAGATCCCTTGCAATCCTTGCATTCTTTGATTTAAAAATAATTTTCTTGGTAACAGTGGAAAATACAGTAATTGGGAAAACAATAATAATAATAATAATAATAAATTCCTTACAATTATGATATAACTAAGCAATAGTTTGATCCATTTAATTCTCTTTCAAATGTATTCTTGTTTTTAATTCCTAATTGCAACTGAATTGAAGCTACAATCCTTTGAGACCTGCTGTTTTCCAAGAACTTTCCTTCCCTCCGCTTTAGAAGGCCTTTCTTTCCTAAGGCATCCCATCCCCACCATGCTATCTACCCTTCCCGGGCCTTAATTGTCACGGTCGCGCCTAAAACTGCAGACTGCGCCAACGCGGTCCTGCCTTCCTGCTCCACTGCCCTCGCGGGCGTGGCCGGAGGCGGTAAAGCGACATCTTTTCTGCCGGAAGCCTCACTTGCTGCCTCGTTGCGCTGCGGATTGATTGCACCTTCGGCGACGCCATGCCCAAGTGCCCTCGTTGTCAGAAGGAGGTCTATTTCGGTAAGGGAGAACTACTGCCCCTTCCTCACTTCAGGACAGATGCAGCTGGGATGGAGAAAGCAAAAAAGGGCTACTATTGGAACCAGTTCCGAAAAACATTTAAGAGACTAAACTCTGAGGTCTTCCCTGCAGCAGGGGTTGCGTGTGGAAGGTAGCAATCAAGGCTGATTCAGAACAGAGATTATCGGTCATGGTCCCGAAGTACAGAGAATTTGGAAGAGCGCCCCAGATCATGGGAGCTCGCTGTAGCACAGGAGTTCGAGATCTTCTGAACAGCATAGAGAACTTCGGAGACGCAATTTCGATTAGGAAAAGGGCACTGGCTTGGGCTAAAGTCCACTTCTATTATGTATTTTCTCGATTTCTTTCTAGTTTTTTGTTGTAATCTGATCCTAACTTTTTGGTGCATCTCAGTGCATTGAGAATTATTGTCTCACACATTTGCACGCGCCACTAAACGATTTTAGTATACCAGTCATAGATTCCTACTAGAAGTTTAAAAAGTGTCTTCCCTTTCTCAGAATAATAATTTGGTGTTCCAACTCCAGCCGAGATTGCACAAGAATAAATAAAAATGAGATCCAGACAGCTGTGATGAAAGAAGAAATATTTATTCCTAAAAGCAAACCGTTTGCCTTTAGGGGCAGCTCCAGAGAAATGGGGCACAGTAACCCAGTCTAATAGGGAGCTTGTCCTGGGTGTGTGTAGGTACTGATTCTAGGATGACACTTGAGTGTGTGTGTGTGTGTGTGTGTGTGTAGGTATGTCTATGATGATTATTCTTGTGAATATGCAGTTATGATGGGAGACCAAATTTAATTAACTCTAATTGTGTTTGCAGACCTTATCTGCAAATGTGGATTAGGTCTGGGTAATTTATTTGGAGGCTTGAGGAAGTTTGGGTAAAAGATTGTCCCTGTTTGCTATTTTTACTTGATTAATTTAGTTTCAGCTTGACTGTCAATTATTTAGTGGAGACACTGATTCTCAGACCATTGTGGATTCTGTTAATATTTTAATAGAAGATGGAAACAGTATAAAGAATAAAATATATTTTAATATAAAACTTATCATACCTTAAAGCAGAAAGGAGAGTGTCAGATGAAAAAAATGGGAGGGGTGGAGATTATAGCCTGTTACAGGAGGAGAGAGGAGGTTTGGAGTAAGAGAATGGTACTCTCAACTTACTTTAAACTGCTTTGTGTGTTTCTAGATTCTCCTAAAGGACCTAAAAGAAGTCCCAGTGTTGTCTTGCTGGCTGAGCATCATGATAGTTGTAGTCTCAATTAATGTGGAAAGTGCCAAACTTTGTGATATGGTAGGGGGGGTTGTAAAAATAAATTGCAAGCTTTCTATTCAAAGTCAGAAAAAGCCACATTTGAGGGTTTGAAAGTGCCCTTTGATTGGATCTAAAATCCAGTTGGGGCTATAAACCTATTATCATGGTAAAAAATGAAGTATATTGTGGTTAATGCTTGATAATCACTTTATAAATATATTTTCCAGTATTTCTGTATGGGGTGGCCAAATGATATAAAATTTCCTTGAAGCCAATAAGAAACAATATTAAAATAGCACAATCAACTGTTCTTGGAGACATCTCCTGGATAACATATACTTGAGGAACCTGTGTGCAGGAAAGTTAGGCCTGAAAAAGACAAGAAATAAGAAGAAATGCTAGTTGCCAGCTGCTCTCACCTGAATTATAAATACCTAGCAGCTTTAATTTTTACCACTAGGAGAAGGGAGAAACAAGTGTTTTAACTGGGATATAATATTAAGGTTCAGAGATTTTTCATGCCAAGAATATAGAATAAAGAAATGAATCTTGTAGATTTCATAATACACAGAATACCCTAGATTCTAAAGACCAAGACCAAGAATAATTAGTTTACATACACAATGCAATTCTGTAAATTAGGCAATCAGAAATATAAAAAGATTATCAAGAGAAATGAACAGTCACTAATAATTTATCCAGCTTTTCAGATTGAAAAGTGTATATGTATATGGCTCGGTTCATGCCTTAGGCAAATCCGTGATATTTATATGATATATGGCTTGGCACTGTATTAATCTAGATTTTTATTGTTTGTAGATCATACTTCACAGTTAAGTGCAATCTGTACACACTAGATTGTAAATTATTTACAAATCTTACTTAGCCTTAGCTTGCTGTCCAAACCAAGCAATGTATCAAGTTTGTACAGGCCCATGGCAATATTTCATGGGTGTTATGTGAGGGAATCCAAGGAGTTTGGTGCAACATGTTTATATATATATATATATATATATATATATATATATATATATATATATATATATATATATATATATATATATATATATATATATATATATATATATATATATATATATATATATATATATACGCAAAGGAAAACAAACAAAACAAACAGCAGCTTTTCTTAGACGTGCTATGGCAGGGGATATATATATCCCCTGCCATAGAACGTCTAAGAAAAGCTGCTGTTTGTTTTGTTTGTTTTCCTTTGCACATAATGGGGCCTTTTGAACAGAAATGAGTAATAGCTGTTCAAACTGATTTGCTGCTCTAGAACAGTTAACTAATGCTACCTTTTGTCCACAAAACTTCAACCTCTTAGTTATATGTTATGTTTATCTGCTTTACATATTAAGTAAACATTCAGCAATACAATTCTTGCTTTTTAAAAAATATGTAAAAATAATTAAGTGGGAGGAATACATGCAACTGAAGAAGAGAAAACAAAACAAAACAAAACAGAATGCTTAAAATTAACACAAAGGCTTTCCAAATGAAGTTAATAGGAAACATAGAATGGGTAAATTCTCCCTAGACCAGTGATGGCGAACCTTTTTTTCCTCGGGTGCCGAAAGCACATGCGCATGTGCTATCGCACATGCGCGAGTGCCCACACCCATAATTCAATCCCTGGGGAGGGCAAAAATGGCCTCCCCCACCACCCTGGAGGCCCTCTGGAGGCCAGAAACAGCCCATTTCCCAACTTCTGGTGGGCCTAGTAGGCCCGTTTTTTGTCCTCCCCAGGCTCCAGAGGCTTCCCTGGAGGTTGGGGAAGGTGAAAATGCCCTCCCCCGCCCACCGGAGACCCGCCAGAAGCCGAAAACACCCTCCCAGAGCCTCTATGCGAGCTGAAAATCAATGGCTGAAGTGCACATGCACTCTGGAGCTGAGCTAGGGCAACAGCTCGCGTGCTGGCAGATATGGCTCCGCGTGCCACCTGTGGCACGCATGCCATAGGTTCGCCATCACTGCCCTAGACACTATAAGCCATGACTAATGACTGCAGTGCCTTCCTGAGCTGACCTAGTCCATTCCATACTACCTAATTATTTTCTTTAAAAATACTAGGCATAGAAAGTCCTAAAGACCACCCTTGTCACAATGGAAAAAGCTGCACATTTTTATTGTTAAGCATTTTGTTTAATCTTTGTAAGAAAATTTAAATAGATCTGCAGTATGGTAAAATGCAGAAATACCCATATGTAAAGAAAAGAATTATACAAAAACAATCTAATTCTTTCTCCAGACGTTCAAGGCTTTGCATTTATTACTGTCATTTGGATCATCAAATGGTTGTGCTAGTGTACCATAATGATCTTCAACATCCAAAAGTATTTTGCCGAACTGGGCTCATGTTACCATGTTAAGCTGCCTGCTGTGCAGTGCAGACAACTAAAAGCATACATATACATGGAACTAAGGAGAAATGTCCTGACAGTAAGAACAAATAATCTATGAAAGAGCTTACCTCCCAGAGTTGTGTGTGTGCTATTGCTGGAAGTCTTCAAGAACAGGGGCCTTCAACCTTTTTGATTCCACGGACTGGTGGTGGCAGCGGCTTCAGTGATGGAAGAAGAGAATTATTTCATACGTGCAACCTAAATTCTTCACATGCGCAAATGAAGCTTTGTGCGCTCACCTGCTGCTTCAGCAGCCCAGTTCCCAACAGGCCACGGCCCTGTTTACGGCCCAGGGATTGAGGTTCAAGAAAATATTGGACAATCATCTGTCCAGGATGGAATAAAGTATCTTGCTTTGGGCAGGAAGTTGGAGTAGAAGACCTCCAAGGTTTCTTCCAGTGCTATGATTCTATGATCAGTTGTCAATATTTTAAATACTTATGAAAATGAATGTCTGTCAAACATCTCTTCAGTCACTATGAAAGCATATTTTAGAAATCTGTCTGTCAAACATCTCTTCAGTCACTATGAAAGCATATTTTAGAAATCTGTGAAAGTACATATAAATGTTTCTCATTGTTCAGAGCAAGGTTGTTCTTCATCTCTTAAACTAGTTTGGAATAGATAAACAATGCTTTGGCAGCTTTCAGAATCTTCCATATACAGTAGATTAACTGTCTAGTCCACACAACGGTATTTCTAGTTTAGAAATAAAATTATCTTAATATTCAAACAACGAGGGGAAAATTTGAATCCTAGAAAATGGTTGTAATCTGACCTAAGGCATTTGCAGAAAAGCCAAAGGAGACATTTCCCCACCCTTCAAATGATCCTTAAATCATACAAAATTCAAAAAACTGTATCACTCCCTTTCCCCCCTCCCCCACTTTCTCTTTTTAAAATAGAAGATTCCAGCAGGACTTCCTGCAGTAATTTTGGAGTATTTATTATTTTAAAAAACCTTTAAGTTTTGCTTTACTTTTGTTTTGTTTTTATTACTGGGAGAGTCTTGGATAAAATTGAGACAAACAACAACTTAGTCATTTTCTTGTCTTACCCAGCAATTTTCTCTATGGCAACTGTTATCATGTGACTGCAGTAAAAGAAGAACTGAATTATACATAGATTTTTAAAAGACTTAGAACAACTTTGTTTAAAGCACGGGGTTAGGGTTACAGTTAGGGTTAGGATTAGTGTTCATTAGAGATGTTTTCTCTAATGAACAATGTTATAGAAATACTTTTAATATGTAAATACTATTGATACTGTAATATTGCTGTTCAAAGAATCTAACCAAAGTTTTTTCTACATGGATGGTTTAAGCACTTCCAGAATTCCCTTTCACACTGTATGCGGATTGTGGAGCGCAAATGCGATAATGCGTCGGAACAAGTGCCCGACCGCTCTCAGTTCAAACAGGTTTATACATGCCGAGTACTATTTTCAAGCGCGGCGGATTCCGCATGCGTGAAATGCCGTGACTCAAGACTCAGCCTTCGGCGCGGGCGGCAGTCCCGCCTCGTGCCTCCTTTTCACCCCGTTCCCACACTCAAAGCACTCTGCTGTTTCGCTAGCAAGAAAGAGCACATGCCACATGAACCAAATGCGTTACTGTACTGTATTTTTTTTATTATTACCAACAAAAAAAAAGGCATCCACTAAAATTTAGTGGATGCCTTTTTTACCCCTAAAGAATAGCATTTTTACCCCCTTGGGGGTAATTACCCCCAGGTTGGGAACCGCTGCACTGAATGTATAAATTGGTCATCCAATTGATGTTTCATCTTCCAGGAAATAACCTGATAGTGATCTGTTCTCTGATCTTTGTCCCTTTTTTCATGTCATATAATTTTTTTCTTCTCCAAACAGTGTTCTGAAGGTGAAGACATCTCAGAATGCTTTTCCTTTCTGGAGCATGGTCCTTCTATGATTATAGGCCTTACTTCAGATTCGTCTTCTCTATAATAGTCAGAGTTGTTTCCCAACTAGCATCAACTATAACTTTTTTTCTTACTTGCTCACTATGTAACATCCAGCTGAGTTTTGATTATTATTAACTCATATTCTTTCTAGACAACTCCCACTCAGTATGCTCCATCTTTCAGGACATACTCAATCATCTTGCTAGCAACTAAATAACTTGTTTTAGTATTTACAGAAATAGAAGATGAATTGGGGCTATGAAAAAAGTTTTTTTTTAATTTTCTTTCTGCAGAGGGGGTGGTGACTATTCACTGACTGCCTGATAAAGCAGTGGAATGGAACTGACTTCAGTATAAAGTACAGTCAAATGATAGAAGGCAACAGCTCAAAAGCAAGCATATTGTGTGTTTGATAAAGTAGCCACAGCAATCTCTCTCTCTCTTCCCCCCCCTCTCCCTTTCTCTCTTTCCTCTCTCTCTTCTTCCTCCCTACCTCTCTCCCCCCTCTCTCCCCTCCCAATATTATCATAGCTGAAAAGGTCACCTCCCTTGGGAAAGATTGGCACCGGCCATGTTTGAAGTGTGAAAAATGCAAGAAGACCTTAAATGCAGGTGGCCATGCAGAGGTAAGTGGACTACATAAAGACATGCATGTTCTTGGCTTGAAGAACAGTTTTGTACTGTCTCATAGCTTCGTTCTTTTAGTAACTGTTCTTTTTAATGTTTACCTGCTTTTATCTTCAGCTATCGAACTATATAAGGGACAAAAAGACTGCTGCATACATGTTTCCTATACCACATTTGGGAACATGTTCTTCTGTAAATGGCCATGTTCTTCTATAAATGGCCATGTTCTCCAGTGATGCTTGGGGGGCAAAATCTGCAGAAAAGCTGGACAACAGGGATCATACTTGAGATGTCTGTCCAAATGAGAGGGAACTATGGGGACAAAAGCAGGCCTATAGCTCTTAATGTTAATCTGTTTCCACTGAAAAATACCTGCCTGCCTAACTTTGGGGAGAAATAAACTGGCAGCTACAAGACTTTGGGTCTGCCTCCATCCCCAGAAGGAGAAGGTAATCCAGCAAAAATTTGAATACACTCCATCATATATCATTTTATACATATATCACCGAATCTGACCGAACACTTTTAAGAACTTTTATTAAGTCTTATTTAGTGGCGATAAGGGCGGCAAAACGATCTCATTTTTCCACTCTTATTGCATCTGCAGATTTTTGCCCAGCTGCCTTGTTTAGGGTGACTCGCTGCCTCCTTGCTAAAGGGGGTGGGGAGGAACACTTGCAGGGTAGAGTTGAGGAATTTGCTCAGTTTCTGATGGATAAAGTCGCTCAGATCCGGTCGAATCTGGACTCTGTATGGACAGGGCCAGCTGAGTTGACGGGCGAGTCTTAGTCCGGTTCTATGGGATGAATTTGAGCCAGTCACTCCTGATGATGTGGACAAGGCCGTGGGTGCGATGAGTTCTTCCACCTGTTTATTGGACCCGTGTCCCTCCTGGCTGGTTTCGGCCAGCAGGGAGGTAGCACGCAGCTGGATCCAGGCGGTGATCAATGCTTCTTTCAGGGAGGGGTCCGTACCGCAACCCTTAAAGGTTGCGGTGGTGAGACCCCTCCTTAAGAAGCCTTCCCTGGACCCAGCGGATTTGAAGAACTTTCGTCCGGTCTCCAACCTAGCGTTCATAGGTAAGGTTGTTGAAAAGGTGGTGGCTTTTCAGCTTCTTTAGTTATTGGAGGAAACTGATTATCTGGATTCCTTTCAGTCGGGTTTCAGGCGCAGCTACAACACGGAAACTGCCTTGGTCACTCTGATGGATGATCTCTGGCGAGCCTGGGATGGCAGTTACTCGTCCATCCTGGTGCTACTTGACCTCAGCGGCTTTCGATACCATCGACCATGGTATCCTGCACCGACTCGGCGAGCTGGGAGTGGGAGGCACCGTTTTACGGTGGTTCTCCTCTTACCTTGCCATTAGGATGCAGTCAGTATTAACAGGAGGACAGAGGTCGTCTCCTAGGCCCCTGACTTGTGGGGTCCCTCAGGGTTCGGACCTCTCGCCCATCCTGTTTAACATTTACATGAAACCACTGGGGGAGATCATCCGTCGACATGGGGTGAGTTTTCAACAGTATGCTGATGACACCCAGCTGTACAACTCCACCCTGTCTCAATTCAGGGAGGCAGTGGATGTAATGTGCCGATGCCTGGACGATGTTAGGATCTAGATGGGGAGGAACAGGCTCAAGCTCAACCCTGACAAGACTGAATGGCTATGGATATTGCCGCCTAGGGATTATATCGATTTCCCCTCCTTGGTTCTTGGGGGAGAAAAATTGACTCCCTCAGAACGGGTTCGCATTTTGGGAGTTCTAGATCCACAGCTAAAATTAGACCAACATCTTACGGCTGTGGCTAGGGGAGCCTTTGCACAGGTTCGCCTGGTGCACCTCTCGACTGGACTACTGTAATGCGCTCTACATGGGGCTACCCTTGAAGAGTATCCGGAGACTCCAACTGGTGCAAAATGCGGCTGCTCGAGCTGTGGTGGGTGTCTCAAGATACACCCACGTAACACCTATATTCCGCCAGCTGCATTGGTTGCCCATTAGTCTCCGGACGCAATTCAAGGTGTTGATTATCATCTTTAAAGCCCTACATGGCTTAGGACCAGGTTACCTCCGGGACCGCATCCTACCTCATACCTCCCTTTGACCGGCGGGGCCTAGGGGGAGAGCCTTCTCTGTGGGGGCTCCTGTTCTCTGGAACCAACTCCCCCCAGAGATCCAAACTATCCCCACCTTGCTGGCCTTCCGAAAACCCATGAACACATGGCTTTTCCTGCAGGCGGGGTGATTTGAGTCCATTAATTCCTTAGGTCTCCCCCATGTATGTATGGTTGGTTTGTTTTTTAAATCTTTTAAACTGTCATTAATTTTATTAATATTGTTTTTATTGTTGTTCTTAACATGTTGTACGCCACCCTGAGTCCACAGGGAGTAGGGCGGCATATAAGAACAATAAAATAAATAAATAAATAAATTTTGTTTATGTTGCCTTTGAGATGTTTATCTTATTTCCTCAGCATGATGGGAAACCTTATTGCAACTACCCCTGCTATGCTGCACTGTTTGGACCCAAAGGTAAGAGACAGCAAGATGAAGTTATTCTATAAACTACCTACCTACCTATCTGCCTACCTGCCTACACATACACACACACACACACACATACACACATGCATACATAATTAGAAACCATATACACGCGCACTCTCTCACAGAAATAGGCCTATTATAGATAGCCACACAGTTGTGTGATAACGAGATGGGCAACATATAAACTTTATAAATACATGAAATTAATAAATACAAAAAATACAAAAAAATAATAAATAAATTGCATTTCTATCTGGCATCATTCTAATGTCACACTGTTAGTGTACCTCATCTGAAGTAAGGATCAGCAGGCCAGTCAGGTAGAATTTCACTCATTTTCTCTTGAAAATGAGTTTATAACAGTACATTTGTTCTATTCCATTTGACTCATTTGCTTTCAATGTTTTGTTAAAGTCTGCTTAACAATATGTATATTATTTCAGATGCATTTCTACATATATTTTGTAACAAATGTTTCCTTATATAATTTTTTCTAAACAAATTTTGAATTGAGAACTCAGCCATAACGTTTGAAGCATTGCCACTGTAACATATCTGAGAGATGATTCATTCCGAAATTCTATGTACTGTATTAGAGTTGAAAGCATATAAAAAATCTTGGATAAATGGAATACTTTTGCTATTTAAAAATTAGCAAAATTACAATAGATAGGGAGATTATTCTCCAGCATGTTTCTATATCAGTGATTGCGAACCTATGGCACGCGTGCCACAGGTGACACGCGGAGCCATATCTGCCGGCACGCGAGCCGTTGCCCTAGCTCAACTCCAGCATGCATGTGCGTGCCGGCCAGCTGATTTTTGGCTTGTGTGGAGGCTCTGTGAGGGCATTTTAGGTTCCAGAGGGCCTCCAGGGGGGTGTTTTCGCCTTCCCCAGGCTCCAGGGAAGCCTCTGAAGCCTGGGGAGGGCGAAAAACGGGCCTACCAAACCCACCGGAAGTCGGGAAATGGGCCATTTCCAGCCTCCAGAGGGCCTCTGCGGGGGCGGGAAAGGCCGTTTTTGCCCTCCCCAGGCATTGAATTATGGGTGTGGGCACTCACACGTGCGTGACAGCGCACGCATTTTTGGCACCTGAGGGAAAAAAGGTTCGCCATCACTGTTCTATATGTTTCTAATAGGAAATTTTACAAAAGGCATGGCAAATTTCTGCAGAGTAGGATTTTTCTAATGTGAGGTGTCAGATTCTCTTCAGTGGATGTTCACTAAGACAATGTCATAGAAGTCTTCCATTTATTCAGGATATTGTTACGTTTTTGCTGCCAAACTATAAATGTTATAGTCCCGTGATGGCGAACCTATGGCACGTGTGCCACAGGTGGCACACAGCCCTCTCTGCGGGCCCGCCAGCCGTCGCCCCAGCCCAACTCTACTGCGCATGCGCGCGTGCCTCCCACCGGCCAGCTGGTCTTCAGGTCTCTGCCGTGCATGCGCAGGGAGCAGGACATGTGGGCGGGGGTGCATGTGCATGTGGGGGGGGGGGGCGTGGTGCATGCACGCCGGGCGCTCACATTGCATTTTGTAGCCGCAGGCGCCCCCCCGGGCCACGTTTTGGCTTTCAGGTTGGTGCAGGAGATCTTCCAGGTCCAAAACATGTGAGCCCCCCTGTGTCCCATTTTTGTTGAGATATTCATAGACTGGAAGAGCCAATAGTGACAAGGGCAGCCAATGAATCTGCATAGTAGCTCAGTCAGCCAATGAGAGTAAAGTGCTACTGAGCATGTGCAAAGAATTAAGCTTGGAGTTGGGTGTGGTTTCCAGTCCCCATTGTGTCTCTCTCTCCACAAGGTCTCTGTAAGAAGTATGCTTTCAACTTGCTGCAAAGAAGAATGAATGATATTGTAAATATGTTTATTTGACTATAAAGAAGTTATTTAATTCAACTAAAAGCAGTCAACTGCGTGAGCTTCTGATTTATTTTTCAATGGAGAAAATCTCCAATAGGTTATGTGCTGAGAACTCACTGAAAACTGCATTGTAATTTAAAGCTGAAGAGACTGCCTGTGTTTAAGGGAGAAACAAGGCAGAGATAGCAGAATGGCTGCAATGGAATTTAAGGAAAGGTCTGTGCCTCGTTTGGGGCAGAAGAATTATATAATTTGGGCTGCAAAGATGGAATGTTTTCTGAAAGCTAAGGAGCTGTGGTATATCGTAGCAAACCCACCACGGAGTTTTTGCAGCTGAGATTAGAAAAATCATGATCTAGTAATAGCTTATCTAATCTTAAATTTAGAAGATGAACAATTTATAAATGTAGCTGATTTAAAGACCACAGAGGAGGTCTGGCTGAAATTAAAGGCTGTGCATGTGAGTGTGTCTGCATGCAATTATTAAGAAAACTATACAGAGCCTGTTTGCAACCAGGTAAATCGGTGGAACAGCATATGCAGACTTTATTTTTGGACTTTGAACAATGTGGAATTAAATTTCCTGAGTCCCAGAAGGTTTTGTTGGTGTTGAACAGTTTAGATGAAACCTGGGACATAGTTTCTGCAGTATTTGAGTGCAAAGAAAAGCAGGACTTGAGTTTTGAGGCTTTAAAGGCGTGTTTGCTTAATGAAGAAGAAAAGCCCCATTTTAGGAGAAGCCACGAGGAGGTGAAATTCCTGAGGGGGGGTCCAGACTGCAAGTCTTCAGAGGAGAAGACACAAGCAGAAGGGATCAGATTACAGCACAGCAACAATTTCGCAAGCAGGAACAGCAACAATGTTTTAAGAAGAATTGCTTCATTTGTGGTGCAAACACACATCTGAAGAAAGATTGCTTAAAGAGGAAAAGTTTTTTGTAAAAGAAAAATGTGCAAGAAAAGAAGACTTATTTGCAAAATGGACAGTTTGCTGTTGCAAAAGTTTGTTATAGCAATAGCAGAGATAAATGGTTAATAGACAGTGGTGCAAGTCAAACAATTGTTAATGATTCTGAATTATTTTACAGATTTATTCCAGTTGCTCAAGATGCAGTAGCCTTGACAAATGGCCAGAAGGCTAAAGTAATTGGAAGAGGCGGTGTGCAAATTCCATATCTGGAATCAAGGTTTACTGATGTATTACGTGTACCTGAAATGGAGCATAATTTGTTAAGCATGTCTAGTTTAGACAAGCAAGGTTTTGAGACCACATTTGTAAATGGGAAGTGTCTCATCAAGAGAAATGGGAATGTATGTGCACAGGGCATGAAAGAGGATAATCTTTATGTGTTGCAGGGATAAAAGGTTCAATGTTCCCAAATATTTAAGAATGTTGCAGAGCATGATTCATGCGTTCATCTCTTGCACAGAAGACTTGGCCATGCTAGCTTCAAAGTTTTGCAAACGAAACAGTTTGCAGAAGGGCTAAATTTAAAGGGATGTAAGGCATATTTGGACTGTGCAGTATGCAAAGCATCAAAGTCCAAGGCATTCCCAGTGAGCAAGTGTAGCACAAGACAAACAACAAGAGCTCTAGAGCTGGTTCATGCAGATTTGGTGGGACCTATGCAAGCCAGTTTTGGAGGAGCAAAGTATGCGCTGGTCATTGTAGATGACTACAGCAGGTTTGGATTTTGCTACTTACTTAAGAGTAAAACAGGTGTTGCAGAAACTTAAGCAATGGGTAAGCTTTGTAGAAAGAAGATATAAACAACAGGTATGTCAGTTGCAAACTGACAGAGGTTCAGAATTTATGTCAACAAGTTTTCAACAATGGTTGAGACAGTTGGGAATAAGACACAGATGCACAAATCCTTACACGGCAGCAGAGAACGGTGTATCTGAAAGAAGGAATGGTGTCTTGCAAACAATGAAAGACTCATTACTGGAGGATTCTGGTCTGAGCAGGTCATACTGGGGTGAAGCCATATTGACACCCAATTATTTAATTAATAGGCTGTGGAGTTCATCCATCAATAATACTCCATTTGCAATGCTATATGGGAGAAAGCCATCTCTGGCACATTTAAGAATTTTTGGAAGTACTGCCTGGGTACATATTCCAAAGGCAGTCAGAAGAAAGGGACAGCAAAAGGCTAGAAAGCCCAGGTTTGTGGGCTATGAGCCAGGCTCAAAAGGCTATCGCTTTAGTGATGGAAATAAAAGGATTGTGATTTCCAGGTCTGCTAGTTTTGCAGAACAAAATTGGAACAGAATTGATACAAATTCTGGGAATATTTCACTTAGTGACGGTGATCCACTTAATGATAGTAACTTATTTAGTGATGGTAAATCATTTACTGATGGTGTCAGCGTTCAGGGAGGAGAAACTGAACAAGATATGAAGCGAGAAAGGCTTGAGGACCCAGATTGTTGGGGGCAATATGCTGAACTCTGTAAACTGCTTAGAGAGGGCTGTAAAGCACTATGAAGCGGTATATAAGTCTAAGTGCTATTGCTATTGAAACACAGGAGCAGTCAATGCCACCTAGGTCAGAGCGATGGAATAAGGGAATTCCACCTGACAGGTATTCTGCCAGTAAAGTTAAAGTATATAATGTGTGGTATGAGCCAAGAAACTATAAGGAAGTATTGGCATTACCAAAAGCTGAACAAGAAAGATGGAAGGAAGCCATGGACAAAGAAATTAAATCCATGGGAGACCATGAAGTGTTCACATCTGTGACTTTGCCACAGGGTAGCAAAGCTGTGGGTTGTAAGTGAATACACAAGAAAAAGCTATTATCCAGTAATGAAGTGCAATATAAAGCAAGGTTAGTGGCACAAGGTTTTTCACAACTAAAGAATGTGCACTATGATGTATTTGTGCCAACTGTAAAAGGTGAAACCATAAGACTAACACCAGCGTTGGCAGCGGCATATGGCCATAGAATTTGGCATTTTGACATAACCATTCCTCAATGCTGAGTTAGAGGAAGAAATTTACATGGTTCAAGCACCAGGGTATGAAAGTGAAAAGCCTAACACGGTGTATAAATTGAACAAGGCCATTTATGGGCTGAAGCAGTCAGCCAGGAATTGGAATATCTGTTTAGATACTGCATTGAAGGGTCTTGGGTTCAAGAGTTGCAAAGCTGATGGTTGCATATATACTGGAAAGTTACAAGGTGGGAATTGTCTGCTATTAGCATTTGTGGACAATCTTTGCTTCATTGCAAAGGATGCATCACAAGTAAAAGAATTTGCTAATAAGTTAGAAAAGAAATTTGAACTAAAGAATTTAGGAGAAATAAAAAATTATCTCGGTGTAGAGATACAAAAAACTGAAAAAGGTGGTTATATTCTCTGTCAAAGAAGAAAAATTGAACAGTTGTTAGAGAAATATAACATGAAAGATTGTAATACTGCTCCTACACCTATGAGCACAGATTTTCATAATAGTTTGGGTGAGAACAAAAGTGAAGCCTGTGATCAAGAGATATATCACTCAGCAATAGGGAGCCTGTTATATCTGTCACAGTGGTCCAGACCAGACATAGCTTGTGCAGTAAGCATCCTAAGTCGCTTTACTGCTGCACCTACGAAATTGCATTGGATAGGTGTGAAAAGGATTCTCAGATATTTGAAGGGAACTGTGAATTTGGGTCTTCAAATACAGGTCACTGAAGAATTAAAATTGAAATGCTATGTTGATAGTGACAATGCAAATGATGTAAAAACCAGAAAGTCCAATTCTGGGATTGTAGTATTGTTTGGAGGGGCTTTAATTGGTTGGAAGTCCAGAAAACAAACAACTGTTGCTATTTCAACTGCGGAGGCAGAATTTATTGCTTTGTCTGAATTATGTTCAGAAGTAACCTGGTATGTACAGTTGTTACAAGATTTAAATATAAAGGTAAATGAAGCTGTAACGGTATATGAAGATAATGCTGCCTGCATTAAAATGGCAACAGGTGATAGGGTAAAGGACAGAAGTAAGCATGTGGGCATTAAGTATTGTAATGTCAGGGAAGCCATAAAAGATAAATTGATTAGCTTGCTTCATTGTTCTTCAGAGTATAATTTGGCAGACATGATGACCAAACCATTGGGTGGTGTGCACCATGGGAAGTATATAAAATTAATTGGTCTGATGTCTCTTCCAGTCATGAAGGGAGGAGTGTTGAGATATTCATAGACTAGATGAGCCAATAGTGACAAGGTCAGCCAATGAATCTGCATAGTAGCTCAGTCAGCCAATGAGAGTAAAGTGCTACTGAGCATGTGCAAAGAATTAATTTTGGAGTTGGGTGTGGTTTCCAGTCTCCATTGTGTGTACTCCCCACGAGGTCTCTGTAAGAAGTATGCTTTCAACTTGCTGTAAAGAAGAATATATGGTATTGTAAATAGGTTTATTTTGACTATGAAGAAATTATTTAATTCAGCTAAAAGCAGTCAACTGTGTGAGCTTCCGATTTATTTTTAAACGCAGAAAATCTCCAATAATTTTGGGCCTGGAAAGCCTCCTGTAGCAACCTGGAAGCAAAAAATGGGCGATGGGGGGGCAGGGCACGTGTGGGCGGAGCAATGAGTTCAACTTGCAGCAGAGGCTTCCTTCCTCCTCCCCCTCCTCTTGCGATGCCCTGGCCGGCTGTTGTGGGGCTGGGAGGGTGACGCACAAGAGAAGGTGGAGGAGGAGGGAAACCACCACCACTCATTCCTCCACCAGCCTGGCTTTCCAAAAGGAAGAAAGAAAAACAGCTGGCGAAAAGCCCCAAAGAGAGCACGCAGCGCTGCAGGGCTTTCCGAGAAGAGACACAGGCAGAGGGAGGGAGGGAGGGAGAGAGAGAGAGAGAGAGGAGAGAGAGAGAGATATGCCGGGGCAAGTGGGGCAGGGAATGGGCTCCAGGAGGAGGATTGTGAAGCACGCTCCAGTCTCCCCCATTGTGAAGCACGCTTTTGCTGCAGGCCATGGAGGGGGTATTGGGTCTTCCCCCCCCCCCCATGCCAAAGGAAAGCCAGCCAGCTTCTCCTTCCCTTCTCCCTTCTCCCTGCTCCCTGCTCAATCCTACTTCGGCACGGGAGCGCATCCTGGAAATGCATGTTGGGTTGATGTCGGAGCGCGTCTTGTGACCCTCCGGCATTTGCGTCTTGTTGAGGAGGGGAGCAGCTCTGATGCCTCTGCTCCCTCCTCCATGGCCCCAGCCATCGCTGCCCGGGGAAACGAAAGCAAACAGAAATATAGCTCTTGCTGAAAGAGCTGAGATTGGGGAAAGCACAGGAAACAGAAAGCAGCGTGTTCCGCTGCGAGAGCCAGACCACGCCTCTCCGCCGTCCCAACTCGCCAATGGGAGTGCTGCTGCCAGGCCATCTTATGTTAACATGCTTGTGAAGAAGGCTCAGAAGAGGCTGTACTTCCTGAGAATGCTCAGGAAGATAAATCTATCTCAGCATCTACTGTTGTCCTCCTAGCGCAGCACAATTGAGAGTGTCCTGACATATGGTATTCTAGCATGGTATGGGAGCAGCTCTGCAGCAGACAAAAAAGCTCTACAGAGAATCATTAAAACTGCCCAAAATATCATTGGGCTCCAGCTACCAGCCCTGGACGATATCTTCGCATCTCGCTGTTCTAGGAAGTTGCACAATATTCTCAGAGACTCTTCCCATCCTGCTTACAATCTTTTTGGACTGTTGCCTTCTGGCAGAAGATACAGAACAATTAAAACTCGGACCACACGCTTTCTGAACAGTTTTTATCCCAGAGCTATAATTGCACTTAATAATGAATTAAAGGGTCATCATCAGTGAGCTGTTGGATAGTATTACTTGGTCTGTTGTATGGATGTTTGAGTGGTTCAGGGTGGGGAATTTGTGGCGGGTGGGGCACATTTTTAGGGATTGCTATGTGTGTTGGGACTGGTCTTGAAGCATTATGTGAATTTCATTGTATGGGTGTACTGTGTATATACATACAATGACAATAAATTATTATTATTATTATCTCCCCCCCCCCCCCGGCTTGGCTGTTATGCTCGGCAGGGCAGGGGAGCGCTTCCCCATGCCGTCCCTTTCTTTCTCTTGGCCCCGTCGACAAGGGAGGAGAAAGGCCAGGGTTGGGGGATGGCCCCCACCCCACAAGATCTGCCCCCGCCATTCTCTCCCAGCAGTCTTTGTTCTGTATCTTCTGCCAGAAGGCAACAGTCCAAAAAGATTGTAAGCAGGATGGGAAGAGTCTCTGAGAATATTGTGCAACTTCCTAGAACAGCGAAATGCGAAGATATCGTCCAGGGCTGGTAGCTGGAGCCCAATGATATTCTGGGCAGTTGTAATGATTGTACCAGGCGGAATGCTGTTGCTGTGCAAAGACAAGTGCAGGGGCGCTTTGCTCCCGCACTAAGGTTCCGACCATGCCACTGCCATGATGGAGCCGTGGCAGAGGGCCCAAAGAGCCGTATGCGGCTCCAGAGCTGCAGGTTGCCGACCCCGGTATAGAAGAAAGAAACAAGCTAAAAGATCTTACCTAGCATTTAGTATTTTTTTCCTGATTTTTTTTTCTGGTTCATCAGGTAATACAGAAACCTTAGGTCTCCAAGTAAAGGTAAAGGTTCCCCTCGCACATACGTGATAGTCATTCCCAACTCTAGGGGGTGGTGCTCATCTCCATTTCTAAGCCAAAGAGCCAGTGCTATCTGATGACAATTCCATGGTCATGTGGCCAGCATGACTAAACGCCGAAGGCACACAGAACGCTGTTCCCTTCCTACCAAGGTGGTCCCTATTTTTCTACTTGCATTTTTACATGCTTTCGAACTGCTAGGTTGGCAGAAGCTGGGGCAATTAACGGGAGCTCACTCCGTTACGCGGCGCTAGGGATTCGAACTGCCGACCTTTCTGATCAACAAGCTAAGCGTCTTAGCCACTGAGCCACCGCGTCCCCAAGGTCTCCAAGTACCATATCTCAAAATGGAGGACAAGCACTTGTCTTGGATTGAGAAATGGAGAAGTGCCATTAAAATCTTCAATGCTGGCTTCCGGTTCCGGTCTCGTCGGCGTCGCTGGCGCTCCTCGCAGGGCGTCCTTTCAACTTGCCGTAAAAGCCGCCAGATCAGCTGTCTGGCGGCTTGAAAATCTCTCCCCGGGCGAAGGGGAGAGATGAGAGCGTGACAGGTGGGGTAGAGCCCCCCTAGTGCCCTAAAAGTCAACTTAGGGCGCGTAGGGTGAGGGCTCCCCACGTAGCCTGTCTGCAGCTCCGGGAAGCTGGAAGCCTCCGCTAGAAAGCGGAGCAAGATGCCGCGGCCACCGCTGCTGTTTTAAAGAGGTACAACTATTTTAAAAATACAGAGAGCAGCCAGAGAAAGACAGGAGTCCTGGAGGTATTAGCTTGTCCTTTAACTCCATTCCTGGGTTTTTGTGATGGAAGAAACAAAGTAACTTAATAAGGAGTGGCAACAAGATGGCGATCGGAAACGTTGGTGCAGAAGAGAAAGTTATTTTTGCTTTGTTACCAGCCCTTTCCTCTGGAAACCTTTGATTTGAAGAATGATTTTTTTTCCTTCTTTTTTCTGAATTGATCTATAGTTTTATAAAAGATAAAATTTAAATAGTTTTGGACTTGGAAAGGAATTATTTTTTAAAGTAGATCTGGGTTTCTTTTTCCTCTCTTCTTTGTCCTTTTTTTAAAAAAAACATTGAAATGGCTTCTAAACTTGAAAAGACTGTAGTGAATAAAAGAACTGAGTACTCCTTTGATCATATTGTAAAGAAGCAATCTGTGCCTGATTTAACATCATCAAAGTCTTTAACACCTGAGACTATTCTTAATACATTGAAAGAAATAAAAAATGAGTTAATTTTAGAATTTAATTCAAAACTTGCTGAAATAGAAAAAAAATGCAGGCTGCTATGGAGAAGATGAATTTACAATTGAGAGCGGATGTGGTGAAAGTTTGCAAAGGATTAGCAGCAAATATGGAGATTTTGGAGAAGGATTTGGAAAAAAATAAGCAAAATTTAACAATTTCAGAGGAATACATAACCAAGGTTCAAAATGATATATTAAAATTGGAAAAAGAAGCGATGATGTCCCAATTTCAAGAGATGAAATTTGCTATAAGAGTCAGGGGCTTGAAGGAAAAAAAATTTGAAAATTTGAAAGAAAGAATGACAGAGGCACTGGAGCAGGTGTCTGGATTGTCTAAAGATGAATTGGCTACACAAATCGATAAAATATACAGAGTTAATTCTTGGTATGCAAAACAAAACCACTTGCCAAGGGACATTGTAATATACTTCACTACCAGAGCTTTGCGGAATAGAATCATACAGGTGACTTTTAATAATAATCTTCAGGCAAATGGTCAAGAAATAAAGATATGGAAAGAAATTCCTGCCAAGATGCTTAAAGATAGAAGAGAATATTCTTTTCTGGTCCAGGAATTAAAAATACAAAATTTACAATACAAATGGAATGTACCAACAGGAGTAACCGTAAAATTCTTGGGAAAAAGATATGGACTAAATACAATAAAGAAAGCTACAGAATTCTACATCAATGTTTTAAAGGCTGATATCTCTAAAATTCCAGTAGAAAAAGGCATGGAAATAAGAGAGGAGGAGAAGGGAAATCCAGATATACGTGATCAAGAGGAAATAATTCCAAAGATTCCAAAAGAGTGGCAGAGCCAGATAGATGTTTGTGACGTGGAAAAGGAGACGGAGGAATGGGATCAGATGACAGCTGAAGCGACAGATTTGAAATGGCCAAAGGACAGATGGTGTTGAAACTCACAGGATGGTTGGAAAGATGAACAAGATTGTAAACATTTTTTTTTCTTTTCTTATGTTGTATTAATATTGTCTATTAATGGTATTATATTTTATTTTTAGATTGTTTTTTAGATATATATTATATATTCTGGAGTTATAAATTTGATATAGTGCATTATTTCGTTATTACTAATTTGAGGATTTGAAATATTAATATTGTTTATCGATGGTATTTTCAAAACAAATATTTTGAAGTTATAAACTGGATATAGTGTAATATTTTGGTATCATTATTTTGAGGATATAGGGATTAAGTTTAAAATTTTAGAGGCATAAAGAGTTGGTTCTTATTCTTTTTATTATTATTATATATTTTGGTTATTATTTTTAGTATAGTAGATAATATATATTTTGAAGCTGATACCTTAAGGTATAAGAATATTGTTATTAAGGTGTACTTTATGGTTTGAGGTTTAGAGGAAATGTTATATATATAATACTACGTTATTAATAAGTTGGTGGAGTTTAAGTTTAAGGGTGTTGAAATACAAGGGGTTAGTTTTTAATTCTTAACTTCTAGTTTTATTTTATTTTTTTTAATCATTATTAATGTATATATATTAAATATTGGGAAGTTAATATTTTGGTATATTGTAAAATTATGTTATTAATATTGTTTGAGTTTATGACTAAGTTTAGTGTATGAGGTTCATCTTTGTTTCTTTTTTATTTTACTTATTTTTGTTTTTCACTTGTTTACTTTCTCTTTAATTTTTAAGTTTTGAATAGTTTTAAAAATTCGGAGTTAAAGATGCCAAAAAAATGAGGGATCTAAGAAGTTATTTTAATCTAATTTAAATTTATGTTATTGAATACTATGCCCTGTACTTTTTCTGGGAAGTCCGGGGGGGGGGGAGGGAAGGGAAGGGAGTGGGTTGTGGGTAGGGGGGATGGGGGGGAGAAAATTGATTAAAATGCTTGTACTTTGTACTAATAAAACTTTTTGAATAAAAAAAAAATCTTCAATGCTGACATTAGATTTTTTTTTTAGGATTTGGCCGTGGAGGTGCTGAAAGCTACACTTTCAATTAAAACTTAGGTGAGTCCCATTTTTTCTATTAATAGGCTTCATGATTAGAGAGCTACATGTAGCCTTGTAGACTTGTTCTTTTTGATTTTGCTTATATGTTGCTTATATGTAGTCTTGTTCTTTTTGGTTTTGCTTATATGTTATCTTTTCCTTCTTAGGAGTGGAAGGATGAATTTTGCTGATTCCAGGCGGAGTTCATAAGAAGTATAACCACACTGTGTTTTTCACTAGAAGTGAACATAATGAAGACTTCAAAAAGGGAGAGGGGGATGATAATTGAATTGGTGGTTTCCTGTTTAACATAAGTTGAGAAATATAATCATGTGGAAACTAGGAAAGAATAGCATTGGGGGCATCATAGGAAAGCATGGAAATTTTAAAAAAATCAAAGCCTGATTTAGATCTTTCCTTTTATTCTTATTTTTCTAACTTACAAATAAAATCTTACATCAAAAGAGGCTTGCAGATACCAATGAATCAGAAAATGAACATAAACACCTGGGAAATGCGGTATTTACTAATGTTCTTTAAGAAAGGATATCTAAAAGTGTCTTCAGAATTATTTTTAGTGAACTCATGTGAAATGAACACTTCTTGCACCCAGTGAAACTTGCATTTTGAATTTATAAATTTGCAATTCAACCCATTGGGGAGCAATTGGCTGATATCAGCAACCAAATACATAAACTGCAGAATATTGATGTACATTTGCTACAATCTTCATTTGTGCTCTTAAGAAAGATAGGCATGTCATTTATAAACGGATTAACACATGTACTTGCTCACTGAAATAAATGTGCATCTGAATTCCATCTCTGTTAATAATTGCTTAAGAAATTCGTCAAATGTTTTAAAAATAGCCAAGCAAAACAAAATTACAGATTTAGTACATTTTACAGAGTTGATTGTATTTAATACTGTATAGGCAATAAACCTTTGTCTTGTCAGCACACCCTAGGACAGTGATGGCGAACCTATGGCACGGGTGCCACAGGTGGCACGCGGAGCCATATCTGCCGGCACGTGAGCTGTTGCCCTAGCTCAGCTCCAGTGCGCATGTGCGTGCCTGCCAGCTGATTTTCGGCTCACGCGGAGACTCTGGGAGGGCGATTTCGGCCTCCGGAGGGCCTCCGGGGTGGCGGGGGGAGTGTTTTCGCCCTCCCTAAACTCCAAGAAAGCCTCTGGAGCCTGGGGAGGGCGAAAAAACGGGCCTACTGGGCCCACTGGAAGTCGGGAAACGGGGAGTGGGAGATGTCGTGCACGCATGCGCAGGGGGGGTGGGGTGAGTGGGGGGCTTTGAATTATGGGTGTGGGCACGCATGTGCGTGCGATAGCGCGCACACACACTATTTCGGCACCCGAGGAAAAAAAGGTTCGCCATCACTGCCCTAGGATCTGGCAGAGGAGGTGGTAGTTCCTCCTCATCTCCACTCATCGGTTGCAGCTGCACGCCTTCCCAGCCTTTTGCTTCTGGCTTGCCTTCTGAGCCAGTTGAGGCTGCATTTCTTCCTTCTGTTGTCAACTAGCTGCTCCTCCGGCCCTTAAATTTCTAGAGTCTCCTACTCTTCCTGCTCATCTCCTCCTGGTTCAGAGTCTCCCTGCTCCCAAGTTCCTAAAGCAGGTCCTTCTTTGTTGTCTGAGCCCACTTCAGGAATATCCATGACAGCATGAAAGTTGATTGGGTGATTTTGGGCCAATCACTGTCTCTTAGTCCAGCCTAAATTACAGCATTGCTGTTGTGGGGAAAATAGGAAGAGGCAAGAGTATTAGGTGTTTGCTGCCTATAAAAAATTTGTATAAAAACATGGCATAAAAATCTAATAATACTACTAAGCCTGCAGCTCCTTGAAATAGCTTTTGAATGCTGGTTTTGGAGATATGCCTCCATATTGCAGCCACCTAAGCTTATTTATGCAGGTTTGCTGGGATATCCTGATAAAAACACAAAACTTTCCATTACAAATTTTACCTCAGTAAAATTTATTTATCTCCATTCCGCTGATCTCTGGAAAAGAGTTGATGTGGTTCCCATCTTCAAAAAAGTATCTTACCTGGGAAGATACTGGAAAAGATAATCTGCAAACACCTAGAAGCAAGCAGTACGGGTTTGTAAAAAACAGCATACCAAACAAATCTTATTTCATTCGTTGAAAAAGTGACTAAATTAGTGGACGAGCAGTGGACATAGTATACTTGGATTTCAATAAGGCATTTGACAAAGTAGACCAAAAATTCATTCTCATTCTAGTTAACACATTAAGTTAATGCAATGCAGTACCCCAATGTTCTGTTTTAGGCCCAGTACTCTCCAACATCTTCATAAATGATTTAGATGAGGGAATAGAAGGCAACTCATCAAATTTGCAGATGAAGCAGGAATAGCCAACACCCTAGAAGATAGAATCAAGATCCAGATGGATCTCGATAGACTTCAACACTGGGCCTTATCTAACAAATTCAATGCAGAGAAAAGTAAGGTTTTACACATAAGCAAGAAAAATGAAATGCACAGGTACATATTAGAAGAAATCTGGATCAACAGCAGTTACAAAACTGAGTCCTAGTCACTTAATCACTTAAACATGGCAGCAACCAAAAAAGCCAATGCAATCCTAGGGTGCATTAAGATAGGGATAGAATGAAGATCATGTGAACTTACTAACTGGCCTTGGTAAGACCAAACTTAGAATTCTACATCCAGTTTTGCTCATCTGATTATGAAAAAGAAGTAGAGACTCTGGAAAGTGCAGAAAAGAGCAACAAAGATGGTTAGGGGGCTGAAGGCTATGGTGGCGGGAATTGGGTTTGGTATAGGATTTCCTACTTGAGCGTGGGGTTGGACTAGAAGACCTCCAAGATCTCTTCCAGTTCTGTTATTCTGTGCTGTTCTGTTCATCTGCAATTTTGATGAGTTTCCCTTCAATCTCCTCATGTAAATCAGTGCCCCCCAACCTTTTGGGCATCAGGGACCAGTTCCTTGGAGAGTAGTTTTTCCATGGACTGGAGGGGGCGTGGTTTCGTGTGTTGCTTGCATCCTGCGGATGGAGCTTCATTTGTGAGGCCCGATTTCTGGCATGCCATGGATCCCTGATGTAAATCAATGTTGAAGATGTTGAAGATGTTGATGAATACAAATCACCAGGACCAGATGGATTACATCCCAGAGTTCTAAAGGAGCTGGCAGATGTCATCTCAGAACCACTGCACCACATCTTTCAAAAATCCTGCAACACGGGAACTGCCAGAGGACAGGAAAAGAGCTGATGTGGTTCCCATCAAAAAGAAAAAAAACCAGACCCAGGAAACTATAGACCAATCAGCCTAACATCAATACCCGGGAAGATACTGGAAAAGATAATTAAAAAACAGATCTTTCAACACCTAGAAACAAAGTAATAACTAGCAGCCAGCACCGGTTTGTTAAAAACAGATCATGCCAAACCAATCTTATTTCATTCTTCAACACAGTGACTAAATTAGTAGACCAGCGAAACACTGTGGACATAATATACTTAGACTTCAGCAAAGCATTCAACAAAGTAGACCACAACCTACTTCTTCCTAAGCTAGAAAAAAGTGGGATGGACAGCTTCACCACCAGATAGATTCACAACTGGCTAACAAACCTTACTCAACGAGTAGTCCTCAATGGGTCTAAGTCCACATGGAGAGAAGTAAGCAGTGGGGTACCACAAGATTCCGTCTTAGGCCCAGTACTCTTCAATATCTTCATAAACTACTTAGATGAGGGAATAGAAGGGGAACTTATCAAATTTGCAGATGATACTAAGCTGGCAGGAATAGCTAACACCCCAGAAGATATGCTCAAGATCCAGATGGATCTTGACAGACTTGAACACTGGGCCCTATCTAACAAAATGAAATTCAATGTAGAGAACAGTAAAAGTCCTACACTTAGGTAAGAAAAACCAAAAGTATACATATAAACTGGGTGAAACGAGGCTTAATAGCAGTGACTGTGAGAGGGATCTTGGAGTCTTAGTGGACAACCAGCTAAATATGAGCCAGCAGTGTGCAGGGGCAGCCAAAAAAGCCAATGCAATCCAAGGTTGCATTAACAGAGGGATACAATCAAGATGAAGTGAGGTACTAATGCCACTCTATAAAGCCTTAGTTAGACCACACCTAGAGTACTGCATCCAGTTTTGGTCACCACACTATAAAAAAGAGATTGAGACTCTAGAAAAAGTGCAGAGGAGAGCAACCAGGATGATTAGGGGACTAGAGACTAAAACATGAAGAACGGTTACAGGAACTGGGCATGGCTAGTCTAGCGAAGAGAAGGACCAGGGGAGACATGATAGCAGTGTTCCAATATTTGAGGGGCTGCCACAGAGAGGAGAGGGTCAAGCTATTCTCCAAAGCACCTGAAGGACAGACAAGGAATAATGGATGGAAACTGATCAAGGAGAGATTCAACCTAGAAATAAGGAGGAACTTTCTGACAGTGAGGACAATCAATCAATGGAACAGTTTGTCTTTGGAAGTTGTGGGAGCTTCATCACTTGAGACTTTCAAGAAGAGATTGGACTGCCATTTGTCGGAAATGGTGTAGGGTCTCCTGCTTGAGCAGGGGGGTTGGACTAGATGACCAATAAGGTCCCTTCCAACTCTGTTAATCTGTTTAATACTGAGTCTAAGACAGAACCTTGGAATAGCGCACTACATATTTCCCTCCATGTATATATAACTCCATTAAGGTCTACATGTCAGCCAATTACAAATCCATTTAGTGGTGATGCTGTCTATACCACACTTTTCTATCTTACTAGGAAATAGTTTGTGGTCTACTTTGTCACATGCCTTAATCCAAGTATACATATGTCTACAGAATTTCACTTGTCCACTAATTTAGTCACTTTGTCAAAGAATGAAATAAGATTTGTTTGGCATGATCTGTTTTGACAAACCGGTGTTGGCTTCTGGTTATAACTTTACTTGTTTCTAGGTGTTTTGGAAGATGGGAACCACATCAGCTCTTTTCCAATCCTCTGGAAGTTCCCAGGTACTGCAGGATTTTTGAAAGATATGATTCAATGGTTCTGAGATAACATCTGCCAGGGGTCTAGGACTGTTCGTCTCCTCCACTCTGCCGCGCCTGTTTTGTCCCCAGCCTTCCACCCCCAAACAATCTGGCGCTGCCTTTTCTCCTTGGCCCCTTCGCCTAACGGGCCAAAAAGCCAGTTCACCCCGGGCTTTTGGGCGCACGGGACACTTTGCCCCCAGCCAATCAGAGGAGCAAGAATCCAACCCCCTTGGAAGCAGCCTTTTTAGGAGAAGGAAAGGGGGACAAGGCTTCCCTCTCTTGCTTAAGAGACACGTTTTTCAGGTGGTCCCAATGAAAGAAAGTGGAAGGAGGAAGAGTGCTTCTAGCTGGACTCAATGAGATTCCCTCTCTTGCTTAAAAGAGACACGTTTTTCAGATGGTCCCAATGAAAGAAAGTGGAAGGACTTTGGGGGAATCCTTCTGGTGCCTAAAACAGACAGTTTGGAGGTGCTCCCAATGAAAAAAAGTGGAAGGACTTTGGGGGAATCCTTCTCCTGCCTAAAGCAGACACGTTTGGAGGTGCTCCCAATGAAAGAAAGTGGAAGGACTTTGGGGGAATCCTTCTGGTGCCTAAAGCAGACACGTTTGGAGGTGTTCCCAATGAAAGAAAGTGGAAGGACTTTGGGGGAATCCTTCTCCTGCCTAAAGCAGACACGTTTGGAAGTGCTCCCAATGAAAGAAAGTGGAAGGACTTTGGGGGAATCCTTCTCCTTAAGTGACTTTGTTTCTGGTGTGTGTTTAACATAGTGTGAACCTCTAAGGGATGAATCTCCCACTTTCCTCTCTCTGTTTGTTTAGAAGCAATAATAGAAAGCTTAGATATTAATATTCAATCATGTTAATAGATACACCTCCAAACGTGTATAAACGTGTATTTCCCCCAAAGTCCTTCCAATTTCTTTCATTGGGAGCACCTCCAAACTTGTCTGCTTTAGGCAGGAGAAGGATTCCCCCAAAGTCCTTCAACTTTCTTTCATTGGGAGTACCTCCAAATGTGTCTGTTTCAGGCAGGAGAAGGATTCCCCCAAAGTCCTTCCACTTTCTTTCATTGGGAGCACCTCCAAACGTGTCTGCTTTAGGCAGGAGAAGGATTCCCCCAAAGTCCTTCCACTTTCTTTCATTGGGAGCACCTCCAAATGTGTCTGCTTTAGGCACGAGAAGGAAGCCTCTTCTGCCCTTCCACTTTCTTTCGTTGGGAGCACCTCCAAATGTGTCTGCTTTAGGCACGAGAAGGAAGCCTCCTCTGCCCTTCCACTTTCAAATGTGTCTGTTTCAGGCAAGAGAAGGATTCCCCCAAAGTCCTCTTTCCCCTTCCACTTTCATTGGGACCATCTGAAAAACGTGTCTCTTTTAAGCAAGAGAGGGAATCTCATTGTGTGCACCCCAAAGCACTGTTCCTCCTTCCACTTTCTTTCATTGGGACCATCTGAAAAACGTGTCTCTTTTAAGCAAGAGAGGGAATCTCATTGAGTCCAGCTAGAAGCACTCTTTCCCCTTCCACTTTCTTTCATTGGGGCCATCTGAAAAACGTGTCTCTTTTAAGCAAGAGAGGGAATCTCATTGAGTCCAGCTAGAAGCACTCTTCCTCCTTCCACTTTCTTTCATTGGGACCACCTGAAAAACGTGTCTCTTAAGCAAGAGAGGGAAGCCTTGTCCCCCTTTCCTTCTCCTAAAAAGGCTGCTTCCAAGGGGGTGGGATTCTTGCTCCTCTGATTGGCTGGGGGCAAAGTGTCCCGTGCGCCCAAAAGCCCGGGGTGAACTGGCTTTTTGGCCCGTTAGGCGAAGGGGCCAAGGAGAAAAGGCAGCGCCAGATTGTTTGGGGGCGGAAGGCTGGGGACAAAACAGGTGCGGCAGAGTGGAGGAGGCGAACAGTCCCATTCCGTCTGCCAGCTCTTTCAGAACTCTGGGATGTTAAGCCATGAGTTGAACTCATCTAGAGCGGACAGGTGTTCTCTTACCATTTTCTTATTTTAATTCCTAGTATTCCTAGTCTGTCTTTTAGGGTTATGTTTTTTGTAAGTTGGCCTGTATTATCTTTTTGCATGAAGACAGATGCAAAGAATGAATTAAGTAGATCTACTTTCTTTCTGCTGCCTTCTTCCCTCATTAGTGGACTGATTGTTCCCTTGACTTTTTTTTTGTTTTTTTATATGTTGAAAGAATTTTTTAAAAAATACATTTGACATTTGTTGCAAGTCTTAGTTCATTCTGAGCCTTAGCTTTCCTGACCTTATCTTTGCAAGTTCGGGCTATTTGTTGGTATTCTGCCTTAGTTATGTGTCCCTACAAAGTTACAAAGCCTTTCACATTATTTACTCTAGAATGAATGAAAAAAGGAAGTTCTGCATACAGTGGGTGTCTGCTAGTCTGTTCACTGAAAGAAAAAGCAAATTCCTGCTCAAGGACAAGAAATAGATTAAATGAAATAAATTCCCACCGTGGCAAGACTTGCTGCCAGACACACCATTAAATAAAAAACTTGGTATGTTGGCTGTTGCTTTTTCAGAGATTTTGCAGAAGTTCTAGTTGCTATAAACATTTAGTCATCAAAGCAAAGGCAATCTGCTCTACTGGGTGTGGATAGAAATAGATAATGAACGGAAAAAACATACAGGAAACTGATTGCCTTCATAACAGATGTGTAGCTGTAAACAGCCTGACATCAAAAACAAGGAGAAATGAGCCAAGACCCTGATTCAGCTTATTTTACCCAGAACACACAAGTACATGCTTTCAGGAGTCCAACAGAAAAAAATAAGTATTGTATGCTCAGCTTGGCATTATGCTATAACTCCATATTGTGATTAAACTGAAAACTAAGGATAAGTACTAATCAAATATGACAGAAGCAGGGGTGAAATTCAAAATTTTTCCCTACCGGTTCTGTGGGCGTGGCTTGGTGGGTGTGGCAGGGGAAGGATAATGTAAAATCTCCATTCCCACCCCACTCCAGGGGAAGGATGATGCAAAATCTCCATTCCCACCCCACTCTGGGGCCAGCCAGAGGTGGTATTTGCCGGTTCTCCGAACTACTCAAAATTTCCGCTACTGGTTCTCCAGAACCTGTCAGAACCTGCTGAATTTCACCCCGGACAGAAGTCTAAAATATATCTCTTGTTTTACTGAGCATTCCTAAATCTGCTTTCTGTCTTTAACTACTGACTACAGCCTGGGGATTTTTCAAGCATCACCGCCTGCCAGGCATCTTCTTGGCCTATTCTAAAATGTACAGACTGAAATCACCTCAGTATGGGAAAATCTTTTTGAGAAGATCAAAAAAGCAAATAACGCAAATAAATTAGACAGTTGTTTACATAATTTAAATAGTAAAAAATACTTTATGCTTACTGTATAGGATACTGTTATGTTACTAGTTTTTCTTTATAAATTATAAAGTCAGAGCCTAGAAAGGTTTGTCCCCACCCATCTCAGTTCTAAAAAACTGTTTTCTTTCTCACAATGGCATGAGGTAGATTTTGTGACTGAGCAAGGAATAAAAGTAATGTCCTCTCAATTTTATTAACCCCTCACAGCCTCATAATATTAGCCATTGTTCACTATATACTGCTATCATAGTATATAAAATAATATATGTTTTTTGCTTCTAGGATAAGCCTAATATTAAAAATAAAAATTAGGACACTTAACTATTTCAAACACTTCCCACACTTGACCTTTAAGGAATTTGGGAAATGTGAAACATAAGTTTAATTTGTAATCATGTAATACACATTAAGGAGAATCAGAAAACTGCACTGAGTGAGATTGGGAAAAGTATTTAAAAAGGAATCAGATTAGCAATGGAATTTCCCAAGATAATTTATTATTTCTATTGCTAGATATGGAAAAATAAATAGACTGAAGGAGCAGCTATACCACAAAGTCTATGGACTTAAATGATCTTCCCCTCACCCTGAACTGAGCCAGTTGTTTTCCAAACACATTCTTCCTGATTCTTATAAAATGTAGCTCATCCCCTGCCCGAAGCTCCTCCTGTAGGTAATCCAAAGTTCTCTTGATGGCACCATCCCTTGAGCCAATTAATTTCAAAGCATAAATAACTGAACAGACTTTCCTTCCAAAGTCCTCCACTCCCTCATTGGATGTTGATCTTCCATTGGATACAGATGAAAACACCACCTGTGCTGCTATCTGTTTTGTTTTCATGCCTAGCTGCTCAAAGTTCCTTGACATTGTTTTCAGGCTCTTTGTTGTATCATTTGTCACCACATGAAAGAGGAGAAAGGAATAATAATCTGTGTGCTTAATTATTTTAGAAAACCTCTCAGTCACATATTTGATTTTTGCTCCCGAGAGATAGCATACCTCTATCTATAAAATCTACTAGTAGTACCTATGGCCACTAAACACACCAGTTATGTGGAGTTATGTCTAAGGATATTCTCAATCATCCAAGTCATGGTTGTCCCAAAGGTTCTTTTTCAAAAGGCAACTGGACTTTTTTGTTGTTGTTTTTTCCTTGAAAATGTTTTGCTGCTCATCCAAGAAGCTTCCTCAGGTCTGATTGAATGGTGAGGAATGAAAGAATTCCAACTCTTTTTAGCATAGTAAAAAATAATAACATAGCCTCAGTTTTTTTGCTTATACACAGTAATACATATTAGCCATTTCTATAACAACAAACCTATCTAATCAGCAAAACCCAAAATAAAGTTTCATTTTTACCATCTCAAGTACAAAATCCAGAAGTGGTTTCCAAGTGGAAATAAAATTAGATGTGTTCTTTTCTTTGAGTAAGCAGTCAATTTAGGCATTTCTACTTTTTTCTTCGTTATGAGAAAATATATATTTCTATTTACACTTATTAATGTTTATAGACTATTTATATTAACAAAATTCACTATACTCTTTCAAATTCTTTAGCCTTAAAGCACGGGTGTCAAACTTGATTGTGTCATTTGATATCACATGATGTATCACAATGTTTTTTGCCTTTACGGAACGGGTGGGCATGGCCTGCACAAGATAACATCCAGCCTGCCAGCTGCCAGTTTGACACCTGCCTTAAAGGGAAAACTTTTTATCTCTCTTTTGAAACTCTAAAATTTTCTGTAAAGCAAATTCTAAAGTCAATAAATTCTAAAACATATTTTTTAAAACTTCCTGTTAACATACATACTTTCAAATACACTTTCAACAATATTTTACAAACATTAGGAATTACTCAAGCATTACATATAAGAACCAACATTTTTAATCCCACTTTATAAACAAAAAAATCATACACTGGAGCTTTCTTTCAATTACATATACCAGTGATGGCGAACCTATGGCACGCGTGCCACAGGTGGCACGCGGAGCCATATCTGCCGGCACGCGAGCCATTGCCTAGCTTAGCTACAGTGCGCATGTGCGTGCCGGCCAGCTGATTTTTGGCTTGCACGGAGGCTCTGGGAGGGCGTTTTCGGCTTCTGGAGAGCCTCTGGAGGGACGGGGGAGGGCGTTTTTGCCCTCCCCATGCTCCAGGGAAGCCTCTGGAGCCTAGGGAGGGCGAAAAATGGGCCTACCGGGCCCACCAGAAGTTGGGAAATGGGCCATTTCCGGCCTCCAGAGGGCCTCTGGGGGGGCAGGGGAGGCCGTTTTTGCCCTTCCCAGGCAGTGAATTATGGGTGTTGGCACTCACGCATGTGCGATAGCACACGCGCATGCACTTTCGGCACCCGAGCAAAAAAAGGTTCGCCATCACTGCCATATACCATGCTGGTAAAAATCTATCCTAACTCCAATTTAAGTCCCTACCTCGAACTTGGCCTGATAGAATAAAACCATCTGCTTCTTTGGATCTTTTTCTCTTTCTCAGAAGATTTCAATCTTGTTAGCATCCATGTAGTCCCAAACTTGTTCTGAGGATTGTAGATTTACTTAGAACTCTTCTTTCCATTGCACTGGAAGGTTTGTATTTAAGACTTCCGGTTGGCTCCGCGCTCGCCGAAGACGCTCCTTCTTCGGGGCGCCGGTCCCCGGTTCCGTAAAAGCCGACAAACAGCTGACTGGCGGCTGAAAACCCCCTCCCTGGGCAAAGAGGATGGTGAAGAGCTGGCGGGCACAGGTAGAGCCCCCCTAGTGCCCCAGGTGGAAATCCTGGGGCGCGAAGGGTGAGGGCTTCCTGGAACCTGCCTAAAGCTCCGGACCTGGGACACCTCCACTTTAAGTGGAGCAAGACGGTCGCGACCAATTCTGCTTCAGATGACAGAATTCAACATTTTCCAAGAGAAGCAGCAGAAAAAGCCAGCAGGCAAGCTGGGCATGTAACTATTTTTAACTCTACTCTGATTTCTATTTTGAAAGCTACAAGATAGCAAATGGTCTTAAAATGGCAATTGAAGTTGGAAAGGGCGTTTCCTAAAAGTGAAAGTTTAAAAGAAAGCTTCCTTTTGCAGCCCTTATTATGATTTTTGACTTTGGGAAATTTTTTCTTTCTCATCATCTTTGACTTGGACTTTGGACTAAACTATAACTTTAACTTTAACATCTAATTGGTGTAGCATTTGAAGTGAAAGTAACTTTCGTTTTGTTACTAGCTTTCCTTTTTTTCTTATGGAAACTTCTGACCCTGAGAATTGATTTTTTTTCTTTTTGTTTCCTGATTTTGGATTAAAATAACAACTTATATTTTTGTAAAAAATAAAAGATTAACTGGCTTTGGATCTGGAAAGAACTTTGCTAAGTAGAGATCTGGTTTTTTCTTTGTACTCCTCTGGAAATACTGAAATGGCTTCTAAACCTGGAAAGATTGTTTTGAATAAAAGAACTGAGTATTCTTCTGGTCATGTTTCAAAAATGCAATTTACTTCTGACCTAACACACTCACAGTCTGTAACACCTGAAAATTTATTTAACACTTTAAAAAGTATGAAAAATGAACTCATTATGGAATTTAATTTAAAAATCAAAGAAATAGATGAAAAAATGCAGGCTGCTTTAAAGAAGATGGATTTACAATTGAGGGCAGATGTGTTGACAGTTTGTAAAGGACTAGCAGTAAATATGGAGGTTTTGGAGAATGATTTGGAAAAAAATAAACAAGCTTTGATAACTTCGAGGGAATACATAGACAAGATTCAAAATGACATTGCAAATTTTGAAATAGAGGTGTTAATGTCTCAATTCCGAAGTATGGAATTTGCTATAAGAGTGAGGGGCCTGAAAGAGGGAAAATATGAAAATTTGAAAGGAAGGATGGTGGAGGCCCTGGAGCAGGTGTCTGGAATGTCTAAAGAGGAACTGGCTAAGCAAATTGATAAGATATACAGAGTCAATTCTTGGTATGCAAAACAAAAACATCTGCCAAGGGATATTGTAATATATTTTACCACAAGAGCTTTACGGAATAAAATTACACAGGCGACTTTCAAGAATAATCTTCAGGTAAATGGCCAAGAAATAATGATATGGAAAGAAATCCCTTCTAAAATGCTTAAAGCCAGAAAAGATTATACCTTCTTGATTGATGAGTTTAAAAAATGAAATTTACAATATAAATGGGATGCACCAACAGGAGTAGTCGTGAAATTTTTGGGAAAAAGATACCGGCTTAATACAATAAAGAAAGCTACTGAATTTTATGTCAACATTTTAAAGGCTGATACATTCAAAATTCCAGAGGAAAGAAACATGAAATTAACAGAGGAGGAGAAGAAAGAGCCACCCATATTTGACCAAACCGAAGCAGTTTCAAAGATTCAAAGTGATTGGCTGAGCCAGACAGATGTTTAAAACGTGGAAAAGAACATGGAGAATCGGGGTCAGCAGGGAGGCGAAGTGACAAATTTAAAACTATCAAGTTATAAAAGGATGCAGTGAGAATACTTATAGGATGGACGGAGAGGCTAATTTTTATTTATTTTTTATTATTCTTTTTTCCTTATTATTAATATTTTCTAATGATTTATGGATGGAGAGGTCAATATGATTGTATTTCCTTTCTCTATTTTTTTAATATTTTTTATATTTTTTATAGATTCAGAAGTTTTCTGAAGCTAATAATTTGATATATTGTAATACTATGTTATTAATACTGTGTTTGATTTTATGATCAAATTTAAGGTCTTTGAAGTATAAGGGGTTAGCTTTAAAATATTGGAATTAATAATTTGAAGAATATTTTAAATATTTAGGTATTTTGAATAAGTATAAATACTTAATGTTTAGTTATTGTTTATGTAATATTTATTCAAGTGTTAGTTTTCAGGAAATGTTCTGTGTTGTAATTGATTGAAAGGGGGAGGAAAGATTTTTTCTTCTTTTTTTCTATTTCACTTCTGTTTCTCTCTTATTTTTATTTCTTTCTATTTTTATTTTTGTTAGCCTATGTATAGATTATATAAAAAATAGAGGTTAGTGATGTAAACTTTGTGGTATGATGTTTGACTAATATAATGTTCCTATTTTCTTATTTGTTTTTTCAATTTCTAATTTTTTTTAAATTATTATTATTACTATTAATTTTTTATTATTATTATTATTTTTGATTATGCTTTAAATGGTTTTGAATAATGTGGAGTTAAAGACTTTTTAAAAAATGTGGAAATTAACAATTTCTTTTAACTTAATTTAAATTTATTGTTTTTTGAATATTATGCCGTGTACTTTTTCTGGGAAGTCCGGGGGGGGGGGTGGGTGGAAGGGAAAGGGGTGGGTTGGGGTTAGGGGGGAAGGGGAGGGGGGGAAGAAAAATGTATGCACTTTGTACTAATAAAACTTTTTGAATAAAAAAAAGGTTTGTATTTAAAATCGTTATTATAATAGGCATTATTAATTTCAGATTTATATTCCAAAGTTTCAGGTAAGTCCTTTGCATTGTCAAATACTTGTGGAATAGCAACAGTAGTTTGGTAGCTTTCTATACATAATTGCATCTCTGGGTTACTCATCTTTCTTCCAATTTATTGAGTAATTTGTTCCTCTTGTTCCTCTTTCGTAACACCTTTAGATCAGTGGTGAAATGTAAAATTTTTCCTTACCGGTTCTGTGGGCGTGGCTTATTTTGTGGGTGTGGCTTGGAGATCAGGTGGGCATGACTTCAGGTGGGTGTGGCTTGGTGGTCAGGTGACTCATTGGGCGTGCTTGGTGATCATGTGACTGGGTGGGCGTGGTCAACTTGTAAAATGTGGTGAAACTCACTTAACAAAGCTCTTGCTTAGCAACCAAAATTTTGGGCTCAATTGTGGTCATAAGTTTTCTTTCTTTCTTTCTTTCTTTCTTTCTTTCTTTCTTTCTTTCTTTCTTTCTTTCTTTCTTTCTTTCTTTCTTTCTTTCTTTCTTTCATTCTTCTTTCTTTCTTTCTTTTCCTTCTTTCCTTTCCTTTTCTTTCCTTATATATCTATCATCTGTCAATATCTATATTATCATCTATATCTATATCATCATCATCTCTCTCTTCTATCTATCTATCTATCTATCTATCTATCTATCTATCTATCTATCTATCTATCATCATCATCTTCTAACTATTTTTCAGAGTTTTATTGCAACACATACAGGTTCAAATCTGGCACAGAAAAGACACAGATCGTTGTTTTTCCACTCACCCACCCCAAAAAGCCCCACTAAAAAACAGCATGCAATATTAAACAGCCTGGAAAAACACTTGAGTGAACACAGAGGCTACATTGTGCTGTACCTCTGCAGCCTGCAAATCAAGAAGGCCAGAATAGTTTTGGAAAGAGAGTTAAATTTGGGCAAATAAAAGGGGGGATGTGGAAGGTTCCCCCCTTTCAACCGACTGCTGGGTTAAATGGAAGCAGGAGAATTGAAATGAAATTCTGCCTGGATTTGCAAAAACCTCCTTTTGAGGTTTTTTGCAGGGAGAGAAAAGAAGGTGGGGTGGGGGTGGGGGGTCTTTCTGGAGCCCCCTTGCTCCAAATATACGAGGGGCTAGTGAGTCCTGTCCTTCCTTGAGGATGGTTTTTGTAGTTCTCCTGCGCGGACTTGCTTGGCGGCGGCAGCAGTGGGGGAAGAGTTTGCCTGGGCTCTCCGCCATCCTGGAACCACGCCGCATGTGGGGGAGTTTTCTGGCGCACCACAGTTTCAGGATAGCATAGAGCTTGCTTGGGAGAGTCAGCGGCGGCAGCGGAGATTGCTTGGGAGACGCCAAGGAAGCTCTCCGCCATCCTGGAACCGTGCCGCAAGGCGGCGGTGGTTTACCTGTTGAGGCTCCGGGCCTCTGCGCTGAGCTGGAAGGGAGGCAGCCGATCAGGTGGGCAGGAAGGGCCACAGCCCTGAGCCTCAACAGACAACCCACCGCTGCCTCAGCTATTAGGTAGCTAGGGAGGTGCAGCTGACAGGAACGAGGCAGACTCAGGAGTAACAGCAACAGCAACTTTTGTTTCAGCACCAAGGAACAGAACAGGGAACAATCGGCTTGACAGCTCCTTTTATAGTGGAGCTGTCAAACTCTGAGCCAATAGCAGGGCTTAGTTTTCCCACTTGCTGGCTGCTTGCGTCAGAGCCAATCAGGCTCAACCAGCAGCCTGCGTGGTCGTAAGTGCAAGGACTTAACACCCTTCACCCCCCAGATTGCACATGCATAGTCCACAAGGTAAACGGGCAGATGGCGACTCTGCCCAGAGCTTCTCAGTATAGGGCTGGAGGCTGAAGGAGGAGGAGGAGGCAGAGTGCAGCTCTCTGGAACCACCGGAGACATGGGCGCCGCCATGTTAGGAGACCCGGCCGACGCTGGAGAGGCCCTGGCAGCAGGTGAGTGAAGCAGCAGAGAGTCGATGGGGGTAGGCGGAGTGGTGGTTTGAGGTGGAGTGGGAGAAATCGAGGTGTTTAGTTGGGCGGAGGGGAGAGGTGCATTGTTGTATGGGACTCGGCGGCAGAGTTGGTTGATGTGGAGCTGCCACAGTCGACCATCATCCAGGCGTACCCTATAAGAGCATGGGCCCATTAGCTGGGCCACATGCCCTGGAACCCATTTCTGACCAGTCCCGAAATTTAATACAAAAATAGGGTCGCCTGGCCGGAACTGTCTACTGGTGGTCGCCGTGCGGGGTTGTTGTTCTGAGGCATAGCCGGGATGTAAACAGTCAAGCTGGGTTTTGAGGTGGCGACTCATGAGCAATTCCGTTGGGCTGAGGCCAGTTGCCTGGCCTGGGCTGGTATATTGTGCCAGGAGGTATGTGGTGATGCTCGCGTGCCAATTTAAATGCCCCAGATGGCCCAAAGCCTCTTTAAGCAGATCTAACGGCTCGTTCAGCCAAGCCGTTAGCAGCCAGGTGTGCTGGGGCTGTGGTGGCATGGCGAACCCTTAACTGTGCCAAGAAGACTTGGAAGGTGGCAGACATGAACTGGGGGCCATTGTCGGTGACTAGGGTGTCAGGCAGGCCATGGGTGGCAAAAAGAGCCCCCAGGAGTTTAATTATGGCCTCAGAAGAAGTGGTGGGCATGCGAGCTAGCTCTACCCACTTCGAATAAGCATCTACTAGTACTAGAAACATCTGGCCGTGGAAGGAGCCAGCCAAATTGAGGTGGAGCCTGGACCAAGGGGCATTTGGATCCTCCCAGTCTAATATGGGGGCAGCAGGCGGGGCTGGCCTAGACTGCTGGCAAATCTGGCACTTAGCCACCCAGGCCTCAATTTGCTGGTCCATTTAAGGCCACCAGGCATAGCTGCACCCAAGTGATTTCATGCAAACTATGCCTGGGTGGGCCCTGTATAAGCAGTGGAGTATGACATCCCTGAGTCCTGGTGGCACTACAACTCTATGGCCCCACAGAAGGCTGGCATACATAAATTTTATGGCTATCTTTATGGCCGTTTCTTCCACTTGGTCATTGACCACCAACCTCTCCTGAGGCTAATTGCCAGCAACAGACAAAGCCCACACATCCTCTCACCCCACATATCCCGGTGGCTTGAGTTTCTCGTCTCCTATTCCTACCAACTGCACTATCGCCCTGGTCACCAGATGGGCCATGCTGATGCCCTAAGCCGCTGCCTCTTGCCCCTTCCCATCCTTGCCCCTGCTCTTGCATCTCCTGTTTTGCTTGTTGATGAACTCCAGGTCCCAGTCACCGCTGGCCACATTGCCATATTAACAGCATCATCTGTTGCCATCTTCTAACTAAGCTAAACCAGCTAGCGGTACCTGAACACACTTGTAAGTGGATCATAAGCTTCCTAACAAACAGGAAGCAGCAGGTCAAGCTAAGCAGAATCACATCAGATACCTGTACAATTAGCATAGGGCCCCCTCAAGGCTGTGTGCTCTCTCCACTTCTCTTCTCTCTATATACCAATGACTGCACCTCTAACGATCCATCTGTTAAACTACTGAAGTTCAACAGTGATCGGTCTCATTCGAGACAATGATGAATCCGCATACAGACGGGAGGTTGAAAAACTAACCTTGTAGTGTGACCGGAACAATCTGGAACTGAACACACTCAAAACCGTAGAAATGGTGGTAGACTTTAGGAGAAACCATCCCATACTTCTGCCTCTTACAATACTAGACAACACAGTATCAACCATAGAGACCTTCAAATTTATAGGTTCTACCATATCGCAAGATCTAAAATGGACACCTAACATCAAAAATGTCATCAAAAAAGCACAACAAAGAATGTTCTTTCTGCGCCTACTCAGAAAGCTCAAACTGCCCAAGGAGCTGCTGAGTTCTACAGAGGAATTATTGAATCTGTTGTCTGTACCTCTATAACTATCTGGTTTGGTTCTGCAACCCAACAAGACAGACACAGACTTCAAAGGATAATTAGAACTGCAGAAAAAGCAATTGCTACCAACCTGCCTTCCATTGAGGACCTGTATACTTCACGAGTCAAAAAGAGGGCTGTGAAAATATTTACAGACCCCCTCGCATCCTGGACATAAACTGTTTCAACGCCTACCCTCAAAACGATGCTATAGAGCACTGCACACCAGAACAACTAGACACAAGAACAGTTTTTCCCCGAACGCCATCAATGCAAAGCACACATGCACATGTGCAGTGCCAAAAAAATAAAAAAATTCCAAAAAATAAAAAAGCCAAAAACAAGCATGTGCAGTGCTGGAAATTCAGCACTACATTAAAAAAACCAGGGAAAAAAAAAGATGGCGGCATCCACGGACTGTCACCGACCGAACTAGTTCTGTGATGTCATCGTGACGTCACTAGCGGGTTGCTATCAGTTCAGGTGAACTGGTCCGAACCGGGAGGAACCCACCTCTGGAGCATATGTACCAAGACAAATTCCTTTTGTGTCCAATCACACTTGGCCAATAAAAAAATTCTATTCTATTCTATTCTAGAAATCCTTCCCCTCTGCGCATACACATAATCTGGGATGGGCCACATCTGTTCCTCCCCCTCACTCAGCTCAGGCCCTGACGACAGCTGCCTCTCCACCTGGGGGAGGACGGAAGGCCCTGGCTCTGCCTCTGTCTCTGACCTGTTTCCTTATCAGAGCCTTCCAAAGGCTCCAAAGCTGGCCCAGGCTCTCCCTCCACCTCCTCCTCATCTGACTCTGCAGCTATCTCTGCTGGCAGCCGATGGGCCACAACACTGGGTTTGAGACTTGAGCTCCGTGCAACAGGGTGAGTTCTCGTTACTTGACCCAGTTCCTGCCTACCTAGCAGTTCAAAAACATGCAAATACAAATAGATTAATAGGTACCACTTTGGTGGGAAAGTAACAGTATTTAGCTGACCATGCTGGCCACATGACCATGGAAATAGTCTTCGGATAACGCTGGCTCCCTCAGCCAAGAAACAGAGATGAGCACTGTGCCCTAGAGTCAGGCATGACTGACAGGGAGACCATTACCTTTAGCTTTTACCAGCAGCTCTCTTCCTTGTCATTCAGCAATAACAATATCTCCAAAATGGCACAAATCTTCAAAAGGAGTAACAGCTGTGATTGAAAAGAGCCTCTTTTAGCTCAACAAAGATAATAATTCAATAAAGTATTGAAGAAGTGAAAGGCACGACTTATTGTCCATTTGAAAAACCAGTTCCAGACAGCTACTTTTTCAACAAAGAAGTGATTGCAATCCAATTCCCCAGCTGAATGGCTTACCAGCTACTCTGAAGCACAGCTCCCCGGGTCTTCCAGCAGACTGCTCCTGTATGGAGTTTGTGGGATGATTCTAGGACTCTTTGTAACCCAGGAGAATCAGATTAATTAAGACAATACAGTTCCTTTGTTAGTAAATTGAAAAAGCTTCCATCTGGAGAAAACTCTCTTCAAGGAGCTTTCTCCTGGACTGTTAGTTGTCCATCTTCACTAGAAGGCTCCAGTCTATTCTTGAAAACTTCCATTAATGGAGCACCCACCACTCCAGGAGGAAAGCTATTTCATTGATTAATTGTTCTGTCAGGAAATTTCTCCTTAGTTCCAAATTGGATCTCTAACAAGCTTCCACTCATTACTTCTTGCCCTACCCTCAGATCCTTGGAGGATAAGTCAGTTCCTTATTTATTTATTTATTTATTTATTTATTTATTTATTTATTTATTTATTTATTTATTTATTTATTTATTTATTTATTTATTTATTTATTTTTGCTGTTCTTATATGCCGCCCTACTCCCTGGGGACTCAGGGCGGCGTACAACAGAGTATAAGAACAATATAACAAAAACAGTAGCAAAATAATAAATGATTTAAAAACATTTGATACATTAAAAGATTAAAAAGCCTAACAACACATTCATACCTGGGGGAGACCTAAGATGTTCATCGTTCACATCTTCCCGCCTGCAGGAAGAGCCATGTCTTAATAGCTTTCCGGAAGGCCAGCAAGGTGGGGATAGATCAGATCTCTGGGGGTAGTTGGTTCCAGAGAACTGGAGCCCCCACAGAGAAGGCTCTCCCCATTGGTTTCGCCAACCAACATTGTTTGGCTGTAGGGACCTGGAGGAGACCGACTCTGTGGGACCTAATTGGTCTTAGAGATGTATGAGGTAGGATGCGGTCCCGGAGATAACCTGGTCCTAAGCCATGTAGGGCTTTAAAGATGATAATCAACACCTTGAATTGCACCCGGAGACCAATGGGCAACCAATGCAGCTGGCGGAGAATGGGTGTTACGTGGGTGTATCTGGGGACACCCACCACAGCTCACGCAGCCGCATTTTGCACCAATTGCAGTCTCCGAATACTTTTCAGGGGTAGCCCCATGTAGAGCGCATTGCAGTAGTCCAAACAAGAGGTGACAAGGGCATGAGTGATTGTGAGTAAAGCCTCCTTCTCCAAATATGATCGCAATTGGTGCACCAGGCGAACCTGTGCAAAGGCGCCCCTAGCCACAGCCATAAGATGTTGGTCTAATTTTAGCTGTGGATCTAGGAGCATCCCCAAATTGCGAACCCGGTCCAAGGGAGATAATTTGTCTCCCCCAAAGACCAAGGAGGGACAATCGGTATAATCCTTAGGAGGCAGCATCCACAGCCATTCAGTCTTGTCAGGGTTGAGCTTGAGCCTGTTCCTTCCCATTCAGATCCTAACATCGTCCAGGCAACGGCACATCACATTAACTGCCTCCCTGAATTGCGACTATCTTCTCTGTGATAGTCCCTCAAGTACCAGAAGACAGGTATCATATCACTCCTAGTCCTCTTTGATACACTAGTCATAGCTACCTCTCTCAAGTATTCATCATATGATTTAGCCTCCAAACAGTATATCATTTTTGTTGCTCTTCTCTGAACACTTTCTAAGATTACAGCATATTTTTCATATCATGGTAATCAGAACTGAAAGCAGTATTCCAAGTGTGGCCTCTCTAGTGTGGTATAAAGCAGTACTATAACTTCTCATGATCCTAATGCTGTCCATCTGTTGATACAGCCTAGGACGACATTGGCTTTTTTGGCAGCTGCAATACATTGGTGACTCATGCTTAAGTGATGGTGTACTAGGACATCTAGATCCTTCTCAAAGTTACTACTGTTGAGTCAGGTATCTGTTCTATATCTGTACATTTAATTTTCCTTACTAAGTGTAAGACATTACATTTCTTACCACTGAACTGCATCTTTTTAAACTAACTCTCCAACTTATCTTAGCAAGGGGTCAACCAACATTTTTTCCACATAACAGGATCAAGAAAGGCTGCCTGAAATATAATTTGCATGTTAACAAGCCTCCTCTTTCTTGTTTGAAATCTGAACAGTGGCATCCTAGTAGAATTGCCTAGATATATACCATAAAATCTTGCCATTGGCTTTATATTATTCAATTTAACTATAATGGGTGTGAATTATGCTTAAAGAAATGAGTCTATCAACTGAAACCTATCAAATACTGGAGACCCGACCCTCACAAGTTGACATATAACTCCTTTTATCTAATACGTGTGCATATACTGTGTCAGACTCCAGACTCTGCCATTCAAAAGGAGAAGGGGATCTTGGTCCTGCTTGATCAAAAGGTTATAACAGATATCCAGATCCTAGACACCTGGGAACCTTCTCATCTTAAGATAGGGTTTTATGAGGGGCAATGCAAGTCAGTTGAACGGAAGGGGGCTGGGAACATATAGCCATCTGGATTCTCAGGAAGGAGTTTCACACTTGTGGATTGATTGTGTTTGATTCCTGCTAAATGGGGAGGGGCATTAAGGTTAAATATGCTTGCCTTGCCTGAAGGCATTTAGACTTTGCTTTGAATGAATGGATTGTCATACAATTGCTAATTAAAGGAATCCTTTAGAAAACACTGACTCAGAAGTTCGTACTTTGAATGTGGTTGGGAAGGCAGTCCTTACAGAAAGCAAAGTCTCCAAACTTGGTCAACCCAGAGAAGCAACTTCGCTCTACTGAGGGGACCGGGCAAATCATGTCTGAACAAAACCGGGAACAGGAGGAAACTGAATGCTGGGGGGGAGACACCAATCACCACCCAGGCGGATGCCTGTTCCGCACTCCCCAGCAAAGAGACTGAGGGAGGCTTTGAGACCTCTGAGAAGCCCCGCTGGTCTATCGGCATTGGAAAAAAGGACAGCTGGGATGGGAGAACCAGAGGAGTCACCCTTAATCGAAGGAATCGGAAACCTCATTGGGAATTGGAGCTAGAAGCTCTCACTGACCACGAGGCGCTCACCGAAGCACCACTGAGGGAGGGGCGGTTGAAGAGATACCTAGCCCAGCTGGTGATGGAAACATTGGAAAAACTCAACATCCGAGGGACCCCAGAACGACGACTAAGGAGCACTGGGAGCACAGCAACCGCTGAAGAGGCTGGGGGAGCCAACAACCTCCAGGAAGCCGGCATGCAGATGGAGGACATGGCAGGGGACCCAACAAACCCTCCCAGGGCAGCACATGCAGCGGCACCCCTTCCTAACCAACTCCAAGCCCCACAACTAGAAAGGAAAACTCCCCCCCTGGGAGTGAAATTTGATGGGGACCCGTAACAATTGGGATTCTTCGTAGCACATGTACTCACTTATATGCAAGAATATGGATGTGAGTTCCAAACACAGGGATCCTGGGTGCGAGCAGTTACCTTAGCTCTGGAAGGAGCCGCGGCCAGATGGATGGTGACCCTACATAATGACGACGCACCCGAACTGCGCAACTTTAACCAATTCATGGCGGCCCTACGACGACGGTTCAAGGACTTGCTGGCAGACCGCAAAGCACATGATCGTATTAAGGTGGTGAAGCAGGGACGACGGCCAGTGGCGGAGTACACTGAAGAATTCCGGGACCTCGCATGTCATCTAAATTGGCCAGAAGACATCCTGGTAAGCTGTTTTAAGGATGGACTGAGTGATGATCTGTATAATGCCTGCATGGCTAGGGGTGCACCAAATCATCTGCATGAGTGGTACCTCATTGCCGAAGAAGCAGAGATTGATATGGCTAGAAATCAGTACCGTACGGTGAGAGCATGGAAGAAATCCCCACCCCAATGGAGGAAAGAGCCCTTCAGAAGGCAACAAGGTTTTTCCCCTAAACCTCCAATCTGTTACAAGTGCGGGAAGGAGGGACACCGAGCACCCGAATGCTGGCCCCGAACACCCACCCGGAAACCCGAACGCCAAACGGGGGAGAGACCAGCGAGACCCAGCCAGCGTGGGAGGGAAACAGCCCTGAGGAGCAGCGAGATGGTAGGACCACCATCCCCTCCTCCCGCTGGAGATTTCCCTTCGGCATTTCGAAGGGAAGATCCAGCATCGTTCGAAAGTGACCCAGAGGATGAACCACTGGTAAGCAAACCAATTGAACCGCTTACCCTCCCTCTCAGACTATTTATCCCGAACCAAGATGAGGGAAAAAATATCTCCGCATTAGTAGACTCAGGGTGCACCCGTTGCTTAATCACCCAACCCTAATCAGGGAGCTGGGAATCACAGTGAGAAAGCTGAGAAATCCCATCGCGTTTTGCCAACTGGATGGGTCAATAGCAGGGGGGGAGCCAACTGCTTTTGCCATGGAACCCGTGAAAATAGGCATTGAGAGCCACGAAGAGAAACTTACATTTATAGTAGCACCTGGCATGGAATGGCCACTAGTCTTGGGACTCGCATGGCTAAAAAAGTGGAATCCAAGAATAAATTGGGAGCAAGGCACCATAAAATTCCAAATGCACGTGACTGTTGTGGAGGACCCACAGATAGGAACTGAAGGGGGTAAATGCAGGGAAACAGCCATGCCTGGTTATAGCATGCCAACAGAAGGCATACCCAAGGAATACAAAGACTTGGCAGAAGTTTTTAGCGAAGCAGCTTCGGATGAACTTCCCCTGCATCGTGCATCTGACTGTGCAATAGAAATCTTACCTGGGGCTAAACTGCCTAAACCAAAAATGTATAGCATGTCACCGGGGGAGTTAGAAGAGCTGAGAGCTTTCATTGAGAAAAACCTAGCAAGGGGTTTCATTGAACCAGCCAGACCAAAGATAGCAGCCCCAGTGTTATTTAGGGGAAAAAAGGATGGCACAAAACGCTTATGTGTTGATTTCAGAAACCTAAACACGATAAGTGTTGAAAACATGTATCCCCTCCCCCTGATGAAAGATATGCTGGCCCACCTCACAAAAGGGAAATTTTTTTCCAAACTAGACATCAGGGAGACATACTACCGAATCAGGATTAAGGAGGGGGATGAATGGAAAACGGCATTCAACACCCCCCTGGGATGCTACCAATTCAAGGTGCTCCCTTTTGGGCTACAAGGGGCACCTGCAGTGTTTATGCAATTAATCAACGATGTTTTACGTGAACATTTATACAAAGGGGTTCTTGTTTATTTAGATGATATTCTCTTATACTCAGAGACCAAGGCTGAGCATGTTAAATTGGTGAGGGCAGTGCTAAGCAAACTCCGTGAGGCAAAACTTTATACCAAACTCTCAAAATGTGAATTCCACCGAGAAAAAATTGATTACTTGGGGTATCGTATTTCACACCAGGGCATAGAAATGGATCCTCAAAAAGTGCAGGCGGTACTCGATTGGGAAACGCCTCGCACACGCAAGCAGCTGCAAAGTTTCCTGGGGTTTGCAAATTTCTATCGCCAATTTATCCCCGCGTTTGCTCAAATTGCCCTGCCAATCACAAAACTGCTAAGAACAAAGGGGGAGGGAGATCCTAAACCGAGACAGCCCATGAATTGGACAATGGAATGCCAGGCAGCATTTGAAAAACTAAAATGGCTGTTCTCAACAGAACCAATTTTGAAGCACCCAGACACAGAAAAACCCTTCATAATACAAGCAGATTCTAGCGATGTGGCAATAGGAGTAATCCTACTCCAGAGTAATGAGCAAGGACAACTACAGCCATGTGCGTATACATCAAGGAAACTAAGTGAAACTGAACAAAGGTGGGCAATCTGGGAAAAAGAAGGACTTCCGGTTTCGGCTCTCGGCATCGCGGACGCTCCTCGGTGAGCGCCTTTCCAATTCCCTGTTAAAGCCGCCAGAACAGCTGTCTGGCAGCTTGGAAATCTCTTCCCTGGGCAAAGGGGAGAGATGAGAGCCAGACAGGTGGGGTAGAGCCCCCCTAGTGCCCCAGGAGCCAGCCAGGGTGCCCCAGGAGCCAGCCAGAGCCGCGAAGGGTGAGGGCTCCCCAGCCAGCCTGTCTCCTGCTCCGGGGATTTGGAAACCTCCGCTTTTACAGAGCAAGATGCCGTGACCACCGCTGCTTCCTGAATGGGATTACAATTACTTTAAGGATTAAAGAAGCAGACAGAGAGAAACAGGATTTCAGATGGGCAAGTACTGAATTTTCTTCTCTTCAACTCCTTTGCTGACTTTCACTTTGGAAAGATATAAAGTAACAGCTAATAAGCAACAATATGGCGATCGGAGAAAGTGGGAGGAGAAGTGAAAGTGACTTTCATTTTGCTAGTAGCCTTTCTTTTTATGGAAACTTTTGATTTTGAAAACTGGCTTTTCTCTCTCTGTCTCCCAATTTTGGAATAAAATAACAACTGATATTTTTTCTTTTGAAAATAAAAGACTATCTGACTTTGGAAGTGGAAAGAACTTTAATTAGGGACTTGGCTTTTTCTTTGTTCTCCTCTGGAAATACTAAAATGGCTTCAAAATCCGGAAAGACTGTTCTGAATAAAAGAACTGACCATTCCTCTGGTTATAATTCCAAAATGCAACTTATCACTGAGTTAACACACCCACAGTCTTTGACACCTGAAAATTTAATAAGTACCTTAAAGGTTATGAAAAAGGAATTGATTGTAGAGTTTGACCTAAAAATCAGCGAAATAGATAACAAAATGCAGGCTGCTTTAAAGAATATTGATCAACAACTTAGGAATGACGTGTTAGAGGTATGCAAAGGTTTAGCAACAAATATTGAGGTTTTGGCAAATCGTATTGAAGAAAATAAACAAGTTTTGACAACTTTGGTGGAATATATAGATAAAATACAAAATGACATTGCAAATTTTGAAACAGAGGTATTAATGATGCAATTCAGATCTATGGAATTTGCTATAAGGATGAGGGGGTTGAAAGAGGGATTATATGAAGATTTGAAAGGAAGGATGGTGGATGCTCTGGAGCAGGTGTCTGGAATGTCTAAAGAGGAATTGGCCACACAAATTGATAAGATATATAGAGTCAATTCTTGGTATGCAAAACAAAAACACCTACCAAGGGACATTGTAATATATTTTACTACAAGAGCCTTACGGAATAGAATTACACAGGCGATGTTTAAGAATAACCTTCAGGTGAATGGCCAGGAACTAATGATATGGAAAGAAATTCCCTTGAAAATGCTCAAAGCCAGAAAAGATTATACCTTTCTGATTGATGAACTTAAAAGACTAAATTTACAATATAAATGGGAAGCACCAACAGGAGTCGTGGTGAAATTTCTGGGAAAAAGATACCGGCTTAATACAACAAAGAAAGCTACTGAATTTTATGTCAATGTTTTAAAGGCTGATATATCCAAAATTCCAGAGGATGGATGTATGAAAGTAAAAGAGGAGGAGGAGGGAAAGCCATCCCTTCCTGTTCAAACTGAAACAGCTTTAAAGAATCAAAGTGATTGGCAGAGCCAGATAGATGTCTACAGTGTGGAAAAGGAGATGGAAGATCGGGGTCAGATGGGAGGCGAGCTGACAAATTTAAAATCATCAAGCTACAAAAAGATGCAACCGTCAAGATACAACAAGATGCAGCATTGAAATTTATTGGACGGATGGTGGCTAATATGACTGTATTTTTCCTTTTTCCTTCTTTCCTTATTTTTCTTTCTTTACTTCTTGTATTTTTCTTCTTCTTTTTGTTTTCCTTCACTATTTCATTATTATTATTAATATTTTTTAAAGATTCAGAACTTTTTCTGAAGCTAACAATCTGATATATAGTAATACTATGCTACTAATATAGTGGTTGACTTTATGATGAAGTTTAAGATCTCTGTATTAATATTTAGTTATTATTTGTGTAATACTCATTTAAGTTTTATTTAATTTTGAGGAAGATTTGGAATTTTTATTTAAAATTATTAAGTTATAAAACATCATAAATAGATTTAAAATTTCATTGAGAGGAAGGCTATTCAAAGTTTGGAATCAGTGCTGAATTTATAGGATAGACTGTATTTTTCTTTTCTTTTTTTTCTTTGCTTTCTTTCTCTCTCTCTCTCTCTATATATATATATATATTATTATTATTATTATTATTATTATTATTATTATTATTATTATTATTATTATTATTATTATTATTATTATTATTATTATTATTATTATTATTATTATTACTATTATTATTATTATTATTATTATTATTATTATTATTATTATTATTATTATTATTATTATTATTATTATTATTATTATTATTACTACTACTATTACTATTATTATTATTATTATCACTATTATTATTAATATTTTATAGAGATTTAGAACTTTTTTGAAGTTAATAACCTGTTATATAGTAATATTATGCTATTTATATAGTGGTTGACTTTATGATGAAGTTTAAGGTTTTTGTATTTAATACTTAGTCATCATTTATGTAATAATCATTTAAGTTTTATTTAACAGTGAAGAAATGCTGTGAAGGGTAGATGATTGAAAGGAGGAGGAGGAAATTTTTATTAGTGTACAATTTGGAGTTGAAGTTTTAAAAAAATAAGGTGGAAGTCAAAAATTTTTTTTTTAATTTAATTTAAATTTATTTTATTGATATTATGCCCTGTATTCTCTCTGGGACGTCCGGGGGGGGGGGAGAGGGGGGGAAGGTGGGTGGGTTAGGGTTAGGGGGGTAGGGGGGAGAAAAATAATAAAATGTTTGTACTTTGTACTAATAAAACTTTTTGAATTTAAAAAAAAGACACTTTAAAAAAAAGGAAACTATCTCCTAAACAGGTTCGTTGGGTGCAATACTTCAAACGGTTCAAGTTTACTCTTAAATTTATCCCTGGGGGGAAAAACTTTCTAGCAGACGCACTGTCCAGAAAGCCACAATACAATTGTGTGAAATCAGAGGTGTTTAAACCTATAGTACAAACTAATCAATTGGCAGCCAAAGTAATCACCAGGTCCCAAGGAGGAAAAGACGCATTGAGGAACGCAGACACCACTCACGCTTTTAAACAAGCATTAGTCAACAATGAATGGTTTTTGAACCACAAATCCAGTTGCGTGATGAAAGATGAATTAGCTTGGGTAGGAGACAAACTTTATATACCCGCTAGCCAAAGATTACGTTTAATGGAAAGGTGCCATGACTCTAGATTAGCTGGACACTTTGGTTTTGTAAAAACTTTACACTTAATAAAGAGACAATTTTGGTGGCCTTCATTGAAAAAGGACATAGAAAGCTATGTAGCGAGTTGCCCCATTTGTGCTGCAGCAAAAAGACGACAAGGGAAAACTCCAGGACTTCTACAGAAAGTAGCTGAGCTGTCAGCCCCATGGGAAGAAATTGCTATGGATTTTATTGTAGAACTACCGGAAAGTGGGGGAAACACGGTCATTTGGGTTGTGACAGACTTGTTTTCAAAACAAGCACATTTTATTCCTTGCCAAAAGATCCCAACTGCCAAAGGCTTGGCTAGACTGTTTCTAATACACATTTATCGTCTTCATGGAGCTCCTAAAAAAATAATCTCGGATAGGGGAGTCAATTCACCTCCACCTTTTGGAAGGCGTTTTTGGGCTTACTTGGTACCGCCCAAGGATTAAGCTCCAACCATCATCCAGAATGCAATGGAAATTGTGAAAGAACGAACGGGATTCTTGAACAGTATCTAAGATGTTTTATTAATTTTCAACAGGACAATTGGACTGAACTTTTACCATTTGCAGAGGTTGCATTTAATAACTCTGTACATTCAAGTATGGGTTTTACACCTTTTAGAGTAGCCACGGGGCAAGACTTCAGCCCAATGCCGGAACTACCCACAGAGAAACCCACGATCCCCTCACTTAAGGAGTGGATAGAAAATTTGCAAAACACATGGCCAGTAGTCAGATTGGCTTTAAAAGGAAGCTAGAGAGGCTTTCAAAATTCAAGCCAACAAGAAAAGAGTAGAGCCTAAACCTTTCCATGTTGGGGATAGAGTATATTTATCTACAAAATTCTTGAGATCATTACAGCCATCAAAAAAATTAGGGCCTAAATTCATTGGACCTTTCACTATTAGCAGGATCATCAACCCAGTAGTGGTTGAATTGGCTCTTCCAAAAACACTTAGACAAGTCCACCCAGTATTTCACATTAGTTTACTCAAGAGAGAGGTAACCTCATCACTTAGACCGGTGGTAGCTGCACCACCTGCCCCAATCATGATAGAAGGGGAACAACACTTTGAAATCAAGGAAATTCTTAACTCTAGGATCCACAGAGGGAAGATCCAGTATTTGGTATCTTGGAAACATTTGCCTTCCTCACAGAACGAGTGGGTCGCTAAAAAACATGTTAAAGCTCCAATCTTATTGAGAAGATTTCACTCCCAATACCCTAACAAACCTTATTAATACATCATAATTGATTCTGCTTATGTCTTACAGGTGGACCTTTTTTTATCTTAAGGGGGCAGCATGTCAGACTCCAGACTCTGCCATTCAAAAGGAGAAGGGGGGTCTTGGTCCTGCTTGATCAAAAGGTTATAACAGATATCCGGATCCTAGACACCTGGGAGCCTTCTCATCTTAAAATAGGGTTTTATGAGGGGCAATGCAAGTCAGTTGAATGAAAGGGGGCTGGGAACGTATAGCCATCTGGATTCTCAGGAAGGAGTTTCACACTTGTGGATTGATTGTGTTTGACTCCTGCTAAATGGGGAGGGGCATTAAGGTTAAATATGCTTGCCTTGCCTGAAGGCATTTAGACTTTGCTTTGAATGAATGGATTGTCATACAATTGCTAATTAAAGGAATCCTTTTGAAAACACTGACTCAGAAGTTCGTACTTTGAATGTGGTTGGGAAGGCACTCCTTACATACTGTTTCTCCCCGAAAATAAGACCCTGTCTTATATTTTTTTGAACCCTGAAATAAGTGCTTGGCCTTATTGCCATGCACTCAAAAGATAATAAGTCCAATTGGGCTTATTATCAGGGGATATCTTATTTTGGGGGAAATGGGGTATTTCTAGGAGGAAACTTGAATTGGGAAGAACAAAGGGTTTCTTAAGATAATATAGGTTTTTTTTAAATTTCCCACTAAATAACTTTACATAAATTCCATTGACCATTACTTAATAGTGTCACATTTTTAGGCTTTTGTGTTATTACTATAACCTGCCCGTATTGGAAATGCACTGAGGTAGCTAGTTTGATAAGGCTAACCTCTTAGTCAAATATAGCTCTTTTCTTTTTTCCTTATGTTTTGCACAGTTTAAAGAGAGTTATTTGGGGCATACTGGGTTGCTATACTAGCACCTGAAAAACCCCTGCCAATTAAGCATATAAACGTTTAGTCTTTGGCATGGGAAAGGAAGTAACAGAATAACAGAGTTGGAAGGAAACTTGGAGGTCTTCTAGTCTGCTCAAGCAGACTAGAAGACCTCCAAGGTCATCTGCCCCTGCTCAAGCAAGAGATGCTATACCAGTGTTGGCGAACCTTTTTGACACCGAGTGCCAAAACGGGAGTGTGTGTGCACGCGCATGCACACGTGTGCCGGAAACCAGAAGAGCAGCCATCCAGCAGGCATGTGCGTGCCAGGAAGATGATCTTCCAGTTTCCAGCACACACATGAGCCCCAGCCACCTGGTCTTCCGGTTTCTGGCACACATACACGCATGAAGACCAGCTGGTCAGTGCGCATGTGTGCACCAGAAACCAGAAGAGCAGCCGCCCAGTGTGCTCTGTGATTGCGTACCTATGCCACGCGTGCCGGAAGTGGCACACAGAGCCATCACTTCAGACACGTGAGCCATCGCACATTGCTTTTCTGGGTTCTGGCGCTCTGGCCAGCTTGTCTTTATGCATGCGCATGCCAGAAACTGGAAGATCATCTTCCCAGCGCGCATATGCACACCGGGCAGCTGCTCTTCCAGTTTCCAGCGCTCCCGCGCATGTGAAGACCAGCTGGCTGGCACGCCGGAACCCATAAGAACAACGGGCAACGGCTTGCGTGCCCGGAGAGATGGCTCTGCATGCCACTTCCGGCACGCATGACATAGGTTCACCATCATGGTGCTATACCATTTCAGACAAATGGCTGTCCAATCTCTTTTATATATTTTTTTCTTTAGTAAACCTAAAAACTCAATATCTACATGAACAGTGTGTTGTTTGGGTACAGTTAGTTTTGAAAAATAATAATAGTAATAATAACAATAATATTCATAGCATTAATACTAATCACATAATAATAGTATTTACTTATCCATACTAATAGATCTTCCTTATATAGTTAATCATTCTCTTAAACTTTTAAGTTTCTAACTTCTGTTTCTGTCAGCTAAAACAAGTCCCATGTTAAAAAATATTCTGCTTCTTCCTTCTCCTTTATTTTGAGTGTTAATCTATTCATCTCTGCGCATTCTAATATTTTTTTATTACACTTTCATCTGTAGAGATCTCTTCATTTTTCCACTGTTGTGCAAAAACAATTCTCGCTGCTGTTAACACATGTAAAATTAAATATGTATTCCCTTTATTGTACTTTTCTGGTAAAATATCCAACATGAATACTTCTGGTTTTAAATCTATATGTTGCTTTACCATTTTTTCTACCCATGTGTGTACTTTTGTCCAATATTTTTTAGCCTTTGGACATATCCACCACATATGATAGTACGAACCCGGTATCTGATTGCATTTCCAACATTTGGCGGACATGTTTTTAAATATCTTTGCCATTCTTGCTGGTTGTAAATGCCACCTATAAAACATTTGGTCCAATCACTGTCCCAACTTTGGTTGACCTCCAGTTACACCTCCCCAGGTGCAGACTGAACATCCTTGACTCCCAAGGGGAAATGTTATGATTACATGATTACCCCACACTATCTTCACCTCCCCCTCCACCGCTTTTCCATCCACCACTGTGGCAGCCCTGAAGACTCCCATTAAAGATGGCTCCAGAGCTGACAGGCTGCCTGAAATGAGATAAGTGATGAGGGTTAGTAATGCTGTTCCTAACCACCTCTTCCCTCCCCAGGGGGCCCCTTAGGCTTGCTAGGGAATTTCTCATGTCTCACCCTCACACATATCCTGGCGCCAGGAATCTGGAAATCTCTTCATCTTGGGACATGTTTGATGAGAGGCCATGTGGTGATGTTACTTGAATAGAGACCGGAAGAGGCTTTGGGAACCAGAGAAGATTATGTTTCCACACAGTTGGGTTTCACACATGTGTATTGGCCAGGGTTTACACTCTGGCTAATGGGGAGGGGTTTCTAAGCTTAAGTGTGTTTGCTTTGCCTAAGGGTATTCAGATCTTGCTTTGAATGGCTTGTATTCACATCTACTTGAATAAAGAATCCTTTTGATCTATTCAGCTCAGAAGTTCGTAACTTTCCAAGATAGACACAGAGAGAAGCCCTACAGCCCATCTCTTTAGGAGTCATGGAATACATCTTGGGTTTTGGCAGCTTAGCTCCCGTCACGAATTCTATTGCACAGTCGGTGGGGCGGTAAAGCGTAACGTAAAGCTAATGATAAGACTGGAATAAACATTGTTACAAAGAAAAAGTGCAGATTGAAGTTTAAACCAGAATGGTTGAGAGAGTTAGTAGAGACTAAACTGCCGACTTCATCTAGAAAACAGTTAACAAAACTGGGCGACATCTTCACTTATCGTGAAAGTAGTGAAGACGTTTGCCAGATATGCCAAGAAGCTTGTACAGGTGGCGCATTCACCACTGGAAAACGATGGAATGATTGGAAAATCGATTATTTGAAGCATCATATCAGTCAGAAGATTCACCTGGATTCCGTCACTAAACTATGATGCCAGAAATCTGGAGGGCTGCAGAGGCTACTGATTGAAAGTGCATACTCAGATTTATTGAACGTTTGTGCTTGCGTCTTGACAGCCATTTTCCAGACAACAAGCTGACAGATTGGAATATATTCGAAACTGCTGCTCTGTCGAATGTGATCTCTTTTAATTTTGGGGAAACTGAGATTGCAACTCTGGTTGGAAAATACCAGCATTTCTTTGACGATTTGGATGAAGTCAGCATCACATCAGCTGTACAGTCACAATATCGTGACTTCAGATTTCTGATGTTGGAGAAATTTAAGTCTGGATTAATGCACTCATTTGACGATGTAATTCAGTTTGTACTAAGAAAGCAACAGTTTGGATTGCTGTCACGTCTGCTGGATATTTGCGCAACATTCCAAGCATCAAGCGCCGATTGCAAGCGAGGTTTCAGCCTGATGAATGCCATCAAGACCAAAGCTCACAATCGGCTGCAAACTGAGCTGATGCGAATCCAATCTTACCAGACTTCAGGGGTGCAGATTGATCTCAACAAAGTGTACTCGGAATGGTCATTAAAGAAAGAGGAGAAAAATTGCTTGTAATTGGTGTATATGCCCCGAATCAACAACAGGAAAAAATTTATAATCTTCTACATTCAAAGTTGATACAATGGGGGTACAAAACTTGTATCCTTCTGGGTGACATGAATGGTGTTTTGGATGTAAAAAAGAATAAGAAGGGTCCTAAGCAAAAGGTTTTAACAAGAGCAAGATTGCCCAAATCATTTTTGGAGATGATGGATAACTGGGAGTTGAGAGATATTTGGCGTGAAAGAAACCAACAAGAAAAAGATTTCACCTTTTTTTCTGATAGACATCAATCCTTTTCAAGGATTGATTTTATATTAATTACTAATGACCTTTTTTCTAGAGTGAAGAACACAAAGATTTGTGCAAGAACACTGACAGACCACAGTCCAGTCTGGTTGGAATTGGAGTATGGAAAAGGGCCTAGGAGGTCCTGGAGGTTAAATGATAATTTGTTTAGATATGAAGAAAACGTAAAAGAGTGTAAAAAATTTATGAAAGAATTTTTTGTTATGAATATGCAAAAGGGTACATCGATGGAAATAGTATGGGACGCAAGTAAAGCATATATGCGAGGCATTTTGATATATTTGAATAATAAATATAGAAAGAAAAGGGGGGGAGAAAAGAATTGGAAGAAGAGATCAGAAAACAGGAACAAGCTTTAATAGCTAATCCAACAGATAAGAAAATTAAAGAGGCAATTAATTTACTGAAAGGTCAATTTAATATGTTAATAGCAGACCAAGTGGCAACCAATTTACAATATGCTAAACATAACACTTTTTGTAATGCTAATAAACCAGGCAGGTGGTTAGCCTATATGTTAAGGAAAAAGCAGAAATCAAGGACTATTGAGAGAATAAAATATAAGGGTAAAGAGGTTTATGAGCAAGAATTAATTAAAAAATCTTTTTTAGAGTTTTATTCAGGGTTGTATACTGGCGATAAAGTTCAAGATAAGGTTATAGATAGATATTTGTAGAAAGAGAATATTTATATAACCTCCAAAGAGCAGAGGGACAGTTTAAATCAATTGATAACTTCTGAGGAAATTTTGTTGGCAATTAAGCAGCTGAAAGTGGGCAAAGCTCCAGGGAGAGATGGTTTGACAGCTGTTTATTATAAAAACCTACAGGAGGAAATGGTGGAACCACTGAAGGAATTATTTAATAATATACAATGGGGAGGACAGGTACCTCCAACTTGGAAGACAGCTTTCATTTCTTTAATCCCAAAAGAGGGTCAAGATCATACAGATCCCAAAAACTATAGGCCGATTTCACTTTTAAATATAGACTACAAGATTTTTGCTAAAATATTAGCAAATAGATTAATGACAGTTATGCAGCAAATGATTCATCATGATCAAACTGGTTTCTTAAATGGTAGACAAATGAAGAGTAAAATAAGGCAAATTGTTAATTTATTAGAGTATTTGGGAAGGAACAACCAGGTTCCCGCAGTGCTAGTATTTCTGGATGCCGAGAAAGCCTTTGATAGATTGAACTGGCAATTTTTATTAAAATTAATAGAAAGGATGCAACTTGGAGAACATTTCACACAATCCATTAAGGTAATATATCAAAAACAAACAGTGCAAATAATAATCAATGGTGGTTTAACAGATATTTTTAATATAGAAAAAGGAACAAGGCAAGGTTGTCCCTTGTCGCCATTACTGTTTATTCTGACGCTGGAAATTTTACTCAGTAAAATACGGGGGTTGGACACAATAAAGGGAATTAAAATTAGACAGCATGACTATAAGCTACGAGCATTTGCGGATGACCTGGTTGTTACCTTAGCCCAACCAGTACAATCAATTACAGCCCTGATGGATATAACTAATTTATATGGACAAGTATCTGGTTTTAAAATAAATACAGCTAAAACAAAAATAATAGCTAAAAATATGACCAGAAGCCAAGAAGAAGATATAGAAAGGGTAACGGGATTTGAGATAGTTAAGAAGGTCAAATATTTAGGGGTTTATGTTATGACCACAAACATGAAATTATATCAGCACAACTATGAACCACTATGGCAAAAAATACAGAAAGAGATGGAAAATTGGAAAAAACTACAATTGTCTTTGCTGGGTAGGATAGCCACAGTAAAAACGAATGTTTTACCAAGGTTTTTATTTCTTTTTCAAATGTTACCTATACTTAAAAAAGATGAAAATCTGAAGGAATGGCAGAAGGGCATAAATAAATTTGTTTGGGCAGGGAAGAAACCGCGAGTAAACCAGAAAATAATGCAAGATATACGAGAAAGAGGAGGTCTTAAAATGCCCAATTTAAGATTGTATTATGAAGCCGCTGCCCTCTCAGCAATTACTGATTGGATTAATTTAACGGAGGAAAGGATATTAAATATTGAAGGATATGGTCTGGTCTACGGCTGGCATGCTTATTTATTGTATGATAAGAAAGTAGATAAGGCTTTTAAAAATCATATATTGGACTTCCGGTTGGCTCCGCGATCGATGAAGACGCTCTCCCTTTGGAGCGCCGGTCCCCGGCACCGTCAAAGCCGCCAGAAAGCCGACAAACAGCTGACTGGCAGCTGAAAATTCCCTCCCTGGGCAAAGGGGAGGTGAAGAGCAGGCAGGCACAGGTAGAGCCCCCCAAATGCTCTAGGAGAAATCCTGGGATGCGAAGGGTGAGGGCTCCCTGGAAACCTGCCGCTGCTCCGGACCTGGGACATCTCTGCTGTTTTGCAGAGCAAGAAGATCGCGACCAACACTGCTTTAAATGATTGAATTCAATTGAGGATTATCTGCAGCAGAAAAAGCCAGGAGGCAAGCTAGGCAACCACTACTTAACTCTTATTGACTTTTACTTTATAAGCTACAAAGTAGCAAGTTGGTTCTAAAATGGCGATAGAAGCTTGAAAGGGTGTGGAAAAGCGAAAGTGAGAAGAAAGAGAGAAAGTATTGCTTTGTTGGCAGGCTTTCACAGGAGAGTTGTTTGACCTGATTTTGGACTTACACTTTTATTTAGAGATTCTTCTTTTTGGTACTAGATTAATACAATTTGGAATATTATAAAGATTTGTTTAAATCCAGATGGCTTCTAAATCTGTGAAGACAGTTCCTTCTAAAGGAACTGGAAGTGCTGAGAGCTCACCCACTCCCATCTCTAAACTGCAATCTCTCGCAGCACAACCTCAGCCTCTAACCCTGGGGATGTTACAAGAAAGTCTTAAAGCCATGCAGGCTGAAATGACTATTAATTTTAATATAAAAATTGATGAATCCAATGATAAAATTAAGGAGATGATTAATGACAAAATACAAGTTGTTTCTGATAAAATTGAAATCTGCAATAATGAAATCAGAGCAGATATTTTGGAAGCACTTAAAGGTTTGGCAAACAATGTGGAATATTTGGATCAGCAAGTGGAACGAATTAGAGATATTACAGCAGCTCTGAGAGAGAAAATAGAAGATGTTGAAGATAAAACTGCAGATGAAATTACAATGATTCATTATAGAAACATGGAATTTGCGATCAGGGTCAGTGGTCTTAAAGAAGATAAAAATGAAAACTTGAGAGATTTGATGGTGGAAGCTTTTGCTCAAGCGGTGGGGATGAGTAAAGAAGAGTTGATGTGGCAGATGGATAAGATATATCGAGTTAATTCTCGTGTGGCTAGATTGAGAAACCTTCCAAGAGATATTGTAATATATTTTAATAATAGAACATTGCGTAATGACATTCTACAAGCAACGTATCAAAATAAGTTACAGGTGGGGGGACAAGAAGTGATGACAATGAAAGAGATTCCTCCAAGAATGCTGAGAGCTAGAAAGGATTTTTCCTTTCTGGTGGAAGAGCTTAAAAGACAACAACTGCCATTTAGGTGGAAGGTCCCAGCTGGAATTTCTCTGATTTACGCTGGAGAAAGACATTGACTCAATATGGTTCAGAAAGCAAGAGATTTTTATACATACATTTTAAAGGCTGGGACACCAAGATCACCAGAAGGGAGGAAAAAGGAGGATGAAAGAGCAAGACAAAGAGAAGAAGTCCAGCAAGCAGGAGCCTCATCTGGTCAAAGTGATATAGCCACAACTCATTCTGATCAAAGTTTGGATTTATTTGGAGAAGAACGGATAAAAGAACAAAGACAGACCAGAGCGACAACTAAGCCTATGCAGGAAATGTCACAACAGCAACTCCAGCTGGTAGCTAAAGAAGCTACCAAAATAGAAGCAGTGGGAGGAACAAGACCAAAGGAATTAAAGAAGCTAGATGTCCAGCCAATGTTCCAGAAGCTTCAAAAGCCCTTAGATGGGAAGTAGATTCCTAACCTGGAATGTTAATGGATTAAATTCACCACAGAAAAGAAGGAAAATATTTCACTATCTTAAACAATTTAATAATGATGTGGTCTGCCTTCAAGAAACACATATTAGAACACAAGACCAAAAATATCTGATAAATTCAAGATTAGGAACACACTTTGTCACAGCGGCACCAGGGGGGAAAAATGGCATTGTTATATATGTTAAAAACATTTGATTGCTAAGCTAATTGAAGCAGATGATCAAGGAAGATTTTTAGCTATAGAACTTTTAATTAAAGGAGAGAAAATACTGGTGATTGGTGTATATGCCCCGAGCCAGCAACAAGAAAATTTTTATGATCTTTTACATACAAAGTTGATACATTTGGACTACAATACCTGCATCCTTCTAGGGGACTGGAATGGTGTACCAGACGTTAAAAGAGACAAGAAGGGCCCTAACTAAAATATTTTTTCAAGAGCAAAATTGCCAAAATCCTTCTTTGAGATGATGGAAGATTGGGAGTTGAGGGATATTTGGCGTGAAAGAAATACAGAAGAAAAGGATTTTACTTTTTTTCCCGATAGACACCAATCCTTTTCAAGGATTGATTTTATTTTGATTACTAATAATCTTTTTTCTAGGGTAAAGAAGACAAAGATATGCTCAAGAATATTGACGGACCATAGCCCGGTCTGGTTGGAATTGCAAGATGGAAATGGACCCAGAAGGTCATGGAGGTTAAACAATAATTTATTTAGATATGAGGATAATGTGAAGGAATGTAAAAAATTAATGAAAGAATTCTTTGTTAATAATATGCAGAAGGGTACTTCCATGGAAATGGTTTGGGATGCCAGTAAAGCTTATATGAGAGGTATTTTGATATATTTGAACAATAAATTTAGAAGGAAAAAAGATGAAAAAAGGAAAGAATTAGAAGAAGAGATTAAAAGACAGGAGAGGGCTTTAATTTCTAATCCAACTGACAAGAAAATTAAAGAGACAATTAATTTATTAAAGGGTCAATTCAACATGCTAATAGCAGACCAAGTAGCAACTAATTTACAGTATGCTAAATTTAATACTTTTAGCAATGCAAATAAACCAGGAAGATGGTTGGCATATATGTTAAGAAAGAAGCAAAAATCAAGAATTATTGAAAAAATCAGATATAAGGGTAAAGAAGTTTACGAACAAGAACTTATTAAAAAATCTTTTTTAGAATTTTACTCAGGATTATATAGTGGGGACAAAGTTAAAGAAGAGGATATAGACAGGTACTTGCAGAAACAGAATATTTATATAACTACTAAGGTGCAGAGGGAGATTTTAAACCAATTGATAACTTCAGAAGAAATTTTACTGGCAATTAAACAGTTAAAAGTGGGCAAGGCCCCGGGGACAGATGGTCTAACTGCTGTTTATTATAAAAAATTGCAGGAAGAAATGGTGGAACCACTTAAAGAATTGTTTAATAATATTCAACAGGGAGGTAATGTACCTCCAACTTGGAAGACTGCCTTTATTTCTCTGATCCCAAAAGAGGGTCAAGATCATACAGACCCAAAAAATTATAGGCCAATCTCACTTTTAAATCTAGACTACAAAATTTTTGCTAAAATTTTAGCAAACAGATTAATGACAGTTCTGCAACAGATGATACATCATGATCAAACTGGGTTTTTAATTGGTAGACAAATGAAAACTAATGTTAGATAAATTGTTAATTTATTAGAGTACTTGGGAAAGAACAACCAGGTTTCCACAGCATTGGTATTTTTGGATGCCGAGAAAGCCTTTGATAGATTGAACTGGCGGTTTTTATTAAAGTTAATAGAAAAGTTACAACTTGGAGATTATTTTGTACAATCTATTGGGGCAATATATCAAAAACAAACAGCGCAAATAATAATTAATGGTGGATTGACAGATTATTTTAATATAGAAAAGGGAACAAGACAAGGATGCCCCTTGTCTCCCTTGTTGTTTATTTTGAGTCTGGAAATATTACTTAGTAAAATAAGAGAGCTTGATACAATAAAGGGCATAAAAATCAGACAGGAAGAATATAAGCTACGAGCGTTTGCAGATGACCTGGTTGTTACTTTGACACAACCATTACAATCTATTAGTATTTTGATGGATACAATCAATTCTTATGGACAAGTATCTGGCTTCAAAATAAATATAGCTAAAACAAAAATAATAGTTAAAAATGTGACAAGAATCCAAAAAGAAGAAATAGAAAAGGTAACAGGTTTCGAGACAGTCTAAAAGATTAAATACTTAGGGGTTTATATTATGTCCACAAATACAAAATTATATCAATATAACTATGAACTACTTTGGTCAAAAATACAGAAAGATATGGAAAATTGGGGGAAATTACAATTGTCATTGCTGGGTAGGATAGCTGCAGTTAAAATGAATATTTTACCAAGATTTTTATTCCTCTTTCAAATGATACCAATACTTAAAAAGGATGAGAATTTGAAGGAGTGGCAAAAGGGTATAAATAAATTTATTTGGGCAGGTAAGAAGCCAAGGGTAAACCAGAAGATTATGCAGGATGTACGTGAAAGAGGTGGTTTAAAAATGCCTAATTTGAAACTGTATTATAAAGCAGCAGTTCTCTCAGCAATTACGGATTGGATTAATTTAACAGAAGAGAGGATGCTAAATATTGAGGGATATGGTTTGTATTATGGGTGGCATGCTTACTTAGTATATGATAAAAAGTAGATAAAGCCTTTAAGAGCCATATATTAAGAAATGCTTTATTGCGTGTCTGGAAAAAGTACCAAGGCAAATTAAATGAGAAATTACCTTTATGGACAGTACCCAGACACGTGATAGAAAACATAAATTTGGAACAAAAATTAGATAAGATTACATATAAAGAACTTCTCTTTGAAGATGGAATTTCATTTCAATTAAACCCGTTTGAGAAACTAAGAGAGGAAGAAATAACCAGAACATGGTTTCAATATGGACAACTACAGGCTAGATGGAGAGACGATCGAAAAATTGGTATTTTGAAAAATGAGGATAATTTGATTGTACAAATAAAAGATAAGGGCCCTATGCATATAAAAAGATTGTATAATATTTTATTGGAATTAGATTCAGAATCAGAACTAGTTAAGGATTGTATGATAAAATGGGCTCAAAATATTGGAGAACCTATAATGATGGATATGTGGGAAAAGATATGGGTCAGAAATGTTAAATTTACACAGGCTCAAAATTTAAGAGAAAATTTCTATAAAATGTTTTACAGATGGCACTTAGACCCAAAAAACTAGCTTGTCTGTACCCAAACTTACAGCCTAAATGTTGGAGATGTGAATGTGAGGATGCTACATATTTTCATATATGGTGGACTTGTAAAAAAATTAAGGCTTTTTGGATAAAAATTTGGTGGATTATACAAAATATTTTAAAGAAAAAGATCAAGTTCACACCACAGTTTTTTCTGTTGGGAATAATTATGGACTGTTCTGTTATAGAGACTAAGTTGGTTTTGAATTTTATAACTGCTGCCAGGTTACTGGTGGCACAATATTGGAAGAAGGAAGATATACCTACAATTGAAGAATGGACGGTAAAAGTGACACATCTGGCTGAAATGGCCAAGATTTCATCTTATCTTAAGGACCACTCAAACGAAAGATATATATTGGAATGGAGTAGGTGGACTGAATATATTCAGAAAAAGTATCAGATTAAGATAACCCAAATAGTTTATTAGTTATTTGTTTGAGAAATTTTAGACTATACTTTCAAGTTTTTGGAGTTACAAAGAGTTAAGAATGGATAAGATATTTTTGAACTAACAATTTGTTTTAGTATTCTATAGCTTTATACTTTTCGTTTTGAAATTATACCTTGTGTTTTTTCTGGGAAGTCCGGGGGTGGGGGTGGGGGGGAGGGTGATTAGGGGGGAAGGGTGGAGGGGGGAAAAGGGGGGGAGAAAAGATAAAAATGTATGTACTTTGTACTTTTAAAACTTTTTAATAAAAAAAAGAGTGGTGATTGGCAACACGATCTTTGCAAAGGAGGGGATGAGCTGTCGGTAGAAATTGGCGAAATCTAGAAGCTTTGCAATTGCCTCTTAGTGCGGGAAGGGACCCACTCTAATACTGCCTTTGTCAGGGTTCCGACCGATGCCCTAATTAAATCATGAGCCTCAAGACAAGCTTCAAAAGAAATCCAGTTATTTATTAGGAGCTTCATGTCGGCATGGACCAAGTGAAGTCAATTCTGACCTCACTTAATTTGCACCTTGGCTCTGACCCTGTTTCCCCCTCCTCCCAAGGTGTGTCATCAGTCACATTCCCCAACAAAGCAATTTTGCAGGTTGTAGAAGTCACTCCCTTCGGCTACTGTGAATATCCATGGAGATGACCTTGATGTTGCCGGCTGGAATGTGCTTTGTTTTGACTGAAATGCAAGTTCCTCAATGCAGCTGCGAGGCTCAATTCCCCACCCCCCTGCCTATGACAACTCAGGAATGCTTCATGAGTTGACATTCGGCTTCTCTCACTTCCTGAAGGTGACCTGTGCAAAGGAAAAACAGTTTGAGTACAGGTATAGATTTCATGGGTGCGACCCCCCCCCAAGCTTTGTTGGGTTGTCTTCATGGAATTTAGCTATGAGGCGGTCAGCTTGGATGTTTCTGCTCTTTACCCGATGCCTCTGGGTAAGGGGTAGCCCTTCCATTTGATTAGGTATTGGAGCTGTCTCCTGTGCCACCTCGAGTCAAGGATGTGTTGCACCTCATAATGGGTTTGGCCCCCTATGACCACTGGGTCTGGAGGTTAATGGGATAGTGGTCTCAGGGTTGACCCGACCACAGGTTCTAAGAGGCTGCTATGGAATACCGGGTGTATCTACCCTAGCAGTCGGGACAATTTTAATTGTACCGTGTCTGGGTTGATAATCTTCAATATGGGGAATGGCCCCATGAACTTGGGTCCCAGCTTCTTGCTGGGGAGTTTCAACCTCAAGTATTTTGTGGAGTGGTAGACCTTTCCCCCCAGTTGGAATGGCTGTTGTGGGGCTCGGTGTTTGCCTGTTTCTTATAGGTCTGCGCCACTTTATCTAGCGCTTTCTTGACATTTTCTCATGCTACTTTTAGCATTGACAGCCAGTCTGTCAAGCTGACTGAGGAGGGGGGATTCCTTGGGTATTGTGACATTGGAACAAAGTCCATGCTGCTCACAACTTTGAATGGAGTTAGTCCCGTGCTACTGTGAACAGCATTATTGTACGCAACCTCCGCAAAAGGCAGTAGGTTCACCCAATTGGACTGCTGATAGTTCACATAATGCCTCTGGTACTGCTCTATCATGGCATTCAGACATTCTGCCCCCCCTATTGGTAGCCAGATGAAAAGCTGAGCTAAGGCCCTGGGATGACCCAATGGACCGCAGGAACTCCCTCCAGAACTTAGCTGTGAACGGGACCCCTCTGTCTGAGATGATTCTTCGTGGCATTCCATGCAGGTGGTAGATGTGCTTCAGGAACTGTTTGGCTAGCTGGTAGGCTGAGGGTAGTTTGCTGCAGGGTATGAAGTGTGCCTGCTTGGAGAATAAGTCAATCACAGTCCAGATCACAGTGTTCCCCCCACTCTTTGGCAACTCCACTATAAAGTCCATTGTGATTTCCTCCCATGGCCTCCTTGGCTCTGCCACTGGTTGCAGCAGTCCGGGGGGGTTTTCCTGGTCACTTTTTCATAGTGGCACAGATGGTGCAACTTTTCACATAACTATCCATGTCTTTCTTCATGCCGGGCCACCAGAATTGCCTCTGTGCTAAATGTAAAGTCTTTAGGAACCCAAAGTGGCCCATCGATTTGACATTGTGGCTCCTCTGGAGGATTAAGGTGCGTAGGGACTCTGGGACGAAGAGTTTAGTCCCCTTCCATCTCAGTCCTCCCTTTTTGTCAAGATATATTGGTTGTCACTGAACCAGGGGTCTGCTAGCAATTCGATTTTGAGTTTTGTGGTTAGATCGCTTGCGGGTTGGTCTTGCTGGTCGTGGCGGTTTCTGGTGGTCACTTGGGCTGCTGTTTGGGTAGGGGGGATGATGGCATCTATTACCTCCTCCCATTTGCATTTGTACTGGGGCATGCGGGAAAGGGCGTCAGCTAGGAAATTCCTCCCCCAGGGATGTGTTTTAGCAGAAAATTGAATCGGTTGAAGTATTGAGCCCAGCAGATAAGGACCTCCAGATTTTTGTGGTCAGTCCAGATTTCAAATGGTTTCTCCCCAGGTGGCACCAGGTTAGCAGTGCCCATCTTATCGCAAAAGCCTCTTTTTCCCATGAGGCCCATCAGCTCTCTGTGTCAATGAGTTTGCGGGAGGTGTAGGCGCAGGGCTGTAATTTTCTTTGGCTATTTCTTTGGAGTAGCACTGCTCCCACTGCCACATCGCTGGCATCTACTTGGATGACAAAGGGTTGTTCGGGGTCAGGATGCTTCAGCACCGGTTCCTTTGCAAAAAGTTCTTTTAGTGTTTCGAATGCTGTTTGGCAGGTTAGGTCCCACTGTAGGGGTTGTCTCAGGTAGGGCTTCATCCCTATGCCCCCTGTCTTTAGGAGGTCTGTCATGGGTTTGGCAATCTTCAGGAAGGAGGGGATGAATTGCTTGTAAAAGTTTGCAAATTCTAGGCAGCTTTGTAGCTGTCTGCGGGGGCTGCCAGCCTAGAACGGCTTGTACTTTGGTTGGTATGCCCTCATTTGACACTCTGTAGCCCAGGTAGTCTAGCCGTGTGCAGTGAAGTTCACATTTTGACAGCTTGACATACATGTTTGCCGCCAGACATTTTTCCAGTACCTGGCGGACTAGGGGTGGTCTCAGTGTAGATGAGGATGTCGTCAAGGTAGACAAGGAACCCCTTATAGAAGTCTACCTCATTTATTAACTGCATGAACACCGCCGGGGTGATGGTGGCTGCAGTCCAAAAGGCATTACTTTGAATTGGAAGCTCCTTAGGCAGCAGTTAAATTCTGTTTTCCATTCATCTCCCTCCCTGATGCGGACTCGGTAGTATGCTTCTCTGAGGTCTAATTTAGTAAAGACTTTTCCTTTGGCTAGGTGAGACATAATGTCCTTCAAGAGAGGGAGGGGGTATAGGTTGTGTATACACACACACAGTTTATACCCCTAAAATCCACACATAATCTCACAGTTCCATTTTTTTTTCTTTAAATAGGACTGGGGCTGCGACCGGTGGCTTGGCTGGCTCGATGAACCCCCTTGCTAGGTTTTTGTCTATGTATTTGCGCATTTCTTGAATTTCCCAGGGTGTCATGGTGTACAGTTTGGGTTTAGGTAGTTTTGCCCTGGGGATGATTTTGATTGTACAGTCTGTCTCACGGTGGGGTGGGGGGTAGGACATCGCACTTGGCCTCACTGAACACTTCTGCAAGGTCCTGATATTTTTTGGGGATCTGTTCGACCTCTGGGGTTTTGTCAGAGGTGGCTGCCAATTGTTCTGGTGGGGCGTTTGGGGAGGTTTCCTACATGGGTGATGCTTCTATTTGCTGGTGCGGAAGGGGTTGGGGTCCTCTTGCTATCCTCAGCCTCCAGGTGCCCCCTTTCCACCAGATTGTCGGGCCCCACTTGTCTAGCCAAGAGCGGACCAGTATGACAGTGTCTGTCATTTTGGGGGCTATTATGAATTGAATTGCTTCCCAGTGGTCCACTAGCTCTAGCCTCACTGGTTTGGTCAGGTGGGTGGTGTAGGCTCCCCTCAATAGGAACCCATCAACCTGTTCGAATCTGATCGGGTGGGCCAGTCTCTTTGCTCTAATTCCGAGTTTCAGGACTGTGGTTAGGTTAATCAAGCAGCTAGTGCAGCCTGAGTCTATTAGGGCTTGAAAAGGTTTTGGGGCTTTAAGGTGTATTGGGAGGACAAAGGGGTGGATCGGTTCACTCACCATCGGGTCGTTTTCACCTTCATCCTCACTGTCATAGGGATTTGGTGATTGGTCATTGTTGGCTGGAGTCCCCCCCCCCTTCGGCTGGGTGGGGAGAGACCTCTACAGCCTGGAGGGATTTTCAGGATGTGTCGGCAGCACGTCTGGGGCCTCATTCCGGTTGTGCCCTGGGTGGTGGTTCTGGCTTGGGTTTTGGAGCTGGGGCTGTGCATGCTAATGCAATGTGGCCCATCCCTCTGATCTGTAGCATTTCAACCGGCTTCATGGGATGGTTGGTCTTGGAGCCGGCTGTGCTGCTGTGGCCTCCCATCAGCTGGATGGTCTCCGGTCTGGTTGTCCTCTCTCCTTGGTATCCGGCTGCTTCCGCATGTTGTTGGTGCACAATCCACAGTCAACTTTTATGGCTACTCTGAACCACTCAGAGAGTCGGTTTGGAATGTCCCGATAGGCAGTTACTTGGGCAATTTGCTTATCCAGGCTCATTCTGAAAAGGTGCACTAATAGCCACTCCAGCAAAGGGGGTAGTTTCCCCATGACTCTCTTGAATTCACAGATGTGTTCCGTAATGGTCACCCTCTCTGCTTTAGGTTTTGAAGCTCATCCTCTGTGTACTGATCCTCCTTCTCCTCAAATCTGGCTTCTAGCTCTTGTAGGAAGTTGTCAACATCTTGCAGTTGGGGGGCTCTCCTCTTATGGATGGCTGCTAGCCATTCCTTTGCTTCTCCCTCTAGCCCCCCCCCCTCGGTGATGGTATTCACCATGGCTCTGTGCAATGGGTAAAGGTGTCCGTAGCGCTCTAGGTGGACTCTAACAGAGTCAAGGAATAGAGCCAGTTGATCTGAGTCCCCATCGAATCTCTCCCTGAATCGGGGTGGTTCGTTCAGCACTGCTCCTCCCTCATCATGTCGGCCCCCATATGTTTGGTGGTCTCCCTTGGCTCTAGTTCCTAGAGGGGGCGCCCACTTTGGGCAGCTTGCCTGTTGTGCGGAGGAGCCACTGGCAGCAGCCTTGGGCTCATTCTCCTTCTGGAGAAGTGGGGCTTCATTCCCATCTGTGTCTCCTCACTTGAAAAGGCTCAGTAGCAACCCTCCTCTCTTTTGGGCTGCACGACGGCCCCTCATCACAAAGGGTGGTTTGGTCAAATTTCTCCCTCAGCTGTTCTAAGGATCCCCCCAAGTGTTCTATCAGAGTTTTTGGGAGTCTGTCCTGTTCCCACTCTGGGTTGCCTGGAGGAGGCTCTCTTCAGATAGTCCGCCCTCTGCCATGGTAGCCTGAGTTTCTCTCCACGCACCCCAGGTGTTGGGAAGTGAATGGTGAGCCCAGGACTCAGGAATCCCAGTCATTTTGATTAGTTTTGGGAGAGTTGGCTTGCTGTCAGGGTTCCGACCGATGCCCTAATGAAATCATGAACCTCAAGCCAAGCTTCAAAAGAAATCCAGTTATTTATTAGGAGCTTCATGTTGGCACGAACCAAGTGAAGCCAACTCTAACCTCACTTAATGTGTTCCTTGTCGCTGACCCTGTTTCCCCCTTCCCCCAAGGTGTGTCATCAGTCACATTCTCCAACGAAGCAATTTCACGGGTCGTAGAAGTCACTCCCTCTGACCTCTGTGGATCTCCATGGAGATTATCTTGATGTTGCCAGCTGGAATGTGCTTTGTTTTGACTGAAATGCAAATTCCTTGATGCAGCTGCAAGGCTCGATTCCCCATCCCCCTGCCTATGGCAACTCAAGAGCAGGTCAGGAATGCTTCATGAGTTGACAGCCTTTACCTTTCCTGGGTTCATTTCCACTCCTTCATTTGAGATACGATAACCCAGGTAATGAATCTTATCTTGGTGAAATTCACACTTTGAAAGTTTTGCATACAGTTCAGCGGCTCAAAGACTTTTAAGGACTGCCTACACCAATTTCACATGTTTCTCCCTCGTTTCAGTGTATATTAAAATGTCCAGATATACCAACACTCCCTTGTACAAAAAGTCATGCAGCACCTCATTGATCAGTTGCATGAACATAGCAGGGGCCCCCTGTAAGCCAAAAGGGAGCACCCAGAACTGGAAACATTCCAGGGGGCAATTAAACACAGTTTTCCATTTGTCCCTCTCCTTGACACCCGGTAGTAAGCTTCCTGCAAGTCTAAATTAGTGAAGATTTTTCCTTTGGCTAGATGTGCCAACATGTCCTTCCTCAGGGGCAGTGGATAGACATTTTCTATGCACACCACATTTAGCCCCCTATAATCAACACATAGAGGTAGAGTCCCATCTTTCTTCTCCCAGAACAAAACTGGGGCTTTGACTTGTGGCCTTGCTGGTTGAATAAATCCATGTTTTAAGTTCTTGTCTATGAAGGTGCAAAGCTCTCCTAGCTCGTGTGGAGTCATTGAGTAAAGTTTAGGCTTGGGGAGTTTAGCTCCAGGAAGGATTTCAATACTGCAGTCCATGGGGTGGGAGCGCATCTGAGCCTTTCTCACTAAACACCTCTCTCAAGTCCCAGTACTCCTTTGGGATTTTGGATTCACTTATTGAGTGATCCCAAGCTGCTGCCCCCAGCTCCTTTTGCCCTTTTTTTCTCTCATTGTTGGGTTTTGGGATCTTTTCCTCTTCCTTGACCACTTTCTGCTAACTCTTTAAAAGCCCCCTCCTCCAATTCACTTCAGGGTTCCATTTCTGCAGCCAAGACAGTCCAAGTAGGAGGGGCCTCTCCATCCCTGGTGCCACTATAAAACTTGGTCTCTTTATGCTTTCCTATTCTCATCTCTACTGGTTCATTATAAAGTGAGCTGGGCCCCCTCCAGCTACAGTCTTATCCTGCTGGCAAAACGCTATGGGCATTCTCAGCCATTTGAGTCTCAGTCCCAGCTTTTCAACAACATCAGGGCTGACTACGCACCTAGTGCAGCCCGAGTCCAATAAAGTCAACATCCTCCCTTTGGCCCCCAAAGAGGGCACACTAACTCCACAGGCAAGGTTACAGGGATCACCCACCAATTTACCAGGGGATCATTGTTGCCGTCGCTGTCAGTCTCACCCGAGTTGGTCGGAGTTCCCAACCCCTCAGAGCCAGGAGGGGTGAACTCTACGACCTCCAGACCTGAGGCAGGGCAACAGCACTGTTAAGGCAAAAATTTTTGTTTATGAAGGAGTGATACAAAGCCGTGTGTGTGTGTGAGGGGGGGAGGCAGAGAGAGAGGGGGGAAGGAAGGGAGGGACGGAGGGAGGGAGGGAGGGAGGGAGGGAGGGAGGGAGGGAGGAGGAAAGAAAAAGAAAGAAAGACCCAAAGATATCCATTGAGTTTCAATGAGTGAGAAACTAGTCTTTCCTCTCACTCCATAATTACTGCTCCATGTTGTTTTTCGTACCAGTGCAATGATATTTGTTCCTGCTGCAGCGATTTGTTTTGCGAATGGCTATTAGGATGCAGTACTTTTCACTAACTGCTCTTTCTGCATTTCATTTTCCTTTGATCTCACTAATTAGAAACTATAAGATCTCTAAAAGATGTATAAGATTTCATGAACCAGAGTATGTAGATAGCGTGCAAAAGCATAGATGACCAAGTCTCCGTGAAGGGAGGCTTTACATTTCTTTTTCTTAAAACTTGTCCTAAAATGAACGGGACTGACGCCTTGTGTTTGCCAGCCTGAAATAAAGTCTCAAAAGGAAGCAGGGACTTTGAACTCATCACATCCCCTTCTTTTTCAAAAATGCTAACCAGAGAGCGTTACTGTCACAACCTGCCACGTGACCCTGCATTTGATTCTGAAGCCGGTCGCATCAGCCAACCGACCCCACTGCATCATCTGTCTCTCTCTCCCCCTCCCCACATCAACTTTCTAACTCTCATTTCCTTTTTTTTTAAATTAGATTTTTATTTTTAAATATACATCAATATCAATACATGAACAGTGTGGCCTCTGGATATAATTCATTTAGATACAAATAGCAATAGCAATAATAATAATATTAATCAAACTTATATAATTTTAGTATTAATATACATGTTTGCTTTAGAGTAGTTATTCAATATTTCAATGTTCCATTTTAATGCCAATGATATTATTAAGCATACATACTAATGTATGCTTAACCTCTAATCTTTCCATCTAGTTATTACTTATATTCTATTATATAAAAATTATATCTGCTAATATTCCCCCTATTTTGTAACTGACTGACCAACTGCACTCAACGTGTAGTTCTCAATGGAACTGCATCTACATGGAGAGAAGTATGCAGTGGAATACCCCAAGGCTCTGTTTTAGGCCCAGTACTCTTCAACATCTTCATCAATGACTTGGACAAGGGAATAGATGGGGAAGTCATCAAATTTGCAGATGACACCAAGCTGGCAGGAATAGCCAACACGCCAGAAGATAGGCTTAAGATACAGAAGGATCTTGACAGACATTAGGCGCTATCTAACAAAATGAAATTCAATGGTGAAAAAAGTAAGGTTCTACATTTAGGCAAGAAAAACAAAATGCACAGGTACAGTATATGTGGTACTTTGCTCAATAGTAGTAACTGTGAGAGGGATCTTGGAGTCCTAGTGGACAACCATTTAAATATGAGCCAGCAGTGTGCAGCAGCTGCCAAAAAAGCCAACACAGTTCTAGACTGCATAAACAGAGGGATAGAATCAAGATCACATGAAGTGTTAATACCACTTTATAATGCCTTGGTAAGGCCACACTTGGAATATTGCATTCAGTTTTGGTCGCCACGATGTAAAAAAGATGTTGAGACTCTAGAAAGAGTGCAGAGAAGAGCAACAAAGATGATTAGGGGACTGGAGGCTAAAACATATAAAGAATGGTTGCAGGAACTGGGTATGTCTAGTTTAATGAAAAGAAGGACTAGGGGAGACATGATAGCAGTTTTCCAATATCTCAGGGGCTGCCACAAACAAGAGAGTGAAGCTATTCTCCAAAGCACCTGAGGGTAGGACAAGAAGCAATGGGTGGAAACTAATAAAGGAGAGAAGCAACTTAGAACTAAGGAGAAATTTCCTGACAGAACAATTAATCAGTGGAACAACTTGCCTCCAGAAGTTGTGAATGCTCCAACACTGGAAATTTTTAAGATGTTGGATAACCATTTGTCTGAATTGGTGTAGGATTTCCTGCCTAAGCAGGGGGTTGGACTAGAAGACCTCCAAGGTTCCTTCCAACTCTGTTATTATATTATTTCTCATTTCTACCTCTATTCTAGCTTCTAGTCAGGCCACCATTACTAATCCTAGTGTTAATACACATGTTTATTATTTGGTTATTCGAAGTCTCAGTACACCATTCTAATACCAATCATCCTATTATTTAATCATACCTAATAATACCATCTTTCAACCCCAAATCTTTTCACATAACTATTGCTTTATATAAAGGTGTGTATTCTTATTTCTACTTCTAATCTGGTTTTTAATCAGGCTATCATTATATTAGAAAAGAAAGAAAATTCCTTTATATCCATCATCACTTGCCCAATTTAATACTTCAATTCTTATTCGTTTTTTAGCTTGCCTCCTATTTGTTTGTTATTTGTTTGTTTGTTTGTTTATTTGTTTATTTATTTATTTGTTTGTTTGTTTGTTTGTTTGTTTGTTTGTTCATTCTTATAAGCTGCCCAACTCCCGCGGGACTCTGGGCGGCGTACAACATGCAAGAAGAACAATTTATTAATAAAAACCCAATAATAATAATTTAAAAACAGTTATAAAAATTAAAAAAACATTATCATCATTCATACAGGGGAAGACCACAGATGTTCTCGTTGGTCTTATTTTAGCCCGCCTGCTTGAAAAGCCATGTTTTCATAGCTTTACGGAAGGCCAGTAGGGTGGGGATAGTCCGGATCTCTGGTGGGAGTTGGTTCCAAAGAGAGGGAGCTCCCACAGAGAAAGCTCTCCCTCGCGGTCCTGCCAACCGGCATTGCTTGGATGATGGGACCTGGAAGAGACCAACTCTGTGGGGGTCATAGGGAGGTATGTGGCAGGATGCGGTCCCAAAGGTAGTCTGGTCCTGAGCCATGTAGGGCTTTAAAGGTCATAACCAACACCTTAAATTGCGACCGGAGACTAATGGGCAACCAATGCAGCTGGCGAAGAACAGGTGTTATGTGGGTGTATCTTGGTATACCCACCACAGCTCGCGCAGCTGCATTTTGCACCAATTGCAGTCTCTGGACACTCTTTAAGTGTCCCATGTAGAGCGCATTACAGTAGTCCAGCCGGGAGGTGATGAGAGCATGAGTGACTGTGAGCAAAGCCTCCCTCTCCAAGTAAGGTCGCAATTGGTGCACCAGGTGAACCTGTGCAAAGGTCCCCCTAGCCACAGCTGCCAGATGTTGATCCAATTTGAGCTGTGGATCTAGGAGGACACCCAAATTGTGAACCCGTTCCGAGGGAGTTAATTTCTCTCCCCCGAGAACCAAGGAGGGACGATCGACATAGTCCCTGGGGGGCAATATCCATATCCATACGCCGCTCTTGGATCTTTGTCTATCAGCATCTGTGTCTTCACCATTCAGTCTGAATATTTCTCCCATCTCTATCCTCCTAAGCTGCCAGGTCTCCAGAGTGTCCACCCACACCTCTATCTCCCTTTCAAAAGTATCTTCTAGGTTATCCGATTCAATTTTTAAATCTCTGAAGGTACTGTCCCCTTGGTTTATTTCATCAGTCATTATTATCTTTATCGTCTTCTCCTTCTCATCTTCTTGCTTTAATTGCTAGTTTGTCTGTTCTATCTTTTCCTCCATTCTTTCTGCTGTCTCCTCTCTTTGCTGGACTCTTTGATCTTCATTCATTATCAGTTGTAGGATATTTTCTATTTTCCCATTTATGCCTTGCAATAGATACTTTATCTCTCTGTGATTCTTTGTCATAGTGTCCCTAATGCTTTGAAACATCAAGGCAATTTCTTTTGAAATCTCACTCATTTCCCCCTGGAGCATCTTGTCTCATTTTAGTAAGTCCCACTCTTACGCAATAGTCCAAAAACAATATATTCAAGTCCTATGTTGCTCCTCAGAAAGTTCAATAATCGTAGTTCTTTATATCACAGGATTATTAATCAGTTCCATTTAAATAGTCCAGGCAGCTTTCCACAAATCAAAAGTCACTTTACTTTACTTAAGAGTCTTTATTCTCACAATAGAGTCTCTAGTAATAATAAAATAAATAGTTATAGAACAGTAAGTATCACCACAGTCCTCCAGATGAATGTTGTTTATTCCCAGGCTTGTAGAGGTATGGTATATTTTCCATTCACCAGTAGATGGCACCCTCAGCTTACGTTTCAGCATTGTTTCAAGTCTGATAAATTTATTAATCCAATTTTAGTCAATTTATGGAAACAAAGTCAGCTATTCAAGTAGATAGTTCCAGCATTTTATAATGTCTTTCCAAAACAACGCCTACCCAGTTTAAAAATCCAATTTTCTATGTTTTAAAAGGTCTTTTAGCTTTTCTCCCCTTAGTTCCTTTCTTTTGGATCTAGGATTTTTCTCTCTATAGTTGTTCACCGCTTTAAGAAATAGTTCTAAGAGGCTCTTTTTCTGAATTTTCCTCTTTTTTCTTTTAAAGTTAGGGTCTAAATAAATAAAAATCTTCTCACCCAGCTCGAGTCACTGTTCATCTACACCGCTCTTGCACATTTCTTTGTTTCCTTGGCTGTCCCAGCTTCTTGTCGAAGGTGAGGCGGAAGAAGCCCTGGGTCAAGCAGGAGTGTTGCGGCTCTCCATAACCTGCAGGGCGCCCCTCTTTTCTTCACCACCCTTGGCTAACTCCTTTCAGGAGCTAAATGGGGAGAACTCGGTGCATGAGCGCGGAGAACCACTCCTCGCGTCCAATCTCGCCGCAACATCAGCCGGAAGTCCCACCTATCTCTAACTCCCATTTCCAAAGAGATACTTTGGAGGTGCAACTTCATCCTGCCAAAGCACAAATGCGTCCGTCTCTGTCCATGCATGCTCCGTAGCAAGACGGAGGCGCCAACCGCTCTGATATGAAGAAAAAATCTCAAAGGATGCTGCCATATTGCGGATCTATCAATGGATGCAGCACTGTTGCAAATCTAGAGAACCCCCTGAGAGAAACAGCTCGCTGCTGTGGCCCTCAGAGCATCTCTGCAGCACTTGTTGTTCCCCCTCAGGTCGACTCCAAGTCAGTTGTCAATACCTTCAGAGGGGATGGTAAGGCTCAGCCACCTTTCAGGCCCTGCTCTTGGCTTTCACAGGGCCTCTGGACAGCTGCTGCCCGCTCGTCCTCCCCTCCACCTTGGTTCCTGCATCCAACCCACAACAGGGGGACGTGCCACTTCTGGGTCAGCCCAGCCCGTGGGTGGGCGAGTGAGTGGCCCTTGGAGGAGAGCGCTGTGCTGGGGTGCTGTGTGCCCGGGCCAGGCACTTTCTCTCCCTGCAGAAGCCGAGCCAGGTCCAAATGGTGGCCGAGCCTTGTGTCTCCCTCCCTCACCGTCGGCCTTACTTACTGGCTGGGAGGGGCGGGGCGTGGGATGGGGTCAGCCAGTGGTGGGATCAGCCAGTTCACCAAACTGCAGAAAAAGTTAGCTATTGGTTCAGCCGAATCGGTGCAAACAGGCTGAACCCGACAACTGGGTTTAGATGCTTAAAACTTAGTCTTTAATCAAAAAGTTAACTTCTGTGTACTGTATGTTCCTAATTTAAATGATTTTATTCATAAAATATAAAGAACAATGTTCTCCAATTTAAAAATCTTAGGAATCATGATCTGCATAAGTTCTTGTTTATTTTTATGCTATTCCTGGTTTTACAAAAATACATCAGCCTAGATTTACTATGATGAGGGAAAATGTACATTCTTTTATAAAGAAAATGCTGTGTTTCAATATTTCAAAATGCTTGTCCTTGTCTGTACTGTCTTCTTTTACAGATGTTTATCCTTTTTTTACAAAACCAGACACCAGAATGTATGTTATCTTGAACAATTAATAAATCCAGGATAGTGTGTGTTCCTGCCATACATTGCTATATTCTGGAGATGGAGAAGTGAGACAATGGGAATTTGTCACTGTGACTTTCCTTATTGCTAGACCTATGACCCTAGGAGCTAGTGTTCAGTATACCAAACCTCAATAGCAATTTCTTGGTCACTGAAAATGGGTCAGCATGCATAAGTCAGTCAAGCCGATACAGTGAAAATAGTTATTGCGTGGATTAAATTTTGTACTTTGTTGTCAGACCTCAATTAGTGATGGGAGATTTTCAAAGCTGGAAGACAGAGAATGTAAAACCCACTACTTTCAACTAAATTTGAGGAAGTGTGAGAAAAAGCCTTTTTTTTGGCAAGAAGATAGCAGAAAGGATTGAATATAAATTCTAGGTATAAATTCTGCCCACGTGTTAGATGATTTTAATGGCTTCCATTCTCAAATTGCAAGATTTACTTCATCTAAACTAGAGGTAGAATTTCTGCCTAGTCTGTGTCAATCTTAGGGAAGTCTAATGATTTTGGTAGGATGTCTTTGGTTTAGAAGAGTGTCATTCCTGTAGATTTATCACCTGTAGATTTATGAAGATTATAAGACTGCAGAATACTTCCACCAGAAAGAAAACGTAACTGGATTTTGATAAGAAGCAGCCTGAGCTTGGTCTAACTTCCTGATTCTTCCTAGTATCATATGAAGCAACTGAATTCCAACTCGCCTTATGGTCCATGTATGTAGCTGTTTAAGCAAGAGGTAACAGCACACAATAAAGTCAGGCAGTTAGAGATACATTTTCTTGACAAATGAAAGTGAAGCATTCATAAATATGAATATCTTCAGACCAGCTAATTTTTTTAAAAAAAGCTGCCCTTTCCCTAGATAAGTTAGAAAGTTTAGTGCTATTCTTCCTTTCTTGCCATGGGGTAGTTAGTTCATGCATTATAATATGATGCTTCTTGTGTTGTGACTTTTTTAAGGCAGGCTGCCAAATTCAAAAGTGTGCAAACATTATGATTAACTCTCAAGTCAGTAAGCAAAGAGAAGTGTAATTTTTTTTGTTTCACTATTCATCAGTGCATTTGGGGAAGACCCAATTCTGTGGCAGCCTTCAAAAAACATGCTTTTGTTTCATATTGTTGTTTCATATTAAATTTTTAAAAATCTTCCAAGTACATTTTTTTGAAAGCTAGTCAATTTTACTGAGTTGAGTAACAGCACTCAGGATAGATTACCACCCTGTTGTGACTCTGTACTGTATGTGCCTATGGCAAAAACCTGAAAATACTGTATTTTGTTTGTGGGAACACTGCAAAATATTTTGACAAAATATTTCCAAAAGGGGTTATTCCATTTTAAATATTGATCCCCCCCCCCCAGTTTGTGGCCAGCTCTAGGTAGCATCTAATATTATTTTTGGCCTGATAATCACTAGGCAATGGAGCAAATATTTCTAGATCAACCATTTGAGAACGAACATTTCTTTTCAGAGATACATATCCATTAATCATAACAATACATTTTATATATTATAAGAGAGCTCAGGGCAGCAAAATAAAATAAAATGAAAAGGCACTTTTTGGTGGTTAGAATTGAGGGGAGAGTAATCTTGTAACCAGATTGGAACATCTTACCCCAAGCTGAAATTGGCTCCCACCCGTCTGACCTTCCACAAGAGCCTGAACACCTGGCTCTGCCAGATAGCTGGAGGATCCAATGGGGGAGCATTACACTAGACTTGAGTGATGAGTTAAGACGCAATCCCAGCTTCCCCTCATGTATCATGTCCCCTTCCTCCCCATCTTTTAACTACAATTTTATTTCAATTGTGATTTCCATTTTATTGTTTTAGAAATATTTATCTTTTAGGGTTTTAATGTTTTAATGCTGTAAGATGCCCAGAGTTGTTCGATATGAAATGGGTAGCAAATAAATTTAATAAAGGAATAAAATTTAACCTTTGGCAGAAAACTATAACATTTAACATAAGATATATGGTGTTTATGAGTTAGAAGAGACTGGTAATGACATTGTCAGCCCTGAAGCCATTTTGGGAACATCTTCAGGGCTGCCACAGCCAGGCCTGTTGGAGCTGTGGGGACATGAGGGGAGAGATAGAGATAGCTGGGGGAGATGTGTAGCCAAAATAACATTCTTTCCTGTGGGAGCCAAGAACGCTTTACCAGGTGTTGGAGGGGTGTGAACAAGAGCCAGCTGGAGCTGAGACTACGACCTGATTGGGCCATGTGATGGACTTGTGACCTGGGGGCAAGAACCTGGGGTTTTGATTTGGGTGGGGAAAACTCCGGGTCCTTCAGAGTTGGGTTTTCACCAGCTGTGCCAATATGACATTCATAATAAATTTGTACTTTGAGGAAACTTTATGCCTCAGAGCTTGATTGCTTTGGAATCCTGAACCCTCTGTAACCTTTGATTTTATGACTTTTTAGTTCTCCAGATAGAGGATCAAATTTTCTTGTTTTTCTGTCAGAAGTCTTGGGTCCTTTGCATATTTAAATCTTCTGTTCTACAGTTATCAAATTATTGCTGATTAACAAAGTCTAAAACAGGGGTGTCAAACTCAAGGCCTGGGGGCCAGATCTGGCCCGCAGGGCTGCCCTGAAAACAGCAAAGGATCGGCTCATGGTGCCTCTGCCACCAAAAACAGAGCTTGGGAGGGCTGCGGGCAGCCTTCCAGAGGTCCATTTTCACTGGCAGAGGGTTGCAGGAAGCTGTCTAGGCTGAAAACAGAGCTTGGGAGCCAGTTTTCACTGGCAGAGCACTCGGGCCACCACAGGCGCCCTCAACATGAGTGATGTCGAGCTGGACACACCCACTGGCTAAGCCTCCATGCCCCCCCTATGGTCAAACACAACCCTGATGTGGCCCTCAATGAAATTGAGTTTGACAGCCCTGGTCTAAAAGATACTTTTACAGATTTCCTGAGTGGCACAGATATGGAAATCTCTTCTGTTCAGTGAAACTCTCATGGTTCATTTTCAATATTTTTTCTCATATTCACAGAATCATAGGTGTGGAAGGGACCTTAGAGGTCTTCTAGTTCAACCCCCTGCCAAGGCAGGAGACATTATGCCATCCCAGACAATTAATTGTCCATTTTTTTGTTGAAAACCTCCAGCTAAGCCATTCCACTGATTAATTGTTCTTACAGTCAGGAAAATTCTTCTTAATTCCAGGTTGAATCTCTCTTTAACGAGCTTCCACATTACTTCTTGTCCTGCCCTCAGGTGCTATGGATAATAAATTGATTCCCTCTTCCCTGTGACAGCTCTTCCTATATTAGAAAACAGCTATCATGCCACCCTTAAGCATAAGAAAGTTTCTTTCAACAAGTAAAAAACAAGAAAAAAGTCAAGGAAACATTTGATCAACTAATAAGAGAAAATGGCAAGGAGGTCAATCATAATAGAGCTGGAAAGGATCTTGGAGGTCTTCTAGTCCAGTCCCCTGCTCCAGCAGAACCTACACCATTTCAGACAAGTGACTGTCTAGTCTCTTCTTAAAAACCTCCAGTGATTAAGCACCCACAACTTCTGATGGCAAGCTGTTCCACTGGTTAATTGTCCTCACTGTTAGGAAGTTTTTCCTTAATTCCAGCTTGCTTCTCTCCTTGATCAGTTTCCATCCATTGTTTTTGTCCTGCCCTCTGGTGCTTTGGAAAACAAATTGACCCCCTCCTCTTTGTGGCAGCCTCTCAAATATTGGAACAGTATTATTTATTTATTTATTTGGTTTTCTTATATGCCGCCCACCTCCCGAAGGACTCAGGGCGGCGTACAACAGAAAAAATACAAGAATAACCAATTTATAAATATTACTTAAAAACAATATAAAAGTAAAAAAAAAACACAATATTAAAATCACCCAACAACCATTCAGCAACCATACATACTTGGGGGTGAGCTCGAGTGGATTAAGCTCTACTCCCAGCCTGCAGGAAAAGCCATGTCTTAACGGCTTTTCGGAAGGCCAGCAGAGTGGGTATAGTTCGGGTCTCTGGGGGAAGTTGGTTCCAGAGCACGGGGCCGGCCACAGAGAAGGCTCTCCCCCTAGGGCCCGCCAGCCAGCATTGCTTGGCCAACGGGACCTGGAGGAGGCCAACTCTGTGGGCCCTAACCGGTCGAAGGGAAGTGTGAGGCAGAATGCGGTCCCGGAGATAGCCTGGTCCTAAGCCATGAAGGGCTTTAAAGATGGTGATCAACACCTTGAATTGGACCCAGAGACCGATGGGCAACCAATGCAGCTGGCGGAGTATAGGTGTCACGTGGGTGTACCTAGGCACACCCACCACAGCACGCGCAGCCGCATTTAGCACCAACTGAAGTCTCCGGATACTCTTCAAGGGTAGCCCCATGTAGAGCGTGTTGCAGTAGTCCAAGCGGGAGGTGACAAGGGCATGAGTGACCGTGAGTAGAGCCTCCTTCTCCAAGTATGGCCGCAACTGGTGCACCAGGCGAACCTGTGCAAAGGCCCCCCTAGCCACAGCAGAAATAGATGATGATCCAATTTTAGCTATGGATCTAGGAGGACCCCCAAGTTGCGGACCTGATCCGAGGGGGTCAGTTTCGCTCCCTCGAAAGCCAAGGAGGGACAGTTGTCGTAGTCCTTAGGAGGCAGTACCCAAAGCCACTCAGTCTTGTTGGGATTAAGTCTGAGTCTGTTCCTCCCCATCCAGATCTTAATGTCGTCCAGGCACCGGCACATTACATCAACTGCCTCACTGAAGTCAGACGGGGTGGTGATGTACAGCTGGGTGTCATCAGCGTACTGGTGAAAACACACCCCATGTCTGCGGATGATCTCCCTCAGCGGCTTCATGTAAATGTTAAACAGGATGGGCGAGAGAACCGACCCCCAAGGCACCCCACATAATAGGGGCCTAGGGGACGATCTCTGCCCTCCTGCTAACACCGACTGCATCCTATCGGCGAGATAGGAGGAGAACCACCGCAAAACGGTGCCTCCCACTCCCAACTCGCTGAGACGATGCAGAAGGATGCTATGGTCGATGGTATCGAAAGCCGCTGAGAGGTCAAGTAGCACCAGGATGGAGGAATTCCCCCCATCCCGGGCCCGCCAGAGATCATCCATCAGAGCGACCAAGGCAGTTTCTGTACTGTAGCCGCGCCTGAAACCCGACTGGTAAGGATCTAGATGATCTGTTTCATCCAGAAGTTGCAGAAGCTGAGTAACCACCACCTTCTCCACAACTTTCCCTAAGAAAGGTAAGTTGGAGACCGGACGATAGTTCTTCAAATCAGCTGGATCCAGGGAAGGCTTCTTCAGGAGGGGTCTCACCACCGCAGCTTTTAACGACTGCGGTACGGATCCCTCCCTCAAAGAAGCGGTGACCTCCACCTGGATCCAGCCGCGTGCCACCTCTCTGCTGGCCGAGACCAACCAGGAGGGGCACGGGTCCAATAAACAGGTGGAGGTACCCATCGCCCCCACAGCTCTGTCCACATCCTCGGGAGAAACAGGCCCAAACTCTTCCCATAACGGTGGACTAAGACTTGCCCCTGTCAACTCTATGGACTCTGCCCAGCCAGAGTCCAGGTTTGACCGAATCTGAGCGACTTTATCCGACAGAAACTATGCGAATTCCTCAGCTCTGCCTTGTAAGTGTTCCTTGCTCCCCCCTTTGGCAAGGAGGGAGCGAGTCACCCTAAACAAGGCGGCTGGGCAAGAATCTGCAGACGCAATAAGAGCGGAAAAATAGGATCGTTTTGCCGCCCTTATCGCCACTAAATAAGATCTGATGTAAATTCTTAATAATGTTCGGTCAGATTCGGTTTTGCTGGCCCTCCAGCGGCGCTCCAGACGTCTCTTCTGGCGTTTCATCTCCCGGAGCTCCTCGGTAAACCAGGGAGCTTTCCAGGATCCACTGCCACGGAGAGGTCGCTTAGGCGCAATTCGGTCTAAAGCCCCTGATGCTGCGGTGTTCCAAGCAGCCACCAGGGAATCAGCCGAATTGTGTACCAGGGTTTCAGGTATTTCCCTAAGTTCCCTCTGGAATCCTTCCGGTTCCATTAGGCGCCTGGGGCGGAACCATCTAGTTGGTCCCGCCTCCCTGCGGGGGAGGAATGGGGCTGCGAAATCCAACCTCAGTAGGAAATGATCTGACCATGACAGTGGGGTGATGATTATGTCCCTTATCTTCAGATCATCTCTCCACTGCCCCGAAAGAAACACTAGGTCGAGCGTGTGACCACCCTCATGAGTCGGACCCTGGATTACTTGGGTCAGGTCCATGGTTGTCATGGAATCCATGAACTCCTGAGCTACCCCAGAGGTTTCGCCCGCAGATGGTAAGTTGAAGTCCCCCAGCACCATAAGCCTAGGGAACTCAACTGCCAGGCCGGCTACTGCCTCGAGCAGCTCAGGCAGGGCCTTACTTACGCAGCTGGGAGGCAGGTACATTAAGAAAAGGCCCACCTGTACCCCTAAGTCCAACTTCAGAAGGAGCGTCTCACACCCAACAATCTCCAGGGCAGGGATCCTACGAGAATGCAGATTTCTGCGCGTTATTATTGCCACTCCTCCCCCCCTTCCCTGGGGTCGAGAATGATGCTGCACCGAGAAACCGGCTGGGCATATCTCGGAGAGAGCTACTCCCCCCTCCTGCCCCAGCCAGGCCTCGGTAACACACACCAGGTCTGCCCCCTCCTCTGTGATTAGATCACGTATCAGGGGGGCTTTGTTGGTAATTGACCTGGCGTTGAGCAGCAGCATCCTGAGCCCAGGGCCCTGAAGACCCTGGTTGCCAGGTATCCGGGTTGAGCAAGATGGAACCGGATCAGAGGGGCCAGAACAAGGGATCGCTTGTAAATAGCAAGGTCTTATTCCCCGAAAGCGGCCCACTCCTCTGCTCCCGCCATATCTGCCTCTTCCCATTATGACTGAGATGTTCCGGCTCTCGCCCCCACCAGAGACCCCTCCCCCCCTCTGGTCCCCCTCCTTTCCTGCAGGCCATCCATACCATTCTCGCTGGTCAGGGAAGTTTCGCTCCGCCACCCCCTGCTTCTGTTTCCACATTCAGCGGGTGGGGGTGGAGGCCCAGGCCCTGACTCTTCCATTTTCACTGATCTAAATTATATAACACATACACATCCCTCTCACTCATCCTCTTACATAATCGCTCAATCATACTCATTCATAGCCCACACGTTAACCACAATCACAGTGCTTCAGGGGTAAAAATTGCAAGATTAATTAATTGCTGATATTAAAATCAATAAAATCACTAAGGAGCATATGGAGGGAACCTCATTAGAATTTTGTCAATCAAGACGTTCCAATGTTCAGTTTTAGGAAGCCAGTAGAACTGCTTAATTCATTCTTTGTATCTATCTTTATACAAATGAAAAAAATAGTCCAACCTATCAGAAGCAGTACCATAGAAAAGAGAATAGGAATACAAGTCAAAATGAGCAAGAAAATAAGAGAACACCTATCCAGTCTAGACAAGTGCAAATCATTAGGATATTCCAGAGTTCTGAAGGAGCTGGCAGACATGATCTCGGATCCAGGAAACTATAGACCAATCAGCCTGACATCAATACCCGGAAAAATTCTGGGAAAGATAATTGAGCACCTAGAAACAAGCAAAGCTATTATTAGAAGCCAACATGGCTTTGTAAAAAACAGATCATGCCAGACAAAACAGACAAAGCCTTCTTCAACAAAGTGACTAAATTAGAGGATCAGGGAAATGCTGTGGACATAGTTTACTTAGATTTCAGTAAGGCATTTGACAAAAAAGACCACAACCTATTTCTTGATAAGATAGAAAAATATGGGATAGACAGCATCATCACCAGATGGATTCGCAACTACACTGAATGTGTAGTCCTCAACAGAAGATCTAAATAGAGGGAGGTATGTAGTGGCGTACCTCAAGGTTCTATATTGGGCCCAGTGCTCTTCAATATCTTGATAAATGATCTGGATGAGGGGATAGAAAGGGAACTCATCAAATTGCTAACACCTTGGAAAATAGACCCATGATTCAGAAGCATCTTGACAGACTTGACCAATTACAACTTTAAAAAAGCCAACTATGATATCATAGAAGTCGACCTCTCATCTCTTGATTGGCATACACTATTCTCTGGCTGTAATACTGCCGAAGACTACTACAATATATTTTTGCTCGAAATCCAAAGAGTCATTAAATTACATGTACCACTAATAATCACCAAAACTAAGAAAAATAAATTACCCATAAAAATAAGGAAGCTCCAATCCAAAAAAAGATCTCTTTGGCGAAAAAATAAAACAGGCCACGTTGCAAACTTTAAAAGCTGCTACAAAAATCTGTGTCACCAAATAAAAACTGAATGCACCAATTATCACATCAATCAAGAAGAAAACCTTCTACGTACGAAGTCCACACGTGCCTTCTATAACTTTGTAAACAACCAACTCAAAGACTCAAGATCCATCCCACCCCTTAAAGGACCGAATGGTAAAGACTATAACGATGAAACAGTTAAAGCCAACCTCTTTAACACATTCTTCGGCTCAGTCTTTGTAAACAGCAATGGCTCATGCCCAATATTTCCTAGTCGTACCACAATTAACTGCAACGATCTAACACAAATCGATTTTACAGAAGATAACGTTAGAAAGGCATTACGCAACCAAAAACTATCCCTATCTATTGGACCTGATGGACTATGTGCATACTTCCTAAAAAAGCTCTCCACAACCTTGGCTGAACCTCTAAGCATAATTTAAAAAAAATCCTTCAGGACTAGCTCCTTACCCAACCTATGGTCACTAGCCACGGTCATCCCTATCTTCAAAAAAGGAGATCCAAGTAACGTTGAAAATTACAGACCAATCTCTTTGGGCTGCGTCACCTGCAAAGTCATGGAATCAATCATAAACCAATCCATTACGCTCCACTTAGAAACTAACAACCTACTCTCCAACAAACAATTTGGTTTCAGAAAAAAATTATCCTGTAATCTGCAACTCTTGCACTGCAAAAACATATGGACCACTCAACTTGATCAGGGTAAAACAATAGATGCAATTTACATAGACTTTTGTAAAGCCTTTGATTCAGTTGTACACGACAAACTACTTCTGAAACTAAAATCCTATGGCATTTCTGGACCCCTACATGATTGGATAACTGTGTTCCTGTCCAACAGACAACAAGTGGTCAAAATAGGAAGTGCCATATCAAATCCTGCTCCTGTCAACAGTGGTGTCCCTCAAGGCAGTGTTCTAGGACCAACACTCTTCATACTTTACATAAACGATCTTTGTGATCATATTATAAGCAACTGTGTTCTCTTTGCTGATGATGTTAAACTATTTAACACCACCGACAATGTTGCTACCTTTCAAAAAGACCTTGATCATGTAGCAGAATGGTCAAACAACTGGCAACTTCAAATCTCAATCAACAAATGCTCTGTCTTACACATTGGCAAAAAAAATCAGAATACAAAATACAACCTTGGAGGAAACGAACTTGTAGATGACCCTCACTCCGTCAAAGACCTTGGAGTACTCATATCCAACGACCTAAGTGCTAGAGCCCACTGTAACAACATTGCCAAAAAGGCACTAAGAGTTGTTAATCTAATCTTGCGTAGCTTCTTCTCTGGCAATATTACATTACTAACCAGAGCATACAAAACATTTGTTAGACCAATTCTGGAATACAGCTCACCTGTCTGGAACCCGCACTGCATATCAGACATAAATACAATCGAGAGAGTCCAGAAATATTTCACAAGAAGAGTCCTTCACTCCTCCGCTCACAACAAAATACCTTATTCCACCAGACTTGAAATACTGGGATTAGACAATTTACAACTACGTCGCCTCCGATCTGATCTAAATGTAGTTCATAAAATCATATACCAAAATGTCCTTCCTGTTAATGACTACTTCAGCTTCAACCACAACAATACACGAGCACGTAATAGATTCAAACTAAATGTAAAGCGCTCCAAACTCGATTGCAGAAAATACGACTTCAGCAACAGAGTGATCAATGCCTGGAATGCACTACCTGACTCTGTGGTTTCTTCCCCAAACCCCAAAAACTTTAACCTTAGACTGTCTAAAGTCGACCTCTCCTCGTTTCTAAGAGGTCTGTAAGGGGCGTGCATAAGCGCACCACTGTGCCTACCGTCCCTGTCCTACTGTCCTATTGTCCTCTTTTATCGTTACTTTTTACTTTTGTTTATACAAATTACTACTATACATGTTTGACAAATAAATAAATAAAATAAATAAATCTTAACTGATCCGGAAGAATACCTATATTCCCAATTGAACAATTTCCCCTTACAAAACTAGGGTAAAACACTCTACACTCTACACTCTCAACCTGTGCAAAAAAAAATCACACATGGAAGAAGGAACAGACACTATCGTGATCTGCAGAATATGTTCCATGTACACACTTATGCCCACAGAATACCAAAACTACATATGCACCAAATGCAAATTAATTAAATTACTAGAAGAAAAAGTAGAAGATCTAGAGAAAAATCTAAACACCCTGAAACTCAACCAACAAAATGAGAAACCCCAAACCTCACAAAAAGAACATGCACAATTTGAACATAAAAATGACCAAGCAACTTCTACAAGAGCTAACCTCCTGGAGGAAGAAAACAGATGGAAACATGTCACCCATAGAAAAAAACACAAACCAAATACAAAACCACTGTCCAAACCAACCCACCCAGATGCAACCCCACTGGTGCTAAGCAATCAATACCATGGACTCCCAATAGAAGAAAACACATAGACACATAAAAAAGCACCAGCAAAAATCCTTAACAAAGTAGCACCAGCAAAAGCCACTGTGATAGAGAAAAAAACACCCCAAACATCCGCAGGCAAAAAAAGGCGAGTGCTGGTGATAGGAGAGTCAATCCTCAAGGGAACTGAACCTGCTGTCTGTAGACCAGACAATCAATCCAGAGAGGTATGCTGTCTCTCTGGAGCTAAAATCAAAGATGTAGCTGAGAAACTAACCAAAATAATAAAACCCACAGAGTACTACCCCCTTCTATTACTCCACGTAGGAACAAACAACACAAAAAAAGGACTTGAAAACAATATTGAGTGATTACAAGCAGCTAGGCAAGAAAGTCAAGGACTCAGGTGCACAGGTAGTTTTTTCATCTATACTGCCAACGAGAGGACAGCATATGGGTCAATATAAAAGAAAAAAAGAATGACACGATAATAGGAGTATACTATAGACCACCCAATCAAGCAGAAAAAATGGATATCCTTTTTGCCAACCAACTAACAAACATATGTAGGAAACACACTGCAGTAATAATGGAAGACTTCAACTACCCGGATATCAACTGGAAAACTAATTCTGCACCAAGTGAGAAATCAAATAGGTTCATAACCAACCTTGCTGACAACTTTGTTATCCAAAAGGTAGAGGAGGGAACAAGAGGGACAGCCATACTGGACTTAATACTTACAAACAGAGAAGAAATGATAGAGGGAGTTGAAACTGCAGGAACGTTGGGTGAGAGTGACCACATCATACTAGAATTCAACATAACGCAAACACAAACAATTGAACACAACGACACCAAAGTCCTAGATTTCAAAAAAGCTGATTTTAATAAACTCAGAGAAAACTTGGGAAAGATTCCTTGGATGAAAGTCCTAAAGGGAAAAACAACTCAAGAAGCTTGGGAAAAACTGAAAAACACGATTAAAAAAGCCCAGAACATCACAATACCGATGAGAAAGAAAAACAAGAAATCCAAGAAGAAACCAGCATGGCTGCACAAAGACCTCACCGACAAATTGAATGAAAAAAGAACAAATACAAAAAATGGAAAGAGGGACACATAACTAAGGCAGAGTATCAACAGATAACCAGAATCTGTAAAGAAAAAATCAGGACAGCAAAGGCCCAGAACGATCAAAGACTTGCAACAAAAGTCAAAGATAACAAAAAAAGTTTCTTCCAACACATAAATAACAAGAAAAAAAATCAAGGAAACAGTTGGTCCACTAAAGAGAGAAGACGGCAAAGAAGTAACAGGCAACACAGAGAAGGCAGAGCTGCTTAACTCATTCTTTGCATCGGTTTTCACGCAGAAAGAAACTGCAGCCCAACTAAACAGAAACACACACAAAAAAACCAGACTGCAAAAAACAGACTGGAAACAAGTTAGCATAGCATAAGCAAAAAAACAGTAAGAGATCACCTGTCTGAACTTGACGAATACAAATCACCAGGACCAGACGGATTACATCCCAGAGTCCTAAAGGAGCTAGCAGATGTCATCTCAGAACCACTGCACCACATCTTCCAAAAATCCTGGAACACAGGGGAACTACCTGAGGACTGGAAAAGAGGCGATGTGGTTCCCATCTTCAAAAAAGGGAAAAAAACAGAACCAGGAAACTACAGACCAATCAGCCTAACATCAATACCCAGGAAAATGCTGGAAAAAATAATTAAAAAACAGATCTGCCATCACTTAGAAACAAGCAAAGTAATAACCAACAGCCAACACGGGTTTATTAAGAACAAATCATGCCAAACCAATCTCATTTCATTCTTCAACACTGTGACTAAACTAGTAGACCAGCGAAACACTGTGGACATAATATACTTAGACTTCAGCAAAGCATTCGACAAAGTAGACCACAACCTACTTCTTCATAAGCTAGAAAAAAGTGGGATAGACAGCTACACCCCCAGATGGATTCACAAGTGGCTGACTAATCGTCCTCAACAAGTAGTCCTCAATGGGTCTAAGTCTACATGGAGAGAAATAAGCAGCGGGGTACCACAAGGTTCCGTCTTAGGCCCAGTACTCTTTAATATCTTCATAAATGACCTAGAGAGGGAATAGAAGGGAAACTAATCAAATTTGCAGATGATACTAAGCTGGCAGGAATAGCTAACGCCTTAGAAGATAGGTTCAAGATCCAGATGGATCTTGACAGACTTGAGCGCTGGGCCCTATCTTATAAAATGAAATTCAATGCAGAGAAAAGTAAAGTCCTACACTTAGGTAAGAAAAACCAAAAATATACATACAAACTGGGTGAAACCACACTCAATAGCAGTGACTGTGAGAGGGATTTTGGAGTCTTAGTAAACAACCAGCTAAACATGAGCCAGCAGTGTGCAGCTGCAGCCAAAAAACCCAATACAATCCTAAACTGCATTAATAGAGGGATACAATCTAGATCTAGGGAGGTACCAATACCACTCTATAAAGCCCTAGTTAGGCCACACCTAGAGTACTGCATCCAGTTTTGGTCACCACACTATTAAAAAGATATTGAGATTCTAGAAAATGTGCAGAGGAGAGCAACCAGGATGATTAGGGGGCTGGAAACTAAAACATACAAAGAGCTGTTACAAGAACTGGGCATGGCTAGTCTAGTGAAGAGAAGGACCAGGGGAGACATGATAGCAGTGTTCCAATACTGAGGGGCTGCCACAGAGAGGAGGGGGTCAGGCTATTCTCCAAAGCACCTGAAGGACAGACAAGGAATAATGGATGGAAACTGACCAAGGAGAGATTCAACCTGGAAATAAGAAAATTTCTGACAGTGAGAGTCATCAACCAGTGGAACAGCTTGCCTTCAGAGATTGTGAGACTCCAACAATTGAGACTTTCAAGAGGAAATTGGACTGCCATTTGTCGGAAATAGTGTAGGGACTCCTGCTTGAGCGGGGGGGGGGGTTGGACTAGATGACCTACAAGGTCCCTTCCAACTGTTACTCTGTATTGGGTCCTATCCAACAAAATGCAATTAAATGGTGAGAAAAATAAGGTCTTAGGCAAGAAAAAACAAGTGTATAGGTAGAGAATAGGTGATATCTGGCTCAACATTAGTGACTGTGAGGGAAATCTAGGTGTTCTAGTGGAAAACCACTTACCGTATTTTTCAGAGTATAAGACGCACCTTTTTGCCCCCCAAAAGAGGGTGGAAATGTCGGTGCGTCTTATACACCGAATACAGCAATTTTTAGCCTCCCAAAGCCCCGCCCCCGCATCCAATTTTTGCAAAAAACGAGCCTTTTTTTGCAAAAATGGGGGGGGGTTTGCCTTCCCCCCCCCAGGAGTGCTCTGCAGGCTTCCCAGATCCTTTGCATGCCGTTTTTGCAAAAAAAATGAGCGAAAAATGAGCCATTTTTTTGTAAAAAATGGGGCATTTTTGCCTTCCCCCACCCCCTAGGAGTGCTCTGCATGCTTCCCAGATCCTTTGCATGCCGTTTTTGCAAAACAACGAGTGCAAAACGGGCCATTTTTTGCAAAAATTGGGGCGTTTTTGCCTTCTAATTACCCCATCTAGCATGACTGGAGGAGGAATTCTGGGAGTTGAAGTCCACTAGTCTTAAAGCTGTCAAGTTTGAAGACCCCTGGGTTAGGGGTTAGGGTTGCAAGGGTTTTCAAACTTGGCAAGTTTAAGACTTGTGGACTTCAACTCCCATTCCTGAGCTAGCATGACTGGCGGAGGAATTCTGGGAGTTGAAGTCCACTAGTCTTAAAGCTGTCAAGTTTGAAGTTTGTAAAAAGTATACATGGTTGTAAAAAGTGTACATGATTGTAAAAAGTATTCTGCTACACTGGTATTTTATTAAATAATATATTACTGCACCATTTGGTTCAGAATACTTTTTTCCTTGTTTTCCTCCTCTAAAATCTAGGTGCGTCTTATACTCCAGTGCGTCTTATACTCCGAAAAATACGGTAAGTATCAGCCAGCATCTTGCTGCAACTGCCAAAAAAGCCAATGCCATTCTATGCTGCATCAATAGAGGAAGTTTCAAGATCATGTGAAATGATACCACTTTATATTACACTGATAAGATCACATTTGGATATTATGTCCAGTTCTAATCACAATATAAAAATTGTTGGAATCCTGGAAGCGTGCAGAGAAGATAAACAAAGATGATAAGGGGTTTGGAGGCTAAACTGTACAATGATCATTTGCAAGAAATAGGTATGTTTAAGTCCAGGGGTGACATGATAGCAGTCTTTCAGTACTTGAGGAGCTGTCATGGAGAAGGGGAGTGTGTCGACCTGTTCTCCAAAGCACGAGGCAGGACTAGTAATGGCTGGAAGATTATTAAAGAGAGATCCAACCTAAAATTAAGGAGACATTTTCTGACAGAAGAACAATTAAACAGGAATGGCTTGCTTCTAGAAAGTGCTCCGCCACTGGAGGTTTTCATGAAGAAATTGGATGACTGTCTGACATGATAGGGTCTTCTGCTCAAGCAGATTGGACTAGAAGACCTCCAATGTCCCACCCATTCCTGTTATTCTATGTTCTGACCCTTCTCTTCATTAGGCTAAACATATGTAGTTTCCTTAGCCCAGGGGTTGGCAACCTGCGGCTCTGGCACCACATGTGGCTCTTTGACCCCTCTGTTGCGGCTCCCTGCCGAACCGGTAAACTTCTGCAGTTTGGCAAACCGGCTGATCCCACCACTGGCTGGCCTCGCCCTTCTCCCCCCCTTCAAGTCACTCCTCGCCTGGCCTGAGAAGGTAAGGGTGATGGCGGGGGATGGAGAAGCAGCTGGGTCTCATCTCTTGCTGTGTCTCGCAGGCGTTTCTTCCGGCCCTTGTTGGTGCTGGCCGTGCCTTGGTCGCTCAGGGCAGCAAGAAAAGGGGGCTGGCCCCACCGAAGCTCACCCACCCACCCTGGGGCAGGCTCGGAGAAAACTGGAGCACCCTCGCCAAAGATGCTCGCCCATCAGCTGGTCAACTCGCGCGCCTTTGCTGCACTTTTGCCAAGCCGAGTCGTGCGCACCCTCCCAGCCCCACCACAGCCGGCCACGGGTTCATGTGAGAAGGAGGGTCGCCTTCAGGGAAGCCTCCACTGCGGCTCGTGCTCGCTCCTCAGCCAGCCCGGATTTCTGAAAAGTTGCCAAGAAGAAAGAAAAGGAGTAGCGAAGAGCTCCAAGGAGAGCTCGCCGGGTCGGCCCAGCCTCGGCTTTCTGAGAGAGAGAGTGAGGAGACACAGAGAAATGGGTCCAAATGGCTCTTTGAGTGTTTAAGGTTTCAGACCCCTGCCTTAGCCATTCATACATTGCCTATTCTGTACCTGTGCATTTATTTTTTCTGCCTAAGTGCAGGACCTTACTTTTCTCTCCACTGAACTGCATCGTGTTGGATAGGGCCCAATGCTCAAATCTGTTAAAATCCTTCTGAATCTTTTTTTTTTTTTTTTTTTCTCAAAAAAGTTTTATTAGTACAAACTTACATAAGTGGTAACAAAATATTAAATCCAAAGTACAAACATTTTTATTTCCCCCCCCCCAGACCCACCCCCTTCCCTCCCCACCTCCCCCCCCCGGACTTCCCAGAGATAATACAGGGCATAATAATAAGTTTAAATTGTTAATAAAAAGAAAAAGGAAAAAGGAAAAAAAGAACACTATTTTTTAAAAAAAACTTCAACTCCAAACTATACAGTACTAATATATCGCATTTGTATACAATAGTAAAGATACAAAAAAGAGAGAGAAAAAAAAAAGAAAGAGAATAAAAAAAAGAAAGAAAGAAAGAGAAAACTCTTTAACACTACAAACAAACAAACCTCCTACCTCCTCCCTTCAGTCCTCTATCTTATACAAGGTAAGTGTTACATAAGTAATAACTAAATATAAAATACACAAATCTTAAACTAATATTATTGACATTAGAAATAACCTCTAAGATAAAACTTAACTAAATGTTACATAAGTAATCATCAAATATTAAATTTCATCATGATATTCTAAGTTAATTCGCTAACTTCAATAAACAAAAAAAGAAAATAAAAGAAGAATAAACAATAAACAAATCTTCAACAAACTATATATATCTAATATTATCAACATTAAGAATAACCTCAAAATTATATAAAACTTAACTAAATATTGCATAAGTAATCATTAGATAGGGAAAAGATAAAATACAATCATATTAGTCTCTATCCATCCAATATATTTCAACATCACATTGTTTTGTATCTTGATAGTTCATCTTTTAATAGTTCAATAAATTCAAATTTGTCAAGTCGTCTCCCGTCTGCTCCCAAACCTCCATCTCCTCTTCCCCAGCTATCTGATTCAGGCACTCCTTTTGGATTTTTGAGTCTATTTCTTTTTGATCCATCGAAGGTGGCTTCCCCTCCTCCTCCTCTTTTATTTTCATACACCCTTCTTCTGGAATCTTGGATATATCAGCCTTTAGAACATTGACATAAAATTCAGTAGCTTTTTTTATCGTGTTGAGCCGGTATCTTTTTCCAGAAAATTTCACTGTTACTCCAACTGGTGCTTCCCATTTATATTGTAAATTTAATCTCTTAAATTCATCAATCAAAAAAGTATAGCTTTTCCTGGCTTTAAGCATTTTAGAGGGGATTTCTTTCCAAATCTTTAGTTCCTGACCATTCACCATAAGATTATTGTTAAACGTTGCTTGTATAATTCTGTTCCGTAGAGCTCTTGTGGTAAAATATATGACAATATCCCTTGGTAGATGCTTTTGTTTGGCGTACCACGAGTTGATTCTGTATGTTTTGTCGATTTGTGTAGCCAATTCCGCTTTAGAAATTCCAGACACCTGATCCAATATGTCAACCATCCTGCCTTTTAAATTTTCATATAATCCTTCTTTCAAACCTCTAATCCTTATAGCAACTTCCATAGATCTGAACTGAGTCATTAAGACCTCTTTTTCAAAATTTGCAATGTCATTTTGGATTTTATCTATGTAATTCACCGAAGTTGCCAAAGCTTGTTTATTTGTTTCAATACGTTCTGCCAAAACTTCAATATTTGTTGCTAAGCCTTTGCAAACCTCTAACACATCAAATCTTAGTTGTTGATTCATATTCTTCAAAGCAGCCTGCATCTTATGGTCTATCTCACTTATTTTCTGGTTAAATTCCAAAATAAGTTCATGTTTCATAATCTTTAAATTATTTAATAAATTTTCAGGTGTCAAAAGCTGTGGAGGTGTTAGCTCAGTGTTAAGTTGCATTTTAGAAATATATCCAGATGAATAGTCATTTCTTTTAGTCAAAACAGTCTTTCCAGATTTTGAAGCCATTATGGTGTTTCAAAAGAGTACAAAGAAAAAAGAGAAAGGAGAAAGAAAAAAAAGCCAGGTGTCTGATTAAAGTTCTTTCCAGTTTCAAAACCAGGTAGTCTTTTATTATTAAAAATCTTTCAATTATAACTTTAATCCAGGGTTAGGAGACAGAGAAAGAAAAAGCCATTTTTCCAAGTTAAAAGTTTCCATAAGAGAAAAAAAAAAAAAGCCTCTGGGAAAACGAAAGTCACTTTCACTTCTCAATCGCCATATTGTTACTTTGTTTCCTTTGTTTCCTTGCCGAAGTGAAAGCTTACCCAGGAGTTGAAAAAAAAAGAAAAAAGAGGTTTCAATACTTGCCCATCTCACGCCTGTTTCTCTCTGTCTGCTTCTATAGTTCAAAAGTAATTGTAAATCCCATTCTGGAAGCAGCGGCTGGTCACGACATCTAGCTCCGCAAAAGCGGAGGTTTCCTGATCCTCGGAGCTGGAGACAGGCTGCATGGGGAGCTCTCCCTTCGCGCCCCTAGATGGCTTCTAGGGCGCTGGGGGGGCTCTACCCCACCTGTCAGGCTCTCATCTCTCCCCTTTGCCCGGGGAAGAGATTTCAAAGCCGCCAGACAGCTGTTCTGGCGGCTTTTTACGAGGATCGGAAAGGCGTCCGACAAAGGGACGTCCGCGATGGCGCTCCAAACCGGAAGTCTATTCAAAATCCTTCTGAATCTTGAGCCTATCTTCTGAAGAAATTCCCCCGTTTATTTGCAAATTTGATGAGGGCCCCTTCAATCCCTTCACTTAGGTCAGAGGTCGGCAACATTAAACACTCAAAGAGCCATTTGGACCTGTTTCCCAGAGAAAACAAAACTCTGGGAGCCACAAAATCTGGGTAGCCGTGGCCAACTCGAAATCACTCACTCCCGTGTCATGACACCCCCCCAGCCACGCCTACCCAGGTTTTGTGGCTCTCTCTGTTTTCTTTTCTATGGAAAAGAGGTATATATCTCTCTATTTTCCCTCTCTTTCTCTCCATCTTTTTCTCCCACACCCATCTCTCCCTCCCTCTCATCTTTCTCTCCCTCTCCCCATTTCTCTCTCTCTCTTCCTCCACCATCTCTCTCCCATATCGCTTTCTCCCTCCCTCTCTCATTGCTTTCTCCCTCCCTCATCTCTCTCTTTCTCCCATCTCTCTCCCCTTCTCTCTCTCTCTGCTGAGGAACGATCATGACCCCTGGCGGAGGCTTCCCTTCGGGCGACCCTCCTCCCCCTTTTGCGACTACCTGGCTGGCTGTAGCGGGGCCAGGAGTGTGTGTATGTGCGACCCTCAAGCGAGCGCCAAAGTGCAGCAAAGGCGCATGCAGGGCAGGTGGCCACTTGCTTAAGGAGGATCTTAACAGGATGCAAAAGGATGCGGCTTCTCTCCTGCGCTAAGGATCCGGCCATCATCTTGCTGTGTTCCCCCCGGCAGCTCTTCGGCCGAGCGGGGAGGGCGTAAGCTCCAGTCCGAAGCGGCAAGAAGCAAAGGCTGCCTTACACGCAAATGTGGCATGAAGGCAGTTACAGGGCCACTTCTCTCCTGCCCTAAGGATCCGGCCATCGCCTTGCTGTGCCGCCCCGCATGACAGGAGAAGGAGCGGGAGGGGGAAGAGGGTCGCTGGAGCCTTAATGCAGGAGCGAAGGCAGCCTTCGCTTCCTGCCGCTTCGGGCTGGAGTTTATGCCCTCCTCGCTTGGCTGAAGAGCTGCAGGGGTGTGTGGACACAGCAAGGCGATGGCCAGATCCTTAGCGCAGGAGAGAAGCCGCGTCCAAGGACCCTCCTTAAGCGAACAGCCGCCCGCCCTCTGTGTGTGCCTTTGCTGCGCTTTGGCGCTCACTTGAGGGTCTCCCCGTGTGTGCGCACTCTCCTAGCCCCACCACAGCCAGCCAGGGAGTCACAAGAGGGGGAGGAGGGTCGCCAGAAGGAAAGCCTCCGCTGGGGGTGGCGATCGTTCCTCAACCAATGCTGGAGAATCAGCCCTGGCCGCTTCTCCATTCTGCTGTCGCCTTTACCTTCTCAGGCCAGGTGAGGGAGGGGAGGGCCAGCCAGTGATGGGTCAGGGAGCCACAGCAGACGGCCCAAAGAGCGGCATGCGGCTCCAGAGCCGCAGGTTGCTGACCCCATCATTTATGAAGATGTTGAGGAGCACTGAGCCCTTCAACTCAGCTCTTTGGGGCAATAATTTACTTTGCCTTAGGGCAATAATACTCTGTGTGCTTTGAAGGTACACAATCTCATTTACTACAGTTCTACTAATATTAAAATAGTAGTTAATTACCGTATTTATCGGCGTATAACACGCAGTTTTAAAACTAAAATTACAAGCTAAACCCCTACCTGCATGTTATACGCCGGGTCCCAAACTTGCCGCTCCAGCTGATTCACCGGCGCCCATGTGCTCTAATGACACTCATAGCAGCGCAGCGGATCTCCATCATGGCAGCGTCGGCGGCTCTCCAGCTGCCTGCTGCCTGATTTAACCCCATCCTTGCAGCAGCAGCGGCGGCAGCTCTCCGGCCTCCCACTGCTCGCTTTAACTCAATCATTGAAGAAGCAGCGGCGGCTGGAGAGCTGCCCGCTGCTTGCTTTCACCCCATCCTTGCAGCGGCGTCAGCTCTCCAGTCACCCGGTTCTTGCTTTAACTCCATCCCTGCAGCAGCAGCAGCAGCTGGAGAGCCGCCCGCTGCCTGCATTTCACACTCAACATGAAGTTACAAATTCTGGGCGAATGAAAAGACCTAGCATTTCAAAAGTGTGTCAGTGGGTGAAAACATCATGGGACGCAGTCAAATAAGATATTGTTATCAACTCTTTTAAGAAATGTGGCATAAGCAATGCTTTGGATGGGGAAGAAGACGAACTGATCTATGAAGACAGTGAAAATAGTGAAAGCAGTGCTCAGTTTGATTTTGAGGATACAAGTGAAGATGAAGAATTTTTTGGTTTCCCAGAAAGCAGTGATTCTGATTAAGTTTTTTTCGTTCAAAGAGGTGCTTTTTCATTTCATATTTGCCTTATAAGAGGAGTTAATGTTATAATTCATGTTATAATGTTATAAATATGAATCCAACATTAAGTTCAGAGCTTCCAAGTCATTTATTTTTAATTAAAAAAAATTTTACTCAAATTTTATTGTTAAAATGGGGGTGCGTGTTATACGCCGGTGCGTGTTAATACGCCGATAAATATGGTACTCAGAAATTAGCAGGTCTTGCTTCTAACGGTAATGCTTAAATCAATCCATATATTAAACCTTTTAAGGGAATTATGAAACTGTCTCTCACTTAGGAAAAAAATTCTGATTTCTGACCATCTCCTCCAATAGTTTTTGATTTTTACAAATCTGGAGAAAAAGTGTCATTTGCATTCTCCTGGAATCAATAGTCCTATGTTTGTATAATTAGTGAGAAAAGAATATATAACATGAAATCTTGTTTTTATTGAGACAGTACAGATTTTGTCCCAGTAAAGATAATTGTAGCTTTGAGCTATTGATTTTCCAGCCATTTCTGAAAGGCAGAATCACCTGTTTGTAATTCTATTTTAACAAAATGCTTCTGTATTAAAGGGGCTTAATGAATTTCCTATCAAATCCTCCTATCCCTTAAAGCATAATCCGTCCCACACATTGAGAACAGCTAGAATACTTGTGTATCTCATATAATTTTATGCATTCAGTGCTCAGTACCAGAATCTTTATTTGCTTAAACTGCATTATATAAAACAGCCTGCCTAGAAAAGACAGTAGGAATACAATCAACCTCCTTTGTGCAGATGTTTAGTTATTGTTTCTGGGTAGTGACAACTGAGATCAATAGATTGGGAAATATAAGTTATCACAAGGTCAGACACTTATCATATGATGCTGAGACTCTGTTCTACTATGCTTAGGTCAGAAAACTTGGCAAGAGGTGTCAAGGAATTATTTGGGACTGGTTGCAAAAAAATCTTATGGCCAGTGATCATTCTCTTTTCTCCATTATGTACTTTCGAGAGAAGAAAGGAAAAAGAAACAATGGAATTCAAAGTAGTTGTAGGGAAAAATGATGTAATAAAATGCTGCAAAGATCATTTCCAGCTTCTGTTGTACATAGCATCTCCATAGTACGCTAACCAGAAGCAACTAGACTAAAGCCATTAGAACACTGATTCTACATTTCCCATTTCCACAAAGATTGTCTTCAGCTGGGAATAGTATTCAATTGCTGCTTTGCCATTCTCTCGTCCAAACCCTGAAAAGACAGATAAATTTATAAAACTGTAACCATCTGCTCTAAAAATTTGCAAATAATGCATCAGAGAATGAGGAATCTGTTGAAACAAACTTAATAGTCTCATTCCAGAAGTGAGCAAAACTGACTCATTAAATTCCTAATTATAAATGACAAATACTTCATGTATAAATCAAGTGTTTTTCCTCACCCACTCAGCAGCTATGAGTCTATAGTTTACAAATCTAACATTAATACCAGTTTTTCTTATCTTTTTTAATTTAAAATGCCATGTGTACATTTTTCTACTTAAGAGAAGTTTCTTTACAGCCTGTATGTGTATGTAGAAGTTATCCTTACTAAATGGATTTGCATCCTCCTCCTTAAAATAGGTTTGCGTAAGTATGTAGGTCAGGGGCGGGTTCCTAATTTTTTACTACCACTCTGTGGGTGTGGCTTATTTTGTGGGCATGGCTTGCCAGCCATGTGACCGGGTGGGTGTACTATTTTTGCTATTTTATACCTTACATGAAAAGCTTTGCATACAAAGTGCGTGTTACACCATGGCAACACAGCAACCTTTATATGCAGAAAATGCTATAGTTAAAAGACAAGCAAGTCTCATACACCATTTTTGGTTTCAGTCATAGATTCCTTAGACGAAAATATTGAGGACTGTTAAAAGAACAGTATCTTTTAACAGTCCTCAATGTTTTCGTCTAAAGAATAACAGTATAAAACTGTATAAAATTAACAGTATAAAAGGTTAAGCTTTCGGAAAACGCCCAATTTGGGAAGCTTTAGGCAAAAGCGAAGGAAAAGTGTCAAATGCGAGCTTCTTATTATTTTCAAGCGAAGGGACGGGGAAAGACTTAATTGTCAGGTTTCTGGGCATGCGCAGAAGAAAAAAAGTAAAAAAAAATTTTTTTTAAAAAAATGGCGGTGCCCAGGCACCGGCAACCAATCGCACCGGTACTGTGACGTCACCAGCGGGCCGCTACCGGTGCTATAGAGTGGACCGCACCGGTAGGAACCCACCACTAATGTAGGTCCTGTATCTTAAGTAAATCCAACTTATTTTTGAAATAAAAATAGTTTTCAGAAAGAAGGTGAAAGTATCATGAGAAAGGAACAAATCAATGGCAAATCTAGGTATCACTGCTACCGTAAACTGGGTAATAAAGTTCTGCTGCTTTAATTGTGTTCACTGAAATTGTGAAATTTAGTTTACAATCCAATTTAGGGTAATTCTTGCCAAGTATCATATAAGCAGCTCTCAACAGCCAAAATATTACAGCAAAGTTGCTGAGTAGAATACCTGACATCTTGTATCCTCCAAAGGGAAGCTCCACAGGACTGACATTATAGTTGTTGATGAAGCACATACCAGCCTGGAGACCAGCTGCTACTCTGTGGGCACGCTGAATATCTCTGTAAAGCAGAATAATTTAAATTCACTCTTATTTCCCTAGTACAAATGTCCATCATTTATTAACTCTGGGATACAGCTAAGGATGTCTGCCATTTTAGTGAGGCATCAGAAAGTAAGGATAGCACTCAGTTTATATCAAATGGAAGAACTATGCAGCAAACAGCTTTTTGCTCCAAACTGATTGTCTGCTTCCAACCTCACAGCTGTCATAAATGCCTTATGCATATGCAGCTCAACTTGCCACAACCATCTCCCACTTCTGAAATATACTGTATTTTTCAGAGTATAAGACGCACCGGAGTATAAGACGCACCTTAGTTTTGGGGAAGGAAAACAAGGAAAAAAGGCCTCTGCCTCCAAGCAATTTGCCAAACAGCAAACCGCACAGATGATATACACTGTTTGCTGTGTATTTCTGTGCATGTGTGCCTGACCCATAGAAATAGCAAAGAATTGGAGAAATGTACATTATGCCAGAAAGTTTTCTTAAATGTAATCACACGAACTCCTCCCAATTATTTAAATAGATCTACTCCAAGGTAAGTCAGGATTTAACTCTAATACTAAACAGGACACTGTTACATTTCAGACTATACTTGTACAGAGCTGTTAAAATTAAAATTTCTGGAAGTATACATTATTCTCTATTATTTAAAAGAAGATACAATAGCACTGGGCCTCTTCAGAGCAAGCATTTATTTTAAAAAGCTTCTTTATTTTGTTAAGTTGTCTAGAACAGGGGTCTCCAACCTTGGCAACTTTAAGACTTGTGGACTTCAACTCCCAGAATTCCACAGCAAGCAAAGCAAATAATAAATCAGTCAGCAAAGCAAATAATAAAGCAGTCTTTAAAAAATAAGTCTAATAATTTGAACATTCTACAAACATTTATAGTTATTCACTTACCCCCTTCCAGTTCAGCAGAAAATAAAAATCTGTGTGTCTCTCCCAGCTATTTGCCTCTTTGCAGCTAGTTTCAGTTTCATTTTAGCACATGGCAAATCAGTTGGGGGTCGGGAAGCTGCTAATGACTTGCTTGTCTTAACAGGCTCTTCCCTGTTTGCTGCAAGCAGGTAAATTGCTGGAAGACAGAGGCCAAAGGGTGGGGGTGGCTGGGTCTACATTTGGTGTATAAGACGCACCCAAGTTTTCATCCTCTTTTTGAGGGTAAAAAGGTGCGCCTTATACTCCGAAAAATATGGTATTTCCTTTCTTGATGGTACCTAGTGAAGACACCTCCTGCCAGGCCAAAGCGGGTATTGTTGGCTCTCTCTAAGACCTCTTCTTCTGTGTCAAAGTGTAGAATAGACATGACTGGTCCAAAAATCTCCTCTTTTACACATGTCATGGTGTCCTTACAGTTTCCTGAAAGCAAACATGTGTGATCATACAATATTAAGAAATCAGTCAATCTGAATTTATATGAAATGAAAAGGGCTACTTCAGCTACTAAGAACTAAGTAGAATTTTAGATTACTTTTTAAAGCTCCATTTGTAATATTTGAGATAAACCTTTAAATTAAATAAATGGCCAGAGCACATCTGTAAATACTTAATTTCAAGTCCCACTTTAGAGTGTTTCAGTTTTAAGCATCTGAAACTGAAGTCTGTTTTTTTTCAAAGAATTTTTTATTTTCTTTTAATATTTTTCACAGACATCAATATGTATACCATAGTATATTATAAAAAATGTAACCTGTGAGAAATATGAATTTATTCTTGTTAAATAAGACATGTAATAAGAGCCATAGCATAACCATTTTGAATCTATTTGTAATGGACAAATAATATTGTATAACAAAATGTATTTTATGTATGTCAGCTTTTACACAGGATATGTTTTTACCATTTTCTGGGAATGTAGAAGAGAGGAAGTGATGATACGGAAATGTTTTTCTCTTTTGTTGTTATGAAGGAAATGAGCTCATGAGAATGCTCAGGTTCACACAGAGAGAGACGAAGTGTGGAGCTGTCAGGATGATAGATGTTCTGGGTTTTTTCCTAGGTTGTAAACACTGTGTTAGGATGTTACATAATGGGAGGTTGGACGATATGATGTGAGGAGAATGGGAGGAGTAAGGTGGAGTCATGTTCTGTATAAATCCATGTTTCTGGATAATGGCTTTTGCCTCTATTTGTTTCAGAAGTTCTGTCTTCTGTCCAAGTATTGGACCTTTGATCAAAGAAATATTAAATCTGTTTATGTTGTTCTTAATCTGGATTCCTGCTTAATTATTTTTCTCACATAACCCAAAAATTTTTTTGTACATCCAATAACATTACTAGATTGCCTATCTATCCTACATATTAAATCCAATCACTCCCTTCCCTCTATCCTTCTCCCCTCCCTCTTTCTTCCTCCTTCTCTCCCCTCTCCTACTACCCCTTCTTCCATCTATCTACTCTCTTACCTTCCTTCTCCTCCCCTACCTACATTCTTCCTTCTTTTCTCCTCCCCACTACTTCCTCTTCCTCCTCCTATCTTTATTTATTTATTTATTTATTTATTTATTTATTTATTTATTTATTATTTATTATTTATTTATTTATTAAAATTTCTATGCCGCCCAACTCCCGGGGGACTCTTGAGTGTATTTATTTTTAATCTGTTTTAACTGATAGACAGCCAATACATCTCCTCAACTTACATTTTAAATTGTTATGTCAAATCTATCCTGTGTTAAAAAATCTATTTCAAATTACTTACTTCTAGGTATATTTTTATATTACTATATTGCTATTTCCTTATCCATATACATTTTGTGATCTGGGTTATTTATCTATGTTCATTTTCTTATCTTTTATACACAATAATTATTCTATCTTAACTTCAACTATATTCATTCTCCAACCAACTATAAAATTTCATCCAAACATTATAATATTCTGAATCCTCTTTGTTTTGATTTTCAGTGTCACTCTGTTCATCTCAGGACAATCCATAATTTTCTTAATTAATTCCTCTTCAGATGGAACCTTAGTTCCTTTCCATTTTTGTGCAAAAGTAATTCTAGCTGCTGTCAATGTATAATCAAATAGGTATCTTCTTTACTAAATTTATTCGGTATAATCCCCAGCAAGAAAGTCTCAGGTCTCAGCTATATATTTTGTTTTACCATTTTTTCTAGCCAGTTCTTAACTCGAGTCCAATAAGCTTTTGCCTCTACACAAGTCCACCACATGTGATAATAGGAACCAGGTATTTGTTGGCATTTCCAACATTTCATAGACATGTTCTTAAACATTTTGGCTAATCTTTCCGGTGACAAATGCCATCTATAAAACATTTTATACATGTTTTCTTTATATGTTGTTGCCATAGTCAATTTATAGTTCCTTTCCCAGAGTTGGTTCCATTTTTCAAGCTCTATTGTATAGCCAAAGTTCTGAGCCCATTTTATCATTGTCTCTTTAACTTGTTCAAACTCTAAATCCATGTAAAGCAAATAATTATATATTTTCTCAATTAGTTTTTCATCTGGTCCTGTAAGTATTGTGTCTAATTCTGTGTTCTTTAACATGATACCTTCCATTTTTTTATCTTTTTCATCTCTTGTCTGTATTTGCGATCTCATAAACCAATCCATTTTAATTCCTTGTTTCTCTAATTCTTGTGTCGATTTCAATTTCCCTTCATCTGTCAAAATTTATCTTGGTATTTTTTGCCAGTTCACTCTGCTTGGATGAATTAATGCTTCTATTGTCGATATCCAATTCGGTACACTCATATAATGTTTAGCTTACTTTTTCCCAAACTAAATATAAAGAGTTCCTTATATAATGTATTTGGAAATAACTATGTATTTTACTTCTTCCATACCATATGAGTGCATGCCATCCAATATGCATATCATGTGCTAATATTAACAATCTCCGATTTCTTAATAAAATCCATTCTCTCATCCATGTCAATGTCGCTGCCTGGTAGTAAAGTTCCCAATTCGAAAGTCCAAAACCACCTCGAGTCCTAGCATCTTGCAGCATTTTTAAATTTATTCTTGATCTTTTCCCCTGCCAAATAAATTTCAAAATCAATGTATTTATTTCTCTGAAATATATTTTCTCTATTTTTATTGGGATTGTTGAAAACAAAAATAGTAAACGAGGTAATATATTCATCTTGATCAATGCAATTCTGCCCATAAGTGATACTTGCAGATTTTTCCATTTATCCAAATCTAATTCAATTTGTTTTTTTAGTTTTATGTAGTTGTCTTCTTTAATAGTTAAAACTCTTGCAGATAGTTGGATCCCCAAATATCTAACTTTCTTTACAGTTTGTATCTTTAAAGTTTCAGACAATTTCTTTTTTTGTTTTTCTGTCATATTTTTAACTAAAAGTTTTGTTTTATCTTTGTTGATTTTTAATCCAGCCACCTCTCCATATCGTTCTATTTGATGTAATAATTTTGGACCTGTTTCTAGTGGCTCTTCCAATATAAACACCAAATAATCAGCAAAAGCTTGTAATTTATATTCTTCATTCTTGATCTTTAATCTTTTTATGTCTTTGTCTTGTCTTACAAGACTAGCTAAAACTTCCAAGGTTAATACCTTGGAAGGGTTTCCTAGGTAATACCTTCCAGGGTTTCCTGCGTAAGAAGGGGGTTGGACTAGAAGACCTCCAAGGACCCTTCCAACTCTGTTGTTGTTGTAGTTGTAGTTGTAGTTGTAGTTGTTATTATTGTTGTTATTGTTATTACTATTATTACTATTATTACAATAATAATAATAATAATAATAATAATAATAATAATAATAATAATAATAATAATAATAATAATAATAATAATAATAATAATAATAATAATAATAATATAAATAATAATGGTGATAGAGGGCATCCTTGTCTGGTTCCTTTCATTATATCAACCTTCTCTGTCATTTTGCCATTTAATATTATTTTAGCAGATTGCTTAGTATATATTGATTTGATTACCCCTATAAATTTTTGTCCAAAGCCCATAATTTGTAGTTGTTTTATCATAAATTGCCAATTCACATTATCAAAAGCTTTCTGTGCATCTAAAAACATTAAGGCTACTTGTTTCCCGGGATGTTGCTCATAATATTCTAAGACATTTAAGATCATGCGCATGTTATCCTTCATTTGTCTTTTTGGTAAAAAACCATTTTGATCAGAATGAATGAAGTCATTTAATTTTTTTTAAATTCTGTTCGCTATTATCGAAGCAAATATCTTATAATCCACATTTAGCAGCGATATCGGCCTATAGTTCTTTATTTTTTGCAAATCAGTTTCTTCTTTTGGAATCAAAGTTATGAATGCTTCTGTCCAAGAGTCAGATATTTTATTTTCCATTATTAATTCATTATATACTTCTAACATTACAATTCCAAACATTTTCTCAAAAATTTTGTAAGTTTCTGCTGGTATTCCATCTGGACCTGGAGCTTTGTCATTTTTCTGTTTTTTAATTGCCGCTGTCAGTTCTGACATTGTGATTTTTTTCTCTAATAAATTTTTGTATTTTTCTGATATTTTTGGTAGATCCGTTTCCTCCAAATATTGATCTATTTTTTTACTTTCTATTTTCTCTTGTTCATATAATTCTTTATGGTACGTCCATGCAATCTTTTTTTTTCTCCATCACTATATCTAATGTTTCCATCCATATCTTCCAATTGTTTTATCCATTTTTTTCTTTCTCTTTATCTTGTATGCTAACCATCTCCCTGGTTTATTAGCATGTTGGGAAAAAAATTTGTTTAGCACTTTTTGTTTTTCTTGCAATCTCTTCATTCTCAATCATATTTAATTTGTGTTTTCCCAAGTCCATCATTATCTTCATATTATTATTTTGTGTATCTTTTTGAAACTTCTTTTCTAACTCTTTATATTATTCTTCTAATTTCTTCTGAGTATCTCGTCTTTGTTTGTTTCGTTTTGTAGTATAAGTCATTGCTAGTCCTCTAAAATATGCTTTAGCTGTATCCCAAAACCGTTTGTAAAGATATATCATTCTTTTTGTTTTCTTTGAAGAAAAATTTTATTTCCTTCTCTATAAATTGTTGAAAGCCTTTTCCATTATTTATTTATTTATTTATTTATTTATTTATTTATTTATTTATTTATTATTTATTATTTATTTATTAATTTATTTATTAATTTATTTATTATTATTTATTTATTTATTTATTTATTTATTTATTTATTTGGGAATTCTTCTATGCCGCCCTACTCCCTAAGGACTCAGGGCGGCGTTCAGCATTTTAAAGAACACCAAACAATAAAATCATTAAAAACAATTTTTAAAAAAGTTAAAAAGAAAGATATACAACACCATGCATACATGGGGGGGGATCTCAGATGTAAAATTGTCTCAAAACCCTGCCTGCAGGAAGAGCCATGTCTTAATGGCTTTTCGGAAGGCCAACAAGGTGGGGATGATTCGGATCTCTGGGGGAAGTTGGTTCCAGAGAACCGGGGCCCCTACAGAGAAGGCCCTCCCCCTAGGTCCCGCCAGTCGGCATTGTTTGGCTGGCGGGACCTGGAGGAGACCCACTCTGTGGGACCTGACTGGTCGAAGGGAAGTATGAGGTAGAATGCGGTCCCGGAGGTAACCTGGTCCTAAGCCATGTAGAGCTTTAAAGACGATGATCAACACCTTGAATTGTACTCGGAGACCAATGGGCAGCCAATGCAACTGGCGGAGTATGGGTGTTACGTGGGTGTATCTTGAAACACCCACCACAGCACGCGCAGCCGCATTTTGCACCAGTTGAAGTCTCCGAATACTCTTCAAGGGTAGCCCCATGTAGAGCGCATTACAGTAGTCCAATCGGGAGGTGACAAGGGCATGAGTGACCATGAGTAGAGCCTCCTTCTCAAAGTATGGTCACAATTGGTGCACCAGGCGAACCTGTGCAAAAGCCCCCCTAGCCACAGCTGTAAGGTGTTGGTCTAATTTTAGCTGTGGATCTAGGAGGACCCCCAAATTGCGAACCCGTTCCGAGGGAGTTAATTTTTCTCCCTCAAGAACCAAGGAGGGACAGTCGACATGGTCCTTAGGAGGCAATATCCAGAGCCACTCAGTCTTGTCGGGGTTGAGTTTGAGTCTGTTTCTCCCCATCCAGGTCCTAACATCATCCAGGCATCGGCACATTACATCGACTGCCTCCCTGAATTGAGACGGGGTGGTGATGTACAGCTGGGTGTCATCAGCGTACTGTTGAAAACTCACCCCATGTCTACGGATGATCTCCCCCAGCGGTTTCATGTAAATGTTAAACAGGATAGGCGAGAGGACCAAGCCCTGAGGCACCCCGCAAGGCAGGAGCCTAGGGGCCGACCTCGGACCTCTTGTCAATACCGACTGCATCCTATCGGAGAGGTAGGAGGAGAACCACCGTAAAACGGTGCCTCCCACTCCCAACTCGCCGAGACAATGCAGAAGGATACCATGGTCGATGGTGATACCTTGACCGCTGAGAGGTCAAATAGCACCAGGATGGAGGAATTACCCCCATCCTGGGCTCGCCAGAGATCATCCATCAGGGCGACCAAGGCAGTTTCTGTACTGTAGCCGCGCCTGAAACCCGACTGATAGGAATCTAGATGATCAGTTTCCTCCAATAGCCGAAGAAGCTGAAAAGCTACCACCTTCTCCACAACTTTACCTATCAATCCTTGACTAAGACATATGTCTACAAGAATAAAAAGTAAATTGTTTATCTTCAGGAAATCTCTGTCTCCAAGCAACAAATAAGTTTAGTTCTTCCACCATAGTAAAAAACGATTTTGGCAATTTTTTCCTTTGTATTTTATTCTTTTTTGATGTTTTATAGTCCAGCTCAGCTTTTACAATGGCATTAAAGTCTCCAAGTATACATATATTCTCATAAGCTAACTCCACTATCTTCTGGTGTAGTTTTATATAAAATTTTTCTTGGTTTTCATTCGGGGCATAAATAGCAACTAGTAAGGTCTTTTTCTTGTTCATTATTATTTCTACCATAAGAATCCTTCCATCTTCATCACTATATAAATGCCTTGAAGCTATTTTTTTCTGTATATATAATGCTATTTCTTTTTTGCTTTGGTCTACTGGTGTCGTGTATAGTTCTCCTAATCTCACACATTCTAAAAATTTCTTATGTTGCTGCTTAATATGTACTTCTTGTAAACAAATAATGTCCATCTTCAATTTTTTCAATCAATTAAATATCCTTTTTCTTTTATTGGCCGAATTTAATCCATTTATGTTCATTGAAATCATCTTTATTTCGTCCTCCATAATTTTCTTTTTACTTTAATGCCTTAGTCGATCTTGTCATTCTCGTTTCTCTTTGGTCCTTTATCTCCATTGCTGTTGCTCCTTCTAACTCTTTCTCTTGGATCGCTTCTTCCTGCAGAGTAGGCAATAGTTTTGCTCTTCCATTTGTCCCTTCTTTTTGTGGTCTTATTTCTCTTGCTTCTCTTTCTCTTCTTTCCTCTTCCCCATATACAAAATGTTGTCTGTAAAAAGATTCAGCTTTATCAATTGCATCCAATCTTACTTTCTGGCCTTGCCACCACAGCATTATCCCTTCTGGTATAAGCCATCTAAAGTTGATCCCTCTTTCAATCAAAATTTTTGTCAGAAATTGGTAATCTCTTCTCAGATCTCTGACTCTTCTTAGTACTTGCTTCAAGGCTGTAATCTCTTTCCCTTTATATTTAAGACTCACGTTTCTCAGTTTTTGTAAAAGCTCTGTTCTCCGTGCCTTTTTTTATAAATCTTATGTGAACCTCTCTTTGTAATTTGTTTCTTATTGCATATCTGGTATTGACTCTATAAATTTCATCAATGTCATTCATCAGTCTCTCTTTGTCTTCCTCTATTGCTTCTGCCAACATGTTCACCATTATTTCTGCTAGGTTTTCCTCTTTCTCTTCTATTACATTCTGGAATCTCAAGTAATAATCAGAACGATCCATCTTGGAAATTATATTTATCGTCGCTTGTCTTTTATCAGATTCAATTTGATGGGTTTTTACTTCCTGTACCTCTTTTTTAGTTTCTTGGATCTCTTCTGCTTTCTGTAAACGTTGTTCATTTTTTCCAGGAAGCCTCTGATTTCCTTCAATTCTTCTTCCACTTTCCTCATACTTACTTCCATCTTGCCAGTAATCTCCGTTTTAAAATCCTCAAATAACGCTTGCATCATACTTTTTAACTCCATATTTGATTTATCTGCTTGTGTCGTTGTAGCAGTTGATTTCTGTCCTGGACTCTGTGATGAAGTAGATGATGATGTAAGATATGATGGTATCTTCCTTGTAGTCATCTTTGCACAAATTTGTAATCCAAATCGTAAATTGTAATCCAAATCGATATTTATAATTTGTAATCCAATGGGAAAGTAATAGTAATCGAATAGATCCCAAAAAATAAAATAAAAAAAGAGAGAAGAAAGAAGAGAAAAAGAGAATATATGTCCAAAGGATGAATAATTAATAATGGGATAAAATAAAAAATAAAGAAAAAAGAAGCAAAAATTTGTAGATAAAAATAAGCCAAGTCTCAATGAAAACAAAAATGAAAAAAGGGAAAAAATAAAAATATCAATCCAAAAAGCAAAAAAAAAAAAAAGACCAATTTCAATTATTCAAAAAAAAAAAAAAAGGACAAAAACAAAATCATACAAGCTCCATCTTCAGGCTCACGCCTTAATCCATTTGGTAGAGCCAGAGGGGAAAAAACGAATAAAATAAAGGCAAGGCTTGCAAATCAATTTCAAAAGTTCAAAGGGGGAAAAAAGTATATTCCAAGTTGAAGACATAAAACTAATTTTAGTCAAAACATCTTCTCAGGTCAAACATAAACAGTTCTCTTGAATAAGATAATATATTGTAAACAAGCTGCAGCTGTTCTCTCTTATTGCAATAGTATCAAAATTGTATCTCAGTTCAGACATTAGGTGGCACTGTGTTTAAATTGGTTTCAATGTTCCAACACAGAGAAAAAGAAGAGAGAAAGGACCAAAAAGAAAAAAAAGGTATCTCACAGTTAGCAATAGCACTTAGACTTATATACCGCTTCATAGTGCTTTACAGCCCTCTCTAAGCGGTTTACAGAGTTCAGCATATTGCCCCCAACAATCTGGGTCCTCATTTTACCGACCTCAGAAGGATGGAAGGCTGAGTCAACCTTGAGCCGGTGAGATTTGAACAGCTGAACTGCTGAACTAGCAGTAGCCTGCAGTGCTGCATTTAACCACTGCACCAACTCGGCTCGTTAGTTCAATCTGAAGCTAACTTATTTCTTTTTAAGTCCAAGAATTTAGAAAAAATTTGTAGGCACTCAAGTCTCCTTCAATTGTATTTAAACCAAAAGTAAAAGTTTTCCTTTAAACGCTCTTTCCGCCGCTGATTGGGAGTGACTTCAAAAAAGCCACTTCCCTCGCCCAGAGCTTCAAGTCCAAAATGCAGCTAATTCCAATTTTATTAAAGTTAAAAAATCTCCTTCGCTAATTATTTAAAAAAATTGTCAGAAAAAAAGAATCCTCTCACCCAGATGGTACGCTCGTCCTTCAATCTTTTTCCCTGTAGCAACAATGCCGCAGGAATTAATGGCGGCACATCTGGCCGCCTCCGCACTGCCGATGGCCAAGAAGAAAGAACCGAAGTTTCCTTGGGGTCCGCGCCAACCCCTACGGTCCGCCACAGTAAACTTCTTTTTTCACCGCTCCACCTGAGCGGCTCCGACCCGAATTCAGGTCTCCAATCAGCCGTGGTTCGGAGTTCTCCACAGAGCGTTGTGGAGAAACGTCCATGCCGTCCCGGCGTTGGCTCCTCCCCATTTTTAATGTGTATAACATATCAGGTAGTATGTTCCGCAATGCAATTGGCAAATTGGATCTCTCTTTAACAAACTTCACCCTTTGCTTCTTATCCTGCCCTCAGGTGCTTTGGAGAATAATTTTACCCCCTTCTCCCTGTGACTGTCCCTCAAGAAGACAGCTATCATGTCACTCCTAATCTTTCTCTTCGTTGGGCTAGACCTGTGATGGCGAATCTATGGCATGCGTGCCACAGGTGGCATGCAGAGCCCTCTCTGCAGTCACACAAGCCGTCGCCCAGCTCAGCTCCACCACGCATGCGTGCAGGCCTCCCGCCGGCCAGCTGATTTTCGGGTATCTGCCCCGCATGCACGGAGGATGGGGCGCATGCGTGAGATGCACATGCATGTGCGGGAGTCGCACGCGCATGCACAGAAGGCAGGGGGGAGCACAAGGGGATGCAGCGCCCCCCACGCGGCACATTTTTAGTCCCAGGAGGCTGCAGATAGGCCTGCTAGGCCCAAAATGGGGCGGGAGGGGTCGCATGCACATGCACGGGAGCAGCATGGGAGGGTGTCTCACATGCATGTGCGTGTGCGTGTCACACACGCACATTGCATTATGGGTGCCGGCACACACTTTCAGCATGCGAAGAGAAAAAGGTTAGCCATCACTGGGCTAGACCAACCTAGTTTCCTTAAACCATTCCTAATGCAGTTTAGCTTCCAGACCCCTTAATATCTTTGTTGCTCTTCTCTGCAATCTTTCTAGGGATTCAGCATCTTTTTTTGTAATATGGTGACCAGAATTGGATGCAGCATTCCAAGTGTGGACTCACTAATACAGTATAGAACAGTACTATCTCTTCTCATGATCTTGATGTTATTCCTCTGTTGATGTAGCCCAGGACCTCATAGGCTTTTGGCAGTTGCAGCACACTCATACTGAACTGAACTGCATCTGGTTGGCTAAGGCCTTATGCTCAGTTCTATCAACTGAATCATGAGTATCTTCTGAAATGTTAGCAATTCCCCCCAGCTTGTTACCTGCAAATTTGATAAGTGCCCCTACAATCCCTTCATCTAGGTCATTTATGAAGATATTGAAGAGCACTGGGCCCAAGAGAGAACCTTGAGGTATGCAACTGCATATTTCACTCCATGTAGATGTAGTTTCACTGAGGTCTACACTGAGTGTAGTTGGTCAGCCATCTGTGAATCTAGCTGGTGGATATAAACTGTAGCCTACTTTGTCAAATGCCTTACTGAAGTCTAAGTAAACTATATCCACAGCATTTCCTTGATCCTCTAATTTAGTCACTTTTTAAAAGGCAGCAATTTATTTATTTATTTCTACGCTCTTATAGGCTGCCCAATCCCGTAGGACTCAGGGCGGCCAACATCATGGATAAGAAACGTACAGTAAAAAACAATTGTAACAATTTAAAAATTAAAACAATATTAAAACATTATTAAAAACACCATTCATGGGGGAATCTGATCTTCTTATTCACCCCGCCTGCCGGAAGAGCCATGTTTTTATGGCTTTGCGGAAGGCCAGTAGAGTGGGGATAGTCCGGATCTCTGGTGGGAGTTGGTTCCAGAGGGACGGGGCTCCCACAGAGAAGGCCCTTCCCCGCGGCCCCGCCAACCGACATTGTTTGGCCGATGGGACCCGGAGGAGGCCCTCTCTGTGGGACCTAACTGGTCGTAGGGAAGTATGTGGTAGGATGCGGTCCCGAAGGTAACCTGGCCCTGAGCCATGTAGGGCTTTAAAGGTCAAAACCAACACCTTAAATTGCGACCGGAGACTAATAGGCAACCAATGCAGCTGGCGGAGAATAGGTGTTATGTGGGTGTATCTCGGTACACCCACCACAGCTCGCGCAGCTGCATTCTGCACCAATTGCAGTCTCCGGATGCTCTTCAAGGGTAGCCCCATGTAGAGCGCATTACAGTAGTCTAGCCGTGAGGTGACAAGGGCATGAGTGACTGTGAGCAAAGCCTCCCTCTCCAAGTAGGGTCGCAATTGGTGCATAAGACGAATCTGTGCAAAGGTCCCCCTAGCCACAGCTGACAGATGTTGATCCAATTTTAGCTGTGGATCTAGGAGGACACCCAAATTGCGAACCCGTTCCCTGGGGGGCAATATCCACAGCCACTCAGTCTTGTCAGGGTTGAGTTTGAGTCTATTCAGTCCCATCCAGACCCTCACATCGTCCACGCAGCGGCACATTACCTCGACTCCTTCACTGAACTGACACTATAAGGTTTGTCAATAAGGCAATAAGGTTTGTCTGGCATGATCTGTTTTTAACAAAGCCATGTTGGTTTCTAGTAATAGCTGTGCTATTAGGTGCTCTATTATCTTTACAGGATTTTTCCAGGTACTGATGTCAGGCTGATTGGTCTGTAGCTTCCAGATCCATTCCCCCCTTACTTTTTTTTTTTTGATTGGAACCTGTCACGTAGTGAATATTGTCAGTTGTATGTCTATGCAAGGTGATGCACCCCTATCTAATATTATGGTATATTCCAATACAAGCAGAACACGTGATATGCTTTCTACGCATGTCTACATTCCTAAGTCACCATTAATTTCCTTCTGACTTGGCTTTTGACCTGAACGGTCGTGTTTTCTTAGCAAAGATGTAATTATTCAGGATTTATTGTTTTTGTACTGAAATAAATATTTTCTATTAGATTTTTAATCTCAGTTTTATTTCTAACTGTCTGAATTCCAAGTAAAGATTCAACATCACCTCTATGAGATGTTATTCTCATCCCAACAGAACCATATCAGCTCTTTTCGACTCCAGTAGTAGTTCCCTGGTGTTCTAGGATTTTGAAAAATTTGGTTCAGTGGTTCCAAGACCACGTCTGTCAGCTCCTTCAGAACCAAGGGGTATAATCCATCTGGTCCTGGTGATTTGCACTTGATAGATATTCTCTTACCATTTTCTAGTCTATTTTGATTTGTATTCCTATTCTGTCTTCTACGATACTACTTCTGATAGGTTGGACTATTTTTTTCCCATTTGTGTAAAGGTGGTGGTACTGTTTATCCCACAATGTTCTATCTTACCAAGAAGTGCCAAAAGAGGATTTCAGCAGTTGGCGTCGCAGCAGGACGGTTATGGGAGCTCCATGAGCATCATGAAACCCAGTCGAAACCTGCTACGGCTACCCTATGGGGCCAAAGTCACCCTAGAGGGGTGGTGAAGAAAGGAGGGATGCTTTGTAGATCGCGAGGAAACAGCAATTTCCTCGTTTGATCAAAAGAAAATCTCCTGATCGGCAGCAGAAAAACGGCCATTTTGGCTAGATCAAAGCTGTGACAACTGGGACAAGAAGAATTTGTGCTGGAGCTATCTGTGGGCAGTGGACTGAAACTGGGTGAGACAATTTTCAATTTCTATATTAGAGACTTAAACCCAAATAAATAATTCTTTAAAAAAAAGATTCTCTCCAATGTTAAGAAAGCGGCGATTTATTACATGGAGAAAGATTACAGAACTAAAAGTGAAACAAACTGGCAAGGGAAGACTATGGAGCTTTAAAATAGAAAAGGACTGGACTGGAACTGTTAGTAGCATGAAAAGTGATTTAATTTGTGGATGATATTGCTGGATTATTGGAAGAATTTGTACAAAGAAAAAGGAACTTTGCATTTTATTTCTTATATTCACCCCCCCCCCCAAGTTTTGCTGTGTTTAAAGCTGGATTTTAGAGCGGGAGCGCCATCCACTGGTCAAATATGATATTATATTAGTGCTTCGTGAGAATAACCTTGGAAAGTAAAAATTATTTGATTTTATTTGATAATACAAGAATAACACAAGGAGTCACAGACAGCAAGAATCCTAATAAATGGTGATATAACTGGGAAAATAGAAGTGATGAAAGGCATAAGACAAGGGTGCCCTCTATCCCCCTTACTGTTCATATTTGCATTAGAAACTCTGTTAAATCAAATTAGAAAAAAACCCGGAAATTGAAGGATTGAAAATCAAAAAAGAGGAGTACAAAACACAGGCATTTGCGGATGATATGGTCTTCATTATCGAAGATCCCCAAAACTCCGGACCTGAAACAATGAAGGAAATTGAAAAATTTGGCAAAGTGGCTGGCTTAAAGATTAATAAAGACAAAACAAAAATAATAACTAAAAACTGTACTCAGACACAAGATAAGAAATTGGAAGAATTATTAGGAATTCAAATAACCAAAAAAGTAAAGTATCTCGGAATCTGGATAACAGCTACCGTATTTTTCGGAGTATAAGACGCATCTTTTTGCCCCCAGAAAGAGGGTGGAAATGTCGGTTCGTCTTATACACTGAATACAGACATTTTTGGCCTCCCGAAGCCCTGCCCCTGCATCCCATTTCTGAAAAACGGGCCATTTTTTGCATTTTTGCCTTCCCCCACAACCCATAGGAGTGCTCTGCAGGCTTCCCAAACCCTCTGCATGCCTCGTTTTTGCAAAAAAACGGCTGAAAAATGGGCCATTTTTTGCAAAAACAGAGGTGTTTTTGCCTTCCCCACCCCCTAGGAGTGCTCTGCAGGCTTCCCAAACCCTCTGCATGCCTCGTTTTTGCAAAAAATGGCCGAAAAACGGGCCATTTTTCGCAAAAAGGGTGTTTTTGCCTTATAATTACCCCATCTAGCATGACTGGAGGAGGAATTCTGGGAGTTGAAGTCCACTAGTCTTAAAGCTGTCAAGTTTGAAGACCCCTGGGTTAGGGGTTAGGGGTGCAAGGGTCTTCAAACTTGGCAAGTTTAAGACTTGTGGACTTCAACTCCCATTCCTGAGCTAGCATGACGGGAGGAGGAATTCTGGGAGTTGAAGTCCACAAGTCTTAAAGCTGTCAAGTTTGTACATGGTTGTAAAAAGTATACATGGTTGTAAAAAGTACTCTGCTATACTGGTATTTTATTAAACAATATATTACTACAGCATTTGGTTCAGAATACTTTTTTCTTGTTTTCCTCCTCTAAAATCTAGGTGAGTCTTATACTCCGAAAAATACGGTAACTGTTCAACAATAAAAGAGGATAACTACTCGAAACTAATGTGGAAAATTCAAAAAGATTTGGAAACATGGTCCAAACTACAAATTTCTCTAATTGGAAAAATAGCCACGATGAATATACTACCAAAAATTCTCTACCTATTGCAAACAGCCCCAACAAAAATCGGGAAAATTTTTTATACGGATTTAGACAAATTGATTTTGAAATTTATTTGGACAGGAAAAAAAGCAAGAATTAAAAAAAGCTATTGCAAGATAAAAGAACGAGAGGTGGTTTTGAATTACTGGACTGGAAACTATATCATCAAGCAGCAACTATAACATGGATGAAGGAATGGGTGACACTTACAAACAAGAGAATACTAACAATAGAAGGACATGATTTACAAATTGACTGGCACAACTTCATTTGGGAGGGAAAACATCAGATACACAAATACTTCCAGAGGCACCATATTAGAGGGACGCTATTAGACGATTGGCTAGAAATTAAAAATAAATATTATATCCAAATACCCAAATGGATATCTCCAATGGAAGCCTATCTATTGTTTTTAATGCTTTTTATATTTGTTGTTGCATGTGAATTTTTACTGTTGTGAGCCGCCCAGAGTCTCTGTGGGCGGCATACAAATGCAACTAATAAATAAAGCCCTAATCTACCCCAACGCGTTAGACCTAAATAAAAAAATTACTTATAAGGAACTATTAGATGAACAAAACAACTTAAAAACAAAAGTAGAATTGGCATTAAGGGGAATAAAAATCGATTGGTGGCCATACCTACAAATCCCAAGGAAATATAAAAAAGATCTATTACAGTCTGGCTTTCAAGAAAAAGATCAAGAATTGGACAAATTTTTATTAGGTACTGAGGAAAAAATAATAAAACCTTACAACTGCTTACTCAATATAAAAATGGAAGAAGAAACGCTAAATGATAATTTGGGCAAAAAAATTCGGCCACACTATTGAATTAGAACTCTGGGATAAATTATGGAACCAAAATTATAAGATGACAATGGCCTCATCATACAGAGAAAATACTTATAAACAGATGGCACTTACCTCCGGCAAGATTGGCGAAAATGTTTCCACACTTATCACCTAAATGTTGGAAACGTAAACGAGAATCTGGGACATACTACCATATGTGGTGGACGTGCCCAGAAATAAAGAAATACTGGGAAAAAATACAAAATTGGATAGACGAAATAACAAAACAAACCATAGAATTCAAACCGGAAGCATTTTTGTTAGGAATACTAAAAATGAAAGCAAGCAAAAACATCCAATATCTTATATTACATATTATAACGGCTGCCAGGATCCTATATGCATAACATTGGAAAACAGATATAATCCCTTCGAACACAATGATAATAACTAAAATACTGGATTGTGCGGAAATGTGTAAATTAACGATGGAATTACATGATAAAGAGGATACGGAATTTTATAAAATTTGGCAAAATTGGTATAAATGGCTGGAATACAAAAAAGAATTGAAATAATTAGTAATGACTACAAGAAAATGAAAACACAGGATATCTCCCTGGTTTTCGGAGGTGGTGGCAACGACATCTCCCTGGTTTTCGGAGGTGGTGGCAACGACATCGGCTGCTTGCGGTTTATACCGCTAGACCTCCGCTAGACTCTCCCTGCTCCGAAAGACAAGCGAAGAACCGCCGCCGCCCATTTTGAGTGTGGAACGCCGTGGGGACCGCTCTTCTGGGAAACCTTAAACTGAACTTGGACTGAGGTGCGGAAGGCGCTGGAAACACTCTCCTGAGTTTGCTGAAACTGCTGAGCCGAATCATCTTGTTGTGTTGTGCCTGAAATAGACTCTTGGGAGACGGACACCATCCGGAAGAGGCAACGGCGAGCTCGGATGGCGCGCCCGATCATCGGCGGTTGAGAGCTTCGCCATCCCTCTTTGTTGCTTTGTCTGCCTCCTCAGTTTCCGTGACTTTTGAGCCTCCTGCGTTTTGCCACTTACTTCATATCTACCACTTTTGCTGTGAGGATTTACGGCGGTAAGTCCACTTCTTGGAGTGATCTTTCTCCTCCCCCTTGGTTGGGGACGGAGACAGGCTGCTGTTTGTGAATCAGCCGGGGCCATTTTGAGCAGTTTTGCTTTGAATGCTAGAACGGACTAAGGATTAGCATCCTCCGAGCTATAGATCTTTGGAACCCCAGCCACCGCTGCTCCTTTGTTTGGTGGGCTGTAAGAACTGGAAACCCCTGAAGGAATTATTAAGCAGACGGGAGGATCCCAAGAGTTTCCCCTGATTACCATCTGTTTTTCTCTGGGGACTGGCCATCGTGGGGGGGAGGTGCCTGCCTTTAATCAACAGTGCAGGCCTTTCTATGTTTTGCCCCCCCCCCCATTGCTAGTCTTGGGTTATGTAAACCAATCCAGCAACTGTGTGGACAATGTGGAACCCTTTTTGGACTGGAGGACAATTGCAGACTATGGGGACAGGAACTTCAGTTCCCTCAAGATGACTGGAAGAAGGGAGGTTTCCCCCTCTCTCAGACTTTAGAACATCCTGGAAAGCTGAGGAAATGTGCAGGACTTGCTCTCCTAGCACGCACCTTTTTTTATATGGAAGACCTGCCTTCCGCCTCAATCCTATTTTAACTTATTCCCTCCCTCTCTGAAGTGTGATTGGGATTGAGTGTGTGGATTGTGGATGAGTGAGATAGATATGTATGTGCTGCATGATCATTGAAAATTGGTAGAGCCGGGGTCTTGATGTCCACCCCCACCCGCTGAATGTTCTAACAGAAGCGGGGGAGGATGGAACGAAACTACCCTGGCTGGAGAGGATGGTATGTTTGGCCTGCAGGAAGGGGGGGGGAAGCGGGGAGGGGGAGGGGGTCTTTGATGGGGGTGAGAGCCGGAACATCTCGGTCATAATGGGAAGAGGCAGATATAGCGGGAGCAGAGGGGAGGGCCGCTCTCGGGGAATAAGACCTCGCTGTATACAAGCGATCCCTTGTTCCGGCCCCTCTGATCCGGTTCCATCTTGCTCAACCCGGACACCTGGCAACCAGGGTTCTCAGGGCCCTGGGCTCAGGATGCTGCTGCTCAACGCCAGGTCAATTATCAACAAAGCCCCCCTGATACGTGATCTAATCACAGAGGAGGGGGCAGACCTGGTGTGCGTTACCGAGACCTGGCTGGGACAGGAGGGGGGAGTAGCCCTCTCCGAGATATGCCCAGCTGGTTTCTCGGTGCAGCATCATTCTCGACCCCAGGGAAGGGGAGGAGGAGTGGCAATTATAACGCGTGGAAATCTGCATTCTCGTAGGATCCCTGCCCCGGAGATTGTTGGGTGTGAGACGCTCCTTCTGAAGTTGGACTTAGGGGTTCAGGTGGGCCTTTTCTTAACGTACCTGCCTCCCAGCTGCGTAAGTAAGGCCCTGCCTGAGCTGCTTGAGGCAGTAGCCGGCTTGGCGGTTGAGTTCCCTAGGCTTATGGTGCTGGGGGACTTCAACCTGCCATCTGCTGGCGAAACCTCTGGGGCGGCTCAGGAGTTCATGGATTCCATGACAACCATGGACCTGACCCAAGTAATCCAGGGTCCGACTCATGAGGGTGGTCACACGCTTGACCTAGTGTTTCTCTCAGGGCAGTGGAGAGATGATCTGAAGATAAGGGATATAGTCATCACCCCACTGTCATGGTCAGATCATTTCCTACTGAGGCTGGATTTCACAACCCCATTCCTCCCCCGCAGGGAGGCGGGACCGACTAGGTGGTTCCGCCCCAGGCGCCTAATGGAGCCGGAAGGATTCCAGAGGGAGCTTGGGGAAATACCTGAAACCCTGGTACACAACTCGGCTGACTCCCTGGTGGCTGCCTGGAACACCGCAGCATCAGAGGCGTTAGACCGAATTGCGCCTAAGCGACCTCTCCGTGGCAGTGGATCCCGGAAAGCTCCCTGGTTTACCGAGGAGCTCCGGGAGATGAAACGCCAGAAGAGACGTCTGGAGCGCCGTTGGAGGGCCAAAAGGACAGAGTCTGACCGAACACTATTAAGAATCTACATCAGATCTTATTTAGTGGCGATAAGGGCAGCAAGACGATCTTATCTTTCCGCTCTTATTGCGTCCGCAGATTCTCGTCCAGCCGCCTTGTTTAGGGTGACTCGCTCCCTCCTTGCAAAAGGGGGGAGCGAGGAACACTTACAAGGCAGAGCTGAGGAATTCACTGAGTTTCTGTCGGATAAAGTTGCTCAGATTCGGTCAAATTTGGACTCCGGCAGGGCAGAGTCCATAGAGTTGACAGGGGCGAGTCTCAGTCCACCATTATGGGAAGAGTTTGGGCCTGTTTCTCCCGAGGATGTGGACAGGGCTATGGGAGCGATGGGTACCTCCACCTGTTTATTGGACCCGTGCCCCTCCTGGCTGGTCTTGGCCAGCAGGGAGGTGGCACGCGGCTGGATCCAGGCGGTGGTCACCGCTTCTTTGCGGGAGGGATCCGTACCGCAGTCATTAAAAGCTGCGGTGGTGCGACCCCTCCTGAAGAAGCCTTCCCTGGATCCAGCCGATTTGAAAAACTACCGTCCAGTCTCCAACTTACCTTTTTTAGGGAAAGTTGTGGAGAAGGTGGTGGTGACCCAGCTTCTGCAGCTCCTGGATGAAACAGATCATCTAGATCCTTATCAGTCGGGTTTCAGGCGCGGCTACAGTACAGAAACTGCCTTGGTCGCTCTGATGGATGATCTCTGGCAGGCCCGGGATGGGGGGAACTCCTCCATCCTGGTGCTACTTGACCTCTCAGCAGCTTTCGATACCATCGACCATGGTATCCTTGTGCATCGGCTCGGCGAGTTGGGAGTGGGAGGCACCGTTTTGCGGTGGTTCTCCTCTTATCTTGCCGATCGGATGCAGTCAGTGTTGGCAGGAGGACAGAGATCGTCCCCAAGGCCCCTATCATGTGGGGTGCCCCAGGGGTCAGTTCTCTCGCCCATCCTGTTTAACATCTACATGAAACCGTTGGGTGAGATCATCCGCAGGCATGGGGTGCGTTTCCATCAGTATGCTGACGACACCCAGCTGTACATCACCACCCCGTCTGACTTCAGGGAGGCAGTTGATGTAATGTGCCGATGCCTGGATGACGTTAAGATCTGGATGGGGAGGAACAGACTCAGACTTAATCCAGACAAGACCGAGTGGCTGTGGATAATGCCTCCTAAGGACCATGATAACTGTCCCTCCTTGGTCTTTGAGGGTGCGAAACTGACTCCCTCAGGCCAGGTCCGCAACTTGGGGGTCCTCCTAGATCCACAGCTAAAATTAGACTGTCACCTTTCTGCTGTGGCTAGGGGGGCCTTTGCACAGGTCCGCCTGGTGCACCAGCTGCGGCCATATTTGGAGAAGGAGGCTTTACTCACGGTCACTCATGCCCTTGTCACCTCGCGTTTGGACTACTGCAATGCGCTCTACATGGGGCTACCCTTGAAGAGTATCCGGAGACTTCAGCTAGTGCAAAATGCGGCTGCGCGTGCTGTGGTGGGTGTGCCAAGGTACACCCACGTGACACCGATACTCCGCCAGCTGCATTGGTTGCCTATCGGTCTCCGGGTCCAATTCAAGGTGTTGATCACCATCTTTAAAGCCCTTCATGGCTTAGGACCAGGATATCTCCGGGACCGCATTCTGCCGCATACTTCCCTCCGACCGGTTAGGGCCCACAGAGTTGGCCTCCTCCGGGTCCCGTCGGCCAAGCAATGCCGGCTGGCGGGCCCCAGGGGGAGGGCCTTCTCTGAAACCAGCTCCCCCCAGAGACCCGAACCATCCCCACTCTGCTGGCCTTCCGAAAGGCCATTAAGACATGGCTCTTCCTGCAGGTGGGGGGGACAGCTTAATCCATTCGAGCTTACCCCCCAAGTATGTATGTTGCTGAATGGATGTTGTTGCTTTTATATTGTTTTTAAATTTTGTACTGCTTTTAAATTTTTGTAATTTTGTTTATTCTTGTATTTCCCTCTGTTGTACGCCGCCCTGAGTCCTTCGGGAGTTGGGCGGCATATAAGAATAACAAAATAAATAAATAAATAAAATAAATATTAAGGGTGATGAAAAGAATAATAAGTTAAAAACAAGAAATATATAGATTTTTTAATAAACTAAAGGAATAGTGATTTAGGAATAGAAATTTGATAACGATACGTAAAGCTGTAATATATATATATATATATATATATATATATATATATATATATATATATATATATATATATATATATATATATATATATATATATATATATATATATATACCATTTTTGTTTTGTGTGTGTTATGTTTTTAGGTTAGGTTATGTTGTTTATGTTATTGTATAGTTTTACATATGTTTGACTTGTATATATGTATATTTTTTGTATTGTATGTTGTTTTTTTCTTTAAAATTACTCAATAAAAATTATTTTAAAAAAAGAATAACACAAGGAGAAGAAAGAAAATAGTGAAAGGTAAACAAAACCTGGAAGGCCTTTTTATTTTGGTTTCATATCTATTGGAGTTTTGGCTGCTTAGAAGTATTAGTGAGCTGTTTGAAGATTTTTAAGGCACAGTAGATTACAATTAACAAGAAACAACCTTGAAACGGAATATCTAACTGTGTGGACTAAAGACATTTGGGGAAATTTGGTGAGCCAATCTGGATTATTAAGATCATTTGACAGAACATTCTACAAGGCGAAAGAAGAAAAATTGAATAAGACTTAAAAACTTGAAAAACTTGGAGCAAATTGGAAAATTTTAAGGACTATAAATTTAGGGGATTTTGAGCAACAGTTCCAGGACTGTGTAAATTTTATTAATACTGGCGTTTTTGGTGTTTCTGGACAACTGGGATATTGAAATTTTGGTGGAATATTGAACAGTGATTAATGTAGTATATCAGCACAAAATGTCTCAGCAGGGGAAAACAAATGTAGTCTATAAAGAAATATTTCAATGTATTAAGGAAGATATAACAAGGAATCATAGGGAGATTATGGAATTGATGCAAGATACTATGATATTAGGAAAACCCTAGCAAATGACAATAAAAAATGAACAAAAAACTCAGAAAATAGAGGAGAAACCAAGAAGAGCTGAGGAGAGAATAGAGGAGATAATTCCAAAAATGATACAAGCAGACAAAGAGATGGAAGAGACAGCAATAATCTCTAACACGGAACAAATAGAATATTTTTTAAAAATTCAAAAGAGAAAAGAGAATAAAGAGAAAGATTTCCTAAAAATGGAGGAACTGTGGATGGGTGCTCTAGAGATTCAACAGCAAGAGAGAGATGCCATTGCAGAGGAAATATTTAGATTAAATAAACGTGATAAAAGGAGTTACAAGATACCAGAGGAGAAGCAGGAAAGATTCACCAAAAAGTTAATAACAGTTGAAATTCTAAAAAGGACAAGAAATGATGGATAGATATAGAATATTTTTTAACATGGTGGTTATTTTATTAAGTGTTAGAAAAAGAAGTAGAAAATAGAAATTGGGAAAATAGTATTATGTATACTGAAATATAATAGAACATATTATAATTACTATATATACACAAATGTTAGAAGTTGAAAAATTACGATTATGTACACTTAAATGGTAATATTATCAGAATTGTATGTAAAGTATATTGACCAAGATAATACACTGTTCACCAAGCACTTATGGATGTTAAAGAAAAAATCATTTTAAAAAATTATATACCGTATTTTTCGGAGTATAAGACGCACCTTTTTACCCCCCAAAAGAGGGTGAAAACTTGGGTGCGTCTTATACATCGAATGCAGCCCCACCCAGCCAGCCACCCCCACCCTTTGGCCTCTGTCTTCCAGCAATTTACCTGCTTGCAGCAAAGAGGGAAGAGCCTGTAAAGCCAAGCAAGTCAGTTCCCAACCTACAGCTGATTACTGTATTTTTCAGAGTATAAGATGCACCAAAGTATAAGACCTTAGTTTTGGGGGAGGAAAACAAGGAAAAAAGGCCTCTGCCTCCCAGCAATTTGCCAAACACCAAACAGCACAGATGATATACACTGTTTGCTGTGTATTTCTGTGCATGTGTGTCTGACCCATAGAAATAGCAAAGAATTGGAGAAATGTACATTATGGCAGTATATTAATCCCAGAAACTTTTCTTAAATGTAATCACACTAACTCCTCCCAATTATTTAAATAGATCTACTCCAAACATGACTAAGTCAGGGTTTAATTCAGCTGCCTTATTTTAATACTAATACTTAATACTAATACTTAATACTAAAACAGGACATTTCAGATTATACTTTTACAGATCTTTAAAATTGATATGGCTTTCTGGAAGTATTATCTGCTATTTAAAAGAAGATACAATAGCACTGGGCCTCTTCAGAGCAAGCATTTATTTTAAAAAGCTTCTTCATTTTGTTAAGTTGTCTAGATTTACAGGGGTCTCCAACCTTGGCAACTTTAAGACTTGTGGACTTCAACTCCCAGAATTCCACAGCCAGCAAAGCTAACAAAGCTGGCTGTGGAATTCTGTGAGTTGAAGTCCATAAGTCTTAAAGTTGCCAAGGTTGGAGACCCCTGGTCTAGAACAATAATAAAACAATCTTTAAAAATAAGTTTAATAATTTGAACATTCTATAGGCATTTAAAGTTATTGACTTACCTTCTTGCAGCAAAAAACAGCCAGTTTCAGCACAGTCTGGTTAGCACAAGAATTTGACACCCTCCAGCAATTTGACTCCGTGCAGTTTTAGTTTCACTTTCATTTTAGCACGTGGGCTTGCCGGCAACAGCTGAGTGTCAGGAGGCAGATAATCAGTGGCTAATGAGGCTCTGCTGCTGTTTGCTGCAAAAAGGTAAATTGCTGGCAAGCAAAGATCAAAGAGTGGGGGTGGCTGAGTAGGGCTACATTCGGTGTATAAGACGCACCCACGTTTTCACCCTCTTTTGGGGGGTAAAAAGGTGCGTCTTATACTCCGAAAAATACGATAGGTTTGCCACGTGGGAAAATGAAAGTGAAACTAGCTACAAAGAGGCAAATAGCTGGGAGAGACACACAGATTTTTATTTTCTGCTGGATGCAAGGGGGTAAGTGAATAACTATAAATGTCTGTAGAATGTTCAAATTATTAGACTTATTTTTTTAAAAACTGCTTTATTATTGTTCTAGCCAGGTGTCTCCAACCTTGACAATTTAAGACTTGTGGACTTCAACTCCCAGAATTCCACAGCCAGCTTTGTTAGCTTTGCTGGCTGTGGAATTCTGGGAGTTGAAGTCCACAAGTATTAAAGTTGCCAAGGTTGGAGACCTCTAGACAACTTAACAAAATAAAGAAGCTTTTTAAAATAAATGCTTGCTCTGAAGAGGTCCAGTGCTATTGTATCTTCTTTTAAATAATAGAGAATAATGTATACTTCCAGAAATTGTAATTAATTTTAACAGCTCTGTACAAGAATAGTCTGAAATGTAACAGTGTCCTGTTTAGTATTAGAGTTAAATCCTGACTTACCTTGGAGTAGATCTATTTAAATAATTGGGAGGAGTTAGTGTGATTACATTTAAGAAAACTTTCCGGCATAATGTACATTTCTCCAATTCTTTGCTATTTCTATGGGTCAGGCACACATGCACAGAAATACACAGCAAACAGTGTATATCATCTGTGCTGTTTGCTGTTTGCTGTTTGGCAAATTGCTTGGAGGCAGAGGCCTTTTTTCCTTGTTTTCCTCCCCCAAAACTAAGGTGCGTCTTATACTCCGGAGCATCTTATACTCCGAAAAATACGGTATATAAAAAAGAAGTGCCAAGAGTTACCATGTGGTAAGATGGGTGGCCAATAAAGTAAGTAAGTAAGTAAGTAAGTAAGTAAGTAAGTAAGTAAGTAAGTAAGTAAGTAAGTAAGTAAGTAAGTAAGTAAGTAAGTAAAGTTAGGCTGTGGAATTTGTCAAATGCTTTACTGAAATCCAAGTAAACTATACCAACAGCATTTCCCCGATCCACTAATTTAGTCACTTTATCATTTTAATTTAATCACTTTTTAGCACCATGTTATTATCTTGTCTTCACCCTACTCCTTTAGTCTAGTCTAGTAAGATCAAAGTTTTGACTATGGTTAAAAAGTAGTGCCAATGGCATTAATAATATAGTATCCATACCTAAGACACAAGGAGACATATAAAAGCCATTTTTCAGACTGGGATCATCTGGCACAAATGCATCCCCTCCACACAGGACTTCTGCACCCTAAAAAGTGTAACAGAAGATAATGGCAGAAAACCACAATGCATTTTACGTATAATAGCAAAATTTTGCCAACCTATGCAGGAAGGTACCAAAGCTTGAGTGTATATAATAAAACACTAGACTGGACAGAAGGTTCTTTCTCTTGGTGCAATATCATTCTTGGCAATAGAAATGAATCTTCTCCTATCACATATACTATAAATATTTGAAACCCAAATAGATTGGTTTGACATTTCACCAATGGAAGAAGCATGTGACTGACATGTTTCATTTTCTCATTTTTACTACAATAGAATAAACTACTTCAAAATATTTATGATCAGGATACTCAGCAGATTGTCTTCTATATTAATCTAAGTCAGTGCTTTTCAACCTTAACAACTTTAAAATAGCTGGACTTCAACTCCCAGAATTCCCTAGCCAGCATGCTGTTTTGTACAGTGCCCAGAGCATGCTGGTTGGGGAGTTCTGGGAGTTCACCCATCTTAAACTTGCTAAAGTTGAGAAGGACTGACTTAAGTCGTTGTCAGCTCTTCCCTACAAATTTATTTTAAAAAGCAGCGTATATGCTAGAGAGGTAAAAACAGACAAGGAACAAAGTATATTTTTAGCTTTGTGATTACACTAACACTGTCTTTATGGGATTATTTTGCACATTACTCTTAGGGACTATGTGAGTCCCAAAAACAGCCTGAAAAATGGCCTGAAAAAGGCCCGAAAAAATGGCCAAAAAGAGGCATGCACACGCTGGCCAGCTGCTTCGGTGCACACGAAGACCAGCTAGTCAGCATGCATGTGTGTGCTGGAAACCCGAAGACCAGCTGGCCGGCGCATGCTTGGTGCCGAAAAGGTTCGCCGTCACTGCACTATACATTCCAATTGATTTCGTAAAGTGTATGGCAAGGGGTGGTTATTACTATGAGTGCATCCTCTTGCCAGCTGGGACCTATATAATTCCAATTGTTGCTTGCTCTTGTTTTCCTTATTGGTTATTGATAAGAGTGAACAGCACATGGACTCTGAAGGGAAGCAATGGCTGATAGATAAGTTGTATTGCTTATACACTCAGAAAGGGAGATAGCAATAGAAATTGGGTTATATACAGCGGTGGGCTTCAGCCGGTTCGTGTGAACCGGTTGTTAAATTTTTGCGCAGTTCAGAGAACTGGCTAATCGCACCACTGGCTGCCCCCACCCCGCCCCTCCCAGTCACTTCTTATCTCGCATTGCCTGCCTTGGCCACAGCATAGCAGCTGCTGTTCTCTGGCTCCCTCACTCGCTAGCTCGCTTGCCTCGACCATGTGGCCCCCGTGGCCCAGTCCACTTGCCTGCCTTTGCCCCGACCTCCCACGTGGCCCAGCTACCTGCCGAGACTCCCTTTGCCATTCTCAGCTGCCTCCCACGTTGCCCAGCTACCTGTCTAGTGAGCCTTCCTTCGCCTCTTTGCCAGCATGAATGGCCTGTTACAGGGCCTTCCTAGAGCTCCCCCGGCCTCTTACAGGTCGAAATGGAGGGTCCCTGGACCCGATCCACCCTCCCAGGCCCCGTCTGGGCCTTCCTCGGGCTCTCCCGGCCTCTTACAGGCCGAAATGGAGGGTCCCTGGGCCTGATCCAGCCCTCCCCAATGCCATTTCCCATGGCTTTACTGTACTTACTTTTCGAAGAGCTGCAAAAGAGGCTGAGCCACATGGCAGAGAAGCCAAAGTCTTTTATTCAGAAGCTGGTGAAGCTGTAAGAACGTGAGATGTAAGGAAAACAGATTTCCCCATCTGAATAAAAGACTTCGGCTTCTCTGCCATGAGGGCCTGCAGGCTTAGTTTTTACCCAGTCTGGTCAGGCTTAGTTTGGGCCCAGTCTGCTTGCTGCTGACTGGCTAGTTTGAATGAGCAGCTTCAGGGATTGGAGCATGGCAGCCAATCAACAAGGGCCTTGCAGTTCAGCCCAATGAGACAAAGGAAGCAATCTTCCGTTTGATTGGCTGCTGCTGCCTCAATCCCTGAAGCAGGAGGCTGCTATGGTCCAGTCCAGGCCTAGGCCTGCTGGCCACATGGCCGCAGCCAAAGTCTTTTACTCAGAAGCTGGTGAAAATGTTTTCCTTAGATTTCATGTTCTTACAGCTTCACCATCATCTGAATAAAACACTTTGGCTTTTCTGCCAGTGGGTCAGCCTCTTCTGGACCTCTGGAGATCTTCAAAAAAATAAGATCTTCAAAAAGTAAGTAATAAAGTAAATGGCATGATTAACATTTCCATTATTTTCAGTGGGAAGTAAAGGTAATTAAGTTAGCATGAATGTAACCTATTAAAGTTATGTTTAAAAATATAAAAGAACTATATGTTAAAAATGTCCCTGATTTGCAACTAAATCATTTATGTCCATCCTTTGATTTTTGTAGCAAATTGTACATTTTTGTTTTGATAAAAGCAAAGTGAATATTCATTGAGAATCAATCTGTTTCTACAGAGTAGTTCCTCTCTCACCAACCTCTAAAGCTCTACTCCTTAACTGATTTTTCTTAATAATTTGTCTATTTAGAACAACATAAAGGAACCAGGAAAAAAGGCCACAGAATTCCTAAGGGAGCAAAATCCCTACAGCTATATAATGAATGGTCTCTAAAGTGGTCTTATTACCACAGTAAAAAGCTAGTACAATGACTTTAAAATACAGCTATTACTGTTTCCAAAATATATACCGGTAGTTGCTAAAATTTTAGAAGGTACCAATGTTAACAGATAGCTGCTTCCATTAGCAGAAGAACAGCTTCTAATATAGGGGGGAATAATCACAAATCCAGCAAGTTTTTATATTTGCTTAAGAATCTGTGAGAAACCTTGTAATTTTGTCTTCTTGTAGTTCTTGAAATCCATGTCACAGAATTCAATGTTTTAAAGGTATTCATACCATTTTAGCCATTTTTGATATAAGATTACCAGATTTAAAAATTCTCAAGAGTTTAAACATTTCATGGAAAAGTCTTTTTATAATGCTACTAGCAAGCATTGTACATTAGGCTTGTCAAATTTCTTGTTTCTGTTCAGATTGCATTTTACAATGCTTCAAGTGTATAATGGCTTATTTAGTTATATTAACAGAATAGATATCAGTAAAATTATACCTTTATAGCAAAAAAAAGAGTAAGTAATCCATGGGAAATGGGGCGGGGGAGGAGTAAGTGGAATCTGAGATGCTAGCAAAGCAGGCCCAGTCTGTGGAGACCCAGCAGGATAGGATGGGATGGGGGAAGCAATTGTGGGGACCCCAGGGGAGCATGAGGTATCTCAGTGGATTGAGGGAGGTCTTGGATGGTCTGCTCCAGCACTAGGCCCCACATGTTGTTCCCCAGCCTGAGATACCTCATGTGCATTTAAAGATCTGCACATTTGATTAACAAATGCATTAGGGAAAGCAGGGAGTGATCACGTTCATTTAATGTGATTCAATCAAACAAATCCCCAGGTTACAAATGTAATTGGCAGGCTCTATTACATTTGTAACTGGAGGATTACCTGTATAATGAGAGCGGGTGAGGGCCTCAGGGAAGATCTGCCTTAGCACCATACGAGTCCCTTGTCACGCCCACCCTGGCCATGCCCACCCAGTCACACCTACCCAGCTGGTCATTAGGGCAGAGAACCGATTGTTAAATTATTTGAATCCCACCACTGGTTATATACGAGCCACGGTGGTGTAGTGGTTAGAGTGCAGTACTGCAGGCTACTTCTGCTGCCTGCCCGCTGCCTGCAATTTGGCAGTTCAAATTTCACCAGGCTCAAGGTTGACTCAGCCTTCCACCCTTCCGAGGGTGACCCAAATTGTTGGGGGAAATATGCTGACTCTGTAAACTGCTTAGAGAGGGATGTAAAGCACTGTGAAGCAGTATATAAGTCCAAGTGCTATTGCTATTGGAATATGGAATGGGAATGAATATTAAAATGAAAACAGGACTAATAAATGTTCTTTTTGTCAGTACTATGTTTAAAACTGATTGGGTTACTAATGTATAAATAAACCACTAATCTTTGTTTGTATAAAAAAGTGGTATTGCTTTAAATTGTAAGCATTGTAGGCTTGCTGATAATTATAAAAGAAAACAGGTTAGCTTGAGTAATTTGGGTGTCAGTGTGCTGTATGCCGTGTGGGCGTCAGTGTGCTGTGTGCCGTGTGCTGTGTGGGTGTCAGTGGGCTGTGTGCCGTGTGCTGTGTGGGCGTCAGTGGGCTGTGTGCCGTGTCCTGTGTGGGCTTCAGTGCGTCTGTGTGCTGTGTGCTTAGTGATTGCTTCTACTCATTGCTCCTGTATCTGTTTGAAGACAAGATGCTACCAAAAGAAGAAGTTCAAGATTTCTACTGCATTGTTTGCTAAAGACTTTATCTACAAAAGATTAATAGCTAAGTGCTAATAATAGCTACCGTATTTTTTGGAGTATAAGACGCACCGAAGTATAAGACGCACCTTAGTTTTGGGGGAGGAAAACAAGGAAAAAAGGCCTCTGCCTCCCAGCAATTTGCCAAACAGCAAACAGCACAGATGATATACACTGTTTGCTGTGTATTTCTGTGCATGTGTGCCTGACCCATAGAAATGGCAAAGAATTGGAGAAATGTACATTATGGCAGTATATTAATCCCAGAAAGTTTTCTTACATGTAATCACACTAACTCCTCCTAATTATTTAAATACATCTACTCCAAACATGACTAAGTCAGAGTTTCTCAGCTGGCTTATTTTAATACTAATACTTAATACTAATACTTAATACTAAAACAGGACATTTCAGATTATACTTTTACAGATCTTTAAAATTGATGTGGCTTTCTGGAAGTATTCTCTGCTATTTAAAAGAAGATACAATAGCACTGGGCCTCTTCAGAGCAAGCATTTATTTTAAAAAGCTTCTTCATTTTGTTAAGTTGTCTAGAACAAACTCTACAAACATTTAACAAAATAACATATTAACAGAATCTGCCTGTACCTAGGATAGAACTCACAACCTCTTGATTGTGAGGCAAGAGCTCTATCTCTTGAGCCACAGCAGCTCTAGCTTGCCTTCTTGCAATTTTAGCAGTCTAATATTGCCAGCAGTTTATCTCCCAGCAATATATCTCATCACAGCCACCTTACTTTCAGTTTCATTTTACCACGTGGCTTGTAAGCTTCAGTCAGCTGTAGATCGGGAGGCAAGTAATCTTTTAGTGTGCTAATAAGGCTTCTGTTTCTGTTCTGTTTGCTGCAAAGAGGTAAATTGTTGGCAGGCAGAGGCCAAAGGGTGGGGGTGGCTGGGTGGGGCTACATTCGGTGTATAAGACGCACCCAAGTTTTCACCCTCTTTTTGGGGGTAAAAAGGTGCGTCTTATACTCCGAAAAATACGGTAAGTGCTAAGAGTGTGACTTTGTGTCTGTATATTGGAAAAAGAAGATAAATTAAAGAAAGATTCTTCGTGGACTGTTTGTTTTGAAGTTTTGCTAGTTTATTTAAGTAAATTATATTTAACACTTTGAAGACTTCTGTTTATTGACTCTATAGTATTGAATAGCAACGCCACATTCCGTTGCGTATACTCAATTTCATAAAATACATAACCTCAACACTTTTGTATATTTATTAGAACAGAAGTAAGAAGTAAGTAAGAAGTAAAGGTAGTTTTGGTCATTTGTATCTCCATGAGGACCCAATGAATGAGTACATAGGGTTTTTTATTATTGTAAGCTGCCTAGAGTTACCCTGAGGTAAGACAGACAGCCAATAAATTTTTATAAATAAATAAAGAAGCAAAACTAATAGACCAGACCCCTTCCCTATTGAGTTTAGGTACACACACATTCACATATTATACCTATTTATTCCTCATCTATTTATTTATACTATAGGGGATAGAGATGAGGCATTTATTTATTTATTTTGCAGTATTGAATGGGAATAAAAAGAATTGAGACATATTTTTCCCCTTAAAATCATCTAAAGCCAAAAAAAGTTCCACTGCTCACTCAGATAATACCATGACTTTACCATCCACATGAGTTGCAGCCATACAGTCAAAACAGCTTAAGTAAACCTGCATATGTTTACTTAACATTACTGACTTACTGTATTTTTCGGAGAATAAGACGCACTTTTCCCCCCCACAAAAGAGGGTGGAAATGTTGGTGCGTCTTATACACCGAATACAGCCATTTTTGGCCTCCAGAAACCCTGCCCCGTGCATCCCGTTTTTCACAAAAACGCGGTGCGCAGAGGGTTTGGGAGGCCTGCAAAGTGCTCCTGGGGGCTGGGGAGGGCAAAAACGTGATGCATGGGGGGGGGGTTGGAAGGCAAAAAATGGGCCCGTTTTTCATGAAAACGGGGTGTGCAGAGGGTTTGGGAGGCCTGTAGAGTGATCCTGGGGGCTAGGAGGGGCAAAAACGAGCGAAAAACGGGCTGGTTTTCATGAAAACGGGGCGTGCAGAGGGTTTGGGAGGCCTGTAGAGTGATCCTGGGGGCTGGGTAAAATCAAGCAAAAAATGGGCGTTTTATTGCAAAAACGAGCCCGTTTTTAGCAAAAAACGGGGCGTGCAGAGGGTTTGGGAGGCCTTTAGAGTGATCCTGAGGGGCAGGGGGGTAGGGAAACCTTTTTTTTTTACCTCTTCAAAATCTTGGTGCGTCTTATACTCCGGTGCACCTTATAGTATGAAAAACATGGTAAATTTGTTGAATATAGGTTGATGAGAGGCACACCACCTGACTATAAAAAATTTTCTATGGTAAACGCTGCTCAAATCTGAGTTTTTTTTCAATAAGAGATAAAAATACTAATGTAAGATCTACAATTAAGCATGCCAAATTTTATTCCAGATGTGGTTTGTGCTCATTTTAGTAACCCAATTATAGTTTGTTAAACAGATGTGCCCAGATCAGATAGCTTTTCACTGGATAGCCATAAACTTTTCAGACACAGAAAAGCATCTTTGTTCTACCTTGAATACTCAGTTTTGCACATAATACATAATATGATGCCTGTATCAGTGGTGGGATTCAATTTTTTTTACTACTGGTTCTTTGGGCGTGGCTTGGTTTGTGTGGCAGGGGAAGGATACTGTAAAATCTCCATTCCCACCCCACTCCAGGGGAAGGATACTGCAAAATCTCCATTTCCTCCTGATCAGCTGGGACTCAGGAGGCAGAGAATAGATGGCGGTGGGGCCAGTCAGAGGTGGTATTTACCAGTTCTCCGAACTACTCAAAATTTCCGCTACTGGTTCTCCAGAACTGGTCAGAACCTGCTGAAACCCACCTCTGGCCTGTATGATGTTCACCTCATGTGGCAGATGAGTGAAGTATTTTCAGTAGCCCAATCCCTCAGGATAAGGCTCAGTAAAGATAATGCTCACCTGCTCCTTTGCTTGTTTAACAAAACTCAAGACCTTCTCCAGGTGTGCCTTGTTGATAAGTGCTCCCATCCTTGTATCTTGCAGCAGGGGGTCACCAATTTTGATGTTCTGAGTCTGTTTCACAACTTCTTTGGTGAAGGCCTCCAGGACTGCTCGTTGTACAAACACCCGAGTACCATTGCAGCAAACCTGAGGCACAGAGACAGGCTTAAGAAAGGGCTCATTTTCAGAATTGACAGGCTCAGAACTAACCTGTAACTACCAACTTACAGATAGTTCTCCACTTATGACCACCATTGGGTCCAGAATTGGGTCACTGAGTAAAGTTGTTAAGTGACCCACACAGGTTGTTAAGTGGAATGCTAGGAAGAAGGCCTGGGCCTTGCAGGTGTGGTGGGGCAGGGAGAGGGCACAGGTCTTCCACCACACCCAAGCCCTCCCCTTGCCCCACCAGGGAGAATACCCACAAAAATGATGGCATTTGCTATTGTTTTCACTAGATCTGAGGTCTGTTTCTCCAGTGGGCTGAGAGATTTCACCTCTTAAGAGGGGAAATCCTTCATCATTCTGGATGAATAGTTCTCAGATCTGGTGAAAATGCTAGCAAATACCATTGTTCTGAAAGGCGCAGAATGCTGGTGTTCACTAATGTTTTTGCCTCTGAAGATTGGGGCAGGGAATGCTGGCATTTGCTAGCATTTTCTTCAGATTTGAGATCTGGTGGATTTCTTCCCACTGCACAGAGAGAAGAAATCCATCAGCATACTGGAGGAACAGGCCTCAAATCCAACATTCTTTCCACTTGCAATCTTCCCTGACGGCTTCTCAAATGTTTTTCTGGGGAAGCTGCCAGAGAAGATTTCAAATAGTGATCACAGGACACTTCGCAACTGGTCATAAATGTGAACAAATTGCCAAGCACTTGAAATACGGTCATATGATGCCAGCAGTTGTGATGCAACATTTTACAATGGTCAGAAGTGCTTTATGGGTAGCAAAGCACCCATTGTAAGGTATGTCTGGACTCTGACACCCATTCAAAGTCTGTCATGCCTGCAAACAGTCATTAAATAAACTGATCATAAGTTGAGGATTACCTGTACTGACATTTCTGCATTGATTTAATATCTCTTTGGAACAGCAATCAGTAACAAATATCAATAAGTCAAATCAAATAATTATAAAGTCTGTGAGGAGTGAATACAGGAGCAGAGCCTCTTCTTGAACAACAAACATTACAAGATAATACCAGTCCTAAAAAGCAATGAACACTGAAAAATTTGGATCTTAGAACACAGCACAAGTTTAGGCATTCCTCCTCACCCAGAATGAAATAAGAAAAACGTTTGTAGAATGGTAAGGCACCAAATTTTTCTTAGAGATTCTGATAAAATTTCTGTATTGCAATATTTTACAAGATATAGCAAATTTCTTCTCCAGGTATGGAACTTAACTGGACTTTTTAAAATGATTTAGTCAGATCCGCAGCTTCTTCCCTGTTAGATAAAAAAAATTGCATACCTCACCCTGGGTAAGGAAATTAGCCATGAGGGCTCCTTTCACAGCATTATCCAATACACAGTCAGAGAAGATAATGAGGGGAGACTTTCCTCCTAACTCTAAAGTAACAGGTTTGATCCCTTTGGCTGCCATTTCCATAATCTATTGGGGAAAAAACAGAACAAGATGTAGCAGCTAACACAGGCAATTATAATTATATCTTTCTTGGTAAGTGCAAAGAGCCTCAGCTAGAATTTGTTGAATAAAGATCTACCTCAAATACAAAATTATTGCTCTTTTTCAGTGAATTAGTCAGGGCATAGGTGAACATTTCCAAGCAGTTACCTCACATAAATATGGTATTTTTGATATAAACATATAACACCCAAAGCTATGCTATTAAAGTAGCAATGGGCCTTTATTCAAGCTTTTTTATATGAATATTAAGAATGTTTTTTCTTCTTCTAACTATAATGAATATGTTTTATTTGAATTGTTGTTAATTATGTATTTTATTGCTATTTTGACTATAAAATGCTGCCAGATGCTTCAGCACAGAAAAAATAACTTATAAATACATTGAATAAGGATTACTGGATAATTTTTCACCGACATGCAATTCAGAAGTAGGATCTGGACTAAGAAGTGATCTTCACATTTCCAAAGAAGACCTTGTGATTTCAATAGAATACCTGTAGATTTGGCAATTGGCAAATATATAAATTGCACAATGAACAGGTCTACCAGCCTTTCAAACTGGAAGTTCTGGTTAGTGGCAAAGCAACTCTTCTTTTCTTTTCTTTTTAATAAATAAGTTTTTTATTTTTTTTAACACAAAACATATACATCTTTTATCAAGAAAGTGTTTCCTGGATCCTTTCTTATACATAATCAATAATATATTTTATTTTCAATTTCAGCCATATTCTTCTTTTTTCCATAATTTGTTATCCTTATTCATTTTTTTCTTATACATAATTTTTAACACATATCACTATATGCCCTATTATTATAGTCTCTATTTCTCTAAGCACCTTTTAAGCTTCCCTTCTAGATCTTCAACTCTCCACATTTAAATCTTTAATTAATTTTGTATTCAAAACACCAATATTAATTTCAGTCCAATTTCATCTACTGAAGTTTTCTATCATCTATAACATAATTCATCTTTTTTTTGCAATTTTTTTTATTTTTTCTCCGCAACTTCATATACAATACACATATACCTTAAAATATTATAATAAAATACATAGTTTTATATTATAATCAATCATTCAAAAATCAATATCTTATTCAACACTTGCATTATCAATCATCAGTCTGTTCTACTTTTTTCCATTACACTCCCCTCTCTCTATCTCCATCTTCTCCTCCTACTTTCTTACTCCTTCACTCCTCCTCTACCTCTCTCTACTCCTTCTCTTCCTCCCCTTCTACTTCCTCTTTCACCCTCTTAACCTTTCCCTGAGTGCTTTTCATATTAACTCATCTTATATTTGACAGACTGATGACATAATCTCAAAATTAAACTAGTTGTCTCTCTTCTATATAAATTTTATTATTATTATTATTATTATTATTATTATTATTATTATTATTATTATTATTATTATTATTATTATTATTATTATTATTATTATTATTATTATTATTATTAATTATTATTATTATTATTATTATTATTATTATTATTATTATTATTATTATTATATCATTTCTTTGTATAAATACTTTGTTCTAGGTATATGCTGCTAATTCCATAAAAAAGAAAAAAAATCTAATTTTGTCATCTGGGATATTTACCAGTTAATTTCGAATTTTCCTTCCAGCTTCACCGCTATTAATTTAATTTCCCAAATTAAATTATTATTACTCCTGCTTCTTAATTTTAAGCCATATTGTTTCCTCTACTTCTTTAGTCTCTTTAGTCATCGTTTATGTTTCTTACCCTCCATTTCTATCAAAAACTAAATGCCCAATTATACACTTCAATTTTCTCATATTGATCAACAAAATTCTTTCTAAGCAATTTCCACTCAATTGAATATTCAAGTCTAGAAATAATTTGTTTTTAAATTTTGCAATTAAACAATCTCATATATAAAAAAGAATAGTCATAATTCATTTCCATTATTTCTGATTCTATATTTCTTGCATTATTACAAGTATTTAATTAAATTAAATAAAAAAATTAGTCTAGCTCTTATCAGTTCCATCTCTTGCATTTAAACAAATCAAAAAGAAAAAAGTAAAATAAAAAGGAGAGAAAAAGTCCAAATGATGTAATTTTCAAATTTTTAGCTCAATCAATTTAAAGGTAATAAACAATCATAGTATGCCTTTTTTATTGTTAACATTAAAATAGTTTCTCTTAAATTCTAATAATCATATTTATCATTCATATTTATCATATTATCATTATTTTATTTATAGTCTTCCAAATCAATTAATTCTTAAATAGTATTATCTATATAAAAAGAACAAAGGATAAAAGAAAAATCTTAATTCCTTATAAAATAATTATATTAATTCTATATATCAAAATTCTAAACGGTTAACATTCTTATCACAATTAAATCTAATATAATAATTATAAAAAAGAAAAAAGATAGAAAAAGAAGAGAAAAAAATAAAACCATTTCTATAATATATCAACGCCTTTATCCATTCCCTTTTGATTTCCCAACTACTTCCATTTTATATCTATTTTTCCTCCATCCCCATTTCCTTAACTTCTGTATGTATCTAGTTTTCCCCAGTCTTTTTTTTAACTTTATGTATCTCAAAATCCTCTTCCTCAATCTGAACATAATCATTTTTAATATCTTTATCTCTATTATCACTGTTAACCCCAGTGGAATCATTATAAGTATCAACATAATCATTAATCAGCATTGCATTGTCAGTATTCTTTTCCTGTTCATCATCATTTATAATATTTTCATCAATTCTCTTTTCTTCTTCTGTTATCTTTTCCATTTTTTTCCCATTTGCACTTCATTCTTTTTTTCTCAAGTGTTCCAATTCCGAAAGAACTTCTAAGATCTTTAAAAAGATCTTTCAAAAACCCAGCCAATTCTTCATAGTCAATTTCCTTCATGTCTTTGAAATCGCAATTTCCAAATCCAAAGCTTAACCAAATTCATTCTATCATCAGAGTTCATTCAAGGATGCCACCAGTTCTTAATAATCGTTAATCTCCATGTCTCAAAGTCACAAATCATTAATTTTCACAGTCCATCCAGCTGCTAACAAAGATGTATTTCACAGCCTGTTATAATTTACCAGTTTGTACTTTGGTAGTTGGAAAACCAGTTCCTTCTGTTCTTTTGTTATTAACATCTGTTCCTGTTCATTCTTATCCAAGTCAACCCAAAACAATTCCTTTCAGACAATAACAGATTTGCAGTATATTTTATATTTCCTCAACTCTCAGAAATATTTTTCTTATTCAAGGTTAACAGCTGTCCAAACATCCAAGAAGATATTTCACCACAAGAATAATTCTTCCAACCATCAGATGGCACTCTCCAATCAAGTTTCCCAGCTCTACTTTTCCTGTTTTAATTTTTCCGCTTTTAGTCAAATCCAATTCAAATTTTCCCTTCCAAGTTTATTTTCCAATTCTTACTCCTTTAAACAAATCTTTAAAGCAATGTCCAAATCCTTAATAGTTGGGCTTTAGTTACAAATCCCTTTAGTTTTGTTGCACCATTGTATCCCCATATTTAACAACCACTCCTTGATTTCTGGTCCTTTTGTTCCCCTTTTAAATTGAAAGGTTTCTTTTAAAATGTTCTTTTGGCAATGTGACTCACCAACCTCCGTCTTCTTCAACTTCGACTCCTCCAGCACTTAACTTGAAGTTTTTGCTTCCGAGATGACTCTAGCCTCGCCTGTTCAATCTTACCGATGTGACCGCAGTGGCTAGGACAACACTTAGAGGTCGTCTTCCGATTGCCGCCAGTCGAGGACACAAAGCCGGCTCCCTGGGAGGTTTGCAGCCCCCCCCAGTCCACCAGCAGGCGCTCCTCTTCTTCACCACCCCTCCAGGGTGGATCTGACCTGGTCCTGACCGGACGGGGAAACTCCGTAGCGCCACTACGTTGGCCACGACTTCTTTTCCAACATAATTCATCTTATTTCACTTTTACATATATATAAAACCATTTTTCCACATTTTTAGTACTAGTACAATTCATTTTCTTCCTTTCCTTCCCAAATATATTCAAAATCAACATTTTACTATTATACACCCTTAATTTCTTGTTTTAACCACCCATTTATTTACCCATTTTTCAATATTAACTTACTTCATTGTACAATCAAGATTAATCCCATTTCCTTTTTCAATTTTATCTTTTTTTTTTTTTGCGGTTTATAACATTCATCATTTTTTATCTATTTTCAATTTAACATACATAAAAAAATCCATTTTTGAAAAATTAACAATCAAAGATTTTTAGTACTAGTACAATTCTATTAAATCCTATTTATATCTACCCCTACAAAACCTAGTTTTCTTCCTCCCTCCTTAATCTTCCCTTTTTAACAATTATCTCTTGGTCTCTCTACTATTCCATTTTGTATTGATTTTCTATTTATCCTTTTATCCCTTTCCCTTGGTTTCTTTTTTCCCTTTTTAAAATTTTATCTGTATTATATCTTTTCTTCTGGACCTTTCTAGTTGCCTTTCGATAGATTGTTTGTGTATCCCTCTCCAGCATTTTCCTTCTTTTCTTCTTGTTGTTTCCCTCTTCCTTTTTTATGTTTCTTTTTTGGAATGCATTTTCCCTTTTCCCTCTCTGCTCTTTCCATAACCTTGTAAACCTCAGTGAAATTGTCTAACTGATTTTCATTTCTATCTTCTTTTTGTTCTTTTTCCACTTCCTGATTCTCATGCTCATTCTCTTTTGCAAATTTTTCTTCTCTCTCTTGTTCTATGTGTTCCCTTGGTTTTTCTGGCTCTATGATCTCTTTTAATGTTACTTGTACACTTTTTAACATCTCAAGCAATTCTTTGTACATCCAACATTCCATTTTGAATTTATCAATTTTTCTTTTATATTCAATTATAATTTCCTGTCCCAATTTTAATCCAAACCAGTCCCAAAGTCTTAAATCTTCCTCAGCCAAGAAAAACCAAAACCAAACAATAAGCCGGAACCAGGCACTCCTTAAAAATTCTCACAATAGTCAACTTATCTTTCCAAGGTCAGCTTTTGTCTGTATTTTCTTGTATCTTCCTCTAGTGTTGTACTCACTTTCCTCTAGTGGATGTCTCTCTCAGATCTCCGTACTGTCTCATTTTCTTTTCTTTTCAAAATACCAACAAGTTTTAATTCCATTTCAATGATGGAGAAACAAAAAGGCTATTTTTCTTCTTCAAATCTTTTCTCTGTTGTTCTTTTCAAGCTTCTCCAATTCCGTTTTAAACCACAAGAATTTTACTTGGGCTTTCACTCTGTCACTCCCACTTTTCAATTCTTTTCTGCACTCCAGATCTCAGCAGTCGCTGTTTCAATCTTTAAAATTTTTAGAATCCATATTTTAAATTTATTTTTCTCATAAACTGGCCAATCTCTCTCCGGCTCCAACACTTCCTTCAAACATTGCTCCTGCACAATACTTTAGTCCGGTTGCCCCAGCTTAAGAGCGGTCATTAAAAATGGTTGCCGCCCCCACCGCTGGTTTGAAGAGCTTGTTTCTGACCTTCTGGGGAGCTTGCCTTGCTCCCCGCGATCTCCAAACGCCTCTTCTTCTTCCCCCGTCCCTCCAGGATGGTTCTGGTCCGAAGACCTACCGATGGCAGTTTGTCTGGCTGGATTTTCATGAAGCTCATTGGAGGTTCGCTATTTTCCAGCCAGTATCGCCGCAACGCTTCCGGTTCCTTGCAAAGCAACTCTTCTAAATGATCTTAGCATAGTTGCATGTGTGTCAATGAATTGCCAAGTTATGGGAGAAGGGACAAATTGCATCAGGACTGCTTCAGAAATCAAACATTTTAAAAACTTTATTATTCAACAGTGACAGCACTTTTATTTGTATATGTATATTTATATGTATATGTATGTATACATACCTTAACACCTGTGGGCACACTCCCGGTGAATGAGACTTTGGCCACATCTGGGTGCTGGCACAAGAATTGGCCTGTGGCAGCTCCACCCTGCACCACATTGAAAAGTCCCTTAGGAACACCAGCCTTATTGTAGATCTCTGCCAGCAGCACAATAGAGATGGGGGTGAAGGGAGAAGGCTTGAAGACCATGGCATTACCTAGGTAGCCCAATTCACAAGAATAAAAAGAATGGATACACATTTTCTGTCTAAAATTTCATCTACAATCAAATGAAAGAGCAATACTGAAGAAAAATTTCATCTACAATCAAATGAAAGAGCAATACTGAAGAAAAAATGTTTCAGTCCAACTAAGACAAAGTCATACAGGCATCTGGATCATTATATCCATCCCACATACGTTTTGAAGCTAAATCAATGCCAATATCTATAAAGTAGTCTCTTCTAGTATCATTTAAGTGTTATTATTAAGTTCTAAAACAGATCACTGGAACTTTATTCCCCATTTTCACATCTCAAATGTTAACAATGAACTCCTAGAAAGGCAATCCCTGACTACTAGTTTCTGTGAATGAAACTCATTCATTTATCAAAAAGTTAATATATTTTACCACAGGCTAAAGCAGGGGCTGATTTCCAGCAGGCAATCTGAAAAGGGTAGTTCCAAGCCCCTATCCCAACACAGACTCCAAGAGGTTCTCTTCTGGTATAAGCAAAGGACCCCTCAGGGAGCTGGACATGTTGACCTAAACAAAAGAGACGAAGAGATCTGGGCATAAAAAATATAAACCAATTCTCAAAAATGAGAAGCAGAGTAATTTAAAAAGCTTTATGTCCAGAAAAGTAGTAGAGGAAGGATGGAACATAACCTACTGAACTTCTATTCTAATTGTTGAAGAACAGACTTTTCCCTCCTATAATAAATACAGAAACTGAATGCTCCGGAAAACGTAGACAGTGCAACCCGTCCTTCTTTCTAATTCACTAACCTGCATGGAATTCCAGCAAATCATCAAATCAAATCATCAAAGAGGGCAGAAGCATAGCTATTTTTACTTATTTCAACAAAAGTCATTTCTTGTAGTAGACATGTGCTACATATTACCTTCCTCAATGATTGTGGAATGGCAAAAAGTTGGATTCTGCCTAGCACAGAGAAGGATGGTGATTTTCAAATTTTATTCACTGTCATCACATATACCGTATTTTTCGGAGTATAAGACGCACCTTTTTATCCCCCAAAAGAGGGTGAAAACTTGGGTGCCTCTTATACACCGAATGTAGCCCCACCCAGCCAGGCACCCCCACCTTTTGGCCTCTGTCTTCCAGCAATTTACCTGTTTGCAGCAAACAGAGAAGAGCCTGTTAAGACAAGCAAGTCCTTAGCAGCTTCCCGATTCCCAGCTGATTTGCCACATGCTAAAATGAAACTGAAACTGCAAAGAGGCAAATAGCTGGGAGAGACACACAGATTTTTATTTTCTGCTGAACTGGCTGCAAAGGGGTAAGTGAATAACTATAAATGTCTGTAGAATGTTCAAATTATTAGACTTATTTTTTAAAGACTGCTTTATTATTGTTCTAGACCGGGTGTCTCCAACCTTGGCAATTTTAAGACTTGTGGACTTCAACTCCCAGAATTCCACAGCCAGCTTTGTTAGCTTTGCTGGCTGTGGAATTCTGGGAGTTGAAGTTCACAAGTCTTAAAGTTGCCAAGGTTGGAGACCCCTGTAAATCTAGACAACTTAACAAAATAAAGAAGCTTTTTAAAATAAATGCTTGCTCTGAAGAGGCCCAGTGCTATTGTATCTTCTTTTAAATAATAGAGAATAATGTATACTTCCAGAAATTTTAACTAATTTTAACAGCTCTGTACAAGTATAGTCTGAAATGTAACAGTGTCCTGTTTAGTATTAGAGTTAAATCCTGACTTGGAGTAGATCTATTTAAATAATTGGGAGGAGTTAGTGTGACTACATTTAAGAAAACTTTCTGGCATAATGTACATTTCTCCAATTCTTTGCTATTTCTATGGGTCAGGCACACATGCACAGAAATACACAGCAAACAGTATATATCATCTGTGCTGTTTGGTTTTTGTGTTTGGCAAATTGCTTGGAGGCAAAGGCCTTTTTTCCTTGTTTTCCTCCCCCCAAACTAAGGTGCATCTTATACTCTGGTGCGTCTTATACTCCAAAAATAGGGTACTTTCCATCAGAATTCTACCAAACATGTTCCCAATATTACAGAGTTTTTCTAAAAGCTCTTGAAAAACATTTTACCTATCATTCACTAAGCAATTACTCCTACTGTACTTTCATACAGTATGTATTGACAATTACCTAGATCAGTGATGGCTAACCTTTTTGCCATTGTGTGCCAAAAGCGGGGGGAGCGGGGAGGGAGCGTGTATGCGTGCCCACACCCATAATTCAATACATCCCCCATGGATGTGCACGCGACCCCCCCGCTCCCCCCGCTTTTGGCACACGATGGCACGGTGGGTTTGGTAATCCCGTTTTTTGCTCTCCCCAGGCTCCAGAGGCTTTCCCACACCCTGGAGGCCCTCCCCAGGCTGGAAACGGCCCGTTTCCTGACTTCCGGTGGGACCAGAAGGCCCATTTTTCGCCCTCCCCAGCCTCCAGAGGCTTTCCTGGAGGCTGGGGAGGGCGAAAACGGCCTCCCCCACCCCCAGAGGCCCTCCAGAGGCCAGAAACGCCCCCCAGAGCCTCCACACGAGCCCTTTACTTACCTCAAAGTGAGCCATGTGGAGACTCCTGGGAGGGGAGGGGGGCATGGCCAGCCGAAAATCAGCTGGCCAGCGTGTGCATGCGCGCTGGAGCTGATCTACGGCAATGGCTCCCCTGTCGGCAGATATGGCTCCGCATGCCACCTGTGGCACGCATGCCATAGGTTCGCCATCACGGACCTAGATGATACAATCTCACACCTCTATCATATTTGTTAGCCCTTTTAGCCTTTCCATTCATACCTTCATGCATGTAGGCATCATCTTCACTGCATAAAATCACATTGATTCAACTCTATTAATCATAGTTTTCTGTTAATCATATTCATCTCTTTATATTAGTTCACAAACAATACAACATATCTTCATTTCATTCATTAATTCATGCTTTTTACCACCTCACCTACATTCAAGACCACATTTTTTCCATATTGCAGAAATCAACAGGTAGGATTGTAGCTTTCATATAATAAAACTAATTCACCAATTTTAATCATACCCATGGCACTTGCAGCATTGCCTGCTAATGAAAACTACCTAACACTCTGCAAATTTGGCAAATTTTGGAAAGTGTAATACAAGGTTCATTTTGAGCAATTTCAAATTATTCTATGCAAATTAAGATGAATAATCTAACATGTAACATGCTAGTCTCCCATATCCCATTAATCTGGAAGTAAGTACTAAAACATTCAAGAAAAATTCTGCTAGTCTACATCAACTAGAGCTCAAATAAAGTAACCTTTGCTCTAAGACCTTACCCTTGGAAGTACCTGATATTAATTCTTAAATATTAAGTACTTATAAAATTGTATTAATTGGTTTTATTTAAGGAGACACTAGACCAAGGAATAATGAATGAAAAAAGAGACAGAATTAACAAACAGAACATGTAACAGCTACCTGCTAAGGAACCAGCTAGACCAGCATAATACTGCAGGCACTGCCAAGATATATCAATGTCTATGAGAGCTTCAAAGATGGATTTCCCATTGTTGATTGTTTCTATGGTGGCAATTTCTTCTCTTCTTTCCTGGAATCCAATACATAGCACAGAACATGCTAAGCAGTAGCAATAACTTTTCTATTTTTATGCATCTATTAAAATGTTTAAAACATCTAGTAACTGAAGCTCTCTGGACAGTTCACAACAAAGCATACTAAAAAAGTATAATTTGAATCAAAACATATATAATAAAATTAAAAATAAAAAGAATAAACCCTGAACATATTGCGCTTCAAAAGAACATTCTAAAAAAAAGCTGAGCAATAGGAGATATGTGATTTACATGCATTTTACAAGTGAAACAGAATACAAATGTAATACATTTTGTCACCTTTGGAAACTGTGATATGCTGGATCAAGGTGAATAATTCTTTTTCAATGGATCTTGAAACATGAAAATAGCTTGTATTCGAAGCACGGGCAAAATTACAGAAAAGCCTATGCATATGCAATTAAATGTTAGTGTGCAATAACCAAATATCAGGAGTAAACCAGCTGCAGGCTTCATGAGACATTTCCCTAGCACGGGTCTATGACTGTTCGCCTCCTCCACTCTGCCGCACCTGTTTTGTCCCCAGCCTTCAGCCCCCAAACAATCCGGCTGTGCCTTTTCTCCTTGGCCCCTTCGCCTAACGGGCCAAAAAGCCAGTTCACCCCGGGCTTTTGGGCGCACGGGACACTTTGCCCCCAGCCAATCAGAGGAGCAAGAATCCCACCCCCTTGGAAGCAGCCTTTTTAGGAGAAGGGGGACGAGGCTTCCCTCTCTTGCTTAAAGCAGACACGTTTCTGAGGTGGTCCCAACGAAAGAAAGTGGAAGGGGGAAGAGTGCTTTGGGGGGAACCAGTCGGGAACAATGGAGGCCATATATTTTCCCCTTCATATGAACGCAGATCGCGTTTGTAAGAGAGGGGCTTCCGTTTTTCTCCCCACATTTTCGATCCCTTCTGTCCAGGTTCCTGGTTCCTGTCATGAATTCCCTTGAGCCAGGCGACCATCCCTCACAACCCCCCGATGCCAGCTGTGAATCTCACTATACCTAAATCAGCATTACCAGGAGCTTTAGTTTTTTTGCACCGGATTTGATTCAATATCTCTATTTTGCTGCCCCTCCCTCCCTCCCTCCCTCCCTATGAGAGAGAGAATGAGAGACAGAGGGAATGGGAGAGAGAGAGAGCTAGGGAGTGCGAGGAACAGAGAGAATGAGAGAGGATAAGGGAGGGAGGGAGGGAGGGAGGGAGGGAGAGAGAGAGAGAGAGAGAGAGAGACAGAGACAGAGACAGAGACAGAGACAGAGACAGAGATACTCCTGATAACAGTTGTTCATAAACAACTCTTCTAAATTTATCTAAATCACCACAGTTCAAAAACAGTAGCCTTGTCTGACTCAATTCAAAGCACTCTTCCTCCTTCCACTTTCTTTCGTTGGGACCACCTCAAAAACGTGTCTCTTTTAAGCAAGAGAGGGAATCTCATTGAGTCCAGCCAGAAGCACTCTTCCTCCTTCCACTTTCTTTCGTTGGGACCACCTCAAAAACGTGTCTCTCTTAAGCAAGAGAGGGAATCTCATTGAGTCCAGCCAGAAGCACTCTTCCCCCTTTCACTTTCTTTTGTTGGGACCACCTCAAAAACGTGTCTCTTTTAAGCAAGAGAGGGAAGCCTCGTCCTCCTTTCCTTCTCCTAAAAAGGCTGCTTCCAAGGGGGTGGGATTCTTGCTCCTCTGATTGGCTGGGGGCAAAGTGTCCCGTGCGCCCAAAAGCCCGGGATGAACTGGCTTTTTGGCCCATTAGGCGAAGGGGCCAAGGAGAAAAGGCAGCACCGGATTGTTTGGGGCCTGAAGGCTGGGGACAAAACAGGCGTGGCAGAGCGGAGGAGGAGAACAGTCCCATTCCGCCTAGCACTGCTTTAAGTCTGCTGAAATTTAATGGAAGAGTTTTCAGTCAACATGGCAAAATAGGGATAGGGAGAGGAAACCTCTGGAGATCCTTTCTATGTACAAACCTCTCAAACCCAACAAAACGTTCATTAATTAACCCAAACATCGGAAAGCTTCTTACAGCTTGGAATCTGATCAGGAGACAGTTATAATTCCTGTCTCAAGATTTGCCCATCCTTGCAGTACTGTATATCATGAAGGAGCATGTCCTGTGCATTCCAAATAGACCAGGTTTCTAGCATCTAGTCCAAATAAAGACACACTGATTATAGAAACAGGAATTAATAGTTATTGTATTTATTTGGCATTTTAACTTTGCAATTTATTTAAGAATGGAAAAGAAATCTTTCTCAGATAATCAAAAGACTTTTCAAATGTCTTTTTCTTTTTGCAGCTAATTAAATGTTTTAGTATGCCTGATATTTAGAGATCTGGTGTAAGGTCCTGCCCATCCCTCCTATTCAAGAAAGCATGGACTCTTGAAACTTTTGCATTTCAAAAGGAAACTTTTATTGAAAGGAAGTGAATGCAAGACAATATCTGTCGATCCGTTAGTCTGAGGATGATGACTAGAACTTAGGCCCTGGTCGATTCCGAGAAGGTCCAAAAAGGCCTTCCAGAACTTTGAAGTAAATTGGACCCTCCGATCAGATATTATCCTTTGTGGGGCCACATGTAGTCGATAGATATGCTGCAGGAAGAGTTTGGTGAGTGCCTTAGCATTTTTTTTTCAGGGAATGAAGTGGGCCTGCTTGGAGAAAAGATCTGTTATGACCCAGATAACAGTATTCCCTCCACTTTCAGGTAACTCTACAATAAAATCCATAGAGATCTCTCTTCAGGGTGCTGAAGGCTCGACTACTGTCTGTAAAAGACCGAGGTTTTTCCCTTGTCTCCTCTTTGCTGCTGCACAGATAGGGCAACTGGCAACATAGCTTTCAAAGTCTTTCTTAAGAGATGGCCACCAGAATTGCCTTTTGATAAGGTTCACGAAACCGAAGTGACCAGCCAGGAGTCGTGGCATGTTTGCATGAGAGGAATTCTCTGACTAGCTGGGATGTATAATTTTCCTCCCACCCAAGCTAAGTCATCTTTAATTAAACAGGTCCTTTTATGGGCTAGGAACTAGTCATCGGTTTGTAGGGCTTTTTAAAACGCCTGAGTGGTAGCATTGTCCGTTAGTGGTTCTTGTTTAGCTTGCACCCTGGTCATCACTTTGGCTGCCAGTTGAGAGGCTGAGAGCAGGGGTTTGATCACTTCAGGTTTCCCGCTATTAAACTGAGGCTTTCTGGATAGTGCATCTGCTAAAAGGTTTTTTCCCCCATAGAAGTATTTTAGGTTGAAATTGAACCGTTTGAAGTGTTGAGCCCAGTGAACTTGTTTTGGGGAGAGTTTCCATGGGGTTTTTAGGGCCTCTAGTTTTTTATGATCAGTCCAGACTTCGAAAGGGATTTTATTCCCCGCTAGGAAATGCCTCCAAGACTGGAGAGCTCACTGAACTGCAAAAGCCTCCTTCTCCCAAATAGCCCATCTCTGTTCCGTGTCAGTTAGTTTTTTAGACATGTGTGCACAGGGCTGCAGTTGGCCCTGCTTGTTTTCTTGTAGTAGGATGGCTCCGACTGCTACATCACTGGCGTCTGCTTGTATGATGAATGGCTGTTCTGGATCTGGGTATTTTAGGACTGGTTCGGCTGAGAACAATTGTTTCAGTCTATCGAATGCTGCCTGGCATTCCATGCTCCAGTTTATGGGCTGCTTTGGTTTCGGTTTGTGTGTCCCCCCCCGTTTTCAATAGGTTAGTGATTGGGAGTGCAATTTGTGCAAATGCTGGGATAAATTGCAGGTAAAAATTTGCAAACCCCAGGAAGCTTTGTAGTTGTTTGCGGGTGCAGGGGGGAGCCCAATCGATCATTGCTTGCACTTTCCCTGGGTCCATTTCCACACCCTCATGGGAAATCCTATATCCCAGGTAGTCAATTCTATCTTTGTGGAATTTGGAAAGTTTTGCATAAAGTTTCGCAGCATGGAGTTTGTTTAGGATCGCTTGGATAAGCTTTACGTGCTCGGCTTTTGTCTCTGTGTATATTAAAGTGTCATCTAAGTACACCAGAACCCCTTTGTACAGGTGCTCATGGAGCACCTCAGCTTATCAGTTGCATAGATACGGCAGGGGTGCCTTGTAATCCAAATGGGAGCACTTTGAATTGGTAACACTCCAAAGGAGTGTTAAAATCTGTTTTCCATTCGTCCCCTTCCCTAATCCTGATTTGGTAGTAAGCCTCTCTTAAGTCCAGCTTTGGAAAAAAAATTCCTTTGGAGAGGTGGGCTAATATGTCTTTCCGGAGGGGGAGAGGGTACACATTCTCCACACTCACAGTGTTTAAATTTCTATAATTTACACAAAGGTGCAAAGACCAATCTTTCTTCTCTCGGAATAGCACCGGGGCAGCAAGTTTTGGTCGCTTTCATCGAACCCAGCAAGTGGGTTCGATGAAACCGATCGCCAGGTTTTTATCTATGAAGGTTCTCAATTCCTTGAGTTCCCTGGGGGACATGCTATACATTTTTGGTTTTGGTAGTTTGGCCCCTGGGAGGATCTCGATAGCGCAATTTGTGGAGCAGTGGGGGAGGGAGCTCGTCAGAGCCTTCTTCGCTGAATACCTCAGCTAGGTCCTTGTACTTTCCCGCATTCGCTGCTTCTTTGTTTGGGTCTCCCCCCAGTTCCTCCCTTCAGCCATCTGGTCCAGTCACTCCCCATTGAAATCTTAGAGTCCCCTGCTTCCAGTTCACTCTGGAGTTCCATTTCCTCAAGCAGGTGAGCCCTAGAACCAGCGGCCATTCCATTCCATATGCCACAATGAAAGTGAGTCCCTCATCGTGAGTCCCCAGTGCTATGTCCAGAGGTTCTATGGCAAAAATGGCTGGTTCCCCCCTGCGACTCACCCATCTAACTGGCAGAATGTGATGGGGTTTTTTAGCTTCCGCAAGCGTTTGCCCAATTTTCCCACCAGGGTTGGGCTAATCAAACACCGGGTGGGAAAGGAAGGCATGGCCAGCGCCGCGGCGGTACGGAGTTTCCCCGTGTCCTGTTGGAAAGTCCCAAATCTGCGCTGCTCAGGGCCACCCAGGTGGGGTGGGGAAGAAGAGGAGCGCCTGTCGATGGATTGGGGGGACTGCAAACCCCCCAGGGAGCCGGCTTTGGCTCCTCGACTGGCGGCGTACGAAGACGGCTATTCCAAAATGCCATCCTTTAGCCGTGGCGGTTCACATCTGCAAGGATTTCAAATGGCAATTGGAGTCATCTGGGAAGGAAAGTTTTTGGAAATATGTGCTGGAGAAGCTGAAGAAGACGGAGGCTGGTGAGTCACACTGCCCAAAGAAAATCTTAAAAGAAACGTTCTAATTTAAAGGGGGGAAAAAGTGACCGGAAATCAGGAAGCGGTTGTTAATATGTGGATACAATGGTGGAACAAAATTAAAAGGATCTGTAACTAAAGCCCAACTATTAAAGATTTAAAACTGTGTTTTAAAGACTGGATAATGATGAAAGAAATTTGGAAAGCAAATTTGGAAGGAATAATTGGAAAATTAGAAGTGATTGAAAACGGAAAACTTTAATAGGATAGAGAAAAGAAATTTGATTGGAGAATGCCATCTGGTGGTAGGAAAAATTGTTGTTGTGGAAATACTTTTTGTGTTTTGTGTTTGGACAGCAGCAGCCTTGAACAAAGAACAGCTGTGGACTTTGAATAGAGCAGCTGTTATTGTATAAAAGATAACATTGGATTGAGATGGAGAAGGAAAAAAAACTGGACTGAAACTTTTAACAACAAATAAAGGAGTGGAAAGACTGTTTGGACTATTTGGATAAGAATGAATGTGAATAAAGATTGATAAAAAAGGAACAGAAGGACTTGGCCTTTTGACTGTGGATTACATCTTTGTTAGTAGCTGGATGGACTGTAAAATTAAAATTTGTGATTCTGAAACAGTTTGACTTTGTTGAATATTAAAGATGGAGAAAATTGACTATGAAGAACTGGCTGAGTTTATGAAGGAGCTTTTTGAAGATTTTAGAAGAACTGTATTTGGAGCTTTTGAGACAGGAAAAAATGAAGTACAAATGGAAAAAAACTGGATATGAGAATAGAAGAAGAAAAGAAGAGCGAAGAAGATATTATAAATGATGATGAAAAGGGAAATAATATTGAAAATGCAATGCTGACTAATGATTATGGTAAAAATAAATATTCCACTGGGTTAAACAGTGAAAATAGAGATAAAGATAAAAGTTACAACAATAATAGAGATGATGATATTAAGAATAATTATGTTCAGATTGATGATAAGGATTTTGAGATACATAAAATGGAAAAAAGAATGGAGAAAAGCAGATATATGCAGAAAGTAAATTTAAGAGAGAAGAAAAAAGTGTGGGGAAAGAGAACTTATTGGTATAAAATCAAAAGACAGAGGGAAGAGAATTTAATTAGATGGGATTGGAGGAAATATATATATAAATGAATTAGTCGAAAAATTAAAAGGGAATGGATGAAGAAATTGAAATATTATGGTAATGTTTTTCTTTCCTCTTTTTCTTCTTATTTGAGTTACTATTTTATTAAGAGCTGAATCTTTTTTTTCTTGTCCTTTTATATGTGGAGGAAATACAGATATAAAAACGAATTAGTTGAGAAACTAAAAGGGAATGGATGAAGACATTGAAATATTGTGGATTTTTTTTTCTTTTCTCTTCTTATTTAGAGTTATCATTTTATTAAGAGTTGAATTTTTTTTCTGTCCTTTTAAATATAGATTAATATTATTCAATGAATTAGAAGATTTGATATTTTAGATAAAATAATGTTAACCAATATGGGAAGTATGAATGACAAATATGAATACTAGAATTTAAAAGATATATTTTGATTGTGTACTCTTTTTTTCTTTTTACATATGAACTTGTTTAAATGAAAAACTTTAAAAGGGAAAAATGTACTATGTTAAGAGCTGAATACTTAATTCAATAATTTAGAAAGATTTTTGATGATTAGTAATTGAAAAAGCATATTATGACAGTGTATTATCTTTCTTTTCTTTTTAAAAAATGAGATATGTTTAAAGGGAAAGTTTAAAAATCATATATTCCAAGTGTTAAATGTTTAATTTTGAGGATAAATAACTAAAGAATAATTTTTTTTTGATTGATATAAGAAATTGGAATGTATAAATTGGGCATTTAGTTTGTGATAAAATAGATGGAGAAAAAAAACATAAACAATGAATAAAGAGACAAAAAAGTTGAGGAAGCAAATTGGGCCTAAAATTAAGAAGCAGGAGAATAACAACTAATGTGGGAATTAATGAACAGCGGAGAAACTTAGGAGTAGAATTGGAAAAATAATTGGTAAATATCCCAGATGACAAAACTAGATTTTCTTTTTTTTCCTTTTTTTGTGTGGAGGTAAGATGAAGCTAGAAGCATATACCTAGAAACAAAGTACTATACAAATATAACTACAATAATAAAAAAATTCTTAGAAGGGAATGAAGAGCTCAAATTTGAGATTGTATCATCAGTCTGTTAAACATAAGAAGATAAAAGATTACTCAGGGGAAGGTTAAGAGGGTGTAAGAGGAAGTAGATGGGGAGGAAGAGAAGGAGTAGAGAGAGTAGAGGAGGAGTGAAGAAGTAAGAAAGTAGGAGATGATGGAGGTAGAGAGGGGGAGTGCAATGGAAAGAAAAGTAGAATAGACTGATGATTGATGATATAAGCGTATGTATAAGATTTTTGAATGATGGAATATAAATGTAAAATTGTGTATTTTATTGTAATAATTGAAGGTATATGTTCATTGAAATGTAAAAGTGGTGGAGGAAAAAATAAAAAAAATTTTTTTTGGGAAACAGCGGATGCACCCTGAGTCCAAGAGGGCTGAGATTTTCACTCTTTCCCCCTGACTGGGGACAAATAGTTTTTTTAAAAAAATAATATTTATTGAATTTTCCTTTAAAAGCATAACAATTACCGTATTTTTCGGAGTATAGGATGCACCGGAATATAGGACGCAGCTAGATTTTAGAGGAGGAACACAAGGAAAAAAGTATTCTGAATCAAATGGTGTAGTAATATATTATTTAATAAAATACCAGTGTAGCAGAATACTTTTTACAACCATGTACACCTTTTACAACCATGTACACTTTTTACAACCATGTACACTTTTTACAAACTTCAAACTTGACAGCTTTAAGACTTGTGGACTTCAACTCCCAGAATTCCTCCTCCAGTCATGCTAGCTCAGGAATGGGAGTTGAAGTCCACAAGTCTTAAACTTGCCAAGTTTGAAGACCCTTGCACCCCTTTGGCAAGTTTAAGACTTGTGGACTTCAAGTCCCAGAATTCCTCCTCCAGTCATGCTACCTCAGGAATGGGAGTTGAAATCCACAAGTCTTAAACTTGCCAAGGGGATGCAAGGGTCTTCAAACTTGTGGACTTCAACTCCCAGAATTTTTCCTCCACTTGGCAACCTTAAAAAAAAACCTTTTATAAAAACCATTTTTAAAAAAAGTTCTAACCTGTCAGCTCTCTTCGGACAGCAACGGCAGCTCCTCAGGTGCCTCGGGAGCAGGCTTCAGGCGGTGGGGGGGTGATTGGGCAGTAGCGGCGGTGGCGGCTCGCTTTGGGTAGCGGTGGCAGCGGCGGCGGCCAGCAATGGCAGCAGTGGCTCCTCAGGCGGCAGGCTTCAGGCAGGAACAGCGGCAGGGGGGATTGCGGCGGCAGGGGCAGGGGCAGCGGGGGCAGGGGCAGCCAGCAACGGCTTCTCAGGTGGCAGGCTTCGGGCAGGAACAGTGGCAGGGGGATTGCGGTGGCGGTGGCAGTGCTGGCAGCGGCGGCAGCAGCTCCAGGCAGCAATGGCTGCAGCGCCGGTGGCCAGCAATGGCTGGAACTGGCCGAAAATGCGACACGCGGAGGCCGAAAACCTCCAAAGGGTGGGGGCTGGCGGGTGGGTAGGGCTACATTCAGTGTATAAGACGCACCCAAATTTCCACCCTCTTTTGGGGGGTAAAAAGGTGCGTCTTATACTCCTATATATATATATATATATATATATATATATATATATATATATATATATATATATATATATATATATATATATATATATATATATATATATATATATATATATATATATATATATATATATATATATATATTCCATCTTTAATCCATCTGTTTATGGACATTACTTCAATCAGAAAGTGAAATAAAGTATTATATCATAATATGCTGGCTGTGGAATTCTGGGAGTTGAAGTCCACAAGTCTTAAAGTTGCCAAGGTTGGAGACCCCTGTAAATCTAGACAACTTAACAAAATAAAGAAGCTTTTTAAAATAAATGCTTACTCTTAAGAGGCCCAGTGCTATTGTATCTTCTTTTAAATAATAGAGAATAATGTATACTTCCAGAAATTTTAATTAATTTTAACAGCTCTGTACTAGTATAGTCTGAAATGTAACAGTGTCCTGTTTAGTATTAGAGTTAAATCCTAACTTACCTTGGAGTAGATCTATTTAAATAATTGGGAGGAGTTAGTGTGACTACATTTAAGAAAACTTTCTGGCATAATGTACATTTCTCCAATTCTTTGCTAATTCTATGGGTCAGGCATACATGCACAGAAATACACAGCAAACAGTGTATATCATCTGTGCTGTTTGCTGTTTGGCAAATTGCTTGGAGGCAGAGGCCTTTTTTCCTTGTTTTCCTCCCCCAAAACTAAGGTGCGTCTTATACTCTGGTGCGTCTTATACTCCGAAAAATACGGTAGATCCCTCTCACAGTTATTATTCTTGAGCCAGGTATCACCTATTTTTCCTGACTAAGTAGAGGACTATACTTTTCTTATCATTGAACTGCATTCTTATTGGATAGGGCTCAGTGTTCAAGTCTGTCAAGAACCTTCTGAATCTTCAGTCTATCTTCCAAAGTATTAACAATTTCCCTAGCTTGGTGTGATCTGCACATTTGATGAATTCCCTTTCTAACCACTCATCTTGATCCTTTATAAAGATGTTAAAGAATACTGGGACTAAGACAGCAGATTGAGGTAGCCCATTGCATGCTTCCATCCATGTAGACGTAGTTCCATTGAAGACCACACGTTGGGTGTTTGATCAGCCTGATTACTGCAAATCCATCTGGTAATGGTATTGTCTATTCCACATTGTTCTATTTTATGAAGAACTAGGCTGTGGTCTACAAGTAGTTCTCAACATATGATCACAATTGAGCCCAAATTTTCTTGCTAAGCCATACAGTTTTTAAGTGAGTTTTGCCTCATTTGATAACCTTTCTTGCCACAGTTGTTAAGTGAATCACTGAAGTTTTTAAGTTAATAACATGGTTGTTAACTGAATCTGGTTTCCCTATTGACTTTGCTTCCCAGAAGGTCACAAGAAATGAATATACAACCCTGGAACACTGCAACTATCATAAATATGAGTCAGTTGTCAAGCATTTGAATTTTAATCACATGACCTTGGGGATGCTGCAATGGTTGTGTGAAAAGCGGTCATAAGTCACTTTTTCCAGTGCTATTGTAACTTTGAAGGGTCACTAAATGAACTGTTGTAAGTTGAGGACTACCTATACTTCATTACCTATCTTACTAAAGTCCAAGTATATTATGTCCACAGCATTTTTCTGATTTACTAATTTAATCACTTTATCAAAGAAGGCAATAATTTATTTATTTATTATTTATTATTTATTAGTGAGATTTATATACCGCCTCACTCTCTAAGCAGTTTACACCATTAAGCAATGTATATATTTACATTGCCCCCAACAATCTGGGTCCTCATTTTACCTACATTGGATGGATGGAAGGCTGAGTCAACCCTGAGCCGGTGAGATTTGAACAGCCGAACTCAAATGATCACAGTCAGCTAAAGTAGCCTGCAGTACTGCTCTCTAACCGCTGCGCCACCTCGGCTCTTAATTTCCCCAGATATTGATGTCAAGCTGATTGGCCTATAATTTCCTGGGTCCATTTTTCCCTCTTGCTGTAGATAGGAAACATATATGCTCTTTTCCAGTCTTCTGGTAGTTCTGCACTATAGAAGTTTTGAAAGATTGCATTCAGTGGCTCCAAGGTTACATTTGTCAGCTCTTTCAGAATCCTGGGATGTAAACCATCTGGTTAAGTGATTTATACTTATCCAGAGTGGATAGGCATTATCTTACTAATTCCTTGCCTTTTTAGACTTGTGTACCTATTTTATCTCCCTCAGTGCTGCTATTGATAGGTTGGGCTTTTTCTTCTTTTTGTGTAAAAATAGTTGCAAAGAAGGAATTAAGCAGTTCTGCTTTTTCCCTGCTACCTATCAGCTTCTTGCCATCTGCTCCCATTAGTGAACCTATCGTTTCCTTGACTTTCTTCTTGTTCCTTAAATACTGAAATAAACTTTTTAACATTTTTTTGACATTAATTACCAGTCTTAGCTCATTCTGGGCCTTAGCTTTCCTAACTCCCTCCCTACAGATTTGGGCTCTTTGCTGGTATTCTGTTTTATTCATGTGCCCCTCTTTCTATTTTTCACATTTAACCTTTTCCCCCTCAGTATGTCAGAGAGGTATTTGTGCAATCATGCTTGTTGATGTCTTTTGTTTCTCATTCTCTGTGGTATTGTTTTGCTTGGACTTCATTAACTCATTTTTCAGGATTTCCCAACGGTCTTGAACTGTTTTTTTATTTTTAGAATTCCTCATCTCTCTCCTAGTTTGTTGAAGTTATCTTTCTTAAAGTCTAAAACACTAGTCTAACTTGGTTCATTTACCAGTGGTTGCATTATGATGAATTCAAGTATGATATGGTCACTTTCCCCCAAAGTTCCTATAGTTTCTACTCTCTAACCATATCATCACCTATTACTAAGAATTAAGTCCAGTAACAGAATAACAGAGTTAAAAAGGGACCTTGGAGGTTTTCTAGTCCAACCAACTGCTCAAGTAGGAGACACTATAACATTCCAGACAAGGGGCTGTCTAGTTTCTTCTTAAAAACTTCCAATGATGGAGCACCCACAACTTCTTAAGTTCCACTGGTTAATTGTTCACACTGTCAGGAAATTTCTCCTTAGTTCTAGGTTGATTCTCTCCTTGATTACGTTCTAGCCATTGTATCTTGTCTTGCCTTCTGGTGCTTTGGAAAATAGGTTGATCCTTTCTTCTTTATGGCAGCCCTTCAAATATTGGAACACTATCATGTCATCCCTAATCCTTCTTTTCACTAAACTAGACATACCCAATTCCTGCAACCATTATTCATGTTTTAGCCCCAGCCCCCTTTCTTTTTGTTGCTTTTCTCTGCATTATTTCCAGCGTCTCTGCATCTTTTTATAATATGGTGACCAAAACTGGATGCAGCATTCTAAGTGTTTAGAATTACTGACCTTGAAGTGTCAGCAGAACAGGCTTCGGTGGGGAGACACTCCAGAAGATAGGGTTAAGATACAAAGGATCTTGACAGACTTGAACATGGGGCGGTTTCTAACAAAATGAAATTCAATGGTGAAAAAAGTAAGATTCTACATTTAGGCAAGAAAAACAAAATGCACAGGTACAGTATATATGGTACCTTGCTCAATAGTAGTAACTGTGAGAGGGATCTTGGAGTCCTAGTGGACAATCATTTAAATATGAGCCAGCAGTGTGCTGCAACTGCCCAAAAGGCCAACACAGTTCTAGGCTGCATAGACAGAGGGATAGAATCAAGATCACGTGAAGTGTTATTACCACTTTATAATGCCTTGGTAAGGCCACACTTGGAATACTGCATACAGTTTCGGTCGACATGATGTAAAAAAAGATGTTGAGACTCTAGAAAGAGTGCAGAGAAGAGCAACAAAGGTGATTAGGGGACTGGAGGCTAAAACATATAAAGAATGGTTGCTGGAACTGGATATGTCTAGTCTGGTGAAAAGAAGGACTAGAGGTGACATGATAGCAGTGTTCTCAGGGGCTGCCACAAAGAAGAGGGAGTCAAGCTATTCTCCAAAGCACCTGAGGGCAGGACAAGAAGCAATGGGAGGAAACTAATCAAGGAGAGAAGCAACCTATAACTAAGGAGAAATTTCCTCACAGTTAGAACAATAAATCAGTGGAACAACTTGCCTCCAGAAGTTGTAAATGCTCCAACACTGGAAGTTTTTAAGAAGTGACTGGATAACCATTTGTCTGAAATGGTATAGGATTTCCTGCCTAAGCAGGGGTTTGGACTAGATGATCTCCAAGGTCCCTTCCAACTCTGCTGTTCTATTCTTTTATATTCATGTCATGGCCCCCTCGGAGTCTGAATCTGTGGGGGAAGATGAGCTGGAACAAGAATGGATAGAGATGGAGAGGCCGGCTCCAATGGCCTTGGAGGAAACTGGGGAAGGGCAGAGTCAGTCCAGGCAAGGCTTTTCTGAATTAGTAAGGTCTGCAGACAGGGAGCGCTCAGCAGAAGAGCAAGGACTACTCCCTCCTGATCTGAGAGCAAGGAGGAAAGAGAGACTGCGAGATCAACAAGATCAACTCAGATTGATCTGGCTACTGAGATGTAAGGAGGTGCCGGTGGGAGAGGCATTTGTCAGGAACAAGCCTCGTGTTCACTTGCCAAAGCCTGGAGATTGCTGTACTCTGTCTTGTGGGGCTTGCCAGTCTGCCTGCTTCGCTGAACTTCTTGCTCTGGTTACTGTTTAGCTAACCTGGCTTATTGGACTGCTGGCCCTGGTTGCTGTTTGGTTAACCTGGCTTACTGAACTACTTGCAGCCAGAGGCTTCTGAAGGTGTGTGTGAGAGCTTTGCTCCAGGACTTGCAGTGAATGTGGGAACATTTGGGGACACAGTTGGAGCAATAAAGGGGAGTTACACCTGTTCTCTGGTTGTGTTGTTTTCGTGCCACGCCCCGGGTCATCACAATTCAATTCAATTCAATTCAATTCTATTCTATTATTCCTATTCTATTATTCTATTCTATTCTATTCTATTCTATTCTATTATTCTATTCTATTCTATTCTATTCTATTCTATTCTATTCTATTCTATTCTATTCTATTCTATTCTATTCTATTCTATTCTATGATTCTATTCTATTCTATAATGATGTGAAATTGAATTTGGGTCTGTCACTGGGACCAGATATTTTCTCTTCCGAGCTTTTGGACTCATGCTGGAGCCCATCTTCAGGGAATTTCGCTACTGCAGGGGTGTCAAACTTAAGGCCCACGAGCCAGATCCGGCCCCGTAATGTGATTAGATCAGGCCCGCAGAGCCGCCCTGGAAACCAGCCCGCAGCGACTCGGCCCGGCACAGGCCGACTGGGCACTGATCTACAACCATCTGGGCTGGAACACGGTCAGCCTTAGATCTGCGAGGCCGGCCTGGAACCAGCGAGGGCCCTCCTGCCCCACCCCCTAGGCACATGCACATGAAGCGGTAAGTGCACGCAGGGCCTGGTGTCTGTGGGGACCATCTTGCCCTGCAGGCTGATTGTGTTCTGACTGCTTTCCTTTCATCCAGGATGCCAGCGTTCACCACCTCCTGTGTGCATGCCCAGGGGTTGGGGCTGAGGCAGCAGGGTCTCTCACTGGCTCCAGGGCAGTTGCACGGGTCAGATTTAAGGCTGACTGGATAGCCTGGATGGCCACCACAAGTTGTAGATCAGCGCCCAGTCAGTCTGGGCCAGGCAGAGGTGAAGCAGGCCGGTCCTTCGCTGTTTCCACGGTGGCCCTGCGGGCCAGGGAGAGAGTTTGGCAATGCTACCAGTGGCCGTGCCACCAGCGGCTGTGGCTTTCCCATGCGGGGGTGGGTCCTAGTGAAAGGGAAGCCTCGCAGGCTATGAGGACAGGCTCAGAAAAGGACAAGGGGAGGGGAGAGACTGGCAGCACTTCACTTTTCCTGGGATAGCCACTGGCCCTGTTGGAAAGCTCATGCCTGGCGCCTGCCCCTGCAGCCTGCGGGCTCCCACATTCTTTGAACCTGCCAGGCAGGAGTTCCATCGGCAAAACTGGTCCAGGTTTTCTAATCTCCGGGCAGAAGAAAGGCTGCCAGAGCTTTGCCCCATGCCCTGCACTCCAAGGCAGTGCCGATGAACGGGGCTTGGCCAAGGGCGTCCATGGGCAAGGTTGCATGCCGTCACATCTGGAGGGTACTTCAGGGCAGAGGTGAGTTTGGGGTGAGCTGGAGGGGTTGCGTCCTGGCCCGGGGCTTGGGTGGATAGATCGAAGTGAGACTGCAGCCTGGACGACTGGCGAGGGAGCCTCTGGGCATGTGCAGAGTGCCCCTGGCTTGCTTCACCTGGGTTAGGATCTGCAGCTGGAAAGCCTGGCCATGGCTTTCCAACGGGTAGTGGTCCCAGTGAAAGAGAAGCCTTGCGGATTGCGAGGCCTGGCCAACGAACAGGGCATGGAGGCTCTGGTGCAGGAACGGCGCAGATCTATTCTACAACCTGGTGGTGGCCATCTGGGCCAGAATGTGATCAGCCTTAGATCTGACTCGAGAGGCTGTCACGCCCTGCCCCCTCACAGGAGGCAGCCCTGCAGGCAGACCATGTTCCAGCCCAGATAGCTACACCAAGTTGTAGATCAGAACCACACCTGCACTAGCGCCTTCATGCCCCGCTTGCCAGCATGGCCTCGCAGCCCCCTTTCACTAGGACCGCCCCGCCACCGCGTGGGAAAGCCATGGCTGGCAGCAGCGCTGCCAATCTCTCCCCCTGCCCTGTCCCCTCCTGAGCGCGGAGAAAGATTGGGATGGCATGAAAAATGTTTGCAAGCCAACGAGACTTTGGGGCAGAGAAATTGCCTTGCTTGAAACCTCCCATTGGCTTGTAAACACTCTTCGTGCCGAGACTGGAATGGTGTGAAAGGCATTTTCAAGTTGATGGGAGGTGTTGTGACCTGCCTAGCACCCTGTGCAGTCAGAGCCTTTGGAGCCTTCAGTGCCTCGTGGCAGTGATAGGAAAGGAATAGCCCCTCCTTTCCTGAATGCCAGAGCAACGCTGAACTGCCGAGAGGCAGAAAGGTCTAGCTGCCAAGATGCAGAAAGATCTACTCCAGAGGAAGTCTGCTCGGGGCTAATTGGCCATCACGCCCTTAGGTCTATTTAAGAAGAGTTGCTGCAGCTGGAAAGTTGCAGAGAACAACTTTGGAAAAACCTGTCTGATCCGAGTTTGCTTGGGAAAAATCCGTCTGAATCATAGCTTGTTCGTGACTCCTGAATCTGAACTTCAGTTTCCAGTTTGTATCCTGAATCTTGCATCCTGACTCCAGCTTCCAGTTTGTATCCTGAATCTTGCATCTTGACTCCAGTTTCCAGTTTGTATCCTGAATCATAGTTTGTATCTTGAATCTTGTATCTTGACTCCAGTTTCCAGTTTGTTTCCTGACTCTTGACTCTTGCATCCTGACTTCAGTTCCAGTTTGTATCATGACTCCTGAATCTTGACTTACGCAGTTCCAGTTTGCAGTCCAGCTCAGATCTTGTTTTCTGGCATTGTGGTTTCTGAATCCAGTCCTCCAGTATGGCCAGTTTGCATTCCAGTTTCCGGTTCTTGTTCCTGGCAAACATGGCTTCTGATTTGAGAAGTCGGTGAATCCACTTTTGTAACTCCAGAACATGTCTTGTATTTGGCATCTGCTAGCCTTGGGACTTGTGCCAAGGACAGGGAGACTTGTAATTATCTCTTGGACTTCTGCCTATCTTGGTCAGTGTTCGTGTTTAATGAGATGTTGCTTTACTGACTAAAATACTCTGTTTGAATGTTTGTGTGTTGCGTAATTATTGCGAAATCACCTTGCTTGAAGCCTCCTGTTCTGTCTCCCCAGTCGTGGAGACAGAACAGGAGGCTTCAAGCAAGGTGATTTCACTGCCCCAAATTCTCATCATCTTGCAAACGCTCTTTGCCTGGATCTGGTACAAGCCTCAGTTCACAGAGAATAGAAGCCTAAACTACTGTAGTGTGAAATCAGTAGCGCAAGACCTCGCGTTACTGATCTCATATGATCTTGCACTACAGTACTGCACGAACTGCAGGGCATTGTTGCGTGTGCGCGGCTGAGGAAGGTCCCTGAGGCCCCAACAGTACTGCACAGACTGCAATGGGGAGGGGGGTGAAAATGGGGAGCCGGCGTGGACAATGGGCAGGCAGCAGTGGCAGGAGCTTCCCATTTTGACCTCTGGACTCCAGCCAAAAACCGAACAGGCAGTTCAGCTGCCTCCCCACCGCACCCCAGCACTGTTTGATCCCAAAGGCACCCTACCCAGCTGCATGCAAGCACCGATGCTCAGCTGCCCCCATTTTTTTTGCTCTGGATCACCCCTCCCAGCCTTGACTGGCCCATCACAGGTGCCCCTCAACATGAGTGACATTGAGCAGGCCAGGTTGAGTTGGCCATGCCCACCCAGTCACGTGACCATCCAGCCACACCCACTTGGCCCTTTGAGGGTGACCATAATGCTGATCCGGCCCTCAATGAAATTGAGTTTGACACCCCTACTATACTGGAATATGTGCTTTGGGCTGTGCTGTGAGTCATATTTATGTGGTGCCTTCCTATTGGCTGATTGGTGTGTTGATGGTTGGCAATTGGCTGTCATTTCCTTGTGCTGCCAAGTCCTTGGCGCCTAAATATTTGATAAGCTGGTGGTAATTCAACACTCCTGTTAACTGACAAGGGGCCCATTTCCCAGGCTTCAATCACTTCCCTGGCTATCTTTGTGCCTGCATGGCCAATGATCTTAGTTGCTGTGAAATTAAATGTGTGTCCTTGTTCATTGCAATGTGAGGCTACCAATGAGTTCGGTTGCCCAATCAGCCAATAGGAAGGCACCACATAAACATGACTCAGAACAGCCCAAAGCACATATTTCAGTAGAGAAATTCCCTGAAGATGGGCTCCAGCATGAGTCCAAAAACTCGGCAGGAAGGTCTGGTCCCAATGACATAAATTCAATTTTGCATCATTTCTTTTTCATCTAATAATTACCACAATACATTCAAGACTTGCATCCCTAGTATTGTGTATTTCTGTAGAAGTGTAGTACTTTCTGGCATAAAATGCAACCACCTCCCTTTTGTTAGGTCTGTTTCTTTTCAACAGTTGATACCCTTTTACTTATGTGTTCTAATCATGGGTTCCATCCCACGAAGTTTCAATAATAGTTACAATATTATATTTGCCATCATGCATTTGAATTTCAAGCTCTTCCTGTTTGTTCCCATACTATGAGCATTGGTATACAGGTATCTGAGCCCTTTATGGTTATTCTGGGTTCGCTTCCTATATCTCCTAATTTTGTATTTGTGCACCTCTTCTTCACTATTCCATTTTCAAATGTAGTCCATCTGCATTTGAAAGACAAAGGTCACTCTTTTGAAGACAACAAAATCCAAATTCTGGACAGAGAGGACTGCTGGTTTGAAAGAGGGGTCAAAGAGGCCATCTTCATTAAGATTGAGCAGCCCTCTCTCAAGAGAGGAGGAGGGACATCACCTATCTCCTGTTTATAACACAGTCCTTTCAGCAGTTCCAAGAAAGTTTCACACCCATTTGCACTATTCAGGTGGTCCTGAGAGCACAGATAAACATCCAGGTGGTCTCAACAACTCTCAGAATGAGTGCTAATGACCAGATGACTGCAAGGAGTATCATCTTTTCATTCTCCACCACTCAGAACTGAAGAAGCTTGATGAGAAGCGAAACATCTTCAAGGAAAAACAAAATCCAGTTACTTTTTGAAAAAGCACCTTTGGAATAACCATGACCTGGATGACTGAGAATTTCCATAGACATGCCTCTCTTTGCATCCCACTTAAACCTTTCTGTTCCATATGACACCTTGCATGTACCCTCTGCAACCTGTGCCATGCCTCTTGTGCATGCCCTTCCAGACACTCTTGCGCATCCTGCTCATGCCATGCATCTTAAATACCCTCCCCAACTCTCCTCCCCACCCACATATCCTCTTGGTTCCTCCCTCACCTAGTAGCAGCTACTCACCTTACCTTACTTACAACTTCCTGCTGGCTTAGTTATGGGAAACTGGCAGGAAGATCCCTCACCTAACTACCATGAGGTTTAGTTAACAGTGGCAACCAGGACTGCAGGGATTGCTGCTTCTTAAGTGTGGTAGTCATGCTTTACAACCATATATCACTCAGTGATAGAAATTCCCATGCCAATTGCTGTCATACGTTAAGGATTACCAAGAATTAGTCCCATACAGGTAGTTCACACTTAACCATTTTTTTCAACAACCATTCGAAATTACAACAAATAACAAATGATAGTGATGACCAGTTCTATGGCTGTTACAGCATGCTTCCTCCCCTGCAGTCACATGATCAAAATTTGGGGGCTTGACAACCCACCCAATTGAAGCAACTGTAGGTGCTTCAATTTCCCACATCTACCTATTTACCCCCATCTTTGCCCTTTTGGCTGCCCTGCACTCCACAATCCTTCACTGCCCCCAGCTGATCTTCATTGTTTTCTTCCTCCTCTGAGGCAGTTGAACATCCTTTGCGAAGACCTCCAGAAAGTTGTGTAAAGGCCTTGCAGGGGAGTAGCAGGAGTGGCCTAGTGCAGGATGAATTAAAGGAAGAAATGTGGGAGAGATAAGAAGTTGGGGATGGTTGAAGCAGGGCTGAGTTTGACAGACCAAGAGAAACGTGAGGTCCTTGCGAATGACAGTGCGGTACTAGCCTAATGACTGTAACTAGGTCTACCAGAACTGCTACCACTAAACATTTTAGCATTTTGGTTTCATATTTTGATCATGTGATGTTTGGCAATACTGAGTGCAGGATACTGCAACTGTCATAAGTTTCTAAGCACCTGATCCTAATCAAATGACTGCAGATGTGCTGAGGTGGATGGAACTTTGATGACAGATCATAAGTACCACTTGTTCAACATCGCAGCTTTGAGTGCTTGCTGAATGAGTTAAAATATCAGTTTGAAAATAGTCCAGTGCCCTAAAAGCAAGATATGAGACACTCCAGCTCCCATTTTGTGTTCCATAGAGCACTTGCCGAATATGATGTCAAAATTCAGAAACCAACTTTTGGTAGTCTGATTTTTAATTATTTTCTGCTAAATTGAGAACTGAAATTAGTAATTGTAAGCTCCATTTTGGCTCTTAAAGATCTATGCACCCCAAAAGATAGATACTTATCAGCCATGGACCCTGGTGATATTATCAGATATTCTCTATGTTGTGTAACCATCAACTAAAGTACAAACCGTATTTTTCGGAGTATAAGACGCACCGAAGTATAAGACGCACCTTAGTTTTGGGGGAGGAAAACAAGGAAAAAAGGCCTCTGCCTCCAAGCAATTTGCCAAACAGCAAACAGCACAGATGATATACACTGTTTGCTGTGTATTTCTGTGCATGTGTGCTTGACCCATAGAAAAAGCAAAGAATCGGAGAAATGTACATTATGCCAGAAAGTTTTCTTAAATGTAGTCACACTAACTCCACCCAATTATTTAAATAGATCTACTCCAAGGTAACTAAACTCTAATACTAAACAGGACACTGTTACATTTCAGACTATACTTGTACAGAGCTGTTAAAATTAATTAAAATTTCTCAAAGTATGCATTATACTTTGTATTATATTATTTAAACATTATATTATTTAAAAGAAGATACAATAGCACTGGGCCTCTTCAGAGCAAGCATTTATTTAAAAAGCTTCTTTATTTTGTTAAGTTGTCTAGATTTACAGGGATCTCCAACCTTGGCAACTTTAAGACTTGTGGACTTCAACTCCCAGAATTCCACAGCCAGCAAAGCTAACAAAGCTGGCTGTGGAATTCTGGGAGTTGAAGTCCACAAGTCTTTAAATTGCCAAGGTTGGAGACCCCTGGCTCTAGAACAATAATAAAGCAGTCTTTAAAAAATAAGTCTAATAATTTGAACATTTTACAAACATTTATAGTTATTCACTTACCCCCTTCCATCCAGTTCAACAGAAAATAAAAATCTCTCCCAGCTATTTGCCTCTTTGCAAGCTAGTTTCACTTTCATTTTAGCAGGTAGCAAATCAGCTGTAGGTCATGAAGCTGCTAGTGACTTGCTTGGCTTTACAGGCTCTTCCCTCTTTGCTGCAAACAGGTAAATTGCTGAAAGACAGAGGCCAAAGGGTGGGGGTGGCTGGGTGGGTGGGGCTACATTCGGTGTATAAGACGCACCCAAGTTTTCACCCTCTTTTGGGGGGGTAAAAAGGTGTGTCTTATACTCCGAAAAATACAGTATTTTTAGTGTGTGTTCCACTAATTCCAAAAAAATGTATAGTTCTGCCCTAATTCAATTGGGAACTGTATTAGTATGTATTTAATAAATCTAACTAAAAAGATATATTTGAATGCTCAAAAGATTCCATATGATCAAATTATTGGGCTGAAATATTTGATTGGAAGAAAAATTAAATAAAACACCATAAATTATGAGATAAATTGAACATTTTCTTGAAAACGATTTTAACTTGTTTTTAAATAATTTAAGCTATCTCATCGTTTGTCTTTTAATGTTTTTTTTTCCAAATCTACAATACCACATTTTGAAAAACAAAATTGAAAGAGATAATTTAATCCACTCCCTACTCACTGTAGGAAATCAACTTAAAGATGCCAGATATATGGCCCACACATCCTGAACACATTCACTTTGTCCTGGGTAATTAGCTTCAATTTCAAACTAATTTTGCTGTTAGGAAGTGTTTTAAAACTTTCATTTGGAATCAACCTTCCTTTAATTTAAATTTATTGTACCATATAGTTTGCAATGGCAAACTACAGTATTACACAAATTTTGGCATTCTTTCTGTGACATCCATTCAGGAATTGGTAGACTTCTCTCTTCCTGCCTCAATCATGTTTTCTGAAGGCTGAATATATTATTTTCTTCAATCTCTTTTAATTTGGCTTAGTTTCTAGTGTTGATCATCTTCTTTGGCCCTCCCGAACCTGTTTCAGTATCTCTGAATTCATTTTAATATGTGGTGACCTGAACCTAACATATTACTTCAGCTTATGTCCGACTAAGCAAAGCAGAATGGAATAATATTCTAATGATTTAGAAATTATACTTCTGTTCATAAAGCCTAAGTTTGCATTTGCTTTTTTTGCAGCCACATCCTATTGCTGGCTATTATTCTGTTTGCAACCAACTCCAGTCTGCTTTCTTATAAATGCAATTACAAAGCCAGGTATTTCTCATCCTATACATATACAGTACATTCACATTTCATAGTAAATAATTATATACTTTCTTCTGTTACATTTCATTCTGTTGCTGTTAGTTCATGTGTCCAACGTATCAAGATAGTTTTAAATTTTATTTCAGTCTTCTAGGATTATCCCACCCAATTTGATATAAACTGCAAAACTGGAGAATTCCCTCTACTTCTTCATCCAAATCATAAATCAAAATGTTTAAGAACAGAGGATTCAGCGTGATGAGTACTCTGTGGTTTTAATTTCAATCCACTTAACTGTCATGCCAACCAGACCAGACATAAATGTCTTACTAATCAGTATTTTATTTATTTGTTTGTTTGTTTATGTTTTGTATTTCTAAACTGCCCATCTCCCTCAAAGAGGGGCTCTGGATGTGTATAATATAATACAGTATAACTGATAAATTAAACAATGTAGAAAATTAACATTAAAATTAAAAATTAAAATAGGGTTAAAGTTTTTTAAATTGTAGAACAACAACAATATCAAGGGGGGGGGAATCTCTAAAATAGTCATTTAACGTTTGGATTATTACAGGGACTTTCCAGGGACTAGCCAGCCACATAGTTGCATAGTCCTCTGTGTCCCCCCCACCCCCAAGGCTGCAGCTTTGACCCCATTTTCCCCAGGCTTTCCTTACTCTGGGGGCAGGATGTTCCACAAAGAGGAGCCATGGCAGAGAAGGCTCAATTCCTAGACCTCCAGCAGTCAAAATTCTTTGACTGACAGGTCTGTAGCATACCTTCCCTGCCTGATCAAGTGAGACAGGCCAATGCGATTGGGCAAAACTGGTTCTGTAGATAATCTGGTCCTAGGCCCGTGATGGCGAACCTATGGCACGGGTGCCACAAGTGGCACGCGGAGCCATATCGGTGGGCACGCGAGCTCAGGTCCGGCGTGCATGTGTGCACCAGCCGGCTGATTTTCGGGCCTTCTGGGCCCACTGGGAGTCAGGAAACAGGCTGTTTCCAGCCTCCAGAGGGGGTGGGGAAGGCCGTTTTCGCCCTCCCCAGGCTCCTAGAAAGGCTCTGGAGCCTGGGGAGAGCGAAAAATGGGCGTGCCATTGCATGCTGGGAGCAGGGGGGTCATGCGTGCATGTGCGGGGGTGCATGGAATTATGAGTGTGGGCACGCACACACGTGATCCCCCACATTCCCCCCCCTTTTGGCACGCGAACCAAAAAAGGTTCGCCATCACTGTCCTAGGCCATGTAGAGCTTTATAGGTGATGACCAACACCTTGAATTGGACCCAGAAGCAAATTGGTAGCCAGTGCATTATATTAGGGAATACTTTGCCTATTCTTTAGCAATTTATAATTATAAATTTATAGTTTAGCAAGATAAATTATGTAAAAAATTCTAGTAATATATAGATCATAGCCTAGAAGGCAGGACAAGAAACAATGGATGGAAACTAATGAAGGAGAGAAGCAACCTGGAATTGAAGAGAAACTTCCTAACAGGGAGAACAATTAACCAGTGGAACCTTCAGAAGTTGTAGGTGCTTCATCATTGGAGTTAAAAAAAAAAGACTGGAAAGCCATTTGTCTGAAATGGTATAGGGCAGTGATGGCGAACCTTTTTTGGTTTGCATGCCAAAAAGGGGGGGGGATGCGGGGGATCACGTGTGTGCGTGCCCACACCCATAATTCCATGCACCCCCGTGCATGCGCGCATGACCCCCCCACTCCCAGCATGCAATGGCACGCCCATTTTTTGCTCTCCCCAGGCTTTAGAGCCTTTCTAGGAGCCTGGGGAGGGCGAAAACGGCCTTCCCCACCCCCTCTGGAGGCTGGAAACAGCCTGTTTCCTGACTCCCAGTGGGCCCAGAAGGCCTAAAAATCAGCCGGCCGGTGCGCACATACGCGCCGGACCTGAGCTCGCGTGCCCACCGATATGGCTCCGCGTGCCACTTGTGGCACCCGTGCCATAGGTTCGCCATCACGGGTATAGGGTCTCCTGCCTGAGCAGGGGACTGGACTAGAAGACCTCCAAGGTCCCTTCCAGTTCTATTCTATTGTATATCCAAGATATTTCTGGAAGAGATGCAGAAAATGACAAACAAATGTAGTGAGTGGGAGTTTCTGTTTTAGGAGCTGTTTAATTTAGAAAAAAGGCAAGAAAGGGAAGTCATTATAAAGGTTTATAGAATTATGAATGTTGTGAAGCGAGTACAGAAATAAGCATTTTTCTTTATCACAATAAATGAACTTGGAGTATCCATTTACCTTTAATAATGAAATAATGAAAGTGTGGAGAAAATAAAATGATACTTTGCATAAGTATAAGAATTCATTACCAGAAGATATGGCTATGTACCAATGGTTAATAGTCCATGAATACATGCTAAATCTAGAATCAGAGACACCAGATGTCAGATCCCTATCATGATACTGCCATTCAAGTGGGGAGGAGACCCCGGATTCTTTTACTCACTTATTGCTCTCATCCTGTTTTGCTATGTATTCTGTAATTCCCTAGTTTATAACGTTTACCCTGTCACCTATTCTGCCCTGTGTTTTGATTTACCTTGGGGGATGTACAAGGGGGGAGGGCCATCTGTTTTCTCTCAGTTTGGAAGCCTCACAGAAGAAACACATAGGAATGACTCTTTATCTCTTTCTCAAGACGACTGTTTCTACAAAATCTTCGCACCTGTGGATTGGCTCATTCAACATCAAACTGAGAGAGGTTTCTAACCACTTTATCCTAACGGAATTGCCTAGGGGGAACTCAGACCCTGCTTTGCACTGTCTTGCATTCACTTCCTTTCAATAAAAGTTTCCTTTTGAAATGCTAAAGTTTCGAGAGTCTGTGCTTTCTTTTTCTTTTTTATTCAAAAAGTTTTATTAGTACGAAGTACAAACATTTTTCTCTTTTTCTTCCCCCCTTCCCCCAACCCCCTCCCTTTCCCCCCCATCCTCCCCCCTCTCACCCCCCCGACTTCCGCAGAAAAAGCACAGGGTATAATATTCAATAAAGATAAAATTAAAATATACTAACAAATTATTAATTTCAAAATTTCTCTAGATCTTTAACTCCTTGTTACTCAAAACCTTTTAAGCATAGTCTAAAAATCAGGCATATTATTAATAAACTAACATTCCAATATATCAAATTATTAATTTCACAATTATTCTAAATATTTAATTCCATATAATTCAAAACCTTTTAAAAATAGTCCAAAAACATTTTTTTCTTCTTTTCTTTCCTTTTTTCTTTCCTTTCCTTCTCCCCCCCTTTTTTAATCCATTCCACTATGTATCTTTCATTTATATAGTCTTTAAAATATAATAATAAAAAGAAGAAATCTTTCTTTCGCCATTTCAACCAGATACATAACCATCAGCGTCATTTCCTCGATAATAAATGGATCTTCCTTCTTCCGACGCTATACCTCCACAATAAACATAAAATTAAAATATACTAACAAATTATTAATTTCAAAATTTCTTTAACCCCTTATTACTCAAAACCTTTTAAGCATAATCTAAAAATCAGGCATATTATTAATAAACTAACATTCCACTATATCAAATTATTAATTTCACAATTATTCTAAATCTTTAATTCCAAATAACTCAGAACCTTTTAAAAGTAGTCAAAAAGAAGATTTTAGTCCATTCCTCTATGTGTCTTTCATTTATATAATCTTTAAAATATAATAATAAAAAGAAGAGGGAAAAAAAGAAAAAAAAGAAAAGAAAAAGAAATCTTTCTTTCGCCATCTTGGCCAGATGCACAACCATCAGCGTAATTTCCTCGATAATAAATGAATCTTCCTTTTATTTGTATTGTCAAATTAACATCTTACTGCAAAATACCAATTTTTAATCTTCTCTCCATCTGGCCTATGACTACCCATACTGAAACCAAGTTCTAATCATTCCTTCTTCTCATTTGAGCTTTAGATCTAACTCTTGCACACACTTGTGGTTTGGTAATTTCTTGAGTTGTCAGCTTAGGTTGTTGTTGTCTTGATACTTCCTTACATGCTCTGGTCTGACTCTGATCCTTTGTCTCTTCTTTTACATTATAAACATCACTCTGGTTCTGTAAATCACCTTGACTCATCAAAACTCCTCCCATTTGGACAACTGTCAACGACTCTCCTCTCTCATCTTCCATTACTTCCTTCATTCTTCTTCCTTCTGGTATTTTGGATATGTCGGCCTTTAACACTTTTACATAAAAATCACTTGCTTTCAATATCGTATTGAACCGATATCTCTTTCCCAGATGTATCACCGCTATCCCAGTTGGAGCCTCTCATCTATACTTTATTTGCTGTTTTTTCAATTCATCCACCAGAAAGGCATAATCCTTTCTGGCTCTCAACATTTTAGGAGGAATTTCTTTCAATGTTATTACCTCCTGTCCATCTACCCGGAGCTTGTTCTTGAAAGTCGCCTGTAGGATTTCATTACATAATGTCCTTGTGGTAAAATATATTACGATATCTATTGGCAGATGTTTCTGTTTAGCCACCCAAGAGTTAACACAATATATCTTATCAATTTGCATACCCAATTCCACTTTTGTCGCTCCTAACGTATTCACAAATGCCTCCAACATCCTTTCTTTTAAATCTTCTTGTTTTTTCTCTTTTACACCTCTTACTCTTAAAGCAAACTCCATATTTCTATATTGAATCATTAACACCTCAACTTCATAATTTTCAATTTTATTTTGAGTCTTTCCTATATCTTCACCCAAAGTTATCACAGACTGTTTAATTTCTTCCACCTCCTCTTCCAGAATTTCCATATTTCCTACCAGTCCTTTAAATGCAAATAACATATCTTCCCTTAATTGCTGGTGTCGAGTAGCAATCTCCTCTGAAACAGCCTGTATTTTTTCATTAATTTCATTAATTTTTAGATTAAATTCCGTAACAAGTTCATTCTTCATAACTTTTAAAGCTTCAAATAACTTTTCAGGCGTTAAAGTCTGTGGGGGTGTTGAATAGACAGTAGGTTGCATTCTTGAAATGTAAGCAGGAGGATAATCAGATCCTTTGTTAAAAACAGTCTTTCCAGATTTTAAAGCCATTTAAAATTTAAAATTAGACTTTTTATTTTAGTCCAAAATCAGAAAGAGAAGAGAAAGTTCATCAAATTCAGGCATTTTCAAACAGAGGGCTGCTAGCGAAACGAAACTTTCCTTTTAGCTTTCACTTTCACGCCCTTTGAAGCTTCAATCGCCATTTTGTTACTCATTAACTCAATTAGTCATTTCCGAAATAAAGAATCAGCATTGGAGTTAAGTTAAGATACTTGCCATCCAAGTCTCCTGGCTTTTTGTGTCTGCTGTAGTCAAATTGTTAAAAATCCCATATTGAAGGCAGAATTGGTCACTGCATCTTGCTCCGCAAAAGCGGAGGCGTCCCAGGTCCCGGAGCAGATGACAGGCTACCTGGGGAGCCCTCACCCTTCGCGCCCCAGATTTTCTCCTGGGGCACTAGGGGGGCTCTACCCTCGCCTGTCGGCTCTCATCTCTCCCCTGCGCCCAGGGAGAAGATTTTCAAGCCGCCAGACAGCTATTCTGGTGGCTTTACGGAGCCCGGGATTAGGCGCTCGACAAGGAGCGTCCTCGATGCAGCGGAGCCAACCAGAAGTCCCCGAGAGTCCATGCTTTCTTGAACAGGAGGGAGAGACAGGACTTTTAATGAATTGCTTATGGATTCTCAGACATGCAAACATCGTTCTTTAAATTGTAAGTTTCTGAACTTTACAAAACAGCAGATTTTGGGGGAAACTAGAGTAGTGAAATTAACAGATAATGTGGAGATAGGATTTGACCTGTTTCTTTAAATAACTTCAAATCAATCTATGATCAGTATGAGGCTTACATATTTTTCTTCCTTGTCAAAAGTGACAAAACAGCAATCTTGACTAGAATCACCCTGATTCCTGGGAATCAATGTGTATCCTATCTACTTGATACTATTCAGGTTCCATAAAAGTTGGGGTACCCCCAATACTAATAAACTTGCCAACACAACCTTACAATATTGCTTTTATATCACATACCCGGATAATTTGGGCTGCCTCCAGCAGAATGTTGCTCCGTTCCATGCCTGATTTCTGACTCCATATTTTGAAAGCAGCATGTGCACTCTTTACAGCCAGATCTATCTCCTTCTCACCAGAGAAGGGTAAGTTCCCAATAACTCTGCCTGAAGAAGAAAAAAGGCAGTTCAGTTTACCAAAATCAATCGACAATGCTTACTTGGCAATGCTTATTAATACTATCTATTAAGCTAATTATTAAGAAGTGAAAATGACTTGATAATAAGTAGCAGTTCAATATTAAAGCACTTTCTGCCACAATTTTAACAAATCCACATTTTTAATTAAATTATTAAGTATTATAAAATACAAAATATAAAAGTAAATAGAGGAACATTAAGGAAGAAGGGGAAAGAGTAAAGGGAAGTGGGGAAGAGTGTGAAAAAGGAAAGAAAAAGAAGCATTGACTTCCGACTCTCTGTTGCAGTAAAATAAAACTTCAAGTCACAACTTTTTGTTTTTCAATAATAATATAAACAAGTCATTTCTATAAAGATCTATCCATCTAATCTGTAAAACCCAAAGTCAAAGTTACATTCTTTTCCATATGAAGCACAAAATTCAGAAGTGGTTTCCCTGTGGAAATAAAAGTACTTATATTCTTTTCTTTAATCATAGTCAGTTTTGCCATTTCAGCCAAATCCATCAATTTCTGCAACCATTCCCATGGTAGGTATGAAAGTGTCTTCCCATTTTTGCGCATATAACAATCTTGCTGCTGTCAATACGTATAGTAACAAAGTTCCAAATTTTCTCCAGTTCTTTTTCCCTTAGTCCCAAAAGGAAAAGTTCTGGTTTCATTTCTATCTGCATTTTCAGGATTTTCTGTATTAGAGTGTGAATCATACTCCAATTTTTTTTTGCTTTACCGCTTTAAACAATGGCAGAAGGATATTTCTAAGTTTATATGGCAAGGGAAAACCCAAGAATTAGATATAAGCTATTGCAAGATGCCAGGGAAAGAGGGGGGCTGGGCCTCCCAGATATGAAATTGTATTTTGATGCATGTTGCTTGACCTGGGAAAAAGAATGGGTGAGTTTACAAAACAAGAGGTTACTTGAATTAGAGGGCCATGAATTAAGGTTTGGATGGCACGGCTACTTATGGTATGACAAAAGTAAAGTTAATGTTGATTTTAATAACCATTTTGTTAGATGTGCCATACTAAGAGTTTGGAATAAATATAAAACAAGGCTCTCTACGAGGTTGGCTCTGGGTGTCGCCGCAGGAAGCCTTTTTTAGAAAAGAAATGGTAGCGAAACCAGATTGGTTGACGTATAGTAAAATTTTATCTTTCAATTCTGGTGACCCAATATTAAAGCCGAGGGAAGAACTTAAATCAGAAGGTTATGCTTTCCATTGGTTTACTTACCAGCAACTAAAAGAAAAGTTTACATTGGATAAAAAGTGCTATGGTTTTGATTTTGTTAAAAATGAATTGGAACTTTCATTATGTGGTAACAATAAACATATTATTGCTAAGATTTATAGAATGTTATTGAAAATGAACTTAGAAAATGAACATAGCACTTAGACTTATATACCGCTTCATAGTGCTTTACAGCCCTCTCTAAGCGGTTTACAGAGTCAGCATATTGCCCCCAACAATCTGGGTCCTCATTTTACCAACCTTGGAAGGATGGAAGGCTGAGTCAACCTTGAGCCGGTGAGATTTGAACAGCTGAACTGCAGCTAGCAAGGAATTTTGGATATAATGTGATGCTTGAACAATGGGAAAATATGTGGACAAAAGGTCTAAAATTTACATTAAATTATAATCTAAGAGAGAATTTTTATAAGATGATGTATTGCTGGTATTTAACATCAGATAAGCTATCTAAGATGTATAAAAGGAATGTCAAATGAATGTTGGAAATGTAAGAATAAAGAAGGGACTTCTCTAAGTCCACATCACAAAATTTCTTTAGTGTAGTGATATTTTTACATCATCAATTGTTAATATAAAAGCAGATATCTCCTCCCTTCTTTTTATGAGATGTTTCTGCAATTCTATCTGCTCTTTGAATCTGAAATCCTGGGATTTGCAAGCAGCTATCATTAATCAATTTGCTCAGCCAAGTTTCCATGAAGCAGAGAGCAGAGTAATTTTCTCCGCATTTGTAAAACTGGAGGAATAATCCCAGAAAGCTTAATCTCATTTAAAATCTGCTGTTCAAAGTCTCACCTCTTGTGTATGAAATTCGCAGCAACGCACAGAAAATAATAAAAAACATCAAAACTACTAGACTAGAGCATTTCACCAAAGCCATCAGCAGCACCATCTTGAAGTCTTTCAGACATTTGAAAACATCCAGAACATCTCATGTCTTTTCTTCTCTAAACTAAGAATACAGCACCATTCAATTTCTTCCTACCATTCCACCTAAGTTTTTGCTTCCAGACTCTTATCATCTTTGTTGCTCTCCTCTGGATATACTCCCAACCAACCAACCAACCAACCAACCAACCAACCAACCAACCAACCAACCAACCAACCAACCAACCAGAATAGAGCTGGAAGAGACCTTGGAGGTCTTCTAATCCAACCAACTGCTCAAGCAGGCAACTCTATACCATTTCAGACAAGTAACTGTCCAGTTTCCTCTTAAAAACCTCCAATGATGAAGTACCTACAAATTCTGATGGCAAGCTGTTCCACTGATTAATTGTCCTCACTGTTAGGAAGTTTCTCCTTAGTTCCAGGTTGCTCCTCCCCTTGATTAGTTTCCATCCATTGTTTCTTGTCTTGCCTTCTGGTGTTTTGGAAAAGAAGTTGACCTTTTGCGGCAGCCCCTCAAATACTGGAATACTGCTATCATGTCATCCCTAGTCTTCCTTTTCAATAGACTAGCTAGCCAAACCCAAATCCTGCAACAGTTCTTCATATGTTTTAGTCTCCAGACTTTTAATCATCTTCTCTGCACTTTTTCCAAAGTCTCAACATCCTTTTTGTACTGTGGTGACCAAAACTGGATGCAGTATTCCAAGTGTGGTCTTACTTATGACTTTATAAATCAGTACTAATACTTTACGTGATTTTGATTCTATGCCTTTGTTTATACAACCAAGGATTGTATTAGCTTTTTTGGCTCCTGTCGCATACTGCTGGCTCATATTTAAGTGATTGTCCATAAGGACTCCAAGGTTCCTCTCTCAGTTACTGTTTTTGAGCCGGGTTTCACCTAATCCTGTGATGGCGAACCTATGGCACACGTGCCAGAAGTGTCACACGGAGCCATCTCTCCGGGCACGCCAGCCGTCGCTCTTCCGGATTCCAGTGTGTGCATGCGCGCCAGCCAGCTGGTCTTCGCAGGAGCGCCAGAAACCGGAAGAGCAGCTCCCTGGTGCGCATGTGCACACTGGGAACTGAGCTTCTGGTTTCCAGTGCGCGCATGCGTGCCGGCCAGCAGGTCTTTGTGCACGCACGTGTGCCAGAAACTGGAAGACCAGGTAGCCAGCGCGCAGAAACCAGAAGTTTAGTTTCCCAGCATGCACATGCACATGTACTGGAGAGCTGCTCTTCCCATTTCCGGCACTCCCCCGTGTGTGGAACTGCTCTTCCGGTTTCTGGTGTTCCCCCGCATGCGTGCGCGCTGCCGTTTCGGCACTCAGTGCTGAAAAGGTTCACCATCACTGGCCTAATCAGTACTTGCACCTTTGGGTTTTCCTGCCTAAGTGTTGGCCCGCTGTTGGGGTTGGATGTTTGATCGCAGCCTGCTGTTTTCTTCTAAAAGTGACGTTTCCATTGGTCTTCCTCTTTAAATTCATACCGTTTCCCCAAAAACAAGCCCTATCCCAAAAATAAGCCCTAGTTAAGTTAACCACCATAATTGGTGGGCGTGGCCATCTGATGTTGCTCACATCATGGGGCACCTGTGGGGGGAGGAAGATTTGTTTACTCCCCTTACCTTCTCTTCTCCCCAAGCAATTGCCGCTTGGCTCTTTCGGCAACTGCAGAAAGGGCTGAAAGGGAAGAAGTCATCCATTTTTCCCAACTCAATTTCAGAAGCTGCCGCCATCACTGGCCACGAGGCCTGGCTGCTGGGGGCTGGGGGCACCAGGGCCGGGCTGCTCTTCAGTCAGGCTTATGGGCGGTGGCGCGAGCAGCTCCTTGCATTGTCCGTGAAGTAGTTGTGCAATCTGCCGCTGACCTGCCTGACTGTTGTGTCCCAACACCGCAACCCGACCAGAAACACACACACAACCGTTTGTAATAATCAAATAAAAGTATCTTTTTACTAAAAAAGCTTCTTAGTAAAGGCACAACAGGTATAATGACCAGAAAAGATGCAAAGAACAGTCACAAATGTCCTTGGGCTCTTCGTGGGTTAAGTTCAAATACAGAGGCAATTAGCTTTCCTTATCTCAAACTCACTTGAGCTGGCTGTCGTCCCAGACAGATGATGTTAGCTTCCAAATGCAAGAACTCTGATTACAAGAATCTCCGATGGTGCTCGAGAAACACTGGTGTTGTTTTCAGCACGGATCTCTGACTGCACCAGACTTAAATAGGCACTGAGGGCGTTGCCCAATTAGCCCTCAGTGCTACCTCCGAGGAGACCTCCGTTTGCTAAGCCAATCCTGCCTGCTGGCTGCTCTACGAGCCCTAGCATCCAGCAGAGGCTCCTCTTCCTCTGACGACTCACTTTGCTGAGCAGGTGCAGAAGGTCCTGGCTGGTCTTCCTCCTCTGGCACTGAGTCTTCATCACTGGCAGACTCAGGTGCCAGGTACACGGGGTGGTCCTGCTGCGACATGAGCGGCTCCACGTCCTCCGGGTCCTCCATCATCTGCACGGGATGCGGGCAAGTCACAACACTGACCTCGGCTCGGGCTGCCACCCTGCCGGCCAAGCTCTCATTGCACCCTAACCTCCACCCACCTTGCCTGCTGTCCATGCTGCTCCTGGGACACTTCTCGGCCGTACTGGCTGACATATGTGGCCTCTCTTTTATACTGCGCTTATTGTAAAGCTTTGTGCCAAGGAAGGTCTGCGCTTTCTCCTTCCCTTATTCTCCCCCCCATCTCCTCCGTCTGCTCTGTCTCAGCTTTCGCAGACAACCATCCGCCAGGGGTGGAGGCTCCCTTGCAGGGTGCGATCGAACTTCCAACCCCAACAGTGGGCCAGGCTGGGTGAAAGTCGAGATGGTGGCAGAGCAGCCGCAGGTGTGGTAGATGCCGAAGGCGGCCAGGGCATGTTGATGTGAGTGTGCCAAAGGCAGGGCTTTTTGGCCAGATCCCACACTGGGGTGGTGCTACGACTTAAAGGAAGAAGCTGGTGAAGGTGTTTGCATAGCAACCTGACCGGCAGTCCCTCACATCGTCATTCTTCCAACTCAGGATGAAAGGAGATGGACACTTGGAGCTTCTTGTTCGGGAATTTTGAAGCTCGGAAAAAAACCTGTTTTTTCCCCATTTTTTTCGGGGGGGGGGGAATGGAAATTTTTGGAAAAATTGAAAAAAATGCTACATTAGCACTTTTTTGTCTTTTTAAGATTGAAAGTCATTCTGTTACTTTAGGAACATAAAATATGACTATGGACAATTTGACTTGGCATAAAATTATCACAACTAGCATATTAAAAATATAGTGTAGCCAAACAATTATCACAAACAGAATTTACTTTTTTATATTTATTTGTAATTGTAACAAAGGGAGCAACAATCTCCTGAACTGCTTACTAGTTTATGTGGAACAGCCAAAAAGCTTCCACAAAACCATTTTCAAAACCAAAAGTAACAATTTTTCATATTTCCTCTCCACAGTATTAAATAAAAATAAAAATAAAAATAAAAACCCCATTCTCATAAGTCCCTTCATTCAGCACAGGTCCTTTTTGTTGCTCTGTGTTTTCTTCCAATGCTTTTGAGGCCTAGTGAAGAGGACAGAACAAACCAAACACACCCACTAACATGCAAAAGCAAAACTGAAACCTTTTTCTTGTTACAATAGCAGCACCTCCTAAAGGAAGACATGCATACTGTTCTTGCATTGGAGGGTTCAGTTTGTTACCTAGGACTTGCTTGTCCTCACTCAGTGCACAGAAATTAGAATAATCTGATATCATACATTTTTTTAGAAATGATTTGGAAAATATTTGAACACCCTGTCTTAAAATATTTTATTCATCATGTTAAAATAAAATATTCCACAATGTTTTTTTTTTCTTTTTTCAATTTTTCCAATTTTTTTGAAAACAAAAACCAAAAAGCCTTCAGGAAAAAAACGGAAACAAACACGTTTTTGCCGGAATTTTTCCGGTTTTTTCCCAGGCCTTCACATCTCTATTCTTTTCTGATGCCAGTCACACACACGCACCCCTGCACACACGGTTGGGTGGTACAGGGTGGCCTTTTTCTCCTAAGGTTGAAGATCTGGGCTGACTCGCCCCGCGCTAGGCAGGAGCAGCCCAGCAGGTGGCTGAGAGCAGCGTGGCCAGGAGGGCAAAGAGCCCCCGCGAGGCCAGCAGCAGCACAGGCAGCCACTCTGTGGCCAATATGGTGCCTGCCATGACCGATAGGTGTCCCAGCAGTAGCAGGGCTAGCAGGCAGGGTGGGTGGAGGCTGGGGCAAGTTGAGAGCTTGGTCCGTTGCGACTGCTGCAAGCAGACAGTGAGACGGAGACGTAGGGCTGGCAGTAGCAGCACTCCCCCTCATCGGCCCCCGCGCTCACTGGCTCTTGTACGTTAAAAAAAAAAGATCCCCAAAAATAAGCCCTAGTGCTTATTTTGCAGCTCCCAAAAATATAAGACCTGGTCTTATTTTGGGGGATACACAGGTATATAGGGTTGCTTTTTTTGGAAGCCATTTATTCTCTATTGTGTTCAATTTCGGTGTATTGGTTTTGTTCTTTTTGTTCATATATGGGGTCATTTTTTAAGCTGTTAAACCTGTTTGCTCCGTATTGTGTTTAATTTTCGTATAGTCTTCTTGTTTAGGTTGGGGATTCTCGATTTGTTCATTGAGTTCGAGTGGCTACAGTTGCTTCTAGACCAGACATGTCAAACATGAGACCTGCAGTCCAAATCCAACATACAATGGACCCAAATTTGGCTCACAGTGCCACCCTGGAGACACAGGGCCACGTCGGAGACAGTGAGGGACTGGCACCTGCCACCCCCACCATGGCCCATCCCAGTCGGATGCCCCCCAAGCACATACATAGGAGCAAGTGTGCAGGGCCCAATTGTGTCCGGCACAGCAGTCTGCCGACCCCTTGGACGGCACCCTCTAGGGCTCCTTAGCCCATGCAGCATAGGTGGGGACAGGGCACTGTGACCACTGGGCTGGACCTCCATGCAGCAAGTGTAGGCAGAGGCTCCTCAGATTTGGCTTGTGGGCCCACCTCAGCCTAACACCCTCCTGGCACATGCATAGGAGGCAGCGAGTGCGTGGGGGCCAATGGCACCAGTGAGGGACCGGCACCTGCCACCCCCATGGCCCATCCCAGCCGGATGCCCCCCAAGCACATATATAGGAGCAAGTGCACAGGGCCCAATTGTGTCCGGCAGCAGCAGCCCAATAGCCCCTTGGTCGGCACCCTCTGGTGCTCCTCAGCCTGAACAGCAAAGGTGGGGGTGGGGCTCTGCAACCGCTGGGCTGGCGCTTCCTCCAGTGAGCTTGTCACCCACCCACCCCCAATAGTCCTGGTGAATGGGAAGGGCGGGGAGCAGGCTCGCCGGAGGACGAAGGTTGGATGGTGGGGGCCAAGTGTGCAGGGGCCATGCATGGCAGTGACGGCGACCAGCTGAGCTACCTCGCTGTGATCCCATCTGTCTTTGCTTGCCAGGGCCAGTTACAGCTGGAACGTGCCTCTCCATCTGCTGCTTTGGATGGTCGGCCTGGTGATCACGGCACTCGGATGCACCTGCGCCGCGTGGGCTGCGGAGTCCCGGCTGCCTCTTGGGGACCGGGGCTCCCCACCCTTCCTGTTCACTGGGGCCATCATGGGTGGGCTCATTTCGTGTGTGCAGCAGAGCTGGAAGACAAGGTTAGCCGCTTAAGGACTAGGTTGGATAGCAAAGGCCAAGCGCGCAGGGGCTGCAGCGTGGCTGTGCTGGTGACCACCTGGGCTGCCTCACTGCGACCCCACCATCTGTCTTTGCTCCTCTGGTGGATCAGGCCCCAGCACTAGCCCTGGTCCTGCCCCCCTCTGCTGGGGACACCTGGATCCCCCCCACCCGCAGGCCTGCCTGATCCTCCACAGGCAGCCTCCAAAGCGAGCAATGTCGAGCTGGCAACGCCCATGCTGTCCACACCCACACAGTTGACAGTGACCAAGCAACCAAGCTCGCCCCAGCCACGGCCACCCGGCCCCCTAACGGTAACCACAATGCTGATGTGGCCTTTACTTTTTCTTCTAATTTATCTACATTTGATAAATATGTAGTTTGGGTCTTCTGTGGACATAAGCTCAAATATATGACATATTTTGCAAGTTACTATGTCAGTCCCTATGTCCATGATTTTGTTTTTGTTGGTAAAAAATTGAAAATTTTGAAAAATTATTTTTAGAAAAGTATCAGTTTACAATAGATTACAAAAGTTCTTGACCCTTTGTTCTGTCTTGAAAAAAATCATCACTATCTTTCCTGTTTTAAGTGTCTGTCTCTTTTCCCGTGTTTTTTTAATCCCTCCCCCTCTTATATTAAGAATTTAAAAATTTCTAAAGAATAAAAATCCTGGTACACAATTCGTCTGAGTTTCTGGTAGCTGCCCGGAACAGGGCGGCATCAGGGGCGTTAGATCAGATTGCGCCTTTGCGACCTCTCCGTGGTAGTGGATCCAGGAAGGCTCCTTGGTTTACTGAGGAGCTCCAGGAGATGAAACGCCACAAGAGACGTCTAGAGCGACGGTGGAGGGCCAGTAAAGCTGAATCTGACCGAACACTATTAAGAACACTATATAAAAAAAATAAGTCTTATTTAGTGGCGATACGGGCAGCAAAATGTTCGCATTTTTCCTCTTATTGCATCTGCCGATTCACGCCCAGCCGCCCTGTTTAGGGTGACTCGCTCCCTCCTAGCTAAGGAGGGAGTTGAGGAACCCTTACAGGGCAGAGCTGAGGAATTTGCTCAGTTTCTGGCAGATAAAGTCACTCAGATTCGGACAGACCTGGACTCCGATTGGACAGTGCAAGCCGAGACGACAGGGACGAGTCTTAGTCCTATTTTATGGGATGAATTTGAGCCTATCACTCCTGATAATGTTGACAAAGCCATGGGAGCGATGAGTGCCTCCACTTGTTTACTGGACCCGTGCCCCTCCTGGCTGGTTTCGGCCAGCAGGGAGGTCTCACGCGGCTGGCTCCAGGTGGTTGTGATCGCTTCCTTGAGAGAGGGATCCATCCCACAGCCCTTAAAAGCTGCGGTGGTGAGGCTCCTCCTCAAAAAGCCTTCCCTGGACCCAGCAGATTTAAAGAACTTCCGTCCAGTCTCCAACCTTCCCTTCGTGGGTAAGGTTGTTGAGAAAGTGGTGTCGCTCCAACTCCTACGGTTATTGGAGGACACTGATTATCTAGATCCCTTTCAATCGGGTTTCAGGCGTGGCTACAGCACAGAAACTGCTTTGATCACCCTGATGGATGATCTCTGGCGAGCCCGGGATGGAGGTTATTCCTCCATACTGGTGCTACTTGACCTCTCAGCGGCTTTCGATACCATTGTCCATGGTATCCTGCGCCGACTCGGCGAGTTGGGAGTGGGAGGCACCGTTTTACGTGGTTCTCCTCCTACCTCTCCGATAGGATGCAGTCGGTATTGACAAGAGGTCCGAGGTCGGCCCCTAGGCTCCTGCCTTGCGGGGTGCCTCAGGGCTCGGTCCTCTCGCCTATCCTGTTTAACATTTACATGAAACCGCTGGGTGAGATCATCCGATGACACGGGGTGAGGTATCAGCAATATGCTGATGATATCCAGTTGTACATCTCCACCCCGTCTCAGTTCAGGGAAGCAGTTGATGTAATGTGCCGATGCCTGGACGATGTTAGGGTCTGGATGGGAATGAATAGGCTCAACCTCAATCCTGACAAAACTGAATGGCTATGGATATTGCTCCCCAGGGATTATGTGAACTTCCCCTCCTTGGTTCTTGGGGGAGAAAAATTGACTCCCTCGGAACGGGTTCGCAATTTGGGTGTTCTCCTAGATCCACAGATAAAATTGGAGCAACATCTTTCAGCTGTGGCTAGGGAGACCTTTGAACAGGTTCGCCTTGTGCATCAATTGCGACCCTACCTGGAGAGGGAGGCTTTACTCAGTCACTCATGCCCTTGTCACCTCACGGCTGGATTACTGTAACGTGCTGTACATGGGGCTACCCTCAAAGAGTATCTGGAGACTGCAATTGGTGCAAAATGCAGCTGCGCGAGCTGTGGTGGGTGTCCCGAGATACACCCATGTAACACCCATTCTCCGCCAGCTTCATTGGTTGCCCATTAGTCTCCGGATGCAATTTAAGGTGTTGGTTTTGACCTTTAAAGCCCTACATGGCTCAGGGCCAGGTTACCTTCGGGACCGCATCCTACCACATACCTCCCTACGACCGGTTAGGTCCCACAGAGTCGGCCTCCTCCAGGTCACACCAGCCAAACAATGTCGGTTGGCGGGACCTAGGGGGAAAGCCTTCTCTGTGGGAGCCCCATCTCTCTGGAACCAACTCCCACCAGAGATCCGGATTATCCCCACCCTACTGGCCTTCCGCAAAGCCGTAAAGACATGGCTCTTCCGGCAGGCGGGGTGAAGAAGATCCATTTCCCCCATGGATGAATGGTTTTGTTTTAACTTTTCAATGTTTTCAATTGTTTTTTATGATATTTGTATTGTTCTTATCCTTGTTGTACGCCGCCCTGAGTCCTACGGGATTGGGCAGCCTATAAGAATTTTAATTAATTAAATTAAATTAAAATAAAATAAGTAAACTTTTTTCAAAATTTTAGTTGAAAAGAGAAATTCAAAAATTGAAAAAAAAAAACCTGAAGACTTTTATAAAAAAATTGAAAAGAATTTTAAAATTGAAGATTTAAAAATTGAAAATGGAATTTATAATTTAAAATTTTTTTAAGTTGAATAAAGATTAAACAATTTAAAAAATAAAAATTTAAAAAAGCAATTAAAATTAAAAAAAACAAAACATTTGATAAAAATATTTTAAGAAAACTTCAGAAATTTTAAAAATTTAAGAATTTACAATAGTTCTTGGCCCTTTATGAAATGTTATGCACTTCTTTATGTTGGGAATCTCAGGCTTTTTTCTAAGACAATTAAACTCCCGGCCCACGAGCCAGATTCATCACATGCTGGCCACACACCCCACTCAGTTTAGCGAAGGGGGAAAAAATCCCGATATGTCATGTGATGCTGCCGTGACGACATGAGTTTGACAAAGAACAAAGGGATAAACTTTCAAGGTAGGGTGTGTAAGAGGGGTGTTCTAGGAGATGTTAAGCTCTTACACACCCTACCTTGAAAGTTTATCCCTTTCTTCTCTGTCCACAAGTGTTATGTACTTATCTTTTTCTCCCTGCCTTCTTCCTGTCAGTTGCCTGACCACTGCTGAGGTTTTCAGGTATGATGTGCTGGTCTGGGTGCTTAGCTGCTTCTCAGCTGCTCTGCCCTGCTGCTCTGAGCTGCTGTTGGTCAGCTGTGCTGCTCTGACCTGCTGCTGTGGGCAATCCAGCCTGCTATCAGCTCTGCTCTGCCGCTGCTCAATTGGTATGCCACGCTGCTCTTAGTCACTGCTCTGGGCATTCCGCTCCTCTGCCACTTTGCACAGCTGCTGCTCAGAGGCCACCGTGTTGCTCTCAACTGCTGGTCTGCTGCCACCTAGCTCCGTTTCACTTCTGCTAAGTGGCCTCCATTTGCACCTCACTGCCTCCGCTCAGCTGTCAGGCTCTCAGTTGGGCTACTGGGCTGTCTCTCAGATAGGACACTGCGCTGCCTCTCAGCTGTGCTGTCTGTCAGTTGGAACACCGGGCCACCTCATTAAAGGGGTTTTTTTTTTAAAAAAAAATCTAGGTTTATTTTTATAAATCCCAAAATTTAGAAGATTTTTTTAAAAAGAAAATTTATACTGAAATTTCTATCCTTAGATGTTAGTCTTCTAGAGTAATAGGGTAATAGAGTTGAAGGGACCTATATTATTTTGGACAAATGGCTATCCAATTTCTCAAAAACCTCCAGTGATAGGGCACCCATACCTCTGATGTCAAGCCATTCCACTGGTTGTTTACACTGTCAGAATTTTTGGGAGTTCCGAGTTCTCTTTTTGGTTCCTTCTGTGGCAATGTTGATTTTGTCCTCTTGATATAGTTTGTAATCCACAGGTATATTAAAAAATGACAAATGTATAAAATTTGAAAAGGAAAACAAAATCCCAGCATATAAACTTTGCATCCAAATAAATGTTTGAATTCCAGTTTTCTCTTCTCTCCAAGTCCAGTCTTTTCCGACATACACTTTTTTTCCTGTGGATGCAATTCTGTGCATGTTTAGTTTTTTTTTTTTTTAGGCTTTTAAACGGATTATTCAGGACAGCCCCATTTTTGTATGCCTGCCTGCATGTCTGCCATGCCCAGAAGAAGATACAGTATTCCAGATGCAGTGTAACATGGATTGCTTTTATATCACATACCTGGATAATTCTATTTTGAAGATGTGCCACACTATTGATTCACATTCTTCTTATAATCCATCAGGATATCCGCATCTTTTTGCATGTACTGTAATGCTGTCCCATATGACCTTTCTCATCCTATTTTCATGTCTTTGATTTTTTTGTAAAATATAGAACTCATCCTTATTGAAATAAATTTAGCTACCATCATTCCAGTTTGTCAAGATTCTCCTGAATCTTGGTATTGCCTTTGTATTTGCTATCTCTTCTATATTTGTGTTATCAACAAATTTATATTCTGTAAGGTTTTGCCTCTCCAATCTTCCCAAGAAAGCAGGACTCTTGAAACTGAAGTTGTTCCAAAAGGAGCTTTTATTGAAAGGGTTGTGGTAGCAAGAGGTCTAGGCAGTAACTAAATTTTCCCACTTAAAAAACAGCAATTTAAAGCAGTGCAAACAAAACCCCTCCCACAATACAGCAATGCAGGAAACTGAAACTGACAGCACAGTGGAACAGGGGTAGTAGCCGGACGAAGGTCAGAGGTAACTTCAGGCTTCAGCAAGCTACAATGGAAAATGGGGTGGACTTGGAGTAATTATTTAGGGAGTTGCAATTCCACTATGACAGGGTTAATAATACGAATGATGGGGAAAGGCCCAATGTATTTAGGGCCTAGGGGAAAGGTCCAATGTATTTAGCCTGCTGTAAAGATTTTAGAAACTTATTGGAAAGGTAAACTTTGTCTCCCACTTTGTAAGGTTTAGGTTCTACTCGTTTCTTGTCCGCTTGTGCTTTATAGGCAGCCTTGGCTTCATCCAAGGCTTCGCGGACCACCGGCCGAATGGTTTGCAAATGACTGATCCACTGTTTCAAGGAGGGGATTTCTGGTTCATGTGAGGGTAACCCAGGCATGGCATTAAATTCTTGCCCTGTGGCGACTCTGAATGGGGTAAAACCTGTCCTAGTGTGAACTGCATTATTATAGGCCACTTTTGGTAAAGGCAATAGCTCGGTCCATTTGTCCTGCTGATAGTTAATAAAACAACGTAGGTACTGTTCCAGAACTGAGTTTGTTCATTCCGTGGCCCTGTTTTTTTGCAGATGATGACTAGAACTAAGTACCTGTTCCATTCTGAGTAGGTCCAAAAAGGCTTTCCAGAACTTGGATGTGAATTGGACCCCTCTGTCCGAAATAATACATTGTGAAGCACCATGCAAGCAGTATATGTGGACCAAAAACAGCTTAGCCAAGGACTTGGCTGTAGGATCTTTTGGCATGGGATGAAGTGAATCTGCTTTGATAAAAGGTCTGTGACAACCTAGATCACTGTGTTTCCAGAACTCTCAGGCAATTCTACAATGAAATCCATGGAGATCTCTCTTGATGGTGCTGAAGGGTCAGCCACTGGCTGCAGTAGACTGAGGTTTTTCCACTGCCTGCGCTTAACGGCAGCACAAATTGGACAGCTTGCTACGTAACTTTCTATGTCTTTTTTAAATGAAGGCCACCAGAATTGTCATTTCAGTAAATGCAATGTTTTTACAAAACCAAAGTGACCAGCTAATTTGGAGTCGTGACAAGCTTGCATGGTTTTCAGCCTGTCCCTAGCTGGGACATACAGCTTATTCCCCACCCAAGCTAACCCATCTTTCATTATGCAAGTATGTCTGTAGGCACTAAACCACTCATCTGTTTCCAAGGCCTTTTGGAATTCTGTGGTGGTGGCATTGTCTAAGGTGGAGGGGTCGTTCTTTGTCAGAGTGTGTGTGACAACCTTAGCTGCTAAATGGGAGGCTGGGAGCACGGGCTTAATTACTTCTGCCTTGACCCCTTTGTATTGCAGTAGTCTGGACAAGGCATTTGTCAAAAAGTTTTTTCCCTCCTGGTACATACCTCAAATTTAAATTAAAGCATCGGAAGTACTGTGCCTATCGGACCTGTTTTGGGGACATTTTCCGTGGGGTTTTGAGCGCTTCCAAGTTCTTGTGATCGGTCTATACTTGGAAAGGTATTTTGCTTCCTTCTAAGAAATGTCTCCAAGTTAGGAGTACCCACCTGACTGCAAAAGCCTCTTTTTCCCATATTGCCCATCTCTGTTCAGTTTCAGTTAATTTCCTAGAGGTTGTAATTACCTCACGGTTGTAATTTGCCTACTTCATTCTCTTGGAGTAAAACCGCACCGACTGCCACATCGCTGGCATCGGCCTGGATTTATTTAAATAGATTTGTATGCCGCCCAACTCCCGGGGGACTCTGGGCGGCTCACAACATGTCAAATCCATTTATCAATATAAAATCATAACAATTAAAAACTACAAAAGTTAAAAAACATCTAACATTCATAATCAAGGGGGGAGACCCATATCTGGTCTGGTTGGTCTCACTTTCATCCCGCCTGCCGGAAGAGCCAAGTTTTTATTGCTTTACGGAAGGCCAGCAGGGTGGGGATAGTCCTGATCTCTGGAGGAAGCTGGTTCCAAAGGGAGGGAGCTCCCACAGAGAAGGCTGTCCCCCTTGGCCCCGCCAACCGGCATTGCTTGGTCGATGGGACCTGCAGGAGGCCAACTCTGTGGGCCCTAACCGGTCGTAGGGAGGTATGCGGCAGGATGCGGTCCCGAAGGTAACCTGGCCCTGATCCATGTAGGGCTTTAAAGGTCAAAACCAACACCTTGAATTGGATCCGGAGACTAATGGGCAGCCAATGCAGCTGGTGGAGGATAGCTGTTACGTGGGTGTATCTAGGCACACCCACCACAGCTCGCGCAGCTGCATTTTGCACCAATTGCAGTCTCCGGACACTCTTCAAGGGTAACCCCATGGGTTACATGGGGCTATCCTTGTAACCCATGGGTTACAACATGGATTACATGGATTACAAATGGTTAACATGGATTACAAATGGTTTCTCTGGGTCTGGGTGTTTTAATACAGGTTCAGCCGAAAAGAGTTTTTTCAGTTTCTCAAATGCCACTTGGCAGTCCATAGTCCACTTCAGTGGTTGGCTAGGTTTCGGTTTATCTACCCCCTTGGTTTTTAATAGATTTGTAATCGGCAACGCTATTTGGGCAAAAGGGGGATAAACTGCTGATAAAAGTTAGTGAACCCCAGGAAGCTCTGCAATTGCTTGTGAGTGCAGGGAGTTTCCCACTCGAGGACTGCTCATTTCCACCCCCTGGTCAGATTCGGTACCCTAGGTAATCTATTTTATCTTGGTGAAATTCACATTTGGAGAGTTTGGCAAACAACTTAGCTGCCCTTAGTTTCTTTTGTCCAATTTTTTTTTATTTTTTCTCCACAACTTACAATTCAATACATATATACCTTGAAATAGTATAATAAAATACATAGTTTTACATTATAATCAATCATTCAAAAATCAATATGTTATTCAACACTTACATCATCAATCATCAGTCTGTATTACTTTTTTCCATTACACTCCCCTCTCTCTATCTCCATCTTCTCCTCCTACTTTCTTACTCCTTCACTGCTCCTCTACCTCTCTCTACTCCCTCTCTTCCTCCCCTTCTACTTCCTCTTTCACCCTCTTAACCTTTCACTGAGTGTTCCTTGTACTAACTCATCTTATATTTGACAGACTGAGGATATGTTCTCAAATTTAAACTAGTCATGTCTCTTCTATATAAAATTTTCTGTTATTATTATATCATTTCTTTGTATAAAATACCTTCTTCTAGGTATATGCTGTTAATTCCATAAAAAAAGAAAAAAAGAAAAAAAATCTAATTTTGTCATCTGGGATATTTATCAATTAATTTCAAATTATCCTTCCAACTTCACCGCTATTAATTTAATTTCCCAAAATAGTTATTTCTCCTGCTTCTTAATTTTAAGCCATATTGCCTCCTCTACTTCTTTTAGTCTCTTTAGTCATCTTTTATATTTCTTACCCTCCATTTCAATCAAAAACTAAATATCCAATTATACATTTCAATAAATTAAATCAAAAAATTAATCTAACTCTTATCAATCCATCTCTTGCATTTAAACAAATCAAAAAGGAAAGTAAAATAAAAAAGGAAAGAAAGAAAAAGTCCAAATAATTTAATTTCCAATTTTCAGCTTAATAAATTTAAAGATAATAAACAACCATAGTATACCTCTTTTATTTTTAACATTAAAATAGCTTCCCTTAAATTCTAATAATCATATTTATCATTCATATTTATCATATTAGTTGTCATTATTTTATCTGCATTTCCAAATCATTTGATTCTTAAGTAATATTACCTACATAAAAAGAACAAAAGAATAGAAGAAAATCTTAATTCCTAATAAAATAATTGTATTAATTCCATATATCAAAATTCTAAATGGTTAACATTCTTATCACAATTAAATCTAATGTAGTAATTATAAAGAGAAAAAGTAGAAAAAAAGGAAAAAAGAGATCATTTCTATATCAACGCCTTCATCCATTCCGTTTCCCAACTACTTCCATTTTATATCTATTTTTCTTCCATCCCCATTTAATAATAATAATAATAATAATAATAATAATAACAACAACAACAACAACAACAACAACAACAACAACAACAACAACAACGAGTTGGAAGGGACCTTGGAGGTCTTCTAGTCCAACCCCCTGCTTAGGCAGGAAACCCTACACTACTTCAGACAATGGTTATCCAACATCTTCTTGAAAACGTCCAGTGTTGGAGCATTCACAACTTCTGGAGGCAAGCTGTTCCACTGATTAATTGTTCTAACTGTCAGGAAATTTCTCCTTAGTTCTAAGTTGTTTAGTTTCCACCCATTGCTTCTTGTTCTACCCCCAGGTGCCTTGGAGAATAGTTTGACTCCCTCTTCTTTGTGGCAACCCCTGAGATATTGGAACACTGCTATCATGTCACCCCTGGTCCTTCTTTTCATTAAACTAGACATACCCAGTTCCTGCAACCGTTCTTCATATGTTTTAGCCTCCAGTCCCCTAATCATTCTTGTTGCTCTTCTCTGCACTCTTTCTAGAGTCTCAACATCCTTTTTACATCGTGGCGACCAAAACTGTATGCAGTATTCCAAGTGTGGCCTTACCAAGGCATTATAAAGTGGTATTAACACTTCGCGTGATCTTGATTCTATCCCTCTGTTAATGCAGCCTAGAACTGTGTTGGCTTTTTTGGCAGCTGCTGCACACTGCTGGCTCATATTTAAATGGTTGTCCACTAGGACTCCAAGATCCCTCTCACAGTTACTACTGTTGAGCAAGGTACCACATATACTGTACCTGTGCATTTTGTTTTTCTTGCCTAAATATAGAACCTTACTTTTTTCACCATTGAATTTCATTTTGTTTGATAGCGCCCAATGTTCAAGTCTGTCAAGATCCTTCTGTATCTTGAGCCTATCTTCTGGAGAGTTGGCTATTCCTGCCAGTTTGGTGTCATCTGCAAATTTGATGAGTTCCCCATCTATCCCCTCGTCCAAGTCACTGATGAAGATGTTGAAGAGTACTGGGCCTAAAACAGAGTTTTGGGGTACTCCACTGCATACTTCCCTCCATGTAGATGCAGTTCCATTGAGCACTACATGTTGAGTGCGGTTGGTTAGCCAGTTTTGAATCCATCTGGTGGTGTTGCTGTCCATCCCACATTTTTCTACTTTATCTAGTAGTTATGGTCTACTTTGTCAAATGCCTTACTGAAGTCCAAGTAAACCACATCGACAGCATTCCTCTGGTCCACTAATTTTGTCACTTTATCAAAGAATGCAATAAGATTAGTCTGGCATGATCTGTTTTTGACCAACCCATGTTGGCTTTTGGTTATTACTTTGTTTGCTTCAAGGTGTTCGTTGATTCGTTGCTTGATTATTTTTTCCAAAATCTTCCCTGGTATTGAGATCAGGCTGATAGATCTTCCCTATTTTAACTTGTGTTCCTAATATGTTTTTTGTGATGTTGTTTTTGATAGGTTGGACTGTTTTTTCCCTTTGTGTAAAGACAGATGCAAAAAACGTATTAAGTAGCTCTGTTTTCTCCCTGTTGCTTGTCACCTTCTTGCCACTTTCTCCCTGTAATGGACCAATTGTTTCCTTGACTTTTTTCTTGTTTTTAATATGTTGGAAGAAGCTTTTTTTGTTACTTTTTATTTTTGTCGCAAGCCTTTGTTCATTGTGAGCCTTAGCTTTCCTCACTTCATCTTTACAGGCTCCGGCTATTTGCTGGTATTCTGCCTTAGTTATTTCCCCTTCTTTCCCTTTTTTTACACTTGTCCATTTTGTCTTTCAATTTGTCAGAGAGTTCTTTATGCAGCCATCCTGGTTTCTTTTGAGACCTATTATTTTTCTTCTTCATTGGTATTGTGCTAGTCTGGACTTTTATAATCTCACTTTTCAAAATTTCCCAAGCTTCTTGAGTTGTTTTCCCCTTGAGGATTCTCATCCATGGAATCTTTCCCAAGTTCTCTCTGAGTTTATTGAAATTAGCCCTCTTAAAGTCCAAGACTCTAGTTTGACTTTGTTCTACTGTTTGTGTTTGCATAATGTTGAATTCCAATATTGCACGATCACTTGCCCCCAGAGTTCCTGTAGCTTCAACACCTTTTATCATTTCATCTCTGTTAGTGAGAATTGTCCAATATGGCTGATCCCCTTGTTCCCTTCTCTACTTTTTGGGTAACAAAGTTGTCTGCTAGGTTTGTTAGGAACCTGCTGGCTTTTCCACTTGGTGCAGAGTTTGTCTCCCAGTTGATGTCAGGGTAGTTAAAGTCCCCCATTACTATTGTGATGTGCTTCCTACATACCTTAGTTAGCTGACTAGCAAAAAGTTCATCTACTTCCTCTGTTTAGTTGGGTGGCCTGTAGTATAGACCTATGGCAATGTCATTTCGCCCCCCTTTAATATTGACCCAAATGCATTTGAGGTGATTTTCATTATTGTTGTGCTCTATTTCTGTAGAGATGTAGTTATTTCTTATATATGGTGCAACTCCACCTCCTCTTTTATTTGGTCTGTTTTTTTTAAATAATTTAAATCCCTCTAGCTGTATATTCCATTTGTCAATTTCATCCCACCAAGTTTCCGTAATGGCAACTATATCATATCTTCCGTCATTTACTTGAATTTCTAATTCACCCTGTTTATTTCTCATACTCTGTGCATTGGTGTATAGACATTTAAGTCCATTTTGATTGACCCTGTGTTTACTGTCTACATAACCTGTGTTGTGCCTGACTGCCCCTACTTTCTTGCCACCTGTTTGATTAGTGCACATATCTATGTTGTGTGCACTGTTAACCCTATTAATTTTAGATTGCTGGGGACAGAAATTATCTGTATCAATTAATTCTCTGTCCCCGCTGTTCAGTTTAAATGTTTATCCAGGAAATCTGTGAATTTAATACCAAGTAGCTCAGTCCCTTTTTTGATGGATGCAAACCATCTCTTTTGTACAGTTTTTCATTAATTTAATTTAACTTAACTTTCCTTAACTTCTTTGTCTTCTTTTGTTTATTCTTATACCAATAAGTTCTCATTTCCCATGTCCTTTTTTCCTTTCTAAAATCTACTATCTGTATGTATCTAGTTTTTCCCATTTCTTTTTTAACTTTATATATCTCAAAATCTTCTTCCTCAATCTGAACATAATCATTTTTAATATCTTTATCTCTATTATCACTTTTAACCCCAGTGAAATCATTATAAGTATCAACATAATCATTAATCAGCATTGCATTGTCAATATTCTTTCCCTGTTCATCATCATTTATAATGTTTTCATCAATCTTCTTTTCTTCTTGTTATCTTTTCCATTTTCTTTTCCATTTGCACTTCATTCCTTCCTCTCTCAAGTATTCCAATTCCAAAAGATCTTCTAAGATCTTTAAAGAGATCTTTCAGAAATCCAGTCAATTCTTCATAGTCAATTTCCTCCATGTCTTTAAAGTCACAATTTCCAGGTCCAAAGCTTAACCAAATTCAATCTGTGATCAAAATTTATTCAATTCATTCAAGGATGCCACCAGTTCTTAATAATCGCTAGTCTCTGTATCTCAGTCACAAATCACTAATTTTCAGTCCATCCAGCTGCTAACAAAGATTTGTTTCACAGCCTGTTATGATTTACAAATTTTATTTTGGTAGTTGAAAGATCAGTTCCTTCTGTTCTTTTATTATTTACATCTGTTCATGTTCATTCTTATCCAAATCAACCCAAAACAGTTCCTTTCAAACAATAACAAATTGTAGTTTGCTTTATCAACTCTCAGAAAAAATTTTCTTATCCAAGGTTAACAGCTGTCCAAACATCCAAAGCAAAAATATTCCACCACAAGAGTAATTCTTCCAACCCTCAGATGGCACTCTCCAAATTTCCCAGCTCCACCTTTCTTGTTTTAATTTTCTGTTTTTAATCAGATCCAATCCAAAAAAAATTCCAAGTTTATTTTCCAATTCTTACTCCTTTGACAAATCTTTAAAGTAAAATCCAAATCCTTAGTATTTGGGCTTTAGTTACAAATCCTTTTAGCTTTGTTGCACCAATTTATCCACATATTTAACAGCCGCTCCTTGATTTCCAGTCCTTTTGTTCCCCTTTTAAATTGAAAAGTTCCTTTTAAAAAAGTTCTTTTGGCAGTGACTCACCAACCTCCTTCTCCTTCTCCTTCGACTCCTCCAGCACTTAACTTAAAGTTTTCACTTCCCAGATGACCCCAGCCTCGCCTATTCAATCTTGCCTGCGATGTGACTGCCGCGGCTAGGGACGGCTACTATGCCGTCTTCCACACGCCGCAAGTCGAGGAGCAAAGCTGCCTCCCTTGGGGGTTTGCCACCCCCCCCCAGTCTGCCAGCCGGCGCTCCCTTCTTCACCACCCCTTCAGGGTGGATCTGATCTGGTCCCATTCAGTCCAGGTCGCCAGGCGGCGTGGGTTCGGGGCTTCCCCTGCGGAGCGCGGGGAAGCTCCGTGGCGCTGCGCCGTTAAGACACGCCTTCTCCGTCAGCTGCCCTTAGTTTCTTCAAGACCTCCCAATTTAACATGTTGAGTCTTAGTTTCAGTATCAATCAATATATCATCAAGATCAACCAAAACTCCATTATACAAGTGCTCATGCAGCATCTCATTAACCAGCTGAATGAAAACGGCGGGAGCCCCTTGGAGCCCAAATGGCAAAACCTTGAACTGAAAACATCCCAACAGACAATTAAACGCTGTTTTCCATTCATCCCCCTCCCGAATCCGGAACTGGTAATAAGCCTCCCTTAAGTCTAGTTTGGAAAAAATTATCCCCTTCACTAGATGGGCCAGCATGTCCTTCATTAGGGGAAGGGGATAGATATTTTCCTTGCAAATAGTGTTTACATTTCTATAATCCACACATAAGCATAATGAGCCATCCTTCTCCCAGAACAGGATTGAGGCAGCCACCTTGGGTCTCACCGGTTTGATGAACCCATGCTCGAGGTTTTTGTCTATAAATTGCCAGAGTTCATCCAGTTCCCAGGGAGTCATAGTGTAAAGTTTTGGCTTAGGTAGTTTGGCCCCAGGTAAAATCTCCATTGCAGTCTGTAGTCCTATGGGGGAGAAGTTCATCTGAGACTGCTTCACTGAAAACATCCATCAAATCTGGGTACTCCCTGGGGGTGCCCGGTAGGGGTCCATTCGCTGCAGTAGCAGCTATCTCCTCACTCTGCAGTATTCCAGTCTGATGGGGTTCCTCACTCTGGATTAATTCACTATTAGGGAATTGGAGAGTCCCCTCCGTCCACTTCACCCTTGGGTTCCACTGAGGTTTTAGTGGCCTTAGTTGAATGTCGAGTTCCCTGACCAGAGTCGGGCTTATTAGGCTTCTCATTGTTGTGGCCCGCCCGCAGCTTGTGCAGCCTGGGCCTTTGGAGCCTTCAGTACCTCTTGGCAGTGCTGAGAAAGGAGGGGCTACTCCTTTCCTGAATGCAAGAGCATGCAGGGCTGCCAAGCGGCAGGAAGGTTTACTCCAGAGGAGGTCTACTCGGGAGTAAGACTTGAGGCTAATTGGTCACTCCCCTAGTTTATTTAAGGTCATCAGTTGCAGCTAACAAGCTGCAGAGAACAACGTTTGAAAAAGAGACCTGTCTGATCATAGCTTGCTCCATGACTCTTGTTTTGGCATTCTCTGCGTTGGCTTGGATTATCAAGGACTAATTTCTAGGAACTTTGCCAACTCTTGGAAACTCCGTAAGATAAACAGACTCAATTGCTCGTCATTGTCTTCGAACTCTTTGAACTGATACCAGCTATTAATGAAGCGTAATTGATAGCTGGTTGCTTGCTGATAAGAGTTTGTTTGTAAATTGGTGTGTACGTTTTATTAGTAGTCTTTGTTTCATTAAATAAGTGTGTACAATCTGCTTGTGTGGTTGTGTGCTTTGTGGGGACAGAACACTCATGCACCCGGAATCCAGCAATGCTTTAAGTCTCACTTTTCTCCCAGTTAATGGAATTAACAGTTTTATAGGGGTTGTAAGGGACTTGACAACTGCACTTACCAAAAGATCTTCGTAGTCACTCTCTGACTGATCGGTTTCCTCCACCGGAGGGGTCGGTGTTCCTCGCACCTTAATTAATTAATTGAGCCGAGGTGGCGCAGTGGTTAGAGGCAGTACTGCAGGCCACTTTAGCTGACTGGGATCCACAGGTCAGCGGTTCAAATCTCACTGGCTCAAGGTTGACTCAGCCTTCCATCCTTCCGAGGTAGGTAAAATGAGGACCCAGATTGTTGGGAGCAATATAAATATACATTGCTTACTGGTGTAAACCACTTAGAGAGTGCTTGCACTGTGAGGCGGTATATAAATCTCACAAATAAATAAATAAATAAATAAAATAATTCCGGCGGGAACTCAACAATCACATGGGTCTTTAGGGCGGTGTCTCTGGAACGCAGTGGTGGCTTTAAGGGTTTCCCTCCAACCTCTCCCTTCCGGGTGGGCATCCTCACATGGCACTCGGCTACGTGGTAGCCTTCCTTCCTACAATTGAAGCAGATGGCTGAGTGTGGTGGAGCAGAGCGAGGTTTGGTTCCCTCCCTTCCAGTGCGGATCTCTTCCAGGAGCGGCTTGCACGGTACTTGTTTCGAGTTTGGTCGATTTCAGTTTCCTCAGCCAAGACACACTAGCCATGCAGGCACACTGGGGCTCCACGGGCAATGCAGGAGTTGTACAGGTCATCGTTTAAGCCATCTTTGAACCAACTCACGAGTATTTCCTCTGGCCAATCTATGTGTCAAGTTAGGTCACGGAACTCTTCAATGTACTCGGCGACTGGATGGGGTCCCCGTCTGACATGCCTTATGGGGTCTCTAGTCTTGTGGTCGGTTACAGGTTCCTCAAATCTCTGTCTCAGGGCTTTCATGAAGTGATTGAAGTTACAGAGCTCCGGTGCATCTGCATTATGAAGGCTCACCATCCAACATGCAGCTGATCCTTCTAGAGCCAGTGTGATAACCCTGACTTTGCCCCCTTTTGTAGGGAGGTCCCTCCCATACTCCTGCATGTAGGTCACTACGTGTGCAAGGAAAAATCCCAGTTTCTGGGGATTCCCGTCAAATTTGACGCCAAGAGGGGGCACTTTCCATTCTAAGGGTGGAAGCCTCCTCCCGTTGAGTCGCAGGCCTTGCTTGGCATCAAGATGTCTCCTAGGCAGAACTTCCATGGTGGCAATGGGTTTGCCAGTAGCCCTGCGATTTCAGTAGATGCCCCTGGGGTTGGAGATCCCCTTCGTTCATCAGTAGCCTATTTTGCGCTCCTACCTCGCCCACAGCGCAAGTCGGGGCACCCTGGATCCGCATGCCATGGATGGCCTCCCTCATGAGGTTCATGGCTTCCCTCAGCAATTGGTTGGACTGGTCTGGGGCTTCTTCCAGTTTGCCGTCGTTGTAGAAGTCTTCCATCTCCTGCTTCCAGCCAGGTCAGCGGCTCCCATGGGTGAGGGTGACATCCTTGGTCCTGCCGCCCCAGCCTTCCTTCTTCCCCACGCTGATGGACCACCTTGGCTTAGCAGCGGTGCTTGAGGCAATGTTCTCCTCAATCCAGGCATTGAGGGCCTCCTATGCTTGGGTTTGGGGGGGGGTTCTCTCCCACCATTCAGCCTCTTTGTGGTCGCTGCCATGGGTAGACATGGTGTGCACGGTCCCCACAGTAGGGCTGTTACCTCTTCGGGTTGACCAGTTTGCAGTTCCTGCCTAATGTAAGGTCTTGCCTCTCCAATCTTCCCAAGAAAGCAGGACTCTTGAAACTGAAGTTGTTCCAAAAGGAGCTTTTATTGAAAGGGTTGTGGTAGCAAGAGGTCTAGGAAGAAACTAAATTTTCCCACTTAAAAAACAGCAATTTAAAGCAGTGCAAACAAAACTCCTCCCACAGTAGAGCAACGCAGGACACTGAAACTCACAGCACAGCAATGCAGGAAACAGAAACTTCATATAGAGATCCCTCCAATCCTCCCCACTCACATCAGAATGCCAGCGTCCCAATGGAAATATATGGGACCTGACATATTCTAACCTCTCATCCAAGTTATGTATAAAAATGTTCAATAGCAGACCTACAGTTGTCCTCATAATTTTACATACCCTGACAGAATTTATGATTTCCTGGCCCTTTTCATAGAATATGAATGATAACACAAAAACCTTCCTGTCACTCATGGTTAGTGTTTGGCTGAAGCCATTTATTATCAATCAACTGTATTTACTCTTTTTCAATTATAATGACAACAGAAACTACCCAAATGACCCTGATCAAAAGTTTACATACCCTGGTGATTTTGGCCTGATAACATGCACACAGGTTGACACAAAGGGGTGTGAATGGCTATTAAAGCCTCACCTGTGATCTGTTTGCATGTAATCAGTGTGTGTATATAAAAGGCCAATGAGTTGCTGGCCTCCTGACAGACCCTTGCATCCTTCATCCAGTGCTGCTCTGACGTGTCTGGATTCTGAGTCATGGGGAAAGCAAAAGAATTGTCAAAGGATCTGCGGGAAAAGGTAGTTGAACTGTATAAAACAGGAAAGGGATATAAAAAGATATCCAAGGAATTGAGAATGCCAATCAGCAGTGTTCAAACTCTAATCAAGAAGTGGAAAATGAGGGGTTCTGTTGAAACCAAACCACGGTCAGATAGACCAACTAAAGTTTCAGCCACAACTGCCAGGAAAATTGTTCAGGATGCAAAGAAGAACCCACAAATAACTTCAGGTGAAATACAGGACACTCTGAAAACATGTGGTGTGGCTGTTGCAAGATGCACAATAAGGAGGCACTTGAAGAAAGATGGGCTGCATGGTCGAGTTGCCAGAAGAAAGCCATTACTATGCAAATGCCACAAAGTATCCCGCTTACAATACGCCAAACAGCACAGAGACAAGCCTCAAACCTTCTGGCACAAAGTCATTTGGAGTGATGAGACTAAAATTGAGCTCTTCGGCCACAACCATAAACGCTACATTTGGAAAGGAGTCAACAAGGTCTATGATGAAAAGTACACCATTCCTACTGTGAAACATTGAGGTGGATCGCTGATGTTTTGGGGATGTGTGAGCTACAAAGGCTCAGGACATTTGGTCAGAATTGATGGCACGATGAATGCAGTATGTTATCAAAAGATACTGGAGGACAATTTGCATTCATCAGCCCGGAAGCTGCACATGGGAGGTACTTGGACATTCCAACATGTCAATGATCCTAAACACAAGGACAAGTTGACCTGTCATTGGCTACAGCAGAATAAAGTGAAAGTTCTGGAGTGGCCATCTCAGTCTCCTGACCTCAATATCTTTGAGCCATTCTGGGGAGATCTCAAACGTGCAGTTCATGCAAAACAGCCCAAGAATTTACAGGACCTGGAGGCTTTTTGCCAGGAAGAATGGGCAGCTTTACCATCTGAGAGGATAAAGAGCCTCATCCACACACACCACCAAAGACTTCAAGCTGTCATTGATGTTAAAGGGGGCAACACACCGTATTAATAACTGGGGTATGTAAACTTGTGATCAGGGTAGTTTCTGTTGTCATTACAATTGAAAACGAATAAACACAGTTGATTGATAATAAATGGCTTCAGCCAAACACTAACCATGAGCGACAGAAAGGTTTTCGTATTATCATTCATATTTTCTGAAACATGGCCAGGAAATCATAAATTCTGCCAGGGTATGTAAACTTATGAGCACAACTGTAAAATGTGTCTTGTGTACCAGAACTAAACAATTATTTGTACATAACCCAGTGTTGATAGAATATTTCACATTTACTATTAGTACACAACAGAAGCTATCATTATTTTTAACAAAAGACCTATATTATCCAGGTGCATATTTTGTATATTAATTAAGTCAGGGTTAATGTTGGCATTTGAGTGGCATACCACAGGTCACACTCAATATATACCTTTGGGAAAACAAAGAAAAGACCTGAGAATAATATTAATTTCAGTTTATTTTCATTTCAATATACTTATAATTAAATACCGTATTTTTCAGAGTATAAGACTCACTTCCCTCCCCCATAAAGTGGGCGAAAATTTCAGTGCATCTTATAGACCGAATACGGGCCCGTTTTCGGCCTCCCGAACCCTCCATGTGTTGCATTTTCACCCTCCCCAGCCCCCAAAAGCACTCTGCAGGCCAAAAATGGGTCCGTTTTTTTTAAATTTTTTAAAAAAGTTTTTTATTTATAAAACAGATAAAAAGACAAAACATACAATAAACATAAAAAACAAGTACATGACGAATCGTAATCTAGTATACATATTTACATTTCGCTAATTTATACATCGTTATTTATCTTAAATTGCAAATAATGAGTTATAGTTTTTCTTCTCATCTCCACCATTTTAATTTTTAACCTTGGTTCTCCTTTCTCCCCACCAATGATATAATTTATTCCAGGTTTCAATGTATTCAATTTCATCTTTTCCCTTCATTTCTGACGTTAACCTATCCATTTCAGCACGTTAATATTTTATGTAAAATTTCTTCTTCTGTGGGTACGTTTTGTTTTTTCCAATTTTGAGCGAAAGTTAACCTTGCGGCAGTCAATATATGTAACATTATTATATTTTTATCATATTTATCTAATGTTATCCCTAATAAAAAAAGTTCTGGTTTGAGGTCCAATTTTATTTTCAATATTTCTTCCAGCCATTGTTTGATTGTTGTCCAGAATTCTCGTGCTTTATGGCACTCCCACCACATATGATATTATGTGCTGGGTTGGATTTTACATTTCCAACATAATGAAGAAAGATGTGTACCCATTTTGGCTAATCTTGTTGGTGGGAAGTGCCACCTGTAAAACATCTTGTTTAAGTTCTCCTTATATGAAGTAGCCAGTGTCAATTTTTGATTTCTTTGCCATAGGTCTTGCCATTTTTCTAGGTCAATATTAAACCCAAAATCTCTACACCAAGTTATCATCATTTCTTTGACCTGCTCTTCAAATAAGGCCCCTTCTAAGAAGTATTGGTAAATTTTTAAAATTGTTTTATCTTCTGGTCCTAAAATTATTTTATCTAATTCTGTTAGTTCCATTTCAATTCCTGGATTTTTTAAATCTCTCCCATGTTTTGACTGCAGTTGTAAGTATGCCCACCATTCTAAATCTACGCCTTCTTCCTTTAATTCTGTCTTCGATTTTAAATCTCCAATTTTATTTGTTATCTGTTTATATGTTATTACTTTCCCTGGGTTCATAAAGTTTGGATGAGTAATCATCTCTAAGGTCGAAGTCCAATTAGGGATCTTTATGTAATTTTGCCGTTTGATTATTATCCATGAGTCTATCAGTGCTCGTCTAACATAATGTCTCAGGAAGTATTGGTGGTTTTTATGTTTTTCTTCCCACAAGAAGGCATGCCAGCCTACTTGTAGATCGTGTCCTTCCAGTTTTAATAATCTATGATTTTTCAGTTGTATCCAATCTTTTATCCATATTAATTTAGTGACCAAATAATATTTTTCCCAATCTGGAAATCCAAATCCTCCTCTTTCCTTTGAATCTTGTAACAATTTTAATTTAATCCTTGCTTTTCTCTTTTGCCATACAAATTTGAGTATAATTTTGTTTAAATTTTGAAATAATTCATACCAATTAAATCGGTATGCATTGGAATATAAATAATAACCTTGGTAGTATATTCATTTTTATTAATGCTATTCTCCCCATAAGGGAGAGTTGAAGGTTTGTCCATTTATCTAAATCCAATTTTATTTGTTCTATCAATTTTTCATGATTATCTTTTTTCAATGTGGCGCACCTTGATGTTATTTGTATCCCCAAGTATCTTATTTTTTTTGTAGTTTGAATATCCAATTTTCCTACTAATTCAAGTTCTTGTGTCTTAGTCATATTTTTAACAATCATTTTGGGTTTTTTCTCTGTTTATTTTTAAGCCAGCCAATTTTCCATATTCCTCCAATACTTCCATCAGTCTACTTCCTGATTGCACTGGTTCCTCAATAATGAAAGCTACATCGTCTGCAAAAAGTTGTATTTTAAAGCTTTCTTTTTTAATCTCTAGGCCTTTTATTTGGTCATCTGCCCTGATATTTCTTGTTAGCACCTCTAAGGACATTATAAACAGTAAGGGAGACAGTGGGCAACCTTGTCTTGTTCCTTTTTTATATAAAAACTGTCTGTTGTTTCCCCATTAATAATTATTTTTGCTCTCTGTTCTGAATATATCGTTTTAAACATTTTTATAAAAATTTCCCCAAAATCCATATATTTTAATTTGCAAAGCATAAAATCCCCTCTAAAAAAATTAATGCCATTTGCTTTTCATTGTGCGCCTCATAGTATTCTAGACAGTCTAAGATTATCCTGATATTATTTCTTATATATCTTTTAAGCAAAAAGCCGTTTTGGTCTACGTGTATAAACTCTGTCATATATTTTTTTAATCTCTCAGCCATTATGGCCATGAATATTTTGTAATCTGAATTTAAGAGGGATATGGGTCTGTAATTCTTTATTTGTGCAGGATCAATATTATCTTTAGGAATCAAAGTTATTGTTGCTTCTTCCCAAGATTTCGGAATTTTCACGTTTTTTAATACTTCATTATATACATCTAATATTCTTGGGCTTAGAGAGTCTTGAAAGGTCTTATATATCTCAACTGGCAGGGCATCAGGGCCTGGTGCTTTGTTATTTTTTTGTTTTTTGATTGCATTTAATATTTCTGAAAGTGTTATTTCTTCATTTAGCATTAGTTGAGTCTCTGGAGGGACTTTTGGCAATTTGGATTTTTGTAAGTATTTTAAGATTTTACTATTATCTTTTCTTTCCATATCATTATATAGTTGTTTATAAAATTCGAGGGCTACTCCTCCCCCCCCTTTATCATATATTATTTAATAATAATAATAATAATAATAATAATAATAATAATAATAATAATAATAATAATAATAACAATAACAACAACAACAACAACCACAACCACAACAACAACAGAGTTGGAAGGGACCTTGGAGGTCTTCTAGTCCAACCCCCTGCTTAGGCAGGAAACCCTACACTACTTCAGACAATGGTTATCCAACATCTTCTTGAAAACGTCCAGTGTTGGAGCATTCACAACTTCTGGAGGCAAGCTGTTCCACTGATTAATTGTTCTAACTGTCTGGAAATTTCTCCTTAGTTCTAAGTTGCTTCTCTCCTTGTTTAGTTTCCACCCATTGCTTCTTGTTCTACCCTCAGGTGCTTTGAAGAATAGTTTGACTCCCTCTTCTCCTTTTTCTCCTTTTTCTCCTTTTTCATTATATATTTCTCCTTTTTCATTATATAATTTCTCTATCCTTCTTTCCTCTCTTTGTTTTTTAATTTTATAAGCGAGCCATCGTCCTGGTTTATTAGCATTTTCCAAGAAATTTTGTTTAACGCGTCTTATATGTTGTGCCAATTTTGCTTTCTCTATATTATTCATTTTATGTTTAATAAGATCAATCTGTTGTTTAATTTCCTGCCTGTGTGGTTCATTTTGCAGTTTAGTTTCTTCTTTTTTAAATTCTTCTTCTAATTTCTTTTGTAGTTGTTTTTTACAATTGTTCTCTTTAGCCATATATGCAATAGCTACTCCTCTTATAAAAGCTTTGGCCGTGTCCCACCAGATTTGACAATTTGTATCTTCTTTCTTATTTGTTTCAAAAAATAAATCTAATTGTGCTTCCATTTTTATTTTAAACTCTTTATGATTCAAAATTGCCCTTTTTTAATGTCCATCTCTTAATCTTTTTTTTTGTCCTTTTAACTGTATTCTTATTGGGTGATGATCAGCCCAGGAGTTTATATCAATTATAACTTTATTTATGTCTAAGTTCAATTCTGCCGTTAGCCATGCCATATCGATCCGAGACCATGAGGTGTGCCGGCCCGAATAATATGTATATTGTTGTGTTCCTATATTCCGTTCTCTCCAGCTATCTTTAATATCGAACTCTTCTATCATTTTAAAAAATGTAGCCGGCAAAGTTTTTCTAATTCCTTTTCTAATTTTATTACTTTTATAGTCCAGTGTTCTATCTACTATCGCATTAAAGTCTCCAATTATACCAATTTTTTCATATTCAAGTTCACCTATAATGTTATGTAGTTTTTTAAAAAAAAATAGTTTCTGTCCATCATTGGGAGTGTATAATCCTACTAGTGCTAGTTTTTCTTTATTCAAAATTATTTCAATTATAAGTATCCTCCCATCATCATCTACGTAGATCTGTTTTGCTATAAGTTCCTTGGTTACATATATTACTACACCACTTTTTTTTTCTTGTGATAGTGACATAAACACATTTCCCAATTTGGGGTAATTTAATAAATGTTTATTTTGTTTTTTTATATGCGTTTCTTGTAGTATTATTACATCCAAATTCATCTTACTTAATTTATGTAGGTATTTTTTCCTTTTTTGCGGAGAGTTTAATCCATTTACATTTATAGACAAAATTTCTATTCTTTCTTCCAATCCCCTATCTTAATTTTGATCTTGTAACTCTTGTTGATCTAGGCCAGTTATGGCGAACCTATGGCACGGGTGCCACAGGTGGCACGCGGAGCCATATCTGCCGGCACGCGAGCCGTTGCCCTAGCTCAGTTCCAGTGCGCATGTGCGTGCCCACCAGCTGATTTTTGGCTCATGCGGAGGCTCTGGGAGGGCGATTTCAGCCTCCGGAGGGCCTCCAGGTTGGCAGGGCGGAGCGTTTTTGCCCTCCCCAAGCTCCAAGAAAGCCTCTGGAGCCTGGGGAGGGTGAAAAATGGGCCCACCGGGCCCACTGGAAGTCAGGAAATGGGGGAATGGGGGGGTCGCGCACGCATGTGCAGGAGGGTGGAGCAAGTGAGGGGCTTTGAATTATGGGTGTGGGCACGCACGCGCGTGCAATAGCGCGCACACGCCCTATTTCGGCACCCGAGGAAAAAAAGGTTCGCCATCACTGATCTAGGCTCTTTATGTTCTTTATGTTCTATTTTCATCTTGCTTTCCATTATCTATCTCTCCCCTCCTATTATCTTTCTTTTCCATATAGGCTGTTTCTTTTTCTACTGATTTTGTTATTATCTCTCCTTCTTCTCGTGATTCTATTATTTCCCTTTCTACTGTTCCATCATCATTGCCAAAGTTTTGTATATAAAAATCTTCAGCCTGCTCCACCGATTCTAGCCTATATTTTTTCTCTTGCCAAAATACCATTATTCCTTGTGGAGTCATCCATCTAAAGTTAATATTTTTCCTTATAAGTTTAGAGGTAGTCATTTGAAATGGTCTTCTCATATCTCTAACCCTTTTAGGGATTTGTTTGAGAACTGTCAATTGTTTTCCTCCATACTCTTAACGGGTCGTCCCTAGTCCTAAATAGAATTTTATCTCTTATGGATTTTTTCACAAACTTAACATGTACTTCTCTAGGGAGGTTGTGTTGCCTAGCAAAATTCGTATGGATTCTATAAATCTCGTCTATTTCATTAGCCATTTCCTCCTTTCCAATTCCTAACGCTCCTGCCAACAGTTCAGTCATCATGTCAGGTAGGTCTTCCCCCTTCACTTCTTTAATATTTTGAAATCATAAAAAGAAGGCAGATTTTCCTAATTCCAAGGTAATTACTATCATTTCGAGCTCCCTATTGGCTTGTGTCAATCTTTCATTAATTTCATCAACTCTTTTTCCTTCTTTCACCATTTTGTCATCTATATCACATACTCTTTGTTCAGTTTTTATAATCTGTTCTTGAAATATTTCAAATTTCCCATCCATAGATTGTATCTTTTCTTTAAGTTCTCCCGTATCATTTCTAACCTCTCCTATTTCTCTGCTTATTTCCTTTTGATTTTTACATATCGTCTCTTGCATAGCTAATAATGTTGCTTGCAATTTCCTGAAAGAGCCTGATCTATCTGTGTTACCTCTTTCAAAGATCTCTGTCTTACTGGGCTGGGATCCGGAATTACAGTTTGTGTGGTCTGCTTTTTCCCAGCCCCAATCTTTGTTAAATTGGAAACGCTTGTCATTTTGCACCAACTATTCCACTTATCTACAAGGCTTAAACTTCTCTCCAGTGTAACAAAGATTTGTTGTCTAATTTAAATATTTCTCATAGAAATAACCGCTTATTTATATTTACTTCAATTCTAATATCAATCAGATAGTCCAAAACATATATTAGTTATATATCTATGATGATCCAGTATTTCCAACAAGTATCCAATAGTTATATATACTTTTCTTTAGCTTTTGTTAATAGTATCAAAGTTCCCCCCCCCAAGTCTTAAGTCCAGAACAGTTCTCAATGTCAATCCAGTTCTCCCAGTGTCCAAATTGTCACCCAAACTTCAATATCAAAAGTCAAGTTATTAAATTTGATGTCTCTTTTTCAGTTTTTTAGAATTATGTCCCAAATGTCTCTCTATATCTTCTTTTCCATTCACTCTGCTTACCACTGTTAATCAAGCGTCTTCATCCAAAATGTCCACTCTCTCCAATTAGTCAGCACTTTCCCTTTCTGGCTGTTCATTCAATTGTCTGCCCACAATACTAATCTTCCGATGTTAGAAAGCCGAAAATAACCCCCATAGAGATTTTAACATTAATCTTCAAGCATATAGGATTGTAACAGTGTCAATGTTTTTTGTTTCTTTTCTGCCACAACTTTGTATCGACACTATTTCAAAGGAGAGGGAAAGAAAGAAAAACTCTTCCACCCCTCCTTCCTTTTGGGCTACTTTTCTTTTCTTTTCTCAGAAACCTCCGGACTGTTCTTCCATCCGAATTACTCACCAGGCCACCAAGATTTATTTTCACTCGATTTGATCCGTCTTTGTACTGCTATTTCACCACTTTATTTCAGCCAGCTGTCTGCTGTCACTTTCTCCCAGTCGCCATTATGGGCCGTCTCCTTTCCCTGCTTGACTTCTCTGAGGCTTCCCCGAGTACGCTGATCTCGACCGCCATCGTCGATCGCTCCTCCAGACGCCTCTTTTCTTCTAGTCCCCCTCCAAGGGATATGGGGACCCCGAAGGGTCCGTCAAGCAGTGGAAGGCAGGGGAGAAACAAAAGCTCCGGACGGAGAGTCGTTCCTCACACCCGTTCCTCACAACAGCTGGCCCCGCCCCTCCTCAAAAATGGGTGCGTTTTTGGTGAAAACGGAACACACGGAGGGTTCAGGAGGCCAAAAACGGCCCTGTTTTTGGCCTGCAAAGTGCTTCTGGGGGGCGGGGAGGGTGAAAATGGGACGCGCAGAGGCCAAAAACTATTTTTGTTCTTGTTTTCCTCCTCTAAATCTAGGTGTGTCTTATAGTCCGGTGCATCTTATAGTCCAAAAAATGCAGTATACTATATTTCTCTTTAAATGTATATTTACTATTTTTCTTTTGACTACAGGAAGGTAATAATTAGCTAAAAAGCAGCTAATTGGGACTGGAAACTGTGGTTAAGCAATAAGGTCATAAATAAAAGTTACCACACAGTTTAGCAACAGCAGTTCCAGCTGTCCCACTTGCTGAGGGCTCCACATATCGTTAAGCAAGGACCTCATGCAACTTGCAACTTCCCACTGGTCCCTCTTTGATTGTGGGAAGCTGAAAGGGAACTTTGGAAAACATGATCATGTGACCATAGCACACTACAACATCGTGAGATGGTCACCAAATGCTCAGATCACATGACCATGGGGATGCTGCAATGGCCTTAAATATAAGGACTAGTCATAATTACCAATCAATGTTGTCATGTTTGAACGGTCGCTGAATGAGTGGTTGCTAAACAAGGACCTCCTGTACATTAAAAATCGCAATTTGGCGAAGTTGGTCTTGGAGAGATCAGCGACGAGAAGGGGAATATTCGAGGCATCTGGGGGGACTGCAACCCCCCCCCCAGATAGCGAGAGGAATCCCTGCGATCCAGCGGTAGAAGAAATCAACTCTTTGAGCCAATCCGGAGGTGTGGCAGAGAGACGAAAGAGAGGAAGCAACGAGGGTGAACAGCGGAGAGGAGACTTTGTGAAAGAGAAAAGAAAGTAGATTGCTACTATTGAAGGTGGTGAAGGAAGAGTTCCCTTTGGAGACGAGACGAGAAGGAATACACCAGGCGGAGAGGGTTCCAGAAACTCTAAAAGCGGCAAGGAGAAGCGGAGTGGAGTGGAAACTGCAGAGACGGATGTGTGAAAGTAATGGAGAGGTGAGAGGAGAGGTGAGAGGAGATCTGCAAGCCGTGCTGCACATATATTGATTGGAGAAAGTTGGAGATCAAAGGGATATTTAAAATCAGAAACAAGAATTTAATTTAATTTAATTAAAAGTTCTTATAGGCCGCCCAATCCCGTAGGACTCAGGGCGGCGTACAACAAGAATAAGAACAATATACATAATACATACTAATTTAAAAAAGACATTATATAATTTTAAAAACCATTCATTCATGGGGGAATCCGATTTTCTTCACCCCGCCTGCCGGAAGAGCCATGATTTTACGGCTTTGCGGAAGGCCAGTAGAATGGGGATAGTACGGATCTCTGGTGGGAGTTGGTTCCAGAGAGATGGGGCTCCCACAGAGAAGGCTCTCCCCCGTGGACCCGCCAACCGGCATTGTTTGGCTGATGGGACCTGGAGGGGGACAACTATGTGGGACCTAACTGGTCGTAGGGAGGTATGTGGTAGGATGCGGTCCCGGAGGTAACCTGGTCCTGAGCCATGTAGGGCTTTAAAGGTCAAAACCAACACCTTAAATTGCGACCAGAGACTAATAGGCAGCCAATGCAGCTGGCGGAGAAAAGGTGTTACATGGGTGTATCTCGGCACACCCACCACAGCTCGCGCAGCTGCATTCTGTACCAATTGCAGTCTCCGGATGCTCTTTGAGGGTAGCCCCATGTAGAGCGTGTTACTGTAGCAGAGAAGAGAAGTGGTATCAGAAAGTGAGAAAGTGGGTGAAAGTAGTAAAGAACTCTCGTTAACAACCGGAACAGAAATTGAACTGATGCAATAAAACTGTAAGACATTTGGAAGCGGATAGAAGAGAAGAGGAGAAAATACAGAGACTGTGAAATAGATAAGATTGGTAAATACATTCGATTTTGTGACTTTGAAACTGGAATATACTAACAGATAAGAAATTATTAGACTATAATTTGCAACATATGAAATAATATGGTCATATCATAAACAGTCTAGAGTGAAAATATATTAATTCTGTGATACTAGTACATGACAAATAACTGATGTTATGTAGAAAGTAGTACTTTGGTATTAATGTGGGATTGTAAACAAAGTTAAGGTAGGGGGACTGTGACAATATTAGAATTAATCAACTGATCTAACTATTAGCTCATATTTACGATACATTTGCTAACTATACTTTTACTCTATTATAGTGGGTAAGCTTTTTTCTAATTGTAAATAATATATGAGAGTTTGGAACAAAGTGTGGGAATCTTTAAAGATGACAAGCACTATTACCACACTTGCGAAAACAGGGAAAAAACCAGCTGTCTCTACTCCTGGCCAACGCTCTATTGAGAGTATGATGAGTGATAAGCCAAGCACCCCCATGAGCTCCCAAGCTATGCAGTCCACATTAATGGGACTGCAAGAAACGATAATTAAATTACAGGAAACTATGGATAAACATCACAGGGGGGGGGCAAGGAGGACATGGAAGAAGTGAAAGAGAATATTAAGAGGGTTGATGATAGAATGGGGTCAATGGAGGAAAAAATGGGAACTATACAAGAAGTTCTTATTAATAATGATCAGAGATTGAAAAAGGTGGAAGGGAGAGCTGATGCAATAGACCAGAAAATGGAAAGACATGAGAAGAGGCTGGAGACAATTAACAATGACCTCGAGATGGCTATTATACAGTTAGAGTTAGAACGCTCCTCCTTCTACTTAAGATTCCAGAATGTTACTGAAGAGAAGGACGAGAACTTACCCTTAAAAATGGCAGATACACCGTATTTTTCGGAGTATATGACGCACCTTTTTACCCTCAAAAAGAGGGTGAAAACTTGGGTGCGTCTTATACACCGAATGTAGCCCCCCACCCCCACCCTGCCAGCAATTTACCTTTTTGCAGCAAACAGGGCAAAGCCTGATTAGCACAAGAGATTATCTGCCTCCCGACCTACAGCTGACTGAGGCTTGCAAGCCACGTGGTAAAATGAAACTAACTACGGTGGCTGTAATGAGACAAATTGCTGGGAGATGAACTGCTGACAATGTTAGACTGCTGAAATTGCAAGGAGGTAAGCTATAGCTGCTGTGGCCTAGAGGTAGACCTCTTGCCTCACAATCAGGAGGTTGTGAGTTCTATCCTAGGTAGAGGCAGATTCTGTTAATATGTTATTTTGTTAAATGTTTGTAGAGTGTTCAAATTATTAGATTTATTTTTTAAAGACTGCTTTATTATTGTTCTAGACAACTTAACAAAATGAAGCTTTTTAAAATAAATGCTTGCTCTGAAGAGGCCCAGTGCTATTGTATCTTCTTTTAAATAGCAGAGAATACTTCCAGAAAGCCACATCAATTTTAAAGATCTGTAAAAGTATAATCTGAAATGTCCTGTTTTAGTATTAAGTATTAGTATTAAAATAAGGCAGCTGAGTTAAACCCTGACCTAGTCATGTTTGGAGTAGATCTATTTAAATAATTGGGAGGAGTTAGTGTGACTACATTTAAGAAAACTTTCTGGCATAATGTACATTTCTCCAATTCTTTGCTATTTCTATGGGTCAGGCACACATGCACAGAAATACACAACAAACAGTGTATATCATCTGTAATGTTTGCTGTTTGGCAAATTGCTGGGAGGCAGAGGCCTTTTTTCCTCCCCCAAAACTAAGGTGCGTCTTATACTTGGAAAATACCGTAATTGCTAGCCTTGGATACAAGACACAAAATGAAATCATTGGAGAAATGGACGAGGTTTTCAGAATGTATACCAGCTATGCTCACAGAAATAGATTACCCCGAGAAGTCCACATTAGATTCATCAAGAAAAATATCAGGGATGAGATTTATACTTTGGCCAGAGAAAATACTCTTATGGTTCAGGGAAAGGAGATTATAACACTTCGGCAACTTCCTAGAAGGGTGAGAGAAAAAAGGAGAGCTTACAATTTTCTTTCAGTACAGCTAACAAGACAAAAAATTATATTTAAGTGGCTGATCCCTGAGGGCATGTTAATATCGTTGTCTGACCAAAAAATTCGTATAAGCTCAGTGGAGGAGGCAAAAGATTTTTATGAAAAATATTTCAAAGAAGAAGCAGATTTGGAGTCTAAAGATATGGGAGAGAGATCTAGTGTGGAGAGCAAAGCTCTGAGGATATATTATTGGATAAGGAGAAAGGAGAAAGAGAAAAAACAGAAAGACATGAAAGAGAAGGTGTCACGACTAGAGCACAATCCGAAAATAGAAGAGGTGGCCAAAAAGGCTAAATGAAACTGAGCACGATGGAGAAATAAAACTTATTTCTATGAATGTTAATGGACTCAATTCATCTACTAAACGTAAAAGAACATTCCATAGATTAATAAAACTGAATAATGATATTACGTGTCTTCAGGAAACACATATTAAAAGAGATCAACATTCAATTCTTAAATATCCTAAAGTGGGTACTCAATACTCCGCATTAGCGGAAGAAAAAAAAAGAGGAGTGGTGGCATATATTAAAGAATGGCTCAAACCTAAAATGATCTACAGGGATGACGATGGTAGAATTTTATTTATAGAAATAACGACTGGCAAGAAGGAAATATTATTGGTAATTATATATGCACCCAACACTAAACAGAAAACATTTTACTCTAATCTATGGTTGCCTCTTAGAATTTCAATGGGAGAATATTTGCTTAGTAGGGGATTTTAATGCAGTATTAGATGGAGAAATAGATTATAAAGGTACTAAGGGGAAAACAATAAGGAGAACATTGCTGGTCCCATTTCAGAACATGAAACAGGAATTTAAATTGATAGATGGCTGGCGTCATTTGAACCCGGACAGTAGAAAGTATACTTTTTTCTCACATATACATCATACATGCTCGAGAATAGACATGGTGTGGCTAAATTTGGAACTTATTGATGACATTAGTGAAATAGATATACTCCCAAGCACGTGGGGAGATCATAACCCATTACTGATAAAATGGAAAGGCCAGTTAAAAGGAGGAAGGTGAGATGGACTTTAGATACAAGAGCTGTTAATGAGAAAGAATATAAATCAAGGATGGAAAAAGAATTAGATCTCTTTTTTATAGTTAATACTAACGATCAGACTTCAGCACAGAATTTATGGGATACGACTAAAGCGTATATTAGAGGGCTGACTATAGCTTATATAGCTAATCGTAATAAGGAAAAAAATCATTTATATACAAAAATAGCTGATTTGGAAAACAAACAGCAAGAAGATCCCAAAGATAATAGTATAAAAGAAGAAATAACTTTTACTAAACATAAGATTAATTTGATTGAGCAGGAAACATTGGCCAGAAAAATTAAATTGTCAAAGCAAAATTTCTTCGAATCAGCGAACAAACCTGGCCGATGGCTAGCACATAAGTTAAGAAAAGATAGGGCTGAAAGAATGATCAAACAGTTAAAAGATGAAACGGGGATGGTATTTTTCAAGCAGGAGGAGAAAAAAGATATTGTCCATACGTTTTACTCAAATCTGTACAAGAAAGAGGAGTTCAACCCAGAGGATATCGAAGATTATTTAGGAAAAATAGATTTACCTGTTATATCGGAAAAGGATAGGACCATACTCAATAGAGAAATAACCACTAAAGAAATTAGAAAGGCTATCAACAAACAAAAGAATAACAAAACATCTGGACCAGATAGGATTCCCTCTGAGTTTTACAAACAATTTTGCAATAAATTAAAACTGTTATTATTAGACGTATATAATGAGGCAATGACTATTGCCAAGATACCAAATTCATGGAAAGAGGCTTACATCTTTTTAATACCGAAAGAGGAAACAGATAAATCCAAGATCCAAAACTATAGACCAATATCCCTTTTAAATTCCGATTATAAGATACTTGCCTCTATTGTGGCAGAAAGATTAAAAAACATTTTAAATAAAGTAATACATTCAGATCAAAATGGGTTTTTACCCAATAGACAAATTAGAAACAATATTAGAATTATTTTGAATACTTTGGAATATTTTGATACTCAGATTGAGAAAAAATTGGTGTTAGTATTTATAGATTTGCAAAAAGCCTTTGACAACCTAGATTGGCAATTTTTAATAAAACAGTTATTAAAATTAAATTTGGAGAAAAATTTGTGAACTTATAACGGCAATATACAAGGATCAACATGCAATTTTTTTAATAAATAACGATTTGACTGAAAAAATAAGTATAGGGAAAGGAGTCCGAAAGGGCTGTCCTCTAGCTCCACTTCTATTTATAACAGTATTAGAAGTACTCCTGAGACTGGTAAGAAACAATTGTACAATAAAAGGGCTCAAAATCAAGAAGGAAGAATATAAGGTCCAAGCATTTGCGGACAACATGACGTATATTCCGGAAGACCCGTTAGAATCAGGAATTGCTTTGTTGGAAGAAATAGAAAAGTATGGAAATGTAACAGGATTAAAAATAAATAAGGATAAAACAAAAATAATAACTAAAAATCTTACAGAAGACCAAAACAGAGCTCTAGAAACAAGATTGGGAATTAAGATGGTAAAAAAAATCAAATATTTAGGATTGTGGCTAACAGCGAAGTGTAACACAAAAAATTAGTAAGGATTTAGAAAATTGGTCTAAACTACAATTATCATTTTTAGGGAAGATAGCTGTTATCAAAATGAATGTCCTCCCAAAAGTTTTATTCCTCTTCCAAGTAACACCAATTAGACTAAGGAGAAATTATTTTATGGAACTAAACAATATAATTAGGAAATTCATTTGGGCCAAAAAGAAAGCTAGGATTAAAACTAGCTCACTATATGATAAAAGGCAGAGGGGCGGTCTTGGACTTCCGGATTGGGAAAGTTACTATATAGCAGCGGCACTCAGTTGGATGAAAGAGTGGGTAATATTAAGAAATAATAGAATCCTAACTCTGGAAGGTTTTGACTTACATGCTGGGTGGCATGCGTTCCTATGGGACGGAAAGCATAAGACACATGCCTACTTTCAAAGGCATTACATAAGAGGGTCCCTAATTGAAGTCTGGCTTAAAATAAAGAAAGAGCACTATCCTAAAATCCCTAAATGGCTTTCCACCACTGAAGCTATTATTTATCCTAATTTACTAAAAAAAAAAATTCACCTATAAACAAATTCTAGACGATTACGACAATATTCGACCAAGGCAGGAACTCAGAACACTTGGAATTGAATTAGACTGGTGGCACTATCTACAAATAAGTACGAGGTACAATAAGGATGCGATACAATCCGGCTTTCAAAATAAACATGCCCTAGATAAAATTTTATTAGGACCAGATGGAAAAATAATTTCTCGGCTTTATAATTTTCTGATAGAATATAAACTTTTAGAAGAAGTGGTGAAAGGAAACATGATAGCCTGGGCACAAAACTTTGGCTATTCAACTACACTTTCAGAATGGGACAAAGTTTGGGAATTAAATTATAAACTTACATTAGCGGCCTCATACAAAGAAAATTTATATAAAATGTTGTACCGCTGGCACCTTCCCCCCTGCCCACTTGGCAAAAATGTTCCCAACAACCTCTCCGAAATGCTGGAAATGCAAAAAGGAGAGAGGAACATATTACCACCAATGGTGGAGTTGTCCCAAAGCTAGAAATTTTTGGAATAAAATTAGAGCCTGGTTGGGAGAACTACTACAGAAAGAAATTGTTTTAAAGCCTGAATTGTTTTTACTGGGGATATTGAGTACAAGATATTCAAAAGAAGAAAATACCTAATTTTACACATAGCCACAGCAGCTAGACTATCATACGCCCAGAACTGGAAATCAGAACACGTGCCCACTGCTTCGATGGTGCTTAGAAAAATACTCGATTGCACAGAAATGTGCAAACTGACAATGGAGATTCATGGAAAAGACGACACGGATTTTTACAAAATATGGAATAAGGTATACAATTGGATTAAACAAAACCCAAAATTAAAAATTTGGCTATAAGGGTGAAGATGAATTGAGATATATCCATAAATGCTTTCTTTACAAGTTGTAATTAAATTACGGATGATATTCACCGACAATTATGATATGGAATGTACTTAAAATATATATATAGATATTGATATGAAACAAACACTTTGACAACGCTGTTAAAGTATTGGATTATTTCTTGTTGTTGTTTGTAAATATTTGAACTTGTTTGTGTTTGTGTGTTTTGTTTGTGTTTTTTTCCTTATTGTAAAAATTTAATAAAGACTATTTTTTTAAAAAAATCGCAATTTGGAAATGAGTTTTGATAATTCCTCAGTGTCAAATTTAAAATTTGGGAGGTCACATGAGGTAAAGAAATGAAATAAAAACACTTCAAGTATTTGGCAGGTGATTCATATTTGGGGTCATTATTACACTCTACATTAACATGAGACTGTAGCAAAGCCTTTTCTGTTTCATTGATAGCATGCTGAGTGATGGAAAAAAGTGCAAAGAGCAGTGATTGCATTGTGCAAAATAGTATTTTCTAAAATGAAAAATCGCAACCACTTTGTAATCCAAAGCTAATTTCAAAATGTGTCTAAATAAATATTCCTCCTGTATTATTTGTACTGGCATCAACACTGATATATGCTAAGGAATGTATAGCAGAAGGCCGAGTTTTTTTTCCTGTTTCTATGGTGAAAAAAATATTTTTGATACAGAAATTTTCTAAAAACAATCATAATGATCTAAAAGTGTATTCCTATATAAACATAAATTTTGTATCAATTACTTTACTTATACATCTTGAATAAGAATCCTCAAATTTTTTCTTCTATCAGATTAATAAATCCTGCCATAAAAAAGCGTCCATAAAAATATTTGAAAAAACAATATATATTTCTCTTGTATTAGTTATTATCTAATTATCTAAGAGGATGTAAATGTCATTTATATAACTTCCAAGTTAGCTATTCCTGTCGGTGTGATAAGAGGTCAACATTATATAGCTGTAGAACATTAACTCCCTAAGACAGTGATGGCAAACCTTTTTTTCCTCGGGAGCCGAAAGTGCGTGCGCGCGTGCTATCGCACATGTGTGAGTGCCCACACCCATAATTCAATGCCTGGGGAGGGAAAAAACAGCCTCTCACGCCCCCCAGATGCCCTCTAGAGGCCGGAAACTGCCCATTTCCCAACTTCTGGTGGGCCCGGTAGGCCCGTTTTTTGCCCTCCCCAGGCTCCAGAGGCTTCCCTGGAGCCTGGGGTGGGCAAAAACACCCTCCCCCGTCCCCCTGGAGGCCCTCCGGAAGCCAAAAACACCCTCCCAGAGCCTCCGTGTGAGCCGAAAATCAGCTGGCCGGCATGCACATGCGCGCTGGAGCTGAGCTAGGGCAACGGCTTGCGTGCCAGCAGATATGGCTCCACGTGCCACCATAGGTTCGCCATCACTGCCCTAAGACTTCAATATCACCATTACAACAGATGATTTACCAGTTGCCGGTTCATAGATCTCTTCACTGTGATCCCCATCCACAGGCTGGTGACGGGTACCTTCTCGGTAGTTGAGAGGTTGCTCCAGTTGAAATGTACCAGTAATGGTGCTCATTGCAGTAGAATGGAGTAAACGAGGAAAGCCACGGAGAAGAAACAATAAACTGGAACTAAGAAGCATCCGAGGTCTGAGGCAAAGCTGCAGAGGATGTAATATATGCATGCTGTGTGACAAGGTATCTTATATAAAGTACAGATTCTTTAGAATCAAACCCATATGGATATTAGTTTTCTTACAAAAATAGAGTAGTTTACCACTGCCATTCAATATTATTATTAGTTTTATGTTCCATCTTTATTTTCTACAACTCAAGTTGGCATTCATAATGTTCCCACCTCCTTTTCCTCACAACTATATGAGCCAAGTTGGGCTGAGAGAGGAACTAGCCCAAAGACATCCAGCTAGGTTTCATGCCTAACTTGTCAGATCCCAGTTTCTAGTTCAGCACCTTAACTAGTATGCCAAACTGGCCCTCACAGATTCCCAGTGTAGCCTATAACTCTGGGTTCCCTGGGGTTGTCTCCCATACAAGGATAGCTTTGCATAATTTTTTTCAGGATCGGCCAATTGTGTTTTATTTAATTCAATTATTAAATTGGGCACTTGGGAATGGCCTAGATGACTTCCAAGCTCCCTTCCAATTCTATAAATCGATATTAACTTTCAGAAAAGCTTCCAAAATAGTTTACAAAACAAGGCAAAATATTTTTATTATCAAATTCAATAATTGTGGGCACTCATTTCTGTACCTGAGAAGCTGTATAAAGCATTATAGGTTGTATTATGGAGCATAATTACATTATTTAGTACCAACTGGTGTACTTATAGCCGATTTATGCATCCAATTTACACTCTCACTTGATACACAAAAATAAATTTTGTGATAGAAGCAGGGAAAGCTTGGTGTAATAATTTCTTGAATTATTCTTAGATTACAGGTAGTCCTCGATTTACAACAGTTCATTTAGTGACCATTGAAAGTTACATCATCACTGAAAAAAGTGACTTAGGACCGTTTTTCACACTTAAGACTGTTGCAACATCCCCATGATCACATGATCAAAATTCAGAAGCTTGGCTGTATTTATGACGGTTGCAGTGTCCCAGTCACAGAATCCCCTTTTGCGACCTTCTGTCAAGCAAAGCCTACGGGGAAGCCAGATTCACTGAACAACAACTAACAACTACTGCATTGATTCACTTAACAAACATGGCAAGGAAAGTAGTAAAATGGGGCAAAACTCAACATTCTCATTTAACATCATCAATTTGGGGCTCTATTGTGGTCGTAAATTGAGGGCTACCTGTACACTCACACTCACTCTCTCTCTCTCTCTCTCTCTCTGCCTGCAGCTAATGGATCAACAATTTAAGAACCAGTAAATTTCAGTAAATTACGTTTACTGCTAGGATATGGAGGCCACAATGGTAATGTAAGATTATCGCGGTTCAGAAAGCAGCTTTAAAAAACAGAGGGAGGAGATGAAACAGGCCCCGCCTTATAAACCTCAGGCCTAAAACCATCTTGGGAAATGGAAATACCTCTGACAACTAGAATACAGTGTGTTGTTTTGCACAGCACCCGCTCGGATCTACCGTCAAAAAAAACCTCGCTCCACAACGAACAACCCGAAAACAAAGCGCGTCCCTTTCGTTTCTACTTTTCACAGCGGGGGGGGGGGTTTCCCCTTTTTTCTAATCGGAGTAGAACCGCCTTCCTGCGCGCGGAGCAGTTCAAATGAAAAAAAAAATACTTATTTGGACAGGGAGATTCTGGGTTTCTCTGTACCAGCGTATGTGCGGGTGCAACCATATTCAGTAGGAATAATCCACTGCAAAAAAATAAACAAAAAAACCACTCCCGGTTATCTCTTCACTTCGACTGGGAGACCGCCCTGTCCGCGATGAATGGGAAAGCAGGAACCTTCTGCTCAGAGCTCAATGCAAATGGAATGGAATTATTTCTATTCACGGATCCGTAAGCCGCCCTCGCCTCTTTAGTCATCGCTCATACTCACATTTCAGCTACTGCACCTGCGCGACAAGAATCGCCTTTGATATGGAAGGAGCCTTCTGACTCCTTTCTACAACTCCACCCCCTCTTGTAGGAAAGCACCTCCCTATAATGGGGCAAAGAGCAAGGGGCGTCCGGAGTTCATATATTGCCTCACATTTGGGATTGCACATTGAAACCGCCTCCCACGCTATTGGCTGGTTATGCGAAACCTTCGGAATAACAGCCCACAGCCAGGAGCCTTTCGTCGTCCAGGAGTGTACTTGCTCAGCAACAAGTATGTGTTGCCTATTGAAGACACTTTAAGAGTGCCTGCACCGAGGGCGGAGTTGTTGTCTTCCCCGTCCCCCATCCCCGAGAAGGGAGAGAATAGGGAGAGGAATTCGGGTTAAATATTTAGTCAGTCACAAATTTTGCCCTGTCCTTGTCAACTTAGCCTCATAATTCTCCATGGCTTTTCTAGCTCTGCAAAATCACTGTTTCTATTTCGTTCATAATTTTATATATTATAATAAATACTGTAATCACCAGGGGATAGGATAGCAAGGTAAAAGGATAGCAAGGTCAAAATGTATTTTTGAGAAAAAATGTCCCAGATACTCAATCCCAGTACTTTGTTCTGTATTTATATTTTGGCATATACTATTTTTCCGAGCCCTAACTATTACTATTACTCTTGCAGGAACAGGAAAGCAGGACATTTCCCCTCCAAACTCCAGTGTTTCTTCTAACAAAATGCTTAAATATAACCAATCGAGAAATATCAGCACAGCTATTGAATGGAGCCAATACTGTGGAATCACAGATGTCTCAAATTAGTTTTGAACAGCTAGTAGTAGTGGAATTCATCCAATTCCCATTCTAATGATTTACGTTCCCAAATTGCCTAGAATATTAATTTAGAAGAAACTTCTGACACTTGTAACTGGCCTTTCAGTTATGATAAGGTCAACATTTTTACTGAATCACCATTTGATTGCTGCAATATATCAATAAATAGATCAATAAAGTCCTTCCTATGTTAGACTTCAGACTCAGTACAAACTGCACACCAAGCAATTTGGTCTGTGGTAATAAAAAGTCTGAGACAATATTGTGAAAAACACACACACACAGTAGGAATACATTTTTTAAAAATATATTTCTATTTCTGTAGGCTTGCCTGCATATACACCACAAAAATAGCATATCAAGGCATCCTTTCCCCTCCTCTTTTTACATTTTCTTCTTGTTAAGCAGCTGAAATAGTTTTACAATGAAGTGATGGGCTCTTGGCAAGTAAATAAGAGGCTAATCATTTGCTCTATGGAATGTCTAGCATTAGCAAAGTTAAATAGAAAAAATACAGGAACAAAGCTTGTGCAACACTAGAGGTAGTTGAGAAGGTATGTTCCAGGACCCTTCCATTAAGCAATGTAATTGAGCACAAAATCGTGCCTTCTCAGTGGCATTTGCCCTATGGAACAGCATCCCTTGGATTGTCCCAATCCTGTTAGCCTTTCATAAGGCATTGGAAACCTAGCTGTCCTCCCAGGCAATTAAGGGGTGCTGGTAAGTGGGCTTCCTTGGTCCTGTGCTTATTTTTTAGAGTTGTTTTAATTAGGTAAGCCAGAGTGGCTTGTGTGTGATAGGCTGCTAAATAAATTAAATACAAATACAATAAGGATAAAAAAAAATATTGCCAGAGGGAAGAAGTGTGATTAATAGAGTTATGCTTAGATAACAGGTATATTATGTAAGGGAGGATACAGAACAGGATAAACAACTCTATAATTTTTGGCATCCTGGGAGCTGCAGGGAAACATCGCTAATATGAACATGTCACTAGAGTGAATGATTTAAGGGCAACCTCTAAAACAAAAAAAGGTAATCTGTAGCCTCCATGCTTCTCCTAACATCTGTAATAGGAAAGCTATTAGGAAAGATTGTCAAGTAGCCAGTCTGCAAGCTACCAGAGAAGAATGCTACTATTTCTAGAGTAGCAGCATTGGATTAACCATATCATTTAAATCTGAAATGAATATTTTGGTAGACCAAATGTGGATGCAGTGTACCTTGATTGTAGTAAAATGTTTGATAGTTTGATATTTTTGTCACAAGTTAATTAAATATGGGCTAGGGGGAATTGCAATCTAATGGATTTGCAACTGGATGAACAATTATACACAAAAGGTAATCATGAATAACTCCATACTATCCTGGAGGGAAATAATGAATGCAATTTCCAGGACCCAATACTCTTCAGTATCTTTATAAATGAGCCTAGAATAGCATGGGATATCCACAACATTTGCAGATGACATTCACCTACCGTATTTTTTGGAGTATAAGACGCACCGGAGTATAAGACGCACCTTAGTTTTGGGGAGGAAAACAAGGAAAAAAGGCCTCTGCCTCCAAGCAATTTGCCAAACAGCAAACAGCACAGATGATATACACTGTTTGCTGTGTATTTCTGTGCATGTGTGCCTGACCCATAGAAATAGCAAAGAATTGGAGAAATGTACATTATGCCAGAAAGTTTTCTTAAATGTAGTCACACTAACTCCTCCCAATTATTTAAATAGATCTACTCCAAGGTAAGTCAGGATTTACTAAACTAATACTAAACAGGACACTGTTACATTTCAGACTATACTTGTACAGAGCTGTTAAAATTAATTACAATTTCTGGAAGTATACATTATTCTCTATTATTTAAAAGGAGATACAATAGCACTGGGCCTCTTCAGAGCAAGCATTTATTTTAAAAAGCTTCTTTATTTTGTTAAGTTGTCTAGATTTACAGTGGTCTCCAACCTTGGCAACTTTAAGACTTGTGGACTTCAACTCCCAGAATTCCACAGCCAGCAAAGCTAACAAAGCTGGCTGTGGAATTCTGGGAGTTGAAGTCCACAAGTCTTAAAATTGCCAAGGTTGGAGACCCCTGGCTCTAGAACAATAATAAAGCAGTCTTTAAAAAATAAGTCTAATAATTTGAACATTCTACAGACATTTATAGTTATTCACTTACCCCCTTGCATCCAGTTCAGCAGAAAATAAAAATCTGCGTGTCTCTCCCAGCTATTTGCCTCTTTGCAGATAGTTTCACTTTCATTTTAGCATGTGGCAAATCAGCTGTAGGTCGGGAAGCTGCTAATGACTTGCTTGGCTTTACAGGCACTTCCCTCTTTGCTGTAAACAGGTAAATTGCTGGAAGACAGAGGCCAAAGGGTGGGGATGGCTGGGTCTACATTCGGTGTATAAGATGCACCCAAGTTTTCACCCTCTTTTGGGGTGTAAAAAGGTGCGTCTTATACTCCGAAAAATGTGGTAAGCAGATTGGCTACAACTGTAAAGATTCACCTTTCTAGTGAATTGCCAGATAAACAAGAACAAATAGTGTGATGCAGCTAATGGAGGGGTAAGCTGCATTAGCAGAGGCACTGTATCCAGATAAAAAAGGTAGTACTTGTATTATATTCACCAATGAATGAACCAAAATCAAGATTACTGAATCCAGTCCTAGGTATCCTGCTATAAAACAGACATGCAGAAGTTGGAATGGTTTCAGAAGATACTAAGATGATGTTTCTGGAAACCAAGCTCAGTGAGGAATGGCTGAAAGAAATGGGCATGTTTAGCTTTCAAAAGGGAAAATAAAAGGAGATACAATAAGCATGTAGACGTATCAAAAAGGTTGCCAACTGACAAGAGTGAAGCATACTTATTGAAATATATCACAAAAATTCCATTTATAACACTGCTCCACTTTTTTCTCCTTGCCACTTTCACACTGAAACAATGGAACAAAAAAACAAAACTAAAAACAAAACAGCCCTGTTCAGGGTGACCCGTTCATTACTCCATCAAGAAGCGCGGGAGGATCCCCTGGAAGGCAGGGCTGAGGACTTTGGACGATATCTACATGACAAAATCGCTCAGATTCAGGGGGAACTGGACTCCAACTGGGTGGATACGGACGCGGTGACAGGGAATAGTCTTGAGAACGTTATCTGGGAAGAGTTTGACTCGGTGACCCCTGAGGATGTGGACAAGATTCTGGGGAGGCTCAGTGCAGCCACATGTTTATTGGACCCGTGTCCCTCCTGGTTAGTGCTGGCTACCCGGGAGGTTACACGACGCTGGCTCCAGGGAATTATTAACGCCTCTTTGGGGGAGGGTTACTTCCCCACGGCTTTGAAAGAAGCGGTGGTGAGGCCTCTCCTCAAGAAGCCCTCCCTGGACCCAGCAATTTTAGCTAACTATCGCCCTGTCTCCAACCTTCGCTTCGTGGCGAAGGTTGTTGAGAGTGTGGTCGCACGACAGTTTCCCCAGTACTTGGAGGAATCATCATACCTAGATCCGTTCCAGTCGGGTTTCAGGGCTGGGCACAGCACGGAAACGGCATTGGTCGCATTGGTTGATGATCTCTGGAGGGCTCGGGACAGGGGTTGTTCCTCTGTCCTGGTCCTATTAGACCTCTCAGCGGCTTTTGATACCATCGACCATGGTATCATGCTGCACCGGCTGGAAGAGTTAGGGATAGGGGGCACCGTTTTCGTTGGTTCTCCTCCTTTCTCTCCAACCGGTCGCAGTTTGTATTGGCAGGGGGGCAGAGGTCGTCCTCGAGGCCTCTTACATATGGAGTGCCCCAGGGGTCGATTCTCTCGCCCCTTCTGTTCAACATCTATGTGAAGCCGCTGGGTGAGATCATCCGTGGCTTTGGGGTGAAGTACCATCAGTACGCCGATGATACACAGCTGTACATTTCCACCCCAGGCCACCCCAATGATGCCCTTGAAGTGATGTCCCGGTGCCTGGAAGCTGTGCGGATCTGGATGGGGAGAAACCGACTCAGGCTCAACCCTTCCAAGACGGAGTGGCTGTGGTTCCCAGCGTCTCGATATAGTCAGATGATTCCATCTCTGACTATTGAGGGCGAGTCTCTAGCCCCCGCCGAAAGGGCTCGCAATCTGGGTGTCCTCCTGGATCCACAGCTGTCCTTAGAGGACCATCTGACAGCTGTGACCAGGGTGGCCTTTTATCAGGTCCGCCTGATACGCCAGTTGCGGCCCTTTCTGGATCGGGATTCCCTGTGCACAGTCACCCATGCCCTGGTCACGTCGCGTCTGGACTACTGTAATGCTCTCTACATGGGGCTCCCCATGAAGAGCACCCGGAGGCTCCAACTGATCCAGAATGCGGCCACGCGGGTGATTTCGGGGGCTAATTGGCGCTCCCATATAACACCCCTCCTGCGCGAGCTGCACTGGCTTCCGGTGGTCTACCGGGTGCGCTTCAAGGTGCTTGTTACTACCTTTAAAGCGCTCCATGGCATTGGACCTAGGTATCTCCGAGACCGCCTGCTGCCACAAACTGCCTCCCATCAACCAGTGCGCTCCCACAGAGAGGGCCTCCTCGGGGTGCCATCAGCCAAGCAGTGTAGGCTGGTGACGCCCAGGGGGAGGGCCTTCTCTGTGGGAGCACCCACCCTCTGGAATCAGCTCCCTCCAGACTTAAGAACAATTCACGACCTGCCCACCTTCCGCCGTGCCCTCAAGACGCATTATTTTTATCAAGCCGGGCTGGCGTGAAAAAGTTTTTGGGGTTTTTAAAATTTTAAGATTTTACTAAATTTTAATTGTATTAAATTAGGGCCATATTGAATATTTTATTTTAAATGTATTTTAATGTTTTTATTTGGCTTAAATGTATTTTAATGTTTTTTACTTGGCTGTTCACCGCCCTGAGTCCCCTGGAGAAGGGCGGTATATAAATTTAATAAATAAATAAATAATAAATAAAATCAACAAAAATATGCTCTGAGGAAAAATTGTAATTATTTCTATAAATTATAATTACAATAATTAATGGAGATTAAGTGTCTCATGGCAAATTTTGTCATAATTTAATGGAGCCTCCATTATCCATTAATATCAAATATTGAATGACAATGTATGATATTTCTTATAAATTCCTAGAGAAATCCAGTTAATGTTGGACTAAATTAACATTTGAAAAATGGCAGCAAGAGGGAAGACAAATTACAGTGGGGAAAAAAGTATTTAGTCAGCCACCAATTGTGCAAGTTCTCCCACTTAAAAAGATGAGAGAGGCCTGTAATTGACATCATAGGTAGACCTCAACTATGAGAGACAAAATGAGAAAACAAATCCAGACAATCACACTGTGTGATTTGGAAAGAATTTATTTGCAAATTATGGTAAAAAATAAGTATTTGGTCACCTACAAACAAGCAAGATGTCTGGCTCTCACAGACCTGTAACTTCTTTAAGAGGCTCCTCTGTCCTCCACTCATTACCTGTATTAATGGCACCTGTTTGAACTTGTTATCGGTATAAAAGACACTGTCCACAACCTCAAACAGTCACACTCCAAACTCCACTATGGTGAAGACCAAAGAGCTGTCGAAGGACACCAGAATCAAAATTGTAGACCTGCACCAGGCTGGGAAGACTGAATTTGCAATAGCCAAGCAGCTTGGTGTGAAGAAATCAACTGTGGGAGCAATAATTAGCAAATGGAAGACATACAAGACCACTGATAATCTCCCTTGATCTGGGGCTCCACGCAAGATCTCACCCCGTGGGGTCAAAATGATCACAAGAACGGTGAGCAAAAATCCCAGAACCACACGTGTGGACCTAGTGAATGACCTGCAGAGAGCTGGGACCAATGTAACAAAGGCTACCATCAGTAACACACTACGCCGCCAGGAACTGAGATCCTGCAGTGCCAGACGTGTCCCCCTGCTTAAGCCAGTACATGTCCGGGCCCATCTGAAGTTTGCTAGAGAGCATTTGGATGATCCAGAAGAGGACTGGGAGAATGTCATATGGTCAGATGAAACCAAAGTAGAACTGTTTGATAGAAACACAACTCGTCGTGTTTGGAGGAGAGAATGCTGAGTTGCATCCAAAGAACACCATACCTACTGTAAAGCATGGGGGTGGCAACATCATGCTTTGGGGCTGTTTCTCTGCAAAGGGACCAGGATGACTGATCCGTGTACAGGAAAGAATGAATGGGGCCATGTATCGTGAGATTTTGAGTGCAAACCACCTTCCATCAGCAAGGGCATTGAAGATGAAACGTGGCTGGGTCTTTCAGCATGACAATGATTCCAAACACACCGCCCGGGCAACGAAGGAGTGGCTTCGTAAGAAGCATTTCAAGGTCCTGGAGTGGCCTAGCCAGTCTCCAGATCTCAACCCCATAGAAAACCTTTGGAGGGAGTTGAAAGTCCATGTTGCCCAGCGACAGCCCCAAAACATCACTGCTCTAGAGGAGATCTGCATGGAGGAATGGGCCAACATACCAGCAACAGTGTGTGCCAACCTTGTGAAGACTTACAGAAAACGTTTGACCTCTGTCCTTGCCAACAAAGGATATATAACAAAGTATTGAGAAGAACTTTTAATATTGACCAAATACTTATTTTCCACCATAATTTGCAAATAAATTCTTTCCAAATCAGACAATGTGATTGTCTGGATTTGTTTTCTCATTTTGTCTCGCATAGCTGAGGTCTACCTATGATGTCAATTACAGGCCTTTCTCATCTTTTTAAGTGGGAGAACTTGCACAATTGGTGGCTGACTAAATACTCCCCCCCCCCACTGTAAATAGGGATAATGGAAATTCTTCTTTGTTTATCAGTAAGAGTGGAATCATGACTTTAAAAAAACCCAACTTTATATGAATCCCTGCCCCATCTTTAATTTCAATATGTATTCTTACAAGTTTTTCCAGACTTCAAGATCTTTATGAAAGTACCTTCTCTCCATCCTGGAAACAGAGAGGCAACCTAAGATATTTCTTTAACTTGGTTCAATTCATAAAACACATATGTTACTAGATATCTTGGGTATCCAAATATTTTTAAAAACTTTTCTATAAAATCTGAATATTTTTAAAATATTTTCATTGGCAAGAGAGATAATTTTTTTTCTTATTTCAGGAGAACTTCCCAGCTTGAGGTGGGGGGCCAAGGAATCCTCCAGCCTGCTTGGTGGCAGCTCGGGAAGGAGCCAGACCCAACAGCTTCTGAATATTCTGATAAAGGAGCAAAAAAGACAGTGCATTTAAAATAAAGCAAGTTTTCCCTTAATAAATAGTCAAAACCATATGCAAACACTATTAATCAACTTCAAATAATTGCTAGTTTCATTTACACTTACACATTTACAAACTGAAAAAGTAGGTGTGCTTAATCTGTACCATTCTGATTATAAAGAAATAAAAATGTAATTATTAAGTACAGTTAAGGGATTTTCAGAACTTATATTCTCCTGTAAGAAATAAAGGAGATAAAATGTTTTAGATTCCAGTATACAAATAAGACGGCTGATGTAATCATGTCAATTCAATTATTGCAGCTATTCAATTTTTTATAGTGTTAGAGAAATGATTTGCTATTGCCTTCTTCTGTCCCCCGCCCCAACTTTTCAATTTAGGAAGCACCTCAATTTAGGATTTCCTAATGATCCTCCATATAATCATAGCTAACTTTGTTTTGCATGAAATCAGCCAAGACTTGCTAAGTATTACCACCTTCTAAGTCACCATTCAATTATCAAATACTGTATGTATTGTGTGGTGTATAGTACAATATATCATACAGTATTTTTATATCTGTACTTTATATTTTATATTTTGGAATTTTTGTTTGCTCTGATTCACTTAGTACTGACTTCACTTACTACCTTGACTATTCAATTTTTCTTGAAACACATACAAATCGAATTAGAACTTGAATTTTGCCAACTGCTGCTATCCAAGTTAGTCTGGGTAAAATGTCTTTTCAAGCAACATACCCTGTATTAGCATAAAAAATAGTATACAATTAATAGGCTTTAAAAGCAATAGCAATACACTTAGACTTAAATTAAATTAAACTCACTGGCTCAAGGTTGACTCAGCCTTCCATCCTTCCGAGGTAGGTAAAATGAGGACCCAGATTGTTGGGGGCAATGTAAATATACATTGCTTACTGGTGTAAACCGCTTAGAGAGTGCTTGCACTGTGAGGCGGTATATAAATGTCACAAATAAATAAATACCACTTCACAGTGCTTTACAGCCCTCCCTAAGACGTTTACAGAGTCAGCATATTGCCCCCAATAATCTGGGTCCTCATTTAACAAAGCAATTTAACAAAACACATTTCTGAACTCAGAATAAATCTAATTACCGTATTTTTCCTACTATAAGACTCTCCGGACTATAAGGCACACATTAGCTTTAGAGGAGGAAAACAAGAAAAAATCTGCCTCTGCCTTCCAGCATCCATCCGGTATTCATCTGGCTAGCGTCCTTACAGCAAACAGCCTGCCTCCTCAGTGTCTGCTGCCTCTGCTGGGGAACGCTGGAGCCTTTGCTGCCGAGCAGCTGATTGGCTGTTGGATCGGCCTCCCGGAATACTGCTGATCAGCGGCGATCCCCGCTTCCACCTATCGCCGCCACCGTTCGGCGGTGGCAAACAGGCGGTGGTGGTGATAGGTGGTGGTGAATGGGCAGCGGCAGCGATAGGCGGCAGCAATTCCCGCCACCTATAACAACTGATCGGCGGGGGGGGGAGTGCATTTTACAGTGCGAAAAATACGGTATCCCTAGCTTTTCAGACATGGTGTTGGAATCCTAATGTATTATAACTGAGTTTCCTTATGATACCAAACAAGAAAGGCAGTTACTAAAATTATAACATACAGTATCAAAGGCACAAACATTCTAGGATTAGAATGATGATTATCATCATCATGACAACCATCCTTGTCCCAAATCGATCCACTGGACGATGATAATTTGAAGGTAATAAACCTGCCACTAATAGAGAGGTAATAGATCTACCACTCAGACAGACACATAGGATAAAGAGTCTAGAACCTAGAGATAACGATTGGTCCAAAGTCACCCAGCCAGCTTCTGTGTTTAAAAGAGCTAGAACCTAGGTTTCTCTATTCCTAATCCAGCATATACATACATAAACATAAAATACACAAATACACAGAGATACACACTAAGAAATGAGAGAAATAGACAAGTGTTCCATTTTTTTGAAATTTTAAAATGTTTACTAGAAAAAGCACAATATATCCATCAGTAGCAAACTACACCAATCATTGCTTCTAATTATCTAGAGTTTTTGTACGAGTTATGGTTATTCAGCTGCAGAAGTAAAACCCAAAGCAGACCTTACCTGCCGAATAGACATGGTGCAGAGAATATAGAGAAAGATGAAGGAACAATCGGTGCAATCTTCACCCAGAAGATTACGATGAGACAAACCCTGAATGTAAGAAAGTGGTATGAATGGGAGCTTTGCAACCACTCTTCCATCAAATCTGTGAAAAGAATTTGGTTATAAGGCAGTTTATATTATTTGCAGAGTAATTTCAATAGAGAGATAAACAATATTTTGTTTACAAGCAACATTTTGCTCTACATTAACCAAATAACATCACATTTAGGGCAAAACATAAAATTACAAGGACAGAATAAGGAGTAACAGTCCCACCTCCATAGCCTTAGTTTATAAATGGATATTTTAAATTAAACAGGAAAATAATCCTTGAAATGAGCTTTGGTAGCTGTTATTTTACTTCTCTACATAATCACCACCACTTACTACAAATATTTTTTCACAAGGGACAATATTTTTAAAGCTGTTGTGAAATAATTCTACAATTCCATCTTTTCAAAAGATCCTGACAATCCTTTCTACTCTTTGAGTCAAGTTTCCCATAATGATATCCTTTCATGGTCACATGGTGCCATTTCATGGTGAATGAGGTAAATTACCGTATTTTGCGGAGTATAAGTCGCACCTTTTTGCCCCCAAAGAGGGTGGAAATGTCGGTGCGTCTTATACCATTTTTTGGCCTCCCGAAGCCCCGACCCCGCATCCATGTTGCAAAAATGGGGGCGTTTTTGCCTTCCCCCACCCCCTAGGAGGGCTCTGTAGGCTTCCCAAACCCTCTGCATGACCTGGTTTTGCAAAAAATGAGCGAAAAACGGGCCATTTTTTGCAAAAACTAGAGTGTTTTTGCCTTCTAATTACCCCATCTAGCATGACTGGAGGAGGAATTCTGTGAGTTGAAGTCCACTTGTCTTAAAGCTGTCAAGTTTGAAGACCCCTACGTTAGGGGTTAGGGGTGCAAGGGTCTTCAAACTTGGCAAGTTTAAGATTTATGGACTTCAACTCCCATTCCTGAGCTAGCATGACTGGAGGAGGAATTCTGGGAGTTGAAGTCCACTAGTCTTAAAGCTGTCAAGTTTGAAGTTTGTAAAAAGTATACATGGTTGTAAAAAGTGTACATGGTTGTAAAAAGTATACATGATTATAAAAAGTATTCTGCTACACTAGTATTTTATTAAATAATATATTACTACACCATTTGGTTCAGAATACTTTTTTCCTTGTTTTCCTCCTCTAAAATCTAGGTGCGTCTTATACTCCGGTGTGTCTTATACTCCGAAAAATACGGTAGTTAGATCCAACTTTGCAATACATTGAGTACCTTGTGAGGTATTCTTGTGCTTCTGACCTCTGCTTAATCATCTTTTTAAAATGCATTTTTAAACAATTATGGGCAAAATAAATAAACAAAGAAAAAATACAGAAATGTGAAGGAATTTATAATTTTGTGAAGGAATTTATAATTTTAGAAAATAAACAGAAAAATGTGGGTTAGACAGCATCACTACCAGATGGATTCGTAATTGGCTAACCAATCACATTCACCGAATAGTACTTAATGGAACTGCATCTACATGGAGGGAAGTATGCAGCGTGGTTTCCCAAGGCTCTATCTTAGGGCCAGTACTCTTCAATATCTTCAATAATTTAGATGATGGGATAGATGGGGAACTCATCAAATTTGCAGACAACAAGCTAGCAGAAATACCCAACACTCCAGAACAGGGGTCCCCAACCTGTGGGCCATGGCCCACTACCATGGCCTAATCACCACCAGGCTGTGAGTGGCCGGCTGGTGTGCATGGCCGCGCTTGAACTAGCGTTGCCGCAAGCATTGAGGTTCATCGCGACCCTACTCACACGAGCGTCATCACGGGCAGCCGTGGTCCCCTTCACATGAGCATTGTGGCCACTCGTCCCTCTCGCACAAGACTCATTGCAGACGCTTGTTGTCCCATTGATGCGAGCCATGTCACGGGTGCTTGCAGCCCACTCGCGCTCGCGTCACAAGCGCTTGTGGCCCCACTCATGTGAGGGTCATCACGGCAGGTCGCGGGCCCACTCGTACGAGCCTCGTTGCAGGCGCTTTCAGTTCCACTCGCACAAGTGTCACCGCAAGCATTGAGGGTGATTGCGACTCCACTTGCACAAACATTGTCGCAGGCAGTTGCGGCCCCATTCGCGCATTGTTGTGGACACTTGTAGTCAGTCCACTTGTCCCTCTCGCACGAGCCTCGTGGGCAGTCGCGGTCCCACTTGTGTGAGCCTCGACACAGGTGCTTGCGGCCCCATTCACGCATTGTTGCACAGTTACAGTCCCACTCGCGCAAGCCTCACTGCAGGCGGTTGGAGTCCCACTCGCACGAGCCTCATTGTGAGCACTTGAGGCCCCACTCATGCGAACATCCTGGCCACGTGCACGCACACGTTTCCTTCCCCCCCACACAAAATCATCCCTTCCCCCCTCCCTGTTCCGGGCTGCCATCCCGGAAAGGTTGGGGAACTCTGCTCCAGAAGACAAGCTTAAGATACAGAAGGAGCTTGACAGACTTGAACATGCGGCTTGATCTAACAAAATGAAATTCAATGATGAAAAAAATAAGATTCTACATTTAGGCAACAAAAACCAAATGCACAGGTATAGAATAGGTCAGGGGTGGCCAAACTATGGTTCTTTGAGATCTGTGGACTTCAACTCCCAGAATTCCTGAGCTAGCCATGCATGCATGGCTAGCTCAGGAATTCTGGGAGTTGAAGTCCACAGGTCCTCAAAGAACCATAGTTTGGCCACCCCTGGAATAGGTGGTACCTGGCTCAACAGCAGTAACTGTGAGAAGGATCTTGGAGTCCTAATGGACAATCACTTAAATATGAGCATGCAGTGTGCTGCAGCTGCCAAAAAAGCCAACTCAGTCTTAGGCTGCATTAACAGAGGGACAGAATCAAGTTCTGTTCTGACTCGGGCGTTTCCAAACCACAGACTCCTTGTCCCCACAAAAACCCCTTTTTATTCAGTTACTGTGAATTTCTCTCATTCACATCGCACAAAGTCTTTCAAGGGTGCATTTACAGTCACAGACCTTATCTGGCTTGGAGAACTGCCAGGCCAATATCTTCAAAATTTGGCAAGGAGTCTCTGAGAGTCACAAACCAATTAAGCGAACTAATTGTCTCCTACAAACTCCCCTTCCCTTTCACTCCTCTTTTATTCCCTATGGGAGGAGCCATTCATCGTCCACCTGTGACCTTACTCCCAAGTCGACTCTTGTTCCTTAGCTGTTTCCTTCGGCTGGCAACTCTGCACATGCGCACACTAGGAACAGGCTCCAGCTGTTCGTCTGCCTCACTGATGTCTGACTCCAAAGACAGCTGATAACTGTCAGACGGCCCTGGCCCCATCTCTGCCTCCGATGCAGAGCACTCGTCAGAGCCTTCCCCAGACTCCAGGACTGGCCCATGTTCCTCCCCAACTTCCTCACTGTCTGAATCTCCTGCCAGCTCCGCTGGCCACTGGTGGGCCATAACAAGATCACATAAAGTGTTAATACCACTTTATAATGCCTTGTTAAGGCCACACTTGGAATACTGCATCCAGTTTTGATCGCCACAATGTAAAAAAGATGTTGAGGCTCTAGAAAGAATACAGGGAAGAGCAACAAAGATGATTAGTGGATTGGAAGCTAAACATATAAAGAATGGTTGCAGGAATTGGGTATGTCTAGTCTAGTGAAAAGAAGAACTAGGGGTGACATAGCATGTCTTCGCCTGCTGCTTGGAGGGCCAGCCTGATGGTCACAGCGCTTGGACTCACCTGCGCTGCGCGGGCTGCGCAACCCGAGAATGCGCTGGCCACGCAGCTACCCACCCACTCCTTCCCACCATCTGTCTTTGCTTGCCCGCAGCCATGACAGGGCAGGCGGCTGCATGGCTCATCTGACAGGCTAGATCATATACCTTTCCCCCATGCCTCTGCCTCCATCTGCTGCTTGGAGGGCCAGCCTGGCAGTCACAGTGCTCAGACTGACATGCGGGCTGTGGCTGCTGCCGGATGCCTTTGGCTTCCGCACACTTGCCACCTCCTGTGCTGGCCATGCCCCCACCCTCCTGAGGTCTGACAATCTTAACTGGGGCTTAGTTTTTGGGGTAGGGCTTATATTATGAGCACCCTGAAAAATCACGCTAGGGCTTATTTTCTGGTTGGATCTTAGTTTTGGGGAAACACGGAACATACTTTCAATTTGATGGAGAAACCAACAAATTAAAAGTGCACCTAGGGGATCACCACTTTCAGGACTCATAGTGGAAGTTGTAATGCAATATCTGGAAGTGATAGCACTTTCACAAATACAACCCAAAATATGGATCATATATATATATGACACCTTCACTATAAAAAAGAGCCAATTAGAAAACATACACAAAACCATCAACAACATGTTCAAAGGAATCCAATTGACCAGGAAAGAAGAAAATAACATCTCACTATCCATCATCAGAGATTACGATGGCAAACTAGAAACAAAAGTGTATACTGAAAAATCACCCTGCCAATCAAATGTTCCACTATTAAAGCAATAACCCACCCTTCCACAAGAGAAGCATGTAAGAATTGAATTTAGATGAGCAGAAACACAGTGCAGCAACCCTGAACAGTAGAAAAAGTAAACAGAGTATCTGTACAATATCAACAAAATTGTAACTTGGGGGTCCTCTTGGACTCGCAGCTCCTGCTCGAACAGCAAATAGCAGCCGTGGCAAAGAGGGCCTTTGCCTAACTTCGTGTTGTGTGCCGCTTACGTCTCTTCCTGGACAGGGAGGCCCTCTGCTCAGTCCCTCATGCTCTGTCTCAGAATTTCATCCTTCATTCCAGCCCTGTTTCATTAGATTCCACGCTGTCATAAATTACAGGGGGAGGAAGCTGGGGGAACGGAGAAACAGAAACTAAGCTTAGTGCCATCCCAGACATTGGTTCATCGTCTCAAGGTCATGGGCTTGGGAAATGGAATGAAACACTCAAGATCTAGCCCGGCTTTGCAAGGACAGTTACCAAAACAAGTTATTTGAATGTGACTGGACAAACGGGAGATAAGAAGGGGATGTAATGAGAAATGGAAAGTTAGCTGGGAAGTTTTCATGCGAAAATCCTGTGGCTTTTATTTATTGCAACCACTTGGCTTTTAATAAAAGTGTTCTTTTCACTATAAATGGAGTCAAGTCTTACTTTCCTAGAAGACCAAGCTGGGGCAGGACTGACATTAAGCCGGAACTGCAATTTGTCCACCCAGAGAAATCAACTACCAGGAGGACTGCAAACATGTCTATTCCCGAAGGGGAACAAGAGGAGATGGAGACTTGGAAGGAAGCAGCCTCCAGGCCAACAAGCAGACCGGGAAGTAGAGGAGAGAATCCCGAGATGGAACAAGAAACTGAGAACCCAGGGAAGCAAAAGGGAGCCTGGGGCAGCCAACTCAGAACCCAATTCGAAGACTTCAGGAGAGAACCCGTTGCCTCCACCCGTGCTGCCCAAGAGGTGGCAAGCACCATCTCTAGATGGGGCCAGACAGCAAAGGAGACGACGACCCACTAGCAAGTGGCCCTGTGATACTGATGGTAGCCCAGGTAGAATTAATGGTGACTTCCTCAGGGCGCAAGGCACAATGACACCTCTGCTGGACTCTGGGTGTACCAGATGCCTTGTTAGTCCCAGCGTAGTGGAGAAACTTGGGATCCACCTCAGGCAGCTAAAGACCCCTGTAGCATTCTCACAACTAGATGGCACCCTAGCAGGGGGAGCCCCTGCAACTTTCATAATGGAACCAGTGCAGATGAAAATGAGGAAACCTGGGTGCTGGGTCTCACTTGGCTACAAAAGTGGAATCCTTCTATTCACTGGAAGAAAAAAAATTAAGTGTCTGCCCGGAAAACCCAGAAGAGAGTGAAAGCGGAGCTAGGCCACTGCCTGCTATTTGTTAAGAAAGTGAAAGGAGAGGGATGGCATCAGCCAATGAACGTGAGGAAGTAACTAACATTATTCTCTATAATGTTATTCTCAACTAACGAATGTTGGTGTGTTTTTTAACTTTTGTAATTTTTAATTATCATTGTTTTATATTGTTCTTATATTATGTTGTACGCCGCCCTGAGTCCTACAGGAGTTGGGCGGCCTATAAGAACCATTAATAAAATAAATAAATAAATAAATATTCCCAAAAAATACTGGGGGCTATAGGAGGTCTTTAGTGAGTGAGAGGCAGACATACTTTCCCACCGTCCTACAGATTGCGCCATCAAAATACTGCCCAGAGCCAAATTGCCAAAACCTAAAGTTTACTCCATGACACCAGGAAAGCTAGAGGAACTCAAGAGTCTTAATTGACAAAAATGTAACCTAGGGGTTCATCTAACGTGAAATCCCATATGGCAGTCCCCATATTATTCAGAGAGAATAATGTCACGATGTGAATATTGCCAGTTTGTGCAACTCTATGTTTTTCTAAGGTTTCCTGTATTTATGATCAAGCAGACATGTGATATGTTTTACTACGCATGCGTGCATTCCAGGAGTCAACTCCTTCCTTCTCTTTCTCCATTTTCTGCCGAAGGCAGACGTGACTTTCATTAGCTGATAAGATGTAGCTTATTAAGGATTCTTTTTATTACTTTTGTACTGAAATAAATATTTTGTTAATTAGATTTGAATCTCGGTTTTATTTTCTAATGAGAATGACTTCAAGGGAAACAAGATCCACAGATCGCCTCTACGGGGGAATGCCCCCCTTAACATGGTATCAGAGATGATTGTAAAATTTATAGCTTCCTTTTGAAGGTCTTCTTGCGTTTTAGGATAGTTAGCTAATTAGAGTGATTTATGGCCAGCCATGTCCACGGAGGCAGATAAAGAATTACAGCTGGAAGCAACTGAAAAGTGCCCTGCAGAAAGCTTTTCTCTACATGAAGAAGCCTCACCACCTCTTTTTGGGACTCAAACGGAAGATATTGCCGGGGCATCTTCACAAGCGGAACAGGATTTATTTACAGAGGTTAGTAAAAGTTATCCAACCACATCGTTCGTCCCTGGGGGAGATTCAACACGTCTTGGAGCTATCCCAAAAAGCTCCCAGCATGAAACTGCCTCATGCTATCAATATGAAACTTGCTCCCCAGACCTGTCTTCGTCAGGTCAAACTAGTGCAGAAAAACAAATTAATTTCAGTTATGGTCAACTGATAAGAACCCAGCAGGAGCAGATAAATCTTTTGCAAAAAAGAATTACAGGAGGCTAGACTGCATACATTTTTCCGTGCTGAAAAGCAAGATGTCCGCCCACCTTCAGGCATTCCAAAGCGGAGCCAGGATCCCCCCTCCTTTCCTTCTTTAAACAACTTAGAACAATGCCCTTGGATGGGCACGTCACAATCGCGTGGGCAGAAATTTTTTGATGAAAGAGACTATGAATATGCTTATGCTGCACTGCCATCTAGTGGCGACAAAAGGGATTTTTTTTCTCCAAGTAATTCAGGAACAGAATGAAACTTTGCATAAACAGAATGAATCCTTGCATAAACAGAATGAAAGTTTGAATGAACAATTAAAAATATTGCAGGCTCAGAACAGAATGACTCAATTGAGGCTTGATACATTAATGCAGCGTCCATCATTAGCTGCACAACCTTTACAGGCACAAATTGTCCCGCCTGCCCAACCTATGCAAGCACAAATTGTGCATCCACCACAAGCCGGACCACCCCCAGTCCAGGCACCTCCTGCAGCCCCAATTCTGCAGCCAGCTCCAGCTGGTGCACTAGTTGTACAACAGCCAGCCCAGGCACCTCCTGCAGCCCCAATTTTGCAGCCAGCCACAGCTGGTGCACTAGTTGCACAACAACAGCCAGTCCAGGCACCTCAAGCAGCACCTCAACCTGCTCAGGCCCAAGGTTTGCCACAAGCGATTCCACAGGCCGCACCACTGCAGGCCCAAGCAATTCCGCCTATTTTGACACAACAATCACAAATCGTCCCATTAGTTGGCAATGCCAAATTAAAGCAATCGGGACAAAATTACAAAGCCTGGGTCTCTGAGATAACTATTTTGCTTCGTCGTGAGGCGACATATGACATAATCCAGAACCCCCCACAAAGGCCATGGGACGAAGCTATAAGGCTCCTAGATATTAAAGCGTCCACGAGTTTACTGATGTCGATGGACACCGAAATGCAGCAAACCTTTGTTCCTGATGCAACTGCCCAAGAAATATGGACTCAATTAGAACATTGTTTTCGCCCAGTTTCAGCTGAGTCCACAAACTTACTTTTGTCACAATTTCATGGAACAAAACTTAAACCTACTGACAATATGGGGGCACACTTAACAAAAATGAAGCGCATGAGGAAAGATCTCGCAGAACGTTGTTACCTAATGGACGATAATCAAGTGGTCAGTATTATTACCAATTCCTTGAATTACACATGGAGGGAGGCCATCACACAAATTAATCAAGTTCCCCTTGCTCAAAGAATTGTTGATCATGTTTGCAGAATTTTAACAGAATATGAAGCTTATATGCAGGCCACGCCCCACTTACAACAACCGCCTAGACGATCTTACGAACGAACCTACGCACCAAGAGTAATAAGATGCCAATATTGCGACTTTGTGGGCCATACAAGCAGAGATTGTATTCAATTGCAACGCACTCAAGTTCCTGTCCAGCCCAGAGGAACAGACTACAGACGCCAGTACCAGCCCAGAGGAACAGACTACAGAGACCAGTACCAGCCCAGAGGAACAGCACCCAGAGGCAGCAGAGGCAGAGGACAGCGCCGACCCGGTCCCAGGCGTGATTTCCCACCTCCATATACCATGCTAGCAATCACCCATGATACACAGCCAAAACAATACGACCGGTCTCTTTTGTGGACTCTCAATAGTGGAGCGGCTGTTCACATTACTTACAGAAAAGAACTTTTCAAAGAGCTACATGAGCCTGAACCAGAATATCGTGAACTGTACGCATTTGGTGGCCACCCCTTCAAAGTTGAAGGAAAAGGGACTGTTTTTATTGAAGAGTTAGGTACCCTGGTACCTGATGTTTATTATATTCCTACAGCTAATTGTAATTTGCTTAGTCAGAATCATTTATCTGCTGTTTTACATTGTTATGTCCTTCATTTAGGTAATGCCAGTTATATTTTTAAAGATGGTCATATTATTGCTGACACAATTGTGATTGGTCAGGTCTACTATTTGAGGCCAAAGGCAGAACCTCAAATTCAGGCAAGTATAAAAATCTCAATAGAGAATATCACAGGCCCAGAGAGAGATACCCCAGAGAGAGATCCTGTAAATACTCCAAAGGCTCCTAAAGCCACAAAGCAACAGGTAATCAAACCCAAGGTTCCTCATGTTAATGTTAATGCTGCAACCTCACTTACAGGTTTTCGTTTACATGACAGGTGTATACATAGATGGCACAGAAGATTAGGACATCAGAGTTTTGAGGTCCTTAAAAAAATGCCATTTTTCGCACAAGGTTTGAATTTCAAAGGATGGAAGGTACATTTGGATTGTGCTGTTTGCAAAAAGGCAAAATCGAGGGCAGCAGCCGTTCCAAAACATGCTACATGTAAGTCAACATGCATTTTTGATTTGGTTCATACTGATATTGTGGGTCCTTATGGTCCAACTATTGGCGGTAAAAAGTATTTCTTAACTATTGTTGGTAATCATTCTAGATTATGTCTTTCTTATGAAAGAAAAATCTGAAACCTTTCAGACCTTTAGAGATTTTGCAGTTCAAATCTACAATCAACACGGAGTGAGGATCCGGAGAATCCAGAGTGATCGTGGTGCCGAGTTCACATCTCAGCGTTTTCAGGATTGGATGCGACGAAACGGTATCCTACACCAAACATCTGCCCCTTTCACACTGGCTCACAACGGAGTGGCAGAAAGACGACAGGGGGTCCTCCAAACCATGATGCGCTGCCTCCTAGAAGATGCCAATCTCAAACACTCATTTTGGGGCAAAGCAGTTCAGTATGCAAATTACATTGTCAATCATACATGGAGCAGTGTCATTGACCAAACACCCTTTTACATGTTATATGGCCGCCAGCCAGCTCTTAGACACTTACACATTTTTGGTTCATATGCCATGGTCAACATTCCATTGGCCCAAAGAAGAAAAGGTGGCCCAGTAGCAAAGAGACTGAGATATATGGGTGTTGATAGCAATTCTAAATGGGGAAGATTCATTGACTCTCACAATACGATAACAATTTCTAATTCAGCTAATTTTGAAGAAGATTCAGATTGGTCCAGGATACATTCTAATGACCCTGGAGTTTATTTCCCTAGAACTGAAATTGTTGATACAGTGCAACCAGATGACCAACGTTCATCACCTGATATCCCATCCTACCACGCCATGGATGCTGAAGCTAGCGACGCTGATGGAGATGTGGACAACAAGAAAGACGACTGGACAATCGTCCCGAGACGTTCCAAGAGAACTACAAAAGGTATTCCACCAAAGAGATACACAATGCAATTGACAAACACACCATCGCCATTGATCTGTAATGTTACACTCCCACCGGAGAACTTTTCACAAATTAAATATCTTTCTGAAGATGAACAACAAAAATGGTATGAAGCCATGCAAGTTGAGATGGATAGTTTGCAGAAACTCAAAGTATACACATCTGCAACACCTCCAACACAAAAAAAAGTCATTGGCACAAGATGGGTCTACAAAATCAAACAAAAGCCAGATGGTGAATTATTATACAAAGCAAGACTTGTCACACAGGGTTTCGCACAAAGCTATCCTGAAGATTACACAAACACTTACTCACCTACAGTGCGAACTGAAAGTGTGAAAATTGCTCTAACCACTGCTTCTATCCTTGGACTTGAAGTTTTCCAATTTGATGTTGAAACAGCTTACCTACATGCTGATCTAGATGAAGAAATCTATGTCAGGTCCGCTCCCGGCTTCCGGGACCAAGAAGGGGATACCTGGTTCCTAAACAAGAGTCTCTATGGTCTGAAACAATCAGGTCTGATGTGGTACACATGTCTAAAAGACAAACTAGAATTAATGGGCTTTATTAAGTCCGACACTGATGAATGCGTGTTCACAAAAAGGTATGGAAATATTAATGAAATTGTTCTTGTTTATGTTGATGACATTGTTTACATTGGTCCAAACAAACACATGAGTGAGAATTTTGTTAAAGGTTTGCAAAAATACTTCACATTGAAATCATTAGGACACATCAATGAATATTTAGGAGTTCACATTGAAAAGACACAGAAGGGGTTTAGCCTTTCACAAGAAGCTAAGATAGATCAACTTTTGCATCAATGCAACATGACAGATGCAACGCCTACACAAACACCTATGCAAACTGATTTTCACAATTTGAAGGATGCATACAGTCGTGAGTTCAAGGATCAAACACTTTATCGTTCAATAATTGGTTCACTACTTTACATTAGTGGATGGACTAGACCAGACATAGCACTTAGTGTTAATTTACTTTCAAGACATGTAGGCAAAGCAACAGAGTTTCACTGGTCATGTATTAAGAAGTTACTGAGATACTTGATACACACAAAACACTTCAAATTGAAGCCAGAACCAGAACATACAGATTTTGCTGACATGTATTGTTATACAGATGCAGATTGGGCAAGTGATAAGGAGTCAAGAAAAAGCACATCAGGTTACATAATGTTCCTGGATGGATGTCCAGTTTACTGGAACGTAAGAAAACAAAGTTTTATTTCCTGCTCATCAACTGAAGCAGAGTATGCATGTGTGTCTGATGCGTGTAACTTTTTAACCTGGTTCGATTCCTTAGTTACAGATATCTGGACGAAGCTGGAAAAACCGATCACTGTGATGGAAGATAATCAATCAGTAGTTTACATTTCCAGGACTCACTTCACGGGTTCAAGGTCCAGACACATTGACATTCATTACAAGAATGTTAGAGAGCCAGTAAGACAAGGTCTCATAAAGTTAGAATATGTGCCAACAAAATATCAGATAGCTGACATTCTGAACAAACTATTACCTATTGCTCAGCATGATTACCTCAGATATTTACTGTGTGTTGAGTGACACATTATATTAGCCCAACTGACAAAGAAGGGGTGTCACGATGTGAATATTGCCAGTTTGTGCAACTCTATGTTTTTCTAAGGTTTCCTGTATTTATGATCAAGCAGACATGTGATATGTTTTACTACGCATGCATGCATTCCAGGAGTCAACTCCTTCCTTCTCTTTCTCCATTTTCTGCCGAAGGCAGACGTGACTTTCATTAGCTGATTAAATGTAGCTTATTAAGGATTCTTTTTATTACTTTTGTACTGAAATAAATATTTTGTTAATTAGATTTGAATCTCGGTTTTATTTTCTAATGAGAATGACTTCAAGGGAAACAAGATCCACAGATCGCCTCTACGGGGGAATGCTCCCCTTAACAAATAATGGCTCTCTAAGATTATGCATGGATTACCATGGGTTAATTGCCATTGGTGTAGAAAATGTGTACCACTTGCCACTGATGAAAGACATATTGAGCTATTTGGCAAAGGGAAAATTTTTGCTTATTATCGGGTGTGAATCAGGGAGGGAGATGAATGGAAAATTGCTTTCAACTATCCGCTATCCTGTTTGGTTTACAAGGAGCACCTGCTGTGTTTATGCAGTTAATAAATGAAGTGGTGCACATGAATACTTACATAAAGGCGTCCTGGTTTACCTGAATTACATTCTAATCTAAACCCAGACCACGGAAGAGCATGTAAAACTCATTAAGGCAGTCCTCGAAAAACTCCACACAGCGCAGTTGTATGAGAAGCTCTCAAAATGCGAATTTCACAAAACCAAACTAGACTACTTAGGATACTGCATTTCTCATGGAGGGGTAGGATGGACCCAGAAAAAGTTGGGGCCATGCTCAAATGGGAAGCTCTTCACATGAGAAAGCAGCTGCAGTTTTCTTGGCTTTGCAAACTTTTACCAGCAATTTATTCTGATGTTCGTGCAAGTTGCCCTGCCAATCACCAATTTGCTTAAGGCCAAAGGGGGGGGGGGACGACAATCCTGACCAAACCAACCATTTAAAAGGTCCATGGAGTGCCAGGTGGCCTTTGAAAAATTCAAACAACTGTTCGCTGCTGAGCCCGTCCTCAAGCACCTTGATCCGAACGAGCCCTTTGTCATCCAGGCAGGTGTCAGCAATGTTGCCGTAGGTACCTTGTCCTTCAAAAGAATATGTAAGGCTCCTACAACTATGTGCCTACACCTCTAGAAAAATCTCCAAAGCCAAGCACAGGTGGGCAGTCTGGGAAAAGGAAACCTATGCAGTGCAATGGGTGCGCCTCCATTGGAGAAATTTTGTTATGACCCAGGGTTGGCGCAAAAGCAACATATGCTAGGCCAGGGGTCGGAAATTGCGGCTCGTGAGCCAAAAGTGGCTCTTTGGGCCCTCTGCCATGGCTCCCTGTCCCATCACTGACTGCCCCGCCCCTCGCCCTCCCTTCCCTTGCCTAGCCCAGGGAGATTCCACCTCCCCCCAGCCTGAATCATGCGGGATGATTCCCATCGGAGGAAAGTGAGAACGTGAGCCGGGAGGTGGCCCCAGACCCGCGAAGGGGTGTGTGTGTGTGTTTGTGAGAGCGTGAGCCGGAGAAGCCGGGTGTGGCGCATGTGTGCTACGCTGCCCCAGACCTGCCGCGGCTGCAGTCACTTCCTGCCTTACCGTTGGGACGCTCTGCGGGAGCGCTTCCCTTTCCCCCTCCTCGGCGGAGGCAGGGTCGGCACTGCTGCCTGTGAGAGGACTCGGCCAGCGCCCGCTGTCACCTTCCGCTGCCTGGAGAGCCTCGAGCGCTCGGTGCCGACCTCCGGCTTGCCTTCCGCGCGCGCTGCCGTCCCGTCCGAGAGCCTCCGAGCGGAGTGCGCTTGGTGGGCTAAATCGCTGCCTTTCTCCTCCTCCTCCCCCTCCCGGCTGGGCTGACGGCTGCCCGTCTTCCAGGAGCCGCTGAAACTTCTTCAGCCAGCCCCTCTCTACAGACATGCTGAGACTTTGTGCACGTCTTTTGTGTGTGTGTGTGTGCCGATGCCACCACTGCCATCCCCGCGCCTCTCGCCACGCTTGCCGGTGCCTCTGCTCTGAGGTCTCTCCCGCTCGCGCAGCATCTCCATCGTTAATTACCGTATGTGCCGGCGTATAAGATGACTTTTTACCCCTTGAAAATCTTCTCCAAAGTCGGAGGTCATCTTATATGCCGGGTACTAAAACTTCCGAACAGGGGGGAGCTCAAAAACGGCCGCAGACGCATCCCCGCCGTTCTCCAGCCAAGTGGCCAAAGGAGCCTCGGAGCCCCAATGCTACCCTGCGTCTCAGTCGCCTGCTGGGAAGGCTGCAGCCGCCACCGTCAGCTGGCGGCTTAAGGCAAGAGGCAGGCGGGCGGGAGACGCGGGCAGGAGCTGGTGGCGGCTGCGGGCGGGCCGAGGGAGCGCGCAGCTGAGAGGCATCTCGCGCGGGGAGGAACCTTCGTCTGGCTCCGCTTCCAGAGCGAGCGAGCGAGCGAGAAGGAAAGCGAAGGGAGGCAAGCAGCCCGCTCTGCCACTCAAGCCAGCGGCCGCCAGAAGCAACAAGGGCATTAGGAGAAGAGAAGGAGAAGATAGAAGTGAAGGAAAGAGTGCTGGCGGCAGTGGCGGCACTCCTCCTTCTCTTTTCCTAACGCCCTTGTTGCTTCCGGCAGCCGCTGGCTTGAGTGGCGGAGCGGGCTGCTTGCCTCCCTCCCCGCGCGAGATGCCTCTCAGCCACGTGCTCCCTCGGCGCGACCGCAGCTGCTGCCAGCTCCTGCCCGCGTCTCCCGCCCGCCTGCCTGCCTCTTGCCTTAAGCTGCCAGCTGACGGTGGCGGCTGCAGCCTTCCCAGCAGGCGACTGAGACGCAGAGCAGCACCGAGGCTCCTTCGGCCGCTTGGCTGGAGAACGGCGGGGATGCGGCTGCTCTTTCCTTCACCTGAGAAAAAGGACCTTGCGGTGCTGAGCGCTAGAAAAGAGGGAAGAAGAGAAAAGGGAAGGAAGGAAGGAAGACCAGAGATGAAAGGAAGGAAGACCAGAGATGAAAGGAAGGAAGGAAGACCAGGAAGAAAGACCAGAGATGAAAGGAAGGAAGGAAGGAAGGAAGGAAGGAAGGAAGGAAGGAAGGAAGGAAGGAAGGAAGGAAGGAAGGAAGGAAGGCAGGCAGGCAGGCAGGCAGGCAGGCAGGCAGGCAGGCAGGCCAGGAAAGAAGACCAGAGATGAAAGGAAGGAAGGAAGGAAGGAAGGAAGGAAGGAAGGAAGGAAGGAAGGAAGGAAGGAAGGAAGGAAGGAAGGGAAGAAGGAAGGAAGGAAGAAGAAAGAAGACAGACAGACAGAAAGAAAGAAGTTAGGAATGAAGGAAGACAGAAAGAAAGAAGGAAGGAAGAAGAAAGAAGAAGAAAGAAAGAAAGAAAGAAAGAAAGAAAGAAAGAAAGAAAGAAAGAAAGAAAGAAAAGTTAGGAAGGAAGGAAGACAGACAGGAAGACAGACAGACAGACAGACAGACAGACAGACAGACAGACAGACAGACAGAAAGAAAGAAAGAAAGAAAGAAAGAAAGAAAGAAAGAAAGAAAGAAAGAAAGAAAGAAGTTAGGAAGGTAGGAAGACAAAAGAAAGAAAGAAAAAGAAAGAAAGAAGTTAGGAAGGAAGGAAGACAGAAAGAAAGAAGGAAGGAAGAAGAAAGAAAGAGAAAGAAAGAAAGAAAGAGAAAGAAAGACGTTAGGAAGGAAGGAAGGAAGGAGAGATGAGAGAGAGAAGATAGATAGATAGATAGATAGATAGATAGATAGATAGATAGATAGATAGATAGATAGATAGATAGATAGATAGGTAGGTAGGTAGGTAGGTAGGTAGGTAGGTAGGTAGGTAGGTAGGTAGGTAGGTAGGTAGATATAGATAGATAGGGAGATAGGGAGATAGATATGGATGGAGAGAGAGATAAAGAGATGGAAAGGGAGAGATGAGAGGGAGAGAGAGAGAAGATAGATAGATGATAGATGATAGATAGATAGATAGATTGATAGATAGATAGACAGACAGACAGACAGACAGACGATATGGATGGAGAGAGAAATAAAGAGATGGAAAGGGAGAGATGAGAGGGAGGGGGGAGGAGAGAGAGAAAAGGGTTTTGTGGTTCCCAGTTCTCTGTCCTAATGACCGGCTGGGTGGGCGTGGCTAGGCGGTCATGTGACTGGGTGTGAGGGAGTGATGTCAAGTTGGCCACGCCTACCCCAGTTTTGTGGCTCTCGGTGGGTTTTTTTTGTGGGAAACGGGTCCAAATGGCTCTTTGAGTGTTTAAGTTTGCCGACCCCTGTGCTAGGCGAAAGCTTGTCAGCCTTTATTCAACCACCATCCTGCAAAATCCCCACAATCCAGTAATTCCCAGTTCATTCTTCAAGGTCTCTGCCCACAGGGTACACCTACCGTCCAATAGCAAAGTTCGAATCCACGCGCTTGCACACGCTTCATGCAACTTCCTGGCAGTTGGAAGTCCACCAACGTCAAGGCAAAGCATCAAACCTCAGTCAACAACAGCAAGGATTCTTGCTGTTGGCCATCAATAGACATATAGATATTAATGATACGTACTGTATTTTTCGGAGTATAAGACGCACCTTTTTGCCCCCAAAAAGAGGGTGGAAATGTCGGTGTGTCTTATACACCAAATACAGCAATTTTTGGCCTCCTGAAGCTGCGCCCCTGTATCCCATTTTTGCGAAAAACGGGTCGGTTTTTGCAAAAATTGGGGCATTTTTTCCTTCCCCCACCCCCTAGGAGTGCTCTGCAGGCTTCCCAAACCCTCTGCATGCCTCATTTTTGCAAAAAAACAAACAAACCAAAAAACAGGCCATTTTTCGCAAAAAAGGGGGTGTTTTTGCCTTCTAATTACCCCATCTTAGGGGTGCAAGGGTCTTCAAACTTGGCAAGTTTAAGACTTGTGGACTTCAACTCCCATTCCTGAGCTAGCATGACTGGAGGAGGAATTCTGGGAGTTGAAGTCCACAAGTCTTAAAGCTGTCAAGTTTGAAGTTTGTAAAAAGTATACATGGTTTTAAAAGTATACATGGTTGTAAAAAGTATTCTGCTATACTGGTATTTTATTAAATAATATATTACTAAACCATTTGGTTCAGAATACTTTTTTCCTTGTTTTCCTCCTCTAAAATCTAGGTGCGTCTTATACTCCAAAAAATACGGTATATATTGTGCAAAAGAGATAATCAAGAAGCCAAAAGGGGAACAAAAAGACCAAAACACCTCCCCACCAGCAATCAACACCTAGATGAGCACAGATTAAAAGCAAGATTACCATCAGAGTAACAATCAAGAGGTAAACTATACCCGAATCAAGGAACTGCACTGCATAGGCTTCCTTTTCCCAGACTGCCCATCTGTGCTAACAGTAAACAGCACAACCAAAAAGCCTCCAAGACCACCCCCACCAACATTGACAGGGCAAGCCACTAGAACAGTGGTTCCCAACCTGCGGGTCGCAACCCCTTTGGGGGTCGAACGACCATTTCCCAGGGGTCGCCACGGCAACCTCATCTCCCCCCCACTGCCACAAGCCTGGCCATATCGGCTCAACTCGCCCGAGCCCTCCAATTGGTCAGGAGAGGTGCCATTCGGCGAGAGGCGTTTGTGATGCCTGGCGGCTGAGCTTTGAAGGCATCAGCTACGGGGCGGGGTGTCGCAAGATTGCGTGCTGGAAAGTGCAAGGCGGTGCTTAAGACATCTGTGGTCGCTCCTGTCTCCTGCTCACAGCAGCAGTTTCTTCCCACTGGTGTCAAAGGGAAAGGGAGTCACGGGAGGGAACGGCCAGCCAACGACCACTTAAGTTTAACAGCGCACGACGCCGGGAAGGAGGACAGCTGGGTCGGGCTCGTCTGTCTGCCCTCTCGCCCTCGGCTGGCGCGGAGACCCAGCGAAGAAAGGCAAACAGGGAGGGAGGGAAGAGAGAGACTGAGAGATATTAGCGCAGGGCTAACCTGATCATACAGCCTCGGAGTTGAGGGAGCCACCGCCGGGGGCAGGAGGAGCTAAGCCGGAGGGAACTGGAGAAGGAGGTGGTGCCGGAGCATGGTCCATCGTCGCCGCCCTGCTCCGTATGATCAGGCTAGCCCTGTGCTAATATCTCTCAGTCTCTTTCTTCCCTCCCTCCCTGTTTGCCTCTTTCTTCGCTGGTTCGCCGCGCCAGCCGAGGGCGAGAGGGCAGGCAGACGAGCCCGACCCGGCTGTCCTCCTTCCCACCGTCGTGCGCTGTTAAACTTAAGTGGTTGTTGGCTGGCCGTTCCCCCCGTGACTCCCTTTCCCTTCGACAGCAGCAGGAAGAAATTGCCGCTGCGAGCCCTGGCCGGCCCAGTTTGCGAGTCCCGGTTGTAGTCAGAGATGTGGGACGTGGCAAGCGAGGAGACAGAGATGCCGGAGGGGGTAGCAGGGAGTGTCTGGGCAGGAGGATTTTATAAAATATAAAATATAGTTCTTAAAGCAGAAGACATATAAACCCAAGAGGACAAATGGGTGTAAGGAAGGAGAGAGTTTGATACTTCTCATGAATCAAATTTGCAAAGAATGAAGGAGGAACAGAAGGGTTTGAAGGAATTGTCCTCCAGCTGCAAAGGGGAATCTTTGAAAAGGCGGTTGGGCGAGGGGACCATAAGTGCCTTGCGGGATGTCTCGCTGCAGGACCTGCGGCTGCGCTACGAGCTCATCCAGCGCATCAGCTCTGGCACTTACGGTGACGTTTACAAAGTGTGCAACGGCCCACCCAGGGTGCACGGCCAGCTTTGGAGAGGGTCCCCCTGGGCGCACGTGGGGAGAGAAAGGCGCCGCCAACGGGGCGGAGAGGAGCCGCAGAGGCGGTCGAGCGAGCAGGAAGGCAGGAGGATCCCGAGCCACCCAAGCCCCGCCTTGCAAGTCCGCCCAGGCTCTTCCTCCGCCGCAGAAAAGGATGGACAGCAATGCGATGGAGAGGCAGGCTCTGCAGCTGGCGGTCTCCAGGAGGGAGGAGAGGGAGCAGGGGGAGGGGGTTTCTAATCGGGGGTCCCTATGACTGGCAGCCCCCCTTTTTCTTCCAGCTCTACCCTCCTCCTGTTGGGCAACTTCTCCAAAGCGCGCTTTTGGAGACGTGCAATGTGGACGGGATCACTGCGTGGTGGTGGGGATTTGCAGCCCCCTATCTCCCGGTGGGGTATGGATCGGACTGGGGAAGGGGTGCAGAGGGGTTGGGGAGAAGCAGGAAATTATGGCTGGGTTTCCAGGGCTGCTCTCTCCGGGGCGTGTCCAGGTCTCTTGGGGCCAGCCTTTTTTTTTGCACCGGGAGCTTTCTCCAAAGGGTTGCCCCCAAGTGGAGGGCACCTTTTGGAGAAGGCGAGGCGAGGGTGGGGTGGGCTGGCTGGCTGGTTCCCCGGAGGTCGGCTCTGTGGGGCAGGCTGGCTTTGCTACAAGTGTAGGCAGGGCGGGCAGGATCCCCTCCCTGCTCGCTCCACTTTTCTGGAGTGACTGAATAACCACACTGCACTTATTTGTCTGGGTTGCCAGAGAGTTTGGCACGCACGGATCTTGCAGTGCTGACAGCTAGGAGAGGGAAGAAGATAAAAGAGAAGGAAGGACAGAAGGAAGGAAGGAAGACCAGAGAAGGAAGGAAGGAAGGAAGGAAGGAAGGAAGGAAGGAAGGAAGGAAGGAAGGAAGGGAGGAAGGGAGGAAGGGAAGGAAGGAGAAGAAGAAAAGGAGGAAGAAGAATGTTAGGTGGGAGGGTGGGCAGAAGGAAGAAAGGAAGAGAAAAAAGTGAGAGAGGAAAGAAAGAAAGAAAGAAAGAAAGAAAGAAAGAAAGAAAGAAAGAAAGAAAGAAAGAAAGAAAGAAAGAGAAAGAAAGAAAGAAAGAAAGAAGAGGAAGGTTGGGAGGGAGGGAGGAAAAGAAAAAAGTGAGAGGGGGGAAAGAAAGAAAAAGAACGAAAGAAGAAGAAGGTTGGGAGAAAGGAAGGAAGGAAGAGAAAAAAGTGAGAGAGGGAAAGAAAGAAAGAAAGAGAAAGAAAGAAAGAAAAAAAGAAAGAAAGAAAGAAACTGTTGAAAGAAGAGCCTTGCAAATTAAAATTGTTGTCTTTGCAGTGGTTTTGGAAAGGGTGGGTGAGCAGGCCCCATGGGGGAGGAAGGAATATGGGGCTGTTTTAAGAAGAAAGAGCTTAAAAGAAGAAATTGGCTTTGGGACCCTGGCAATGTTTTTGGACCAATCATTGGTTTTTTTTCCCCCCCTGTTTGCCTCCTGAAACTTTGGAGTCCTGGGAGAAAGCTACTAAACAGGGATTACTTTGCTGGAAGCTTATCTGATTTCTAGTTTTTCGACACTGCAGGTTACAATTTCTCAACCTCAACAACTTGAATATATCTGGACTTCAACTCCCAAAATTCCCTAGCCAACTTTGCTTTGAATTATGGGAGTTGACGTCCAGGCACCTTAAAAGTTGCTGAGATTGAGAAATATTGCTGTACACTTGTTGGTTATCAAGTCTAAATACAGAAGTAGACTTGTTGTGGAAGATGATATTCCTTGTGCTCTTGCAAAGACTGGCCCGAGAATTTCTGATCTGGCATAATTACATATTGTTTTTGTGATTAATCGCTATGCTTTAATTATGTTCAATTTGTAACAATGAAAATACATCCTGCATATTAGATATTTACATTACAATTCATAACAGTAGCAAAATTACAGTTATGATGTAGCAACGAAAATAATTTTATGGTTGGGGGTCACCACAATATTAAGGGGTCGCGGCATTAGAAAGGTTGGGAACCACTGCACTAGAATATAAACTGAAAGCAAATCCAATTTCCTATTAGCACTGATGTTACCTAATGAAATGTCTGCAATAAAGCAACTAAGCTCAGAAAGCACCAAGAATCCCTCATTTTTAAAATAATTTGAAGTAAAAACAGTACCAATAATCACCTACATGGAATTAAACATTCCCATCAGAGCAGTGAAACAAAAACCAATGGCAAACATGGACTTCATGCGAACCTGCAATAAAAAAAGTGAAAACATTACTATTTGATAAATAAGAATCCAAAGTGCAAAAGAGAGGCTGAGGGAAGAAAGGGATTTACAAAGCAATCCCTTAGCCTTCTGGAGGGTCATTAAAACCTGGCTTTTCACTAGACAGTGGGATAAAAGTGGTAGAGTCTGCAGATAAATGTTAGGGCACCTGGGAAGTTGATTGAGGAGTTGGTTTTTTAAGGGGGGGTTATGGTTTTTATAGTTTTATTATTGTGAGCCTCCCAGAGTTGTTTTAAGATCGGCAGCCATACAAATCTTTTAAAATAAACATAAATGCCACAGTTAATGTTAAAATTGCCTGGCACCAAATATACCATAGCAACCATGTATCTATGTGTATTTCATGCTCATTCAGGTAGTTTAGTCTCAAGTAATTTATGGCTTTAAAAGTCAATTCCACTGCATTAAATCAGGTAATGAAACAATCTGCCATCATATGATCATATCATCTAATAATCCCAGACAACAGTCTTGCTGCCCTATTTTGTTTAATTAAAGTTTCTCTTCTATTTAAAAAGTAATAATCTAAAGAAGGATTATACTGTCTAGAATAGTATGTTATTGAGGGTTGGTTGATTTTCAACTAATACTATAATATTGATCTATCCAGGATACTTTAAAATTTCGGAACTGAGCACAGGGTTGTTTCCAGTCCTGGACTGGGAACTGGCAATATCAAAGGCATTTGTGAACCTCAATTGTTTACTGGCTCCCAGTTTTTAAAAAGAACAGATTAAAAGTCAGAAAAGTCAGAATAGTTAAATCTCATTAGGAATGTGTTTCCAAATAAAATCTGATGATTCCATCTGGAGAGATTTGGATATTTGAGTTAAGCTGAACCACAAAAGCAGAAAGCCCAGTATCACAGATTTGGAGTGGCTACTGTATTTAGCACATCAACTGCAATTCTTTGTTCAGTGTAGGATCCAAAGTAAAACACTCCAGAAAGAGTAGCCTCTACTTGAGGGTATCTAGTGGAGTCCACCAGCACTCTAACTAACTGCCCAACACTTCTGTTAAGGTCTGTTTTCTAACACTCATTCCAAATCTGAATTTTTGTAACTTAAATCAGTTTTGCCCCTTTGGAATGAGAGAGAATAAGTCCTGACCTCCTTTTCGGAATGGGACTTTTCATCTCCAACTCTTCATTCTCCTCAGGTGTTTCTCCTCGGGCGATTATCCCCGACTTAGCTCCTCAGGTGACACACCTCCACCCATTTGCCCTGGGCAATAGGTCACCGGCATTTCGACACGGCTGTTTCACAGAAAGAGGGTCCATCCTGGGTGTTCCACCTCCCCAGACAGTTAGCCTCCCCAAACAGTTAGCCCCAACCAATCAGCTAGAAGGGCCTACTCTCCCCCCCCCAATACAAATCCAGCGAAAGGAGAGAGGAAATGATATCCTAGCAATCTTTTTGCTGAACTGGAGACTAGGCTATTGGGGGGGGGGGGAGGAACACTTGGTTTACTCGGAATTAAGTCTCACTAAATTCAATGCTAGGATTGAAATAACCACCTAGTATTTCAAATGGAACAGTTGGTTTACTCGGAAGTAAGAATTCTTTAGAGGACAATTAATATAAATCCAGCGAAAGGAGAGAGGCGTAAAATAATTTGCCAAAATGCATCTCTATCTCCCCCGCCCAGCCTCCCCTCCCCCCCATACAGAGGACCAGTTGGTTTACTCGGAAGTTTCTGCACTGGGATTCTCCTTCCTACACCTTCCCTCTGCATTCTATCCCTCGCCTTTCCATTTCTGCACTGGGATTCTCCTCAAAGTGGAGAAAATGTGCCTCAAAGTGGAGAAAAGGTGTGGTATCCTAGCGATCTCAATTCCCCCCTCCCCCTGAAAGGCACATTTTCTCCACTTTGAGGAGAATCCAGGCACAGAAATGGAAAGGTGCAGAAGGTTTTGTGTGTGGGTGTGTGTGAGTGAGAGAGAGGAGCAAGCGGAGATGCGGCTTTTTCCTCAGTCGCCCCGCCATTGGGGCGCTTCAAATCCCCCCAACCCAGTGTGAAAACGCCATGCAGCCTCTCCCTTTTGTCTCCAGAGAGGGGGGGGGAAGGATGGAGAAGAGCGGGGGGGGGGGTTGTTTGGAACCCGGGTTAAGCAAAGTGGAACAAATGTGTTTTTCAGTGGGGGCAATTGAGATTGCTATGATACCACTTCCTCTCTCCTTTGGATTTATGTTAATTGTCCTCTAAATAATTTTTACTTCCCAGTAAACCAACTGTTCCATTTGAAATACTAGGCCAGGGGTCAGCAACCCACGGCTCTGGAGCCACATGTGGCTCTTTCATCCCTCTGCTGCAGCTCCGTCGCTCAAAATATGCGTCACAACTGCCAATGTGCGACATCCACCGACATGCAATTTATTAAGCTTTTCGACCCCGGTAGGCCAACCATGGATAAATCCAAGAAAAGAAAAGTTTCAGAAGAAAACAGAATCTTTAATTCAACTATATATACTAGTTTTGTGGCCGCTCAGGAAATAGTCAGGCATGGGAAGAGTTTTTTGGCTCCCGGTGTTTTCTTTTCTGTGGGAAACGGATCCAAATGGCTCTCTGAGTGTTTAAGGTTGCCGACCCCTGTACTAGGCGATTATTTCAAACCTAGCATTGAATTTAGTGAGGCTTACTTCCAAGTAAACCAAGTGTTCCTCCCCCCCCCCCCCCAACATAGCCTGGTTCCAGTTCAGAAGAGGAACCAACTGCTTTCTGGAGTGTGGTCCAGTGAAATGGCCTGTTATCTCTGCACCTTGTCTTCCTTTCCTTTTTCACAGACACACACACATCCTTCTGCACCTTTCCATTTATGCGCCTGGATTCTCCTCAAAATGAAGAAAATGTGCCTTTCCGGGGGGGGGGGGGAAGGATATCACACCTTTTCTCCAGTTTGAGGCCCATTTTCTCCACTTTGAGGAGAATCCCAGCGTAGAAATGGAAAGGCGAGGGGTAGAATGGGGAGGGAAGGTGTAGGAAGGAGAATCCCAGCGCAGAAATGGAAAGGTGCAGGAGGGTGTGTGTGTTGAGACTTATTTCCGAGTAAACCAACTGTTCCTCTTTGTATTGGTGAGGGGGGGAGAGGAGGCTGGGCGGGGGAGAGAGAGAGAGAGGAAGGCATTTTGACAAATTATTTTACACCTCTCTCCTTTCGCTGGATTTATATTAATTGTCCTCTAAAGAATTCTTACTTCCGAGCAGAGCAAGGTAAGCCGGGCTTCTCTCCCTCCCTGCCCGCGCGGGCTACTTGCGCGGCCCCAGGTGGTCTGGAGCACCGGTGCACGAGCAGGCGGCGAGGGCGGGGTGGTGGGCTACCTGTGCAGATGACTCAGCAGCACTCTCTGCCCCCCCACCGCGGCAGCCGGAGAAGCTCCGAACGCGCGGCCATGTCTGGGATCCTCCCCGCTGGGAACCACTGTTCCCCGACCGGCGGCAGCGCTCTCTGACACCCCCACCTCTGCAGCTGGGGAACGGTGGTTCCCAGCAGGGAGGATCCCAGGCATGGCCGCACGTTCTGAGCTTCTCCGGCTGCCGATGGGGGGGGGGGAACAGAGAGAGCTGCTGCTGGCCGGGGAACGGTGGTTCCCAGCGGGGAGGATCCCAGGCAAGGCCGCACATTCGGAGCTTCTCCGGCTGGCGCATGGCACTGCCGAGGTGGGAGGGACAGAGAGAGCTGCCGCCAGCTGGGAAACGGTAGTTCCCAGCGGGGAGGATCCCACGCATGGCCACGCGTTCGGAGCTTCTCCGGCTGCCAAGGTGGGGGGGGGACAAAGAGAGCTGCTGCTGGCCGGGGAACGGTGGTTCCCAGCGGGGAGGATCCCAGGCAAGGCCGCACATTCGGAGCTTCTCCAGCTGGCGCATGGCACTGCCGAGGTGGGAGGGACAGAGAGAGCTGCCGCCGGCTGGGGAACGGTGGTTCCCAGCGGGGAGGATCCCAGGTATGGCCACGCGTTCGGAGCTTCTCTGGCTGCCAAGGTGGGGGGGGGGAGAGAGCTTCCAGAGTGAGGGAATGGCCAAGGTCTGCAGCGCGCCCCGATCCGAGGCGGTGGCCATTCCCGGGAGCAACCTCGCACTGGCAGATCACCTCCCAGATCGAAGACTAGCAGTAGCCAGCAGAACGAAGCCGCGCTGCACTTCCGGACTTCTGCCGGTGCGAGGTTGATCCAGAGAACAATGCCTGGTGCGGCGCTCTGATGCCCGAGCTAATTTTGCCCGCGGCTCTCCAGCCCACCTCCTTGCTCGCTCTTTCGCTCGCTTCTTCTCCTCTTCTGCTTTCCGCCCGCGTTCCTTTCGCAGCCCCCTCGCTACCGGAGCTGCCCTCTGGATTTGGGGAGGAGCAGATCCAGGTTCTCCCTCTGCCCCTGGCGCGGCTCCCCCTCTCCCCAACCTTTCTCTCCATCGGTGTGCGGGAAAAACAGCAAACCGCTTCCCGCAGCGGGTGGCTGGACTAGCATCCCGACGGAGAAATGAGGGAATTCTTCTCCCGTTGCTTGTGGGCCGTCCTCCCCCCTCTTGTGGCCGGAGCAAAGCACTTGGATCCTCGTGCAAACACACAACACACAGAGTTGGGGGAATGGAAAGGAAGGAAGGGAAGCGAAACGAAATTAGGGGGCTTCTGAGGAACAGGAGGATTGGGAATGGGGCTTCCTCCGGCGGAGAGCGCTTTTGAACCGGGGGGGCAGCGAGACAGGCAGTTCTCCACCTGCCCCACAACGCTCCCACAACTCTCCAAGATCCCCCGTGCTTCTGCAGCCTTCCGCCGTCCTCTCTGCCCCGCCAACTGCTCCTGCCACTATCAGGGAAGCGCCGCCACCAGGGGCGAGGGGGGTGGCGGCTGTAAGGACGGGCGGGCCAGGGCTTCCCTGTCTCCCTGCCACAGCGGGCTTCTGCTGCAGCCCCAAGCCTTTGGCAGAAAGGGAGGGAAACCCCAGCCCGCTGTTTCTTCTGCAGCCGCAGTGGAAACGGCAGTGTGAGAACAGCCACTGCCAAGCACAAGGAGGTGAGGGCGGCAGGAACAGCGGGCTGGAGTTTCCCTGCCTGGAGTGTGAGGCTGGCAGGAGGAGGAGGAGCGGCGGCGGCAGACCATTCGTGCTGGCAAAGTTTGGTGCAGGAGGCTTTCCAGGCCCAAAATGGGCCGGGGGAGGTATGTGCGGATGGTGCATGCACGAGGATGTGCGCATGCACAGTGCGGGGCGCATGCGTGGGGGAGCGTGCGCTCATGCGCAGGTGGGGGCGCATTGCATTGTGGGTACCGGCACGCGCATGTTCTATTGCCCGTGCACGCACACACTTTTGGCACGCAACCAGAAAAAGGTTCGCCATCACTGTTATAGGTTGTTAAAAAGGTGCCTTGAAAAAACTTGAAAGTACTCAATATCAAGATATGAGGTGTTCCTACAGAAGTTCTGAAGAGACAAAACTCTTGTCATTAAGTTTCTGGTACTCCCTATGGTCCAAGAATGATTACAAAGAACTTGACCAAATGGACAAGCACCAGACTTTGCTGAATGATTATATGACCTATATTATAACTCAGCAAACAAGCTAATTAAACTAAGGTAACTCAGCAATTCTTTCCTCTTGTATAAGTAATCCCAGATTACCCAGAAAACTGAAGTAATCTGGGATTACTTATACAAGAGGGAAGAAGTCTGAACCCACATCTTGTGCAGGTAGTCCTCGACTTAAAACCACATTCATAATTCTATTGAACAGGACCAGACTCTTTTGTAACACTCACCATTGATAGATCTCTATTGTTGTTCTTCAGTTTCTCTTCTTGCCTCTCTGAAAAGCATTACAAATGTTAGATCAATTTACAAAATCAGAAACTTACTTCCAATGAGCCAAGTATCATCTAAAGCACTTTATGATAAAACAAAGAGGCATATTGGGAAGTCTGAAGATTCAGATCAACTACCCATGTTCTAAAAGTGTACATAATACAATGTACACTTTGTATTATGTACACTTAATGCAATGGAGTCCCCCTTTCTTCAAAACTTTGTGGGCACTGATAAACACTGTGTTGTAAGAAAACTTCCAACTGGAAATGGCAGGTCACTACCCGTGTTTCCCCAAAAATAAGACCCTGTCTTATATTTTTTGAACCCTGAAATAAGCGCTTGACCTTATTGCCATGCACTCAAAAGCCCGATTGGGCTTATTATCAGGGGATGTCTTATTTTGGGGGAAACAGGGTACTATTTTTCATGTATAAATTGAACTCCATGACTACATTCCAGAATCAAGAACAATATCACTGTTTATTCAGTTTTGAAACAGGAGAAAACATAAAAAACATGGATAGGCAGCTCATGGGCTGTATGCATCTCCTGGTAGCCTCTGCTACTATCCTGTTTAGATATCACTTACTGCCCACTCCTGATATCCTGCCAATTGGTAGTTTGGCAAGCTGTAATCAGCCAAACAATTACAACCTGTGTGCCTTCCACTGAGGATCTGTATATTGCATGAACCAGAAACAGGGCTGAGAAAATATCTACACACTCCTCACATCCTGGACATGAACTGTTTCAACTTCTTTTTTCAGGAAACTGCTATAGAGCATTGCATGCCAAAACAACCAGACATAAAGATAGTCCCCCCCCATGCTATCACTCTGCTGTACACTTAATTCTCACAGCACTGTCTTTTTTTCATCTTCTCATTTTTCCTACTATCTTCTCCTATTGGTTTATGATTTATCAATTGTTGTTTGTAACTTATGATTAATGATTATAACTATGATTATGACCTGTGACCTATTGCTGTTTATATGTATACTGTGAGCTTATGCACCAGAGACAAATTCCTTGTGTGTCCTATTATGCTTGGTCAATAAAGAATTATCTTCTCTTCTCTCTCTTCTCTTCTCTTCTCTACTCTACTCTGCAGCACACACAAACTTCAGCACTTGGCATTACCTATTTTCTTTTTCTGCTGTCGGCCTGCTGATTCTGTTATTGTTTCCTTCTTTTTTTCCACTGTAGGAATTAGACAATAAAGCCAGTTATTTTCATAAACAATTCCTCCTTAGAAAACCACCTTTCTTCTCATTGCTTTGCACCCACACCAAAAATCTAAAGATATTATGAGTAGTTTATGGACATATAATATGTGAATAAATGTGTGCCTCATCTACCTACGCAATTCATAGAAGGTAGCAGGAAGACCAATTTCCCCCACCCAGAAAAGTTTCCCAGTTTTCTAATCCCAGCAGAAAATGAAAGACTGAAAAAATAAAATACCGTATTTTTCAGAGTATAAGACGCACCTTTTTCCTCCCTAAAAGTGGCTGGAAATTTTTTCCAGCCCTAACTAGGTGCTAACAGATCTTCCCAGCTCTTACCTTGCAGGCTTTTTCATTGTTACTCTCTCCAAAGAATGTTTTTCCAGCCCTAAGTCTTTGCAGAATTTTTTTCCATTGCTCTACTTGCTCCGAATAAGTTTTTTTTTAGCCCTAACCAGGTGCTAACTATCTTCCCAGCTCTTACCGGCTTGCAGGCTCTTTCATTGTTATTCTCTCAGAAGGTTTTTTTAAGTCCTAACCAGGGGATAAAATAATGTGCTGAAGCTGCTCCGAATAAGTTTTTTTTTAGCCCTAACCAGGTGCTAACGATCTTCCCAGCTCTTACGTCTTGCAGACTCTTTCATTGTTACTCTATCAGAAGAATATTTTTCCAGCCTTAAGTCTTTGCAGGTTTTTTTTTCATTGCTCTACTTGCTCTGAATAAGTTTTTTTCTATTCCTAACTAGGTGCTAACGATCTTCCCAGCTCTTACTGACTTGCATGCTCTTTCATTGTTATTCTCTCAGAAGAAGGTTTTTTTAAGTCCTAACCAGGGGATAAAATAATGTGCTGAAGCTGACCAGACTAAGGATGCTAGCCAGATGAATACCTGGTAGGCAGATTGTTTTCCCCTATTTTTCTCCCCCAAAACTAAGGTGCGTCTTATACTCCGGTGCGTCTTATACTCCAAAAATACGGTACTAAGGGAATACTTGCTTTGCCAAAATTAGTTTATCTTGCAATGAATTATAACTTGCAGGCATAGTTGGTACTACTGAGGGAAGGAGATGCTCAGAATATTCTCTTCTATTGGAAGCTTGCTCATTTTCAGGGAAATAAATGTGCTGGTTCAGAATCCTGTGTATTTAATTGATTTTTTTTAAAGAACATCCCATATTTACTATATATATATATATATATATATAAATTAAAATGAGCCGAGGTGGCGCAGCGGTTAGAGTGCAGTACTGCAGGCCACTTTAGCTGATTGTGATCCGTAGATCAGCGGTTCAAATCTCACCGGCTCAAGGTTGACTCAGCCTTCCATCCTTCCGAGGTACCGTATTTTTCGGAGTATAAGACGCACCTTTTTACTTCCAAAACGAGGGTCAAAAACTGGGTGCGTCTTATACTCCGAATGTAGCCCCCACCCACCTGCCAACCCCCGCCCTTCGGAGGTTTTTAGCCTCCGCACGGTTCCAGGTGGCAGGGATCCTCGCGGCCTGGGGAAGGTGGGGACTCGGTTGGCGAAGTGGGCGGTGTGCAGGAGGCATAAGGCAATGTGGCTCGCCACTCAGCCTGGGGAGGAAAGCATTTTCAGGCGGCAGCGCCGCAATCCCCTCCCCGATTCCAAAAAGAAAAGGAGCGTGCGGATACCAAAAAAGAGCATCGCGTTTCCGGCGGCGGGCAGTTCTGGCCAGCACTGCTGTGCAAAAACTCTTTCTTCCTCGATTCAAAAAATGGGGCATGCAACCAGAGCCGCCCGCTGCCCAAAATGCGATGCTCTTTTTTGGTCTCCAGGCGCTCCATTTTTTGAATCGGGGAGGGGATCTTGGCACTTCTGCCTGAAAACACTTTCCTCCCCGATTCCAAATACGGGGCGTCCAACTGTGTGGAAAGAGAAGTTGCAGGGCACGAGATCGCGGTTCCAACTGAATCACTGCAAGCAGGTAGAACGGGAAGGTGGCAGAAGGTATTTTTCCCCACCTCGCCTTCGTGTGGTGTGCAAACTGGGGGTGATCACCTCTTAGCAGATTCACTGGCACCAGATTTAAATCGAGCAAATAGCACTGATATAGTAGGTTTTTTTTGGCAATGCTGACATCTTTAAAAGCTACACAGGAATCTCAAACCCAAAACCGTCAGTTGTCACTTCATCTCGCCATTTGTTTAATTTGTTTATTTGTTTAATTTATGCCATATGGGCTGCGCTACTCTCCATTAATCTATCAGAAAAGGAGTGGCCAAGACATTATATAGGCAAACGGGCTGCAATCAAGCCTTATGGAAGAACTCCCTTTCGGAGAAATCTTTATTTTCATCAATATGTAAGCCCACCTCGATTGCCGGAGAAACTCCCAATTGAAACAAGAGCCACAGAGATTCACAATTCTCCCTCCTGATTCCTCAAATCGGGTTTCTTGAGACCTTGATTTGGATATTTTTATTTATTGATTTTGGTGGTGATGTGTGCTGAATTGCTGGGAAGTTTGTGCCGGAAGACCCAAGTTATTTCAATACCTTGGCTTTGTGTACTCAAGTCAATCACTTTCCTCCCCATTACAAAAACGGAGCGTGTGGAGATCAAAACAGAGAATCGTGTTTCAGGCGGCGGGCGGCGGCGGTGTCACGCCCCCTTTTTGGAATCGGGCAGGGAAGTGTTTTCAGGCTGCAGTGCTGGCCAGAATCACCCACCGCCTGAAACGCAATGCTCTTTTTTTGCCTCTGCATGGCCTGTTTTTGGAATGGAGAGAAAAGTGACTTGTGAAGTCCACAAGTCTTAAAGTTGTCAAGGTTGGAGACCCCTGCTCTAGACAACTTAACAAAATAAAGAAGCTTTTTAAAATAAATGCTTACTCTGAAGAGGTCCAGTGCTATTGTATCTTCTTTTAAATAATAGAGAATGTATACTTCCAGAAATTTTAATTAATTTTAACAGCTCTGTACAAGTATAGTCTGAAATGTAACAGTGTCCTGTTTAGTATTAGAGTTAAATCTTGACTTACCTTGGAATAGATCTATTTAAATAATTGAGAGGAGTTAGTGTGACTACATTTAAGAAAACTTTCTGGCATAATGTACATTTCTCCAATTCTTTGCTATTTCTATGGGTCAGGCACACATGCACAGAAATACAGAGCAAACAGTGTATATCATCTGTGCTATTTGCTGTTTGCTGTTTGGCAAATTGCTTGGAGGCAGAGGCCTTTTTTCCTTGTTTTCCTCCCTCAAAACTAAGGTGCGTCTTATACTCCGAAAAATATGGTAGGTAAAATGAGGACCCAGATTGTTGGGGGCAATATAAATATACATTACTTATTGGTGTAAACCGCTTAGAGAGTGCTTGCACTGTGAGGCGGTATATAAATCTCACAAATAAATAAATTAAATAAATAAATAAATAAATAAATAAAATGTTGGAATGTTGTAAAAATAAAAAAGGGACTTTTTATTATCTATGGTGGACATGTGTTCACTTCCAGGGAGGAGCCACGATGGTTGCGGTGAGTTCGATCTCCCCCGTTGAGTCCTGAATTTCCCCCCGTTTTTTAGTAAGAGGAGACCCCCCCTATGAGGTCATCTAGCACATAGGGCTGGGTGGATTATTGAGGTACTGAATGGTCCCCACAGCTTGTTAATACGTGTCCGGTGAGGGGCCCTAGGAACCTCCTTTTCTTTACCCTCCAACTAAATGGGGAAATAAGATGGACGATAATAACTCATAGATCTCGTGGAAGCTATTCTGGCTAGTCTGGCCTGCGATGTTTATTACGCTGACTATAACTTCGATTTCCAGAAAGGAGGCTTTCGTACGGCTGCAGATACACCCACATAACACCCATACTCCGCCAGCTGCATTGGTTGCCCATTGGTCTCCGGGTGCAATTCAAGGTGTTGATTATCATCTTTAAAGCCCTACATGGCTTAAGACCAGGTTATCTTCGGGACCGCATCCTACATCATACATCCCTACGACCAGTTAGGTTCAACAGAGTCGGTCTCCTCCAGGTCCCTTCAACCAAACAATGTCGGCTGGCGGGTCCTAGGGGGAGAGCCTTCTCTGTGGGAGCTCCGGCTCTCTGGAACCAACTACCCCCGGAGATCCAAACCATTCCCACCTTGCTGGCCTTCCAGAAAGCCATTAAGACATGGCTCTTCCTGCAGGCGGGGTGGTTGAGACCATCGAATATCTTGGTCTCCCCCATGTATGTATTGCTGGTGTTGTTTTTATTCTTTTAATTGCTATTTTATGGTTGTTGTTTTTCTATTGTATTATAGCTGTTCTTGTACATGTTGTACGCCGCCCTGAGTCCCCAGGGAGTAGGGCGGCATATAAGAATTGATAAATAAATAAATAAATAAATAAATAAATAAATAAATAAATAAATAAATAAATAAATAAATAAATAAATAAATAATAAATAAATTGTGATAAAGCAAATAAAATTGGAGTATGATTCATATTTTAATACAGAAAATTTTGAAAATGGAGATAAAAATGAAACCAGAACTTTTCATTTTGGGCCTAATGGAAAAAGAACTAGAGAAAAAATTTGGAACTTTGTTACTATATATGTTGACAGCAGCAAGCCTATTGTATGCACAAAAATGGAAGGACCAAATTCCTACCATGAATGAATGGTTGCAGTTGATGGAGTTGGCTGAAATAGCAAAATTGACTACTTTGATTACTGCTTCTGAACTTCGTCCTTGATGTGGAAAAGAATGAAACTTTAACAATGTAGCTTGCGTTCTTAAAATGATGAATCTGAAAATCTAAAATATTGATTAAATGGGTATAACTAAGCAAATTAAAAGCTGCAGCAGGAACATAATAAACACCTGGAACCAATGTATCTAACTCTTCAATGTAAACAGTCCCTTTTCCTTCGACTTTGCAAGGACGTTCAGTGAATGTATAAAGTTCACGAAGTTCTGGTTCTGGTGCATGCATTTCTTTGAAAAGGTGCTTTTGGTAAGTAATGCTAATTGAGGCACCTGAGTCCAAAGTCCACAATAAATGTCTATCATATTGCTGACAGGGTTGGACAGCTTGTGTGATGGCAAGAGTGGCATATGGGCCAAATGGGTCGCGCCTTGGACCTGGGCGACGTTGGCTGCCACCTCTGCTTCTGCTGCCTCTGTAGACTGTTCCTCTGGGCTGGGATGCACTTCTCCTGTAGGTTGTGCTTCTGGGTTGGTACTGATCCCTGAAATCTGTTCCTCTGGGCTGGACAGGAAATTGAGTGCGTTGCAATTGAATACAGTCTCTGCTTGTGTGACCTACACGATCACAATATTGGCAACGTAGCAATCTTGGAGTGTATTCCCTCTCTGGGAGTCTTCTAAGTGGAAGATGTGGTGTAGCTAGGGGGCGCTGCAAGTGTGGGGCTGCAAGTGCAATATCTTCATATTCTGTTAAAATTCTACAAACATTGTCCACAGTTCTTTGAGCAAAAGGTACATTGTTAAGAATAGTATGATTGATTTGTGTGATGGCCTCTCGCCATGTGTAATTTAAGGAATTGGTAATAATACTGACCATTTGATTGTCGTCCATTGGATAGCCATGTTCTGCGAGGTCCTTCCTCATGCGTTTCATCTTTGATAAATGTGCCCCAATGCTGTCTGTAGGTTTAATTCTAGTTCCATGAAATTGTGACAAAAGCAGGTTAGTAGATTCAGCTGAAATTGGCCGGAAACAACGTTCTAATTGAGTCCATATTTCTTGGGCAGTAGCATTTGGGACAAACGTTTGTTGCATTTCGATTTCCATAGACATCAGTATGCTAGTGGAAGCCTTTATATCTAATAATCTGACAGCGTTTGACCAAGGTTGCTGAGGTGGATTGAATACCATGTCGTGCGTGCCTTCACGACGAAGCAAAATAGTCATTTCACTGACCCAGGCTTTATAGTTATGTCCAGATGGCTTTAACTTTGAGTGTCCAGTTAATGGGGCAACTGGTTCCTGGTAAGGTGGAGCAACTGCTTGAATTGGCTGTAAAGGCGGGGCGCCTAATGGGGCCTGCGCAGGTGCGGCCTGAGGAATTGCCTGTGGACCCACTTGGGGTTGAAAAGGCGGCGGCAAAGGAGCCTGCATTGGAGCAGGTGGTGGTGCCTGGGCTGGCTGTTGTACAGCTAGTGCACCAGCTGGAGCTGGTTGCAAAATTGGGGCTGCTGAAGGTGCCTGGACTGGCTGTTGCTGAGGGGCAGCAATAGGTAGTAGAGCTGGAGCAGGCAAAAATTGGGCTGCCACAGCTGGTGGTGGCCCTGGAGCAGGCACATGTTGGGCCCCTGGTGCTGGAGTAGGAGGTGAAGAAATTGGCACTAACTGGGCCACAGTTGGGGCAGGCGTAGGAGCTTGCATTGGAATAAGCAATTGTCCCATTTGGGGTTGTTGTTGTATAGTTGGAACAGCAGTAGCTGTAGCAATTCCAGCCTGCGAAGCAGCTTGAGTTTGCTGCATAATTTGTGCAGCCATAGGAATGGGTGGTGCACTTTGTGCCTGTATTATTTGGGCAGGCTGAAAAGATTGTTGTTGGCTTAAAGGTGTAGGTGGAGCAAGCTGCGATCCAAAACTTTCAGGTGGCATCGGTGACAAAGGTTGTCTTGTGCCTGACATCAGAAGATCTAACCGTTTTAGTAAAATTTCGAACATGGTTTCTGTTATATTATTTTGTCCACCAGATGGCACTGTAACATTATTTTTGGGAGAGTCTCTTTGTTCATAAGATCTTTGATCAGAGCCAGCCCCTATTGACGTATAGTCATATGTCCTTTCCCTTTCCGGCATATTGGGGTGGGACTCTAATGCTGGAGAGACCGGAAGAGAAGGCCCATTTTGGGGTGGGACTCTAATGTTGGAGAGACCAGAAGAGAAGGCCCAGTAAGGGGTTTTGAAATATGAGAAAGCTGGCAGACATCTTGTTTTTCATATGGGCGTTGGCTTTCTAGTAACTGCTTTCTTAAGTATTCAATTTCTCTGTCTTTACTAGCAAGAAGGTCTTTATGGCGTGCATCAATATATTTTTCTGTGACTGATACGTTGGTTGAGGGAACTCCCTCAGAAAAACTTTCAAGCAATTGAGTCGGAATTGGCTCATAATGAGTAATCTTTGGGATGGCACCCATTTGAGTTGAACTTGCGCCCGGGAGAAAATGTGTGTTTTTGACTTTGACTGACCTTTCAAAATCTTTTTCTTGTTGGAAGGCCTCTTCCGCTGTAATTGAAGGTGTGGGAGACGGCATCGGAGAGGTTTGCAGAGATGCGATGTCGGTCTCTCTCGGCATCGGAGAAGATGCAGGCAGATAGGGTGCATGTTGAGGTCTCTGTATCTCTTCAATCGGCTGGTCGAGGAGGAGTAAAAGTTCTTTCTCCGGAGAAGACATTCTTATCTTTCTAGCTGAGCTAAGCGCAATGAATCTGTCAGAATTGATTAAGGTCCAGCAACCATCCTCTGCTACCATGTTGCGATAAGAATTACTCTTATCAGAGGCGAAATGAATCTTTTCCTGGAACTCTGACATTGTCAAAATAAACCGCATTATAATTCTAAGGTATAAGATATTTATTTCTTAACAAAAATAATAAATCACATTCTGGCTATAAACATAGGTGTTGCTTCGTCAGAAGCAGAGAACAAAAGGGAAGAATCAAAAGAAAGGAATGTACACATGCGTACTAGGAACATATTAATCACGTGCTCAGGAATAAACCATTATATTTGATAGGGATGCATCTCCCTGCATATACATGTAACAGGCAACATAAAATCACTGCCTGACAGACTTTAGGTTTTACAGATTAGACTGATAGATCTTCATAGAAATGACTTGTTCATACTATTATGGAAAAGCAAAAAGTTGTGATTTGATGTTAATACCTTATTTTATTGTAACAAAGAGATGGAAGTCAATGCTTCTTTTTCTCCACCCACCCTCATCTTTCTTCACTTCTCTCCCCACTTTCCCTCCCCCCTGCTTTTCTATTTACTTTTGTATTTTACAATACTTTATAACTCAATAAAAATGTTAAACTCAAAAAGTGCAGTTTATGTGCCAGTCTTTCACCTTTGCTGGCTACTGTTTTATTTACCATTCCTTTGCAATATGTATCTCACTTGGAGAGCATTGGCTGCTGGGGTTATTGCATATAGATCACAAACCAACCACAAAGATTTATAACTACAACTCAGCCTAGCAAAGAATGTAACTCAGCCTTATATAAGAATGTAGCAATAGCAATAGCACTTAGATTTATATACCGTTTCAGTGCTTTACAGCCCTCTCAAAGTGGTTTACATAGTGAGCATATTGTCCCCAACAATCTGGGTCCTCATTTTACCAACCTCGGAAGGATGGATGGTTGACTCATCCTTGAGCCGGTGAGATTCTAACTGCTGGTAGGCAGCAGTCAGCAGAAGCACCTGCAGTACTGCATTTTAACTACTGCGCCACTGTATTTGCAAACATACTCACATTTTTTACTTTGTTTCTCCACTTCTGCTTTCAGTCTTTTATACTTATCTGTTCTATACACCAGAACCCATGTTATGCCTGAAATAAACATAAGACAGAAAAAGATGTACAACAACTGGGCAAAAATCTTCAGACCAGTTGGTTCTATCAGTGGGACAGAACATCTAAGGCATTTTTTTTCCAATTTGCATTAATTGGGGTTAACTCTAACCACTTAAAACATTCAAAGTCCACTCTCATAAATTTAAAACTCAACTCCGTGCCTCTTTTACTTTTGGACTGCAGCTAGCATTCTGCAATGCAAAGCCTGACGTGGCCCTTGAACCAACATTATTTATTCATATCTGGCATAGCAAAAACCTTGATTATTTACGGTAGTGAGAAGAAAATCTTACAACTGCTTAATGTTTTATGGTTCAATGCAATTAATTTTCCTACCTGTATCATTATGAAACAATAATTTTAAATTTACAATACAATAAAATGAGGAAGAAGCAAATGCAGCTTCCCAGGTGAGAAGTCCCAGTTTTTTGTTGATATTTATATGTTAAGTATATAGTTTTTACTTGTATTAGAATATTTGCAGTCCATCTCACTATTTCAAAACTGGGTTGTAAAGCATATCTTTGCTATTTTGAACCTGAGTAAGATAAACAACTTTTCGAGTGCATACTTTTTGAGATTATAAAAAAAAAATAAAGGAAGCACTGATAGATCAGACCTGTCAGAATCCCAAAAGAGTGATTCTGCCATTCAGTGAGAGAAGGGGGGGTCTTGAGTTTGATTTATCAGCATTGCTTGTATCAACTGATGGTTTCCAACACATATCCTGGCGCCAGGCATATTGAGACCTCTTCATCTTGCAACATGATTTATGAGGGGCAATGTGGGTCATTTTACTCGAATAGGGAACAGAAGAGGCTCTGGGGAAACGGATGCTCATCTGGTTCCCAGAGCAGTTGATTTTCACAGGTGTGGTATTGGCCAGGCTTTGCATTCTGGCTAATGGGGAGGGGTCTCTAAGGTTTAACTGTACCTGCTTTGCCTAAGGGTATTCAGATCTTGCTTTGAATGGAATGCTTTCACATCTGCTTAATAAAGAATCATTTTGAACTATTCGGCTCAGAAGTTCATACTTCCTTAAGTTAGACAGAGAGGCAATCCTTACAGAAAGCAAGATCTGCAAAATGGTCAACCCAGAGAAGCAATTTCGCTCTACTGAGGGGACCTTGCAAACCATGTCTGGACAAAACAGGGAACAGGAGGAAACTGAATGCTGGGGGGAAACACCAACAACCACCCAGCCAGATGCCTGTTCCATACTTCCCATCGAAGAGGATGAGGAAATTCTGGAGGTCATGGAAAACCCCCACTGGTCCATTGGCATCGGGAAGAAAGACAGCTGGGATGGGAGAACCAGAAGAGCCACTCTCAATCGAGGGAATCGGAAACCACGGTGGGAACTGGAACTAGAAGCCTTCTCTGACCGGGGGGAACTCACCGAAGCACCGCTGAGAGAGGGTCGCCTGAAGAGATACCTAGCCCAGCTGGTGATGGAAACTTTGGAAAACCTCAACATCCGGGAGACCCCAGAACGACATCTAAGGAGCGCTGGGAGCACAGCAACCGCTGACGGGGCCAGGGGAACCACCAACCCCCGGGATGCTGACATTCGAGCGGATGGCACAGCAGAGGACCCAACGAATGATCTATACAATGCCTGCATGGCTAGGGGTGCACCGAATCACCTGCATGAGTGGTACTTCACCGGTGAAGAAGCAGAGATCGATATGGCCAGAAACCAGTACCATACGGGGCGAGCATGGAAGAAATCCCCACCCCAATGGAAGGAAGAGCCCTTCAAAAGGCAACACACTTTTTCTCCTAAACCCCCAACCTGTTTCCAGTCTGGAAAGGGGGGACACCAAGCGCCCAAGTGTCGTTCCCAAGCACCCACCCAGAAACCAGAATGCCCGATGGGGGAGAGACCAGCGAAGCCTGTCCTGCGCGGGAGCGAAACTGCCATGAGGAGCGGCGAGATGGTAGAACCTCCATCCCCCCCCTCTTTGGAGAGAACATCCCGGCATTTCAAGAGGAGGATCCAACCTCGTTCGGAAGTGATCCAGAGGATGAACCACTGGTAAGCAAGCCAATTGAACCGCTTACCCTCCCTCTAAGACTATTTATCCCTAACCAAGATGGGGAAAGAAATATCTCCGCATTAGTGGACTCAGGGTGCACCAGATGCTTGATCAGCCCAACCCTAATCGGGGAGCTGGGGATTAAGGTAAGAAAGCTGAAAAGCCCCATCGCTTTTTGCCAACTAGATGGGTCAATAGCAAGGGGGGGAACCAGCTTCATTTGCTACTGAACCCCTGAAAATAGGCATTGGGAGCCATGAAGAAATATTTACATTTATAATGGCACCTGGCATGGAATGGCCACTAGTATTGGGACTTGCATGGCTGAAAAGATGGAACCCAAAAATAAATTGGGAGCAAGGCATCATAAAATTCCAGATGCACGTGACTTTTGCAGAGAATCCACAGATAGAAACTGAGGTAGGAGAGTGCCGAGAAACAGCCATGCCTGGTTATACCTTGCCAACCGAGGGCATACCCAAGGAATACAAAGATTTGGCTGAACTTCCCCCCTACCGCCCCACTGACTGTGCAATAGAAATCTTACCCGGGGCTAAACTTCCTAAACTAAAAATGTACAGCATGTCACCAGGGGAGTTAGAAGAACTGAGAGCTTTCATTGAGAAAAACCTATCAAGGGGTTTCATCGAACCTGCCTGACCAAAAATTGCAGCCCCTGTGTTATTTAGGGAGAAAAAAGAGGGTTCAAAACGCCACTGTGTGGATTTTATGAACCTTAATAATATCAGTGTAGAGAATATGTATCCCCTCCCCCTGATGAAAGATATGCTAGCACACCTCGCTAAAGGGAAAATATTTTCCAAACTGGATATTAGAGAAGCGTACTACCGAATCCACATTAAGGAGGGGGATGAATGGAAAACTGTGTTTAACACCCCCTTTGGGTGCTACCAATTCAAGGTGCTCCCCTTTGGGCTACAAGGGGCACCCGCAGTGTTTATGCAATTAATAAACAAGGTTTTGCATGAACATTTATATAAAGGGGTCTTGGTCTACTTAGATGATATTCTCTTATACTCCGAGACCAAAGCAGAGCACGTAAAACTAGTCAGGGCTATGTTAAACAAACTCGGTGCTGTCAAACTTTATGCTAAACTCTCCAAATGTGAATTCCACCAGGAAAAAATTGACTATTTGGGGTACCGTATTTCACACCAGGGCATAGAAATGGACCCTCAAAAAGTGCAGGCTGTACTTAATTGGGAGACACCCCGCATGCATAAACAACTACAAAGCTTCCTGGGGTTCACAAATTTTTATCGCCAGTTTATTCCTGCTTTTGCTCAAATTGCCCTCCCCATCACGAAACTGTTAAAAACAAAGGGGGAGGGAAATCCTAAACCGAAGCAGCCTTTGAACTGGACAATGGAATGTCAAGCGGCATTTGAAAAACTCAAACGGCTGTTCTCAGCAGAGCCAATTTTAAAACACCCAGACACAGAGGAACCATTCATCATACAAGCAGATGCCAGCGATGTAGCAATAGGGGTAATCCTATTATTTCATACAGTAGCCAGAAAGGGCTTTCCAAGATGCTTCACTAGCTATTAAAGTGAGACCATCAATAAAATGATGGTCTCTGGTTGAGATTATCTAGTTATCATTGCTGTAAAACTATGAGAAACAACCAAGCACTTTTCTCTGCTGTCTAACTACAGTTTTAGGTAAACGCCTATTGTGCCCCCACCCTCTCCGGTTAAGCGGAATTGTTGAATGGAGAGGAAAAGGTCCAATCCACTTCATAAATATGAAGTGAATTATTTTTTGCAATCTTGGTTTAGCTTTCCCCTACAAATTAATACTTAACCATAAATTAATGTCTCTTCCAGAATATTCAATTCTATTCTATCTCTCATTCATCTTGACAGACTTCCAGCTTGGAGATGTGCTGGGGAATTCAGGCAAAAATACTGGGTTATTGCTGCTATCCAATAATGGCTACATAATACAGTTGAATCTTGTTATTCATGGATTTGCCTAATAGCTACAATTTATTTGTAACTGCAAAATCAATACCCATGGCACTTTAGTCATTCACAGGCATGCAGAGGGGGGGGGGGAATTCAGTTGCCCAATGCACAGATTTGCTATTTTGGTGTTTGTGGAGATTTTACAGAACAGAACTAATCAGAATTACTGTAATCTGGTCACTGGGCCTTTACAAACACACATCCCATGGGTCCCAAGAGAAAACTCACTGCTTCCTCCTAATTGTCTTGCTCCAGCTTCCATTATCAGTGATAATATTTTGATCTTATGGTGCTGGGGGACTTTAATCTGCCATCGCCCGGTGAAACCTCGGAGGCAGTCCAGGAGTTCATGGCTTCCATGACAACCATGAACCTGACCCAAGTAGTTCAGGGTCCGACTCATGAGGGGGGCCACACGCTTGACCTTGTGTTTCTTTCGGGGCAGTGGAGAGATGATCTGAGGCTGAGGGGTTTAGTCACAGTACCCTTGTCGTGGTCAGATCATTTCCTTCTGAGGTTGGATTTCATGGCACCACTCCTCCACCGCAAGGAGGCGGGGGCGATTAAGTGGTTCCGCCCCAGGCGCCTAATGGAATCTGAAGGATTTCAGAGGGAACTTGGGGAAATACCTGACTCCCTGGTACACGATTCATCTGAGGCCCTAGTGGCTGCTTGGAATCAGGCGGCAACGGGGGCCTTAGATCGGATTGCGCCTTTGCGGCCTCTCCGTGGCAGCGGATCCCGGTGGGCCCCTTGGTTTACTGAGGAGCTCCGGGAGATGAAGCGCCAAAAGAGACGCCTAGAGCGACGATGGAGAACCAGTAAAGCTGAGTCTGACCGGACACTTTTAAGAACTTACATTAAGTCTTACTTAGTGGCGATAAAGGCGGCAAAATGCGCGTATTTTTCCGCTCTTATTGCGTCCGCCGACTCCCGCCCAGCCGCCCTGTTTAGGGTGACTCGCTCCCTCCTAGCCAAGGAGGGAGTTGAAGATCCCTTGCAGGGCAGAGCTGAGGAATTTTCTCAGTTTCTGGCGGATAAAGTCGTTCAGATTCGGACAGACCTGGACTCCATTTGGACAGGGCAAGCCGAGATGACAGGGGTGAGTCTTAGTCCTGTTATTTGGGACGAGTTTGAACCGGTCACTCCTGAGGATGTGGACAAGGCCATAGGAGCGATGAGCGCCTCCACCTGTTTATTGGACCCGTGCCCCTCCTGGCTGGTTTCTGCCAGCAGGGAGGTGACACACGGCTGGCTCCAGGCGGTTGTGATCGCTTCTTTGAGAGAGGGATCCATCCCACAGCCTTTAAAAGCTGCGGTGGTGAGGCCCCTCCTCAAGAAGCCTTCCCTGGACCCAGCGGATTTAAAGAACTTCCGTCCAGTCTCCAACTTACCCTTTTTGGGTAAAGTTGTTGAGAAGGTGGTGTCGCTCCAACTCCTGCGGCTATTGGAGGATACTGATTATCTGGATCCCTTTCAATCGGGTTTCAGGCGCGGCTACAGTACGGAGACTGCTTTGGTCGCGCTGATGGATGATCTCTGGCGAGCCCGGGATGGGGGTCACTCCTCCATCCTGGTGCTACTTGACCTCTCAGCGGCTTTCGATACCATTGACCATGGTATCCTTCTGCGTCGTCTTGGGGAGGTGGGAGTGGGAGGCACTGTTTTACGGTGGTTCTCCTCCTACCTCTCTGACAGGACGCAGTCGGTGTTGACAGGAGGACAGAGGTCGGCCCCTAGGCCCCTGGTTTGCGGGGTGCCACAGGGCTCGGTCCTCTCGCCCATCCTGTTTAACATTTACATGAAACCGCTGGGTGAGATCATCCGACGACATGGGGTGAGGTATCAGCAGTATGCTGACGATACCCAGTTGTACATCTCCACCCCGTGTCAGTTCAGTGAAGCAGTTGATGTAATGTGCCGCTGCCTGGACGATGTGAGGGTCTGGATGGGAGTGAACAGACTCAGGCTCAACCCAGACAAGACTGAGTGGCTCTGGATATTGCCTCCCAAGGACTATGTCGACTGTCCCTCCTTGGTTCTCGGGGGAGAAAAATTGACTCCCTCAGAACAGGTTCGCAATTTGGGTGTCCTCCTAGACCCACAGCTAAAATTGGAGCAACATCTTTCAGCTGTGGCTAGGGGGACCTTTGCACAAATCCGTCTTGTGCACCAATTGCGACCTTACTTGGAGAGGGAGGCCTTGCTCACAGTCACTCATGCCCTTGTCACCTCACGGCTAGACTACTGTAACGCGCTCTACATGGGGCTACCCTTGAAGAGCATCCGGAGACTCCAACTGGTACAGAATGCAGCTGCGCGAGCGGTAGTGGGTGTGCCGAGATACACCCACGTAACACCTCTCCTTCGCCAGCTGCATTGGCTACCAATTAGTCTCCGGTCGCAATTCAAGGTGTTGGTCGTTACCTTTAAAGCCCTACATGGCTCAGGGCCAGGTTACCTGCGGGACCGCATCCTACCACATACCTCCCTAAGACCGGTTAGGTCCCACAGAGAGGGCCTTCTCCGGGTCCCGTCGGCTAAACAATGTCGATTGGCGGGGCCGCGGGGGAGGGCCTTCTCTGTGGGAGCCCCGTCCCTCTGGAACCAACTTCCACCAGAGATCCGGACCATCCCCACCCTGCTGGCCTTCCGTAAAGCCTTAAAAACATGGCTCTTCCGGCAGATGGGGTGAATAGGACAACTAGATTCCCCCTGAATGTTGCTCTTACAATGTCTTTTTTAATTATATTTATAATGTAAATTATGACTATTGTTTTTAAAATTGTACGCTTCTTATTTATGTTGTACGCCGCCCTGAGTCCCACGGGATTGGGCGGCCTATAAGAGCGTTTAATAAATAAATAAATAAATAAATAATAAGATCTTGAACAGATCAGCTGATTGACAAAGGGTACTGTAAACAAAATGCCTTGTGACTGACATTGTCCGTGTTAGGGGGAAAAACCACTTTTAAAGATAGTGTGAGGCCATGTGTTTTAGACAGATCTGGGAAGACTCTCCTGAGGCTTATTTTCTGTAAAATGCACGATGGTGATTTCTTATTCATTATAATATCAGCTATTGGTGTAATTGGCATGCCACATTTAATAGTCTTCTGGTATAAAATTATGGGCTCGATGTGATTCAACGATTTTGAATACTGAGCACAAAATTAGGCATGTGTGTTTATCATGAAGGTTAGAAAAATACATTTAATTCTGCACTTTTGCCATGTGCATATTAATGTGGATATTTCAATTGTAACAATTTTGACTTGGACAGAATTATTGTAATATTTCTAACCTTTTTAGCTTCAAGCAATGGATCAAGGAATTCAAATATGACAATTTTAATCATCCCTGGCAAAATAAGCCAGCCAAGGTTCTGAGGTGGAATTCAGGTGGGCACCACTTTCTAAATCACCTGAGAAGTCAACCAGCATCTTCCTGATTCCCTTCCCCATCCCGCTGCCCTTTCGATTGCAATGCAAGCATCCACTTCCTCTTTCGACGTAGAAGAACTCGGAGCCCCTATAACTATCCTGCCAGCTTCTGGACAGAAGTGCAGCATGATCATGGAATACCAATACCAATTGAATGTGCACGAAGTTGCAACAAATACAATTAAAATTGGTTAGAAGAAGATGACCCTAACTGTAGCCACCATCCTGCTCTTCGTCCTTCTCACTTGGAGAGAGACTGATTCTACCCTCCTTTTCCCCACTCACCCTCCGCTAACAAAGCGGTGCAGACCGAAATGAAAACAATAAGGATAGTATCAGCGAACATAGTAGTCATCTCGCAGATCTAGCGGCAACAGCTCCTTTCCGGAAACTAGGCCAAAACGGAAACTAGAGAATATCGACATTTACGTCCTAGAGAGTGCGTAACTTCCGAGTTGACCGGAATTCCCTGCAGGACCAGTGCTCTTTTCCGGCGCATGCCTGCCTATTTGAGTTCGCAGGATATCCGAGCTCGGCTGGTCCCGGGAATAACAAGAGCGGGAGCTGTCCACAAAAGTGGGGGGAGGGGGAGATGTGTACAAGTGTGAGACTTGGCATCAGGATAGAAAGAGTGCAGGTGAGGTTGAGGAGCCTATTATATTAAGGGGATGAGTCTTGGAGGTTGCAAGCCACACTTGGAATACTGCGTCCACTTCTGGTTACTATGATACAAAAAAGATGTTCCTAGAAAGTGCAGAAAGGGTCTAGAAGCTAAACTTTATGATGAACGGTTAAGGGAGATAGATATATCTAACCTATCAAAGAGAAGGATTAGGAAGTGACATGATAGCTCTCTTCCAGTACTTGAGGGGCTGTCATAGAGGAAAGGGGATCAATTTATTCTCCAAAGCACCAAAGGGCAAGATAAAAAATAATGGGTGGAAGCTTGTTAAAGAGTGATCCAGCCTAGAACTAAGGAGAAATTTCCTGACAGAAAAATTAATCAATGGAAAATCTTGCCTTTCAAAGTTGTGTGTGCTCCATTGGAGGTTTTCAAGAATATGCTGGACAACCATTTTACCGGGATGGTATAGCAGGGATGTCAAACTGGCGACACATGGGCCGAATGCGTCACACGCAGGCCACAGCCACCCCAGCTCTGCGAAGGGAAAACATCGCAATGTGATGTGGCGAGTTTGATACCCGTGGTATAAGATCTCCTGCCTTGAGCAGTGGCTTGGGCTAAAAGACTTCTGATTCTATATTTTGTGTTCTATGACTTCCAGGCAGTGTGATGCAACTGTCTAAGCAGATCCACCCTGACCTTTTAAAACAGTGGAGATTGGCAGTAAGGTAGGTTAGTGATGTGAGGTCCCTTCAAACCCTATAATTTTATGATTCTATTGTGTTCTATGAACCCCCTCTAGTTTTGCAAAAGGGTCCTTTGGACAGCAGGTGGAAAGGTGAGGGAGAAGACAGGAAAGGAGCTGGATTTAGGGAATGAGGTACCTGAAACAAATATAATTTTGCAATTTCAAAAAGTTAATGGAAAAAAACTGATTGTCCTTCTTAGATGTAATTCTAATGAAGAAGAGCTGGTTGAACAATTGGAATTTTTGCAAGAAGGGACCATGTAATCTAGGTTTCAAGACGAAAAACAACTTGAAGCATATCATATATGTATACTGAATACCAGTATCAGGACAGCCAATTTCAAAGCTGTAGAGAATGCAGGACTACTTGACTTTCAGGTCAAAGGGAGCACAGGAGAGTTGGGAACTTCTGAAAATGAAGATACTAGAAGTATGTTTATCCCCCATTCCAATGAGATGGGACAGTTTAGAAAACTAATGTATATATCTGGCTTAATATAAAAAATGATTACTATAAAAAAATTCCTAAATGGCTATCAACATCTGAAGCCATTATACATCCAAATTTTATAAACAAGAATAAAACTATTATCTATCAACAGCTTTTAGATGAACAAAATAATCTTAGGTCAAGACAAGAACTTAGTATAAAGGGCATAGATTTAGAATGGTGGCACTATCTTCAGATTCAAACCCGATATAAGAAAGATCTCTCCCAATTCGGCTTCCAAAACAGTAATGAATTAGACAAAATATTTATGGGGCCAGATGAAAAAATGATCTCCAAATTTTATAATCTGCAGTTGAAAACTAAATTAAAAGAGAACGAAACTAAAGGCTATATGATCGCTTGGGCTCAAAATTTGGGATATGAAATAAATTTGAATGAATGGAAGGTTATTTGGAAAATCAATTATAAATTGACACTAGCTGCATCTTATAAAGAGAATATCTATAAAATGGTATACCGTTGGCACCTCTCCCCAGATCGCCTGGCAAAGATGTTTCCATCGCTATCACCTAAATGTTGGAAGTGTAAAAAGGAAGCAGGGAGCTACTACCACATGTGGTGGTCGTGCCCCAAGGTTCAAGTATTTTGGAAAAAGATTAGATCTTGGTTGGAACAGATTCTAAATGTGAAAATGGAATTAAAACCAGAAATGTTCTTATTGGGGATCTTCCGGAGCAAATTTACTAAAGAAGAAAGATATTTAATTTTACAAATAACAACCGCAGCTAGACTACTATATGCCCAAAATTGGAAATCTGATATTATTCCCTCCTCAAATATGATAATTCGGAAAATTTTAGAATGCTCAGAAATGAGCAAGTTAACGATAGACATCCATCAAAAAGACAACTCTGATTTCTATGAAATATGGGCAAAATGGTATTCCTGGTTACAATCAAATAAAAATTTAAAACTATGGACATAGAAGAAGACTTGATCCGAAAAATCTTTCCTTACCATCTCCTTTATAACAATAAAAATGATTATTATCGATGCACATAATCCGAGGATATAAATATGAAAAATAATGTAAATATGTATAAATACGTTTTAGATTAGTTTGAACTAAAGAGTAAAAGGGATAAAGGTTAAAAGCAACCAATGTAGTAAGATTGCAAAACTGGATTTAGTTACATAAAGATATAGCTGTTAAATTGAAATGCTGTTTTTTTTTTCTTTTGTGTATTAGTGTTTGTATTTTTTTTCTCCTTCTTTTCCCTTTCCCCCCCTTTCTTAATGTTTTCTTTTTTCTTTTTTCTTTGATGTTGTGTGTTATTATGTATGTTCTTTTTAAAGCTTAAAAACCAAAAAAAAAAAAAGAAAAAAAAGAAAACTAATGTATATGCAGTTTCAACAGTGTTAAGAGTGAAAGGACCAGAATAAAAGATTAACTATAATCACGAAAGAGTAGTATTAGGAAGCAGCTATTTGCAGGAAAACAATATTGTAAGCTCAAAAGAAATTCAGACTTTAAAAAAAATGTCAGTAGAAAAAGAAAGAAGTGGGCTCATTACTAGAAGAAGATAAAGGGTAGTAATAAATGAAGGTCATAGGAGTAATGATGCAAGGAGATAGTTTGGGAACAACTGACTGCCATGATTCCAGGAGCAGGTCAATTATACCCAAGAGTCTCAATTTTAAAACAATGTTAAAGATTAACAGACTGGATGTGTGTCAAATGTGCAAGAAGGCTGATGGAGAGTCCCAAAGCATGCCCTGTTCCTTTTGCTACATCAAGACATGTACAAGACTGGTGAAGTTGCCTTATTGTACCTTATCCATCATCTTGCCACATGTTTCAACACTTCTGCCCCCTCTTCCTATCAAGATCTTCGATAAACTGAAATCAGAATACAGAATAAAAGAATTGGAAGGGACCTTGAAGATCTTCTAATCTAATCCTATATTATTCTGGACATGTGGCTGTCCAAACTCTTCTTAAAAATCTTCAACATTTGGAGCACCCACAACTTCTTTTTTTTATAAATGTTTTTATTTTTCTCTCCACATTATCCATACATATATCAATACGTATAGCTTAAAAATATCAATAACATATATGGTTATACAATTCTATCTAATCAATTGTAATTTAATATCCTAATATGCACCTATATCATGTTATTTGTTTACCAGTCTGAATTTCTGTTTTACCTTTCCACTCCCCTCTCACAACTCCATCTCTTCCAACAACCTTCTTACCCTTCTCTCCCCCTACCTTACAACTCTCTCTCCACCCCTTTCTCCTCTTCCCTACTACTTCCTCTTCTCCCTCTAGAAACCCTTCCTTGAGTGATTTTGATTCTAATCTTATTATTAACAGACTGATAATATATTACTATGTATTTATTGCCTATCGGTGTCCCTTCTATCTTTTGTATATTTTCATATCTTATCCATAACCATTACTCTTTGTTTTAAATATATGCTTCAACATTACGGTTACCTATTTAGAATCTAATTTTGTCATCTGGGTTCTCCCCTTTATTTTTCAATTCCTTACCTTGTTAATTTCAATAATCATTCTATCTTAATTTCTAACTATATTCACTTTCTATCTAGTTATAAAATTTCATCCAAACATTATAGTATTCTGAATCTTCCTTGTCTTTAATTTTCATTGTCAGTCTATTCATCTCGGCACATTCCAAAATTTTCTTAAGTGTATCTTCTTCAGATGGGATCTTAGTTCCTTTCCATTTTTGCGCAAACGCAATTCTTGCTGCAGTTATCACTTGTATAATTAAATAGGTATCTTCCTTGTTAAATTTCTCTGGTATGATTCCTAACAAAAATGTTTCTGGTTTCAACTCTATCTTTTGTTTCAACATTTTTTCTATCCATATCTGAATTCGAGTCCAATAATCTTTTGCCTCTGCACATGTCCACCACATATGATAAAAAGAACCTGGTATTTGTTGACATTTCCAACATTTCATAGTCTTATTCTTAAACATTTTTGCAATTCTTTCTGGTGACATGTGCCATCTATAAAACATTTTATATAAGTTCTCTTTATATGCTGTTGCCATAGTCAATTTATAGTTCCTTTCCCATAGTTGTTCCCATTTTTCTAATTCTATTGTGTGACCAAAGTTTTGTGCCCATTTTATCATTGTCTCTTTCACTTGTTCAAATTCTAAATCAACATACAATAAATAGTTATAAATTTTCTTGATTAGTTTTTCATCCAATCCTGTAAGTATTTCATCTAATTCTGTGTTCTCTAACATAATTCCCTCCATTTTACTGTCTTTTTCATATCTTGTCTGTATTTGTAGTCTCATAAACCAGTCCATTTTAATTCCTTGGTTCTCTAATGCTTGAGTCGATTTCAACTTCCCATCTTCTTCAAAATATCTTTGTACTGTGGTATATTTTGCCAATTCACTCTGCTTGAATGAATTAATGCCTCTATTAATCGATATCCAATTCGGAATACTTATATAGTTTTTTGTTTTTATTTTTTCCCATACTAAATATAAAGAGTTCCTAATATAATGTCTCTGAAAATAGCTATGTATTTTGTTTCTTCCATACCATATAAGCGTGTGCCAACCTATCTGCAAGTCATGTCCTTCCAATAACAAAAGTCTCTGATTTCTTAATAAAATCCATTCTCTCATCCATGTCAATACTGCTGCATGGTAGTAAAGCTCCCAATTCGGGAGTCCAAAGCCACCTCTAGTCCTTGCATCTTGTAACATTTTAAAGTTTAATCTCACTTTTTTCCCTTGCCAAACAAATTTCAAAATCATTTTGTTTATCTCCTTATTTTCTCTATTTTTATTGGGATTGTCGAAAACAAGAATAATAAATGGGGTAATATATTCATCTTGATCAGCGCAATTCTACCCATCAGTGACAGTTGAAGATTTTTCCAAATCCACCTCAATTTGTTTCTTTAACTTTATGTAGTTATCTTCTTTAATTGTTAAGCATCTTGCCGATAAATGGATCCCCAAGTATCTTACTTTCTTTACAACTTGTATGTTTAATGTTCCAGTCAATTTCCTTTTTTGTTTTTCTGTCATGTTTTTGACTAAAAGTTTTGTTTTATCTTTATTAATTTTTAATCCCACCACTTCACCATATCGTTCAATCTGTTGTAATAATTTTGGACCCGTCTCCTATGGTTCTTCCAATATAAACACTAAATCATCAGCAAAAGCTTGCAATTTATATTCCTCATTTTTGATTTTTATTCCCTTTATGTCTTTGTTTTGTCTTACTTGTCTAGTTAAAACCTCCAGAGTCAAAATGAATAATAATGGTGATAGTGGACATCCTTGTCCAGTTCCTTTCATAATGTCAACTTTTTCAGTCATATCTCCATTCAATATTATTTTAGCCAATTGCTTAGTATAAATTGTTTTAATTACCCCAATAAATCTTTCCCCAAAACCCATAGTTTGAAGTTGTTGTACCATAAATTGCCAATTAACATTATCAAAGGCTTTCTGTGCATCTAAAAACATTAAAGCTACTTGTTTTCCAGGATGTTGTTCGTAGTACTCTAAGGTATTTAAAATCATGCGCATATTGTCTTTTATCTGTCTTTTTGGTAAAACCACAACTTCTGAAGGCAAGCTGTTCCACTGATTAATTGTTCTCACTATCAGAAAATTTCTCTTTCCTAAATTGGATCTCTCCTTGATAAGTTTTCATCTGTTATTTCTTGTTCTGCCCATAGGTGTTTTGGAGAATAGGTGGAGCCCCTTTTCTCTGTGACATCCCCTCAAATACTGGAAGACTGCTATCATGTCATCCCTAGTCTTTCTCTTCATTAGACTAGGAATATCCAGTTTCTTCAACCTTTCATGTTTTAGCCTCCAATCCCCTAGTTATCTTTGTTGTTGTTCTGTACACACTTTCTAGAGCCTCAACATTTTTTTTGTACTGTAGAGACCAAACGTGGATGCAGTATTCCCACTTTATACTATTTATACCAAAATAGTATAAAGTGGCACTAACACTTCAGGAAACATTGATACTATCTCTCTGTTTGATGCAACCTAGGATCGCATTGGTTTTTTTGGCAACTGCAGCACACTGCTAGCTCATACTAAGTGGTTGTCCACTTGGACTCCTAAATCCTTCTCACAATTACTACTGTTTAGCCATATACAACCTATGGCTGTCTTTTGATTTTTCTTGACAAAGTGTAGGACCTTTCTTCTCTCACCTCTGAATTGCATTTTGTTGAATAGAGCTCAGTGTTCAAGTGTCAAGCAAATGTATGAGAAATAAATGGGATAACAGGAAATATTTCTGCCTTACACTTATTCCTAATGTTCTATATTCTATCTTGTAAAACCATTGCTGGGCCTTCCAGAAAAAGGAAGATAGTGAGTAATGCATTTTTTTCCTATTATTTTTAGTGACAAATAAAAATTCCAGGTTTGGTAGTTTTCTCCGACTTCATGTAAATTTCAAAATGTCTTATGTACTTGAGAAAACAGTAAATATACAACTAAAAAGAACATGCACTGGTGTATGGTAGCAGCGTGGTATATTATAGTGCAGTTCTACATTTTTCTACATTCCAAAGCCTGCAAAATTGACATGAAGAAGCATAACTTAGAATTGTGACATAACTGAAAATCCGTATTGGCATGGATCTAAACCGGCAGCAATAATTTTCCCACTACTCTGCTTCATGGTGAGTACGGATTCTGCATTCTCTATTGGAATGACGAGGCTCATTTGCGCAATCCGTCTGGGGTAAGAAGTGGAGAGAAGGGCAGTGCCTGGCAGAATATCATGTCGAGCGGACGCACTAAGCCACGACTTGGCTGGAAGCAGGAGAGACTTGTGAGGTCAGTATCAACAAATCTTCCAGGACTAGATACCCTGAAACACAGAGACTATGACAGGGGATAGCGAGCAGCAGCTCCAGTGTTATGGCGAGTCCGTTGGTGGAAAAAAGCCTTTCCTCATTGGAGTTAGCGGGGGACAACCAGTGGCAAGGTAAGCAGTTCCATTGCAAGGTGGACAATCAAAACGCAGCAATATATTTCCAGAGCTGGGCAGTGCGCCTCTTAAGACTCGCTAAAGTTCCTCTCCCAGATTTTGAGAACAGCACTGCCATTATTGGCATTCTTGACATTAAGCACTAGTTTTGGGATTAGCTACAGCTGCTCCCAGGGGTGAATAGTATCTTTTTTTACACGCTCTGTGTGTGTGCACGTGCACGTGTGCAAGTGTTTACCACGTGCGCAAAATTTTTCGCAAATGAATCCTGTGCACGTGCATGTGTGCAAGTGTTTACCACGTGCGCAAATTTTTTCGCAAATGAATCCTGTGCACGTGTTTTGGGAGGCTCTCCCTGTCCTGAAAAAGCAGCCTGGGTTGGTACACCGTTGGGGGGGAGGGGGCGGGCAAAACCGCACCAATACATCCCAATTGGGCACTTCGCACTGGTTCAAGAGATTCCCGAAAGTCTTCAGTGCCGAGCAAGAAGGGGTGCAAAGCAGAGGTGGGTTCCTACCGGTTCTAACTGGTTCTTTAGAACCGTTAGTAGTTCGGCAATGAACGGAACCGGTTCCATCGGTGTCTCCATGGGCGCCGCCCCCCTCCCTGCAGCTTGGAGCTCCAAGCGGAAGAGGTCCTCGGCTGTTGCGAAGAAGCGGCAGCTCTGCGTGTGCCATGCCATCTTCTTTCTCTTTGAGAGCCGCTTTGCATGCAAGGTGCAAGGTGAAGAGTTCGCTCAGGAGCGACGCCGGCGAGGAAGGCGGACGGGTCGGAGGGAGGCGTAGCCCGAGCTCTCTGGGACGGGTAAACAAATGTGGGGAAGCGAAGAGGAGTGGACTCAGCCCCCCAGTGTTGCATCCCCCTCCCAGCCTTCGCCCATGCCTTCATGCCACCAGCATCTCCCGAAGCCACCGTCGTTGGACTGCGACAGGGACGGGGGCAGCCCGATAAGCTGGGCGCCTGAAAATGGCGCGGAGGCGCGGGCGAAGGCTGGGAGGGGGGTGCAACACACGGGAGGCTCCTCGCAGTTCTTCAGCTCATCTGGGCTGCAGCTGAGTCTGCTGCCGTGAGCTAGCGGAGGCAGCACAGGGCGCTGCTGGGAGCATGCTAACTTTGCCCTCCCTCCCCAAGTGCCAGACTGCCATTGCCATCGCCCCTGACCTGCCCGGCTCACCCCCGGCTGGCTCCATGCTCATGTAGGCTAGCATGAGCGTGGCTCTCCAGGAGCTCAGCAGCAACAATGCTGAAAAGTTCTCTGGTTGGCCGGCGAGAAGAAAGCTGCTTCGTGCTTTCTCTCTGTTGCCCTTCCTGGCCGAAAAGCCATGGCCAGCGGGCTGCAGAAACAGGGTCACCCTCTTGACTGGGGGCCTGGGCACATCCTCGGTGAAGCCACCCCCGAGGTCCAGAGGGAAGCCTTTCTCCTGCATGCTCATTCGCGGACGGGACCTGGCCAGCCCGGCTCAGCGCGCCAGCAAGAGTGGGGTGCTCTGGCTGCAACTGTGGGGAAGGCCCATCAGAGGCGAGAAGGGGCGCTTTTTGGGCAGGAAGGGCAACGGAGGGAAAGCTGAGATGACCACTGCCACCCCACGGCGTCCTGACCTGGATATGGGGCCAGAGTATCAAAAAAAAAGTCAAAAAGTCCCAAAATTTTTTGCCACTGTTTCAGTGGGCGTGGCTTGGTGGGGGGTGGGTCATGTGACTGAGTGTGCTTGAGTGACATCAAGTTGACCACGTCCACTCAGTCACATGACCATGGAACCACACCCACAAAATAAGCCACACCCACAGAACCGGTAGTAAAATATTTAGAACCCACCTCTGGTGCAAAGTCCTTGCAATCCTGTGATTGTCCCATGTGGCGACTCAATCCCAAAACGTACCTTCCAGTTTTAGTAATTATTGGTTACTGGGAAAGAAGGCAGAATATACTTCAGTCACAACTAGGACTACCAGATATGGGCGCAAAAATAAGGAGGACCACTAGATTTCTCCAGATTTTTGCAGCTCATTCTGGTATCCTTAGTCACAGATAATGGATGTTTTAGTTGGGTTGCCTGGGAAGCTTTTATGGTATTAAGACCAGGAGACTTTTTCTAGTTCTGCATAAGGCATGAAAGCCAGTGGGGTGACTTGTGGCCACCCACAATCTCATCCCAACTCATCTCACAGGGTTATTGATTTGGAGAAAATAGGAGAGGAAGGAGTATTATGTATGTTCACTGCCTTCAGTTATTTATAAAAACAAGTGGGATATAAATAAATAGATAAGAAAGCTATACAATGGGTCTTTGCTGGCCTTTTTATACCATTAAGAAGTTTAATCAGTAGTTGCTCTGATTTCCTTTTTTGCCATACAACTTTATTCTGTAAAAGATTTGTCAGGTGGGTATAGGTAGTCCTTGACCAATGAATGCAATGAAGCCTGCTCATTACAGTCAAAAGATAAAAGTCATGACCATTAACTCATGACCCACACAATCTGCAGGGACCCCGAAGGGCAGGAAGTGAAGCACGAGGTGCCTCAAGGTGTGAATGAAGTCTTGGTAGGCTCCAAGCAGGGTCTATGCTGGGTCTCCCAGTGCCTCTCCCGGGCCCTTAAGGAATCTTGTGCTCTACTTAACAACTTGTGCCTTCATCCCTGCTCTTCCTGATGCAGTTATTAAATGAATGTGTGTGTGTCATTAAGCAGAGTATGGGGTGCCTTAGGGACCACTTCCAGGATTGTGCCACATGGCCCATGAATGGAGTGGCTTGATCTGCTTCTTTAATGCAAGTTCCAGACCACTCTGGAACTTTTCACAAGCCCAGAAACAGAACAGGTTGCCCCCTTCCCTAAGCTGAACTCTGGAAAACTTTGAAAGATAAGTGCATGATGGGGTGAAGAGGAGGGTGTGATGTGTGTGTGTGTGTGTGTGTGTGTGTGAGAGAGAGAGAGAGAGAGAGAGAGAGAGAGAGAGAGTAGGGGGAAGCAGGCCCAAGGCCTAAGGGGACCCAGGGAGGGAATAGGAGGGTATAATTGGAGGGGCCATTGCAACATACCACTGATTGGTTGCAAGGGTGAATGACCGTAAGAGCACTGCAGAAGTCGTAACTTTGGAACTAGGTTGTAAGTAGGTTTTGAGGGTCCACTGTAATTTCAAATGCTTAGTGATTGATATTAAATTGAGGATTACCTTTACAGTGATAGCAGATGAATACTATAGCATGTGTGTGTGCACAGATTTCCTAGAGTGTGATATAGGAATAAATTTCCTAGAATTATTGCACAGAAAAACATGTACCGTATGTTCTGGCGTATAGGATGACCTTTTACCCCTTGAAAATCTTCTCAAAAGTCAGGGGTTGTCTTATACGCCGGGTACTGAAATTTCTGAGCCGGGGGGAGCTCAAAAACGGCCGCGGCTGCATCCCTGCCATTCTCCAGCCAAGCGACCGAAGGAGTCCCGGAGCCCCGACGCTTCCCTGCGTCTCGGTCTCCTGCCGCCACCGCCAGCTGCAGCCTTCCCAGCAGGTGGGCGCACGTGGGAGGGACCACGGAGCAGAGGCTCCCGGCGGCTTAAGGCAAGAGGCAGGCGGGAGACGCGGGCAGGAGCCTGCTGCCGCCGATGCCACTTCTGGCATCCCTGCGCCTCTCACACCGCTCGCCGGGCGCCTCTGCTCCGTGGTCCCTCCCGTGCACGCTCACCTGCTGGGAAGGCTGCAGCTGGCGGTGGCGGCAGGAGACCGAGACACAGGGCAGTGTCGGGGCTCTGGCGCTCCTTCGGCCGCTTGGCTGGAGAATGGCAGGGATGCAGCCACGGCCGTTTTTGAGCTCCCCCCGGCTCGGAAGTTTCAGTACGATAGCAGCGGCGGCGGTGGTGGTAGCGCGCGCTCTTCTTCCCTCCCCTGTTTTTGAGCTCCCCCCGTTTTTGCCGTTTTTGAGCTCTTCCCTCCCCTGCGTGTTAACCCTGCCATCGCTGCGGTCGGGGACTCAGTCGGGTGGCTGTAGTCCCGCCGGGGACAGCGACAGAGGCTCCTTCTTCCTCCGAGGGGAGGGGAGGGGAGCAACCCACCCACCTACCTTGCTTCCACTTGGCATCTTGGAAGAGGGCTGGGCGAGGGAGAAAGGAGCCACGGTAGGGATTGGTTTACAGGGAGGAAGGAAAGAAGGAAGGAAGGAAGGAAGGAAGGAAGAAAGAAAGACAGACAGACAGACAGACAGACAGAAAGAAAGAAAGAAAGAAAGAAAGAAAGAAAGTTAGGAAGGAGGGAAGACAGACAGAAGGAAAGAAAAGAAAGGAAGAAGTTAGGAAGGAAGACAGACAGACAGACAGAAAGGAAAGAAAGAAAGACAGAAAGAAGAAAGAAAGAAAGAAAGAAAGAGAAAGAAAGAAAGAAAGAAAGAAAGAAAGAAAGAAAGAAAGAAAGAAATGTTAGGAAGGAAGAAAGACAGAAAGAAAAAGAAAGATGGTAGGAGGGGTAGTCTTATACGGCGAGTATATCCCAAACTCTATATTTTAACTGGAAAAGTTGGGGGTCGTCTTATATGCCCAGTCGTCTTATACGCCGGAACATACAGGTAGTTAGATTAATGTATCATGAACATTCAACTGCCTTGTAGATCTTGAAATCCAGCTTTGTGGCCCAATTCCGAATAGACCATGGCCCAGTAGTGGGCCGTGGGCCGGGGGTTGGGGACCCCGTCCTACAGTGGCCCAGTCAACCCTATTGAATATCTCTGGAAGGACCTGAAAATGGCTGTCCACTAACGGTCGCCATCCAACTTGACAGATCTTGAGAGGATTTGCAAGGAAAAATGGTAGAAAATCTGCCAATCCAGATGTGCAGAGCTTGTCGCATCATACCCCAAAAGACTTGAGGCTGTAATTGCTGCCAAAGATGCTTCAACAAAGTACTGAGTGAAGGGTCTGAATATTATGCCAATGTGATATTTTACTTGAATTTTGGTATGCTTTTTCCCTTTCTTGCAAAATGTTCCAATACCAAACCTGGACACAATGGAGTCAGATTTCATGGCTATTTCTTTGTGGCAGCATTTTCTACCTGCCTCAGTGTTGTTGTCAACATTGAGAAGCATGTTGATAAGGGGAGTTCATCAAATTTGCAGACAACACCAAGCTGAGGGTAATAGCCAACACTTTAGAACATGGGTGTCAAACTCGATTTCATTGAGGGCCGCATCAGGGTTGTGTTTGACCTGGGGGGTGGGGGGGTGGCCAAAGAGCATGGCCAGCTCAATGTCACTCATGTTGGGGGCACCTGTGATGGCCCGAGCGCTCTGCCAATGGGTTCCCAAGCTCTGTTTTAGGCTGTGATGGTTTCCTGCAACCCTCTGCCAGTGTAAATGGAGGTCGGGAGGCCTTGCAAACTCTGTTTTCATTGGCAGAGGCACCACGGGCCACTTCTTTGCTGTTTCCAGGGCAGCTCCGCGGGCCAGATCTAAGCACCTCGTGGGCCAGATCCACACCCTGGGCCTTGAGTTTGACAACCCTGCTTTAAAAGATAGACTCAAGATTCAGAAGGATCTTGACAGATTTGAACATTGAACCCTATCCAAGAAAAATGCAATTTGGTGATGTTGGAAGAAATATCCATCTGGTTCTGTTCTCCATTCTGGGGTGGAACCAGCCTTCAGGATGGGTAGACCTTAACCAATCAGCTTGAGGACCGAGCCAGTCAATTTGAATAACCTGTAGGATCTGCCCTTGGCTTCCCAGATCTGACTAGGTCCACTCAAGAGGAAGGTCGTGGTTGAACTCCTGTCCCATCCTGAAGGCCTTTCACCTTAGGTCTTTCTTTTTACCTTTCACTTCACCTTTACTTTATTCTTCCCTCCTGTATCTAACTCCCTTTAAAAAAACCTCTTCTTTTAACTTAAGTAAAGAGGACGAGAGCTGAGCGTCGCTGGAGGAGCACCCCGCAGAATCAGGCAAGATAAGGAGGCCGCATCTCGGCCTCTCCCTCCCCCTCCCCCCCACGACATCAGGAGGCCGCGTTCCCGTGCGGAATTCGGCAGGAGCGGCACCTGTAGTCTTTCATTTTGACACAGCGGCCAGCATCGACTGACCTGCGAGTGGGGAGGGGTGGCAGCCGGAATCGAGAAGATCGGCCGGGGGGGGGGGAGGAATTCCCCGGCAACATGGTGGTTTAAAGGGGACAGGGGGGGACTCTCCCGAAGAGAGCGCAGTAGGAACAAGGAGGCAGTAAGAACAAAGATGCAGTAGGAACGCAGTAGGACAAAGAGACAAGAGGGCCATGAGCATTTCAAATCTCCTGCGCGCCAGCTGGGCAGCAACGAGTGCCATTGCCCTACCCTCCTACTTCCCGTGGTTAATTTTTGCCTATGAATGGAGCTACCTAGGCTTCTTTCAATAAGTTCTTTATCTCTTAAGTGCTTACATATGCTGAGGGCTATTAAGAAAGGTGGGGGCTACTTTCTCCCTCTAAAAAACATGTTTCTCAATTCTCCATCCTCTGAGGAGCCAGCAGTCAGGATGGGTTTTGTCTCCGCCCACTAGCAATGAGGACCAAGCCTTTTTAAAAATATCTGGATCCACCTCCTTGAAGCCCAGTTATTTCTCGGTCCTCAGCAGATTAGGACGTGGCGAACAAAGCTCACCCCGACTACTGATTCAATTTTTTTTTAAAAAAAACAAGAAGTCAAGAAAAGAAGAGAAAGAGAACTTCAACTTAAAGAAGATTGTGAGTAGGCGGGGGTGTTGGGCTCTGTGGCATAGATGCAGCGGCTTTTGCACAGTCTGCCACGTGGGGGGGGGGTTTCTTCGGGCCCTTGGCCCTCCCTCCCTTGCCTCAGAAGCCGGCAAAACATCGCTCTGCGGCTGCGGCCCGATCTCCCAACGAAACAGCTGTTCGGCGCTTTAGCAAGCGCTAGCCGTTTGAGCGTTCGCTCCGGCTAGGTCGCGAGGGATAAATCCCTCTGCCGTGCCCACGCCCACCCTGATTTCAACAGTGCATGAAGAGGGATTGCCCGGGCTCAGCCAGAGCAGAGGAACAGGCCACGTGGAGGGACTCCGACGCCGAGAAATTTCCGGCGCTCAGCAGAGCGGCGCCAGTTTGGCTTCACGCCAAAACAGGAGCGACCGTTACCTCCTACCTCGTCTTGCTGGGATCAGCAAGAACTGCAGGGAAGTACCCGGGCTCCCCCAAAAGTTGGCCTAATGGGGTAGCGATCGCCTTTACTGGGTTCCAGTTCCCCTCATTTGTTGCTGGGCTTTCCTCCTCCTCCCCCCCCCCGCTGCCAGCTTCAGTAGGGCCCCTCAGGGCAGGATTTAGGCCTCAATAGCAGACAAAGCCCCTGATGCTAGCCCCAAACGGGGGGGGGGGAGAGAAACACTTAAAGAAAACAAATAGATCTAATGAGGAGGAGGCAGCAGCCCCTTTACAAACTTCTAGTACCAGGGCCACTGCAAGACAGAGAAGCGCAGGGACAAGGCCCTATAAAAGGTCCATGCTAGGGCAGCTAAAAACAATCAAGCTAATCCGATTGCAAAGGGGGTTGTAGAGACACCTCTCTCACTGGACAGCTCTGTATTTCCACCGGTATCAGAGAATCTGTGGGGCCCAGGGGGCTTGGGGCCTATTCCTGCACCTATCCCCTCTACCCTGGACCCCAACCCTCAGGAAGAGCGGGATCAAGAACCTATCCTGTCTCAGGATACTAACCCTGGCTCCAGTCCCCCCCACCTTTCTCCCTCTGCTGATCATATTCAGTTTTCAACCTGAAACTGCAGGAACACCTTCCCCCCCCCTCCCCTCCCATTTGATCAAACAGCCATACAGCAATGGATAGCCATGGCTGTACAGACCAGCATCATGGCTAATTTACAGGCCTTGACGGCATCCCTGCCCCAACAGCGATCAGGCCCTTCCACCCCCCAAATGGAGGCCCAACCTAGTACTAGTGCCGGCTTGGTAGAGGCAGACCTTCTGTCTAATGAATCTCGGGAGGACAAATTGGAGGATACCCCAGAGGAGGAAGGGGAAGATAAGGGCGAATTATCTGAAGACGAACCCCGCCCAACCCCAGGCCCCATCTTCTACTCTTTTTCCTGCAGGTCTTTTCAAATCTCTCTTGGCCAAGGCCAGAGTTGCAGCTGGCCTTGCTGCACCGACCTCTCAGGATCCACCCAAAGATACTCCTTTGGGGCCCCTCTTTTCTTCCGTTACCCCAGAAATAGATGTGATCCCCGCCCCTCCCTCTTTCTGGACACAAGTCAAGAACCAATGGTCCAACCCGGCTTCCAGGCCCGCCCCCTCTGGGCTTGATCGCCAATTCTTAAATGTGGCCCAAGAATTGGCGGATTTGCTAGAGGTACCATCTGTAGATCCCCCAGTCCTGGCACTCCACACTACGACAACCCTGCCAGGGGAGTCTGACGAAAACCTGAAACCGGAGGATCGTAAGGTGGATCAGGCTCTCACTCAGGCCCACAGGGCCACAGCCTGGGCGATTAAGGTCGCCTCCACCTCTTCCTTCTTCGCTAGGGTAGCCTTCCTGTGGTTGAACCAACTCCAGGAGATCATCCCCCCTTCCAACATAAGAGCGAGGCAAGACCTTAACAAATTGATTGCCACTTGCCAATTCCTGGCGGACTCCACCTTGTCCACTTCCCGTTTCGCCTCCAAGGCAATGGCATCAACAACCGTGCCGGACGCATGCTTTGGCTGAAACAGTGGCCGGTGAAACTCGCCACAAGTGGCGGCTGGCCTCCAAGCCAGTAAAGGGAAAGAATCTCTTCGGGGAAGCACTTGACCCCTTCCTCATTGAATCTCGAGACAAACGCAAGATTCTACCTTCCCTAAACCGCAAAGGCTTTCCTCAGCAGTCTTCCTTCTCCCGATGGCCTTTTTGCCAGACTGACCAGGGCTCCAGCCTTCCCCAGGCTCCAGGTCAGTACAGGTCCCGGTTCCGTCCCAACCAGGATAGATCTGGGAGGGGGAGGGCATCCAGAAGACCGTTTCGAGGGGGAAACGGGGGCCGCTCCAATAGACGAGGTAGCAATAGCACTTAGACTTATATACCGCTTCATAGTGCTTTACAGCCCTCTCTAAGCGGTTTACAGAGTTCAGCATATTGCCCCCAACAATCTGGGTCCTTATTTTACCCACCTCGGAAGGATGGAAGGCTGAGTCAACCTTGAGCCGGTGAGATTTGAACAGCTGAACTGCTGAACTAGCAGTAGCCTGCAGTGCTGCATTTAACCACTGCACCATCTCGGTAGATGGTACCCCCCTGCCCAATCCGATGTTCCCATCGGGGGTCGGCTATCCTTCTTTGCCGACCGCTGGGCGCTCACCTCTGACGACCTGTGGGTCCTCTCTACCATCAGACACGGACTGTCCTTAGAATTCATCTCCCCTCCCCCAGGGTCCTTCCTCAATTGTCCCACTCCCAGAGCCCCAGCTAAGCGGCTGCTTATGAATCAAGCAATTCAACATCTTCTTGAGATCCGGGCAATTCAACAGGTTCCTACCACCAAATATTTTCAGGGACACTATTCCATTCTTTTCATAGTGCCCAAAGCTACGGGGGGGATGGAGGGCCATCTTAGATCTAAAACGATTGAATCACTACATTTCATATAGGAAGTTTAAGATGCATTCCTTAAAGACCATTCTGGCTTGCATCCGCCAAGGTGATTTCATGGCCTCTCTTGATTTAACCGAGGCCTACTTGCATATACCCATTGCCCATCATCATCATCACAGATATCTCAGATTCTGCTACGCAGGCAAACACTTCCAATACAGGGCCCTCCCATTTGGGCTTTCATCCGCCCCCAGGGTCTTCACAAAGCTTCTCTCTGTTCTGGCAGCCCACCTTAGGTCCTTCCCCATCAAGGTTCAGTGCTATCTGGACGATATCTTAGTGCATGCAGCCTCTGAACACCTCACTTCACAGCACCTCCAGATAGTCACTGACCTACTCTCAGCTCATGGTTTCTCCATCAACTTCCAGAAAAGCTCCCTATCACCTTCTACCTCCATTTCCCCCCTAGGGGTGGTCATAGACTCGGTTGAGGGAAGGGTGTTCCTCTCCCAGGAACGCCAGGACAGCCTGAGGGGTCTGGCCTCCCAGATCCAGAAGCAGACCTCTTCCTCCCTCCTTTCCCTTTCATCCCTCCTAGGGAAGACGGTGTCTTGTATGTCTATCACTCCGTGGGCGAGGCTCCATTCTAGGGAGCTCCTATGGTTCCTTCTTCCTTTTCAGAAGGCGCGTCGTGGAGCATCTCTCCAAAAGGTCAGGATCACCCCCATAGTGCGATGGTCCCTCCATTGGTGGCAGTCGTCAGCCATCTCAAAAGGAATGCTGTTTCGTCCCCAGTCAACCATCACCATCACTACGGACGCAAGCCTCGCCGGATGGGGCGCTCATTGCGTGGGACTCACAGCACAGGGACAGTGGTCAAAGGAACAAACCAGGTGCTCCATAAATTGGCTAGAGCTGCATGCTGTCACACTAGCCCTAAAACACTTCTCACACCTAGTAGCGGGCCGTCATGTAGTAATCCTCACGGACAACATTACCACCAAAACCTACATAAACCACCAAGGGGGTACCCGCTCCAGAACACTAATGGCGGAGGCAAGGAAACTGGGGCTGTGGGCGGAGCGCCACTTGCTCTCCCTGACATTGGAACACATCTCCGGGGTAGACAATGTCCAGGCGGATTACCTCAGTCAATCGACGGTGAACCAGGCCAAGTGGCGCCTGGACCCCTTGGCCTTCCGCTCCATCCAAATTCGGTTCGGGACTCCTCTGGTGGATCTCTTTGCGACCAAGGAGAACTCACAGCTCCCGAGATTCTTCTCCCGGTACCAATCACAGACTGCGGAGGGAATCGATGCCCTCCGCAGCCCCTGGCCCCAGGGCCTTCTCTACGCCTTTCCTCCCCTACCCATACTGCCCCAGGTTATCCAGAAGCTCCTTCAGGAGAGGGCAGAAATCATCTTAATTGCTCCATTCTGGGCTCAACAACCCTGGTTTGCCGAGCTCCGAGCTCTCTCAGTGGAAGAGCCCTGGACGTTACCCGTCTTCCCGTCTCTTCTCAGCCAGGGTCCTCTTCTCCATCCGGACCCCCAGTGGTGCCGACTGACTGCCTGGCGGTTGAGCGGTACTCTCTAAGCAGACAGCAATAAGACTCAGACGTGATTTTCTACATCCAAGCATCACGTTGCCTGGCAACAGAACGTATATATTCAGCCACTTGGCGAGCATTCTGTTCCTGGTGCACCTCTCAGCGCCTGTCACCCCTCAATGTTTCCCTTCCCATGGTTCTTCAGTTCCTCAAGCGGGGCCTAGACAAAGGTCTCTCACCAAACACTCTGCGCCGACAATTAGCCGCCCTCTCATCCATGCTGTCATGCTCTCATTGGGATTCCCTCTCACATATTCACACGGTGCGACGGTTCCTCAAGGGAGTTACCAACTGCAGGCCGCTGGTCATCCACAGATATCCCACCTGGGACCTTCCCAAGGTTCTTCAGTCCCTCACGACTGCCCCATACGAGCCCCTACAGGAGGCCTCCCTCCGACATCTCTCCCTCAAACTGGCCTTTCTCCTTGCCATCACATCGGCCTGTAGAATATCGGAGCTCGCAGCCCTATCGGTTCGGGGGGATTTATGTATATTTCACCAGGACCGGGTGGTCTTGAGACTGGACCCGGCCTTTATCCCGAAAGTAAACTCCACCTTCCATCGGACTCAGGAACTGATCTTACCCTCCTTCTGTCCCCACCCCTCCCATCCCTCGGAGAGGCTCTGGCACACTTTAGATGTATGACGTGCCCTGAAAATATACATCCAATGCACGGGCTCCTTTAGAAGGACGGAGGCCCTGCTGGTCACATTCCTTCCCCAGTCTATGGGACTCAAGGCCTCTCTGTCCACCATCGGTAGATGGATCAGAGGGGCAATAGCGAAGGCCTACGACCTGTCCTCTCTTCCTCGGCCCGCAGGCATCACGGCGCACTCTACCCGGAGTGCAGCCACTTCAGCGGCCTGGTCCACTCAATGCACTTTAGAGGACCTGTGTAGGGCCGCAACCTGGGCTTCTCCAACCCCCTTCATCAGGCATTACCGGATTGACAAGTACGCGTCGGCTGACGCGGCCTTCAGATGAAGGGTGTTGCAACGGCTGATAGGGGATAGGGCCTAGGCCCGAGGTCTCCCCACCCATAGGGACTTGGCTTTGGTATGTCCCATCCTGACTGCTGGCTCCTCAGAGGATGGAGAATAAGCGTTGCCTTACCTGATACGCTCTTTCTCATCAGGAGGAGCCAGCAGTCAGTTCCCTCCCTTCTCTATCATCTCTATCTTCTCCTGCGAATTCCTCAGGCCTTGGTCCCCTTTTTCTCTCTATCTCACTCCCTCACCTGCATATGATCCGTGAAGGGGAAGGCGGCAGCATGTCACTGTGTCAGGGAAAGGGATTCCAATTAGGATTCCTGCTAGGACAGGGTTCAACCTATCGGCTAGGTACACATGCTTCAAGATCACCTAAGTCACTGGACGATGCACTAGAACTGAACCAGACAAAACGTAGTCGGGATGCCATCTTGTCATTCTGCGAGAAAATTTGTTCGCCACATCGAGTCTTAGCTTCAGATTCATCATAACTGGGCTTCAAGGAGGCGGATCCAGATATTTTAAAAAAGGCTCGGTCCTCACTGTTAGTGGGCGGAGACAAAACCCATCCTGACTGCTGGCTCCTCCTGATGAGAAAGAGCGTATCAGGTAAGGCAATGCTCATTCTCATCCATGGAAATATAATATTCTGCCTTTTTAAATATTTCTCAAAATATTTCATTCTTCTGGGAGAAGGGCAGGTGCTAACTTTCTACAGTGATGAGAAAAGTAATGTTTTACACTTGGGCAAGAAAAACCAAATCACAAGTATAAAATAGGAGGCACCTAGAGCAACAGCAGTAATTGTGAGAGGGATCTAGGTGTCTTAGTAGGCAATCATTTCAGTATGAGCCAGCAATGTGTTCCAGCTGTCAAAAAAAAGCCAATTCAGCCTTAGGCAGCATCAATAGAGAGATAGTATCAAGATCACATGAAGTGTTAGTATTGCTGTATACTGCACTGATAAGATCATACTTGGAGTATTGTGTTCAGTTCTGTTCATAATGATGCAAAAAGATCTTCAGAAAGAATACAGAAAAGAGCAAAAAAGGCGATTAGGGGACTGAAGGCTAAAGTGTACAATGAATGGTTGAGTGAAGAGAAGGATTAGGGTGACATGATAGCAGTCTTCCAATATTTGAGAGGCTGTCACAGAGAAGACGGGGTGGGTGCCCACATACAGGTACTGAATGTAAAAGAGTTAAGTTGTATAAAGTTAAAGTGTGGTTAAAAGGAATTGTATACACAAGTAAGTATGGAGCCAAACAGCTTTTAAATGTATGGTAAGTAGAAAGGGGGAGGTGTTTATCCCAGTTCTCCAGAAGGGGGGGGGATAGATTACATCATAAGGAGCCAGCCAATCAGATCATAGATAGCAGGGCCAGAAACTATAAAAGGCCTAGGTGGAAGAGCTGAGGAGAGCTCTGTTTGTGGTAACTTCCAAGAGAGAAGGTTTATAAGGAATCTGCCTGAGTTTAACTGTCCAAGAGGGAAGTTAACAGGAGAGAAAATAGGCTCTAGGCAGTTCTGTGGGAAGCAGATGCCAGGGTCAGGGGACTATTGATTGATATATTGTATTAGTTGTAGATAGAGATAAACGGTGAAACGTGCTCTAATCTACAGGCCTTAATCTAAAGAACAACTGGGTTTTCTTAGATTTAGTCAGGAAAGCTAGTAAAGTCTCTGAGGAGAAGAAAAGGTGCAAAAGAATTGAATAGCTGGTTGTGGCTGAAAGAAATTTACTTGACATTTACTGAGAAGTTTGTATTTAAATAAACTGTTTTCTTGTTTGTTCAAGAAACGTCTCAAAGTCTTTCTATTTCTCACATAAAGCATATCTTAAGCAATTCTGCAGAGCATAGAGATAGTGTAACTGTAAAAATCAAGCCTCTAAGGAGAATGAGAAGTGAAACAGAGGGCGTTACCCTTGGTCAGGGAGATATAAAAAGAAAATTAAACATAGATCTATTCAGAACACTATTTTACGCTACCAAGACATATAAATCAATAAACCTGACTGGAAGGGGACCCTCGCAGGGGGTCAACCTTTCTTTTAAGTGCAGGACTAGAAGTAACAGATGGAAGATTATCAAAGAGAGATCCAACCAGGAATTAAAGAGAAATTTTCTGACAGTGAGAACAAGAACTGCCTCCAGATGTTTGGATACTCCATCACAGGAGGCCTTTAAGAAAAAATTGGACTGCTATGGCGAGGGCAAAAAGCAGCCCAACTGGCCTATCGGAAGTTCATTCCTGAACTTCCAGTAGGCCGGTTGGGTCCATTTTTCGCCATCCACAGGCTCCAAAGACTTTCCTGAAGCCTGGGGAGAGTGAAGAATGGCACAACGGGCCTACTGAAAGTCCAGAGGCTTCAGTGAGGTCTACGCGCATGTGCGGGGGGGCAGCGCAGGGGGGTTGTGCACGCATGTGCAGGGGTGAGGACATTGCATTATGGGTGTGGGTATGCGTGCGTGCACTATCGCACGTGCCCTTTTGGCACCCGAGCAAAAAAAGGTTCGCCATCACTGTCTTATACCATCCTGGACAAATAGTTGTCCAATCTTTTCTGGGGATTTGGGGATGGTATGTGTCCTACTTTGGACGGGGGTTGGACTAAAAGACTTCCAAGCTCCCTTCTAGCCCTAATGATTCTGTGAATGCATTCCATCAAGAAAGTAAAACATTCCAAGAACCAACCAATCAGAATTATTTTTTGCTTTTCAGATGTGTTCATATTCAGAAACTCCAAAACAGCCAATCAGAACAACAACAACAAAAAAGCCATCATCTGGCTTTTGAACTTTTGGGGACAAAATACTATTAGCTAAATTATGTTGATTATGTCATATATTTTGGTGCATAGATGAACTCTTGATGCTGATTTGACTTTTTGATTGTGGAATTTTGAAGAGCTTTTGAGCATTTGAAGATGAAGATACTAACTGCATAGCTTTTTTGAATCTCAATGGGAATCTTCATACCGTGACATAAAAAATAGACCCAACAAAAACAACATATAGTACTTCTTGCATTTTCATCACTTTGTATAAATTTAGGCACAAAAGGCATGCTTTTTCTGATCAATTTTATTTAAAGTTTTAAAGAGGGATAAAATAGAAAATATCAGAAAAGGGGGAGGGAATAGTAGTACATGTGCATGCTTAAAAACACAATATTTAATATTATTTCCAACATTCCATTTGCTTTTCTTTTTAAGGGCAGTATAGAGTACCCCATTCAAATGAAGTTCAGCTTATAGTTAAATGGGTGGTTTCTTTTCTAGGAAAAGAATTATGCTCAGAATAGCCAATTTTGAGTTTTGTTACTAAGACTAATGGTTCAAGTGCAGAAACTTTCTCTTCATGCCTGGGGGTCAAAGAGACATACTCAAATGCCTTGCCTTGATGATATGTGTGGCCACTTGCTGCTTGAACAACTGTTGAAACTCCAGGGTGAGGGACATTTTAAGGGACTATATTCCTCTCCTTTCACTTTCAAATGAAATCTTTCATCTTATAAGCAGTAGATACAGTAGTATCTGGTCCAGCAAAGATGGCTATGCATCTCCTCTAGACCAAGACCATCCTACATAATCAGGTATCTTTCACTTCCTGTTTGGCTCCAATCTTCGTGGACGCTCCTTTCTGGAGCACCGATCCTCGGCACCGTAAAAGCCGCCAGAAAGCTTAAAAACAGCTGACTGGCGGCAGAAAAGCCTCTTCCCGGGCAAAGGGAAGGGCGAAGAGCGCGCAGGTACAGGTAGAGCCCTCCCAAGCCCCCCAGGAAAAGATCTAGGGGGGCGTAAGGAGAAGGCTCCCTGGCAACCAGCTGCTGCTCCTGACCTTGGATATCTCCGCCTTTTGCGGAGCAAGAAGATTGCGACCAACACTGCTGTAAACAACAGATTCCGTTTGAAGATTATTTTCAGCAGCAGGGAAAACCAGGAGGCAAGATCGGGCAAGTAACCACTAATTAACTCTTACTGACTCTCATTTGAATTACAAAGAAACAAGTTGGCTTTTAAAATGGCGTTGAAAGCTTGAAAGGGGAAGGAAGTGAAAGTGAGAACAAAGAGAAAAGTTTCATTTTTGCTGACAGGCTTTTGCAAGAGAGTTGCTGGATTTGACTTGAATTTGCACTTACATTTGAGACTTTTCTTCTTTTTGGCACCAGATTAAAATAACTAGGAATACCTGACTTAAGATTTACTTTAATCCTGATGGCTTCTAAATCTGTAAAGACGGATTCCTCCAAAAGTGCGGAGAGTTCCCCAACCCCCACTACTAAGCTGCAAACTCTTGTAACACAATCTCAACCTCAGCCTCAGCCATTAACTCTTGCAATGCTGCAAGAAAGTCTTAAAGCTATGCAGATCCAAATATCTACCAATTTTAACAAAAAAATGATGAATCTAATGAGACAATTAAGGAGATGATAAATGACCAGATACAAGTTGTGTCCAATAAAATGGAAATCTGTAACAATGAAATTAGAGCTGACATTTTGGAGGCATTTAAAGGATTGGCAAATAACGTGGAATATTTGGAGGAGCAAATTCAATTAATTAGAGATATTACTGCATCCTTAAGAGAGAGAATAGATGAAGTTGAAGAAAAAACTACAGATGAAATTACACTGATTCATTACCGCAATATGGAATTCGCGATCAGAATTAGAGGACTGAGAGAGGAGAAAAGTGAGGACCTGAAAGAATTGTTGGGAGATGCCCTTGCCCAAGTGTTGGATATCAATAAGGAAGGGCTGATGTGCCAGATTGACAAGGTTTACAGGGTCAACTCTCGAGTGGCCAGACTGAGAAACCTTCCAAGAGATATTGTAATATACTTCAATAATAGAGCATTGCGCAATGAAATTCTTCAAGCAACATACCAAAACAAACTACAGGTGGGAGGACAGGAATTGATCACACTGAAAGAGATTCCCCCAAGAATGCTGAGGGCCAGAAGAGATTTTTCCTTCTTGGTTGAGGAGCTTAAAAGACAACAATTATCATTTAGATGGGAGGTACCAAACGGCATCTCCTTGATCTATGCTGGAGAAAGACATCGACTTAACACGGTCCAAAAAGCAAGAGATTTCTTTACATATATTTTAAAGGCTGGGACACCGAGATCACCAGAGGGAAGGAGAAAAGAGAATGACAGAGCAAGACAACAAGAAGTCCAGCAAATAGAGGCCCCATCTGGTCAAGGTGATATTGTTACAATTCTGGACCAAAGTTTGGATTTATTTGGAGAACAACAGATAAAAGAACAGAGACAGACCAGAGCGGCAACTAAACGTATGCAGGAAATGGCACAACAACAATCTCAGCTTGCAGTCAAAGAAACTACTAAATCTGAAGCAGTGGGAGGAGCAAGACGAAAGGAACGGCAGTTCCTAGATCATCAGTCAATGCTCCAGAAGCTTCAGAAGCCCGCAGATGGGAAGTAGATTTTTAACTTGGAATGTTAATGGATTAAACTCGCCACAGAAAAGAAGAAAAATATTTCATTACCTTAAACAATTTAATAATGATGTGGTCTGCCTTCAAGAAACACACATTAGAAAACAAGACCAAAAATATTTGCTAAATTCAAAACTAGGACTACAATTTGTATCATCAGCATCAGAAAAAAGAAATGGTATTGTAATATACTTTAAAAAAAACCTGATTGCCAAATTGATTGAAGCAGACGATCAAGGAAGATTTTTAGCTATAGAACTTTTAATTAAAGGAGAAAAAACACTGGTGATTGGTGTATATGCCCCGAACCAACAACAAGAGAAATTTTATGATTTTTTACATACAAAGTTAATACAATGGGATTATAATACCTGTATCCTTTTGGGAGATTGGAATGGTGTACCAGATTTTAAAAAGGATAAGAAGGGTCCAAGCCAAAATACTTTTTCAAGAGCCAAATTGCCAAAGTCCTTTTTTGAAATGATGGAAGATTGGGAGCTGAGGGACGTTTGGCGTGAAAGAAATATGGAAGAAAAGGACTTTACTTTCTTCTCCGATAGACACCAATCCTTTTCAAGGATTGATTTTATTCTGATTACTAATAATCTTTTTTCTAGGGTAAAGAAGACGAAGATATGTTCAAGAGTATTAACAGATCATAGCCCGGTCTGGTTGGAACTGCAAGACAACAATGGACCCAGAAGGTCATGGAGGTTAAATGACAATTTATTTAGATATGAGGACAATGTGAGGGAATGTAAAAAATTAATGAAAGAATTTTTTGTTAATAATATGCAGAAGGGCACACCTTTGGAAATGGTTTGGGATGCCAGTAAAGCTTATATGAGAGGTATTTTGATTTATTTGAATAATAAATTTAGAAGAAAAAAAGATGAAAAGAGGAAAGAACTGGAAGAAGAGATTAAAAGACAGGAAAGGGCCTTAATTTCTAATCCAACGGATAAGAAAATTAAAGAGGTAATTAATTTATTAAGGGGTCAGTTCAATATGTTAATGGCAGACCAAGTGGCAACCAATTTACAGTATGCAAAATTTAATATTTTTAGTAACGCAAACAAACCGGGGAGGTGGTTGGCATACATGTTAAGAAAGAAGCAAAAATCAAGAACTATTGAAAAAATTAGATATAAGGGTAAAGAAACTTATGAACAAGAACTTATTAAAAAATCATTTTTAGATTTCTATTCAGGATTATATAGTGGGGCTAAAGTTAGGGAAGAAGAGATAGATAGGTATTTACAGCAACAAAATATTCATACAATTACTGAGATTCAGAGGGATACCTTAAATCAATTGATAACTTCAGAAGAGATTGTATTGGCAATTAAACAATTAAAAGTGGGCAAGGCCCCGGGGACAGATGGACTAACCGCTGTTTATTATAAAAAATTGCAGGAGGAAATGGTGGAACCACTTAAAGATCTGTTTAACAATATCCAAAAGGGAGGCACTGTACCTCCATCTTGGAAAACTGCTTTTATCTCCCTGATCCCAAAAGAGGGTCAAGATCTTACAGACCCAAAAAATTACAGGCCGATTTCACTTTTAAACTTAGATTATAAAATTTTTGCGAAAATCTTAGCAAATAGATTAATGATAGTCTTACAACTGACAATACATCATGATCAAACTGGGTTTTTAACAGGTAGACAAATGAAAACTAATGTTAGACAAGTTGTTAACTTATTAGAGTATTTGGGAAAGAACAACCAGGTCCCTGCAACACTGATATTTTTGGATGCTGAGAAAGCCTTCGATAGATTGAATTGGCAATTTTTATTAAAGGTAATAGAAAAATTACAACTTGGAGATTATTTTGTACAATCTATTCAGGCAATATACCAAAAACAAACAGCGCAAATAATAATTAATGGTGGGTTAACAGATAATTTCTGTTAATGTATTAGCAGAGTATTCCTTGTGTTACCAAGGTTGTGCATACAGAAACATTTAGATTGAGATCAGTTGTGAATAAGTACTCAGCCACACACAGATACACTAACTTGAGTTAAAGTTTACTTTGAGAAATAGCATTTTCCTATAAACAGTCCAAAGTCATACACTTAATAGTCATAATAACAATCCAAGTACTATCAAGTACAAATACATTTTAGCTATAATACATAACTACAACACAGAGAGAAATGCAGAGCATACATACTCTAGGCCTTGCTCTAATGAGTAGCAGAGAACACACACTCTGAATAGCAGAGACCAAAGACAAACAGAGAGGGACTCCCAGAGAAATAAGCTGTGAACTCTAGCTCCCTCTTGTGGCAGTCTGCAACACCTAAGCTAAACAGACTTATAGCTGTTAAAAGCTAAACATATATTGTCCTATCCAATATTAGTTATGGTCAGAGACCTAACATTCTCCCCTTTGGGTAGGTCAATATATAATACCTTACATCTTTAAACCATAGTTTTCACAGCTAAACTATTAGCCATACTAATGGCAGATTGATTGTCTTCATACACAATAAATGGCTCCTGTACAGTAATTCCTATATCAGGGGTGGCCAAACTATGGTTCTTTGAGGACCTTTGGACTTCAACTCCCAGAATTCCTGAGCTAGCCATGCGTGCATGGCTGGCTCAGGAATTCTGGGAGTTGAAGTCTACAGGTCCTCAAAGAACCATAGTTTGGCCACCCCTGTCCTATATCCTTTAACAATTGTTTATAATACACCAATTCTGTACACATTAATGATAAACTCGAGAATTCTGCTTCCATAGTGGATAAACTAATATGTTGTTGCCTAATAGATTTCCACCCTATTAAAGCATTACCCAACATTACCACTATACCGGATGTTGATTTGCGAGTCATTGCATCAGTAGCAAAACTTGCATCAGCATATGCAGTTAACACTAATTCATTTCTCGGTTCTAAATATAAAGAATAATGTATTGTGTGCTTTAGGTATCTAAGTATTCGTTTAGCTGCTTGCTAATGCCTTTCATTTGGTTCAGCATTATATCTAGCCAGTTGATTTACGCTGTAAGATATATCTGGTCTAGACCAATTACTCAAATATGAGAGACTACCAATTAGAGACTGATATATCTCCTTATCAAACACAGGACATTTAGTATCACTATTTGTAAATCCCTGATCCATTGGTGTCTTAGCAGTTTTACAATTCTCCAGGTTATATCTTTTTAACAATTGGCTAATCTTCTTAGCTTGCGAAATTTTGAATCCTCTATTTGTCTTCATTATATAATGTTTAATTTCTCCTAAATTTCTAATCTTGAATTTTCTTTGTAATTCGGAAACAATATCATTTGCTTCTTGTTCAGTCTTTGTTATAATCGCTATATCATCTGTAAATAATAGCAACAGAGAAATCAAACCATCTTTCTCTCTCCTAAATAAACAAGGATCAGCTATACCAGCTTTAAAATCCATGGAAACTAATTCTTTTACAATGCATTTATTCCATTCATAACCTGATTGCTTTAAGCCATAAAGACTTTTCTTTAATTTCCAATAATCATTTTTTCCATCATCTTTTAAACCTAATGGCTTTTTCATATAAATGGTATGTTGTAAAGGTGCATGTAGATATGCAGTTTCGACATCTACATGATTAATTATGCATTTATTTTTAGCTGCCCAAACTAATGCTCCTCTCAATGTATTTGCTCTCAGACTAGGTGCAAATACCTCATCATAATCCTTATCTGATTGAGCAAATCCCTGAGCAACTAATCTTGCTTTATGGGTAACAGTGCCATCCACACCAGTCTTTAATTTATACACCCATCTGCAACCTATTGCACGCTCACCTGGTGGTAACTTTACATTTTCATATACCTCAAGATCCTTTAAAGATTTTAATTCCTTATTCATAGCTTCCTGCCAAGCTACCTGTTCCTTTGTTGGATACAGCTTAGGTTCATTATAATTAGACGGTTCCACATTAATCTGGCATACAATACTTGCCTGATATCTATCAGGTGGACGTCTCTCCCTAGTTGACCTCCTAGGCAATTTAGTACAAGTTGTTGGAATTTCCTCTTCCTTTTCCTCCCCTATCGAAGTATCTTCTACATCATCCATAGATGGTTCCTCTATTGAGGATTCTTTCACTATCCTATCATCAGTACTATTCTTATCAGAATCATCAGGAAACAATGGATCCTCAACAACAATACTATCTTGTTCCTTGTATTCCTGTTCCAGTTTACTCCATCCAACATGCTCAAGGAATTTAGCACTTGCACTACAATATACTCTAGTAGTACCTGGCTCCCAGAATCTAAATGATCTATGATTAGATTCATACCCTACAAAACATAATTTCCGTGCTCTATGTTGTCCCTTTCGCCTTACTTGTGTGGGAATATGCACCCATGCTGGTGCACCAAATGTATGCAAATAACTAAGATTTGGTTTCCTACCATACCAATGAGTAAATGGCAATTCACCAGTTGTTGCATTCACTACATTGTTCAAAACATGGTTAGCACACATTATAGCTTCACCCCAGAGCCTCTCTGGTAAACCAGAATCTGAAATCATGGTTCTAGACATAGCCTGTAATGTCTGACCTCTACGTTCAATATGAGCATTATGTTGTGGCCGAAAAGGAGCAGAACGCTTATGTTCAATACCAGCTCTCTTTAGCATATCTTCAAATCTCTTATTGGTAAACTCAGTACCATTATCTGTTACTAAACTAACCAGTTTCTTATTCATTTTTCGTTCAACAAACCTTAACCAGTTTACAAAATGCTGATATGTTTCTGTTTTTGTTTTCATCAGATAACAGAAACCATATCTAGAAAAATGATCAACTATGCTCAATATATAACAGGCTCCACCTAAACTGGTTTTCTTAGGGCCAATGAGATCAGCAAATACAACCTCTAATGGTTCCTTGGTTTTAAATCCATTTAACCTGTTTGCAGGAATTACCTTGCTCTTTTCCTGATTGCAAGCATTACAATTTAAATATCTTGCACAAGGTTTTAATTTTATACCATTAGATAACTCAACAGTTTTCTTTAAAATTTTGAAATTTAAATGTCCCATACGTCTATGGAGCAAATGAATACATTCGTCATGAGGCTTTCTATTTTCATAAACTGAATTAGCCTTATTTATGGATTATCATGGATAATGTATAAGCCATCATGCAATCTTGCAGTAACTCTTTTACCTTGTTTTTCAATTAAACATTTATCTCCCTGAAAAGTTACCACAAACCCTGCTTTTACCAATTCTCTCACAGATAGTAAGTTATATATAAGGTTAGGTACATATAACATTGGTAAACTTTCATTAATACATGAACAATATGCATTACCTTCTCCAGATACTCTCAATTTCCAGCCATTTGCTAATGATACATGCTGGTTACTTTCAGTCATATTAACAAATCTCTCTTTACTTTTAGTTATACACTGAGATGCTCCACTGTCTATTATCCAAATATCATGGCTTACAGTTTTATTTGTACTTGATATAGCTACACTAACATCATTATAAGCTCTCTGCATATTACTAGCATTCTGCTTTTTACCCTTTTTACAGAATCTGGCTATATGACCCTTAGCCCCACAAGAATAACATTTCCTAACAATATAGGCAGTTGAAGACCGTTGTTCTTCCTGTGGTGGTTTCTCTCTCAGTTGTTTTCTATCTTGCCTTCTTCTAGACTCTTCTAACAGTCTTCCTATTATGCCAGTCAATGTCAGTTCATCTCTGGTCAAAACTTCCAGTGAAGACACATAATCATCATAAGAGTCATCCAAAGAAGAAAGAATAATATAAACTTGATGTAACTCTGAGAAAATCAGTTCTTTTTCATGTAGCTCTTGTAATGTTCTCTTCATAAACTCCAAATGAGCTAACATGTCACCACCTTTTAACAAACGTGCTCTGAACAGTTTACGTGTAAGGTGTATGTGCGCACCAACACTATCTCGAACATAAAGTCTCTTTAAGGTACTCCAACACTTGGCAGCAGAATCTTCACCATGAATATGGACCAGTTGCCGATCACTCAGTGTCAGTCCAATAATACTAAGAGCCTTTTCATTATCCCGGTTAAAGTCAGCTATTTTCTTCTTATCTTCATCATTTGTTGGATCCCAAGCAGTTATATCAGGTGGATTATTAACCACAGTCCATAATCCTTCTTTACGCAAAAGTAAGCTGCACTTCATAGACCAGGAAACATAGTTAGTTCCATCTAACCTGGTTATCAGGGATAAGCTAGTTGACTGTTCTTGTGCCATTGTTAATTTAACAGTAAACCACAAGTTAGCTGTCTGAGTATGAAACTGAATATTCACACTAACTCTCAATATCTCTCTGGGCCTATAACCAGTGTTAATGTATTAGCAGAGTATTCCTTGTGTTACCAAGGTTGTGCATACAGAAACATTTAGATTGAGATCAGTTGTGAATAAGTACTCAGCCACACACAGATACACTAACTTGAGTTAAAGTTTACTTTGAGAAATAGCATTTTCCTATAAACAGTCCAAAGTCATACACTTAATAGTCATAATAACAATCCAAGTACTATCAAGTACAAATACATTTTAGCTATAATACATAACTACAACACAGAGAGAAATGCAGAGCATACATACTCTAGGCCTTGCTCTAATGAGTAGCAGAGAACACACACTCTGAGTAGCAGAGACCAAAGACAAACAGAGAGGGACTCCCAGAGAAATAAGCTGTGAACTCTAGCTCCCTCTTGTGGCAGTCTGCAACACCTAAGCTAAACAGACTTATAGCTGTTAAAAGCTAAACATATATTGTCCTATCCAATATTAGTTATGGTCAGAGACTTAACAATTTCAATATAGAAAAAGGAACAAGACAAGGATGTCCTTTATCTCCTCTGTTGTTTATCCTGAGTTTGGAAATACTACTTAGCAAAATAAGAGAACTTGACACAATAAAGGGGATTAAGATTAGACAGGAAGAATATAAGTTACGAGCCTTTGCGGACGACCTGGTTGTTACTCTGACCCAACCATTACAATCTATTAGAATCTTGATGGATACAATCAATTTATATGGACAAGTATCTGGTTTTAAGATAAATATAGCTAAAACAAAAATAATAGTTAAAAATGTGTCAAGAAGCCAAAAAGAAGAAATAGAAAAGGCAACAGGTATTGAAGTAGTTCAAAAGATCAAATATTTAGGGGTTTATATTATGTCCACAAATACAAAACTATACCAACATAATTATGAACCATTATGGTTAAAAATACAGAAAGATATGGAAAATTGGGAAAAACTGCAATTGTCACTGCTGGGAAGGATAGCTGCTGTTAAAATGAATGTTCTACCAAGGTTTCTATTTCTCTTTCAAATGATACCAATACTTTAAAAAGATGGAATTTTAAAGGAGTGGCAAAAGGGTATAAATAAATTTATTTGGGCAGGGAAGAAGCCACGGGTAAATCAGAAGATAATGCAGGATACACGCGAAAGAGGGGGTTTAAAAATGCCTAACTTAAAATTGTATTATGAAGCAGCAGCTCTCTCAGCAATTACAGATTGGATTAACTTAACGGAAGAAAGTGTATTAAATATTGAGGGATATGGTTTGCTTTATGGGTGGCATGCTTATTTAATATATGATAAAAAGGTAGACAAAGCTTTTAAGAGTATATATTGAGAAATGCTTTATTGCGTGTCTGGAAAAAGTACCAATGTAAGTTAAATGATAAAATACCTTGGTGGACGGTACCCAGACACGCGATAGAAAATATAAACTTGGAACAAAACATAGATAAGATTACATATAAAGAACTTCTTTTTGAAGATGGAACACTATCTCAACTAAAATCATTTGAGAAATTAAAAGAGGAAGGAATAGTTAGGATCTGGTTTCAATATAGACAAATACAGGCCAGATGGAGAGATGATAGAAAAATTGGTATTGTGCAAAATGAAGACAATTTGATTGTACAAATTAAAGACAATGGCCCAATGCATATAAAAATATTGTATAATATTTTATTGGAATTGGATTCAGAATCAGAATTGGTTAAAGATTGTATGATAAAATGGGCTCAAAACTTTGGAGAACCTATAATGATGGACACATGGGAAAAGATATGGGTTACAAATGTTAAATTTACGCAGGCTCAAAACCTGAGGGAAAACTTTTATAAAATGTTTTATAGATGGCACTTAGACCCCAAAAAATTGGTGTGTATGTATCCCAACTTACAGCCTAAATGCTGGAGATGTGAATGTGATGACGCTACATATTTTCATATATGGTGGACTTGTAAAAAAATTAAGGCTTTCTGGATAAAAATCTGGTGGATTATACAAAATATTTAAAAAAAAATTAAATTTACACCACAGTTTTTTCTGTTGGGAATAACAACGGATTGTACACCTATAGAGACTAAGCCGATTCTGAATTTTATAACGGCTGCCAGATTGCTGGTGGCACAATATTGGAAGAAGGAAGATATACCTACAATTGAAGAATGGACATTGAAAGTGACACATCTGGCCGAAATGGCTAAGGTTTCATCTTATCTTAAGGATTATTCAAATGAAAAATATGTGTTGGAATGGAGCAAGTGGACGGAATATATTCAGAAAAAGTTTCAGATTAATATAACTTAAATAGTATATTACTGTTTGCTGTTTGAAGAAATAATAGATTATACTTTCAAGTTTATGGATAACAAGAGTTAAGAAAAGAAAAGATATTTTTGAATTAATAATCTGTTTTAGTATTAGGTAATTTCATATTTTTTGTCTTGAACTTATACCTTGTGTTTTTCTCTGGGAAGTCCGGGAGGGGGGAGGGAGGGAGGGGGAGGGGGGAGAAGGGTGGAGGGTGGATGGGGGGGTAGAAAAGATAAAAACTGTATGTACTCTGTACTTGTAAAACTTTTCAATAAAAAAAAATAATCAGGTATCTTTGTAAGCAAGACAGCTGATGCCAGCAAAATGTGTCCTTTGTTTGCTGTGGCTACTGTCCCTGATGGATGAAATATTTTATTTATTTATTTATTTGGTTACATTTGTATGCCGCCCAATTCCCAGAGGACTCTGGGCGGCTCATAGTCAGGACAAATATGAATCAATACAAAAAAAACATCATAACACAATTTAAAAACATGTTTAAAAATTTAAAAACAATCAGTCACTACATTCATTCAGGGGTGACCTTACTAAATAACTCTGTTGGGTCACTGGCCCCAAGCCTGCCAGCAAAGCCAGGTTTTAACTACTTTTCTGAAAGCCAATAAGGTGGGGGTGGTACGAATCTCCGGCGGTAGCTGGTTCCAGAGAACTGGGGCAGCAACAGAGAAGGCCCTCCCCCGCGGCCCCGCCAGCCGACACTGTTTAGCTGACAGGACCCGAAGGAGCCCAACCCTATTCGATCTCACTGGTCGTTGGGAGGTACATGGTAGGAGGTAGTCTCAGAGATAACCTGGCCCTAAGCCATGTAGGATTGGTGTGACGTGGGTGTATCTAGGTACGCCCACAATCGCTCGCACAGCTGCATTCTGGACTAGCTGTAGTCTCTGAACAGTCTTCAAGGGTAGCCCCATGTAGAGCGCATTGCAATAATCAAGATGTGAGGTGATAAGGGCATGAGTGACCATGAGCAGTGCCTCCTGATCCAAGTAGGGTTGCAATTGGTGTACAAGACGGACCTGCACAAAGGCCCCCCTGGCCACAGCTGTTAGATGTTGGTATAATTTGAGTTGTGGATCCAGGAGGACACCTAAATTGCGAACCCGTTCTGAGGGGACTAGTTTCTCTCCCCCCAGAACCAAGGAAGGACAGTCGATATAGTCCTTAGGAGGCAGTATCCATAGCCAATCGGTCTTGTCTGGGTTGAGCTTGAGCCTGTTGACCCCCATCCAGACCCTCACCTCATTCAGGCACTGGCACATCACATCCATTGCCTTACTGAATTGACGTGGGGTGGAGATGTACAACTGGGTATCATCAGCATATTGCTGGAACCTCACCCCGTGTCGACGAATGATCTCACCCAAATGGTTTCATGTAGATGTTAAATAGGAGGGGAGAGAGGACTGAGCCCTGAGGTACCCCACATACGAGGGGCCTAGGGGTCAACCTCTGTCCTGCCAACACCAACTGCGACCAATCAGAGAGATAGGAGGAGAACCACCGTAATACGGTGCCTCCCACTCCCAACTCTCTTAATCGGCACAGAAGGATACCATGGTCAATGGTATCAAAAGCAGTTGAGAGGTCAAGTAGCACCAAGATGGAGGAATAACCTCCATCTAGGGCTCGCCAGAGATCATCCATAGAGTGACCAAGGCAGTTTCCGTGCTGAAGCCAGGCCTGAAACCTAATTGAAAAGGGTCTAGATCAGGGGTGGCCAAACCGTGATGCATGCGCCAAACGTGGTGCATTGGATGATTGCAAGTGGCGCATTGCAATCATCCAACGGACAGAAAAGGTGACACTGTTTTACAACCTTTCTTTACAACATTTTTTAGAAAAATGTACAGAGAAATTTGGTCAGTGGATAACAATTATGCAGGAAGAAGGGGATCGGACAATAAGAAGATTTTAGCAAGCGAAAGTGATTCTGACCTTCTTATTGTCTGATCCCCTTCTTCCTGCACAATTCTGGAGAGAGAGTCAAACTCCGGCAGTGACGAAAGTTGGCTCTTCTATGACTCGTGGACTTCAACTCCCAGAATTCCTGAGCTAGCAGGGCAGAGGAGGAAGTCACAAGCGCCAGCCCCATCGCTGGAGTGGGATCCATTTACACCAGCCAACCGTTGCAACAGAGCAATCTTCAGAGAAGGGACGTCTTGGGAAACCTGCCATTGTAGCAGAGCAAGTTTCAGAGAAGGGACGTCTCGGGAAACCTACCATTGCAGCAGAGCAAGCTTCAGAGAAGGGACGTCTTAGGAAACCTGCGCTTGGTGAGTTTCTTTTAATTTGTTGTTGTTGTGACAATCTTGTGGGTTGCTGATGTGGCGTGTTCGATAGGCAAGTATGTTTTGGATGTTCGGGAAGATTTGAACCATCTTAATGGGGTTTTTGCTTGGAATGTGTAATTACATTCTCTTCTAAAACATCCAAAATATATTGCCAATTTCTTGTTCCAGCAATTTTTTAGTAACACTAAAAAAACTCACTGGAAATTAGAGGGAAGATTTTAAAATCTCAATACATATACAAACTTTTAAATATAAACCAATGACTTGATAGAACATTATTATTATTGATATACATTTTATATTTCTATATATATATACACCACAATACCGATGAGGAAGAAAAACAAGAAATCCAAAAGGAAACCAGCATGGCTAAACAAAGACCTCACCGATAAACTGAATGAAAAAAAAGATAAATACAAAAAATGGAAAGATGGGCACATAACCAAGACAGAGTACCAACAGACAGCCAGAATCTGTAAAGAAAAAATCAGGACAGCAAAGGCCCAGAATGAACAAAGACTCGCAACAAAACTCAAAGACAACAAAAAAAGCTTCTTCCAACACATAAACAACAAGAAAAAAATCAAAGAAACAGTTGGTCCACTAAAGAGAGAAGACGGCAAAGAAGTAACAGACAACACAGACAAAGCAGAGCTACTGAACACGTTCTTTGCATCAGTCTTCACACAAAAGGAAACTGCAGCTCAACTACCCAGCAACACAAATATAAAAAACAGATTCGAAGCAAGACTCAACCTAAGCAAAAATACAGTAAGAGATCACCTATCTGAACTTAACGAATACAAAGCACCAGGACCTGATGGATTACACCCCAGAGTCCTAAAAGAACTAGCAGAAGTCATTTCGGAACCACTGCACCACATCTTCCACAAATCCTGGAACACAGGGGAACTCCCTGAGGACTGGAAAAGAGCTGATGTGGTCCCCATCTACAAAAAAGGTAAAAAAAACAGACCCAGGAAACTACAGACCAATCAGCCTAACATCAATACCTGGGAAAATACTGGAAAAAATAATTAAAAACCAGATCTCACATCATCTAGAAACAAACCAAGTAATAACCAACAGCCAACACGGATTTGTTAAGAACAAGTCATGCCAAACCAACCTCATTTCATTTTTCAACACTGTGACCAAATTAGTAGACCAGCGAAATGCAATAGACATAATATATCTGGACTTCAGCAAAGCATTTGACAAAGTAGACCACAACCTACTTCTTCATAAGCTAGAAAAAAGCGGGATAGACAGCTACACAACCAGATGGATTAACAACTGGCTGACCAACCGTACCCAACGAGTAGTCCTCAATGGCTCTAAGTCCACATGGAGAGAAGTAAGCAGTGGCGTACCACAAGGTTCCATCCTAGGCCCAGTACTCTTTAATATCTTCATAAATGACCTAGATGAGGGAATAGCAGGAGAACTAACCAAATTTGCAGACGATACCAAGCTGGCGGGAGTAGCAAACACCCCAGAGGACAGACTCAAAATCCAGAGGGACCTTGACAGACTCGAACACTGGGCCCAAACCAATAAAATGAAATTTAACACGGAGAAAAGTAAAATTCTACACCTAGGTAAGAAGAATCAAAAATACACATACAAACTGGGTGAAACCACACTCAATAGCAGCGATTGCGAGAGGGATCTTGGAGTCTTGGTAGACAGCCAACTAAATATGAGCCAGCAGTGTGCAGCAGCAGCCAAAAAGGCCAACGCAGTCCTGAGCTGCATAAATAGAGGGATACAATCAAGGACCAGAGAGGTACTAGTACCACTCTATAAAGCCTTGGTCAGACCACACCTAGAGTACTGCATCCAGTCTTGGTCACCACACTACAAAAAAGACATTGAAACCCTAGAGAAAGTGCAGAAGAGAGCAACCAGGATGATAAAGGGTCTGGAAAATAAAACATACAAAGAGTGGTTGCAGGAACTGAGCTTGGCCAGTCTGGCGAAGAGAAGGACCAGGGGTGACATGATAGCAGTGTTCCAATACTTGAGGGGATGCCACAGAGAGGAGTGGAGCAGGCTGTTCTCTATGGCACCAGAAAGCCAAACAAGGAATAATGGATGAAAGCTGACCAAGGAGAGATTCAACCTGGAAGTGAGGAGAAACTTTCTGACGGTGAGAGCGATCAACCAGTGGAACAGCTTGCCAGAGGAGGTTGTGAGAGCCCCAACACTTGCGACCTTCAAGGGGAGACTGGACTGCCATCTGTCTCAAATGGTGTAGGAACTCCTGCTTGAGCAGGGGGTTGGACTAGATGACCTACAAGATCCCTTCCAACTCTAATAATAAATCTAAATCTATTATTTTCATAATGTAAATTACTGAAAGAGGTGCATAAGCATATTGCACATGCTCCATTTGTAATAATTTTACTTCCAAAGAAAACATAAGAGGTAGCCCTAAGAATATAAATAGAGCTAATATTAAAAACAATATTCTAGAAATATAAGCAATCTCATACTATTCTTTTTTAAATTAATCATTTCTGATATATAATAGTTAAATGGACATTTGTAATATTTTATTTCTTTCCAGCTGGCCTTAAAACTGGCTTTGCACCATTACTAAGCACTGAGCTAAAAGTCTGCCCTATTTAACTAAACAATTTTCATTAAAGAAACAAAAAAGGAAAGATCTGTAAAGCAATGAATGATCCTATTAGTTCCACCAGACTAAAATCATATATTCTATGTATGGGGTTGCCAAACTATGGTTCTTTGAGGACCTGTGGACTTCAACTCCCAGAATTCATGCATGGCTAGCTCAGGAATTCTGGGAGTTGAAGTCCACAGATCCTCAAAGAACCATAGTTTGGCCACCCTTGCGAGTTGTTGCCATTAATATGGTAAGCAATTTTCAGAGGGAACCAGATTACAAAAAGGAGATATGCCAGAGCCAAATTAGCCAGATAGTGATGGATTCCTTGCACCTACTTACTTTTTTTAAATAGGTGTCATAACTGAACCCATCTTAATATTTTCAACAAAGATCACAAAAGTGATCTCAGTTCAATTCTTACAGCCTATGCTTAAATTTCTGTTATCCATTACAGTGCAAAAAAAAGGACCAAAAGAAGCCACGAAAGTGATTGTAAGCGTGAATTCAATGAACAGTGGGAAAATGAGTTGCTATTTATATCAAGTTCATCAGGAAAACCGTTTTGCATTGTTTGTGAAAGTACTCTTTCACATAATAGAAAATATGATCTTAAGAGACATTATACAATACAGCATCAGACTAATATAGAAGAAAAAATGAAGCTTGTTCCTGGGTCTGAGTTACAAAAAAAATATGTAACTAAGAAAAAGGAAGAAATCAGAAAAATACAAAATACATTTGTTAAAGTAAGTAGTGAAGACTTGGCGATGACAGAAGTGTCATATGAAATTGCTTTAGCATTGGCAGAAAAAAAAGAAACCTTTTTCTGATGGAGAAGAAATTGTTAAGCCTTGTCTCCAAATATTTGCACGCCATCTTGGTAATAAAGTTTTTGAAAGGAAAGCAGACGAAATTGCTACATCAAGGCAGACAGTTACGAGACGTATCGAGGAACTCTCTCAGGACCTTGTCCATTCTTGTACTTTCTTTTCTCTAGCTTTGGATGAATCAATGGACATATGTGATGTTCTTCAGTTAAACATTTTTATAAGAGGAATTGATGATAATTTTTTTTATTTCAAAAAGTTTTATTAGTACAAAGTACAAACATTTTTCTCTTTTTCTCCCCCCCCCTCACCCCAACCCCCTCCCCTACCCCCCATCTCACCCCCCACCCCCCGACTTCCCAGAAAAAGCACAGGGTATAATATTCAATAAAGATGAGATTAAAATATACTAACAAATTATTAATTTCAAAATTTCTCTAGATCTTTAACTCCTTGTTACTCAAAACCTTTTAAGCATAGTCTAAAAATCAGGCATATTATTAATCAACTAACATTTCAATATATCAGGCTGTTAATTTATTCCACTATGTATCTTTCATTTATATAGTCTTTAAGATATAATAATAAAAAGAAGAAAAAGAAGACATCTTTCTTTCACCATTTCAACCAGATACACAACCATCAACGTCATTTTCTCGATGATAAATAGATCTTCCTTCTTCCGACGCTATACCTCCTTGATAAACATAACATTAAAATATACTAACAAGTTATTAATTCCAATATTTCTCTAATTCCTTAACACCTTATTACTCAGAACCTTTTAAGCATAATCTAAAAATCAAACACATTGTTAATAACCTAACATTCCAATATATCAAATTATTAATTTCACAATTATTCTAAATCTTTTCCATATAACTCAAAACCTTTTAAAAGTAGTCAAAAAGAAAAAAATTTAGTCCAATCCTCTATGTGTCTTTCATTTATATAATCTTTAAAATATAGTAATAAAAAGAAGAAAAAAAAAGAAGAAAAAAAGAAAAAAAGAGGGGGGGAAAGAAATCTTTCTTTCACCATCTCGGCCAGATGCACAACCATCAGCGACATTTCCTCGATAGTAAATGGATCTTCTAACTGCAAAATACCAATTTTTATTCTTCTCTCCATCTGGCCTATGACTACCCATACTGAAACCAAGTTCTTATCATTCCTTCTTCTCATTCAAACTTTTGACTCTTGCACCCACTTGTGGTTTGGTAATTTTTTGAGTTGTCAGCTTAAGTTGTTGTTGTCTTGATTCATCCTTAAATATAGCTGCTGCTCTGGTCTGACCGCTATCACCGCTATCCCAGTTGAAGCCTCCCATCTATACTGTATTTGCTGTTTTTTCAATTCATCCACCAGAAAGGCATACTCCTTTCTGGCTCTCAACTTTTTAGGAGGAATTTCTTTCAATGTCATTACTTCCTGTCCATCTACCTGAAGCTTGTTCTTGAAAGTCGCCTGTAGAATTTCATTATGTAATGTCCTTGTAGTAAAATATATTACGATATCTCTTGGCAGATGTTTCTGTTTAGCAATCCAAGAATTAACACGATATATCTTATCAATTTGCATACCCAATTCCTCTTTTGTCACTCCTAACGTGTGCACAAATGCGTCCAACATCCTTTCTCTTAGATCTTCTTGTTTTTTCTCTTTTACACCTCTTACTCTTAAAGCAAACTCCATATTTCTATATTGAATCATTAACACCTCAGCTTCATAATTTTCAATATTATTTTGAGTCTTTCCTATATCTTCACCCAAAGTTATCACAGACTGTTTAATTTCTTCCACCTCCTCCTCCAAAATTTCCACATTTCCTACCAGTCCTTTAAATGTAAATATCATATCATCACTTAATTGCTGGTGTCAAGTAGCAATCTCCTCTGAAACAACCTGTATTTTTTCATTAATTTCATTAATTTTTAGGTTAAATTCCATAACAAGTTCATTCTTCATAACTTTTAAAGCTTCAAATAACTTTTCAGGTGTTAAAGTCTGTGGGGGTGTTGAATAGAGAGTGGGTTGCATTCTTGAAGTATAAACAGGAGGGTGCTCAAATCCTTTGTTAAAAACAGTCTTTCCAGGTTTTAAAGCCATTTAAAATTTAAAGTTAAACTTTTTGTTTTAATCCAAAATCAGAAAGAGAAGAGAGAGTTCATCAAAGTCAGGCATTTTCAGACAGAGGACTGCTAGCAAAATGAAACTTTCCTTTTAACTTTCACTTTCACGCCCTTTGAAGCTTCAATCGCCATTTTGTTACTCTTAACTCAATCATTTCCAAAATAAAAAGTCAACTTTGGAGTTAAGTTAAGGTACTTGCCATCCAAGTCTCCTGGCTTTTTCTGTCTGCTGTAGTCAAATTGTTAAAAATCCCATATTGAAGGCAGAATTGGTCGCTGCATCTTGCTCCGCAAAAACGGAGGCGTCCCGGGTCCCGGAGCAGATGACAGGCTGCCTGGGGAGCCCTCACCCTTCGCGCCCCAGATTTTCTCCTGGGGCACTAGGGGGGCTCTACCCTCGCCTGTCGGCTCTCATCTCTCCCCTACGCCCAGGGAGAAGATTTTCAAGCCGCCAGACAGCTGTTCTGGCGGCTTTACGGAGCCCGGGATTAGGCGCTCAATGAGGAGCGTCCTTGATGCATCGGAGCCAACTGGAAGTCCGATAATTTTAATGTCTTTGAAGAACTTGCCAGTCTGGAGTCATTGCATGGTAAAACAAGAGGATCAGGCATATTTAAAAAGGTGAAATCATGCCTCGATGATCTAAAATTAGATTATAGCAAACTTATCAGTGTGTGTACTGATGGAGCGCCATCAATGATAGGTAAAGTCAATGGCGCTACAACTTTGCTTGAAATTTTTTTAAAGCGTCCTATACTGAAATATCACTGCATTATACACCAAGAGGCACTGTGTGGAAAAACTTTAAATATGCAGCACATTATGTTGCCAGTTGTGAAATTTGTGAATAAAATTAGAGCAAGAGCATTAAACAGACAAGAACTCAGAGAATACTGTGAATTGTTAGATTTGGAATATGGTGAACTTATCCTTCATTGTGAAGTGCGCTGGCTTTCTAGAGGTCAGGTTCTGAGTAGATTTTGGAAATTGAAAAATGCCGTTTCTAATTTTTTGTAACAGGAAAATCAACTACCTGATGAAAGAACCCTATTATTTGACAATAACTGGCTATTTGATTTGGCATTTTTAATTGATGTTACTAGCCATCTCAATGATCTAAATTTAAAACTACAAGGCAGGAATAAATTATTTCCTAGCTTAGTAAATAGCATCAGTTCATTTAAAATGAAATTAAAACTGTTCATCTCCCAGTTAGAAAATAAGGATTTAAGTCAATTTCCACATTTGAAAGAGCAGAGTGAATTTGCTGCGGATAATAGCAGTTTGACTAAATATATTGAAAAAATCAAGATATTGCAAGAGTCATTTGAAAGTTGTTTTCATGATTTTAATAAAGAAGACTGCATGCTTGCATTCATCAACCCATTTTCACTTAGTGAGCAAAACATAATGCAGATGCCTAGTAATATACAAATGGAACTGATTGATTTAAAAACAAATTCATTCTTGAAAATGAAATTTGATGAGCTTTTTCCAGATCAAATGCTTCTGATATAATTCATTTCTGGCATTCATTACCCAGTGAACATTTCCCAGAGCTAAGAAAATATGCAAAAAGTTATATATGTCACTTTGGAACAACATACAGATGTGAACAAGCATTTTCATCCATGAAATTGATTAAAAGCAAAACAAGGTCGCGAATAACTGACTCTGCTGCTTTCTGTGACAAATTTAACACCAAACATTAAAAAACTAGCAAAATCCAAGCAGGCGCAAAAGTTTCAATAAAGGTAAGTAATGCTTTTGTGTTGTAATAGATATTGTTTTTCATACAATAATTAAACCATGTAAAAATGTTGATTATGTCAATAAGCATGCTTTTATTTAAAAGGGCCACCACTGTTATAAATCATATTCCAGGACCCCTTCTAGTGAGTAGAGAGAACAGACAACTCCAAGTTCCAAGCTGATCTCACTCTCAGTGCTTCATCTCGCTCAGAGCTTTCTCTCTCTCTCATCACATCCAACAACTGTCATCCAGAGTTATCTTCACCAAACGAGACTCTCCGGCAGCTGTAGCACCACCAGTGGGATCCACGACAGCGATCACCCTCTCATCCAAGAGATTATTTCTAACTATTGTAGATTGGTGCTCCAGTAAACATGTGTCTTTTGAAATGGCGTAAATTAATTAATTGAATTGCGTGATTGAGTTATTCCTTTTCCTCCCTTAAGCAAAGCAGATCCTACCCCATCCCTATTTTACAACCCCAAATGCGAAAGTAAGAAGGTAAAAAACGTGCTTGAGTTGTATGGCCGCCCTGAGTCCTACGGGAGTGGGGCGGCATACAAAGATGACCAAATAAGTAAATAAATAATAAATGGCAGATCTGAACTCATCTGTGAAAAAATTTGGCGGATGGTATGCTTAAAGTTGGCCACCACTGTAGATAATCAGTTTCATCCAACAACCGTAGGAGCTGGAGTGCCACCACCTTCTCTACAACCTAGATATAGTCCAGACAGCAGTATGCTCAGACAGCAGTGTGGTTAATCTGCTTTGAGCTATATCAAGCAACTATGCCATATTTACAGTAATACAGAATAACAGAATGAGCTCCGGACCCACAGCATGAATTTCTGCAGTTGGATGCCCATTTGGGGCATCACAGATCGCGTAGAGATCTGCGAATTTGTGGGGAAAACTCTGGAGAGTGAGCGGGTGTGATGCAGACACCAGTTCACTCAGGAGAAACCCCCCCCCCATGAAATCATCTGGAGAAAACCTGCCTTGTTTGACAGGTCCAGAACAAAGACAGCTACACAGCAGGAAGCAGAACTTTTATAGCGAAGATCAGAAGAAACTAAATCGTTAAAACCTTTGGATGTTTGGTGAGAATGACAACAAATAATTGAATTGTGCAGTTAAGAGTGAGGCTCTAAAAGTGTTTAAGCGGTGTTTGATGATGATCAAGCTGAATTTGAATAAGAACTGACAGCATACAAATGTGAAAGAAGAGAAACGGTAATGGAGAAGTCAGAGTAAAAGTGGTGAGAGGAATTATTTTGGATTTCTTTTTGTTCTAAACTTGTTATATATTCTTTCATTGGGAAATTGGAAGATCTGTGGCTTTAAAGTTGAAACATTGTAATTGTTAAAGATGGAGGAACTAAGAAGTGAAAATGAGAGTTACATTTCCAGAAGAGAAGCCATTAAAGAAAGTAGATTGCAAATAACTCAGAGAGAAAGAAAAGAAACCTACAGAACTGGACTTGGGGATAAATTTGATATTTGACTTTTTTTGGACCTAATGAGTTAAAAGATAACTTACATTGCAAAAGAGGATAATAAACAGCTAAAGGAATATTTGACTAGAAGAAGGACAATCAAAATTAACAGTTATACAAAACGGAAGTGGTGGCAATGCTTATATGTGACTAAGCAAAAATTTTGTTACAAGTAACAGGACTCTGATTGATATTAACTGGCAAAAAAGACTGATAAGCATTATTTTTTATTCTTTGTTGGATTTCTTCCTTCCTCTTTATTTAGATACTGCTTTAAATTAAAGTGACCAGATTTTTTTTTTCTTAAGCGGGACACCGACGGGGGGGGGCGGGGCCGCCTGGACGCCGCAATTTGAGTTTTGCCCTCTGCGCATGCGCAGAACGCTGCGCATGCGCAGAGGGCAAAAGACGGCTAATGTCGGCGTCCAGGTGGGGGGGGGAGGTGGGAGGCCTTTCCTCGCCTCCCGCCTCCAGGCTAAAATGCCCCATCTCTTTCGGCTCCTCCGAGGAGCCTCACGTCTGCGCTCTACCGCCCCGATCCATGAAAACAAAACGGAGAATGGGCCCAGTGGGGTTTCCCACCCCCTTCGACGTTTGTTCACAGTTAACCTAGCTAGATTGGAGCGTCCTAGAGAAGCCCACTTGCAAGCTGGGTACAAGCTCGATGGCCCCCCTCTTCCTCCCCCTTAAGAGAGCAAAGATGCCCTGCGTTTTCTCCTCAACCCTTCACCGGGATGGGGGAGGGGATTGGGAAACGCCTCTCTCCTACCTCAGGCAGCGATGGGGGAAGGTCTTCCCGGCTCGGCCCCAGAGCAAAGAGGAGCTGCCGCGGCGGTTCCCTCCGCCGCCCCCTTTGTTTTTTTTTCTCTGGGTCTCTCCTCGCCTCAAGGCTGTTAATTTCCCCGCCAACTCGCCGCGAAGGCTGGCCGGTCGAGAGCCTTTTAAGTCCCGGTGGAAAATGCTCGGGGTGATGTTCTTCCTCGCTTGCTCCCTGCTGGTAATTTGCTCCTGCTTGGCCGAAAGGGAACTTGCAGCATTGACGCAGGAGCAACTGCCCTTCTTCTTGAGTAAGTTGGACAGGCGGCTGAGCCATTGGTCGGACCGCAGCCTTAAGGACGACTTCGCTGCTGGCTCTCTCTCTCTCATTCATTCATTCCCTTCCTGCTATTAACCGATTACATACAGCGCGTTAGAATTTCCCTGGCGGGCTTTGCAACCGGGCGCCCGCGGGGCTTTGCGAGAGCAGCTGCTCCCTTTGCAAAAGAGCCCCGGGATTGGGAAGGCTTGCCAAGCATACAACCCCCCGCCCCCCCGGCTCACTTACCGGCCAGTCTCCCGCAGAAGTGCTCCCCGGACCCCGAGCAGGCAGCGGCCAGGAGGGGAAGGCAGGCAGGGAAGGAAAGGAGGGAGGGACGAAGGGAGGGAAGGAAGGAGCTCACAGAAGCCGGCCGGGCCTCCCCGCCTATCGCTCGGCGCTCCTCCCCAAGGTAAGGTGACCAGATGTCCCGATTTTGAGAGGGCCTGCTGCTGCTGCTGCTGCCCCTGCGGCTGGGCCCAACCTGGCCGTCCTCGAGTGCCTGCAGGCCAATTTTTTGAAAGAATGCCCTAGTCGGGCATTGTTTTAAAAAATTGGGACTTTTTAAGAGGGCGGGCGGGACGTGGGACAAATGGCGAAAAAGCGGGTGTGTCCCGCCAAAATCGGGACGTCTGGTCACCTTACTTTAAATATATAACTTTCCAAATACTGGTATAGAATTAAGGTGGCTTATAAATAGAATAATTATTTAATTAGATGATTAAGTTATAAGAAATTAACTAAAGCTATAGAAAATATTATTTTATAAATTTGTGATATATCTTTCTACCGGAAAAATTGGAAGATCTGTGATTTTAAACAAGATGAAAAGTGGAATTAAGCATTAAAGACGGAGGAATTAAGAGTTATACTTCCGGAAGGGAAGCCATTAAGGAAAGCGGGCTGCAAACAACTTAAAGAGAAAGAAGAAATTTATAGACCTGGACTCTGGGACAATTTGATATCTGACTTTCTTTGGATTTAAAGACTTAAAGGACAATTGACATTGTAAAAGAGGACAATAAACAACAAACAACAAACCGAATATTTGATCAGAAAGAGGATACTCGAAATCAAGGGTTATACATAATTGGAAGAGACAGTAATGTTTATAAATGACTAAGCAAATCTGCCATCACAAGTAATGGAATTTTTGTTGCAAGTAATAGGCTCTGATTGACACTATCTGACAGAAAAGATTGATAAGTATTATGTTTTCTTAGATCTTCTTGTTTCACTTTTTCTACATACTGTTTCAAATATATATCTTTCCAAATATTGTTATAATTGTTATAGATTTAAGGTTGTTTTTTACAGAAAAACTATTTTACCAATTTAGTTATAAGAAATTAATTAAATTTGATATATGAGCAATATTTAGGATAAAATCATACAAAGTTTAAAAATGACAAGTACAATTGTAATAACAAAAACAGGGAAGAAAGCAACACCAAACCCAATTGTAATTTCCCCTGCACCTCCTGGACAAAGATCAATTGAGACAATGTTAGGGACTGATAAAACAAGTTCAATAATCAACATGCAGAGTATGCAGCTAATGCTGCAAAACATACAAGAAATTATAGCAAGGATGCAAGAATCCATAACTAAAATGCAGGAAACTATAACAAATAACCATGAAGAGACAAAAGTCCATCATACAGAAATTAAAATAGAGATGGGAGAAATGAAAGGAGACATAAAAAATATAAATGATAAAATTGAAAAAATTCAAAATAATATAATAGAAAATGAACGTAAAATAAAAATAGTCGAAACAGAAATGGAACAGACAGACAAGAAAGTAGAAATTATGGAGCAGAAATTAATAACAGTTAACAAAGGGTTTGAAGAGTGCATTATATTCTTAGAGGTAGAGAGGGCTTCTTATCAATTAAGATTCTAAAATATTCAAGAAGAGAAAGAAGAAAATGTAGGCGAAAAGATGGCAGAAATTTTAGCCGAAATGATGCAAATTAGCAAACAAAATAAGATGAGAGATATAGATGAGGCCTACAGAGTCTACACAAATTATGCAAGGAGACACAGATTGCCAAAAGAAATACATATAAAATTCACAAAAAGAACAACGAGGGATAACATCCATAAAAAAACAAGGGAAGAAACATTCACTTATAAAGGTAGAGAAATAATAGTTTTAAAGCAGACCCTAAGACGGATCCGAAACGCGAGAAGACAATACCAGTTCTTAACATCCCACCTTATAAAACACAAAGAGTCGTTTAGATGGCTGGTGCCAAAAGGCATTTTAGTAACCTGGCAAGAAAAAAAAGTGAAATTAGATTAAATTGAAAAGGCCCAGGACTTTTATGAAAGATGGAAGGTGAAGAAGAAAGTAAGGAGGAAAGTAAAGAAGAATTGGATAGTATAAGTAGGGAAGAAGAATCACAGAGGAAAGGGAGAAAGATAGAAGAGATAAAAGAAAGCAGGAAAAAGAGACGATAGAACAAGAAGGAATAATAAGTAGGGTAGTAAGAGAAACTAGAGCTACAAGAAAAAAATACAAATAGAAAAGGGAGAAGAAAACTGATTTCCATTAATATTAATAGATTTAATGCACCAAAAAATAGAAGCAGATTTTTCATAAAACTCAAAACAACTTGATATAGATGTAATACACAATAATAATAATAAAATTACAATACTAAGAATTTTATATAATTGGAGATTTTAATGTAATAGTAGATCTCAAAAAGGACAATAAAACTCATTAAAAACTAAGAAAACACATTACCCAAACCGTTTTCTGAACCTGTATTAGAATATAATTTACGAAAAGTGTAACTATTAATTTGTTAGATGTATATAAAGAGAAATGTATATAGAAATGGAAAAGGCAATATGTATTAAAGAAATCCTTAAAAGAGATATATGACATATACAAAAAATTGACCAGAAAATAGATATACATAGAAGAATCAAGTATAAAATATAAATTACAAATATATTTGGAAATATTTATATTATAAGTATGCAAAATTATGTGAACTGATCTTGAGCTGTAATCAAAATGGATTCCCATCATTGTATGTTTGTATGTCATGTAATGGTTTGTGTGTGTGTGTGTGTGTGTGTGTGTGTGTGTGTGTGTGTGTGTGTGTGTGTGTGTAAAGAGATCCACACAAAATAAGGCCACTCCAACCTGGATCCTGTTGGGGAGATCTCCCTCTCCCTCTCTCCCCCCATGGAGTGGGCCCAGGCAGCCTGAGCACAGCTCCCTCCTCGGAGGCAACCAGCAAGCAAACAAATGTGGCGCTCTGGCTGGGAGGCGGTAGCGTGGAGCCCCACCTCTGGCCAGCGAGAGCTGAGCAGGCGGGGTGCACACCTTCCCTGTCGCCACTGCAGTGCTGGTGCTAGTATTGGTGGTGCTGGTGCTGGCTGCGAGGGATGCGCAAGCTGAACGTTTGGAGCCACTCTTGGTGGAGTTTGTAAGCAGGCTCACTGGGGCCGCTTAGCAGGGAGACACCAGCCCATTTGGGTCGCTTCAGCATGGGGTAGGAACGTAGAAGGCAGCATGGGGTGGGAACGCAGCAGGCAGAGGAAATCCGTACCTCTTGGCGTTCAGCCCTCAAAGACTCCTTTGGGGTGACTTTTCCACTTTTGAAACATTACATTTAGCAACAATAAAAAAGAAAAACTTTTGTAATGTAATTTATCTTTCTCTCCCTAACACTCTCTTTCTCTCTCTTTCCCTCTCCCCCTCTCTCGGTTTCTCTCTCTCTTTTACTCCCCCCTCTCTCTCTGCCTCCCTCTGTTTCTCTCCCCCCCATGGGGGAGGGAAGGAACTCCTGAACTGGTGCTGGGTGCTGGGTGCTGGGAATGACATCCGAAGGCCAATGAGCCCAGGAGCAGCGCACCCACACTCAGCTGGCTGGCAGGGACGCGGGGCATCCCAACACAGGCAGCTCTGCAGTAAAAGCAACTGCTTTTTTCTGCCGAGCTGGGATGACACAGGGTCACATTGTGGCTCTGCGTCATAATGGGCTTCAGGAGGAGGGGGACCCTGTCTCCCACATTGTGAAGTGTGCGAGTGAAAAAGTTCACTCAATCAATTCCAACTTCGCGAGATCTTTTTCTTTCGTGAGAAGATGGAATTGAATGAAACGCAATAGAGAAATGCGATTGGAGCTGGGCTGGGGCGATTGCGTTTGTGCCCACAGAGAGGGCCCTGTGTGCCACGTCTGGCACGTGTGCCATAGGTTCGCCATCACGGTCCTATACCATTGCAGACAAGTGGCTGTCCAGTCTTTTTAAAAGTTTCCAGTGATGGAGCACCCACAACTTCTGAAGACAAGCCATTCCACTGGTTAATTGATCTCATTGTTAAGAAATTTCTCCTTAGTTCTAGGTTGCTTCTCTCCTTGATTAGTTTCCATCCATTGTTTCTTCTTTTGCTTTGGAAAATAGGTTGACTCCCTCTTTGTGGCAGTCCCTCAAATATTGGAACACTGCTATCATGTCACTCCTAATTCTTCTTTTCATTAGACTAGACAAACCCAATTCTTGCAACTGTTATTAATATGTTTTAGTCTCCAGGCCCCAGCATCTTTGGTGCTCTTTTCTGTACTCTTTCCAGTCTATATATATTTTTATATATGGATGCAGTATTTTAAGTGTGGTCTTTCTAAGGCCTTATAAAACGGTACTAATACTTCACATGATGCAAGGGTCCTCTTTGTAGACTTCAGCTCAGCATTCAATACCATCATTCCAGATATTCTTCTAACTAAACAAAATCAACTAGCTGTACCTGACCACACCTGTAAATGGATCATAAACTTCCTAACAGACAGGAAGCAGCAGGTGAAGCTAGGCAAAATCACATCAGATACCTGTACAATTAGCACAGGAGCCCCCCAGGGCTATGTGCTCTCTTCACTTCTCTTCTCTCTATACACCAATGACTACATTTCAAAAGATCCCTCTGTTAAAGTACTGAAGTTTGCAGATGATACAACAGTGATTGGTCTCATTCAAGACAACGACGAATCTGCATACAAACGGGAGGTTGAACAACTGTTGTTGTGCAACCAGAACAATCTTGAACTAAACACACCCAAAACCGTAGAAATTGTGGTAGGTTTTAGGAGAAACCCTCCTATACTACCACCTCTTACAATACTAGACAACACAGTATCAACAGTAGAGACCTTCAAGTTTCTAGATTCTATCATATCTCAAGACTTAAAATAGATACCTAACATCAAAAACATCATCAGAAAAGCACAATAAAGAATGTTCTTTCTACACCAACACAGAAAGCTCAAACTGCCCAAGGAGATCATGACTCAGTTCTATAGAGGAATTATTGAGTCTGTCATCTATACCTCTATAACTGTCTGGTTTGGCTCTGCAACCAAACAAGACAGACACAGACTTCAGAGGATAATTAGAACTGCAGAAAAAACAATTGCTACCAATCTGCCTTCCATTGAGGACCTGTATACTGCATGAGTCAAAAAGAGGTCTGTGAAAATATCTACAGACCCCTCACATTCTGGACATAAATTGTTTAAAATTCTACCCTCAAAACGACACTATTGGGCACTGCACACCAAAACAACATAATCACCAGATGGATTTGTAGCTGGCTGACAAACCGTACTCAACGAGTAGTACTTAATGGTATTATATCCACATGGAGAGGAGCAAGCAGTGGGGTACCACAAAGCTCAATCTTAGGTCCAGTACTCTTCAACATTTTCATAAATGACTTAGATGAGGGAATAGAAGGGGAATTCATCAAATTTGCAGATGACACTAAACTGGCAGGAATAGCCAACACCCCAGAAGATAAGCTCTGGATCCAAAAAGATCTTGACAAACTTGAACAATGGGCCCTATCTAACAAAATGAGTTTCAATGTGAAGAAAAGCAAAGTTTTACATTTAGACAGGAAAAATCAAAGGTAAAACAGTAACTGTGAGAGGGACTTTGGAATTCTAGTGGATGATCATTTGAATATGAGCCAGCAGTGTGCAGCAGCAGCCAAAAAAGCTAATACAATCCTGGGTTGTATAAACAGAGACATAGAATCAAGATCATATGAAATAGTACCGCTTTATAAAACCCTAGTAAGACCACACCTGAAATACTGCAACCAATTTTGGTCACCATATTACAAAAAAGATGTTGAGACTCTGGAAAAAGTTCAGAGAACAGCAACTAAAATGATTAGGGGACTGGAGGCTAAAACACATGAAGAACAGCTGTGAGGTTTGGGTTTGGCTAGTCTAAAGAAAAGAATAATTAGGGATGACATGACAGCAGTATTCCAGTATTTGAGGGGCTGCCACAAAGAAGAGGGGGTCAGGACTTCCGGTGGCACCACGAGCTTCGCTGACGCTCTTTATGAGTGTCTGATCCCAGGCTCTGTTAAAGCCGCCAGATTAGCTGCATCAGCTGTCTGGCGGCTTGGAAACTCCCTCCCCAGGCAAAGGGAAGGGAGAAGAGCAGATGGGCCAACGTAGAGCCCCCCAAGTACCCCAGAAGAAGTTCTGGGGTGTGAAGGGTGAGGGCTCCCTAGAAGCCTGTCAACAGCTCCGGACCTGGAATGCCTCCACTTTTTTTTAAGCGGAGCAAGAAGCCGCGACAACTTCTGCTAGCAACAAATGGATTTTAACACTCTAAACAATGTAGCAGACGGAACATACCAGGAGGATTCAACTGCAAGTATTTTAACTTAATCCTAACTTAACTCTGGTGCTCTCTGTATTTTTTGGAAGAAACAAAGTAGCTAATATGTAAAAAGATGGCGCTTGGAATTTCAAAGGGCACGGAAAAGTGAAAGCTAGTGAGAGTTCCTTTTGCTGATAGACGCTTGCAAGAAACCTTCTTATTTTTTACTTTTTACTTTGATGAACACTGTTTTTTGGCTTTTTAATAACATATAAAAATTAATACAAACTGAAGATGGCTTTAAAACTGGCAAAGACTGCTCCTTTTAAGGGAATAGGAAGAGTTGAAAGTTTCCCCACTCATATTGTTAATTTGCAAGATTTTGCCCCTCCAACACAGACTTTAACGCTTGAAAAGTGGCAGCAAGCCATGAAAGATATGCAGAAACAAATTGCTTCTGTGGTTAATGAAAAAATTAAAGAAATTAATGGAAAAATTACTGAAATTAATGAAAAAATACAAGCTGTCTCAGAGGAGTTTTCATCTCAGACTCAACAAACTAGAGATGATCTGGTATCTGTATTTAAAGCTGTGGCAGTTAAAATGGAATTATTGGAAAAAGATGTGGATGAAATTAAACTACGGTGACTTTGGCTGAAAAAGTAGTTGAGATTCAGAATAAAATTGAAGGAACTGAGGCAGATTTAACGATGATACAGTATAATGATATGGAATTTGCTTTAAGACTAAGAGGGATAAAAGAAAATAAATGAGAGAATTTAAAAGAAAAGATATTGGAAGCATTTGTGCAGATCTTGGGGGGAACAAAAGCGGAATTGGGCTGCCAGATTGAAAAAATATATCGAGTTAATACGTGGTTTGCCAGACAGAAACATCTGCCAAGAGACATTGTAATATATTTTACTACAAGGACATTGCGAAATCGAATCTTACAGGTGACTTTTAAAAACAAACTCAAGGTAGATGAACAAGAGGTTTTGACATTTAAGGAAATTCCTTCAAAAATATTGAAAGCACGCAAGGATTATGCCTTTCTAGTGGCAGAATTAAAAGAGCAACAAATAAGGTATAAATGGCAAATTCCAGCTGGATTGTTGGTTACTTACATGGGAGAAAGATATAGACTCAATACGATTTGTAAAGCAAAAGATTTTCTTGCCAACATGTTAAAGGCTGGGAGACCAAAATCACCAGAAGGCAAAAGAAATGAGGAAGTTAAAAAAGAGGGAAAAGAAGATTTGTGGATTGTAAATCAGAGAGGAACTCTGAATAGTCAAGAAGAAACAAAGGATCCAAGACAGAGAGAAGTAATTGTTGAAAGTGAAGAAGAATTAAATCAACATAATTTCAGCTGTCAACTTCAAAAATTACTGATGGCTGTAGGCTTGGGAGAGAGGAATTAAAAACAGATGTTTTGTACTAGTAGGACAATTTAAAACAAATAAGATATAAAAGTCAAGTGCATATATAAAGGTTGCATAAGGTTAGAGATATTAGATTATAAGATTAAGTTTGTATTATAGGGATTTTTTTATTTATTTTATTTTATTTTCCTCTTTACTTGTGGGGAATAAATATAGACTGTAATGTAATATAATAGAGATTAAATTGGTTTTAAAGAATAAGATTAAATTAATATTACAGGTTGGGGAATAAGTATAGAATGTATTGTAATGTAATAAAGATTAAATTGGTTGTTATTTAATAGAGATTAAGTGAACGTGAAGATGTTATGTACTTTTATATATGGTTTAAGTTGGTTTTGAATTTAACAATTGCTGCCAGGTTGCTGGTGGCATAATATTGGAAGAGGAAGATTCATCTATTATCCAAAAGTCAACATTAAGAGATGCGCATTTGGCAGGAAAAATTTTTTTCTTTTATTATTAAAAACTGATGCTTTAGTAATAGTAAGTAATTTAAAACAAGTAAGATATAAAAGTCAAATGCATATATAAAGGTTGTATAAGGCGAGAGAAATTAGATTACAAGATTAAGTTTGTATTATAGGGGGAAAATTTTCTTTTTTTCTTTTTCTCTTCCTCTTTACTTGTGGGGAATAAATATAGACTGTAATGAAATGTAACAGAGATTAAATTGGTTTTAAAGAATAAGAGTGAATTAATATTATAGGTTGGGGAATAAGTATAGAATGTAATGTAATGTAATAGAGATTAAACTGGTTTTAAAGAATAAAATAAAATTTATATTATAGGTTGGGAATAAGTATAGATTGTAATGTAATGTAATAGAGATTAAGTGAAGGTGAAGATGCTATGTATTCTTATATATGGTTTAAGTTGGTTTAGAATTTAACAATTGATGCTAGGTTGCTGGTGGCATAATACTGGAAGAGGAAGATTCACCTATTATTCAAAAGTGAACAGTAAAAGATGCGCATTTGGCAGAGATGGCTAAAATTTCAGAACATTTTAAAGATTAATCAAATGATAGACGGACTGACTATATTCAAATCAAGCATCAGACTAAGAAGATCCAAACAGACTGTGAAGGACATATTTTAATCTTTAGCTTTTTGTTTAATTTATAGTATAAGGAGTTAAGACTTAAAGATATTTCGACTTCCGGTTTGGCGTTCGGCGCCGATGGCGTTCCTTTTTCAGGACGCCTTTCCAACTCCCTGCCAAGCCGCCAGAACAGCTGTCTGGCGGCTTGGAATCTCTCTGCCCCGGACATAGGGGAGAGAGGAGAGCGTGGCAGGTGGGGTAGAGCCCCCCTAGCGCCCTAGGAGCCATCCAGGGGCGCGAAGGGAAGGCTCCCCAGGTAGCCTGCCCCCAGCTCCGGGAGCCTGGAAATCTCCGCTTTTGCGGAGCAAGATGCCGAAGCCGCCGCTGCCTCTAGAAGGGATTTATAAAACTTTTTTTGTGCATTTAAAGAGGCAGACAGAGAGAACCAGGGGCTTTGCTGGGCAAGTATGGATTTTTTTCCCCCTTTTCTTAAACCCTCGGCTAATTTCTATTTGAAGAAACAAAGTAACATTTAACAAGCAACAATATGGCGTTTGAAGGAGGAGAAGTGAAAGTGATTTCCGTTTTGCTTGTGGTTTCCTTTTCTTATGGAAAATCTTTGTTCTGAAAACTGAAAACTGGCTGTCCTTTTTATATTTTCTGATAACTGATAATTTTTTTTTTTAAAGGATTATTTGCCTTTGAAAGTGGAAAGTATTTTTTTAGAGATCTGGCTTTTTAAGGCGTTTTGAAGAAGTTGGGAAGAGAAGTGAAGGTGACTTTTGCTTTGTTTGTTTGTGGCTCTTTTTCTTATGGAAAATTATAACTTTGAAAACTGACTTTTTTTTTTCTCTGTCTCCTGATTTTGGAAAGTAAAAAACTCTCTATCCTTTACATTGGAAAGAATTTTATCTAGAGTTATGGCTTTTTTTATACTTCTCTGGAAATATAAAAATGGTTTTAAGTTTGGAAAGATTGGTTTGTTTTTTTCCTGGCTTTTCCCTTGTGGAAATTTTGAAAACTGACTTTTAGTCTTTGCTCCGTGACTTTGGATTATAACAGCAACTGATAATTTTACTAAAATAAATAAATTATAAAAGACTATTTGCCCTGGAAATTGCAAGACTTTTTTTTCTTTTTAAAGATTTGGCCCTCCTTTGTACTTCTTTGGAAGTATAGTAAAGAAGAAGTGAAAGTTATTTGTGTTTTGCTTGTGGTCTTTGGACTTTGGGAAATTTTTGAACTTGAAAATTGGTTTTTATTTTTGATTCTCAATTTTGGATTATAACAATTGATAGTGATTTGGCGTTTTCAGTGTAACTTTTTGGAACTACAACAATGGCTTCAAAGTTTGGAATGATTGCCTTGAATAAAAGGCCTATTTACCCCTCTGCTTATACTTCTAAAATGCAACTCGCCACTGAACCAACACCTCCACAAGTTTTGACATCGGAAAATTTATTAAATACCTTAAAGATTATGAAACAAGACTTAATTTTGGAATTTAATCAAAAAATTACTGAAATAGAAAAAAAAATGCAGGACGCTTTAAAGAATATGGAAAAGCAGTTACGGATGGATATGTTAGAGGTCTGCAAAGGTTTAGCAACAAATGTTGATTTTTTGGAGGACTGTATTGAAACAAATAAACAAGCGTTGGCAACCTCGGTGGAATATATAAATAAATTTAAAAAGGACATCGCAAATTTTGAAACAGAGGTGTTGATGTCACAGTTTAGAAGAACGCAATTTGCTATTAGAGTAAGAGGGTTGAAAGAAGGTTTATATGATGATTTGAAAGGAAGAATGATTGAGGCCTTGGTACAGGTTTCTGGAATTTCTAAAGATGAGTTGGCTACACAAATTGAAAAGATATACAGGGTCAACTCATGGTACGCAAAACAAAAACATTTACCAAGAGATATTGTTATATATTTTACCACAAGAGTTTTACGGAACAGAATTATTCAGGCGACGTTTAAGAATAATCTCCAGGTGAATGATCAGGAACTTAGGATTTGGAAAGAAATTCCCTTTAAAATGCTTAAAGCTAGAAAAGAATTTACTTTTTTGATTGATGAACTTAAAAGATTGAATTTACAGTATAAATGGGAAGCACCAACAGGAGTTACGGTGAAATTTTTGGAGAAAAGATACCGGCTGAATACGATAAACAAAGCTACCGAATTTTATGTTAATATTTTAAAGGCTGATATATCTAAAATTCCAGAAGAAAGACGTATGAATGTAGAAGAAGACAAGGAGGAAAAGTCATCCTTATCGGATCAAAATGAAATAATCTCAAAGAGTCAAAGTGAATTGCAGAGCCAGAGAGATGTGAAAAAGGAGATGGAGCATTGGGACCAGATGGAAGACGAGCTGATAAATTCAAAATCATCAAGATACAAAAGGAGGCAACCAATAAGATATAAAGAAAAGTAGTGTTGATATGTATTAGATGGATGGAGATAATATAATTGTATTTTCTTCTTCTCCTTTTTTTATATTGTTGTTTCTTCTCTTTTTCTTTCTCTTTTTTTTCTTTTTTCCTCTTTTTTAATAATTCTTTAAGAATTGGAATTTTTAATTTTTAATTAAAACCATTAGTTATAAATTACTACAATTAGATTTTAAAATTTGTTTTAAAGGAAGGATTTTTTTTTCATCTGCTTTAGGTTTTTGTTTTTCTCTCTCTCTTCTCTAGATTTTTACTATTATTATTATTATTATTATTATTATTATTATTATTATTATTATTATTATTATTATTATTATTATTATTATTATTATTATTATTATTATTATTATTATTATTATTACTATTGTTATTATTTTTATTGTTATTGTTATTATTATTATTATTATTATTATTATTATTATTATTATTATTATTAATATTAACATTACCTTTAAGGATATCTTTTTATTATGAATTAACAAGTTGTTGAACAATAATATTATGTGGTTATGATGAAATTCAAAAGCTTTATTTTAATATGTAGACATGTAATATTTTTTTTTATTTGAGCTAATAAGTTGTTGTATAATAATGTTGTTATGTGAAATTTAAAGGTATTATTATTTAATATTTTTTATTATGAATCAAAAAGTTGTTGTATAATAATATTATGTTGTTATGATGAAATTTAAAAGTTTTATTATTTAATATGTAGACATGTAATACTTTTTTAGTTTTACTTGAATTAATAAGTTGCTTTAGAATAATATGTTGTTATGATGAAATTTAAAGGTATTATTATTTAATATCTTGATATTAGCTATGTAAAATTTTCTCGGTTTTAGTTAATTATGAGATTATTATTATCATTAACGTTTTTTTTTTAAAGATTTAGTATTATTAATAATTTTTATAGGTCTAGAAAGTTGATTGAAAGGAGGAGGGAGAAACTGTTTTTCTTTCTTTGTATAACCCAGATTATATATATTTATTTTTTATTTTTTATTTTTTAGAATTATATGGGAAATAATATAAAATATAGAAATTTAATGATGTTAGCAATGTGTAATTTGGAGTTGAGGGGTTTTTCTTTTTTCTTTTTTTTTCTGTAATTACTGATATTATGCCCTGTGTTCTCTCTGGGAAGTCCGGGGGGGAGGGGGGAGGGCAGGGGGTGGGGGTGGGGAGAAAAATTAAAAAATGTTTGTACTCTGTACTAATAAAACTTTTTCAATAAAAAAAAGATATTTCGAAGTTAATAATTTGTCAGCATATTTTAGTTTTATATTTGTGTATAATATATTATACCCTGTGTATGTTCTGGGAAGTCCAGGGAGGGGGGAGGGGGAGATGGGGGGAGGGATTGGGGGGGAGGAAGGGAGAAAAAAGAAAAAAATGTTTGTACTTTGTACGTATAAAACTTTTTCAATAAAAAAAAGAAAAGAAGAGGGGGTCAAATTATTCTCTAAAGCACAAAAAGGGCAGGACCAGAAACAATGATTGGAAACTAATCAAAGAGAGAAGCCACCTTTAAGGAGAATTAAGGATAAACTTCCTAACAGTGAGAACAATTAACCAGTGGACAGCTTGCCTCCAGAAATCGTGGGCACTCCATCACTGGATGTTTTTAAGAAGAGTCTAGACCAGGGGTGTCAAACACAATTTCATTGAGGGCTGCATCAGGGTTGTATTTGACCTCGGAGGGTTGGGTGTGTGTGTGGCTGGGGGTGGGTGTTGTCATGGTGGCTATGGCCAGGGTGGCCATGGCCATGGTGGGCATTTGACATAGCCTCAATTTTTCCCCTTCTTTTTTTCCACGGTTTTTTACTATAACCATTTTCCTATCTCTTGTAACAGATATTACTGGCAAACATTTATTACTTATTTTTCATACTCCACTAAACTTTTTATTTCTAATAGTAAATTGCTTTTCCAGGGAGTTTTATTAGTTTTATTATTCAACTAATAATAAAAATACAATAGCATAAATAACATAATGCAAGATCTAACAGCAGAGGTAAATTTCCAGGATAGTAAATAGAAATGGCTGTCAATTATAGATTGTTGATTGTAGATTAAATGGACCTACAGTACGTAAAATCTGGCATTAAACTGTAGTATTAACATAGCATGTTCCTTGTTTTCTATCCAGATCAGGCACTTACTTGAGGCCACATAATTGTAATCCAATCCAATCCAGTCCTCCTGCAGCACTCTGCTGGCCAAAATTGGGCTGTGCGGAAGCCCTGTGCGCCCTCAAAGTGGCCCATTTTTGGCCTCCCCAGCTTCCTGCAGCACTCTGCCAGCCAAAAATGGGCCCCATAGAGGCCCTGTACAGGCTGTTTTTGGCCTCCCTGGCTTCCAGCAGCACTCTGGCAGCCAAAATCTCTGTGTGGCCCGTTTTTGGCCTCCCTGGCCTCTTGCAGCATTCTGCCAGCCAAAAATGGGCTGCATGGAGGCCCTGCGTGCCCTCCACATGGCCCATTTTTGGCTTCCCCAGCCTCCTGTAGCACTCTGCCAGCCAAAAATGGGATGCACAGAGGCTCTGCGTGGCCTGTTTTTGGCCTCCCTGGATTCCTGCAGCACTCTTGCAGCCGAAAGCGGGCCGCGCTGAGGCCCAGTGCCCTCTGTGTGGCTGATTTTTGGCCTCTCCAGCCTCCTGCAGCACTCTGTCGGCCAAAAAATGGACCACATGGAGGCCCTGTGCAGCCCATTTTTCGCCTGCAGAGTGCTGCTGGAGGCTGGGGAGGCCAAAAGTGGGCCACACAGGGGCTGCACGCAGCCCCCCGCTGCCTATTTTGGCTGACTGTGGGCTGGTCCTTTGATATTTTCAGGCCAGCCCCGCGGGCCAGATTTAAGCACCCTGCAGGCCAGATCCAGCCTTGAGTTTGACACCTCTGATCTAGACAGTCATTTATCTGAAATGGTATAGGTTTTCCTGCTTGAGCAGGGGGCTGGACTAGAAGACCTCCAAGGTCCTTCCAGGTTATTCTATTCTATTCTATTCTACCACTCAAAACTGCTGGACATTGAAAGCCTTGTGTTAATCCACGAAGGACTCAGGGTGCGAGTTCGAGTGGAGTCAAAATTCAGTTTGAAAGGTGTAGATTGATCCTCTCTGAGGTAAAAGTTTGATTGGTTTTGTAGGAGAGGACAATCGTATCACTGTGAAAATAAAATAAAAGAAAGACTATATATATAATATATAAAAAGGAGCTCACAGATTGAGGAAGGAGGCTTGTCATTTTAAAACCTTAATTTTTTTTAAAAAAAAGAATGGAAACAAGAACTAGAAGACAGATACAGCCAGCTGGGGGTGAAGGGCCACAGGTTGATGAGCCCATGTAAAATGTAAACTTGGAAGCTGAATTTTTGAGAATCAAGTTAAGCCATGAACGGGAAATAAGAGAAATAGAATTGGCCAGGGAACAGAGGGAAATGGAATTGTCCAGAGAGCAGGAAAGAGAAGAGAGGGAGATGCAGGCTAGAATGCAGAAAGAAGCCTTTGAACATGAATTAGCTATGACAAAATTAAAAATGTCACAGGTAGAACAAGGATCTGGAGGAACAAGTAGCCATGACAAGATTGACATAAAAGGATTCCCTCTGTATTCTCCAGGAGATGATGTGCAATCATTTATATCTGCTTTTGAAAGGACTTGCTTAGAACTGAGTGTGCCTGAGGAAAAACGAATGGGGTATTTGAGGCCCAGATTAGCCGGGCAACTTCTAGAAATATATTCCGGTTTAAGTGATGAAGATGCTATGTCATACACACACTTTAAAGAAGTGATCAAACAGAGGTTCAGGCTGACTTCTGAACATTACAGAAAGGCTTTTAGGTCAGTGTACAGAAAAGGGAGCGAGACATATGCGCAAGTGGCCTCCAGAATAAAGAAACATTTAATGGATTGGCTCAGGGAAGCTAATGTGGGAAGTCTAGAACAATTACAAGAATTATTAGCCCTAGAATGCTTTTATGAGATTTTCCCAGGGCAAATCAAGTGGCTAGTCCCTGACAAGCAATTTCAAAGAGTAGAAGAGGCTGCCCTGTGGGCAGATTCTATGATGCAGGCATATGAAGAGAGTTTCAAGAAACCAGTCACTCCAGACATAAGAAGTAAACCATATAGAAGTCCAAATGAATATAGGAAAGAATTGAAATGCCAAACATACAGGGAGCCTTTACCTCAGAAGGAAAAAATCTATATGCAACCAAAAGAAAAGACTCAAACAGATTTTAATAGAGATTGTATTTGCTTCAAGTGTCACAAGCCAGGCCATATGCAGTTTCAATGTAACCAATCCAAAACATTTTATAAAGATAGGAAAAATGATGCTTTCACCAGTTTCTATATACATAAGCCAAATGAGTCTTCTGAAGCAAAGAGCGACAGTAGGCCTAGAGGGCAGGTCACAGTAGAAAAACAAAATGGAGGCCTGACCCAGGAAGCAAGAGACAGTGCTGAGTCATGGGATGGGATCTGCAGAAACTTTGTGTGCATAACCTTACACAACATACCAGATCCTGAATATATATGGGAGGTGAAAATTAATAAACAGGCTTATTTTTGCCTACGTGACACTGGATCTGTGATAAGCATAATAAGAAGTGATTTAGTGAGGCCTCAAGATATTTTGGAAGGAGAAAGCATAAAATTAAGAGGTCTGGGAGGTCCAGTGATACATACAAGGGTAGCACGTATCAAGATAGCCATAGGTACATGGGAAGGTTACCATGATTTCAACATCTACAATGCTATACCTACTCCCATACTAGTGGGCAATAGTCTGGGGAAGCAGATAGAGCAAATACAAAAATCCAACAACATAAGGGCAGGAGTCTCCCCTGAAATTAAAAAGAAGATTAAGCAAGTTTCCGACCAAACAGAGTCAGGCCAGGTGCAACTTAACTTGCCAGTAACGAATGAAAGTGTAAATGTGACCAGCAAACAACAGTTTGCAGAAGAGCAAATGCAAGATCCTACCTTGCAAGCTTTGTTTCAGGAAGTAATTAAAAATAGAAATAAGGAAAGTAAGCCAGAGGATGATATGGAAAAAATTATAGTTGATAATGTAGGGCCGATTAATATAGACACTGGACATTCGAGCAAAGGTGACAGTCCATGTGAGCTGGTATATGGAAGAACAGTAAAGGGTCCTTTAGACCTAGTGAGGAAAGAGTGGGCAGTAGAACAAGAAAAGGAACCTATGGAGGTTATAGCTTATGTGAAAAAGCTAAAAGAAGACATGGCAGACGCTATGAAATATGCACAACAAAATGTAACTGAAGCTCAAGCAAGACAGAGCCAATGGTATAACAAAAACGCAAAAGATAGACAATTTGTAACAGGAGATAGAGTACTGTTCCTACGTTATTTAAAAGGAAGCAAATGGCAAAATGACTGGGAAGGTCCCTATGAGATAATTAAACAGACCACTCCTGTAAATTACGTAATTAGGAGAATAGATGACAATTTAGAGAGGGTTGTGCACATGAATCCGATAAAGCAGTATTGGAATCCAGAGCAGATGGTTCTTTATAACCAGATAGAAGATGAAGGGTCGGATATACTTTGCCCAACCAATGATCAGACTCAACCAAAAGAAAATTCTATAGAGAAAGTGAATATAAATCCCAAACCAATGAAGGAACAAAAGGAACAACTAATGTGCCTAATTAGAAAGTATGCTAGTGGGTTCACAGAGAAACCAGGGAAAGCAAAGGGCACAGAACATAAAATTAACACAGGCAAAAAGATAGCAGAACTATTAGCACTAACAATGCAACATGATAAGCAAGAAATAATAAGAGAAATAGTTGAGGCCTTCAGAGTGAACATGAATTGCATTACGGCGACATAAATTGCCAAAAGAAATATACGTAAAATTGAAAAAAGAGGCAGTCAGAGATAGCATTTACAATAGAACCAGAAAAAAAAACATTTCAGTATAAAGGAAGAGAGAACAGGGTAGCAGATGCATTGTCCAGCATCAACCAAGAAGATCCTGCGGATGGTGGTCCACGAAGATGAGGTGAAGACGAGGCCAGAGCGGAACCGAGATGGAGCCCGGACGATGCCAGGACGACGCAGAAGCAAGCGGAACCGAGACGGAACCCTGACGATGCCTAGGACGACAAGGAGGAAGCAAGCAGACCTGCACCAGATTAATAAAGACTTACAAAGACTTATTATGTAATGACTGTAAAAATTGCTCTAATCATGACAGTTGGAAAAGATTCCCTGTTTAAAGTTTTATACCCACAGGTAACTTTGAAGAAAAAAAATGACATTGTCATTTTTTTTCAATTCCAAGGGAAAGGAGTTGTGGTGCCAACATACAGGTGCTGAATGTAAAATAGTAGGTTGTTGTATAAAGTTATAATGTTGTTAAAAGTAACTGTTTAAACAAGTAAGTATAGAGCCAGACAGCTTTTAAAATGTATGGTAAGTAGAAAGGGGGAGGTGTTTATCCCAGTGCTCCAGAAGGGAGGGGGATAGATGACATCATAAGAGACAGCCAATCGGAGCATAGATAGCAGGGCCAGGAACTATAAAAGGCCTGGTTGAGAGAAACGAGGAGCTCTCTGTTATGTTATGTGGTAGCTTCCAAAGCAGGGAAGTTCAGTGAGAAGAGCTGAGAAGAAAGCTCTCTGTTTTATGTGAACTTCCAAAGAAGGAAGGTTTAGTAAGAAGAGCTAGAAGAAAGCTGTGTGTGAACTTCCATGAGGGAAGGATTTAGTGAGAAGTGCTGTGAAGAAAGCTCTGTTATGTGGTAAATCCCAGGAGGGAAGGCTTAGTGTGGAGAGCTGAGGAGCTCTGTGTGTGACTTCCAAAGAGGGAAGATTTATAGAGAATCTCTGCCTGAGTTTGACTGTCCAAGAGGGAAGTTGACAGGAGAGAAAGATAGGCCCTAGGTAGTTCTGTGGGAAGCAGGAGCCAGGGTCAGGGAACAAGATTGATTGATATATATTGAGTAATCTGTAGATAGAGATAAACGGTGAAATGTGCTCTTATCTATAGGCCTAGAAACAAAGAAGAATTGGATTTGCTTAGATTTAGTCAGGAAACCAAGGAGAGTCTATTGAGGGAAGAAGAGAAAAGAAAGAATTAAATAGTTGGTTGTGGCTTTAACAAATCCACTTGACAATTACTGAGAAGTTGTATTTAAATAAACTGTTTACTAGTTTGTTAAAGAAACGTGTCAATGTCTGTCTATTCCTCACATAAAGCAAATCTTAAACAATCCTGCAGAGCTTAGAGATATTGTAAAAGTAAAAGCAAGCCTCTAAAGAGACAGAGAAGTGAAACAGAGGGTGCAACCCTTGGTCAGGGAGATATAAAAGGAAAATTAAACACAAATCGCTACCAAGACATATAAAAAATAAACCTGACCAGAAGGGGACGGGTGGCATCCTCGCATTATTCTATTCTATTCTATTCTATTCTATTCTATTCTATTCTATTCTATTCTATTCTATTCTATTCTATTCTATTCTATTCTATTCTATTCTATTCTCGTGTTCTTCCATCATTTCAGAATAGATAAGAATATCACCCAGGTACACTAGGATCCCCTTATAGAGATGCTCGTGCAGCACTTCCTTTTTAATTCAAGTAGCATCACATGAAACTGGTAGCACCCCAGGGGACAGTTAAAGTTGTCTGCATCACTCCCTTTAATTTTCACTTGGTAATATGCCTCTCTCAAGTCCAGTTTGGTAATTTTTTTCCCTTTGGATAGGTACCCCACCATGTGCATCATGAGGGGGGGAGGTGGTACATATTCTCAACACAGACACCATTAATTCCCCAATAAATCCATGAATAGTCTTAACGAACTGCCCTTTTTTTAAAAGCACTGTTTCTGCCACTGATGCACCACCCGCGTCTTCTCTTTCGCCTTCTTCGGTGCCCTTTTGGCTTTTGGCTGGCTCAGGGCTCTCGGGCTGCCATTTGCTGAGGCGCTGGGCAACTGGCGGCCCAATGGCCCTCCTGCCCACATCGGAAGTAGGTACCTGCTCGACGCCGTGGACTCTCCTTCAGAGTTGAGGTGGCCGTCGCGGTTCTCCATCCCAGCGAGCATCTCTCTTGGCTCTACTGGGATTGGTTCCCTAGCCCTGTGTGCCACTTGTACAGTATCAGGTCTAACTCTACTGTAGTTGCCAATTGTTATTATGTTTGGGCTTCCGGTTTGGCTCTGCAGGCATCGAGGACGCTCCTCGTTGAGCGCCTGTTCCGAGGTCCCGTAAAAGCCACCAGAACAGCTGTCTGGTGGCTTGAAAATCTTCTCCCCAGGAAAAGGGGAGGGATGAGAGCCGACAGGTGAGGGTAGAGCCCCCCTAGTGCCCCAGGAGACAATCTTGGGTGCTAAGGGTGAGGGCTCCCCAGGCAGCCTGTCACTTGCTCCAGGACTTCGAATGCCTCCGCTTATGCGGAGCAAGATGCCGCAACCACCTCTGCTTGCAAGAAAGGATTTATAATATTTTGATTCAATACAGATAGCAGACAGAAAAAGGCAGGAGACCCGATGGCAAGTACCTTAACTTTAACTCCATTGCTGACTTTCACTTCGGAAGTTACAAATTAACTGAGCTAACAAGCAACAAAATGGCGATTGAAGATACAGAGGGTGTGGAAGTGAAAGTTAGAAAGTTCCGTTTCGCTAGCAGCCCCTTGTTTGGAAATGCCTGACTCTGAGGATTTTTTTTCTTTCTCTCTGAGTTTGGAATAAAATAACAAATCTAATTTTAAAACCTAAATGGCTTTAAAACTTGGAAAGACTGTTTTTATTAAAGGATTTGGCTTTTTTTAAAAAATGTTTGAAAACACCTGACTTTGATGTATTCTCTTCCATCTCTGATCTTGGATTAAAACCAAAAGTTTAACCTAAAATTTTAAATGGCTTTTAAACCTGGAAAGACTGTTTTTAATAAAGGATTTGAGCACCCCCGTTTATACTTTAAGAATGCAACCCACTCCTTATTCAACACCCTCACAGACTTTAACACCTAAAAAGTTATTTGATGCTTTAAAAGTCATGAAGAATGAACTTGTTATGGAATTTAATTCAAAAATTAATGAAATTAATGAAAAAATACAGGCTGTTTTAGAGGAGATTGATACTCGACACCAGCAATTGAGGAAGGATATGATAGTTGTACTTAAAGGACTGGTAGGAAATATGGAAATTTTGGAGCAGGATGTGGAAGAAATTAAACAGTCTGTGATAACCTTGGGTGAAGATATAGATAAGACTCAAAATAATATGGAAAACTTTGAAGCTGAGGTGCTAATGATTCAATATAGAAGTATGGAGTTTGCTTTAAGACTAAGAGGTGTAAACGAAAAAAACAAGAAGATTTAAAAGAAAGGATGGGGGAGGCACTTGTGCATACGCTAGAAATCACAAAAGAGGAATTGGTTATGCAAATTGATAAAATATATCATGTTAATTCTTGGGTTGCTAAACAAAAACATCTGCCAAGAGATATCATAATATATTTTACTACAAGGGCATTACGGAATGAAATTCTACAGGCAACTTTCAAGAAGAAGCTTCAGGTAGATGGACAGGAAGTAATGACATTGAAAGAAATTCCTCCTAAAATGTTGAGAGCCAGAAAAGATTATGCCTTTCTGGTTGAAGAACTTAAAAAACAGCAAATACAGTATAGATGGGAGGCTCCAATTGGGATTGTGGATAGACACCTGGAAAAGAGATATCGGCTCAATACGATATTGAAAACTACTGATTTTTATGTAAAAGTGTTAAAGGCCGACATATCCAAAATTCCAGAAGGAAGAAGAATGAAGGAAGTAATAGAAGACGAGAGAGGAGAATCATCGATAGTTGTTCAAATGGAAGGAGTTTTGATGAATCAAGGTGATTTACAGAACCAGAGAGATGTTCATAATGTGGAAGGGGAGACAGAAGATCAGAGTCAGACAAGAGCAGAGTTGACAATTCAAAAAATTACCAAGTCACAAAAGGCTGTAAGAGTCAGATCTAAAGTTCGACCGAGAAGAAGGAACAACTAGATTTGATCTTAGTATGGGAAGTTATAGGCCAGATGGAGAGATGAATGAAAATTGACACTTTGCAATAAAGAAGATCCATTTACCATTGAGGATTGACGCTGATGGTTGTGTCTTCTCTTTGTTTTCTATTTTTTTCTTTTTACTACTATATTTTAAAGATTATATAAATGAAAGACACTTAAAGGATTGGTTTAAGAGGGGTTTAATAATCCTTTTGATTATTTTTTAAAAAGTTTTGAGTTATATGGAATTAAAGATTTAGAATTATTGTGAAATTAGTAATTTGATATATTGGAATGTTAGGTTATTAATAATGTGTTTGATTTTTAGATCATGCTTAAAAGGTTTTGAGTTATAAGGGGTTAAAGAATTAGAGAAATATTGGAATTAACAATTTGTTAGTATATTTTACTTTTTATGTTTATCGAAGAGGTATAGTGTTGGAAGAAGGAAAATCTATCCAGCATTGAGGAAATGATGTTGATGGTTGTGTAATTGAATGAAATGGTGAAAGAAAGACTTTTTCTTTCTCTTCTTTTTATTATTATATTTTAAAGATTATATAAAATAGCCGGAGATATTGTTATGTTGATTGATTGATAATATGCTTGATTTTTAGATTATGCTTAAAAGGTTTTGAATAACAAGGAGTTAAAGATTTAGAGAAATTTTGAAATTAAGAATTTGTTAGTATAATTTAATCTTATTTTTATTGAATATTACACCCTGTTCTTTTTCTGGGAAGTCGGGGGGTGGGGTGGGCAAGAGGGGGCGAGGATGGGGGGAAGGGGAGGGGGATGGGGGGAAGGGGGGGAGAAAAAGAGAAAAATATTTGTACTTTGTACTAATAAAACTTTTTGAAATAAAAAAAATTGTTACTATGTTTGAAGTTCATCTGGGACCCCTCAGGGCAGGCAATTCTGGTACAGCTCCCAGTTCAGCCCATCTTGGAAATGGTAGACCAGCAGTCACTCCAGCCAGCCTCTCAGCTTCCCCACCAAGCCCCGGATGTCAACTATCCAATTAGCGAACCCAAAACAAGGAAACAATCTTGGGAGAATTGAATTCCCAAAAGTAAAAATTTATTGGATACACCAGGTTGGTACTGAAGAAACGAAGTCAGCTCTGGTTTCCCGTGCAAATGCTTGCCCAGTTAAACAGCCCTTCTCCTTCTCCCCACCCCTGGTTGATCACATTGTCTAATTATGAAATGGTCTTTTGTTAGGAGATTGGTCCATCTCTTTCTGAAGCACCTGCAGTGGTGACCTTGCTGGCTCCAAGCTCTCAGGATCTCTGCATACATTCTCCACATTTCATATCCCTCCCCCCCACTTCATTAGCAAGTTGAAAAGCATTAGGTTTGAAAGAAGCAAAGCAGTTCAATCTTGACATACGGACCCCTTGAAGGAAAAGGGCACCTGGAAAATATTAAACACAGATTAATTATTGTTGCTTAGGTGGTCTTAACCTTCACTTATTTCTTTGGTCCGTTGGGGTATTTTGCATGGAACTTTTCCACTAACCTGTCTGCGCTAACATTTTGGGCACCCACTTCGCATTGGTTGAGGGGTATCCTTTCCACTGCACTAAATATTGTAATTTCCCCTTAAAGTACCTTGAGTCCAGTATCCTCTTTATCTCATAGTGTTCCCCCACCACCATCACAGGAGGTAGAGGCTTGTCCTCGACTTGCCTCAATTTGGAGCCCTGGAAGGCATGGTGGTGTGGGATGCAGCCAGCACCCACCGTGCGAAAGCCATGTAAACATTCCTGTCTCAAAGGAGAATTGATCAGATTATGATCCCAGCAGGGATGACTGACTACCTGCAAACATTAGACATAGCCATCAACAAACCTTTTAAAGATAACCTTCATGTTCAAATTAACCAGTATATTGAACACCAGATGACAAGAAATGAGCGGGGAAATTTTGTCAAGCCTGGCCTGCAAGAACTGATACACTGGGTGAAAACCGCTTGGGACCAAATTACTGATGAATGTGTGGCAAATGCTATAAGAGCTGGATACATGGATAGGAGCAGGGGTGAAATCCTCGCGGTTCGCTCTTACCTGTTGGTCGCCGCACAGCCGAAGAACCTGGCGGCATTCGCGGCGTGGGGCTTCCCCCGCCCGCCTGGACGCCGGCATTTGCGTTCTTTTGCCCTCTGCGCAAGCAGAACGCTTTGCGCATGCGCAGAGGGCAAAAGAACGCAAATGCTGGCGTCAGGTGGGCGGGGGAAGTGGGTGGGGGAAGCCCCATGCTGCGAACGCCGCCAGGTTCTTCGGCTGTGCGGCGACCAACAGGTAAGAGCGAACCGGGAGGATTTCACCCCTGGATAGGAGGTACTCCTTTGAGGAGACCTCCATTGCCAAGCATGAACGCTTGGGACCATTGATGTTGCAGAAATTGAACTCTCAAGAAGAACAGAATGTAAATCAGGATCTGGACTTTTTTGATGATGATATTGTGGAAGAAGATGATATGACAACCGTATTGGAATAAACTGTTGCGTTGGAATAAATTGTTGTGTTTGAGTTTGAAAATATTGTTGGGTTTGAAAATATTGCTGAGTGTAAGGACTGTCTTCCCAACCACAATTAAAGTACGAACTTCTGAGTCAGTGTTCTCAAAAGGATTCCTTTAATTTGCATTTGTATAACAATCCATTCATTCAAAGCAAAGTCTAAATGCCTTCAGGCAAGGCAAGCATATTTTACCTTAATGCCCCACCCCATTTGGCAAGATGCAAGCATAATCAATCCACAAGTGAGTGACACTCCTTCCTGAGAATCCAGATGGCCATACATTCCCAGCCCCCCTTCTGTTCAACTGACTTGCATTACCCCTCATAAAACCCTATCTTAAGATGAGAAGGCTCCCAGGTGTCTAGGATCCGGATATGTTATAACCTTTTGATCAAGCAGAGCCAAGACCCCCTTCTCCTTTTGAATGGCAGAGTCTGGAGTCTGACATGCTGCCCCTTAAGAGAAAAAAAGGTCCACCTGTAAGACATAAGCAGAATCAATTATGATATATTAACAAGGTTTGTTAGGGTATTGGGAGTGGAATCTTCTCAATAAGATGGGAGCTTTAACATGTTGTTTAGCGACCCACTTGTTCTGTGAGGAAGGCAAATGTTTCCAAGATACCAAATACTGGATCTTCCCTCTGTGGATTCTAGAGTCAAGAATTTCCTTGATTTCAAAGTGTTGTTCCCCTTCTATCATGATTGGGGCAGGTGGTGCAGCTACCACCGGTCTAAGTGACGAGGTTACTTCTCTCTTGAGTAAACTAATGTGAAATACTGGGTGGACTTGTCTAAGTGTTTTTGGAAGAGCCAATTCAACCACTACTGGGTTAATGATCCTGCTAATAGTGAAAGGCCCAATGAAATTAGGCCCTAATTTTTTTGATGGTTGTAACGTTCTCAAGAATTTTGTAGATAAATATACTCTATCCCCAACATGGAAAGGTTTAGGCTCTACTCTTTTCTTGTCGGCTTGAATTTTGAAAGCCTCTCTAGCTTCCTGTAAAGCCAACCTGATTACTGGCCATGTGTTTTGCAAATTTTCTATCCACTCCTTAAGTGAGGGGATAGTGGGTTTTTCTGTGGGTAGTTCCGGCATTGGGCTGAAGTCTTGCCCCGTGGCTACTCTAAAAGGTGTAAAACCTGTACTTGAATGTACAGAGTTATTAAATGCAACCTCTGCAAATGGTAAAAGTTCAGTCCATTTGTCCTGTTGAAAATTAATAAAACATCTTAGATACTGTTCAAGAACGCCGTTCGTTTTTTCACAATTTCCATTGGACTGAGGGTGATGGGAGGAGCTTAATCCTTGGGCGGTACCAAGTAAGCCCAAAAACGCCTTCCAAAAATTGGAGGTGAATTGGACTCCCCTATCCGAGATTATTCTTTTAGGAGCTCCATGTGTATTAGAAACAGTCTAGCCAAGCCTTTGGCAGTTGGGATCTTTTGGCAAGGAATAAAATGTGCTTGTTTTGAAAACAAGTCTGTCACAACCCAAATGACCGTGTTTCCCCCACTTTCCGGTAGTTCTACAATAAAATCCATAGCAATTTCTTCCCATGGGGCTGACGGTTCAGCTACTTTCTGTAGAAGTCCTGGAGTTTTCCCCTGTCGTCTTTTTGCTGCAGCACAAATGGGGCAACTTGCTACATAGCTTTCTATGTCCTTTTTCAATGAAGGCCACCAAAATTGTCTCTTTATTAAGTGTAAAGTTTTTACAAAACCAAAGTGTCCAGCTAATCTAGAGTCGTGGCACCTTTCCATTAAACATAATATTTGGCTAGTGGGTACATAAAGTTTGTCACCTACCCAAGCTAATTCATCTTTCATCACGCAACTGGATTTGTGGTTCAAAAACCATTCATCGTTGGCAAATGCTTGTTTAAAAGCGTGAGTGATGTCTGCGTTCCTCAATGCGTCTTTTCCTCCTTGGGGCCTGGTGATTACTTTGGCTGCCAATTGATTTGTTTGTACTATAGGTTTAAATACCTCTGATTTCACACAATTGTATTGTAGCTTTCTGGACAGTGCGTCTGCCAGAAAGTTTTTCCCCCCAGGGATAAATTTAAGAGTAAACTCGAACCGTTTGAAGTATTGCGCCCAACGAACCTGTTTAGGAGATAGTTTCCTTGGTGTCTTTAAGGCTTCTAAGTTTTTGTGGTCAGTCCAGACTTCAAAAGGGATCTTACTCCCTTCTAAGAAATGTCTCCAAGTTAAAAGTGCCCATCGCACTGCATAAGCTTCTTTTTCCCAGATTGCCCACCTTTGTTCAGTTTCACTTAGTTTCCTGGATGTATACGCACATGGCTGTAGTTGTCCTTGCTCATTACTCTGGAGTAGGATTGCTCCTATTGCCACATCGCTAGAATCTGCTTGTATTATGAAGGGTTTTTCTGTGTCTGGGTGCTTCAAAATTGGTTCTGTTGAGAACAGCCATTTTAGTTTTTCAAATGCTGCCTGGCATTCCATTGTCCAATTCACGGGCTGTCTCGGTTTAGGATCTCCCTCCCCCTTTGTTCTTAGCAGTTTTGTGATGGGCAGGGCAATTTGAGCAAACGCGGGGATAAATTGGCGATAGAAATTTGCAAACTCCAGGAAACTTTGCAGCTGCTTGCGTGTGCGAGGCGTTTCCCAATCGAGTACCGCCTGCACTTTTTGAAGATCCATTTCTATGCCCTGATGTGAAATACGATACCCTAAGTAATCAATTTTTTCTCGGTGGAATTCACATTTTGAGAGTTTGGCATAAAGTTTTGCCTCGTGGTGTTTGCTCAGCACTGCCCTCACCAATTTAACATGTTCAGCCTCGGTCTCTGAGTATAAGAGAATATCATCTAAATAAACAAGAACCCCTTTGTATAAATGTTCACGTAAAACATCGTTGATTAATTGCATAAACACTGCACGTGCCCCTTGTAGCCCAAAAGGGAGCACCTTGAATTGGTAGCATCCCAGGGGGGTGTTGAATGCCATTTTCCATTCATCCCCCTCCTTAATCCTGATTCGGTAGTATGCCTCCCTGATGTGTAGTTTGGAAAAAATTTTCCCTTTTGTGAGGTGGGCCAGCATATCTTTCATCAGGGGAAGGGGATACATGTTTTCAACACTTATCATGTTTAGGTTTCTGAAATCGACACATAAGCGTTTTGTGCCATCTTTTTTTCCCCTAAATAACACTGGAGCTGCTATCTTTGGTCTGGCTGGTTCAATGAAACCCCTTGCTAGGTTTTTCTCAATGAAAGCTCTCAGCTCTTCTAACTCCCCCGGTGACATGCTATACATTTTTGGTTTAGGTAGTTTAGCCCCAGGTAAGATTTCTATTGCACAGTCAGATGCGCGATGCGGGGGAAGTTCATCCGACGCTGCTTCGCTAAAAACTTCTGCCAAGTCTTTGTATTCCTTGGGTATGCCTTCTGTTGGCACGCTATGACCAGACATGGCTGTTTCCCTGCGTTCAGCCCCCTCAGTTCCTATCTGTGGGTCCTTCGCAACAGTCACGTGCATTTGGAATTTTATGGTGCCTTGCTCCCAATTTATTCTTGGATTCCACTTTTTTAGCCATGCGAGTCCCAAGACTAGTGGCCATTCCATGCCAGGAGCTACTATAAATGTAAGTTTCTCTTCATGGCTCTCAATGCCTATTTTCAGGGGTTCCGTGGCAAAAGCAGCCGGCTCCCCCCCTGCTATTGACCCATCCAGTTGGCAAAACACGATGGGATTTCTCAGCTTTCTCACTGTGATTCCCAGCTCCCTGATTAGGGTTGGGCTGATTAAGCAACGGGTGCACCCTGAGTCTACTAATGCGGAGATTTTTTTCCCCTCATCTTGGTTAGGGATAAATAGTCTGAGAGGGAGGGTAAGCGGTTCAATTGGTTTGCTTACCAGTGGTTCATCCTCTGGGTCGCTCTCGAATGATGCTGGATCTTCCCTTCGAAATGCCGGGATGTTGTCTCCAGCGGGAGGAGGGGATGGTGGTCCTACCATCTCGCTGCTCCTCAGGGCTGTTTCCCTCCCACGCTGGATGGGTCTCGCTGGTCTCTCCCCCGTTTGGCGTTCGGGTTTCCGGGTGGGTGTTTGGGGCCAGCATTCAGGTGCTCGGTGTCCCTCCTTCCCGCACTTGTAACAGATTAGAGGTTTAGGGAAAAACCCTGTTGCCTTCTGAAGGGCTCTTTCCTCCATTGGGGTGGGGATTTCTTCCATGCTCTCCCCGTACGGTACTGATTCCTAGCCATATCAATCTCCGCTTCTTCAGCGGTGAGGTACCACTCATGCAGATGATTCGGTGCACCCCTAGCCATGCAGGCATTATACAGATCGTCACTCAGTCCATCCTTAAAACAGCTTACTAGGATGTCTTCTGGCCAGTTTAACCGACATGCGAGGTCCCGGAATTCTTCAGTGTACTCCGCCACTGGCCGTCATCCTTGTTTCACCACCTTAATACGATCGCGTGCTTTGCAGTCAGCCAGCGGGTCCTCGAACCGTCATTGTAGAGCCATCATGAATTGGTTAAAGTTGCGCAGTTTGGGTGCGTCGTCGTTATGTAGGGTCACCATCCATCTGGCAGCGGCTCCTTCCAGAGCTAAGGTAACTGCTCGCACCCGGAATCCCTGTGTTTGGAACTCACGTCCATATTCTTGCATATAGGTGAGCACGTGTGCTACGAAGAATCCCAATTGTTGTGGGTCCCCATCAAATTTCACTCTTAGGGGGGGAGTTTTCCTTTCTAGTTGTGGGGCTTGGAGTTGGTTAGGAAGGGGTGCCGCTGCATGTGTTGCCCTGGGGCGGTTTGTTGGGTCCCCTGCCGCGTCCTCCATCTGCTTGCCGGCTTCCCGGAGGTTGTTGGCCCTCCCCAGCCTCTTCAGCAGTTGCTGTGCTCCCAGCGCTCCTTAGTCATCGTTCTGGGGTCCATCGGATGTTGAGATTTTCCAATGTTTCCATCACCAGCTTCCTTCCTTCTCTTCAACCGCCCCTCCCTTAGAGGTGCTTCGGTGATCTCCTCCTGGTCAGTGAGAGCTTCTAGCTCCAATTCCCAACGAGGTTTCCGATTCCTTCGATTAAGGGTGACTCCTCTGGTTCTCCCACCCCAGCTGTCTTTTTTTCCAATGCCGATAGACCAGTGGGGTTTCTCAGAGGTCTCGAAACCTCCCTCAATCTCTTTGCTGGGGAGTGCGGAACAGGCATCCGACTGGGTGGTGATTGGTGTCTCCCCCCAGCATTCATTTTCCTCCTGTTCCCGGTTTTGTTCAGACATGATTTGCCCGGTCCCCTCAGTAGAGCGAAGTTACTCTCTGGGTTGACCGATTTTGCAGACTTTGCTTTTTGTAAGGACTGTCTTCCCAACCACAATTAAAGTACGAACTTCTGAGTCAGTGTTCTCAAAAGAATTCTTTTAATTTGCATTTGTATAACAATCCATTCATTCAAAGCAAAATCTAAATGCCTTCAGGCAAGGCAAGCATATTTTACCTTAATGCCCCACCCCATTTGGCAAGATGCAAGCATAATCAATCCAAAAGTGTGTGACACTCCTTCCTGAGAATCCAGATGGCCATACGTTCCCAGCCCCCCTTCCGTTCAACTGACTTGCATTACCCCTCATAAAACCCTATCTTAAGATGAGAAGGCTCCCAGGTGTCTAGGATCCGGATATGTTATAACCTTTTGATCAAGCAGAGCCAAGACCCCCCTTCTCCTTTTGAATGGCAGAGTCTGGAGTCTGACACTGAGTTTGAAAATATTGTTGGGTTTGAAAATATTGCTGAGTTTGAAAATATTGTTGAATTTGAAAATATTGTTGAATTTGAATAAATGTATTGTTGTACCATACACGAGCATTGTAGTTTCCCTGTGTGTGGGTTGGGTTCAGGGTCTGCGATTGTGGTTTCCCTGTGTGTGGCAAATGTGTCTCTCTTTCTCTCCATGTTTTCTGTTTCTCTCTCTTCTTCTTCCTCTCCCTTTCTTTCTTTTCCCCAGTATCCCTGTTTTCTGTTTCTCCTCCTCCTTCCTTCCTTCCTTCCTTCCTTCCTTCCTTCCTTCCTTCCTTCCTTCCTTCCTTCCTTCCTTCCTTCCTTTCATTTCTCTCCATGTTTTTTGTTTCTCTTCCTCTTCCTCTCCCTTTCTTTCTTTCTTTTCCCCAGTATCCGTTTTCTGTTTCTCCTTCTTTCCTTCCTTTCATTTCTCTCCATGTTTTCTGTTTCTCTCTCTTCCTCTCCCTCTCCCTCTTTCTGTCCTTTCCCAATTCTCCCTCTGTTTTCTGTTTCTGTCTTCCTCTCTGCCAGACCAGACTGGTACGGTAAGAGTCTCACGGCCTTGCCAGCCCCCTCCCCCTCCCCATGGCGCGACAAGTCCCAGGTACAGTAGGAACGTGACGCCCTGCCAAACCCCAGCACGAGACGACCCTCCTACCTGGGACTTGTCCCGGGGCCTCTGTCACATTCTCACGGTCTTCTCTCCATGGCAGCCCGTTCTGAAAGAGAACGTCTCGCGAGTTCAAACTCGAACTCGTGAGACGTTCTCTTTCAGAATGGGCTGCCGTGAAGAGAAGACTGTGAGAAAGCGACGGAGGTCCCGGGACAAGTACCAGGTAGGACACCCGCCCTGCCTCACCCGCCCTGCCAAACCCCAGTGCGAGACGCCCCTCCTACCTGGGACTTGTCCCGGGGCCTCCGTCGCGTTCTCACAGTCTTCTCTCCATGGCAGCCCATTCTGAAAGAGAACGTCTCGCGAGTTCAAACTCGAACTCGCATGGCGTTCTTTCAGAATGGGCTGCCATGGAGAGAAGACCGTGAGAATGCGACAGAGGTCCCGGGACAAGTCGCAGGTAGGACGCCTGTCTCGCCACGCCCGCCCTGCCAAACCCCAGTGCGAGACGCCCCTCCTACCTGGGACTTGTCCCGGGGCCTCCGTCACGTTCTCATGGTCTTCTCTCCATGGCAGCCCGTTCTGAAGGAGAACGTCTCGCGAGTTCAAACTCGAACTTGCGCGGCTTTCTTTCAGAACGGGCTGCCATGGAGAGAAGACCGTGAGAATGAGATGGAGGTCCCGGGACAAGTCCCAGGTAGGGCGCCTGCCCCGCCCCACCCCACCCCGCCAAGAGAGACACACCACTTACTGGAGTTTTGCAGCTCCGTGGTCTCTCGGCTTGTCTGTTTGCAAGTTTTTTTCCCTAAAGAGACTAGCCAAGAGACCACGGAGCTGGCAAACTCCAGTAAGTGGTGCGTCTCGTGCCCCGCCCCGCCTACACCCTGAAAATTATAAGCCACCCCCCAAAAATAAGGCCAGGGGCAATTTTTTTGGGGGGGGTCAAAAATATAAGCCCCTGTCTTATTTTCGGGGAAACAAGGTAGTTCTCTATGTCTTTCATCTTGGGCCACCAGAATTGTCTTTTAGCCAGGTGAAGGGTTTTTACAAACCCAAAGTGTCCAGCCAGCTTTACGTCATGGCTTCTTTGTAGGATTTGGGTCCTCTGGCTGGCTGGAACATACAGCTTGTCTCCCTTCCACGCCAGGTCCTCCCTCATCATCAGGTTGGCTTTGTGATCTCTGAGCCATTTATCTTCCTTCAGGGCCTCTTTTAGTTGTTGGAGCAATGTACCGTCAGCTGGCTGGCCTCCACCATCCCGCTGAGACCTGCGCTGCCAGTTGCCTGGAATGAGTGATGGAGTTAACTATTTCCTCTCAGGTGCTTTTGTATTGAGGCATCTGAGAGAGTGCATTGGCAAGGAAATTCTTCCCTGCTGGCAAGAATCAAAGAGTGAAATTGAACCAATTAAAGTACTGTGCCCATCTCACTTGCTTGGGGACAGCTTCCTCAGGATTCATAAGGCTTCCAGGTTCTTATGGTCAGTCCACACTTTGAACAGAATCTTACTGCCTTCTAGGAATTGTCTCCATCTCAGCAGCAGCCATCAAATGGTGTACACTTCCTTCTCCCACACCGCCCAACACCTTTCAGTGTTGGTCAGCTTCCAGGAAGTATAAGTGCAAGGTTGCAGCATCCCCTTTGCATCTTTTTGGAGCAAAATAGTCCCCCCCAGTCACCTTGGGCTACGTGAGAAAGGACGTGAGCCCCCCATCCTTGCAGGCTGGCGTCTGTTGTCACCGTCACCCGGTTGGGTTCGAAGAAGCTGGAGCCTTCGGACATCGCCGGGGAGCGCCACCACTGGAGGGAGCGACGGACAGAGGATGGGATGCTGATTTTTGCTGCTGAGTTACTCTTACCCGCCCTTTGGTATGGTAACAAGAGCCATTGTAGGTCCCTGGAGTGCAGTTGTGCCCAGGGAGTAATATGAATGGCCGAAATCATTTTTCCCAATAAAGACGAGAGCAGCTTCAATGGCGCTCTCCTGAGGCAGAGAACCTGCTGGACCATGGTGACCAGATTGTCCTGTCTCTCCTGGGAAAGAAACACCCTGCACTCCAGGGAATCCACAATAGCCCCAAGATGGGTAATTCAGTTAGTTGGCTGGAGCTGGCTCTTTTCTATATTTAAGGAGAAGCCATGCTCTTCCAAACACTCCATGGTTAACTGAAGGTCAATCTCCGCTTGTGAAACTGCGGACGACAGAATCAAAATGTCATCTAAATAGCAGTGTAGGCGAATTGGAATGGCCCGCATGCTCGCCGCAAGGGCGGCTAGGATCTTCGTGAAGACCCGTGGGGCGGAGGATAGACCGAATGGAAGTGCTGAGTACTGATAGTGATCAGACATGTAACAGAAGCGAAGGTACTCTTGGTGGGAAGGCCGAATTGGTACGTGCAGATAGGTTTCTGTCAGATCAATAGAGGCCATGAAGTCGCCCTTTCTTACACACGCCAAGATAGACTGCAGCGTGTGCATCTTGAACCTCTTATAGGCAACGTATTTGTTGAGTCGCTTGAGGTCCAAGACTGCTCTCCACCCCCCCGAGGATTTTTTGACAAGGAACAAATTGGAATAGAATCCTTGCCCCCGTTGGTCCTCCGGAACCCGTTGGATAGCATGGATATCCAACAGATGCTGGATAGCGGCTAGCATTAGAGACCACTTTTGGGGATCAGAAGACTGGGGGCACCTCATAAAAAATCCCGGTGGGGTGGAGAGGAGGTCGAGTGCGAGTCCTGATGTAATGGTATCTCGCACCCAACTATCCGAAGTAGTCTCCTCCCATCGCCCGGCAAAAAACTGCAGGCGACCCCCAATGGGAAGGACCGCAGGATCTACTTGTTGCGGCGGTAGGAGCATCCGCCTGCACCCTGAAAAGGGCGTTTGGCCGGAGGGTCCGCCTTAGGTCTATCCTGTCCCTGAGTTTGTCGGCCACCCGCCTGATATCTGCCCCTATACCTAGGAGCCCTATATGGACGTCGGGGCGGAGGAGGTGGAGGAGGGGTTGCAGGTTTGGAAGGACCCCTACGGGTGCAATTGGGAAGTACCTTCCGTTTATCCTTGGACTCAACCAAGTACGAGTCCAAGGCCCCCCCCAAAAAAGGGACTGACCCTGAACTGGGGAAGTGGCCAGCCTCCATTTGTGTCGAGCGTCGGACTGCCAACCACGGAGCCAGTGCATGCGGCGTGCCACGATGGATGCTCCCATGGACCTTGCCGCGAAGCGAGCACTTTGAAGTGTGGCATCCGATGTAAATTGCGCCACTGCCAATAGTTTGTTTATGTCCTGGCGTGTACGCACATCAGATGATTGTTCTTGAAGAGCTTTGAACCAGCGAATAGAGGTCTGGCAAAAAAACGACGCTGTGGCCGATGCTCTCACAGCCCAGGCAGCTGATTGATGAGCCCGTAAGATGGACTGTGATACCACAGGTCATTCGACGGATCATCGCCGAGGGGGCGGAGGTAATTCTTCTTGCACCACATTGGCCCAGGAGAGCGTGGTTCGCGGACCTCCAAGCGCTTTCGATCAGCTCCCCTTGGAGGATTCCTCCGACAGAGTATTCGCTTTCTCAGGGATCCTTGAGTCATCCGGATCCGCATTGGTTCAAGTTGACCGCTTGGCACTTGACCGGTGTCGCCTGAGTCATCGGGGGGTGCCCGAAGCAATCATAGACACATTAATGTTGTCACGCCGATCTTCAACCAATCGGATTTACTCCGCCACATGGAAGGCGTTTTGTATCTGGTGTTCAACCGTGCAATTGTGTCCGGTAGAGCTTACTATTGTGGGCTTGTTACATTTTTTGCAAGCTGGTCTGGACAAAGGCTTGGCTCCCAATACACTGCGCCGCCAAATTGCGGCTTTGTCTACAGTACTTACCTGTAAGAACGCGGTGTCTCTATCAGCGCATCCGCTGATTCGCCGATTTCTGAAGGCGGCCGTTAACATTTCTCCTCCGATTATACACCGCTATCCAACATGGGACCTATCGCGGGTTTTGCTTGCACTGACCGCGGAACCATATGAGCCGTTGCATACAGTGTCGCTGAGACAACTAACTCTCAAGGTGGCATTTCTGGTAGCCATAACTTCGGCTCGCCGGATATCCGAACTCGTGGCCTTATCAGTACGGGATGATTTATGTATTTTTCACCCCGATAAGGTCGTGCTCAGATTGGACCCGACCTTCATACCGAAGGTTAACACACCTTTTCATAGGGCGCAGGAGTTGGTTTTACCTGCGTTCTACGCTCAGCCCTCAACGGACGCGGAAAGACAGTGGCATAACATTGATGTTCGGAGGGCAGTCAAAATCTATAACGTCCGCACGGCGACATTTCAACGCTCGGAAGCATTGTTTGTTTGTTTCCAACCGAAATCTATGGGTAACAGGGCATCACCAGCGCTCATTGGCAGCTGGATCAGGACCCTGATATCAGACATTTACTCTGCTCAAAATCTTCCCCGGCCTGAGGGTTTAACCGCACATTCCACACGTAGTGCGGCCACCACGGCAGCGTGGTCGGTCAGTACCTCACTAGAGGAGGTTTGCAGAGCGGCAACATGGTCCTCTCCAGTCGCTTTTATCCGACACTATAAGGTAGACCAATTCGCCTCGGCTGAGGCCGAATTCGGACGGCAGGTTCTACGTACTGCCCTTATACCGGAGGAACAGCATGAATAGGGTTTTGACCCACCCTAGGGACTGAACTGCTTTGGCATGTCCCATTCTTGGAGCTAGCTCCGCCTACTATGGAGAATGGGGCGTTGTTACTTACCTGAACGCCCCTTCTCGTAGGGCGGAGCTAGCCTCCAAGAACAGGCACCAAGTGCGCAGGCGCAGAGCTCATCTAGCAGCTTTACTGAGCGAGCCGGCAATTAACAGCTCTCCCGCCCTCGCGCGTCTCAGCTGTTACTCGGGGCGGAGAGAGAGGACTCGCTGATGTCGCCAGGGAAGACCGGACAGCACAACCAAGCCGTCTCGCGCCTCCCGGCTGCTCCCGGCATTTGACAGCTCACCCCGCCCTCGTGCACTACAGCTGACGGGCGGGGCTCCGAGCGGAGCCTCTGACGTTGCCGGGGAAGCCGGCATGCCCACACAAGCGCCTGTCTGCTCTTCTGGCGTTTGACAGCTCATCCGGCATTTGACAGCTCACCCCGCCCTCACGCTCCACAGCTGACGGGCGGGGCTTCGGACGGAGCTTCGGGCGCGCTCAGTGCAGTGCAGTGGACAGCTCCGACGGCTTAACCTAGCAGCCACACTCACCTTGGCTCCAACTTTTCCTGTCCTCGCCTCCCTGCCACAAGGCTCCCTTTCAACTTCAGCTGGCTGTTGGCACCACCTTGTGCGAGAGCCCGCCAGCTACAGCCAACCCTAGGTTCAAATGGCTGATAAAGGGGCCAAGCATAAGCCTAAATCAGGCAAAGAGAAGCAACCTGAGACCGAGGCCAGGCTCACCCCTGCTTCTCACAGAGATCGCTCTCCCCTTCGGCATCCTCAACAGAAGGACGGGGGACATCGGGACAAGGCTCCTGAGAAGGCAAAGAAGCCACCTTCAACCTCCTCGGGTTCAAAAGAAGGGAGCGATAACCTATCTTCGCATTCCAGACAATCATCAGGGGCTCTATCTCTGGATAACCCCAACCTTTGTCTGGGTGACAATGACATCTGGGAGGAACCTCGCATATCGCGGGTTCCTTCACCTGCTCCCCAGCAAGTCACACCATCTACCATTTTCCAGAACCCTGAAGTTCAGGCCCTGATTCAAGCGGCCATTAAGGAAGGCATCGCTGCAGGCCTTCAACAAACTTCGGCCACGAAGCCTTCAACTTCAGGACCGCCTCTTCCGCAAACCCCAGTGCATCGTCCCACGCCGGTCACTGAATGGGACCAACCCTCACAGACCGACGGCACCGCGCTTCAGGATTCCCCTAAATCCCTGCGCGACGCAGATGACTAGGGGCAGGATTTGGACTTATCAGCCGATGAAGATCTTGCCCCTGAACCTCCGGCGACTACTGGCCTCTTCAACCCGGCTTTATTCAAGTCGCTTCTCCATAAGGCAAGGGCAGCAGCAAAAATGCCTTCGGTGGAGACCAAATCATCTGGGGAGGAGCCAGCTGATCCTCTTTTTGAGGAAACAACCTCTCAGGAGGAAGTTATACCGACTCCAAAACTGTTCATCGAAGCGGTCACCAAACAATGGCTGGTTCCTATCACAGGAGCTGCCCCGTCTTCTTTGGACAAAAAATACTATAACGTGGCCCAGGACCTGGCACAACATCTGCCCGTTCCACCAGTGGATGAGCCTATTAAGGCTCTCTACTCAGCCAATCCCCTACCGAGTTTACCTTTGCTACCGGTTCGGGAACAGGAGCGCGGGGGCAGAAACTTCTGTGCATGCACAAAGCATTTTTGATTATATCTGTGTGGATGGGTGGAGCCTCTGCCACTGTTGCTACTGTTTCACCCAATCCAGGGCGACTTGGTAGCAACCCGCCACTGGTCCCTCCACCACATCACTGGCATTGACTTATATTACAAATGGCTCCTCCATGTGCTTAAGGGTTGGCTCTGCTGTAAAAAGCTTTTAAAAAGTCACTTGGCATTCCATAGTCCAGGAGAACGGCTGGCTTGGTTTAGGCTTCACTCCCCCTTTGCCCATTTTTAAAAGTTCAGTGATAGGCAGGGCTATCTGTGCAAATGAGGGGATGAATTGGCGGTATAACTTGGTGAAACCCAGGAATGTCTGCAGTTGCTTTCTGGTGTGAAGGGGTTCCCACTCCAGAATGGCCTTCACCTTTCCAGGGTCCATCTCTACCTCTCACTGGACATGCAATACCCCAAGTAGTCTAAACTGGTTTTGTGGAAGTTGCACTTGGATAGTTTAGCATAGAGCTTAGTTTTCAATAGTTTTCTTAGCACCTCCCTTACTAGTTTCACATGGTCTTCCATTGTCTCAGAATAAATGTGGATATTGTCTAGGTACACCAGCACCCCCTTATACAGAAGCTCATGCAGCACTTTGTTAATTAGTTGCATGAACCCCACGAGTGCTCACTGCAGCCCAAAAGGCATTACTCGGAATTAGAAATACCCTAAGGGACAATTGAAATGGTTTTCCACTCATTGCCTTCTTTTATTCTTTTTTGGTAATTCACTTCTCTCAGGTCCAGCTTGGTGAACACCTTTCCCTTGGCCAGGTATCCCAGCATGTCCTTCATGAGCGGGTGGGGTATATGTTTTCCACACAGATCACCCGAAAATCCATGCATAATCTCAAAGACCCATCTTTCTTCTCTTTAAAAAGCACCAGGGCTGCCATCCTAGATTATGCCGATTGGATGAAACCCCTAGCTAGATTTTTATCCACGAAATTCCTGAGCTCCTCCATCTCTCTTGGGGTCATTGAGTATATCTTTGGCTTAGGTAATTTTGCCTCTGGCAGTATCTCAATTGCACAGTCAGTGGGACGATGAGGAGGGAGTACATCTGACTCCCGCTCGCTGAATGCTTCAGCTAGGTTTTGGTATTCCTTAGGCTCTTCTTGATATAGATATTCTTAGCAGGTATGGAGAATTCTTGTTTTTAAAAAACAAAAAGAAAGGTCTTTAATTAATATCATTTTGCATGGCAAAAGCAATGTAAACAGCAAACAGCAATGTAAATATGCTAATTGGTAGAAGTAATAATAAAGAAATAGATCTTATTGAAAGAACTTTGAATGGGTGAGTGAAAGTGGTTATTGAAAACAAAAAAGGGACTAGTTTAAAAAGTAAGGGAACAGAAGGATGTACGGAATTATTTTTATCTGGCCTGCAGTTGTTCTGAACCTGAATCTTATCTGTTCAATCCTAGTCTAAGACTATAACCATTACATCATAGTAGTTCACTTCCATATGAGGGCTTAATCTTTGTGTGCTTGGGCTGTACTGTAAATGTACTGTAGCTGTATACTAGGTTTTTTCTGTCATCATTCACCTATGTCATGTTTCTTTATTGTCTGCAGTTCTCCAAGATATCAGTAAACGAGGCAGGGATTTAGAGCAGATCTTATCACAGTACATTACATTTGTCAAGCCAGCCTTTGACGAATTCTGCCTACCTGTGAGTAAAAGGTTTTTCCCTTTCCTGGCATGGGAATTGAAGGTTTAGAAGAAGAAGAAGAACCCTGGTGGAACACTTGGTAGATAGAAGTAGCAGTATTTCTGGAAATCCTCTTATGGAAAAGGGTGGGACCATTCACACATCTTCATCTGCTCTTATGATGGCTGGCACTGACACGAATAGAAAGGGAAGTGCAAGAATGGGGATTTCTAACTCTAACTTGCAGTTTAAGGGGATAAACCCACCAACCCATCTTCTCCCAGAGAAATATCCTCTCTACAGTTCCTCTAACATGATTTTCTGTTTTCTGACAGACCAAGAAATATGCGGACATAATTATCCCTAAAGGTATAGATAATCTTGGTGAGTATGGGATAAACTGAATAGTGTTAGATAATGGAAAATTGGAGGCCTTCTTTAAGAAAAGCTTTTGTCTCTGTCATTCTAAGTTAATAAACCTCTAGATCAGCGGTTCTCAACCTGGGCGTCACAACCCCTTTGGGGGTCGAATGACCGTTTCACAGGGGTCGCCTAAGACCATGCCCAGAGGCGCTTTCTTCTTCCCTAGAGCTTGGCCCATGGCTAAGAAACAGTCTTTTTGGTGGCAGGAGAGAAGCCGGCGGTGGGTGCGAGAGGGTTTCGTTTGAATGCAGCTAGGCAGGAGCTGGCTGCTCTCCCTCCTGCAGCGGCGTGCAAGAGGAGGAGGAGAGGAGGAGGAGGAGGAGGCTGGAGGTGCGGTGAAGCAGGCGAGGCCTGCATGCCAGAAGTGAGCGCCGACTGCGGGGAGAGGAAAAATCCCGGCCGGCGGAGGAGCTTGCCAAAGCTTGCGGTGGCTGCGGTCATGCCGAGGGAGCGCACGGCTGAGAGGCATTTCGCACAGGGAGGAAACTTCGCCTGTCTCCACTTCCAGAGCGAGCAACCTCTCCTGTCTGAAGCAGCAGCACAGCCATCCCAGCTCGGCTTTCATCACCCCACCTGAAGCCGCTCCTTCGCGAAGCCTCCAAAGGCGAAAATGGGGGGACGGGGTGTTTCAACTTGCCCTCCCCTCCTTTTTCCTGGGTGAAGGAAAGAGAGTGCTGGTGGCAGCGGCAGCTGTGGTCGTGCCGAGGGAGCACGCGGCTGAGAGACATCTCACACAGGGAGGAAACTTCATCTGGCTCCGCTTCCAGAGCGAGCGAGTGAGAGCAGCGCAGCCACAGTGGGAAGGGAAGCAAAGGAAAGGGAGGCAAGCAGCCCGCTCCGCCACTCAAGCCAGTGGCCGCCGGTAACAACAAGGGCGTTAGGAGAAAAGAAGGAGGAGTGCTGCCACTGCCACCAGCACTCTCTTTCCTTCACCCAGGAAAAAGGAGGGGAGGGCAAGTCAAAACACCCCGTCCCCCCATTTTCACCTTTGGAGGCTTCGCGAAGGAGCGGCTTCCGGTGGGGTGACGAAAGCCGAGCTGGGATAGCTGTGCCGCTGCTTCGGACCAGAGAGGTTGCCTTAGGTGAGCAACTAAGTTGCCAGGTGAAAGCAGAGCCTGGGATCAGACTCTTTTTTTTCCTGACTCGCAGATGTGGGGGGGAAACACCCATTTTCTCCCGAAGGGGCAGGGCTTACAAGCCCATTCATCCAACTGAATCCCGGGAGAAGAATGCAAATGGCTCACTCCATTTCTCCCTGAAATCTTTTAAGAAATACACAATTTCAAGGAACGCAGGAGCGAGGTTGAAGACTGGTTGTCGTGCAGACTCTCTATATGAGGAGTGGGTCGAAGAGCGCTGGGGTAGTTACTTATGTGCTTATGGAAATAGATCCCTTAACCACCCATAGAAGAGATACTATACTGGGCGGCGTGTTAATTATTAGTTTAATTAAGAGATACTATACTGGGGAGGATGAGCAGGAAGGGATAGGCTTGAGGGAAGAAATGCTATGTCCTTTTCTCATTTATGAGTGCATTAAACCACTGCCTGTGGATCCATCTTCTCCCCTTTCACGCCTTCCTTCTGGGAGCAGTTAACGTTAATGGGTTTGCCTTGTCTCTGTTTGGGCCTCCTTCTGTCTGAAATCTCTTCCAGTGGCATTTGTAGTGATAGCTGTCAAACAGGCAGAGAGAGATTCAAGCGGAATAATCAAAATGCAAATGCCACTTGCACATTACGATTCATAACAGTAGCAAAATTACAGTTATGAAGTAGCAACAAAAATAATTTTATGGTTGAGGATCACCACAACATGAGGAACTGTATTAAGGGGTCACGGCATTAAGAAAGGTTGAGAACCACTGCTCTAGATATTAAAAAAAAGAAGAGAAGTGAGTAGGCATGGCACTTTAATGTTTTATGTACATAACATAGAAGCCTTTTTAAAAAGTTAATACAGGTAGCCCTTGACTTCAGCAACTGTTCAAAGTTACAATGATGCTGAACAAATGATGGCTACAATTGGTCCTTGGAGTTCAGGCTGTCCCAGCACTTCTGGGGTCATGTGATCACAGTCTGGATGCTTGGCAATCCACTTGCACTTACAACGGGTTGCAGTACCTTATAGTTGCATGATCACCATTTGCAATCTTTCCAGCCAGCTTTCCCAGAAAGTCAATGGGGAAACCAGCAGAGAAGGTTGCAAGTTGCTGGGGTAAGTTTCCTCCACTGTGCAGTCTCCTCCAGGGTGACTATGCTCATGCCCTGATGAGCCACTCATGCACCACACGCATCATCCTGTCAGCCATTCCAGTAAAGCGAATAGAAATACAACTAGATGGATTTATTCTACTTTATTGTAGGGCTACATTAACAGAATCTTGCAAGTCTGAAGGTACAAAGCTCCCATTGCCACTTAACTGCCTGATCAATTAGGGTGGGTCTTTCTTGTTTCTTCCTCTGATTGTTAAGACATTGGGGGTTATCCCCCCTTATCTGCTTGTTTCCTAGGCAGCATCTCTTCTCCTCATCCCTCAAGGTTATTCCAGAGGTGGGATCCTACCTCTGATTGCCGGTGCGGTTAATTGCTGACTTCGCGGCAGAGCCGAAGACTCTGCTCGAGCCTGCTCCCGTTCGCGGAGCGGGAGCCTTTCCCGGGCGCTTTCCGCGCCTGCATGGATGCCGCCAATTGCATTCTTTTGCCCTCTGCGCATGGGGCCATGCGCGGAGGGCAAAAGAACGCCATTGGCGGCATCCATGCGGGCGGGGAAAGCACCCGGGAAAAGCTCCCGCTCCGCGAACGGGAGCAGGCTCGAGCAGAGTCTTCGGCTCTGCCGCGAAGTCAGCAATTAACCGCACCGGCAATCAGAGGTAGGATCCCACCTCTGGGTTATTCCCATCTGCCATTACATCCCCAGACCCTCACCACAACTCCCAGGCATTCTTGTGCACACTTTCCAACCCTTGCCACATATCTCTTGCACAACCTCCCTGCAGAATGGGACAACTTGCCGCAGGACAATGCAGCAAATACAAAAGTTAAATTAATTTCAATGGAACCATGGCCAATAATAAAATAAAGTCAATCCAGAAATACAAGAGTTACAATAATTTTGATGAAAACGTGGTCACCAATAATAAAAGTACCTGAGTGAAACAATTAATACAGTGTTGAATTATCCTGTGGTAAATTGTCCTGCAGGAAGTTGGCTATGGGGAGTTAGTTGGCCACAGCGAGTTGGGCATAGTGAGTTGTCCTAGACTCACCTCTGATCCTCAGCAGACCTCCCACATCCCTCCTTGCATGCTTGTTCCAACAATCCTCATGTCAGAAAAACTGGGTCCCACTAAAAGTACTTTTTCCAAAAATAAAATTTCTAAGTTCATTATTATTTTTTCATATCTATCATTTAGGGTATGTTTTAATGATCTAAACCTCTAAAAAGTACCTTGTGCTCATCAAGACTACTGTATCTCGCCACTAGTAGGTCCCTCACAAATTAAGAACCACTGTTTTACTATATAGATTATAACAGAACTGGGCATTTTATGGTCCCCAGGCCACATCCAGCCCTTTGAAATTAGAAACCAAATGTAAATACGGGTGCTGCAGGGACGGGGAAACTGAGTTAGGTCCAGCTCTGAGCAGTCACTGTGTGCTCCTTCAGTCAGCTGGGTGCTGTGGGAGGATGAGGAGAGAAAGTGTTTTTCTACACCTGGAACAGCCGGAGGTTGTGGTGGTGGCAGTCATTGTATGAGAGGACACAGGCTCAGCCACCCACCACTGCTCAGTCGAAGTGCAGCTTTGCAGGCGAGGGGATGGAGTGCAATTGGAAGCTATTGGTTCAGACCTCCACAGCAGTCCCAGTTCCTCATGTGGCCCCTTGGGAAAATTTATCCCCACCCCTAATCTATAATGTACAAGGATAATAGTCCTAAATCTATTAGGTTTGTGCCCAACCAACCAGTTCTCCTCCCCCTCACCCCGGGTCAGGGCTTCACCCAGTGCCCAGTAGTATGTTTCTATCTAAAACCATAATTAGCACTCATGACTCACAATGGAGGTGTCAGTGACAAGACTTGAAAAAAATGGCTTTTATTGCAGATACTCAAAATCCTAACAATAAAGCTCAACTAAGATACATGAAGTGGTCTTTGCAGCAGTTCAGATTACTATACATATCAATCTCAGAGTTTAAAGACTTTGTTTCTGATTTTATCAATTTCAGCCTTCAAATTACCTTTTTTTCTCTACCTAGTGGCCATCAATTTGATTGTCCAGCACATCCAAGACATCCTGAATGGAGGCCTCAACAAATGCCAACTCAGACTTCCGGTGGCGCCGTGAGCTTCGCTGGACGCTCTTTATGGGCGCTCGATTCCAGGCTCCGTAAAAGCTGCCAGATAAGCCACATCAGCTGTCTGGTGGCTTGGAAACTCCCGTCCCGGGCAAAGGGAGGGGAGAAGAGCAGATGGGCAGAGGTAGAGCCCCCCTAACACCCCAGAAGAAGCTCTGGGGTGCGAAGGGTGAGGGCTCCCTTGAAGCCTGTCACAGCTCCGGACCTGGAATGCTTCCGCTTATTTTTAGCGGAGCAAGAAGCCGCGACCATCTCTGCTGGTAACTAATGGTTTTATTACTCTAAACAATGTAGCAGACAGAACATACCAGGAGAATCTAACAGCAAGTATTCTTACTTAACTCCGGTGTTGCTTTTGGGATTTTTTGGGAAGCAACAAAGTAGCTAAAGATGGCGCTTGGAATTTGAAAGGCATGGAGAAAGCGAAAGCTACTGAAGCTAGTGAGAGTTCTGATTGTTAACAGATGCTTGTAAGAAATCCTTTTATTTTTTACTCTCTTCTTTGATGAACTTTGCTTTTTGGCTATACAAGAATTAATACAAATTGATGATGTCTTTAAAACTGGCAAAGAATGTTTCTTTTAAAGGAATAGGAAAAATTGAAAACTTTCCTACAAATATTGTTAATTTGCAAAATTTTGCCCCCCCAACACAGCCTCTTACATTGGAAAAGTGGCAGCAAATTATGAAAGATACGCAGAAAGAAATTGCTTTAGTAGTTAATAAAAAATTAAAGAAATTAATGGAAAAATTAATGAAATTAATGAAAAAATACAAGCTGTCTCAGAGGAGTTTGCCTCTCAGACTCAACAAACCAGAGACAATGTGGAATCTGTATTTAAAGCTTTGGCAGTTAATATGGATTTATTGGGACAAGATGTGGCTGAAATTAAACAGTCCACTGGGAGTTTGGTTGAAAAAGTAACTGAGATCCAGAATAAAATTGAAGGAACTGAGGCAGAATTAACGATGTTTCAATATAAGGATATGGAATTTGCTTTACGGCTAAGGGGGGGCAAAAGAAAATAATCAAGAGAATTTAAAAGAAAAGATCTTGGATGCATTGGTGAAGATCTTGGATGCATTGGTAAGATCTTGGGGGAAACAAAAGTTGAATTGGAATGGCAGATTGAATGGCAGATTGAAAAAGTATACCGGGCCAATTCTTGGTTTGCCAGAAAAAATCATTTACCAAGAGACATTGTAGTATATTTTACCACAAGGACACTGCGAAATCAAATCTTACAGGTGACCTATAAAAACAAACTTAAGGTGGAAGAACAAGAGGTTCTGACATTTAAGGAAATTCCTCCAAAAATATTAAAAGCACGTAAAGGTTATACTTTTCTGGTGGCAGAATTAAAAAAGCAACAGATACAATATAAATGGGGAACAACAGATACGATATAAATGGGGAATCCCGGCTGGACTATCTGTTACCTTTAGGGGAGAAAGATACAGACTTAATACGATCTGCGAAGCAAAAGATTTTTTTGCCAACGTGTTAAAGGTTGAGAGACCAAAATCACCGGAAGACAAAAGAAATGAGGAACAGAAAGGAATCCTGAAAAGTCAAGAAGAACCAAAGGACCCAAGACAAATTAAAGAAGTAAAGATTGAAAGTGAAGAAGACAAAAGATATGAGGAAATTAAAGAAGAGGGAGAGGAATATTGGCGGTTTTCACAACAGAAAGGAACTCTGAAAAGTCAAGAAAATACAAAGGATTTAAGACAGATTAGAGAAGTAAAGGTTGAAAGCGAAGAAGATTTAAATTACCGATTTCAGTCCTCAACTCCTCCAAATGAAGCAAGAATGGATAAACATATCTTCAGATGCCAACTTAAAGAAATATTTAAGGGGAGAGGAATTGAGAATTGATGTTTTACTAATAGTAAGGTAATGTAAAAGAAATAAGAATAAAGTTTAAATGTATATATGAGGCTGTTTAAATTTACAGAAATTAGATTACAAGATTATTTATGGGGAATAATCATAGAAGGTAAAGTAATGTAATAGAGATTAAATTGGTTTAAATAACAAGATTAAATTAATTTTACAGTTTGGGGAATAAGAATAGAAGATAGTTAATGTAATAGAGATTAAATTGGTAGAGAATAAGATTAAAATTATATTAGAGGTGGGAATAAGTATAGGTTGTAATCTAATGTAACAGAGATTAAATGAATGTGATGTTGTTAAATATTTTTAGATTTGGTTTAAGTTGGTTTGGAATTTAATAATTGCTGCCAGGTGTTGGTGGTATAAAATTGCAAGAGGAAGACTCATTCAAAATTAATATTGTAAAGGGCAAAAAATTCAGAACATGTTAAAGACTATTTAAATGATATACCTGATAAAGGAGAAGATGGATGGACTAAAATAGACGATGAAGGACATATTTCAACTTAATTTTTTGTTCAATTTACTGTATAAGGAGTTAAGAGTTTTTGATATTTGGAAGTTAATAATTTGTTAGCATATTTTAGCTGTGCATTTGTGTAAACTATATTATATCCTGTGTATGTTCTGGGAAGTCCAGGGAAGGGGGAGGGGGAGTTGGAGGGGAAGGGATGGGGAGGAGGGGTGGGGGGGAGGGGGAGGGGGGAGAAAATAAAAAAAGGTTTGTACTCTGTACGCATAAAACTTTTTCAATAAAAAAACAAAAAAACAAAAAACAAATGCCAGCTCAGTGGGTACCTGAATGATTGTATTCCTCCCTGCTAGCAACAGCCCCCAGAATCCAGCAGCCTCCCACACTGACCTCAGAGAAAAGCTTGTACTACTATACCCCATGTGTTGCATTCTCTGAGTCCTTGCCCCTTCCCCTAATTGCAGTGCTTTGTGGCTTATTAAAGTTCATTGAAGAGACTGGTGGTTATGTACAGAAGTCTTCCAAAGCCAGATTATAGTTGTCTGCAATGGTTTTGTTCCAGCCTTTTTATGAAGGAATGGCAATATCTTTCTATTTGGTACTACAAATAGTTTCTGATATGTACCATATCAGACAGTATAACTGCCATGATGGTGAGACACTATCGTTGTTGATATAAATAGATGTACACAAGAATTAAGAAGGTAAAATTGAAATAAATTTAGGTAATTAAAAGACTATGCCACTAGCTAGAAGTGGTGCCTGAATTGCTCAGGTTTGCATTTTTCCCAACTTAAAAAATACACGTAAAACATGGAGTAAGAAAAATATCACTTTTTATTTTTATTTTTTTAAAAAAATAATCTTTATTAATTATGTTAAACAAACAAACATACAAACAAACATAAAAACATGTATAAACATATGTATATACAAATAAAGTATCAAATATCTTTGAAAATAGAAAACATTGAACATACATGTCAACCATCCCGTCGACACTATCCTTTTACAGCCTAGTGATACAAAAACATGTTTATTCTATATAGTTATTGTTTGCATCATTATCTTCCTTATATCTTCCAATATTTTCCTTATTCTTTTCTATTATTATATTATATTCAGTCAGTTATCATTACAATAAAACATTTTTTCCTTTTTCAACAATGATTCTTTTGTTCAACTTGATTAATATTTTAAGACCTTATAAAATTGTATATATCCCCATAGTTTGTTCCGATCTATGCAGAAAGCTAGACATTTGTTATTGTTTGTACTGTCTTAGTGTATGACATATAATTATAGCAGTTTTTGATATTTGTTTTGATTAAGCCAATTATACCACCTGTCCCAAGTTTTATAGAATTCAGAATCGTCTTTATCTTGCATTTCCAATGACATCCTACTGAGTTCTGCGTACTCAAATACTTTATTAACGAGATTTAACGTAGTTGGGATTGTTCGGTTTTCCAGATTTGAGCATATATAATTCTTGCGGCTGTTGTGATGTGTAGAATTATATACCTATCTTCATTTGTCATTTTTTCTCTGAAAATACCTAATAAGAAAAGCTCCTGCTTTAAGGGAATCGTTCTTGAGGTAATTTGTTCAAGGCAGTTTTTGATCTTAATCCAAAAGTTCTTCACCTTAGAGCAGGTCCACCATAGATGGTAATATGTTCCTATACCTTCTTTGCATTTCCAGCAGTTTGGAGAAAGTTTCGGGAACATTTTTGCCAATCGTGCTGGAGGAAGGTGCCACTGGTAAAACATTTTATATGTGTTTTCTTTGTATGGTATCGTCAGTGTTAATTTATAATTTATATTCCAGATTTTTTCCCATTCGTTTAAATTAATTGGGTAACCAAAGTTTTGTGCCCACGCGATCATTGAACCTTTTACCACCTCTTCAAATAGATTATATTGAGTAGGAAATTATATAGTTTAGAAATCATTTTTTGTCAGTGCCCATTAATATCCTATCTAAATCACAATTTTTTTGAAATCCATATTTTGTTTTGTCTTTGTTATATTTCGATTTGACCTGTAGATAGTGCCACCAATCAAGGTCTATTCTTTTTTCTTTGAGTTCTTGTTTCGAGAACATCTCATTGTGTTCGTCTAGGAGTTGTTGATATGTTATAATCTTATTTACATCTAAGAGGTTCGGGTATATAATTGCTTCAGTTGGTGATATCCCCATAAGTAGGTGTCCTCCCCATAAGAAGGCATGCCAACCAATCTGCCAGTCGAAACCCTCTAGGGTTAATATCCTTCTATTTTTAAGTATGATCCATTCCCTCATCCAATTGAGTGTAGCAGATTGGTGGTATAGCTCCCAGTTGGGGAGACCAAATCCTCCTCTCCTCCTATGGTCCTGAAGAAGTTTCAGTTTGATCCTCGCATTTCTTTTTGCCCATATGAATTTATGAATCATTTTATTTAAATTTGAAAAAACTCTTTTATTCAATTTTATTGCGATTACCTGAAATAGGAATAAGATATGGGGTAGGATGTTCGTTTTAATTGTCGCAATTTTACCCATAAATGATCATTGAAGTTTTGACCATCCGAGGTCCTTACTGATTTTCTGTATTAGTTTTGTATAATTATCCTCCTTTAATGAGCTACATCTCGCAGTGAGCCATATCCCAAGATATTTAACTCTTTTAACTATTTATATACCTAATAAATTTTCCAATTCGATATTTTGTTTCTGTGTCATGTTTTTAGTTATTATTTTTATTTTTTCCTTATTTTTTTGGCCTGCCACCTTTCCAAATTTTTCAATTTCATTGATTAGAATCGGGCCAGTCTCTAAAGGTTCTTCAACTATAAATGTCATATAGTTTGATTACTATATATAGCTCTGATCAACCTTATAAATTTTTCACTGAATTTCATTTTTTCTAATTGTATAATAAAAAATTGCCAGTAAAGGTTGTTGAATGCTTTTTGGGCGTCGACAAATATAAGTGCTAGTTGTTTGTTTATGTGTATGTCGTAGTACTCCAGTGTATTGAGTATTATTCTAGTGTTGTTCCTTATCTGTCTGTGAGGTAAAAAACCATTTTGATCTGAGTGGATAATCTGATTTAAATTTTTTTTGAATTGTTCAGCCATTATTGATGCAAGTATTTTGTAATCCGTATTTAGTAATGAAATTGGTCTGTAATTTTGGATCTGTTGTTTATTCGAATCTTCCTTGGGTATCAAAGCTATATATGCTTCTTTTCAGGACTTTCCCCCTTTTCCATTGTTTCATTAAATAAGTCTAACATTACTGATTCTAATGAGCTTTGTAGATTTTTTTATTTTTCGAGGGGGATACCATCCGGACCTGGTGATTTATTATTCTTTTGTTTACTGATGGCATTTCTTAATTCCGTTAGAGTTATCTTATCATTTAGCAAATTCTTTTCGTTGAGATATTCTTTAATTACTTCATCTTTTGGGTCTTCCTGTTTGTAAAGATCGGTATAAAAAGTTTGAATTATATATTTTTTCTCTGTGATTCTGGTGTGTATTTCCCCGTTTTGATCTTGTAGAATGTCAATTGTTCTATCTGCTTTTTCTTTTGCAAGTTTATAAGCAAGCTATCTTCCTGGTTTGTTGGCTGATTCAAAATTGTTTTGTGTTGCTAATTTAAGTTTCCTGGCCAATTCCTCCTGCGTTATCAAGTTAATTTTATGCTTGGTTATATTTAAGTCCTCTAATGTTTTGGAGTCTTTGGGGTCTTCTTGCAATGTTTTCTCTAATTTGTGTAATTTAATTGTTAATGTATTTAATTTGTTGTTTCTCTCTTTGTTACATTTAGCCAAGTAAGCTATGGACAGCCCCCTTATGTATGCCTTCGTTGTATCCCATAGAGTTCTTAGGGATGTTTGTTCTTTAGTATTAATCTGAAAAAAGATGTCTAATTCTTTCTGCATCATTTTGATATAATCTTTTTCCTTTGTTATTGTTTGGTTTAACGTCCATCTTGCTCTTATTTTACTATTTGGCTCTTTCCATTTTATCCATAGAGGATTATGGTCGGCCAAGACGTTTGGGAGAATTTCAGACTCAGCCAAATCATTTAAAAATTCCCCATTCGCCCAGGCCATGTCAATCCTCGACCATGATTTGTGTGGAAATGAAAAGAAGGTATACTACCTGCTGTCTGGATTTTGATATCGCCAACTGTCTCTTAAATTAAATTCTGTTGCCAATTGATCAAATGATGCCGGTAGTAGTCTTCTTGCTTTTTTCTTATTGGCACCTTTGTAGTCCTTTTTCCTGTCAACAACTGCGTTGAAGTCCCCTATTATCAATAATTTCTCCCATTGTATTTCTAGTAATTTTTTATGTAAGCTGGAGAAAAAGGCTGATTGATTTATATTTGGGGCATATATAACTGCTATCATTACAGATTTGCTTCCATTTTTATTTGTATTATCAGTGTTCTACCGTCCTCGTCTGAATATAGTAGTTTTGGATTCAACCATGCTTTTGTGTATACTACTATTCCTCGCTTCTTATGTGTAGATAATGCTATGAATAATTTACCTAACTTTGGGGATTCCAAAATCTGATGTTGTTCTTTTTTGATGTGTGTTTCTTGTAGACAGATGATGTCTGCATTTTGTTTTAATAATTTGTGGAATATTTTTTCCTTTTTGTGGGTGAGTTTCGTCCATTTATGTTCAGGGATAGTACACTTACTGTCTGTTCAATTGGTGGTTTCCCTTGGTTTTGCTCTCTTTGCCTTGGTCTGTGCTCTCATTGTCGCACCATCTCTGCCATAGTTAACTGCTACCGTCCTCACACTTTCCTCTTTTTGCAGTAAATTTTCTTCTGAACTTATCTCCTCCAAACTCTCCCTTTCCCTTTCCCCCTCTACCTTACTTTCATGTTCCTCTACTTCCTTAATATACTGCTCGTAAAAGTCTCTGGCATCTTCTATTGTTGTGTCCAATAAGGTTATTAGCATTCCTTCAAATATCACTTTTTAATTTGATAAGCTTGGGAAGGGGCAGAAATGGTTGGGTAATAAGGGGTTTCTATCTGATCTAAAATATGATCCTCTAAACTGAACGACTCAATTCTTACCATGTACATACAAACAAGCTGCTTTAAACAGAAGCAGTGGTTTTGCAGCCTTCCAGTAAAGGGTAAATTAAAAAAGGAGGAGGAACTGATATTAGTCAAGCTATCCTTATCACTATAGAACTGTGTCCACCAAGGGGGAAAGGAATCTTGCTCCTTGGCAACAAACATTGGACTTTCTTCAGCAGCAGTAGATCCTATGCCAAAAGGCTAGCTGGGGAATTTCTTGGAGTGTTGTGCTGTTATAACCATGATATGAATGTGTAAAGAATTTCCCTTCAGACCTGAATAAAGGAATCATAAAAGAAATGTGGAAGCTTGTATGTAGGAATTAAATCAGATGGACTGACTTGTGAGCTTAGTCTTTATCAGGCATTATGTAGAAACCTCAGAATTCCATATTTATAAAACTAATACTCTGCCTTGAAATAAATAATGCATATTGAACTTACTGTATGTTCCGGCGTATAAGACGATTGGGCGTATAAGACGACCCCCAACTTTTCCAGTTAAAATATAGAGTTTGGGATATACTCGCCATATAAGACTACCCCTCCTACCATCTTTCTTTTTCTTTCTGTCTTTCTTCCTTCCTAACATCTTTCTTTCTTTCTTTCTTTTTCTTTCTTTCTCTTTCTTTCTTCTTTCTTTCTGTCTGTCTTCCTTCCTAACTTCTTTCTTTCTTTCTTTCTTTCTTTTTTCTTTCTTTCTTTCTTTCTTTCTGTTCTCCTTCCTTCCTTCCTTCCTAACTTCTTTCTTTCTTTCTCTTTCTTTCTTCATTTCTTTCTTTCTTTCTCGTTCTTTCTTTCTTTCTCTTTCTTTCTTTCTGTCTGTCTTCCTACCTTCCTAACCTTTCTTTCTTTCTCTTTCTTTCTTTCTTTCTTTCTTTCTTTCTTTCTTTCTTTCTTTCTTTCTTTCTTTCTTTCTTTTCTTTCTCCCTGCAAACCAATCCCCACCGTGGCTCTTTTCTCCCTCGCCCAACCCTCTTCCAAGACACCAAGTGGAAGCAAGGTAGGTGGTTGGGTTGCTCCCCTCCCCTCCCCTCGGAGGAAGAAGGAGCCTCTGTTGTCGTCTCCCGCGGGATTCCAGCCACCCGACTGAGTCCCCAAACGCAGCGCCGGCAGGGTTAACGTGCATGGGAGGGAAGGAGAGCGCGTGCTACTGCCACCGCTGCTGCTATCGTACTGAAACTTCCGAGCCGGGGGGAGCTCAAAAACGGCCGCGGCTGCATCCCTGCCATTCTCCAGCCAAACAGCCAAAGGAGCCCCAGAGTCTGCCCTGCGTCTCAGTCTCCTGCTGCCACCGCCAGCCGCAGCCTTGCCAGCAGGTGGGCGCGCGTGGGAGGGACCGCGGAGCAGAGGCGCACGGCGAGTGGTGTGAGAGGCACAGGGATGCCAGAAGTGGCATCGGCGGCAGCAGGCTCCTGCCCGCGTCTCCCGCCTGCATCTTGCCTTAAGCCGTCGGGCGCCTCTGCTCCGCGGTCCCTCCTGCGCGTGCCCACCTGCTGGGAAGGCTGCAACTGGCGGTGGTGGCAGGAGACCAAGACACAGGGTAGCATCGGGGCTTCGGCCGCTTGGCTGGAGAATGGCAGGGATGCAGCCACGGCCATTTTTGAGCTCCCCCCGGCTCGGAAGTTTCAGTATCCGGTGTATAAGACGTCCCCCAACTTTTGAGAAGATTTTCAAGGGGTAAAAAGTCATCTTATACGGGTAACATACGGGTAACTGTACATATGAATTTATTTGCACATTCATATAATATGTATAGAACAATATTTAAAAATTCAGAATGTGATTGTGGGTTTCTGGTTTTTAGGGACTGAAAAGAATTAAGAACACTCAGAAAAACAATGGGAAGGAATCTGTGGTTAAAACGTTGAAAGCTATGAAAATGTAATTTGTTCTGAATTGTTCTTTGGACAACCATTTGTTTGGGATGGTATAAGGACTCCTGCCTTGGATAGGGTATTGGACTAAAAGACCTCCAAGATCCCTTCCAGCCCTATGATTCTGTGTTCTCTACTTTTAAGAAATGATAAGTTCACTGAATTACATACTTCACAACATAAGCAGTCATAAGGATTCTGAAGCCCTGAAATAACGTTAGGATTCCCCGAGCTTATAAGATGATGGTGGATATTGTTTGGGTTCTTGATATGGCAGTATTTAAGCTTGTGCCAGCAGGCCTACAGAATGGCTTATATCACCCATACTAGTACAGTACTATATAAGCATTCAGGAGATGGAAAGAAGTGAAGGTGCAGGCAATTTATGTCTACTAATATTCAAGTAGAGGTAAACTAAAATTTATAAATTAGATGATGCAGATGGACCCACAACAACCTCTCTCCTGTCTCATTTCCCTTTTACCACATAATGCTTCCTGTTCTTCCTCATATTATACGTCTTAGCTTCCTTCCACTTCCATTCCCATCTATTCTTGTCCTGCATAAAATGTTACTGAATCATATAATCCCTTTTTATCATCCATGTCAGTCATTTCAATAATGACTGATTTAGTTAAGATCTAATTAAGTGTCTCATGAATTGCACTTGCATAGGATGTTCTCTCCTTTTTTTCTCCTCTGTTCCATACACTCTGATCCTCCAGTTGACTGCATCCATGAGCCATTTCTAGAGGCCAGGGGTGTGTACTGTATGTGTCTGCGCATTTATACAAGTATTAGGATTTATAAAAGTATCATTTTTGTTTAGTAACTGTCTCTTTTTGGTTTAAAATTTTTTAGTTTATCATAATATAAAGTACAAAGAAAAAGAAAAAGAAAATAATGGGAAGCTAGGAGAGAAAAGGGGGGAAAGGAGAAAGTGTGGGGTAGAATTCTGTAAGGATGCTTCTCTAGAATTTAAAAAGAATAAAGAAATATTGATATTATATCACGTGTCTTGTCACCTCCTTAACAATCCCTCCTCATTCCACCCAAATATTGCTGTTTTGTAAAAACTTAATTATCTGCCTTTTAAAAAGATTTTAGAGATAGAAAGTTTCTCAAGTTTAAACTCAGAATGTTACCCAGCACTTGTGCATCTACGATTTACTGATAAACCTGAAATTAAAGAGACAACAACAATAATTAAAGGGCAATAGTGATTTCACTTTTTTCCATATTTCAGTACAGTGGACATCAAGCTACATATTTTTGAATTAAAACTTCGTAAGTAACAATTGCAAAGGATCAAATACTTTTTGTGTGTGAAGAATTGGAAAAGGCAAGTATCAGAAGTTTTTTTTATGTGGTCAGATTTTCATCTGATTGCACCAAACCTTTGATCTTTTCTAGTTTATCCTGTTTAAAATATGTCAGAGGTTCATCAAAGCAGATGTTTAAAACTATCCCATTTTCTAAAACAAAGGAAATGATCTTTTGTTTTGGAAATGTATTTAACAGTTTTTTTAAAAAACCAGAGAATTGGAATGCAATATTAAAGCTTTTGTAAAAGCCAGAGATAAAGACAAAATTTCCCCCATTCCAGGTTAGTTTCTATTGTTTTAAGGCACACTGCAAAAACATTTCTCATAATTTCTTCCCTGTCTTCCCAAATAGCAGACTGCCTATTTTTCTCTCTAGAGTGACTTGCAAGGGTCTCTACACCCTTTAATGTATCTGACAATTTGCCAAAAGAAAAATACAATTCAAAAAAAGATCAAAATAAAGTGTCAAGAAATTCTATGAAAAAAATTGATTTCCCCCCCACTTTTACCCTTTAGAAGTTCTTTTCTACTCTTAAGCCATATCTCAGAGAGAGAATATACAAGGTGGACACTTAAAGTAAATAAAGTGTCAGATCCGTGATTCTGCCATTCTTCAGGGGAAGGGGCGTTGGCTTGGTTACATTATTTACTTTATTACTTTCTTCCTTATATTCTTCACAGCCTGTATCTTATTGATTTATAACCTTTATCCTGGCGCCTAGGCACCCTGAGATTTTCTCACCTTTGGGGGAATGTAAGGGGAGGGTTAGGGCCATGTGGGTTGTATCGCTTCGAAAGCCGACAGAGGATGATCCTGATAAAATTCCCTTATCACGTTCTCAGGACGGCCGTTACAATAACATTTCCACACCTGCAGATTGGCTGAAATTCAGTGGTTCCAAAAGTGGGCGGTACCGCCCCCCGGGGGGCGGTGGGAACCCTTAGGGGGGCGGTGAGAGGCAAGGGTGGTGACAGGGGGGTGGTGAGAGGGGCCAGGGGGGCGGTAGGTTGTTCGCCATGCTTTTGCACTTGAAGCTCCCTCGTGTTCCTCGCTCTTGTGTGCAGGGCAGCCCATTCTGAAAGAAAATGCGAGATGTTTTCTTTCAGAATGGGCTGCCCTGCACACAAGAGCATGGAATGCGACGGAGTTAAAAGTGCTAGGTATGATGCCCGTCTCGCAGCCTGCTCAGCCCCCGCCCAGGCTCCGCTCTGCTCCGCCCCGCATGACTGGTCACCCCAAACTGCGTCCCACCGCGCAAAGGGAATCCTACCTAGCACTTGAAGTTCTCTCGCGTTCCTCGCTCTTGTGTGCAGGGCAGCCCATTCTGAAAGAAAACATCTCGCGCTTTCTTTCAGAATGGGCTGCCCTGCACCCAAGAGCATGGAATGTGACGGAGTTACAAGTGCTAGGTACTGAGCGCGGCACAGCGACGAGGGAAGCCGACCACTCCCGAAGCTGCTCGGGCGAGCGCTCGCAGACCCGTGGAAAGGCCCTGTTGTGGAACCTGCGCGTGCGTGGACTTTCCTGGCCGGCGTCCCTGTTGCTGGCACTTGCAATTCGGCAGGCTCCCCTCCGACATGGCGCACCCATGGATCTCAGCCCAGCTGTCCCCCAACATCGACCCCACCAAGGCGCCTGTGGCCTTTGGATGCCGACGCCTCCCCAAGCTCAATGAAGAGCTGCAGCACCCTGAGCTGCTGACATGGCAGCCAGCCTTGATGGTGCTCTGCGACCTGGTGCACGACCCGGAGAACACTTACCAAGCCATCGGCCTGGGTGAGCGGTGGCGGCAGCCTGGCCACGGCTGGCGGGAGAGAAGGGAAGGGAGGGAAGAAGGAAAGAAAAAGGAAAGAAAGAGAGAGGGAGGAAGGAAGGAAGGAAGGCAGAAAGAAAAGAAAGAGAAAGAAAGAACGATGGTAGGTAGGAAGGAAGGAAGATAGACAAAAAAGAAAGGAGGGAGGGAAGAAGGAAAGAAAGAAAAAGAAAAAAAAGATGGTAGGAAGGAAGGAGGACAGACAGAAAAAGAAAGGAGGGAGGGAAGGGAAGGGAGGGAAGAAGGAAAGAAAAAGGAAAGAAAGAGGGAGGGAGGGAGGGAGGGAGGGAGAAATAAATAAATAAAGATGGTAGGAAGGAAGACAGAAAGAAAAAGATGGTAGATAGGCAGGAAGACAGACAGACAGAAAGAAAGAAAAGATGGTAGGAAGGAAGGAAGACAGACAGACAGAAAGGAAGAAAAGAAAGAAAAACAAAGATGGTAGGAAGAAAGAAAGAAAAAGCAAGAAGGGGGAAGGTAGAGAAGAAAGAATGAAAGAAAGACTTATGACCACAGTTGAGCCTAACATTTTGGTTGCTAAGCAAGAGCATTGTTAAGTGAGTTTCACCACACTTTACAAGTTGGTCACGCCCACTCGGTCACCTGACCACTAAGCCATGACCACCTGAGGGGGTGGGGTGGGGTGCAGTGAGGTTGCGTTTGTAGCACCAAGGGGGCAGTGGACTGAAAAAGTTTGGGAACCACTGGGCTGAATCCACATTGGACTGAAGGGAGAGGTTTCTAATTCCTTTATCCTAACTCAGGGGTCGGCAACCTTAAAAACTCAAAGAGCCATTTGGACCCATTTCCAGAAAAAACAAAACACCCGGAGCCACCAAACCTGAGTGGGCATGGCCAACTCGACGTCACTCCCACTGAGTCACATGACCGCCCCCAGCTACGCCTACCCAGGTTTTGTGGCTCTGTTTTCTTTGAGAAAAAGGTACCTCTCTCTCTCTTTTACCTCTCTCTCTCTCTCTCTCCATCTCTTTCTCCCTCTCATCTTTCTCTTTCCCTCTCCTCATCTCTCTCTCCCTCCCCACCCATCTCCCTCTCCCTCCCTCATCTCTCTCTTTCTCCCATCTCTCTCTTTCTCCCTCTTTCTACCCTTCTCTCTCTGTGGCTGAGGAACAATTGCCACCCCCGGCTTCTCTTCGGGCAACCCTCCTCCCCTTCTTGCGACTCCCTGGCTGTCTGTGGCGCACACAGGGAGACCCTCCTCAAGGTGCAAAGGCGCACACGGAGGGTGGGTGGCGGACGGCTGCTTGCTTAAGGAAGGTCTTTGGACGTGGCTTCTCTCCTGCTCTAAGGATCCGGCCATTGCCTTGCCATGTCCCATCCCATTCCCCCCCCCCCGGCAGCTCTTCGGCCGAGCAGGGAGGGCGTAAGCTCCAGCCTGAAGTGGCAGGAAGCGAAGGCTGCCTTATGTGCAAATGTGGTATGAAGGCAGCTACAGGGCCGCTTCTCTCCTGTCCTAAGGATCTGGCCATCGCCTTGGCGTGCCCCCACCACCCCGCATGAAAGGAGAAGGAGGGGGAGAAGGGTCACCAGAGCTAAGGCAGTCTTCGCTTCCTGCCGCTTTGGGCTGGAGCTTACACCCACCCCCTTGGGCGAAGAGCTGCAGGGGATGGGGGGACTATGGCAAGGCAATGGCCAGATCCTTAGGGCAGGAGAGAAGCTGCATCCAAAGACCCTCCTTAAGTGAGCAGCCACCCACCCTCCGAGCACACCTTCGCTGCGTTTTGGCGCTTGCTTGAGGGTCTCCCCATGCATGCGCACTCCTGGCCCCACCACAGCCAGCCAGGGAGTCACGAGAGGGGGAGGAGGGTCACCCAAAGAGAAGCCTCGGCCGGGGGTGGCTATGTCCCTCAACCAGTGCCAGAGAATCAGCCATGGCCGCTTCTCCATTCATGCCAGTGCCCTTACCTTCTCAGGCCAGGTGAGGGAGGGGAGGGCAAGGCCAGCCAGTGATAGTACAGGGAGCCACAGCAGGGGGCCCAAAGAGTCGCATGTGGCTCGTGAGCCGCGATTTGCCAACCCCTGTCCTAACTGTATTGCCTGAGGGAATTCAGAGTCTGCTTTTCTTTCATCTTGCTATCACTCCAGTTCAATAAAAGGTTCCTTTTGAAATGCCAAATTTCAAGAGTTTTTACTTTCTTGAATGAGGAGAGGCCAGACCTTACATAAAGCATGTGGAAATCACTCCCCCCCATAACTGCTTTATTCAGTACAAATACCCAGCATACATTGTATAAAGAAACTAGCTCAGTGCAAATGAAAAAGATTAAATGTAAAAAAATAAGTAGAATAAATGCAACCGCAATTTAAATCGGTTAAGGTTACAATTCAGAGCACAATGAATGTTCATTTCCCTGATATAAAACAAATACAGAATTGGATATGAAATTACACAAATTATGGCTTGGCAGGGCTGCTTTTCTATGTAAATACAGAGAGAACAGAAGTGTGAATGATTCTCCCACTAGAATGCCACTGAACATGATGGATATAGGTTCTAATTTGAAAGTCAAACTCCAGAGGTGCTGTTGTGGTCAGGTCGAGTCCAGTGTAATTGGCAGCCGATCCCGAGGATTCGGAGGTAGTGGGGGTGCAGTACATAAGACTGGTGTTCCTGGCACCAGAGATGGAGAGTGAAGAGGACGTGGGGTCAGAGGCTGGTGAACAATTAGAGCCTGATGCATCTCCTGAGATTAGTGATTCAGGAGAAGAGGAGGAGCCTCTTCTTGATGCCAGAGCACGCAGGTTCTCAAAGAGACATGAGTGGCTAATTAGGAGGAGGCTTCCTCGTGAGTAATACTGCAGAGCTTGACCACGCCCTGAGGGTATTTAAGGGTCTGTCACGAGGGGCTTCGTTGCAGAGAACAACCCCGTTCTGTGGTTCCAGCATTTGCTCTTGTGTCTGCGGTGAACATTTTTCCTGTGTTAATGAGATTTGGATTTCTGCCAAACCTACGTGAGTTGAGATAACGCTAATTGACTGCTTTCCGGGACTCTAGCCATCTACTGAGAAGACTTTGTAAATAACCCCTTAATTACCTGATATTCTTTTGAAAAGATTCTAATACTTGCTAAGACTTTATTGAAAGTAAAAGAGTATTGTTCCCAATTCCTTCCCATGCATCTTTTTTGGGGGGGCATACCCGTGGGGACAGAACAGGTGCTATCCACTAACCCCATATATAAAGCTGCTCAGAAACCACTTACTTATTTTTCTCCTACAAGGGAAAATATTTGGAAAGAAATCCACAAACAACTTCTCTGCTGGAGGCTAGAACTTGTGCTGTAGAGGCATAGATGTGATAGGCATGTGCAAAAGGGAATCAAGCTTTGGAAGAACTTTAAACCCAATTCCACATATGGAACAAAATTATAGATTTTTATTCTGTACCCTAGTGCAATATATTTTTCTGATGATATGATCACTTGAAACTTCAGCTCATTTGGCTAAAACTAAAATCAGGATGACAAAAAGAGAGCAGGGGTTTGGTAGTGTACTTTAACAAAAGTAACGTTGTGGTAAAGAAGGAAAGATTCGGGTAAGTTGTAATTGGATGGGCAGTATAGTCAATTGTAAAGAATGACAAGCTTATTTTCTGAATAGCTGCTGATTGCTACAAAATCTGTCCTCAAAGTTTCCTACTGCCTGTTGGGAGAACTGAGTGACTATTTCCTTCCTGAATGACTATTTCTCAAAGGAGATCTCCTTTGGCACATCTCTGCTGAATACAGAGTTTACAGGTAGTCTATGCTTCCCCATAAGTCATCCAAGGGAGACATCATAAATAGTGTTCTATTTATGACCACAAATTGAGCCCCAAATTTCCATTGCCAAGCAAGACAGTTGTTAAGTGAGTTGTGCCCCCTTTTTGGCACAGTTAAACAAATCACTGCAGTTGTTAAGTGAACCGTGCAATTGTTAAGCAAATCTGGCTTCCCCCTTTGACTTTATTGGAAGTCATCTGGGAAGGTTATTAATGGTGTTCCACATGACCCCTGGATAGTACAACTCTCATAAATACATGCTGGTTGCCAAGCCCCTAGATTTGGATCATGGGACCATGGGAATGCTGCAATGGTTGTAAGTATGAAAACTGGTCACAAGTCACTTCTTGCAGTGCCATTGTAACTTTAAATAGTCACTAAACAAATGGTTGTAAATCAAGGACTATCTGTATAGGAACCACTTGGGAAAAGAAGTTAAAGGATCGGAGCAGCAAATGAACACAACTCAACTGATGAGAAAGATTTACTAATTCAACAAAGGAAATTGTAATGGCTGATAGAAGACACAATTTACTATAACAAGACAATCAAGATCAATGGATAGGAATGACAACAATAAACAATGCAGAAGTTATTCTGCACTGCCAGAAGTGAGAAACAGGTTTTATAGCCAGACAGAAGAAACAGGTTTTCAGCCTTTTGGTAGAAAAAGAGATACTCTATAGTCTGGTGGGATGACATCCATGTTTGCAACATTTTATTCAAAAGGATCAGAAGTAATAGAAAAGAGAGAGAGGATTGTACTGTATGTTAAAAGTATTGAGGCATGCACAGAAAACCAAGTGAATGAATTTAACAGAACTGTTAAAATAAATGGAAATACAAATAAAAGCAATACTGTTTTTGGTGTTCATTTATTGCCCGCCCAACCAAAGAGCAATGCCTTCCAAAATTAAGTTTCAAAGTTTCAAAAAGGAATGAAGTAGTTGCAAACTTTAATTATCCTGACATAAAATCTGAGACAAAGGAATAGTTCTGCCAGGAACATCCTCACTGTCCTAGGAAAATAACACTTACCAATTATAAACATGCACCAAAGACAGGACCAACTTAACCCAAATGCCAGGTGTTCAGAGCTTTAAAAAGGATAATAGAGTTGGTGACATCCAGATTTTCAGGGGAATGATGTTCCACAAGGCAGGCAATGACACAGAAAACCTGTTTCTTCTGTCTGGCTATAAAACCTGTTTCTCACTTCTGGCAGTGCAGAATAACTTCTGCGTTGCTTATTGTTGTCATTCCTGTCCATTGATCTTGGAACTATAGAGGTGTCAGCAAAGCTAACATGAGCTGAGGTTTACAAAGAAATTAAATCTTTAGATTAAGAATCAAGAATTACTGTATATTGGTTTCTCAGTCATGAGGAAAACTGCTAATAAATTACAAACATCTCCTCTTCTACACTGATTTTTGTTTCTTGTACCAAAGGGTAGGTGTTCAACAACAAGAGCAGAATAAAGCAAAATTTAAATTTAAAAGCTGTAAGTATTTGCTGACTATGTTTCTATTTTCTTTGAATGAACTCCAGGACTATGATTAAATTCTAAGGTTCTGAAGGACGTTTCTGATAGCCTGACCAAAATATTTATGCATGTTATCTTTGAGCAATCCTGGAGAAAGTATGAAGAACCCAACAACTGGAGGAGAGCCAGTGTTGATTGTATTGTGAAAAAGGGAGGAGTTAAGAAAACTTGAGTCACTCTGAAATCAGTACTTAAGAAGATTCTAGGAAGGTTTATAAAGAATCTGGTTTATAAAGGATAGACTGTTACCCAAGCAGCAGATCCCCTCTCTCCACGTCGCTGAAATAATCCAATGGAACGGCAAAGCCGATACGATTGGTTCCAGCTGTGTCGCAGAAGTTATCAGAACGTGGTTGTATACAGGGACTCCGGCTCCGGATTTTGCCCCAGGTTTACTCCTGAAGCCTTTTCCAATTATGGATATAGCCACAAGGCAGTGGAGGTTTGAAGTCAGAGTTTCCCTTCTCCTAGAAGATGGTTTTGCCGCTTTATCTGCCGTCGGGGTGTAGAGCCCTCTTCTGCCTTCAAAACCATTAACCGTCTTCTCCTGTAACCCTGGAAAGGGGCCCTTACGAGGTGCTACCAGCCGGGCCAGCTGGACCAAGGTTTTTTAGTGAGGTATTACTCCTCCAACACGGTGGTGTAACAATCTATCCTCTTTACTAACCTACCCAGGCCTCGTGCTCTGGAGAGGACACTCCAGCATTGCATACAGCACTGAAACAACATGGAAAGCGGCAGTTACTGGTTATAAGTCTTTGCTTGATTGGCATAGAGTGTGACACCAGGGGCCACTTTCGACAGTGGGAAAGGTCATTTTGCCTCATTGGCATATTGACAAGCAGAGACACTTGTTCGGCAGGCTGAGGCAAAGAGGCAGTCCCGGAACCAGCGAAATCCGGGGGCCAGGCAGGGGACAGAATGGATCTGCCCTCAGTGTGGAAAGGATAGCCACTCTCGGATTGGCCTTTTTAGCCACACTAGATGCTGTTTTAGGAACTCTTTCCAGAGCACAATACCATAGTCTTTCGAGACTGAAGGTTGCCAATGAATGAATGGTTTATAAAGCTATGAGACTGAGCAGAATACTGCAAAGTTCCTTCCTGGGCCCTAACTTCTCACATTTTTATTAAAGTCAACATTATAGAACAAATGCTTTTCAAATCCATAGATTATACAAGGGATGCCCAATATTGTAAAAAACATTCAAAATAGTTTTGATAGAGAATTGGGTGAAAGTAATAGAATGAAATATATCTGGGGTAAATGTGAAGTTCTTCATTTAGAAAACAAAAAGCAATGCACATATGGAGCAAGTTGTCTTAGGAACTAGTCAGTGGTGAAATCCAATTTTTTTTACTACCGGTTCTGTGGGTGTGGCTTGGTGGGCGTGGCTTGGTGGGCATGGCAGGAGAAGGATACTACAAAATCTCCATTCCCACCCCACTCCAGGGGAAGGATACTGCAAAATCTCCATTCCCTCCCCTCCTGGGGGAAGGATATTGCAAAATCTCCATTCCCACCCCACTCTGGGGCCAGCCAGAGGTGGCATTGCCAGTTCTCCGAACTACTCAAAATTTTCACTACCGGTTCTCCAGAACCTGTCAGAACCTGCTGGATTTCACCCCTGGAACTAGTAGTATGGGGATTGCAGACAGATTTGCTATGGACAGATCATTACTTGTTGAGGTTTGAACTTAAAATATCTCTTTTTCTGCAGGGCATTGACCAAATCAGACTGAGCTCACCTTGGAGGCTGATCTATCTAGGCATGCTAGGAAATGCAGAGATAAAGGATAGGGGAAACTTGACTTGTTAATAACACTTGTGGGAGAAATCTTGGGATAGTAATTTATAGAATATGAATTAGCAGAGTGATGTGGCTGCTAACAAAGCAAATGCAATGTTAAACTGCATCAATCAAAATATGATTTCCAGAATTGATATTAACAGCAATCTTCAAATACTCTGAAAGAATTTCACATAGATGAATCTTAAGTCTTACTCTCTATCATCCTAGAATGCAGAACACAAAGTGGTGAGTTTAATTTAAGGGATGGCAAATTCTGACTGAGTACTAGAAAATAAATCCTAATAGAGCAGTTCAAGAATGGATCCAATTATTCAGAAAACAAGTGGAAATAATTTCAATAAGGATGTGTTTAGGCAGAAGCCAGATAGTGTCTGGGAATCTAATTTGGATGTCTGCACTATGTTAGCAATTGACTACAATGAACCTTCCAGTTCTATGATTCTCTACTTAAAGAATCCTGCTAGGCAGGCAGATAAGGTTAGAAATGTGGGTAAAAGGAATATAGTTGTCATTGTATATTAAATGTATGATTTAATTTCTCAGAAGACAGAAGAAAAAACAAAGGGACTGGCTCTTCTGGGATTAATTTTGATCAATAGGGAAGAACTACATGCTGATATAATAGTAATGGAGGAGGAAGGTAACTGTCTGATTTTGAAAGCTGTTAGTCAGAAAACTGAAATTAGTGTAAACTTTCTGAAATTTAGGAAAGTTTCTATCAAAATTTCAGAAAAAAAGTTAGATATAACTTAAATGTCATAATTAGACATTTTGAGTGAGGGGGGAAAGGAGTTCAAACAAGATGAATGATTCTGAAAACTAAAATAATAAAGGGATAAAAGGGAAAGAGAGTCAGTTTTGTCTAGTGGTTAAGAAACCAAGCTAGAAAGTGGAAGACCATGAATTCAAATCCTCTTAGCCATGAAAGCCAGCAGGGTAATTTTGGAGCAGCTACTCTCTCTCACCTCAACCCACCTCACAGGGTTATTGTAGAGAAAATGGATGAAAGGTTTGTGGGATATATTCACCACCTTGAATTATTTGTAAAAATAATAAAGGTGGGATACAAATAAATAACTGTTTCAAATAAGGAGAAAATGGAACATCTAAAGCAGGGGTGTCAAACTCGATTTCATTGAGGGCCACATCAGGGTTGTGTTTGATCTTGGGGGGACAGAGTGGGCATGGCCAGGGTGAACATGGCCAGCTCAACATCACTCGGGTCAGGGCACCTGTGGTGGCCAGAGCTCTCTGCCAGTGAAAACGGGCTCCTGCAACAGCCCCCTGCAACCCTCTGCCAGTGAAAACGGAGCTCAGGAGTGCCACGTGTGGTCCTCGCGAGCTCAGTTTTCAGCTGCAATGGCCTCCTGCAACCCTCTGCAGCCCTCCTGAGCTCTGTTTTCACTGGCAGAGGCTCCACAAGCCAGTCCTTCACTGTTTCCAGAGCGGGCCTGTGGGCCAGATCTAAGTACCCCGCAGGCCAGATCCGGGCCCCGGGCCTTGAGTTTGACACCCCTGATCTAGCCTGGCTACATAGGAAGTTTTTTAATTAGATAAGACTTAAAGAGAAAAGTATAAAAATTTAATCTTATAACTGGTGAAAAGTGCAATAGAGAATCAAACATGCAATCCAAAACAAGCCATATTTGTAAGGGTTGCTAAAAACAATTTGAATTTTCTCCTGCTAAATTAGAGACAAGAAAATAAAAGGGGCTTAAGTTATTAGTATCATAAAATATTTACAGATATATTTCTTTCCACTCACCTGATGTGTTCAACAGAGGCTGGACTGCCACCACCTGCGGATTATTTATTTTACACTGATCAGGGAGTTGGATCTAATGTCCTACATAACCCTTTTTGCTTCTATGAGCCTCTAGAGAATGCAGAACTTGTAGAGAGTGTTAGCATGTAATAAACTTCTAATCAATTGAACTGACTTGCTTCCTAAATTCTTGTGCCTGACAACTACTTGTTCCTATTTTGCCTCTTTCCTCTTCCACAAGTTGTTCAACCTGAAACAAGGAAAACAAATGGTGTAAGGAAGATCATGCAGCCCAGAATAAGCAAGATGTTTAAATCGATGTATGAACTATGAATGAGTGAATGTCCCTGAGGTAATATAAATTAAACTCCCAAATGCTTAAGGAATTTGTGGAAGTTATTTCAAAACTCTTTAATGTAATTTCTTATAAATCTTGAATAATATGTATATTATTGATGTTCAGAGTTCTTATATTCTGCTAGTATAACATGACTCATGTAAATGTAGATGTAGGGGCAATAAAATTCTATAGGGAAACATGGCAACAATGGGATCATTCTGTGATACGCATTTTATAGTGAGGCAGATCAATATCAAAATGAGGTCAAAACCAGTGCTAATGTAAGGAAGAAGGAGTTGCGTTTAAGCTTTTAAGAAGGGCAGCCAAAATGTAGTCCTAATGCACTTGGAAGGTGTTCTCCCCAAAAGATATAATTTAGGATAGAATTATTGCAAAAGCAAAGAGTCAATTATCAAGAAAACTGCTGAGGTTTAGAAGAATAATCCAAATATTTCATATCCAATCTAGATGGATAGAGGATGGATGAATGGATGGATGGATGGATGGATGGATGGATGGATGGATAGATAGATAGATAGATAGATAGATAGATAGATAGATAGATAGATAGATAGATAGATAGATAGATGATGGATGGACGGACGGACAGACAGACAGACAGACAGACAGACAGACAGACAGATGTATAAATGCCCAATATTTAGAGCATTGTACACTCAGATATGGAAAATAAAATGACCCATAAGATCATGCTTCTTTTTGGGAAATATAATCCCTATATACTTGAAAAATACTTTTCAATACTATTTGCTCATTCTTATATATTCCTCAAACATTCCTGGATTGATATTCATTGTATAAAACTTTATCCACTATTTCTTAGCTATACACCCCATATATGAAAGTTAAATAGAAGGTAAAAGCACATTTTTGGGGGGGGATGGACTTTAAATTTTGGAGCTTTCTATAGGTTCGTAAACCTATGGCACGCGTGCTGAAAGTGGCATGCAGAGCCATCTCTCCGGGCACATGAGCCATCGCCCGTTGCTCTTCCGGGTTCCGGCGCACCGGCCAGCTGGTCTTCACATGTGTGGGAGCACTGGGTACTGGGAGACCAGCCGCCCGGTGCGCATATGTGCACCGGGAAGATGATATTTCAGTTTCTGGTGCACGCATGCACACCAGCCACCTGATCTTCCGGTTTCTGGCACACAAGCGTGTGCAAAGACCAGAAATCAGCAAGGGGAGCAGAGCTACCAGCCAGGATGGGCAGGTCAGGGCTTTCCTCCCTCCCCACCCGAGTGGGCTTCTTGCATGGCCCCAGCCCTCCTTCTTGCATGGCCCCGCGGAACTGATGTGCATCCGTGGTCTGGAGCGCATGGCTGGCTCAAGTGCACAGGGCAGCGGGGCGTTTGCTGGCTGGGCAGCCAGCCATCCTGCCCGCTGCTCCTGCTGCAGGTGCAGCCACAGGTGAGGGGCGGGAGGGTGGCGGCAGTTCTTGTGCTGCTGCTTCTGGTTGGGATGCTGGAGCAGCCAGGAGGTAAGCTGCCCTAGGAGGGCCGAAGGAGAGTGCAGCTCCTCAAACATGGAGATGCCGCCGAGGGCCTGGCTCACCGGTGGGGGAATGACTGCGGGGGCTGGCCGGTCGCTCCTGCCCCTCGCCCTGCAGCTGCCACTGCTGTTCTTCTGGGGCTGCGGGACTGCACAGGAGCTGAATCCGCGCAGGAGGAACATCTGTCCAGCACCAGGGTAAGAGGCCTGCCGGCCGGGAAGCAATCACACTCCCTTGGCAGAAGTGGCATGAGTGGGGGGGGGCTGCGCTGGCTTATTCTCAGTGGCGGGCTGGGGGGGGCTTCATCTCGGCCAAAGTTTGGGTTCCTCTTCTGGTTCCCTGCGCGCGCATGCACATCAGCCAGCTGGTCTTCGCACACGCATGCGCGCCAGAAACCAGAAAACCAGGTGTGCTGGGCGGCACTCGGTGCCGAAAAGATTCACCAACACTGCTATAGGACCATCTTTGTTGTTAAGGCTCTTAATATGGGATGAAAAAGCAAAGCTGGAACTATAGTTATTTATTCTCTTTCTCAAAGATTCCCAGAACTATTATATAGAAAGTGAAATAAGCTAAAACACATCTCTGAAGATCTTATAAGCTAAAATTCATAACTACATTTATTTTCTTGTTTAGATAGGATCATCACATTAAATAGAGTTGGGACAAATCAATGGCCCTAATGAACTCTCAAAAAAATGTGAGAGAAGGTAAAATACCCATTAACTTTTCATTTTCATTATTTAATCTAAAACCATGTATTTCTTATCAAATACGAGAAGATACAATACCTTCCCTGGTTACATTTAAGTTGGGGAAAAGTATTTTGGGAAGTTTCCCATTATTCAAATGGTAGTCCTTGAATAATGTCTACTCTTGCAAAATGTTATTTGTGTTTTTTCGCCCATATTACAAAGTAATGCTTTTGTTCCACAGGTGTTCCCCTGTTCTGAATGCCCTTCTTCCCCCACCGCCTCATGAGCAAAGAAGTCACAGCCCAGCAGAGATTTGAGACATACTGAATTTTCAATGTCTCTTCCTTTTTATCCATATTTAGTAACAGTTCAGATCATTTTGTTTTACAATGCTGATAGTGAGCTGGATTGCACCTAACTTTCTGAACATCTGAACACCTTCCATCCCAAATGTAATTATTTCTCCCCTCTCCCCCCCAAATTTTTTGAAAAAACATGCTATGTGCAGATATCCATTAAGTTTGTATAAAAAACAGAGATGGTATATGAAAACAAAAGCATTTCTTAAATACTTAGGCTGTTACCAGTTATTTACCTTGGATTTCACTTATAGCTTGGTAAAACTCTATGGCAAAGTTCCTAGAGTTACAATTATTTGAACACATTGAAAAACATGCAAAAAGTCTTAATTTCATTAATCCAAATAATTAGCCCCAGAAAGAAGTTGATTAGATGAAAATCCTGATTTTCAAAATTCAGCACTATGGATAGTTCCTTGTGGGTAGAACTGCTCTTTTTATACTGATGAGATTAAACTGACAGTATTTTCTTTTTATAAACATTCTCTTCATTCCAATGAGCAGACTGATTATTTTGATTATCAATTAAAATGCATAGCTATAATGTGGTAATATGCCATCCCTTCCTGTCCTAAACCAGCAGAAATCAAGCAACATAATAGGAGTCCATAAATATCTCATAAGAACAGTCTTTATAATCACATTTAATTTGTTGGGAAGCAGCATTAGCCACAGGCACTGAAAATTATTTTCATATTCATTATATTTCAAGATTAAGAATAGAAACTTTCTTCTTCATGAGAATGCCCCTGAAAGTGTAGAATAACATTTCTTCTTCCAAAGTCCAGAAATTCAACTATTCTGCAGTGGCACATAATTGGCCATTGCCATTTAACACTATATTGAAGAAGCCCAGTAACAAAAGGCAGGTGAACCTGAAAGGTCTTCTTTGGCTCAGATATCCATTCTAGAGTGTCCTCATTTAAAAATCCTCATTTAAATGCATTTTTTATTTTGGTGGTATCACTACCAAAGGCAGACCTCTCTTAGGTCTCCACATGAGGACTTGGGCATCATTGGCATTGGGTTTCACTAGTGCATTTGGTGGGATGGGTTCCATTCTGCTCAAAATCTTAGGCTGCTCCTGTTGAGTTTTCCCCACCAGGTGGGCTCGCTTGCCCAATAGCTGCATGGGATCAACTTCAATGTCTACTCTCATCCTCCATTTTATAGTCTGCAAAATTATTTTTTCCTTAGTAGTCATATTCATGGCCACTAACCATGTAGTAAAACTTTGGTCCCGTTTGATCCTAGTCAATAGTGGCACATTGCTATCGCTCACAGGGACAGCCCATGTCACACTAGGATAAAAATTGTCATTCATACTGACTGAAAATCTGGAAACCTTATTGGTAGGACCAATCAGGGTAACTGTTTCTGTGGTGTTCCCATACCATGGATAGCTTACTCCATCAGAGTCACTGATGGCTTTTACACGTCCTTCTCTCAAGTCTGGAAGTTCCCAGCTTGACCTAGAAAGAGCAGAAGAGAAATATACACTAAGAAAGATGTAGCAACAATTACTAAACAATACTGTAAATTCCTGTGCTTTGTAAAATGATCACAACCAAGTCACAACTTGCTAGTCTGTTTAGATTTTTAAGAAGAGTAGAAAAAAAATTAGTATAAAGACACTGAAGTGTTTATCATATTAAAAGTAATATATAGCAATCAAAGCTAGTATTCATAAATATATTAATTATTTGTGAATTGATTCAATTGCTTTTCAAAGCCTCACTATTTATTCCTTTTCTTTTCTTGAATTTTCTAACATGCTACTTTATTGGAAATTTCTGGATTTAATATTATGAGGGAGGAATTTCTCTATCATTGTGTTGACATTACAGGTAACACACATCTCTGTTGTTACACCTCTATTTTGTTTACATTACTATTATAATTTATTACTATTATAATACTATTTTAATGGACTGGAGGCTAAAACATATGAAGAGTGGTTATAGGAGCTGGGTATGTCTAATCTAATGAAAAGAAGGACTGGGGTGACATGGTAGCAGTAATCCAATATTTGAGGAGCTGCTACAAAGAAGAGGGGGTCAATCTATTTTCCAAAGCACCTGAAGGCAGGAAAAGCAATGGATGGAAACTGATCAAGGAGAGAACCAAGCTAGAAATAAGGAGAACTTTCCTGACAGTGAGAACAATTAATCAGTCCACTAGTTTAGCTTCAGAAGTTGTGGGTGTTCCATCATTGGAGGTTTTTAAGAAGAGATTGGAGAGCAATTTATCTGAAATGGTATAGGGTTTCCTACTTGAGCAGGGGGTTGCACTAGAGGACCTCCAAGATCCCCTCCAATTTGGTTATTTTATTGTTCCTAAACATATATATTTTTCTTGAAGGAATTGTTCCAGCTCCATAATAGCTTTGATTATTTATTTATTTATTTATTAGTGAGACTTATATACTGCCTCAAAGTGCAAGCACTCTCTAAGCGGTTTACACCATTAAGCAATGTATATTTATATTGCCCCCAACAATCTGGGTCCTCATTTTACCTACCTCGGAAGGAGGGAAGGCTGAGTTGTCACAGTGTGATTTATTGCCTGTTATATGTATATGCAGGGAGCTGCATCCCTATTTAATATAATGGTTCATTCCTGAGCACGTGATTGATATGTTCTTGTACGCATGTGTGCATTCCAATCTCCATTCTATCTTTCTTCTTCTGGCTTCCAATGAGAGAAGTCGCATTTTATATTAGGCATGTAATTAATCAGAATTTATTGTTTTTGTATCGAAATAAATATTTTAATTAGAACTTTAAACTGTGGTTTCATTTCTAATGTCTGAATTCTGGGGAAAAGATCTATATCGCCTCTGTGAGATTTATTCTCACTCCGTCATGAGTCAACCTTGAGCCGGTGAGATTTGAACAGCTGAACTGCTGATCACAGTCAGCTAAAGTAGCCTGCAGTACTGCACTCTAACTGCTGCGCCACCTCGGCTTGTTTCTGTATCTTCACCAGCTCTGCATACCATATCATGGGCATTTTGATGACTTTTCTTTTCCTATTATACCTTTTCTAATAATCTCCACCATGCATTTGCACTTTCATAGCTACTGCACAACTATTTATATTTTTATCAAACTACTTTTAAGATCTTTTTAAAGTCAATCTCTGTTTTCTCAAACCAGACCTTTTCCTGTGACTAATGGCTAGAGAATTAGAAAAGAGTTATGAAAAATCATTTTTATACATAACAGCTGCAACATTGTGTGAACAAAAATGGAAAGAGTCTGAAATATCCACAATGGAGGAATGGTTGGTGAAGATTACAGAATTAGCAGAGATTGCAAACTTGATTTGTTTGATTAGAGAAAGGACAGCAACTATATTAGTGACTGGAAACCCCTAATGGACTTTTTGCTGAAAAAAGGAAAGAAAATGAAGTTGTGATTTATGGATTTGATTATCAGAAAGGGTAGACTATGGAAAAAAAGAAAATTATGCTGTAACCTTACAGAGCGAGGGTACAATATAAATGTACTTATAACTGCTGGAAGTCACATCTTCATAACTTTTTATTTTCTTTCTTTCTCTTCTCTATTTCTTTCTTTGTACTTTTTTCACCTACTTATTACCTTTCTTTGTTCTCCTTATTTTTCAAAATTTGTATTTTTATTCTTTTAAAATTTCTTTAATAAAAATTATACACAAAAAGGCAAACACTGCCTTCTCAGAGTTCATCAGCATGTGCATCAAGTGTATATATCACTCTAATATACTTCATGTTATGATTTATTTACACAGGACTTTATAATTTTATTGATGTCAACATGCATATAGCCACAAACTGTTCACTATGGGCATTTACTAGTTTATTTAAATATCTTCATTCAAGTAGACATATTATCATATAATCCACTCAGATACTTTCTCTCCAATATTTCTAATGAATAAATAACCAACTTATTGATTCCCTTTTCCTCAGATAAACAGCTTTCCTTGTCATTGCAGATAGAATAGAATAGAATAGAATAGAATAGAATAGAATAGAATAGAATTCTTAATTGGCCAAGTGTAATTGGACACATAAGGAATTTAGTGCATATGCACTCAGTGTACATAAAAAGACAAGATACATTCATCAAGAATCATAAGATACAACACTTAATGATTGTCATAGGAGAGCTATGATAACAGAAAGGAATTTAGTAGCATCTCATCAGTGCATGAAGCGAGCAGCAGGTTACAAAACCTAAAGCCTTCCAACTAAGAAGTTGGAAAAGAAGATAATGGATGCCTCCTGATTTTTGCCTCCTTCCTTGAAACTCTCAATCTCCCTGACAGATGAGGACTGGTGTTGCACCCCTTTAAACCCTTTGATACCTTGTGCATAAGCTTGTGTCAACTATCTACTATGGGCTGTTCTACTACTCTTCTGATTGCCAGAACTTATTACACTAAGCACATCTACATGAATTTTGAGTAACCAAGATATTTGTGCCAAGCATAGTCTCTGGTCCTTCCCATCTTACTTCTTGAATAAGTTTATTTGGAAAGTTATGAAAGTTCAGGCTGCAAGGACAGGTTGATTGCTTTGATCTTCTAGTCTAGTTGGTAAAGTCTGACAGATAGTTAGTTTTCTATTGATTTTATGTGTATTTTCAGTTGTGACATCATCAGATCATGCCTGTGAAGCTGGGCACTCTCATAAGCTGGTTTGCTTTATATTCATAGCCAGCTTCCCTCAACTTCTGTTCAAACAACAATAAGACTATTAATTAAGTAAACAACCATAACAGATTATATCAAGTAGACATATGAATCTGATGGGGTTTAAGTTTGAACAGGGAGTAAATCATGGGTGCAGATTACAAAGAATGGTGATAAGCTGCAGCACCTACAGAATAATTTTTGCAGCAACTTGGAATGAGCAGAAGCAATGCCTGTCACCCAGAATGTCTATCATCTCTGCCACTACTTCAGTTCCTCCACAACAGCGGTTTCCAACCTGGGAGTCGCGACCCCTTTGGGGGTCGAACGACCGTTTCCCAGGGATCGCCTAACACCATCAGAAAAGAGAAATTTCCCATGGTGTTAGGAACCGAACACTGTAGTAGACCTCCAGACCATTAGAGGACGGTGTTAGCCGCCTCTCTCTCTCTTTCTCTCTCACTCCCCGACCGTATGAAAAAGCGGAGAGAAGAGCTAAACATTGTCTCAGCTTCGCATCAGGGTCTTGTGCGTGAGATCTCGGACAGCCATTTTCTTTTATCCTCCTTGACAGAGGCGATAATTAATCTCACAAAGGAGAAATAGATCTTTTCCCGGACATCAGACATTAGAAAAGAAACCGCAGTTTAAAAGTCTAAGTAAAAATATTTATTTCAGTACAATACAATAAATCCTCATTAATCTACATCTCTGATATAAAAGTAGGTCTTGCTTCAATGGAAGCCAGGAACAGAAGGAGAGAATGGAATGCATACATGCGTACAAGAACATATCAATCACATGCTCAGGAATAAACCATTATAATGAATAGGGATGCAGCTCCCTGCATATACATATAACAGGCAATAATCACACCGTGACACTCCTCCTCCTTTTCCGGGAGCGGAATTAAATCCGTCCACCCCTTAGTTGCACACGCCTACCCCAGAATGCCCGAGGGAGGGGAAATGGGCGTGGCCAAAGGCACGGAAGAGAGTACAAAGGTACAGAAACTTTATTAGGAAACTTTGACCGACTCAGTGCTAGGCGCTTTTATTTTTTCCACTTTGCACACGCAGCCATGCCTCCTCCTCCCCCTGTTGTCGGGCTTGCTCTGGATTGGAACCTTCCTCTGCAACTCTTGTCGGGCGGGCAGGTTCGAAATCAACGAGTGACAGCCGAGGCGGCATTCTCTTTTTTTTTTTTGCAGAAGGCCTCCTTTCCCCCCTCCTCCCCGGCTGCTACTGGCGCAAGGAGGAGGCGGAGGAGGAGGAGGCTTCGCGCATGCGAGCGCAGCCCCAGGTCCCTCCTTCACTCCACCCCATTGTAGGATCAATCCCCAGGGCAGGGCAGGGCCAGTGTAAGATGGAGGGTTTAACGCTGAGTGAAATGGAGCAGCGCTATTACTGCGACCTCTTCTCCTACTGAGACACAGAGAGCACCAAGAAAGAGAGCTGGGGCCGCGCTCGTATGCGCGAAGCCACCTCCTCCTCCTTGCGTTAGAGTGAGGAGCAGCAAGGCCGAAGAGAGGGGGGGTGGGGGCGCGAAGCCAAAGTGGCCGGCCAGCGGCCTCCCCATCCTGAAGGCAGATGATGGCGCCATCCCTCTCCCGTGCTTTTTCTGAGGAGGCAGCAGCAATCGAGTTTTCCTCGCTGCAAGGGACATAGCAGTTGCGAGGGTGATGGTTTTAAAACGCCTTTCATCCGTGGAAATGAGCCTTGCCGAAGTACAGTAATTTAGGAGGGGGAGAACCTAGCTCCTACGGAGATTGTAGGTATGACTCGCGGAGGGAGATGCGAGAGAAAATTAGCCACCTGGGGGGTGACGCTTTTAAAAGGCAGCCAGCCAAATTTCCTTCACGTGGAGCAGGTAAACGAAGGGGCAAGTCTTAGTCCACCGTTGTGGCAGGAGTTTGGGCCTGTTTCTCCGGAAGACGTGGACATAGCCGTGGGTGCGATGGGTGCCTCCACCTGTTTATTGGACCTGTGCCCCTCCTGGTTGGTTTCCGCCAGCAGGGAGGTGGCACGAGGCTGGATCCAGGCGGTGATCATAGCTTCTTTGACGGAGGGATCTGTACCACAGCCGTTAAAAGTTGCGGTGGTTAGACCCCTCCTGAAGAAGCCTTCCCAGCAGATTTGAAGAACTTTCGTCCGGTCTCCAACTTACCTTTTTTAGGGAAAGTTGTTGAGAAGGTGGTGACTACTCAGCTTCTGCAACTATTGGAGGAAACGGATCATCTAGACTCCTATTAGTCGGGTTTCAGGCGCGGCTTCAGTACAGAAACTGCCTTGGTCGCCCTGATGGATGATCTCTGGCAAGCCCGGGATGGTGGAAATTCCTCCATCCTGGTGCTACTTGACCTCTCAGCTGCTTTCGATACCATCGACCATGGTATCCTTCTGCATCATCTCGGTGAGTTGAGAGTGGGAGGCACCGTTTTGCGGTGGTTCTCCTCCTATCTCACCGATAGGATGCAGTCGGTGTTAACAGGAGGGCAGAGATCGTCCCCTAGGCCCCTGTTATGTGGGATGCCTCAGGGTTCGGTTCTCTCACCCATCTTGTTCAACATCTACATGAAACCGCTGGGGGAGATCATCCGGAGACATGGGGTGAGTTTTCATCAGTACGCTGATGACACCCAGCTGTACATCACCACCCCGTCTCAATTCAGTGAGGCAGCTGATGTAATGTGCCGATGCCTGGACGACGTTAGGACCTGGATGGGGAGAAACAGACTCAGACTCAACCCCGACAAGACTGAGTGGCTTTGGATATTGCCTCCTAAGGACCAAGACAACTGTCCCTCCTTGGTTCTTGAGGGAGTGAAATTAACCCCCTCGGAACAGGTCCGCAATTTGGGGATCCTCCTAGACCTGTGGTGGCGAACCTATGGCACGCGTGCCAGAGGTGGCACGCGGAGCCATAAAAGCCAGCACGCGAGGGTTCCCCTCCGGCAAACCGGAAGTGCGAAAAAACGCACTTCCGGTTTGCCGGTGTGCTGTTTTTTGCACTCCGGAGGTTTCAGGGAAGCTCCCTGAAGCTCCGGAATGCAAAAAACTACAAAACGGACAAACCGGAAGTGCACTTTTCAGCACTTCCGGTTTGTCCGTTTTGTAGTTTTTTGCATTCTGGAGCTTCAGGGAGCTTCCCTGAACCCTCCGGAGTGCAAAAAACAGCATACTGGCAAACCGGAAGTGCGTTTTTTCGCACTTCCGGTTTGCCGGTTTTGTCGTCCCAGGCTCCAGTAAGCCTTTGCGTGGGGGTGGGGGTGTGTGCGCATGCACAGGGGGCAGCATGGGGGGGTGTTGTGCACATGCGTGGGGGGAAGGAATGGGTGTGGGCATGCGAGCGCGTGCGAGCGCGCCCCCCCCTTTTTGGCATGCGAGCCTAAAAAGGTTTGCCCCCACTGTCCTAGACCCACAGCTAAAATTAGAGCAACACCTTACAGTTGTGGCTAGGGGGGCCTATGCACAGGTTCGCCTGGTGCACCAATTGCAGCCATACTTGGAGAAGGAGGCTCTACTCATGGTCACTCATGCCCTTGTCACCTCTCGACTGGACTACTGCAATGCGCTCTACATGGGGCTACCCTTGAAGAGTATTCGGAGACTTCAGTTGGTGCAAAATGCGGCTGCGCGTGCTGTGGTGGGTGTGCCAAGGTACACCCACGTTACACCTATAGTCCGCCAGCTGCATTGGTTGCCCATCGGTCTCTGGGTACAATTCAAGGTGTTGATCATCATCTTTAAAGCCCTACATGGCTTAGGACCAGGTTACCTTCGGGACCGCATTCTGCCTCACACTTCCCTTCGACCGGTTAGGGCCCACAGAGTGGGCCTCCTCCAGGTCCCGTCAGCCAAACAATGCCAGCTGGCGGGCCGTAGGGGGAGGGCCTTCTCTGCGGGGGGCCCCGCGCTCTGGAACCAACTTCCCCCAGAGACCCGAACCATCCCCACCCTGCTGGCCTTCCAAAAAGCTGTCAAGACATGGCTCTTCCTGCAGGCAGGGGGGAGAGACTAAATCCATCTGAACTCCCCCCCTGGTACGGCTGATGGTGAATATTTTTTAACTTTTTGTATATTTTTAACTGCTGTTTTTAAATTGCTGTTTATTATTAGTGTTCTCATAAAATTGTTGTACGCCGCCCTGAGTCCCTCGGGAGTAGGGCGGCATAGAAGAACCAATAATAAATAAATAAATAAATAAATCCCAAGGGTAGGAGAAGGAAAGAAAGGAGGTGGATTGAATCGGTAGGAGGATGAATGCCGGTGAGGGAGAACTGAGAAGCTTCCAGGGGGGTGTTTATTGAGGGGGGAGGAAATAAAGCTTGAGAGGAGCAGGAAATAAAGAGAGGATGGAAGGCAAAGGGCAGAAAAATGGTTGTAATAAAATGTTGAATAGAGGAAATGGGTTTAATATATGAAGAGAGATGAGAAGTGAACCTAGGATTTGTGGATCAGAGAACTTGGATTAGGGATAATGAAGAAAAAGTGTACAGGTAGTCTGATCACCTCCTCTTTCTCTTCTCCGCTCTTGAAAGGGCCCGAAAGGGGGGTGGCTGTGGGGGGGCGTGTGTGTGTGGTGGAGGAGCAGCGAGGCGAGATTTGCGAGGCAAGTAGCCGCTGAGCCAGCCCGAGCTCCCTCCGCGTCCCTCCGCATCCCTCGCGCGATCCCAGGTTTGATCATGGAGTGGGGAAAGTGGAAGGGGTGGGCCGGGGGCGGAGGGCTTGGAAATGTGTGTCGTATGTGTGAATGGAGGGAGGAGATGGGGAGAAGCCGTGGCGGAAGGAAAGAAGGAAGAAGGATGGAAAGAGAAGGAAGGAAGGATGGGAAGAGAAGGAAGGATGGGTGGGTGGGTGGAAAGGGAAGGAAGGATGGATGGGTGGGTGGGTGGAAAGGAAGGAAGGCGAAGCATGGAAAGAGAAGGAAGGAAGGATAGGAAGGGAAGGAAGGATGGGTGGGTGAGTGGAAAGGGATGGATGGATGGAAAGGAAGGAAGGAAATTTCATTTATTTGTAATTAGGAATAAATATTTTACAATATATAATTACATATTTTGTGATTAATCACTATGCTTTAATTATGTTCAATTTGTAACAATGAAAATACATCCCGCATATTAGATATTTACATTACGATTCATAACAGTAGCAAAATTAGAGTTATGAAGTGGCAACGAAAATAATTTTATGGTTGGGGGTCACCACAACATGAGGAACTATATTAAGGGGTCACAGCATTAGAAAGGTTGGGAACCACTGCTCCACAACTTCTTGTTGTTTTCTGTCCTGTCCTCCACTTATGGTCCTAAACAGTCCTAGCAAGGAACCACCCTTGGAAACTCTGGGATTTAAGTTGCTTTTCCGCCCAAGTCCAGCTGCGTGTTTAATTTAATTTAATTTAATTTAAAGTTCTTATAGGCCGCCCAATCCCGTAGGACTCAGGGCTTTAATTCAATGTATTAGGTTTCTTTGGAAAAAAGACCTCTAATCTCAAGAAACTATGCATATCTAGCTGTGCCTTGCCAGTCTCCTCTATCACTTCCCTTTGTCGGTGGTTCAGAGATTATGAAGATGTGGGGGGAATATAGTGATTTGAGCTTTCTGCTCCAGACCAACAATATATCTTGTAGTCTTAGCAGCTTCACTTATCCTTGACAATGCCTGGTAAAAAGATAACAAAAAAACCTTAGGAAACAAGAGAGGGTTTCTTAATTTGTGATCTAAATGTGCTGCTCTGTGAGATGGCCTATTGAGAAGGCATTTAGCATTCTGTGGAGGAAGGGCAGTTTTTTGAGGAAGTGCTGGGACTTTAAAATTGGAATATGCCTATTTGAGGGTTTAGGTGTCTTTTATACCTGAAAATAGCAGCAATCCAGCAATCAAGTTAGAGAGGGCATTCAGTACTGGCCCCACCTCTATAACAAATGAAACAACACATCAAATCTAAGGAAAGCATGTCCTTTAAGAATCCCTCCACATGCTCCTCTGTATACCACAATGTTGTTAAGCTTCTGTTGTACAGCTGACTAGCTTCTATCTCAGCTGTGGATCAGGAGGAATGATGTGGAAGCACTTCAGTGATATAACTCCTGAGTCACAGGGTAAGTGACTTCCCATTTGTAAGAGCTTCTGCTTCATCCTGCCTCCCAGCTAACTAACTTTCCTGCTGCTGAAAACAAGATGCCAGATACCTGCCATTATTTCATTGGGCTTATATTGAGCAGATAGTTGCTTTTTCTTTTTCCTCACCAGAAAAACAAAGATATGGGAAGTAAGGGAAGAGTGGTGGAGGGAGGAAGTCCTGGTAGGTTAATATATGAAGTGAGGATTGTAAGAGAAAGAATCTTATTCTTGAACTGCCTCATTGGCAGTTCAAAAATGTTTCTGATGGTTTGGGGATGAAATTGTTATCTCTGAAAATGCCTTAAGTCAGTAATACTAAAGAATCAAAAGAAATAGTGCAAGAGGAATTTCATGTGGCAACTGGGGAATACAATACATAGATGTTTTGAATTAGCACAGATATGAGAGGACATACAGGATGAAGCACAGCAATGTGTAAAAATACATTAGAAGATGCCCAGAAGTTTGTTTTTGCATCCACCAAGAAAAAAACCCTTCTCTTTGATGATCAAAACTGAGACGTAATTGTATCTATCCATCATATTTGTATCTTTGTAAATAGCAGATACTACTGAGTCCTACGGGAGTTGGGGCATATAAAAAGGACCAAATAAATAATACACTAATAATTGTGAAAAACTGGAGACAAATGAGTTCTTTAATTCTAGCAATTAAATAACAAAAATTAGCCTGGTATTTGACAGTCTTTTATAGGATATCAATGAAGGCCAGGCAGAGAAATCATTAAGAAAAAAATACCATTAGAAAGCATGATGATCAATTCAGAAGACAATTTAATATTAAATTTAAAAGCCACAAAAAGCCTTGGTTACATTTTGGAACAAAGTTTTCCCTGATAATTGATTCCCAAATAACAACAAATAAGCTTTTTTCTGAGAAAAATTATGGTTAATTTTTCTACAAGGCCTATGAGACCAACTCAGTCTTTACTATGACAAGGACAAAGATAATTTCATTTTATATTTTGTGGAATTAAAGAAAATATATCTTTATTTTTCTATGCTGCTGCTGTGTTCTAGTATTTGCATAAATTGATAGTTTGGTAATTATTATAGAGAATGTTGAAATAATTTACCATATATATACTGTATATCATTAATATTAATCCATACATGTGTCTTAATATCAAGGCTAAATGAGTTTTCATTGTCAAGAACAGAAAAGATTCTGGGTGCACGGGGGAATATTGTACGGTTGCCTCAAAAGTCCAAGCAATCTAAATACACAAAAATCAAATCCAGATTAAATGTGTGCATTGCCGTTTTCATACTTTCAAGGGTAAATTGGTAATTTTGGCAATGAAAGCATTCTGTCCAGGATTCATTCTTTAGGAAAGGAGAAATGAAGGCCAGTGCCATGATGATAAATCAGTCACCTGCTTGACTTCTTTAAATTGGCACCACTGTGGAGCCATGTTCCTGTTGCTATATGTGTTGAAACATCAAAGAGGAGAGCAAAATATTAACATAACTAAACAACAAAGGGCCAATCCACTTTTTACATGAATCTTCCCTACTGTATTTCTTTTTATTTAGCTGAAATACCCAGGGAGCTTTTGACTGAAGTAGCATTTCTATGGTTTGAATGATTTTATTCACGGATCAATTGTGCCTTGTGTAATTTGACGATGGCACATAAAACATAAGAAAAAATTCAGAGAGCAACTTTCTATAATTTCATTCACTCCCTCAACAAGTGGCAGTGACAAAAGGTTACTGAAGATTGTGCATAGAAAGTGTGCACTGCTATTTAATGCACAAACCCCAATCAGAGCTGAAGCTGTGATTGGCAGGCAGGGCAATGCCTAGGACAGTGATGGCGAACCTATGGCACACATGCCACAGGTGGCACGCAGAGCCATATCAGCTGGCACGCGAGCTGTTGCCCTAGCTCAGCTCCAGCACGCATGTGCGCGCCGGCCAGCTGATTTTTGGCTCGCGCTGAGGCTCTGGTAGGGCATTTTAGGTTTCCGGAGGGCCTGCGGGGGGTGGGTGGGGGGTGTTTCCATCCTCCCCAGGCTCCAAGGAAGCCTCTGGACCCTGGGGAGGGTGAAAAACAAGCCTACCAGGCCCACCAGAAGTAGGGAAACAGGCTGTTTCCGGCCTCCAGAGGGTCTCTGCGGGGGCGGGGAGGCCGTTTTCGCCCTCTCCAGGCATTGAATTATGGGTGTGGGCACTCACACCTGTGTGATACCACGCACGGACGCGCTTTCGGCACCCAAGGGAAAAAAGGTTCGCCATCACTGGCCTAGGAGAATGTCTCCTCCACGACACCTATTAGCCAGGCAAAAAGTAGCCAAGGGAACTGGTGCCCAAAGGAAGTCTGTTGTCTGCCACATAAAGGAGAGCCTTCCTTCTGACTGAAGGGGGGGGGGAGCAGCCATATTTGCTACAGGGCACAGGCATTATTTGCGCAGGCAGTCTGCAGATGTCCTTTGTGAGGAGACCATCTGCCTAGATAAAGGGCATCACTATCGCCAAGTCCATGGTTTCTCCCGCAGGACCGCCTCTTTTTGGTGGCGAATCGGTTACTAGGGCGACAAAATGATACCCTCTAAACGACTCTGGTCGTTAGGGGTGGACTGGCAACCGTAGCGAAGGCGTCGCCCTTTGCTCGCTCCCGTGGCTGCTCTGTTCCCCCCACGCTCCACTTACATGCCCAGGTTGCTGTAGGTGTTGTAGAACTCCATGTGGTTGCAGGCCTGGATCCAACCCACCACCCAGGTGTGACGGCGCGGGATAGGCGGCATAAGGACGCGAGCGGCGGCGCGGAAATAGGGCGTTCGGTAGCGCAGCACGATGGGCGATGTCTCCTCGATGGCGGTGGCTCCTGGCTCGATGGAGGCCGACACGTCGTATACCACGATGTTCTCCCTGCGCACTCGCGCCTTGCACGCCACGCTCTGCAAGCAGCCCATAGCCAAGCGAGGCCTGCCCCCTAGCCTCCCCAGCCGGGGCCCCGCATCCGGCCGGCCTCAGGATCAGCCAGCGCCCGAGCACCCCTCCGGCTCGGAATCATTTCAGCATCCGGAGGCTAGCACACATCAAGTTCCTGAGGCGAAGCTCCAATGCAAAGCGCGCCTGGCTGTCGGAGGACTCTACCTGTTCCTAGGCCGGGATCGCGCAGCTCCCCCGAGTTGCACTCTCCCACCTTCCTCGAAGCTCCTGTATGAACAGTGCAGGCTGGGGCAGCGCCGGGGGAATTGCGGGCCCGCGCGCGTGTCTGGAAGGGAAGGGGCTGGCTCACCCACCAAGTCCCTAGCAGCAGGGTGGGTCCGAGGACACGTGCCGGGGAGAGAATGACGTGAAGGGCAGGCGAAAAAAAGGGGTCTCCGCGGCAAACGTAACGTAGCCGGCAGGAAATCACCTTGAATTGCTAAGTCTTATTTTGCGTTGCGGTAGCGGCTTGTTTTGCACAGATAGCGCATTAACGGATTAGCGGGAATCATGTTTTTTTTTTCTTTACGAAGGGTACACTGTTTTTTTTTCCAAATACTGAATTTAAAGCGTGCAGATTTAAATTAGGACGCACGGTTAACTCTAAAATGCCTCCATCGTGCCCGAAAAATGGCCAGAAAGGTTGATGCTTTTTTGTTTCATGGATTCTGGTTTTCCGAGGCAATTTTCTAGCGGTTAATCAGTGCTTCCCCTCAGCATGTTGCAGGAACAACAAATGTCAAATTCAGGGTACCTTTCAAAAATTTTCGACTGGTCCCTTGGACGTGATGATGATATCAATAGGGCTACCTGTCCTTTTTTCAGTACTTTTCTTGTATGAACAGTTACAATCAGATTTCCCTGCCATAGACATCTGTATCAAGGGTAAGAAAATACTTTTACATATAGAAAAGACAGAAATAGCTATTTGGTTATAAGAAGGGGGGGGGGAAACCATAATTATGACAACATGAATAGAGCCCCATAAGTTTTAACAAACTTCCTAAACTACTGTAACATAACTGAGGCGTCTTTGGTGCTCTCTGGACATGGTTGTTTTCATATATTTCACTACCAAACTAGGCAACACCACCAGTGCGGGAAAACAACCAAGCTCAGAGAGCACCAAGGACCCCACAGTTCAACCATGAGCTACAAATATTCTCTTCTATTAGTAACATGATTTTTAAAAACTTAAGAAAAAAGAAAGAAAGAAGGATGATAGGGTTCAGGATGGACTCTTTTTGATTAATGGTTTCAGTAACTGGGAATCTTTTTGACTAATGTTTCTAGTTCTTGGATAAACAAAGAAAGCTATGTAATAGCCTGATAAGAGAACTGGTTCAAACCTATCATGGACATTGACTAGAACTTTAGTTAACTTGCAAATTCATTATACTTTATTATAATGTAAAAAAAACCCTCCTGAATATGAAGATTAGCATTAACAAGATCTTATTAAGAATGCTAAGGAATGTTACATGCTACATACAGTGGTGGGTTCCTACCAGTGCGGTCCACTCTATAGCACTGGTAGCGGCCCGCTGGTGACGTCACAGTACCGGTGCAGTCGGTAGCCAACGCCTGGGTGCCGCCATTTTTTTTAAAAAAAATCTAATTTTTTATAAAAATTTTCTTCTGCGCATGCCCAGAAGCCGAGCTTCCGGCACTGCGCATGCGCTGCCTTCCTACCCCCACAGTGAGTCCAAGCAGGGGAGGATGGCTGAGGGAGCGCATGAGATGCTGAAAGAACGGGCGGCAGGAGCTATCTCCATTCCCCTCCCTTCAGCAGTCCAAGAATCCACGAACGTGCGATGATGATCTCAGGCATTTTCACACGTTTGAGGCTTCTCGAGCTGCTGAGGGGAGGGGGAATGGGCGGCAGGAGCCTAGGATCATTGAATGGGGAGAAGCATTCAGGCCGGACGGAGCCTCCTAGAAGAACCGCTGCCGCGGTCTTGTTGCTCCCGCTGCGGGGGGCTGTGTAGTGGGTGGGCAATGCCCTCCCGCTTCTCCGGCCGCTGCCAAGCTCCCGAGGCCCACGCCCACCCGGTCACATGGCTGGCAAGCCACACCCACAAAATAAGCCACGCCCACAGAGTGGTAGTAAAAAAATTAGGAACCCGCCCCTGGCTACATACTAAAGTTACTGAGCATGTGTGCTACATTAGAGATGTGTCAAATGATGTCAAGCAATGAAAGAACTCTTTTCAAACCCAATATTTTTGAATTGTAAATAAATTAATTCTCCACCTATTTAGGCTGCTCCTCTCCTCTCTTGGGTGAGGTTTGTCTCCTTACTTATGTACATAAATAAAGAGATTTTAATCTACCTTTCTGGCTTGGGTTCTGTTTTAGCAAGGCACACCAGGCTAATGGATCTGCTGATGCAAGGATAAGCATTCTGGTATCTCAGACTTTACTAAGCACAGGGTTATAAGAATATAAAGCACAGAGCCAAAAGTCTAGCTAGTCCAGCATTCCTTTCCCACGTTGGCTAGTCAATTCCTCTGGGAGCAATGGATGAATACAATAGCACTTTTCTATTCTTGTTCCTCACCAACTGATAGCAACAACAATAGCACTTAAACTTATATACTGCTTCACGGTGCTTTACAGCAATCTTTAAGTGTTTTACAGATTCAGCGTATTGCCCCCAACAATCTGAGTCATCATTTTACTGACCTCAGAAGGATGGAAGGCTGAGTCAACCTTAAGCCCGTCAGGATCAAAGGAATCTTGACAGGCCAACATCCAATGAGGGAGCAAAGGATTTTAGAAATGAACCACTGGCTTAAAAACTGGTGTTATAAACAGAACTTTGGCTTCCTAGACCATGGTCTGCATTACCTAGTCCTAGATGAAGGACTACTGGCAAGGGATGGACTGTATCTCACAAGAACTGGAAACAATGTATTTGGAAAACAACTGGCTCCTCTTATCAAAAGGGCTTTAAACTAAAAATTGAAGGGGAAGGGCCCCCCAATCTTCAGGACCTTTAGAACCTAATTCCAAGCAAAAACCACTAGATAACCAATCACATGAGCAACAGAGTAAAGAGTAAAAAGAAATAAAAACAATGAAAGAGAGTGAGGGAAAGGATGGAAATCCCAGTTACAAAGTAGGAGATATAAGAAACATACCCAAGATCCACAAAGGACTCAAATGCCAACACACTAACACTCAAAGCTTAGGGAACAAAGAGGGTGAACTTGAAGTATTAGTATACATGATGGCAGATATGATATAGTTGCCATTACTTAAACTTGGTGGGATGAAACTCATAACTGGAATGTACTGATGGATGGATACAAACTATTCAAAACTGGAAACTGTTAGTCCACTAAAGAGAGAAGGTGGCAAGGAAGTAACAGGCAGTAGAGAGAAAGCAGAGCTGCTTCTCATTATTTGCATCAGTCTTCATACAAAAAGAAACTATAGCCCAACCTACCAAAAAAAAGACTAGAAATAAAAATTAAAATAAGTAAGAAAATGCAAGAGAATACCTGTCCAACTTTGATGAATATAAATCATCAGGACCTGATGGATTTCATCCCAGAGTTCTAAAGAAGCTGACAGATGTTATCTCAGAACCGTTGTATGATATTTTTTAAAAAATCTTGGAGCACCAGGGAACTACCAGAGGATTGAAAAAGAGCTCCCATCTTTAAAAAAAATGTGGCTCCCATCTTTAAAAAAAAAGGGGGGGACAGGAAACTGCAGACCAATCAGCCTAACATCAACACCCAGGAAGATACTGGAAAAAATTAAAAAAACACAGATCTGCAAACATCTGGAAACAGTTATAACTAGTAGCCAGCATGGGTTTTGTTAAAAACAGATCATGCCAAACCAATCTTATTTCATTCTTTGACAAAGTGACTAAATTAGTAGACCAGCGAAATGCTGTGGACATAATATATTTAAACTTCAGCAAGAAATTTGACAAAGTAGACCACAATCTACACCACCAGACAACATCACCACCAGATGGATTTGTAAGTGGCTGACAAACTGTACTCAACTAGTAGTCCTTAATTGTACTACATCTACATGGAGGGAAGTAAGCAGTGGGGTACCACAAGGTTCCATCTTAGGCCCAGTACTCTTCAATAGCTTCATAAATGACTTAGATGAGGGAATAGAAGGGGAACTCATCCAATTTGCAGATGACACTAAGCTGGTAGGAATAGCCAACTCCCCAGAAGACAAGCTCAGAATCCAAAAAGATCTTGGTAGACTAAATAATGGGCCCTATCCAACAACATGAAATTTAATGTGGAGAAAAGCAAGGTTTTACACCTAGGCAGGAAGAACCAAAACTACAAGTACAGATAAGGCGAAATCTAGCTCAAAAGCAGTAGTGGATGATCCCTTAAACATGAACCAGCAGTTTGCAGCAGCAGCCAAAAAAGTTAATACAATCCTTGGTTGTATAAACAGAGGCATATAATCAGTGATGGGATTCAGCCAGTTCGCACCAGTTCATTAGAACCAGTAGCTATTTTTTTGTGGAGTTTAGCAAACCGGCTGAAGTGAGGGGCAGGAAGGCCTGCCATGCAGGGGCGGGTTCCTAATTTTTTTACTACCACTCTGTGGGTGTGGCTTATTTTGTGGGTGTGGCTTGCCAGCCATGTGACCGGGTGGGCATGGGCCTCGGAAGCTTGGCAGCGGCCGGAGAAGCGGGGGGGGGCATTGCCCATCCACAATGCAGCCCCCCGCAGTGGGAGCAGCAAGACCGCGGCAGCGGTTCTTCTAGGAGGCTCCGTCCGGCCTGAATGCTTTTCCCCATTCGATGATCCTAGGCTCCTGCCGGCCGTTCCCCCTGCCCTCAGCAGCTCGAGAAGCCTCGAACGTGCGAAAATGCCTAGGATCATCACTGCGCATTCGTGGCTTCTCGGACTGCTGAAGGGAGAGGAATGGAGATAGCTCCTGCCGCCCGTTCTTTCAGTGTCTCACGCGCTCCCTCAGCCATCCTCCCCTGCTTGGACTCACTGTGGGGTAGGAAGGCAGCACATGTGCAGTGCCGGAAGCTCGGCTTCTGGGCATGCGCAGAAGAAAATTTTTTTTAATATGTAAAAAAATTTTCTTTTAAAAAAATGGCGGTGCCCAGGCACCGGCAACCAACCGCACCGGTACTGTGATGTCACCAGTGGGCCCCTACCGGTGCTATAGAGTGGACCGCACCGGTAGGAACCCACCACTGCTGCCATGCCTGGCGAGGGGGGGGGGAGAAGAGACAGCAAAAGGAGCCCTGTCTCGCTCCACACATCCCAATGAAAAGCAGTGGCAACTTCCCTTTCCCACCATTTCCTGTGCTGGAAGCCAACAGTCAGCCACACACCCCGTTGCCCATTCTTTCCCCCCTCTCTTTCTCTCTCTCTGTGTCTCTGGGCTCACCTGGTGCCACAGTCCACCACGCAGGCTGGGAGAGGCATACGATCCTCCACGAGTTTGAGATGCCACTGAGGAAAGGTGCTGATGACCCCGTGGGCCTCTCTCTCTTTCTCTCCTCCTTCAACCACCACTCAGATGTCCTTGATTCCCCCAAGAAAAGTGGTCAAAGAAAGAGGATTCCATCACATGCTGAATGCCGTAATTAAACCATGGCATCCTAAAATGCCATCTCTGTCACTGGATAAAGGAAAGAGGGAGACTCATGGCAGCGAGCACATCCAGGTCCAACAAAGTGAAAGAAGAATAAATGAGAGAACAGCACCCACCTGCAGTGCCCACCCGTCCACATGACCTTTCCAGCAGCCAGCCGTCCACCACCCACCCATGCCCTTCGGCCTTACCTTTGGGGGCAGCAGTGGTACAGTGAGCAGAAGTGCAGTCGAAATGAGCAGAAGTGCAGCTGGACGCTGGAAAAGGGGTAATGTGGGTGACGCAGCCTTGCGGTTGGCGAGGCACCTCCTCCCCAGGTCCCCGTCAGCTGGGAAAAGCCATGCGAGGAGTGGCTGGGAGGAGAGGGATGGAGCAAGGGGTGGGGCTGAATCCCACCACTCTGTGGGCCGGATATGCGGGCTGTAGTTTGAGGACACCTGCAGTACTTGATTCATTGGAAGGGCTACCTGGTTTCTGATTGTTCCTGGGAGAAAGCATGGTATGTTCATGCCCCTGATTTGGTTCATCAGTTCCACCAGTGCTTCCCTGACAAGTGTCAAGGTCCCAAATAATGAACCCAAACAATTCAGCACTCTGAGATGTTCAGTTTTCTCAAAGAACTGTTTTATTGAGTACATCATTTCGGCATGAATTAAAATGAAACCAGCTCTAAATATTTATTTATTTATTTATTTATTTATTTATTTATTTATTTATTTATTTATTTATTTATTTATTTATTTATTTATTTATTTATTTATTTATTTATTTATTTATTTATTTATTTATTTGTTTGTTTGTTTGTTTGTTTGTTTATTTGTTTATTTGTTTATTTGTTTATTTGTTTGTTTGTTTGTTTGTTTGTTTATTTATTTATTTATTTATTTATTTATTTATTTATTTATTTATTTATTTATTTATTTGTTTGTTTGTTTGTTTGTGAGATTTATATACCGCCTCACAGTGCAAGCACTCTCTAAGCGGTTTACACCAGTAAGCAATGTATATTTTACATTGCCCCCAACAATCTGGGTCCTCATTTTACCCACCTCGGAAGGATGGAAGGCTGAGTCACCCTTGAGCCGGTGAGATTTGAACCGCTGACCTGCGGATCAGTGTCAGCTAAAGTGGCCTGCAGTACCTGGTTTCAGTATAATTAAAGAATAGATAATTTCCTGTGGTTTCAGTATAATTAAAGAATAGATAATTCCCTCCCTCATGATCACAGGTCACATTGTCTAATTAGGTGTTCTGGCATCTCCTTGGCAACTCCCCTCATCTCTGGCCAGCACTTGTTGAGATGTTCGAAGTTGACAGTTAGAGCTCCCTAGAAAGTGAGAAGCACCTGGAAAACATCAAGCACATGCACACATTAATGAAAGCCAGTGTCCCATTTTTCCCTAGGAATGTTCTTTGGGTTTCTGGGGGTACTTCTTGTGTATCTTCCTTATCAATCAATCTGCCTTCATATTCTGCACCTTCACCCATCTAGCTTCAGACATTGGATTCCATTCCATTGAACTAGATATTGGAGTTTGCCTTTGTATAATCTGGAATCCAGGATCCTTTTAACCTCATAGTGTGTCTCCCTGGACCCGGATCTATCCTGGCTATTGGCCTCAGTTCTGACCCTACCACCAGCTTGCACAAACTGCAGTGGAACACCAGGTGAACTTTTCCTAGTAGATGTGGCAGTTTTAACTTCATTGTCACCGGGTTAATGATTTTCACTATGGGGAAAGGCCCGATAAATTTCAGACCAAATTTTCAGCAGGGCAGCTTCAGCTTCAGGTACTTTGTGGAGAGATACACTTTATCCCCAATGTGAAATGGTCTCTGTGGTGACTGTCTTTTGACTGCCTGCACTTTGTGAGTTTCCATCGCTTTGGCCAGCACTCATTTTACATTTCCCCAAGCACCCTGCAATAGCAATATAGCAATAGCACTTTACTTATATACCGCTTCATAGTGCTTTACAGCCCTCTCTAAGCGGTTTACAGAGTTCAGCATATTGCCCCCAACAATCTGGGTCCTCATTTTACCGACCTCGGAAGGATGGAAGGCTGAGTCAACCTTGAGCCTAGTGAGATTTGAACAGCTGAACTGCTGAACTAGCAGTCAGCCTGCAGTTGCAGCATTTAACCACTGCACCACTTCAGCTCCTGTAAAGGAGCCCACCCATTCCATCAAGCTTGCAGCGGAGGAGGGTTCCCGAGGGTATTCTGGCATGGGAACAAATTCCATCCCTGTGGCCACCTTGAATGGGGTAAGTCCTGTGCTGCTATGTACAGCATTATTGTACGCAACCTCAGCAAATGGCAGGAGATCTGCCCAGTTAGACTGCTAGTAGTTGATGTAACATCTCAAGTACTGCTCTATCATTGCATTAGCTCATTCCATGACTCCATTCATACTCAGATTAAATGCAGAACTGAGCCCTTGGGAGGATCCTATTAGTTTTATAAATTCACTCCAAAATTTGGTAGTGTCATATTTTTCACTAAAAGTTTTGTTTTGTCTTTATTGATTTTTAATCCCACAACTTCGCCATATTGTTCAATCTGTTGCATTAATTTTGGTCCCATCTCCAATGGCTCTTCTAATATAAACACCAAGTCATCAGCAAAAGTTTGCAATTTATATTCCTCTTTTTTAATTTTCATTCCTTTTATTATAATAATAACAACAGAGTTGGAAGAGACCTTGGAGGTCTTCTAGTCCAACCCCCTGCCTAGGCAGGAAACCCTACACTACTTCAGACAAATGGTTATCCAACATCTTCTTAAAAACTTCCAGTGTTGGAGCATTCACAAGTTCTGGAGGCTTTATTTTGTCTTTATCTTGTCTTATATGTCTAGTTATAGGAGGTGTCTATATGTCTAGTTATCTGGAGGTTATCTGGAGTTATCTGGAGTTATCTGAACTAACTATATGTCTAGTTATCTGGAGGCTTTATTATGTCTTTATTTTGTTTTATATGTCTAGTTAAAACCTTCAAAGTCAAAACAAATAATAATGGTGATAGTGGGTATCCTTGTCTAGTTCCTTTCATAATATCCACTTTCTCAGTCATATCACCATTCAATATTACTTTTGCAGATTGTTTACTATAAATTGTTTTAATTACTCCAATAAATCTTTCCCCAAAACCCATAGTTTGATGTTGCTGTATCATGAATTGCCAGTTTACTTTATCAAATGCCTTCTGCACATCCAGAAACATTAAGGCCACTTGCTTTCCAGGATGTTGTTCATAGTATTCTAGAGTATTTAAAATCGTTCGCATATTGTCTTTAATCTGTCTTTTTGGTAGAAATCCATTTTGGTCTGAGTGTATAAATTCACTAAGAAATCTCTTAAGTCTATTCGCTATTATTGAAGCAAATATTTTGTAGTCTGCATTCAACAATGAAATCGGTCTGTAGTTTTTATTTTTTTGTAATTCAGTCTCTTCTTTCGGTATCAAAGTTATAAAGCTTCTGTCCAAGAATCCGGTATCTTAGCCTCTGATATTAACTCATTATAAATTCCTATATAACATTATAATTCCTAATGTTTCTTCAAAAATTTTATAAACTTCTGCTGGTAATCCATCTGGTCCAGATGCTTTGCCTTTTTTCTGTCTTTTAATTGCCGCAATTAATTCCATCATTGTTATTTTTTCCTCTAATATATTCTTATATTTTTCTGGTATTTTAGGGAGATCCATCCCTTCCAAATATTGTTCTATATTTTTATTCTCAATTTTTTTCCTCTTTATATAAATCTTTATAGTATGTCCATGCTATCTTCTTTTTTTCCTCATCTCGATATTGTATGTCTCCATCAGTATCTTCCAGTTGCTTTATCCATTTCTTTTCTTTTTCCTTCTTCATTTTATAAGCTAACCATCTTCCTGGTTTATTTGCATGTTCAAATTTTGTTTAGAAATTTTTAACTTTTTTGCCACATCTTCATTTTCCATCATATTCAATTTGTGTTTCTTCAAATCCATCATTGTTTTAATTTTTTTATTTTGTACATCTTTTTGAAGCTTCTTCTCTAAATCCTTACATTTCTCTTCTATTTTTTTCTGAGCATCTCTTCTTTGCTTTTTTCTTTTAGTCATATAAGTCATAACTAGTCCTCTAAAATACGCCTTGGCTGTGACCCATACAATTTGTAATGAAGTACCTCTCTTTCTATTTATTTAAAGAAAAATTTCATTTCTTTTTCTATAAATTGTTGAAATTCTTTTTCATTTAATATTTCTTGATTCAAGGTCCATCTAGTTCTTTTCCTTCATCCTTTCCAAATAGTTGTTATCGGATTATGATCAGCCCATGTGCCAGTTTCAATATTTATATGTTGTATATTAGATAACAAGTCCAAAGACATCCATAACATATCTATCCTTGACCATGGCATATGTCTAGAATAATAAAAAGTATATTGCTTTTCCCTTGGGAATTTCTCTCTCCATACTATTCTGAACTAAAGAATAGTTCAGAATAGTATGAATAGAACTGAATAGAACTGAATAGAACAGAATAGAACTAAATATGTTCAGTTCATCTACCATAGTAAAGAAAGATTTTGGTAATTTTTTCCTTTGTCTCTTATTCTTTTTTTTTCCAAATTTTTTTTCCTCCAGCACTTTTACATTTCAATAAACATATACCTTAAATCATTACAATAAAATATATAATTTTACATTTATATTCCATCATTTAAAAATCAATATCTTATCTATATGCTTATATCATCAATCATCGGTCTATTCTGCTTTTCAATGCTTTATTTCTAGGTATATACTGCTAACTTCATTTTACCTCCCCCCCCCAAAAAAAGGGGGGGGAGGAAAAAAAATCTAGTTTTGTCGTCTGGGATATTTACCAATTTTCCCCCTCAATTCTACTCCTGAATTCTCCGCTGTTCATTAGTTTCCAAATTCATTTTTATTCTCCCACTTCTTAATTTTGGCCAAATTGCTTCCTCCACTTTTTTGTCTCTTTATTCATTGTTTTTATATTTTTTCCCCTCTATTTTATCACAAAAAACTAAAAGCCCAATTTATACATTCCAATTTCTTATGTTAATCATAGAATTTCTTCTTTGATTATTTACACTCAAATTAAACATTTCACATTGAAAAAATATGATTTTTAAATTTTTCCTTTAAACATATCTCGTTTCAAAACACAAAAGAAAAATAATACGCAATCATATTATGCTTTTTCACTTACTAATCATCAAAAATCTTTCTGAATTATTCAATTAAGTATTTCACTCTTAAAATAATACATTTTTCCCTTTTAAAGATTTTCATTTAAACAAATTCATATATATATATATAAAAGAATACACAATCATAATATATCTTTTAAATTCTGGTATTCATATTTATCATTCATATTTCTCATATTGATTAACATTATTTTATCTGAAATATCTAATCTTCATTGCACAATATTAATCTTTATATAAAAGGACAAGAAAAAAAGATTCAGCTCTTAATAAAATAGTAACTCAAATAAGAAGAAAAAGAGAAAAAAAACATTACCATAATATTTCAATATCTTCATCCATTCCCTTTTAATTTTTCGACTAATTCATTTATATATATATATTTAGTCAGCATTGCATTTTCAAGAACAATAAAGTACAGTTCTTCTAAAATCTTCAAAAAGCTCCTTCATAAACTCAGCCAGTTCTTCATAGTCAATTTTCTCCATCTTTAATATTCAACAAAGTCAAACTGTTTCAGTCACAAAATTTAATTTTACAGTCCATCCAGCTGCTAACAAAGATGTAATCCACAGTCAAAAGGCCAAGTCCTTCTGTTCCTTTTTTTGTCAATCTTTATTCACATTCATTCTTATCCAAATAGTCCAAACAGTCTTTCCACTCCTTTATTTGTTGTTAAAATTTTCAGTCCATTTTTTTTTAATCTCAGTCCAATGTTACCTTTTATATAATAACAGCTGCTCTATTCAAAGTCCACAGCTGTTCTTTGTTCAAGACCGCTGCTGTCCAAACACCATAGAAGTATTTCCATGACAATTTTTCCAACCACCAGATGGCACTCTCCAATCAAATTTCTTTTCTCTATCCTATTAAAGTTTTCCGTTTTCAATCAGTTCTAATTTTCCAATTATTCCTTCCAAGTTTGCTTTCCAAATGTCTTTCATCATTATCCAGTCTTTAAAACACAGTTCTAAATCTTTAATATTTGGGCTTTAGTTACAGGTCTCTTTAATTTTGTTCCACCATTGTATCCACCTATTAACAGTCGCTTCCTGATTTCCAGTCTCTCTTTTTCCCCCCTTTAAATTAAAATGTTTCTTTTAAGATTTCCTTTGGGCAGTGTGACTCACCAGCCTCCATCTTCTTCAACTTCTCCAGCACATACTTTTAAAAAAAACTTTTCTTCCCAGATGACTCCAATCGCTGTTTGAAATCCTTGCAAATGTGAACCGCTGCGGCTAAGGACGGCATTTTGGAATAGCCGTCTTCATACGGCGCCGGTCAAGGAGACAAAGCTGGCTCCCTGGGGGGTTTGCAGCCCCCCAATCCTCCGACAGGCACTCCTCTTCTTCCCCACCCAGGTGGTTTTGACCTGGTCCTGACCGGACCGGGTCCCCGGGCGACGCAGATTCGGGGTTTCCCACAAGACACGGGGAAAGCTCCGCACAGCGGTGGCGCTGGCCACACCTTCTTTGTCTCTTATTCTTTTTGTCGTTTTGTAATCCAAGTCCACCTGTACAATAGCGTTGAAGTCTCCCATCATACATATATTTTCATAGTCTGATACATTTATTTTTGTGTGTAATTTAACACAAAACTTGTCTTGACTTTCGTTTGGTGCGTAAATTGCAACTAATGGTATTTTTTGTTATTCATTAATATTTCTACCATCAGAATCCTTCCATCTTCATCTGTATATATACATCTCGAAATTATTTATTTTTGTATATATAATACCACTCCTTTTTTACTTTGATCTGCTAATGTCGAATATAAATCTCCCAATCTTACACATTCTAATAATTTCTTTTGTTGTCTTCTAATATGTACTTCTTGCAAAGCAAATAATATCCATATTTAATTTCTTCAATTTATTAAATGTTCTTTTCCTTTTTATGGCTGAATTTAATCCATTTATATTCATCGAAATCATTTTAATCTCCTCTTCCATAATTTTCTTTTTTACTTTAATGCCTTGGCCGATCTCGTCATCCTCATTTTCCTTTGCTCCTTTACTTCCCTGGCTGTTGCTCCTTCCAATTCTTTCTCTTGTGTCCCTTTTTGTTGAATTTCTTCTTGTTGTAACATCTCATCTATTGCCTCTTTTTGTAGTCTTGCATCTCTCTCTCTTATTCCTTCCTCGCTTTGTACAAAATGTTGTCTGTAAAATATTTCAGCTTTGTCAACTGTATCCAATCTAAATCTCTGTTCGTGTCACACCACCATTATCCCTTCCGGTATCAACCATCTAAAGTTAACTCCTCTCTCGATCAATTTTCTGGTCAAAATTGATAATCTCTTCTTAAATCTCTAACTCTTCTGGGAACTTGCTTCAATGCTACAATCTCCTTTTCTTTATATTTAATAGTAGTATTCCTTAATTTTTGTAAAAGCTCTGTTCTCCGTGCCTTCTTTGTAAATCTTATGTGGACCTCTCTGGGTAGCTTGTTTTTCATTGCATATCTGGTGTGCACCCTGTAAATTTCATCAATGTCATTCAATATCTTTTCTTTGCTTTCTTCCATCACTTCTGCCAGAATTTCTGCCATTATTTCTGCCAAATGTTCTCCCCTCTCTTCCATTACGTTTTGGAACTGTAGGTAATATTCAGAATGGTCCATCTCTAGGGTTATAATTGTTCTTTCCTGTCTTTTGTCAGATTCTGTCAATCGATCATCCATTTCCTCAATTTTCTTCTCATTTACTTCAACTTTCCCTTCAATTTTCTGTAAACATTGTTCATTTTTTTCCATCAAGCACCACATTTCTTTTAATTCTTCTTCACCAGGGCAGACACTGGTTTCCGTCCCAGTTGGCACCATTTTTGACTTTTTTTCAGCTTTGACTCAGAGGTGCTGCATCTGTTGTACTCCTTCACGTTGATGTCTATCACCGTGGCCATTTGGTGCCACTCACAGATCCTCTTGGGCACTCCCCGGGATAGGAAAACATGGAAAAGTTCCCGATTCAGGCCCTCTCTGAAGTGGTAGACCAGCAACTGCACCGGCCAATGCCTCGGTTTCCCGGTGACCCTCCAAAACTCTTGGCTATACTCCTCCACTGGCTGGCTCCCCTGCCTGAGATCTCATATCTCCAGCTCCCACTTTCTGGGCTTGGGTTTCATCTTTGAATCTGGCTCTGAACTTGTCCAGGAAGGCATCAATGTTTCCCAGCTCCAGTGCGTCTTCGTCGTGAAGGTTTGTCACCCACTCCGCTGCCTCCCCTTCGAGATTGGCCATCACGGCATTCACCATTGCCACCTTGTCTGTATAGGCCAGTTATATAGGCCCAGATGGGCACACACCTGGTTCAGGAAGAATGCCAGCTTCTCTGGGCTCCTGTCAAAGGTGGCTCTTATCGATAGGGGATCCACCTGTGGGGGTGGGGATGCCCAGTGTCCAGGGAACCAGCTGGGTCCAGGGTGGTAGGGCCATGGCATGGGCCACCTGGACCCACCTGCAGCTGGCCACCTGGACCCACAGGTGGACTCACTGCTCTCTGTGGCCTTGTGGGGTTCTGCTGGGGCCCAGGACCTGCTGAGGTGGCACACTAGTAGAAGGGTTGGTGGCTCTGGCCATGACAATTGGACTCAGGCTTCAGCGGGCTGGAGGCAGCTGGATCAGCTGGTTTCCACTTCAGTGAGCAGCTCCATCCTTTGCAATGACTCCACTCCATGCACCTCCATGTGGGAGAACCTTTCCCTCAGCTGCTCCACAGATCGGCTGCAGTAGGCAGTCAGGTATCTCCACTCAGTGTGTTTGTCCCATTCCACCGTCCTCTTTGCTTTCCACCTCGGTGTCAGCACAAGCAAAGTCCTCAGGGAGGTCAGGGAGAATTTGGCCTTGGCCACCTTCGGCATCCTCCTTCATCAGATGTCCTCTTTTGCTTGATAGAGGTCCCTAATCCACACTGCTTGCCGCTCGGTCCTCTCCGCTCGGGCTTTTAGTCAGGTCACCACCAACTGGACTTGGGGATTACTTGGGCCATTCCCTGCACCTCCTTCGCTGGGCCTATGCTGGGTTGGGCCATGGGCTCTCCACTTCGCTCCATCTCTATGATCTTCCCTGAGTCTTCTGCATCCTCCTGAAGGTGATTGGGTAGGCAGCCAGGTGTCAGAGTCCAGACTCTGTCATTCAGAAGGAGAAGGGTTTTTTGGGCTCTGTTTGATCAAAAGGTTATACATATCCGGACCCCAGACACCTGAGAACTTCTTCATCTTAAGATAAGGTTTTATGGGGGGTATCCGGATCCCAGACACCGGGGAGCCTCTTCATTTTAAGATAAGGTTTTATGGGGGGTAATTGAACGGAAGAGTAAGACTGGGAAACGGATCCATCTGTCAAACATTTGTGGATTCATTATGCTGAATGGGGTGGGGTGTTAAGCTTAAAAGACTTGTCTTGCCCGAAGGCATTTTAGACCTTGCTTTGAATTGAAGGGATGTATACAGATGCAAAATAAAGGAATCCTTTTGAAAACCTTGGCTGGTCTCAAAAGTTCGTCCCTTGCTTGTGGCTGGAAGACAATCCTTACAGAAAGCAAGGTCTCCAAAATCGGTCAACCCAGAGAGTAACTTCGCTCTACTGAGGGGACCGGGCAATCATGACTGAAAAAAACCAGGAGCAGGAAGAAATTGAATGCTGGGGGGAGACACTAATCACCCCCCGGGCGGAAGCCTGTCCCACACTCCCCAGCAAAGAGGCTGAGGGAGATTTCGAGGCCTCTGGAAAGCCCCGCTGGTCTATCGGCATTGGAAAAAAAGACAGCTGGGATGGCAGAACCAGAGGAGTCACCCTTAATCGGGGGGATTGGTAGCCCCGTTGGGAATTAGAGCTAGAAGCTGCCATGGAGCAGGAAGAGCCCACCGAAGCACCTCTAAGGGAGGGGCGGTTGAAGAGATACCTGTCCCAGCTGGTGATGGAAACATTAGAAAATCTCAACATCCGAGGGACCCCAGAATGACGGACAACGAGCGCTGGGAGCACAGCAACCGCTGAGGAAACTGGGGGGGGCAACAACCTCTGGGGAGCAGGCGTGCAGATGGAGGACGCGGCAGGAGACCCAACAAACCCCCCCAGGGCAGCACACGCAGCGGCACCCCTTCCTAACCAACTCCAAACTCCACAACTAGAAAGGAAAACTCCCCCCCTGGGAGTGAAATTTGATGGGGACCCACAACAATTGGGATTTTTCGTAGCACATGTGCTCACCTATATGCAAGAATATGGACGTGAGTTCCAAACCCAGGGATCCTGAGTGCGAGCAGTTACCTTAGCCCTGGAAGGAGCCGCAGCCAGATGGATGGTAACCCTACATAACGACGACGCACCCGAACTGCGCAACTTCAACCAATTCATGACGGCCCTACGATGACGGTTCAAGGACCCGCTGGCAGACCGCAAAGCACACGATCGGATTAAGGTGGTGAAACAGGGAGGACGACCAGTGGCGGAGTACACTGAAGAATTCCGGGACCTCGCATGTCGGCTAAACTGGCCAGAAGACATCCTGGTAAGCTGTTTTAAGGATGGACTGAATGACGATCCGTATAATGCCTGCATGGCTAGGGGTGCACCGAATCATCTGCATGAGTGGTACCTCACCGCTGAAGAAGCGGAGATTGATATGGCTAGGAATCAGTACCGTACGGGGAGAGCATGGAAGAAATCCCCACCCCAGTGGAGGAAAGAACCCTTCAGAAGGCAACAGGGCTTTTCCCCTAAACCCCCAATCTGTTACAAATGCGGGAAGGAGGGACACCGAGCACCCGAATGCTGGCCCCAAACACCCACCCGGAAACCCAAACGCCAAACGGGGGAGAGACCAACGAGACCCATCCAGCGGGGGAGGGAAACAGCCCTGAGGAGCAGCGAGATGGTGGGACCACCACCCCCTCCTCCTGCAGGAAACAACACCCTGGCATTTCGAAGGGAAGATCCAGCCGTGTTCGAGAGCGATCCGGAGGATGAACCACTGGTAAGCAAACCAATTGAACCGCTCACTCTCCCTCTCAGACTATTTATCCCTAACCAAGAGGAGGGAAAAAATATCTCCGCTTTAGTAGACTCAGGATGCACCCATTGCTTAATCAGCCCAACCCTAATCAGGGAGCTGGGAATCACAGTGAGAAAGCTGAGAAACCCCATCGCGTTTTGCCAATTGGATGGGTCTATAGCAGGGGGGGAGCCGCCTGCTTTTCCCACGGAACCCCTGAAAATAGGCATTGATAACCATGAAGAGAAACTTACGTTTATAGTAGCACCTGGCATGGAATGGCCACTAGTCTTGGGACTCGCATGGCTAAAAAAGTGGAATCCAAAAATAAATTGGGAGCAAGGCACCATAAAATTCCAAATGCACGTAACTACTGCGGAGGACCCACAGATAGAAACTGAAGGGGCTGAACGCAGGGAAACAGCCATGCCTGGTCATAGCGTGGAAACAGACGGCATACCCAAGGAATACAAAGACCTGGCAGAAGTCATTAGCGAGGCAGCGTCGGATGAACTTCCCCCGCATCGCGCATCCGACTGCGCAATAGAAATCTTACCCGGGGCTAAACTACCTAAACCAAAAATGTATAGCATGTCACTGGGGGAGTTAGAGGAGCTGAGTGCTTTCATTGAGAAAAACCTAGCAACGGGTTTCATTGAACCAGCCAGACCAAAGATAGCAGCCCCGGTGCTATTTAGAGAGAAGAAAGATGGCACAAAATGCTTATGTGTCGATTTCAGAAACCTAAACTCGATAAGTGTTGAAAACATGTATCCCCTCCCCCTGATGAAAGACATGCTGGCCCACCTCAAAAATGGGAAAATTTTCTCCAAACTAGACATCAGGGAGGCATACTACCGAATCAGAATTAAGGAGGGGGATGAATGGAAAATGGCATTCAACACCCCCCTGGGATGCTACCAATTCAAAGTGCTCCCTTTTGGGCTACAAGGGGCACCTGCAGTATTTATGCAATTAATTAACGATGTGTTACGTGAACATTTATACAAAGGGGTTCTCGTTTATTTAGATGATATTCTATTATATTCAGAGACTGAGGCTGAACATGTTAAATTGGTGAGGGCAGTGCTGAGCAAACTCCGCGAGGCAAAACTTTATGCCAAACTCTCAAAATGTGAATTCCACCGAGAAAAAATTGATTACTTGGGGTACCGTATTTCACACCAGGGCATAGAAATGGATCCTCAAAAAGTACAGGCAGTACTCGATTGGGAAACGCCTCGCACACGCAAACAGCTGCAAAGCTTCCTAGGGTTTGCAAATTTCTATCGCCAATTTATCCCCGCATTTGCTCAAATTGCCCTGCCCATCACAAAACTGCTAAGAACAAAGGGGGAGGGAGATCCTAAACCGAGACAGCCCGTGAATTGGACAATGGAATGCCAAGCAGCGTTTGAAAAACTAAAACGGCTGTTCTCAACAGAACCAATCTTGAAGCACCCAGACCCAGAAAAACCCTTCATAATACAAGCTGATTCTAGCGATGTGGCAATAGGGGCAATCCTACTCCAGAGCAATGAGCAAGGACAGCTACAGCCATGTGCATATACATCCAGGAAACTAAGTGAAACTGAACAAAGGTGGGCGATCTGGGAAAAAGAAGCTTATCCACTTTTAACTTGGAGACAATTCTTAGAAGGGAGTAAGATCCCTTTTGAAGTCTGGACTGACCACAAAAACTTAGAAGCCTTAAAGACACCAAGGAAACTATCTCCCAAACAGGTTCGTTGGGCGCAATACTTCAAACGGTTTGAGTTTACTCTTAAATTCATCCCTGGGGGGAAAAACTTTCTGGCAGATGCACTGTCCAGAAAGCCACAATATAATTGTGTGAAATCAGAGGTATTTAAACCTATAGTACAAACAAATCAATTAGCAGCCAAAGTAATCACCAGGTCCGAAGGAGGAAAAGACGCATTGAGGGACGCAGACATCACTCACGCATTTAAACAAGCATTAGTCAACGATGAATGGGTTTTGAACCACAAATCCAGTTGTGTGATGAAAGATGAATTAGCGTGGATAGGTGATAAACTTTATGTACCCGCTAGCCAAAGATTATGTTTAATGGGAAGGTGCCACGACTCTAGGTTGGCTGGACATTTTGGCTTTGTAAAAACTTTACACTTAATAAAGAGACAATTTTGGTGGCCTTCATTGAAAAAGGACATAGAAAGCTATGTAGCAAGTTGCCCCATTTGTGCTGCAGCAAAAAGACGTCAGGGGAAAACTCCAGGACTTCTACAAAAAGTAGCTGAGCCGTCAGCCCCATGGGAAGAAATTGCTATGGATTTTATTGTAGAACTACCGGAAAGTGGGGGAAACATGGTCATTTGGGTTGTGACAGACTTGTTTTCAAAACAAGCACATTTTATTCCTTGCCAAAAGATTCCAACAGCCAAAGGCTTGGCTAGACTGTTTCTAATACACATTTATCGTCTTCATGGAGCTCCTAAAAGGATAATCTCGGATAGGGGAGTCCAATTTACCTCCAATTTTTGGAAGGCGTTTTTGGGCCTACTTGGCACCGCCCAAGGGTTAAGCTCCTCCCATCACCCCCAGACAAATGGTAATTGCGAGAATTTGAACGGCATTCTTGAACAGTATCTAAGATGTTTTATTAATTTTCAACAGGACAATTGGACTGAACTTCTACCATTTGCAGAGGTTGCATTTAATAACTCTGTACATTCAAGTACAGGTTTTACACCTTTTTGAGTAGCCATGGGGCAAGACTTCAGCCCAATACCGGAACTACCCACAGAAAAACCCACTATCCCCTCACTTAAGGAGTGGATAGAAAATTTGCAAAAAACATGGCCAGTAGTCAGGTTGGCCTTACAGGAGGCTAGAGAGGCTTTCAAAATTCAAGCTGACAATTAAAGAGTAGAGGCTAAACCTTTCCAGGTTGGGGATAGAGTATATTTATCTACAAAATTCTTGAGATCGTTACAACCATCAAAAAAATTAGAACCTAACTTTATTGGGCTCAGGACCCAGAAGGGTTGATTGCTAATTAAAGCTTAAAAAGGTAGAACTGGTTTAATGTCAAGGTTCCAAATAATGAACCCAAACAATTCAGCACTCTGAGACTTTCAGCTTTCTCAAAGAACTGTTTTATTGAGTATACCATTTCAGCATGAATGAAAATGAAACCAGCTCTAAATATTTGCCGCAATTTCAGTATAATTAAAGAATAGATAATTCCTTCCCTCATGGTCACACATCACATTGTCCAATTAAGTGTTCTGGCATCTCCTTGGCAACTCCCCTCAATCTCTGGCCAGCACTTGTTGAGATGTCCTTGGTTCCCACAGGATGGTCTGTTGTTGTCATCTGGGCTGACATTCCAGACTTCCCCTCTCATGCACTGTGTGGCAATCTGAGAAATGGAAAGATGGCTGCATCAGGCCTGAGCTGTTTCGAAGTTGACAACAAGCTAAGGTTGACCAAGCTACCAGCACCCTGCCCAGTTTTCTTTCAGACAGCCTCCCTTCCTCCCTTGCCTAATTCTTATTTGAACTCAGACTTTGAATACACTGTTGGAAGAGGAACACAGCATGGAGGAAGAGGGGGGCCAAGATGGAGGGATGGGTGATGTAGGAGATGACTAGGCTGAAACCGAAGGAGGCTCAAACATGTCATAAGTCATGAGTCCCTGCACGTCCGCAAGAGATCTAAATCCAGCCCACCTTGAATTCCTTTCTTAATTCCCACACATTCCCTTAATGGTCACTTGGCCATTTTCTTGTAAGGACCTAAACTTCTAATAAATCTTTATACTCATTTGAACTGCCTGAATCTCCTGATTTCCATGGCACTTGACACTCCTCTTTTGTTAGATCTGTTTCTTTTCAATAGTTTGTATCCTTCCATCAGTACATTCCATCATGAGTTTCATCCCACCAAGTTTCAGTAATGACAACTATATCATACCTCATGTACTAGTACTTCAAATTTGTCCTGTTTGTTCCCTAAACTTTGAGCATTTGTATATAGGCATTTGAGTCCTTTATGGCTGACCCTGGGTATGCTTCCTATATCCTATTTTATATCTGGGTTTTTCTTGCTTCGTATCACTTACTAGCTCATTGTTTGATTGGTTTTCTTGGGGTTTGTGCTTGGAATTAAGTCTTAAAGATCCTAAAGATTGTCCTAATGATCCTAAAGATTGGTCACCCTCCCACCTCATTTTTAGTTTAAAGCCCTTCCGATAAGTTGAGCCAGTCATTTTCTGAATACATTCTTCCTGGTTCTTGTGAAGTGCAGCCCATCATTTGCCAAAAGCCCTTATATAGATAGTGCAGACCATGGTCTAGGATTCCAAAGTTTTCTTGGTGGCACCAACCCTTAAACCAATGGTAGATTTCTAAAATCATTTGTTCTGTCATTGAATATTGACCTTTCATTGGAAGTATAGATGAAAACAACACTTGTGCTCCTAACTCCTGAATTTTCTTGCTTAGCTGCTCATAATTTCTTGATATTGTTTTCAGGTTCATTCTTGTGTCATTTGTCCCCATGTGAAGGAGGGAAAAGTGGTAGTAATCTGTGGGCTTGATTATTTTAGTAAGGTTCTCAGCTATCTTTGATTTTTGCTCCAGGGAGACAGCATACTTTCCTAGATTGAATATCTGGTCTGCAGACAGCTGGTTTTGTTCCCCTGAAAATTGAATCTCCTACCACTAGCACTGCGAGGGTCCACCCGTCCCCTTCCAGTCAGGTTTATTGTTTTATATGTCTTGGTTGCGATTTGTGTTTAATTTTCTTTTTGGATATCTCCCTGACCAAGGGTCGCACCCTCTGTTTCACTTCTCTCTCTCTTTAGAGGCTTGATTTTACTTTTACAATATCTCTATGCTCTTTATAGATAGACGTTGACACATTTCTTGAGCAAACCAGAAAACAGTTTATTTAATTACAATTTCTCAGTAATTGTCAAGTGAATTTGTTACAGCCACAAGCAGCTATTTAATTCTTTCTTTTTCTTTTCTTCCCCTCAGAGACTTTCCTAGCTCTCCTGACTAAATGTAAGAAATCCCAGTTCTTCTTTGTTTCTAGGCCTATAGAGAAGAGCACGTTTCACTGTTTATCTCTATCTACAAATTACACAATACATATCAATCAATCTTGTTCCCTGACCATGGCTCCTGCTTCCCACAGAACTGCCTAGGGCCTATCTTTTCTCTCCTGTCAACTTCCCTCTTGGACAGTTAAACTCAGGCAGAGATTCACTATAAACCTTTCCTCATGGAAGTTACACACACACAGACAGATCTCTTCTCAGCTCTTCTCACTACACCTTCCCTCCTGGAAGTTACACACACTGACAGAGAGCTTTCTTCACAGCTCTTCTCATTAAACCTTCCCTCCTGGAAGTTACCACATAATAGAGAGCTCTACAGTTCTCTCAACTAGGCCTTTTATAGTTCCTGGCCCTGCTATCTAGGATCCGATTGGCTGTCTCTTATGATGTCATCTATCCCCCCTCCCTTCTGGAGCACTGGGATAAACACCTCCCCCTTTCTACTTACCATGCATTTAAAAGCTGTTTGGCTCTATACTTACTTGTTTAAACAGTTCCATTTAACAACATTTTAACTGTATACAACAACTTACTATTTTACATTCAGTACCTGTATATGGGCACCACAAGCACTTACCTTTTTTTCCTATGGAAGTTTAGGCTACTTTTCTTCCTATCACAGGAGCACTTGATGATGCCCCTTTTCTATGGACACTTGATGCCTCTTTTCTAAGTGTCTGCATACTGTCTTCCTGGGTGTGCTGTCCCATTTACTCATATGCACAGGCGTGGCTTCATGGTCATGTGACTGGGTGGGAGTGGTTTGGCAGTCATGTGACTGGGTGGGGGTTGCTGGGTGATCATGTTACTGGGTGGTCATGTGACTGGGTGGGTGTGGCCAACTTGTCGTCACTCACGTCAAGGGTTAGGGTTAGGGTGTCTGGTCTCTCCTCGTCTCAAAGGCCTCAACAAGATACAATTTCCCTATCTATTTACTACTACTGAACATGCAAAATATACTATTTAATCCTATGTATATATGCCATATGTGTACATACATATTACACACAGGCACACAAAAGGATACATTATCTACTATATATACTGTATGTGTATGTACACACACACACACACACACACACACACACACACACACACACACACAGCTCTTCTAAAACTACACATTCAACCTCACTTACTGCATTTGGAAAAACACACCCAGAGTCCACTTTCTGCCACAGATTTAACCATAACTTCTGTACATTAGAACATTACACATGTCTTCAGATGTTCTTCCCTAACTTGCACATCACTGTTAGAGCCAGGACATGTCATGAATTGAGTAAAATGTGGTGAAACTCACTTAACAACGCTCTTGCTTAGCAACCAAAATTTTGGGCTCAATTGTGGTCATAAGTCAAGGACTATCTTTGCCTTCCTCTGCATGGCAGTCTTGTCCTAGTAAACTCCTTCTCCTTTCTGGGAATTTTCCTCTCTGTTAGAGGCACCAAAATAATCCAGACAATGTAAGGTTTCCTGCTGCAGCAGGGGGTTGGACTAGATGACATCCAAGATTTCTTCCAGCCCTAAATTGCTGTTGAAGTTTCTGTTGCTGTTGAAGTTTCAAAGTGTCTTCTGAAGCCACATCTAGTGCCAGGGTTTATGGTGCTTCCTTCCTCTTCTCTCTCTTCCTCCCTCTCCCTCTCCCTCTCCCTCTCCCTCTCCCTCTCTCTCTCTCTCCTCTTCCTTCCTTCCTTCCTCTTTCTTACTTTCTCTTTTTCTTTCTTGTCTGTCTCTCTCCCCTTCCTTCTTTTTCTTTTTCTTAAAAGAGCTGAAGTGGTGCAGTGGTTAAATGCTGTGACTGCAGGCTGACTGCTAGTTCAGTTCAGCTGTTCAAATCCCACTAGGCTCAAGGTTGACTCAGCCTTCCATCCTTCCGAGGTCGGTAAAATGAGGACCCAGATTGTTGGGGGCAATATGCTGAACTCTGTAAACCGCTTAGAGAGGGCTGTAAGGCACTATGAAGTGGTATATAAGTAAAGTGCTATTGCTATTGCTATTTTTCTTTTTCTTTTTCTCTCTCTCTTTTCTTTCTTTCTTTCTTTCTTTGTTTCTTCTCTCTCTCTCTCTTACTTTCTCCCTCCCTCCCTCCCTCCCTCCCTCCCTCCCTTTCTCCCTTCCTGTGAAGAATCCCAGAAAGTCTTTTGTAGCAGGAAAAAAAGCCAGCCGTTTTGAAACTGAGAACATGCCCATTGATCATCTGGCCTTCTTAGAGCTCCACTGTTGATTAGCTTAGACTGAGGATATCTTAGGGCACTGTTTTGGGCCTAGCAAACCTTCCTACAGCCCCCTGGGAGCAAAAATGCGTGCGGGGGGATGCTGCACTCCCTGCACCCCATTTTGGGCCTAGCAAGCTCCCTACAGCCCCCTGGGAGTGAAAAGGGGTGCAGGGGGGCCCCAGGAAGCAGGTGTGGGTTCTAACTTACCTCACTGCCAGTTTGCTTCCTCCTGCGCCACGTGGCAAAAAAAACAAAGTCGAAAAACAGATGGCGACCGCATGCACAGTGCCAGAACTCGGCTTCTGCACATGCTCAGAAGGAAAAAAAAACAATTTTAAAAAATCAAAAACAATCCAAAAAAAGATGGGGGCACCCACGGACCAGCACCGACCAATCCTGTTCAGTGACATCACACCGGACCGAGCTAGCTGATGGGGATCCGTTCAGTTAGCCCGGCTTTTTGCACAATTGTGGCCATTGTAGGCAAGGTTAGCTCAAGGTAGGAGCACTGGTGGAGAGCTCCGAGGGAGAAAGGCAATCTCCTGAATGGAACGAGAGACACTCTCAGATCAAGTGCAAAAGAAATTGGCCTGTTAATGGCCAATTTGAAGATGTGACAGCCAGCCCGAAATAGAAGGAAATGGAGAAGTGATAGCGGCGAAGCATATGGGGACACAAAGGAGAAATAAGATACCTCTTTATGAAAGGAACTGAAGGAGAAGCTCAAAAGCAAAAGTTAGTGTGGATTGAAGAAGCGGCAAATGTTAATCGGAGAAGAGAGGAGGCAGCGAAGTAAGTGATGCAAGTGGAAAGAGAAAGTGTAAGAAGGGACGGAGAAAGTGATCTTTGGACTTTTGGACTTTTGGAAGGAAAAAGGAGCGAAGGAGAGAAGGAGAGAAGGAGAGAAGAGATATTGGAGTGGTGAGTTGGTAAATTGGTGAAAGAAGGGATTATGTCGGGAGACGGAAGAGTGGTTAAAGACAGAGTGATTGTTAGAAAGAGACGTGATGAGAGTGACAGTGCGAAATAGAAGGACGACATTTTGAAAGCTTTTGGCAGACTATAAAGAACTAAGACTGGAAAAGGAAGTTACAGTTCAGTGGAAAAAGAGGGTTGGATATTTACCTTAAACAGTGTTTTCTACAAGATTAAATATTTGGGACTTCCCCCTTTTTTGTTTATTTTGTCTTTCCCTTTCTCTTTGTTCCTTTTTCTTACATATCCTTCTTTCTAATAGTTTCCATTTACTATTGCATTTCAGTTTTCTCTTCATAATTCATTAGTATAAATCATTAGTATTATTATATGACTGTTATATTATTAGATTAATACCTGATTATTATTGAATATTGTTATTATTACATTATTATTGATTAGTTACCGTTTTTAGGAGTATTAGACGCACCTTTTTACACTCCAAAAGAGGGTGAAAACTTGGGTGCGTCTTATACAGCGAATGTAGACCCACCCTCCCACCCACCCCCACCCTTTGGCCTCTGTCTTCCAGCAATTTACCTGTTTGCAGCAAAGAGGGAAGAGCCTGTAAAGCCAAGCAAGTCACTAGCAGCTTCCCGACCTACAGCTGATTTGCCATGTGCTAAAATGAAAGTGAAACTAGTTGCAGAGGCAAATAGCTGGGAGAGACATGCAGATTTTTATTTTCTGCTGAACTGGATGGAAGGGGGTAAGTGAATAACTATAAATGTCTGCAGAATGTTCAAATTATTAGACTTATTTTTTAAAGACTGCTTTATTATTGTTCTAGAGCCAGGGGTCTCCAACCTTGGCAATTTTAAGACTTGTGGACTTCAACTCCCAGAATTCTACAGCCAGTTTTGTTAGCTTTGCTGGCTGTGGAATTCTGGGAGTTGAAGTCCACAAGTCTTAAAGTTGCCAAGGTTGGAGATCCCTGTAAATTTAGACAACTTAACAAAATAAAGAAGCTTTAAAAAAAATGCTTGCTCTGAAGAGGCCCAGTGCTATTGTATCTTCTTTTAAATAATAGAGAATAATGTATACTTCCAGAAATTTTAATTAATTTTAACAGCTCTGTACAAGTATAGTCTGAAATGTAACAGTGTCCTGTTTAGTATTAGAGTTTAGTTACCTTGGAGTAGATCTATTTAAATAATTCAAATGTTGTACACCGCCTTGAGTCCCCAGGGAGTAGGGTGGCATATAAGAATCATAAACAAACAAACAAACAAACAAACAAACAAATAATTGGGAGGAGTTAGTGTGATTACATTTAAGAAAATTTTCTGGCATAATGTACATTTCTCCAATTCTTTGCTATTTCTATGGGTCAAGCACACATGCACAAAAATACACAGCAAACAGTGTATATCATCTGTGCTGTTTGCTGTTTGCTGTTTGGCAAATTGCTTGGAGGCAGAGGCCCTTTTTCCTTGTTTTCCTCCCCCAAAACTAAGGTGCGTCTTTTACTCCGGTGCGTCTTATACGCCAAAAATTACGGTATATAAGATAAAAACCTCAACATTTATTCCATATACTTTATTTGATGAGTTAATCCTCTTCACAGTGTTAGCCTTGTTTTATTTACATTGCTCTTTTCTCTCTTCTGAACTGATTATAACATACTGTATATATGGTTATAATAAGTATTGATTAATTGTTTAATTTTTGAGGTAATTGCTATATATATATAACAGATATTAGATAAAATACAGTATAAGAAATACATATTCTAGATAAAACGGGAAATATATGTTAAAGTGGAATAGTTTGTTTAAATTGCTGCAAATAACAACTATGACAATGACTGTGACAAAAGGAAGTAAAAAACCGACATTGCCCTAACATCCCCAGCAGGACAGAGGTCATTAGATACTGTGTTAAGTGGGGATAAGGCAGGATCATCTGCAAATTTACAAGGAATACAAACATCTATGAATTTGCTACAGGAGACGATCTTTAAAATGTAGGACAATATCACTAGAGGTTTAGATGATGTTAAAAACAAAATGAGTGATGTCAAAAATGAAATGAGTGAAGTCAAAAACAACATGAATAAGATAGATGATAGGGGAAGGTACAATACAAGCAGCATTGACAAAAATGAGCAACAAATAAAAAAAGTCAGAGAGAGAATGGAAGCAACTGAAAAGAGATTAGATGGAACTGATTCTAAGTTAGAGGCAATAAATAAAAGTCTGGAAGAGGTCATTTTGCACCTCAAAATGGAAAGATCAGCCTTCTACCTAAGGTTCCAGAACATAGAGGAAACAAAGGATGAAAATTTGCCCGAACTAATGGTGGAAATATTGGGATAATATTAGGTAAAAGTAAAGAAAAAATCCTAAGAAAGCTGGATGAAACTTACAAAATTAATACTAATTATGCTAGGAGACATAGACACCCAGAGAGATCCATGTGAGGTTCCTGAGAAGGCAAATGAGGGACCAGATTCTGAATTCCACAAGAGGTGAATCGCTAACCTACAAAGGTAGCAAAATCCTCATATTAAGGTAGATCCCATAAAAAATAGGGGAGAAAAGGAGAATCTATAATTTTTTATCGACACAACTGGTTAGGCATAGAATATTATTTAGATGGCTCATCCCGGAAGGGATGTTAATAACCTGGAGGGATAAAAAGTACAAAATTGACACAGTGGAGAAAGCGCAAGAATTTCAGGAACTTATCTTAATGGGGGAAGAGGAATACAATAGTAAAGAAGAGTCAACAAGTAAGAATCAAGAGGATTTAATGGCAGGAAACCAACTGGAAGAACGAGATACAAGGGATAGTAAAGAAGTAGAAAGATATGAAAGGGAAGGAGCGAGAGCAAGGACACAAATCAAAATGCGATCAAAGGGACTATCTAAAACAGATAGCAAGTAATGATCTAGAGGAACAAGAAATTAATGTACTATCAGTCAATATAAATAGATTGAACTCGGTTATAAAGAGAAAACGTGTACTGTTGGATCTGCAAAAACAAAATATGGACATAGTCTGTCTACAGGAGACCCAGATAAAAGAGAAATTTGAGAAACTACTAGATGTCCAAAATTAGGGAAGTTATACTGTGCATCAGCACACACAAAAAAAGAGGAATCACAATTTATGCCAAAAAACAGTTAAACCCAAAACTAATATATTCTGACAACGAGGGGAGGATCTTAATTGTTGAAATAGCAACTGGGCAAAAATGAATTTTACTAGTAGGAATATATGCACCTAACTAATAACATAAGTTTTTTTACTCCAAATTGCATAAAAAAATAATCGAAATGAAATGGAAAAACATATGCATACTAGGTGACTTCAACGCGATAGCGGACAGTAAAATGGACTATAAAAGTATAAATAGAAAAAGTATTAGAAGACAACTCCCTATCACATATCTAAATATGGTTAAGGAATTTGACATACAGGACACCTGGAGAAAACTAAACCCACAGAAACAACAGTACACGTTTTACTCAAACTCCCATAGATCCTGGTCACGTATAGACATGGTATTGATGAACCCGATGTTGACATAGAGATTCTACATAGCAATAGCAATAGCAATAGCACTTAGACTTATATACCGCTTCATAGTGCTTTACAGCCCTCTCTAAGCAGTTTACAGAGTTCAGCATATTGCCCCCAACAATCTGGGTCCTCATTTTACCCACCTCGGAAGGATGGAAGGCTGAGTCAACCTTGAGCCGGTGAGATTTGAACAGCTGAACTGCTGAACTAGCAGTAGCCTGCAGTGCTGCATTTAACCACTGCACCAACTCGGCTCTGTAGACATAGAGATTCTACCTAACAAATGGGCCGACCATAACCCAATAATAATAAAATGGAGAGGGAAAAGGAGGAGGACAATTAGATGGACACTTAACCAAAACATACTACAAGAAAAAGAGTACACCCAGAAAATAGAGAAAGAATTAGGCTATTTCTTCAATGAAAATACTAAGGAACAAACCTCATCCCAAAATGTGTGGGATATGATGAAAGCTTATCTGAGAGGGCTGACAATTGCCTATATAGCAAAGAAGAATAAGATCAAAAAAGGAAGATTGGAAACATTGAATAAAAAACTAAAAGAACAAGAAGTATTAATGCAAAACGACCCGCTAAATAGTAAACATAAAGAGATTAGAGATTTAATAAAATGTAAGATTAATTTGGCTACTCAGGAAGAAATAGCATGTAAAATTAAAAGGATGAAACAGAATTATTTTGAACAAGCAAATAAGCCTGGGAGATGGTTGGCCCATAAATTAAGAAAAGAGACTACAAATAGAATAATTCAACAACTCCGAGACGAAGAAGGGAACCTACAACATGGAATGGAAGAAAAGAAGATCACCCAGAACTACTTCAGGACACTATACGAACAGGACGAAATTAAAGAAGAAGATATCAAAACATATTTGGATAATCAAGTATTGCCAATCTTGTTGGAGGAAAAGCAAACGATGCTGAATAGGGAAATTACGTTAAGGCAGGGGTAGGCAAAGTTGGTTCTTCTATGACTCATGGACTTCAACTCCCAGAATTTCTGAGCCAATCATGCTAGCTCAGGAATTCTGGGAGTTGAAGTCAACGAGTCATAGAAGAGCCAACTTTGCCTACCCCTGCGTTAAGGGAATTGAGAGAGGCCATTCAAAAACAGAAAAATAACAAAACCCTGGGACCAGATGAGCTTCCATCGGAAGTATATAAAAAATTTCAAAACATTATGGAGGAAAATATGTTAGAATTGTACAATAATTTATTTTATTTATTTATTTATTTATAAGAGTTCTTATAGGTCGCCCAATCCCGTGAGACTCAGGGCGGCTTACAGCAGAGATTAGAACTACACATTAAAATAGCATCTAAAAACATCATATTACAATATAAAAAGCCATTCATCCTTGGGGGAATCGTCTCTTCACCCCGCCTGCCGGAAGAGCCATGTTTTTACTGCCTTGCGGAAGGCCAGTAGGGTGGGGATAGTCCGGATCTCTGGCGGGAGTTGGTTCCAGAGAGATGGGGCTCCCACAGAGAAGGCCCTCCCCCGTGGGCCCGCCAGCCGGCATTGTTTGGCAGACGGGACCCGGAGGAGGCCCTCTCTGTGGGACCTCACTGGTCGTAGGGAGGAATGTGGCAGGATGCGGTCCCGAAGGTAACCTGGCCCTGAGCCATGTAGGGCTTTAAAGGTCGAAACCAACACCTTGAATTGCGACCGGAGACCAATGGGCAGCCAATGCAGCTGGCGGAGGATGGGTGTTACGTGGGTGTATCTCGGTACACCCACCACAGCTCGCGCAGCTGCATTCTGTACCAACTGGAGTCTCCGGATGCACTTCGAAGGTAGCCCCATGTAGAGCCCGTTACAGTAGTCAAGCCGTAAGGTGACAAGGGCATGAGTGACTGTGAGCAAATCCTCCCTCTCCAAGTAGGGTCGCAATTGGTGCACAAGACGAATCTGTGCAAAGGTCCCCCTAGCCACAGCTGAAAGATGTTGCTCCAATTTAAGCTGTGGATCTAGGAGGACACCCAAATTGCAGACCCGTTCTGAGGGAGTCAATTTTTCTCCCCCGAGAACCAAGGAGGGGCAGTCGACATAGTCCTTGGGAGGCAATATCCAGAGCCATTCAGTCTTGTCTGGGTTGAGCCTGAGTCTATTCACTCCCATCCAGACCCTTACATCGTCCAGGCAGCGGCACATTACATTAACTGCTTCACTGAACTGACACGGAGTGGAGATGTACAACTGGGTATCGTCAGCATATTGTTGATACCTCACCCCGTGTCGTCGGATGATCTCACCCAGCGGTTTCATGTAAATGTTGAACAGGATGGGCGAGAGGACCGAGCCTTGTGGCACCCCACAAACCAGGGGCCTGGGGGCTGACCTCTGCCCTCCTGTCAACACCGACTGCATCCTGTCGGAGAGAAAGGAGGAGACCCACCGAAGAACGGTGCCCCCCACTCCCATCTCCCCAAGACGACGCAGAAGGATACCATGGTCGATGGTATCGAAAGCCGCTGAGAGGTCAAGTAACACCAAGATGGAGGAATGACCTCCATCTCGGGCTCGCCAGAGATCATCCATCAGAGCGACCAAAGCAGTCTCTGTACTGTAGCCGCGCCTGAAGCCCGATTGAAAGGGATCCAGATAATCCGTTTCCTCCAATAACCGCAGGAGTTGGAGCGACACCACTTTCTCAACAACTTTACCCACGAAGGGTAAGTTGGAGACTGGACGGAAGTTCTTTAAATCTGCTGGGTCCAGGGAAGGCTTCTTGAGGAGGGGCCTCACCACCGCAGCTTTTAAGGACTGCGGGATGGACCCCTCTCTCAAAGATGCGATCACAACAGCCTGGAGCCAGCCGCGTGTCACCTCCCTGCTAGCCGAAACCAGCCAGGAGGGACACGGGTCCAATAAACAAGTGGAGGCGCTCATCGCTCCTATGGCCTTGTCCACATCCTCAGGAGTGATAGGTTCAAACTCCTCCCAAATAACAGGACTAAGACTCGCCCCTGTCATCTCGGCCTGCTCTGTCCAAATGGAGTCCAGGTCTGTCCGAATCTGAGTGATTTTATCCGCCAGGAACTGGGAAAATTCCTCAGCTCTACCCTGCAAGGGTTCTTCGCTCCCCCCCTTTGCAAGCAGGGAGCGCGTTACCCTAAACAGGGCGGCTGGGCGGGAGTCGGCGGACGCAATAAGGGCAGAAAAATAAGCGCATTTTGCCGCCCGTATTGCCACTAAGTAAGACTTAATGCAAGTTCTTAAAAGTGTCCGATCAGATTCAACTTTACTAGCCCTCCATCGTCGCTCTAGGCATCTCTTTAGGCGCTTCCTCTCCCGGAGTTCCTCAGTGAACCAAGGAGCCCTCCTGGATCTGCTGCCACGGAGAGGCCGCAAAGGCGCAATCCGATCTAAGGCCCCCGTTGCTGCCCGGTTCCAGGCAGCCACTAGGTCCTCAGATGAATTGTGTACTATTAGCAATATTAGCAATAGCACTTTACTTATATACCGCTTCATAGTGCTTTACAGCACTCTCTAAGCGGTTTACAGAGTTCAGCATATTGCCCCCAACAATCTGGGTCCTCATTTTACCCACCTCGGAAGGATGGAAGGCTGAGTCAACCTTGAGCCTAGTGAGATTTGAACAGCTGAACTGCTAAACTAGCAATCAGCTGAAGGTCGCAATGCTGCTTTTAACCACTGCGCTATCTCAGCTCCTGTATTTCCCCAAGCTCAGCTCAGGTATTTCCCCAAGTTCCCTCTGAAATCCTTCGGATTCCATTAGGCGCCTGGGGTGGAACCACTTAGTCGATCCCGCCTCCTTGCGGTGGAGGAGTGGTGCCATAAAATCCAACCTCAGGAGGAAATGATCTGACCACGACAAGGGTACTGTGACTAAACCCCTCAACCTCAAATCATCTCTCCACTGCCCCGAGAGAAACACAAGGTCAAGTGTGTGACCACCCTCATGAGTCGGACCCTGAACTACTTGGGTCAGGTCCATGGTTGTCATGGAAGCCATGAACTCCTGGACTGCCTCCGAGGTTTCGCCGGGAGATGGCAGATTGAAGTCCCCCAGCACCATCAACCTGGGGAACTCAATCGCCAGCCCGGCTATCGCCTTGAGCAGAACAGGCAGGGCATTTGCAACGCAGCTAGGAGGCAAGTACGTTAGCAGAAGGCCCACCTGTACCCCTAAGTCCAACTTCAGAAGGAGCGTCTCACACCCAACAATCTCCGGGGCAGGGATCCTCCGAGGACGTAGATTTTGGCGAGCTATAATTGCCACTCCTCCACCCCTTCCCTGGGGTCGCGGCTGATGCTGCGCTGAGAATCCGTCTGGGCACATCTTGGAGAGGGGAACCCCCCCCCTCCTGGCCCAGCCAGGTCTCAGTAATATATGCCAGGTCCGCCCCCTCCTCCAAGATTAGATCCCGGACAAGGGGGGCCTTGTTGTTAATCGATCTGGCATTCAACAGCAGCAGCTTGAGCCCAGGGCCCTGACATCCCTGGTTACCAGGTACTCGGGCTGAGCTGGATGGAACCTGATCTGAGGGGCCAGAACGAGGAATCACTTGTAAACAGCGAATTCTCGTTCCCCGAGAGCGGCCTACCCCTCTGCTCCCGGCATACCTGCCCCTCCCTGTAATGACCGTGATGCTCCCACTCTCTATCCCACCACAGATCCCCTCCCAACTCCCGGCAGGCCATGCACTCCATTCATACTGGGCCTGGGGTGGGGCCCGACCCCCCCTCCGCTTCTGTTTTCACACTCAGAGGAGGAGGGAAGAACCCCTCTCCCAGGCTCCCTCTTTCCCACAAAAATCATCTAAAAATCTTCAGTTGCACTCCATCCAATCAACCCTATACAACTCAAACACACAATCCATCTATCTAATCCCCCCCCGAGGTAGGATAATATATAAAACAGGCAAGGGTAAAAAGCAATTAAAAAGCAATTTGCATGTATGGGAGGTACATAAATGCCTGTCTCCTAACTGGTCTGATAATGATTCTAACAGGTATTAATCTAGCTAATCAATAATGTACTAGGAAAAACCAAAATGCCTAAATCATGGGGGAAGGCGTACATAACGTTGATACCCAAGGATGACACAGATAATTGTTTAATTAAAAATTATAGATCTATCTCTTTATTGAATTTGGATTATAAAATATTTGTAACAATATTGGCGGAAAGATTTTAAAAAAGATTAAATCAAAATATACATTGGGACTAAAATGGCTTTCTACCCAAAAGACAAATTCGGAATAATACAAGAATAATTATGAATGTCCTGGAATATTATGAAGCCCGTTCTGATAAACAATTGGCACTTATATTTGTTGACGCACAGAAAGCCTTTGATAATTTGGATTGGAAATTTCTTATAATGCAATTAAAATTTATGCAATTTGGTGACAAATTTATTAAAACGATTGAACTAATACACTCCTTACAAACTGTGAACATTTTGGTCAACGGTGATATGATGGAGAGAATTAATATTAGGAAAGGTGTCAGACAAGGGTGTCCGCTCTCCCCCCTATTATTTATTTTGTCATTAGAAGTCCTTCTAAATCGGGTGAGAGCAAATCAAGAGATTAAAGGATTGGCAATTAAAAAAGAACAATATAAAATCCAAGTGTTCACCGATGAAATGGCATTTATTATTGAAGACCCCAAAAATTCTGGTCCAAAATTATTGCAAGAGATAGAAGAATTTGGTAAAGTAGCAGGCCTAAAAATTAATAAGGATAAAACAAAAATAATAACAAAAATATTTCTAAGAAACAGGATAGGGAATTAGAGAACCTATTGGGAATTAATACAACAAAAAAAGTTAAATATCTTGGGATTTGGCTGTCAGCCAAGTACTCAACAATAAAAGAAGACAATTATATAAAATTATTACAAAAAATTCAAAAGGATTTGACGGCCTGGTCTAAATTACAAATTTCTCTAATTGGGAGAATAGCGGTTATAAAGAGGAACATACTACCGAAAATTCTCTATCTCTTCCAAACGGCACCAATAAAAATTGGGAACAAATTTTATACTGAATTAGATAAAACAATTCAGAAATTTATTTGGAACGGTAAAAGACCTAGAATTAAACAAAAATTACTACAAGACAAAAGAAAACAAAGGAGGCTTTGGATTACCCAATTGGAAAACATACCATCAGGTGGCGACAGCCAAGGAATGGATAACACTTACAAATAAAAGATTGTTAACCATAGAGGGGCATGATTTACAAACAGGTTGGCACAAGTTCATTTGGAAAGATGCACATAAAACACACAGTTATTTTCAGAGGCACCATGTCAGGGGAACACTTCTTGATGATTGGAAGGAAACCAAAAGAAAATTTTATATTAATATGCCTAAATGGATCTCCCCGATGGAAGCCACAATCTATCCCAACCTTTTGGATTTGGACAAAAAAGTTACTTACAATCAATTATTGGATGAACAAAACAATTTAAAATCGAGAGAAGATCTGGCATCGATTGGATTGAATATAGATTGGTGGCCCTACTTTCAAATGCAAACTAAATATAAAAAAGATTTACTACAATTCGGCTTCCAAAACACCTTTCAGGATTTGGACAAAATTTTATTGGGATCAGAGGAAAAAATTATTACAAAATTATACAATTGTCTAATAAATATTAGGATAGAAGAGGAAAGAGTAAAAGAGGTGATGGTGTTATGGGCACAAAATTTTGGTTACACAATAGAATTGGATCATTGGGAAAAAAATTGGGATCGAAATTATAAACTAACCATGTCATCAGCATATAAAGAAAATGCCTTTAAAATGTTCTATCAATGGCACCTCTCCCCGACAAGATTGGCAAACATTTCACCTAAAATGTCGGCAAAATGCTGGAAGTGTAAAAAAAACATCTGGGGATGTACTACCACATGTGGTGGACGTGCCCAGAGGCCAGGATCTATTGGGAAAAAATTCAGAGATGGATAACCAAGATTACAACACAAAAAATAGAATGAAAGCCGGAAATGTTCCTTTTAGGAATCATGGATGAAAAAATAAATAAGTGTGAGAAATATGAATTTATTCTTGTTAAATAAGACATGTAATAAGAGCCATAGCATAACCATTTTGAATCTATTTGCAATGAAAATCATATTGTATAACAAAATGTATTTTATCTATGTCAGCTCTTATACAGGATATGTTTGTACCATTTTCTGGGAATGTAGAAGAGAGGAAGTGATGATACAGAAATGTTTTTCTCTTTTGTTGTTATGTAGGAAATGAGCTCATGAGAATGCTCAGGTTCACACAGAGAGAGACAAAGTGTGGAGCTGTCAGGATGATGGATGTTCTGGGTTTTTTCCTAATGTGAAAACACTGTGTTAGGATGTTATATAATGGGAGGTTGGATGATATGATGTGAGGAGAATGGGAGGAGTAAGGTGGAGTCATGTTCTGTATAAATCCATGTTTCTGGATAATGGCCTTTGCCTCTATTTGTGTCAGAAGTTCTGTCTTCTGTCCAAGTATGGGGACCTTTGATCAAAGAGAAATAATAAATCTGTTTATGTTGTTCTTAATCTGGATTCCTGCTTACTTATTTTTCTCACAATTGGCGCCCAACATGGGGCCTGGATGTTCTTTCTGGATTTGGGAAATACCTTGACCGGGACTGCGCGCACATGCCCTATCTTTGGGTGGCCGGGATGAGGGTTTCATTTATCCAGGGGAATTCGCTCCTCAGATGGACTGAGACTGCAGGATCCAGTAACAATATAAACAGTGCAACTGTCTGGCTTAGGTGAATAATGAGACATGGGGTGTTTCTTTTTAGACTCCTTAAGTGGATTCCTTGAATAGCAGGTGATGTGTTTACGTTGTAAGTAAATACAAGAAGTACTGGGAGATTGATCAGTCTCTGTGTTTGTGCTATGATGTTTTTGTCCCTATGTACAAGGGCACATCTGTTAGAGTATTCAGGAGGAATCAAAGGAAAAAAGTCTTGGGGGGAAATGGGGCCCGGTTAACTAGAAATGCTAGCGAAAGGAATGGGATTCCTTCAAATCCCTCTTACCTCCTACATTGGGAGAGCTGTTAATACAGTGGAATGGGGATTGGCTAAACTAAGTTGTGATGATTGAAAATTGTGCTAGAATGTGGCCACGATTGTCATTGGAATGAGTGTGGTAACTCTAATCTATATTGCTTTAAAGAGAGTGCTTGGCAAAACAAAGTGTAAGCTTAACTGCTGTATGTTCGTTTCAGTGTTTGTTATGAACTCTTCTCCCCCTCTTTGGTAATTTATGGGAAGACAGAAGGGGATGAGACCCTTTTATGTATGTTTGGTGTCCTTAAGCTCCTTCAGACGGAGAGCTCCTTCAGACAGCGAGCCAAATGGTCTGATGGAATTCAGTTACATTTGGGTTTTTTTGCCGCTCTGACTTAAAGGACTATAAAGCAATGGTAATTGTACCTGAAAGATAACACAGAGGTTGGCATTAGTCCTTGAGGCAGGAAGGGCCAGTGAGAGTAAGAAATGCTTTGCATGTGGCAGGACAGTGTTTTTTAAATGACACTGGTAGTGTGTGATACATTGGGTTTTTAGAAAATCCTGATTTGTTTGAATAGATATTGTTTAAGGTGTTGGAAATGTTCAGCCACTCTGAAGGCTAGTAGTTGTTTCAGATGTAGATGATTTGTTATTGTAGGTAGAGAATGGAACCAATGAGTTGTTGGGGGTTTTTTTGAAGATAAAGATTTTTCTTTGGACGGTTTGAGAGTGTTAAGAAGTATTTAGGACATTTGATTAGTCAGAAGGAGAAAAGCCAGGAAGGATAATGCTTGTCTTGTCTTGTCTTGTCCTTGGGACTTTGGGAAATGGGCTGTGGTTAGGGCCTAAAATCGTATTTTTGATTAAAACCTTGGCCGTTTCCCATTGCTTAGAGGATCAGCTACAAGATGCAAAGGACATTAACTCCCTGATAGATCAGTTGATAGGGAGGAAGATTTTTTTTGTTCATGTTAGTTTGCACAAAAGTTTTTTTTTCAATGGAAGTGAGAGAGTCCTCAAACGGAGGTGGTCTGGAGACCTGTAAATGTTTGTGTGTTCCAGGGGATGAGAGAGATCTCCTTTACTAGTTATAGTAAGTAGCAAGGATTTGTACTTGGGAAAGTATTTGACAGAAAATACTAATTAGAGACATTCTATGGAGAATGTGGGAAAGAAAGGGAAGAGAGGTGTTTGGCAGTTAGAAGTTAGAAGAGTTATTTGTGAGTGTCTTTGTGAGTTTCTTTGTTGAAATGATATTGAAGAGAATGGAGTATTCTGAATGGAGTATTCAGCTGTGTGTATGTGAGAGAGAGAGAAGGGGGGGAAGCAGTTTGCTTTTTCCCTTTTACACATTTTTTTTCCTCTGAAGTCTGCAGAGAGAGAGAGAGAGGAGGGGCAAATGGGTGGATTTGCAAATGCAGTGTTGATGTTTTTCGCAGATGTCCTTCTCTGAGCTATGGTTTTGAGGAAGTTGTTTAGTTTAATGCACTGCCAATTGTGGATAGATGGATATACTGACGAGGTTAAATTCTTATGTGAGAAGTTGTCAGAAGTAGGACCATGGGAGTGACATGGAAGGAAGAAGATAGATGCAAGTTAGAGGAGTTGAAGAAAGTTATGATGACATGAGTTTGCCTGATTTGGGAAAGTTTTTTTGTTTGCTTATTTGGAGTAGTTCACATTAGGTAAGATGGTGTGACTAAGGGTGTGTTAGCTCAAAAATGGGCTGGTAAGTTGATGGACCATGTGGTGAGAGGGTGGCTTTATTGGTAGAGTATTGGTAGTGAGTAGTGTGGACAATTATGATGAAGAAGGTTCATAGGGGTCTTACTCATTCTAGATAGTTGCAATATGAGGTGATTTTGTTATCTTAGGATAATTTAGTACTTTCCACTGAATTCTTATCAGGAGAAAGAAAGGATTGGGAAAATGTAGAGTATGATGTGTAGACGCAAGAGATCTACAAATGAGAATGCGTGAGGATGTGGAAGATAGACCTATAGAGGCTATTTTTTTTGTTTATTGATGTTTCATCCCGAGAGGGGGATGAAAGAAGGGAAATTGGATATGCGGTGAGTAATAGGTTGCTGTCTGAATGGTCAGCATAAACATGTGATGTGTTTGCTTTGTTACAAGCATTGAAGTTATTGGCAAATGAAGTGGGTAATATCTATACAGATTCTAAATATGCCTATGGTATTTTGCATACCTTTGGGAAGATTTGGATGGAACGGGGTTTGATACCAAGCAAGGGAAAGGAGCTAAGATAAGTAGGATCTGGAAGAGACCAGAGGCTGGCTAGCACATGAGAAAAGTTCCTTGAATTTGATTTGTGGAAATAGGCTAGCGAATAAGGCTGAAAAAGAAGCTGCAAGGCAGGGAAAGGAAGCAGAGATAATGGTACTTCTCTGGAATGGGATGTTCAGAAGGTGTGGAAGGAATAGATGAGAGATGGATTGCAAATGGTGAATGAACCCATTATGAGAAACATAATGAGAAGAGTGCATTGGAGAATGCAAGCGTTGACTGACTTTCTGAAAAGAAAGTATGTTTGTAGAGGAATGTATGCAATTGCTATGCAGAATGTATACATTGCATTAGATAAACAAAAAGAGCATGAGGAAGCAAGTGACCGGGGGAAAGTGAATGGCTGTTTGGCCATTCCAATGAATCCAGGTGGGATGCCAGCTGTGGGAATATTGAGAAATCTGCTGGCGATAGTGGTTCATTTAAATGGTTGGGTGGAAGTATTTCCATGAGGATTTCCAGGAGGAAGAGTAAATACTCAGATGATATGAAAATAATATTGGAGCAGATAGTTCCAAGATATGGGTTGGTGAAAACTATTGAAAGTGATAGAGGTACGCATTTTATAGCCCAGGTAGTGAAATAGGTAATAGGCCAATTAGGTATTAATTGGCAATTTCATTTATCATTTTGTCCGATTTTGTTAGGCAAAGTTGGGAAAATGATTCAAATCTTGAAAAATACCTTAAAGAAGTTAATTTTAGAATTGTCGCTACCTTGAATGAAATGTTTACCTTTAGCAATATTGCTTATTAAAATAAATACAAGAAAAGACATTAGAATTTTGTTGTATGAAATGATGTTTGGTATTTCTTATACTAGAAATGTGGGAATGTCAAAGATAAAATGTGAAGCTGTTTGTTTTTGAAAAAATATACAGGGACTCCTTCTCTTGATTTTCAAATACGTGACTTTAAGAGCAGTGACTGCGTCCTGATTTAAGCTCTAAAGGGACATGAACTAAAGCCAATGTGAGAAGGACTGTTCCAAGTGCTGTTGACTACCGAGTTGACTACCGAGTCGGGATGTGCGGACTAAAGAGACAGGCTGGTGTGTGAAAGGACTGGGGACTGGACGTGTGAAAGGACTGGGGACTGGACCCCATGGATGGACAGTGACTGCTAAGACAATAGATCCTTTTACATTGACTTTTAGGACTAATTGATAGCACTTTGGGAGGTTGAGTTGCTTATTTGGTTGGGGGTAATAAACTTTTATATTGTGTTATGGATTCTATAGGGAAGAGACATAGTAGAGTGGTATGGTTACATGTTGTGAAAGTATGTGGATGTAAGTCCCTGGAGTGATTGTATTGAAGTCTGAGTTTGTATTACATTACATACACAGGGGGGCCAGTCCACTGGAAGCATGAATTCGACAGTAAGGGTGATTATTGTCTTCTGGGGAATATGGATGTATCTTCAAGTAGGGATGGGAACGTTTGCTGTTTTGCCGTGTTGTTCAACAACGTGGCAGCAGTTGTGTTTCCATGCTGAACCTGAACAACGATTTTCCCAGATACATACATCACTGACACTGATTGAGCCGGAAATTTGAGGCTGGAATATGCATAAGATCTACCTTTAGTGATGGCATACCACCTGGTACATATCTAAAGTGTAACCATACATATGAGATAGTTGTTCAACCTAGAGATGTGTCCAATAGGATGGAAGCTATACATAATCATTGCTATGAAAGATATGGCAATTATACACCTTCCTATAAGAAAGTCCAGAATTTTAGAGGAAGGATTGATTTTACCATATGGAGAAATGAAAGCCCCATCTAAGATTATGTAGTTATATGACAACACAGCATTGTCAGGTCTGCCCTTTAGTGGAAGGGTAGATGTACAATTTGAAAGCACCACTTAGGTACACATGACATGTAGTATATCCTTTTGTGTGAAAGGAGAGACAACAGTCTCGGAGATCATGTCTACATGTTTTGTGGGTGTACCAGTTCCTGGGAAGTTTTCATTTAAAGACGGAAAGATTGTTATAGAACATAAAATCTATGATCTATCAAAGGTGATTACTTTGTTTGGTCATCAAATTAAGCCCAGTGAGTGGACTAATCAGAAGAAACTGGTAATTGAGATGAAAAACATTTTGCCAGCCTATGATTGTGTAGTGTATAGACAACTATAAACAAGAAGTGTTTACTTGTACTGTGAGTGGAGAGATGGATGCATTAGGATAGGTGTTATACCTACCTAAAGGATGGTTTCTGTTTTATGGCTTATATGCTTATGCAGTTATTCCTGTTAATGCATTGGGAGGATCTTCTCCTGTAGGATGCCTGAACACAGTTTTGTTTTTTTCTGATGAATGCTACACTGCATCATAGTAATCGCATACCAGCAAGAAGACCACAATTGCAAAGGTAGTGAAGAGTACACTACAGGTGAGACACATGATCAGAAACCTGAACATGAAGAAACGTCTAAGAAAGTTCACCTGGTAATACATGATTTGCATATCATATCTATACAAAGATCTATATCTCTAGTGCAGTATAAGACAACTGAATATACTGCCAGTAGGAGTTATAGAGGTAAAAGGTACGTAAAGATAGCATATGATGCTGGAGATAGTGATGAGGTGGTGATATTATCTGATGTAGAAGCTCGACTTCTAGGCGTATTTCCTTGGTTTGCAACACAATAGAATCATAAGCAGATAGGACATCTTGCTTGTGCTTTGGCAAAAAGTATTAATGAAACTTCGTCTGCCATAGCAGCTCTGGCTGATGACATGGGAGAGATACGGAAGTCTTTATTGCAGAACCATATTGCCATTGATTATATTATTAAGGATGGGCCATGGTTGTGAAAAATTCCAAGGATTATGCTGCTTTGGTATAGAAAATAAATCACAATTAAGAGCTTTGCTACCACCTAAAACATGAAACTGTGATTTCTGCATTCCACGGGTTATGGAATGTATTGTTGTCAAGTTTTGCATGGTTGAAAAACCATTTGTAGGCATTATAAAAACCATTTGTAGGCACTATAATCATTATAGAGTTATTGGCTGTATATCTTGCATCTGTATTAGATGTACTGTATGCCTGTATGTGTGTGAAGTAATGCAAGTATTGTTGTAAGATGAGAAACCCTAAGAAGTTAGGGACGTGGGCCCTGAATAAGGAGGATGTGCGTATTGTTGCAAGAATAAAATTTGATAAAATCAGAGAGGGAGGATTGTGAGAAATATGAATTTATTCTTGTTAAATAAGACATGTAATAAGAGCCATAGCATAACCATTTTGAATCTATTTGTAATGAAAATCATATTGTATAACAAAATGTATTTTATGTATGTCAGCTCTTATACAGGATATGTTTGTACCATTTTCTGAGAATGTAGAAGAGAGGAAGTGATGATACGGAATTGTTTTTCTCTTTTGTTGTTATGTAGGAAATGAGCTCATGAGAATGCTCAGGTTCACACAGAGAGAGACAAAGTGTGGAGCTGTCAGGATGATGGATGTTCTGGTTTTTTTTTCTAATGTGAAAACACTGTGTTAGGATGTTACATAATGGGAGGTTGGATGATATGATGTGAGGAGAATGGGAGGAGTAAGGTGGAGTCATGTTCTGTATAAATCCATGTTCCTGGATAATGGCCTTTGCCTCTATTTGTGTCAGAAGTTCTGTCTTCTGTCCAAGTATGGGGACCTTTGATCAAAGAGAAATAATAAATCTGTTTATGTTGTTCTTAATCTGGATTCCTGCTTACTTATTTTTCTCACAATAAGAATAACCAATACCTCATTATACATATATTAACTGCGGCTAGGATTACTTATACCCAACTCTGGAAAAAAGAAGAAGTCCCTACTAGCTCAATGATTATAACCAAAATATTAGAATGTGCAGAAATGAGCAGAAAGCAAAAACAGGTTGAGTACAGGTATATCTTTTAGGGGTGGGATCCCCTCCCCATTCTTGGTTGGGTTCTTTTCATGGAATTTGGCTATGAGGCAATCAGCTTGAATGTTTCTGCACTTTACCCAGGATGCTAGAGGGTAGCCCTTCCACTTGATTAAGTATTGGAGCTGCCCCCTGTGCCACCTAGAGTCGAGGATGCATTGCATCTCGTAATGGGTTTGGCCCCCTATGACCACTGGGTCTGGGGGCTCATGGGGTGGTGGTCTCAGGGTCAACCTGACCATGGGTTTTAAGAGGCTACTGTGGAATACCGGGTGTATTTTCCCCAGCAGTCGGGGCAGTTTCAATTGCACCATGACCAGGTTGATAATCTTCACTATGGGGAATGGCCCCATGAACTTAGGTCCCAGCTTCTTGCTGGGGAGTTTTAACCTTAAGTATTTTGTGGAGAGGTAGACCTTCTCCCCCAACTGGAACAGCCATTGGGGGGGCTCGGTGTTTGTCTGTCTGTTGCTTATAGGTCTGCACCACTTTAGCTAGCGCTTTCTTGACATTTTCCCATGCCGCTTTTAGCGTTGACAGCCAATCCGTCAAACTGACTGAGGAAGGGGGATCTCTTGGGTATTCCAGCATTGGGACAAAGTCCATACCGCTTACTATCTTGAAAGGGGTTAGTCCCGTGCTACTGTGAACAGCATTATTGTACACAATCTCTGTGAATGGCAAAAGGTCCGCCCAATTGGACTGTTGGTAGTTCACGTGTTGTGGCCTGCCTAGCAGCCTGTGCAGCCAGGGCCTTTGGAGCCTCCAGCACCTCTTGGCAGTGATAGGAAAGGAGTAGTAATCCATCTCGTTTGTTGAAGTGAGCTGGAGCTGTGAGGCTAGGATCCCTATTCCCTGCAAGCGGAGACTGCTTCAGCGTAACCTGATCCCCCTGCAACCATCCGATTCCCCTGCACCCAGAGGATAAAGGCAGCCACGTGGCTGGGAAGAGGAGAGAGCCGGCAACGGGAAGCAGCACAACAAAGCCTATACCGGCAAAGATCAGTGGAGCACAGATCAGTGGAGCACGTGTGATCCCCAGCGTGCTGCAGCAGAGTCAGAAGCTTTTAGAGCCTGCTTGTCCCCCCCATCGGAGCTTGTTCATTTCCCTCATCGGAGCCTGCTTATTTCCTGGACTATAGATTGGGATTGATAGATTGAGATTGATCATTGACTGTTTAATTTAACCTAACTGATTGATAGATTGGGAATTTAATTGATTGATAGATTGGGAATGATCACAGGACCATTGATTTTTAGTAGATTAAGTTATTTGATTGTTTAATTATAGGGATACCTACTAGAAAAAATGATAGATTGTTTAGCTAACTAACCCATCTGACTAATAGATTGATCAACCGATAATAGAGTGATTAGCCATCTGACTAATAGATTGAATAGAATCCATCTGACCAATAGATTGATCAACCGATAATAGAGTGATTAGCCAACTCACATCTGATTGATAGACTGGGACAACTGATTATAGTAAAATAAAGTAGTAAATAGTAAGTAGAATAAGATAGCAAGAAGCAGTAATATAAGTAGTGAAGAGTAAGTAGAACAGGACAGTAAGAAGCAAAATAAGCTAATTGATAGATGGGGACAACTGATTGTAGTATAAAAAAAAGTAGTAAACAGTAAGAAGAATAAGATAGTAAGAAGTAGTAAAATAAACAGTAAATAGTAAGTAGAACAAGATAGTAAGAAGCAAAATAAGTTAAATAGTAAGTAGGATAACTTAGTAAGAAGCAAACAGAATAAGTAAAATAAGATAGTAAATAGTAAGTAGAACAAGTAAGAAAGATTGAGATCACCTACTGTAGTAGAATAAAATAGTTAATAGTAAGTAGAATAAGTTAGCAAGAAACAAGTAGAATAAGCAGAATAAGTAGTAAATAATAAGTAGAATAAGCGAGCAGAATAAGCAATTTGATAGACTAACGGACAATAGGAAATCTTCTAGTAACCACACACCCACACTCTACACACTCACAGACAAGGGAAACTTACTAGTAACTCCACACTCCCACACTCTACACTCCTACTCTCACCCCCAACCAAAAAGCCACACACATGGATCAAGGAACAGACTCCATTGTGACATGCAGAACATGCTCCATGTACACGCTTATGCCCACAGAAAATCATAACTACACATGCACCAAATGCAAACTAATCAAATTACTAGAAGAAAAAGTAGAAGATCTAGAGAAAAGCCTAAACACCCTGAAACTCAACCAACAAAACAAGAAACCCCAAACCCCACAAAAAGAACACGCACAAAAAGAACACAAAAATGACCAAGCAACTTCCACTTCAGCTAACCCCTCGGAGGAGGAAAGCAGATGGACACATGTCACCAACAGAAAAAAATACAAACAAAACACAAAACCACTGTCCAAACCAACCCACCCAGACCCAACCCCACTGGCTCTAAGCAACCAATACCATGGACTTCCAATAGAAGATAACACACAGACACACAAAAAAGAAACACCAGAAAGAACCCTCAACAGAGCAGCAGCACCAAACACCACAATGACAAAGAAAGAAACTCCTCAAACAACTCCAGGCAAAAAGAAAAGGCGAGTACTGGTAATAGGAGATTCAATCCTCAGAGGAACCGAACCCGCCATCTGTAGACCAGATAACCAATCCAGAGAGGTATGCTGCCTCCCAGGAGCCAAAATCATAGACGTAGCAGAGAAAGTAACTGAAATAATAAAACCCAAAGAATATTACCCCCTACTATTACTCCACGTAGGAACAAATGACACAAAAAAGAACTTGAAAGCAATACAGAACGACTATGAGCAACTAGGCAAGAACGTCAAAAACCTAGGTGCGCAAGTAGTTTTCTCATCCATACTACCAACAAGAGGACAACACCCAGCAAGGGAACAAAGAATCCTACAAGTAAACCACTGGCTAAAAGGTTGGTGTCGCCAAAAAAACTTTGGATTTCTGGACCATGGACTGTACTACATCCAAGATGGACTTTTGGCAAGGGATGGGTTACACCTCACAAAGACTGGGAAGAATGTCTTCAGAAAAAGACTGGCCCAACTTGTCAGGAGGGCTTTAAACTAAAATAACGAGGGGAGGGTGACCAATCTACAGGATCCCTGGGACCCAACTCCAAGAATGGAACCCAAGCAAACAAAACAAACAACAAACCAAAAAGGGATGGGGAAGAAAACAAACTCAAACGCCAAACAAGAGACAAAGAAAGAACACCCACAATCAGGCACAAAGAACTCAAATGCCTCTACACAAATGCACAAAGCCTAGGGAATAAACAGGGTGAACTTGAAATGTTAATGCACGAAGGTACACATGACATAGTTGGAATAACAGAAACTTGGTGGGACGAATCACACGATTGGAACACACAGATAAAAGGATACAAACTCTACAAAAAAACCAGATCACACAAAAAAGGAGGTGGAGTTGCACTGTATATAAAGGACCACTATGTAGCTACAGAGCTACAAGTAACCAAGGAAGAAAACCCATTAGAATGCATATGGGTCAACATAAAAGAAAAAAAGAATGACACAACAATAGGAGTATACTACAGACCACCAAACCAAACAGAAACAATGGACACCCTTTTTACCCACCAGCTAAAGAACATATGCAAGAAAAATAGCATTGTAATAATGGGAGACTTCAACTACCCGGACATCAACTGGAAAACCAACTCAGCACCAAGTGAGAAATCTAACAGATTCCTAACCAGCCTAACCGACAACTTCATTGTCCAAAAAGTGGAGGAGGGAACTAGAGGGGCAGCCATACTGGATCTAATACTTACAAACAGAGAAGAAACAATAGAAGGAGTCGAAGCTGCGGGAACACTGGGCGAGAGTGACCACGTAATACTAAAATTCACCATAACGCAAACACAAATAACTGAACATAACAACACCTATATCCCAGACTTTAAAAAAGCTGACTTCAATAAATTCAGAGAAAACCTAAGAAAGATCTCTTGTATGGAAGTACTAAAGGGTAAAACAACTCAAGAAGCCTGGGAGATCCTGAAAAACACGATCATAAAAGCCCAGAACACCACAATACTGATGAGGAAGAAAAACAAGAAATCCAAAAGGAAACCAGCATGGCTAAACAAAAATCTCACCGATAAACTGAATGAAAAAAAAGATAAATACAAAAAATGGAAAGAGGGGCACATAACCAAGGCAGAGTACCAACAGACAGCCAGAATCTGTAAAGAAACAATCAGGACAGCAAAGGCCCAGAATGAACAAAGACTCGCAACAAAAGTCAAAGACAACAAAAAAGCTTCTTCCAACACATTAACAACAAGAAAAAAAATCAAAGAAACAGTTGGTCCACTAAAGAGAGAAGACGGCAAAGAAGTAACAGACAACACAGACAAAGCAGAGCTACTGAACACATTCTTCGCATCAGTCTTCACACAAAAGGAAACTGCAGCTCAACTACCCAGCAACACAAATATAAAAAACAGATTCGAAGCAAGACTCAACCTAAGCAAAAATACAGTAAGAGATCACCTATCTGAACTTAACGAATACAAAGCACCAGGACCAGACGGATTACATCCCAGAGTCCTAAAAGAACTAGCAGAAGTCATTTCAGAACCACTGCACCACATCTTCCACAAATCCTGGAACACAGGGGAACTACCCGAGGACTGGAAAAGAGCTGACATGGTCCCCATCTTCAAAAAAGGTAAAAAAACAGACCCAGGAAACTACAGACCAATCAGCCTAACATCAATACCTGGGAAAATACTGGAAAAAATAATTAAAAACCAGATCTCCCATCATCTAAAAACAAACCAAGTAATAACCAACAGTCAACACGGATTTGTTAAGAACAAGTCATGCCAAACCAACCTCATTTCATTCTTCAACACTGTGACCAAATTAGTAGACCAGCGTAATGCAGTAGACATAATATACCTGGACTTTAGCAAAGCATTTGACAAAGTAGACCACAACCTACTCCTTCATAAGCTAGAAAAAAGCGGGATAGACAGCTACACAACCAGATGGATTAACAATTGGCTGACCAACCGTACCCAGCGAGTAGTCCTCAATGGCTCTAAGTCCACATGGAGAGAAGTAAGCAGTGGCGTACCACAAGGTTCCGTCCTAGGCCCAGTACTCTTCAATATCTTTATAAATGACCTAGATGAGGGAATAGCAGGAGAACTAACCAAATTTGCAGATGACACCAAGCTGGCGGGAGTAGCAAACACCCCAGAGGACAGACTCAAAATCCAGAGGGACCTCGACAGACTCGAACACTGGGCCCAAACCAATAAAATGAAATTTAACACAGAGAAAAGTAAAATTCTGCACCTAGGCAAGAAGAATAAAAAATACACATACAAACTAGGCGAAACCACACTCAATAGCAGCGATTGCGAAAGGGATCTCGGAGTCCTGGTAGACAGCCAACTAAATATGAGCCAGCAGTGTGCAGCAGCAGCCAAAAAGGCCAACACAGTCCTGAGCTGCATAAATAGAGGGATACAATCAAGGACCAGAGAGGTACTTGTACCACTCTATAAAGCCTTGGTCAGACCACACCTAGAGTACTGCATCCAGTTTTGGTCACCACACTACAAAAAAGACATTGAAACCCTAGAGAAAGTGCAGAAGAGAGCAACCAGGATGATAAAGGGTCTGGAAAATAAAACATACGAAGAGCGGTTGCAGGAACTGAGCTTGGCCAGTCTGGCGAAGAGAAGGACCAGGGGTGACATGATAGCAGTGTTCCAATACTTGAGGGGATGCCACAGAGAGGAGGGGGTCAGGCTGTTCTCTATTGCACCAGAAAGCCAAACAAGGAATAACGGATGGAAGCTGACCAAGGAGAGATTCAACCTGGAAGTGAGGAGAAACTTTCTGACAGTGAGAGCGATCAACCAGTGGAACAGCTTGCCAGCGGAGGTCGTGAGAGCCCCAACACTTGCGACCTTCAAGGAGAGACTGGACTGCCATCTGTCTCAAATGGTGTAGGAACTCCTGCTTGAGCAGGGGGTTGGACTAGATGACCTACAAGGTCCCTTCCAACTCTAATAATAAATCTAAAAAATCTAAATCTTTCCTGAATGCAAGAGCATGCAGGGCTGCCAAGAGGCAGAAAGGTCTACTCGAGAGGAGGTCTACTTGAGAGTAAGACTTGGGGCTAATTGGCCACTCCCCTAGTCTATTTAAGAAGAGTCGATGCAGCTGGGAGGCTGCAGAGAACAACTTGGGAAAAATCCGTCTGATCATAGCTTGTTCCATGACTCCAGTTTCCAGTTTGCAATGTGACTCCTGAATCTTGCATCATCACTCTTGAATATTGCCTTCAGTTTCCAGTTTGTATCATGACTCCTGAATCTGAACTTCAGTTTCCAGTTGGTATCGTGACTCATGAATTTTGCAGTGTGACTTTTGAATCTGGCATTGTCACTGCTGAATCTTTGGCTTCAGTGGTTCCAGCTTGCATCGTGGCTTCTGAATCTTGACTGCCCTGGTTCCAGTTTGCACTCCAGCCCAGAATCTGGTTTCTTGAAACGTTGTTCCTGAATCTTGACTTCTGCGTGGTTTTCAGTTTGCATTCCAGCCCGGGTCTTGTAATCTTGACCTCTGTGGTTTCAGTTTGCATTCCAGCCCGGAATAAGGTTTCTGGAAACGTTGTTCCTGAATCTTGACTTCTGCGTGGTTTCAGTGTGCATTACAGCCCAGGTCTTGTATCTTGCCTTTGTTAGTTCCGGGACTTGTGCCAAGTACTGTAAGCCTTGTCAATTATCTCTTGGACTTCTGCCTATCTTGTTCGGTGTTTGTGTTTAAGAAGTTATTATGAGATGTTGCTTTACTGACTAAAACAAACTGCGTTTGAATGGTTGTGTGTTGTGTAATTATTGGGGTTCGGTGCTGGGGCAGAACATCACGTAACATCTCAGGTATTATTCTACCATGGCATTCAGTCTCTCCATCCTTCTATTGGTGCTCGGATGAAAGGCCAAACTAAGGCCCTGGGACGACCAATGGACCACAAGAAACTTTGACATCATGGCTTCTCTGGAGGATTGAGGTGTATAGGGACTCGGGGACGTAGAGTTTCACCCCCTTCCATGCTAGGTCCTCCCTTTTTGTCAGGATGTTGGGTGTCACAGAACCCTACACATCCTGCTAGCAGTTCGGTTTTGAGTTTCACAGTTAAATCACTTGCAGGTTGGCCTTGCTGATCGCAGCGTTGTCAGCGGGTGGTCACTTGGGCTGTGGCTTGGGTAAGGGGAATGATGGCATCTACTACCTCATCCCGCCCGCATTTGTATGGAGGCATGCGGGAGAAGGCATCAGCTAGGAAAGTGGAACAGCTTGCCTTCAGAGGTTGTGAGAGCTCCAACAATTGAGACTTTCAAGAGGAAATTGGATTGCCATTTGTCGGAAATGGTGTAGGGACTCCTGCATGAGCGGGGAGTTGGACTAGATGACCTACAAGGTCCCTTCCAACTCTGATACTCTGAAATTCTTCCCCCAGGGATGTGTTTTAGCATGAAGTTGAATCGGTTGAAGTATTGAGCCCAGTGGACTTGTTTGGGTGACAGTTTCTGAAGGGTCCTAAGGGCCTCCAGATTCTTATGGTCAGTCCAGACTTCAAGTGGTTTCTCCTCCCCTTCCAAAAGGTGGCACCAGGTTAGTAGTGCCCATCTTACTGCAAAAGCCTCTTTTTCCCATGCGGCCCATCATCTTTCCATATCAGTGAGTTTATGGGAGGTGTAGGTGCAAGGTTGTAGTTTTCCCTGGCCATTTCTTTGGAGTAACACTGCTCCCACTGCTATGTCACTGGCATCTGCTTGGATGACGAAGGGTTGCTTGGGGTCAGGATGTTTCAGTACAGGTTCTTTTGCAAAAAGTTTTTTTAGTGTTTCAAATGCCTTTTGGCACATTAGTTCCCACTGTAGGGGTTGTCCCGTGTGGGGCTTCATCCCTGGGCTCCCTATCTTTAGGAGGTCTGTCATTGGTTTGGCAATCTTTGCAAAGGGGGGGGGGATGAATTGCCTGTAAAAGTTTGCGAATCCTAGGAAACTTTGTAACTGTCTGCGGGTGTGAGGGGGCTAGTTAGATCTTGAGAGACTTGAACACTGGGCCCTATCTAACAAAATGAATTTCAATGTAGAGAAAAGTAAAGTCTTACACTTAGGCAAGAAAAACCAAAAGTACACATATAGACTGGGTGAAACCAGGCTTAGTAGCAGTAACTGTGAGAGGGATCTTGGAGTGTTAGTGGACAATCAATTAAATATGAGCCAACAGTGTGCAGTGGCAGCCAAAAAGTCCAATGCAATCCTAAATTGCATTAACAGAGGGATATAATCAAGATCAAGTGAGGTACTATTACCTTCTGTAAAGCCTTAGTAAGACCACACCTAGAATATTGCACCCAGGTTTGGTCACCACACTATAAAATAGATGTTGAGACTCTAGAAAGAGTGCAGAGAAGAGCAACCAAGATGATTAGGGGACTAGAGGCTAAAACATACAATGAATGGTTGCAGGAACTGGGCATGGTTAGTCTAGTGAAGAGAAGGACCGGGGAGGCATAATAGCAGCATTCCAATATTTGAGGGGCTGCCACAGAGAGGAGGGGGTCAAGTTATTTTCCAAAGCACCTGAAGGCCAGGCAGGGAATAATGGATGAAAATTGAACAAGGAGAGATTCAACCTGGAAATAAGGAGAAATTTTCTGACAGTGAGAGCAATCAGCCAATGGAACAGCTTGCCTTCAGGAGTTGTGGGAGCTTCATCACTGGAAGTTTTGAAGAAGACACTGGACTGCCATCTGTCAGAAATGGTATAGGGTCTCCTGCTTGGGTGGGGGATTGGACTAGATGACCTTCAAGGTGCTATTCAACTCTGTTAATCTGTTAATCTGTTTTTACTGAAAATCTTCAAACAAATGCTGTAGACATTCTAAAAGTACTTCTAGATATAGTAGATAGTAAAGCAACAATTTTTAGTTTCATTAAAACTGTAGTTATAAATCTCCATATCTCATTTTTAGACTTTATTTTTTAAAAATAAAGTTGATATTTTTTTTAGTTCTGTTTGCACATCACAGTAAATCACAAAGTAACCAATCACATTTTATGTTAGCACATTTAGCAATTTGGTTATCATGTTTATGTTTAGTTTAGGGTCAGTAATTGATTGATTGATTGATTGATGTGGCATCAAATCAATGTTGACTCTTACTGACCCAAAGAATTTCATCAGGATGATGATGATGATTTATTTATTAAATTTATATTGCCACCTCAATGCGGCTTACAGAATATAAAAACCACATTTAAAAACAGTAAAACTAATAAAAAAAATCAAATAAATTAATGTAATAAAATCACCCCCCACCTCCCGCCCCAGCAACAGCCAATCACGCGATCGATTTAATGGGCTCCATCCTGCTCCAGGTTCCCCAGGCCCACTGGCAGAATCAGGTCTTCAGCGCCTTCCAAAAGAGAATTAGAGTGGGGGCCGTTCTAATCTCTGGGGGAATGATGTTCCAGAGAGAAGAAGCCACCATGGAGAAGGCCCTTCTTCTGGGTCCTGCCAGGTGTATCTCCCTTGGGGATGGGACCTGCAGCATTCCCTGCCTCCCCGCTCTGATGGGTCGAGATGTGACTGGCTAGAGACCGTCACTCAGATAACCTGATCCCAAGTCATGAAGGGCTTTAAAGGTGACAACCAGGACCTTGAATTGTACCCGGAAGCAAATCAGCAACCAATGCAGCTGGTGCAGGAGAGGTGATACATGTGCACACCGGGGTCTGCACAAAACCGTGCGGGCTGCTGCATTTTGCACCAACTGAAGCTTCCAGATGCTCTTCAAGGGCAGCCCCTTATAGAGCGTGTTGCAATAGTCAAGATGGGAAGTGACTAAGGCATGAGTGACTGTGAGTAGGGATTGCTGGTCCAGGAAAGGGCATAACTGGCGTAGAACTCACAGTTGCACGAAGAGCCTCCTGGCCGCGACCGTCATCTGCTCTTCAAGCAGGAGTTGTGAGTCCAGGAGAACCCCCAGATTACAGGGTCTGTTTGGGGTAGTGCCACCCCATCCAAGACCAAAGATGGCAATTCTCCCTGAGCCAACGAACCCCAAACCCAGAGCCACTCAGTCTTGCCAGGGTTTAGTTTTAATCTGTTTAACCGGGTTTAGTATATCATGTAAATCCAGACAACTGGGGAAACTGAGTAAACCACGGTTGAATTTACATGCTACACTATGCTATGTGATGTAAACAGAGTTATCACAGGTCCGAACAGTTAATCTAACTTCACTGCTTTCTCTTCAGAAAAAATAGTAGATTCAATTAAATTAATGAAACTGGAAGAGAGTCTTACTCTGAAGATTTCTTTTTTAAAAATATTTTTTATTGTTTTTCTTCATTAAACATCCTAATATTTTAATACAGATCTACACCTGTTTTTAAAACATTATTATTTTTCATTTATGCACAATAAATCATATATTTACAAAGTCTCATATCTTCATTTTCATTTTCATCTCATGTTGTCGCACAGTCTTTCCTCTTTTTCTTAGTCCAGTTGTACCATTTAGTCCATGTTTTGTAGTATTCTGAGTTACATTGCCCTCTAAGTTGAATAGTCAGCATGTCCATTTCAGCACATCTATATATTTTATCCATTAGTACATTTTCCGGTGGGGTTTCATTATTTTTCCAATATTGTACGTATGCTATTCTCGCCGCAGTTATAATATGTAATATTAAGTATTGTACATTTTTTGGATGTTGTTTTCCCATTATCCCCAACAAGAAGAATTCTGGAGTGTATTCCATTGTTCTTTCCGTGATTTCTTGCAGCCAAGTATGCACTTTTTCCCAGTAACCTTTGCTTCGGGACACAACCACCACACATGAAAGAAGGTACCTACATCTTTTTTGCATTTCCAGCAAGCCGAATTCATTTTTGGGTATATTTTAGCCAATCTCGATGGAGCTAAATGCCATCTATAAAACGTTTTATAATAGTTCTCTTTATATGCTGTTGATTTTGTTATTTTACCATTTATATTCCATGTTCTCTCCCAATCAGCCAAGTGTATGCTGTGACCTACGTTTTTTGCCCATGCTATCATGGGATCTTTAACAATCTTCCATTTTATCAAATTCCAGCAAATATTTATATAGTTTTGATATTATTTTTTTATCCGGGCCAATCGAAATTTTATCTAATTTTTGCACTTCCATATCTATGCCCATACCCTCAATATCTTTTTTATATCTAGATTTTAGTTGTAAATAGGACCACCAATGAATATTTATATTTTGGTCAGCCAATTGTTCTCTACTTTTTAATTTCCCTGTTGAATCTAATATATCGCTATATTTTACTGCTTTGGTTATATCAAATAAATTTGGGTAGGCCCAGTGGTGGGTTCCTACCGGTGCGGTCCACTCAATAGCACTGGTAGCGGCCCGCTGGTGACGTCACAGTACTGGTGCGGTTGGTTGCCGGTGCCTGGGCGCCACCATTTTTTTATTTAAAAATTTTTTTTTACATTTTTTAAAAATCTTCTTCTGCGCATGCCCAGAAGCCAAGCTTCTGGCACTGCGCATGCGCTGCCTTCCTACCCCACAGTGAGTCCAAGCAGGGGAGGATGGCTGAGGGAATGCATGAGACGCTGAAAGAACAGGCGGCAGGAGCTATCTCCATTCCCCTCCCTTCAGGAGTCCGAGAAGCCACGAATGTGCAGTGATGATCCTAGGCATTTTCGCACGTTTGAGGCTTCTCGAGCTGCTGAGGGGTGGGGGAACGGGCGGCAGGAGCCTAGGATCATCGAATGGGGAGAAGCATTCAGGCCGGACGGAGCCTCCTAGTAGAACCGCTGCTGCGGTCTTGCTGCTCCCACTGCGGGGGGCTGCATTGTGGGTGGGCAATGCCCCCCCACTTCTCCGGCCGCTGCCAAGCTCCCAAGACCCACGCCCACCCAGTCACATGGCTGGCAAGCCACACCCACAAAATAAGCCACGCCCACAGAGTGGTAGTAAAAAAATTAGGAACCCACCCCTGGGTAGGCCATGGCTTCTATAGTTGAGAGCCATTTGGGAATTTTCATATAGTTCTTCTTTTTAATTTCGTGCCACGTTTTTAACAAAGATTTTCTAATTATATGTTGGTTGAAATTGAGTTGTGGCTTAGTTCCGTCTCTCCATATCTAGGCATGCCATCCCATTTGAACATCGTGGCCCTCTAATATTAATGTTCATTTGTTAGTTAAATTTATCCATTCCTTTATCCACGTTAGGGATGCTGCCTTATAATAAAGTTTCCAGTCGGGAAGTCCGAGGCCACCTCTGCTCTTGTTATCCTGTAAGTTCGTTAGTTTAATTCTTGGCTTTTTATTTTGTCATATAAATTTAGATATGATTTTATTCAAATTGGTGAAAAATTTTGTCTCTAATTCAATCGGAACTGTCTGAAATAGATATAAGAATTTTGGCAATATGCTCATTTTATTCGCGGCTATGCGTCCTAATAATGATAACTGTAATTTCTTCCATTTTTCTAGTTCTAATCTCGTTTGGTTTACTAATTTGTCATAATTATCCTTTTTAAAATAATAATAATATATTTTTATTGTTTTTATGGCACAAATTCCATTTCTAAACTGAACAGTGTGTCTTCTAGGTAACAAAAGTGTTGAAATTTAAACATCCTCATAATCATTATGATCATATCAACATACAAACTTATATTTAGTCCCTCCCCCCTTGCCCTCCCACCCCCATCTCCCACACACCCCTCCCTAGACTTCCCAGAACAAGCACAGGGTATAGTATTCACAAACATAGAACTAAAATATGTTAACAAATTATTGACTTCAAAATCTCTCTAGGTCTTTAACTCCTTATAGCTCGAAACCCTTTAAACATGGACTAAAAATTTAAAATGTTTCATTCATAAGTTATTTGAATTTTCTTAATCTGGTACTTGTTTTGAATATAGTCAATCCATCTTCTCCATTCCAATATATATCTTTCGTTTGAATGGTCTTTAAGATATGATGAAATTTTTGCCATCTCTGCCAAATGCACAACTTTTAGTGTCCATTCCTCAATGGTATGTGGATCTTCCTTCTTCCAATACTGTGCCACCAGTAACCTGGCAGCTGTTATTAAATTCAAAACCAACTTAGTCTCTATTACAGTACAATCCGTAATTATTCCCAGCAAAAAAACCTGTGGTGTAAATTTAATCTTTTTCTTTAGAATATTTTGAATAATCCACCATATTTTTATCCAAAAAGCCTTAATTTTTTTTACATGTCCACCATATATGGAAATACGTAGCATCTTCACACTCGCATCGCCAACACTTAGGTTGTAAATTTGGATACATACAGGCTAGTTTTTTTGGATCTAAATGCCATCTATAAACCATTTTATAAAAGTTCTCTCTTAAGTTTTGAGCTTGCGTAAATCTTACATTTCTAACCCATATCTTTTCCCATGTTTCCATCATTATAGATTCTCCAATATTTTGTGCCCATTTTATCATACAATCCTTAACTAGCTCTGTTTCTGAATCTATTTCCACTAGCACATTATACAACCTTTTTATATGCATTTGACTTTTGTCTCTTATTTGTTTTATCAAATTCTCATCCTGCTGCAAAATACCAATTTTTTGATCTTCTCTCCATCTGGCCTGCAGCTGCCCATACTGAAACCAAGTTTTAGTTACTCCTTCTTCTCTTAATTGCTCCATAGATTTTAATTGTAATCTAATTCCTTCTTCATAAAGAAGTTCTTTATATGTAATCTTATTATGCTTTTGCTTCAAGTTTATATTTTCTATCGCGTGTCTGGGTACTGTCCATATTGGTAACTTGTCATTTAGTTTATATTGATACTTTTTCCAGACACGCAATAGAGCATTTCTTAATATATGACTTTTAAAAGCCTTATCTACTTTCTTATCATACAATAAATAGGCATGCCAGCCGTAGACCAGACCATATCCTTCAATATTTAATATCCTTTCCTCTGTTAAATTAATCCAATCAGTAATTGCTGAGAGGGCAGCGGCTTCGTAATACAATCTTAAATTGGGCATTTTAAGACCTCCTCTTTCTCGTGTATCTTGCATTATTTTCTGGTTTACTCGCGGTTTCTTCCCTGCCCAAACAAATTTTCATCTTTTTTAAGTATAGGTAACATTTGAAAAAGAAATAAAAACCTTGGTAAAACATTCATTTTTACTGCGGCTATCCTACCCAGCAAAGACAATTGTAGTTTTTTCCAATTTTCCATCTCTTTCTGTATTTTTTGCCATAGTGGTTCATAGTTGTGCTGATATAATTTCATGTTTGTGGTCATAACATAAACCCCTAAATATTTGACCTTCTTAACTATCTCGAATCCCGTTACCCTTTCTATCTCTTCTTCTTGACTTCTGGTCATATTTTTAGCTATTATTTTTGTTTTAGCTGTATTTATTTTAAAACCAGATACTTGTCCATATAAATTAGTTATATCCATCAGGGCTGTAATCGATTGTACTGGTTGGGCTAAGGTAACAACCAGGTCATCCGCAAATGCTCGTAGCTTTTACTCATGCTGTCTAATTTTAATTCCCTTTATTGTGTCCAACCCCCGTATTTTACTGAGTAGAATTTCCAGTGTCAGAATAAACAGTAATGGCGACAAGGGACAACCTTGCCTTGTTCCTTTTTCTATGTTAAAAATATCTGTTAAACCACCATTGATTATTATTTGCGCTGTTTGTTTTTGATATATTACCTTAATGGATTGTGTGAAATGTTCTCCAAGTTGCATCCTTTCTATTAATTTTAATAAAAATTGCCAGTTCAATCTATCAAAGGCTTTCTCGGCATCCAGAAATGCTAGTACTGCGAGAACCTGGTTGTTCCTTCCCAAATTTAATTTAATTTAATTTAATAGATTTGTATGCCGCCCAACTCCCGGGGGACTCTGCGCGGCTCACAACACGTCAAATCCATTACAATAAAACATAAACAATTAAAAAGATATAAAGATTAAAAGAAAATCTCCAACATTCATAACTAAAGGGGGGATACCCCGGAATAATCTACTCGGTCTCACTTTCACCCCGCCTGCCGGAAGAGCCAAGTTTTTATTGCTTTACGGAAGGCCAGCAGGGTGGGGATGGCCCTGATCTCCGGAGGGAGTTGGTTCCACAGGGAGGGAGCTCCCACAGAGAAGGCTCTCCCCCTAGGCCCCGCCAACCGACATTGTTTGGTCGATGGGACCTGGAGGAGACCAACTCTGTGGGACCTAACTGGTCATAGGGAGGTATGCGGTAGGATGCGGTCCTGAAGGTAGCCTGGCCTTGAGCCATGTAGGGCTTTAAAGGTCAAAACCAACACCTTAAATTGGATCCAGAGACTAATGGGCAGCCAATGCAGCTGGCGGAGGAAAGGTGTTACGTGGGTGTACCTGGGCACACCCACCACGGCTCGTGCAGCTGCATTTTGCACCAATTGAAGTCTCCGGATACTCTTCAAGGGTAGCCCCATGTAGAGCGCATTGCAGTAATCCAGCCGGGAGGTGATAAGGGCGTGGGTGACTGTGAGTAGCGCCTCCCTCTCCAAGAAGGGTCGCAATTGGTGCACTAGGTGAACCTGTGCAAAGGTCCCCCTAGCCACAGGTGAAAGATGTAGGTTTTTATAATAAACAGCTGTCAAACCATCTGTCCCTGGAGCTTTGCCCACTTTCAGCTGCTTAATTGCCAACAAAATTTCCTCAGAAGTTATCAATTGATTTAAACTGTCCCTCTGCTCTTTGGAGGTTATATAAATATTCTCTTTCTACAAATATCTATCTATATCCTTATCTTGAACTTTATCACCAGTATACAACCCTGAATAAAACTCTAAAAAAGATTTTTAATTAATTCTTGCTCATAAACCTCTTTACCCTTATATTTTATTCTCTCAATAGTCCTTGATTTCTGCTTTTTCCTTAACATATAGGCTAACCACCTGCCTGGTTTATTAGCATTACAAAAAGTGTTATGTTTAGCATATTGTAAATTGGTTGCCACTTGGTCTGCTAGTAACATATTAAATTGAGCTTTCAGTAAATTAATTGCCTCTTTAATTTTCTTATCTGTTGGATTAGCTATTAAAGCTCATTCCTGTTTTCTGATCTCTTCTTCCAATTCTTCCCCCCCCCCTTTTTCTTTCTATATTTATTATTCATATATATCAAAATGTCTCGCATATATGCTTTACTTGCATCCCATACCATTTCCATCGATGTACCCTTTTGCATATTCATAACAAAAAATTCTTTCATAAATTTTTTACACTCTTTTACATTTTCTTCATATCTAAACAAATTATCATTTAACCTCCAGGACCTCCTAGGCCCTTTTCCATACTGCAATTCCAACCAGACTGGACTATGGTCTGTCAGTGTTCTTGCACAAATCTTCGTGTTCTTCACCCTAGAAAAAAGGTCATTAGTAATTAATATAAAATCAATCCTTGAAAAGGATTGATGTCTATCAGAAAAAGTGAAATCTTTTTCTTGTGGGTTTCTTTCACGCCAAATATCTCTCAACTCCCAGTCATCCATCATCTCCAAAAACAATTTGGGCAATCTTGCTCTTGTTAAAACATTTTGCTTAGGATCCTTCTTGTCCTTTTTCACATCCAAAACACCATTCTAGTCACCCAGAAGGATACAAGTTTTGTACCCCCATTGTATCAACTTTGAATGTAAAAGATTATAAAAATTTTTCTGTTGTTGATTCGGGGCATATACACCAATTACAAGTAATTTTTCTCCTTTTATTAAAAGTTCAATCGCTAGAAATCTTCCTTGATCATCTGCTTCAATTAGTTTGGCAATTAAATCTCTTTTCAAATATATGACTATACCATTTTTCTTCTCTGCTGCTGCTGCTACATATTGTGTACCTAATCTTGTATTTATCAGATATTTTTGATCTTCTGTCCTAATATGAGTCTCTTGTAAACAAATTACATCATTCTTGAATTGTTTAAGATAATGAAATATTTTCCTCCTCTTCTGTGGAGAATTCAAACCATTAACATTCCAGGTTAGAAATCTAATTCCCATCTCTGGGCCTCTGAAGCATCTGGAGCATTTTCTGATGGTCTTGCTTCATTCGACCTTTAAGTCTAGCTCCTCCCACTGCTTCTGCTTTGGTAGTTTCTTGAGTTGCCAACTGAAGTTGTTGCTGTCTTAATTCTCTTTTGTGTTTAGCCGTTGCTGCTCTAGTCTGTCTTTGATCCTTTATTTCTTCTTGTATATCAGTTACATCCAAATTTTGAACATCAATCTGAATTTGTAGCAAATCCTTTTGACTCATTGAAGCTCCTCCCTGAACTACTGTCAACAACTCTTCTCTCTCTCTCCTTTTTTTACTTCCTTCTTTCTTTTTGCTTCTGGTGATTTTGATATCCCAGCCTTTAACACATTGGCATAGAAATCTCTTGCTTTCGACTTCTGGTTGGTTCCGTGATCGCCGAAAGACGCTCTTCTTTCGGGGGCGCCGGTCCTTCGATCTGTAAAGCCGCCAGAAAGCCGAAAAACAGCTGACTGGCGGCTGGAAAACCCCTTCCCAGGCAAAGGGAAGGGCGAAGAGTCGGCGGACACAGGTAGAGCCCCCCAAGTGTCCTAGGAGGATTCCTGGGGTGCGAAAGGTGAGGGCTCCCTGGGAAGCTGCTGAGCTCCAGACTGAGGACTTCTCCGCATTTTTTTAAAGCGGAACAAGACGATTGCGTCCAGCACTGCTTTTAAAGATTGACATCAAACAACAGAAAACCTACAAAAAAGCAGCAGGAAAAGACAAGAGACAAACTAGGCAAGTAACCACCACTTAACTCTTATTGCCTCTTACTGTAAAAGTTACAATGTAGCAACTTTTAAAATGGCGACGGAAGCTTGAATGGGTGTGGAAAAGTGAAAGTGAAGAGAGAGAAAGTTATATGTTACAGACAGGCTTGGATAGGAGAGCCTGTTTGAGCTGAATTTTGAACTGATACTGTGTTTCAGAGATTCTTCTTTTTGGCAAGAAGATTAACATTACTTGGAATATTATTAGGACTTCATTAAAGCTAAATGGCTTCTAAATCTGTGAAGACAGTTCCTTCTAAAGGGGCTGGAAGCTCTGAGAGCTCACCTACTCTCCCTTCTAGACTGCAAACTTTGGCAGCTCAACCACAGTCCCTAACTCTGGCAATGCTACAAGATAGCCTTAAAGTCATGCAAATTGAGATGACTAAAAATTTTAACAAGAAAATTGATGAAGCTAATGAAAAAGTTAATGACATGATTAATGATAAAATACAAGATGTTTCTGAGAAAATTGAGAAAAAAATAGAAATTGGCAACAGTGAAATCAGAACAGATATTTTGGTAGCACTTAAAGGTTTGGCAAATAATGTGGAATACTTGGAACAACAAATTGACCAAATTAGAGAAATTACTGCAGACCTGAGAGGTGAAATACAAGATGTTCAGGAAAAAAGAGAAAGAGACACAGACGAAATCACATTGCTTCATTACAGGAACATGGAATTTGTGATCAGAGTTCGGGGGGTGAAGGAGGAGAAACAAGAAAATCTGAGAGATTTGATGATAGATGCCCTTGCCCAAGCTGTGGACATGAGGAAAGAAGAGCTGGTGTGGCAAATTGATAAGATATATCGGGTGAATTCAAGAGTGGCTAGATTGAGAAACCTCCCAAGAGCTATTGTAATTTATTTTAATAACAGAACACTGTGAAATGATATTCTACAAGCAACTTATCAAAATAAGTTACAGGTGGGAGGACAAGAAGTGATGACATTGAAAGAAATTCCTCCAAAAATGTTGAGAGCTAGAAAGGAATTTTCCTTCCTAGTGGAAGAACTTAAAAGACAACATTTCCCATTCAGATGGGAGGTTCCAGCCGGAATTTCTTTGATTTATGAAGGAGAAAGACACAGATTGAATACGGTGCAGAAAGCAAGAGATTTTTTTACATATATCCTAAAGGCTGGGACACCAAGATCTCCAGAAGGGAGGAGAAAGGAGGAGAGAGCACAAAGAGAGGAACTGGAGCTGGAGGGAGCTACAGCTGGGCAAAGTGAATTAGATATAACTTTGGCTGATAAAACGGTGGATTTATTTGGAGAAGAACGGATAAGAGAACAAAAAGAACAAAGGCAGACTAGAGCTACTACCAAGCGTATACAAGAATTGTCGCGGCAACAGTCTCAACTGTTAACTGAAGAAGGTACTAAGCAAGCAGTGGGAGGAACAAGGCCAAAGGAAATACAGAAGCTTGACATGCAGGCAATGTTCCAGTCGCTTGAGAAGCTCCCAGATGGGAAGTAGATTTCTAATGTGGAATGTTAATGGATTAAATTCGCCACAGAAAAGAAAGAAAATTTTTCATTATCTAAAACAATTTAACAATGATGTGACCTGCCTACAAGAATATTAGAACACAAGAATATTAGAACACAAGATCAAAAATATCTAATAAATTCAAGATTAGGAACACAATTTGTTTCAGCAGCACAAGATAAAAAAATGGAATTGTTATATATGTAAAGAGACATTTGATTGCTAAGCTAATTGAAGCTGATGATCAAGGAAGATATCTCGCGGTGGAACTTTTAATTAAGGGAGAGAGACTTTTGGTAATTGGTGTATATGCCCCAAATCAACAACAGGAAAAGTTTTATGATCTTCTACATACAAAATTGGTACAATGGGATTACAGTACTTGCATTCTTCTAGGTGATTGGAATGGTGTACCTGATGCAGTAAAAGATAAGAAAGGCCCTAAGCAAAATATTTTTTTAAGAGCAAAATTGCCCAAACCTTTTTTTGAGATGTTGGAAGATTGGGAGCTGAGAGATATTTGGCGGGAAAGAAATACAGAGGAAAAGGATTTTACCTTTTTTTCTGATAGACACCAATCTTTTTCAAGGATTGATTTTATTTTGATTACTAATAATCTTTTTTCTAGAGTGAAGAAGACGAAGATATGTCCAAGAGTATTGACAGATCATAGTCCGGTTTGGATGGATTTAGAAGATAGAAATGGACCTAGAAGGTCATGGAGATTAAATGAGAATTTATTTAGATATGAAGAAAATGTGATGGAATGTAGAAAATTAATGAAAGAATTTTTTGTTAATAATATGCAAAAGGGCACGCCGTTGGAAATGGTGTGGGATGCAAGCAAAGCCTACATGAGAGGCATTTTTATATATTTGAATAATAAACACAGAAGGAAAAAGGGGGTGAAAAGGAAAGAATTAGAAGAGGAGATTAAGAGACAGGAAATAGCTTTAATTTCTAATCCAAGAGATAAAAAAATTAAAGAGACGATTAACTTATTGAAGGGTCAATTTAATATGTTAATGGCTGATCAAGTAGCAACAAATTTACAATATGCTAAATTTAACGCTTTTAGTAATGCTAATAAACCAGGAAGATGGTTGGCTTACATTTTAAGAAAGAAGCAAAAATCAAGAACTATTGAAAATATAAGATATAAGGGTAAAGAATTTTATGACTATGGACTTATTAAAAAATCTTTCTTAGAATTTTATTCAGATTTATACACGGAGGATAAAGTTAAAGAAGATCTAGATAATTACTTACGGAAACAGAATATTCATATAACTACCAAAGAGCAGAGGGATACATTAAACCAATTAATAACTATAGAAGAAATAACAATGGCAATTAAACAGTTAAAAGTGGGTAAAGCCCCGGGGACAGATGGGTTAGCTACTGTTTATTATAAAAAATTACAGGAAGAAATGGGGGAGCCACTTAAAGAATTATTTAACAATATTCAAAAGGGAGGTAATGTTTCCCCAACATGGAAGACATCTTTTATCTCTCTGATCCCAAAAGAGGGCTTAGATGGTACAGATCCAAAAAATTATAGACCAATTTACTTCTAAATATAGACTATAAAATTTTTACAAAAATTTTAGCGAATAGGTTAATGACAGTTATGCAACAAATGATACATTATGATCAAACAGGGTTTCTAACTGGTAGGCAAATGAAAACTAATGTTAGACAAATTGTCAATTTACTGGAGTATTTGAGAAGTAATAACCAGATCCCCGCAGCATTAGTATTCCTAGACGCTGAGAAAGCTTTTGATAGATTGAATTGGCGGTTCTTACTAAGATTAATAGAGAAATTACAACAGGGAGACTATTTTGTACAATCTATTGGGGCAATATATCAAAAGCAAACGGCGCAAATAATAATCAATGGTGGACTAACAGATATTTTTAATATAGAAAAGGGAACAAGACAAGGATGTCCCCTATCTCCTTTGTTGTTTATTTTGAGTTTAGAAATATTACTTAATAAAATAAGAGAGCTTGATACAATAAAAGGAATAAACATTAGACAGGAAGAATATAAGCTTCGAGCGTTCGCAGACGATCTGGTTGTTACTGTAACTCAACCATTACAATCTATTAGGATTTTGATGGATACAATTAATTTATATGGACACGTGTCTGGTTTTAAAATAAGTACAGCTAAAACAAAAATAATAGTTAAAAATATGACAAAAAACCAAAAAGAAGAAGTAGAAAAGGTAACTGGCTTTGAGATAGCTCAAAAGATTAAATATCTAGGGGTTAATATTATGTCCACAAACACAAAATTATATCAATATAACTACGAACCACTTTGGTCAAAAATACAGAGGGATATGGAAAGCTGGGAGAAATTACAATTGTCATTGTTGGGTAGGATAGCTGCTGTTAAAATGAATGTTTTACCAAGGTTTTTATTCCTCTTTCAAATGATACCAATACTTTAAAACGATGAAGTTATAAAGGAATGGCAGAAGGGTATAAATAAATTTATTTGGGCTGGGAAGAAGGCAAGGGTAAATCAGAAGATTATGCAGGATACACGTGAAAGAGGTGGTTTAAAAATGCCTAACTTAAAATTGTACTGTGAAGCAGCAGCCCTCTCAGCAGTTACAGAGTGGATTAACTTAATGGAAGAGAGTGTATTAAACATTGAGGGATATGGTTTGGTTTTTGGGTGGCATGCTTATTTAATATATGATAAAAAAGTAGATAAAGCTTTTAAGAGCCATATATTAAGGAATGCTTTATTGCATGTCTGGAAAAAGCATCAATCTAAATTAAATGATAAATTACCCTTATGGACAGTACCCAGACACATGATAGAAAACATAAATTTGGAACAAAAATTAGATAAAATTACATATAAAGAACTTCTTTCTGAAGAGGGAAATTTATTTCAATTAAAATCGTTTGAGAAATTAAGAGAAGGTATAATCAGAACATGGTTTCAATATATACAATTACAAGCTAGATGGAGAGACAATAAAAAAATTGGTATTTTGAAAAAAGAGGACAATTTGATTGTACAAATAAAAGATAAGGGCTCAATGCATATAAAGAGATTATATAATATTTTATTGGAATTAGATTCAGAAACAGAATTAGTTAAGGATTGTATGATAAAATGGGCTCAGAATATTGGTGAACCGATAATGATGGATACATGGAAAAATATATGGGTCAGAAATGTTAAATTCACGCAGGCACAATATTTGAGAGAAAATTTTTATAAAATGTTTTACAGATGGCATTTAGACCCAAAAAAGTTAGCTTGTATGTATCCAAATTTAGATTCTAAATGTTGGAGATGTGAATGTGAGGATGCTACATATTTTCATATATGGTGGACTTGCAAAAAGATTAAGGCATTTTGGAGAAAAATATGGTGGATTATACAAAACATTTTAAAGAAAAAGATTAAGTTTACACCACAATTTTTTTTGTTGGGGATAATAATGGATTGTTCTGTTATAGAGACTAAGCTGGTTTTGAATTGTATATCTGCTGCCAGATTGTTGGTGGCACAATATTGGAAGAAAGAAGATATACCTACAATTGAAGAATGGACATTGAAAATGACACATTTGGCTGAAATGGCCAAGATTTCATCATATTTAAAGGACCACTCAAATGAAAGATATATATTGGAATGGAGTAGGTGGACTGAATATATTCAAAAAAAGTATCAGATTAAAATAACTTAAATAGTTTATTAATGTTAGAAATTTGTGAAATGATATACTATACTTTCAAGCTTTTGGATTGTTAACGAGTTAAGGATGAATGGGTATTTTTGAACTAATAATCTCTTTTTTTTCTTTTATAGTAAGTTTTATGTTAGTTTTCTTGGATTTATACCTTGTGCTTTTTCTGGGAAGTCCGGGAGGGGGGGAGGGGGGAGGGGGAAGGGGAAGATGGGGGGAGGGGGGAGAAAAATGGGGGAAAACGTTTGTACTTTGTACTTATAAAACTTTTCAATAAAAAAAAGAAATCTCTTGCTTTCCATATCATGTTAAGCCAATATCTCTCTCCCAAATAAGTCACCACTAGACCGGCTGGAACTTCCCATCTGTACTGTATTTGATGTTTTTTCAATTCATCCACCAGAAAGGCAGAATCCCTTCTAGCTCTCAACATTTTGGGAGGAATTTCTTTCATTGTCATCAACCTCCTGTCCTTCCACCTGGAGCTTGTTTTTAAAAGTAGCCTGTAAGATTTCATTGCGTAGTGTCCTTGTGGTGAAATATATTACAATATCTCTTGGCAGATGTTTCTGTCTGGCCACCCACGAATTAACACGATATGTCTTATCAATCTGCCAACCCAACTCCGCTTTCGTCTCCCCCAACATCTGTGCCAGTTTCTCTGACATCATTTCTTTCAAATTCTCTTGTTTGTTCTCCTTCACCCCTCTTATTCTTAAAGCAAATTCCATGTCTCTGTATTGAATCATTGTTACATCAGCTTCACCCCTTTCAATTTTGTTCTGGATCTCTCCTAATTTATCGGCCAAAGTTGCCGTGGATTGTTTTAATTTCTTCAACTTTATCCTTCAATATTTCAATGTTAACTGCCAAAACTTTAAATGCCAATAATATATCTTCCCTAATTTGCTGATTCCGAATTAAATTCTCCTCGAGATAGCCTGTATTGTTTCATTAGTTTCATTAATTTTTTCATTGGTTTCATTAATTTTTTCATTAAACACAGTGGTAAGTTCACCCTGTGTGGCTTTTAGGGCTTCTTGTATCATTCCAAGCATTAAGGTCTGAGGATGTGTTGGAGGGGCAGAGGCTTGCATTCTAGAAGTGTGAATGGGGGAACTTTCAGCACTCCCTGTCCCTTTAGTAGGAACAGTCTTTACAAGTTTTGAGGCCATTTACAATTTGGATTGATCTTTATATTTTATTCAAAAGCCAAAAGGAAAAGTTCATCAAAGTAAAAATTTTTGATACAAAGGGCTGCTAGCGAAATGAAACTTTCCTTTAACTTTCACTTTCCATGCCCTTTCAAGCCTCAATCGCCATTTTGTTGCAAATTAACTAAGTTGTTAATTCCAAAGAAAACAATGAACATTGGAGTTAAATTTGAAAACTTGCCGTCTGACTTCTCCTGGCTTGTTCTGCCTGCAGCAATTTAAAATGTTGGAATTCTTTTGTTATTGGCAGAATTGGTCGCGGCTTCTTGCTCCACTGAATAGCAGAGGCGTCCCAGGTCTGGAGCAGATTGACAGGCTTCTAGGGAGCTCTCACCCTTCGCGCCCCAGTTTCTCCTGGGGCACTTGGAGGGCTCTACCTCCACCTGTATGCCCTCCTCTCTCCCCTTTGCCAGGGGAGGAGGTTTTCAAGCCACCAGACAGCTGTTTTTCTGCTGTTCTGGCAGCTTTTACGGTACCGGGGATCAGGCGCTCACAAAGGAGCGTCTACGAGGCGCGCGGAGCCAACCGGAAGTCCCCATAATTATCCTTTTTAATGAACATCTATTTGTTAATATTATCCCTAAATGTTTAATTGTTTTGGTTGTTTGCAGACCTAATTTTACTTCCAATTCTTCTTTTTGTTTTGTTGTCATGTTTTTTGTTAATAATTTATTTTTTTGTTTGTTAATTTTCAATCCTGCCGACTTTCCATATTCCTCAATCTCTTTAATCAATTTTTGTCCTGTTTTAATTGGTTCTTCTATGAAGAATACGAGATCATTGGCGAATGCCTGTAATTTATATTCCTGATTTCTAATTTTTGTTCCCTTGATTTCCTGATTATTTCGAATTTTATTCAGTAATGTTTCCAATGTTAAAATAAAGAGCAGAGGTGACATCAGATATCCCTGATGTACTCCTTTAGAAATCTGAAATGATTGTGTCATGTCCCCATTTACAATAATCTTGGCTGACTGGGAGGTATAGATTGTTTCTATAATCTTCTCAAATTTATCGCCGAATTTCATTTCTTTGATCAAACCTATCATATATTGCCAATTTACGTTTATTTATTTAATTTATTTATTTAGTGAGATTTATATACCACCTCACAGTGCAAGCACTCTCTAAGCGGTTTACACCAGTAAGCAATGTATATTTAAATTGCCCCCAACAATCTGGGTCCTCATTTTACCTACCTCGGAAGGATGGAAGGCTGAGTCAACCTTGAGCCGGTGAGATTTGAACCGCTGACCTGATGTTGTCGAATGCTTTTTGTGCATCCAAAAAGCTAGGGCTACCTGCTTTTCTGGATGCACTTCATAATATTCCAATATATCTAAAATGATTCTTGTATTATTTTTTATCTGCCGCATTGGTAAAAATCCAGTTTGATCCAAATAAATGAAAGAGCCGCGCACGCGTCAGGTGAAAAGGAGGAGGGAGTGGATAATCCACCATGGATTTGACTTCATGACTGCGCGGCACTTGGAAAGTTCTGCACAAAAGTTTGTTGTTGCGTGCGCGGCTGCGTGGCCACGCAGCTTAGATGGAACAGTGGTCCTGTCCTGTCCTGTCCTGTCCGTCTTTCTTGTCTCTCTCTCCCTTCCTCAGCCGCCTCTCTCGCCTTCCTGGCTTCAGCTCAGAGATCAGCAAAGAAGCGCGTTTGAGTGGGGTTGTGGCAGGAGTGCCGAGGAGTTCAGGGCAGGCATCTTCATGCACAGAAGGCAGGTGAGGGGTGGGCAGGGGGTCCCCCACCACCCCTCCTCCATGCAACCTGCTGCTTAGCAGTCTCCTTCACATCACCCACCCAGGGGGGATGGCTGCAATGCCGGCAGCTTCGGGGGCTCCTTCCCTCAGTGGTTCATTTTCTTACCTCTAGGTAGCTGCCTCCCAAAAACACTTCCCTTCTCAAAATGACCCAGGCAGAGGGCAGACGGCTTCTGCTCCTGGCCCGGAAGACGTTTTTGCGCAGTGCAACCAACCCCCATTTTTTTTTAAAAAAAAAACCAAACCCCGCCCAAAACAAAATGGAGATGCATGTGCAGTGCCGGGAACTCTGCTTCTGTGCATGCTCAGAAGAAGAAGAAAACAAAGAAATCCCCCCCCCCCAAATTGAAAAATGTTCAAAAAAAATTTGGGAAAAAAATGGCGGCGCCCAGGGACCGGCACCGACAGTACCGGGTCGGTGATGTCATCGCAATGTCAACAGCGGGCTGCTACTGGTGTGCATGTATCAGTCCAAACCAGGAGGAACCCACCCCGAATGTGCCCCAACTTGGTTCCTTAGGAAAGAAAAACCCTCAACTCCATTTGTGAAATGAAAGGTCCATTTTTACTAAGTACAAGTGTTTACAACTTAATCAAAGCTGGATCTGACTATTCCTGTGCAAAGCTTGCATTTTTCCCATTCCCCTGGCCCTACCCCCTTGACCAGTCCATCAGTGTCCAATAGCCATCCTTTTTGATGTTTTGGAAACGGCTTTGAGATTTGGCACCTCTTTAGTGGAGTTTCATATTCTGTTCTCACACTCCGTCCTTGATCAGCCAATTTATTCCAGATTGACACCTCTGCTTTCTGTCAATCTTTCATCCCCTACTTCCCCACTTTCCTCCCCCCTACCCTGTGTTTTATGGCAGAATGCCAGCAAAGTATGCTGAAGATGAGAGGCCTGACATTCTGTCCCTGTTGTGAAAAGATGTTAGTCCTAGAAGAGAAGGAGAGAAAAGAGAGAGTTAGGGTTCAATGGGGTTTATCCGGATACTTGCTGTGGAATTTACAGAGGAGTTTTGGGGCTTGAACATGTTGGGCATCAACCAATTCTATCTCTGAGGGCGGGAAGTCTTTCCATGCAATTAGGAATTGGATTTTCCCTCTGTGTCTATGAGAATCCAACATTTCTTTAACTTCAAAATGTTGTTCTGCTTCAATTAGATTGGGGGTTGGAGATGGTTTTGTTGCGAGGTGTAGGAGAGAAGTGATTGCCAGTTTTTAGGCTACAGTACAATACTGACATGCCTGAGAGTTTGGGTAGGTCCAGACTTGGGTCAGGAAGAATGCCAATTGCTTTAAGTCGCTGTTAGAGGTCTGCACTCTTTTCTTCATGGAGGAAGGGCTCAGGCCGGTAGTGGTGGTTGTAGCACTGGCTGTGGTGCTGGCTGTGGTGCTGGTGCCAGCACAGGCTGGGCAGGGGCCACTGTGGCAATGGCTCGGAAATTCTCAAAAGTGTTCCTCAAACAGGAAATCGATGATCTGTTTGAGGAGGACTTCAGGGAGTCCAGTTTCATCTATCACTGCCCCACCCTCATCAGGCTTTGGACTGGCTTCCTCTGCTGCCTCAGGTGAACATTACCCCCAAGGGCTTTTCCTCCCAGTCTTCCTTTTTCCTGACTCCCAGCGACCATTGAGGCCTCGGCTGGCCATCAAAAGCCTGTTTCTTCTTCCAGCTCGTGGTAATCTCCACTGCTTCAGGGTCTCAAAGCGGCTTCTTCCCAAGCTTCCAGTTCCTCCTGCTCACTTTTGTTAGTGGACATTCCGTGCACGGTCCCCATGACAGATGTGTATCTCTGGGTGGACCATTACTGCAGATCCAGCTTAATGTCAGGTGTCTTGGTCCCTTAGGAAAGAAAAACCCTTCCCTCCATTTGTGAAGTGAAAGGTTCATTTTTATTAAGAACAAGTGTTTACAACTTAATCAAAGCTGGATCTGACTATTCCTGTGCAAAGTTTCATTTTTCTCATGACCCTCCCCCATTGACCAGTCCATCAGTGTTCAACAGCCATCATTTTTGATGGTTTGGAAATGGTTATGAGGTTTGGCGCCTCTTTCGTGGAGTTTCATATTCTGTTCTCACACTCTGTCCTTGATCAGCCAGTGTATTCCGGATTTCAGGGTATTCCAGGAGAGGGGGAGGGGATCTCTGGGGGGTGGAGAACCAGAACATTTCAGTCATGATGGGGAGAGGTAGGTATGGTGGGAGCAGAGGGGCAGGCCGCTCTTGGGGAATAAGACCTCGCTGTTTACAAGCAATCCCTTGTTCTGGCCCCTCCAATGTGGTTCCATCTTGCTCAAACCGAGTACCTGATAACCAGGGTTTTCAGGGCCCTGGGCTCAGGATGATGCTGTTGAATGCCAGGTCAATTGTCAACAAAGCCCCCAATACATGATTTAATCACTGATGAGGGGGTGGACCTGGCATGCATAACTGAGACCTGGCTGGGCCAGGAGGGGGAGTAGCCCTCTCTGAGATATGCCCAGATGGGTTCTTAGTGTTGCATCAGCCACGACCCCAGGGAAGTGGGGGGAGGAGTGGCTATTATAACGCACCAGAATCTGCATCCTCATAGGAGCCCTGCCCCGGAGATTGTCAGGTGTGAGACACTCTTTCTGAAGTTGGACTTAGGGGTTCAGTTGGGCCTTTTGTTAGCGTACCTGCCTCCCAGCTGTGTTACGAAGGACCTGCCCAAGCTGCTTGAGGTGGTAGCAAGCCTGGTGGTGGAGTTCCCCAGGCTTATGGTGTTGGGGGACTTTAACCTGCCTTTGGTGGGCGAAACCTCTGGTGCAGCTCAGGAGTTCATGGATTCTATGACAACCATGGACCAAACCCAAATAATCCAGTGTCCGACTCATGAGGGAGGTCACATGCTTGACCTAGTGTTTCTCTCGGGGCAGTGGAGAGATGTTCTGAAATCAGGGGATATAGTCACCACCCCGTTGTCGTGGTCAGATCATTTCCTAGTGAGGTTGGATTTCAGAGCCCCACTCCTCCCCCACAGGGAGGCGGGACCGACTAGATTGGTTCCACCCCAGGCGCCTAATGGAGCTGGAAGGATTCCAGAGGGAACTTGGGGAAATACCTGAAACCCTGGTCCACAATTTGTCTGAGTCCCTGGTGGCTGCCTGGAATACCGCAGCATCAGGGGCATTAGATCGGATTGCGCCTTTGCGAGCTCTCCGTGGCAGTGGATCCCGGAAAGCCCCCTGGTTTACTGAGGAGCTCCGGGAGATGAAGCGCCACAAGAGACGTCTGGAGCGATGCTGGAGAGCCAAAACCGAATCCGACTGAACACTTCTAAGAACTTTCATTAAGTCTTATCTAGACACTCTAGGAGGTGTTTATCCCAGTTCTCCAGAAGGGAGGGAGGATAGATTACATCATAAGGAGCCAGCCAATCGGATAATAGATAGCAGGGCCAGGTACTATAAAAGGCTAGGTGGAAGAGATGAGGAGAGCTCTCTTTAGTGGTAACTTCCAAGAGGGAAGGTTTATAGGGATTCTCTGCCTGAGTTTAACTGTCCAAGAGGGAAGTTAACAGGAGAGAACATAGGCTCTAGGCTTTGTGGGAAGCAGATGCCAGGGTCAGGGGATTTTATTGATTGATATATTGTGTTATTTGTAGATAGAGATAAACGGTGAAACGTGCTCTAATCTATACGCCTTAATCCAAGGAAGAACTGGGTTTTCTTAGATTTAGTCAGGAAAGCTAGGAGAGTTCTCTGAGGGGAAGAAAAAGTGTAAAAGAATTGAATAGCTGGTTGTGGCTGTAAGAATTTTACTTGACATTTACTGAGAAGTTTGTATTTAAATAAACTGTTTTCCTGTTTGTTCAAGAAACGTGTCAAAACCTTTCTATTTCTCACATAAAGTACATCTTAAGCAATTCTGCAGAGCATAGGGATATTGTAACAGTAAAATCAAACCTCTAAGGAGAGAGAGAAGTGAAACAGAGGGCGTTACCCTTGGTCAGGGAGATATAAAAAAGAAAATTAAACATAAATCTATTCTGAGCACTATTTTACGCTACCAAGACATATAAAACAATAAACCTGACTGCAGGGGGAAAGGCGACCCTTGCCCAGCCGCCTTGTTTAGGGTGACTCGCTCCCTCCTTGCTAAAGGGGGGAGTGAGGAACACTTGCACGGTAGAGCTGAGGAATTCACTCAGTTTCTGACGGATAAAGTCGCTCAGATTCAGTCGAACCTGGACTCCGGCTGGACAGAGCCCATTGAGTTGACAGGGGCAAGTCTTAGTCCAACGTTGTGGGAGGAGTTTGAGCCAGCCACTCCTGATGATGTGGACAAGGCCGTGGATGCGATGAGCTGTTTCACCTGTTTATTGGACCCGTGCCCCTCCTGGCTGGTTTCGGCCAGCAGAGAGGTGGCACGCGGCTGGATCCAGGCGGTGATCAACACTTCTTTTAGGGAGGGATCCGTACCACAGCCTTTAAAGGTTGCGGTGGTGAGACCCCTCCTTAAGAAGCCTTCCCTGGATCCGGCGGATTTGAAGAACTTTCGTCCGGTTTCCAACTTACCTTTTATAGGTAAGGTTGTTGAGAAGGTGGTAGCTTTTTGGCTTCTTCGGTTATTGGAGGAAACTGATCATCTAGATTCCTTTCAATCGGGTTTCAGGCGCAGCTACAGTACAGAAACTGCCTTGATCGCCCTGATGGATGATCTCTGGCGAGCCCAGGATGGCGGTTACTCGTCCATCTTGGTGCTACTTGACCTCTCAGTGACTTTCAAAACCATCAACCATGGTATCCTTCTGCATCGTCTCGGCGAGGTGGGAGTGGGAGGCACTGTTTTACTGTGGTTCTCCTCTTACCTCACCGATACGATGCAGTTGGTGTTAACAGGAGGACAGAGGTCGTCTCCTAGGCCCCTGACTTGTGGGGTGCCTCAGAGTTCGGTCCTCTCGCCCATCCTATTTAACATTTACATGAAACCGCTGGGGGAGATCATCCGTCGACACGGGGTGAGTTTTCAACAGTACGCTGACGACACCCAGCTGTACATCTCCACCTCGTTTCAATTCAGGGAGGCAGTGGATGTAATGTGCCGATGCCTTGATGATGTCAGGATCTGGATGGGGAGGAACAAGCTCAAGCTCAACCCTGACAAGTCTGAGTGGCTCTGGATATTGCCCCCTAAGGACTATGTCGACTGTCCCTCCTTGGTACTTGGGGGAGAAAAATTAACTCCCTCGGAACGGGTTCGCAATTTGGGAGTTCTCCTAGATCCACAGCTAAAATTAGACCAACATCTTACAGCTGTGGCTAGGGGAGCCTTTGCACAGGTTCGCCTAGTGCACCAATTGCGACCATATTTGGAGGAGTTTAGTTTAATTTAGTTTAGTTTAATTAGATTTATATACCGCCCTTCTCCAGGGGACTCAGGGCGGTGAACAGCCAAGTAAAAAACACAATATAAACATTAATATATATATACAATTAAAATAAAATATTCGGTGTGGCCGTGATTTAATACAATTAAAATTTGGTAAAATCTTAAAATTTAAAAAACCCCAAAAACTTTTTCACGCCAGCCCGGCTTGATAAAAATAATATGTCTTGAGGGCACGGCGGAAGGTGGACAGGTCGTGAATGGTTCTTAAGTCTGGGGGGAGCTGATTCCAGAGGGTGGGTGCTCCCACAGAGAAGGCCCTCCCCCTGGGTGTCACCAGCCTACACTGCTTGGCTGATGGCACCCCGAGGAGGCCCTCTCTGTGGGAGCGCACTGGTCGATGGGAGGTAGTTTGTGGCAGCAGGCGGTCTCGGAGATACCTAGGTCCAATGCCATGGAGTGCTTTAAAGGTGGTAACAAGCACCTTGAAGCGCACCCGGTAGATCACCGGAAGCCAGTGCAGCTCGCGCAGGAGGGGTGTTATATGGGAGCGCCAATTAGCCCCCGAAACCACCCGCGTGCCTGCATTCTGGATCAGTTGGAGCCTCCGGGTGCTCTTCATGGGGAGCCCCATGTAGAGAGCATTACAGTAGTCCAGACGCGACGTGACTAGGGCATGGGTGACTGTGCACAGGGAATCCCGATCCAGAAAGGGCCGCAACTGGCGTATCAGGTGGACCTGATAAAAGGCCGCCTTGGTCACAGCTGTCAGATGGTCCTCTAAGGACAGCTGTGGATCCAGGAGGACATCCAGATTGCGAGCCCTTTCGGCAGGGGCTAGAGACTCGCCCCCGATAGTCAGAGATGGAATCATCTGACTATATCGAGACGCTGGGAACCACAGCCACTCCGTCTTGGAAGGGTTGAGCCTGAGTCGGTTTCTCCCCATCCAGATCCGCACAGCTTCCAGGCACCGGGACATCACTTCAAGGGCATCATTGGGGTGGCCTGGGGTGGAAATGTACAGCTGTGTATCATCAGCGTACTGATGGTACTTCACCCCAAAGCCACGGATGATCTCACCCAGCGGCTTCACATAGATGTTGAACAGAAGGGGCGAGAGACTCGACCCCTGGGGCACTCCATATGTAAGAGGCCTCGAGGATGACCTCTGCCCCCCTGCCAATACAAACTGCGACCGGTTGGAGAGAAAGGAGGAGAACCAACGAAGAACGGTGCCCCCTATCCCTAACTCTTCCAGCCGGTGCAGCATGATACCATGGTCAATGGTATCAAAAGCCACTGAGAGGTCTAATAGGACCAGGACAGAGGAACAACCCCTGTCCCGAGCCCTCCAGAGATCATCAGCCAATGCGACCAATGCCGTTTCCGTGCTGTGTCCGGCCCTGAAACCCAACTGGAATGGATCTAGGTATGATGATTTCTCCAAGTACTGGGGAAACTGTCGTGCGACCACAGTCTCAACAACCTTCGCCACGAAGCGAAGGTTGGAGACAGGGCGATAGTTAGCTAAAATTGCTGGGTCCAGGGAGGGCTTCTTGAGGAGAGGCCTCACCACTGCTTCTTTCAAAGCCGTGGCGAAGTAACCCTCCCCCAAAGAAGCGTTAATAATTCCCTGGAGCCAGCCTCGTGTAACCTCCCGGGTAGCCAGCACTAACCAGGAGGGACACGGGTCCAATAAACATGTGGCTGCACTGAGCCTCCACAGAATCTTGTCCACATCCTCAGGGGTCACCGAATCAAACTCTTCCCAGATAACGTTCTCAAGACCATTCCCTGTCACAGCGTCCGTATCCACCCAGTTGGAGTCCAGTTCCCCCTGAATCTGAGCGATTTTGTCATACAGATATCGTCCAAAATCCTCAGCCCTGCCTTCCAGGGGATTCTCCCGCGCTTCTTGATGGAGTAAGGAACGGGTCACCCTGAACAGGACCGTTGGATGATTCTCTGATGACGCAATAAGAGTGGAAAAATACTTCGATTTCTCCGCTCTTATCGCCACTAGGTAGGTCTTAATATGTGACCTTACCAGTGTTCGATCAGATTCTGAGAGACTGGCCCTCCAACTGCTCTCTAGGCATCTTTTCCGGCGCTTCATCTCCCTCAGCTCCTCAGTAAACCAGGGAGCCGAGCGGGATCGGAGCTGAGTCAGAGGCCGCAAAGGCACAACTCGGTCCAAGGCCCCACCAGCCGCCCTATCCCAGGCGGCAACCAGGTCCTCGGCCGAGTTGAGGGCTAGATCATCAGGAAGTGGCCCAAACTCCGTCTGGAACCTATCCGGGTCCATCAGGCGCCTGGGGCAGACCCATCTAACTGGTTCTGCCTCCCTGCGGCGTGGGGAAGCGGTATGGAGGTCTAGCTGAAGGAGTGAGTGATCTGACCATGACAAGGGTTTAATGACTACATCCCCTATATCAAGACTACTCAACCACTGGCCAGAGACAAAAATCAAGTCTAGAGTGTGTCCTCCCTCATGTGTGGGGCCATGAACTAACTGGGTTAGGTCCATGGCTGTCATGGAAGCCAAGAACTCCCGAGTTAACTCAGATGTTTCGCCAACGGATGGCAGGTTGAAATCTCCCATGACCAAAAGCCTGGGTGTGTCAACCGCCACTGTGGTTATCATGTCGAGTAGCTCAGGCAGGGCAGCTGCTACGCGGCAGGGAGCCAGGTACATAAACAGCAATCCCTTCTGAACCCCATGGCCCCATTTCACAAGGAGGGACTCACAACCAGCTATCTGTGGCACAGTGGTCTCCCTTGGCCCAAGACCCTCATTAATAACAACCGCCACCCCCCCTCCCCTCCCCTGAGCCCTCGGCTGATGGAATGCTCTGAAACCTGGTGGGCAAATCTCCACCAGAGGGACACCTCCCTCCGGCCCCAACCAGGTCTCCGTGATACCCACCAGGTCCATTCCCCCCTCAACAATAAGATCGTGAATGAGGGGGCCTTTATTTACCATGGACCTGGCATTGCATAGCATCAGCCGAAGACTCGGGTCCTGAGTATCAAAACCACCCAGTATCCAGGATGAGCTGTAGAGACCGGGATGCGCAATCACTTTTAAGCAGCGAGTGCGCATCTGTAAGGATTGTCTTCCAGCCACAAGCAAGATACGAACTTTTGAGACCAACCAAGGTTTTTCAAAAGGATTCCCTTTATTTGCATCTGTATACAACCATTTCAATTCAAAGCAAGGTCTAACATGCCCTCAGGCAAGACAAGTCTTTTAAGCTTAACACCCCACCCCATTCAGCATAATGAATCCACAAATGTTTGACAGATGGATCCGTTTCTCAGACTCGTTCTTCCTTTCAATTACCCCCCATAAAACATTCTCTTAAGACGAAGAGGCTCCCATGTGTCTGGGATCCGGATACCCCCCCATAAACCCTTATCTTAAGATGAAAAAGCTCTCAGGTGCCTGGGATCCGGATATGTATAACCTTTTGATCAAACAGAGCCAGAAACCCCCCTTCCTTCTGAATGACAGTTTGGACTCTGACAACCTGCCTCTCAAAAGAAAAGAAGGTCCACCTGTAAGACATAAGCAGAATCAATTATGATATGTTAGCAAGGTTTGCTAGGGTATTTGGAGTGGAATCTTCTCAATAAGGTGGGGGCTTTCACATGTTGTTTAGCGACCCACTCGTTCTGTGACGAAGGCAAATGTTTCCAGGCTACCAGATACTGGGTCTTCCCTCTGTGGGTTCTGGAGTCAAGAATTTCCTTGATTTCAAAATGTTGTTCCCCTTCTATCATGATTGGGGCAGGTGGTGTATCTGCCACCGGTCTAAGTGACGAGGTTACCTCTCTCTTGAGTAGACCAATGTGAAATACTGGGTGGACTTGTCTAAGTGTTTTTGGAAGAATCAATTCAACCACTACTGGGTTAATGATCCTGCTAATAGTGAAAGGCCCAATAAAGTTAGGTCCTAATTTTTTTGATGGTTGTAACGATCTCAAGAATTTTGTAGATAAGTATACTCTATCCCCAACCTGGAAAGGTTTAGCCTCTACTCTTTTCTTGTCAGCTTGAATTTTGAAAGCCTCTCTAGCCTCCTGTAAAGCCAACCTGACTACTGGCCATGTTTTTTGCAAATTTTCTATCCACTCCTTAAGGGAGGGGATAGTGGGTTTTTCTGTGGGTAGTATTGGGCTGAAGTCTTGCCCCGTGGCTACTCTAAAAGGTGTAAAACCTGTACTTGAATGTACAGAGTTATTAAATGCAACCTCTGCAAATGGTAGAAGTTCAGTCCAATTGTCCTGTTGAAAATTAATAAAACATCTCAGATACTGTTCAAGAACGCCGTTCAAATTCTCACAATTACCATTCGTCTGGGGGTGATGGGAGGAGCTTAACCCTTGGGTGGTGCCAAGTAGGTCCAAAAACTCCTTCCAAAAATTGGAGGTAAATTGGACTCCCCTATCCGAGATTATCCTTTTAGGAGCTCCATGAAGACGATAAATGTGTATTAGAAACAGTCTAGCCAAGCCTTTGGCTGTTGGAATCTTTTGGCAAGGAATAAAATGTGCTGGTTTTGAAAACAAGTCTGTCACAACCCAAATGACTGTGTTTCCCCCACTATCCGGTAGTTCCACAATAAAATCCATAGCAATTTCTTCCCATGGGGCTGACGGCTCAGCTACTTTTTGTAGAAGTCCTGGAGTTTTCCCCTGGCGTCTTTTTGCTGCAGCACAAATGGGGCAACTTGCTACATAGCTTTCTATGTCCTTTTTCAACGAAGGCCACCAAAATTGTCTCTTTATTAAGTGTAAAGTTTTTACAAAGCCAAAATGTCCAGCCAACCTAGAGTCGTGGCACCTTCCCATTAAACGTAATCTTTGGCTAGCGGGTACATAAAGTTTGTCACCTATCCATGCTAATTCATCTTTCATCACGCAGCTGGATTTGTGGTTCAAAACCCATTCATCGTTGACTAATGCTTGTTTAAATGCGTGAGTGATGTCTGCGTCCCTCAATGCGCCTTTTCCTCCTTCGGACCTGGTGATTACTTTGGCTGCCAATTGATTTGTTTGTACTATAGGTTTAAATACCTTTGATTTCACACAATTATATTGTGGCTTTCTGGACAGTGCATCTGTCAGAAAGTTTTCCCCCCCAGGGATAAATTTAAGAGTAAACTCGAACCGTTTGAAGTATTGCGGCCAACGAACCTGTTTAGGAGATAGTTTCCTTGGTGTCTTTAAGGCTTCTAAGTTTTTGTGGTCAGTCCAGACTTCAAAAGGGATCTTACTCCCTTCTAAGAATTGTCTCCAAGTTAAAAGTGCCCATCGCACCGCATAAGCCTCTTTTTCCCAGATCGCCCACCTTTGTTCAGTTTCACTTAGTTTCCTGGATGTATATGCACATGGCTGTAGCTGTCCTTGCTCATTGCTCTGGAGTAGAATTGCCCCTATTGCCACATCGCTAGAATCAGCTTGTATTATGAAGGGTTTTTCTGGGTCTGGGTGCTTCAAAATTGGTTCTGTTGAGAACAGCCGTTTTAGTTTCTCAAATGCTGCCTGGCATTCCATTGTCCAATTCACGGGCTGTCTCGGTTTAGGGTCTCCCTCCCCCTTTGTTCTTAGCAGTTTTGTGATGGGCAGGGCAATTTGAGCAAATGCGGGGATAAATTGGTGATAGAAATTTGCAAACCCCAGGAAGCTTTGCAGCTGTTTGCGTGTGCGAGGCGTTTCCCAATCGAGTACTGCCTGTACTTTTTGAGGATCCATTTCTATGCCCTGGTGTGAAATACGGTACCCCAAGTAATCAATTTTTTCTCGGTGGAATTCACATTTTGAGAGTTTGGCATAAAGTTTTGCCTCGCGGAGTTTGCTCAGCACTGCCCTCACCAATTTAACATGTTCAGCCTCGGTCTCTGAGTATAATAGAATATCATCTAAATAAACGAGAACCCCTTTATATAAGTGTTCACGTAACACATCGTTAATTAATTGCATAAACACTGCAGGTGCCCCTTGTAGCCCAAAAGGGAGCACTTTGAATTGGTAGCATCCCAGGGGGGTGTTGAATGCTGTTTTCCATTCATCCCCCTCCTTAATTCTGATTCGGTAGTATGCCTCCCTGATGTCTAGTTTGGAGAAAATTTTCCCTTTTTTGAGGTGGGCCAGCATGTCTTTCATCAGGGGGAGGGGATACATGTTTTCAACACTTATCGAGTTTAGGTTTCTGAAGTCGACACATAAGCGTTTTGTGCCATCTTTCTTCTCTCTAAATAGCACCGGGGCTGCTATCTTTGGTCTGGCTGGTTCAATGAAACCCCTTGCTAGGTTTTTCTCAATGAAAGCACTCAGTTCCTCTAACTCCCCTGGTGACATGCTATACATTTTTGGTTTAGGTAGTTTAGCCCCGGGTAAGATTTCTATTGTGCAGTCGGATGCGCGATGCGGGGGAAGTTCATCTGACGCTGCCTCGCTAAAGACTTCTGCCAGGTCTTTGTATTCCTTGGGTATGCCGTCTGTTTCCACGCTATGACCAGGCATGGCTGTTTCCCTGCGTTCAGCCCCTTCAGTTTCTATCTGTGGGTCCTCCGCAGTAGTTACGTGCATTTGGAATTCTATGGTGCCTTGCTCCCAATTTATTTTTGGATTTCACTTTTTTAGCCATGCGAGTCCCAAGACTAGTGGCCATTCCATGCCAGGTGCTACTATAAATGTAAGTTTCTCTTCATGGTTATCAATGCCTATTTTCAGGGGTTCCGTGGCAAAAGCAGCCGGCTCGCCCCCTGCTATAGACCCATCCAATTGGCAAAATGCGATGGGATTTCTCAGCTTCCTCACTGTGATTCCCAGCTCCCTGATTAGGGTTGGGCTGATTAAGCAACGGGTGCATCCTGAGTCTACTAAAGCGGAGATATTTTTTCCCTCCTCTTGATTAGGGATAAATAGTCTGAGCGGGAGGGTGAGCGGTTCAATTGGTTTGCTTACCAGTGGTTCATCCTCTGGATCACTTTCGAACGCGGTTGGATCTTCCCTTCGAAATGCCGGGGTGTTGTTTCCAGCAGGAGGAGGGGGTGGTGGTCCCATCATCTCGCTGCTCCTCAGAGCTGTTTCCCTCCCCCTCTGGATGGGTCTCGTTGGTCTCTCCCCCGTTTGGCGTTCGGGTTTCCGGGTGGGTGTTTGGGGCCAGCATTCGGGTGCTCGGTGTCCCTCCTTCCCGCATTTGTAACAGATTGGAGGTTTAGGGGAAAAGCCCTGTTGCCTTCTGAAGGGTTCTTTCCTCCATTGGGGTGGGGATTTCTTCCATGCTCTCCCCGTACGGTACTGATTCCTAGCCATATCAATCTCCGCTTCTTCAGTGGTGAGGTACCACTCATGCAGATGATTCGGTGCACCCCTAGCCACGCAGGCATTATACAGATCGTCACTCAGTCCATCCTTAAAACAGCTTACCAGGATGTCTTCTGGCCAGTTTAGCCGACATGCGAGGTCCCGGAATTCTTCAGTGTACTCCGCCACTGGTCGTCGTCCCTGTTTCACCACCTTAATCCGATCGCGTGCTTTGCGGTCTGCCAGCGGGTCCTCAAATCGTCGTCGGTGGGGTGTTAAGCTTAAAAGACTTGTCTTGCCTGAGGGCATGTTAGACCTTGCTTTCTGTAAGGATTGTCTTCCAGCCGCAAGCAAGATACGAACTTTTGAGACAAACCAAGGTTTTTCAAAAGGATTCCCTTTATTTGCATCTGTATACAACCATTTCAATTCAAAGCAAGGTCTAACATGCTCTCAGGCAAGACAAGTCTTTTAAGCTTAACACCCCACCCCATTCAGCATAATGAATCCACAAATGTTTGACAGATGGATCCGTTTCTCAGACTCGTTCTTCCTTTCAATTACCCCCCATAAAACATTCTCTTAAGACGAAGAGGCTCCCATGTGTCTGGGATCCGGATACCCCCCCATAAACCCTTATCTTAAGATGAAAAAGCTCTCAGGTGCCTGGGATCCGGATATGTATAACCTTTTCATCAAACAGAGCCAGAAACCCCCCTTCCTTCTGAATGACAGAATTTGGACTCTGACATCATCCCCAATACATGATATGGACTCTTGCTCCCGATTCCATATCTGCCCCTTCCCATCACCGTGCTGATGGCACAACCCTCATTCAAATGTCCATTTTCCATAGACTGCTCCCCGATCCCTCGTCCAACATCCTCTCGCCCGTTACCCCCTACCGGGCTAGTTTGCGTCAGCCTAAGAGGATTTCCCCCCCAATCCCCCTTGGTTGTATTCCCAATTCCCCTTAAAACATATTTATACATTAATTTAAACAAAAAGCCTCTTAAACCCCTTTTAGTTGCATGCCATCTCTCAGGGCTCCAAAGCCCATCATCGAGGAAGGCCCTTGATAATACAGGGGGCCATCGCCGCGAGGGGGGGCATCTCGCAGTGCAAGCAGTTCCTTTGGAGAGTAGCCCATCACACAAACGGTGGGGTGAGGAGAGGGGGCTCCAAATCCATAAGAGTCGTATTTCGAGGGGTTGAAGATGTAGAAAGGTGGTGAAGAGGCTAAAGCGAGGAGGCTGAGGTTAGGGCCCCTACATTCTCCCACAATGAGCGGGCAGTCAGATTACATGTCTGCAGGCAGGAGAGCTGATCCATCCATTCTCTCACAATGGTAGATGGTAAAAAGTTCTGGTGAGCAAAACTCTGTTCCAGCCTGCTGATGAAAAATAAATTTCCATCAGACTAGCCTCAGTAACTCCAGCCCACCTACCATCTCTTTCCCCTCAAGCCATAAGTCACTGGATAACAGATGGAAATAGATGCTATATTGCCAAATTCGAAGGAGGGAGCAAAACATTACCTATAAAGTAAATGGTGATGATAATAATAAAATGCCCAGAAGATATATAATGGCCATGAGATGTATAATTGGCCTGTAAGATGATCCCCGAGGCAGCTGGACAATAAACCTCAGTCTATTCAATCTGGGTCTGTGGAAGGGCGTACTGCAAAAGATGGCATAGATGCCAACAAATGCCAGCAGCAACGCCAGCAGCATCCTCACAGCAGCTTAGCAAGTCCGGCCGCTCCAGGTTTTTCCAGCTGCTGGCATATCCCAGATAGAAGTCTGGGAGGGTGCACCAAACCCTCTCCGCCAAGGGGGGTGCACCAGGCTTCCTCCACGTTCCTCCTCGTTCCATTCCTCCACACTCTGCCAAAGCTCTGCCAAAGCTCTGCTGCCCCCCCCCTACCATCTCCAGTCCCATGGGGGCCAGCACTCAGGGACCTGCCTGTTGTTAGAGTCCAGCAAGGTTCTCCACAAAGCTCCACAAAACTCTGCAAACGTGAGTAAACGCTGAGGGAAGCCATCGCCGCCGCTGCCTGTCCCACAGCGCTCCGCCTTTTTTCCCTCATTACCGAGCCGTCCTAGTACCTATTCAGGCAAGGGATGGCTCGTTAGGCATGTCCAGCCTTCGGCTCACTGGGCGTGGGGCCAAAAAAAGCAAAGTTGGCACCCAACGCCTGCAGAGACCCCCATTTCCTCACCATTTTCACAGCGTTCACCAGGGAGCCGCCATTCTCGCGCATGCGCGTAGTTAGAAGTGAGTAGAGGAGGCTCTACTCACGGTCACTCATGCTCTTGTCATCTCTCGATTGGACTACTGTAATGTGCTCTACATGGGGCTACCCTTGAAGAGTATCCGGAGACTTTAGCTGGTGCAAAATGCGGCTGCGCGTGCTGTGGTGGGTGTCTCAAGATACACCCGTAACACCCATACTTCGCCAGCTGCATTGGTTGCCCATTGGTCTCCGGGTGCAATTCAAGGTGTTGATCATCATCTTTAAAGCTCTACATGGCTTAGGGCCCAGTTACCTTCGGGACCGCATCCTACCTCATAATTCCCTTCGACCGGTTAAGTCCCACAGAGTGGGTCTCCTCCAGGTCCCGTCAACCAACCAATGCCGGCTGGCGGGGCCTAGGGGGAGGGCCTTCTCTGTGGGGGGCCCTGTTCTCTGGAACCAACTACCCCCAGAGATACGAATTATCCCCACCTTGCTGGCCTTCCGAAAAGCCATTAAGACATGGCTCTTCCTGCAGGTGGGGCTTTGAGACAATTTCACATCTTAGGTCTCCCCCATGTATGTATGATTTTGTATGTTTTTTAAAAAATTCATTTTAAATTGTTATTAAATTTTTTATACTATTTAGTTGTTCTTTAAATGTTGTACGCCGCCCTGAGTCCCCAGGGAGTAGGGTGGCATATAAGAACACTAAAATAAATAAATAAATAAATTTTTTTAAAGAAAGTTTTTTTTATTTTTATACACTTTTCACATAAACATCATCACATATACCATAAATCATTTCAAGTTTTACATAATTATACATTGCTATCCAATAAACATTTAACTAACATCCTAATCTTGCACCTTTTATATTCTTGATGACTGTCTATTTTCCCAATACTTCTTATCACTCCCCTCCCTCTGTCTCCCCCTCTTTCCTCTACCTTCTTTCTCCTTCTCTCCCCTCTTCCTACTTCCCTCTTCTAATTCCTCCCTACCCCTCCTTCCAGCCTCCCCCTCTTCTGCACTCTTCCTTCTCCCCTCCTCTTCTCTACTTCCTCTTCCTCCCTCTTATTCCATTCCTGAGTGAATTCATTTATAATCCATTTTATGATTAACAGACAGGTAGCTCATCTCCCTAACTTCACAATTAACGGCACATCTCTTAAGCTTATATTTTTTCTATATCCATATTTATATCCATATTATTTTCTCTAGGTATATTTTTATTATTATCTTAATACTGCCTCCTTAAACTGCCTGATTTTGTCACCTGGGTCTAACAACTTTAACTTTTCATTTTCCACAACTTTATTTGGTGTTATTTATCTTCTATACATATATTCATTTTCCATCCATTCATAAAATTTCCCCCAAATGTTATAATATTCTGAGTCATCCTTTTCTTTGATTATCATTGTCAATTGGTTCATCTCTGCACAATCCAATATTTTCTTAATTACCTCTCCTTCAGAAGGGGCTTTTGTTGCTTTCCAATTTTGTGCAAATACAATTCTAGCTGCTGTGATTATATGAATAATTTAATATATATTTTCTTTATTATATTTCCCTGGTAATATACCCAACAGGAATATCTCTGGTTTCAAATCTATATGTTGTTTCAATATCTTTTCTATCCACATTTGAATTAAGCTTCAATACGCTTTAGCTTCAGCATATGTCCACCACATACAATAAAAAGTACCAGGTATTTGGTGACATTTCCAACATTTCATAGATTTGTCTTTAAACATTTTAGCTATCCTTTTTGGTGACATGTGCCATCTATAAAACATTTTATACATATTTTCTTTATATGCTGTTGCCATTGTCAATTTGTAATTCCTTTCCCAAAGCTGCTGCCAATTGTCCAATTCTATCGTATATCCAAAATTCCTTGCCCATTTTATCATTGTATCTTTCACTTGCTCTTGCTCTAACTTAATATACAATAAGTAATTATACAATTTTAATTAATCTTTCTTCTGTTCCTGTGAGTATTTCATCTAATTCTGTTTTTTCTAAATTAATACCCTCCGTTTTAAAGTCCTTATCATATCTTGATTGTATCTGCATTCTCATGTACCAATCCATCTTTATCCCTTGTTTCTCCAATTCTTGAGTAGAATTCAATTCCTTGTCAGTTAAAATATCCTTATATCTTGCAATATTCCCCCAATTAAGTCTATTTGGGTAGATTAGTGCTTCCATTATTGATAACCAATACAGTATTTTCAAATGATGTTTCTCTCTTATCTTTTCCCACACCACATACAAAGAATTCCTTATGCAATGTCTCTGGAAATAGCTACGTATTTTACTTTTTCCATACCATAAAAATGCTTGGCATCCTATGTGTAAATCATGTCCCTCCAAAATCAAAAGTCTTGTATTTCTTAGCAAAATCCATTCTCTCATCCATGTCAATGTTGCCGCATAATAATATAAGTGCCAATTTGGTAGATTTTTTTTTTAGATTTATTATTAGAGTTGGAAGGGACCTTGTAGGTCATCTAGTCCAACCCCCTGCTCAAGCAGGAGTTCCTACACCATTTGAGACAGATGGCAGTCCAGTCTCCTCTTGAAGGTCGCAAGTGTTGGGGCTCTCACAACCTCCGCTGGCAAGCTGTTCCACTGGTTGATCGCTCTCACCGTCAGAAAGTTTCTCCTCACTTCCAGGTTGAATCTCTCCTTGGTCAGCTTCCATCCATTATTCCTTGTTTGTCTTTCTGGTGCTATAGAGAACAGCCTGCTCCCCTCCTCTCTGTGGCATCCCCTCAAGTATTGGAACACTGCTATCATGTCACCCCTGGTCCTTCTCTTCGCCAGACTGGCCAAGCTCAGTTCCTGTAACCGCTCTTTGTATGTTTTATTTTCCAGACCCTTTATCATCCTGGTTGCTCTCTTCTGCACTTTCTCTAGGGTTTCAATGTCTTTTTTGTAGTGTGGTGACCAAAACTGGATGCAGTACTCTAGGTGTGGTCTGACCAAGGCTTTATAGAGTGGTACTAGTACCTCTCTGGTCCTTGATTGTATCCCTCTATTTATGCAGCTCAGGACTGCGTTGGCCTTTTTGGCTGCTGCTGCACACTGCTGGCTCATATTTAGTTGGCTGTCTACCAAGACTCCAAGATCCCTCTCGCAATCGCTGCTACTGAGTGTGGTTTCACCCAGTTTGTATGTGTATTTTTGATTCTTCTTACCTAGGTGTAGAATTTTACTTTTCTCCGTGTTAAATTTCATTTTATTGGTTTGGGCCCAGTGTTCGAGTCTGTCAAGGTCCCTCTGGATTTTGAGTCTGTCCTCTGGGGTGTTTGCTACTCCCGCCAGCTTGGTATCGTCTGCAAATTTGGTTAGTTCTCCTGCTATTTCCTTATCTAGGTCATTTATGAAGATATTAAAGAGTACTGGGCCTAGGATGGAACCTTGTGGTACGCCACTGCTTACTTCTCTCCATGTGGACTTAGAGCCATTGAGGACTACTCGTTGGGTACGGTTGGTCAGCCAGTTGTTAATCCATCTGGTTGTGTAGCTGTCTATCCCGCTTTTTTCTAGCTTATGAAGAAGTAGGTTGTGGTCTACTTTGTCAAATGCTTTGCTGAAGTCCAGGTATATTATATCTACTGCATTTCGCTGGTCTACTAATTTGGTCACAGTGTTGAAAAATGAAATGAGGTTGGTTTGGCATGACTTGTTCTTAACAAATCCATGTTGGCTGTTGGTTATTACTTGGTTTGTTTCTAGATGATGTGAGATCTGGTTTTTAATTATTTTTTCCAGTATTTTTCCAGGTATTGATGTTAGGCTGATTGGTCTGTAGTTTCCTGGGTCTGTTTTTTCCCCTTTTTTGTAGATGGGGACCACGTCAGCTCTTTTCCAGTCCTCGGGGAGTTCCCCTGTGTTCCAGGATTTGTGGAAGATGTGGTGCAGTGGTTCCGAAATGACTTCTGCTAGTTCTTTTAGGACTCTGGGGTGTAATCCATCAGGTCCTGGTGCTTTGTATTCGTTAAGTTCAGATAGGTGATCTCTTACTGTATTTTTGCTTAGGTTGAGTCTTGCTTCAAATCTGTTTTTTATATTTGTGTTGCTGGGTAGTTGAGCTGCAGTTTCCTTTTGTGTGAAGACTGATGCGAAGAATGTGTTTAGTAGCTCTGCTTTGTCTGTGTTGTCTGTTACTTCTTTGCCGTCTTCTCTCTTTAGTGGACCAACTGTTTCTTTGATTTTTTTCTTGCTGTTTATGTGTTGGAAGAAGCTTTTTTTATTGTCTTTGACTTTTGTTGCGAGTCTTTGTTCATTCTGGGCCTTTGCTGTCCTGATTTTTTCTTTACAGATTCTGGCTGTCTGTTGGTACTCTGCCTTGGTTATGTGCCCATCTTTCCATTTTTTGTATTTATCTTTTTTTTTCATTCAGTTTATCGGTGAGGTCTTTGTTTAGCCATGCTGGTTTCCTTTTGGATTTCTTGTTTTTCTTCCTCATTGGTATTGTGGTGTTCTGGGCTTTTAAGATCGTGTTTTTTAGGATCTCCCAGGCTTCTTGAGTTGTTTTACCCTTTAGTACTTTCATCCAAGGAAACTTCCCCAAGTTTTCTCTGAGTTTATTGAAGTCGGCTTTTTTGAAGTCTGGGATATAGGTGTTGTTATGTTCAGTTATTTGTGTTTGCTTTATGGTGAATTTTAGTATTACGTGGTCACTCTCGCCAAGTGTTCCTGCAGCTTCAACTCCTTCTATTGTTTCTTCTCTGTTTGTAAGTATTAAATCCAGCATGGCTGCCCCTCTAGTTCCCTCCTCCACTTCGTCTACCATTTTCTTCCCTATTTTAACTTGTGTTCCTAATATGTTTTTTGTGATGCTGTTTTTTTTTTTTTTTTTTTACCAAAAAGTTTTATTAGTACAAAATTACATAGATAATAGCTAAACATTAAATAGAAAGTACAAACATTTTTTTTAATTTTTCTCCCCCCTAACCCACCCCTTTCCCCCCCCCTCCCCCCCCCGGACTTCCCAGAGAGAGTACAGGGCATAATATCAATAAAATAAATTTAAATTAAATTAAAAAATTTTGACTTCCACCTTATTTTTTTTTAAAACTTCAACTCCAAATTGTACACTAATAAAAATTCCTTCCTCCTCCTTTCAATCATCTACCCTTCACAACATTTCTTCACTGTTAACTAAGAATTAAATGATTATTACATAAATGATGACTAAGTATTAAATACAAAAACCTTAAACTTCATCATAAAATCAATCAGTATATAAATAACATACTATTACTATATATCAGATTATAAGCACTAATTACAAACTTTAAATAACCTTCCTCCCCCCAAAAAATGTTAAATCTAATTGTAATATTTTATAACTGGATAAATAACAATTCCAAATCTTTCTCACAATTAAATAAAACTAAAATTGATATTACACAAAAAATAACTAAATAATAATACAAAAACCTTAAACTTCATCATAAATTCTACCACTCTATTAGTAACATAATGTTACTATGTATTAAATTATTAGGTTCAAAAAAGTTCTAAATCTTTAAAAAGAATTAATAATACTTTGAATAAGCCCCCCAAAAAAAACAAAAGAAAAAAAAAGAATGCAAGAAGTAAAGAAAAGAAAAAAAATTAAGGAAAGAAGGGAAAAAGAAAAGTACAGTCATAATGGCAACCATCTGACCAATAAACTTCAACACTGCATCTTGTTGTATCTTGATGATGGTTGCATCTTTTTGTAACTTGATAATTTTGTAGTTGTCAGCTCGCCTCCCATCTGACCCCGATCTTCCATCTCCTTTTCCACACTGTAGACATCTGTCTGGCTCTGCCAATCATTTAAATTTTGTAAATCTGTTTCGATTTGAAGAGGAAGGGATGGCTTTCCCTCCTCCTCCTCTTTTGTTTTCATACATCTTTCCTCTGGAATCTTGGATATATCAGCCTTTAAGACGTTGACATAAAATTCAGTAGCTTTCTTTGTTGTATTAAGCCGATATCTTTTTCCCAGAAATTTCACTGCAACTCCTGTTGGTGCTTCCCATTTGTAATGTAAATTTAACCTTTTAAATTCATCAATCAGAAAGGTATAATCTTTTCTGGCTTTGAGCATTTTAGAGGGAATTTCTTTCCATATCATCAGTTCCTGGCCATTCACCTGCAGGTTATTCTTAAACGTCGCCTGTATAATCCTATTCCGTAAGGCTCTTGTAGTAAAGTATATTACAATATCCCTTGGTAGGTGTTTTTGTTTTGCATACCAGGAGTTGATTCTATATATTTTATCAATTTGCCTGGCTAGTTCTTCTTTAGACAGTCCAGACACCTGCTCCAAAGCTTCCACCATCCTTCCTTTCAAATCTTCATATAATCCTTCTTTCAACCCCCTGACCCTTATGGCAAATTCCATGGATCTGAATTGCGTCATTAACACCTCTGTTTCAAAATTTGCAATGTCATTTTGTATTTTATCTATGTATTCTACTGAAGTTGTCAAAACTTGTTTGTTTTCTTCAATGCGGTTTGCCAAAACTTCAATATTTGTTGCTAGACCTTTACATACCTCCAACACATCATTTCTAATTTGTTGGTCAATATTCTTTAAAGCAGCCTGCATTTTATTATCTATTTCACTAATTTTTTGGTTAAATTCAACAATAAGTTCATCTTTCATAATCTTTAAGGTACTTATTAAATTTTCAGGTGTTAAAGACTTTGGGGGTGTTAACTCAGTGGTAAGTTGCATTTTAGAAATATAACCAGATGAATATTCCATTCTTTTATTCAAAACCATCTTTCCAGATTTTGAAGCCATTTTAGTATTTCCAGTGGTGAACAAAGAAAAAGCCAAGCCTCTAGTTAAAGTTCTTTTAAATTTCTTTTAAAATTCTTTCAAATTCCAAAGCCAGATAGAATTTTATTTTTAAAAAATTGTCAGTTATTATTTAATCCAAAATCGGGAGACAGAGAGAGTAAAGCCAACTTTCAAAATCAAAAATTTCCATAAGAAAAAAAGCTGCTAGGGAAACGAAAGTTACTTTCACTTCTCCTCCCACTTTCTCCGATCGCCATGTTGTAGCCTAATAACTGTTACTTAGTTTCTTCCGAAGTGAAAATCAGCAGTGGAGTTGAAAGAAAAAAAAAATCTGTACTTGCCCTTTAAAATCCTGTCTCTCTCTGTCTGCTTGTTTAAACAATTAAGTAGTTGTAATCCCATTCACGAAGCAGCGGGTGGTCACAGCATCTTGCTCCGCAAAAGCGGAGGTTTCCAAGTCCCCGGAGCAAGAGACAGGCTGGCTGGGGAGCCCTCACCTTTCGCACCCCTGGCTGACACTTGGGGCACTAGGGGGGGCTCTACCCCACCTGTCCGTCTCTCATCTCTCCCCTTTGCCCGGGGCAGAGACTTTCAAGCCGCCAGACAGCTGTTCTGGCGGCTTTAACGGGGAAAAGGAAAGGCGCTCAACGAGGAGCGTCCGCGATGCAGCGATCCGGAACCGGAAGTCCTGTGATGCTGTTTTTGATAGGTTGGACTGTTTTCTCCCTTTGTGTAAAGACAGATGCAAAAAACGTGTTAAGTAGCTCTGCTTTCTCCCTGTTGCTTGTCACCTTCTTGCCACTTTCTCCCTGTAATGGACCAATTGTTTCCTTGACTTTTTTCTTGTTTTTAATATGTTGGAAGAAGCTTTTTTTGTTACTTTGTACTTTTGTCGCAAGCCTTTGTTCATTGTGAGCCTTAGCTTTCCTCACTTCATCTTTACAGGCTCCAGCTATTTGCTGATATTCTGCCTTAGTTATTTCCCCTTCTTTCCACTTTTTATACTTGTCCTTTTTGTCTTTCAATTTGTCAGAGAGTTCTTTATGCAGCCATCCTGGTTTCTTTTGAGACCTATTATTTTTCTTCTTCGTTGGTATTGTGCTAGTCTGGGCTTTTATAATCTCACTTTTCAAAATTTCCCAAGCTTCTTGAGTTGTTTTCCCCTTGAGGATTCTCATCCATGGAATCTTTCCCAAGTTCTCTCTGAGTTTATTGAAATTAGCCCTCTTAAAGTCCAAGACTCTAGTTTGACTTTGTTCTACTGTTTGTGTTTGCATAACGTTGAATTCCATGTTTTTCTTAATTTCTTGTTCTTTTTTGTTGTTTTATAATCCAATTCTACCTCTGCAATAACATTGAAGTCTCCCATCATACAAATATTTTCATACTCCAATTCCATTATCTTAGCATGTAATATAGAATAAAACTTTTCTTGACCTTCATTTGGCGTATAAATTGCTACCAATAATACTTTTTTATCATTCATTATTATTTCGACCATCAAAATCCTACCTTCTTCATCTGCATATATACATTTTGGGCTCATTTTTTTCTGTATATATAATACAACTTCTCTTTTACTTTGAACTGCTAATGCCGAATATAGGTCTCCCAATCTTGCATATTCTAATAGTTTCTTATGTTGTCGTCTAATATGTACTTCTTGCAAACATATTATGTCCATTTTTAATTTCCCCAATTCATTAAATGTTCTCTTCCTTTTTTATAGCCGAATTCAATCCATTTATATTTATCAAAATCATCTTAAATCTTTTCTTCCATGATAATTTCAATGCCTTGGCTGATCTCGTCAGCCGTATATCTCTTTGGTCCTTTGCCTCTTTCGCTGTTGCTCCTTCTAGTTCTTTCTCTTCCATCTCTTTAGTGTATTGACTTGCTTGTTGTTTTGTCTCATCCCTTCCCTAGTATCTTCTTGGAATCTGACCTCTCTTTCTCTTCTCAGTCTTTCTTCGCCTTGTTTAAAACGCTGGTGATGAAATATTTTAGCCTTTTCCACTGTATCTAATCTGTATATTTGTTCATGCCTGATCACCATTATCCCTTCTGGTATCAACCATCTGAAATTCATTCCTCTTTCAATCAATCTCTTCATCAAAAATTGGTACTTTCTTCTCAAGTCTCTCACTCTTCTTGGAATTTGTTTCAATGTCACTATCTCCTTTTCCCTATACTTAATTGTAGTGTTCCTTAACTTCTGCAAGATTTCTGTTCTAAGCGATTTCTTTGTAAACCTAATATGAACCTCTCTGGGCAGCTTATTTTTCATTGCATATCTAGTATGGACTCTGTAAATTTCATCAATATCATTAAGTATCTTTTCTTTGCTTTCCTCCATCGCATCTGCCAAAATTTCTTCCATCGTCTCAGCCATGTTTTCGCCCTTCTGCCACATTTTGAAATTGTAGATAATATTCAGATCGACCCATTTCCAGTGTCATAATTGTACTCTCTTGTCTTTTGTCTGTTTCTGTAAGTCGATCATCCATTTCCAATAATGTAAAAGATGAAAACCTTCTCAGGCACTTAATCCATATAACTCCAATCCCATGCTATTAGTTGGCTCACAGCACAATTCTCATTTCCATTAAAAGTCAAGCCTGTTTTTTCCCTGCTCTCCGCTTTCCCCGCAACTAAAATCCAGACAGAGAGCAGTTTAAAAACCACTCCCCCCTTTGTGACTCCATGCTCCAAGCTTCTTTCTCTCTTCACTTGTTCCAGCTATCTCCTCTCCCAAAGCAGTAAAACTTCAATTGAAAATCATCTCACCCAGGTTGACTTCTCTTTATTCTCTCTTCCAATCTTCTTGCTGTGGCCATCCCAGCTAATGGCGACTCAAGCTGCCTTCCCTTGGCTGTTGGTCAGGAGGCCTCCCTGCTGTTGGCTCCCTGGGGGGTTTGCAAACCCCCTGAGCCACTGACCTGTGCCTCTCCTCTTCATCGCCCCTCCAGGGCGATTCCGACCTGGTTCCAGATCCCCAAACAGCTGGGATTCAGGATTTCCCCATGGAGCTACCGCAGGAAACACCCATAGTGCCGTGATGTTGGCCATGCCCCCCTCAGTGTATTCCAGATTGATACCTCTGTTTTCTGTCAATCTGTCATCCCCCCCTTTTCCTTTCCATGCCCATTACCTACTTCCCCAATTTCCTCCCCCTCCTTCCCTGTGTTTTATGGCAGGATGCCAGCAAAGTGAAGCATGTTGAAGATGGCGGGCCTGACAATAAGCTTGAAATGTGCTGGAACTGTCAAAAAAGCCAATGCAATCCTAGGCTACCACAACAGGCGGATAGAATCAAAATCATGTGAAGAGTTAATACCCCTTTATAATAGGTCACACTTTGAATATTGCATTCAGTTTTGATCGTCACAATATAAAAGAGATGTTGAGACTCTGGAAAGAGTGCAAAGAAGAGCAACAAATATTATTAGAAGACTGTAGGCCAAAACATTTCAAGAACGATTGCAGGAATTGGGTATGTCTAGCTATCGAAGAGCAGAACTAGGGTGACATGATAGTAGTCTTCCAATATCTAAAGCACTGCCACAAAGAATACAGGATCAACTTATTCTCCAAAGCACCTGAAGATAGGACAAGAAGCAATGGATGGAAACTAATCAAGAAGAGAACCAACATGGAAGTAAGAAGAAATTTTGTGAGTTGGAATAATTAATCACTGGAACAGCATGCCTCCAGACATTGTGGGTGGATGCTTTTAAGAAGAGATTGGGGAGGGAAACAAAAAGCACACATGTACTTTCAGAGACACTATATAAGAGGTCCATTACTAGAAACTTGGCTCAAGATAAAAAAGCGAACATTATACAAAAATCCCCAAATGGCTGTCAATATCTGAAGCAATTATATATCCAAACTTCCTAAACGAGAAGAAAATTATAACATATCAACAACTCTTGGATAATCAAAATAATCTCAAGATTAGACAAGACCTCAGAACATCCGGAATAGAATTGGATTGGTGGCACTACCTCCAGATACAAACACGATATAAGAAAGACTCATCCCAATTTGGTTTTCAAAACACAAATGGATTAGATAAAATACTTTTCGGCCCAGATGTAAAATTGTTTTCAAAACTATACAATTTTCAATTGCAAATTAAACTAAAGGAGGAAGTTGTTAAAGGTAACATGATTGCATGGACTGCAAAATTTTGGGTATACGATTAATTCAATAGAATGGGATAAAATTTGGGGAATAAATTATAAATTGCTTATAGCTGCATCATACAAGGAGAATATTTATATAATGTTCTACCGCTGGTACCTTCCTCCGGCACGACTGGCAAGGATGTTTCCGACAGTATCCCTGAAGTGCTGGAAGTGCAAAAAAGAAATAGGGACCTACTACCATATGTGGTGGACCTGCCCTAAGGTTAAAACATATTGGAAGAAATTAGAAACTGGTTAGAGGAGATGATAAAACAGAAAATTGATTTAAAACCCTAAATGTTTTTACTAGGAATCTTTCGGACAAAATTTACTAGAGAGGAATGCTACTTAATATTACATATAACAACCGCAGTCAGATTAGTGTATGCACAGAATTGGAAAACAGACATCATCCCTACCTCCAATATGACAATTAGAAAAATACTAGAATGCTCAGAAATGTGCAAACTTACGATGGAGATACATGGAAAAGAAGACTCCAAATTCTATGAAATATGGAGAAAATGGCATAGCTGGTTAAAACAAAACAAAAATTTAAAAATCTGGTCACAAAACAAGACTTGATTAAGGAAAAAATGTAAAGGTTTATATTCCTTCTTCATAAGAATAAAATGAGATTTATTTGTATATATGTTATAAATATAAGACATATAGTAAGAAATTTAAACAAATTTATACTAAGTTAGATAGATTTAGACTAAGACTAATAAAGGTTAAAAGAAACCAAACAATAAGGTAACATAAAATTGGATATAGTAAGATTTTGAAAAAGCTGTTAAAATGGATAAGTATTCTATGTGTAATTGTATGTAATCTCTGTTCTATTTTGTGTTTGTGTTCTGTCTTGTTTGTTGTGTACGTTAGTTTTTTTTCTTTTTCTGTATTTTTAATGAAAAAAACGAATAAAGATTATTTAAAAAAAGAAGAAGAGATTGGACAGCCCTTTGCTTAATTATTCCAACTCACAAAATTTCTTCTTACTTCCATGTTGGTTCTCTTCTTGATTAGTTTCCATCCATTGCTTCTTGTCCTATCTTCAGGTGCTGTAAGGATTGTCTTCCAGCCACAAGCAAGGTACGAACTTTTGAGACCAGCCAAGGTTTTCAAAAGGATTCCCTTTATTTGCATCTGTATACATCCGTTCAATTCAAAGCAAGGTCTAAAATGCCTTCGGGCAAGACAAGTCTTTTAAGCTTAACACCCCACCCCATTCAGCATAATGAGTCCACAAATGTTTGACAGATGGATCCGTTTCTCAGCCTTACTCTTCCGTTCAATTACCCCCCATAAAATCTTCTCTTAAGATGAAGAGGCTCCCCGGTGTCTGGGATCCGGATACCCCCCATAAAACCTTATCTTAAAATGAAGAAGCTCTCAGGTGTCTGGGATCCGGATATGTATAACCTTTTGATCAAACAGAGCAAAAAAACCCCTTCTCCTTCTGAACGACAGAGTCTGGACTCTGACATCCTGCCTCTCAAAAAAAAAAGAAGGTCCACCTGTAAGACATAAGCAGAATCAATTATGATATTTTAGCAAGGTTTGCTAGGGTATTTGGAGTGGAATCTTCTCAATAAGGTGGGGGCTTTCACATGTTGTTTAGCAACCCACTCGTTCTGTGACGAAGGCAAATGTTTCCAGGATACCAGATACTGGGTCTTCCCTCTGTGGATTCTGGAGTCAAGAATTTCCTTGATTTCAAAATGTTGTTCCCCTTCTATCATGATTGGGGCAGGTGGTGTATCTGCCACCGGTCTAAGTGACGAGGTTACCTCTCTCTTGAGTAGACCAATGTGAAATACTGGGTGGACTTGTCTAAGTGTTTTTGGAAGAATCAATTCAACTACTACTGGGTTAATGATCCTGCTAATAGTGAAAGGCCCAATAAAGTTAGGTCCTAATTTTTTTGATGGTTGTAACGATCTCAAGAATTTTGTAGATAAGTATACTCTATCCCCAACCTGGAAAGGTTTAGCCTCTACTCTTTTCTTGTCAGCTTGAATTTTGAAAGCCTCTCTAGCCTCCTGTAAAGCCAACCTGACTACTGGCCATGTTTTTTGCAAATTTTCTATCCACTCCTTAAGGGAGGGGATAGTGGGTTTTTCTGTGGGTAGTATTGGGCTGAAGTCTTGCCCCGTGGCTACTCTAAAAGGTGTAAAACCTGTACTTGAATGTACAGAGTTATTAAATGCAACCTCTGCAAATGGTAGAAGTTCAGTCCAATTGTCCTGTTGAAAATTAATAAAACATCTCAGATACTGTTCAAGAACGCCGTTCAAATTCTCGCAATTACCATTCGTCTGGGGGTGATGGGAGGAGCTTAACCCTTGGGCGGTGCCAAGTAGGCCCAAAAACGCCTTCCAAAAATTGGAGGTAAATTGGACTCCCCTATCCGAGATTATCCTTTTAGGAGCTCCATGAAGACGATAAATGTGTATTAGAAACAGTCTAGCCAAGCCTTTGGCTGTTGGAATCTTTTGGCAAGGAATAAAATGTGCTGGTTTTGAAAACAAGTCTGTCACAACCCAAATGACTGTGTTTCCCCCACTATCCGGTAGTTCCACAATAAAATCCATAGCAATTTCTTCCCATGGGGCTGACGGCTCAGCTACTTTTTGTAGAAGTCCTGGAGTTTTCCCCTGGCGTCTTTTTGCTGCAGCACAAATGGGGCAACTTGCTACATAGCTTTCTATGTCCTTTTTCAACAAAGGCCACCAAAATTGTCTCTTTATTAAGTGTAAAGTTTTTACAAAGCCAAAATGTCCAGCCAACCTAGAGTCGTGGCACCTTCCCATTAAACGTAATCTTTGGCTAGCGGGTACATAAAGTTTGTCACCTATCCATGCTAATTCATCTTTCATCACGCAGCTGGATTTGTGGTTCAAAACCCATTCATCGTTGACTAATGCTTGTTTAAATGCGTGAGTGATGTCTGCGTCCCTCAATGCGCCTTTTCCTCCTTCGGACCTGGTGATTACTTTGGCTGCCAATTGATTTGTTTGTACTATAGGTTTAAATACCTTTGATTTCACACAATTATATTGTGGCTTTCTGGACAGTGCATCTGTCAGAAAGTTTTCCCCCCCAGGGATAAATTTAAGAGTAAACTCGAACCGTTTGAAGTATTGCGGCCAACGAACCTGTTTAGGAGATAGTTTCCTTGGTGTCTTTAAGGCTTCTAAGTTTTTGTGGTCAGTCCAGACTTCAAAAGGGATCTTACTCCCTTCTAAGAATTGTCTCCAAGTTAAAAGTGCCCATCGCACCGCATAAGCCTCTTTTTCCCAGATCGCCCACCTTTGTTCAGTTTCACTTAGTTTCCTGGATGTATATGCACATGGCTGTAGCTGTCCTTGCTCATTGCTCTGGAGTAGAATTGCCCCTATTGCCACATCGCTAGAATCAGCTTGTATTATGAAGGGTTTTTCTGGGTCTGGGTGCTTCAAAATTGGTTCTGTTGAGAACAGCCGTTTTAGTTTCTCAAATGCTGCCTGGCATTCCATTGTCCAATTCACGGGCTGTCTCGGTTTAGGGTCTCCCTCCCCCTTTGTTCTTAGCAGTTTTGTGATGGGCAGGGCAATTTGAGCAAATGCGGGGATAAATTGGTGATAGAAATTTGCAAACCCCAGGAAGCTTTGCAGCTGTTTGCGTGTGCGAGGCGTTTCCCAATCGAGTACTGCCTGTACTTTTTGAGGATCCATTTCTATGCCCTGGTGTGAAATACGGTACCCCAAGTAATCAATTTTTTCTCGGTGGAATTCACATTTTGAGAGTTTGGCATAAAGTTTTGCCTCGCGGAGTTTGCTCAGCACTGCCCTCACCAATTTAACATGTTCAGCCTCGGTCTCTGAGTATAATAGAATATCATCTAAATAAACGAGAACCCCTTTATATAAGTGTTCACGTAACACATCGTTAATTAATTGCATAAACACTGCAGGTGCCCCTTGTAGCCCAAAAGGGAGCACTTTGAATTGGTAGCATCCCAGGGGGGTGTTGAATGCCGTTTTCCATTCATCCCCCTCCTTAATTCTGATTCGGTAGTATGCCTCCCTGATGTCTAGTTTGGAGAAAATTTTCCCTTTTTTGAGGTGGGCCAGCATGTCTTTCATCAGGGGGAGGGGATACATGTTTTCAACACTTATCGAGTTTAGGTTTCTGAAGTCGACACATAAGCGTTTTGTGCCATCTTTCTTCTCTCTAAATAGCACCGGGGCTGCTATCTTTGGTCTGGCTGGTTCAATGAAACCCCTTGCTAGGTTTTTCTCAATGAAAGCACTCAGTTCCTCTAACTCCCCTGGTGACATGCTATACATTTTTGGTTTAGGTAGTTTAGCCCCGGGTAAGATTTCTATTGTGCAGTCGGATGCGCGATGCGGGGGAAGTTCATCTGACGCTGCCTCGCTAAAGACTTCTGCCAGGTCTTTGTATTCCTTGGGTATGCCGTCTGTTTCCACGCTATGACCAGGCATGGCTGTTTCCCTGCGTTCAGCCCCTTCAGTTTCTATCTGTGGGTCCTCCGCAGTAGTTACGTGCATTTGGAATTCTATGGTGCCTTGCTCCCAATTTATTTTTGGATTTCACTTTTTTAGCCATGCGAGTCCCAAGACTAGTGGCCATTCCATGCCAGGTGCTACTATAAATGTAAGTTTCTCTTCATGGTTATCAATGCCTATTTTCAGGGGTTCCGTGGCAAAAGCAGCCGGCTCGCCCCCTGCTATAGACCCATCCAATTGGCAAAATGCGATGGGATTTCTCAGCTTCCTCACTGTGATTCCCAGCTCCCTGATTAGGGTTGGGCTGATTAAGCAACGGGTGCATCCTGAGTCTACTAAAGCGGAGATATTTTTTCCCTCCTCTTGATTAGGGATAAATAGTCTGAGCGGGAGGGTGAGCGGTTCAATTGGTTTGCTTACCAGTGGTTCATCCTCTGGATCACTTTCGAACACGGTTGGATCTTCCCTTCGAAATGCCGGGGTGTTGTTTCCAGCAGGAGGAGGGGGTGGTGGTCCCATCATCTCGCTGCTCCTCAGAGCTGTTTCCCTCCCCCTCTGGATGGGTCTCGTTGGTCTCTCCCCCGTTTGGCGTTCGGGTTTCCGGGTGGGTGTTTGGGGCCAGCATTCGGGTGCTCGGTGTCCCTCCTTCCCGCATTTGTAACAGATTGGAGGTTTAGGGGAAAAGCCCTGTTGCCTTCTGAAGGGTTCTTTCCTCCATTGGGGTGGGGATTTCTTCCATGCTCTCCCCGTACGGTACTGATTCCTAGCCATATCAATCTCCGCTTCTTCAGCGGTGAGGTACCACTCATGCAGATGATTCGGTGCACCCCTAGCCACGCAGGCATTATACAGATCGTCACTCAGTCCATCCTTAAAACAGCTTACCAGGATGTCTTCTGGCCAGTTTAGCCGACATGCGAGGTCCCGGAATTCTTCAGTGTACTCCGCCACTGGTCGTCGTCCCTGTTTCACCACCTTAATCCGATCGCGTGCTTTGCGGTCTGCCAGCGGGTCCTCAAATCGTCGTCGGTGGGGTGTTAAGCTTAAAAGACTTGTCTTGCCTGAGGGCATGTTAGACCTTGCTTTCTGTAAGGATTGTCTTCCAGCCGCAAGCAAGATACGAACTTTTGAGACAAACCAAGGTTTTTCAAAAGGATTCCCTTTATTTGCATCTGTATACAACCATTTCAATTCAAAGCAAGGTCTAACATGCTCTCAGGCAAGACAAGTCTTTTAAGCTTAACACCCCACCCCATTCAGCATAATGAATCCACAAATGTTTGACAGATGGATCCGTTTCTCAGACTCGTTCTTCCTTTCAATTACCCCCCATAAAACATTCTCTTAAGACGAAGAGGCTCCCATGTGTCTGGGATCCGGATACCCCCCCATAAACCCTTATCTTAAGATGAAAAAGCTCTCAGGTGCCTGGGATCCGGATATGTATAACCTTTTCATCAAACAGAGCCAGAAACCCCCCTTCCTTCTGAATGACAGAATTTGGACTCTGACATCATCCCCAATACATGATATGGACTCTTGCTCCCGATTCCATATCTGCCCCTTCCCATCACCGTGCTGATGGCACAACCCTCATTCAAATGTCCATTTTCCATAGACTGCTCCCCGATCCCTCGTCCAACATCCTCTCGCCCGTTACCCCCTACCGGGCTAGTTTGCGTCAGCCTAAGAGGATTCCCCCCCCAATCCCCCTTGGTTGTATTCCCAATTCCCCTTAAAACATATTTATACATTAATTTAAACAAAAAGCCTCTTAAACCCCTTTTAGTTGCATGCCATCTCTCAGGGCTCCAAAGCCCATCATCGAGGAAGGCCCTTGATAATACAGGGGGCCATCGCCGCGAGGGGGGGCATCTTGCAGTGCAAGCAGTTCCTTTGGAGAGTAGCCCATCACACAAACGGTGGGGTGAGGAGAGGGGGCTCCAAATCCATAAGAGTCGTATTTCGAGGGGTTGAAGATGTAGAAAGGTGGTGAAGAGGCTAAAGCGAGGAGGCTGAGGTTAGGGCCCCTACATTCTCCCACAATGAGCGGGCAGTCAGATTACATGTCTGCAGGCAGGAGAGCTGATCCATCCATTCTCTCACAATGGTAGATGGTAAAAAGTTCTGGTGAGCAAAACTCTGTTCCAGCCTGCTGATGAAAAATAAATTTCCATCAGACTAGCCTCAGTAACTCCAGCCCACCTACCATCTCTTTCCCCTCAAGCCATAAGTCACTGGATAACAGATGGAAATAGATGCTATATTGCCAAATTCGAAGGAGGGAGCAAAACATTACCTATAAAGTAAATGGTGATGATAATAATAAAATGCCCAGAAGATATATAATGGCCATGAGATGTATAATTGGCCTGTAAGATGATCCCCGAGGCAGCTGGACAATAAACCTCAGTCTATTCAATCTGGGTCTGTGGAAGGGCGTACTGCAAAAGATGGCATAGATGCCAACAAATGCCAGCAGCAACGCCAGCAGCATCCTCACAGCAGCTTAGCAAGTCCGGCCGCTCCAGGTTTTTCCAGCTGCTGGCATATCCCAGATAGAAGTCTGGGAGGGTGCACCAAACCCTCTCCGCCAAGGGGGGTGCACCAGGCTTCCTCCACGTTCCTCCTCATTCCATTCCTCCACACTCTGCCAAAGCTCTGCCAAAGCTCTGCTGCCCCCCCCCTACCATCTCCAGTCCCATGGGGGCCAGCACTCAGGGACCTGCCTGTTGTTAGAGTCCAGCAAGGTTCTCCACAAAGCTCCACAAAACTCTGCAAACGTGAGTAAACGCTGAGGGAAGCCATCGCCGCCGCTGCCTGTCCCACAGCGCTCCACCTTTTTTCCCTCATTACCGAGCCGTCCTAGTACCTATTCAGGCAAGGGATGGCTCGTTAGGCATGTCCAGCCTTCGGCTCACTGGGCGTGGGGCCAAAAAAAGCAAAGTTGGCACCCAACGCCTGCAGAGACCCCCATTTCCTCACCATTTTCACAGCGTTCACCAGGGAGCCGCCATTCTCGCGCATGCGCGTAGTTAGAAGTGAGTAGAGGAGGCTCTACTCACGGTCACTCATGCTCTTGTCATCTCTCGATTGGACTACTGTAATGTGCTCTACATGGGGCTACCCTTGAAGAGTATCCGGAGACTTTAGCTGGTGCAAAATGCGGCTGCGCGTGCTGTGGTGGGTGTCTCAAGATACACCCGTAACACCCATACTTCGCCAGCTGCATTGGTTGCCCATTGGTCTCCGGGTGCAATTCAAGGTGTTGATCATCATCTTTAAAGCCCTACATGGCTTAGGGCCCAGTTACCTTCGGGACCGCATCCTACCTCATAATTCCCTTCGACCGGTTAAGTCCCACAGAGTGGGTCTCCTCCAGGTCCCGTCAACCAACCAATGCCGGCTGGCGGGGCCTAGGGGGAGGGCCTTCTCTGTGGGGGGCCCTGTTCTCTGGAACCAACTACCCCCATAGATACGAATTATCCCCACCTTGCTGGCCTTCCGAAAAGCCATTAAGACATGGCTCTTCCTGCAGGTGGGGCTTTGAGACAATTTCACATCTTAGGTCTCCCCCATGTATGTATGATTTTGTATGTTTTTTAAAAAATTCATTTTAAATTGTTATTAAATTTTTTATACTATTTAGTTGTTCTTTAAATGTTGTACGCCGCCCTGAGTCCCCAGGGAGTAGGGTGGCATATAAGAACACTAAAATAAATAAATAAATAAATTTTTTTAAAGAAAGTTTTTTTTATTTTTATACACTTTTCACATAAACATCATCACATATACCATAAATCATTTCAAGTTTTACATAATTATACATTGCTATCCAATAAACATTTAACTAACATCCTAATCTTGCACCTTTTATATTCTTGATGACTGTCTATTTTCCCAATACTTCTTATCACTCCCCTCCCTCTGTCTCCCCCTCTTTCCTCTACCTTCTTTCTCCTTCTCTCCCCTCTTCCTACTTCCCTCTTCTAATTCCTCCCTACCCCTCCTTCCAGCCTCCCCCTCTTCTGCACTCTTCCTTCTCCCCTCCTCTTCTCTACTTCCTCTTCCTCCCTCTTATTCCATTCCTGAGTGAATTCATTTATAATCCATTTTATGATTAACAGACAGGTAGCTCATCTCCCTAACTTCACAATTAACGGCACATCTCTTAAGCTTATATTTTTTCTATATCCATATTTATATCCATATTATTTTCTCTAGGTATATTTTTATTATTATCTTAATACTGCCTCCTTAAACTGCCTGATTTTGTCACCTGGGTCTAACAACTTTAACTTTTCATTTTCCACAACTTTATTTGGTGTTATTTATCTTCTATACATATATTCATTTTCCATCCATTCATAAAATTTCCCCCAAATGTTATAATATTCTGAGTCATCCTTTTCTTTGATTATCATTGTCAATTGGTTCATCTCTGCACAATCCAATATTTTCTTAATTACCTCTCCTTCAGAAGGGGCTTTTGTTGCTTTCCAATTTTGTGCAAATACAATTCTAGCTGCTGTGATTATATGAATAATTTAATATATATTTTCTTTATTATATTTCCCTGGTAATATACCCAACAGGAATATCTCTGGTTTCAAATCTATATGTTGTTTCAATATCTTTTCTATCCACATTTGAATTAAGCTTCAATACGCTTTAGCTTCAGCATATGTCCACCACATACAATAAAAAGTACCAGGTATTTGGTGACATTTCCAACATTTCATAGATTTGTCTTTAAACATTTTAACTATCCTTTTTGGTGACATGTGCCATCTATAAAACATTTTATACATATTTTCTTTATATGCTGTTGCCATTGTCAATTTGTAATTCCTTTCCCAAAGCTGCTGCCAATTGTCCAATTCTATCGTATATCCAAAATTCCTTGCCCATTTTATCATTGTATCTTTCACTTGCTCTTGCTCTAACTTAATATACAATAAGTAATTATACAATTTTAATTAATCTTTCTTCTGTTCCTGTGAGTATTTCATCTAATTCTGTTTTTTCTAAATTAATACCCTCCGTTTTAAAGTCCTTATCATATCTTGATTGTATCTGCATTCTCATGTACCAATCCATCTTTATCCCTTGTTTCTCCAATTCTTGAGTAGAATTCAATTCCTTGTCAGTTAAAATATCCTTATATCTTGCAATATTCCCCCAATTAAGTCTATTTGGGTAGATTAGTGCTTCCATTATTGATAACCAATACAGTATTTTCAAATGATGTTTCTCTCTTATCTTTTCCCACACCACATACAAAGAATTCCTTATGCAATGTCTCTGGAAATAGCTATGTATTTTACTTTTTCCATACCATAAAAATGCTTGGCATCCTATGTGTAAATCATGTCCCTCCAAAATCAAAAGTCTTGTATTTCTTAGCAAAATCCATTCTCTCATCCATGTCAATGTTGCCGCATAATAATATAAGTGCCAATTTGGTAGATTTTTTTTTTAGATTTATTATTAGAGTTGGAAGGGACCTTGTAGGTCATCTAGTCCAACCCCCTGCTCAAGCAGGAGTTCCTACACCATTTGAGACAGATGGCAGTCCAGTCTCCTCTTGAAGGTCGCAAGTGTTGGGGCTCTCACAACCTCCGCTGGCAAGCTGTTCCACTGGTTGATCGCTCTCACCGTCAGAAAGTTTCTCCTCACTTCCAGGTTGAATCTCTCCTTGGTCAGCTTCCATCCATTATTCCTTGTTTGTCTTTCTGGTGCTATAGAGAACAGCCTGCTCCCCTCCTCTCTGTGGCATCCCCTCAAGTATTGGAACACTGCTATCATGTCACCCCTGGTCCTTCTCTTCGCCAGACTGGCCAAGCTCAGTTCCTGTAACCGCTCTTTGTATGTTTTATTTTCCAGACCCTTTATCATCCTGGTTGCTCTCTTCTGCACTTTCTCTAGGGTTTCAATGTCTTTTTTGTAGTGTGGTGACCAAAACTGGATGCAGTACTCTAGGTGTGGTCTGACCAAGGCTTTATAGAGTGGTACTAGTACCTCTCTGGTCCTTGATTGTATCCCTCTATTTATGCAGCTCAGGACTGCGTTGGCCTTTTTGGCTGCTGCTGCACACTGCTGGCTCATATTTAGTTGGCTGTCTACCAAGACTCCAAGATCCCTCTCGCAATCGCTGCTACTGAGTGTGGTTTCGCCTAGTTTGTATGTGTATTTTTGATTCTTCTTGCCTAGGTGCAGAATTTTACTTTTCTCTGTGTTAAATTTCATTTTATTGGTTTGGGCCCAGTGTTCGAGTCTGTCAAGGTCCCTCTGGATTTTGAGTCTGTCCTCTGGGGTGTTTGCTACTCCCGCCAGCTTGGTATCGTCTGCAAATTTGGTTAGTTCTCCTGCTATTTCCTCATCTAGGTCATTTATGAAGATATTAAAGAGTACTGGGCCTAGGATGGAACCTTGTGGTACGCCACTGCTTACTTCTCTCCATGTGGACTTAGAGCCATTGAGGACTACTCGTTGGGTACGGTTGGTCAGCCAGTTGTTAATCCATCTGGTTGTGTAGCTGTCTATCCCGCTTTTTTCTAGCTTATGAAGAAGTAGGTTGTGGTCTACTTTGTCAAATGCTTTGCTGAAGTCCAGGTATATTATATCTACTGCATTTCGCTGGTCTACTAATTTGGTCACAGTGTTGAAAAATGAAATGAGGTTGGTTTGGCATGACTTGTTCTTAACAAATCCATGTTGGCTGTTGGTTATTACTTGGTTTGTTTCTAGATGATGTGAGATCTGGTTTTTAATTATTTTTTCCAGTATTTTTCCAGGTATTGATGTTAGGCTGATTGGTCTGTAGTTTCCTGGGTCTGTTTTTTCCCCTTTTTTGTAGATGGGGACCACGTCAGCTCTTTTCCAGTCCTCGGGGAGTTCCCCTGTGTTCCAGGATTTGTGGAAGATGTGGTGCAGTGGTTCCGAAATGACTTCTGCTAGTTCTTTTAGGACTCTGGGGTGTAATCCATCAGGTCCTGGTGCTTTGTATTCGTTAAGTTCAGATAGGTGATCTCTTACTGTATTTTTGCTTAGGTTGAGTCTTGCTTCAAATCTGTTTTTTATATTTGTGTTGCTGGGTAGTTGAGCTGCAGTTTCCTTTTGTGTGAAGACTGATGCGAAGAATGTGTTTAGTAGCTCTGCTTTGTCTGTGTTGTCTGTTACTTCTTTGCCGTCTTCTCTCTTTAGTGGACCAACTGTTTCTTTGATTTTTTTCTTGCTGTTTATGTGTTGGAAGAAGCTTTTTTTATTGTCTTTGACTTTTGTTGCGAGTCTTTGTTCATTCTGGGCCTTTGCTGTCCTGATTTTTTCTTTACAGATTCTGGCTGTCTGTTGGTACTCTGCCTTGGTTATGTGCCCATCTTTCCATTTTTTGTATTTATCTTTTTTTTTCATTCAGTTTATCGGTGAGGTCTTTGTTTAGCCATGCTGGTTTCCTTTTGGATTTCTTGTTTTTCTTCCTCATTGGTATTGTGGTGTTCTGGGCTTTTAAGATCGTGTTTTTTAGGATCTCCCAGGCTTCTTGAGTTGTTTTACCCTTTAGTACTTTCATCCAAGGAAACTTCCCCAAGTTTTCTCTGAGTTTATTGAAGTCGGCTTTTTTGAAGTCTGGGATATAGGTGTTGTTATGTTCAGTTATTTGTGTTTGCTTTATGGTGAATTTTAGTATTACATGGTCACTCTCGCCAAGTGTTCCTGCAGCTTCAACTCCTTCTATTGTTTCTTCTCTGTTTGTAAGTATTAAATCCAGCATGGCTGCCCCTCTAGTTCCCTCCTCCACTTCGTCTACCATTTTCTTCCCTATTTTAACTTGTGTTCCTAATATGTTTTTTGTGATGCTGTTTTTGATAGGTTGGACTGTTTTCTCCCTTTGTGTAAAGACAGATGCAAAAAACGTGTTAAGTAGCTCTGCTTTCTCCCTGTTGCTTGTCACCTTCTTGCCACTTTCTCCCTGTAATGGACCAATTGTTTCCTTGACTTTTTTCTTGTTTTTAATATGTTGGAAGAAGCTTTTTTTGTTACTTTGTACTTTTGTCGCAAGCCTTTGTTCATTGTGAGCCTTAGCTTTCCTCACTTCATCTTTACAGGCTCCAGCTATTTGCTGATATTCTGCCTTAGTTATTTCCCCTTCTTTCCACTTTTTATACTTGTCCTTTTTGTCTTTCAATTTGTCAGAGAGTTCTTTATGCAGCCATCCTGGTTTCTTTTGAGACCTATTATTTTTCTTCTTCGTTGGTATTGTGCTAGTCTGGGCTTTTATAATCTCACTTTTCAAAATTTCCCAAGCTTCTTGAGTTGTTTTCCCCTTGAGGATTCTCATCCATGGAATCTTTCCCAAGTTCTCTCTGAGTTTATTGAAATTAGCCCTCTTAAAGTCCAAGACTCTAGTTTGACTTTGTTCTACTGTTTGTGTTTGCATAACGTTGAATTCCATGTTTTTCTTAATTTCTTGTTCTTTTTTGTTGTTTTATAATCCAATTCTACCTCTGCAATAACATTGAAGTCTCCCATCATACAAATATTTTCATACTCCAATTCCATTATCTTAGCATGTAATATAGAATAAAACTTTTCTTGACCTTCATTTGGCGTATAAATTGCTACCAATAATACTTTTTTATCATTCATTATTATTTCGACCATCAAAATCCTACCTTCTTCATCTGCATATATACATTTTGGGCTCATTTTTTTCTGTATATATAATACAACTTCTCTTTTACTTTGAACTGCTAATGCCGAATATAGGTCTCCCAATCTTGCATATTCTAATAGTTTCTTATGTTGTCGTCTAATATGTACTTCTTGCAAACATATTATGTCCATTTTTAATTTCCCCAATTCATTAAATGTTCTCTTCCTTTTTTATAGCCGAATTCAATCCATTTATATTTATCAAAATCATCTTAAATCTTTTCTTCCATGATAATTTCAATGCCTTGGCTGATCTCGTCAGCCGTATATCTCTTTGGTCCTTTGCCTCTTTCGCTGTTGCTCCTTCTAGTTCTTTCTCTTCCATCTCTTTAGTGTATTGACTTGCTTGTTGTTTTGTCTCATCCCTTCCCTAGTATCTTCTTGGAATCTGACCTCTCTTTCTCTTCTCAGTCTTTCTTCGCCTTGTTTAAAACGCTGGTGATGAAATATTTTAGCCTTTTCCACTGTATCTAATCTGTATATTTGTTCATGCCTGATCACCATTATCCCTTCTGGTATCAACCATCTGAAATTCATTCCTCTTTCAATCAATCTCTTCATCAAAAATTGGTACTTTCTTCTCAAGTCTCTCACTCTTCTTGGAATTTGTTTCAATGTCACTATCTCCTTTTCCCTATACTTAATTGTAGTGTTCCTTAACTTCTGCAAGATTTCTGTTCTAAGCGATTTCTTTGTAAACCTAATATGAACCTCTCTGGGCAGCTTATTTTTCATTGCATATCTAGTATGGACTCTGTAAATTTCATCAATATCATTAAGTATCTTTTCTTTGCTTTCCTCCATCGCATCTGCCAAAATTTCTTCCATCGTCTCAGCCATGTTTTCGCCCTTCTGCCACATTTTGAAATTGTAGATAATATTCAGATCGACCCATTTCCAGTGTCATAATTGTACTCTCTTGTCTTTTGTCTGTTTCTGTAAGTCGATCATCCATTTCCAATAATGTAAAAGATGAAAACCTTCTCAGGCACTTAATCCATATAACTCCAATCCCATGCTATTAGTTGGCTCACAGCACAATTCTCATTTCCATTAAAAGTCAAGCCTGTTTTTTCCCTGCTCTCCGCTTTCCCCGCAACTAAAATCCAGACAGAGAGCAGTTTAAAAACCACTCCCCCCTTTGTGACTCCATGCTCCAAGCTTCTTTCTCTCTTCACTTGTTCCAGCTATCTCCTCTCCCAAAGCAGTAAAACTTCAATTGAAAATCATCTCACCCAGGTTGACTTCTCTTTATTCTCTCTTCCAATCTTCTTGCTGTGGCCATCCCAGCTAATGGCGACTCAAGCTGCCTTCCCTTGGCTGTTGGTCAGGAGGCCTCCCTGCTGTTGGCTCCCTGGGGGGTTTGCAAACCCCCTGAGCCACTGACCTGTGCCTCTCCTCTTCATCGCCCCTCCAGGGCGATTCCGACCTGATTCCAGATCCCCAAACAGCTGGGATTCAGGATTTCCCCATGGAGCTACCGCAGGAAACACCCATAGTGCCGTGATGTTGGCCATGCCCCCCTCAGTGTATTCCAGATTGATACCTCTGTTTTCTGTCAATCTGTCATCCCCCCCTTTTCCTTTCCATGCCCATTACCTACTTCCCCAATTTCCTCCCCCTCCTTCCCTGTGTTTTATGGCAGGATGCCAGCAAAGTGAAGCATGTTGAAGATGGCGGGCCTGACAATAAGCTTGAAATGTGCTGGAACTGTCAAAAAAGCCAATGCAATCCTAGGCTACCACAACAGGCGGATAGAATCAAAATCATGTGAAGAGTTAATACCCCTTTATAATAGGTCACACTTTGAATATTGCATTCAGTTTTGATCGTCACAATATAAAAGAGATGTTGAGACTCTGGAAAGAGTGCAAAGAAGAGCAACAAATATTATTAGAAGACTGTAGGCCAAAACATTTCAAGAACGATTGCAGGAATTGGGTATGTCTAGCTATCGAAGAGCAGAACTAGGGTGACATGATAGTAGTCTTCCAATATCTAAAGCACTGCCACAAAGAATACAGGATCAACTTATTCTCCAAAGCACCTGAAGATAGGACAAGAAGCAATGGATGGAAACTAATCAAGAAGAGAACCAACATGGAAGTAAGAAGAAATTTTGTGAGTTGGAATAATTAATCACTGGAACAGCATGCCTCCAGACATTGTGGGTGGATGCTTTTAAGAAGAGATTGGGGAGGGAAACAAAAAGCACACATGTACTTTCAGAGACACTATATAAGAGGTCCATTACTAGAAACTTGGCTCAAGATAAAAAAGCGAACATTATACAAAAATCCCCAAATGGCTGTCAATATCTGAAGCAATTATATATCCAAACTTCCTAAACGAGAAGAAAATTATAACATATCAACAACTCTTGGATAATCAAAATAATCTCAAGATTAGACAAGACCTCAGAACATCCGGAATAGAATTGGATTGGTGGCACTACCTCCAGATACAAACACGATATAAGAAAGACTCATCCCAATTTGGTTTTCAAAACACAAATGGATTAGATAAAATACTTTTCGGCCCAGATGTAAAATTGTTTTCAAAACTATACAATTTTCAATTGCAAATTAAACTAAAGGAGGAAGTTGTTAAAGGTAACATGATTGCATGGACTGCAAAATTTTGGGTATACGATTAATTCAATAGAATGGGATAAAATTTGGGGAATAAATTATAAATTGCTTATAGCTGCATCATACAAGGAGAATATTTATATAATGTTCTACCGCTGGTACCTTCCTCCGGCACGACTGGCAAGGATGTTTCCGACAGTATCCCTGAAGTGCTGGAAGTGCAAAAAAGAAATAGGGACCTACTACCATATGTGGTGGACCTGCCCTAAGGTTAAAACATATTGGAAGAAATTAGAAACTGGTTAGAGGAGATGATAAAACAGAAAATTGATTTAAAACCCTAAATGTTTTTACTAGGAATCTTTCGGACAAAATTTACTAGAGAGGAATGCTACTTAATATTACATATAACAACCGCAGTCAGATTAGTGTATGCACAGAATTGGAAAACAGACATCATCCCTACCTCCAATATGACAATTAGAAAAATACTAGAATGCTCAGAAATGTGCAAACGTACGATGGAGATACATGGAAAAGAAGACTCCAAATTCTATGAAATATGGAGAAAATGGTATAGCTGGTTAAAACAAAACAAAAATTTAAAAATCTGGTCACAAAACAAGACTTGATTAAGGAAAAAATGTAAAGGTTTATATTCCTTCTTCATAAGAATAAAATGAGATTTATTTGTATATATGTTATAAATATAAGACATATAGTAAGAAATTTAAACAAATTTATACTAAGTTAGATAGATTTAGACTAAGACTAATAAAGGTTAAAAGAAACCAAACAATAAGGTAACATAAAATTGGATATAGTAAGATTTTGAAAAAGCTGTTAAAATGGATAAGTATTCTATGTGTAATTGTATGTAATCTCTGTTCTATTTTGTGTTTGTGTTCTGTCTTGTTTGTTGTGTACGTTAGTTTTTTTTCTTTTTCTGTATTTTTAATGAAAAAAACGAATAAAGATTATTTAAAAAAAGAAGAAGAGATTGGACAGCCCTTTGCTTAATTATTCCAACTCACAAAATTTCTTCTTACTTCCATGTTGGTTCTCTTCTTGATTAGTTTCCATCCATTGCTTCTTGTCCTATCTTCAGGTGCTGTAAGGATTGTCTTCCAGCCACAAGCAAGGTACGAACTTTTGAGACCAGCCAAGGTTTTCAAAAGGATTCCCTTTATTTGCATCTGTATACATCCGTTCAATTCAAAGCAAGGTCTAAAATGCCTTCGGGCAAGACAAGTCTTTTAAGCTTAACACCCCACCCCATTCAGCATAATGAGTCCACAAATGTTTGACAGATGGATCCGTTTCTCAGCCTTACTCTTCCGTTCAATTACCCCCCATAAAATCTTCTCTTAAGATGAAGAGGCTCCCCGGTGTCTGGGATCCGGATACCCCCCATAAAACCTTATCTTAAAATGAAGAAGCTCTCAGGTGTCTGGGATCCGGATATGTATAACCTTTTGATCAAACAGAGCAAAAAAACCCCTTCTCCTTCTGAACGACAGAGTCTGGACTCTGACATCCTGCCTCTCAAAAAAAAAAGAAGGTCCACCTGTAAGACATAAGCAGAATCAATTATGATATTTTAGCAAGGTTTGCTAGGGTATTTGGAGTGGAATCTTCTCAATAAGGTGGGGGCTTTCACATGTTGTTTAGCAACCCACTCGTTCTGTGACGAAGGCAAATGTTTCCAGGATACCAGATACTGGGTCTTCCCTCTGTGGATTCTGGAGTCAAGAATTTCCTTGATTTCAAAATGTTGTTCCCCTTCTATCATGATTGGGGCAGGTGGTGTATCTGCCACCGGTCTAAGTGACGAGGTTACCTCTCTCTTGAGTAGACTAATGTGAAATACTGGGTGGACTTGTCTAAGTGTTTTTGGAAGAATCAATTCAACCACTACTGGGTTAATGATCCTGCTAATAGTGAAAGGCCCAATAAAGTTAGGTCCTAATTTTTTTGATGGTTGTAACGATCTCAAGAATTTTGTAGATAAATATACTCTATCCCCAACCTGGAAAGGTTTAGCCTCTACTCTTTTCTTGTCAGCTTGAATTTTGAAAGCCTCTCTAGCCTCCTGTAAAGCCAACCTGACTACTGGCCATGTTTTTTGCAAATTTTCTATCCACTCCTTAAGGGAGGGGATAGTGGGTTTTTCTGTGGGTAGTATTGGGCTGAAGTCTTGCCCCGTGGCTACTCTAAAAGGTGTAAAACCTGTACTTGAATGTACAGAGTTATTAAATGCAACCTCTGCAAATGGTAGAAGTTCAGTCCAATTGTCCTGTTGAAAATTAATAAAACATCTCAGATACTGTTCAAGAACGCCGTTCAAATTCTCGCAATTACCATTCGTCTGGGGGTGATGGGAGGAGCTTAACCCTTGGGCGGTGCCAAGTAGGCCCAAAAACGCCTTCCAAAAATTGGAGGTAAATTGGACTCCCCTATCCGAGATTATCCTTTTAGGAGCTCCATGAAGACGATAAATGTGTATTAGAAACAGTCTAGCCAAGCCTTTGGCTGTTGGAATCTTTTGGCAAGGAATAAAATGTGCTGGTTTTGAAAACAAGTCTGTCACAACCCAAATGACCGTGTTTCCCCCACTTTCCGGTAGTTCTACAATAAAATCCATAGCAATTTCTTCCCATGGGGCTGACGGCTCAGCTACTTTTTGTAGAAGTCCTGGAGATTTCCCCTGACGCCTTTTTGCTGCAGCACAAATGGGGCAACTTGCTACATAGCTTTCTATGTCCTTTTTCAACGAAGGCCACCAAAATTGTCTCTTTATTAAGTGTAAAGTTTTTACAAAGCCAAAATGTCCAGCCAACCTAGAGTCGTGGCACCTTCCCATTAAACGTAATCTTTGGCTAGCGGGTACATAAAGTTTGTCACCTATCCACGCTAATCCATCTTTCATCACGCAACTGGATTTGTGGTTCAAAACCCATTCATAATTGACTAATGCTTGTTTAAATGCATGAGTGATGTCTGCGTCCCTCAATGCGCCTTTTCCTCCTTCGGACCTGGTGATTACTTTGGCTGCTAATTGATTTGTTTGTACTATAGGTTTAAATACCTCTGATTTCACACAATTATATTGTGGCTTTCTGGACAGTGCATCTGCCAGAAAGTTTTCCCCCCCAGGGATAAATTTAAGAGTAAACTCGAACCGTTTGAAGTATTGCGCCCAACGAACCTGTTTAGGAGATAGTTTCCTTGGTGTCTTTAAGGCTTCTAAGTTTTTGTGGTCAGTCCAGATTTCAAAAGGGATCTTACTCCCTTCTAAGAATTGTCTCCAAGTTAAAAGTGCCCATCGCACCGCATAAGCTTCTTTTTCCCAGATCGCCCACCTTTGTTCAGTTTCACTTAGTTTCCTGGATGTATATGCACATGGCTGTAGCTGTCCTTGCTCATTGCTCTGGAGTAGGATTGCCCCTATTGCCACATCGCTAGAATCAGCTTGTATTATGAAGGGTTTTTCTGGGTCTGGGTGCTTCAAAATTGGTTCTGTTGAGAACAGCCGTTTTAGTTTCTCAAATGCTGCCTGGCATTCCATTGTCCAATTCACGGGCTGTCTCGGTTTAGGGTCTCCCTCCCCCTTTGTTCTTAGCAGTTTTGTGATGGGCAGGGCAATTTGAGCAAATGCGGGGATAAATTGGTGATAGAAATTTGCAAACCCCAAGAAGCTTTGCAGCTGTTTGCGTGTGCGAGGCGTTTCCCAATCGAGTACTGCCTGTACTTTTTGAGGATCCATTTCTATGCCCTGGTGTGAAATACGGTACCCCAAGTAATCAATTTTTCTCGGTGGAATTCACATTTTGAGAGTTTGGCATAAAGTTTTGCCTCGCAGAGTTTGCTCAGCACTGCCCTCACCAATTTAACATGTTCAGCCTCGGTCTCTGAGTATAATAGAATATCATCTAAATAAACGAGAACCCCTTTATATAAGTGTTCACGTAACACATCGTTAATTAATTGCATAAACACTGCAGGTGCCCCTTGTAGCCCAAAAGGGAGCACTTTGAATTGGTAGCATCCCAGGGGGGTGTTGAATGCCGTTTTCCATTCATCCCCCTCCTTAATTCTGATTCGGTAGTATGCCTCCCTGATGTCTAGTTTGGAGAAAATTTTCCCTTTTTTGAGGTGGGCCAGCATGTCTTTCATCAGGGGGAGGGGATACATGTTTTGAACACTTATCAAGTTTAGGTTTCTGAAGTCGACACATAAGCGTTTTGTGCCATCTTTCTTCTCTCTAAATAACACCGGGGCTGCTATCTTTGGTCTGGCTGGTTCAATGAAACCCCTTGCTAGGTTTTTCTCAATGAAAGCACTCAGCTCCTCTAACTCCCCCGGTGACATGCTATACATTTTTGGTTTAGGTAGTTTAGCCCCAGGTAAGATTTCTATTGTGCAGTCGGATGCGCGATGCGGGGGAAGTTCATCCGACGCTGCCTCGCTAAAGACTTCTGCCAGGTCTTTGTATTCCTTGGGTATGCCGTCTGTTTCCACGCTATGACCAGGCATGGCTGTTTCCCTGCGTTCATCCCCTTCAGTTTCTATCTGTGGTCCTCCACAGTAGTTACGTGCATTTGGAATTTTATGGTGCCTTGCTCCCAATTTATTTTTGGATTCCACTTTTTTAGCCATGCGAGTCCCAAGACTAGTGGCCATTCCATGCCAGGTGCTACTATAAATGTAAGTTTCTCTTCATGGTTATCAATGCCTATTTTCAGGGGTTCTGTGGCAAAAGCAGCCGGCTCCCCCCCTGCTATAGACCCATCCAATTGGCAAAACGCGATGGGATTTCTCAGCTTTCTCACTGTGATTCCCAGCTCCCTGATTAGGGTTGGGCTGATTAAGCAACGGGTGCATCCTGAGTCTACTAAAGCGGAGATATTTTTTCCCTCCTCTTGGTTAGGGATAAATAGTCTGAGAGGGAGGGTGAGCGGTTCAATTGGTTTGCTTACCAGTGGTTCATCCTCTGGATCGCTCTCGAACACGGCTGGATCTTCCCTTCGAAATGCCGGGGTGTTGTTTCCTGCAGGAGGAGGGGGGGTGGTCCCACCATCTCGCTGCTCCTCAGGGCTGTTTCCCTCCCCCGCTGGATGGGTCTCGTTGGTGTCCCCCGTTTGGCGTTCGGGTTTCTGGGTGGGTGTTTGGGGCCAGCATTCGGGTGCTCGGTGTCCCTCCTTCCCGCATTTGTAACAGATTGGGGGTTTAGGGGAGAAGCCCTGTTGCCTTCTGAAGGGTTCTTTCCTCCATTGGGGTGGGGATTTCTTCCATGCTCTCCCCGTACGGTATTGATTCCTAGCCATATCAATCTCCGCTTCTTCAGCGGTGAGGTACCACTCATGCAGATGATTCGGTGCACCCCTTAGCCACGCAGGCATTATACAGATCGTCACTCAGTCCATCCTTAAAACAGCTTACCAGGATGTCTTCTGGCCAGTTTAGCCGACATGCGAGGTCCCGGAATTCTTCAGTGTACTCCGCCACTGGTCGTCCCTGTTTCACCACCTTAATACGATCGCGTGCTTTGCGGTCTGCCAGCGGGTCCTCGAACCATCGTCGTAGGGCCGTCATGAATTGGTTGAAGTTGCGCAGTTCGGGTGCGTCGTCGTTATGTAGGGTTACCATCCATCTGGCTGCGGCTCCTTCCAGGGCTAAGGTAACTGCTCGCACCCGGGATCCCTGGGTTTGGAACTCATGTCCATATTCTTGCATATAGGTGAGCACATGTGCTACGAAAAATCCCAATTGTTGTGGGTCCCCATCAAATTTCACTCCCAGGGGGGGAGTTTTCCTTTCTAGTTGTGGAGCTTGGAGTTGGTTAGGAAGGGATGCCGCTGCGTGTGCTGCCCTGGGGGGGTTTGTTGGGTCTCCTGCTGCGTCCTCCATCTGCACGCCTGCTCCCCAGGGGTTGTTGCCCCCCCAGTCTCCTCAGCGGTTGCTGTGCTCCCAGCGCTCGTTGTCCGTCGTTCTGGGGTCCCTCGGATGTTGAGATTTTCTAATGTTTCCATCACCAGCTGGGACAGGTATCTCTTCAACCGCCCCTCCCTTAGAGGCGCTTCAGTGGGCTCTTCCTGATCCATGGCAGCTTCTAGCTCTAATTCCCAACGGGGCTTCCGATCCCCCCGATTAAGGGTGACTCCTCTGGTTCTGCCATCCCAGCTGTCTTTTTTTCCAATGCTGATAGACCAGCGGGGCTTTCCAGAGGCCTCGATATCTCCCTCAGCCTCTTTGCTGGGGAGTGCGGGACAGGCTTCCACCCGGGGGGTGATTGGTGTCTCCTCCCAGCATTCAATTTCTTCCTGCTCCTGGTTTTTTTCAGTCATGATTGCCCGGTCCCCTCAGTAGAGCGAAGTTACTCTCTAGGTTGACCGATTTTGGAGACCTTGCTTTCTGTAAGGATTGTCTTCCAGCCACAAGCAAGGTACGAACTTTTGAGACCAGCCAAGGTTTTCAAAAGGATTCCCTTCATTTGCATCTGTATACATCCGTTCAATTCAAAGCAAGGTCTAAAATGCCTTCGGGCAAGACAAGTCTTTTAAGCTTAACACCCCACCCCATTCAGCATAATGAGTCCACAAATGTTTGACAGATGGATCCGTTTCTCAGCCTTACTCTTCCGTTCAATTACCCCCCATAAAATCTTCTCTTAAGATGAAGAGGCTCCCCGGTGTCTGGGATCCGGATACCCCCCATAAAACCTTATCTTAAAATGAAGAAGCTCTCAGGTGTCTGGGATCCGGATATGTATAACCTTTTGATCAAACAGAGCCAAAAAACCCCTTCTCCTTCTGAATGACAGAGTCTGGACTCTGACAGGTGCTTTGGAAAAAAAATTGCTAAAAACAGTAAGAAGAAAAATGACTTTGCTCCTAGCAAATAATTAGCCATGATAACCACTCATTAAATGCCTAATTCCTCTTTATGGCTGTTTTGGAGTAGAAACGGAGTCAATGTGCAATAACTATAGCTGCTGATGCCGGAGAAATCCAGAACTGCAGCTGCCAACACATTAAGAAATACTGTAAGGACCGTCTCCCCATTCACCTACAAAGTATGAACTTCTGAGCCAGATAGTTCAAAAGGATTCCTTTATTGGCAGCTGTGGTTACAATCCATTCATTTAAAGCAAGATCTAAATGCCTTCAGGCAAGGCAAGTACATTTAAACCTTAGCGCCCCTCCCCATTAGGCAGAATGCAAATGTAGACCAATACACAAAGTGTGAAAGTTCTCTATCCTGGGAATGCGGATGAGCATACGTTCTCACAGATCCTTTTCCGTTCAACTGACCTTCATTGCCCCTCATAAATCCTATCCTAAGGTGAGGAGGTTCCCAGATGTCTGAGATCCGGATATCAAGCAAACCCAAGACCCCCCTTCTCCTTTTGAATGGCAGAGTCGCTGGAATCTGACAAATACAATCCATCTAATCTTCCAGAGGACTCTACACCTTACTTTATAAAATAGAAGATTAACTTTTTTTAACAATATTTAATTACTATAGTCATACTTGTTTTCACAGGAGCAGTCAGTAGCTGAAGGAATACTTGTTTTCACAGGAATGGTCAATAGCTGACGAAATCCAGAATCATGTGCAGAGTGCTAACCATATTAAAGGAAGTATGGAGAACTTCAGTCTCACTCACTTAAGTGTCATTCTCTTTTATGAAATGGATTGAATAGGACTGACTTCCTTATCTGGTAGCCAAGCACCCCACACAACAAACTCTAGATCAGTAATATGGCTTTCCTTGTGTGTCATATATTTTATATATAAATAAATTTATGGTTGGCATTTTCTTTGCTACAGTGAGAGGGACACATGATGTGCTTAAGAAATCAAGAATTAACCTAGAGGCATTTTCAATCTAACCTCTCCTTCATAAGATGCTGGTATTCCAGGGCTGAGGAGAGAGATTGAAAAGCTGTAATCTCCAAGTCCTGGAGAGGAAGCCTCCAGGTTGTGGAGCACATTCTCCTTACTAGTATTCATTAATTGGCCTACAAAGGTGTTAAAGCTCATTGAGAAGATTTATGCTTCTCATTCTTGCTTTTTACATAATTTTGTTTTTTATTTAAAAAGACAGTATGAGCTCTTACAATCATAAAGCTCAGTCTTTAATATACTAATATTGACTTCAGGGTGAGTGTCTTTAGATGTTTACTCCTTTATACAAATAGCCCAACCTTGACAGCATAAACAGGTATTCTGCTCTTCTGTTCATAGGGCCTACTTTTTGTCTACGTTGCTGTAATCAAACCATTAAACTCTAACCAAGGGCATTAGAATATTTTAAAACAGCTGCTGTGAATGCTTGAGTGTAGGTTGTTATCAATTATTTGCCAAGAATGTGGAATGCCTATCTGATTGATATTGATTAAGCACCCTACTTATTTATTCAGCCTTCTGTCCTGTTTAAGGAAATTATCACTTACTCAGTTCTGTTTATCTAAGTTAATTAAAACTCTTCTGTTTAGTTAGCAATCACACATTGACATGATCTGTCTGTATACTATATGTTATGTATTAACCATTTATTCATTGTAACTAAATTAGTAAAAGTTAATCTTTTATACTTGTATACACAAGAAATTTGCTATAAAAAATAAACGCAAGTCTGAGAAAAGCAGAGCTTCTGAACATGGGGTCTGCTCAGAGAGATTTCTTCCTAACTCGGACAAGCTTTGCTCAAGAAATCATGTATCTGTGTCTATGATTCCTACACTTGAGGGTAGAAGACAAAGCCTAATAGAAATGCTAACATCTCTTTTTTACATCACTTATTTCTAGGAGATGTCCCAGCAGCCTAAATTAATTTATTCCATTAGCCCTGGAAGAAATGGATCCATTCATATCTCCAGAAACAAAAGATGGAGAAAGAAAAATAAATGCAATATTTACTCCTAATCCAGCTAAACTAAGCAGCAAAACCAGGCTGCTTAAGACTGCCAAATCACCATTGCCCAGATCATGGATTCCAGAATTCATCCCAACCCAACTTTGGTAACCAACTCTGGCAAGTGCAGTGTAAAATTCCTTATGTACTCAAGTGGCATAGCACACAGGTTTTTCAATGTTTTCTTCATATGCTCTGCTGCTGGACTCATTGGGAAATTTATTTGGAAATGCTTGACAGTAACAAATAGAGTTGCTATCAAAACATGTCCCAAATTCTTAATTTAAATGACTGTGGCAAGAAAAAGCTATTTATACTCCATATAAATGGAATATATGTATTTGTATACTCCATATAAATAGCTTTAATCTTGTTATTGTGCAATAACAAGACTAAAGCTATTTATATGGAGTATATAAATATGCACAGAGACTAGACCTTAGCCACAAATGCTATTGTCAAAGAAAAGGGAACTCCAACAATGGCACCCTCAGAGACTGGGCTCCAAAAGTACCCTAGTCTTACCATTTGATTCTTTGGAGAATGGTGCAAAAGTTTGTTTATACTGTTAGGATTAGGGAATGGATATATCATGCATTACTATTATGATGATGGTTGATTGTACAGTCAGTCAGACATTTAGATTGGATTTGGTAGTTTTCTCCACCTATCAAGTTCTTTCCAAGGACCTGGGCTAGGCAGATATGATTGTTTCATGGTGGTTAAAGGTACTGTTGCAGCATATAAGCTGTTCCAAGTAGAGAGATATTTTGCAATTGACTAATGGTGATTCTGTCAAAGTCAGCCATTTCAATGGTGTTGAAATGGTGCTGCAATGTGTTGAGAGTGCACCCAAGGTGCCCTATTACTATGGGTAGTAACATTGCTTTCTCTTGCCACAGTCGTTCTACTTCTGTTTGCAGATCTTTCTATTTTGTAATTTTTTCCAATTCTTTGTCTTCTATTCTGCTGTCTTCAGGTATTGCAATGTTCACTATCCAGACTTTTTTGTGTTTCTTATCAACAACTGTTAAGTCTAGTGTGTTATATGGCAGGTGTTTGTCTGAATTCTAAAGTCCCAGAATACTTTAGCATCTTAATTTTCTATTATTTTGTCTATTTTGTGGCCTCCGCAATACTTGCTTGCAGGCAAATGGTATTTCTTGTAGATATTCCAATACATCATTATTACATTATTATATTGTTCTTATTAGTGTAGCTACCTTGCTTCAAATTACTATGACTTCAAAATATTCTTGGCAAGTGTAGTCTTGGCCTGACAATAAGAGGTGTTTAGCCCAATTAATTTTTTTCTTTGATTATTATTTCCACCAGCATTTAAAAGAACCCTGTCTGGGATTTACAGACAGGAAACTGGCTCATGAATGGCATCATTTTTTTTCTTATTCTCAGTACAAACAGGCCTATACTGCCTCCGAAAAAAAGAAGTCTTTCGTATGATTGAAAACCATTACCATTCTCTTGAGAACCAAGTCAAGAGCCTTTAAGATACGTTTTAAGCCTGAAATTAGCTTGGAGGCCTTGAGAGATAACCTATTTTAGGAGAGGGAAACCCTGTGGGAAGCCGCTTTTAAAACCATCAGTGATGGTATCTTGTTTCTAAGTTGTTTTAAATGAAGAACTTTGAACATTTTTGACAGTAACTCTATTTGGATGAGTGAAAGTCATGTTTGTTAAGGACTTGATTCCATATGCTTGCTCTATTATAAGCCTTGATGTGACTTGATAAAGATGAAAAATCTTAATTTTTTTCCTATTTATTCAGAAGAGACAGTGGATTGTAGTGTTTTTCACTGGTGTACCCAACAGTGGAAAAGCTGCTACTGAATGGCTATCCAAGCAGTCCAGGACTGGGTCTGGTCACACTTACCGTATTTTTTGGAGTATAAGATGCATCTTTTCCCCCTAAAAGAGGGTGGAAATGTCGGTGCGTCTTATACATCGAATACAGCCATTTTTGGCCTCCCGAAGTCCCGCCCCCGCATCCCATTTTTGCGAAAAATGGGCCCGTTTTTCGCAAAAATGGGGTGCGCAGAGAGTTTGGGAAACCTGCAGAATGCTCCTGGGGGCTGGGGGAAGGCAAAAACACCCCTGTTTTCAAAAAAACCTTTCCCCAGCCCCCAGAACACTCTGCAGGCTTCCCAAACCCTCTGTGTGTCCTGTTTTTTGCAAAAACGGGTGAAAAACTGGTCCATTTTTGCAAAAAAAACAGGGTGCGCAGAGGTTTGGGAGGCCTGCAGAGTGCTCCTGGGGGCTGGGGGAAGGCAAAAACATTGTTTTTGCAAAAAACGGGCCCATTTTTGCACAAAACGGGGTGTTCAGAGGGTTTGGGAGGCTTGCAGAGTGCTCCTGGGGGCCAGGGAGGACAAAAACTTTTTTCTTACTTACCCGTTTGAAATCTTGGTGCGTCTTATACACCGGTGCGTCTTATAGTCCGAAAAATACGGTAAGTAGCACCCACAAATCGCAAACTTGAGAAAGGCTTTACAACAGTAGATACTGAGAACATAATAACAATTATACTTTACTTTGTTTAATTATAATCTTTGTTTAATTTGTTTAATTATGATCTCATTTCCTACTAGAAGAGACTTTCAATACTTGAGAACAAGAGCTGTTCCATATTAAAGTTATGTGGTCTTGGAGGCTTCATACAGCCACCATAACTTGTATACAATGGTCATATGATTTGAAAAGAGGGTGGCACTGGACTTTCTTTCTTTTTGAATGTGGAAGGGAAGATTGCAAGGCAAGTCTTCTTGTTTCAGGAAGAAGCCAACCTCAGAGTTTGCAATATATGAGATATAATAATAATGCACCCAAAACTTGATTTCAGTAGCTTTATCAAGTTGTTTGTTCTGAATAGCCATATGGGAATGAAGAACTTCATTGTGCTGAAAAATCAGAACAGTCATCCAAACCTTTGTTTCTGATTAAATAATCTGGAAGCTGACTACCCATCCTCATGCCCACTGGTATTCTGTCATATGCAGAAAAAGGAAGAGTTCTTGAGTCTCTATGGAAATACCCTGTTTCCCCCAAAATAAGACATCCCCTTATAATAAGCCCAATCGGGCTTTTGAGTGCATGGCAATAAGGCAGATCTTAATTCCCCCATGGATGACTGGTTTTAACTTTTGTAATTTTTTAAACTGTTTTTATTGTATTTTCTGATTGTTCTTTTTTCTGTTTGTACGCCGCCCTGAGTCCTACGGGATTGGGCGGCCTATAAGAACAATAAATTAAATTACATTAAATTAAGTGCTTATTTCAGGGTTCAAAAAAATATGACAGGGTCTTATTTTCAGGGAAACACGGTATGTAGGAATCAGACTCCAATAGGCTTGTAAAGAAGAGTGGTGACATACTTCTTCTTGTAGCGATGGGTGGCACTAAGCACCATGACGCCATCCTATGGGAGAAAACACGAGAGTAGCTAAAGAAGAACGGCACTCAACAGTAATTATTATAGAGGAAACAGACTGATGCATATTGGGATGTATTTCATATGTGTGATTTCATTTTCTACTTCCCTCCCAAATTTTTAAAATAAAGGGAGTGGAGAATAATATATACAAGATGCCTCCTTCTGAGAAACCTGAGAGGAAACAATCATGCTGTATCCATGGCACCAATACAAAATAACCCACAAGAGGGAGAGAAGCTAAAAGCCTCAGGCATTACTGGAATTTCACATTTTGGTTTCTCTATAAGCATTTCCACCCTACTTGGAAATCTGAAATGTTGAATTGGACAAGAAGTCAATTTCTTCCATTCTTATGTAGAGAGAGCAAAGTGTGCAAATACAGCAAGATGTGGTAGAGTACAATAAGAACAGACAACATTAGATTACCTTAATGGAAAGTGCATAGAGGTGGTTTAGCATCACATGGTTTGGCTCTGGCAAGAGGGCTGGGTCACACTGAAAGAAATACAGGACTCTAATCACGCAACTATTTTCAGTTCATTAATTATCTGTCAAAACACCATTTCAATCTGGACATTTATGAAAAATTATCTTACACAAATATCACCTTGGCGTTTTCAGGGCTGCCACAGCAGTGGCTGGGTGAACTGTGGGAATGGGAGGGGGAGGTAGAGATAGCGAGGGCTTTGTAACCAAAATAAAATTCTTTCCCCTGAGAACCAAGGATGTTCCTACCAGCTGTGAAGAGGCGGGTCACGAATCCGGATGAACTTTGGACTGTGACCTGATTGGGCCATGTTATGGTCTGAAGGGGCAGGAGGAGGAAAAAAAATGTATTTTTTACTAGGGGGAAACCTGAGGGACTTTAGATTCAGGTTTCCCCAGATGTGCCAATATGACATGTCTAATAAATCTGTACTTTGAGGAATATGCCTGTCTCAGAGTTTTGATTTTGTTTCAGGTTTCCCCAGATGTGCCAATATGACATGCCTAATAAATCTGTACTTTGAGGAATATGCCTGCCTCAGAGTTTTGATTTTGTTGGGGCTGTTACTTGGAACCCTGACATTAACCCGAATGTCCCTTTAAACAATCAAGCAGCTCCCTGCTGTCCGGGGTCCTAAGCTCCGGCCGCAATTCCAGGTGTTGTGTCCCAGCACAGGAACCCCCAGAAAGGACACGCACACAACCATTTGCAAAAGAAATCAAGGAGTTTTACTAATAAATATTCTTAGTAAAAAATCAGGGTTTTTTAAAGTCCAGAAAAAAACGGAACAAGAGTCTTGGGGAATATTATTTTCGTGAGCTTTTAGCCAGAGTTCAAATGTCCAAAACAAAGCTGCCAATTACTTTGTGCTTATCTATTTACTCACTGGAGTTGGCAGGAGTCCCGGAATCCAAAGCAAAGGAGATGATATTTCAAAATACAGGACTCAGAGCGGGAACACTAAAGCAAAGAAGTCTTGAGTGCTAACAGAACACAGTTGTTGCTTCCAGGCGTGCTCCAGGACTTAAATAGCCCGAGGACATGGCCAATTAGCCCTCAGCTTTACATGCGAGGAGATCTCCGTTGTAAAGCCATTCCTGTCTGCTAGCTGCTCTCCGTGCCCTAGCATCCAGCAGAGGCTCCTCCTCTTCTGATGACCCACTCTGCACCAGCTGAGAAGGTGCAGAAGGCCTTGGCTGATCTTCCTCCTTTGGCACTGAGTCCTCCTCGCTCTCAGACTCAGGTGCCAAGTACACAGGATGATAGTGCCGTGCCACAGTCAGCTCTGGAACCTCCGGATCCGCTACCAGCTGCGCTGGACGCGGGCAAGCCACAACACCAGGTTACTGGGTATCACAAAGACTCAGGGAAGATAGAGAAGAGGCCGGAATAGAAGTCCTCTGATGCTAGCGGGACCGCGATCACAGGAGGAACAACAGGAAGCAGCTTGGGGAGCATTTGCGGGAGCATCTGCTATCACTTGGTGACCACGGTAGCTGAGGCGGTGGGGGTGGCAGGGCACCTCATCCAAAGAGCAAGGATCCTGGCCACTCGCTCAGGTAAATCTCTCCCAGTGGGATGACGGCGTGGGGCTACCAGCAGCCCAAGAGTTGGTGGGGGGCCTGATGCACCAAGAGCCTTATCGAGCCGAGATGGACGCGGCAAGTGGCCAGGCGTTCCAAGAGCCCCAGATGCCATCAGCCCGGGCAGAGCACGCCAGTCTTCGAGTGGAGAGCCACGAGGCCCGTTGAGCTCAGCAAATCCAGGGAGTGGGGCCTCCCACCACCTTCAAGGAGCCAATCTCTAGCCAATCTCCCTGAGAGATTTGGCCAATTTAGCATTGGAATCTGCTCATCTCCCTCCTAGCAGTCAACCCGCCTGGGTCCTGACTCAACCAAAGTTCAACTTCCCCAGCCAAGGGAGTGTGACAGCCCAGAGCGGGGTGTAGGTCTCTTTCCACTCGGCGCAGAGTGGATCGTGACTGGGGCTTCACCGCCAAGCCGGGTGCACTGGGATGACAGCTCAGCCAGAAGCCATCGCCAGCCAGCAGCCGGGGCCTCTAGGCCAGCCCAGTCCTGGGATCCAGAGGCAAGGTAGCCTTTCTCACCAACCACCCCCTTGGCTACCTCCCACGGATCAGATCCCCCCTGGATGGGCATTCTATCCTGGCCAGGGGTGAGTTCAATGCCAATGGATGGCAGTGCCAGCTCCCCAGCCGGCCCCAATGCCTCTGACAGTGCCTCCAGCCGCTCCCCCATGCTTCAGAGCCACCTTTGGTGGGACTCCTGGAAAGCTGGCGTATATCCTGAACCGGATCTGGTCCCACCTTGACCGCTATGGGGCTCAGTACCAATCTGACCAGGAGATGATCTCAGCTATTGCAGATAACATGGATGGGAAAGCAGCAGAATGGATAGCCCAATTACACAACGAAGGAGCCCCTGAACTGGACGACGCTGACACATTCCTGCAGCTGCTGAAGACACGATTCAAAGACGCTGCCCAAGGGCAAGAGGCAGAGGCCAAAACCAAGGACCTAAAGCAGAGAGGCAGGCCTGAAAAGGAGCTGGTCTGGGAATTCCAGAGAGTGGCAGGAAAACTAAGAGACTGTCTGGAATGCCTCTTCGTCCACCATTTCAAAGAGGCTCTGGACCAGGACCTCCGGCAAGCCTGTGCCTTCCGAGGGGTCCCCGATCACATCCAGGAGTGGTACCGGATGGCAGTGGCCATGGGCCATGAGATCCACCCACACCGGAAACCCACACCAGAGAAAAAGCCAAAGCGGGCTCTGGGACGCCTAACCAGTGTGAAGCAGGATGACGAGCCTAGACTGACCTCCACAGTCACCATCAAGTGCTTCAGGTGCAGTCAGCAGGGTCACCGAGCATCAGAGTGCCTGACACCGGCACCCACTCCACAGGTGCAGACCTTGGCTGGTCCCAAGGGAAAGAAGACTCTACTTAAACCACTGGAGAAAGGGAAACTCACGCAGCAAGCCACTGAGGTTCCCCACCTCCCTTCACAAGGGGAGAAACTCCGGCTCCAGAAGCCCCACCAGTGAAGCCAGTGAAGACAGCAATACCAGCGAAGATTACCCAATGGTAAGTGAGGCCACCTGCCCCTTTGCCATAAAGTCCCGAATAGTTGTGCTCCAAACAGGAGCTCAAGGGGACATAGAGGCCATCATAGACACCGGATGTACCAGGTACCTAATTGGCCTGCCCACTGTCCAGAAGCTAGGGATAGGTACAACGCCCTTGGAGCCCCCTATACGCTTTGAGCAAGTTGATGGGACATCAATAGGTGGAGCCTCGGCCACTTTAGTCACCGAACTCATGAGGCTGGAAATGGAACGCCATTGCTCATATGCTTCGTAGTGGCTGCAATGATGGAATCACTCATTCTAGGCCTCGCCTGGCTGGACAAGTGGGGCCCTATCATCACGTGAGAGGACGGCTACTGAAAGCTAAGAATAGGAGTGGTCCCGCTGCCACCCCCCCCAGGGCGAGGCTCGGCCATCAAAGCCCCTAAATGACCCCAACCTGGGGGAGATGGTAGCAGCCACTGTGGACATGCCACTGGACTGCCCCCATGGGCCTAAGGCGTATTTGTATTCAGCAAACAACAATGCAATGCCTCCCCCCCCCACCGACTGCGCGATAGAATTCGTTCCAGGGGATAAGCTGCCCAAGCCGAAGATGTACTCCACGACCTCCAGAGAAATGGATGAGCTGAGAAACTACATTGATGCCAACCTAGCGAGGGGTTTTATCCAGCCTGCCAAATCTAGGGTGGCAGCCCCAGTACTTTTTAAAGAGAAAAAAGACAGGGGGATGAGGCTCTGCGTGGATTTTCATGGAATTAATGCCGTATGCATGGAAAACACCTACCTCCTACCCCTAATGAAAGACATGCTAAGTCACATGGCAAAGGGCAAGGTGTTCACTAAGCTAGACCTGAGAGAAGCATACTACTGGGTGCATATTAAGGAGGGGGATGAATGGAAGACTGCCTTCAACTGCCCTTTAGGCAGCTTCCAGTTTAAAGTCATGCTATTCAGATTACAGGGAGCCCCCGCCGTCTTCATGCAGGTGATCAATGAGGTGCTGCATGAGCACATGTACAAGGGGGTTTTAGTCTATCTGGACATTTTCATATTCAGTGAGACGGTGGAGAAGCACATCAAGTTAGTATGCCAAGTGTTGAAAAAACTCCTAGCAGCGAAGCTGTATGCGAAGCTGTCAAAATGCGAGTTTCACAAGACTTCCCTAGACTACCTGGGCTACCAACGAGGGAGTTGAGATGGATCCAGGAAAAGTAAAAGCGGTGCTGTACTGGCAACCCCCGCGCACCTGCAAGCAACTCCAGAGTTTCCTTGGGTTCACCAACTTTTACAGACAGTTCATTCCAGCCTTTGCTAAGGTTGCTTTACCCGATAGAGCTTTTTGAAAATGGGGGGGGGGCTCCAAAACTGAGGCCAAGCCAACCACTCGCTTGGTCCTTGGACTGCCAGTGAGTGTTCGAGAAACTGAAGAGGCCTCTTCACAGAAGAGCCTATCCTTCAGCACCCCAACCCCGAATGGCCATTTGTCGTCCAGGCCAATGCTAGCGATGTGGCTGTAGCAGTGGCGCTCTTACAACAAAACCCCCTCTCACTTCTCTCATTGCAGGATGTTCTCTTCTGCTGAAGGAGGGCAGCCTGTCAGCCCTAGAGCCATTTTCCTTGGTGTCTTCAGGGCTGCCATAGTGGTGGCTGGGCGAGCTGTGGGAACGGGAGGGGGAGGTAGAGATAGTGAGGGCTTTGTAACCAAAATAAAATTCTTTCCCCTGAGAACCAAGGATGTTCCTACAAGCTGTGAAGAGGCGGGACATGAATCCAGATGAACTTTGGACTGTGACCTGATTGTGCCATGTGATGTTCTGAAGGGGTTGGAGGAGGAAAATATATATATATATATATATTTACTAGGGGGAAACCCGAGGGACTTTAGATTCGGGTTTCCCCAGATGTGCCAATATGACATGCCTAATAAATCTGTACTTTGAGGAATATGCCTGCCTCAGAGTTTTGATTTTGTTGGGGGTGTTATTTGGAACCCTGACACATAAGCTACCTTTGAAAGACCAGTAGGGTGGAGGCCATCCAGGTCACAAGGGGAAGATTCCAGAGGGCAGGCACTGCGATAGAGAAGGTGAATTTCCGGGGTCTTGATAGATGGCAATGTTTAATTGAAGTAACCTGGAGCACCCCAACCCTGCCAGATTGATTTGGTAGAACTGGTACTACAGATATGCATTTAGGAACTGATACTCACGGAAATATTAGTATCCTTGTTAAGGATGACTTGAAGAAGATGGGGAGGAAGAATTGGTGGAGATTTGAATCGCTCTTCAGGCAGATATACATACATATCTTGGCCATAAATTCCAGGAGGAGAGCCAGAAAGTTCTATTGAAAATTAAATAGCGTGAGTAAAGAAACCAGCTCATCATTTTTAATGTTCATGCTAGAAGTGGAAGAAAAGTCACCTCGATAGGAAGTCTCTGAACTTTCAAGGGAGTCAACTTTTAAAGCATCAAACACTTCAAAATCCGATTTTTTGACATGAATCAGATTGTTTATTGTTCCCATCTGACTGGTCACTGCAGGCTAAAAAAAAGAAGACAGAATTAAGAATTTATATAAACTCAAATGCCTTTGACACAGAAATTTTGCTCACAAAACAAGAAATGTATAAAGGCTGTCCTGATCACGTTCACATTTTAGATCAAACTCCATAATGCCCAATCTTTACATTTCAGACTAGAGTAGAAGAAGGCGTACCAGTTTTAATTTAGTTCAAACTTTGCTTTAGCAGTGAACTCACTATGGGGACTTTCTTTCTCATCTTCTTCAATAAGATTAACTAGGAGATGATGGATACCCATGTTTCCCCGAAAATAAGACCAGGTCTTATTTTCTTTCGGGCACCAAAATAAGCACTAGGGCTTATTTTTTGGGGTGCCTTATTTTTTCTCCATGTATGGGAGGCCTACTTCTTTTGCTTGTTTGCGGCGGGGCAGGAGACTGTGCAGTGTGCCAGTAATGATGCGAGGCAGGGGGGATGAGCTGCCCCACATGCCCTGCACCAGCTTACCTCAGGACCCCCGCAGCCAGGCCATCCATGCTCTGACTCCTGCCTCGCCTTGTGGCAGCAGCTCCAGCAGCCCCATCCAGCAGGACCCTATGTGGCTGCCGGCCCACTTCTGCTTGCTTGTGGCTGCAATGGAGCAGGAGGACGAGCGACATGCCGGTGCTGCGGCCACGAGGCGAGGAAGGGGGAACAGCCCCATGCGCCCTGCACAGGCTTACTTCAGGGTCCCTGCAGCCAGGCCATCCACACCCCAACACCTGCCTCACCATGTGGTCACAGCACCAATATGCCTCTTGGCCTCCTGCTCTGTTGCAGCGGTGAGAAAGAAGTGGGCTGGCGGCCACATGGGCTCCTGCTGCACATGGCTGCTGGTGCTGCCGCTACGAGGCAGATGTTGGGGCATGGATGGCCTGGCTACAGGGGCCCTGAGGTAAGCCGGTGCAAGGTGCATGGGGCAGCTCCACTACCACTCTGTCTCACCTCGTGGCCACAGCACTGTGAGCAACCAGACGGAATGAGCAGCCGGCCAACTGCTCAGGCTCTTAATTAGGGCTTATTTTGGGGGTAGGGCCTTTATTAGGCACACACAAAAACATGCTAGGGTTTATTTTCAGGATAGGGCTTATTTTGGGGGAAACACATTCTATATTATTAGGAAGTTTTTGAAATGAGGCAGGGGGATGCAATTTCTATTCAAGTGGGAACACAATTCTAATACCTACTAGAGGAGGCAAGAGTGAACTATTTTGGCCTGTGTTTACTTTTCAGTATTAAAGGTGGGAATGGGAGCAGTTTGCTTTTGTTACACACGTGCTCCGCATGGCTTATGGTCACTCACTCATACACTCAGAGCCTTAATTATTGCCACATTCAAATCACTTTCAACCAAACACTGAGGCACAAAGTGTTTCTTTAAAACAGTGGTCCCCAATCCTTCTGGCACCAGAGTCCGGTTTCAGAAGAAAAATTGTCTTTCATGGACTGGGGGGGGGGGAGGAGTGTGGTTTCGCAGGCAACCTGTGCACATGCACAGGTGAAGCTTTGCTAGCTCACCTACTACTTGTGCGGCCTGGTTCCTAACAGGCAACAGACCAATAATGGTCTGTTGGCTGGGGGATGGAGACCTTTAATTTAGAATATACAGAGACCCAGGGAGTTTAAAATAAAACAGCAAATTTTATTGGTTATAATGTGTGTGTGTATGCTTTCACACACACACTGTCAGGCCTGGAAGCCATCTTTTATACACACACCCTCCACACACATACACTCATCCACATTTATCTACATCCTCAACTAGCTAGAGAGACAGAAGCTGCCAAGTCTGGGTCCAAAGAAAACTGAAAGAGTAGGCAGGCTTCAGGACCCCTTTTATTCCCCCATATTCCTTGCTTTGTTCTGGTAGCTGTTAATGGGACTTGGGAAGAGGTTTCCCATTTGTTCAGGTCCAATTTCTGATTCAGGTCACATTTTTTCATTTGTTTCTTAACAACTTGGTTTCTTCTAAATTACTTTCCCTAAGGGAGCTTTCCCTGACTTTTGCCCACCCTGCTTACGTGTTTGCTTTGTGTCAGACCTGCCACCACTTAAATTTCTAATTAGAAACGATTCTTGGCTCCATTTGTTGAGAAAGGTATAGTTTTATTAAAAGTCAAGAGCACTGCAGTAGTGTATAACCAGAACTGAGAATCACACACCAAAATCCCTAAGTTCAACTTTTCCCTCCCTTAACTGCCTTCCATCACTGACAACCCCCCCCCCCCAATGACCAATCAGGTTCAGCCAAGATGTTTTCAGAACGGTCACTTCAAGAGACACAGGTATGGCAGCTTAGGCCTAGTTCTACACTTTCCAGAGGTGGCCTACTCCCACCTTAGTTTTGTAGATTTGGTCTGAAAATAATGACAGTAAAATTCAAACATTTTGCCACTGAACTCCGGCCTGTTTTTCATAAAGCAACTGGAAATAAGTGTGAGATGAGGGCGATCCATCTCCTGTAGATTATACACAAAAGTGGGTCTTTTTACTGCTGAATTTCAATCATGCAATGTTGGGGAAAGGAGCAGAAATGGAGCAGAGTCTGATCAATCAACTTGTTGCAAACATTATTGAGATAAATAGCTAAGCCAAATATTTTAAAAATATAAAAATGTCACACACACCCATGTCTCAGTGGAAGTATATGAAATCTCATTTTGAATCAGTTTATTGCAGATCTACTGAAAGCAATCTCCTTTTATGTTCTCTGTAATTAAAGATCTTAACCATCACTGTCGATCATTCACTCTTGTCTGACCATTGGCCATTCTATGGATCAGTATTTTCCCTGCCCCTCTATCTCACACTGCCTCCTTCAGATCCACCATGGTCATCATGGTATCATCCTTTATAGCAGGGGTCCTCAAACTTTTTAAACAGGGGGCCAATTCACAGTCCCTCAAACTGTTGGGGGGCAGACTGGCTGGGGGGGCGTGGCTAGGTGGTCATGTGACTGAGTGGTCATGGCTAGGTGGTCATGTGACTGGGTGGGCGTGGCCAATTTAGCAGTCCATTTTGCTAATTTAGCAATCCATTAAACAATACACACAAATTAAACTTTGATTTGTTTTGCTCCTGGGGATGTTTTATTTACTTTTGTTTGCATGTTGCTCTTTTGTTTGACTTTTCTTTTTACTAGATCATTTTTTAAGTTGTTTAAGAGTCTAGTGGTCCACTTCAGGAAACTCAGTTTTGCAGCAATTCTCAACCCCAAGGAGCTTACAATCAACAAGTCTCTTTCTCTGTCTATCTCTGTCTCTCTCTTTCCCTCCCTCTTTCTCTTTATCTCTGTCTCTCTTTCTTTCTCTCTCTTTCCACTATTTGAGCCCCTCTGGAGAAATTAAGATTTCCAATACAACTAAAGTTTAGCTCTCAGGTATGTTCAAAGACTTTTACCTGTTATATAAAAGGAAAGGAAAGTGTGCTAGAAGAGCAAATGGGGTGGGGAAGAGAAACCAGGACATGGAATGCTTGGTGGGTACAGAGATGAGACTGGCTCCTGAGGCATCTTTTGCAGGATCTCCTTCAACCCTGGCAGTGCCCTGGGATACCTCGCTGAATTAACAAGAGGACAGCAGAGAAATACATTTATCTGAAATGTAAATCATAGGGCACATAACAAGAAACTGCGTCAGGGAGAATGTACACCTCTGTTATGACCTATCACCACTTAGTTTCAATGTGAGGAATTTCAATCATTCTTTCACAACTTGACTTCTTCCTGGCGGCACAGCACAACTAATAGTCAGGAATGATGGGAGTGTAGTGCAGTAGCCTCTGCAGAGCCATCACATCCTTATTACTGAACTACAGTTTTTACCACAACCTCTGAGCCAGCCTTCCTTCCTTCCTTCTTTCCCCTTCCCCTTCCTCTCTCTTTCTCTCTCCCCCCTGAACTTGTGCTGGGTGGTGGGAATCTGATGTTCGGAGGCTGATGAGCTGCGTGCCAAAGACCAGCTGGCCGGTGGGGAGTCCCACGGTCTCCCCAAAAGTAACACATCTCTTCAGGGGTTAAATCCAGCAGGTTCTGACAGGTTCTGGAGAACCAGTAGAGGAAATTTTGAGTAGTTTTGAGAACCGGTAGAGGAAATGTTGAGTAGTTCGGAGAACCGGCAAATATCACCTCTGGCTGACCCCAGAGTGAGGTGGGAATGGAGATTTTGCAGTATCCTTCCCCTGGAGTGGGGTGGGAATGGAGATTTTGCAGTATCCTTCCCCTGCCACGCCCACCAAGCCACACCATGCCCACCAAGCCACGCCCACAGAATCAGTAGTAAAAAAAATGGATTTCACCACTGCATCTCTTGTTGCTTGAAACCTGAAGATTCAAGGCAGCCCTCGCCTCCCGCTTCAGGCTTGGAGCTGTAAGCCACATCTGGAAAGCACTGTGGTTGGCAGAAGTGGCTGGGGTCAACCATAACTTTGCTGTCCACTGCAGCTAGGAATTTCAAATACGGCCAAGAATGAACATTTGTGTTGTAGCCTGAAGTCCAGGCGACTCAGCGATTGGTGAGCGAGACCTCAGCCGGGCTCCTCAAGAGGAGTTCGCAGGGGGCCAATCTAGGACCCAGGCTGGCTACAACACAACGTTTATTATCGGCCTTATTTGAGATTCCTAGCTGCAATGGACGGCAAAGCTAGGGTTGACCCTGGCCACTTCTCTCCACCGCAGTGCTTCCTGGACGTGGCTTACAGCTCTGAGCCCGAAGCGGCTTGCCTTGGTGCCACCAGCCTTGGGCTCTTAGCAGTCTGCAGAGGATGCACTCGAATTGGCGCTGAGACCAGGGCCCCGGGAGGGCATGGGTGAAGACTTACGGCTTTCTTTCTGCCTCGCAGAAGCAAAGACAGGTGGGAGGCCTGAGAGCACACAGCGCTACAGCCCGGCGCTCTCCCCTGAGGGCCGCCCACCTGCTGGCCGGACTAGCCCAGAAGCGGCATGTCTCCCAGTCGTGGGCTGGATGCGGGGCCAAAGGTGGAGGGGAGTCCAAGTGGGCAGCCCTCGGGAGAGCGCCGCACTGGGGTGCTGTGTGCTCTCGGGCCTCCCACCCATCTCTGCTTCTGCGAGGCCGAAAGAAAGCCCTCGCCTCCAGCCACTACGGGCTTGGAGCTGTAAGCTGCATCCAGGAAGCACTGCAGCAGAGAGAAGTGGCCGGGGTCAACCTTAGCTTTGCTGTACATTGCAGCTAGGAATCTCAAATAAGGCCGATAATGAACATTGTGTGGGTGCCATTGTGTGGGTGCCGTCTGGGTGCTTGATTGGCCCAGAGGTCTCACTTGCCGATCGCAGAGGCGCCTGGAGTCCCAGTGACGGGATGAGGTCATTCAGACACTTAGCTTGCCACCTGTTTAGTAGCTTCAGCCCTTCCCTCCGTCACCGGGAGTCCAGGTGCTTCAGCAGGCGAGTGAGACCTCGGCCGGCCTCCTCAGCAGATGAGGACTTCACAGGGGGTTGATTTAGGGCTGGGGCTGGCTACAACACAACATTAATTATCGGCCTTATTTGAGATTCCTAGCTGCAATGGACAGCAAAGCTAGGGTTGATGTCCCCCTGCGCCGGGGGGAGGGCGAGCAGGTGGCAGGCACCCGGAGGCCCCGCAGAAGCTGAGAGGCACGCCCGAAAGGCAGCCAAGACTTGCCGTGTCCACCCCCATGCCATTGGTCTTACCTTTCAGTTCCAGCCTGTGGGGCTCATGAAGGTAAGGCTTGTGCTTGGCCGAAGGGTGAGGTCTGGCAGGTGGGCAGGGCAGCCTCGTGGTCCTGTGTGAGCTGAATTAACGGCTTCGGGGGGGAGCATATCCGGCCCACATGCCATAGTTAGAGGAGCCCTGCTTTATAGCATTCAGCTATACTAGGGCAGCCCCTTCTCCTTTTTCTGCTGATCACTTCCAGCATGATTGACTGTTTGAGTGAGTCAGCTTGCATGACATGGCCAAAGTATGATAGTCTTTGTTTGGTGATTTTGGGTGAGGCTCAGTCTAGGACTTTGTGATTTTTGCAGTCCATGGGATGCCTAATAATTGTCTCCAGCATCACAATTTCAAGGTGTCCACCCTTCTCCTGCCTTTTTCAGAGTCCATGTTTCGCAGCTATAAATAGCAATTAGAAAAATTATTGTGTCAACTAATCTGCATTTGATTGGGAGGCTGATATATTTATTCTTCCGGACGTTATTCATGCTGGACATTGCAGATCTTCCAAGTGCTATATGCCTTCTGATCGCAGAGCTGCAGTCACCATGTTGGTTGATTTTATATTCCAAAAAGTTGAATTCCTTCTGTTTTCATAGTCTCATTGTCGATGTCAAGATTGAACTGCTTTGCTTCTTTCAAACCTATTGCTTTTCAACTTGCCAATGAACTGCGGGAGGGAGATGGAATGTGGAGAATGTATGCAGAGGTCCTGAGAGCTTGGAGCCAGCAAGGTCACCACTGCAGGTGCTTCAGAAAGAGATGGACTGTTCTCATAACAAAAGACCATCTCATAATTGGACAATGTGATCAACAGGGGTGGGGAGAAGGAGAAGGGTTGTTTAACTGGGCAAGCATTGCGCAGAAAACCAGAGCTGGTTTCGTTTCTTCAGTACCAACATGGTGTATCCAATAAATTTTTACTTTGGGGAATTCAATTCTCCTGGGAGTGTTTCCTTGTTTTGGGTTCGCTAATTGGACAGTTGACATTCAATTTGCACTCTGATCTGTGTGTTCTATGCAGTTCTCATTATCTTTCATTTCTTGATGTTAAGGTGCAGTCCAAATTTTTCTCTTTCATCGTTGACTCTCAGGATTAACCACTCCAGATCTTCCTTGCTTTCTGCAAGCAATGTTGCATAGCAGAGATGGTTGATATTTCTACTGCTAATTTTAACCCCTATGGTAGATTCCTGCAAATGTCCATTTATCTTAACTATTTCTGGGTACATGTCGAATAGTATAAATCATAGAATGCAACCCTCCCGAGTGCCTTTTTCAATTCTGAACCATTTTGTGTCTCCAGATTCCGTCCAAACAGTGGCTGCCTGATCAGAGTACAATGATTGAATGAGCTGGATGTGGTGTGGTAATTTTCCCAGTTCTTTGAGGCAGTTCCAGAGCTTATCATGGTCAACACAGTTGAAGGCTTTGTGTAGTAAATGAAGCACATGTAGATATCTTGATCTTAACCATACCATATTTATATTCAGCTGCTGAAATATAGTATCTGGTATATGGGTCAAATTACTCAATTCAGAAAATTCTCTCTCCCCTTCCATATAAAAAACTACTAGAATTTCCAGTGGAATCCTGCCTAACTCCACAAAGAAATGAAAACTGACTGGATGATCACTAAAAATCAGTACCAATGATTGCAAAGGAAGTGATTGATGATTGCTCTTAAGTTTTCATGGTACCTTTGCAATTATCCATATTCACAAGAATACCCTTACCACAGAAGGCCATTTGCAGCTTAGAATGCTGACTTATTTAAATCTGCATACACAGCAGCAAGAAACCAACCTTTCTTACTGTCAGATCTGCCCCAATCTGTTCCCTTAGGAAAGAAAGACTCTCAACTACATTGGTTAAAGCAGAGGGTTCTTTTTGGTGTTGGCTGCAGTAAAGTCAGGCTAGCTCTGAATTTTCTTGCTCACAAGAAAGGTTTGGCTGCAACCCATCCCTCCCCCCATGACCAGTATGTTTCCAGCTAATTGGAGCTTGCCAAAATGTTTTGAGAATGCTAAGATGTTTGGGGGTAATCCACATATTTTCTCAGTATGCCTGACCTCGGGATGCTAGTACAAACTGGACCCAGGCTGCTCTGGTCTTTATCACTTATTCCCCCCTCTCTATTTGCCATCATGTACATATACAGCTTTATTGCCCTTCCATTCTCCCCCCCCCACCCCCAGCCTTTGATGGCAGATTGCCTGAGAGGCGCCAAGCCGAACCAGGCAGAGCTGACATTCTGCCCCTCTTAACAGAGATGTTAGTTCTGCAAAAGAAAAAAAGAAGGGCAGGAGAGACACACAAAGTTTCTTAATTAGCAAACAGCTTAATGGGGTTTATCTGGGTATTGGTCATGGAATTTTTTAAAGCAGTTTGGAAGCCTTAATATGTTGGGAATCGGCCAGTGGTAGAATTCAAATAATTTAACAACCGGTTAACCCAGGGTCAGGTTGGATGTCGTGGGAGGCATGGCCATTCCTGTACTCCAGCTCTGCCACACATGCAGGACAAGCCTCCAACTTGACCCTGGGCAAACTGGTTGTTAAATTACTCCCCTGCTATCAAAGAGGATCCTGGGCGCTGCGCTGCAATAGAGAAATGGGAAATGGAGCAGCCGGCATGAGGGAAGGAGGAGCAGGGAGAAGAAAGAGGGAAAGTGGCCTCCTCCTTCCCTCGCGCTGACCGGTCCATTTCCCATTTCTCCATTGCAGCACAGTGCCACAGAGCTGGCCCCACTCACCACTGCCCAGATGCCCTCGCTTCCCCAAAACATTTCTTTGCCTACCTGATTTCCAGCTCCGTCGTGTTTCTCCGCCACATTTCTCAACGTTGTGTGCAGGGAAACAAGTTTGTAAGATAAAAACAAAAAAGTCCAAAATTTCAACTTCACGAGATCGTTTTTTTTCACGAGAAGTTGGAATTGATTGGTTGAACTTTTTTTTTAGTCCCACAAACTTGTTTCCCTGCACACAATGCTGAGAAATGCGACAGAGAAATGTGACAGAGCTGGAAATCAGGTTAGCAAAAAAATGCTTGGGGGGAAGTGAAGGCATCTGGGCGCCAAGCACTGAAATGGGTCCATCTCTCTCCAGCAGCTGCCCAGATCCAGCGGAGGGAATGCTGGCATCTACCAGTACTTTAACATGGTGGCATATCTATCATACATGCAAGCACGGCTCAGGTTTCTAACAAATCGCTTTCCAGAAACTTTTGTCTGATGCATTTCTCCTCCAAGTTCAAGTTGCAATAACCAAGCACTTTCCCCTATGCATCTCAAGCATGAAATTCTAACTCCACCCATTTCTGTTGCAATGACCATTAAGTTCCTCTCAAAGGAGATTTGTACTTCTGAGCATGCTGGCGGATTTGAGCCTCACTGAGTTTGAGGCTGAGTGAGCAGAACCAAGAGAGTCACTGGGAGGGAGCCTCGAAATTCACACGACCGCCTCACTGACTTTTTCCCAGGAGCTTCCTCTGGTTCTCCAGAAGCTTCTGCTTGAATCCTCTGTCCTGCCTCATCCTATTGCTCTCTCCTCGCTTTTTCCATGTGTGTATGTGTCTCTGCACCTTCTCCACATGACTTACCTCCCAAATCTGTCTCAGCTTCGGTCCGCCTTTTAATCCCACTCTTCTGCCTACACACCACCCGTCTGGTTCCCTCTATTTTCCCAGTGGGAAAAGGTTCTTCTTTTCTTTCACCTCAGAGTCTGCGTCCTCTGAATCAGCTGCATAGGTTCACTCCTCAATCGTCCCCTCCCCAAGTTCAAGGAAGGTGGCTGCCTTTCGCTTCTCCTCCAACCCATTTTTCACTTCCCCGTCTCTCCTGCATTGGAAGTTGCATGAAAACCAAATGTGTTCCAGAAAACACAGATTCATCATAACTGGTTCATCAAATTCAACAAAAAATTAGCTACCGATTCTGCTGAACTGGTGCGAACCGGCCGAATCCTACCACTGGAATCGGCCCATTCGGTTTCTGAGGAGGGAATGTCTTTCCAAGCTATCAAGTACGAATTTTTCCCCAATGCATAGGACAATTCAACATGTCTTTGACTTCAAAGTGCTGTTCTTCCTTGATCATAATGGGGTCAGGAGGTGGTTGCAATTCGAGACACAGGGAAGATGTGATTTCTGGTTTCAATAGGCTGCAATGAAATATCAGGTGTACCTGTTTGAATGTTTTTGGCAGCTCAAGTTCTACAGTTAATAATCCTTTAAATGGGGAAAGGTCCAACATATTTTTGCCCCAACTTTTGGATGGTTGTCTAGATTGTAGGAATTTGTTAGATAGATGGACCTTGTCTCCCATCTTAAAGTCCTTTGGCTTAATGCACTTTTTAGCAGCCTGTTTTTGTATGCTTCCCTAGCTTCATCCAAAACTTTTCTCACCACTGGCCAGGTGTTCTGTAATTGGGCAACTCAATCTTTCAGTGATGCAGTCAACAGGGTGACCTGAGGTAATTCAGAGATAGATACAAAGTCTTGTCCTATGTCCACTTTAAATGGAGTAAACCCGATGCTACTGTGTACTGAGTTATTGTAGGCAACCACCACGAAAGGGAGGAGGTCCGTCCAATTGTCTTGTCGATAATTAATATAACATCTGAGGTACTCCTCCATGACGCCATTTGTACATTCACTGGCACCATTGTTTGGCACCAAACAAAGCAGAGTTAGAACAGCTGACTACCCCCAAAAAAATTGAGGAAAAAGTAAAAAAAACAACAAGATTCCTTTTTCTTTAATTTCTTTAATTTCTTATTTAATTTCAATTTATTCCAATAATCAAACAATGTTATCCACAAATTAAGTCACTTTTCACACTACTACAAGTTCCAGTCCGGGTTTTCTATATTTTAAAACTTCATAGTCTTTCATTAAGTTTGTTTCACTTTTGAGTCTATAATCTTTCTCCGTGTGTTAATTTGCTGCTTTCTTAGCATTTTGGAGAGTCTTTATTTTAAAAAAAAAACATTTTCTTTGGGTTTACATCTCTAGTATAGAAGTTGAAAATCGTCTCACCCAGTTTCAATTCTCTGTCCATGAACCGCTCCAGCTCATAATCTTCTTGTCCCGGTTGTCACAGCTTCGATCTTGCCAAAATGGCCGTCATCTCTGCTGCCGATCAAGAGGGATTCTTTGGATCAAACGAGGAAATTGCCATTTCCTCGCAATCTACAAAGCATCTCTCCTTTCTTCACCACCTCTCCAGGGTGGCTTTGACCCCGTAGTGTCTCCTGGCAAGCAGGTATCGGCTGGGTTTTGTGGTGCTCCGTGGAGGACCGCTATCCCATATCCGTCCCACTGCAACGCCAACCGGTGAATCTAGGTGCAGGATTTTTATGAAGCCAAAATGCCCTGCCACTTTTGAATCATGGCTTTTTTGTAGAACCATTACTGTATTTTTCAGAGTATAAGATGCACCGAAGTATAAGACACACCTTAGTTTTGGGGGAGGAAAACAAGGAAAAAAGGCCTCTGCCTCCAAGCAATTTGCCAAACAGCAAACAGCACAGATGATATACACTGTTTGCTGTGTATTTCTGTGCATGTGTGCCTGACCCATAGAAATAGCAAAGAATTGGAGAAATGTACATTATGCCAGAAAGTTTTCTTAAATGTAGTCACACTAACTCCTCTCAATTATTTAAATAGATCTACTCCAAGGTAAGTCAGGATTTAACTCTAATACTAAACAGGACACTGTTACATTTCAGACTATACTTGTACAGAGCTGTTAAAATTAATTAAAATTTCTGGAAGTATACATTATTCTCTATTATTTAAAAGAAGATACAATAGCACTGGGCCTCTTCAGAGCAAGCATTTATTTTTAAAAAGCTTCTTTATTTTGTTGAGTTGTCTAGATTTACAGGGATCTTCAACCTTGGCAACTTTAAGACTTGTGGACTTCAACTCCCAGAATTCCACAGCCAGCAAAGCTAACAAAGCTGGCTGTGGAATTCTGGGAGTTGAAGTCCACAAGTCTTAAAATTGCCAGGGTTGGAGACCTCTGGCTCTAGAACAATAATAAAGCAGTCTTTAAAAAATAAGTCTAATAATTTGAACATTCTACAGACATTTATAGTTATTCACTTACCCCCTTGCATTCAGTTCAGCAGAAAATAAAAATCTGTGTCTCTCTCCCAGCTATTTGCCTCTTTGCAAGCTAGTTTCACTTTCATTTTAGCACGTGACAAATCAGCTGTAGGTCGGGAAGCTGCTAGTGACTTCCTTGGCTTTACAGGCTCTTCCCTCTTTGCTGCAAACAGGTAAATTGCTGGAAGACAGAGGCCAAAGGGTGGGGGTGGCTGGGTGGGTGGGGCTACATTTGGTGTATAAGACGCACCCAAGTTTTCACCCTCTTTTTGGGGGTAAAAAGATGCATCTTATACTCCAAAAATACGGTAATTGTTGGCTTTGCGGGACATATAGTTTAGTCTGCACCCAAGCTAGACCATCTTGCACTGTACATTCCCCCTTATGTATTTGGAACCACTTATCCTCCTCCAAAGCTGCCTTTAGTGTGCCCTTCAAGTCATTGGCTAGTTGGGTTTTCATTTTGCCCTGTGCCTGGATGGTGATTGGGGCCACCAAAGGCCTGGAGGGCATAACTGGTTTAATTACCTCCGGCTTTGAACTATTCTATTGTGGCAGCTTGGATTTAATTTAATTTAATTTAATTTAATTTAATTTAATTTAATTTAATTTAATTTAATTTAATTTAATTTAATTTATTTTAATTAATTTAATTTAATTTAATTTAATTTAATTTAATAATTTTTTAATTTAATTTAATTTAATTTAATTTAATTTAATTTAATTTAATTTAATTTAATTTAATTTAATTTAATTTAATTTAATTTAATAATTTAATTTAATTTAATTTAATTTAATTTAATTTAATTTAATTTAATTTAATTTAATTTAAAGTTCTTATAGGCTGCCCAATCCCGTAGGACTCAGGGCGGCATACAATAGGAATAAGAACAATATAATAAAAAAATGACAATTAAAACGTAACATCATTTTAAAACCATTCAGTCAGGGGGAATCCGATCTTCTTCTTCACCCTGCCTGCCGGAAGAGCCATGTTTTTACGGCTTTGTGGAAGGCCAGTAGAGTGGGGATGGTCCGGATCTCTGGTGGGAGTTGGTTCCAGAGAGATGGGGCTCCCACAGAGAAGGCTCTCCCTTGTGGACCCGCCAACCGACATTGTTTGGCTGATGGGACCTGGAGGAGGCCCACTCTGTGGGACCTAACTGGTCGTAGGGAGGAATGTGGTAGGATGCGGTCCCGAAGGTAACCTGGCCCTGAGCCATGTAGGGCTTTAAAGATCAAAACCAACATCTTAAATTGCGTCTGGAGACTAATAGGCAGCCAATGCCTCTGGCGGAGGATAGGTGTTACGTGGGTGTATCTCGGCACACCCACCACAGCTCGCACAGCTGCATTCTGTACCAATTGCAGTCTCCAGATGCTCTTTGAGGCCCATGTAGACCGCGTTACAGTGGTCCAGCCATGAGGTGACAAGGGCATGAGTGACTGTGAGCAAAGCCTCCCTCTCCAAGTAGGGTCGCAATTGGTGCACAAGATGAACCTGTGCAAGTTCCCCCTATCCACAGCTGAAAGATGTTGCTCCAATTTATAGGAGCATCTATAAATTGGATAGAGCATCTGCAAGATGTGGAGTTGAATTGATTAAAGTACCAGCCTCACTGGGCCTGATTGGGCAAATAGTCTCCGGGGGTGGGGGGTGTTCAAGGCTTCGAAGTTTTTATGGTCAGTCTATGGGATTTTCCCCTTTTCTAGAAAATGCCTCCAAGTTAGGAGCATACTGCATAGGCTTCCTTCTCCCAATCCGCCCATCTCCACTACATCTCATTTAGTTTTTTAGAAATGTAGGTGCATGGCTGTAGGACCCCTTGCTCATTCTCCATAGTGGGTGGAGCTAGCCTCCAAGAATGGGATGACACGATCCATCAGCCAATCAGGACTGAGTCTGACCCTATAAAAACTGTCACTGTGCTGAGCACCCCCTCTTTCGACTCAGTCCTAGGTCAAGGATTTGTATTTCCCCAGCCTAGCAGGTTATTTCATCTGATTTCCTCATCAATCTCTACAGCTATCTACTCTTCATCAAGCCTCCACTTCCATCTGTGAGTGCTTCGTTCCCCCCCCCCCATCGCTGTCATCGCTCCATGGGGTGGGTGTGAGTGCGGGCTGTGGCCCTGCCGACAGCCTCCAAGGCCACCTGTCAGTGTGGCTGGCTGTCCGGCGATTTCTTTGAGCAGCCTGGCCCCTGCTGTTCCTGAGCTATAAGTCACAGAAGCTTCACGCTTTGGTGACCAATGGCCAGGGCAGCTTTGCAGCTATCCACGAGGGAGAGATCATCGTAAGACTGTATACCTGTCAGCTACAGAAGCCCAGCGCTTGCGCAGCCACCGCCTCCCCTCCTGTCTGGCTTTGGCATTTCCTCGCTGCTTCGGGAGCCGGATAATTCAGAAATCGCCTCTTCGCGTTGCCGACTGAAGCAACTGACTGCCTGGCCTTCGGTGCGGCTGGCAGAGGCCCTCCCATCGGCGGTTTTGGGGCAAACGGCCATTTTTGCAACCGCCAAGTGCAGCGGGACACCCCGCCCTACAGCTGACGGTCGGGGGCCATTCTGCACATGCGCACTGGCCGCTTCGGGCCTGGCTTGATCGTGTAGCCTGCAACAAACCTCCCTGTCAATGCAAGAGCGCAGATTGTCTCTCACAAGCACTCAGGTTGTCGCGATGGCCGACAGATCGGCCAAAAACAAAGTCAAATCGGGGAGGGAGGCCAAGAAGCCAGAGGAAGAGGCCAGGGCGGCATCGACACCCGCCACGGTCCGGAGGGATCGCGCTCCTCTGCGTCCAGCCTCGGGGGAAGCCTCAAAAAGGTCTAGCCAGAGTGAGGAGAGGCACAGGGACAAGGCCTCTGACAAGGCAAGAAAACCTCTCTCTGCCACACCAGGCCCCAGTTGCCCTAAGGACACAGTGAGCCCTCAGGTTCTGTTGTGACCCAGCACCGCAACCCACAGAAATACACACACACAACCATTTGTTATTCAAACAAAAAGGGTCCTTTTACTAATGAGGGTTCTTAGTAAAAACGCAGGGGTTTTAAAAGTCCATAAACAAACAATAGTAAAGTCTCGGGGAATAATGTTCCTTTGGTTCTTTGGGGGTTAAATACCAAACATTCAAATGTTCAAAACAAATACCCATTAAGTCTCTTCTTATCTCACAAGTTGGCTGGCTTCCCGGAATAAGCCTTTCAGAAGCTGCTTTCTCCAAATACAAGATTTCCAAGCTGGACTCTGATGCAAACAAAACTCTGAATGTGCTCACAGATCACAGACGTTGTTCTCAGCACTGATTGCTGACTGCGCTGGACTAATATAGGCACTGAAGGGCGTGGCCCAATTAGCCCTCAGTGCTACCTCCAAGGAGACCTATGCTTGCTAAGCCAGTCCTGTCTGCTGGCTGCTCTACGAGCCCTAGCATCCAGCAGAGGCTCTTCATCCCCTGATGATTCACTCTGCTGCGCAGGTGCAGAAGGTCCTGGCTGATCGTCCTGCTCTGGCACAGAGTCTTCATCACTGGCCGACTCCGGTGCCAGGCACATGGGCTGGTACTGCTGCACCATGAGCGGCTCCACGTCCTCCGGGTCCTCCATCATCTGCGCTGGACGCAGGCAAGTCACAACAGGTTCCTAGGTCCAGACAGTCCTCAGGGGCCCTGTGTCTTGATAATCCTGATCTCTGCCTGGGCAAAGCTGACATTTGGGAGGAACCCCGCACATCTGGGGGAACCCCCATGACTATGCCCCCAGCATCCGCCTCCGTCCAGTTCCATAGTCTGGAGGTCCAGGCCATGATTCAGGCTGCCATCAAGGAGGGCATAGCAGCAGGCATGAAGCACATTGCGGCAGCCGTTCCATCCACTTCTGGGGCTGCCGTGCCGTCTTCCCAACCCCCACGCAGAACAACACTCGCAGAGTGGGACTGCTCGTCCCTCCCAGACACCGATGATCAGGGGCAGGACCTGGACTTGTTGGCTGACGAGGACCTGGCCCCTGAACCACCAGTCACCATGGGTCTGTTCAACCCGGGACTCTTTAAGACTCTGCTCCACAAGGCTAGGGCCGCGGCTAAGATGCCCCCAGTGGAACTTAAGCCGTCTGGAGAGGAGCCAGGTGACCCCCTTTTTGAGGAGACTACATCCCAAGCGGCCTAAACTCTTCATTGAGTCAGTTCTAAAGCAATCCCCCTAAACTCTTACCAGCCCCTAAACTCTTCATTGAGTCAGTTCTAAAGCAATGGCAGGCTCCGGTCGCAAGGGCTTTACCATCCTCTTTGGACAAAAAGTATTTTAATGTGGCTCAAGGGCTGGCACAACACCTGCCGGTTCCCCCAGTGGATCCACCCATCAAGGAGATGTATTCCACCAATCCTCTGCCCGGCGACAGCAAAGAACTCTTGCGCCCTGAGGATTGCCGCACAGAGCAGGCCCTCCAACGGGCGCATCAAGCCGCAGCCGGGTTGGTCAAGGCATCAACTACGCCATCGTTCTTTTGCAGAACCTCGATCCGTTGGCTCAAAGCCTTGCAAGATCACCTTCCAGCCACGGACGTACGGGCCCGCCAGGACATCAACAAACTCCTGGCGGCCGCTCAATTCACCTCGGACGCCACTCTCCAAGCCGCCCGCTTCACAGCCACGTCTATGGGGTCATCCATCATGGCCCGAAGGATGCATTGGCTCCGTAGCTGGCCAGCCGACACTCGGCACAAGTGGCGTCTGGCCATAGCCCCGGTCCAGGGTCAGTCCCTTTTTGGGGAAGCATTGGAACCGTACCTCATTGAGTCCAAGGACAAACGGAAGGTGCTGCTCAATTGCACCTGCAAGGGTCCAAACAAACCTTCCGCCCCTTCCTCCTCCTTCCCTCATCACCCATTCCGGGCGCCAGTTATAATCACGGCAGACCCCAGATGGGTGGGAGGCAGAATCAGGGGCAGGATAAGCAGAAGGGTGATCAGTCAACCAAGCGTCCTTTTCGGGGTGCAGGCGGTCGCTCCTTCCGCCGCTACAAATAGACGAACCCGTCCCTCCCATTGAGGGTTGCCTGTGCTTCTTCGCCAGGCGATGGGAGGACACTACCACTGATGCTTGGGTGCGTGAGACCATTACATCGGGCCTCACGTTAGACTTTATCTCCACACACCCCCGGGATTTTTTCTGAGGTGCCCCCAGTCCTCCAATCCCCGGAAGCGGTCATTAATGTTGGCCCCTATCCAGCACCTGCTGGAGATATACGCCATACAGCAGGTGCCAGAGGACCAACGGGGGCAAGGCTTCTATTCCATATTGTTCCTCATGCAAAAATCTTCGGGTGCGTGGAGAGCAGTGCTTGACCTCAAGCGTCTTAATAAATTTATCGTTTATAAAAAGTTCAAAATGCATACGTTGCAATCTATCCTGACTGGTGTACGTAGGGGGGACCTCATGTCTTCCATTGATCTCACGGAGGCTTACCTCCATGTCCCAATTCGACTTCCCACCAAAAATTCCTTCGCTTTTGTTATATGGACCAGCACTACCAATATTCCGCATTCCGTTTGGCCTTTCTTCTGCCCCGCGGGTCTTCACCAAGATCCTCGCAACTCTTGCTGCCAACTTGAGGTCTATCCCCATCCAGGTGCAGTGTTACTTAGACGACATTTTGGTTTTGTCGTCCTCCCCGTCTCAAGCAGAGGTAGATCTCCAAGCAACTATGGAGTCTCTACGTCAGCATGGCTTCTCCATAAATCTTGAGAAGAGCCAATTGTGCCCCACGTCTAGGATTACTCATTTAGGGGCCATTGTGGACTCTGGAGTGCAGGGTGTTCCTTTCCCAGGAGAGACAAGATAATCTGACCAGTCTCGTTCACCAAGTGCTATGCCTCAGACAAGCGCCTCTGAAACTCTTGTCTTCTCTCCTGGGCAAAATAATTTCTGCAATACATATTACACCCTGGGCACAACTGCACTCCAGAGACCTCCAATGGTTTCTGTTGCCTTTTCAGCGGGCAGGCAGGAGCAACTCTTCTTCCAGAGTCCTGATTCCATCATCAGTACATCGCTCTCTCCAGTGGTGGTGGTCCCCGGCAATTTCCAAGGGTTCTGACGCCAGTCTTCACAGATGGGGGGCCCACACCCTATCTCACGTAGCTCAGGGAACCTGGTCACAGTCGGAAACATTGCTAAGTATCAACCTTCTGGAACTGCGAGCATCATTCCTGGTGCTGCAACAATTCCAGCATGTTCTAGTGGGGCAACATGTGCTTCTAATGACCGACTTCACCACCAAGGCACATATCAATCAGCAGGGTGGCATGGTGTCCCAGCATCTACTGAGAGAAGCCACGGCCTTGGGTCTCTGGGCGGAGCGTCATCTTCTCTCCCTCAGAGCAGAACACATTTTGGGGGTGTCAAACCGAACAGCGGACTGGCTCAGTCGCAACGAGGTGGATCCGGCGGAGTGGTGCCTTCACCAGGACATGTTTCAGCAGCTGGTGAACTGGTTTGGGTTGCCAATAGTCAATTTGTTTGTCACTCCGCAGAATACGAGATTCCCCCAGTTCATCTCTCGCTACCAGTCCCAGGGGACGGAAGACACGGATGCCCTCCACTGCCCTTGGCCGAAGGGCCTTCTGTACGCTTTCCCCCCCCGCTGCCTCTGATCCCGCAGGTCATTCGCAGAATCCTCTCTGAGAGAGCAGAGGTGATACTCCTGGCGCCTCATTGGCCCAGGAGGGCTTGGTTTGCGGACCTCAAATCACTATCCCTCAGTCCGCCCTGGAGGATCCCGCCGACTGAGTGGTCACTCTCCCAGGGGTCAGTGCGGCATCCAGATCCGCACTGGTACCAGCTGACCGCCTGGCACTTGATCGGCACACTCTAAGTCATCACAGGGTTCCGGACTCCATCATACAGACCCTTCTCTCGTCCCGGTGGACGTCAACGGAGCGCATCTATTCTTCCATGTGGTGGACTTTTTGCGCTTGGTGTTCCTCCGCCTCCCTGTGTCCAGTGGACCTCACGATCGTTGACATCTTGCGGTTCATGCAAGCAGGCTTGGACAAGGGTTTGGCGCCCAACACATTGCGTCGCCAGATAGCAGTGTCATCCACCATCCTCACTTGCCGGGCTGCCGAGCCATTGTCCGCTCACCTGTTGATTCGTCGTTTCCTGAAAGCGGCTTCTAACATTTGCCCACCAGTAGTGCACAGGTATCCTACATGGGACCTTCCATGGGTGCTTCTCGCCCTTACTGAGGAGGCTTATGAGCCTTTCTGCACAGTTTCGCTCTGGTGTTTGACCTACAAGGTCGCTTTCCTGGTGGCTGTCACGTCGGTGCATCGGATATCCGAGTTGGCGGCCCTGTTGGTTCGTGAGGATCTTTGTGTTTTCTATCCCGATAGAGTCGTTCTTCATCTCGATCCAGCATTCAACCCTAAGGTGAATACGTATTTCCACAGGGCGCAGGAGGTAGTTCTGCCCTCTTTTTGTGCGCAGCCCTCGACAGATTTGGAGCACCAATGGCATACCATTGACGTGCGGCGAGCACTTAAGATTTATATTTTGCGCATTTCATCCTTCTGTCGCTCGGAGGCCCTGTTTGTCAGATTTCACCAGGCTTTGATGGGCAAGAAGGCATCATCGGCGCTGATTGGCCAGTGAATTCGGGCGGTCATTTCTGACATTTACGTTGGACAGAATCTTCCTCGCCCAGCTAGACTGACACCACATTCTACGCGTAGTGCCGCCACGACTGCTGCGTGGGCGACCAGTGCATCTGTTGAGGAGGTTTGCCGGGCGGCCACCTAGTCTTCTCCGGTGGCCTTCATTCGGCACTACAATGTGGATGTGTTCGCCTCGTCAGAGGCAGACTTTGGGTGACACATGCTTCAGACAGTGTTGCCGACGGGTGTACAGCCTGTTTCGGAGGACAGCCCTCCCTAGGGGACAATACTGCTTTGGCATGTCCCATTCTTGGAGGCTAGCTCCACCCAATATGGAGAAAGGGCGTTGTTATCTTACCTGAACGCCCCTTCTCGTAGGGTGGAGCTAGCCTCCAAGTCCCTCCCTGTGGTGAACCTGCTCTACTTTCTAATAAATGGCTGGGGAGTTCACGTGGGTCTGACCTTGCCCTTCGTCTCAAGAGGGGGTGCTCAGCACAGTGAAAGTTTTTATAGGGTCAGACTCAGTCCTGATTGGCTGATGGATCGTGTCATCCCATTCTTGGAGGCTAGCTCCACCCTATGAGAAGGGGCATTCAGGTAAGATAACAACGCCCTTTTTCCTGCAGAAGCACTGGGCCCACTGTGATATCACAGGCATCAGCCTGAATGACAAAGGGGGTGTTGGGGTCTGGATGTTTCAGCACTAGCTCCACTGCAAATAGGTGCTTAAGCTTTTCAAATGCAGCCTGGCACTCCATAGTCCATTTAAATGGCTGGCTGGGCTTGGGTTTTCCCTCCCCTTTTGTCTTTAGAAAAGTTGTTCCCAAGCTTTCTAATGCTGCGACCCCTTAATATAGTTCCTCATGTTGTGGTGACCCCCAACCATAAAATTATTTTCATTGCTACTTCATAACTGTAATTGTGCTACTGTTATGAATCGTAATGTAAATATCTAATATGCAGGATGTATTTTCATTGTTACAAATTGAACATAATTAAAGCATAGCAATTAATCACAAAAACAATATGTAATTATGCCAGATCAGAAATTCTCGGGCCAGTCTTTGCAAGAGCACAAGGAATATCATCTTCCACAACAAGTCTACTTATGATAACCAACAAGTGTACAGCAATATTTCTCAATCTCAGCAACTTTTAAGGTGCCTGGACTTCAACTCCCAGAATTCAAAGCAAAGCTGGCTAGGGAATTTTGGGAGTTGAAGTCCAGGTATATTCAAGTTGTTGAGGTTGAGAAATTGTGGCCTGCAGTGTCGAAAAACTAGAAATCAGATAAGCTTTCAGCAAAGTAATCCCTGTTTAGTAGCTTTCTCCCAGGACTCCAAAGTTTCAGGAGGCAAACAGGGGGCAAAAAAACCCAAGCGGTCTTTGGAGAAGTTGCCCAACAGGAGGAGGATAGAGTTGGAAGAAAAAGGGGGGCTGCCAGTCATAGGGACCCCTGATTAGAAACCCCCTCCCCCTGCTCTCCTCCCTCCTGGAGACCGGCAGCTGCCGGCCGTCCTTATCTGCAGCGGAGGAAGAGCCCGGGCGGGTTTGCAAGGCGGGGCTTGGGTGGCTGGGAATTCTCCTGCCTTCCTTCCTGCTCACTCGGCTGCCTCTGCAGCTCCTCTCTGCCGTGGTGGTGGCGCCTTACCCCCCCGAAGCGCGTCTGGGGGGACCCTCTCCAAAGCCAGCCGTTGTGCACCTTGTAAATGTCGCTGTACATGCCGGAGCCGATGCGCTAGATGAGTTCGTAGCGCAACCGCGGGTCCTGCAGCGAGACGTCCCGCAAGGCACTTATGGTCCCCTCGCCCAGTCACCTTTTCAAAGATTCCCCTTTGTGACTGGAGGACAATTCCTTCAAACTCTTCTGTTCCTCCTTCATTCTTTGCAAATTTGATTCATGAGAAGCGTCAAACTCTCTCCTTCCTTACACCCATTTGTCCTCTTGGGTTTAAATGTCTTCTGTTTTAAGAACTATATTTTATATTTTATTAAATCCTCCCGCCCAGACACTCCCTGCTACCCCCTCCGGCATCCCCGACTCCTTGCTTGCCACATCCCACATCTCCGACTACAGCCAGGACTCGCAAACCGGGCCAGCTGGGGCTTGCAGCGGCAATTTCTTCCCGCTGGTGTTGAAGGGAAAGGGAGTCACGGGGGGAATGGCCAGCCAACAACCACTTAAGTTTAACAGCGCATGACGGCGGGAAGGACAGCCGGGTCAGACTCGTCTGTCTGCCCACTCGCCCTCGGCTTGCGCGGAGACCCAGCAAACAAAGAGGCAAACAGGGAGGGAGGGAAGAGAGAGACCAAGACAGGGCTAGCCTGGTCATACAGAGCAGGGCGGCAGCAATGGACCATGCTCCGGCACCACCTCCTTCTCCAGTTCCCTCCGGCTTAGCTCCTCCTGCCCCCGGCGGTGGCGCCCTCAGCACCGAGGCTGTATGATCAGGCTAGTCCTGCGCTAATATCTCTCAGTCTCTCTCTTCCCTCCCTCCCTGTTTGCCTCTTTGTTCGCTGGGTCTCCGCGCAAGCCGAGGGCGAGAGGGCAGACGATTCCGACCCAGCTGTCCTCCTTCCCGCCGTCATGCGCTGTGAAACTTAAGTAGTCATTGGCTGGCCGTTCCCTCCCGTGACTCCCTTTCCCTTCAAAACCAGCGGGAAGAAACTGCCACTGTGAGCAGGAGACAGGGGTGGCCACAGATGACTTAAGCACCGCCTTGTACTCTCCAGCGCGCAATCTTGCAATGCCCCGCCCCTTAGCTGATGCCATCAAAGCTCGGCCGCTAGATGTTACAAACACCTCTCACCGAATAGCACTTCTCCCGACCAATTGGAGGGCTCGGTCGAGTTGAGCCGATATGGCCAGGTTTGTGGCAGTGGGGGGGGGAGCTGAGGATGCTGGGGAGACCCCTGGGAAATGGTCGTTCGACCCCCAAAGGGGTCCCGACCCCCAGGTTGGGAACCACTGCTTTAGAAGATTGGCTATCTGGACAAACAAGGGAATGAATTGGAGGTAAAAGTTTGCAAATCCCAGGAAGCTTTGTAGTTGCTTCTGGGTGCAGGGAGGAGCCCACTCTAGCACTGCCTGCACCTTTTCAGAGTCTACCTCTATCCCCTCATGGGAAATGCAGAAGCCCAGATAGTCAATTTTACTCTAGTAGAATTCGCATTTGTACAGCTTGGCATATAGTTTGGGCACTCAAAGCTTCTTGAGAATACCTGACTAGTTTCACATGTTCTGCCATGGTCTCAGTATAGATTAAAATGTCATTCAGGTAAACTAACACTCCCTTGTACAGGTGTTCATGCAACACTTTATTAGCTGCATAAACATAGCAGGGGGGCCCTTGCAGTCCATGGTTACCCCATCGCTTGCCGTGGCTGGTTAGCGAAATGTGCCACCCGGGTTAGGGCTTCCCATGCTTTAGAGGTTACCAAAAGCCCCCTCAGGAACTTTATGGCTTGCTCCAGCATCTAGTCCTCTTGCTCCAACTCGCTTGTGCTCAATTCTTCCTCCAGTTTCCAGCTCCACTTGCCGGCAGCTTTCATGGCCCCCACAGGTGAATGTCACTCCCATGGGTTTCTCTTTCCACTCTTCCTTTTTTCTGACCCACCAAGGAAGGGGTCTAGATGGGTTGTCCTCTCCCAGCCACCAGACAGATCCAGCCATCCAAGAGGGGGCTTTGAGGATGCTTCCCTCTAGGCTTCAGTCTCTTCCTGGTCACTCCTTTGAGTTGACATCATTTGCACGGTCCCCATGGTAAAGGTGTTTTCCTCTCTGGGTTGACCACAACTGCAGAGGTAGTCTAATGTCAGTCTGCCCCAATTTGATCCCTTAGGAAAGAAAGACCCTTGACTCCATTTGGTTAAAGCAAAGCATTCTTTTACTTTAGGTATCAGCTGCAGTAAAGTGAGGCTAGCTCTGAATTTTCCCATGCTTACAAGATACAGAAATGTTTTCCCGCAGCCCATCCCTCCCCCCACGACCAGTCCGTTTTCAGCCAATATGTTTTGAGAACGCTGAGATGTTTGGAGTAATCCACATGTTTTCTCAGGGTGCCTGGCCCTGGGATGCTGGTACAAACTGGGTCCAGGCTGCTCTGGTATTTATCACCTGTCATTCTCTCCTCTCTATTTCCCATCATGTACACACACAGCTTTATTGCCCTTCCATCCTCCTCCTCCCCCACTTCAGCCTTTGATGGCAGGATGCCTGTAAGGTGCCAAGCCTTACCTCATCCATACTCATACCGTATTTTTCAGAGTATAAGATGCACCTTTTTACCCCCAAAAAGAGAGTGAAAACTTGGGTGTGTCTTATACACCAAATGTAGCCCCACCCAGTCATCCCCACCCTTTGGCCTCTGCCTCCCAGCAATTTACCTCCTTGCAGCAAACAGAACAGAGCCTGTTAAGGCAAACAACTAATTATCAGCTTCCCGACTCTCGGCTGAATGAAGCTGCACTAAACTGAAAGTGAAACTAACGCTGCATGGAGGCAAATTGCTGGGAGGGAGAGGCAGAGGCAGAATTTTATTTTCTTGTGCTAATTAGACTGCTGAAACTGGATGCAAGGAGGTAACTCAATAACTATAAATGTCTGTAGAATGTTCAAATTATTAGACTTATTTTTTTAAAGACTGCTTTATTATTGTTCTAGACAACTTAACAAAATGAAGAAGCTTTTTAAAATAAATGCTTGCTCTGAAGAGGCCCAGTGCTTTTGTATCTTCTTTTAAATAGCAGAGAATAATGTATACTTCCAGAAAGCCACATCAATTTTAACAGCATCTGTACAAGTATAATCTGAAATGTAATAGTGTCTTGTTTTAGTATTAAGATAAGGCAGCTGAGTTAAACCTCGACGTAGTCATGTTTGGAGTAGATCTATTTAAATAATTGGGAGGAGTTAGTGTGACTACATTTAAGAAAACTTTCTGGCATTAATATACTGCCATAATGTACATTTCTCCAATTCTTTGCTATTTCTATGGGTCAGGCATACAGGCACATAAATACACAGCAAACAGTGTATATCATCTGTGCTGTTTGCTGGGGGCAAATTGCTGGGAGGCAGAATTTTTTCACCTTGTTTTCCTCTCTCAAAACTAAAGTGCGTCTTATACTCCGGTGTGTCTTATACTCCGAAAAATACGGTACTTTGCAGGGCCTCTCAGGCATCAGGGTGAAGACAGATAGAAGAAAATGGAATTACCTCAGAGGGATCATGAACCCACTGGCCATCCACAAAGAACTTGTACTGGTGTTCACCTTCAGGAAGATCCAGAATAGCAACAAAGTCATTATGGCTGAAAGAAGAGAGTGATCCACAGTGAGAAACACAGCACATATATACATACAAGAAAGTGGCCTGTCTTGATTCTTTTATCTGGCTTGGATAAAATCAGCAAGACAGACTCAGCCATAGACAAACTCAGCCAAAGGAAAAGATGAAGATTGGTTTAAGCAGCTTCAACTGTTTCAAAAAGAATATGCACAGCTACTTCATGAACGTTTCCATGAATGAACCTAAAGGAGATCTACCAAATTGATGAAAATGGAAATATTCACTTTCTGAACTGTGAGATAATTATGCAGTGGAGCACCTGCCTCCTGAAGTTATAGGTACTTTCAAGAAAAGTTTGGGTGGCCTTTTTTCCAAGATGGAATGAGGATTCCTGCAATGGACACGCATTTGGATTAGATGATCTCCAAGATTCCCTCTAATCCTATGGAACTGATTTAACAGGGCTGCTCAAGAAATAATTTGTAAACGGAGAAAGTAAATCAAAAATCCCTTTAGAATGAGACATGAGCAGGTCAAAGTGAGTCTGGTCATTCTGGATAAGGACTGGAAGGGAGGTGTAGATGAGACTGAAAGCTGTCCCCTCACCTGGGGATGCTCTAATAACCTGTTTAGCCAATGACCCATCTGCATTGACCTAGAAATCTCCCAGATGGCCAACTGCAAGTTCATCTTAACCATCTGAACTCATCTTCAACCAGAAGGAAGCATGTCTACACAGTCCTAATCTAAATGCGAGGACTAACATATCCATCACAGAACTTTCTGCCTCATTTTCAACCACTTCCCATACTTCTTTCTCTTTCTCTACTAGTATCTACTAGCACCTCTTTCTCTACTAGTATCAAATAGAGAGTTCAATAGATTTGAGAGCAGGGGGACAGAGCAGATTTTCAGAAGACTAACATTCATCCTTAATTGCTAAACCTTTACACTTCAGACTTGCTTTTTTAAACTAGACTCTCACTCTGTCAACATTTCAAAAATAGGATTTTTAAGGATAATAGCCTAGTACCATCTTGCAACACAAATGGCAAAATAAGTTCTGACGCCCCAAAAGAAATACTAAACCAAAGATGATGTTCATCAGTTTCTCCTTTTATGCTATATTTTTTATTTCTTCATAAAGCAGCATCTTTTTAAAAAGAAAAGGAGTCACATAAGAAAGATCGACCATGGTTAAGTTTCAAATGTTATTGCTTAATAAAAATGATAACACTGTAGAAAATAATTTGAAACTTGGTGTCCATGTTTCCTTGATTGGGTACTCCCTGTGTCAACTTGAAACTGAAGCACACAAGAACGGCACAAGTGCAATAAGGTAACAAGTACTGATTTGGATGTTGAAATATTCAGAGAGATGTTTCATTTGCTACATTTCAAATTGTTCGTGGATATTATTCAAGCGAGTTAGTGAAGACAATTTTCCCATTTAGTGAAGTTTGAAAGAGCAGTCTAATCACTGCACCATCTATCACTGTTATGCTGCATTCTCTATTTAATTCTGAATCTAGAATGCTGTCAATGTGCCAATGTATATAGAGGCATTCCATTTTTTAGAAGGAATCTGATGAATATTCCTTTGCTTGTGGAATAGCAATAATACTTACTTACCGTATTTTTCGGAGTATAAGACACACCGAAGTATAAGATGCACCTTAGTTTTGGGGGAGGAAAACAAGGAAAAAAGGCCTCTGCCTCCAAGCAATTTGCCAAACAGTAAACAGCAAACAGCACAGATGATATACACTGTTTGCTGTGTATTTCTGTGAATGTGTGCTTGACCCATAGAAATAGCAAAGAATTGGAGAAATGTACATTATGCCAGAAAGTTTTCTTAAATGTAGTCACACTAACTCCTCCCAATTATTTAAATAGATCTACTCCAAGGTAACTAAACTCAAATACTAAACAGGACACTGTTACATTTCAGACTATACTTGTACAGAGCTGTTAAAATTAATTAAAATTTCTGGAAGTATACATTATTCTCTATTATTTAAAAGGAGATACAATTGCATTGGACCTCTTCAGAGCAAGCATTTATTTTAAAAAGCTTCTTTATTTTGTTGAGTTGTCTAGATTTACAGGGATCTCCAACCTTGGCAACTTTAAGACTTGTGGACTTCAACTCCCAGAATTCCACAGCCAGCAAAGCTAACAAAGCTGGCTGTGGAATTCTGGGAGTTGAAGTCCACAAGTCTTAAAATTGCCAAGGTTGGAGACCTCTGGCTCTAGAACAATAATAAAGCAGTCTTTAAAAAATAAGTCTAATAATTTGAACATTCTACAGACATTTATAGTTATTCACTTACCCCCTTCCATCCCGTTCAGCAAAAAATAAAAATCTGTGTGTCTCTCCCAGCTATTTGCCTCTTTGCAGTTTCACTTTCCGTTTCATTTTAGCACGTGGCAAGTCAGCTGTAGGTCGGGAAGCTGCTAGTAACTTGCTTGGCTTTACAGGCTCTTCCCTCTTTGCTGCAAACAGGTAATTTGCTGGAAGACAGAGGCCAAAGGGTGGGGGTGGCTGGGGCTAAATTCGGTGTATAAGACGCACCCAAGTATTCACTCTCTTTTGGGGTGTAAAAAGGTGCGTCTTATACTCCGAAAAATACGGTATATGCACCTCTATAACTGTCTGATTTGGTTCTGCAACAGATGCAGCAACAGACACAGACTTCAGAGGTTAATTAGAACTGCAGGAAAATCAATTGCTACCAACCTGCCTTCCATTGAGGACCTGTATACTGCATGAGCCAAAAAGAGGGCTGGGAAAATATTTACAGACCCCTCACATCCTGGACATAAATTGTTTCAACTTCTACCCTCAAAACGACATTATAGAGCATTGCACACCAGAACAAGTAGACACAAGGACATTTTTTCCCGAACGCCATCACTCTGCTAAACAAATAATTCCCTCAACACTGTCAAACTATTTACCAAGTCTGCACTACTATCGTGTTTCCCCCAAAATAAGACAGGGTCTTATTTTCTTTTGACCCCCGAAATATGGCCTTGGCCTTATTATTGGGGGGGGCTTATTATTTTGGGGGTGCAGTAGGCGGCAAGTGTGGGACAGGATGTCCCATCGCCTCCCCTCCCTGTTCTTTGTGCCGGCTGAGCGGCTGGCCTGCCGCCGCCCCCTCGTGGACCAGGACTCTGCAAGGCTTGTTGTGCCATTGCAAGCACGAACTGCAGGACTGCCATGAGCTTCATCATACCGGCACAGCTGACATCCTGCCACTGGCGGCTGTGCCGGTATGTCAAACCTCGCAGTAGTGCTGCTGTTCGTGCATGCAACGGCACAACAAGCCTTGCAGAGTCCTGCTCCATGAGGCAGTGGCGGTGGCGTGCTGAGTCTCACAGAGACTCATTTCTGGCAGGTGGGACGTGTTGGGCCACAAGACGAGCGTCCTACCTGACACTTGTAGCTCCGTTGCGCTCCTCGGCATTGTGTCCAGGGAAGCACATTGTAAAAGAAAACTTCTCACAAGTTCAATCAAACTTCTTGAACTCGCGAGAAGTTTTTGTTTACAACGTGCTTCCCTGGATACAATGTCGAGGAACTCGATGGAGCTGGAAAGGTAAGATGCGCGTCTCATGGCCCACCTCGCCCCACCCAAATTGCATCCCTAAAGGGGCGGGTGGCTAAGCAAGGGGCAGGAGCCTTGCCATGCCTGGCAAGGGGGGGGGGAAGATTGGTGGTTTATTTATACATTAGTAACCCAATCAGTTTTTAACATAGTACTGACATTCTCCCCTCTGGGTTTCTAATGTATAACACTTTACAATCTTACATTTAATCTATCACAACTTTCTTTATGTCTTGTACAACTTTATGCTTTTGTAAACAGATCTGCTAAGTTACTCACACTTTCGCAATATACTAATTTGATCATTCCATTCTGCACACATTGTCTTACATTTAAACACCTTAGATCAGTATACTTAGATCTAGTCTTCACTCCTATATTTGTAGCCATGTTAATCGCAGCTTGATTATCTTCATATACTGCAAATGGCTCTTTTACATCAATTCCAGTATCTTTACACAATTGCTTATAGTATACAAGCTCAGTGCACATAAGAGATAAACTCGAGAATTCTGCCTCTATTGTAGATAGACTAATGTGTTATTGTCTTATAGACCTCCATCCTATCAACACATCTCCTAATAATACATTTCCTGTTGTAGATTTTCGAGTAACTCTATCTGTTGCGAAACTAGCATCTGCGTATGCATTCAATATTAAATCTTTTCTAGATTCTAAATACAACGAATAATTACTTGTATACTTTAAACATCCAAGAATTCTTTTAGCTGCTTTCCAATGCTGTTCACTAGGATTTGAATTATATTTCACTAATTGATTCACACTATAAGAAATATCTGGCCTGGACCAATTTGCTAAATATGACAGGCTTCCTATCAAGGATTGATACATATCTTTATTAAATTTTGCTTCTTTCAACTCGCTATGCTGAAACTCTATACTCATTGGAGTATTTACTCCCTTGCAATTTTCCATATTGTGCAGTTTCAGTAGTTCATTAATTTTCTTCACTTGAGATATCTTAAATCCCATATTTGTTCTTTTAACATCAAGGCCTAAATAGTGTTGAATCTCACCAAGATATCTAATTCTAAACTTCTCTTTCAATCTATTTACAATTTCTTTGACATTATCTTCAGTTTTTGCAATAATTGCAATGTCATCAGTAAATAGTAACAACAAAATAACCACCATTTTTTTCTTTTCTAAATAAACATGGATTTGCTAAACCAGCATTAAGTCCCATATTTATCAATTGCTTAACTATGCACTGGTTCCACTCAAACGTAGCATGTTTTAACCCATATAAACTGTTTCTCAATTTCCAATAACCAGTATTTATTTTTCCATTCAACCCTTCTGATTTCCTCATATAGATTTCATGCTGCAGCTTTGCATGTAAATAAGCTGTCTCTACATCTACATGATGAACAACATACTTATTCTTTCCTGCCCATACTAATGCAGATCTTAATGTACTGGCTTTAAGGCTTCGTGCAAATATCTCATCATAGTCTGTTGCAGCTTGACTACATCCCTGAACAACAAGCCTTGCTTTATGGGTTATACTGCCATCATTAGCAGTTTTTAGCTTATAAACCCACTTGCATCCTATAGCCTTCTCATTTTTTGGTAAAACAGTCTCTTCATAAACCCCCAAATCCTTTAATGATTGCAATTCTCTATTCATTGCTTCTCTCCATACCTTTTGCTCTCTTTCAGAATACAGTTTGATATCATTATAGCAAGAAGGTGCTATTTCTACCTGACAAGCAACATTAGCTTGATATCTATCAGGTTCCCTTCTGTTTCTACTTCCTCTTCTAGACAATACTCTACTACTAGTTGTAGAACTCTCATTCCTTTCCAATTCCATTTTAACATCCCCTATTGGAAATTCTTCTTCTCCTACTGAAGATTCTTCCTCTTTAATTTTATTTTCCAAATATCTCTTATTGTCAAACACTGAATTAGTCTTACTAACTTGGTTATCATTTAACAAAAACAAACCATCTTAACTGTAATTAGCTTGCCCTGTTTCTCAATCAAACATTCATTATTTTTAAATATTACAGTGTAACCTGCCTTAACCAAAACATTTACAGATAATAAATTATACACCAATTTAGGCATATATAGCATAGGCAATGTATCATTAATCCCCAAACAATAAACTTTTCCTTCCCCTTTTGCCCACATTTTCCAACCATTTGCAAGAGGAATATACTGCTTACTTTTAAACATTTTTACAAACTGTTTCTTATTGTTTGAAATACATTGAGTCGCTCTACTATCTATGACCCATTTACTATGATTTATCTTATCATTAACCTTTGGCATGGCAAAAGCTACATTCTGCTTTGTATTCTTTTTACAGTATTTTGCTATATGTCCTTTAACTCCACAATTATAGCATTTCCTAACATAATAAACACTAGAAGATGTCTTCTCTTCTTTTTGTTTCTGTACTCTTGTTCTCATCTTTCTGTCCTCGCGTCTTCTCGACTCTTCAAGTAATCTTCCCGTTATCCCAGTTAATATGAGTTCCTCTCTGGGTAACACTTCAAATGAAGATACATAGTCATTATAACTTTCATCTAATGATGACAAAATTATATATACCTGATGATGTTCAGAAAATATTATCTCCTAATAGTTCCTGCAACGTTTTCTTCATTTCTTCTAAATGAGCTAACATATTGCCTCCTTTTGACAAACGAGCTCTAAATAGTTTGTGTGTAAGATGAATATGAGCACCCACACCATCACGTATATAAATTTGTTTCAGTATGTCCCAACACCTAGCAGCTGATTCTTCTTGTCGAACATGAACGAGTTGCTGATCTTTCAGTGTTAGAACTATAATACTTAAAGCTCTCTCATTGTCATGATTAAAGTCCTCAATCTTCTTGGCATCATTGTCATTATCAGGATCCAAAGCTGATATATCTGGAGGATTAATTACTACATTCCATAGTCCCTCATTTCTTAACAACATTTTACATTTAGTAGACCAGGATACATAATTAGTTCCATCCAGCTGAGTTATCATGGACAGATAGGTGGACTTTGCTTGTGCCATTGTTATTGTAGTACACTTCAACTTACTGAATATTAAGACTCAATATCTTCTTAGCAACACACCACTTGTAGCTCTGGTTATAGCTCTGGCTCTGGGCCCATAATCAATGTTGAGGTTATGTATTTATGAAATGAATATACGCAACGGAATGTGGAGTTGCTGTTCGATACTATAGAGTCAATAAACAGAAGTCTTCAAAGTGTTAAATATAATTTACTTAAATAAACTGGCAAAACTTTAAAACAAACAGTCCACGAAGAATCTTTCTTTAACTTATCTTCTTTTGCAATAACAAACAAATATTGTAGCTATTTAATATACAGACACAAAGTCAAACTCTTAGCACTTAGCTATTAATCTTTTGTAGATAAAGTTATTTCAAACAGTTCAGCAAAAACCTTGAACTTATCTTCTTTTGGTAGTGTCTTAAGTCTTCATTAGCAGAAATAGGAGTGAGTAGAAGCAATCTCTCAGTCACTAAGCACACGACGCACAAACTACTCAAGCTAACCTGTTCTCTTTTATAATTATCAGCTAGCCTACAATGCTTAAAATTTAAAGCAATACCACTTTTTTACATAAACATAGATTGGTGGTTTATTTATACATTAGTAACCCAATCAGTTTTAAACATAGTACTGACAGGTTCCTAATATGATTTCATTGCTTATTTGTACCCAGACTATCATTACCGTATTTTTCGGAGTATAAGACGCACGGGAGTATAAGACGCACCTTAGTTTTGGGGGAGGAAAACAAGGAAAAAAGGCCTCTGCCTCCCAGCAATTTGCCAAACAGCAAACAGCAAACAATACAGATGGTATACACTGTTTGCTGTGTATTTCTGTGCATGTGTGCCTGACCCATAGAAATAGCAAAGAATTGGAGAAATGTACATTCTGGCATGGCAGTATATTAATCCCAGAAAGTTTTCTTAAATGTAATCACACTAACTCCTCCCAATTATTTAAATAGAGCTACTCCAAACATGACTAAGTCAGGGTTTCTCAGCTGCCTTCTTTTAATACTAATACTTAATACTAATACTTAATACTAAAACAGGACATTTCAGATTATACTTTTACAGATCTTTAAAATTGATGTGGCTTTCTGGAAGTATTCTCTGCTATTTTAAAAAATATACAATAGCACTGGGCCTCTTCAGAGCAAGCATTTATTTTAAAAAGCTTTTTCATTTTGTTAAGTTGTCTAGAACAATAATAAAGCAGTCTTTAAAAAATAAGTCTAAGAATTTGAACACTCTACAAACATTTAACAAAATAACATATTAACAGAATCTGCCTCTACCAAGCTCCTGATTGTGAGGCAAGAGCTCTAGCTCTGAGCCATAGCAGCTATAGCTTGCCTCTTTTCAATTTCAGCAGTCTAATATTGCCAGCAGTTTATCTCCCAGTAATTTGTCACATTACAGCCACCATAGTTAGTTTCATTTTACCACGTGGCTTGCAAGCCCGTCAGCTGTAGATCGGGAGGCAGTTTATCTCTTCTTGTGCTCTTCTTGTGCTTTGCCCTGTTTGCTGCAAAGAGGCAAATTGCTGGCAGGCAGAGGCCAAAGGGTGGGGGTGGCTGGGTGGGGCTACATTCGGTGTATAAGACGCACCCAAATTTTCACCCTTTTTTGAGGGTAAAAAGGTGCGTCTTATACTCCGAAAAATATGGTAAGTGTTGTACCTTATGATTCTTGACAAACATATCTTTTCTTTTATGTACACTGAGAGCAAATGCACCAAGACAAACTCCTTGTGTGTCCAATCACACTTCGCCAATAAAAAATTCTATTCTATTCTATTCTATTCTATTCTATTCTATTCTATTCTATTCTATTCTATTCTATTCTATTCTATTCTATTCTATTCTATTCTATTCTATTCTACTTTGCTTTACAGTGCTTTACAATACTCTTTAAGCGATTTACAAACTCAGCATATTGCCCCCAACAATCTGGATCCTCATTTTACCAACCTCGGAAGGATGGAAGGCTGAATCAACCTTGACATGGTAAGAGTCTGGGAAGACACCTGTTTTCTGGCTGTAAGGATTTGCTCTTGGGGACACTAAGAAGATGTTTGAAAGGGGGAGAAAATGAAAAAAACTACAGTTGGTCTATGGCAGGGGTCTGCAACCTTAAACACTCAAAGAGCCATTGGACCTGTTTCCCACAGAAAATAAAACATCAGGAACCACAAAACCTGGGTGGGTGTGGCCAACTTAATGTCACTCACTCACACCCACCCAGTCACATGACCCCCTAGCCATGCTTACCCAGCCGGTCATTAGGGCAGACAACTAGTTGTTAAAAAACACCAGGAGCCACAAAACCCTTCACCCCCCCTCCCGTTCTCTCTCTTCTCTCTGTATCTCTCTGTGTATCTGTCTCTCTCCCCACCTCTCTCTCCCTCCTCTCTGTATCTGTGTGTGTGTATATATCTCTCTCTCCCTCTCTATCTCCTCCCCGTATCTCTCTCTTGTCTCTCTCTCCCCGTCTCCCCCTTCTCTCTGTATCTCTGTGTGTGTGTCTATGTCTCCCCCCTCTCTCTGTGTCTCTCTCTGTGTGTCTCTCTCCCCCCTCCGATTCTGATATGAGGCATCGAGCAGGCCATGAGGCACTCTCGCAGTGCCTTGCGCAGCATAGTGAACTGTAGCGTGCTTCACATTGGGGGAGATGGTGTCCCCTCCTCCTCCTGGAGCCCATTACAACATGGAGCCACAATGCGATCCTGTCCCACTTGCCCCTAGCAACAGGATGCGGCTTACAACTTCGAGCCCAAAGCGGTGGGAGGCAAGGGCTGCTTTGAGCCAAATGTGGCCTGAAGGCAAATATAGGGCTGCTTTGCTCCTGCACTAAGGCTCTGGCCATCGCCTTGCCATGTCCCCTTCCACCCCCAAGCATCTCTTCGGCCGAGCGTGGCGGGCGCAAGCTTCAGCCCCAAGCAGTAGGAGGCAAATGCTGCCTTGAGCACAAATGTTGCATGAAGGCATTTACAGGGCCACTTCGCTCCTGCACTAAGGCTCCAGTGACCCTCCTCCACCTCCCACTCTTTCTCCTCTTGCGACCCCCTTGCCGGCTGTGGTGAGGCTGGGAGGGTGCTTACAATCAGGAAGACCCTCCTCAAGCGAGCGGCCAGGCTTGGCAAAAGCACAGGAAAGGTGCACACAGGGTGGGCAGCCACTCGCTTGAGGAGGGTCTTCCTGTTTCTGTGCACCCTGCTGGCCCCACCACAGCCGGCGAGGGGATCGCGAGAAGAGAAGGAAGGGGAGGAGGGTCGCTCTCGCCGGGTTTCCAAGAAGAGACACAGAGACAGAGAGAGATACAGATACACACACACACACACGGCTTTAATTGAAAAGCATCCTCTAGGGGGTGAAAGTTCCCCAGGCACATTTTAAAGCCGCAGCTGGGCGCTGCAGGCCCATCCCCCTTTCTGTCGTCCCCTCCTCCCGGATCCCATTCCCACCCCACCAGCCCTCATGATAGCGAGGCCGGCGTCATCGCGGCTGGGTCATGCCAGTGTCTCGGGGCAGAGTTGAGCATCTCCCAAGTGACCGAGGCACGCCCAGCACCAACAAGGGCTGGAAGAAGCTCCAGCAAGAATGAGGCACTGGAGAATCAGCCCAGTCGCTTCTCCATCCCCCGCTGTTGCCCTTACCTTCTCAGGCTAGGCAATGAGTGATTGGGAGGGGTGGGCGAGGGGCAGGGCCAGTTAGTGATGGGATCACCTGACAGGGAGCTACATCAGAGGGCCCAAAGAGCTGCATGCAGCTATGAAGCCGCAAGTTGCAGACCCCTGGTCTATGGAGACAAAATCTGACAAAACGTTCAACAATTTTCACATAGCATTAGTTTTAGAGCCTGAAAGTTAAGCTGGAGCTTACAAGTACTCTATCTATGTACTGCTATATTGTAAGCAGCCCAGAGTCAGCCTTATAGGGAAATGGGCAGCATAAAAGTTTAATAAATAAAATGAAATGAAATGAAATGAAATAGACAAGCCAGAGTGAGAGGCACTGAGTTCCTTTGTGGTGGATAATATAAGTTGTATTTGACTTCATGGAACCTAATACTGTCCCGTAAGCCAATGGAGAACTAGAACTCTATTTTCCCCTTATTCTCAACAAAAATACTCTTACCCTGACCTGACCTGAAGTTAAGATGAAATAGATTAAAACCTCAATTCAGCATTTTTTGGAAAACAGATTGACATATAATTAATGTTCATTATTTGCTGCTTTATAAACTAGCCGAGTCTGGTTCCTGTAAGATTCTTGGAGCCCACAATGAGTTAATAGTATAGAAGGTGATTCAAGCATATTTTTTCATATAGACATGTTTTTCATTCAGATCCAGAAGGTATGGATCTGCTCTCATTAAAAAATGAGACCTTAGATGTTAGGAATCCTCCATTTCTGATAACTGATTTAATTTCAGAATTTCTACATGAAAACAGCACATTTTAGGCTTAGTTGGGCTTAAAGAATTTAACCAATGTTTCTTGCCCTGTGTAGAATAAGAGTCAAACAATGCTCCCTTTTCATAAATAATATTGATCATATTATCAATAATATTGATGGAGATCTAGTAAAGCTGAGTCTGATCGGACACTTTTAAGAACTTTCATTAAGTCTTACTTAGTGGCGATACGGGCGGCAAAATGTTCACATTTTTCCGCCCTTATTGCGTCCGCTGACTCCCACCCAGCCGCCCTGTTTAGGGTGACCCGCGCCCTTCTTGCCAAGGAGGGAGGCGAAGATCCCTTGCAGGGCAGAGCTGAGGAATTTTCTCGGTTTCTGGCGGATAAAGTCACTCAGATTCGGACAGACCTGGACTCCGATTGGGCAGTGCAGGCCGAGGTGACAGGGGCAGGCCTTAGTCCTGTTATATGGGATAGGTTTGAACCGGTGATTCCTGAGGATGTAGACAAGGCCATAGGAGCGATGAGCTCTGCACTTGTTTATTGGACCCGTGTCCCTCCTGGCTGGCTTCGGCCACCAGGGAGGTTTCACGTGGCTGGCTCCAGGCATTGGTCAATGCTTCTTTGAGAGGGGTCCGTCCCGCAGCCCTTAAAAGTTGCGGTGGTGAGGCCCCTCCTCAAGAAGCCTTCCCTGGACTCGGCGGATTTAAAGAACTTCCATTCAGTCTCCAACCTTCCCTTTGCGGCGCTCCAGCTCCTGCGGCTGTTGGATGACACTGATTTTCTGGATCCCTTTCAATCGAGTTTCAGGTGCGGCTACAGTATGGAAACGGCTTTGGTCACCCTGATGGACGATCTCTGGCGAGCCCGGGATGGTGGTTATTCCTCCATCCTGGTGCTACTTGACCTCTCAGCGGCTTTCAATACCATTGACCATGGTATCCTTCTGCATCGTCTCAGTGAGGTGGGGGTGGGCGGCACTGTTTTGCAGTGGTTCTCCTCCTTCCTCTCTGACAGGACGCAGTCGGTATTGACAGGGGGGCAGAGGTCGAGCCCTAGGCCCCTACTATGTGGTGTGCCGCAGGGCTCGGTACTCTCACCCATCCTGTTTAACATCTACATGAAACCACTGGGTGAGATCATCCGACGACACGGGGTGAGGTACCAGCAGTATGCTGATGATACCCAGTTGTACATCTCCACCCCGTCTCAATTCAGGGAAGCTGTGGATGTAATGGGTCACTGCCTGGAGGATGTTAGGGTCTGGATGGGGAGGAACCGGCTAAAACTCAACCCTGACAAGACTAAGTGGGCTGTGAATATAGCCTCCTAAGGATTTGGTCAATTGTCCCTCCTTGGTTCTTGGGGGGGAGAAATTAGCTCCCTCAGAACGGGTCCGCAATTTGGGTGTCCTCCTAGGTCCACAGCTAAAATTGGAGCAACATCTTTCAGCTGTGGCTAGGGGGACCTTTGCACAGGTATGCCTGGTGCACCAATTGCGACCCTACTTGGAGAAGGAGGCACTTCTCACAGTCACTCACGCCCTTATCACCTCCCGGCTGGATTACTGCAATGTGGTCTACATGGGGCTACCCTTCAAGAGTGTCCGGAGACTGCAATTGGTGCAAAATGCGGCTGCGCGAGCTGTGGTGGGTGTACCTAGATACACCCACGTAACACCCATTCTCCGCCAGCTGCATTGACTGCCCATTAGTCTCCGCATACAATTTAAGGTGTTGGTTTTAACCTTTAAAGCCCTACATGGCTCAGGGCCAGGTTACCTTCGGGACCGCATCCTGCTGCATACCTCCCTTCGACCGGTTAGGGCCCACAGAGTTGGCCTCCTCCAGGTCCCATCGACCAAGCAATGTCGGTTGGCGGGGCCGAGGGGGAGAGCCTTCTCTGTGGGAGCTCCCTCCCTTTGGAACCAGCTCCCTCCAGAGATCAGGACTATCCCCACCCTGCTGGCCTTCTGTAAAGCAATAAAAATTTGGCTCTTCCGGCAGGTGGGGTGAAAGTGAGACCAACCAGACCAGATATGGGTCTCCCCCCTAGTTATGAATGCTAGATGTTTCTTTTAATTTTTGTAGTTTTTAATTGTTATGTCTCTTTTTATTGATAAATGGATTTGACATGCTGTGAGCCGCCTAGAGACCCCCGGGAGTTGGGCGGCATACAAATCTATTTAAATAAATAAATAAATAAATAAATAAATAAATAAATAAATAAATAAATAAAATAAAGCTTTTTTTAAAGAATCACATATCACCCTGTTTCACCTCTTAATGAGAGGAATCTTAGCACTCCAATTGTTGAAAGAGCCTGAGATGAAAACTTCTTTGCCTCCATCTGTCCAGCGGATGACTGTGGGACGAGCCTGCTGGGATGGTTTAACTGACTCATCCAAGTCATGGTGCCATGATACAAACTCTTTTTCTCCAGGAAGCTGCAGAAAGAGGGCAAAAGTTGTATCTTGTCCAAGTCTTCCTGAAAATTGAAATCTTATTTCCTAGATTTAGGAATAATCAAGTAATGAGTGAGCAATTTTTGAAGTTATTTTAAGCATTATAAAGGAGAGAAATCAAGAGAATTACCATATTTTTCAGAATATAAGACCCACTTACTCCCCCCCTAAAAGAGGGTGAAAATTTGGGTGCGTCTTATACACCGAATGTAGCCCCGCCCAGCCTCTCAAACAGAAGTTTCAGGGGCTGAAAAAATCCTCTGAAACGGAGGTTTCAGGGGCTGAAAAAAAATCCTCTGAGTTTCATGGGCTGGAAAAATCCTCTGAAACGGAGGTTTCATGGGCTGAAAAAATCCTCTGAAACAGAGGTTTCAGAGATTGAAAAAATCCTCTGAAACGGAGGTTCCAGGGGCTGGAAAAATCCTCTGAAATGGAGGTTTCAGGGGCTGAAAAAGCAAGGCGCAGAGCTCATAACCAACAAACCTGTTGCTAAAGTTCACCTCTGGGAACAACTGTTTGGGGGTATTCTGGGAGGGCGATTCACCCACCAATCAGCTTTTTTCTTATTTTCCTCCCCAAAAACTAAGGTGATTCTTATACTCCATAAAAAGCATCAAACCATAAAAAGCATACCTTAGATTCATGGGTGCTGAAGATGTTGGGGTCATCAGTGCTGCCAACCATAATCTTGTGTGAATGATCTTTGGCATGGTGGACGGCTCCCTCTGAGCGGTGAATCTTGGAACTGTGGCGCTCACCTGACATCCTTTCACTTGTGGTGTTCCCCATGGCTCCACTGCAAGAAGGTAGCAACAGAAAAGAATTAGGGCGAATTACAATTGTCACAGACATAATGTAATCCTGTATTTCCAAAGAAGCCAGAGAGGAGTACTGCATTTTCTTACAGGTGGTGGGGCAGACAATAAGTTTCTTCAGCCATGAGAAAGAATGTGAATATATAAATATTCCAGAGAGATGTCTAGACTCTACTTTAAAACACTATATGAAGAGAAGTCCACTATCTCCCAGGATAACTGGTTCTACTACCAAACTAGTCTTACCATTGGAAAATTTTTCCTAACATTGGTTGGAAATCCATTCTTCTTCTAATTGATTCAAGTTATTTGAAGAATCCTATCATATCTATCATCACTCATCTCTTCTCAAAAGTAAACATATCTAGTTTCTTCCTTCTCTTCATAAGACATAATTTCTTGATTATATTGGTTGTCCTGTCATTCAACCTGTTGTAAAGGTTCCAACTAACAAACCCAAGCAAATCAGAACTCTGAGGTCAAGCACTTCCTCAAATAATTTATTTATTGGGTAAATCATATCGGCACACTTCAAAGGAAAGCCAACTCTGAGTTTCCCCGTGGTTACAGTATAGTTAAAACCAGTAATGACCCCTTCCCCCCAGTGTCATTAATCATGTTGGCCAATTAGATTAATTGGCGGACTTCTCATGTATTCATCTCCTCCTTCCTCCATCGCCCAGGAGATGACCTTGATTCTCATAAGAAAGATCTATGTTGTGTCTAGCAATGCATTCCAGCCTACTTCCCCCCTCCCATGCAGTGTGGCAACATTGAACCAGGAAAATGGCTTCTGCAAGGTTCAGTTTGACGTTGACACCTGTTTCATAATCTCTGAATCCTTAAAGGGTGTTGCTCAAACCCATGACAGCACTTCACCAATAACTTGGACTATGCTCCTTGAAACCAGTCTCTCTCTTTCTGAAACATATTAGTGTAATCAGACATTAAGTTCCACTATTCTTAGAACAGAACAGAAAGGAATCGTAAGTCTGGAAGAGACCTTGGAAGTCTTCCAGTCCAATCCCCTGCCAAAGGCAGGAGACCATATACCATCCCAGACAAATGGTCCAATATTTTCTTGAAAACCTCCAGCGATGGGGCATCTACAACTCTGGGAGGCAAGCTGTTCCACTGATTGTTCTTACTGTCAGGAAATTTCTTTAGTTCGAAGTTGGATTTCTCTTCAATGATCTTCCACCCATTGCTTCTTGTCCTACCCTCAGGTTCTTTGGAGAATAGGTCCACCCCCTCTTCTGTGTGACATCACCTCAAGTGATGTAGAAAGGATGTTGAGACTCTGGAAAGAGTGCAGAGAAGAGCCACAAAGATGATTAGGGGACTGGAGGCTAAAACATATGAAGAACGGTTGCAGCAACTGGGTATGTCTAGCTTAATGAAAAGAAGGACTAGGGGAGATATGTTAGCAGTGTTCCAATATCTCAGGGGTTGCCACAAAGAAGAGGGAGTCAAACTATTCTTCAAAGCACCTGAGGGTAGAACAAGAAGCAATGGGTGGAAACTAAACAAGGAGAGAAGTAACTTAGAACTAAGGAGAAATTTCCTGACAGTTAGAACAATTAACCCGTGGAACAGCTTGCCTCCAGAAGTTGTGAATGCTCCAACACTAGACGTTTTTAGGAAGATGTTGGATAACCATTTGTCTGAAGTAGTGTAGGGTTTCCTGCCTAAGAAGGGGGTTGGACTAGAAGACCTCCAAGGTCCCTTCCAACTCTGTTGTTGTTGTTGTTGTTGTTGTTGTTGTTGTTGTTGTTGTTGTTATGTACTGGAAGAGAGCTATCATGTAACCTCTAATCATCCTCTTCATTAGGCTAGACATAGCTAGTTTCCTTAACCATTCATTTAGCCTCCAGACTCCTTCTCATCTTTGTTGGTCTTTTCTGGACTTTCTAGGATCTCAGCATTTTTTTAATTGACCAGAATTGGATATATTATTCCAGATGTGGCCTCACTAGTGCATTATAAAGAGTATCACTTCTCATGATCTTGATGCTATCCCTCTATTGATCAATATTTTGCATCAACATTTTTGGCAGCTGCAGCACACTGCTGGCTTATACCACTAGGATACTCCGATCCCTCTCAGAGTTATTACTGTTGAGCTAGGTACTGACTATTCTATACCTCTGCATTTGGTTTTGCCTGCCTAAGTGCAGGATCTTATTTTTCTCGCCACCAAGCTGCATCTTGTTAGCTAGGGCCTAATGCTCAAGTCTATCAAGATCCTTCTGATTCTTGAGTCTATCTTCCAAAGTGATAACAACAACTCCCCCTAGATTTCTGTCATCTGCTAATTTGATGAGCACTTCCTCTATCCCCTCATTTGGATCATTTATGAAGATGTTGAAGAATACTGGGCTCAAGACAGAACTTTGAGGTGCACTGCATGTTCCCTCCATGTAGATAGTTCAATCGAAGACCACACACAGAGTGCACTGTCTATCCCATATGGTTCTATCTTATCTAGTAATAGGCTGTGATCTACTTTGTCAAATGCCTTAAATGAAGTTTAAGTAAACTACTGTATGTCAACAACATTTCCTTGATCCATTAACTTAGTCACTTTTGGGAATAAGAGTAATTATTGCTTCTAACCAAGTTGTAGGTATCTTTGCTTGTTCCAGAGCCTCATTGTATATACCTCCAGCATTAACCATCCTAATGAGTTTTGAACGTTTTTATATAGTTCAACAGGAAGACCATCTGGTCCTGGTGTTTTGTTGTTTTTTCAATCCAAATTTGAATTCCATTATCGTTATGGTTTAACGTTCCCCTTTGGTCCTCCGTAATTTTACTCAAATTCATTGTTTCTATAAAAAAAATTTTCTCCGTCTATTTCCTCTTGTCGATATAGGTTTGAGAAAACTTTTTGTATAATTCTTTTTTTCTTCTCTTCTATATTGCAATATACCCTGTTCATCTTGTAATTATTCTTTTTTCTTTTTCTTTTTTTAGTTTATATGCTAGCCATTGGCCTGTTTTGTTTGCGTTTTCGAAATAATTTTGTTTTGCCATTTTTATTTTCTGTACTAATTCTTTTTGTGTTATCAAATTAATCTTATGCTTTATAATATTCCATTTTTCTTTTATCTTATCATTTTGAGGTTCTTTCTGTAATTCAAATTCTATTTTTCTAAGCTCTTCTTGTAATCTCTCATTGTAACTTCTTTAATTTAATCTTATTCCCAAAGAAGATACGAATCATCAACTAATTCAAAATTTCAGACCAATATCACTATTAAATAGAGACTACAAGATATTTGCATCAATATTAGCAGAAAGAATAAAAAATACTGAATAATTTTATACATACAGATCAAAACGGATTCCTTACAAGACGACAAATAAAAAATAACATGAGTATCATAATGAACACCTTGGAATTTTATGAGGTCCATCCTGAGACAAGCTTCACTGATTTTCCTTGATGCCCAAAAGGCTTTTAATAATTTGAATTGTAAATTTATTATAACACAATTAAAAAATATGAAATTTGGCACAAAATTTGAAAGGACGATTGAGCAAATTTACACCAACAAACAGCTAGAGTAATTATAAATGATATCACAGAAAAATTTGACATAACCAAAGGAGTACGACAAGGATGCCCACTCTCTCCTCTTCTATTTATTCTCTCATTAGAAATACTGTTAATAAAAATTAGGAAAGACCAAGAAATAACAGGCTTAAAAATCAGAAAGGAAGAATATAAGGTCCAAGCTTTTTCTGATGACCTAGTATTTATAATAGAAGACCCATTAGAAACCAGACCAAAACTGATACAAAAAGTAGCGAAATTCAGCGATGTAATGGGACTTAAGATAAATAGAAACAAATCTAAATTAATAACCAAAAATCTCACAAAGAGACAAGAAATGGAAATGGAATTGGAAGAAAAAATAAAAATACAACTAACTAAGAAAATAAAATATTTAGGGATCTACCTCACAGAGAAATGCTCTACAATTAAGGAAGATAATTATGACAAATTGTTATTATAATTAAAAAAAGATTTAGAAACTTGGAAAACTTACAAATCTCACTCTTAGGATCGATTAAAGTAACGATTAAAATGAACATACTCCTGAGAGTACTATTTTTGTTTCAAGTTATCCCAATCAAATTAGGCAAAAAAAATTTCAAAAATTTAAATAAATTAGTCACCAAATTTATATGGCAAGGGAAAAAAAATCTAGGATTAAACTAAAGCTCCTGCATACCAAAGATAAAGGAGGATTGGCATTACCGGAGTGGAAAATATATTACAATGCAGCTACTTTAATTTGGCTAAAATATTGAATCGAACTAAAAAATAAAAGAATTTTAGTCATCATCTGCAAATGGGATGGCACACATTTTTATGGGATGAGAAATATAAAACACATAGTTATTTCCAAAGACATATACAGTAATACGAAACACTCTTTTACAGACTTGGGAAAAAATCAAAAAGAATCACTACCGTATGTTCCGGCGTATAAGATGACTGGGCGTATAAGATGACCCCCAACTTTTCCAGTTAAAATATAGAGTTTGGGATATACTCGCCCTCCTACCATCTTTTTTTTTCTTTCTGTCTTTCTTCCTTCCTAACATCCTTCTTTCTGTCTGTCTTCCTTCCTTCCTAACTTTTCTTCTCTTTCTTTCTTTCTTTCTTTCTTTCTTTCTTTCTTTCTTTCTTTCTTTCTTTCTTTCTTTCTTTCTTTCTTTCTTTCTTTCTTTCTTTCTTCTTTCTTTCTTGCCTGCCTGCTTTCCTTCCTTCCTTCCTTCCTTCCTTCCTTCCTTCCTTCCTTCCTTCCTTCCTTCCTTCTTTCTTCCTTTCTTCTGTCTGAAGAAGCACAATCAGGAATGGTCTTTGTGGATGGGTAGCAACCAAGGCACCACATTTGCAGAATGGGAACACAGTGAAAAGGCTAAGATATGCTGAGGCTCAAAAAAATTGGACTAATGATCAGTGGAAAAGAGTATTATGGAATGATGAACCCAAGTTTGAAATTTTTGGATCCAATTGTTGAAACCCTATATGAGAAGAGTTGGAGAGAGATGGACAAATGAGTGTTTGTCGCCTTCAAGGGAACATGGTGGAGCGTCTGACCTGTTTGGGGCTGCATTTCTGCCAGTGGTGTTGGCAATATTGATGGGATCATGAATGCTGAAAAGTACAGAAAGGTTTTAATTCATCATGCCATTCCTTCTGGAAAGTGCCTGAATGGGAAGGGAATGGGTTCCTTTCTTATGAATAAACAAGCAAAAGGCTTATTTAATAGACCTTTTGGATTTGTTTGTAAAGGAGCCATTTCACTTTTTCCTCTTGTTATTTTTGCTTTAAAGAAGGGGTCCCCAAACTTGGCAACTCTAAGACTTGTGGACTTTAATTCCCAGAATTCTCCAGCCAGCATAGCTGGCTGGAGAATTCTGAGAGCTGAAGTCCACAAGTCTTAAGAGTTGCCAAGTTTGAAGACCCCTGCCTTAAAGGCATGTTTTGCAGCAGTAGAGTTCCTAAATTACGAGCAAGCTGTCAACAGAAATCCTGATTTCTGCATTGCTCAGCAGCGCCCCAGTCGCCCCCTCCCTGCAGCGGCTTCAACAAAGAGGTTAAGGGCAGAGAGCTTTGCGCCTAGAGAGGAGGTAGGAAAGGGGAAAGAGGGGGTTGGGAACCAAGTTTCCTTCCCCTCCCGCTCCCCTTCGTGGTCTCCCGACATCTCTTATGCCAAGTGCTGTGGAGATCCCTTCTCGGGGATGGGCACTCAAGGGGGACCTGGTAGACAAGGATGCTGCGAGTGGGGAAGGGGACTAGGGGGGGCAAGGAGGAGGGGGAATCCCCAGGTGCAGGAGGGAAGGAGAGTGAGGTGAAGTTTCCCCAGTTGCGCCCCCTCTCCTTCCGAGTCTCTGCCCTTCCTTGCAAGTTTTTCTGCTCCGTGGGAACTGCTGCGCTGCCGCTTCTCCTCCTCGGTTACTGCATCTGCGAACAGCTCTCTGATCCCTTTAAAATCCTCCCTACGAGCCCCCCTTTCCCCCCCAAAGCCCAACATTTGGTGCAGTCCGGCTCCCAGTGGGAGGCCGCCTGATGTTAAGACGATACTCGGCGTATAAGACGACCCCCGACTTTTGAGAAGATTTTCCTGGGTTAAAAAGTCGTCTTATACGCCGGAACATACGGTATATAAAAATCCCAATGTGGATATCACCAATAGAAGCAGTGACACATCCAAATTTAATAGCCATTGACAAAATAATTAGATATAAGGATTTGTTAACTGAACAGTTAAATTTGAAAACAAAACAACAATTGGAACACGATATAGGCAGAGGAGTATATTGGTGGACATATACCCAAATCCAGTCCAAATTTAAAGAGGACAAAAGATTACATGAAATCCAGAAAGATCAGCAAGAATTGGATAAAATTATACAAGGAACAGAGGAAAAATTAATTAGTAAAATCTATAAATTTCTACTGAGATACAAAATGGAAGAGGAGATTGTTAAAGAAACAATGATCAAATGGGCAAATTTTTTTAGATACAATATAGAATTGGAGAAATGGGAAAAATGTGGGAAACAAATATAAAATTGACAATGTTGGCCACATTCAAGGAAAACCAGTTGAAGATGTTCTACAGATGGCACCTCCCCCAGCAAGATTGGCAAAGATGTATCCGAATACTTCACCAATATGTTGGAAATGTAAAAAAATCATATGTATATATTATCATTTATGGTGGACATGTCCTGAAGCTAAAAAAATTTGGATTAAAATCAGGAAATGGAACTTCTGGTGGCGACGCGGGGCGAAGTAGCTGCAAGAGGACGACTCTCGTCTCCAAGGCTACTTTTTTCCTTTGTTTCTAGATACCTTTCGGGGCACAGTTTGTTCGGAGGACAACGTGGATTAAAGAGGGACTTACCAAGCAACTACGGGCGAAGGTGTTTGCCCGCAGGGGCAAAGGATACCCTCTCTATCGGAGACGAAGGCGTTCGCCTCTGCTCCTCGAGGCATGGCGGACCCAAAGCCATGGTGCGCTACATAGAGAGAAGGAAGCAAGCTAGGACAACAGTCCACACCCGAAACTTTAAATCTAAATTCACAGATCGCTGATATTGGGGGGAAAGAGAACGGACCTAGGGCGAAGAAAACCAAGGAGCTCAACGGTGGATTAGCAGCGAAGATAAGGAGGAGCGGAGAAGTGAGAGTGGAAATCTGAGAAAAAGACAAGAAAGAAAATGCCACTCATCAGCCCTAAGGCCGATTCGGAATAGTACCCTTTTTTCCAATTTGAAATTACTTATTGAAAACTAAAGGATTAAAGATCTGTAAACTATTGCAGAGCATCAGAAACTGAGTACAGAAGGACAGTTTGAACATTGGAAGAACAATAACGTGAAGTATTCAGTGGATGACTCTGCAATCCTAGTAAAGAGAAACTCCATTTTGGAATACGAGAAATAGACTAAGATCCTAAAACTGGAAAAGACTGAGACTTTACAATAATATTTGAACTTATAAGTGAACTTATAATCATAAACAACGAAACTTACCTCTTCTTTTCTTCTTTTTTCCTACTTCCTTCCTTTCTTCTTTCCTTTACTTCCTAATAAGACTCTTCTATTTTTTTCCTTTAAGATTTTAGATCCAGATAGAAATTCTCCCCTTATATCCCCCCTCTTTTCTGTGAATTAGTAGATAATAATGAACTGTTTATATATATGAACCAACCTATGTGGATTTTGACTACCCCTTTGATTATTATTGGATTATTAATAGTGATTAAGTAACATTTATAACCAATTCTTAAATTATTATTAAATTAAATTATCTAAGTTACTTAGAAAAATACTAAAATAGTACTATATTTATAATATTATACATCCAATTGCTTATTCTGGTATTTTATAGTACATTTATATATAAGATATTCTTTATATTTATATTTTATACTATTTATATATTTATATATTTATTACATATTCAAAGTATATATATTTTATATTATCTGTAGATTTTTTATATGCATAGAATTATAGATTATATACTATAGAATCATATATTTTGAATTATATTTAGAAGTATATAGGAAATCTAGATAACTATTTTTGCTTCTCAACATAATTGAAGGTATTGCGATAAATTAGAGTTATAAGTAATCTTGAAACTATATGATAATTTGGAATAGAATTTATAAAATACTTGAACAACAAGATCTCATTTTACAAGAGATGACAAATATGTCAATGAGAGGGGGAAAGAAAGGAACATCAGCCCCAGCAGCAGGTTCGCCTGCACCAAATACTCAAAAACAAATAGATGAGATGCTGACAACGGAGAAGGGGGGATCAACATTAATGCAAAACATGAACACCACATTAAATACTGTTCAGGATACCATGTTAAAATTACAAGCGTTGATCACACAAAACCACACAGAGTTAAAATCAGACATCTACAAATTAGATACAAAATTTGAGAATATACAGCTGGAAATCCAAAAACATGAGCAGAGAATTAATATAGTGGAAAAAAGGACCGAACAGAATGAAAAAAATATATAGAAAGAATGGACCAAAAGTAGTAGAATCAACCAAGGAAATGGAAATCTCTTTGATCCATCTAGAAATGGACAGGTCCTCCTATTTCTTGAGGTTCCAAAACATTATCGAAGATAACGAAGAAAAATTGGGAGAAATCATGGTAGGACTGGTGGCTGAAATCTTACAGCAGGATAAAAACAATATAATAAAAGAAATAGACAAAGTCTATAGATTACAAACAAATTATGCCAGACGCCACCATCTGCCACGCGAAATACATGTAAGGTTTGCCAGAAGAAAAATAAGGGACCCACGAGAAGATCATATTGGAAATACTTTGAAATTAAAGAGGGGGAGGAAAGGAGAGAGAACTGTGACAAAGCAATCCTCTAGAGCGCAGACATCTTGAATAGACTGTGAAACAGGAAAAGAAGATTGAAGACACCACCCCCAGAGAGACATTTGTAAGATACAGCATATGATACCCAATCAACTTGAAAACTTTAACGTATATATTGAGCAAATCTATAATTAATAATATTTTGATGGTTAAACTCTAACATTTAGTTACTAAAGTTATTAAAGTTAAGATTAGTATATGTGGATATCTAAGTAATTAAATACTACGGTTATTAGTACATATTAGTTTTTCCTTTTATGGAAAGTAAGAAATAAGAAATAAGATTTTAAGAGGTATCATCAATAATTTAAATTAAGAAATTGAATTAAGTGAATTTATATATATATATTTATAGACATTTTCTTTCGCCTTTTTCTTTTCTTTCTTCTTTCTTCTTTTTCTATTATTGAATATTAAAGTACTTAAACTGTTTCGATTGTGAATTAACAAAGATAGAAATTGTTAGCAAATATTTTTTTTCTTTTATTTATATAATGAAAAGATAAATAGCAATAATAATAATAATAATAATAAGCTCTTAATAGAAATCTACAAAATAGAAAATTGATATTCAAATGATTAAGAATTAATCCTTCTTTTCTATCTCCCTATCTCAAAACACGAACAATACTCTCCAATACTCTCCCGTATTGTACTTTAATGAATTTTTGACTTTCATCTGATTCCTTTAAACTTTAGACTCGCTACTCCACTCCACTCTTTCCTCTTCTTTTCCTTAGTAGATAGTAATAAATTTATGAAAGTGTGGAATAACTTTTTCAGCAGAGTGATCATGTCAACAACAACTACTGTGACCAAACCAATTAAGAAACCAACTCCGGTAACACCTTCAGCAACAGGGCAAAAACTGATAACAGAGATGGCAACCACTGAAAAACAAGGACAAGCACCTTCACTATACACTATGCAGGCCACATTAGATAGAATACAGGAATTTATGATGACACAACAAGAAACAATGGTTAAAATGCAGCAAACAATATTTAATAATCAAGAACAGACCAATGAAAATTTTGAAGAAGTCAAGGGAAATATTAAAAAATTAGACAATAGAATGGAGGTAATCCAGGGAGTGGTAGCAAAACATGAACAACAAATTAAAAATTTAGAGGAAAAAATAGACATAACCGACAAAAAAATAGAGGAAACAGAAGAATTACTAAGAGCAAAAAACAAAGAATTAGAGGGAGCTATTGCCCTCCTCGAAATGGAGAAATCAGCATTCTACTTAAGGTTCCAAAACATACCAGAGGTGAAAGAGGAAGAACTGCGTGAACAGGTAGTAGAGATATTAGCAGTTGCTCTACAGGTAGAAAAAGAAGAAATAAATAGACACATAGATGAAATCTACAGAGTACAAACAAATTTTGCTAAAAGACATAAACTACCCCGGGAGGTACATGTAAGATTCACAAAAAAAAGCAATAAGAGATGAAATTTATAAAACCACGAGAACTGAACAAATACTACATAAGAGAAATCAATGTATTAAAACAAATTCCCAAACGAATAAGAGAAAAGAGAAGAGACCTACAATACTGTACTGCAAAACTAATAAGGCAAGAAATTCCCTTTAGGTGGTTGATTCTGGAAGGAATCCTAGTGACGTGGAAAGGGAAAAAAATTAAGATAGAAACAATGGAAGAAGCAGATCAATTTATCGAAACACATTTAGAAAAGGAAGGAGAGAGCAGTGCAGAGGGAGAGGGACAAAGCCAGGAAGAAAAAGAAATGATAGAAGAAATGGAGAGAATGAAAAGACAAGAGAGAGAGGGAGATAGGAGGGTGAAAATAAAAGAAGTAAAAACCGCGAGACTAACAAGAGCAACAAGTAAAAAATAAGATGCAAAATCAAATTAAAATATTTTCAGTTAACATAAATGGAATTAATTCACCAATAAAAAGAAGACAAATACTCAATAGACTACAGAAACAAGGTTCAGACATTACATGTTTACAGGAAGTTCATATTAAAAAAGAAGAATATAAGTTATTACAATACCCCAAGATAGGTAATCTCTTTACATCCCTGGCCGACTCAAGGAAAAGAGGAATAGCACTATATATCAAAAATTGGTTAACCCCCAAACAAATATATAGAGATACAGAAGGAAGAATACTCATAGTGGAAATTACAATAGACAAAACTAAAATATCACTAATAGTTATTTACGTCCCTAACAATGGACAAAAAGAATTCTATAAAAAATTATACCAACAAATTATTAAATTAGAGAGAGAAAACATTTGTATAATCGGAGATTTCAACGCAGTGGTAGATGTTAAAGAAGATTATAAAACGGGATCAAAAAAAAATGTGGAAAGGAAAACTCTACCTAAAAACTTTTTTGAAATGGTGAATGAATTTAAAATAAAAGATATATGGAGAGAAAGACACCAGAAACAGAATCAATATACATATTTTTCAAACCCACATCAATCCTGGTCTAGACTCGATATGGTCTGGTCAAATATAGAACCAACTATCAAAATAGAGAGTGTAGAAATAGAACCTAATACGTGGGCGGACCATAACCCTATAATAATTACAATAAGAGGAACGAGTAAGGTAAGAAGGAGATGGATGATGAACCAGAAAACAATAAAAGAAAAAGAATTTAAACAATATATGGAGAAAGAATTAACTTTCTTTCTACAGGAGAATTGGAACGAGGATACATCTATACAAAATATTTGGGACACTATGAAAGCATATATAAGAGGATTAACTATTGCATACTCTATTAAAAGAAATAAAAATAAAAATAAGCAAATCAAGGACTTACAAAACAAGATAGGGGAATTGGAACATAAATTACAAGAGACGCCACAAAATAAAGAGATAAAAGAAGAAAAAGATTTAATTAAACACAAAATAAATCTGATATCACAAGAAGAAATTGCATTAAAAATTAAGACATCCAAACAGAATTATTTTGAACATGCTAACAAACCAGGCAGATGGTTAGCCTACAGATTAAGAAAAGAAAAGGAAAAAAAAAACAATACAACAATTAGAGGATTCGCTAGGGAAAATGCAGTTTGAAATAGAGGGGAAAAAAGACATAGCACGACAATATTATAGAGAGCTATACAGTAAAGATACTATACAACTCCAGAACATACAAGAGTATTTAAAAAATTCTAATATAGTGCAACTACCAGACGATATTAAAGATAAGATGGATGAAGAAATAACATTAATTGAATTAGAAAAGGCTATTAGGAATCAGAAAAACAATAAAACCCCAGGACCGGATGGTATTCCAGCAGAGTACTACAAAGAATTACAAACGATTTTAAAAAATATACAACTAATTACATACAATGAAGTACTAACAAAAGGAGCAATCCCAGATTCATGGACAGAGGCACTGATAACAATCATTCCAAAAGACATCAATATGAAACATAAGATCCAGAGTTACAGGCCAATCTCGCTCTTAAATTCAGACTACAAAATCTTTGCGTCTATAATGGCGGAAAGATTAAAAAAAACGCTTACCAAAATTATACATTCAGATCAAAATGGCTTCCTACCAAATAGACATATTAAAAACAATATAAGAACAATTACAAATATTTTAGAATACTACGAGACGCACCCAGGGGAATCCATGGCACTCATATTTTTAGATGCCCAAAAGGCATTTGATAACCTAAACTGGGACTTTATAATAAATCAATTGAATAAAATGAATTTTGGAGAGAATTACATAAGGACAATCAAATCAATATACTCAAAACAAACTGCTAAAATTCTTATAAATGGAGAAACTACAAAAAATTTCAATATAGAAAAGGGAGTTCGACAAGGCTGTCCCCTCTCCCCCCTACTATTTATATTATCATTGGAATCATTATTACAAAAAGTAAGAGAAAATAAAGAAATAAAAGGACTTAAGATAAAAGAGCAGGAATATAAATTACAGGCATTCGCTGATGACTTGGTTTTCAACATAGAAGAACCATTAGAGACAGGACCAATTTTACTAAAAGAAATAAATGAATTCGGGAAAGTAGCAGGTCTGAAAATCAATAAACAAAAAACTAAAATAATAACCAAAAACCTGACAGACACACAAAATAAGGAACTAGAAAAGAAATTAGAACTACAAATTGTTAAGAAAATAAAATATCTAGGAATCAATCTGTCAGCAAAATGCACCACAATAAAAGAAGCAAATTATATGGAAATTTTAAAACAAATTGAAAAAAAATTAGATAAGTGGAACAAATTACAAATCTCTCTAATTGGTAGAATCGCAGCGATTAAAATGTCAATATTACCTCAAATTCTGTACCTATTCCAAACCATTCCAATCAAATTAGAGAAAAAATATTTTGAACAACTAAATAAAATACTAACCAAATTTATATGGGCCGGGAAAAAACCAAGAATCAAATTAAAATATTTACAACAAAATAGGAATCAAGGAGGATTCGGACTACCGGACTTTGAATTATATTATCAAGCATCCGCTTTAACATGGATAAAGGATTGGATTCAAATTAAAAATAGACGTTTACTGGTACTAGAAGGTTATGATTTACATTTAGGGTGGCATGGATTCCTCTGGGATGATAAACATAAAACACACTCATACTTCAAAAGACATAAAATCAGAGACTCTCTCTTAGGAACTTGGCTTAAGATCAAAAAACAATACTACACCAAAATACCACCCTGGTTCTCTGGTATGGAAGCCATTACACACCCAAACACAACAAATCTGGAAAAAATGGTCACATATGAAGAAATACTGGAAGAAGGAGGAGCCATAAAATCTATAGCAAAACTGGAACAGGAAGGAATCAAGATTGATTGGTGGCCATATTTTCAAATTAAGAACAGATTAGAAAACGATAAGAGAAAATACGGAATACAAAAACTCAAATCAGAATTAGATAAAATTTTACTAGATCAAGAACCAAAAGCAATAACTAAAATATATAAATTTCTCCAAAAAAACAAAACACAAAAAGACATAATAAAAGGAAATATGATAAGTTGGACGAAAAATTTCGGACATGAGATACAAATTAATGAATGGGAAAAAATTTGGAACCAAAACTACAAGATGACAAAATCAGTTTCATATAAAGAAAATTATTATAAAGTATTCTATAGATGGCACCTCCCTCCAGCGAGATTGGCAAAAATGTATAAAAATCTATCACCAAATTGTTGGAGATGCCAACACAAAACTGGATCTTACTATCATATGTGGTGGACCTGTCCAAAAATAAAAACTTTCTGGAATACAATCAAAAACTGGTTAAAAGAAATCACACAACAAGACATAGATATCAAACCGGAAATTTTCCTATTGGGAAACATTAATCAAAAAATGCAAAAGAAATACTATTACATTATACTACATATACTAACAGCGGCGAGAATAACGATAGCACAAAATTGGAAATCAAACGATATTCCCGATGAAAGCAGTGTAATTAGTAAAATCCTGGACTGTGCCGAAGCAGATAAATTAACCATGGAACTGAAAGGAAAGGAAGACTCCGACTACTATGAAATCTGGAATTTATTTTACAATTGGTACGGAAAACGAAAACAAATAACATCAATGTAATAAATAGAAATATAGGCCAAATAAGGCATATAGAAATTGAATTAGAGAATTTACGGGGAAAATAGTTATATTGTATTACTATATATGTATACTATGATATTATTGAACCAACTGTGCCTTATTTTTCCTGTACTATTATTATTATTATCATTTATACTACTACTAATATTACTATTGTTATATTATTATAAATACTAGGGTTAATTTTACTACCACTACGTTTCACTTATAAAACACAATGCAAAATACGAGACAAAAATCGAAAACCACATTAAATTAAATGTTAAATATATATTTGCCGTAGAACAAACTATAGAAATAGACAGCTTTATAGCTGTATGCGTTTTTTATGTTTTGTATATGTTTATATTGTACTTGTCAATGTCGTAAATGTTTTTCTTTTGTGTGTTTTTGTTTTTTTTAAATGTAAATAATTCAATAAAAACTATTTTTTAAAAAAAAAACAATATAATAAAAGAAATAGACAAAGTCTATAGATTACAAACAAATTATGCCAGACGCCACCATCTGCCACGCGAAATACATGTAAGGTTTGCCAGAAGAAAAATAAGGGACAACATATACACAATAACCCGAGGGGAGACTTTGATGTATAAAAGGAGGGAGATAAATATTTTAAGACAAGTCCCCAAAAGGGTAAGGGAACTCAGGAGAGACTATAGGTCCCTGGCAGTGATCTTGAACAAAAAAAAAATCTTATTTTGATGGATCATCCTGGAAGGGATGATAATTACTTTGGATGGAAGAAAGATCAAGGTGGATACACTAGAACGAGCTCAAGAAATATATGAACAACTAGTTGGAAGAGAGGAAGATACAGAAGGAGGGGAAGGAGCGGAATCAATAAGCCAAGAGGAAGGACAGGAGATAGGAGAGGAGAGTAAGGGGGAGGGAACTGGAGACATAGCAGAACAAAACAGTAAGGTAGAAAGGATAAAAACAAGAATGCAAACAGCAGCAGAAGCAAACAAATAAATACTAGGAAGAGGAGAAGATAAAAAGTAAAGTGAGATGCAAAAGGAGGTTAAACTTCTATCATTAAATATCAATGGATTAAATAATGCACAAAAAAGAAGAAAAATATTTTCGAAATTAATTAAACAAAAAGTAGAAATAGTCTGTACAGAAAGTCCATATTAAGCAATCAGAAAAAAAATATTTAGAATACCAAAAATTAGGAGAACTTTACGCATCATTAGGAGAGGAAAAAAAGAAGGGAGTAGCAATTTACATACAAAAGGAAATTAAGTCAAAAGAAATAGAAACAGATAAAAAAGGGAGATATATAATGGTAGAGATAGAAATAGGAGGGGGAAAACATTACTAGTGAATATATATGCACTTAACAAAAAACAGAAAAATTTCTATCAAAAATTGCATGAGAGATTAATAGTAGTTAATTACAATATTTGCATTGTAGGAGATTATAATGGTATAATAAAACCTAGAACAGATTATATAACAAAAGAAAAAGATAAAACCAAAAAGGGCACATTACCAGAATCTTTTAATGAAATGATAGAAGAATTGAATTTGATTGATGTCTGGCGTCTATTACACCCAAGCATTAAGCAATACACATTTTACTCAATACCCCATAAATCATTCTCTAGAATAGATATGGTTTGGACGAGCAAAGCAATATGCAAAAATATACGCTCAGTAGAAATAGCACCAAATACATGGGCTGATCACAGTCCATTGATAGTCATATGGAAAGGGAAGAAGAGAGGAATAAGGAGATAAGAAGGAGACATTAAACACTAGACTGCTGCAAGACGAAGAATACATAAAAATAACAGAAGAAATAAAACAATTTATAAAGGAGAATAAAAAACAACCCACTACAGTACAAAATCTTTGGGACACATTAAAAGCATATATTAGAGGTATAACGATTGCTTATGTAGCAAAAAAAATAAGGACAAATGGGAAGAATATAAACAACCACTTAAAAGAGATTAAAGAATTGGAATATAGATTTCAGAAAGAAATAAAAGAGGATAATATACATAAAAAATTAATAGAGGCCAGACATAAAGCAAATTTAATAGAACAACAGGAATACGCAAAAGATATTAGATTTGCCAAACAAATATTCTTTGAATCAGCTAATAAACCAAGTAGATGGTTGGCTCATAAAATTAAAAAAGAAAAAGAAAATAGAATGATATATCAATTAATAGATACAAGGGGAGAAATACAATATACAGATAAAGGAATAAAAGAGATAGCAACAGAATACTACGGGAAATTATATAGACAGGACTCAATAGATACAAATAAGATAACTAATTATTTGAATAAAATAAACATTCCACAGATAGAAGACATAGACAAGGAGATGTTAAATAAAGAAATCACTATACAAGAAATTTAAAGCGCATTAAAGAAACAAAATAATAATAAATCGCCAGGTCCTGATGGCTTCCCAGGAGAATATTATAAAAAGATAGGTAATGTGATAGAAAATATTTCATTAGAATTATATAATGATACCCTTACAGGAGCCAAAATACCAAATACCTGGAAAGAAACCATGATTATGAAAGAAGGTGCCGAGAAAAATCAAATTCAAAATTATAGGCCAATTTCATTGTTGAACGCAGATTATAAAAGTTTTATGACAATTTTGGCTGAAAGAACAAAAAGAATATTAAATAAAATTATTAATTCGGATCAAAATGGGTTTTTACCAAAGAGACAGATAAAAAATAATACAAGATTTGTTTTAAATATTTTAGAATATTATGAAGCGCATCCAGAAAGGCAGGCTGCTCGTCTTCCTGGATGCGCAAAAAGCGTTCGACAATGTAAATTGGCAATATATGAAAGGGTTAATTCAGAAAATGAAATTCGGCGACAAATTTGAGGGTATTATGGGAACAATATATACCGTATTTTTCGGAGTATAAGACGCACCGGAGTATAAGACACACCTAGATTTTAGAGGAGGAAAACAAGGAAAAAAGTATTCTGAACCAAATGGTGTAATAATATATTATTTAATAAAATACCAGTGTAGCAGAATACTTTTTACAACCATGTATACTTTTTACAACCATGTACACTTTTTACAAACTTCAAACTTGACAGCTTTTAGATTTGTGGACTTCAACTCCCAGAATTCCTCCTCCAGTCATGCTAGCTCAGGAATGGGAGTTGAAGTCCACAAGTCTTAAAGCTGTCAAGTTTGAAGTTTGTAAAAAGTATACATGGTTGTAAAAAGTCTTGCCAAGTTTGAAGACCCTTGCACCCCTAACCCCTAACCCAGGGGTCTTCAAACTTGACAGCTTTAAGACTTGTGGACTTTAACTCCCATTCCTGAGCTAGCATGACTGGAGGAGGAATTCTGGGAGTTGAAGTCCACAAGTTTGAAGACCCTTGCACCCCCTTGGCAAGTTTAACTTGTGGACTTCAACTCCCAGAATTCCTCCTCCAGTCATCCTAGCTCAGGAATGGGAGTTAAAGTCCACAAGTCTTAAAGTTGCCAAGTTTGAAGAGCCCTGGGTTAGGGGTGGCAAGGGTCTTCAAACTTGTCAAGTTTAAGACTTGTGGACTTCAACTCCCAGAATTCCTCCTCCAGTCATCCTAGCTCAGGAATGGGAGTTAAAGTCCACAAGTCTTAAAGTTGCCAAGTTTGAAGAGCCCTGGGTTAGGGGTGGCAAGGGTCTTCAAACTTGTCAAGTTTAAGACTTGTGGACTTCAACTCCCAGAATTCCTCCTCCAGTCATTCCTGAGCTAGCATGACTGGAGGAGGAATTCTGGGAGTTGAAGTCCACTAGTCTTAAACTTGCCAAGTTTGAAGACCCTTGCATCGCTAACCCAGGGCTCTTCAAACTTGGAAGTTTGTCTTCAAACCTGTCAGGCTGCTCGCTTCAGGCAGCAGCAGCGGTGGCTCCGGCGGCGGCATCGGTGGTGGTGAGTATCCTGCAGCGGGGGTGGGGGCTGCAACGGGGGGGGCTGCGGTGGCGTGTCCTGCAACGGGGGCGTGGGCTGCAACGGGGGCGGCGTGTCCTGCGGCGTGGGCTGCAATGGGGGCGGCTGCGGGTCCTGCGCTGGGAGCGGGGGCTGCAAAGGGGGCGGCTGCGGCAGGTCCTCCAGCGGGGGCGGAGGCTGCAACGGTGGCTGGGGCGGCAGCAGCTCCCAGCAACAGCGGCTGCAGCTCCGGCCAGCAACGGCGGCAGCGGCGGTGGCCAAACACTTCCTTCCCCATTCCAAAAACAGGGCGTGCAACCGGCGCTGCCCGCCGCCTGAAACGCGATGCTTTTTTTTTGTCTCCACACGCTCTGTTTTTGGAATCGGGGAGGGGATCGCAGCGCTGCCGCCTGAAAACGCTTTCCTCCCCAGGCTAAGTGGCGGCTGGCAGGTGGGTGGGGGCTACATTCGGAGAATAGGATGCACCCACTTTTTGACCCCTTTTTTGGGAGTAAAAAGGTGCGTCTTATACTCCGAAAAATACGGTACCTCCCAGTCAGCCAAAACCTTAATAAATGGTGAAATGACAAAATCATTTAGATTATCTAAAGGAGTCCGCCAGGGATGTCCGATGTCGCCTCTGCTCTTTATTGACTCTAGAAACACTATTAAACAAAATTTGAAATAATCACGAAATTAGAGGAACAAGAGTTAAAAAAGAGACATATAAATTATTATTGGCATTTGCTGATGACTTAGTGTTCTTCCTTGAGGAACCTAAGGAATCAGGCCAGAAATTAACTGAAGAAATAGAAAATTATGGAGAACCAGCAGGATTCAAAATTAATAAGCAAAAAACTAAACTTTTAACAAAAAATATGAGAAAAACACAGAATGAGGAATTGAAAAAAAAATTAGGATTACAAATTACAAAGAGAATTAAATATTTAGGCATAATACTGACGAATAAATGCTCATTTATCAAAAAAGATAATTACGATGAATTAGTAAATCAAACAAAATTAGATCTGGAGAAATGGAAAAAATTACAACTTTCATTATTAGGACATATTGCAGCAATTAAGATGAGCATTTTACCTAAATTTTTATACTTATTCCAAACGATACCCATAAAATTAGAAATGAAATTTTTTACTGAAATGAACAAAATTATGACTAAATTTATTTGGTTAAACAAAAAACCAAGAATCAAATTGAAAAATTTACAGGACGATAAGAGCAGAGGCGGACTCGGACTCCCTGATTGGAAATTATACTACAAAGCAGCATCCCTGGTTTGGATTAAAGAATGGATTAATTTATCAGATAAGAGATTATTAACACTAGAAGGCCATGACCTCCATATGGATGGCACGCATATATTTGGAAAGATGGACTCAAACCACAACCAAATTTCAATCAACACCTAATTAGAAAATCCCTCATCAAAACTTGGTATGAAATCAAAAAGAAAAATTATATAAAGATTCCTAGATGGCTTTCAACTATGGAAGCCTTGAGCTATCCAAATTTAACAGATACTACTAAAATAGTCAAATACAGTGATATATTAGACTCATTAGGACATTTGAAAAGTAGGGAACAATTGGCTGAACAAAATATTAAAATCGATTGGTGGCATTATTTACAAATAAAATCAAAATACAAAAAAGATATGGATGAAACGGGTATAGATATGACTATACAAAAATTAGATAAGATTCTGATGGGCCCAGAGGAAAAGATGATATCGAAACTATATAAATATTTATTAGAATCAGAAAATATGGAAGAAATTGTGAAAGAGCCAATGATAGCCTGGGCCAAAAACGTCGGACATAGCATTCATTTGGCTGACTGGGAGAGAACTTGGAAAGTAAACTGTAAGATAACAAAATCGGTAACATATAAGGAGAATTATTATAAAATGTTTTACAGATGGTACTTAGCTCCATCACGATTGGCCAAAATCTACCCAAATGCTAATTCGACCTGTTGGAAATGCAACAAAGAGTTAGTGTAAGGTATGTCTTCCCAGCCACAATCAAGGAACGAACTTTTGAGCCAAGCAAAGGTTTTCAAAAGGATTTCCTTTATTTGCATCTGAATAACATCCGTTCAATTCAAAGCAAGGTCTAAATGCCTTCAGGCAAGACAAGTCTTTTTAACCTTAATACCCGACCCCATTCACATAATCAATCCACAAAGGTTTGACAGATGGTTACGTTTCCCAGCCTCTCTCTTCCGTTCAATTACCGCTCATAAAACCTTATCTTAAGATGAAGAGGCTCCCAGGTGTCTGGGATCCGGATATGTTATAACCTTTTGATCAAACAGAGCCAAGCCCCCCCTTCTCCTTCTGAATGGCAGAGTCTGGAGTCTGACATCCTGCCTCTCAAGAAAAAAAAAGGTCCACCTGTAAGACATAAGCAGAATCAATTATGATATGTTAGCAAGGTTTGCCAGGGTATTTGGAGTGGAATCTTCTCAATAAGTTGGGGGCTTTCACATGTTGTTTAGCGACCCACTCGTTCTGTGACGAAGGCAAATGTTTCCAGGCTACCAGATACTGGGTCTTCCCTCTGTGGATTCTAGAGTCAAGAATTTCCTTGATTTCAAAATGTTGTTCCCCCTCTATCATGATTGGGGCAGGTGGTGCATCTGCCACCGGTCTAAGTGACGAGGTTACCTCTCTCTTGAGTAAACTAATGTGAAATACTGGGTGGACTTGTCTAAGTGTTTTTGGAAGAACCAATTCAACCACTACTGGGTTAATGATCCTGCTAATAGTGAAAGGCCCAATAAAGTTAGGTCCTAATTATTTTGATGGCTGTAACGACCTCAAGAATTTTGTAGATAAATATACTCTATCCCCAACATGGAAAGGTTTAGGCTCTACTCTTTTCTTGTCAGCTTGAATTTTGAAAGCCTCTCTAGCCTCCTGTAAAGCCAACCTGACTACTGGCCATGTGTTTTGCAAATTTTCTATCCACTCCTTAAGTGAGGGGATAGTGGGTTTTTCTGTGGGTAGTTCCGGTATTGGGCTGAAGTCTTGCCCCGTGGCTACTCTAAAAGGTGTAAAACCTGTACTTGAATGTACAGAGTTATTAAATGCAACCTCTGCAAATGGTAAAAGTTCAGTCCAATTGTCCTGTTGAAAATTAATAAAACATTTTAGATACTGTTCAAGAACGCCATTCAGATTTTCGCAATTAGCATTTGACTGGGGTTGATGGGAGAAGCTTAATCCTTGGGCGGTACCAAGTAGGCCCAAAAACGCCTTCCAGAAATTGGAGGTAAATTGGACTCCCCTATCCGAGATTATTCTTTTAGGAGTTCCATGAAGACGATAAATGTGTATTAGAAACAGTCTAGCCAAGACTTTGGCTGTTGGGATCTTTTGGCAAGGAATAAAATGTGCTTGTTTTGAAAACAAGTCTGTCACAACCCAAATGACCGTGTTTCCCCCACTTTCCGGTAGTTCTACAATAAAATCCATAGCAATTTCTTCCCATGGGGCTGACGGCTCAGCTACTTTCTGTAGAAGTCCTGGAGTTTTCCCCTGTCGTCTTTTTGCTGCAGCACAAAAGGGGCAACTTGCTACATAGCTTTCTATGTCCTTTTTCAACGAAGGCCACCAAAATTGTCTCTTTATTAAGTGTAAAGTTTTTACAAAGCCAAAATGTCCAGCTAATCTAGAGTCGTGGCACCTTTCCATTAAACGTAATCTTTGGCTAGCGGGTACATAAAGTTTGTCACCTACCCACGCTAATTCATCTTTCATCACGCAACTGGATTTGTGGTTCAAAACCCATTCATCATTGACTAATGCTTGTTTAAACACGTGAGTGACGTCTGCGTCCCTCAATGCGTCTTTTCCTCCTTCGGATCTGGTGATTACTTTGGCTGCCAATTGATTTGTTTGTACTATAGGTTTAAATACCTCTGATTTCACACAATTATATTGTGGCTTTCTGGACAGTGCATCTGCCAGAAAGTTTTTCCCCCCAGGGATAAATTTAAGAGTAAACTCGAACCGTTTGAAGTATTGCGGCCAACGAACCTGTTTAGGAGATAGTTTCCTTGGTGTCTTTAAGGCTTCTAAGTTTTTGTGGTCAGTCCAGACTTCAAAAGGGATCTTACTCCCTTCTAAGAATTGTCTCCAAGTTAAAAGTGCCCATCGCACCGCATAAGCTTCCTTTTCCCAGATCGCCCACCTTTGTTCAGTTTCACTTAGTTTCCTAGATGTATATGCACATAGCTGTAGCTGTCCTTGCTCATTGCTCTGGAGTAGGATTGCCCCTATTGCCACATCGCTAGAATCAGCTTGTATTATGAAGGGTTTTTCTGGGTCTGGGTGCTTCAAAATTGGTTCTGTTGAGAACAGCCGTTTTAGTTTTTCAAACGCTGCCTGGCATTCCATTGTCCAATTCACGGGCTGTCTCGGTTTAGGATCTCCCTCCCCCTTTGTTCTTAGCAGTTTTGTGATGGGCAGGGCAATTTGAGCAAACGCGGGGATAAATTGGTGATAGAAATTTGCAAACCCCAGGAAGCTTTGCAGCTGTTTGCGTGTGCGAGGCGTTTCCCAATCGAGTACTGCCTGTACTTTTTGAGGATCCATTTCTATGCCCTGGTGTGAAATACGATACCCCAAGTAATCAATTTTTTCTCGGTGGAATTCACATTTTGAGAGTTTGGCATAAAGTTTTGCCTCGCGGAGTTTGCTCAGCACTGCCCTCACCAATTTAACATGTTCAGCCTCGGTCTCTGAGTATAATAGAATATCATCTAAATAAACAAGAACCCCTTTGTATAAGTTTTCACGTAACACATCGTTAATTAATTGCATAAACACTGCAGGTGCCCCTTGTAGCCCAAAAGGGAGCACTTTGAATTGGTAGCATCCCAGGGGGGGGTGTTGAATGCCGTTTTCCATTCATCCCCCTCCTTAATCCTGATTCGGTAGTATGCCTCCCTGATGTCTAGTTTGGAGAAAATTTTCCCTTTTTTGAGGTGGGCCAGCATATCTTTCATCAGGGGGAGGGGATACATGTTTTCAACACTTATCGAGTTTAGGTTTCTGAAGTCGACACATAAGCATTTTGTGCCATCTTTCTTCTCTCTAAATAACACTGGGGCTGCTATCTTTGGTCTGGCTGGTTCAATGAAACCCCTTGCTAGGTTTTTCTCAATGAAAGCACTCAGCTCTTCTAACTCCCCCGGTGACATGCTATACATTTTTGGTTTAGGTAGTTTAGCCCCAGGTAAGATTTCTATTGTGCAGTCGGATGCGCGATGCGGGGGAAGTTCATCCGACGCTGCCTCGCTAAAGACTTCTGCCAGGTCTTTGTATTCCTTGGGTATGCCGTCTGTTGCCACGCTATGACCAGGCATGGCTGTTTCCCTGCGTTCAGCCCCTTCAGTTTCTATCTGTGGGTCCTCCGCAGTAGTCACGTGCATTTGGAATTTTATGGTGCCTTGCTCCCAATTTATTTCTGGATTCCACTTTTTTAGCCATGCGAGTCCCAAGACTAGTGGCCATTCCATGCCAGGTGCTACTATAAACGTAAGTTTCTCTTCGTGGTTATCAATGCCTATTTTCAGGGGTTCCGTGGCAAAAGCAGCCGGCTCCCCCCCTGCTATTGACCCATCCAATTGGCAAAACGCGATGGGATTTCTCAGCTTTCTCACTGTGATTCCCAGCTCCCTGATCAGGGTTGGGCTGATTAAGCAACGGGTGCACCCTGAGTCTACTAATGCGGAGATATTTTTTCCCTCCTCTTGGTTAGGGATAAATAGTCTGAGAGGGAGGGTGAGCGGTTCAATTGGTTTGCTTACCAGTGGTTCCTCCTCCGGATCGCTCTCGAACGGTGCTGGATCTTCCCTTCGAAATGCCGGGGTGTTGTCTCCAACAGGAGGAGGGGGGGGTGGTCCCACCATCTCGCTGCTCCTCAGGGCTGTTTCCCTCCCCCGCTGGATGGGTCTCGTTGGTCTCTCCCCCGTTTGGCGTTCGGGTTTCCGGGTGGGTGTTTGGGGCCAGCATTCGGGTGCTCGGTGTCCCTGCTTCCCGCACTTGTAACAGATTGGGGGTTTAGGGGAAAAGCCCTGTGGGGGTTTAGGGGAAAAGCCCTGTTGCCTTCTGAAGGGTTCTTTCCTCCATTGGGGTGGGGATTTCTTCCATGCTCTCCCCGTACGGTACTGATTCCTAGCCATATCAATCTCCGCTTCTTCAGCGGTGAGGTACCACTCATGCAGATGATTCGGTGCACCCCTAGCCACGCAGGCATTATACAGATCGTCACTCAGTCCATCCTTAAAACAGCTTACCAGGATGTCTTCTGGCCAGTTTAGCCGACATGCGAGGTCCCGGAATTCTTCAGTGTACTCCGCCACTGGTCGTCGTCCCTGTTTCACCACCTTAATACGATCACGTGCTTTGCGGTCCGCCAGCGGGTCCTCGAACCGTCGTCGTAGGGCCGTCATGAATTGGTTGAAGTTGCGCAGTTCGGGTGTGTCGTCGTTATGTAGGGTCACCATCCATCTGGCCTCGGCTCCTTCCAGGGCTAAGGTAACTGCTCGCACCCGGGATCCCTGGGTTTGGAACTCACGTCCATATTCTTGCATATAGGTGAGCACATGTGCTACGAAAAATCCCAATTGTTGCGGGTCCCCATCAAATTTCACTCCCAGGGGGGGAGTTTTCCTTTCTAGTTGTGGAGTTTGGGGTTGGTTAGGAAGGGGTGCCGCTGCGTGTGCTGCCCTGGGGGGGTTTGTTGGGTCCCGTGCCGCGTCCTCAATCTGCATGCCGGCTTCCCAGAGGTTGTTGCCCCCCCAGTCTCCTCAGCGGTTGCTATGCTCCCAGCGCTTGTTATTCATCGTTCTGGGATCCCTCGGATGTTGAGATTTTCCAATGTTTCCATCACCAGCTGGGACAGGTATCTCTTCAACCGCCCCTCCTTTAGAGGTGCTTCGGTGGGCTCCTCCTGATCCATGGCAGCTTCTAGCTCCAATTCCCAACGGGGCTTCCGATCCCTCCGATTAAGGGTGACTCCTCTGGTTCTGCCATCCCAGCTGTCTTTTTTTCCAATGCCGATAGACCAGCGGGGCTTCTCAGAGGTCTTGAAATCTCCCTCAGCCTCTTTGCTGGGGAGTGCGGAACAGGCGTCCGCCCGGGGAGTGATTGGTGTCTCCCCCCCCCAGCATTCAATTTCTTCCTGCTCCCGGTTTTTTTCACCATGATTGCCCGGTCCCCTCAGTAGAGCGAAGTTACTCTCTGGATTGACCGATTTTGCAGACCTTGCTTTCTGTAAGGTATGTCTTCCCAGCCACAATCAAGGAACAAACTTTTGAGCCAAGCAAAGGTTTTCAAAAGGATTTCCTTTATTTGCATCTGAATAACATCCGTTCAATTCAAAGCAAGGTCTAAATGCCTTCAGGCAAGACAAGTCTTTTTAACCTTAATACCCCACACCATTCAGCATAATCAATCCACAAAGGTTTGACAGATGGTTACGTTTCCCAGCCTCTCTCTTCCGTTCAATTACCGCTCATAAAACCTTATCTTAAGATGAAGAGGCTCCCAGGTGTCTGGGATCCAGATATGTTATAACCTTTTGATCAAACAGAGCCAAGACCCCCCTTCTCCTTCTGAATGGCAGAGTCTGGACTCTGACAGTTAGGCACCTTCTTTCATATGTGGTGGACATGTTCAAAAGCGAAATACTTTTGGAAAAAAGCCCACAAATGGTTATATGAAATCATGGGAAAAAATGTCGATTTTACACTAGAATTTTTTCTACTGGGGATAATGAACAAACAGTATCCCAGAAATCTTCAGTACCTAGCTCTACATATCATAACGGCTGTGAGGATAGCCTACGCTCAGTGCTGGAAAAAGAACTATATACCTTCAGATAACTTATTGTTAGATAAAATATACAGATGCGCTGAAATGGACAAACTCACTATTGAACTCAAAGGACAAAATAATTCAGAATACTATAAGATTTGGACTAAATGGTACGACTGGACTAAGAAGATAAAACTAAAAGAAAAAGAATAATAAGACTGTGATAAAGAATGAAGATATGTAAATATAATAAATAATGTATAATATTTAATACTAATAGTGTAAAAATAATTGGTATGGACTTGTGTCAAGATATGGTGATGTATGAAAATAAATAAAACAATAAAGAAATTTTTAAAAAATCAGGAAATGGTCCGAAGAGATAACAGAACAATACATAGATAGAGAGATATTTTTATTGGGACTGTTAAACAGAAAATATACCAAGGAAATACAATATTTATTTTTTTACTTTTTTTTATTTTATTTTGTCAAGTACATATTGGTAATATACATAGATATAACATTGTTTATATACATAAGATGGGTACTGATAAGAGGGAACATTAGGACAGGGATGGTAGGCACGCTGGTGCGCTTTTGCACGCCCCTTACTGACCTCTTAGGAATCGGGTGAGGTCAACAGTGGACAGTCTAAGGGTAAAGTTTTGGGGGTTTGGTGATGAACCACAGAGTCAGGTAGTGAGTTCCAGGCATTAACCACTCTGTTGCTAAAGTCGTATTTTCTACAGTCAAGTTTGGAGCGGTTCACTTTGAGTTTGTATCTGTTGTGTGCTCATGTATTGTTGTGGTTGAAGCTGAAGTAGTCATTGACAGGAAGGACGTTGTAGCAGATAATTTTATGAGCTACACTTAGGTCATGCTGAAGGCGACGTAGTTCTAAGCTTTCTAAGCCCAGGATTTCAAGTCTGGTTGCGTAAGGTATTCTGTTGCAAGTAGAGGAGTGGAGGGCTCTTCTCGTAAAGTATCTCTGGACACTTTCTAATGTATTTATGTCCAATATGCGGTGTTGGTTCCAGACAGATGAGCTGTATTCAAGGATTGGTCTGGTGAATGTTTTGTATGCTCTGGTTAGTAGTGTGATATTACCGGAGAAGAAGCTACGTAAGATTAGGTTAACAACTCTTGAAGCCTTTTTGGCGATGTTGTTGCATTGGGCTTTGGCACTTAGGTCATTTGATATGAGTATTCCAAGGTCTTTGACAAAGTGAGGGTCGTCTGCAAGGTCTTGTCTATTCAGCTTGTATTTGGTGTTCTGATTCTTTTTGCCAATGTGTAGGACAGAGCATTTGTTGGTTGAGATTTGGAGTTGCCAGATGTTTGACCGTTCTGACACAAAGTCAAGGTCTTTTTGGAGGGTAGCAGTGTTGTCGCTGGTGTTGAAGAGTTTTACATCATCGGTGAGGAGAACGCAGTCTACTTCTACATATAATAGCAATAGCAACAGCAATAGCACTTAGACTTATATACCGCTTCATAGTGCTTTACAGCCCTCTCTAAGTGGTTTACAGAGTTCAGCATATTGCCCCGAACAATCTGGGTCCTCATTTTACCGACCTCAGAAGGATGGAAGGCTGAGTCAACCTTGAGCCTGGTGAGATTTGAACAGCTGAACTGCTGAACTAGCAGTCAGCTGGAGTAGCCTGCAGTAGCTGTATTTAACCACTGCGCCACTTCGGCTCTTACTTCTCTCACTTTTGTGGAAATAACTGAGCTATATCTCTCTTCTTAGAATTAAGAAGTTCCTGATGAACTCACTAAAAGTTCACAATAAGTGTGATCTTGTTGTATACTTTCTTAGACAAATTGCTCACCTCCTGTATGGTTGCTGCTGTATAATTACTGCCACAAGAATAGTATATGCCCAAAAATGGAAAAATGATAAAACACCATCTGAGGAAGAATTGATAGGGGAAATTCTTGACTGTACTGAGATGGACAAATTAACAAGAGAGATAAAAGAAAGAGAGACAGAGTATTATTTGGTCTGGGACAAATTATATAACTGGTTAGAGATTAGAAATGGAGAATAAGGCTCAATGATGAAAGGTGAAATAAGAAACAGTGTGTGTAAAACACAATGGTGTTATAAGTAACCAATGTAAAGAAATAAAGATAGAAATGTGTAAATAGGTCAATAAATATAAAGATAATCAGAGACATTTAAAAGGGGAAAAGGTAAATAATAGAATAAATACCGTGATGAAACTGCTGCAAAAAGTGAATATGTTGATGTGTTGATGTATGTATGTATTGTTCTGTAGTTTTAAAAAATAAAATTTATTAAAACAAAAAAAACTTAGTCACTTTTATCAAAGAAGGTAATAAGATTTGTTTGGCAGAGTTTTTTTTTTTAACAAACCCATGTTGGCTTCTATTAATCACCTTGTTCATTTCTAGCTACTTGCAAATCTGCTGCTTATTTTTTTTTCTAGGATTTTGTCACATATTGATGTCAAGCTGATTAGTTTGTCGTTTCCTGGTTGCAATTTTTCCCCTTTTAAAAAAATTGGAACACCTCTTTTCCAATCCTCTGCCAGCTTACCCGTGCTCCAGGGACTTTGAAATATTTTGTTCAGTGGTTCCAAGATCACGTAGACTTCGAATCGAACCTGGCAAAAGCCGTTTTTCTATTCCTCAGCTGCCACACAGAGGGGGAGGGGGATGAAATACGTTGCTAGACAAAACACAGAACTTTCTCATGGGAACCAAGGTCATCTCTACAGGTGGTGGATAGACAGGGAGGAGTGCCTGTAAAGCCCACCAATTAACCTAATTGGCCAACGTGACCTGTGATTTTGGGGAGGGTGTTATTTCCTATTTTAATTATACTGAAACAGTGGAAAACATTTAGAGTTGGCTTTCCATTTGATTGTGCCGATATGATGTACCCAATAAAGGAGTTCTTAGAGGAAGACCTCAGTCTCAGAGTTCTGATTTGCTTGGGTTCATTAATCGGGATCATGACAATCACATCTGCCAGCTCTTTCAGAACTTTCTATTTGTATTCTATTTCGATTCCTAGGGATATCTTAGTGCATTTTGTGCAAATTGGAATTGATGCCTTATAACTGAACATCCATTTAAGGAATATCAGTTTTATATTTGTATGGAATCCATTATATATCCAGGTATGCATATACTGAAAGATATCACTTAGTTAATAGCATGTAATTATACTAAACTTCTACTATCTCTGGAAACAATTATATCAGAAACATATGGGGCGTAAAGTCTAAAAAAAGGATTTGACCCTTTTTCCTAGGCTAATTAACTTTATGGGAAAACTAAATTTTAAAAATTGGGAAAATATGATATGGAAACATTGGTCAGAAGTGGAGATACTGACTTTGGATCAATTGATAAATAATGAAGATGAATTTCTATCATGTTAAGAGACAATTATTGTCTATATGACAACATATATAGTTATATTATTTGTTAATAATGTTGTTTGGACTAGCATTATTCTTAAGATTCTGAGACAGCTGAGATATTAAAACAACTTAAATCTTTTGACACTAAAAACTATTTGTCAAATCCTCGAGTTACGACCGGCAAAGTCCTCGACTTACGACCCGACCCTGCTGGCCCAGACTGGAACCTGATTGGTTGGAGCCTGGGCCAGCAGGAGCGCGGGAGAAACAAACAGCTCCCATTGGACACTTACTTTGACAGCTCCCTATAAATAGGAGCTGTCATTCCCTCAGTTTGAGTTCGTTCTATTCAGTTGTTTGGTGCTGAATAAACAGTTCCTTAATGAAAAAGCCTCCGTCTTTTTTTCCTTCCAAGCTGAAGCTGCCGGCTATCTAACACTGGCGACGGGGAGAAGAGGATCCGAAGCCACCAATACACCGGCACCCTGTTCCTGCTTCCTCCAGCTGGCGCCAATCCGGAAAGCACTTTCCCTCCTGCCGGCACGGCTTCCTAAAGAACTTTCCCTCCTGCCGCTCCGAGCTGACAGTTTGTTGCAGCCTGAGGGAACTTTCGTTTCCCGCTCTTCGCCTCAGCCGCAAAGCCAGAGCTAGTCAATCTAAGCTGAAGCACCTCCAATTCCATGCTGCTGTCACTCCTCATCCTTTTAAGGATGACTGCCTTGCCTTCCTTCCCTCCCTTCGAGCCAGCCTCTGAAACCTGGGATGATTACTTGTCCCGGTTTGAGTGCATCCTCAGGGCTGCTGATCTCACTGAACTTTCTGGCAATAGGAAACTCGGCTATTTTTTGAGTTCCTGTGTCAGGGACATGTTTGCCACTGCCAGAGCCCTGACAGCACCAACAGAGGTCTACACTGTTGCTTGGGAGACGGTCATTGACAAGCTAAGAAGCCACTACTCGCCTGCCCCATCTAAGGTTGCCAGAAGATATGCCTTCAGGCAGAGGTTCCAAAAAGAAGGTGAGACAATTAATGGCTATATTGCTGTTTTAAGAACAGCTGCTGTCAACTGTGAGTTCACAGACCTGGATGACCTCCTGCTGGATCAGTTGATCTGCGGAGTACAGGACTTGCGACTCCAGAGACGCTTGCTGGCTAGAAAAGAGCTGAACCTCACATCTGCTCTGGAAGAGGCCACTGCTTTTGAAATGTCAGAGAAGTCTGCCTCTGAAATGCAGAGGACAAGGCCTGTGCAGTCCCAAGCCAAACCTTTTGCCATACACCATGGGGACTCTGACCCAGATATTCTCTCTGACGAAGACTTCGAGATTAACAAACTCCAAGCAACTCGGCACAAACAATCCAACACAAACCGTCCTGCCCATCAGCCATGTTTTAGCTGTGGGGGTCCCCACAGCAGAGCTGATTGTCACTTCAGAAACGCAACCTGCCGCCGCTGTGGCAAACCTGGACATTTAGCTAGGGTTTGCAGATCATCACTTTCCACGCCTGCGCCTCTGACCCAAGGACCATACCTCCAGAAACCCCCTCCTAGTTTCTCAACAAGACAGCCCCCGAGACTTCGGGCTAGGCCTAGTCGCAGGCCTCCTTCTGTTCAAGACTCATGCTCTGTTACTACAAGAGATCTTTCTCCTGTTTCATACCAGGTTAACAATGCCTCCTTGGTTGACCACACTAGAAAGCTGTATGTCACAGTCCTCCTCGAGGGCCAACCTTGTCGGATAGAGGTGGACACTGGTTCATCAAAGACATTGATTTCCTGGGCCACCCTAACCACTCTGTTCCCAAACTTCGCCAGAAAACACCTTCAGCCTTGCCCTATCGTTCTTAAAGACTACCAAGGAAACAAAATTCCCTTGGTGGGTTGTGCCTCCTTTTCTGTTTCTTATGCAGGTACTTCAGCTCGCCTTCCTCTCATCATTGTCAACGGGCGCCTGCCATCCCTACTAGGCCTCAACTGGTTAGAGGCACTCGGCCTAGCAGTCGCGGGGATCCACGGAACCACCACCTCCCCAACCAGCACCATCCCTCCAGATGACCACTTGGCCTCCTTGCAGAGAGTATTTCCTGATGTGTTTGCACCGGGCCTGGGTAAATATACTGGCACTCCTATCTCCTTTAATTTGGATCCCCAGGTGGCCCCCATCCGGCTAAAACCCCGTAGAGTACCCTTAGCTTTAAGGCCTAAAGTTGACCTAGAATTAGATAAGCTGATCTCTCAGGGGGTGCTCCAGCAGGTAGATCATGCTAGGTGGGAGACTCCAATTGTGATTCCCCTGAAGCCTGATGGGTCGATACGCATATGTGCTGACTACAAAGCCACGATTAACCGGGCCCTTCAGTCTAATCCCTACCCTGTACCAGTGGTACAACACCTTTTACACTCCTTGGGCCAGGGGACACTTTTCGCAAAGCTGGACCTGGCCCAAGCCTACCAGCAACTTCCAGTAGATGACAATACAGCATTGGCTCAAACCATAGTCACACACCGGGGGGCTTTTAAATGTACCAGGCTCCAGTTTGGCGTAAATGTGGCTCCTGGCATCTTCCAGAGCCTCATGGAGAGGCTCCTTCATGGATTACAAGGGGTGGTGCCCTACTTCGATGATGTGCTCATCTCAGCATCCACCCCCGCAGAACTATCATCTAGAGTTAGGTCTGTCCTACTTAGATTCCGGGAGGCAGGCCTCCGCTTACGTCTTGACAAGTGCAAATTTGGAGTTCCTCAGGTCGAATTCCTGGGTTTCCTCATCGACGCCCAGGGCATCCGTCCAACGCCCTCCAAAATCGAGGCCATTAGGTCAGCTCCCACACCATCCAGCAGAACAGAGCTGCAATCATTCTTGGGGCTCCTTAATTTCTACTCTGTTTTCCTTCCACACAAAGCCACTTTCGCTGAGCCCCCTACATAGACTGTTAGACAAGAAAACCGCCTGGCGGTGGGGGTCAGCAGAGGAAAACGCTTTCCAGGCCATTAAGCGTCTCTTAACTTCTAAAGCAGTCCTTATTCAATATAGTGACAGTCTCCCCTTGCTGCTGGCCTGTGATGCCTCCCCATACGGGGTTGGGGCTGTCCTAAGCCACATCCTTCCTAATGGTGCAGAAGCCCCTTTGGCTTTCTACTCCAGGACACTATCCAATGCTGAACGTAACTACAGCCAGCTTGACCGCGAGGCTTTGGCATGCGTCGCTGGCATCCGAAAATTCCATGACTACCTATATGGTCGCCATTTCCAGTTACTTACTGACCACAAGCCCCTTCTGGGACTCTTAGCTAGTGACAGGCAAAGCCCAACCATAATGTCCCCAAGGATGTCCCGATGGTTGGAATTCTTAGCTGCATACTCTTACACCCTGCACTACAGGCCAGGCAGGCAGATGGGGAATGCAGATGCACTAAGCAGGTGCCCCTTGCCCAGGCCCATTAGTGATCCAGCACCAGCCAGTACTGTTTTGCTGGTTGAAGAACTCCAACTACCAGTCACTGCTGCCCACATTGCAGCCAAGTCAGCTAAAGACCCTGTTTTAGTCCAAGTTTTAGATTGGGTTCGCAGGGGATGGGCTTCCGTATCCCCCTCACCTACATTTCAACCATTCTTTAATAGACGCCACGAACTTACCGTAATGCAAGGTTGTTTGTTATGGGGACACAGAGTAGTGGTTCCCCCCTGCTTGAGGACCAACGTCCTCCAATGCCTCCACAAGGCCCACCCGGGCATAGTCCGCATGAAAGCATTGGCTCGCAGCTATGCCTGGTGGCCCAAGATGGATGAACAAATAGAGGGATGGGTGAACCAATGTTTGCCTTGCCAACTGTCCAGGCCTCTACCACCTGCTGCTCCAGTTTTAGACTGGGAATCAGCTAAAGCTCCTTGGTCTTGCCTGCATGTAGACCTGGCTGGGCCCTTTCAGGGACGCACATTCCTAGTTGTGGTGGATTCCTACTCCAAATGGGTTGAGCTGGCTACTATGCCCTCTACCTCCTCAGAATCGATTAAATAGACCCTGGAAGCCATTTTTGCGACCCATGGTCTCCCTGACACATTGGTCACAGATAATGGCCCCCAGTTCACGTCCTCTCACTTCCAGGACTACCTAGCCCAGATGGGGGTGCGCCACGCCAAAACAGCCCCTGCTCACCCTGCAGCAAATGGCTTAGCTGAAAGGGCTGTTAGGTCAGCTAAGGAGGCCCTCAGCCGTCTGGGCACTACTAACTGGCAGGCTAGTCTAAATACTTATCTATTCGCCCAGCACACCACTCCATGCCAGACTACAGGGCAAAGCCCAGCAGAGCTCCTAATGGGAAGATGCCTAAGAACCCTGTTAGATCGACTCCACCCAGGCTGCGTGGAGCTACAACAACCCTGCAGGCCGGCCATAGCTAGACAATTAACACCTGGGGACCCCGTTTTTGCCCTAAACCTAGGGGCTGGACCTAAGTGGGTCCCTGGGCACATCTCCCAGCTAACAGGCCCCTGTTCCTATAGGGTCCTATTAGAGGATGGCCGGTCCTGGCGGTGGCACATAAACCAGCTGCGCCGCCGTTTTCCTGCTGCTTCCCAGCTCGTTGTTTCCCAGTTGCCACCAGAGCCTCCCTGCCTTCCCTCCACGCTTTCAACTCCGGCACCGTTGCCACCAACCTCGCCAGTTCACAGGCCGCCTCCAGTGCCGGGGTCTTCCTCGGCGATGACACCGGCCACCGCTCCTGCAGGAGTTAGCTGCAGCCCGCCTCGGCCTATTCCTCCGATGCCTACCGAGCACAGACTGCGAAGATCCGAACGCGCTCCACGACGCCCCGCCTACCTCGAGGACTACGCATGCGCTATCCAAGGGGGAAGGAGTGTCAAGTCCTCGAGTTACGACCAGCAAAGTCCTCGACTTACGACCTGACCCTGCTGGCCCAGACTGGAACCTGATTGGTTGGAGCCTGGGCCAGCAGGAGCGTGGGAGAAACAAACAGCTCCCATTGGACACTTACTTTGATAGCTCCCTATAAATAGGAGCTGTCATTCCCTCAGTTTGAGTTCGTTCTATTCAGTTGTTTGGTGCTGAATAAACAGTTCTTTAACGAAAAAGCCTCCGTCTTTTTTTCCTTCCAAGCTGAAGCTGCCGGCTATCTAACACTATTATTTTCTATAGATACTTATCAATAAATGTGATGTGGAAATGCTAAGAAAAGAATGGAATAAATAAAGATTTCTATATTGCCATCTGAGACCGCTGAGTCATGTGATCTCAAATTCTATTTATTACTTCGGACAAAATTCCTGGAAATCCGTCCTTGATCAGGCAAAGCTGGGCTTTTCTTGTCCTAACTCTATTTGTGGAAGAAAGCCAGGATGCATCTTTCTTTAACTGCATAATATTTCTCTAAAACGATTTTTAAAGAATGAGACCATAAGTGTATCAACTCCTGCAGTCCTGCGACCTTCCGAAGAAAGCAAGAGGGCAGGCAAGGAGGATCCCACTATGATCATTTCGGGAAGAAGATGCATAAACCGACTACAGTCGCTAGCCCCAATTCCCACTGCAATTCATGAGATTTAAGGCGCGCCTCTTTTATCCCTCAGGGATTGAATATAGCGCTCACACGTGCTCTCCGTGTCTTATCATACACACCAGCACCCCCACTCGTTCAAGTGAGCGACGGGCAATCGGCGCTAGATTCTTAGAATGACGTCACTCTGGGACTCGACGCCAGGAGAACAGGCAGCAGCCACTTTTTCGAGCTTGTCGCGGAGAACTGCCTTTCCCTACACTAAAACAGGCGCCGCCTCAGACTTGACTTTCACCCATGAAACCGAGAATTTGTACAATTTTTACCCTTGTTTCTTCCTTGTGCTCGCTGGTTCCTTCCCCAGGAGGGCGCTATCCAAGGCAAATAATTCACCTGGAGAATTACTCCCGACCAACTCCTGCTTATTCACAGCCACCTGATATCAAAATGGCCAGAAATAGAAATCGAAGGGCGGCGCGTGCGCAAAGCGCTAGTCTTTTTTCTCCACTATGCGCCGGACAAAGCACGCACAAAGGGTGGTGAGGACAATAGAAAGAGTGTGTTGGGAACCGTCGCACTTCCTCTTACTAAACAGAAATCTCTCCGAGAAAAGTAGCCCAAGAAGAAGGAAGGTTGCCATTTGATGTCGTCCTGATTTTTTCAGCTACAATCGGGTAGACCTGGGCAAAAGATAAGTATGGTGTAAGGTTTAAATACTGAGAATACAAAGCTCAGGTTAAGAAGCATCTTTCGGTAGCGAATTCTGGCATGGAAATTCTTTGTAAAGAGGCGCAATTGAACGAAAGTAATGATCCAGTAAAGCAACCAGCCGATCCTCTTGTTCTGCCTAACGCGTAGAGCACGAAACAGAAAACCCTCCTAGCAGGCAAAAACTCGTAACGTCAGAAAAAATATATATTCAGACGCGAGAGCATGAGAAGAAAAAGTGGCTGCCGCTGAATATAGGAATCTCAGTTCTGTTGCTCTTTAAAGATAGAATGTGAAGTGCAAACTCTTTCGTTATCCACTGGTTGCTCTGATTTTTGCAAACCTTATCAGGCCAGGCTAGAAGATTGGTTTTGTACCTGGTAACTGCAGCAGATTTATGTGCACCAAAATGGAGTAATAGTAAAATATCCACAATGGAGGAGTGGGTTGTGAAGATGGCAGAATTTTCAGAAATGCAAAATCCCTGACCTGTTTGAACAGGGATAAAACAATATGTACTTTTATAAAAAAAACTGGAAACCTTTTATGGACTTTCTGTTGAAAATTTAAAAAAGGAAAATGGTGGTTTTTGGATATACAGATTAAAAGGGGTTGAATATACCTAAAAGGAGGTCCTTCTCTGTATTCCTTCCTCCCTTTGGAACATTCTTCCTGCAGAAATAAAGGCGTCCCCTTGTTGTTAGAAGGGCACGAAAACATAATTCTATCATTGGGCCTGGGTACTCCAGGTTGATTTGGAGCCAGTCATGTGGCTTGTGTTTGTTACTATCACAGGTGTGTGTGTGTGTGTGTGTTTAAGGGGTTTTTATATTATTGATTTGTAATGTACGCCAGCTAGAGTCACAGTGTATGAGTTGGGCAACTATATAAACCTATTTAATAAATAAATATGAGGAAAAAAGGAACCATGTAATCTAATCTTAAAAAGAGAGGTGTCATAATGACACTAACTGTTTAAAGAAGATTGGAAGTAGTTTCTTTAGATATTTTATATCTTTTTTTTGTCCTAATTCTATTTATGGAAGAAATCTTTTGTATCTGTACTATTTCTTGCACTTTTTGTTACCCTTTATACATTTTCATGTCAATCTTTTATTTATATAAAAATCGCTAATAAAAATATTTTTAAAAATGTTAGTTAGTCCCAGGTCAGTAAACCTGTGAAAAAACAAACCTGTGGACCTATGAAGAAACAAACAAATGCCATATTAGGCTCCTCCCAGTGTCATTCTGTTTTTGAGTGCCCAGGAGCAGGGAAGATCCCCTCCCCCCTTCAGAGAGTTCTGCACTCTGCCAAAGTAACCACCTTGTTGAGTAAATGCTAAGATGCTGACTTTGAAAGCAAGTCAGACTTGCCCCAGTCCGATCCCTTAAGAAAGAAAGACCCTCAACTCCATTTGGATGAAGTGATAGGTTCTTTTACTAAAAGATGCTGGCTGCAGTAAAGTCAGCCTAGAACTAATTTTCCAGCACTAAAAGGAATGTTTTAGGAATGTAAAAGGAAACAAAATGTTTCCCCTCATCCCAGCCAGTTCATCTTCAGCCAATGAAGATTCGCCCAGGTGTTTTGAGAACACTGGAGGGGTAATCCACATTCTTTTTCAGGGTGCATGGCCTTGAGTGTTGGCACAAACTGGTTCTGAGCTTCTGTTCTCTGTCAAGCTGTCATCCCCCCCCCCAATTTCCCATCACATACTCATACAGATTAATTGTCCATTTCTTCCCCGCATGTCCCCTCTCCCCCCCCAGCCTTTGATGGCAGGATGCCAGCAAGACACCAAGCAAAAGATGGCAGACCTGACATACTACCCCCCCCCCATGACAGAGACGTTAGTCCTGCAGAAGAAACAAGAAGGGAGGAAGAGATACATACAGAATACAAAATAAATTGGATGGTCATCTAGGCTTATTTGGACATTGTGGAATTTTTAAAGCAGTTTGGATGACTTAATGTGTTTGGAGTCAACCCATTCAGTTTCTAAGGGAGGGAAGTCTTTCCAAGCCACCAAATACTGGGTTTTCCCTCTATGTTTCAGAGAGAATCCAATATCTCCCTACCGTGTTTCCCCGAGAATAAGACCTACCCAGAAAATAAGCTCTACCATGATTTTAGCATGAGCCTAATATAAACCGTACCCCCCAAATAAGCCCTAGTTAAGAGCCCGCCCACTCTGTCCCACCGTCTGTTTTTGTTTGCCCGTGGCCATGGCCGTGATGAGGCAGGCAACTGTGCAGCGCGTCCAGCAGGCCAGATTGCATGCCTTCACACACATACCCATGCTGGATTGCTTCAAGTGGTATTAACACTTCACGTGATTCCTCTGTTTATGCAGCCTAGAACTGTGTTGGCTTTTTTGGCAGCTGCTGCACACTGCTGGCTCATATTTAAATGATTGTCCACTAGGACTCCAAGATCTCTCTCACAGTTACTACTATTGAACAAGATACCACATATACTGTACCTGTGCATTTTGTTTTTCTTGCCTAAATGTAGAACCTTACTTTTTTCACCATTAAATTTCATTTTGTTAGATAGCGCCCACCGTTCAAGTCTGTCAAGATCCTTCTGTATCTTAAGCCTATCTTCTGGAGTGATGGCTATTCCTGCTAGCTTGGCATTGTCTGCAAATTTGATGAGTTTTCCATCTATCCTCTTGTCCAAATCATTGAAGATGTTGAAGAGTACTGGGCCAAAAACAGAACCTTGGGGTACCCCACTGCATACTTCCCTCCATGTAGATGCAGTTCCATTGAGGACTACACGTTGAGTGCGGTTGTTCAGACAGTTATGAATCCATCTGGTGCTGATGCTGTCTAACCCACATTTTTCTATCTTATCAAGTAGTAGCTTATCTTTATCAAATGCCTTACTGAAGTCCAAGTAAATTATATCCACAGCATTTTTTTTGAAAAATTTCCCAGGTTTTTTTTTTCTTCTGAGCATGTGCAGAAGCCGAATTTCCGGCACTGCGCATGCGTCGTCATCTTGTTTTCGGCCTTTTTTTGGGGGGAATTTTTTTTATTTTTTTGGCACTGTGCATGCGCACGCACCCTTGAGGCGCAGCCACACAGCGTGGGATGAAGCGAACCAGCAGCAAGGTAAGTTAGAACCCACCCCTGGTACTGGGTACTGGACTTAATTGTTACTAAGAGTGATGAAATAATTAAGGGAGTGGAAGTTGTAGGAACCGTGGAGGAAAGTCATTACTAGAATTCATCATAATGCAGACACAGGTAAGACTAGTGTTTTAGTCTTTCAGAGAGCTGATTTCAACAAACTAAGAGAATAGGAAGGATTCCATGGATGGAAATCGTAGAGGCAAAAACAGTTCAGGATGTGGGTGGAGGTTCATTCCCCTGAGCTTGTGAATTGGTTTCTAAATGTTTCATTACAAGATTAGGTAACATCTTCAGGGGAATTTAGGGAATGTCAGTGTTGGTGTACTTCTGCTTTGTATGGTCAGGTCTTGTGATGGGTCACATCAAGTGAGGGTCTAGTGCAGGGATCTGCAACCTTAAACACTCAAAGAGCCACTTGGGCCCGTTTCTCACAGAAAATAAAATGGGAGCCACAAAACCTGGGTGGGCGTGGCCAACTCAACATCACTCACTCCCACCCAGTCACATGACCCCCCCCCCAGCCACACATACCCAGGTTTTGTAGCTCCCCGTGTTTTGTTTTCTATGGGAAATCGGTATCTCCCTCTCTGTGTCTCCCTCCCTCCCTCTCATCTCTCTCTGTCTATCTCCCTCTCTCATCTCTTTCTCTCTCATCTCTCTTTCTCTATCTCCCTCTCATCTTTCTCATTTCTGTCTTTATCTCCCTATCACCCTCTCATTTCTCTCTCTCTCTGTCTCTCTCTCATCTCTTCCTCTTTTTCTCTCTGTCTCCCTCCCTCTCTCTCCCTCCCTCTCTCTCTCTCTCTCTCTCTCTCTCTCTCTCTGTGTGTGTGTGTGTGTGTGTGTGTGTGTCTCGCTCTCTCCCGCTCACTGTCTCTGTGTCTCTTCTCACTCTCTCAGAAAGCCCTGCATGCTCTCCTTGGGGCTTTTTGCTACCCGTTTTTCTTTCTTTAGAAATCCAGGCTGGCTGAGGAATGAGCACAACCTGCAACGGACCTCCCCTCCCCCTCTAGTTCACACCCTCCCGCCCCCGCTGGCCAGGGGGTCACGAGAGGGGGAGGAGGAGGGGGAGGGAAGCCGCGGGTTGCACTCATTCCTCAGCCAGCCCGGATTTCCAAAAGGAAGGGGGGGGGGAAGAATAACAAAGAGCCTGAGAGCAGGCAGGGCTTTCCGAGAGAGTGAGAAGAGACACAGAGACAGGGAGCAACACACACACACACACACACACACACACACACACACACACACACAGAGAGAGAGAGAGAGAGTGAGTTAGTTGGCCAGGGGTGAGTGGGGCAGGGAATGGGCTCCAGGAGGGGGAGGGGACCCAGTCTCCCCCATTGTGAAGCGCGCTAGCTTTCACTGTGCTGCGCAAGAGCAGGCAATGGAGGGGGTATTGGGTCTTCCCCCTGCTCCATGCCAAAGGAAAGCCAGCCGGGCTTCTTCCCTCCAACCCTTCCCCCTGCTCCCTTCTCCCCACTCAATCCTACTTCGTGACAGAGTAGTGTGCAGAGTAGTGTGCACTGGAAACGTGTGTTGGGGCAATGTTAGAGCGCATCTTCTGAGCCTCCGGCGCTCGCCCGCAACTCTCTGTTTTCCAGGCCCGGCTTGCTGATGGGGGGGAGCAGCCCTGATGCCTCTGCTTCCCCCCCACACACACGGCCCCAGCCATCGCTGCCTGGGGAAGGAACAGAAATCAGAAAGTGGCATGTTTCAAAGGCGCCGAATAGTGTTCTGCTGTGAGAGTCGGGCCAGGCCTCTCTGCCGCCCAACTCGCCATGGGGCCCTTTCTGTCAGGCCATCTCCCCTCTGCAACTGCGCTGTTGTGCTCAGCCCTTGGCAGGGGAGGGAAGCGCTTCCCCACACTGCCCCCTTCTTTCTCTTGGCCCCGCTGACAAGGGAGGAGGAAGGCCAGGCTTGGGGGATGGCCCCCACCCTGTAAGATCCGCCCCGCCTTTCTCTCCCAGCCCTCTTTGCTGGTGGCAACAGCAAATTTACCACAACGAAGGCGGAATGCTTTGTCGCATAAAGGCAAGTAGAGGGGTGCTTCGCTCCCGCACTAAGGCTCCGTCCATGCCACTGCCATGACAGGATGATGGCTCTTTCATCCCTCTGCCACGACAGGGTGACAGGAAGCCACAGCAGAGGGCCCAAAGAGCCGCATGCGGCTCCAGAGCCGCAGGTTGCAGACCCCTGATCTAGTGATAGGTCTTGTGAAGGGTCAGATGTGGGTCACATTCAGTTCAGGATGTTTTGGAAACTCTGAAAAATGAGATAATAAAGGCCAAAGCAAAAACAGAAAAAGGAAAACGAGATACCAGATCAGATCAGGATGGGTGCATGAAGAGCTCCTGACAAACTGAGGGACAAAATTAGAAAGAGGGACACATAACTAGAACAGAATACCATCAAATTTCCTGAATCTGCAAGGATGGAATCAGGAAGGTCAAGGCACAGAATGAACAATAGCAACAAATGCCAAAAATAACAGTTTCTTTCAATATGTAAAGACCAAAAAGAAAGGGAAATAATCAGTGTAATAATGGAAAATGATAGCAAGAAGGTGTTGGGCAGCAGGGAGAAAGCTGAACTGCTTTAATACCTTCTTTGCCTCTGTCTTCACAGAAAAGGAAAAGATAGATCAACCTATCAAAAGCAGTACTGTGGGAGACAGAATAAGAATACAAGTCAAAATAGACAAGAAAATGGTAAGAGAACAGCTATCCACTCTAGATGAGTTCAAATCAACACAATCTCTGCCCAGTTCTTAGGAAAGAAAAGGAGGCTTTTCTGAAGCCTGGGGAGGGTGAAAAACAGCCCAATGGCCAAATCGGAAGGTCGTTTCCGAACCTCCGGTTGGGCGATTGGGTCCGTTTTTCTCCATCCACAGGCTCTGGAGGCTTTCCTGAAGCCTGGGGAAGGCGAAAATGACCTCGCCCCGCCCTCCGGAAGGCCGAAAATCAGCTGGAATCTGTGGAGGCTTCAGTGAACCCTGTGCGCATGCGTGGGGGGGGGGAGGCAGCACAGGGGGGTTGTGTGAGCATGCATGGGGGGAGGGCATTGCATTATGAGTGTGGGCATACACACGCACGCTATCGCGCACACGCGCACCCTTTTGGCACCCGAGCAAAAAAAGGTTCACCATCACTGGTATATGGTCTCCTGCCTTGGGCAGCAGATTGGACTAGAAGACTTTCAAAGTCCCTTCCAGACATATGATTCCCATTCCCATTTCCATTTCTCTTTACGAGACACCTACCATTTACAAATGTGGTCTCAAATCCTTGCTTGTCTAAACTAGAGACACTCCTTTACAACCTCTTTCCCGTTTCTGGTCTTCCTGTCACTTTGATGTACCCGCTTGGGAAAGGGAGGGGGAGGGATTGGCCTGGGGCCATCTATTTTGTTTCCACTCCAAAAGAATGGGCAGAGCAGTGCCTGAGAACAGCTTCTTATGACCTTCTCAGCTCGAGGTCTCAACTTCATACCTGTGGATTGGCTTGCCTCAGACTGGACATAGGGGAGGGGTTTTCTGCAATGTTTAATCTAATGGTTCTAAGCGGGCACTTCAGATCCTGCCTTGCTTTACTTGCTATCACTTTCTCTCAATAAAAGTTTCCTTTTGAAATAATGCCTGTTTCAAGAGTTCTGCTTTCTTGAAGAGAGGGGAGAAGCAAGTCCTTATATTGACCTTTGAAAAATTACATTCAGTGGCTCTGAGATTATCTTTAGAATCCTTGGATCCATATTCCCTTACTGATTCCTTGTCCATTTTGTTTTGTATATCTATTCCATCTCCCTTGGTGCTGTTGGGCTCTTTCTTCCTTTTTGTAAAAACAAGTTCAAAGATGGAATTAAACAGTTCTGCTTTCTCTCTGCTTCCTGTCAGCTTCTTGCAATCTGTTCCCATTAGTGGACCTATCATTTCCTTGACTTTCTTCATGTTCCTTATATATTGGGAAAAAACTTTTTATTATTATTATTTTTGGCATTAATTGCCAGTCTTAGCTCATTCTGAGTCATAGCTTTCCTGACTCCCTCATTGCAGATTTGGGTATTTTCTGGTATTCTGTTTTAGTTATGTGCCCCTCCTTCCATTTTTTATATTTGACCTGTTTGTCCCTCAATTTATCAGAGGGATCTTTGTGCAACCATGCTAGTCTCATTTGGTGTCTTTTTTTCTTTCTCTGTGGTATTGTTTTACTTGCACCTTCATTATCTCATTTTTTATGATTTCCCAAGCATCTTGAACTGTTTTTCCTTTTAGGACTTCCATTCATGAAATCTTCCTTGTCTCTCTCTTACCTTATTGAGGTCAGCTCTCTTAAAGCCTAAAACACTAGTCTGGCATGATTCAGTTACCTATGGTTGCATTATGGTGAATTCAAATATCACATGGTTGCTCCCCCAACAAACTTCTAATCGCTCAATCATTTTGTCCCTATTAGTAAGAATTAAGTCCAGTATAGCTATACTTCTAGTTCTCTTCTCTACCTTTTGTGTGACAAAATAGTCAGCTAGGCAGATCAGAAACCTGTTGATCTCTCACTCACTGCAGATTTTGTTTCCTGGTTGATATCAGCGTAGTTAAAGTCTCCTGTTACTGTAGAGTTGTGTTTCATGCACACCTCAGCTAACTGGTTAGCAAAAAGTTCATCTATATCCTCTGGTTGTGTGGTCTGTAGTACATACCTACAGCAAAGTCAGACAGGAAGCAGCAGGTGAAGCTAGGCAAAATCACAACAGATACCTGTACAATTAGCACAGGAGCCCCCCAGGGTTGTGTGCTCTCTCCACTTCACTTCTCTCTCTATACTAGCAGTTCCCAACCTGGGGGTCGCGACCCCTTTGGGGGTCAAATGACCATTTCCCAGGGGTCACCCCGGCATCCTCAGCTCCCCCCCCCACTGCCACAAGCCTGACCATATCGTGCACCATAACCCGCGCCCCGCGACCCACCCCGCCACTGCCATTTGGGTTTTTTACCCTCTGCGCATGCGCAAAGCATTCTGTGCATGTGCAGAGGGTAAAAGAATCCAAATGGCGGCGTCCGGGCAAAGTCTCCAGATCCGGGCGAGGTCTCCGCTTGCTTCACGTGTTGCCTCTGGGAGCTTTTCGAGCCCCATTGCGAAAGGCGTGCGCGACTTTGGCGGGGCCGGGACAGGCGGCTGCCCGGAGAGAGCCACCCCCTTCGCCCCGAACGCTACAGGTAGACGGGAGAGACTCTGCGAAGGGGATGGCTCTCTCCGGGTAGCCGCCTGTCCCGGCCCCGCCGAAGTCACGCACGCCTTTCGCGACGGGGCTCGAAAAGCTCCCATAGGCAACACGTGAAGCGAGCGGAGACCTTGCCCGGATTTGGAGACTTCGTCCGGACGCCGCCATTTGGGTTCTTTTACCCTCTGCACATGCGCAGAACGCTTTATGCATGTGCAGAGGGTAAAAGAACCCAAATGGTGGTGGCAGGGGGGGCGGGGGGCGGGGGTCGCGGCATTAGGAAGGTTGGGAACTGCTGCTCTATACCAATGACTGCATCTCAAATGATCCATCTGTTAAACTACTGAAGTTCGCGGATGACACAACAGTGATTGGTCTCATTCAAGATAACGATGAATCCGCATACAAACGGGAGGTTGAACAACTAGCCTCGTAGTGCGACCGGAACAATCTGGAACTGAACACACTCAAAACCATAGAAATGGTGGTAGATTTTAGGAGAAACCCTCCCATACTACCACCTCTTACAATACTAGACAACACAGTATCAACAGTAGAGACCTTCAAATTTCTAGGTTCTATCGTATCGCAAGACCTAAAATAAACACCTAACATCAAAAATGTCATCAGTTCTTTCTGCGCCAACTCAGGAAGCTCAAACTGCCCAAGGAGTTGCTGATACAGTTCTACAGAGGAATTATTGAGTCTGTCATCTGCACCTCTATAACTGTCTGGTTTGATTCTGCAACCCAACAAGACAGACACAGACTTCAGAAGATAATTAGAACTGCAGAAAAAACAATTACTACCAACCTGCCTTCCATTGAGGACCTGTATACTGCACAAGTAAAAAAAGGGGGCTGTGAAAATAGTTACAGACCCCTCGCATCCTGGACATAAATTGTTTCAACTCCTACCCTCAAAACATTGCTATAGAGCACTGCACACCAAGACAACTAGACACAAGAACAGTTTTTTCCACGAACGCCATCACTCTGTTAAAAAAATAATTCCCTCAACACTGTCAAACTATTCACTAAGGCTGCATTACTATTAGTCTTCTCATCATCCCTATCACCCATCTCCTCCCACTTATGACTGCATGACTGTAACTTGATTGCTTGTATCCTTATGAGTTATATTGATACTGATTGTTTCTTGATTGCTTATTTGTACCCTATGACTATTATTATGTGTTGTACCTTATGATTCTTGATGAATGTATCTTGTCTTTTTATGTACAACTGACACCATAAGCACCAAAGACAAATTCCTTGTTTGTCCAATCACACTTGGCCAATAAAGAATTCTATTCTATTCTATTCTATTCTATTCTATTCTATTCTATTCTATTCTATTCTATTCTATTCTATTCTATTCTTTTTCTTCTAATATTTACTCAAATATTTTCAAGTATTTCATTCATTTTAGAATAATACCTAATTGATCTGAATGGATAACTTTACTTATAATCAATTTTGATTATCCTTTTTCATGCCTGGCCACCAAAACGGATGCTTGGTTAAATGCAGCATTTTTACGAAGCCAAAGTGTCTCACCGTTTTTGACTCCAGTAAAGGACCATGGTTCTTTGGGTTAGGGCAGGGGTAGGCAAAGTTGGCTCTTCTATGACTCATGGACTTCAATTCCTAGAATGCCTAAGCTAGCATGATTGGCTCAGAAATTCTGGGAGTTGAAGTCCATGAGTCATAGAAGAGCCAACTTTGCCTACCCCTGGGTTAGGGGGACGTATAGCCAAACTCCCACCCAAGCTAAATCATCTCCCCTTATGCAATTCAAACCACTCAGTGCCGGTTAAGGCACTTTTCTAGTCCTCCAGCATTTGCATCACCTGGATTTCCTGCAATTTGGTTAGAGCAGGAGCTGCTATTTGGGTGGAGGGGATTATAATTAACTACTTATGCTTAGTCACTATTGTATTGAGGTAATCTAGACAGAGCGTCAGCTAAAAAAATCTTTCCTCTGGGTAGATAGTGGTGGGTGAAATTAAACTAGGTAAAGAACTATGCCCATTTAACCTGCTTAGGGGACAGTTTACATGGTGTCTTCAAGGCTTCCAGATTTTTATGGTCCATCTAGACTTCAAAGGTATATTACTTCCCTCTAGGAATTGTCTCCATGTGAGAAGCACTTACCTCACAGTGAATGTTTCCTTCTCCCATACTGCCCACCTCTGATCTGCCTTGGAAAGTTTGCAGGAGGTGTAGGCACATGGTTGCCCTGTTGGTTTCTCTGGAGGATAATCACCCCTACTGCCACACCACTGGCATCTGCCTGGATCATGACTGTCCATTCAGGATCGGGATGCTTGAGTACTGGTTCGGTGGCAAATAGGTGCTTTAATTGTTCAAAGGCTGCTTGACAAGGTCCATTTCAATGGCAGCCAGGTTTGGGTTTGGGTCCCTCCTTGGTTTTTAGCAGGTTAGTGATAGGCAGGGCTATTTGTGCAAAAGCCGAGATGAATTGGCCGAATGAAATGTTGTAACTGTTTCTGGGTGCAGGCGCTTCCCTTGCCTTCACTTTTTCTGGGTCCATTTCTATTCCTTCCTGTAAAATCTGATAGCTCAAGTAGTATAATTTCAACTTATGGAATTCACACTTGGACATACAGTTGGGCAGCTCAGAGCGTTTCCAATATGGCCCAAACCAATTTTACGTACTCATCCATAATCTTGGTATAGATCAAAATGTTCATCCAAACACACCAGGACTCCCTTATAGACGTATTCATGCAGAATCTCGTTTATCAGTTGCATGAACATGGTGGGGGCACTCTGCAATCTGAAAGGGAGGACCCTAAATTGAAAGCACCCTAAGGGACAATTGAAAGCAGTGTTCCACTCATCCCCCTCCTTATTCCACACTAGATAATAAGCTTCCCTCAAGTCTAACTTAGTAGTCCTTAGCTAGATGCCTGAGCAAGTCTTTCTTGAGTGGTAAGAGAAAATGTTCTACACACATATTGTGTTCAGATTTCAATAATTGATACACAATCTCAGTGAACCATCCTTCTTTCGGAATAGGACCAGGGGCACCATGTGGGACTTCACCAGCTGTATAAAACCCCTAGCCCAGTTTTTATCAATGAATGTCTGCAACTCCTCCAGTTCACATGGGGTCATTGAGTAAAGTTTGGGTTTGGGTAGTTTTGCCCAGGGTACTATTTCAATGGCACAGTCTGAGGCTCGGTGGGGTGGCTAGGACATCGGATTCATGCTCCAAAACTCCTCTCTCAGGTCTCAATATTCCTTGTCATGTTGGGTCCCTCCGCTTGCTTAGCTGCTGCTGCCCATTTACTTCCCAGTCCCTTAATGGGCAGTGGGTGGCTGCTTGGTGGCGGGCTTCTCTTGGCTTCCCACTTTGGATGTTTGGCACAAGTTCTCAGAACATTTCATTCCCAAGAAATGGCCCAGTTTCAGCATCAAGGGTTCAGTGAGGAGCATGGTGGGGACTCCCCCACTGTGATTCCATCCAGATGGGAGAAAGCTACAGAGTATGTTAGGTGCCTGAGTTATATCCCCATCTTCACTACAACCCGGCTAATTAAGCACCCCGAGTCTAACAGGGAAGTTAATAGTCCCTTCTGCCCTGATAATGGGACCATACTTTCTGCTCTCACAGTCATGGGGATGATGGTCCCACTTACCATGGGATTGTTTTAGCTTCCGCTGTCGATCTCCAACAGGGTCTCAAGATCTTTGGTTGGAGTTCCCTCGCCATTGCTGGAGGATGTGGTGAACTTGACAACCTGCATGCTCTTTCGGCCTCCCTCCTTTGATCACGGTCCAGGCTTCTCCTGGTGCCAGTTTTAACACTTTCGGGACCAGGCAATCTGCTGCATGGTGGCCTTCCTTGCCACATCTGAAGCACCCTGTCATGTAATGACACAGGCTGGTGCTTCAGAGGGAGTTTGACCCTCCTTTGCCTGGTTTTGGGGTGTCTCTCTGCTCCTGGGTGTAAGAGGTCTGGTGTTCCTGGGTGCACCATTCGTGGAATTGGGTCAGAAAAGTATATTCCAGCTCCTGGTTCAGCCTGTTGTGGCCTGTTGGCCGCTGGCCCCTCTAGCAGCTGAATCAGAGGAGGAGGAGGCATGGGAGTCAGGCTCAGCATCAGGGCAACCTGGGAGCTCTGAGGGGGAAGAGGGAATGGAGTTGGCAGAGAGACAGAGGCGGAGCCTGGGCCATCTGTCAGCCCTCATTAGAAAAAGAAACCGCAGTTTAAAAGTCTAAGTAAAAATATTTATTTCGGTACAAACAATAAATCCTCATTAGTCTACATCTCTGATATAAAAAATAGGTCTTGCTTCGATAGAAGCTAGGAACAAAAGGAATGAATGGAGAAAGGAATGTTCACATGCGTACAAGAACATATCAATCACGTGCTCAGGAATAAACCATTATATTAGATAGGGATGCTTCTCCCTGCATATACATATAACAGGCAATATAAAATCACTGCGTGACACCCCTTCTTTGTCTGTTGGATGGATATGCTTATATCACTCTACATACATCAAATATGTTAAAGATTCATGTCTTGCTGCTGGCAATGGCTTGTTCAGGATGTCAGCTATCTGATATTCTGTTGGCACATATTCTAACTTAATGAAACCTTGTTTTACTAAATCTCTAACATTTTTATAACGAATGTCAATGTGTCTGGACCTTGAACCTGTGAAACGTGTGTTTGAAATGTAAACAACTGATTGATTATCTTCCATCATGGTGATTGGCTTCTTCGGTTTGGTCCAGATATCTGTAAGTAAAGCGTAGAATCAGGTTAGTTGGTTACTGGCGTCAGAAAGGCACGCATATTCTGCCTCAGTTGAAGAACAAGAAACAAAACTCTGTTTTCTCACATTCCAATGAACGGGACATCCATTCAGGTACATTATGAAACCTGAAGTGCTTTTTCTTGATTCCTCATCGCTTGCCCAGTCAGCATCTGCATAACAATACAAGTCAGCAAAATCAGAATGTGTAGGTTCTAGTTTTAATTTCATGTGTTGAGTGTATTTTAGGTATCTCAGTAACTTCTTAATACATGACCAGTGGAATTCTGTGGCTTTGCTTATGTGTCGTGACAAACAATTTGACACTAAGTGCTATGTCTGGTCTAGTCCAACCACTAATGTATAGTAGTGAACCAATTACTGAGCGGTAAAGTGTTTGATCCTTGAACTCAGGACTTTGTTCATCTTTCAAATTACAAAAATCTGTTTGCATAGGAGTGTATGTTGGTGTAGCATCTTGCATGTTGCAATAGTGTAAAAGTTGTTCTATCTTGGACTGTTGTGAGAGGCTAAACCCCTTCTGTGTCTTTTCAATCTGTACACCTAAATAATCATTGATGTGACCTAGTGACTTCAATGTGAAGAATCTCTTCAAACCTGTAACAAAAATTTCACTCATGTGTTTGTTAGGACCAATGTAAACAATATCATCAACATAAACAAGAACAATTTCATATGCATTCCCAAATCTTTTTGTAAACGCATTCATCAGTTTCGGACTTAATAAAGCCCATTGAATTTAGTTTGTCTTTGAGACAGTTATACCATATCAAACCTGATTGTTTCAGACCATAAAGACTTGTTGAGAATCCACGTGTCCCCTTCTCGGCCACGGAAGTTGAATCCGGGGGCGCACTTCACGTAGATTTCTTCATCTAGGTCTGCATGCAGATAGGCAGTTTCAACATCAAATTGGAAAACTTCAAGTCCAAGAATGGAAGCTGTAGTTAAAGCTATTTTCACACTTTCAGTCCGCACAGTAGGTGAGTAAGTGTTTGTGTAATCTTCAGGATAACTTTGAGCAAAACTTTGTGCGACCAGTCTTGCTTTGTATAGTGGTTCACCATCTGGTTTTTGTTTGATTTTGTACACCCATCGTGTGCCAATGACTTTTTTGTTACTAGGAGGTGCTGCAGGTGTGAATACCTTAAGATTCTGGAGACTGCCCATCTCAACTTGCATGGCGGTGTGCCATTTATCTTGTTCATCTTGTGAAAGATATTTAATTTGAGCATAAGTTTCTGATGGAAGTGTAACATTACAGACCAATGGTGGAGGTCTGTCAATGCAATGTAGTGTGTATTTCTTTGGAGGAATACCTTTTGTAGTTCTCTTGGAACGTCTTGGAGCGGTTGTCCAATCTTCTTTGTCTTCCTCATCTCCATCGTTGTTGCTAGCATGAGCATCCGTGGCAGGTGAAGATGGAATGTTAGATGAATATCTCTGGGAAAATAAACTCCAGGATCATTTGAATGTACCATTTGGGGTTGGAGAGGAGGCGGCAAAAGAGCCTGCACTGGAGCAGGTTGTGGTGCCTGGACTGGCTGTTGTATAGCAGCTGGTGCAGCAACAGGGGCCGGCTGCAAAGGAACAGGCGGTGGTGGAATTGGCACTAGCTGGGCCACGATTGGGGCAGGCGTGGGAGCCTGCACTGGAACAAGTGGTGGTCCAACTTGGGGTTGCTGTAAAATTTGTGCTGCCACAGGAACAGGCGAAGGAATTTGTGCCTGTATTGTTTGGGCAGGTTGAACAATTTGTTGTTGGGCTATAGGTGGAGGTGGAGCAAACTGTTGTCCAAACCCTCCAGGTGGCATAGGTGATAAAGATTGTCATTTGCCAGACATCAGCAAATCCAGCCTTTCGATTACAGTTTGGAACATTATTTCTGTTATATTTCTTCTCCACTAGATGGCACTGCAACATTACTTTTGGGAAAGTCTCTCTGTTCAAGATGTCTTTGATCAAAACCACCCCCTAATGATGTATAGTCATATGTCTGATCCGGCAAGTTGAAAGTAACGCCCATTTTTGGGCGGGACTCAAATGTGGAAGATGCTGGAAATGGTGGCCCATAATAATCTTCTGGAATGTAAGAGGGCTGGCAGACATTTTGTTTTTCATATAACTGTCTGCTTTCTAATAATTGCCTCCTTAAGTATTTAATTTCTTTCTCTTTATTATCAAGAAGGTCTTTGTAACGTGCATCAATAAAAGTTTCTGAAGCTGAAATGTTACTTGGGGAGGCTCCCTCATAAAAGCTTTCATGTGATTGGGGCTGAAATGTCTCATAGTGAGAGATCTTTGAAATAGCTCCCGTTTGAACAGCCCCCATTTGAGTAGAATTTGCTCCCGGTAGAAAGGGCGTGCTTTTGACTTGCACTGACCTGTGAATATTTTCTTCTTGTTGCAAAGCCTCTGCAGCGGTGATTGAGTGCGTGGGAGAAATTTGTAGAGATGCCGGCGGTGATGCGATGGGCGTTTGCCTCGAAGGAGAAATCAGGATAGGAGATGATACAGGAGGATATGATGCTTCTTGCTGAATTTTCTCCTCCTCAAGATTTGGTTGATCAAGTATAAATGGAATTTCTTTCTCCGGAGAAGACATTTCAGTAGATTTATGGGCTGTTCGCTTCAAAAACAGCGAAAACATTCTTATCTATCTGGCTAGGCTAAACGCAATAAAAGTATCAAAATTAATTAAGGTCCGGAACCAGAGTCCTCTGTTACCATGACGGAGGCAAAATTTATCTCACAAAGGAGAAATAGATCTTTTCCCGGACATCAGACATTAGAAAAAGAAACCACAGTTTAAAAGTCTAAGTAAAAATATTTATTTCGGTACAAAACAATAAATCCTCATTAGTCTACATCTCTGATATAAAAAATAGGGCGATAGAAGCTAGGAACAAAAGGAATGAATGGAGAAAGGAATGTGCACATGCGTACAAGAACATATCAATCACGTGCTCAGGAATAAACCATTATATTAGATAGGGATGCTTCTCCCTGCATATACATATAACAGGCAATATAAAATTACAGCGTGACATGGAGACTCAACAGCCCCCAGGTCTGGAGGTGGTTGATGAAGAAGAGGAGGAACAGCTGGGTTCAGTGCCTGATACGCGACTGTGCAAAAGGCAGAGCCATGGGATGATCTTGGGGAAGGAAGAGCCACCGCTGCTAGCAAAGCCCCATCCTAGCTCTGGGGATAAAAGGCAGGGAGTGGAGATGAATAGATGTGGCAGACAACTATTCATCTTCCGGCCGTGCAAGCTTGTTAGCCTGTGAGAGTGTCACTATGTTTTTTGTGTTTGTCAGCTGAGCCTCCACTCTGTGTACTAGTAACCAGAGAATCCTTATCTCTAAGTGTCTTCTGATGTGTTGATTTACTGTGCATGTGTAGTTTTCTGTTCCTTTGTTCTTCCTTGCTTTCACTTCATTCTGTCTGGTTGATGGTGCTGGGGGACTTTAATCTGCCATTGCCCGGCGAAACCTCGGAGGCAGTCCAGGAGTTCATGGCTTCCATGACAACCATGGACCTGACCCAAGTAGTTCAGGGTCCGACTCATGAGGGTGGTCACACACTTGACCTTGTGTTTCTCTCGGGGCAATGGAGAGATGATCTGAGGCTGAGGGGTTTAGTCACAGCACCCTTGTCGTGGTCAGATCATTTCCTTCTGAGGTTGGATTTCATGGCACAACTCCTCCACCGCAAGGAGGAGGGACCGATTAAGTGGTTCCACCCCAGGCGCCTAATGGAATCCGAAGGATTTCAGAGGGAACTTGGGGAAATACCTGAATCCCTGGTACACAATTCATCTGAGGCTCTAGTGGCTGCCTGGAACCGGGCGGCGACGGGGGCTTAAGATCGGATTGCCCCTTTGCGGCCTCTCCGTGGCAGCGGATCTAGGAGGGCTTCTTGGTTCACCGAGGAACTCCGGGAGATGAAGCGCCAAAAGAGACGCCTAGAGTGATGATGGAGATCTAGTAAAGCTGAGTCTGACCGGACACTTTTAAGAACTTTCATTAAGTCTTACTTAGTGGCGATACGGGCGGCAAAATGCTCGCATTTTTCCACCCTTATTGCGTCTGCCAACTCCCGCCCAGCCGCCCTGTTTAGGGTGACTCACTCCCTTCTTGCCAAGGAGGGAGGCGAAGACCCCTTGCAGGGCAGAGCTGAGGAATTTTCTCAGTTTCTGGCAGATAAAGTCACTCAGATTCGGACAGACCTGGACTCTGATTGGGCAGTACAGGCCGAGATGACAGGGACTGGCCTTAGTCCTGTTATATGGGAGGAGTTTGAACCGGTGACTCCTGAGGATGTAGACAAGGCCATAGGAGCGATGAGCTCCGCCACTTGTTTATTGCACCCGTGTCCCTCCTGGTTGGTTTCGGCCACCAGGGAGGTCTCAGGCGGCTGGCTCCAAGCGTTGGTCAACACTTCTTTGAGAGAGGGGTCCGTCCTGCAGCCCTTAAAAGTTGCAGTGGTGAGGCCCCTCCTCAAGAAGTTGCGGTGGTGAGGCCCCTCCTCAAGAAGCCTTCCCTGGACCCAGCGGATTTAAAGAACGTCCGGCCAGTCTCCAACCTTCCCTTTGCGGGGAAGGTTGTAGAGAAAGTGGTGGCACTCCAGCTCCTGCGGCTGTTGGATGACACTGATTTTCTGGATCTCTTTCAATCCGGTTTCAGGCGCGGCTACAGTACGGAAACGGCTTTGGTCACCCTGATGGATGATCTCTGGCGAGCCCGGGATGGTGGTCACTCCTCCATCCTGGTGCTACTTGACCTCTCAGCGGCTTTCGATACCATTGACCATGGTATCCTTCTGCGTCGTCTCAGTGAAGTGGGAGTGGGCGGCACTGTTTTACAGTGGTTCTCCTCCTACCTCTCTGACAGGATGCAGTCGGTGTTGACAGGGGGGCAGAGGTCGAGCCCTAGGCCCCTACTTTGTGGGGTGCCGCAGGGCTCGGTCCTCTCACCCATCCTGTTTAACATCTACATGAAACCGCTGGGTGAGATCATCCGACGACACGGGGTGAGGTATCAGCAGTATGCTGATGATACCCAGTTGTACATCTCCACCCCGTCTCAATTCAGGGAAGCTGTCGATGTAATGTGCCGCTGCCTGGACGATGTTAGGGTCTGGATGGGGATGAACCGGCTAAAACTCAACCCTGACAAGACCGAGTGGCTATGGATATTGCCTCCCAAGGATTGTGTCAATTGTCCCTCCTTGGTTCTTGGGGGGGAGAAATTAACTCCCTCAGAACGGGTTTGCAATTTGGGTGTCCTCCTAGATCCACAGCTAAAATTGGAGCAACATCTTTCAGCTGTGGCTAGGGGGACCTTTGCACAGGTACGCCTGGTGCACCAATTGCAACCCTACTTGGAGAGGGAGGCTCTACTCACAGTCACTTACACCCTTATCACCTCCAGGCTGGATTACTGCAATGGGCTCTACATGGGGCTACCCTTGAAGAGTATCCGGAGACTACAATTGGTGCAAAAGGCAGCTGTGCGAGCTGTGGTGGGTGTGCCTAGGTACACCCATGTAACACCCATTCTCCGCCAGCTGCATTGACTGCCCATTAGTCTCTGGATCCAATTTAAGGTGTTGGTTTTGACCTTTAAAGCCCTACATGGCTCAGGGCCAGGGTACCTTCGGGACCGCATCCTGCCGCATACCTCCCTACGACCGGTTAGATCCCACAGAGTTGGTCTCCAGGTCCCATCGACCAAACAATGCCGGTTGGCGGGGCCGAGGGGGAGAGCCTTCTCTGTGGGAGCCCCCTCCCTTTGGAACCAACTCCCTCCAGAGATTAGAACTATCCCCACCCTGCTGGCCTTCCGTAAAACAATAAAAACTTGGCTCTTCCGGCAGGCGGGGTGAAAGTGAGACCAATTAGATTACATTTGGGTCTCCCCCCTTGGTTTATGAATGTCAGATATTTTTTAATTAGATGTTTTTATGTAACAATGATTTTATATGTTGTTAGCCGCCCAGAGTCCCTTGGGAGTTGGGCGGCATACAAATCTATTAAATTAAATTAAATTAAATTAAATTAAGGATGTAATCACATATCTTTTGTATTTTTTATAATAAAAGCATTTATTAGACTTTATACCTCGGTTTATTTTATTTGAGTTAGCAGCCATGTAGAAACACGGTCTATTCTCCTCTGATTTACAGCCTCTAAAGCGAGGGGGGGGCTGCGGAACTGTTTACATTACAACAAATGGTAGCAGAGGATGGTTTGAAGTTTTTCTTGGCTGCTATTCAAATTGATAAGATGTGTATAGGCTATTAAGGCAGATTTATTAGCACTGAGGAACGCTAATTAACTGCTGTAAATATGCCAAGAAAGGAAAAAAGATGAAAGCCAGAGCAATATCTTTTGAAGAGATATGTCATCTTTCTGAAGAGGACAAAAGGTGGCTTTTGGCCAGATTCTCACTTCTTCAATCGCCGACCGCTTCTGTGAGCAGACTTGAGGAAGGCATTGAGAGCGCAGTGGGAGGCTGTGTTTTGGATGACGACGTGACCAAGGTCAGTGAAAATGTCGCCCCAAGCACACAGTTAATTACTGAAGAACGTTATACAGATGCCCAGGAATATGAAATGTTAGGAGCCAGGCCAAAGGGTTCATTAATGGCCAAGCAGTTTATTTCCTTAGAAAAAGAGGAAGATGAGCTTCTCAGAGAGTGAGAAAAATGCCTTATATTCCAATCATTCCTGCAGAAACGGCATGGAATGCAACAATGCGTACCTATCATGATAAAATTACTTTCATGGAGAGTGAATTGCAAAAAGCAAAAAAGTTTTTTTCTAAGCTTCAAGCAGATGTGCGTGGCCGTCCTTTGTTTCAAATGCCAGACTCCATTTTCACTTCTCCTTTGAGGCCACGGCCACACACTCAAGAGGAGGTGTGTCAAGAAAGGGCTGCAGACACATCACTTCCTATGTCGCATGATATCCCTTCACTGAGTTCTGAAAGAGAGGGAGGTTTTTATGCACTGCCTGACACTAATGTTGCAGCACCATCTGCTGGCAGAAGAGCAAAAATGCATTCCACAAAATTACTAAGGCATTTTGATACTATGCAAAGAGGCTTCTCAACAATTTCATTAACCCAAGAAAGCCTGCAGGCTGCCCTGCCACACGTGTTTCAACAGGCTCAATCATTAGCATCCCCTGGTGGTGCAGATGACTTTTTTAGCCAAATTCCTAATTTAGATGAGGCATGGATACACTTAATGCAGCAAAGGCAGATGCCAGTTCCTGCAGCAGGCCAGATTCATATGGCAGCTCCTGCACCAGTGGCAGATGGTGCAGCAACCACAGCCTCATCCACAGGTGCAGCAACCACAACCACAGCCTCATCCACAAGTGCAGCAATCACAAGTGCCTTTACAGCCAGCACCTCAGGTGTACATTCCTCAACAGACACCTTCTATTGTTCCATTGGCTGGTGATTCAAAATTAAAGCGTTCAGGACAGAATTATAAGGCCTGGGTCAGTGAGATAGGCCTGCTACTTTGCAGAGAAGGGACACATTCCATGGTTTTTAACCCTCCTGCCTAGCCTTGGTCTCATGCCATAAGAGGCTTGGATACGAAAGCATGCACAACATTATTGCTGTCTATGGACATTGAGCTGCAGATTACATTTCCACCAGATGCAACTGCCCAACAAATTTGGACTCAATTGGAAACATGCTACCGGCCTATTTCAATTGAATTTACATGTTTGCTCTTGTCTCATTTCCATGGTTCAAAATTAAAGCCTGATGAATATATTGGAGAGCATTTACCGTATTTTTCGGAGTATAAGATGCACCAAAGTATAAGATGCACCTTAGTTTTGGGGGAGGAAAACAAGGAAAAAAGGCCTCTGCCTCCCAGCAATTTGCCAAACAGCAAACAGTACAGATTATATACACTGTTTGCTGCGTATTTCTGTGCATGTGTGCTTGACCCATAGAAATAGCAAAGAATTGGAGAAATGTACATTATGCCAGAAAGTTTTCTTAAATGTAGTCACACTAACTCTTCCCAATTATTTAAATAGATCTACTCCAAGGTAACTATATTCTCTATTATTTAAAAGAAGATACAATAGCACTCTTCAGAGCAAGCATTTATTTTAAAAAGCTTCTTTATTTTGTTAAGTTGTCTAGATTTACAGGGATCTCCAACCTTGGCAACTTTAAGACTTGTGGACTTCAACTCCCAGAATTCCACAGCCAGTAAAGCTAACAAAGCTGACTGTTGAATTCTGGGAGTTGAAGTCCACAAGTCTTAAAGTTGCCAAGGTTGGAGACTCCTGGCTCTAGAACAATAATAAAGCAGTCTTTAAAAAATAAGTCTAATAATTTGAACATTCTACAGACATTTATAGTTATTCACTTACCTCCTTCCATCCAGTTCAGCAAAAAAAAAAATATGCGTGTCTCTCTCAGCTATTTGCCTCTTTGCAGTTAGTTTCACTTTCATTTTCCCACGTGGCAAACCTAAACAGCTGTAGGTCGGGAAGCTGCTAGTGACTTGCTTGGCTTTACAGGCTCTTCCCTCTTTGCTGCAAACAGGTAAATTGCTGGAAGACAGAGGCCAAAGGGTGGGGGGTGGCTGGGTGGGTGGGGCTACATTCAGTGTATAAGACGCACCCAAGTTTTCACCCTCTTTTTCCAAAAAATACGGTAACTAAAATGAAAGGAATGAGGAAGGATTTGGGCAAAAGAGGCTATGTTATTGATTGTCAAATGATCAGCATTATTATTAATTCATTAAAATTATGAATGGAAAGATGCCACCACAAAGATTAATCAAGTGCCAACAGCTCAACGCAGTGGATCATGTATGCAGAATTTTAACAGAAGAAGAGGAATGTATGCTTGCCACTCCACATTTGAGATGACCACCCGCATCAAGCACTCCAGTGAGGCGCACCTTCCGAGAAAGAGCCTACGTTCCAAGGATGCCAAGATGCTATATCTGCAATTGTATGGGACATACCACCCGGGATTGTCCTCAAATGTTTCCAGCTCCTGTCCAGTACCAGCCCAGAGGAACAGATTCCAGAGGCGGCAGAGACAGACGACAAGATCATCGTGGTCCTAGGCGTGATCCGCAAGCTCCACTCGCAACACTGGCGTTAACCAATGATCCATAACAGAGTTCAGAATATGACAGACACCTTTTGTGGACTTTGGACAGTGGCGCAGCTTTGCATGTTACATTCAGAAGATAACTTTTCACAGAGATGCACAATCCTGAACCTGAACTTCTTGAACTGTATTCTTTTTCCAATCATCCTTGTCAGGTCAGAGGAAAAGGAACTGTCTACATTGAAGAGCTTGGTGCATTCATTCCTGATGTATATTATATACCAACAGCAAATAGTAGTTTGCTTAGTCAGGCTCATTTGTCTAGAGTATTAAAGTTCCAGGTTCACTACCTCGAAAAAGCAAGCTATATAGTTAAAGATGGAGATATTGTTGCTGAAACCATGTTAATTGGTGGTGTTTATTACTTAAAGCCAAAGCCTAAAACGCAAGCACAGGCAAGTATACAAAAGAAGAGCACAAGCCCAGAGAGAGATGTCCCAGTGAGAGATCCTGTTGCTACTCAAGGTTCCAAAGGCTCCTAAAGCCACCAAAGAGAACATGGTGAAACAGGTTGCTCAGAGCAAGCCTGGGGTTCCACATACTACTGTTAATGTTGAAAATTCACTAACTGGTAAACCCTTGCATTACAGGTGTATCCATAAGTGGCACAGAAGATTGGGGCATGCCAGTTTTCGTGTTCTTAGGAAAATGCTGGATTTCGCAAAAGGTTTGGATCTAAACCTTTTGTAAGGTGTAAGGTGTTTTTGGATTGTGCTGTCTGCAAAAAGTCCAAATCCAAAGCAGCCGCAGTTCCAAAACATGCTACATGCCGGTCAACACACATTTTTGATTTGGTACACACTGACATAGTAGGTCCATTCAAACAGCCAACACTTGGTGGCAGGAAATATTTTCTAACAATTGTTGATAATTATTCTAGATATGAATATGTATATCCTATGAAAGAAAAATCAGAGACCTTTCAGATCTTTAAAGACTTTGCCGCTCTCGTTCATAATCAACACAGAGTGAGCATTGCCAGAATTCAGAGTGATTGAGGTGCTGAATTCATGTCTCAGCTTTTCCAGGACTGGATGCGTAAGAATGGTAGTCTTCATCAGACCTCAGCCCCTTACACGCCAGCACACAACGGAGTTGCAGAATGAAGACAAGGGGTTCTGCAAACCATGATGCGTTGTCTTCTAGAAGACGCTAATCTCAGTAATCCATACTGGGGTGAAGCTGTCAAATATGCAAATTACATTGTCAACCGTACTTGGAGCAGTGTAATAGATCAGACTCCTTTCTACATGTTGTATGGTCACAAACCAGACCTCAAGAATCTCCATATCTTTGGTTCATATGCTATGGTGAACATTCCCGTAGCACAAAGAAGAAAAGGAGGTCCAACAGCAAAAAGACTGAGATTTATGGGTATTGATGACAATTCAAAATGGAGCAAATTTATTGACTCTAATCATGTTATTGTGATTTCTCAATCTGCCAATTTTGAGGAAGATGCTGACTGGTCCAGGATTCATTCCAATGATCCTGGAGTTTATTTTCCCAAAGATGATGTTGCTGATGCCCAGCCTGCTGATGACCAAGATTCACAGGCAGATGTTCCATCCACTAGTTCTTCCCAACCTGATGTTCCATCTTCACAAGCCGCGGATGCTGACGCTAGCGACAATGATGAGGATGAGAACAAAGAGGAAGAAGACTAGACGGTCGTTCCGAGGTGTTCCAAGAGGGCCACAAAAGGTATTCCTCCACAGAGGTATTCGTGGCAATTGACAAAAACGCCCTTGCCTTTGATTTGTAATGTTACACTTCCTCCTGATACGTTCACACAAATCAAACATCTTCCTGATTCAGAGCAAGATAAGTGGTATGAGGCAATGCAGGCTGAAATGGACAGTCTAAAGCAGTGGTTCTTAACCTTGTTGGAGGTACTGACCCCCACCAGTTTCATATGCGCATTCACTGAACCCTTCTTAATTGGAAAAATAAAATATGATTTTTTTCAAATTCAAAACATAGGTATATATTTAGGTATATATTTATACATAGGTATATTTTTATACATAGGTGCACAAAATGAACAAAACCATTAAAGAACAAAACCATTAAGAACAAAGAACAAAACCATTAAATATTAAAACATGATTTTCACACAAAAACATAATAATGAATATTTACTGCAAATCAGTGTGACTTCTGCTGTTGCCTTTCAGAGACCAGTTCAGAAATGTGCGGCTTTACCTTGGCAAGTGCCACTCTCATGTCATTTTTGCAACAAAGTCTGTTTCTTTTCTTCGTTTTTATGTCCAGCATCCTCAAAAAGGATTGCTCACAAAGATATGTTGTAACAAACAGTATGAAAATCTCCAGAGCTTTCTTAGCAATAACAGGGTACGTTACCATTTGTTGACACCAAAACATTGAGAGCGTTGTTGTTCTGAAGAGTTGCTGTTGAACCTGGCTCTGCTGAATTTCAATGATTTCATCGAGGTATTCATCATTGACATCTGTTGTCTCAACACTAAACGTGAACGGCTGTCTCACCCATGCTGGATATGACTCTCTTGTAGGGAAGTATCCGTCGAGAGACTTTGCAAGCGATTCTAAGTGCATGGCAATTGCTTGCTTCAGTTCTGCGGGTACAGAAATATCTCTGATTCCAGATACATCTTCGATCTTACTTACACAGTCGTCTACCAGGGGAAAGTTTGCAAAGTTATCGTTCTCTATTCGTCGTTTCCATAACGGCAGCTTTTTTTGAAAAGCCTTCAGGTTTTCTTCCGCTTCGATGATGTTGACTCCACCGCCCTGCATCTGTTGATTGAGATGATTGAGAGCTGCGAAGATATCAGCCATGTACGCTAAAATGACAATGAACTCAGAATTTTTGAAGCAATCTGCATGACAATGTTGGTGCTCTTGCAAAAACAGGGCTAATTCCACACGCACGGCAAAAACACGATTCAGCACCTGTCCCCAGGATAACCACCGAATGTTAGAATGGTACAGAAGTACCTCGAATTCAGATCCCATTTCTTTACACAGCTCCCTGAAGATGCGGTGCCTCAGAGCACTATTTCGCACATAGTTCACGCATTCCACTACAATTTTTAATATTTCTGCCAGTTTTGGAGGCAAGGTTTTTGTTGCCAATGCATGCCTGTGCAGAATACAATGCGTAACAATGATGTGTGGTGCATCGGCTTTCACTAGCGCACCAAAACCAGACTTTCTTCCCAGCATGGCTGGAGCTCCGTCCGAACAAACTGCAGAAACCATATCCCACGAAAGATTGTTGTCTTTGAAGAAGTCATCCACAAGTTTCTTCACATCGGCTGCCTTAGTTGTTGTTGTAAGAGGCTTACAAAATAAAAAATCTTCCGTTATCACGTCGTCTTTCACATAGCGCACAAATACTGCAAGCTGGCTTAGATTGGAAACGTCTGTGGTCTCGTCGAGTTGAAGGCTGAATTTTGCCGGGCTTGAAATCAGATCTGCAACTACTTGAGCCAAGATGTCTTTGCTCATGTCCTCTATTCTGTCGCTGATGGTGTCATTTGAAAGAGGAATTTGGGATAACTTAACTTCAGCCGCTTTTCCCAGCATGATATTCGCCATCTTCAACACAGCTGGTTTTATGAGTGTTTCAGCAATGGTGTGTGGTTTGCCCTGCTTTGCGATCAGGTAAGCAACTTCATACGATGCTGTGAGGATCGGTTTGTTGAGGGGTACAAAGCCGAGAACAGGCAGAGTAGCCTTTTCATCGAATCTAGCTCTCTTCACCTTGAATTCAGCGAGCGTTGTGTTCTTGTATTTTCCATGCAGCTTAAGGAAGTGTTCTCTTAGTTTTGCCGGTGCTAGACTAGAATTGCTCAACTTGGCATTGCAAATCATGCAGTTAGGACGCTGATTCCCATCACGTTCCATTATACATGTAAATCCATATTGTACATATTCGTCCGACCACTTTCTTTTTTTGCTCGACATAGTTAGTATGAAGGGATTAAAATATTAAGAAAGAAATCACACGACGTACCATCACGACAGTTACAATTCGACTACTGGGCGCACCAAATTCCCTGCAGCACAGATAGGCCAAGTGATGTGGCGTTATCACCTGCAGCCAATGATGGACAAGCAGGGCGTGTCATCACGAATCATTTGAGTCGGGTGTGTGTCTTGACCTCCGCCGAACCCGCGAGACTGACTCACCGAACCCCTGGTGTTCGATCGAACCCAGGTTAAAAACCACTGGTCTAAAGAAACTTAAGGTGTTTATGCCTGCTAAACCTCCAGCAAACAAAAAAGTCGATGGGTCTACAGAATCAAAAAGAAGCCAAATGGTGAGTCATTGTACAAGGCCAGACTTGTAGCTCAGGGTTTCGCGCAACGGTATCCTGAGGGCTACACCAATACTTACTCACCTACAGTAAGGACTGAAAGCGTAAAAATTGCTTTAGCTACTGCTACTATTCTTGGTTTAGAACAGGGGTCCTCAAACTTTTTAAACAGGGGGCCAATTCACGGTCCCTCAGACTGTTGGGGGGCCGGATCAGCTGGGTGGCCATGGCTAGGTCATGTGACTAGGTGGGCATGGCTAATTTAACAGTCCATTAAACAATGCACACAAATTAAACTTTAATTTGTTTTGCTCCTGGGGGTGTTTTGTTTGCTTTTGTTTGCATGTTGCTCTTTTGGTTGACTTTTCTTTTTACTAGATCATTTTTTCAGTTGTTTAGGAGTCTAGTGATCCACTTCAGGAAACTCAGTTTTGCAGCAATTCTTCTCAGCCCCAAAGAGCTTGAGAAATATCTCTCTCTCTCTCTCTCTCTCTCTCTCTCTCTCTCTCTCTCTCTCTCTCTCTCTCTCTCTCTCTCTCTCTCTCTCTCTCTCTCTCTCTCTCTCTCTCTCTCTGTGTGTGTGTGTGTGTGTGTGTGTGTGTGTTTATCCATCTCTCTTTATTTACAGTATCTTCTGGAGCGGGTGAAGTGAAAAACAGGCCGTTTTTGCCCATTTTTGGCCGCCTTGGGCATCTGTGCACCTCGTTTTTTACCTCCCCCGCCTCCAGAACATCTCTGCAGGCCAAAATTGTTGGCCTTACCTTTTAGTTCCAGCCTGCGGGGCTTGCGAAGGTAAGTCCTGCACTCGGCCGAAGGGTGGGCGGGGCAATGTGGGCAGGGCAGCCTCATGGTCCTGCACAGGCCGGATTAATGGCTTCGGCGGGCCGCGTGTGGCCTGCGGGCCGTAGTTTGAGGATCCATGGTTTAGAAGCTTTCCAGTTTGACGTTGACACAGCTTATCTGAATGCTGACCTGGATGAAGAGATCTACGTCAAGGGTCCTCTAGGCTAGGGTTCCGGAAGCAAGAAGGGGATACCTGCTTTCTACACAGAAGTCTTTATGGTCTGAAACAGTCTGGTTTAATGTGGTATTTATGTCTTACTGACAAACTAAATTTAATGGGCTTTATTAAGTCCAAAACTGATGAATGCGTGTTTACAAAAAGATCTGATAATGCATATGAGATCATTCCTGTTTATGATATTGTTTATATTGGTCCAAATAAGCAGATGAGTGAGAAGTTTACTAAGGTTTACAGAGGTATTTCACACTGAAATCTTTAGGTCACATTAACACTTATTTAGGTGTTCAGATTGCCAAAACGCAGAAGGGGTTTAGTCTTTCACAAGAGGATAAGATTGAACAACTTTTGCATCATTGCAACATGAAGGATGCTAGCACAGGACGCATACCTATGCAAACAGACTTTCACAACTTGACACATGAAGCAGGTCCTGAGTTCGAGGGTCAGACACTTTATTGTTCAGTTATTGGGTCACTGTTATATATTAGTAGTTGGACCAGACCCGACATTGCACTTAGTGTTAATCTCTTGTCACGACATGTAGGCAAGGCAAAACAGTTTCATTGGTCATGTGTGAAGAAATTATTGAAGTATCTAAAGCACACAAAGCACATGAAGTGCTTTGGGTGCGTCTTATACACCGAATGTAGTCGCCCCCCACCCACCAGCCCCCACCCTTCAAAGGTTGCTGGCCACCGCTGCCGCAGCCGTTGCTGCCCAGAGCCACTGTCCCCGCCGCAACTGTCCCCACCGCCATCCCCGCTCTCCCCGCCGCTGTCCCTGCCTCTGCCGCTGCTGCCGCAGCCGCAACTGTCCCCACCGGTGTCCTCGCTGTCCCTGCCACCACTGCCGCTCTCCCCACCGCTGTCCCTGCCTCCGCCACCGCCGCCGTGACTGTCCCCGCTGACTTTGCCGCTCTCCCTGCCGCCATGCCACTCTCCCTGCCTCCGCCGCCGTGACTGTCCCCGCCGGTGTCCCCGCTCTCCCTGCCACCACTGCCGCTCTCCCCACCGGTGTCCCTGCCTCCGCCACCGCTGCCCCAGCCGCGACTGTCCCCGCCGCGACTGTCCCCGCCACCGCTGCTGTCCCCGCCGCCGCCATCGCCGCTGCCACTACCCGAAGCAAGCCACCACCGCCGGTACTGCCCCCCCACCGCCTGAAGCCTGCTCCCCCCACCGCCTGAAGCCACCACCGCCGGTACTGCCCACCCCCCCACCGCCTGAAGCCTGAGGAGCCGCTGCTGCTCTTTTTGCAATCAGAGAAGGGGATCTGGTGCCTGAAACGCGAGGAGGATCATGGAGGAAAAAGCTTCCAGGTGGCAGATTCCCCCTCCCCAAAAACGGAGGGTAATCTGCCACCTGGAAACGTTTTTCTCCATGATCCTTCTCGCGTTTCAGGCACCAGATCCCCTTCTCTGATTGCAAAAAGAGTGCCTGAAACGTGAGAATCGTGGAGGAAAGAGTTTCCAGGTGGCAGATTCCCCCTCCCCCAAAACGGAGGGGAATCTGCCACCTGGAAACTTTCTCCTCCACGATCCTCCTCGTCGCGTTTTAGGCACCAGATCCCCTTCTCTGATTGCAAAAAGAGTGCCTGAAACGTGAGAATCGTGGAGGAAAGAGTTTCCAGGTGGCAGATCCCCCTCCCCCCAAACGGAGGGGAATCTGCCACCTGGAAACTTTCTCCTCCACGATCCTCCTCCTCGCGTTTCAGGCACCAGATCCCCTTCTCCGATTGCAAAAAGAGTGGCAGATTCCCCCTCCCCCAAAACGGAGGGGAATCTGCCACCAGAAAATGCTTTCGTTTAAAAGGCTTTCAACGCAGTTCCCTGGGCTGCTTCGGCTGCTTTGCTGACAGAGGCAGCAAAGGCACAGGGGCTTGCTAGGAAGCCTGGTAGCATGTTTACGAAATGGCAGGTCCAGGAGGACTGGTGTGCTGCCTCTCTATCGGGCCTTTCTGAGAGAAAGCCCGGCTTTCAATGCCTATGGCTATAGGTAAGAAGACCGGGGCATTTTGGGAGTAGAGCCAAGTCTGTCTTCTACCCCCATGAAAATCGTACCCCACCCCACCCACTCCAGTTAAATTCCACCCCAATTTCTGCAGAAAAAAATGTCAAAAGATGCATGATAAAACAGAAAGTCTGATTAAAGATTTGAAGAATATGTGCTTTAAAGAAATCTCATTATTCTTCTAAGTTTTCCTAGTATTACCTGAGGAGGCTTTTCTTGGGAAATTTAGTTAGTCACCTTATACAAGTAAACTGACCACTTCCATAGCAGAAATCTGAGATTTACCTTATGCAACAAAAGTGGATTCTGAAAAATCAAGGAATATCTGCTACTAATATGTTTTATTAATAATACAAAAACACAGAAGATTATACAATCATATATGACTACTTGTAATTTCTTATTCACTTCATATTTCTGTAATCTTAGAAAGCAAAATTCATTTTTATTGTTAGAACAGATAAAAAGATCTGTGCTGCTCATTATCAAAATCCGTGTGGAAGTGAGGACCCCGCTAATCCTGATGCTGGTAGGCAGAGGCAGAATTCTTTTTTTCTTTTTTTCCTCCCCCAAAATTAAGGTGCATCTTATATTCCGGTGCGTCTTATACTCCGAAAAATACGGTATATGATGTTCTTAAATAGATGTCCTATTTACTGGCAAGTGCATAAACAGAATTTTGTTTCTTGTTCTTCTACTGAAGCTGAATATACTTGTGTTTCTGATGCATGTAATTCTATAACTTGGTTTGATGTTTTAGTCACAGATATCTGGACCCACCCGATCCGACCGATCACCGTGATGGAAGACAATGAATCAGTGGTTTATATTTCTGAATCTTATTTCACGGGTCCCAGGTCCAGACACATTGACATTCGTTATGAGAATATTAAACAATTAGTGAAGCAAGGTTTTGTAAAATTGCAGTATGTGCCTACACGTGATCAGATTGCAGATATGCTCAACAAACCACTGCCAGTAGTTCAACACGAGTATCTGCGTGGGAAGATGTGTCTTACTTAATGACTTTACCTGGTGTCCGCTCAACTGACAAAGAAGGGGTTTGTCACTACATTTTTTGTGTTTGTCAGCTGAGCCTCCACTCTGTGTACTAGTAACCAGAGAATCCTTATCTCTAAGTGTCTTGTGATGTGTTGATTTACTGCGCCTGTGTAGTTTTCTTTTCCTTTATTCTTCCTTGCTTTCACTTCGTCCGGCTGGACGTATTTCTGTCTGGTAAGGATGTAATCATATATCTTTTGTATTTTTTATAATAAAAGCATTTATTAGACTTTATACCTCGGTTTATTTTATTTGAGTTAGCAGCCATGGAGAAACACGGTCTAGTCTCCTCTGATTTACAGCCTCTTAAGCAGGGGGGGGGGGGCTGCAGAACTTTTTAAGTTCCAACAGAGATAAACTTTTTGCTGGGGCTGCCGGCATTCCAATAAAGGAATCTCTTGAGTTCACATCAGAGGGTGTGTCGTGTTTGGGGAGCTGGGTCAGAACACAGCCCCTCTCGGAAATAGTTCATCAAGATTGACAGGGGCCAATCTCCCAGTTGGCTAGCCAGGCTCTGGAACTCCTGGATGTAAGCCGCTACAGTTGGCCTCCCTTGTTTCAGGCTTTTTATTTGGGCAGTGGCTCGTCTCATAAAAGGGTCAAAGTGATAAAATTCCCCAGCATCATCGTCGTGCAGGGCCACCAGACATTTGGATGTATCTCCATCTAATATTGCATCATCTTGGTACACATGGCGGTTTTCTATTGGTCACCAATACTGACTATGTAATCTATGGTGTAAGTTGCATCATGCATTTTATAAACTTTACTTCATTAGTTGGTTGCTTATATCATGGAAACTAGAGCCAATATACATTTTTAAATGTTATTTTTGTTTTTAGCACCCCAAAATTATGTAAGAACAGCTGTTTTCATGCTCACAACTTTTTACCTGTAGAACAGTGTAATGGGAGACTTTAATTACCCTGATATCAACTGGGAGACAAGCTGTGCAACAAGTGGGAGATCAAACAGATTTCTAACCAACCTAGCTGACAATCCAAAAAGATAGAGGGAACTAGAAGTAGAAATTAGAAATGGGGAAAATATTACTTTTTTAACTTGGGAACTATTTTATTAATGGTTAGAATATAGAAGCAGAAGTTAGAAATTTAGAATCAAGGTGGATATGTAAACAAAGATGAAGTAATTGTAATTAAATAATGAATATTGAATAATTAGGATAAGTAAACATTATGATTAATAGACCATTTATAATGGTTATAAATGTAATGTTTACATGATGTTTATAATGTCTGATATTATTAACTGATTATAGACAAAACTGAACAGAGCGTTTAATTAAACAATGGAAAATGTTTAATAAAGATAAGCAAAGACCATGGCGAATAGATTTTGAGAATAAGTTATAATTATTGTCTGTATAAGATCTATTATGTGTATTTAAAAGAGATTGTACCCAGACGGTACACTGCTATTGTGAATATGGAAATGTTATATATAACAAAAAAATTGCAACAACAACAACAATAATAATAATAAACCAGAAAGTCCAGTTGCCTCTTGAAAAAGCATCTTTGGGACAAGAAAAATAAATGAATGTAGGTACTCAACTCACTTCTTCCACACTAAAAAATCTCGATAGGAGAACATATTTTCTCAAACTCATCATTAAGCAATAACTCCTCCCATTTTGCCAGAGGCAAGAATCTGATCAGATTTTGTGGTATTAGCATTGTCAGGTTCTTATTTAAAATATGAAACATTGGGAAACTGTATTTATACCATATGAAGAAATAGTTGGATAATGATTATCTTCTGCATACTTAGAATGAGTATCAAAATTCATCTTCCAAAGTTCTGTGATGTAGATTATTGTCAATTATTGCCAACACCTGCTTGGTGGAATGGTTTATGGTCTTGGATTCCAACTGGATGATTCAGAGTTATTATTCAGTATGCTCTTGGTATTTTTGTTATACTTATTTGCTTTTTGCTGTTTTATGCAATGTCTGCCTTCTCTGCCTGTCCCCCAAAGCAACAAAACTATACTTTACATAAAATTCAGGCTCATGTATTATATAAACAACTACAACAATATGAGCAATTTAATAATGCCTATGATGATCAATCGAAGTATGAGGATATTGCCTTAAATAAAACAGAAAAAAGTGAGATGTAGGTTATTGTCAATTATTGCCAACGATATGGAAAGCCTATCTTGTCATTATATTGACCAAAACATCCCATTCCTCTGTTCTATTTAAGTTTAAAGGTTACTTGCTCTACTCTCTGTGTATCTAGGGTAAAGGTTACTTACTTATTCAGCTCTTCTATTGTTCTAGCTAAGAGCAAAAGGTTAAACTAGCAATCATGCGCTCACCTGCTTGCTTGATATGATTTATCTGTATGCTGTATATTAACCTGTTACTAGTTAGCTATCTTTGGGGTAGGTCAATCATTGTAATTGTATACACAAGAAACTTGTTATAAATAGTAAACTACAAGTCCAGAGAACCAGAGCTTTTGAACATGGGGCTCCATAACTCAGAGAGATTCCTAACTCGGACAAGCTTTGCTCAATAAATCATGTCTCTGTGTCTATGATTCTTACACTCTAACTCTGGAATATGTAACAAGTGTAAGAACAGCACAGCAGTCCAACAGGCTATTTAACTCTGTTGCTCAACATTGCTGCTGATGTGGATTTAGTTGTAAGTTGTTAATACTCTGAATATTCATATATACGGTATGTATTAGAATAGCTGATGAAATAGATCCTTTAATAATACAATGGCACCTACAAAAATGGACAAACAAAAATGCCTCAAAAGACATTGTTGTAAACTTTATTATTTAAATCAGTGGTGGCCAACCTTAAGCATACCATCCGCCAAATTTTTTCGCAGATGAGTTCCGATCCGCCATTTATTATTTATTTATTTATTTTGTCATTTTTGTATGCCGCCCCACTCCTGAAGGACTCAGGGCAGCCAAACAACTTTCTTTCTTTCTTTTCTTCCTTTCTTCCTTCCTTCTTTCTTTCTTTTTTTCCTTCCTTCCTAACATCTTTCTTTTTCTTTCTTCTTTTTCTTTCTTTCTTTCTTTCTTTCTTTCTTTCTTTCTTTCTTTCTTTCTTTCTTTCTTTTTCTTTCTCCCTCCCCTCCCCTTTCTTTTCTTTCTTTCTTTCTTTCTTTCCTTCTTTCTTTCTTTCCTTCCTTTCTCCCTTCCTTCCTTCCTTCTTCTTTCCTAACATTTTTTCTTTCTTTCTCCCTCTCTCTCCCTTCCTTTCCTTCCTTCCTAACTTCTTTCTTTCTGTCTGTCTGTCTTCTTCCTTCCTTCCTTCCCTCCTTCTTTCTTCCTTCCTTCCCTTCCTTTCTAACTTCTTTCTTTCTGTCTGTCTGTCTTCTTTCTTCTTCCTTCCTTCCCTCCTTCTTTCCTTACATCTTCCTTCCTTCCTTCTTAACATCTTTCTTTCTCTTTCTTTCTTCCTTTTTCCTTCCTTCCTAACATCTATCTTTTTCTTTCTTCCTTCTTTCCTTCTTTCTTTTTCTTTCTCCCTCCCCTCCCCTTTCTTTCTTTCCTTTCTTCTTTCTTTCCTTTCTTCCTTCCTTCTTCCTTCCTAACATCTTTTCTTCTTTCTTTCTTTCTTTCTTTTTCTTTTTCTTCTTCCTTCCTTCCTAACTTCTTCCTTCCTTCCTAACTTCTTTCTTTCTTTCTTTCTTTCTTTCTTTCTTTCTTTCTTTCTTCTTCCTTCCTTCTTTCTTTCTCCCTGCAAACCAATCCCCAACGTGGCTCCTTTCTCCCTCGCCCAACCCTCTTCCAAGACGCCAAGTCCTGATGCCGCCACTTCTGGCATCCTAGCGCTTCTTTCAGAAGGGAGGGAAAGAGGGCGCTTCCCCCCTCCCCCTGGAAATAAGAACCCCCCGCAAGAGTAACAATCACAACAACCAGGGCTGGCAAAGCACCTCACCAGCAGCAGCAGCCGGCGGGAACAAAAGCAAGCATGGGGTGATGAGAAGGCTCGCCCCGGACGGAGCTTCCACGCAGCTTCTGCATTCCAAGAAGCAGCAGCAGCAGCAGCCCCCCTCCTTGGAGCCCTGCTGTCCTCCCTTTCTCCAATGGAGCTGTGGAATCCCGCACCTCAGGGCGTGTGGGCAACAGGCAATTGCTTAGCTTTGGGGTGAAGCCTCGGATTGCTGCCGTCTCCTTCTCCTTCTTCTCCTCTACCCCCCCCCCCACGCTTCCTTTGCTCTGAAGCAATGGCACACGAGCAGCGGGGCCGGCGCTTGTGACTGACTACTTCCTCTGCCCTGCTAGCTCAGGAATTCTGGGAGTTGAAGTCCACAAGTCATAGAAGAGCCAACTTTGCTTGTTTCGTCACTGCCGGAGTTTGACTTCGAACTGCGCGCGCTCTCCAGAATTATGCAGGAAGAAGGGGATCGGACAATAAGAAGGTCGGAATCACTTTCGCTTGCTAAAATCTTCTTATTGTCCGATCCCCTTCTTCCTGCATAATTGTTATCCAGTGACCAAATTTCTCTGTACATTTTTCTTCACGGTTGTAAAACAGCGTCACCTTTTCTGTCCGTTGGATGATTGCAATGCGCCACTTGCAATCATCCAATGCGCCACGTTTGGCGCATGCGCCACAGTTTGGCCACTCCTGATTTAAATAAATAAATGTAATTACAAAATATCTGACAGAATGGAAATAAGAAGATATTGTTCTAGAAGGGACTTACTGTCTGTAAGCCTATAGCAGGGGTGCCAAACTTGTGGCCCGTGGGCTGGATGTGTCACGTGCTGGCCACGCCCATACCCGGTTTAGCAAAGGGCAAAAAAGTCATGATACATCATGTGATGCCACCATGACGATGTGAATTTGACACCCCTGGCCTATAGGATTTGCTTTTATAGATATATTTCAAAATACCAACCTTGCATTGTCCAAGGTTGTATTGCCCAAATTTTAATGATATATTAGAACTTATAGAAATTAGTGCCCAAATTTTGATCACGTGACTGTGCAAAATATATACACATATACGCACCCCATGTTAGCTTCCTGTAGATTAGAAAACAGAGCAAGATGAATGATCTTTAGTAGGGCCTATACTATCTATACCGGAGTCTCATTATTTTCTGAAGCCAACTGTTTCTATACTGTTTTTAAAATACAATTGCTACTTATATAGATGAATACAATATAATTGTTAGAAATAGAATGGGTTCAAATGCCACATGATTTAAAAGTTTATGTAAAAAGTATGAGGTCCCTTTTGAATTTTTTGAATTGCAGATTATTATTTTAATAAAAAGTTTTTTTTTATTTTTTCCAACAAACATTACATACTTTATGCACAAAGTGTTGTCCAGCTCAATCTTACATAGCTTTCCATATACATAATCCATTCCATCATCATTTCTCTTTTCAATTTCAACCCATAATATTCTCCTTACATATTTCTTTATCTTATTTTTCTTAATACGCATAATATTACTAATCACCCTTACAATGATGTTATTTTAAGGGATTCCTAATCCCTTACAATAACATCAATTAACTATCCTAATTACTACATACATTCCTCATATTTTCTATCCCACTATATTTCAGCTTCTTCTCATATTTCAATTAATTTAATTTGGTTTAAATTGTCTTTAAACATAAAACAAATCACCTTTTCACATTCCATCTACTGTTCTGATTTACTATAATCAATATACATCGTCATCCTCAAATCTTACACAGAAACCTTTTGATTTAATTAATAGTCCACATTTAAAAATGTATCAAATTTCCCATCCCACTTTTTCTACTAAATCTGTTTTGCCATAAATCACATTCATCTCAATTACTAAACTATTTTACCATAAACCTTTAACTTAACCAGCTATCCACCATTAATAATATTAATACAATTTTCTTAAGTCTATTAATATGAACCTTATTTTCTTTCTTTCCACTAGCCTTCCTTTTTTACCCATTTTCCTTCGGTCTTTCAAAAATTCCACTTCTTATTAACTTTCTCCTTTTATCCCATTCCCTTAGCTGCTTCTTTTTTTAAAATGTATCTTATATCTTTTCTCTTGAGTCCTTTTTCTCTCTTTTGAATGTATTATTCGTGTGGTTCCAATTTTCTCTAATCTCTTCCCACTATTTCCCATTTTACCCTTTGAATGATTTTTTTTGAGTAATATTCCCCCCTCAGCTCTTTTCTTGCCACTGTAAATCCCAGTGAAATCATTCATTTGTTTTTTTGCTTTCATTCCCTTCTTCTTCCATGTTATTTTCTCGTTCTTTATTTATCTCTTTTACCACCTCCACTCCTATTTCTTGCTCTGTATATTCCAACAAAATTTCTGACTCTTCTACTATTTCATGCTCTGTGTATTCCAACAAAATTTCTGGTTCCCTTTTACAGTTTTACACACATTTTTAACATGACAATTCCTCATACATCCAAATCTCCATATTGTCAATTTAAGCTTTTTATATTATATCACACTAAATTAAAACTTAAGGTCCATGTAGTTTCTTTTTTCAATTTCTATTATATCCAATTCAAATAATAGTCCAATCCAGTCCAATTCTAAAATTTATTGTCCTCCGCAACCGTAGAAAAACAAAGCCATGCTCCTTAAAAGTTCTCAGCCTTTCCACATTATCTTCTTAACAGCCAAGGTCAGACATCTGCACTTTCTCTGTTACAATCCACAAATAGTTGCAATATTTTCTTCTCTCCAGTAGATAGCACTTTCCACTCCACAGTATACTCACACTAGCTGATTGTCAAAGCTGTCAAAAAGTAACTTTAAATCCATAAAAAAGATTTTCTCACCAATTTCTTCCTTCTGTTGTTTATATTTCTCCAATTAAAATTATATCCAAAGTACTAATGATGTTCTTGGGCTTTAATACTTTAGCCTCTGGGTTTTTTCCCCTTTCCTTTGTACAGTTCCCAAGTGCCAATTAGCCGCTGTTTCAGCTTGGGAAATTCTTTAAAATTCCAGATTAAAAATTGCCTTTTACCTGTGAGTTGGTCACTTCCTCACCTGGTTTCAGGACTTTGTTCAAACACTGCTCCTGCACATAAACCTGGTCCGGTTGTCCCAGCTTTGTAGCAGTCATTCGAAAATGGCCACCGCCCCCGCTGCCGGTTCGAAGAGCTGTCTCTGACCACTCGAGGAACTCCTCCTCCTCCTCCTCTCGTGTGCACCCTCCTAGCCCTGCCACAGCTGGCCAGGATGTCACGAGAGGAGGGGGGAGGAGGAGGGAACCCTCTGGCGCAGGTTGCGCTCATTGCTCCGCCAGCCCGGCTTTCCAAAAGGAAGAAAGAAAAACAGCTGGCGAAAAGTCCCAAAGAGAGCACGCAGGGCTGTAGGGCTTTCCGAGATTGAGAAGAGACACAGAGGAAGAGTGAGACACACACACACTCACACTCACAGAGAAAGACACACACAGTGAGGGAGACTGGCTGATGGGTGAGCGTCTTTGGCAAGGGCTGAAATGAGCTGAATCTGTCTCCACCCCACTCTCTCGCTGCCTGGTGGGAAATGGCGGGTGGCTACTTCCGAGGGAGGGAGGGGGAGAGAGAGAGAGAGAGAGAGAGAGAGAGAGAGAGAGAGAGAGAGAGAGAGAGAGAGAGAGAGAGAGAGAGAGAGAGAGAGAGAGAGAGAGAGATGCCAGGGGCAAGTGGGGCAGGGAATGGGCTCCAGGAGGAGGAGGGGACCCAGTCTCCCCCATTGTGAAGCGCGCTTTCACTGCAGGCCATGGAGGGGGTATTGTTTAGTTTAGTTTAGTTTCGTTTATTTGTATTTATATGCCGCTCGATCTGCGAGGACTCTGAGCGGCTCACAGGAATACAGGTAAAAATAAACATTAAAAACAGATTAAAAACAATATAACAATTTTAAAAACCATTCAATCATCCAGTCACCACATGGGCCAACATTGATGGTTCATTGGCCCCAGGCTTGCCGAAAAAGCCAGATCTTCACAGCTTTCCTGAAGGCCAATAAGGTGGGGACAGTCCAGATCTCGGGGGGTAGCTGATTCCAAAGAGCCGGAGCAGCCGCAGAGAAGGCCCTCGCCCATGGGCCCACCAGCTGACATTGTTTAGCTGACGGGACCCAGAGCAGGCCCACCCTGTGAGATCTAACCGGGCGCAAGGAGGTATGCGGTAGAAGATGGTCCTGAAGATACTCTGGCCCTGAACCATATAGGGCTTTAAAGATAATCACCAACACCTTAAATTGCATCCGGAGACCAATGGGCAACCAATGCAGCTCGCGCAAGATGGCAGAAGTGTGGGTGTATCTAGGCACACCCACCATAGCATGCACAGCTGCATTTTGCACCAGCTGAAATCTCCAAGGGTAGCCCCATGTAGAGCGCGTTGCAGTAATCAAGCCGTGAGGTGACAAGGGCGTGAGTGACCGTGAGAAGTGCCTCCCGCTCCAAGTAGGGTCGCAATTGGTGCACAAGCCAAACCTGTGCAAAGGCCCCCCTAGCCACAGCTGACAGATGTTGATCCAATTTAAGCTGTGGATCTAGGAGGACACCCAAATTGCGAACCCGTTCCGAGGGGGTTAATTTCTCTCCCCCCAGAACCAAGGAGGGACAGTTGACAAAGTCCTTGGGGGGCAGTATCCATAGTCATTCGGTCTTGTCTGGGTTGAGTTTGAGCCTGTTGACTCCCATCCAGATCCTCACGTCATCCAGGCACCGGCACATCACATCCACCGTCTCACTGAATTGACACAGGGTGGAGATGTAAAGCTGGGTGTCATCAGCATATTGCTGAAACCTCACCCGTGTCTTCGGATGATCTCACCCAGTGGTTTCATGTAGATGCTAAATAGGAGGGTAGAGAGGACTGAGCCCTGAGGGACCTAGAGGTTGATCTCTGTCCCCCAACCAACACTGACTGCGACCGATCAGAGAGATAGGAGAACCACCGTAGAACGGTGCCTCCCACTCCCAACTCCCTTAGTCGGCGCAGAAGGATACCATAGTCAATAGTATCGAAAGCAGCTGAGAGGTCAAGTAGCACCAAGATAGAGGAATAACCCCCATCCCAGGCTCACCAGAGATCATCCATCAGCGTCACCAAGGCGGTTTCTGTGCTGTAGCCGGGCCTGAAACCCGACTGAAAAGGGTCTAGATAATCCGTTTCATCCAATAGCCGTAGGAGTTGAAGCGCCACCACCTTCTCAACAACCTTACCCACAAAGGGTAGGTTGGAGACTGGATGAAAGTTTTTTAAGTCTGTTGGATCCAGGGAAGGCTTCTTGAGGAGGGGCCTCAGAACCGCAGCTTTTAACGGCTGCGGCATGAACCCCTCCCTCAAGGAGGGGTTGACTATCACCTGGATCCAATTTCGTGTCACCTCCCTGCTGGCAGAAACCAGCCAGGAGGGGCACGGGTCCAACAAACAGGTGGAGGAGCTTGGTCTTTATTGGGTTTCCCCCCCCCCACGCCAAAGGAAAGCTAGCCAGGCTTCTCCTTCCCTCTCCCTTCCCCCTGCTCAATCCTACCTTGGGACAGAGGGGTGCGCGCTGGAAATGCGTGTTGAGGCGACGTCGGAGCGTGTCTTCTGACCCTCCAGCGCTCACCCGCAACTCTCCACGCTCCTCCAGGCCCATCTTGTGAAGGGGGGGAGCAGCCCTGATGCCTCTGCTCCCCTCCCCATGGCCCCAGCCATTGCTGCCTGGGGAAACGAAAGCAAACAGAAATATAGCTCTTGCTGAAAGAGCTGAGATCGGGGAAGGCATAGGAAACAGAAAGCGGCGCGTTCCACTGTGAGAGCCGGACCACGCCTCTCCGCCATCCAACTCGCCAATGGGGGCACTTCTGCCGGGCCACCTCCCCTCCCTGGGCTGTTGTGCTTGGCAAGGCAGGGGAGCACTTCCCCACCCCACCCCCTTCTTTCTCTTGGCCCTGCCGACAAGGGAGGAGGAAGGCCAGGCTTGGGGGATAGCCCCCCACCCCACAAGATCCACCCCCGCTGTTCTCTCCCAGCAGTCTTTGCTGGTGGCAACAACAAATGTACCAGGCGGAATGCTGTTGCAAAGGCAAGTGCAGGGGCACTTTGCTCCCACACTAAGGTTCTGATCATGCCACTGCCACGACAGGGTGACTAGGAGCCGCGGCAGAGGGCCCAAAGAGCCGCATGCGGCTTCGGAGCCGCAGGTTGCCATCCCCTGCCCTAGGATATGCCTATACAGAACTAAATAAGGATGCAAGAAGAGTATCTTGAACACTTCTAATAGGAAAAAACTTCTATGCAAAGTTTCTCTCACAGCAATGATTCTGAATGGACCAATTCAAGATTTGATTGATTTGATCTGAATTGTATCTTTTTCCCCCAAAGTTTTTTTAAATTTAATTTCACATACTTACATTCACAAATATATCATTGTATTCTTAATACAATAGTCCCATGCATATTTTCTATTCATCAAGGCATGTTTTATTCAATCGAGACTGTTTTTCTGCCATCCCTTGGCCCTTTTTTCCCCACAACCCTTCTTCCTCCTCCTCTACCTTTCTTACTTTATTCTCCCTCCTTCCCTTCCTTCCTTCTCTACTTCCCTTTCCTCTCCCCTACTCCTCTCCTCTTCCCTCTTCTTACCCTCTCTCCTATCCTTCTTTTACCCCTCCTTACCCTTCTCTCCTCTCCCTTTCTTCTTTTCTTCTCACCCTCCTTCCCCTTCTCTCCTATTCTATTGTTGTGTTTGTTTATTCTAGTATGTCTTGGGATGGCATTCCATCAGTCTCGATTCATTGTTTACTTAAAATCTCTTCTCTATTTCTTCCTTGCATTTTTTACATATTTATATATTTCATCATTAATATATATTTGTCTAATAAAATTTTTCTGTTTTCCCCTTCCCCCTCCCCTCATCCATTTCATAGTGTATCATCTGGGTTTCTCTTTCACTTTTATTTTCTCTCCTTCATTCATATTATTTTTCTAACATTTATAAAATCTTCCCCATGTCTTGCAGTACAATGATTTCTCTTTGTCTTTTAATCTAAGCATTAATCTATTCATTTCTGCTCAGTCTAAAAATTTCTTTATTATCTGTCCTTCTTCCAGCATATTCCCTGCTTTCCAGTTTTGTGTAACTACTATTCTCGCTGCTATTACTATCGCAGCAGGTGTGGGATGAAGGGATGCTGAGATAAGGAGGAAAGTTCACCACAGGCCAGAACGGATGACAAGGCCGCCACTTGCCTCTTGAGGGTGTTGGGTGACAGCCCCTTATCAAACCTCTCCCTGAGGAACCCCAGCAGCTGGCCCACTGACAGGTCTGTAGGAGAACACTGGGCACTCTCACACCAGTTGCAGAATGTCCTCCAGGTGGCAGCATAAATGCGTTTGGTGGATGGACGTCAGCTGGCCAGAATGAGGTCAATGGCCCCTGGGGGGATCTGGGAAATATGGGAAGGGACTCACAAACAAGAAGGAAGAATCTGATGAGGAGATGGTAGGTGAGGAAGAAGAAGGTGAGGTGAAGATATCACTCAGGAGAGTTGACCACACACGTCCTAACTGTAGCCAGGACTGAGCCAAAAGCGGAGTTAGTGACAGAGGCAGAAAACGTCACTAAAAACAGGCTTAGTCCTCATTGGCTAATGGACAAGGTCAACCCACACTGGATGATATCTCCACCCACTATGGAGAATGGAGATTTAACATATTTAACCTGCCACGCCCACCAAGCCACGCTCACAGAACCAGTAGGGAAAAATTTTGAATTTCACCCTTGGACAAAATTCCCTTAACAAATATCTCAGCAAGAGAAATTTTGGGCTCAATTGTGGTTTTAAATCGAGTACTACCTTTATTGGGCAATAAGCAGGCTGGTTTTCATCTCAATAATTCTACATTAGACCAAGGTGTAGGCTTACATATTTTACATAAAAATATAGCCGCAGCAACAGGCTTACACTTGTTACAACCTTTATAGGCCTTCAATCAGCTTTTGATGCAATTTCAGGAAAAAATCTTTGCGAGATATTGAGTAATAGAAACATGGACTGGTATCTCTCATGTTAAATTACTGTATTTTTCAGAGTATAAGACGCACTGGAGTATAAGACGCACCTTAGTTTTGGGGGAGGAAAATAGGGGAATAGCAATAGCAATAGCACTTAGACTTATATACCGCTTCATAGTGCTTTACAGCCCTCTCTAAGCGGTTTACAGAGTTCAGCATATTGCCCCCAACAATCTGGGTCCTCATTTTACCGACCTCAGAAGGATGGAAGGCTGAGTCAACCTTGAGCCGGTGAGATTTGAACAGCTGAACTGCTGAACTGCAGTGCTGCACTTTAACCACTGCGCCACCTCGGCTCAAAATCTACCTACCAGGTATTCATCTGGCTAGTGTCCTTAGTCTGTTCAGCTTCAGCACATTATTTTATCCCCTGTTAGGGCTGAAAAAATTATTCTTCGAAGGGAGTAGGAATGAAAACAAGCCTGCAAAGACTTAGGGCTGGAAAAGCCTACTTTGGAGGGAGTAGAAAAAATACTGCAAGCTGGTAAGATCGTTAGCACCTCGTTAGGGCTGAAAAAACCTTTTTCAGAGGGAGTAGGAATGAAAACAAGCCTGCAAAGACTTAGGGCTGGAAAAACTACTTCAGAGGGAGTAGGAATTAAAAAATGCTGCAAGCTGGAAGATCATTAGCACCTCGTTAGGGCTGAAAAGACCTTTTTCAGAGGGAGTAGGAATGAAAACAAGGCTGCAAAGACTTAGGGCTGGAAAAACTACTTTGGAGGGAGTAGAAATAAAAAAAATGCTGCAAGCTGGTAAGATAGTTAGCACCTCATTAGGGCTGAAAAACCCTTTTTCAGAGGGAGTAGGAATGAAAACAAGCCTGCAAAGACTTAGGGCTGGAAAAAACTACTTCGGAGGGAGTAGAAATAAAAAAAATGCTGCAAGCTGGTAAGATAGTTAGAACCTCATTAGGGCTGAAAAAACCTTTTTCAGAGGGAGTAGGAATGAAAACAAGCCTGCAAAGACTTAGGGCTGGAAAAAAACTCCTTCGGATGGAGTAGGAAGCTGGGAAGATCATTAGCACCTCGTTAGGGCTGGAAAAAAAGCTTTGAAAAAGCTACATTTGGAGTATAAGACGCACCCAAATTTTCAGCCTCTTTTAGGGAGGAAAAAGGTGCGTCTTATACTCTGAAAAATACGGTAAGTTAGAATTAGATGTGATCCTCAAACTCAATTCCTGTTCAAAATGAAGTTAGATAAGGCTGTATTTTAGCCCCCCACTTTATTTAATATAAAATTCCCTTGCAGCTTATCTAGTCTGAGTTTGCATCTTTACTGTTCCTCAAAATTGAGGGTCTATGTGTATATTGTGGTTCTTCTATATACAGATATGACTTTCTCGTCATTGAAACCTGTAGGACTTAGACAAGCTCTCAAAGCTTTAAAAAGCTTCAAAGCCCATTACTACTGTGAGCATTACCAACAAACAACCAGAAAATTAAATTGGTATGTTTTGCCAGAGAAAACCCCAAAAGAATTAAATTAACTATTGAGAGAGAAAAAACTGAGAAAATTAAGCATTTAAAGTACCTGAGTGTTAGTGCTACAGGTGCCTGGAAGATGCATAGTGATCACATTGCTTTGCAAGCACAAAGAAATACAGCAGCCATCATGAAGTTTATCTGGACAAAGGGTAGTAGTTATCAGCCTTAGCAAGGTAAAACAGATAAGAAACATAATCATATGAGATAATTTGGATTTACTGTAAAGATACAGTAACACAATTCTGTAAGTCTGAAAGTACATCTCTCTCCACCTCTTTTATAGCCCAAGAAGTTAGGAAGGGTCTCTTCTTAGCCATTTGCTCTGCCCACATTCCTGTTGTAGGCTCATCTATACGTCTTATCAGTTGTGTCTCTTTGCCCTCTTTCTCCCCACTTGGAACTGAACCCAGATGGACATTTCTTCCAACAATTGTAAATATTGATTTAGATGCCAAATTCTCCTTCAATATAGGTTCCATTAGTCCTGACAAGTCAATTTTAATTCTTATGGCAACAAGCAAATTGGGGAAAAAATTACCCATTATGGTTTGTCATTTGAACGACGACTCCTTTACTCTCAGGTAAGAGAATCATTATAGAAAGAGCCCTAGGTACTGAACTTCAGAGTGAGGTTAGCAAAGTAGTATTCCAATTCACATTACAACTTGAATAACTTAAGGATCATAGTTTTTCCTATCCAAAAAAGAATCCTTCTCGTCTTAATCCTTCTTGGAAAATTAAAGTTTGTAAAAAGCTATTATTTCACTTATGCATCTACTTAATCTTTTTCTTGTTTAATTTTTTTAATATAATTTTTTAATGAAGTTGTACTCATTGAATGATAATGTGATTTGTTTTTGATTTAGCACAACATAGTTATTTGCCAACTATAATTTTCTTCTTGGAGTAACTATACTATATATTACGATGAAAAGCAAATTACATTAGGAATTTATGTTTGAACAAGCTGAAAGTTTAATATGCTTGATCAATTATTAAATATTAAAATGTCTTTTTACAAATATATATTTTCTGAGCTGAGATAGTGCAGTGGTTAAAAGCAGCATTGCGACCTTCAGCTGATTGCTAGTTTAGCAGTTCAGCTGTTCAAATCTCACTAGGCTCAAGGTTGACTCAGCCTTCCATCCTTCCGAGGTGGGTAAAATGAGAACCCAGATTGTTGGGGGCAATATGCTGAACTCTGTAAACCGCTTAGAGAGTGCTGTAAAGCACTATGAAGCGGTATATAAGTAAAGTGCTATTGCTATTGCTATTGCTATTGCTATATATATATATATATATATATATATATATATATATATATATATATATATATATATATATATATATATATATATATATATATATATATATATATATATATATATATATATATATATGTAAAATATTTTTACAAATGTTTTATGATGATGAATGGAACATTTGAAACAGGAAGCAATAGGAAATAGGGTAAAAAAGGTTTAAAATCTTTTGAATGTAACTATGAGACATTTGTTACAACTATTTCAATAATGGCATCTAGATTTAGTTCTTCTGGCAATAAGGTCCTTCAGTTCAACATTTACTTCAGAATAGATTTTATTAAAGCAATAGAAGCAATGATTCTATAAACCATTTATTTCCTTTCAGGGAAATAATACCGTTTCCCCCAAAATAAGACATCCCCTGATAATAAGCCCAATCGAGCTTTTGAGTGCATGGCAATAAGGCCAAGCACTTATTTCAGGGTTCAAAAAATGTAAGACAGGGTCTTATTTTCAGGGAAACACAGTATGAAAGCAGTTAAATCTAGAATCATAGAACCATAAGGCTGAAAGAGACCTTGGAGGTCTTCTAGTCCAATCCCCTACCCAAGGCAAAAGACCTTATTGCATTCCAGAGAAATGACTGTCCAATCTTTTCTTGAAGACCTCCAGTGATGGAGCACCCAAAACTCCAGGAGGCAAATTGTTCCATTGATTAATTGTTCTGTCAGGAATCTTCATTTTTGATCCTGTTACAATATTCTATCACACTAATGTTGAGGACCCACCCTATAGAGAAAAGAATGGATATTATATACTTTATAACAGATGTTGAATCAAAGACTCAGAATAAATATTATACCTAATGCAACCTTGCTGTTCCTAAAATTGAAATGAATGGCAGATTTGAAATGTAGGATTTAGGCAATTATGAATACTTAGCAATATATATATATATCTCAAAATAACTATGCTAAATTATGGCAAAAGTGGAAAAAGAGTTCAAAATTTTACAAGATTCAAAAAAAAGAGGAAGGCTTGCTCTTCAAAATTTTAAATTATTCAATATAATTTGGAAGGAGCTGGCCTAGCCAATGGACTTCATATACTTATAGTACCAAGACACAATGGATAAGAATATAAAAGGACATACAGTATGCAAGTAGTCCTCGACTTATTACTATAATTGAGCCCAAATTTTCCACTATTACCATATTTTTCGGAGTGTAAGACGCATCTTTTTCCCCCCAAAAAGAGTGTGAAAACTTGGGTGCGTCTTATACACCGAATGTAGCCCCAACCAGCCACCCCCACCCTTTGGCCTCTGCCTCCCAGCAATTTACCTGCTTGCAGCAAACAGCAGCAGAGCCTGATTAGCACAAGCAATTATCTGCTTCCCGACCAACAGCTGACTGAGGCTTGCAAGCCACGTGCTAAAATGAAACAAACTACGGTAGCTGCAAGGAGGCAAATTGCTGGGAGGTAGACTGCTGGCAATGTTGGACTGCTGAAACTGCAAGGAGGTAAGTCAATAACTATAAATGTCTATAGAATGTTCAAATTATTAGACTTATTTTTTAAAGACTGCTTTATTATTGTTCTAGACAACTTAACAAAATGAAGAAGCTTTTTAAAATAAATGCTTGATCTGAAGAGGCCCAGTGCTATTGTATCTTCTTTTAAATAGCAGAGAATAACTATACTTCCAGAAAGCCACATCAAATTTAAAGATATGTAAAAGTATAATCTGAAATGTAAGTGTCCTTTTTAGTATTAAGATAAAGCAGCGGAGTTAAACCCTGATTTAGTCATGTTTGGAGTAGATCTATTAAAATAATTGGGAGGAGTTAGTGTGACTACATTTAAGAAAACTTTCTGGCATTAATATACTGCCATAATGTACATTTCTCCAATTCTTTGCTATTTCTATGGGTCAGACACACATGCACAGAAATACACAGCAAATAGGCGTTGTCTTCTTACCTGAACGCCTCTTCTCATCTGGTGGAACCAGCCTCCAGGAAGTGGGTAGACCTCAGCCAATCAGGTTAGGACCGAGCCAGTAATTTAAATACTCCATAGGATCCGCCATGTTCCCCAGATCTGACGAATCCTGAAACTGGACTCAGGCGTGGCTACTCAGTTCGTTGTTATCTGAAAACTCCTGTCGCTATAGAATAAGAAACTAGGAAGAAATCTAATAATAGAAAGAAATTAAATCTCTAGCATAATTACCTAACTATATATAAGGGTGGGAACTGAAGGCTGGTTCCACCAGATGAGAAGAGGCGTTCAGGTAAGAAGACAACGCCTATTCTCCATTCTGGGGTGGAACCAGCCTTCAGGAAGTGGGACATACCAAAGCAGGGGTCCCAGGGAGGGTTAGCACAATTTCTGCTCCTATTGAATGTCAACTACTTGCAGTAGCACCCTCCTCCCAAATGCTGCATCCCCTGAAGCGAATGTATCTATCTTGTAATGTCGGATAAACTGGATGGTTGCGCCCAGGTTGCCGCCCGGCATACCTCTTCCAGCAAGGCTTGTGTGTTCCAGGCTGCCAATGTGGATGCACTTCTGGTAGAATGTGCCATAATTCCTGTTGGTGCTGGCATGCCACTGAGCTCGTATGCCTTGGCAATGGTGCCCTGGATCCAACGTCCTATGGTAGCCGACGACGCCTTGTCTCCCAGGGATCTGGTGTGGAACCCCACAAAGAGTGCTTCCGTCTTCCTGATATGTCTGGTGCGGTTCAGGTATATTTTGAGCGCCCTGCGCACGTCTAATGAATGCCATCGTCTTTCAGATGGGTGCGCTGGTTGTGCGCAGAAGGAGGGGAGAATCAGCTCCTGAGACCTGTGAAATACAGAATTGATCTTGGGAATGAATGACGGATCGATTCTGAGAGTTACCTTGCTTGGTTGAAAGATACAGAGATCCTTCCGGACTGACAAGGCTGACAATTCGGAGATGCGTCGGGCAGAAGTGATGGCAATCAGAAAGGCTACCTTCATGGTGAGGTGTCGTGATGCTTCCCTAAGCAGCTCGTATGGAGGCCCCGTGAGGGATGATAGGACCCGTTGCAGGTTCCAGGTTGGGTATCGATGTACTGTAGGTGGGTGTAAGTTAGTTGCTCCCCTCAGGAAGCGACGGATTGCTGGACATTGGGATAGAGAGTCATAATTGTCACATGCTAACACCAAAGAAAGAGCAGCCACTTGTCTGCGAAGAGTGTTAGGTGCTAGTCCCCTATTGAGACCGTAGTTCAGGAATCTCAAAACCTTAGGCAGGGGGATGCATAACAGTGAGAGCCCTTCCTCACTGCACCAAGCGCAGAATGCCCTCCATGTAGCCGCATAAATGCGATTTGTGGAGGGGCGGCAGGCTGCCTGCATAATGACAACGACTTCCTGGTCATAATCCTGACTTAGAAGGTCATCCGCTCAATCTCCATGCAGTCAGTTGTAACCAGGCCGGGTCTGGGTGATGGATGCTCCCCTGTGACAGCAAGTCCTCTGACACTGGAAAGCGCCATGGTCTGGTGACTGAGAGCAAACCAAGTTCTTCATGGCCAGAATGGGGCTATGAGGATTATCTCTGCCCGCTCCACTAGAATTTTGTGAATGAGCTCTGGAATCACTGGTAATGGTGGGAATGCATAGAGGAGCTCGAGGCCACTGGCACCTGAGGGCGTTCGTCTGCTCCGCCGCCGGCGACTGGAATCGTGTGAAGAATCTTGGTAGGTGGGAATTGCTGGGAGTGGAGAAGAGGTCCACCAGCGGCTGACCGAGTCTCTGGACTATCTGATGGAATACGCGGGAATGAAGTTTCCACTCCACTTGATCTACCTGAGTGCAGCTGAGCCAGTCCGCCTGCGAGTTGTGAACCCAATATGTGGTCTGATGTGATCGACCGTACATGTCTCTCTGCCCACAGTCCCAGACTCATTGCTTCGGCCTGGAGGGATTTGGATTTGGTCCCCCCTTGGCGACCGATGTGTGCCTTGGTGGAAATGTTGTCTGTGAGGACCAGAACATCGGAGTCCAAGACCAGGTGCTGAAAGTGTTTCAGAGCCAGGGATACTGCTCTCAGCTCCAACCAGTTGATGGAGTGTGCTGCCTCCCCCGGTGACCACTGACCTTGGGCTATGAGTCCCTCCGAGTGAGCTCCCCAGCCTGTCAGACTTGCGTCGGTTGTAATCGTTCTTCTGTGTGTGACCCTGAACGAGGTGCCTTTGGATATTGCTGAGGAAGTCCACCAATTGAGTGACCTTTGAACCTGTGAGGAAAGTTGAACTTTCATAGATGAGCCCCGACCAGCTTTCTGGAATGGTAACAGGAACCATTGGAGTTCCCTTGCATGTAAGCGAGCCCATGGGGTGATTGCTATGCAGGAAACCATCTTCCCCAGGAGGGAGGATAATGATTCTAGGGATGTCTTCTGTTCCCCCCGTACCTGGGTGGCTAACTGCCTAATGCTGTCCTGCCTTTCTGGGGAGAGGTAGACCATACAGTCACGGGAATTGATCACTGCTCCCGGGTGCTGTATGGACGTGTCCGGGTTGAGAAGGCTCTTTTCCCAGTTAACGGAGAACCCATGTTCCTGGAAGGTGTCTATGATGATTTCCACATGCTGTTGAGCCAAACCTTTAGAGGGAGCATGTACTAAGACATCGTCCAAATAGCAATGGATACGGATAGATTTGTCTGCAGCCTGGCCGCCAGGGCCGCCATTATCTTGGTGAACACCCTGGGGGCTGATGAAAGGCCGAATGGAAGAGCCCTATATTGATAATGTTGATTGTTGTAACAAAATCTTAGGAAACGCCTATGGGGTTTGAATATAGGGACATGCAGGTATGCTTCCGTGAGATCTAGGGATGCCATGTAATCCCCCTGGCGTATCAGAGAAAGAATGGAAGACAGGGAGTGCATTTTGAAACGTTTATACACCAAATATTTGTTTAATGTTTTCAAGTCCAGGATGGCTCTCCAACCCCCTGATGACTTTGGGACCACAAAAAGGATAGAATAGAAACCCCACCCCGCTGGGAGGGTGGTACTGGCTGTATGGCCCTGATGGAATCTAGGTGTTTAATTGCTTCTTCCATCGATTTACGTTTGGAGTAGACAAAGGAAACTGAACACTTAATGAAGGATCTGGGTGAGAATGAGATGAACTCAAAGGGACCTCTGTTTAAGAGGATTCCTCTTCCCTTCTCCTTCCTTGCTTCCTTCCTTCTTTTTCTTTCTTTCTTTTTTCTTTTTGAATAAAATAGGTTAAGGAAGAGATAACTGATAGGGTGGGAAGACCTAGGAAGAGAAAATCCTCAACAAGAAGGTAAGAAAGGGAAAGAAAGGGAAAGAAAGGCCCTAAGAACAAAGAAGTTTTCAGGACAGGAGTTTGGCCAAGACCTTCCTCTTGAGTGGACCAAGTCAGATCTGGGGAACATGGCGGATCCTACGGAGTATTTAAATTACTGGCTCGGTCCTAACCTGATTGGCTGAGGTCTACCCACTTCCTGAAGGCTGGTTCCACCCCAGGATGGAGAACAGTGTATAACATCTGTACTGTTTGCTGTTTGCTGTTTGGCAAATTGCTGGGAGGCAGAGGCTTTTTTCTTTGTTTTCCTCCCACAAAACTAAGGTGTCTTTGTAAGGATTGTCTTCCAGCCACAAATAAGGTACGCACTTCTGAGACCAGTCAAGGGTTTTCAAAAGGATTCCCTTTATTTTTGCATCTGTATACAACCATTTCAAATCAAAGCAAGGTCTAACATGCCCTCAGGCAAGACAAGTCTTTTAACCTTAACACCCCACCCCATAAAACATTCTCTTAAGACGAAGAGGCTCCCATGTGTCTGGGATCCGGATACACCCCCATAAACCCTTATCTTAAGATGAAAAAGCTCTCAGGTGCCTGGGATCCGGATATGTATAACCTTTTGATCAAACAGAGCCAGAAACCCCCCTTTTCCTTCTGAATGACAGAGTTTGGACTCTGACATCCTGCCTCTCAAAAGAAAGGAAGGTCCACCTGTAAGACATAAGCAGAATCAATTATGATATGTTAGCAAGGTTTGCTAGGGTATTTGGAGTGGAATTTTCTCAATAAGGTGGGGGATTTCACATGTTGTTTAGCGACCCACTCGTTCTGTGACGAAGGCAAATGTTTCCAGGCTACCAGATACTGGGTCTTCCCTCTGTGGGTTCTGGAGTCAAGAATTTCCTTGATTTCAAAATGTTGTTCCCCTTCTATCATGATTGGGGCAGGTGGTGTATCTGCCACCGGTCTAAGTGGCGAGGTTACCTCTCTCTTGAGTAGACTAATGTGAAATACTGGGTGGACTTGTCTAAGTGTTTTTGGAAGAATCAATTCAACTACTACTGGGTTAATGATCCTGCTAATAGTGAAAGGCCCAATAAGGTTAGGCCCTAATTTTTTTGATGGTTGTAACGATCTCAAGAATTTTGTAGATAAGTATACTCTATCCCCAACCTGGAAAGGTTTAGCCTCTACTCTTTTCTTGTCAGCTTGAATTTTGAAAGCCTCTCTAGCCTCCTGTAAAGCCAACCTGACTACTGGCCATGTGTTTTGCAACTTTTCTATCCACTCCTTAAGTGAGGGGATAGTTGGTTTTTCTGTGGGTAGTTCCGGTATTGGGCTGAAATCTTGCCCCGTGGCTACTCTAAAAGGTGTAAAACCTGTACTTGAATGTACAGAGTTATTAAATGCAACCTCTGCAAATGGTAAAAGTTCAGTCCAATTGTCCTGTTGAAAATTAATAAAACATCTTAGGTACTGTTCAAGAACGCCGTTCAGATTCTTGCAATTGCCATTTGTCTGGGGATGATGCGAAGAGCTTAATCCTTGGGCGGTGCCAAGTAGGTCCAAAAACGCCTTCCAAATATTGGAGGTAAATTGGACTCCCCTATCCGAGATTATCCTTTTAGGAGCTCCATGAAGACGATAAATGTGTATTAGAAACAGTCTAGCCAAGCCTTTGGCTGTTGGAATCTTTTGGCAAGGAATAAAATGTGCTTCTTTTGAAAACAAGTCTGTCACAACCCAAATGACTGTGTTTCCCCCACTATCCGGTAGTTCCACAATAAAATCCATAGCAATTTCTTCCCATGGGGCTGACGGCTCAGCTACTTTTTGTAGAAGTCCTGGAGTTTTCCCCTGGCGTCTTTTTGCTGCAGCACAGATGGGGCAACTTGCTACATAGCTTTCTATGTCCTTTTTCAACGAAGGCCACCAAAATTGTGTCTTTATTAAGTGTAAAGTTTTTACAAAGCCAAAATGTCCAGCCAACCTAGAGTCGTGGCACCTTCCCATTAAACGTAATCTTTGGCTAGTGGGTACATAAAGTTTGTCACCTATCCATGCTAATTCATCTTTCATCACGCAGCTGGATTTGTGGTTCAAAACCCATTCATCGTTGACTAATGCTTGTTTAAATGCGTGAGTGATGTCTGCGTCCCTCAATGCGTCTTTTCCTCCTTCGGACCTGGTGATTACTTTGGCTGCCAATTGATTTGTTTGTACTATAGGTCTAAATACTTCTGATTTCACACAGTTATATTGTGGCTTTCTGGACAGTGCATCTGCCAGAAAGGTTTTCCCCCCAGGGATAAATTTAAGAGTAAACTCGAACCGTTTGAAGTATTGCGCCCAACGAACCTGTTTAGGAGACAGTTTCCTTGGTGTCTTTAAGGCTTCTAAGTTTTTGTGGTCAGTCCAGACCTCAAAAGGGATCTTACTTCCTTCTAAGAATTGTCTCCAAGTTAAAAGTGCCCATCGCACCGCGTAAGCCTCTTTTTCCCAGATCGCCCACCTTTGTTCAGTTTCACTTAGTTTCCTGGATGTATATGCACATGGCTGTAGCTGTCCTTGCTCATTGCTCTGGAGTAGGATTGCCCCTATTGCCACATCGCTAGAATCAGCTTGTATTATGAAGGGTTTTTCTGGGTCTGGGTGCTTCAAAATTGGTTCTGTTGAGAACAGCCGTTTTAGTTTCTCAAACGCTGCCTGGCATTCCATTGTCCAATTCACGGGCTGTCTCGGTTTAGGGTCTCCCTCCCCCTTTGTTCTTAGCAGTTTTGTGATGGGCAGGGCAATTTGAGCAAACGCGGGGATAAATTGGCGATAGAAGTTTGCAAACCCCAGGAAGCTTTGCAGCTGTTTGCGTGTGCGAGGCGTTTCCCAATCGAGTACTGCCTGTACTTTTTGAGGATCCATTTCTATGCCCTGGTGTGAAATACGGTACCCCAAGTAATCAATTTTTTCTCGGTGGAATTCACATTTTGAGAGTTTGGCATAAAGTTTTGCCTCGCGGAGTTTGCTCAGCACTGCCCTCACCAATTTAACATGTTCAGCCTCGGTCTCTGAGTATAATAGAATATCATCTAAATAAACGAGAACCCCTTTGTATAAATGTTCCCGTAACACATCGTTAATTAATTGCATAAACACTGCAGGTGCCCCTTGTAGCCCAAAAGGGAGCACTTTGAATTGGTAACATCCCAGGGGGGTGCTGAATGCCGTTTTCCATTCATCCCCCTCCTTAATTCTGATTCGGTAGTAAGCCTCCCTGATGTCTAGTTTGGAGAAGATTTTCCCTTTTTTGAGGTGGGCCAGCATGTCTTTCATCAGGGGGAGGGGATACATGTTTTCAACACTTATCGAGTTTAGGTTTCTGAAGTCAACACATAAGCGTTTTGTGCCATCTTTCTTCTCTCTAAATAGCACCGGGGCTGCTATCTTTAGTCTGGCTGGTTCAATGAAAACCCTTGCTAGGTTTTTCTCAATGAAAGCACTCAGCTCTTCTAACTCCCCCGGTGACATGCTATACATTTTTGGTTTAGGTAGTTTAGCCCCGGGTAAGATTTCTATTGCGCAGTCGGATGCGCGATGCGGGGGAAGTTCATCCGACGCTGCCTCGCTAAAGACTTCTGCCAGGTCTTTGTATTCCTTGGGTATGCTGTCTGTTTCCACGCTATGACCAGGCATGGCTGTTTCCCTGCGTTCAGCCCCTTCAGTTTCTATCTGTGGGTCCTCCGCAGTACTTACGTGCATTTGGAATTTTATGGTGCCTTGCTCCCAATTTATTTTTGGATTCCACTTTTTTAGCCATGCGAGTCCCAAGACTAGTGGCCATTCCATGCCAGGTGCTACTATAAACGTAAGTTTCTCTTCGTGGTTATCAATGCCTATTTTCAGGGGTTCCATGGCAAAAGCAGCCGGCTCCCCCCCCTGCTATAGACCCATCCAATTGGCAAAATGCGATGGGATTTCTCAGCTTTCTCACTGTGATTCCCAGTTCCCTGATTAGGGTTGGGCTGATTAAGCAACGGGTGCATCCTGAGTCTACTAAAGCAGAGATATTTTTCCCCCCTCTTGGTTAGGGATAAATAGTCTGAGCGGGAGGGTGAGCGGTTCAATTGGTTTGCTTACCAGTGCTTCATCCTCCAGATCGCTCTCGAACGCGGCTGGGTCTTCCCTTTGAAATGCCGGGGTGTTGTTTTCAGCAGGAGGAGGGGGTGGTGGTCCCGTCATCTCGCTGCTCCTCAGGGCTGTTTCCCTCCCCTGCTGGATGGGTCTCGTTGGTCTCTCCCCCGTTTGGCGTTCGGGTTTCCGGGTGGGTGTTTGGGGCCAGCATTCGGGTGCTCAGTGTCCCTCCTTCCCGCATTTGTAACAGATTGGAGGTTTAGGGGAAAAGCCCTGTTGCCTTCTGAAGAGTTCTTTCCTCCATTGGGGTGGGGATTTCTTCCATGCTCTCCCCGTACGGTACTGATTCCTAGCCATATCAATCTCCGCTTCTTCAGCGGTGAGGTACCACTCATGCAGGTGATTCGGTGCACCCCTAGCCACGCAGGCATTATACAGATCGTCACTCAGTCCATCCTTAAAACAGCTTACCAGGATGTCTTCTGGCCAGTTTAGCTGACATGCGAGGTCCTGGAATTCTTCAGTGTACTCCGCCACTGGTCGTCGTCCCTGTTTCACCACCTTAATACGGTCGCGTGCTTTGCGGTCTGCCAGCGGGTCCTCGAATCGTCGTCGTAGGACGGTCATGAATTGGTTGAAGTTGCGCAGTTCGGGTGCATCGTCGTTATGTAGGGTTACCATCCATCTGGCCGCGGCTCCTTCCAGGGCTAAGGTAACTGCTCGCACCCAAGATCCCTGGGTTTGGAACTCACGTCCATATTCTTGCATATAGGTGAGCATATGTGCTATGAAAAATCCCAATTGTTGTGGGTCCCCATCAAATTTCACCCCCAGGGGGGGAGTTTTCCTTTCTAGTTGTGGAGTTTGGAGTTGGTTAGGAAGTGGTGCCGCTGCGTGTGCTGCCCTGGGGGGGTTTGTTGGGTTTCCTGCCGCGTCCTCCATCTGCACGCCTGCTCCCCAGAGGTTGTTGCCCCCCCCGTTTCCTCAGCGGTTGCTGTGCTCCCAGCGCTCATTGTCCGTCATTCTGGGGTCCCTCGGATGTTGAGATTTTCTAATGTTTCCATCACCAGCTGGGACAGGTATCTCTTCAACCACCCCTCCCTTAGAGGCGCTTCGGTGGGTTCTTCCTGATCCATGGCTGCTTCTAGCTCTAATTCCCAATGGGGCTTCCGATCCCCCCGATTAAGGGTGACACCTCTGGTTCTGCCATCCCAGCTGTCTTTTTTCCCAATGCCGATAGACCAGCGGGGCTTTCCAGAGGCCTCGAAATCTCCCTCAGCCTCTTTGCTGGGGAGTGCGGGACAGGCTTCTGCCCGGGGGGTGATTGGTGTCTCCCCCCAGCATTCAATTTCTTCCTGCTCCCGGTTTTTTTCGGTCATGATTGCCCGGTCCCCTCAATAGAGCGAAGTTACTCTCTGGGTTGACCGATTTTGCAGACCTTGCTTTCTGTAAGGATTGTCTTCCAGCCACAAATAAGGTACGAACTTCTGAGACCAGTCAAGGGTTTTCAAAAGGATTCCCTTTATTTTTGCATCTGTATACAACCATTTCAAATCAAAGCAAGGTCTAACATGCCCTCAGGCAAGACAAGTCTTTTAAGCTTAACACCCCACCCCATAAAACATTATCTTAAGACGAAGAGGCTCCCATGTGTCTGGGATTCGGATACCCCCCCATAAACCATTATCTTAAGATGAAAAAGCTCTCAGGTGCCTGGGATCCGGATATGTATAACCTTTTGATCAAACAGAAACCCCCCTTTTCCTTCTGAATGACAGAGTTTGGACTCTGACAGTCTTATACTCCAGTGCGTCTTATACTCCAAAAAATACGGTAAGCAAGACAGTTAAGTGATTTTTGTCCCATTTTATGACCTTTCTTGCCACAGTTGTTAAGTGAATCACTGCAGATGTTAAGTTAGTAACATGGTGGTTAAGCAATTCTGACTTCCTCATTGACTTTGCTTGTCAGTCACAAAAGGTAATCACATGACCCCAGATACTGCAACCATCATAAATACATGCCAGTTGCCAAGCATCCAAATTCTGAGCATGTGATTATGGGAATGCTGCAATGGTTATAAGTGTGAAAAATAATCATAGGTCACTATTTTCAGTGCCATTGTAACTTTGAATGAACTGCTGTAAGTCGCAACTACCTGTAACCAGATACAAGTTTGATAAAACCATGGGATTCCATAAGGAAAATAATAAGCCCAACAATTGCACCATTAGCCTTTCCTTCAAATGCTTTTCACGCTGGACATAATTACAGTAAGAAAAATATAATCATATATGTAGACATGGTCCATGCAGATTCATTGAATAGATTAAAGACACAGTAAGAAACATATTCAGTGAAGGCTACAATATACCACAGATGATGCTTTACAAGTTGCTGGAAGAATAAAATTTCATGTTAAGGAGGGAGGAACAGTAACAAAAATAATTTTTGTTTGAATTTGAAATGCTCATACAAAACCAAAAATTTGAAATGCTCATACAAAACCAATACCATCACCTACAGTGGATATAGAAATCCTATGTAGATAGGACAGAGAGACAGAGACAAAACAAATAAAAAAGTTACATAATAGATAAAGAGAAAATTGGTATAAAATGTTTTATAGATGATACACAACATCTATAATCTCCAAGATAGATAGATCATATAGTAATAAACATTGGAAATGCTATGACAAAAAAGGAAAAGTTTAAGATAACATGGTAAAGATATAAAAAGCTCCATAGTACTTGAAAATAATATACATATTATTAAGAAAGTATTAGAAATTATTTTTACTATAATTCCAGAATATATTAACAAAAAGCAGCATCGTTTTCTCATACATGCTTGCTGTATTGGAGAATACATTTAGCCCAATCTTGGATAAAACACACAATTCTGACAATATCTGACAGGGAGCTTAAACCTGGAAAATATGCAGCAATAGCAAAATCAATAGCATATATTCACAATAGAAATTTAATCTAATTCAAGCAAGAATGATTTCCATGTATACAATTTATTATGATACAAGGAAAATATAAACTGTTCTAGTATATTTGTTTAAACAAGAAACCTTGATCTTTGGACTGGCTGACAAACATGTCTTGGCTGTTTGAATTTTGGATTGGATTTTGACTTTGATTGAAGCAGCTGCCTCTATGTAAGGCCCTGCCTCTCCTTCTTTCCCAAGAAAGTGTAGACTCTTGAAACTTGGTATTTCAAAAGGAATCTTTTATTGAGAAGTGATAGCAGAATAAAGGCAAAGTAGATTCTAAATTCCCTCCAATACTATACAGTTAGAAATAGGTCTTTAGAATCCCTCCCTCCAGTCCGATTGTTTCAAACTGAAACAATCCACATGGCCCTCCCTCCTTATTACATTCCACAAAAGGTGAGACCACTCCAGGGCGCTTAGGCGCCAGGATAAAGGTTATAAAATACAGCTTATCCCCATGTTCCCCCCTCCCTCCATTTGAATGACAAATATCATGTTAGGGATCTGACACTCTATGGTCACTTGCAGGATCCCACTGTCACATAGTTGTGTTTTATGATGGTTTTGCTGAAAAGTGGCAAAACTACACTGCTACCAAACCACTGGTTTGCTTAATGACTGTGACATTTGCTTAACAATCATGGATTTGCTTAACAACCATAGTGATTCACTTAATGAGTACTGAAAAATGGTTGAAAAATCAGATTGGTCACATAAAATTACAGCATTTTGGGGGACTATAAGACGCACCCCTCCCAAAGTGGGTGGAAATGTCTGTGCGTCTTATAGAGGGAATGTTGCTGAAGCCCCGCCCACCCACCGGCCCCCACCCTTCTGCCTCTGCTTCCCAGAAATTTGCCTCCTTGCAGCAAACAGCCTCGTCAGCTTCAGCACAGGCTGATTTAGCACGAGCAGCTGATTGACGGTTGGATCTGCCGCCCAGAATACCTCCGATCAGCTGTTCCAGGCTGTGGGGATCTGATGTGTGGCGCCCCCCATTGCCATGTGTGGCGCCCCCCATTGCCATCACCTATCGCCGCCTCTGCATGTCCCATTTTTGGCCTCTGTGCGTCCTGTTTTTTGTCTCTGCGCGCCCCATTTTTGGCCTGTTCCAGGCGGCCACCTATCCCCGCCGGCTGGAACAGGCCGAAAACAGGATGTGCATAAGCCAAAAACAGGATGCGCAGAGGCTGAAAATGGGGCGCATGGAGGTGGGGTTGGGCAGCGGCGGTGGCGATGGGCGGTGGCAGCGATGGGTGGCGGCAGTGGTGACTGGCGGCAGCGGCAGCGATGGGCGGCGGTGATCCCCGCAGCCTGGAAGAGCTGATCGGAGGTATTCCAGGAGGCAGATCCAACCGCCAATCAGCTGCTCGTGCTAAATCAGGCAGTGCTGAAGCTGACCAAGCTGTTTGCTGCAAGGAGGCAAATTGCTGGGAGGCAAAGGCAGATATTTTTTCCTTGTTTTCCTCCCTAAAAGCTAGGTGCGTCTTATAGTCTGGAGCATCTTATAGTCCAAAAAATACGGTACTTAAAAATACTTAATAAAACACATTAAAGGTCTACAACTGAAAATATTTTAACTGGTTTTTAATGTCTATATATCCTAGCAGTGATGGCAAATCTTTTAGACACTGAGTGCCCAAACTGCGCATGCACACAAACCCAAACTGAAAGGTGTGTGCGTGCAAACATGCACATGCACAGCCATGCATCTGAATGTCTGGCCATGTGAGCAGGTGCAGCAGAGACCCGAAGACTACCTGGCCAGAGGAAGGGGTATCCCAACACCGGCAGCATGGCAAGAGGTAAGATCTTTTTCTTTCGTGAGCTTCTGTTTTGTCATTTGCAGGGAAACAGCTCATGAAAGAAATGCCATGGAGATTTGACCTGGGGCGACGGTGCACGTGTCAGCAGAGAGGGCTCTGCATGCCACCTCTGGCATGCATGCCATAGGTTCGCCATCACGGTCCTAGCATCACTGGTATAAATTTTAGTATCATATAGAATGCTTTCAGAGGTACTTTAGATTTGTCTCCCTTCTAATCTTTGATGGAGTGATTAAATAGCTCACTTCCTTTTCCTAATGCAACTAAGATATGTCTGGGGAAAAATGAAATCTTATTTTTTCAACATTTATATTTCTGATAGGAAAGTGGCTGTGACTAAAGCTACAGTCATGAGAAAAAGAAAGTTCACCCTCTTTCAATTCTATGGTTTTACATATCAGGACATAGTAAAAATTATCTGATCCTTAGCAGTTCTTAAAAATAGGAAAATACAATCCGAGATGAACAACACACATGACATATTACACTATATCATCTATTTTACAAAAAGAAAGCCAAAATGGAGAAGCCGTATGTTAAAAAAACACTCTTACTGCTTCCATATGAAGAGGCTAATTAGCAGCCCGATACTGCTGATCCAGGTGCTCTTAATCAATTGATCATCAGCAAGTATTTGCTGATCTCCAGCATTGAGGTGTGTGCGGAGGTGGTATTCATTTACTTTCCCTACCGGTTTGCAAATGTGAGCGTGTGCGTCCCTTCCACGCAAACACGCGACCTTCTGCACATGCGTTGCTCGCACGTGCAGCTTGCACGTGCAGCTTGCATGCGTGCGTGCAGCTTCAAAATGTGCCTAAATAGGACAGCATAGCGCCGGGGCGGGCCCACCCCATCCTCAGGTCGTTACTACCGGTTCGTCTGAACCAGTCTGAACTGGCTGAATACCACCTCTGGGTGTGTGTTAACACAATGCCAAAGAGGAAAGACATCAGCAATGATCTTAGAAAAGCATTAGTTGCTGCTCATCAATCTGGGAAAGAGTATAAGGCCATTTCTAAACAATTTAAAGTCCATCATTCTAAAGTGAGGAAGATTATTCACAAGTAGAAAATATTCAAGACAATTGTCAATCTTCCTAGGTGTGGACGTCCCAACAAATTTACTCCAAGGTCAGATCACGCACCGTTCAGAGAAATTGTAAAAAATCCAAGAGTTACATCTCAGATTATAGGCCTTAGTGTGTTAAATCTTAAAGTTCATTAATAATACAATTAGAAAAACATTGAATAAATATAGTTTCTTTGGAAGGATTGCCAGAAGAAAGCCTCTTCTCTCTAAAAAGAACATGTACAGTATAGTACAGCTTAGGTTTGCAAAGTTGCATCTGAACAAATCAAGACTTTATCATTTATAGCTATTTATTGAGCATTAAAATGGAAGAAGAGCAAGTGAAGGAAACAATAATAGTATGGGCTAAAATTTTTGGTTATACTATAGAGTTAGATAAATGGCAGAAATTGTGGGATAGGAATTATAAACTAACAATGTCAACTGCATATAAAGAAAATCTATATAAAATGTTTTATAGATGGCACTTTTCACCGATAAGATTGGCAAAGATGTTTAAGGACATATCTGCTAAATGTTGGAAATGTAATCAGATACCGGGTTCATATTATCATATGTGGTGGACATGCCTAAAGGCAAAAAAGTATTGGACAAAAATACACACATGTTGCGACTTCCGGTTGGCTCCGCGAGCTTCAAAGATGCTCCTCGTCGGGCGCCTGATCTCGGGTTCTGTCAAGTCGCCAGAACAGCTGTCTGGCGGCTTGAAAATCTTCTCCCCGGGCATAGGGGAGAGATGAGAGCCGGCAGCCGAGGGTAGAGCCCCCCTAGTGCCCCAGGAGAAAATCTGGGGCACGAAGGGTGAGGGCTCCCTAGCAGCCTGCCACTTGCTCCGGGACCTGGGACGTCTCCGCTTTTGCGGAGCAAGAAGCCACGTCCAATTTCTGCCTTCAACATGCAATTTTTAACATCAAGATTCACAGCAGACAGAAAAAGCCAGGAGATTTGGATGGCAAGTATTTAAATTTAACTTCAATGTTGATTCTCCTTTTGGAAGTGACAAACGAATTGAGTTAACGAGCAACAAAATGGCGATTGAAGTTTCAAAGGACGTGAAAAGTGAAAGTTAAAAGGAAAGTTTCATTTCGCTAGCAGCCCTCTGGATGAAAACGCCTGACTTTGATGAACTTTCTCTCTTCTTTTTGATTTTGGAGTAAAATAAGAAATCTAACTTTAAAGTTTAAATGGCCTCAAAATGCGGAAAGACTGTTTTTAACAAAGGACTTGATAGTCCTCCTGCTCATTTTTCAAGAATGCAACCTATTGTTTATTCAACACCCCCACAAACTTTAACGTTTGAAAAGTTACAAGAAGCTTTAAAAGCCATGAAGGATGAACTTGTTATGGAATTTAATTTAAAAATCAATGAAATTAATGAAAAAATACAGGCTGTTTCAGAGGAGATTGTAATTCGGAAGCAGCAATTAAGGGAAGATATATTTTTGGTACTTAAAGGACTGGTAGAAAATATGGAAATTTTGGAAGAGGAGGTGGAAGAAATTAAACAATCTGTGACAACTTTGAGTGACAATATAGAAGAGACTCAAAATAAAATCGAAAAGTATTAAGCTGAGGAATAATGATTCAATACAGAAATATGGAGTTTGCCTTAAGAGTAAGAGGTGTAAAGGAGAACAGACAAGAAAACTTAAAAGAAATGATGTTGGAGGCATTTGTGCAAATGTTAGGGGTGACAAAAGAGGAATTGGGTATGCAGATTGACAAGATATATCGGGCCAATTCCTGGGTGGCTAAACAGAAACATCTGCCAAGAGACATAGTAATATATTTTACTACAAGGGCATTACGTAATGAAATCTTACAGGCGACTTTTAAGAACAAGCTCCAGGTAGATGGACAGGAGGTGATGACAATGAAAGAAATTCCTCCCAGAATGTTGAGAGCCAGAAAGAATTACGCGTTTCTGGTGGATGAAATGAAAAAACAGCAAATACAGTATAGATGGGAAGCTCCAGCTGGTTTATCGGTGATATATCTGGGAAAGAGATATCGGCTCAATACGATATGGAAAGCAAGAGATTTTTATGAAAAAGTGTTAAAGGCCGAGATATCCAAAATACTAAAAGGAAGAAGAAGGGGGGATTTACAGAACCAGAGTGATGTTCATAATTTGGATCTATTTGATATACAAGAAGAGATAAAGGATCAGAGTCAGACCAGAGCAGCAGCTATATCTAAGGATGAATCAAGACAACAACAAATCAAGTTGACAACTCAAGAAATTATTAAACCACAAGTGGGTGGAAGAGTTGGATCTAAAGGTCGAATGAGAAGAAGGAACAACTAGAATTTGGTTTCAGTATGGGTAATCGTAGACCAGATGGAGAGAAGATCTAAAATTTGGTATCTTGCAGTAAGAGGACAATTTGATAATATAAATAAAAGATAATAGTTAAATGCATATAGAAAGGTTGTATAATGTGTTAATGGAATTAATTTGAGAAATTGAGTTTAAGGATTGTATGAAAATGGGGTTAAAATAGTGGAGAAATTATAAGGATGGAAATATGGGAAAAGACAATCTATAATTTAAATGTGGGTGATGTGAAGATGTTATGTATTTTTGTACACGATGGTTATGTTAAAAAAATGAAAAGAAAATTTAGGCTTTTTGGATAAAAATATGGTGGACTATTCAAAATATTCTACAGAAAAGATCAAGTTTATAACACAATTTTTCCTGCTGGGAACAACTACGGACTGTACTGTAATAGTAATTAAGTTGACTCTAAATGCCAGACTATTGGAGGTATAGTGTTGAAAGAAGGATCATTTATTATTGAGGAATTGACGTTGATGGTTGCGCATCTGGCCGAGATGGTGAAGAAAATTTCCCTTTTCTCTTTTTATTATTATATTTTAAAGATTATCTAAATGAAAGATATATAGTAATAATTTGATATATTGGAATGTTAGTTTATTAATGATATACGCCTAATTTTTAGATTATGTTTTAAAAGTTTTGAGTATCTTAAGGATCATTCAAATGAAAGATATATATTGGAATGGAGTAGATGGATTGATTATATTAAAAAAAAGTATAAGATCAAGAAAACTCAAATAGTTTATTAATGATAAATGCCTAATTTTCAGATTATGTTTAAAAGATTTTGAGTAACAAGGAGTTAAAGAACTAGAAAAAGTCTGAAATTAATAATTCGTTAGCATATTTTAGTTTTATGTTTATTGAATACTATACCGTGCTTTTTCTGGGAAGTCGGGGTGGGTGGGTGAGAGGGGGGGAGGGTAAGGGGGTGGGGAGGGGTTTGGGGGGAAGGGGGGGAGAAAAGAGAAAAATGTTTGTACTTTGTACTAATAAAACTTTTTGAATAAAAAAAATACACACATGTGTATAATTCACATGGTTAGAAAAATGGTAAAGCAACACATAGATCTAAGATCAGAAATATTTTTGTTGGATATGTTTCCAGAAAAATATAATAAAGGGAATACATATTTAATTTTACATGTGTAACAGCAGCTAGAATTGTGTTTGCACTAAGTGGAAAAACGAAGAGTTCCCTGCAGAGGAAAATGTAATAAAAAATACTAGAATGTGCAGAAATAGATAGATTATAGCACTTAGACTTATATACACTTAAAACTAAGGAGAAGGAAGAAACTGAATACTTTTTAACATGGGATTTGTTTTATCAATGGCTAACAAGCAGAAACAGAAGTTAGAAATGTGGAAGCATAAAAGAATGATTAATTATATAAGGAAGTTCCACTGAAATGGATAAGCAAACACTATTATTATGTGACTAATATTAATGTAATATTGTTTTTATTATGATTATTACTGCTCAAAAATAACTGTACTCAGACAACACACTGTTTATGTAGATATTGAATTTTTTATATTTAATAAAAACGTTTTAAAACTTTTTTAAAAAAAGACTTCTGGAACATTGCTTGGAAGGATGAGATCAAAGTGGAGAAAATTGGCCATAATGCACAGTACTACATTTGGCAAAAACCAAACACACAAATTAGCACAAATATCTCATATCAACTGTCAAGCACGGTTGGGGGGGGGGGTTGATTATTGGGCTTGTTTTGCAACCACAAGACCCGGCCACCTTGCAGTTATTGAGTCCACCCTGAACTCCTCCGTAGAGAAGTAAAATTTCCAGAAATTTTGAAGCTCGGAAAAAACCCTGGTTTTTTCCCATTTTTTTCGGGGGAAAACAGAAATTTCCGGAGAAATTGAAAAAAATGCTACATTAGCACTTTTTTTGTCTTTTTAAGATTGAAAGTCATTCTGCTACTTTAGGAACATAAAATATGACTATGGACAATTTGATTTGGCATAAAATTATCACAACTAGCATATTAAAAATATAGTGTAGCCAAACAATTATCACAAACAGAATTTACTTTTTTATAATATTTATTTGTAATTGTAACAAAGGTAGCAACAATCTCCTGAACTGCTTATTAGTTTATGTGGAACAGCCAAAAAGCCTCCACAAAACAATTTTCAAAACCAAAAGTAACAATTTTTCATATTTCCTCTCCACAGTATTAAATATTAAAAACCCCATTCTCATAAAAAGAATTGAAGATGGGGGAAGTGTTAAGAAGAGAGTGGGACTAAGTTTCAATAGACATTTAATCAGAATCATTTTCTGAGCTGAAAGTGTCAGTATCCATCTCTGCTTCTGCAGCTACTCTTTTTTGTCCATCATCACAATTAGGAACTTCTAAAAACTGAAGGTTTGCCCGGATCGAAACAAGCTTCTCTACCCTTTCACATGTCAGTTTATTTCTTGACTTAGTGTGAGTGTTTTCAAACATAGACCAGATTCTTTCACATGCTGCAGAAGATGGAGGTATCTGGAGAAGGCGAGAAGCAATAGGAGTCAGAGGCTGTGTTGTGCAAAGACCTTGCCACTATGTTTGGCAGAATCCCAGATTACATTTCTGGACCAAATCCCTGAAGATGTTCTATATTCTGCAACATTTGAAAGTACCTTCCCAACGTCAAGTCCTAAATGTGATGCTTGTTTTGTGATCCAGTCAAATGCAGTAGCAGTGTTATCATCATCACTTATGTTTGCACCTTTGAATCTTGGATCCAACAGATTTGCAGCAGCATGAATTGGATGACAACAAAATTCTTCCCTTTTTTAAATAAAATCTTTCATTTTACTTTTTTCTATAGTTGTAAGTGGAGATTTACTGAGATTTTCAAAAACAGTTGTTTTTATCTTGGTCATTAGATAAGGAATTTCTGATTCAGATGCAGTGATTGCTTTAGAATCTTCAGGGAATTTTGCAGCTGAACCCAGAAGACATCCTGATCAAGAACAGTGTTTCTTACACTCCTGGGTACTTTAAGATCTTCAACTATTACTGTTTCTTGAAGAGCTTCTTTGTTTTTTAGTAAACTTTCAAAAGAGATCACCACTCCAGGCCACGGAGTTTTACTAGAGCTTCAGCGTAACTATGCTATTCTTTGCATTTTTTTCGACTTGCTTCTTCTTGAAAACTGCAGCTACAATATGAGTACCTTTTACTCGTCTATAGACCATTTGAAGGGTGTCCAACTTCATAATATCATTAAAAAGCAAGTTTAGCCCATGGGCTGCACATCCTATTGCAGTAATATGTGGATACTTCTCCATTATGATTTCCCATGCTGCTTTCATATTGCTGGCATTGTCAGTAAGCAAAGCAAATAATTTACCACTCCCAATTTTCTGTAGGACATCACAGATTTTACAGCTGATATACTCTGCAATATGTCTGTTCTCTCCTGTTTCAATGCTTTTGTAAAAAACTGGCTGAGGTGTTGTTATAACAAAATTTATAATTCCTTCTCCTCTCACATTTGTCCATCCATCTGTAAGTAGTGCAAGACACAGTGCTTCATTTTTCCTTGCACCGATTCCATTACACGTTCATATTCTGACTCCAAAAGAGGCTTGCTCAAAGAATGTCTGCTGGGCAATTGGTATGATGGTCTTAATAATTTCAAAGCTTCCTGCCAGTATGTATTTTCAGTTATTGAAAACGGCGTTCCAGAAGAATATATTGCTCTTGCAAGAGCTTGATCAATTTTTTCCTGATCTTCAGGTGTCATCTTGTCTATAAATGAAGTTAGTGAATAATTTTTGGATACAGCTGTCTTCAGTATCTGTTTACTTGAAGTTGCTGCTGATGGGACAACACTTTGTGTTGCTGCTGACGTTATAGATGGAGTAGAAAGAGGACTTCTTGAATGAGAACGTTGAGAAAAACTATGTGCATTGTCGTCATTGTTGTCCTCTTCACTTCGATCCATGAAGGATTTTTAAATATCTACAGGACACTTGTTACATACAAGAATGTGTTTTGTCATCCTGGTAGCATTTGGAAATGCATATTTCATCTGACAATATTTGCAAATCACATTTTTCTTTTCAGAAGAACTTATAATGTGAAAATGCCTCCATATGCTAGATGTTGGTCTCACCATTTTTCTGAGGGGAGTAGGAAATAAAAACAAGAAAAAATGACTACTTTGCAAGAAGACACTAATCTATGGTTGTGTGTGGGGGTCACTGGGGGAAGAACCAGATTACTGGTAATTAAATTATTATTTACACAAAAGTTTATAAAGATAAACTAATGTAGCTAAATGATTCAGTTTTCTGGATTCAGATAAATGTAAACTCTTACCTTTTTTAATTAAGTATATACTTTCAGGTCCTTTTTGTTGCTCTGTATTTTCTTCCAATGCTTTGAGGCCTAGTGAAGAGGACAGAACAAACCAAACACACCAACTAACATGCAAAAGCAAAACTGAAACCTTTTTCTTGTTACAATAGCAGCACCTCCTAAAGGAAGAAATGCATACTGTTCTTGCATTGGAGGGTTGAGTTTGTTTCCTAGAACTTGCTTGTCCTCACTCAGTGCACAGAAATTAGAATAATCTGATATCATACATTTTTTTAGAAATGATTTGGAAAATATTTGAACACCCTGTCTTAAAATATTTTATTCATCATGTTAAAATAAAATATTCCACAATGGTTTTTTTTCTTTTTCCAATTTTTCGGAAAAAAACAAAAAAGCCTTCAGGAAAAAAACCGGAAACAAACCCATTTTTTTCCGAATTTTTCCGGGTTTTTTCCAGGCCTTCACATCTCTACTCCTCCGTATACCAAAGTATTCCAAAGTAGGGGTCCCCAACCCCCAGGCTGAAGCACACGACCAGACCATGGCCTATTCAGAACTGGGCTGTCCGAGAGGCAGGCTGGTGCATGCATGCAGCTCCACTTGCGCGTGTGGTGCCCCAAAGGATTCTCTTCTCTCTTGCATGAGTGGAGCTGTGCTCACGTGTGTGAGCATTGGCCTGCTGTTCACATGGCCGGTTCCCCTCTCCCCCACCACCACTCCATTCAGGCCTGCCAAGCCACCTGTTCCGATGTTCCAAAAGCGGAGTTGTAAGAGCAGAGACTGAGTGGGACTCACCAAGGCTGCCTGTGCAGGATACCTGATTCACTTTTGGAATGTCTGACAGCCTCGGTGAGTCTGAAGGAGCACGAGACCGCGGCCCCAAAAGCTTCTCTTTTCTGCACCAAAAGCTTTTACAAATGGACGAAAGGCTTAGGGGGAGCGATCTCATGCTGCTTCAGGCTTTGCATCCTTTCACGAAAGTTTTTGGCACGGAGAAGCTTGAAGGAGTGTGAAACCGCACCCCAAAGGCTTCTCTCTCATGTGAGTGGAGCTGCAAATACACGTGCCAGCTCACCACTTGCACAGCCCCATTCCCCTCTTCCCCCCTCAGTCAGCCGCCAAACCACAAAGGTTGGGACTGCTGTTCTAGAGTCAAATATGAGGCCAAATGTCAAATAGCTAAAGCTTGGCTGGTATTAGGTCATGGAACAGGACAATGTTCCCAAATACACGAGCAAATCTACAACAGAATGGCTAAAAAAAAAAAAGAATCAAGCTGTAACAATGGCCCAGCCAAAGTCCAGACCTCAGTCCAATTGAAATACTGTGGCAGGACCTCAAGAGATCTGTGCATAAACAAATGCCAAGAACTTCAATGAACTGAAGCAATGTTGTAAAGAAGAAAGGGCCAAAATTCCTCCACAATGATGAGAGAGACTGATAAACTCATGCAGAAAACAATGACTTCAAGTTATTGGTGCTAAAAGTGGTTCTACACGCTATTTAATTATAAGGTATACTTAGTTTTTCACACATGGCTTCTCCATGTTGGCTTTTTCTTTGTAAAAAAAATAATGACATAGTGTTTTACTGTGATGTTTACTGTGTTTTACATGATTTTTACTGTGTCTTGATAGGACCCAGTAAGAACTCAAAGAAGGTGCACTTTCTTTTTCACATGACTATATATTAAGAAATTGGTATGATTTATAAAGCAAAATTTTAAACAGAAAAGAACTGATCAACTTATATGTCAGAATAGCTAAAACTACAATAAATGCTATTATTTGAATATCAAAAGCTATCAGCGCTAATTGGAATACATATCATTTATGGAATAAATTTGACAACAGCGTTTATAATTTTAAATCATTATTTTTGTGTCTTATTGTGCTACAAGCAGACTCATTTTACTAATTCATGCAATTATTTCTAGCCTAATCAAATATCCTATAAAAATAAGGGGACAGCACAAGTGGCTGATCTGATCAAAAGCAGTTTCAATGTTCTGTCATCCCAAAGTACAGGTTTGTGTTGTTTTATGTGTTGATTCATAGTCCAGCCAAGGAATAAACTCACAAATCACGATCAAACAAGGTGTAGCATAGGTGAGAAGTTTCGACAATATAATAATCCGCCTAAATGGCATGCTCCATTTATAGGTCCATTTTTAAATACATTTTATACATCAATGTTCTCAATCTATATACAGTATATAAAAGCAAAAATCACTCACACCACAATCACAAAATCTCCAGAACCGTAAAGTCTACAAACTTGAAATTTGGCACATATGTTCCTCTTGGTGTCAGGCCGAAGCCATTTTATTGGGATCTTTGGCCTGCCACACTTTATACTATTCTACTATGCATTTTCTACTGTGGGAAAATGGGAGGGGGGGATTGTATGAGGTTGTTAGTATGTGGCCATAACAAATTCTTTCTAAGGTCATCCTTAGTCTCTGCACCTCTGCACCTGCACGGAAGGAGATGGGTGGACTCTGCCAGCATGGCAATGGGAGATTGGACAACGTGATGAATTTGTGGGTGTGGGGGCAAGGACTTGAACTCCAGTGGTGAAACCTGGAGGACTTCAGATTCAGGTTTCATCCAGATGTACCAACATGGCTCTAATAATAAATTGGGACTTTGAGGAATACTTTGCCTCGGACTCTGATTGTTTTGGATGCTATTTGGAATCCTGACACTTGGCTTCTAAAAGTAAAGATAAAGGTTCCCCTCGCACATATGTGCTAGTCGTTACCGACTCTAGAGGGCAGTGCTGTCCAAAGAAGTATCCTTGGTCATGTGGCCTGCATGACTAAACGTCCCTATTTTTCTACTTGCATTTTTACATGCTTTCGAACTGCTAGGTTGGCAGAAGCTGGGACAAGTAATGGGAGTTCACTCCATTATGTGGCGCTAGGGATTTGAACCGCCGAACTGCCAATCTTTCTGATCGACAAGTTCAGCGTCTTAGCCACTGAGCCAGCACGTCCTTGGTCTTGGCTTCTCGCTAAGAAAGGATTTTTCAAAATGACCATCAGATCATTAGTATTTCTTATATTATTATTAACACACTCTGATGCTAATTAGTTAGACGTTCTACTCCCCCTCCCAACCTGAAAATAACTCTGGAGAGAATGGGATAGCATAGGAGAGGCTTCTGTGGGGCAAGGCTGAGGGAGAGAATGGGATAGCATAGGAGAGGCTTCTGTGGGGCAAGGCTGAGGGAGAGAAGGGGATAGGATAGAGGAGGCTTCTGTGAGGCAAAGCTGAGGGAGAGAAGGGGATAGGATAGGGGAAGCTTCTGTGGGGCAAGCCTAAGGGAGAGAAGGGGATAGGATAGGGAAGGATTCTGTGGGGCAAGTCTGAGGGAGAGAAGGGGATAGGATAGGGGAGGATTCTGTGGAGCAAGCCTGAGGGAGAGAAGGGGATAGGATAGGAGACGTTTCTGTGGGGCAAGCCTGAGGGAGAGAAGGGAATAGGATAGGGGAGACTTCTGTGGGGCAAGGCTGAGGGAGAGAAGAGGATAGGATAGGGGAGGCTTCTGTGGGGCAAGCCCGATGGAGAGAAGCGGATAGGATAGGCTTCTGTGGGGCAAGCCTGAGGGAGAGAAGGGGATAGGATAGAGGCTTCTGTGAGGCAAGGCTGAGGGAGAGAAGGGGATAGGATAGGGGATGCTTCTGTGGGGCAAGGCTGAGGGAGAGAAGGGATAGGATAGGGCCATGATGGCGAACCTATGACACGCGTGCCCAAAGTGGCACGCCGAGCCATGTCGCCTGGCACTCACGGTGTCTCCCATTCCTAGTCCGGGTTTCCGGTGCACACATGCATACTGGCCAGCTAGTCTTCTGGTTACTGGTGCACATGCGTGCGCAACGATCAACTGGCCTTCACATGTGCGGCAGTGCCAGAAACCAGAAGATCGGCTGGACAACTGATCGTCGCACACGCATGCGTGCCAGTAACCAGAAGACTAGCTGGCTGATGTGCATGCGTGCCCCGGAACATCCAACCACTTGCCAGCCAGGAGCGCTGCCGCCAGTCGCTTCCCTGCACTGGCCTGCCTGCCTTGTCACCACGAGGAAAGGCCCCGAAGCTGCACTGCCCGGGATCCACGTGGGCTGCTGCAGAGGGAGGCCAGGTATCGGAATGGGACTGTTCTCCTCGTCCCCTTTGCCTTGCCTGGTTTGTCACCAGGGTTCCGCCCCCAGCCATTCTCCTCTGACTTTTCTCCTTGGCTGAAACACCCCTAGGTCTTCGCCCCAGCCGCTCCAGTGCCAGGCCCTCTGGTCCAGACCCTTCGTCACAGCCCGTTCACCGAACGGGCCCAAAAGCCCATTCCCCCTGGGACACTTCTCCGCTACCCAATCCGAGGAAGGGAAGGTCTGCGGCGCTCGCTTGGGCCGGGAGTGTACTTGTGGAGCTGCCATAGGCTATTCAGCAGCCTCACTCGGGGGGGCACACCCGCAACGCCGCCTCCCTCACCCAGGCTCCCGCTCAGGCTCCTTCGGGGCTGCAGGGATGGGCACGAGGGATCTTGGAGAGTTGAGGGGTGCATTGTGGGGCAAGTGGGGAACTGTCTGTTTCACTGCCTTCTCCTGCAGCACAGATTCTCACTCCGGCTCCTCCAAGGTTCAAAAGCGCTCTCCACTGGAGGAAGCCCCATTCCCAATTCTCCTGTCCCTCAGAAGCCCCCAAATTTCGTTTCGTTTCGCTTCCCTTCATTACTTCCTTTCCATTCTCCCCCACTTTCTCTCTCTCTGTCTGTCTGTCTGTCTCTCTCTGTCTCTCTCTCTCTCTCTCTGTAGTGTGTGTGTGTGTGTGTGTGTGTGTGTGTTTGCACGAGGATCCAAGTGCTTTGCTCTGGCCGCGAGAGATGGGGAGGGCGGCCCACCGAATAGCAACGGGAGAATTCCCCCCTTTCTCTGTGGAGATGCTAGTCCAGCCACCCGCTGAGGGAAGCAGTTTGCTGTTTTCCCCACACACCAATGAAGAGGAAGGTTGGGGAAAGGGGGAGCAGCACCAGTGGCAGAGGGAGAACACGGATCTGCCACCTCCCCAAATCCAGAGGGCAGCTCCGGTGGTGAGGGGCTGCGAAAGGGGCACAGGTGGAAAGCAGAATAGGAGAAGTGTCAGGCCAAAGCCATTTTAGTTGGGGACTTTGGCCTGCCACACTTTAGTCTTTTAATGTGCATTCTTTGTTGTGGGAATCTGGGAGCGGGAATTGCATGAGGGCTGTCTGTATGTAGCCATAACAAATTCTTTCTAGATAGTCAAGGTCGTCCTTTGCCTTCGCACTCCTGCACCTGCACGGAAGGAGATGGGTGGATGCTTGCCAAGTTGGCACTTGAACATTGGTCAACGTGATGGACTTGGGGGTGTGGGGACAAGGGCTTGAACTTTCAACTGGGTGGAGAAACCCTGGGGACTTCAGATTCGGGTTTCTCCCAGATGTGCCAACATGGCTCTGCTAATAAATTGGAACTTTGAGAAATACTTTGCCTCGGACTCTGATTTAGTTTTGGATGCTATTTGGAACCCTGACAAGAAGCAGCGAGCGAAAAGGTGGGCTGGGGAGCCGCGGGCGAAAGTAGCTCAGGCATCGGAGCGCCACGCCAGGCATTGTTCTCCAGATTCCACCAGCTCAGCACCGCCAGAGCGGAGGATTCGCCGTGTCAGCCTCTTCCCTCTCCAGGCTGCGGGGGAAGAAGGGGGTGCCCCTTCCCTGGCATTGTCTGAAAGGTGAAGGAGGTTCGGAGAAGGTAGACGTCGGGGGAGAAGCACCCTCGTTTCTGGTAAGCAGAGAAAAGACGGCGAAGGGCCGCAGGAGCCTGTTTCCCTAAGAGAGTGGAAGAGGAGGAGCGAGGAGTGGGAAGGTGCGAGGTTGCTCCCACCTCTCCCATTCCCATTCCCACTTCTCCCACTCCCACGGGAAGAAGGGCGGCTACTGGCACACTTTCCCTCCGACCTGAGGTGGCAAGCCAGCACCAGGCTTACCTTAGATCCGCAGAGCTAAAGTGTGGGAAAGTTTGCCAGCAGCCGCCCTTCTTCCATGGCCCCACCGCACCCTGCCCCAGGCTCCCCACGCCCCTTCCAGAGCGAGGGAATGGCCGAGGTCTGCAGCGCACCCCGATCCAAGGTGGTGGCCCTTCCCGGGAGCAACCTCGCACCGGCAGATCACCTCCCAGATCAAAGACTGGCAGCAGCCAGCAGAACAAAGCCGCTCTGCACTTCCGGACTTCTGCCGGTGCGAGGTTGATCCGGAGAACAATGCTTAGCATGGCGCTCAGATGCCCGTGGCTCCCCAGCCCACCTCCTCGTTCTCTTCTTCTCTTTTGCTTTCCGCCGCGCCCCTTTCACAGCCCCCTCACTACCAGAGCTTCCCTCTGGATTTGGGGAGGGGGCAGATATGGGTTCTCCCTCTACCCCTGGCGCAGCTCCCCCTCTCCCCAACCTTCCTCTCCATCGGTGTGCAGGGAAAACAGCAAACCGCTTCCCACAGTGGGTGGCTGGACTAGCATCTACACAGAGAACGGGGGGAATTCTCTCGTTGCTATTCGGTGGGTGTCACGCAGTGATTTTATATTGCCTGTTACATGTATATGCAGGGAGATGCAGGGAGATGCATCCCTATCAAATATAATGGTTCATTCCTGAGCACGTGATTAATGTTCCTAGTACGCATGTGTACATTCCTTTCTTCCTTTTGTTCTCTGCTTCATGACGAAGCAAGATCTCTTTTATATAGTCAGTATGTAATTAACTATTTTTGATAAGAAATAAATATCTTTTACATTAGAATTATAATGCGGTTTATTTTGGCAATGTCAGAGTTCCAGGAAAAGATTCATTTCGCCTCTGATAAGAGTAATTCTTATCTCAACAGTGGGCCGCCCTCCCCACCTCTCGCGGCCGGAGCAAAGCACTTGGATCCTTGTGCAAACACACACACACACACACACACAGAGTGGGGGAATGGAAAGAAGTAATGAAGGGAAGCGAAATGAAATGAAATTTGGGGGCTTCTGAGGGACAAGAGGATTGGGAATGGGGCTTCCTCCGGTGGACAGCGCTTTTGAACCTCGGAGGAGCCGGAGTGAGAATCTGCACTGCAGGGGGGGGGAGGGCAGCAAAACAGGAAGTTCCCCACCTGCCCCACAATGCCCCCACAACTCTCCAAGATCCCCTGTGTTTCCACAGCCTGCCGCCACCCTCCCTGCCCCACTGACTGCTCCTGCCACTGTCAGGGAAGCGCCGCTGCCAGGGGCGAGAGGGTGGCTGCTGCAAGGACAGGCAGACCGAGGCTTCCCTGTCTCCCCGCCCAAGCAGGCTTCTTCTGCAGCCCCAAGCCTCCGGCGGGGAGGCAGGGAAACCCCAGCCTGCTGTTCCTGCCACCCCCACCCTCACACCTGGCGGTGGCTGTTCTCACACTGCCGTTTCCCCGGCAGCTGTAGGAACAGCAGGCTGGGGTTTCCCTCCCTCCCTGCCGGAGGTTTCTCCTTCTCCTTCACGAAGGCGCTTCTGCTGTGGCCCCAAGCCTTTGGCAGGGAGGGAGGGAAACCCCAGCCTGCTGTTCCTGCAGCCGCCGTGGAAACAGCAGTGTGACAACAGCCACCGCTAAGCGCAAGAGGGTGGGGGGAGCAGGAACAGAGTTGGGGCTTCTCTCCCTCCCCGCCAGAGGCTTGGGGCCGCAGAAGCCCGCTTGGGCGGGGAGACAGGGAAGTCCCAGCATGGCTGGCAGCTCTGCTCCTTTTCCTCTCGTGGGTTCCAACATGCCCTCTCGCCCCTCGCAGCCAGAAGCTACCGGCTGGGAGGGAGAGAAACCCCAGCCTGCTTTTCCTGCAGCTGCCATGGAAACAGCAGTGTGAGACCAGCCACTGCCAAGCACGAGGGGGTGGAGGCGGGAGGAATAACGGGCTGGGGTTTCCCTGCCTGGAATGCGAGGCTGGTAGGCGGCTTTCCAGGCTCAAAATGGGCGGGGGGGGCATGCGTGGGATGTGCTCATGCACAGTGCAGAGTGCATGCACGGGGAGCATGGGGGGGTTGATGCACGCATGCGCAGGTGGGGCGCATTGCATTGTGGGTGCCAGCACGAGCACACACACACTTTTGGCACGCAACCAGAAAAAGGTTCGCCATCACTGGGATAGGGGAGGATTCTGTGGGGCAAGCCTGAGGGAGAGAGGGGGATAGGATAGGGGAGGCTTCTGTGGGGGGTCTGAGGAAGAGAAGCAGATAAGATAGGGGAGGCTTCTGTGGGACAAGCCTGAGGGAGAGAGGGGGATAGGAGAGGGGAGGCTTCTGTGGGCAAGCCTGAGGGAGAGAAGGGGATAGGAGAGGGGAGGCTTCTCTGGGACAAGCCTGAGGGAGAGAGGGGGATAGGAGAGGGGAGGCTTCTGTGGGGCAAGCCTGAGGGAGAGAAGGGGATAGGATAGGATAGGATAGGAGAGGCCTCTGTGGGGCAAGCCTGAGGGAGAGAAGGGGACAGGAGAGGCCAATCGTAACCACTCATTAATTTTCAAGCTGTGTGTTGATTTATCAAGCCCGATCACATATTTTTGTAGCGGAGCATAGGTATTCAGCTAGTACTGCATAAAATCATGCAAGAGAGTCTGCTGCCTGGTAAGCCTTTATTTTTGTGAATTAAGCCTTCCAGAGCAAACTTATGTTAGATCACACATATTGTGAAAATCTTGGCTCTACTCATTTAATTTGATGATCAGATGAAGTATCACAAATGTTTACACTAAGACAAATATTCCTCTTCCCTCAATAACCATCAGTTCCACAAGGCGAAGAGGACAGGAGCATTTACAGGTGACAACCAGAAATATTCCACCAAATTATATTGCATGTAGCCCATGCTTAGCCCAAAGATCACATCTGTTACATTATGTCTGCCAAGCATAACCCTAGAGATTCCCACTATGAAGGTCCAAAGTACAACCAACACTCTCAGAGGGATTGCAAGTACAAGATGATGTAGTATAAATCTGCACACCATGGAGGCTCTGGTAGCATGGCCTGAAGGAAAGGAATATTTATCAACAGAGCCAGTGGCAAACATATCCATCTTGTTGTGGACTGGGCGTCTTCGTTTCACCAGTCCTTTTACTGCTGCCACCAAAACTAGATCAAGAATCAGAGCTGTGAGATAAGGCAGAGAAACAACTTTCAGATATTTTAAAGAGACACACTATAAATTACAAAGCTTCAAACCTAACAAATAACAATATTGCCTGTGAATTTACTTTTCAAATGTAGAAATGTTCAAATTACATTATTTTAGGTTTTAGTGAAGTCTATTCAAATAACAGGATTCAGTGTGGCTTTTGCAGCAGCATTGTAGGCTTACAATCATATAATAACTACGGATTTCCATACTTGAGAAATTACACTAAATATGAACCAGTTGCCAAACATCAGAATTTTGATCAGGTGACATGAGGATGCTACAATGGTCGTAAGTGTGAAAAATGGTCATAAGTCACTTTTTCAGTGCCGTTGTAACTTTAAACAGTCACTAAATGAACTGTTGTGAGGACTACCTGTATTAATAGGCTGCTTCTTCCCATCTGTCTCCCAATGCCTTTTTCTAATGCTGGAATCAACTGCTACCACCACCAGCTCCTCATGTCATGGCAGTCTTGGAAAGTACAGTCTGTTGCTGTTGCCGCTAGTTAAATGGAAGTATCTTGGGACATCATGCCTCTTCTCATTCAGCTCAACCATTTTGAGGGCAGCAGGCCAGAAGGTAAAGTAGACTGTTACTAATTTAGGTAATCACCCTGCCTTCTACTCAGTTTTAGAGGACATTTTAGGTTCGAAACTGTACATTACACAGTTCAAAAGCTTGATGTAGCCCATTTCTGAAAATGTGCAAAAAGATTCTGAATGTCCTACAAAATACCAATAGTGCCATAATTTTGGTGCCTGTTGAATTTGGAGTAAAAAATGTCCTAGTTCATAGTTTAGGGAGATTCCTAACTCAGCTCCAATACTTTTCTAAATCTGTAATTATCCTTAGTCTTGATTATCATTGTCCTGTTGTGCTTTCCAAAGCCAATGAGTGATTAACAATACACAACACTCTTTCAACAGTGTATGTAATTGCACTAGTCTGAGGGGAAAAACAAAGTGAATGAAGTAGGTTGTGTATAATATGTACCACGGAATTAGCCAAGAACATTAAAACTATTAATCAAGTCAAACACTATAGCATCTTTTGGAGAAATTGAAATAAGCAAACAAATCTTGAGAAAAGTAGCTGCTATAAAAATTAATCCAGAAAAGCATAAAGCCCCATTTCTCACAGTAGCAGATCTAAGAACCTTTTTCTACTGTCCTGTAGCAAACTCATTTTACAGCAAGATGGAAGCCTGAAGTTCCTTAGCACAATAAAGATGATTTTTCAATCTTTTTGTAATGAATGTATTAATGAATGTGTATTTGAAACACATTCCAATTTTTAATGGCCTTTCAAAAGTTAAAAAGGTCAGTATTAAATAGCAAAGATTTATTAATGGCATACATTTTCACAGTAGTTAAGGATGTCTTCAAGTGTGAAGAGGTGCTATTACTATCATTACTGTACATTCTTGCCCTAGCATGTGCACACGGGTTAAGGAAAAACCCCGAAGTTCCAGGTTTTTATACCATGGCCCAGAAGTAAACAAACTTATCACTAAAGACCTGAGGATTTAGAGGAGGTAAAGCAGTTTAGTTCACTATCTGAAAATATATATCCAGGCACTACATTCAACTTTACTGTTGGTGCCATGATGGAAGATCACAATGAGCCGAGGTGGCGCAGCAGTTAGAGGCAGTACTGCAGGCCACTTTAGCTGACTGTGATCTGCAGGTCAGCGGTTCAAATCTCACCAGCTCAAGGTTGACTCATCCTTCCGAGGTAGATAAAATGAGGACCCAGATTGTTGCAGGCAATATAAATATACATTGCTTACTGGTGTAAACCGCTTAGAGGGTGCTTGCACTGTGAGGCGGTATATAAATCTCACAAATAAATAAATAAATAAACAAACTGAAACACAACACAGGATTTGGAATAGGATCTGAGGAACTTAATATGTATCCTTGTAAAGTACTTGTTAGGGCCTATATATACACCAAATAATAATTGTGTCCAAACATGGGCTGAATGTACTCACAGTGCAGCAGGAGCATACAATGGCTCTTTGGCAAAGAAGAATACTTTGAGCTTTTTGTATTACGTGTTCCATGCGTAGCTTGCATATTATGACACAAAATATGATTTTAAGATACTTGATCTGCTCTATTGAATGATTATTTCATTTCCAGATATGCGTTTTAGGGCATTTTTAAAACAGCAGTACTTTAGTTTTATTTTAATTAATTCCTACCTAGGGCTTTTGCATTACAGGGTTCAACCAGAGCACACAATGCTGTTTTTAAACCAATTTGAATCTGGGAGAACAGTACTGCATCATGCCCATATAAAAGAATTTCCACTATTATGGAAACTATCTACAAAGAAAATCAAAGGATAGAAAGGCAAAAATATTATTCTTATCTCTATCAGTTCTCTGTGATATTATTCACGTCTTGGGCCAATCATCACAAGAGAAAGAAATAACAAATATAAGGAACAAAACCTCCACTGGGTAAGGCAAAGAAGGCTCTTACCAAAGAGTAGATTGAGCAGCACCTCACGACCTGCTGAGTTGCCACTTCTGAAAAGCCCATACAATGTACCAGTTAGCCAAGGAATTCCATGTCCTGACACCTCTATGACCATCATGAGAGGACGAACACTGCCCCATGGGGAATTCTCTCCAGCACATACACCCAGTAGTTTAGAGGCCCACAAATCAACAGCCAAAAGAGAATGCAGGGCAATACCCCAGAAAGAAGGATTGAGCTTCATACAGTCCTCTTCGGGTAAAGCCTGTTGAGGGCCAGTACTAGTAGGAAAGTCTTTATGATGAGACATATTTTCTGGGGATATTGAGCCTCTCTGATTTGTCAATGACAAGAACTCTAGCCTACTGCCATAAGCCCGTCTCTCACGTATGCTCTTTGGACTGTTCCTAGGACTTGGCATGATGATGCTGATATAGCTTATCTGTGGAAGAAGAAGAAAGTTTGTTGCATCAATCCACATGTTTCTGTACAGATGGAATCATACAGATGGAATCAGCTATGTAGGCCATCAAGTCCAGCCATGTGCTCTATATAGGAATCCAAACTATGCTTCCTCTTGAATTCATCCAAAGGGAAGCCCACAGACTAAGCAATTGAACTGCTCTATTAGCAAAGAACATTTCCCCCTAACATTCAGTATGGTATCTGCCTTGTTTAATTTAATTTAATTTAATTTAATGGATTTCTATGCCGCCCACTTCCTGGGGACTCTGGGCGGCTCACAACATGTTAGATTCCATTACAAGTAAAATGCAATAATTAAAATATATAACAATATCAATACAATAATTTAAAAAATACAACAAATACAAAAGTTAAAAAGAGTATCTCATTTCTATCATGGGGGGAGACCCTTATTTCATCTAGTTGGTCCCACTTTCACCCCGCCTGCCGGAAGACCAAAGTTTTTATTGCTTTCCGGAAGGCCAGTAGGGTGGGAATGGTCCTGATCTCCGGGGGAAGCTGGTCCCACAGGGAGGGAGCTCCCACAGAGAAGCCCTCCCCCTCGGCCCCGCCAGCCGACATTGTTTGGTCGACGGGACCTGGAGGAGGTCAACTCTGTGGGCCCTAACCGGTCGTAGGGAGGTATGCAGCAGGATGCGGTCCCAAAGATAACCTGGCCCTGAGCCATGTAGGGCTTTAAAGGTAATGACCAACACCTTAAATTGGATCCAGAGACTAATGGGCAACCAATGCAGCTGGCAGAGAATCGGTGTTACGTGGGTGCATCTGGGTACACCCACCACAGCTTGCGCAGCTGCATTTTGCACCAATTGTAATCGCCGGACACTCTTCAAGGGTAGCCCCATGTAGAGCGCATTGCAGTAATCCAGCCGTGAGGTGATAAGGGCATGAGTGACTGTGAGAAGTGCCTCCTTCTCCAAGTAGGGTCACAACTGGTGCACAAGACGTACTTGTTATAACTTAAATTCATTATTCTATGACCTATAGAAATGAAAATGACATCCTTTCAAGTATATGGACAGCTCCATTATAGGTGGTCCTCAATTAATGATCACTCATTCAGCAACCATTCAAATCTGGGAAGGAGCTGAACCAATAGTATCTATGAATGGTCCTCAATGTTCTGGCCATTTCAGCACCTCCACAATCATGTGATCATGATATGGGTACTCAGTAGCCAGCCTAGATTTCTGACTGTTGCAGTGTCCCACAGTCACATGATCACAATTTGCAACCTTCCCTTTCGGCTTCCGACAAGCCAATGGGGAAACCAGCAGGAAGTCAGAAGCTGCAGTCATATGAAGTCCTTGTTTGATGACTTTCATGGTCCTTGCAATTGGGGACTGCTGGAAAAGTCATTGCTAAGCAACATGGTCAAATGACTTCACACTTTATGATGACCTCACTTAGTGATGGAATTCGGGTCCAAATTACAATTATTTAGCAAAGACTACCTGTACATACACTTTTGTCACTTTTTCTCAGGCTCAAATACCAAGCTCCTTTAATTTATCTACATAGGATATAGTTTCCAGTCCCTAAATCATTCTCACTGCCTTTTTCTGAACCTGCCTTTGAATCTTTCTTAAAGTATGTTGCCCAAAACTGGACACAACACTTGAGATAAAATCTAACAAAGGCAAAAGAACTGCTTCCCATTTTAACTGCATCAACTGAAATAATTATATTTCAGTTGATGCAGCTCAAAATTGTATTTGACTGTTTTGAAGCCACATTACACTGCTGACTTATATTCATCTCATTACCGTTTTATTTCTGCCTTCTTCAGTATTACTCTATTTATTTCACCCAAATGTATGTCAACCACACATGTAATGAGACAAAATGCTGGGAGATAAACTGCTGGCAATGTTACACTGCTGAAATTGCAAGAAAGTAAGCTACAGCTACTGTAGCCTAGAGGTAGAGCTCTTGCCTCACAGTCAGGAGGTTGTGAGTTCTATCCTAGGTAGAGGCAGATTCTGTTAATATGTTATTTTGTTAAATGTTTGTAGAGTGTTCAAATTATAAGACTTATTTTTTAAAGACTGCTTTATTATTGTTCTAGACAACTTAACAAAATGAAGAAGCTTTTTAAAAGAAATTCTTGCTCTGAAGAGGCCCAGTGCTATTGTATCTTCTTTTAAATAGCAGAAAGCCTTCCAGAAAGCCACATCAATTTTAAAGATCTGTAAAAGTATAATCTGAAATGTCCTGTTTTAGTATTAAGTACTAGTATTAAAATAAGGCAGCTGAATTAAACCCTGACTTAGTCATGTTTGGAGTAGATCTATTTAAATAATTGGGAGGAGTTAGTGTGATTACATTTAAGAAAACTTTCTGGGATTAATATACTGCCATAATGTACATTTCTCCAATTCTTTGCTATTTCTATGGGTCAGGCACACATGCACAGAAATACACAGCAAACAGTGTATATCATCTGTGCTGTTTGTGGTTTGCTGTTTGGCAAATTGCTTGGAGGCAGAGGCCTTTTTTCCTTGCTTTCCTCCCCCAAAACCAAGGTGCGTTTTATACTTCGGTGCGACTTATACTCCGAAAAATACAGTAGTTTCAAACTATGTGTAGTGCCTGGTGAAATCTCAGAAAGAGATGACAGGCAAGGGAATGGAGGAAGATGCTGATTCATATTTTTAGGGGATGATATATTTAGGCTCTTACTGACTGTGTGCGTGTATTTAAATTACCACATGGTTCAGATTAGTGTTTATTGGTAATGAAGAAAGTTAGCACCAACCCCCCTCCTAGAAGAATGAAATATTTTAGGAAATATTAAAAAAAGGCAGAATATTATATTTCCCTGGATGAGAAAAGGATAAAATGTTTTAAAGACAAAGCAGCTGCCTTCTGCTCCAGGGTGATGGGATTAAGACATGGCCCTCAGGACATAATAGGATTAGCCCTCTACCCATCTCACCACATGGCATTTGAGGAGATTACATCACCCAGCAAGATTCAACCAAGTCTGGGACTCAAGACAACCTACAAAGTTACCCCTGCCTGGCCCCATGGGAGTCTGACAACAAATCAGAATACATTTCTTTCACAGGAACAGGAAAGCAGGGCCCAAGAGAGAGTATAAATCAATCAATCAATCAATCTCTCTCTCTCTTTCTCTATTACTTGATACTATGAAAACATTTTTGCTAATTATTAATTTCAACAATGTTAAATGCCAATTACTAACGTAAAGATGTTTATTTAACTTAATTACGATTAATGCATATTATAGAAAACAGCTCGGCCTCTAGGGAAGACAGAGCTTGGGAGCCTTCGAATATGGTCGATTTAGGGTTAGCTAGCACCACGCACATCCCAGGGGTAACAAGGGGGGAAAAAGTATCGGATCGCATTTCCCAGCGGCTCCTTTCATCGCCTGACCAAGTACTGCAGGCCCTGCGCTTTTCTCGTGTCTCAGCGGTCGCCCTGTAGGAACACGCCATACCTTCCAAACCTACCGCCCGGCTAAGGCGCCGCCGCGTGACTGCTGCCAACGCCCGCCCACTATCGGCCCCCTCCAGCCGTTTTTGCCCCACATTACCGAGCGGCCTTTAACTCGGCGAGGTCGCCCTCCTTTTCCACTTGTGCACCCGAAGAAGCCACGCCCGGACGGGGAGGTGGGATGGCGGGATGAGTCGCGTAGGAGACGTGAGAAGGCGTGCACATCCAACTACTTCCTTGTGCTGTGTGGGCATGTTTTTAAGTGTTTGATCATTTGATTTTGTCTTTCTTGGAAAGCGACGGATACGGGAATATTTCAAAAACAGAATTTACGGGCACTTGTAATCACAATAAAAATGACGTATGTTTCAAAATCAACACTGGCTTCCTCGGCTAAGAAACGAAGATAAGCATGGTCCCCTAGAGCCCGACAGACTGGAGAGGGGAAACCTTTACCTTTACCTATACACAGTGCGCGCATCATTGTACCGATAGAAGAGAATATTGATAGCTCAGGGTTGAACTGTGGTTGAACACGTATATCACTGTGTTGACACTGGTACCTTGGTTGTCCTGAGCTGACAGCAAATATTTTCTATAAGGGTTTTGAAGGAAATGCTTTGAAATTATAATGTCTTTGAGTTCATTTATACATCACTTCACTTTCCACCTCCCCCCAAAAACCCATAACAGGATAGGGCAGCCATGTTTTTGTAGTAGCCCAAAATCAGAAAGTATCTGGTAACATCTTGTAAGTTTAATCTATTCTATAAGCCATGGACTTTGAGATACCGCTGATAAACAGATAGAATTAAAGAAAACATTTTTTAAAAATTGGTTTTCAAAGGTAGGGGGTTGGACTAGAAGACCTCCAAGCTTTCTTACAGCCTTGCAATTCTGTGATCGTGCATAGCTTGACTGGTTCTGAACTGGTGCAGAACCAAGTATTGATGATCTTTGAGTCAAATCCGAAATCCATTTCTAATTGTTGTTGCCTGTTAAGATGGAGATAGTTTCTATTATCACAGTTGGTAGGGGTTTTTTTGCTACCTCTAATCCTGAAGGATATTTTGGCATACATAATTTAAGGACTGCTGCATTTACCTATGTTTCCCATGTAGAGCTGTTTCGAATTATTAACTAAAATATTGTGGGATTAGTTATGTCCCACAATTGCATTTGGACTTTGAGGGAAAGTGGTTATTTATGGATTTAAGGCACTTGTTAATAATCTTTCCTTAGTTTGATAACTGTGAAGATGATTCTTTTAAAAACCTCACGGTTTTCAATATTTATCTGTAATACTAAAAGATCAGGAGGCCCCATGTTATAATTTAACAAGATACCTGAAAGGGCTGGACCAGGATGGAGTTCTCAGGTGACTACCATGTTTCTCCCAAAAGACGACCCACCTCGAAAAGAAGCCCTATCACATTTTTGAGCGCATGCAATCAAATTAAGCCCCACCCACAAAATTAGCCTAATTAAGATCCCACCCACCCCGGGCTGCAGGGAGTGGGGCAAGGCACACAGGAAAAAAGTAAGCTAGGGTGGGGATAGGGGGGTGGAGCTGCCCTACTTACCTAAGGTGACCAGATTTTATTTTTTGTAAAGCGGGACACCATTGACGGGGGGGGGGTTCTAGGGGAGCAAGACGGGAGGGGTCCGTCTCTCTTATCCTGCAGCTTTGTGCACCCCCCCAAACACCCCCCCTTCATCGCAGCCAGGGGTGGGTTCCTACTGGCGCAGGCTTACCTGTTCGTCGCCGCAGAGGGGTGAAATCCTGCCGGTTCAGCCAGGCCAGTCGTTCGGCGTAGAGCCGATGGAACTGGTGTCGGTCGTGGCGCGGGGCTTCTCCCGCCCGCTTCCCTCGCCCGGCTGGATGCTGCCATTCGGGTTATTTTGTCTACATCGAACGACTGGCCCAGCTGAACCGGCAGAATTTCACCCTGCAAGGCAAATTCAAATTTAAAAAGTGGGACTTTTTGGAAACGCCGCGGGACGCGGGACAAATTACTGAAAAGCGGGACTGTCTCGCCAAAAGCGGGACGTCTGGTCACCTTATACTTACCAGGCCTCGCACACCCCGACACCTACCTCACCTTCTGCGGCCGCTTCTGTGGCCGCTTGCCACCATTCGCACGCATCGCCCTGGCCTCCGTTTCGCCTTCAGATGACTGCCAGAAGGCATCTGAAGGCAAAATGGAGGCTGGGGTAATGCGTGCAAGTGGCGGCAAGCGGCCGCAGAAGAAGTGGGCCAGCAGCGGGCTCCTGCTGGGCGGGGCTGTCAGTGCCACCGCTGCAAGGTGAGTCAATAATTAGAACCCTCCAAAAAGAAGGCCTAGCCATTTTTTCGGGGGTCAAAAGAAAATAAGGCCCGGCCTTCTTTTTGGAGAAACACGGTAGTGCTAGTTGCTGCTACAGAAGGGATGGATTTAAGGAGACAGTCTGCACACAATTTGGGTGGTTAGGAGAATTAAAAGGGCCTGTCTCAGAATAGTTATGTGTAGAAATTTAGCACCCACTCCCCTCCTAGAAGAATGAAATATTTTGAGAAATATTTAAAAAGGCAGGATAAAATATTTCCCCTAAAAGAGAAATAAAAATCTTAAGGGAGACAGAAACTCAGAACCCCCAGCAGATATTTTGTGCCCATTGAGAAATATTGGGCCAGCCTATCTAGAAAACAAAAGACCTTCAGGTCCAGGGTGAAGGGATTGAGACATGACTCTTCAGGACATAATAGGATTAACCCACTAAGACACAGAGCTCACTACATTGCACAATCTCCTAAGGACATTCTGGGAAGTCGTGCTGGGAGATCCAGTCCGACCCGGTCGTTGGAAGGTTGTGCATGTGTGTGTGAGAGAGAAAAAACTCGAGCACTTTAGCACACCCGGAGGAACAGCCCGGTTGCTACGCCGCCTCGCAACTCCCAGCCGTGCCAAGCCCCGCAGGCTGCCTTTCTTTCCCCCCCTTCCCTTCCAATGCAGGCACCACCGGAGAGACGGAACCCCCGCAGTGGCGACCCTGGAGGATGGAGAAGGCGGGGGAAGAGCCCCGATGCCCAGCTGCTCGCTGATTCCAATTCCAGGTGAGCGCTCCCGGCTTGCTGCCGCCGCCGCGCGTGAACGCGGTCCGCGGCGGGAAGCGAGTTCAAGCGACCCTCTGCCGCTGCCAGCCTGCAACCCGGCACCCCGTCCTGCGTGCCCCGCCCCGTGCCCCGTATGGTGAGTGTTATAACAACATTATTTAAAAGAATAAATTCAGAGGCTTATTATACTGACATTTAGTTGAATTCACTTTTAAAATATATTATATGGCTCTCACTGAAATAAATTTCCAAATTTTTTGCTTTCATGGCTCTCTTAGTCAAAAAGGTTCCCGACCCCTGTATTATTGGATAACTTAAAGCAGGGGTGGGCAAACGTGGCGCATTGGATGATTGCAAGTGGCGCATTGCAATCATCCAACGGACAGAAAAAGCTGACGCTTATTATGCAGGAAGAAGGGGATTGGACAATAAGAAGGCCGGAATCACTTTCGCTCGCTAAAATTTAGCAAGCGAAAGTGATTCCGACCTTCTTATTGTCTGATCCCCTTCTTCCTGCATAATTCTGCAGAGCGCGCGCAGTTCGAAGTCAAACTCCGGCAGTGACGAAACGAAGCGACAAAGTTGGCTCTTCTATGACTTGTGGACTTCAACTCCCAGAATTCCTGAGCCAATCATGCTAGCTCAGGAATTCTGGGAGTTGAAGTCCACGAGTCATAGAAGAACATAGCAGAGGAGGAAATAGTCAGTCACAAGCGCCGGCCCCGCTGCTCATGTGCCGTTCGATCCACCGCGTCTGGAGTGAGATCCATTTACACCAGCCAACCGTTGCAGCAGAGCAAGCTTCAGAGAAGGGCTGCTTGCAAATACGCCACCATAGTTGCCCTTTAATGTCGGGCTGTTGCGGTGACGTTTGCGTGATGTCTTTGGAAACCAAGGCATGTGCTGATTAGAATAAGAAAGGGCAGTCACGTGGCTCAGCTGGCACACAGAGAAGCCAGATGACAGATAAGCACCAGCTCACTGCGACCCCTTTCTCCGACTGCGCTTCTCCCTCTCCGTTTTCCAATCGCAAATCATCTGCTCCTCTCCTCTCCATAATAAAGCAGGCATGTTTACCTAGGATCCCAGAACCGGAGGGGCATTCCTTTGTTTCTTCATCAGATTGCTGCCGCCAGCTGCTCTTTCCAGCCCTTGCTTCAGCAAATCTGATTGGGGGGGCCTGCCTAGGCTGTGGTCCAAGGGAGAAATCCTTGAATAAGGATGGAAGGAAGAAAGGAAAGGAAAGGGAGGGGAGGGGAGGAAGTCTCTCTCTCATTCTCCTTCTGATTTCTTTAGTTTCAATGGAGAGCACCTACTTGGGGCTATCCCCCCCCCACATTCTTTCCCAATCCGGAAAGGGCTTTTGGTTGATTTTTTTTCTTTCCCCAAACCTAAGGTCAGTCGCGTGCCTGGAAAGAACTGGATGCAAGTAGTGGTATGAATGCTTCCTCTTAGAATATTTATTTCAGTTTTGCCCATGGTGGGCAGAAATGTGGTGGTAAAATCTGCATTGTAGACTTTTGGAGGACACTTGTTTTTCCAAGTCCAGATTTCCATATTAAACAAATACTGTTTGTAGACAATTTCAAAATGGATCAAACAGGAGAGTCAGTTTGTTCTATTGGTTAAAGCACCAGGGTAGAAACCAGGAGACTGGTTGAGTTCTAGCCCATTTGAGCCATGAAAAACAGCTGGTTGACCTTGGGCCAGTCATTCTCTCTCAATCCATGATGCTAGAAAACAAGCTGGTCAGTAAATTCCTGTAATGTTTGGTTGATCTGAAAAAAGTGGACCCTGAAAAAACAACCAAAAAAATAAATAAATAATAAATGGCGGATCTGAACTCATCTGCAAAAAAATTTGGCAGATGGTATGCTTTTTTTTTTAATTGAAAAAGTTTTATAAGTACAAAGTACAAACATTTTTGTAATATTTTCTCCCCCCCTCCCTACCCCCCTTCTCCCCCTCCCCCCTCCCTGGACTTCCCGGAACATACACAGGATATATGTAATCTACACAAATATAAACTACTATATCCTAACAAATTGTTAACTTCCAAATATCATAAAATCTTAACTCCTTATATTATTAATTAAACTAAAAAAAATTAAATTGAAATATATCCCTCACAGTCTTCTTAATCTAATACTTAATTCAAATATAATCCGTCCTTCTTCTCCATTATCAAATATATCATTTAAATAGCTTTTACAGTATTATAAAATTTCCACTTCCAATCTTATACTACCAACAACCTAACCACAATTATTAAATTCAGAAACAAATTAACCCATATCTAAAAAATACATAACAGCTTTACAATCATTTAATTATGTTAAATTACACTCTATACTTATTTCCATCATATAGTGTAATTCTATTCTCTACCAATTTAATCTATTATATTACATTACCTTCTATCCCTATTCCCCAAATTGTATTATTAATTCCATCATACTATTTAAAACCAATTTAATCTCAATTACATCACTTTACCTTCTATAATTAAACCTCCTATAATTTAATTCCTCTAACCTTGTACATCCTCATATACACATTTACATTTTATTCTTGCTTATTTTGCTTTTTCCTTGTTTTATTACTAACACTGAAACATCATTTTTCCTCTAACCTTATACATCCCCTTATATACATTTACACTTTATTCTTACTTATTTTGCTTTATCCTGCTTTATTCTACTAGCACTAAAACATCAATTTTTAATTCCCCTCGCTTTCAAATCTGCGAGAGGAGCTGAATATTTCTTTAAGTTGAGATCTAAAAATGTGTCGATTTAGTCTTACTGCATTTCGAGGAGTTGAGGACTGAGATGAGTAATTCAATTCTTCTTTACTTACAATACTTTCACTTTCGGCAAATACTTCTCTAATCTGTCCTGAATCATTTGTTTGTTCTTGTCTATTCAGAATTCCTTTCTGTTGTGGAATATGCAAATCTTCCTTTCCCTCTCCTTCAACATTCTAGTTTCCTTTGTCTTCTGGTGGTTTCAGTGTCCCCTCCTTTAGTACGTTGGCAAGAAAATCCTTTGCTTTAGCAATCGTATTGAGTCTATATCTTTCTGCCTTATAATAAACCAATAATCCAGTCAGAATAGCCCATGTGTATTTTATCTGTTGCAGTTTCAACTCTTCCACCAGAAAAGTATAATTTTTACGTGCTTTAAGTATTTTGGAGGGAATTTCCTTGAATATCAAAACCTAATGTTCTTCCACCTTCAGCTTATTTTTATAAGTCGCCTGTAAGATTCGATTTCGCAGTACTTTTGTAGTAAAATATATTACAATGTCTCTTGGCAAATGATTTTTTTTTGCAAACCAAGAATTGACACGGTATATTTTTTCAATCTGACCTCCCAGTTCCACTTTTGTCTCCCCCAAAAACTGCCCCAATACATCCACAATCTTATCTTTTAAATCCTCTTGTCCGTTTTCTTTTACTCCTCTCAGGCGTAGAGCAAATTGCATATCTTTATATTGAACCATCGTTAATTCTGCCTCAGATACTTCAATTTTTTTCTGCATCTCCATTACTTTTTCACCCAAAGTCATCGTGGTCTGTTTAATTTCAACAACGTCCTGTTTCAATAATTCTATATTAGATACCATGGTTTTAAGTACAGTTTCCACATTATCTTTAGTTTGTTGAGTCTGAGATGAAACCTCCTCTGAGACAGCTTGTATTTTTCCATTAATTTCAGTAATTTTTCAATTGATTTCTTTAATTTTTTGGTTGACTGCTAAAGCAATCTCCTTTTGCATTTCTTTCATGGATTGTTGCCACGTCTCAAGCGTACAGATCTGTGTTGGGGGGAGAAAGTCTTGCAGAAAAAGATTTTCAACTTTTTCTATTCTTTTAAAAGGAGCAGTCTTTGCCAATTTTAAAGACATCTTGGCTTGTTTTAATTCTTATATATTTAAAAAGCAAAGTCCATCAAGGTAAAAAGTAAAAAAATATAAAGTAAAAAAGATTTCTTACAGGCAGCTGTTAGAAAACGGAACTCTCAGTAGTTTAAATAACTTCCGCCTTCTCCACACCCTTTGAAATTCCAAACGCCATCTTTAGCTACTTTGTTGCCTCCAGAAAATCCAAAAAAACAACACTGGAGTTAAGTAAAAGATACTTGCTGTTTGATTCTCCTGTTATGTTCCGTCTGCTGCATTGTTTAGAGTAATAAAGTAATAAAACCATTTGTTACCAGCAGAGATGGTCGCGGCTTCTTGCTCCGCTAAAAACAAGCGGAGGCATTCCAGGTCCGGAGCTGAGACAGATTTCAAGGGAGCCCTCACCCTTCGCACCCCAGAGCTTCTTCTGGAGTGTTAGGGGGGCTCTACCTCTGCCCATCTGCTTTTCTCCCCTCCCTTTGCCCGGGACGGGAGTTTCCAAGCCGCCAGACAGCTGATGTGGCTTATCTGGCGGCTTTTACGGAGCCTGGAATCGGGCACCCATAAAGAGCGTCCAATGAAGCTCGCGGTGCCACCGGAAGTCGCGGATGGTATGCTTAAGGTTGGCCACCACTGACTTAAAGTAACGCCTCGGAAGAGGCTAGGATTGTATGAAGGGATAAAAGTACAACCTTGGGCATTGCCCGGGGTTCAGAATTTGGCATGTGAATACTCTGAATTATCTATTGCGCAATACAATAAACCTGTGTTTTCTCCAGTCCCTTTTGTGGTCTCCTTTTCCTGACTTGGTAAGCATATTTGCTGCAACATTTCTGGTGCATTGGCAGGGAAAAGAACGAGCCTTTGAGGCTCTCTGGAGTGCCCACCCCGGTGGTGATGAGTCAGCTGTGTGAGGGGGAATCGCCCCGGCGCCACTGGACACTTCAGTCCAAGGGCCTTCCCCATAACACAGGGCTCCTGCGCCGGCGGTTGGCAACTCCAAGAACCACGGGTGGTGATGAGTCAGCTGTGTGAGGGGGAATCGCCCCGGCACCACTGGACACTTCAGTCCAAGGGCCTTCCCCATAACACAGGGCTCCTGCGCCGGCGGTTGGCAACTCCAAGAACCACGGGTAAAGGGCATGGAGACCAGGACATCTTCCAGCTGGCTGAAAGGAAGGAACAGTGGCACACCTGCAGGCAAGTATTTGGGACAAAGAGGTATCCCTCCCTGTAAACAGGGATGGAGCGGAGGACCAATCACCCTCCGTTATTCAGGAAAAGGTGGGAGACGTCTTAAGACTGTGTGTGAGAGAAGAATGAGAGCCTACCGTGGTTCCCAAAGGTGACTGTTGAGATTTCAGCACCCCGGACCGGTAGGGAGGGAGTGACGTCTGCAGTTTCCATCGGAGACCGTGATCATCCGGCTCCCTGGGTCAGACGTGATTGTGTGAAACCCTTGTGTTATCCCAAAGGAAGGACCCCTTACCTTCCTTGCCTGTACCCTGCCTTCTTCATTTGTCTTGTCTGGTGCCCTGGGAGGATCATGGAGGGTGGAGAAAGTGTGCCCCTTACTCCATTGGAATGTATGTTGAAGTATTTTAAGTCTGCTTATCAGAGCAAAGATTATAGCATCAACTGGAGTAGGCATAAGTTAAAGGTTTTCTGTGAGGAAGAATGGCCAACCTTTAAGGTAGGCTGGCCAGATATAGGACCCTTAGATCCCTCCATTGCTTTGAAGGTTCACCACATAGTGTTTCACCCCACATTAGGGCACCCAGACCAAGCCTACCTTGATAGTACTATGAAGAAGTAATTCACATGGTTCAAGCACCAGGGTATGAAAGCAAAAAGCCCAAAAAGGTGCATAAATTGAGCATAAATTGAGCAAGACCATTTAGGGCTGAAGCAGTCAGCCAGGAATTAGAATACATGTCTGGACAAGGTATTGAAGGGTCTTGGGTTCAAGAATTGCAAAGCTGATCAAAGTTAAACAACAAATGGAAGGCTTTGAACAAAATAGGCTGTTATTTGAAATAGAGGCTCTTAAAAGTAAGAAAAGCAGGAAGGAAAACTAAAACCTTCTAGTTCATATTGAAAATATTTCTGAACAACAGGCAAATCAAGAAAATCAGAAAAAGAACAGAAAAATCTAACCTTAATTTTGGAGCAGAAGGAGACCACTGGAAAAAGTGCAAGCTGAAATCTCTTTGCAAAAAAAAAAGTACTTACAGAGGAACCAAATGTGGTTCTTTTAGAAAAAGCAGAAGCTAATTAAGCAAAGAAACTTACAGTCAGTTGTCTGATAAGAAAGTCACTCTGTAAAAGGCAGAAGATAATCCAAACGATGCCTTCTTTACCCTTTTTGGCACCCAAAGACAGCCAGAAACGATTTGCTCTGGAATTACCACCAATTGGTCAGAAAAGACAATAAGCTCGGTGCCTATGTCTAGGTAGTGTAAAAATAGTGCTCTGAATAGATTTATGTTTAATTTCTTTTTTATGTCTCTCTGACCAAGGGTAACACCCTCTGTTTCACTTCTCTCTCTCCTTAGAGCAGTGATGGCGAACCTATGGCACGGGTGCCACAGGTGGCACGCGGAGCCATATCTGCCGGCACGCGAGCCATTGCCCTAGCTCAGCTCCAGCGCGCATGTGCGTGCATGCCAGCTGATTTTTGGCTCGCGCGGAGGCTCTGGGAGGACGATTTTGGCCTCCAGCGGTCCTCTGGGGTGGCGGGGGGAGCGTTTTCGCCCTCCCCAAGTTCCAAGAAATCCTCTGGAGCCTGGGGAGGGCAAAAAATGGGCCCACTGGAAGTCGGGAAATGGGGGAATGGGGGGTCACGCACGCATGCACAAGGGGGTGGGGCAAGTGGGGGTCTTTGAATTATGGGTGTGGGCACACACGAGCGTGCGATAGTGTGTGTGCGCACTTTTTCGGCACCCGAGGAAAAAAAGGTTCGCCATCACTGCCTTAGAGGCTTGATTTTACTGTTACAATATCCCTATGCTCTGCAGAATTGCTTATGATATACTTTATGTGAGAAATAGAAAAACTTTGAGTCATTTTTTGAACAAACAAGAAAACAGTTTATTTAAATACAAACTTCTCAGTAAATGTCAAGTAAATTTCTTACAGCTACAACCAGCTATTCAATTCTTTTACACCTTTTCTTCCCCTCAGAGACTTTCCTAGCTTTCCTGACTAAATCTAAGAAAACCCAGTTCTTCTTTGGATTAAGACCTATAGATTAGAGCACGTTTCACCGTTTATCTCTATCTACAAATAACACAATATATCAATCAATAAAGTCCCCTGGCATCTGCTTCCCACAGAACTGCCTAGAGCCTATGTTCTCTCCTGTTAACTTCCCTCTTGGACAGTTAAACTCAGGCAGAGAATCCCTATAAACCTTTTCTCTTGGAAGTTACCACAAATCAGAGCTCTCCTCATCTCTTCCACCTAGGCCTTTTATAGTTCCTGGCCCTGCTAACTATGATCCGATTGGCTGGCTCCTTATGATGTAATCTATCCCCACCCTTCTGGAGAACTAGGATAAACACCTCCCCCTTTCTACGTACCATACATTTAAAAGCTGTTTGGCTCCATACTTACTTGTGTATACAATTCCTGTTAACCAAACTTTAACTTTATACAACAACTTAACTCTTTTACATTCAGTACCTGTATGCGGGCACCACACTCGGTCTCCGAAGATTACAGAAAGATTGCAAAATGCATCAGAACTATTTGTAATTTTGCTGAAGCTGTTGCTGTGAAATGCGATTTGCAAAGTAGAAATAGGGAACTGAAACTGGATGAAGGCAGAGGTTTGCTCCATGGTTTAAATGTGTGAATGAAGGTCTCTATAAATCTTGATATTTAAAACTCAACCAGCGCTTGCTGGGATATCAAGATAGATAGATAGGGATATGGATCTTTAAAAACTTAGCCAGCACTTGCTGGGAGATCCAGGCTGGAAAGAGATGATACGTGCTTGTTGAATATTCTGGAGGCTCCAGGTCCCAGTCCGACATACAAGGAGGGGCAGAAGCTAGCCTCGATTCTGATGTAAAGAAACTGGGAAACTCCTTAAGGATGATGGGAAATAGGCATGGTCCAGTTTAATGAAAAGAAGGACTAGGGGAGACATGATATGAATAAAGGCTATTGTGCCTCTAGCAAGCAAGCCCCTGGCAAAGAAGTTACCGTCCCCCATGAAGTCAAGCCAGAGATCTATAGGACATAAGAAACAGGAAGGTATATGCCGAATTGCTGAAGCCAACTAATAGAGGAGAAAAAAAAATCCTGGCAGCCACCGCCCTCCTAATCGAAGAAGAAAGTTCAGGTTTATGGACTATGAGCTTGGTTCAAAAGTTATCACTTTAGCAATGGGAGTAAAAGAATAGTGATTTTCAAGTCTGCTACTTTTGCAGAGCAAACTTGGAACAGAAATGATGCAAATTTTGGGAATGACTCATTTAGTGACAGTGACTCACTTAATGACAGGGTCAGCATTAAGAGAGGAGAAACTGAAAAAGCTGAACAAGATATGAAGAAACTAATTTAATTTAATTTAATTTAATTAAAAGTTCTTATAGGCCGCCCAATACCGTAGGACTCAGGGCGGCGTACAGCAGAAATAAGAACAATATGTAATATACATAAAAAATTTAAAAACATTTCATAATTAAAAAACATTCAACCATAGGGGAAACCAATCTTCACCCCGCCTGCCGGAAGAGCCATGTTTTTACTGCTTTGCGGAAGGCCAGTAGGGTGGGGATAGTCCGGATCTCTGGTGGGAGTTGGTTCCAGAGAGATGGGGCTCCCACAGAGAAGGCTTTCCCCCGTGGGTCCACCAACCGACATTGTTTGGCTGATGGGACCCGGAGGAGGCCCACTCTGTGGGACCTAACTGGTCGTAGGGAGGTATGTGGCAGGATGCGGTCCCGAAGGTAACCTGGCCCTGAGCCATGTAGGGCTTTAAAGGTCAAAACCAACACCTTAAATTGCGACCGGAGACTAATGGGCAACCAATGCAGCTGGCGGAGAATGGGTGTTACGTGGGTGTATCTCGGTACACCCACCACAGCTCGCACAGCTGCATTCTGTACCAGTTGTAGTCTCTGGATGCCCTTCGAGGGTAGCCCCATGTAGAGCGTGTTACAGTAGTCCAGCCGTGAGGTGACAAGGGTATGAGTGACTGTAAGCAAAGCCTCCCTCTCCAAGTAGGGTCGCAATTGGTGCACAAGACGGACCTGTGCAAAGGTCCCCCTAGTCACAGCTGAAAGATGTTGCTCCAATTTTAGCTGTGGGTCTAGGAGAACACCCAAATTGCGAACCCGTTCTGAGGGAGTCAATTTTTCTCCCCCGAGAACCAAGGAGGGACAGTCGACATAGTCCTTGGGGGGCAATATCCAGAGCCACTCAGTCTTGTCAGGGTTGAGCTTGAGTCTATTCACTCCCATCCAGACCCTCATATCGTCCAGGCAGCGGCACATTACATCAACTGCTTCACTGAACTGAGACGGGGTGGAGATGTACAGCTGGGTATCGTCAGCATACTGCTGATACCTTACCCCGTGTCATCGGATGATCTCACCCAGCGGTTTCATGTAAATGTTAAACAGGATGGGCGAGAGGACCGAGCCCTGTGGCACCCCGCAAACCAGGGGCCTAGAGGCTGACCACTGCCCTCCTGTCAACACCGACTGCGTCCTATCAGAGAGGTAGGAGGAGAACCACCGTAAAACGGTGCCCCCCACTCCCACCTCCCCAAGACGACGCAGAAGGATACCATGGTCAATGGTATCGAAAGCCGCTGAGAGGTTGGCTCCGCAATCGACAAGGACGCTCTCCCTTTGGAGCGCTGGTCCCCGGCACCGTCAAAGCTGCCAGAAAGCCGACAAACAGCTGACTGGCGGATGTCCGGACCTGGGACATCTCCGCTGTTTTGCGGAGCAAGAAGATCGCGACCAACACTGCTTTAAATGCTTGAATTTAATTGAGGATTATCTGCAGCAGAAAAAGCCAGGAGGCAAGCTGGGCAAGTAACCACTACTTAACTCTTATTGACTCTTACTTTATAAGTTACAAAGTAGCAAGTTCTAAAATGGTGATGGAAGCTTGAAAGGGCGTGGAAAAGTGAAAGTGAGAAGAAAGATAAAGTTTTGCTTTGTTGGCAGGCTTTCACAGGAGAGTTGTTTGACTTGACTTTGGATTTGCATTTTTATTTGGAGATTCTTCTTTTTGGTACTAGATTAATACAACTTGGAATATTATAAAGATCTGTTTAAATCCAGATGGCTTCTAAATCTGTGAAGACGGTCCCTTCTAAAGGAACTGGAAGTACTGAGAGCTCACCCACCCCCACCTCTAAACTGCAAGCTCTCGCAGCACAACCTCAGCCTCTAACCCTGGGGATGTTACAAGAAAGTCTCAAAGTCATGCAGGCAGAAATGACTATTAATTTTAACATAAAATTGATGAATCCAATGATAAAATTAAGGAGGTGATTAATGATAAAATACAAGTTGTTTCTGACAAAATTGAAATTTGCAACAATGAAATGAGAGCAGATATTTTGGAAGCACTTAAAGGTTTGGCAAATAATGTGGAATATTTGGACCAGCAAGTGGAACAAATTAGAGATATTACAGCAGCTCTGAGAGAGAAAATAGAAGATGTTGAAGACAAAACTGCAGATGAAATCACAATGATTCATTATAGAAACATGGAATTCGCGATCAGGGTCAGAGGACTTAAAGAAGATAAAAATGAAAATTTGAGAGATTTGATGGTAGAAGCTTTTGCTCAAGCGGTGGGGATGACGAAAGAAGAGTTGATGTTACAGATGGATAAGATATACAGAGTTAATTCTCGTGTTGCTAGATTGAGAAACCTTCCAAGAGATATTGTAATATATTTTAATAATGGAACATTGCGTAACGACATTCTGCAAGCAACGTATCAAAATAAGTTACAGGTGGGTGGACAAGAAGTGATGACATTGAAAGAGATCCCTCCAAGAATGCTGAGAGCTAGAAAGGATTTTTCTTTTCTAGTGGAAGAACTCAAAAGACAACAATTGCCATTTAGGTGGGAGGTCCCAGCTGGAATATCTTTGATTTACGCTGGAGAAAGACATCGACTTAATACGGTACAGAAGGCAAGAGATTTTTTCACATACATTTTAAAGGCTGGGACACCAAGATCACCAGAAGGGAAGAGAAAGGAGGATGAAAGAGTAAGACAAAGAGAAGAAGTCCAGCAAGAAGGAGCCTCATCTGGCCAAGGTGATTTAGCCACAACTCATCTGGATCAAAGCTTGGATTTATTTGAAGAAGAACGGATAAAAGAATAAAGACAGACCAGAGCAACAACTAAGTGCATACAGGAGATGACTCAACAGCAACTCCAGCTGGTAGCTAAAGAAGCTACCAAAACAGAAGCAGTGGGAGGAACAAGACCAAAGGAATTAAAGAAGCTAGATGCCCAGACAATGTTCCAGAAGCTTCAAAAGCCCTTAGATGGGAAGTAGATTTCTAACCTGGAATGTCAATGGATTAAATTTACCACAGAAAAGAAGGAAAATATTTCATTACCTTAAACAATTTAACAATGACATGATCTGCCTACAAGAAACACATATTAGAACACAAGACCAAAAATATTTGATAAATTCAAGATTAGGAACACATTTTGTTTCAGCAGCACCACAGAAAAAAAATGGAATTGTCATATATGTTAAAAGACACTTGATTGCTAAGTTAATTGAAGCAGATGATCAAGGAAGATTTCTAGCTATTGAACTTCTAATTAAAGGAGAGAAAATATTGGTGATTGGTGTATACGCTCCGAACCAACAACAGGGAAAATTCTATGATCTTCTACATACAAAGTTGATACAATGGGACTACAATACCTGCATCCTTCTAGGGGACTGGAACGGCGTACCAGACGTCAAAAAAGATAAGAAGGGTCCTAACCAAAATATTTTCTCAAGAGCTAAATTGCCAAAATCTTTTTTTGAGATGATGGAGGATTGGGAGTTGAGGGATATTTGGCGTGAAAGAAATATAGAAGAAAAGGATTTTACTTTTTTTTCTGATAGACACCAGTCTTTTTCAAGGATTGATTTTATTTTGATTACTAATAACCTTTTTTCTAGGGTAAAGAAGACAAAGATATGCTCAAGAATATTGACGGACCATAGCCCGGTCTGGTTGGAATTGCAAGATGGAAATGTAAAAAATTAATGAAAGAATTTTTTGTTATGAATATGCAGAAGGGTACCTCCATGGATATGGTTTGGGATGCAAGTAAAGCTTACATGAGAGGTATTTTGATATATTTGAACAATAAATATAGAAGGAAAAAAGCGGGAAAAAGGAAAGAATTAGAAGAGGAGATCAAAAGACAGGAGAGGGCTTTAATCTCTAATCCAATGGATAAGAAAATAAAAGAAACAATTTATTAAAGGGTCAGTTTAATATGTTAATGGCAGACCAGGCGGCAACTAATTTACAATATGCTAAGTTTAATACTTTCAGCAATGCTAATAAACCAGGAAGATGGTTGGCATATATGCTAAGAAAGAAGCAAAAATCAAAAATTATTGAAAAAATTAGATATAAGGGTAAAGAAGTTTATGAACAAGAACTTATCAAAAAATCCTTCTTAGAATTTTATTCAGGATTATATAGTGTGGATAAATTTAAAGAAGAGGATATAGATAAATATTTGCAGAAACAGAATATTTATATAACTTCTAAGGTGCAGAGGGATATTCTAAATCAACGGATAACTTCAGAAGAGATCTTATTGGCAATTAAACAGCTAAAAGTGGGTAAAGCCCCAGGGACAGATGGTCTAACTGCTGTTTACTACAAAAAATTGCAGGAGGAAATGGTGGAACCACTTAAAGAATTGTTTAATAATATTCAACAAGGAGGTAATGTACCTCCAACCTGGAAGACTGCTTTTATTTCTCTGATCCCAAAAGAGGGTCAAGATCATACAGAACCAAAAAAATTATAGAACGATCTCACTTTTAAATATAGACTATAAATTTTTTGCTAAAATTTTAGCAAACAGATTAATGACAGTTCTGCAACAGATGATACATCATGATCAAACGGGGTTTATAACTGGTAGACAAATGAAATCTAACGTTAGACAAATTGTTAATTTACTAGAGTATTTGGGAAGTAACAACCAGGTCCCCGCAGCATTAGTATTTTTGGATACTGAGAAAGCTTTTGACAGATTGAATTGGCGGTTTTTACTAAAGTTAATAGAAAAGTTACAACTTGGAGATTACTTTGTACAATCCATTGGGGCAATATATCAAAAACAAACAGCGCAAATAATAATTAATGGTGGATTGACAGATACTTTTAATATAGAAAAGGGAACAAGACAAGGATGTCCCTTGTCTCCCTTGCTGTTTATTTTGAGTTTGGAGATATTACTTAGTAAAATAAGAGAGCTTGATACAATAAAAGGAATAAAAATTAGACAGGAAGAATACAAGCTACGAGCGTTCACGGATGACCTGATTGTTACTTTGACTCAACCACTACAATCTATAAGTATTTTGATTGATACAATTAACTCTTATGGACAAGTATCTGGCTTCAAAATAAATATAGCTAAAACAAAAACAATAGTTAAAAATGTGACAAGAAACCAAAAAGAAGAGATACAAAAGATAACAGGTTTTGAAATAGTTCAAAAGATTAAATATCTAGGGGTTTATATTATGTCCACAAATACAAAACTATATCAATATAATTATGAACCACTCTGGTCAAAAATACAGAAAGATATGGAAAACTGGGGGAAATTACAACAGTCTTTGCTGGGTAGGATAGCTGCAGTTAAAATGAATGTGTTACCAAGATTTTTGTTTCTCTTTCAAATGATACCAATACTTAAAAAGGATGAAAATTTAAAAGAGTGGCAAAGGGGTATAAATAAATTTATTTGGGCAGGGAAGAAGCCAAGGGTAAACCAGAAGATTATACAGGATACACGCGAAAGAGGTGGTTTAAAAATGCCTAATTTAAAATTGTATTATGAAGCAGCAGTTCTCTCAGCAATTACGGATTGGATTAATTTAATGGAAGAGAGGGTATTAAACATTGAGGGATATGATTTGTATTATGGGTGGCATGCTTATTTAGTATATGATAAAAAAGTAGATAAAGTCTTTAAGAGTCATATATAAAGAAATGCTTTATTGCGTGTCTGGAAAAAGTACCAATGGAAATTAAATGATAAGTTACCTTTATGGACAGTACCCAGACACGCGATAGAAAACATAAATTTGGAACAAAAATTAGATAAAATTACATATAAAGTACTCCTTTCTGAAGGTGGAACATCATTTCAATTAAAACCGTTTGAGAAATTAAGAGAGGAAGGAATAACCAGAACATGGTTTCAATATAGACAACTACAGGCTAGATGGAGAGATGATCAAAAAATTGGTATTCTGAAAAAAGAGGATAATTTGATTGTACAAATAAAAGATAAGGGCCCAATGCATATAAAGAGACTGTATAACATCTTATTGGAATTAGATTCAGAAACGGAACTTGTTAAGGATTGTATGATAAAATGGGCTCAAAATATTGGAGAACCTATAATGATGGATACATGGGAAAAGATATGGGTCAGAAATGTTAAATTTACACAGGCCCAAAATCTGAGAGAAAATTTTTATAAAATGTTTTACAGATGGCATTTAGACCCAAAAAAACTAGCCTGTATGTACCCAAATTTACATCCTAAATGTTGGAGATGTGAATGCGAGGATGCTACATATTTTCATATATGGTGGACTTGTAAAAAAAATCAAGGCTTTTTGGATAAAAATATGGTGGATTATTCAAAACATCTTAAAGAAAAAGATTAAGTTTACACCACAGTTTTTTTTGTTGGGAATAATTATGGATTGTTCTGTTATAGAGACTAAGTTGGTTTTGAACTTTATAACTGCTGCCAGGTTACTGGTGGCACAATACTGGAAGATATACCTACAATTGAAGAATGGACATTGAAAGTGACACATCTGGCTGAAATGGCCAAGATTTCATCGTATCTTAAGGATTACTCAAATGAAAGATATATATTGGAGTGGAGTAGGTGGACTGAATATATTCAGAAAAAGTATCAGATTAAGATAACCCAAACAGTTTATTAATGTTAGTTGTTTGAGAAATTTTAGATTATACTTTCAAGTATTTGGAGTAACAAAGAGTTAAGAACGAATAAGATATTTTTGAATTAATAATTTGTTTTAGTTTTTTTGTAGTTTTATACTTTTCGTTTTGAAATTATACCTTGTGCTTTTTCTGGGAAGTCTGGGGGTGGGTGGGTGGGAGGGTGAGTAGGGGGGGAAAGGCGGAGGGTGGAAGGGGGGGGAGAAAAAGAGGAAAATGTATGTACTTTGTACTCTTAAAACTTTTAATAAAAAAAAGAAAAGAAAGAAAGCCGCTGAGAGGTCAAGTACATGCTGTGAGCCGCCCAGAGTCCCTCGGGAGTTGGGCGGCATAGAAAGTTTAATAAATAAATAAAGTAACACCAGGATGGAGGAATGACCTCCATCCCAGGCTCGCCAGAGATCATCCATCAGAGCGACCAAAGCAGTCTCCGTACTGTAGCCGCGTCTGAAACCCGATTGAAAGGGATCCAGATAATCAGTGTCCTCCAATAACCGCAGGAGTTGGAGCGACACCACTTTCTCGACAACTTTACCCATGAAGGGTAAGTTGGAGACTGGATGGAAGTTCTTTAAATCCGCTGGGTCCAGGGAAGGGTTCTTGAGGAGGGGCCTCACCACCGCAGCTTTTAAGGGCTGCGGGATGGACCCCTCTCTCAAAGATGCGATCACAACAGCCTGGAGCCAGCCACGTGTCACTTCCCTGCTGGCTGAAACCAGCCAGGAGGGGCACGGGTCCAATAAACAAGTGGAGGCGCTCATCGCTCCTATGGCCTTGTCCACATCATCAGGAGTGATGGGCTCAAACTCCTCCCATATAACAGGACTAAGACTCGCCCCTGTCGTCTCGGCCTGCCCTGTCCAAATGGAGTCCAGGTCTGTCCGAAACTGAATGACTTTATCTGCCAGAAACAGAGAAAATTCCTCAGCTCTGCCCTGCAAGGGATCTTCGCCACCCTCCTTAGCAAGAAGGGAGCGAGTCACCCTAATCAGGGCGGCTGGGCAGGAGTCGGCGGACGCAATAAGGGCGGAAAAATGCGAGCATTTTGCCGCCCGTATCGCCACTAAGTAAGACTTAATGCAAGTTCTTAAAAGTGTCCGGTCAGATTCAGCTTTACTAGCTCTCCATTGTCGCTCTATGCATCTCTTTAGGTGCTTCATCTCCCGGAGATGAAGGCGCAATCCGATCTAAAGCCCCCTTCGCCGCCCGATTCCAGGCAGCCACTAGAGCCTCAGATGAATTGTGTACCAGGGATTCAGGTATTTCCCCAAGTTCCCTCTGAAATCCTTCGGATTCCATTAGGTGCCTGGGGCGGAACCACTTAATCGGTCCCGCCTCCTTGCGGTGGAGAAGTGGTGCCATGAAATCCAACCTCAGAAGGAAATCTGACCACGACAAGGGTACTGTGACTAAACCCCTCAGCCTCAGATCATCTCTCCACTGCCCCGAGAGAAACACAAGGTCAAATGTGTGACCACCCTCATGAGTCGGACCCTGAACTACTTGGGCCAGGTCCATGGTTGTCATGGAAGCCATGAACTCCTGGACTGCCTCCGAGGTTTCGCCGGGCGATGGCAGGTTGAAGTCCCCCAGCACCATCAACCTGGGGAACTCAATCGCCAGCCCGGCTATCGCCTCAAGCAGAACAGGCAGGGCCTTTGCCACACAGCTAGGAGGCAAGTACGTTAGCAGAAGGCCCACCTGAACCCCTAAGTCCAACTTCAGAAGGAGCGTCTCACACCCAACAATCTCCGGGGCAGGGCTCCTTCGAGTACATAGATTCTGGCGAGCTATAATAGCCACTCCTCCACCCCTTCCCTGGGGTCGCGGCTGATGCTGAACTGAGAACCCGTCCGGGCACATCTCGGAAAGGGGAACCCCCCTCCTGGCCCAGCCAGGTCTCAGTAATGCATGCCAGGTCTGCCCCCTCTTCCAGGATTAGATCCCGTACAAGGGGGGGCCTTGTTAGTAATCGACCTGGCATTCAACAGCAGCAGCTTGAGCCCAGGGCCCTGACATCCCTGGTTTCCAGGTACTCGAGCTGAGCTAGATGGAACCAAACCTGATGGGCCAGAACAAGAGATCGCTAAAGAAGTATTGTCATTACCTAAGGTTAAACATGATTGCATGCAAGTAATAGAAAGCTAATTTTGAGGTGCCACTGAAATAGGTGGACAATAATTGGTTTGCTGATGGGTCAAGATCCATTGCAAATAGTCTCACTTGATGAAGCAGGAGGAAAACTAAAGCTAAGTCATTAAGTAACACAAGAGACCATAAAACGGGGTTGGACTAGATGACCCATGGGGTCCCTTCCAGTCTGGTATTACGATGTTTTAAGGAAGTAGAAAAAAGGTCCCTTTTGGAAAGCTACAAAAAGGGAAGTCATGAAGGCCTCTCAGATTCGGCCAACCACAACACTGTAACAGGAAGCTTGGCAAATAAGATAGGCACAAGAGTGAAGCCTGTGTTTCATATATGGAAAATAAGACAGTTTTTAATACGCGTGTCAATCAGGAAAAAAAATCCTAGATATTCTCAACCTGAGGACCTACAAGCAACTGTAGATTTGAATGGACATAATCAGGGAGCATGGTATGTACTCCCAGATGGAAGGGTTTTTGTAAAAGATGCTTATTCAACAACTCACATGGGCAAGACTGCCCTAGCAGAAGTCAAAAGAAATTAAAAGAAGATAATGCTTTTGTTCATTATGTGCACATGCAACTGAAAGATGTAACACTTGTGCTCAAGTTAATACTCTCCCGCAGGCAGTCAACCCACGAGATATTGTCCTATGAATTTATTAGTTGTTGATTTCACAGATGTGCCCAAATGTGGACTATATAAAGCAATGTTAGTCTTTGTGTGCAACTATACGGGGTGGCCTGAATGTTTCCTCACCATGTCAGAGCAGGCACGTGAGGTGTCTAGGCTCTTACTTAAGAACACTATTCCCCGATATGGAATACCCTGATTTCAATCATCACACAATGGTCCCGTATTTGTACAGACACTGGCTAAATCTTAGGGATACAATGGGGATCAATGAAAAGGTGTGCTAATTTAGCTATCTCCTTTTGAAATGATGTTTTGGGACACCCTAGTTATTAGTAATAACTTGAAAAATCCTATAGGGGACTTAGGCCAGATAGTCAAATGGTGGGAGAATTGAACAAGCAAATTCAAGCTATCCAACAGTAATTCCTAACCCTGCCTTTTCTGACTACCCCTAGTCATAATATCTAAGTAGGAGACGAACTGTGGGTAAAATATTGGAAACAAAAACTACTTGAACACTGTGGTCATGTGTTCTCCCTTACAGTCAAAGCTCAGTAAAAGCTAATGAGCAGCTAATGCATGTTGGGAGGCAAAGCCAGATGAAGCCTGTCCCTTGGTGATGCACTTAAGGAAACGCCCCTTATAGCTGCCCTACCGGCAATGGGCAGCCATATGAGGCAGAAGAAGCCTTACTGGAGTCACTCCTGGAAGTTGACTTCTCTACGTACGGCTACCGACCCATCCTCTTAAACTCACATCTCAGCGGACCAACAGGAAAGTCTCCCTTGCAGATGCCATTCCAGTCGCTGGCATCCGACGCACAGGCAACAAACCCCCATTACCTTGGAAGCTGCGCTCCCACTCTAAACCAGCCTCTGGGGCTCTGTATGATTAACTGTTGAGAAAGAAAAGAAAAGGAAAAAGAGGGGGGTGCTGTCTAGTCTGGTTTTAATGGAAGCCAGTTATTTTTTCTTATTTTTCTTTGTTTCATTTTCTTCTCTTTCTTTCTCTTCTTGATATTATTGTACTCTTTTGTTTTGTCATATTATTGAAGGACCTGGCCATTTAACACAATATGGAACCCAGTCAGAGAATAAGACAAACCGCCTGGATCTAAAAATGCCTAATGCCCTCGGTTTGGGTGGTCATATTTTTGCTAGTAATTAGTGCGTTCATTAACTCTATGTACCTATATATGAGGAAATAACTAGGGCAGTGGTTTCGATCCTTAATCGCCTGGTGGAGATGCTAGTGATTATATCAATAGGAACTGCTTTCCGAGAGGGGTGTGTGGAAGGCTGGCATGGGAACGCGCCTCCATGTTTAACAACAAGTATGTCTCTGTGTGGGACAGCCATCAAAAACTGGAATGCCATGATATTGACAATAATTTCTGTCCCTATTGGAATTGCGTTTTCTTTGCCACATGGACAAAGGAAACCGTGGGATCCCTCAAAATATCTTTTAAGGAATGGTGTGGCCAGTAGTGACTGTAAGGCCCGCCAATGTAACCCCATGATCTTGTCTCTCACCCCCACCAGTACATTGAAGCCCGTGGCTATGGGTTTCCAAATTGAGGGGAAAGGATCCGATCCAGGAACCCTATTGGAGCTAGAAATACTAGCCAATACCAGAGTAGTAGGCCAGAAGAAAAGTTTGTTTTGATCCTACTACCAAGAAATTGAGAAGCTGAATATTCAGGAATTACCCTTTAACGTTATCAATACTTTTGTACAACTTGCTGAAGAGGTGGCATCCACATTAAATGTCACCAACTGTTTTGTGTATGGCAGAACTAATATGGGAGAAAAATGGCTATGGGAAGCACAGGAATTAAATTACACTGTAGTCTTAGAGCTGGAAAGCCAGGGTAATCTTACTGCTATAGTGGGGAAAGATGGTAACTGGGCCTTGACTTAGAATCTGGTGGGATCGGTCTGCTATATCCGGAACCATACCACCGGGTGCCATCAGGTTGGAGCTCTTAGGTGTCTCTCCACCTGGAACAATGGCCAATGGTGGTCAGGTAAGGGTAATCAGCCACCACCAGAAGCTAAGGCTCTAAGAAGTGTCACCCTCCTAACTCATTATGTCTCTGATCCCCAAAATAGCTCATGTCCCTGTCCAAACTTGGAAGGGTTGTGACTTTGTATCTGTTTTCTCGGGATGGTTTCCCAAGCTCCCTGGCTTACAAGCTATAGTGGCCCTGATTGGCCTCATTGCTGCTGGATGTGTAATCTTGCCTTGTGTTCTCCCAATCTTTGTTAAGACCATAACCAATAGCCTGTACTTGCTGGCAGAGAAAAAGGCAAATGCCCGGGTTCTGGCTTTGTGGGAATATGAGAGATTTAATAAGATGGATGAAGCTGAACCTCTTTTGTATGAAACTCCACAGTAATTCCAAAATTGAGGTGAAGTTCCAAGAGTCTTAGTCCACCATTATGGGAAGAGTTTGGGCCTGTTTCTCCCGAAGATGTGGACAGAGCTGTGGGGGCGATGGGTACCTCCACCTGTTTATTGGACCCGTGTCCCTCCTGGTTGGTCTCGGCCAGCAGAGAGGTGGCATGCGGCTGGATCCAGGCGGTGGTCACCGCTTCTTTGAGGGAGGGATCCGTACCGCAGTCGTTAAAAGCTGCGGTGGTGAGACCCCTCCTGAAGAAGCCTTCCCTGGATCCAGCTGATTTGAAGAACTATCGTCCGGTCTCCAACTTGCCCTTTTTGGGGAAAGTTGTGGAGAAGGTGGTGGTTACTCAGCTTCTGCAGCTTCTGGATGAAACAGATCATCTAGATCCTTATCAGTCGGGTTTCAGGCGCGGCTACAGTACAGAAACTGCCTTGGTCGCTCTGATGGATTATCTCTGGCGGGCCCGGGATGGGGGTAATTCCTCCATCCTGGTGCTACTTGACCTCTCAGCGGCTTTCGATACCATCGACCATGGTATCCTTCTGCATCGTCTCGGCGAGTTGGGGGTGGGAGGCACCGTTTTACGGTGGTTCTCCTCTTATCTCGCTGACAGGATGCAGTCGGTGTTGACAGGAGGACAGAGATCGTCCCCTAGGCCCCTATCATGTGGGGTGCCTCAGGGGTCGGTTCTCTCGCCCATCCTGTTTAACATTTACATGAAACCGCTGGGGGAGATCATCCGCAGACATGGGGTGCGTTACCACCAGTACGCTGATGACACCCAGCTGTACATCACCACCCCGTCTGACTTCAGGGAGGCAGTTGATGTAATGTGCCGATGCCTGGATGACATTAGGATCTGGATGGGGAGGAACAGACTCAGACTTAATCCTGACAAGACTGAGTGGCTTTGGATATTGCCTCCTAAGGACCATGACAACTGTCCCTCCTTGATGTTCGAGGGAGCGAAAGTGACCCCCTCGGATCAGGTCCGCAACTTGGGGGTCCTCCTAGATCCACAGCTAAAATTGGATCACCATCTTTCCGCTGTGGCTAGGGGGGCCTTTGCACAGGTTTGCCTGGTGCACCAGTTGCGGCCATACTTGGAGAAGGAGGCTCTACTCACGGTCATTCATGCCCTTGTCACCTCGCGCCTGGACTACTGCAACGCGCTCTACATGGGGCTACCCTTGAAGAGTATCCGGAGACTTCAGTTGGTGCAAAATGCGGCTGCGCGTGCTGTGGTGGGTGTGCCAAGGTACACCCACGTGACACCTGTACTCCGCCAGCTGCATTGGTTGCCCATCGGTCTCCGGGTCCGATTCAAGGTGTTGATCACCATCTTTAAAGCCCTTCATGGCTTAGGACCAGGTTATCTCCGGGACCGCATTCTGCCTCACACTTCCCTTCAACCGGTTAGGGCCCACAGAGTTGGCCTCCTCCAGGTCCCGTTGGCTAAGCAATGCCGGCTGGCGGGCCCTAGGGGGAGAGCCTTCTCTGTGGCAGGCCCCGTGCTCTGGAACCAACTTCCCCCAGAGACCCGAATTATCCCCACTCTGCTGGCCTTCCGGAAGGCTGTTAAGACATGGCTTTTCCTGCAGGCTGAGGGTAGAGCGTAATTCATTGAGCTCACCCCAAGTATGTATGATTGTTGAATGGATTTTGGATGTTTTTAATATTACGGTTTTAATTTTTATATTTGTTTTTAAAATGTATATTTATTGGTTTCTTGTATCTTTTCTGTTGTACGCCGCCCTGAGTCCTTCTGTACGCCGCCCTGAGTCCTGTATAAGAATACCAAATAAATAAATAAATAAGAGGGGGGAATGAGGCAGGGGGCATTTGCTATCAAATAATAACCAAAGAGATTTGCTTTATAATCCATTTAACTTTATAACCTATTTCTCTTTCTTTCTGTAACAAACTATTTCACATATTTCCTGTTATTCACTTTAGAATGTATTTGCAGAAGTTAACTTGTTTGCTAGTAGAACTTACATGAATTTGCCCCTGTACAGGAACATTTTGCAAGAGGCTACTTAGAGTAACAAAGGGGGTGTAGTAGAAAGGGCATAACCCATAAGTTTTGATATTAGAATTACTCTTGATACTGTAACACGTATTGATAGTTTTCCTTTTCTGTACATGGAAATAATGCTTGCTGTAACCTATTATTGGATAACTTAAAGTAACGCCTCGGAAGAGGCTAGGATTGTATGAAGGGATAAAAGTACAACCTTGGGCGTTGCCTGGGGTTCAGAATTTGGCATGTGAATTCTCTGAACCATCTATTGTGCAATACAATAAACCTGTGTTTTCTCCAGTCCCTTTTGTGGTCTCCTTTTCCTGACTTGGTAAGCATATTTGCTGCAACACCATGACTTCAAAAATATTTTAGGACAGTTTTTTAAAAAATCTGTGGCACAAAATTGTAACAGTTATTTAGTACCAGCAACTATTAAGAGTATTGTCTTAATAAGATAAATACTTAAAAGAGAAATACTCGGATACCAGGTGGCTAAAATGCAAAGAAAAGAACCAGACCAACCCAACAACAAAACACCTGGCAAAAAACTTACCTGGGCAAGTATTTCATAAGTGGGAGTGGTGCAGAAAAGTAGGCCCCATCTTTAATAGTTGCATGCAACAGGTATATCCTTCAAAATACGTAGGACTACAATCATAAAAGCAATCCAGTCATGAGGTGATCTGAAGATAAACATGACAAAACTCTTCCTGCACAGATTTCAAGTGCCTCCAAGAGCATTGCTCCTTTGTTAAGTCCATTGTAATATTCCATCCTAGGGGTTGTTGGTCAGCATGTTTACTCCATCTCAGAGAAACTGTAGCTGTTAAACTTACATTTTTTGCCAAAAAGTCCTTTGTCCTTGTTGGACAAAGCAGGTGGAGGAAACAGTCCTAATCTATGAATTTGCTTCTTTAAGACTCATCCTGAACATCATTAAAATGATCCAGTCAATCATTTTAGATCAATAGAAAATTAAACATAAAACTCCACTCTAGGTCACATCTCAGGTTTATTGTTGAACAAACATATGGAATCAAGTCCATAACATAAATATGAGGAGTAAATTATAGTTCTCCAGACTTTCTACTCTGGTCATCCAAATAAAGCTACTGTCAAAAAAATTCCTTAGTTTTTAACGTAAACAACTTAGAAGAAAGATACATTCATTGACAGCTTTAAAAGCTGCTTTTCACAGGGTTTCCCTCTTCTAGGTTATGTCTTAAGGCAGGGCTGTCAAACTCGTGGCCTGCGGGCTGGATGCATCATGTGCTGCTCACGCTGTTTACCAAAGGAAAAAAGTCACGGTACATCATGTGACACCACCGTGAGGGCGTGAGTTTGACGCCCCTGTCTTAAGGCCTCCAAGCTAATTTCAGGCCTAAAACTCACATTGAAAATCTCTTAAAATGGCAAGAGAATGGCAGTGTTTGCAATAATATGAAAAGCTGCTTTCTTTAGAAGGCAGTACAGGCCTGTTTATACTGAGAATAAGAACAAAATGATGCCATTTATGAGCCAATTTCCATCACCTGTAAATTGCAGTTAGGGTTGTTGTCTTTTAAAATGTGGGAATTCAGATAATCCAAAAATATGCATCAAATAAGTGAATCTTATCGTCAGGCTGACAAGGTCTCCCTTGCCAAGAATACATCAAGGTCATATTCCTTTGAAGCAAGGTAGTTACAATAATTGGGTGCAACCCCAAACACCTGGAGCACCACTTGTATACCATCAGCACTGACAAAATCACCATTACTCAATTGCAAAAGGCAACTTTACTGGGAAGAGCTTATATCCATCCTGCAATGATATCTTTTAACACCATGAAACAATTACATCTGATTTCCTTTTCCTTGGGCAGGGCTCGATAGGTGGAAGAAACTGCCAAATTCAATCTAAACATCTGGCTGATTGTACAATCAACCATTGTAATGATAATGGATGATCATTAATCCTATAGCATAAGCAGACTCTTGCCATACTCTAAAGAATCAAATACTAAGACAAGGACACCTCTCAGGGTGCCATTCGTACAGCATCCTTTTCTCTTGCAATAACATTTTGGCTATAGTCTAGTCTCTGTGTGTATTTGTACACTCCATATACATAACTTTAGTCCAGTTATTGTATTGCACTAATGTCTGGAGCATTTCCAAATAAATTTTCCACTGAGTCCAGCAGCAGAGCATATGAAGAGATGATTTGAAAATGCTTAGGTGGATTAGGAGTGAATGTTGGATTTATTTTTCTTTCTCCATATTTCTGACTGTGGATGAATCCGTTTCTTCAATGGCCAAAGGAAGAAATGGATTTAGGCTGCTGAGATATCCCCTGTAATTAAATGATATAAAGAAGAGATGCAAGCATTTCTACTAGGCTTTGTTTTCTAATACCTCTCCTCCCACCCTGAAGCATTCACAGCAGTTATTTTAACACATGCTAAAATCCTTGGTTATAATTTAATGCTCTGACCACAAAAATATGCTCTGACCACAAAAAGATGGCCCTATGAACAGAAAAGCAGAATGTCTATTTATCGCATCAAGATTGAGGCATTTGTATAACAGTGTCAATTGCTGAAGACATTCACCTTCTGAAGTCAATATTAGAATATTAAGCGCAACTTTAGGATTGTAAAGGCCCATATCTTGTTAGATAAAAAGTAAAAAAGCTACCGTATTTTTCGGAGTATAGGACGCACCGGAGTATAAGACGCACCTAGATTTTAGAGGAGGAAAACAAGGAAAAAAGTATTCTGAACCAAATGGTGTAGTAATATATTATTTAATAAATTACCAATGTAGCAGAATACTTTTTACAACCATGTACACTTTTTACAACCATATACACTTTTTACAAACTTCAAACTTGACAGCTTTAAGACTAGTGGACTTCAACTCCCAGAATTCCTCCTCCAGTCATGCTAGCTCAGGAATGGGAGTTGAAGTCCACAAGTCTTAAAGCTGTCAAGTTTGAAGTTTGTAAAAAGTGTAAATGGTTGTAAAAAGTCTTGCCAAGTTTGAAGACTCTTGCACCCCTAACCCAGGGGTCTTCAAACTTGACAGCTTTAAGACTTGTGGACTTCAACTCCCATTCCTGAGCTAGCATGACTGGAGGAGGAATTCTGGGAGTTGAAGTCCACAAGTTTGAAGACCCTTGCACCCCCTTGGCAAGTTTAAGACTTGTGGACTTCAACTCCCAGAAACTCTTAAACTTGCCAAGGGGGTGCAAGGGTCTTCAAACTTGTGGGCTTTGGAGTTGCACGACCATCAGCCGAGCAGATTCCAGCTCTAGAGCCACCCCAAACCCCCCACAGCTCACGAGCGGGGCAGAAGAAGGGAAAAGCCCCTCTCTTCCCAGTTCCCCATCGGGCTGGGCTCCACCAAAGGCTGCCTCCCGGTCTCACAGCCAGTTCCCTCCTGAAGTTTCAAGGGCTGAGCAGATCTGTGGCGCTGGGCAAAGGCGAAAGCGGCGGCTCCTGGTTTTCCCGGCCAAAGAGCGCTCGCTAGAGAAGAGCAGCTGGGGAAGCAGGTGAGGCGCGGTGGCAGGCAGGTGTCTGGGAAGCGCCGAGGGCAGCACGCGTGTCCGGGATGCCCCTCTTTGGGCTTTCCGCTTAGGCGGCGGCTGGGAGTCACGATTTGAAGAACGCTATCCCGGGCAAGTTTTGCTTGGAGGCACGTCTGTCACACACACATGCACGCGCGCGCGCACACACACACACACACACACACACACACACACACACACACACCTCCCAGGCTTCGGTTTAAATGCAGGGTCCCGTCGGACAAGGAACTTCCAAAATGCTTGCTGTGGTGACGCTGTTTTCTCCGAGACCTTCGAAGCTCCTCTTTCTCTTCGGCCAGGATGTCTCAGAGGATCCCCACCGCGGGAAGCATTTTGGAAGTTCCTCGTCCGACGAGACCCTGCATTTAAACCGAAGCCCGGGAGGGGTGTGTGTGTGTGTGTGTGTGTGAGTGTGTGACAGACGCGCTTCCAAGCAAAACTTGCCCGGGATCGCGTTCTTCAAATTGCGACTCCCAGCCGGGTCTGTTGGCGTTCGCGGGGCAGGAATTCTTTCCTCGCTGCCGTTTGGACGCGCCGGACCTCGCTCAGACGCCCGCTCGCACGGGACAGCAGGGACGGCGGCGGGGGCAAGCAGTGGTGGTGGTGGCGGCAGCAAGCAACAGCGGGGACGGCAGGGGCAAGCAGCGGGGGGGAAGCGGTGGTGGCGGCGGCAGCGGCGTGCGGCGGGGACGGCGGCGGGGGCCAGCAGCGGATGGAACCGGCCAAAACTGCAACGCACGGAGGCTGAAAACCTCCAAAGGGTGGGGGCTGGTGGGTGGGTAGGGCTACATTCGATGTATAAGACGCACCCAAATTTTCACCCTCTTTTTGGGGGTAAAAAGGTGCGTCTTATACTCCGAAAAATACGGTAGGTAAAAAACAAGAATGGGAAGCACAAAACTGATTATCTATTATTCATATGTGCCTTAATTAAGACCTTTGTTGGCCAAGCAATGGATATTAGTGGGACAATTTGCTCGATAACTTGGAGGCTTACTCTTCCTGGACCCTAACAGCTTTCCTTCTCTCCATGCTCAGTCTTGGAATACCAGCATCTTATGAAGGAGAGATGAAAGTGAACATACCTCCAGGTTGATTCTTGCTTTCCTCAGCACGTTGTATGTTCCAGTCACTGTAGCAAAGAAAGTGTCAACCATAACTTGAATTAGTTTCTTTTGTCCCCGACTCATCTCTGTGTTAATTGTCTAACTTGGCAAGTCCATTGTGAAATGTTTCTTTCTGATATATAGACTTAGCAAGTGAAGATGAATAATTTTATCTTCAAAAAACTTAGCCATTGTCATTTTGGAAAGAGGGTTTCATAAGGATTATTTAGCCCTTTTGTCTAATTTATAACTCTAACTTTCATTAGCAGATTTAACTTTCTTCCTTTTCATCGAGGAGTAGATTTAGACAGGTATTTCCAGTTCCATTTCAGTGGCATGTGGAAAAGATTTCCAAAGCTTGTTGGACATTTGACACTTGAAAAATTCTAGGAGAATATCACTCCTTCCAACACAAAATTCCCAAGATCCTGCAGGAGCAACTACTGTAAACTTGCAAGTTAAATATGTCACTCTTCCCCCTCATCTACATATTCAGTGCCTCAAACTCATTCAAGAATGGTTTGAGATGCAGAGAATAAAATGTAGTGGGGAGAGATTGTGACACACAGACTGTCACGGTGTGAATATTGTCAGTTGTATGTCTATGCAGGGTGATGCACCCCTATTCTAATATTATGGTATATTCCAATACAGGCAGAACACGTGATATGATCTTGTACGCATGTCCACATTCCTGATCCACCATTAATCACCTTTTTTACTTGACTCTGACCTGAATGGTCACGTTTTCTTAGCAAAGATGTAATTATTCAGGATTTATTGTTTTTATACCGAAATAAATATTCCTATTAGACTTTTAATCTCGGCTTTATTTCTAACTGAATTCCAAGCAAAGATCCAAATCGCCTCTATGAGATTAATTCTTATCGCTCAACACAGACAGACCCATTAATGCTCTAGAGTTATGCTCATGGGATGCTTGACTACCAGAAGCAGAACATTGGTCCTATCCAATCCATTCCATGAAAGAGGACACTTACAGTGAGTGAGAATGAAGTTCTCCATACTTCCTTTAATATGATTAACACTCTGCACATGATTCTCTTGCTCAGCCAACTTGGTTCTAAGTATTTGGATTTCTTCAGCTACTGTCTGATCCTGTGAAAACAAGTATTTTATCTCTTAGGATGACTACAACAATTGCATATTATTTAAAAAAGGAAGGAACTTATATTTTATCAGGTAACATAGATGTGTAGAGTTCTCTGGAAGATTAGATGGACTGTAACATTTCATATATGAAGAGAATGTATTTTAAAATTCTTCTCAGTCTTCTAAAATACTATATTTGTAAGCTATGTAGAAGTCACTGAGCCAATGTAAAAGTATTTATGGTAATAGTGGGGAGTTAAGGAGGGGCACATCTAGAGCCAAAATGCACAGAACTATCTATTCTCTGTTCGTTTATCTCTCCATTTTAATTTCTCTGTTTTGTGATTGCTAAGCTATATCTCTATGTATTATTCTCACTGGTTTTTGCATCTCCACCAATATCCCCATTTTATCTTGTATTCTTGTTTTACTGTTGACTTCTGTATCCCCTTTTTCTTGTTTCCTCATACATCCATTGTCACACAGTGATTTTATATTGTCTGTTACATGTATATGCAGGGAGATGCAGGGAGATGCATCCCTATCAAATATAATGGTTCATTCCTGAGCACGTGATTAATGTTCCTAGTACGCATGTGTACATTCCTTCCTTCCTTTTGTTCTATGCTTCATGACGAAGCAACATCTCCTTTATATAGCCAATATGTAATTAACTAGTTTTGATAAGAAATAAATATCTTTTACATTAGAATTATAATGCCGTTTATTTTGGCAATGTCAGAGTTCCAGGAAAAGATTCATTTCGCCTCTGATAAGAGTAATTCTCCTTCTAACATGGTAGCAGACGGATTTGGTTCTGGACTTTAATTAATTCTGACAGATTTATTGCGTTTAGCCTAGTAAGAGAAAGATAAGAATGTTTTTGGCCGTTTTTGAAGTGAAACTTTGATCTAATTAAGAATGTCTTCTCCGGAGAAAGAATTTTTATCCTTCCCCGGCCAGCCGGGTGAAGAAAGAAAAACATCTCAAGAGGCATTTTTTTTGCCAGCACCTTCTTCGCTTCTAATAACTGCACCGAGAGAGACCAACATCGCGTCTATGCAAACTTCTCCTATGCCGTCTCCCACGCCTCCAATTACAGCGGAAGAGGCCCTCCAACAAGAAAAAGATTTTGAAAGGTCAGTCAAAGTCAAAAACACATTTTTTCTCCCGGGGGCAAGTTCAACTCAAATGGGGGCCATTCAAATGGGGGCCGTTCCAAAGATTACTCATTATGAGCCACTTCTGACTCAATTGCTTGAAAGTTTTTCTGAGGAAGCTCCCTCAACCAATATATCTGGGACAGAGAAATTGAATACTTAAGGAGGCAGTTACTAGAAAGCCAACGCCCATATGAAAAACAAGATGTCTGCCAGTCCCACATTCCAGAAGCCTCTCTTGGGCCTTCTTTTCCGGTCTCTCCAACATTAGAGTCCCACCCCAAAATGGGTGTTACCTTTCATAAGCCGGAAAGGGAAAGGACATATGACTATACGTCAATAGGGGCTGGCTCTGATCAAAGATTTTATGAACAAAGAGACTTTCCCAAAAGTAATGTTACAGTGCCATCTGGTGGACAAAGTAATATAACAGAAACCATGTTCGAAATATTACTAAAACGTTTAGATCTCCTGATGTCAGGCAAAAGACAACCTTTGTCACCTATGCCAACTGAAAGTTTTGGATCGCAGATTGCTCCACCTACACCTTTAGTTCAACAATCTTTTCAGCCTGCCCAAACAATACAGGCCCAAACCGCACCATCCATTCCTATGGCCGCACAAATTATGATGCAGTCTCAAGCTGCTTCGCAGGCTGGAATTGCTACAGCCCCTGCTGTCCCAACTACACAACAGCAACCCCAAATGGGGCAATCGTTTTTTCCAATTTGATGTTGAAACTGCCTATCTACATGCAGACCTAGATGAAGAAATCTACGTGAAGTGCGCCCCCGGATTCTGTGACGACCTCCGTGGTCGAGAAGGGGACACGTGGATTCTCAACAAAAGTCTTTATGGTCTGAAACAATCAGGTTTGATGTGGTATAACTGTCTCAAAGATAAACTAAATTCAATGGGCTTTATTAAGTCCGAAACTGATGAATGTGTGTTCACAAAAAGGTTTAGGGATGCATATGAAATCGTTCTTGTTTATGTAGATGATATTGTTTACATTGGTCCTAACAAACAAATGAGTGAAATTTTTGTTTCAGGTCTGAAGAGATTCTTCACATTGAAGTCACTAGGTCACATCAATGATTATTTAGGTGTACAGATTGAAAAGACACAGAAGGGGTTTAGCCTCTCACAAAAAGCCAAGATAGAACAACTCCTACACCATTGCAACATGCAAGATGCTACACCGACACACACTCCTATGCAAACAGATTTTTGTAATTTGAAAGATGAACAAAGTCCTGAGTTCAAGGATCAAACACTTTATCGCTCAGTAATTGGTTCACTACTATACATTAGTGGTTGGACTAGACCAGACATAGCACTTAGTGTCAATTTGTTGTCACGACATGTAGGCAAAGCCACAGAATTTCACTGGTCATGTATTAAGAAGCTACTGAGATACCTAAAATACACTCAACACATGAAATTAAAGCTAGAACCTACACATTCTGATTTTGCTGACTTGTATTGTTATGCAGATGCTGACTGGGCAAGCGATAAGGAATCAAGAAAAAGCACATCAGGTTTCATAATGTACCTGAATGGATGTCCCGTTCATTGGAACATGAGAAAACAGAGTTTTGTTTCCTGTTCTTCCACAGAGGTGGAATATGCGTGCATTTCCGATGCTAGTAACCAGTTAACGTGGTTCTATTCTTTAGTTACAGATATCTGGACCAAACCGAAGAAGCCAATCACCATGATGGAAGATAATCAATCAGTTGTTTACATTTCAGAAACACGTTTCACAGGGTCTAGGTCCAGACACATTGACATTCGTTATAAAAATGTTAGAGATTTAGTAAGACAAGGTTTCATTAAGTTAGAATATGTGCCAACAGAATATCAGATAGCTGACATCCTGAACAAGCCGTTACCGGCAGCAAGACATGAATCTTTGACATATCTGATGTGTGTAGAGTGATATAAGCATATCCATCCAACAGACAAAGAAGGGGTGTCACACAGTGATTTTATATTGCCTGTTACATGTATATGCAGGGAGATGCAGGGAGATGCATCCCTATCAAATATAATGGTTCATTCCTGAGCACGTGATTAATGTTCCTAGTACGCATGTGTACATTCCTTCCTTCCTTTTGTTCTATGCTTCATGACGAAGCAACATCTCCTTTATATAGCCAATATGTAATTAACTAGTTTTGATAAGAAATAAATATCTTTTACATTAGAATTAAAATGCAGTTTATTTTGGCAATGTCAGAGTTCCAGGAAAAGATTCATTTCGCCTCTGATAAGAGTAATTCTCCTTCTAACATCCATCTGCCATTCTGCCTCCCTATTCTTGTCATAGAGCTTGTCAACAATAGCACAGAAGGGTTTCTCAGCCCCAGCAACTCTAAACCATTCAAAATAATCACGGGAGACTCTAGATCCGTGATGGCGAACCTATGGCACGGGTGCCACAAGTGGCACGCGGAGCCATATCGGTGGGCATGCGAGCTCAGGTCCGGCGTGCATGTGTGCACCAGCCGGCTGATTTTCGGGCCTTCTGGGCCCACTGGGAGTTGGGAAACAGGCTGTTTCCAGCCTCCAGAGGGGGTGGGGAAGGCCGTTTTTGCCCTCCCCAGGCTCCTAGGAAGGCTCTGGAGCCTGGGGAGAGCAAAAAATGGGTGTGCCATTGCATGCTGGGAGCAGGGGGGTCATGCGTGCATGTGCGGGGATACATGGAATTATGAGTGTGGGCACGCACACACGTGATCCCCCACATTCCCCCCCCCTTTTGGCACGCGAACCAAAAAAGGTTCGCCATCACTGCTCTAGATGGAACAATGTGGAACATCTGGTCGGCTGCAATGGATTGGGCAAATAGGGCTATCTCTGCCATGCCCCTATAAATTGAAGAATAGGGGAAGTGGTATCGGCTTAACAATGATACTTCTTTGTCATCCTTATATTCCCTTAATAATTCTTCCTAACAAACTTTATTAATTTTTGGTATTTTAACATGGAATGGGATGCAAATAAGGGGCACTTGGAAATCATCCTGTTCTCTAAAAAGCTAAAGCATTCCAAGTAAAAGAGGAAGGGAGATAAACCATCTTGAAGAGTATAGAGGCGAAGGGCCATGTTCTTATTGAAGGACACAGCTCTAGGATTAGTACACAGGTCACAAGCTGGAAAAATGGTTGGCTTCCAAACACCCTAACATGGTTGGGGGGGGGGAGATTTTGCAATATACTGTCATAGATGGAAAAGCCCAATCAGCACTATTTAAACTGGACTGGGAAAGGTTTTTAGAATTCTATAATATTGACATGGATTTTCAGCTATTATTTATCCAGGCCAATCAAATTGTCACCTCAAATTTTCCAGTGGGAAGAAACTGCTCTGCAGTATTAGCAAGATACTTCCCTTTGTATGTTGTCTTATTTGAGCTGAGCTAGGAGACATGGGAGGTGATGCTCTCCAAAACATTGCAAGGAGGGAAGTTGAGTTCTCCAGAATCTGATGCAAAGTACTGGTATGGACAAGTAATTTCCTGATGTTTTCTTGGCAGAAAATCTGTGGAAATAGAGAGGTTGGTTAATGCAAATATCTTATATTATTTTCCTCATTGACTTCCTTGGTAATATTTGATGTTTCCTTCCTTCCTCTGGCAAGGAACTATAGTTTTCTCATCTCTCTTGTGACACCTCTCATTTCCATAAAGTATCTTTTCATAAATGCTGTTCTATCTCAGTCTTGGGTTAGAAGCTTACCATTCCTTGCTTGAAAGAGCTCACCAGTGCACCATTCCCAGTAATATGGAGATGGTTTATAAATTATCACTTATCCTGGATATTCAGACTATTGGCCAGAACTGTTTCCAGTGGTGAAAGAAAGAACCCTTTAGGAATTTAAAACTCAGTGAAAGACTACTCTGTCCTCAGCAATCAAATCTTCCCAGTTACCATGTTGTCCTGTAGTTTCAGGTTAGACTGCAGAAGTGATGCCATTTGGTGAATCCAAGTCTTAGCATCCAAAATCTGTTTCTTAAGAGTATTATAATCCTGAAGGTATCCTATGACATGAATTCCTTGGTTCTTCGCATCTTCTGTCAGCAGCAGCTTATGTGTCCCTACAAAAAAGAAAAAGAAACATGCTGTCAGCCTAGGTTGGCAGTTGCAGTTCTGCACTGCTCTGGCATCAGCAACTATAACAGTGACTCAGTTGCTGTTTCCTACAACCACAGAAAGAAGAAGTATAGTATTTGTGCAGGAAGCTTCAGCTGGACCTGCTGCTTTCTGAAATCTTAAAATATTTTAATGTAATATCCTGTAGTATAGCAACAAAGCTTGAATGGGGAGGAGTAAGGACATACCAGAGACTGCCTTTTGTAGTGGTCCATGCTGTGCTTCATAGATACATAATTCAGCCTGCTGGGTCTGGAAGAGCCCTCTGTTTTCTTCACACTGCTGTTGAAGCATTATCATTCTGTGTTGAAGCCTGCAAAAATCCCCCCACCCGCAAACAAGAGTCATAATTGAGGTTTCTGTTGTTGGCTGAACTGTCAGATGTCCCTGCAGTGCTCATACTAATGTTCTGCCAAAACCTGCACACTGAAGAGATCCCTGAAGTCTCATGGAAAGAGACTGCAATCCCTCACAAATACAACCATTGGATTAGAAGAGAATTTGGAGGTCTTCTAGTCAACCCTCTTTCCTGGGCAGGAATCCTCAAACTATCCCAGACAAATGGGATATTCTATTAAACCTTGCCATAAATTCCTAAAGGGAAGACTGCAAACCTGACTCAAATGATTCAGTTCTGAATAATGTTATCAGTGGATTTCTTTTAACAACAAAACTGTGGACAGATTAGATGACATCACCCAAAGAATAACTGATTATCCCTTATCTCTCACAGTTTCTGCCCTTTGAAGATCCTTGTTCCTGCACTTTGGTCTAGGAAGTTCATATAGCCAGAAAGATAGAGAAAGCCCAAACAAGAAGAAGCTCACTGAGCAACTGAGAGATTTCTGCAGGAATGTCCTATAGAAATATATTCTCCATTCCCTTTCAGATGCTTGTGGAAAGAGAGCAATGCATATCAAAATGATTCATATAGAAGCCACAAAAAATGAATGGTAGTCCATTCTTATTTTTTATTTCACTTCTCCTTTCTTTTGTCTGTTTTTTCCAGTTATTTTTTTCTGAGTTTATAGTGTTTAATAACTGTTTTTAGAAGAAATACGCCGATAAATTAATTTATACCAAAAGGTCTATTAAAGAAATCCTTTCAAGAACTATCTAAGAATAAAAACAAAAATAACAGAACATCGGAATAACAGAGTTGGAAGGGAACTTGGAGGTCTTCTAGTCCAACCCCCTGCTCAAGCAGGAGACTCTATATCAGGGGTGTCAAGCTCAAGGCCCGGGGGCTGGATCCGGCCTGTGGGGTGCTTAGATCTGGCCAGGGGCGGGTTCCTAATTTTTTTACTACCACTCTGTGGGCATGGCTTATTTTGTGGGTGTAGCTTGCCGGCCATGTGACTGGGTGGGCATGGCTTCTTGGACTGCTGAAGGGAGGGGAACTGAGATAGGTCCTGCTGCCCATTCCCCCTCCCCTCAGCAGCTCGAGAAACTCGAACGTGCAAAAATGCCTAGAATCATCACCGCGCGTTCGTGGCTTCTCGGACTGTTGAAGGGAGGGGAATGGAGATAGCTCCTGCCGCCCATTCTTTCAGCATCTCACATGCTCCCTCAGCCATCCTCCCCTGCTTGGACTCACTCTGGAGTAGGAAGGCAGCGCATGCGCAGTGCCGGAAGCTTGATTTCTGGGCATGCGCAGAAGAAATTTTTTTAAAATGGCAGCGCCCAGGCACCGGCAACTGACTGCACCGGTACTGTGACGTCACCAGCGGGCCGCTACCGGTGCTATAGAGTGGACCGCACCTGTAGGAACCCACCACTGGACCTGGCCCATGGGTCTGGAAACTGCAAAGGACTGACCTGCGGTGCTTCTGCCAGCAAAAACGGAGCTTGGGAGGGCTTCATCACAGCCAAAAAGGGAGCTTGGGAGCCCATTTTCTCTGGCAGAGCGCTTGGGCCTACAGGCACCCCCAATACAAGTGATATCAAACTGGCCATGCCCACCCTGGCCCCCCAAAGTCAAACATGATCCTGATGCGGCCCTCAATGAAATTGAGTTTGACACCCCTGCTCTATATCATTCCAGACAAGTGGTTGTCCAGTCTCTTTTTAAAAGAGTGATGGAGCACTCACAACATCTGAAGGCAAGCTGTTCCACTGGTTAATTGTTCTCATTGTTAGGAAATTTCTCCTTAGTTCTAGGCTCTCTCCTTGATTATCCAACCAATGTTTCTTGTCTTGCCTTCTGGTGCTTTGGAAAATAGGTTGACCCCCCTCTTCTTTGTGGCAGCCCCTCAAATATTGAAACACTGTTATCATGTCACTCCTAGTATTTCTTTTCATTAGACTACATATAACCAATTCCTGCAACAGTTCTTCATATGTTTTAGCCTCCAGGCCCCTATTTATCTTTGTTGTTCTTTTCTGTACTCTTTTCTATAATATGTGCTTATAAAGTGGTACTAATACTTCATGTGTTCTTGATTCTATCCCTCTGTTAATGCAGCCTAGGATTACATTGACTCTTTTAGCTGCTGCCACACATTACTGGCTCATATTTAAGTGATTATTCACTAGTGCCCCAGGATCCTTCTCACAGTTACTGCTGTTGAGCCAGGTACCTAATCTGTACCTGTACATTTGGTTTTTTTCCACCTAAGTGTAAAACCTTACTTTTTTCTACATTGAATTTCATTTTGTTAGATAGGGCCCAATGTTCAAGTCTGTTGGGGTCTGTCTAAATTTTGAGCCTATCTTCTGGGGCTATTCCTGCCAGTTTAGTGTTGTCAGCAAATTTGATGAGTTCCCTTTCTATTTCCTCATGTAAATCATTTATGAAGATAATTGAATAGTACTGGGCCTAAAACAGAACCTTGGGGTACACCACTGCTCTCTTCCCTCCTCGTATATGTAGTTTTAGTAAGGGCTACACATTGAGTGTGGTTTGTCAGCCAGTTACAAATCCGTTTGGATTCTCAAGGAATTTATTTATTTTAAAATAATTTTTATTAAGTAATTTTAAAGAAAACAACATATAATACAAAAAATATACATATATACAAGTCAAACATATATAAAACTATACAATAACATAGACAACATAACCTAACCTAAAACGTAAAACAAAGAAAATAAAAATAGTATATATATATATATATATATATATATATTACAGTGTTACGTATCCTTATCATATTCCTATTCCTAAATCACTATTCCTTTAGTTTATCTAAAATCTATGTATTTCTTGTTTTTAACTTATTATTCTTTTCGTCACCCTTAATATCCTGTGTTTTCATTTTCCTGTAGTTGTTACTAATTATTTCAATTCTTTTTTGTATTCCAACCATTTATACCAGTTTTCCCAAATTTTATAAAATTCCGTATCCTCTTTATCCTGTAATTTCATCGTTAATTTACACATTTCCTCACATTCCAATATTTTAGTTATTATCATTGTATTTGAAGGGACTATATCTGTTTTCCAGTGTTGTGCGTATAGGATCCTGGCAACCGTTATTATGTGTAATATAAGATATTGGATGTTTTTGCTTACTTTCATTTTTAACATTCCTAACAAAAATGCTTCCGGTTTGAATTCTAGAGTTTGTTTGTTATTTCCTCTATCCAATTTTGTATTTTTTCCCAGTATTTCTTTATTTTTGGGTACGTCCATCACATATGATACGTCCCAGATTCTCGTTTAAATTTTGCTGGAGATAAGTGCCATCTATAGAACATTTTATATGTATTTTCTCTGTATGATGAGGCCATTGTAATCTTGTAGTTTTGGTCCCATAATTTATCCCAAAATTCTAATTCAATAGTGTGGCCAAAATTTTGTGCCCAAATTATCATTACCTCCTTTACCATTTCTTCTTCCATTTTTATATTGAGTAAGCAATTATATGATTTTGTTATTATTTTTTCCTCAGTGCCTAATAAAATTTTGTCCAGTTCTTGATATTTTTCTTGGAATCCAGATTGTAATAGATCTTTTTTATATTTCTTTTGGATTTGCAAGTATGGCCACCAATTGATTTTTATTCCCCTTAATGCCAATTCTTCTCTTGTTTTTAGGTTATTTTGCTCATCTAATAGTTCCTTATAAGTAATGTTTTTGTTTAGCTCTCACACCTTAGGGTAGATTACACTACACAAATGGATAACTGCATTCCTGTCAAACAGACAACAAGTGGTCAAAATAGGATCAGCTCTATCAAACCCTGTACCTGTTAACAGCGGTGTTCCCCAAGGCAGAGTCTTAGGACCTACTCTCTTCATTCTTTACATAAATGACATTTGTGATAATATACAAAGCAACTGCGTCCTCTTCGCAGATGATGTTAAACTATTCAACACCACCGACAATACTACAACCCTTCAGAAAGACGTTGACTATGTATCTTATTGGTCAAACAAGTGGCAACTACCAATCTCAATCAACAAATGCTCAGTTTTACACATTGACAAAAATAATCAAAACACAAAATACAAACTTGATGATCATGACCTTGATGATGATCCTCACTCAGTAAAGGACCTTGGAGTACTCATCTCTAACGATCTAAGTGCCAGAGCCCACTGCAACAACATAGCTAAGAAGGCATTAAGAGTGGTTAACCTAATCTTGCACAGCTTCTTCTCAGGTAACATTGTACTATTAACCAGAGCATACAAAACATTTGCTAAACCGATTCTTGAATACAGCTCATCTGTCTGGAACCCACACTACATATCAGACATTAACACAATTGAGAATGTCCCGAGGTACTTTCTTTCTTTCTTTCTTTCTTTCTTTCTTTCTTTCTTTCTTTCTTTCTTTCTTTCTTTCTTTCTTTCTTTCTTTCTTTCTTTCTTTCTTTCTTTCTTTCTTTCTTTCTTTCTTTCTTTGTCAAACATGTATAGTAGTAATTTGTATAAACATAAGTAAAAAGTAACGATAAAAGAGGACAATTGGACAGTAGGACAGGGACGGTAGGCACGCTGGTGCGCTTATGCACGCCCCTTACAGACCTCTTAGAAACGAGGAGAGGTCGACTGTAGACAGTCTAAGGTTAAAGTTTTTGGGGTTTGGGGAAGAAACCACAGAGTCAGGTAGTGCATTCCAGGCATTGATCACTCTGTTGCTGAAGTCGTATTTTCTGCAGTCGAGTTTGGAGCGCTTTACATTTAGTTTGAATCTATTACGTGCTCGTGTATTGTTGCGGTTGAAGCTGAAGTAGTCATTAACAGGAAGGACATTTTGGTATATGATTTTATGAACTACATTTAGATCAGATCGGAGGCGACGTAGTTGTAAATTGTCTAATCCCAGTATTTCAAGTCTGGTGGAATAAGGTATTTTGTTGTGAGCGGAGGAGTGAAGGACTCTTCTTGTGAAATATTTCTGGACTCTCTCAATTGTATTTATGTCTGATATGCAGTGCGGGTTCCAGACAGGTGAGCTGTATTCCAGAATTGGTCTAACAAATGTTTTGTATGCTCTGGTTAGTAATGTAATGTTGCCAGAGAAGAAGCTACGCAAGATTAGATTAACAACTCTTAGTGCCTTTTTGGCAATGTTGTTACAATGGGCTCTAGCACTTAGGTCATTGGATATGAGTACTCCAAGGTCTTTGACAGAGTGAGGGTCATCTACAAGTTCGTTTCCTCCAAGTTTGTATTTTGTATTCTGATTTTTTTTGCCAATGTGTAAGTCAGAGCATTTGTTGGTTGAGATTTGAAGTTGCCAGTTGTTTGATCATTCAGCTACATGGTCAAGGTCTTTTTGAAGGGTAGCAACATTGTCGGTGGTGTTAAATAGTTTAACATCATCAGCAAAGAGAACGCAGTTGCTTATAATATGATCACAAAGATCATTTATGTAGAGTATGAAGAGTGTTGGTCCTAGAACACTGCCTTGAGGGACACCACTGTTGACAGGAGCAGGATTTGATATGGCACTTCCTATTTTGACCACTTGTTGTCTGTTAGACAGGAACGCAGTTATCCAATTATGTAGGGGTCCAGAAATGCCATAGGATTTTAGTTTCAGAAGTAGTTTGTCGTGTACAACTGAATCAAAGGCTTTACAAAAGTCTATGTAAATTGCATCTATTGTTTTACCTTGATCTAGTTGAGTGGTCCATATGTTTTTGCAGTGCAAGAGTTGCAGATTACAGGATAATTTTTTTCTGAAACCAAATTGTTTGTTGGAGAGTAGGTTGTTAGTTTCTAAGTGGAGCGTAATGGATTGGTTTATGATTGATTCCATGACTTTGCAGGTGACGCAGCCCAAAGAGATTGGTCTGTAATTTTCAACGTTACTTGGATCTCCTTTTTTGAAGATAGGGATGACCGTGGCTAGTGACCATAGGTTGGGTAAGGAGCTAGTTCTGAAGGATTTTTTAAAAATTATGCTTAGAGGTTCAGCCAAGGTTGTGGAGAGCTTTTTTAAGAAGTATGCACATAGTCCATCAGGTCCAATAGATAGAGATGGTTTTTGGTTGCGTAATGCCTTTCTAACGTTATCTTCTGTAAAATCGATTTGTGTTAGATCGTTGCAGTTAATTGTGGTACGACTAGGAAATATTGGGCATGAGCCATTGCTGTTTACAAAGATTGAGCCGAAGAATGTGTTAAAGAGGTTGGCTTTAACTGTTTCATCGTTATAGTCTTTGCCATTCAGTCCTTTAAGGGGTGGGATGGATCTTGAGTCTTTGAGTTGGTTGTTTACAAAGTTATAGAAGGCACGTGTGGACTTCGTACGTAGAAGGTTTTCTTCTTGATTGATGTGATAATTGGTGCATTCAGTCTTTATTTGGTGACACAGATTTTTGTAGCGGCTTTTAAAGTTTGCAACGTGGCCTGTTTTATTTTTTCGCCAAAGAGATCTTTTTTTGAATTGGAGCTTCCTTATTTTTATGGGTAATTTATTTTTCTTGGTTTTGGTGATTATTAGTGGTACATGTAATTTAATGACTCTTTGGATTTCGAGCAAAAATATATTGTAGTAGTCTTCGGCAGTATTACAGCCAGAGAATAGTGTATGCCAATCAAGAGATGAGAGGTCGGCTTCTATGATATCGTAGTTGGCTTTTTTAAAGTTGTAATTGGTTCTCCCATTATTGAGATGGTTTCTGTAAGGACATATATTGAGACAAAAGTCAATCATGCTGTGGTCACTGTTGGAAAAGGGTTCTTTTATTTGTAGTCCGTAAATTGAGTGTAAGTAGTTGCAGAAGATGAGATCAAGACAATTGCTGAGTCTAGTATTGTCTGTTACTAGTTGATCTAGCCCTAGATTGGTAATAGCATTGTAAAGGGTTGAATGTATGGGTTCAGTTGTACATTCATTTAGGGTCCAGTTTATATGAGGTAGGTTTAGGTCACCAAGAAATATAAGAGGATGTGGGTAGGAGGCTGCCCACGTTAGTAGTGAGGTAAGCTTGTTCGCATGTGTCATGTCGTAATCAGGAGCTCTGTAACATAGTAGGAAGCGAAGTGTGGTATTTAAGGTCAGTTCGCAGATGATAGTTTCTGGAAGATCGAGTTCATGTTTAATTTGCACCTTTTTTAGGTTCAGTGATTTCTTATAGAAGATTGCAACTCCACCTCCTCTACAGGTTTCACGATCAGATCGGTAAACACAGGGGCGGGTTCCTAATTTTTTTACTACCACTCTCTGGGCGTGGCTTATTTTGTGGGTGTGGCTTGCCTGCCATGTGAACGGGTGGGCGTGGGCCTCGGGAGCTTGGCAGCGGCCGGAGAAGTGGGGGTGCATTGCCCACCCGCAAGGCAGTCCCCCGCAGCGGGAGCAGCAAGACCACAGCAGCGGTTCTTCTAGGACAGTGTTTCCCAACCTTGGCAACTTGAAGATGTCTGGACTTCAACTCCCAGAATTCCCCAGCCAGCGAATGCTGGCTGGGTAATTCTGGGAGTTGAAGTCCAGACATCTTCAAGTTGCCAAGGTTGGGAAACACTGTTCTAGGAGGCTCCGTCCGGCCTGAATGCTTCTCCCCATTCGATGATCCTAGACTCCTGCCGCCCATTCCCCCTCCCCTCAGCAGCTCGAGAAGCCTCAAACGTGCAAAAATGCCTAGGATCATCACCGCACGTTCGTGGCTTCTCGGACTGCTGAAGGGAAGGGAATGGAGAAAGCTCCTGCCGCCCGTTCTTTCAGCATCTCACGCGCTCCCTCAGCCCCTGCTTGGACTCACTGTGGGGTAGGATGGCAGCGCATCCACAGTGTCGGAAGCTCGGCTTCTGGGCATGCGCAGAATTTTTAAAAAAAATTAAAAAAAAAATTTATGGCGGCGCCCAGGCACCAGCAACCGATTGCACCGGTACAGCGGGCCGCTACCGGTGCTATAGAGTGGACCGCACTGGTAGGAACCCACCACTGGGTAAACATGATAGTCTCTTACTGTGATAATGGAGTCGGGGAGGGATGCGTTTAGCCATGTTTCACAGACAAATATAATGTCGAATTTAGCAGTTTTTAGTAAGAGAAGGAGTTCAGGTATTTTGTTAACGATGCTTCTTGAATTCATTAGTTTACATTTAAGATTAGCAGTGGTTGATGTTGAGGAAGTAAGGGGCGTGCATACCTAGTTTTGGTTTATGGGGGGTTGGTTTTGGTTGAAGGTGGATTGGAAGTTTGGATTGTTTTGGGTGATGATGGTTTGAATGATGGATGGTGGATTGTGGGTCTTAGTTTTGATGCAGCCAGCACGGTAGTCAATGTATAGGTCAGTTTGTCCTTGGTCTTGACGTTTTTTGAGATCTGCTCGGAGTTCACGGGAGCGGATTCATTGTAGTATGGATAGGTCAGGTCTTGAGCAAAGTTTTTTGGGGTTGGGGTCATTTTTGTTAATGGAGTTTATAGTATTAATGAATTTTCGTTTGCTGAGTTCGTCTTTGCAAATGACTCTACAGAATCGTGGGGCCACCGAACCATCTCTATACTTAAACTCGGGGCCATCTCTGGAAACTTCAATGATTTCTTCGGCGGGGAATTTTGATGCAATAATGTTGCGAACCTGATCTATATCAGGTTCATTGGTAACTTCGAGGCCAAATAGAATAGCATTATTACGTTTTTGTTCCTGTTCAAGGGTGTCTTTGATGAGTAAGGATATATTGCTTGGATGGTTGGTAGATGGTTGAGGTAGTTGTTGTTGTGGTTGTGCATGTGGTTGAGGTAGTGGTTGTTGAGCTAGAGATTGAGGTAGTTGTTGTGTTGGAATATGGTTTTGAGCATTTGAATTTCCATTGTCTGTGCTGTAATTTTTTTATCCAAAGTTGTGAAGCGTGCTTTTATGCATGCTTCTATGCGTGCTTCCATGGAATCTATGTATGTTTTTTGTGTTTTTATGGTTGTTTCCAAGGTTTGGAATCTATCAGACGAGGTCATTAGATCATCCAGTATTGGTAGACATGATGGACAGAAATTAAGAACTGTGGGAGCTTTTTGTAGGAAATTGGCTACAGTTTTGTTTATTTCCAGGCAGGTATTGTGGGCATAAGTTGAGCACATGTGGCATTTTGTGTATTCTTCATTCTCTTTGATGATTTTGTTACATTTGTAGCATATATCATCATTGGTAGAGGTATCTTCCATTTGGGGGTTTTTGATTGTGGAGGTTTTTGATTTTTTGTTTGACATGGTTAATAATCAAATAGTGGCTGACAAAAGATCAATAGTCAAATAGTGGCTGACAGATTAGTTAATCTGTAAGAGTATTACATTCCTCTGTTCACAACAGAATACCTTATGAAACCAGATTTGAAATTTTGGAACTTGAAAATTTAGAACTACGCCGCCTTCGATCTGACCTAAGTGTAGCTCACAAAATTATCTGCCACAACGTCCTACCTGTTAACGACTACTTCAGCTTCAACCGCAATAATACACGAGCTCACAATAGATACAAACTTAATGTAAACTGCTCCAAACTTGATTGCAAAAAATTTGACTTCAACAACAATGGTCAATGCCTGGAACACTTTACCTGACTCAGTAGTTTCTTCCCCAAACCCCAAAAACTTCAACCTCAGATTATCTACCATTGACCTCACCCCATTCCTAAGAGGTCGGTAAGGGGCGTGCATAAGCGCACAATCGTGCCTACCGTTCCTGTCCTAATGTACCGATATATTCATACCTCTTTTACTCTTATTCATGCTTGTGCTGTCACATATATATTCAATCATGTTTTACTGTTTATACTTTGCTTATAATCATATATGCTTGACAAATAAAACAAATACAAATAGATTAGTGCTTCCATTGGAGATATCCCTTTGGGTATTTGGATGTAGTATTTATTTTTAATTTCTAGCCAATCGTCCAATAATGTCCCTCTAATATGGTGCCTCTGGAAATATTTGTGTATCTGATGTTTTCCCTAACAAATAAAGTTGTGCCAGCCAATTTGTAAATCATGTCCTTCTATTGTTAATATTCTCTTGTTAGTAAGTGTTACCCATTCCTTCATCCATGTTATAGTTGTTGCTTGATGATATAGTTGCCAGTCCGGTAATCCAAAACCACCTCTCGTTCTTTTATTTTGCAATAACTTTTTTAAAATTCTTGCTTTTTCCCCTGTCCAAATGAATTTCAAAATCAGTTTGTCTAAATCTGTATAAATTTTTTTCCCAATTTTTGTTGGGGCTGTTTGGAATAGATAAAGAATTTTTGGTAAAAACAGGTGTAGATCTGTATTAAAATATTAGGATGTTTAATGAAGAAAAACAATTAAAAAAGAATTTAAAAAAATAATTTTTGGTAATATGTTCATTTTAATCATGGCTATTTTTCCAATTAGAGAAATTTGTAGTTTGGACCATGTTTCCAAGTCCTTTTGAATTTTCCGCATTAGTTTCAAATAGTTATCCTCTTTTATTATCGAACAATTGGCTGTTATCCAAATTCCGAGATATTTTACTTTTTTTGTTATTTGAATTCCTAATAGTTCTTCCAATTTCTTGTCTTGTTTCTGAGTACAGTTTTTAGTTATTATTTTTGTTTTGTCCTTATTAATCTTTTTTTTATTAAAAAGTTTTAAAAGTACAAAGTACAAACATTTTTCTCTTTTCTCCCCTCCTTCCTTCCTCCCTCCACTCTTCCCACCCCTCTTACCCTCCCCTCCACCACCACCCGACTTCCCAGAAAAAGCACAAGGTATAATTTCAAAAAAACATAGAGCTAAAATCTGCTAAAAATTATTAATTCGAAATTTTTTCTAATTCTTAACTCCTTATTACTCAAAAACTTAAAAACATAATCTAAAAATTTAAACATTTATCAATAATAAACTATTTGGGTTTTCTTAATCTGATACTTTTTTTGAATATAATCAGTCCATCTGTTCCATTCCAATATATATCTTTCATTTGAGTGATCCTTAAGATATGATGAAATTTTTGCCATTTCAGCCAAATGTGTAACTTTTAATGACCATTCTTCAATAGTAGGCATATCTTCCTTCTTCCAATACTGTGCCACGAGTAACCTGGCAGCTGTTATTAGGTTCAAAACCAAGTTAGTCTCTGTAACAGAACAATCCGTGATTATTCCCAACAAAAAGAACTGTGGTGTGAACTTGATCTTTTTCTTTAAAATATTTTGTATAATCCACCATATTTTTATCCAAAAAGCCTTGATTTTTTTTACAAGTCCACCATATATGGAAATATGTAGCATTATCACATTCACATCTCCAACATTTAGGTTATAAAGTTGGGTACATGCAAGCTAGTTTTTTGGGGTCTAGGTGACATATGTAAAACATTTTATAAAAATTTTCTCTTAAATTTTGAGCCTGTGTAAATTTAACATTTCTAACCCATATCTTTTCCCATGTTTCCATCATTATAGGTTCTCCAATGTTTTGAGCCCATTTTATCATGCAGTCCTTAACTAATTCTGTTTCTGAATCTAGTTCCAGTAAAATATTGTACAATCTTTTTATGTGCATTGGGCCCTTATTTTTTATTTGTTGTATCAAATTATCATCATTCTTCCAGATACCAGTTTTTTTATCGTCTCTCCATCTAGCCTGTAATTGTCCATATTGAAACCAAGTTCTGATTATTCCTTCTTCTCTTAATTTCTCCATTGGCTTTAATTGTAATGTAATTCCTTCTTCATGAAGAAGTTCTTTGTATGTAATCTTATCTAATTTTTGCTCTAAATTTATATTTTCTATCGCGTGTCTGGGTACTGTCCATAAAGGTAACTTATCATTTAATTTCCATTGGTACTTTTTCCAGACACACAATAAAGCATTTCTTAGTATATGACTCTTAAAAGCTTTATCTACTTTTTTTATCATACACTAAATAGGCATGCCAGCCATAAATCAAACCATATCCTTCAATATTTAATACCCTGTCTTCTGTCAAATTAATCCAATCAGTAATTGCTGAGAGAACTGCTGCTTCATAGTACAATCTTAAATTAGGCATTTTAAGACCACCTCTTTCACGTGTATCTTGCATTATCTTCTGATTTACCCTCGGCTTCTTCCCTGCCCAAATAAATTTATTTATACCCTTTTGCCATTCCTTCAAATTTTCATCTTTTTTAAGTATTGGTATCATTTGAAAGAGAAACAAAAATCTTGGTAAAACATTCATTTTCACTGCAGCTATTCTACCCAGCAAAGACAATTGCAATTTTTTCCAATTTTCCATATCTTTCTGTATTTTTAGCCATAGTGGTTCATAATTATGTTGATATAATTTCATGTTTGTGGACATAATATAAACCCCTAAATATTTAATCTTTTTGACTATTTCAAAACCTGTTACCCTTTCTATTTCTTCTTCTTGGCTTCTTGTCATGTTTTTAGCTATTATTTTTGTTTTAGCTGTATTTATTTTAAAACCAGATACTTGTCCATATGAATTAATTGTGTCTATCAGAATTCTAGTGGATTGTAATGGTTGGGTTAATGTAGCAACCAGGTCGTCCGCAAACGCTCGTAACTTGTATTCTTCCTGTCTGATTTTTATTCCCTTTATTGTATCAAGCTTTCTTATTTTACTAAGTAATATTTCCAAACTCAAAATAAACAATAAGGGGGACAAGGGACAACCTTGTCTTGTTCCCTTTTCTATATTAAAAGTATCTGTTAGTCCACCATTAATTATTATTTGCGCTGTTTGTTTTTGATATATCGCCCTAATGGATTGTGCAAAATAATCTCCAAGTTGTAACTTTTCTATTAATTTTAATAAAAACTGCCAATTCAATCTATCAAAAGCTTTCTCATCATCCAAAAATACTAATACTGTGGGTACCTGGTTGTTGCTTCCCAAGTACTCTAATAAATTAACAATTTGTCTAACATTAGTCTTCATCTGTCTACCAATTAAAAACCCCATTTGATTATGATGAATCATCTGTTGCATAACTATCATTAATTTATTTGCTAAGATTTTAGCAAAAAATTTATAGTCTATATTTAAAAGTGAGATCGGCCTATAATTTTTTGGATCTGTATGGTCTTGACCCTCTTTTGGGATCAGAGAAATAAAAGCAGTCTTCCATGTTGGAGGTACATTACCTCCCTGTTGAATGTTATTAAACAATTCCTTAAGCGGTTCCACCATTTCTTCCTGCAATTTCTTATAATAAACAGCTATTAGAGCATCTGTCCCTAGGGCTTTACCCACTTTTAACTGTTTAATTACCAATAAGATTTCCTGTGAGGTTATCAATTGATTTAAAGTATCCCTCTGCTCCTTAGAGGTTATATAAATATTCTGTTTCTGCAAATAATTATCTATATCCTCTTCTTTAACTTTGCCACCAGTATATAATCCTGAATAGAATTCTAAAAAGGATTTTTTAATAAGTTCTTGTTCAAAGACTTCTTTACCCTTATAATTTATTCTTTCAATAATTCTTGATTTCTGCTTCTTTCTTAGCGTGTATGCTAGCCACCTACCTGGTTTATTAGCATTGCTAAAAGTATTAAATTTAGCATATTGTAAATTAGTTGCCACTTGATCTGCCATTAACATGTTAAATTGACCTTTTAATAAATTAATTGTCTCCTTAATTTTCCTGTCTGTTGGATTAGAAATTAAAGCCCGTTCTTGTCTTTTGATCTCCTCTTCTAATTCTTCCCTTTTTTCACCTTTTTTCCTTCTATATTTATTATTCAAATATATCAAGATACCTCTCATGTAAGCTTTACTTGCATCCCAAACCACCTCCATAGAAGTGCCCTTCTGCATATTATTAACAAAAAATTCATTAATTTTTTACACTCCTTCACATTGTCTTCATATCTAAACAAATTGTCATTTAACCTCCATGACCTTCTAGGTCCATTTCCATACTCCAATTCCAACCAAACCGGGCTATGATCTGTCAGTGTTCTTGAACATATCTTTGTCTTCTTTACTCTAGAAAGAAGGTTGTTAGTAATCAGTATAAAATCAATCCTTGAAAAGGATTGGTGTCTATCGGAGAAAAAAGTAAAATCCTTTTCTTCTGCATTTCTTTCACGCCAAATATCCCTCAACTCCCAATCGTCCATCATCTCAAAAAAGGATTTAGGCAGTCTTGCTCTTGAAAAAATATTTTGTTTAGGACCCTTCTTATCCTTTTTAACGTCCAGTACGCCATTCCAATCTCCTAAAAGGATGCATGTTTTGTAATCCCATTGTATCAACTTTGAATGTAGAAGATCGTAAAGTTTTTCTTGTTGTTGATTTGGGGCATATACACCAATCACAAGTGTTTTCTCTCCTTTAATTAAAAGTTCAATAGCTAGAAATCTTCCTTGATCATCTGCTTCAATTAACTTAGCAATCAAATGTCTTTTCACATATATGACAATTCCATTTTTCTTCTCTGATGCTGCTGTTACAAAATGTGTTCCTATTCTTGTATTTATCAAATATTTTTGGTCTTGTGATCTAATATGTGTTTCTTGTAGACAAACCAAGTTGTTATTAAATTATTTAAGGTAATGAAATATTTTCCTTCTTTTCTGTGGAGAATTTAAGCCATTGACATTCCAAGTTAGGAATCTAATTACCATCTAGAGGCTTCTGAAGCTTCTGGAGCATTGTCTGAAGGTCTAGCTTCTTTAATTCCTTTTGTCTCGCTCCTCCACCGCTTCTGTTTTGGTAGTTTCTTTAGGTGCCAACTGAAGTTGCTGTTGAATCATTTCTTGTTTACGCTTGGCCGTTGTCGCTCTGGTCTGTCTTTGTTATTTTATCAGTTCTTGTTCATCCAGATTTTGATCTGAATGAGTTATAACCAAATCACTTTGACCAGACGAGGCTCCTTCTTCCTGAACTTCTTTCAGTAATTCCTCTCTTTTCTTACCCTGACATCCTCCTTTCTCTTCATTTCTGGTGATCTTGGTGTCCCAGCCTTTAAAACATATGTATCAAAATCTCTTGCTTTCTGTACCGTGTTGAGCCGATGTCTTTCTCCAGCATAAATCAATGATATTCCAGCTGGGACCTCCCACCTGAACTGTATTTGTTGTTTTTTGAGTTCTTCCACCAGAAAGGTATAATCCTTTCTGGCTCTCAAAATTTTTGGAGGAATCTCTTTCATTGTCATCACTTCTTGTCCATCAACCTGAAGCTTATTTTGAAAAGTTGCCTGTAGGATATCGTTGCGCACTGTTCTGTTAGTAAAATATATTACAATATCTCTTGGCAGGTTTCTCTGTCTGGCCACACAAGAATTGACACGATATATTTTATCCATCTGCCATCCCAAATCTTCCTTCTTTATCCCCAACACTTGAGCAAACGCCTCTCTCAAATTTTCACATTTATCCTCCTTTACACCTCTAACTCTGATTGCAAATTCCATATTTCTATATTGGATCATTGTAATTTCATCTGCATCCTTTTCCCTTTTGTTCTCAATTTCTTCTACTTTTCCATTCAAAACTACTGTGGACTGTTTAATTTCTTCCACTTGCTGGTCCAAAATCTCCAAATTGTTTGCCAAACCTTTAAATGCCATTAAGATATTTGCCCTAATTTGGTTATTGCGAACTCCAATTTGATCAGAAACATCTTGTATCTTTTCATTAATTTTCTCATTAGTTTCATCAATTTTTGCATTAAAAGTAATGGCCATTTCAGCCTGCATAACTTTAAGAGTTTCTTGTAACATCCCCAGAGTTAGAGGCTGGGTTTGTGTTGAGAGGAATTGCAGTCTAGAAGTGTGGATGGGTGAGCTCTCAGCGCTCCACGCTCCTTTAGAAGGAGCTGTCTTTCCAGATTTAGAAGCCATTTGAATTTAAACAAATCTTTATGTTGTTCCAAATTACTTTTAATCAAATACCCAAAAGAAGAATTCCTCAAAGCCAAAATCCAAATCCAAATTAAAGTCAGAGGTTCTCCTGCATAAGCCTGCTAGCAAAATGAAACTTTCTTTCTAACTTTCACTTTTCCATGCCCTTTCAGACTTCAATTGCCATTTTGATACAACTTGCTAATTTGTAGCTTCCGATATAAGAGTCAGCATAGGAGTTAAGTATGGATACTTGCCCAGTGTGTCTCCTGGCTTTTTCTGCTGCTACAGTTCCAATATTGAAATGCTGTTGTTGAAAGCAGGGTTGGTCGCGACTTTCTTGCTCTGCTAAAAAGCGGAGATGTCCCAGGTCCGGAGCAGTTGACAGGGTTCCAGGGAGCCCTCACCCTTCGCGCCCCAGGAATTCTCCTGGGACACTTGGGGGACTCTACCTGTGCCTGTCTGCTCTTCTCACTCCCCTTTGCCCGGGGAGAGGATTTTCGGCTGCCAGTCGGCTGTTTTTCGGCTGTTCTGGGGCTTAAACGGTGCCGGGGACTGGCGCTCGGCGAGAAGCATCTTCGAAGGGTGGGGAGCCAAACCGGAAGCCCCTAGTCCCAATTCTTTATATCTCATAAGTTAACACTCAGTTCTTATTAATCTTTAAGCCAGCCACTTCGTCAAATTTTTCAATTTCCTTCATTGTTTCAGGTCCGGAGTTTTGGGGATCTTTGATAATGAAAACCATATCATCTGCAAATGCCTGTTCTTTTGTACTCCTCTTTTTTGATTTCTAATCCTTTGATTTCTGGGTTTCTTCTAATTTGATTTAACAGAGTTTCTAATGCAAAGATGAACAGTAAGGGAGATAGAGGGCACCCTTGTCTTTTGCCTTTCATCACTTCTATTTTCCCTGTCATATAACTGTTTATTAGGATTCTCGCTGTCTGTATTGAATATATAGCTTCAAATGTTCTAATAAATTTGTCGCCAAATTGCATGTATTTTAATTGCATTACAAAAATTTCCAGTCTAAATTGTCAAAGGCTTTCTGCGCGTCAATGAATATTAGTGCCAATTGTTGATTTGAATGGATTTCATAGTACTCTAATACGTTCATTATTATCCTTGTATTGTTTCGAATTTGACTTTTTGGAAGAAAGCCATTTTGGTCTGAATGTATCATTTGAATTAATATTATTTTTAGTCTTTCTGCCAATATTGTTGTGAAAATTTTATAGTCCGAATTTAGGAGCGAGATTGGTCTATAGTTTTTGATTAAAGTCTTATCTGTATCTTCTTTAGATATGAGTGTTATATATGCCTCTTCCCATGATCTTGGCATTTTGGCTTGATTTAATGCTTCATTATACAATTCTAACATTTTTTCTTCCAGAGTGTCTTGAAATTTTTTGTATATCTCCGCAGGAAGCCCATCTGGCCCTGGTGTTTTGTTATTTTTTTGTTTTTAGTGGCCTCTCTTAATTCCCCTAGTGTAATTTCTTTATTTAATGTTATTTGCTTTTCCTCTGGCAAGATTGGCAAATCTTTGTTATCCAAATATTTCTTGATGTCCTCTTCTTGGATTTCCATTTGTCCGTATAGAGTCGCGAAGAAGTTTTGAATGATCTTCTTTTTTTCTTCTGTTCCATGATGGAGTTTTCCCTCTTCGTCGTTGAGTTGTTGAATCATCCTATTTGTTTTTTCCTTCCTTAGTTTATGGGCCAACCATCTCCCAGGCTTATTTACGTGTTCAAAGTAATTTTGCTTCATTTTTTAAATGTTTCGACTTATCTCATCTTGGGTTTCCAAATTAATCTTATGTTTCATAAGGTCTCTTGCCTCTTTGTATTTAATATTGGATGGATCCCTTTGTAGTAATAATTCTTGTTCTCTAAGTTTGATATTCAAGCTTTCCAATTTAGCTTCTCGCCAAATTTTTCTTTGCTGTGTATGCTATTGTCAACTCTCTCAAGTATGCTTCCATTGTATCCCATGTATTTTGGGTTGATGTTTGCTCTTTGGTGTTCTCTCTAAAAAAAATCCTAATTCTTTTTCAATTTTTTGGTACCGTATTTTTCGGAGTATAAGACGCACCTTTTTACCCCCCAAAAGAGGGTGAAAACGTGGGTGCGTCTTATACACCAAATGTAGCCCCACCCAGCCACCCCCACTCTTTGATCTTTGCTTGCCAGCAATTTACCTTTTTGCAGCAAACAGCAGCAGAGCCTCATTAGCTACTGATTATCTGCCTCCCGACACTCAGCTGATTTATTGAAGTTGCCGGCAAGCCCACGTGCTAAAATGAAAGTGAAACTAAAACTGCACAGAGTCAAATTGCTGGAGGGAGTCAAATTCTTGTGCTAACCAGACTGTGCTGAAACTGGCTGTTTTTTGCTGCAAGAAGGTAAGTCAATAACTATAAATGCCTATAGAATGTTCAAATTATTAAACTTATTTTTAAAGATTGTTTTATTATTGTTCTAGACCAGGGGTCTCCAACCTTGGCAACTTTAAGACTTATGGACTTCAACTCCCAGAGTTCCTGTGACATCGGTTTAAAGTCAATCTATATACATATTATTCTATATAATTCTATATATAATATTTACATTTACATTCATTCAGAAATTTTCTTATTCTTTCTTATTTCTAACCAATTGTAAAATTTATCCCACACTGCATAAAATTCTTTCTCTTCTCGATTTTGTAATTCTAGCGTTAATTTTGACATTTCTGCACAATCCATTATTATTTTTAGTATCATATTCTCCGTTGGGGGGTTTTCATCTTTCCATGTTTGGGTGAAAGTTATTCTGGCAGCAGTTAGGACATGTATTATCAAATATTGGTTTTCTTTCATCTGTTGCCCTCTAATAATACCCAATAGATATGTCTCGGGTATGAATTCCAGTTCGGAATCTATCATTTCTTGTAACCATGTCCTAATCATGCTCCAATATCTCCTTGCTGTCAGGCAAGACCACCACATGTGATAATATGTGCCATGTACTTGTTTACATTTCCAGCATCTTGGGTTCATATTAGCACATATTTTGGCAAGTCTAGCCAGAGCTAGATGCCAGTGGTAGAACATTTTATGTAGATTTTCTTTATATGATGTTGATAGAGTTAGTTTATAGTTAATCTTTCATAATTTTTCCCATTCGTCTAATTGGATAGTATAGCCGAAGTTTTTCATCCATGCAATCATATTATCTTTAACTGTTTCTTCAAATTTATCAAATTGTAGTAGGTAATTGTACATTTTGGTTATAAATTTATTTTCAGATCCCAGTAATATTTTGTCTATTGTATTTTGTTCTTTATTTATACCAAATTCTTCCATATCCTTTTTGTATCTATTTTGTATTTGAAGATATGGCCACCAGTCTATGGCCATTCCTTCCTCCCTTAATTTTTCCCTAGACTTTAAGTTACCATTGTTATCCAATAGTTCATCGTAGTTTCTCATTTTCGATCTTTCCAATGCATTGGGGTGGATCATGGCTTCCATTATGGATAACCAACGGGTATCTCTATATAGTGTTTATTTCTAATTTTCCTCCAGGTATTTAATAATACGGCTCTTATCGCATGTGTTTGAAAATGTGAATGTTTGGTATTCTTTCACCCCATAAATGGGCATGCCAACATTCCTGAATATTGTGACCCTCTAATGTTAATATTCTATGGTTTTTTAAAACAATCCAATCTTTTATCCAAAGTAAATTTACTGATTGGTAGTATATCTCCAGGTCAGGGAGTCCAAAGCCTCCTCTGAGTCTATTATCTTGTAACACTTTGAATTTTATTCTTTGTTTTTCCCCAGAATTTTTTTTATATGCACCTCTTGCATACAAATTATGTCCATGTTCTGTTTTTTGAAGTCTAGCAGTACATGTTTTCTCTTGGTGGGTGAGTTTAGTCCATTGATATTTATAGATAATAAGTTAAGCTCTTGGTCTTCCTCCTTATTACTTAATGTTTGATTTTGTAATTCCCTTCGAAAGCATTTCCGTTTGCGCTCTTGTCCTTGCTCCTTCCCTTTCATATTTTTCTGTCTCGTTACTATCTCTTATTTCCTGTTCCTCCTGACAATATCTAGTTCTTAATTCCTCCTGACTTCTAGTTATTCTCATCTCTCTATTGTCTTGTTCATCTTCTCCAGCTAGCAGTTGTTCATAAAATTCCTGCGCCCTTTCTATATTATCTATTTTGATTTTTCTGTCCCTCCAAGTTATTAACAACCCCTCCGGGATGAGCCATCTAAACATTATCCTTTGCTTAACTAATTGGGCTGACAGGAAGTTATATTTTTTTTCTTTTGTCCCTTATCCTTTGGGGTACCTGTTTGAGAATTGAAATTTCCCTTCCCATGTATGTCAATGTGTCATTTCTTACTATATTGAGAATTTCGTCTCTCATTGCTCTTCTCAAAAACCTAATATGTACTTCCCTTGGATGTTTGTGCTTCCTAGCATAACTGGTGTTAATTCTATAGATTTCATTGATTTCTTTCATTGTGCCTTCCCTGCATCTATCTAATATTTTCCCCAATATTTCTACCATTACTTCCAGTAAGTTTTCATCCTTTGTTTCAGTGATGTTTTGAAATCTTAGATAGAACATAGACTTCTCCATTTCCAAATGGGAGATGGTGTCATCGAGATTTTTGTTTATCTCTTCTAATTTATTGTCTGTTCTGTCCAGTCTTTTCTCAGCCTTATCTGTCCTTTCTACTACTTCTTTAATTTGTTGTTCATTCTTAGCTAGAGCTGTTTGAATCATGCCCACTCTGTCATCAATTTTTGCCATGTTATTTTTGATCTCAGTCATTTCACTTTTTACACCATCCAGTCTGTTTGTTAGTGTCTCCTGCATTTTTAATATTGCTTCCTGCAGGAAATCTATGGATGATTGTATGCCTTGCATGTTTGTACTTGCATCTGTCTTTTCACTGCTTGCAGCGCTGCTTGCAGCACTTTTCAATGTTTTTTGACCTGCTGGGGATGACATTGCGGTTATCTGCTTTTTGCCCCCTTTTGTTAATGTTGTCATCATGGTGGTCATTTGAATAACCTTAAATATATCATTCCACTTTACCATCAAATTACACTTGTATCTTATCTCTACTTTTGTTTTAGTATCTTGTCTATTTATTTATTTATTTATTTATTGGTATTTCTTATATGCCGCCCAACTCCCGAAGGACTCCGGGCGGCGTACAACAGTAAAAATACAAGAAACCAATATAAGCATTTAAAACAAATATAAAAATTAAAAAACCATAATCTTAAAAACATTTAATCAATTCGACTTCATACATACTTGGGGGTGAGCTCAGATGGATTACGCTCCACCCCTCTGCCTGCAGGAAAAGCCATGTCTTAACAGCTTTCCGGAAGGCCAGTAGGGTGGGGATAGTTCGGGTCTCTGGGGGAAGTTGGTTCCAGAGCACGGGGCCTGCCACAGAGAAGGCTTTCCCCCTAGGGCCCGCCAGGCGACATTGCTTAGCCGATGGGACCTGGAGGAGGCCAACTCTGTGGGCCCTAACCGGTCGAAGGGAAGTGTGAGGCAGAATGCGGTCCCGGAGATAGCCTGGTCCTAATTAAAATAATCAACAATAGTAATTAATATTAGTTATTACAATTTATGTTAATACTAGTAGTTAATAATAATTATTACAGTTAATTGATCAATATTTTATGTAAAGTCTAGGAGTAAATGTAATAAATATAGATATAGATATAAGTATGATATAATGTTTAGATATAGATATAAATATTATGATATAATGTTTAAATATAGATATAGATATCGATATACCGTATTTTTGGAGTATAAGACGCACCTTTTTACCCCCCAAAAGAGGGTGAAAACTTGGGTGTGTCTTACACACTGAATGTAGCCCCACCCGCCCACCCCACCCTTTGGCCTCTGTCTTCCAGCAATTTACCTGCTTGCAGCAAAGAGGGAAGAGACTGTAAAGCCAAGCAAGTCATTAGCAGCTTCCCGACCTACAGCTGATTTGCTACGTGCTAAAATGAAACTGAAACTAGCTGCAAAGAGGCAAATAGCTGGGAGAGACATGCAGATTTTTATTTTCTGCTGAACTGGATGCAAGGGGGTAAGTGAATAACTATAAATGTCTGTAGAATGTTCAAATTATTAGACTTATTTTTAAACAACTGCTTTATTATTATTCCCAGGGGTCTCCAACCTTGGCAATTTTATGACTTGTGGACTTCAATGCCCAGAATTCCGCAGCCAGCTTTGCTGGCTGCGGAATTTTGGGAATTTTGGGAATTTTGGGAATTTTGGGAATTTTGGGAATTTTGGGAATTTTGGGAATTTTGGGAATTTTGGGAATTTTGGGAATTTTGGGAATTTTGGGAATTTTGGGAATTTTGGCTGTGGAATTTTGGGAAGTCCACAAGTCTTAAAGTTGCCAAGGTTGGAGACCTCTAGACAACTTAACAAAATAAAGAAGCTTTTTAAAATAAATGCTTGCTCTGAAGAGGTCCATTGCTATTGTATCTTCTTTTCAATAATAGATAATAATGTATACTTCCAGAAATTTTAATTAATTTTAACAGCTCTGTACAAGTATAGTCTGAAATGTAACAGTGTCCTGTTTAGTATTAGAGTTAAATCCCGACTTACTTTGGAGTAGATCTATTTAAATAATTGGGAGGAGTTAGTGTGACTACATTTAAGAAAACTTTCTGGCATAATGTACATTTCTCCAATTCTTTGCTATTTCTTTTTTTAAAAGAATTTTTTATTTTGTCTCCAACATTACCATACATATAAAAATACACATACCTTACATTATACCAATAGACACTGTTATACATTATTATACAATTATTCTTAAGATATTCTCCTATATTACACCTAATTTATATTACTATTCATCAACCTGTTATTCTTTATTTATTTACACTCCCCTCCCTCTATCTCCCTCTCTTCCCTCTACATTCTTACCCTTCTCTCCCCCTTTCTACACTCCACTCCTCTTCCCCTTCCTCCTTTCTACTTCCTCTTTCTCCTTCTTTACCTTTCTTCGAGTGCTGCTTATCTTAAATCTTCTCATATTTAACAGATTGATTTATTATTCTCTTAAATTTCTACTCCATCGGTGTCATTACTTCATTTAACCTTTATAAATAATTTCTAAACAAATACTACCGTGTTTCCCCGAAAATAAGACAGGGGCTTATATTTTTTGACCCCCCCAAAAATGCCCCTGGCCTTATTTTCAGGGGATGGCTTATTATTTTTGGGGTGCAGGCAGGCCAGGACGCACCACTTACTGGAGTTCGGCAGCTCCGTGGTCTCTCGGCTAATCTGTTTAGGGAAAAAAAAATCTTGCATAGTGCAGAAACTCTTCTCGTGAGAATTAGCAAGTTCTCGAAGCGAGAAGAGTTTCTGCACTATGCAAGATTTTTTCCCCTAGCCGAGGGAAACCCCAGAGCTGTCAAACTCCAGTAAGTGGTGTGTTTCGCTGTTCTGCGGAGTTTGGAGCTTTGGGGCAAAGGATGGGGCGGGGCGGGGCGGCGAGGGAGCGACCGAGGTGGCGGCGGAAGGCAGAGCAGAAGGGGCAGCAGAAGAGCGCGGAGCCCAACAGCGAGATCCCAGCGGTCAGCAGGAGCCCCGAGTAGAAAGCGCCGGCTGCTGTTCCCAGGCGGAACGGCTCCCCCTTGAGTTCGGAGCCCAGCGAAAAGCCCTTGAGACCCACCGCGGCGGCGCTCAGCATGCAGGCGAGCAGGAGGTAGCTGGAGAGTGCGGCGCAGGCTCCCCGGACACTCCACTTCATCCTCCACATCTCCTCCCCTGCCTGCGCCTCCTCCTCCCTGCCTCACCTCCTCTGCCTCCCTCCGCCTGCGCCTCCTCCGCCTCCCTTCTGTCCTCCTCCTCCCGTGTCCTCCTCGGTGTCATCGGCCCCTGCCGGGGAGGCGGCCACCACGTGTTGTGGGAACATAATGCTGGGGATGGCAGTGGCGAGAAGGGAGCGTTCCGAATGCGCCGCCACCGGTGCCGCCGTTGCTCTGGCTGCTACCGGCACAGCGGCCGCCGCTGTCACCGCTGCTTCCTCTCTGCAGGCAGCCGGCAAGCCCGGCTCACGCACCAGCTTTTTCCTCCCCACCCTGCTGCCTCCTGCTCTCTCTTATTGAAGCGGCTGCTGCTCGCTCGCTCGCCGCCGCTACTGCTGGGAGCCGATGAATTATTGATGGCAGCAAGTTCGAGGCAAAGGAGGGGCTTAGCTTAGTCGGGAGGATCTCTGTGCGCCAGCCGTGCCAAAGGGCGACTGGCAAGAGGTGGCTTTAAAACGCAGGAGTCAACACCCGTTATTAGAAAGAAGACTAGCGCGCAACTTGATTGAGCTGTGTGTGTGTGTGTGTGTGTGTGTGTGTGTGTTAATTGCCTGTGGAGAGAAGACTGTAAGAACGTGATCGAGGTAGGAGAGGCGTTTTGCGCTGGGGTTTGGCAGGGCGGGAGGGCGTGGCGTGGCTGGCGTCCCTTCAAAATGCTTCAAAGTCCATTGAAGCATTTTAAAGGGATCCGTTTTGCCTGCCATGAAGGGAACCAATGCTTGCCTCCTGTTCTTCGGGGAACATTGGTTCCCTTCATGGCAGGCAAAACGGATCCCTTTAAAATGCTTTGAAGGACTTTGAGCACTTCGGGCAGGGGATGGGGCGGGGCGCGACGTGAGTGAGGAAGGCGGTGACAGGGAAGCGGCGAACTTCCAGACACTGATAAAGTGAGCGCCTCGCAGCCCGGCCCTCCCCTGCATTCCCCTCCAAATTGTGCCTGATGATCTTACCAGCGTCTGGAAGTTCGCAGCTTCTCTTTTCAGCAGGTCTTTGAGGGAAACTCCTTCAATGTAAAGGAGAAGTTATCACGAGTGCGAAAAGTTGTTAATTGGTCGCACTCGCCATACCTTCTCCTTTACATTGAAGGAGTTTCCCTGCAAAGACCTGCTGAAAAGAGAAGCCGTGAACTTCCAAACGCTGGTAAGATCATCAGGCACAATTTGGGGGTGGCAGGGAATGCAGGGGAGGGCCGGGCTGCGAGGCGCTCATCTTACCAGCGTCTGGAAGTTCGCGGCTTCTCTTTTCAGCAGGTCTTTGCAGGGAAACTTCTTGAGGGATCTCTCTCTCTCTCTTTCTGGGCCAAAAGAGTGCCGCAGCAAAAAGAGTGGCTTCCGGCATGTCCCCCCCTTTCCCCCGGAAGTAGTGGGGGGGGCTTATTTTTGGGGGGTGGCTTATTTCAAGGCATGTCCCGAAAAAGCCCTGTGGGGCTTATTTTCGGGACATGTCTTATTTTCGGGGAAACACGGTACATAGTTTGGTACATGTAATTAATTGATAAATAATTGATAAATAATGCTACCTCCCAAAAAAAATATCTAGTTTTGTCTTCTAGGTCTACCACCAATTAATTTCTAATTTTCTCTTCAAATTCACCGCTATCATTTAACTTCTTAGGCTAGTTATTACCTTTCCTACTTCTTAATTTTATGCTGTTTTGCTTAACCCCCTTCTTTAATTTCTTTACACATTATTCGTTTTCTTATCCCCTATTTTTATCATAACTAAATGCCCTGTAAAAATCTACATTCCAATTGTATCATTTATATTATAATCATAAAATATTATATAATCATATTAGTTATTCACTTCAACAGCTCATTTTCATCATAGTTTTTGTTATTTCAGGTTAATTAATTATTCAAATCTTATTATAAACAGAAAATAAGGATAATATTAGTTATTCAAATTCTATATATTTCAAAAAGTTAACCTATTTTCATTCTCTTCCATATTTCATCTTACCCTCTGGCGGTACAAATATTTAATTCCATCAATTTTAAAATAATTTCATGAAACCAATCTTATATCAGTCTATAATATACCTATAAATCCACAAACAGAAATAAATCTATTCATTAAGTAATTATATCAAGTAATTGTCACATTCCAATATAATTATAATAATACTAATAATCCACACAATCTAATATAATATGACATTAATATATATAAAAAAAGAAAAATTATATTCCTCCCATCATTAATCATTTCTTTTGATTTCCATCCATCTTTTATTAACTTCTTTTTTTCCTTTCTTTTACATTTGTACCCCCAACTTCTTTTCCTCCAAACTCCTTTCCTCCCCTTTAAGTGTATTGTTTGTAAAGGTGTATCTTCAATTCTACTTATTCTCTTTTCCTTATTTCTCCCTTCTTTTATTAATTGTTTTATCCAGTATCGATATTCTCCCCCTACTTCCCTTTTTTCACTGTTAACCCCAGTGTAATCATCATAAATTTCAACATAGTCATTAATTTGTCCATTTTCAATATCCACTTTTCTTTTTTCACTATAAGACCCGGTGTCTTCATCAATCTGATTTTTCTCTTCTATTATCTTCTTTCTTCTAATATCTTCTTGTTCTTCATTTTCATTTTTATTCTCACTTGATTCTTCTCTCCTTTTTTTCCGCTTCCAAATTCCAAAAGACATCTTTTTATATCATCACGCAAGTCTTTCGAAAGTGCCACGAACTCTTCATAATCATTTGGCTCCATGTCATCAAAGTTCCAAATCTCAAATCTCACAGTACATCCAGCTGTTAACAAAAAACTGTATCCACAGCCTCTTATAGTTATTTTCTTTTAAGTAAAATATTATTCATTCAGAGACCAAATCCCTCTGATTCTTTAATATTAAAATGTTGAAGTTCTTTCCAGATTTCTTCTTATGCCAGTAAATCCAACTCCTTCAAACTCCAAATCTCTCTAGCCTTTAATTATCAAAGTTCCAAAGCCAGTCCAAACACTGTCCTTTATTTCAATAACAAGTTGCTCTTTTCAAAATAATTTTCTCTATTTGTCACGCAGTGATTTTATGTTGCCTGTTACATGTATATGCAGGGAGATGCATCCCTATCAAATATAATGGTTTATTCCTGAGCACGTGATTAATATGTTCCTAGTATGCATGTGTACATTCCTTTCTTTTGATTCTTTCCTTTTTGTTCTCTGCTTCTGACGAAGCAACACCTATGTTTATAGCCAGCATGTGATTTATTATTTTTGTAAAGAAATAAATATCTTATACTTTAGAATTATAATGCGGTTTATTTTGACAATGTCAGAGTTCCAGGAAAAGATTCATTTCGCCTCTGATAAGAGTAATTCTTATCTCAACATGGTAACAGATGATTTGGTTCCTGGATCTTAATTAATTCTGACAGATTTATTGCATTTAGCCTAGTAAGAGAAAGATAAGAATGTTTTTGGCTGTTTTTGAAGTGAAACGCCATAAATCTCCTTAAAAATGTCTTCTCCGGAGAAAGAATTTTTACCCCTCCTCAGCCAGCCGGGTGAAGAAACAAAAAGATCTCAAGAGGCACCCTATTTGCCAGCACCTTCTTCGCTTCTAATAACTGCACCGAGAAAGACTGACATCGCATCTCTCCAAACTTCTCCGATGCCGTCTCCCACGCATTCAATTACATGGGAAGAGGCCTTGCAACAAGAAAAAGATTTTGAAAGGTCAGTCAAAGTCAAAAACACTTTATCGCTCAGTAATTGGTTCAATACTATACATTAGTGGTTGGACTAGACCAGACATAGCACTTAGTGTCAATTTGTTGTCACGACATGTAGGCAAAGCTACAGAATTCCACTGGTCATGTATTAAGAAGTTACTGAGATACCTAAAATACACTCAACACATGAAATTAAAGCTAGAACCTACACATTCTGATTTTGCTGACTTGTATTGTTATGCAGATGCTGACTGGGCAAGTGATAAGGAATCAAGAAAAAGTACATCAGGTTTCATAATGTACCTGAATGGATGTCCCGTTCATTGGAACGTGAGAAAACAGAGTTTTGTTTCCTGTTCTTCCACGGAGGCGGAATATGCGTGCATTTCTGACGCTAGTAATCAGTTAACTTGGTTCTATTCTTTAGTTACAGATATCTGGACCAAACCGAAGAAGCCAATCACCATGATGGAGGATAATCAATCAGTTGTTTACATTTCAGAAACACGTTTCACAGGTTCTAGGTCCAGACACATTGACATTCGTTATAAAAATGTTAGAGATTTAGTAAGACAAGGTTTCATTAAGTTAGAATATGTGCCAACAGAATATCAGATAGCTGACATCCTGAACAAGCCGTTACCAGCAGCAAGACATGAATCTTCGACATATCTAATGTGTGTAGAGTGATATAAGCATATCCATCCAACAGACAAAGAAGGTGTGTCACGCAGTGATTTTATATTGCCTGTTATATGTATATGCAGGGAGATGCATCCCTATCAAATATAATGGTTTATTCCTGAGCACGTGATTAATATGTTCCTAGTACGCATGTGTACATTCCTTTCTTTTGATTCTTTCCTTTTTTGTTCTCTGCTTCTGACGAAGCAACACCTATGTTTATAGCCAGCATGTGATTTATTATTTTTGTAAAGAAATAAATATCTTATACCTTAGAATTATAATGCAGTTTATTTTGACAATGTCAGAGTTCCAGGAAAAGATTCATTTCGCCTCTGATAAGAGTAATTCTTATCTCAACACTATTCAAGGCCAACATCTGCCAAAATATCCATGAAAGTATTCCATTGTTGTAATAATTCCTCCAACCACTAGATGGGTTCTCTGTTTCTGATCTCCTATATCTTCCTTTACTGTTCAATAATATTTTCCTGTATTTTAAATCCACATAGTTTTTATAGAATATTTTCTTTCAAGTATATTTTCCAATCACATAAATCACCACCAGGTCTAGAATCACACAGTTGGAGATTCTCACAATTGGGCTTTAAAACCCATTCTTTGTAGCTTAGTTTCTCTTTGGTTTTTTAACTACTAGATAGCCACTATGTCAAGCCAGTCCTTTGTTCCCTTTTTCAATCTTTAAAAATATTCTTTAATAGTGTTCTTTCAGTGAAATCACTCACCAATCTTCCATTTCCTTTCTCTCTTTCCTGCACTTGCTCTTTAATCTTCTTCCCAGTTGACTTCCAATCTTCAAAGCAATCCTGCTGATTGTGGCCGCCGCAACGTGGATGAGCCGTCGTCTTCCAGCGCTGCCAGTTGAGAGGACTGCGTCATCTCCCTGGGGGCTTTGCTAACCCCCCAGCTTGCCGACAGGCACCTCTCTTCTTCACCACCCCTTCAGGGTGGCTCTGACCTGGTTCTGACCGAACCAGGTCCCCAAACAATGTGGATTTCGGAGTTCCCCTGCAGAGCACAGGGAATTCCGTGTCGTCATGGCGTTGGCCATTCCTTCTTCCTTCTTTGCTATTTCTATGGGTCAGGCACACATGCACAGAAATACACAGCAAACAGTGTATATCATCTGTGCTGTTTGCTGTTTACTGTTTGGCAAATTGCTTGGAGGCAGAGGCCTTTTTTCCTTGTTTTCCTCCCCCAAAACTAAGGTGCGTCTTATACTCCAGTGCATCTTATACTCTGAAAAATACGGTAGTTATGAATACAGAGTGGTCAAATAGTAGGCTGTTAGCTTTGAAATTCTAGGTGGTAGAATATACTGGGATAAGTTGGAATATTAAAGCACAGGAAAAGTATAGGGAGAAAAAAGGGGGGAGGAGAAAAAGGAAAAGGAAGCAAGGAGAGGTTTTTGAGCTTAATATCCAATCTTCTTGTTCACTGTTTCACAAGTCTAAGTCCAGTTTCTTCTTTTATTATTTTTCCCTCCTTCTGGATTTCCAAGCTTCTCAAAATGGTGTCCTTTTTTTTCTGCAATGTCACTGGTATATAAGATCCTTCTTACAGACTCTCTACGTCCTTTACCTTCTTTTTGTCTCCTGACTTTTAATCTCCTTTTCTCAATTTCCTCTCCAAAGTCTCCTCTCTCGTCTTCTTCCTTCCTCCTCGTTCTTTTATAGTCCAAAAGTCACTCTCATCTCTGCTTCCCTGTCCCTTTGCACACTTCCTCTTTTCCGTCTCTACACTTACTTTGCCTTCTTTTCTCTGTTCCCATCGCAAATTCGCCGCTTTTCAATCCGCTCTGGATCTCTTTAATTTACTCTTCCTTTTCAGCTCACTCTCCATTAGTAAAGAGGCTATCTCGCTATAGTTTACAGTTTTAAATTGATGATACATCTCGCTGTTTTATTTTCTCCTTCCTCCTTGTCAGGCTGACAGCCATGTCTTCGGATCGGCCATTAACAGGCCTATCTCTTTCTTGTTTGTTCTGAGGGCACTTCTCACTCTGTCTGAAGATCGCCTTTCTTCTCCAGAAGCTCCAAAGTCGCCCCTCTCCACCGGTGCTCTTTCCCAGAGCCAACCTTGCCTAAAACAGCCACAAAAACAAGAAATACCGGGCGTGCCAGATGGAGCTCCATTGGCTTGCTCGCACCGGTGTGACGTCAGCACCGGAAGTCTCTGGATTCTCAAGGAATTTAATGACACTGTAGAAATAACATTATTATTTAAAAGATTTTATGGATTAAATGCTATGATTGAATGAACAGTGATCCCCAACAAACCTCTGCCACGGTAAATTTTTTAAGTCATTTAATTGCCAGACCAATTAAAATGGGCAATTGTGAAGATGCCCACCACTAAAAGCAGCAGTGAAAGAGAACTCTGGCCATCCAGTCCAGTGAGTTTCGTAAATGCTCCAATTGTGATACCAAATGGTAAACCAGATGACCTAATTCTGTAGAGCTCTTGTGATATTTTAAAGATAACCTAAGACACCCCTGGGAATCTCCATTAGTGCTTCCTAGCCCATTCGAAGTATCAATCCCTTAACATATAAAATACAGCCCCTCAAGACCAAAAAATTAGTATGGAATTCCATAAGAGCCAGGTCAAGAAAAAAAGTCCACCATTCTTTTCTATACCCTTTTTCAGCAGATTCCCACCAGCTTTAGCTCACCTAGAATTGTTCATCTGTAAAGCCATGACCTCCTTTTGAAGCAGCACGAGATTGTGCTGCTTGCTCTGAATGTCTTCCTGTAGTTGCTGCCGCTCAATCCGCTGCCATTCCAGCTTCACCTTGCCATCTTGGAGTTTTGAATGTAACTCAAGCAGAGCCTTCTGCAGATGCTTCAACTCTAGGAATTGAGAGAGGTATCTGAGGTGATTTTATAATACATGAGTTTATTAAGGAAGTCTTATAATATATGGATGTATTAAAGAGCTCCCAAAGAGTTCTCTACTGATCCCTCATGTTCCAACAGAAACAGTTCTAAAAGGAATAAAAGGTTACTCAGGAAAAGTTTTTGATTCAAGCAAAAATCATTTAATATTGGAAGGAGAAGGAGAATGGAAGTATGCAAATACTATCTTCTGTTCCAATTTCTCACCATTTTTCTTCTTCATAATTAAAAAAGCTTCAATTAAGAAAGAAAACACAAAATAACTGGACAATGTCTTCATTTGCTAACGTCAGGGTCTGTCTACCTGGAAGCATTACTGGTATAAGAATGTTGCTTTCTAGATGTTTGGTCTCTCGAAAAGCTGCATTTTACAAGTACTCTAAGTTGATACGCTAGTAAGTAACAAAATTAATGAATAGAAGGCAATCATTAAAAGAGCTCAGAATTCAGAAGTCACTTGCCCTCCTAATGGTTGGACGTAATAAAACTTTATTGTAGGAGCAAAATAGAATGCTTTTTCTTTACTAGATTTTTGTACTAGATTTTTGTAACTCAAAATACTAAAGACTGGGCATGTTTCCATACTTAAACCTTTGCAGCAAAGGCACTGCTTTTTTAAAAAATGAAAATGAAGTTAAAGTGGCAATCCCACACATCACTTCATCAAATAATATTGTTCTTCATTGGCCAGACACTTTTGAAATATCTAATAATTTTTGATTTTAACAACTTTAATTACAACAACACTTGTGCTTTAGTAATATCTAATAACTTGTGTTCATCAAAACTTGTTGCCAATTGTAATCTTCTTATTTACACCATTAAACCATTTTATTTTTTTCTTGTTAAGTTGAACTAGGAGATAGATGAAAATGGAGATAAGATCTAGGTACTGATGACAGTACATGCATGTTATCTCTGACACTCCAATAACAGATGATTCTGCTTTTCTCGCACCATTGCTCTTTGCCATTGAGGTGAGATATATTTCCAGTTGTTCCCGCAAAAGGTCATTGGTATAGATGGACTTCTCTAGACGCTGGCAGAGAGTTTGAATCTCAAACATGTGTTCCTCTAGAAAATCAGCACCTATATTCATTCAAAAACAAACGGTGCAAACAAAATAAAAAAGAGAATCATGATAGTGTTCAGAAGATAAGAACTAATTTTGGCACCTTAAGAAATTCATGCATAAAAAAGTGATATGATGAAATGCACATATTTGTAAGTTAATAGTAGTATCATTAAAACGTTCACTTGTCATGATAATATCATGCATTCTATCCCTAAGAAAGAAAGAAAATACCCAAAGATGCTATAAAACTACACTTGAAACTGATTTCTTATGTGCTCTTACATGTAATGTCCTAAATAACTCAAATGACCAATTCATTTGTGATACTGAAATCAATTCCCATATATCATTCACCAAAGAGTAGAATCACAGAACGTACCTGAGGGTTTCTGGGTAGGAAGGGCTGGTGGGTAACATGATGCAGAGACAAGTCCCTCCTGAAGCTGCCTGAATGGATGAGTACATGGAGGGATGCAGCTCACCTCCAATTGTTCCTTGGATTTAATCTTCCGATCAGCAGTATTTTGCACATGAAATAAGTGAGGAACATGGTGGCAAGCATGAGACCTGTTTTTGGAGGAGATCATTGGGCCACCTGCAGGAAAAATGCCAATAAATGATTCTTTTATTGATGGCAATGTTAGATGCCAAGGTACAGAGATAAATTACCAAAGGAGAGATACGTATCATGCCCACTATGACAGACAAAGGAATATGGTCTAAAGTAGTACAAATATAACAAACTTTTACATTATTGTAATTTAATTTAATTTAATGGATTTCTATGCCGCCCGACTCCCAAGGGATTGTACATTGCCCAAAGTCATTTTCTGTGACATGGATGCTCATATAAATGTAATAAATAAATTAACAAACAGACTTGGAACAAAGAAGGTTAGAAAAGCTCCTATGGACAAATCTTTCATCACAGCAGACATATCTTGAGGGGTATCAGAAATGAGAAGGCATTATTGTATTGGCACAGTTCTACAGAGACAAACACTTTCTATTTTTTTTCAGACATATTATTATTATGGTTCACATAATCAGCCAGATGTTTAGACTGGACTTGGCATTTTTATCCACTTACCAAGTTCTTCCCAAGGGATTGCAGGATGTAAGCTATTCTGAATAAAGGTGCATTTTGCAATTGACTGATGGTGATTTTGTAAATGCTGATGGTGTTCAAGTAGTGCCCCAGTTGTTTTGGGATTGCACCAGGGGTGGGTTCTAACTTACCTCACCACCGGTTCGCTTCCTCTGCACGTGCTTTGTGCGTGCACACATGCACGCGTGCGCACACATGCACGCGTACGCACATGCGTTTTAACATCTTACATTCATCTGTATACTAATTTTAACATCTTACATTAAAATATTCATAGTAATATTGTGCTATTTCCCCCATTCCAGTTTCTGCCTCTGTTTCATATCTTAATAATACAAATGTTATATTAATAGGTGTTCTATTTCTATCTTTCCTCTCTTATCCCTTTTAATATTTCAATTCTTGTAAATTTTTAAATTATATTAGCATACTCATGTCATTGTCCTAACAATATATGCATTACAATCAAGGTTGTTAACATAATATTTACTCCACCATATATATAATCCCTCGTTGTTTAATTATTCAATATTTTATTATTCAATGCTAATAGCCATGGTAACCTTAGTGATGTTATTTAAATGTATATAATACAATCATCTTTCATCTTCTAATCCTTTCCTCTACCTACTAATTTTAAAACATTATATAAGAATATGCATAATAATATTTCCCCTCTTTCTAATTTCTACCTCTATTCTAAATCCAAGTAGCACACATCTTATATTGGTGGATATTCTGCTTCTACCCATCATCTCTTTTTCGCTTCAATGTGCCAATTCTTATTGATTTTTGGGCTTGCTTTCCATACTCCTTTAATGTTGTATTTCTTTATATATAATTCTTGTTTGGTCTAAATGTTCCCTCTATCTCTGTCTCTATCTCTCGCTGCCAGATCTTCACTATGTCTATCAGCATCCCTATCCTCACTTCAGGGATGTCTTTCTGCCTATCTAATTCTATTTTTGAGTCTCTAAATATATTGTCAGTTTGGCCTATTTCCTCCTTTGTAACTATCTCTACCTTCTTATCTTTTGGGTTCATTTGTTGTTTTGTCTGCTCTTCTCTTTCCTCTACTGTTTCTATTCTCTCTTCTATTACCTGAGTTTCCTGTTCATTTTCCATTGTCATTTGCTGCACATTTTCTAATCTAACATCTATATCATGCATCAGATCCTTTATCACCCATGGTTCTTTGTCATAGTTTCATACATGCTTCGAAGCAACAATAACATATAGAAGTTGCATTATGCTTGTGTTCCCCTGTTGAAGCATTTTGTCTTACTTTAATAGTTTCAAGAAATACACACAAATCTATCAAAATCCCAAACTCTTAGTTGTCAGTAGTATCAATAAGCCAATATTAGAGCTTTTCACTCAGTCCCAAAATCATTTATCAAAATGCCCAATATTTGTAGTTCTTTATAGTTCTTCACCAGTCAATTTACTCCTTCCAGATTTTTCCTTGTCTTCATCAGTCATGTAACCAACTCATTGCACCCAGTATAATAGCTGAAAACCATTCCGACTTTCCTTCAAATAATTTTTCACTTTTTCCAATATACAGTCCAATATTTCCAGCATTTTAAAATGCCTTTTCAAAGTGTGCCAATCAAATATTCAAATCATCTTCCTGTATTTAAAATTTTTATCCTTTTTTAAATTTCATTTTTTTTTCAAGTCTGATTTTTTCACCACTTATAATGTTTAGAAGAGATATCTTTCCAGGGTTTCTTTTCTTTGGAGTTTAATCTCTAGTAAAGAAGTTGAAAATCATCTCACCCAGCTCCAGACCACTGTTCAAACATTGCTCCAGCACATTTCTTTCTTTGGTTGACCCAGCTTCATGGCAGCCATAATGGCCACCTCTCCTTTTTCATTGTTGGATAGGAGAGTAAGCCTCGGATCAAGAAGGAGAGTTGCGGCTCTCCACGATCTGCAATGTGTCCCTCCTTTCTTTGTCATCCCTACATGGTGACTTTAGCCTTTTAAAGGCCCCCCAACGAGGAGAGTTCAGCCTAGGTTCGCAGAGCCCCGCTTCCTACTGTAATGCAGTGATGCCAAACCGGAAGTCCTATTCTTCTGTCTCCATGTGTCACCATGTCCACTATCCAGACTTTTTGTCTTTTTTATCCACAATTGTTAAATCTGAAGTGTCATGTGGCAACACCTGTCTGTTTGAATTCTAAAGCCCCAGACACTTAAGTTTCTTCATTTACTATTATTTTCTCTTTTTTATGATCCCACCAGTTCTTGCTTGCAGGCAAATGGTATTTCTTGCAGATCTTCCAGCGCACCATTGTTGCTACTTTGATGTGCCTATTTTCCTTGGTAAGTAGATTATTATTACATTTATTTGCCACCCATCTCAGGGTTCAAAGTGATACTTGTCAAGTTTCAGTAATATTAATGCCTCACAGACCTTTTACCAGGAGATGAAATCAAATGATCAACAATGGTATTGGTAGGTAAAAGAAATTAGATGCAATCCTTCTGCAGAAGAATGAGTAATTCAGTTGTGGGAGTAGAACTATGTCCAGAATAACTTTGCCTTTGAAAAATAATACAATTTGCTAATAATTTTTATTATAATTATAATAAATACATTATAAAATTCCATATATTCCATATATCTGAAATTGGTTTCTATTAAAGTCTTAATTTTCTAATTTTCACTAACCTGCTAAATGACAGATTTTTCATTCTTCAGGCAGAAATTACTTTATTCCATGGTTTATATTTGCTCATTATTACCATTGATTATTATATACTAATTGGACTTTATCAATGGTTGTGGTTTTTAAAATCCCATAAGATGTTCAGCTTTGTAAAACTAATGAACTATTGAAAATATTTAGTCTTATTTAATTCTGGGATGCTTATACATTTCATATCTATTCACTTCATGTTTTATTTTTCTTTGCCTCTTTTGCCTCTTTTTTGTCCCCCCCTTCCTTTTTCAAAAATGTTTCATTAAAAGTGTTTTAACGATCAGAAACAAATAACAGGACATCAGAGATTGGAATTTCCAGGGAGGAGGGTGTGGCCAATTGCCGAGGCAACACGGAGTTCCCTGCGCTCTGCAGGGGAACCCCGATATCCATGTCGCCAGGGGACCTGGCTCGGTCAGAACCAGGTCGAAACCACCCTGGAGGGGTGGTGAAGAAGAGAGACACCGTCAGCAACCTGGAGGGGGGTGGCAAACCCCCCAGGGAGCCGGCACAGAACTCTCAACTGGCGGCGCTGGAAAACGGCTTGCAGAAGTCGTCCAAGCCTCGGCAGTTACGAACGGTCTGATTGATTTGCCTGAAGATCGGAGGTCATCTGAAGAAGAAAATCCAAGATAAGTGCAGGAGAGAAGAGCAGAAGTTTAAGCTGGTGAGTTATATCGCCAAATGAGAGCTTTGGAACTTTTTTTTCTTAAGCTCAAAGGGGAATAAAAGGACTGAAATAAAATGAAGCAGCTACTTAGCAACAGAAGATTATAGAGGAACAATCTCAAAGGAGGCAGTAACTAAAGCCCAATTTTTGAGAACTTAGAAAACTTTGAACTAAGAAAATATTTTATTTAATTTGAATTGATTTAAAAGATATAAGCACATTGATGAACAAAAGGAATAGATTTGTGGGATTAATGAAGAATCTGCTGGTCGGAGGAATTACTTTAATTGTGGAAAACTTTTGTGGATATTTAGACAGCTGCTGTCCTTGAACTGGAAACTACTGTGAACAATTTTAAAAAACACAAAGTGAAGAGGGCATGACCAATGCCTCCGCGATGCACCGCTTCCCCCAGGGTCTGTGGGAGGTGGTGAACTTGCGTTTGGGGGTCTTGGAATCTTCAGTTTCAGACTGGAACCCCCCTGGAGGGGGGTGAAGAAGGGAGGATCTTGTCAGCAACCTGAGAGAAATGGCAAATCTCCCGGTAGGCTGGCACAAACCTCTCCACCGGCAGACGTACAGGGCGATTAGTTCGCCATAGCAGAGGTGGTCACAAACGGCATGAGGAAACTAGAAAGCTTGTGAGCCGTCGGGGTCAAAACATCTAAGAATTGGAGCTGGAGTAGAGAAAAAGAAGGAAAGTGCAGGAGTTTGGTGAGTGATGAGCCGATTAAGCTATGAACAGTTTTAAAAAATTTGCTGAGGACTTTTTAAAATGGAGATGGCGGCTAGCTAGCATCCTAAAAAATCATAAAGAAGCTGAAATAAATGAAGAGTAAAAGCCCAAGGAGATTATTGATTTTTACTATAATCGGACTGGGTAAAATATAAGAAACTTGAAACAGAATAATTGAGTTGAAAAAAAAATTCTTTAGAAACGGAGTCAACTTTGGAGATTTGTCCTAAAGAGATTTGTTATCGTTTTTGGGAATTAACAGCGTCACCTGCTGGTTTAAAGAACTGTGAAAATTGTTTTGTACAGCTGGAGTTCGTGACTTGATTTTGCTGCGGAATCAAAAGCAGCTTAAAGGAGTCCTTATCATCTCATTGTTGTGGTGAGGGGGAAAAAAGGATTTGGAACAGGTTTGGACAGAAGTGTAAAGCGATATAACATTGAAACTTGAAAGATGAAGAGGAGTTTCTACGAAGAAATGTTTGGGATTTTAAAGAATATACAAGAAGATCTAAAAGACTGTCTTTTAATACTCAGAAAAGACAAGAACACTGAAACAAAGAAAGGACTCAAGGAACAGACAAAATTCATTACGAAAGAAAGTGAACAAGAAGAACAAGAAGATCATGTTGAAAATAAAATACAGATTAACAATTTAAAAAGACAGGAAGATTCAAAAGAATGTAATTTAATGTAACTAAATGAATGTGAAGTTGCTAAGTATTTTTTAGATATGGTTTAATCTGCTTTTGAACTTAATAACTGTGGTTAGGTCGCTGGTGGTACAAAATTGGAAGTGGAAATTTTAGAATATTGTAAAGGCTATTTAAATGATATATTTGATAATGGAGAAGAAGGACGGATTATGAATTAAGTATTAGATTAAGAAGATTAAAATAGACTGTGAAGGATATATTTCAATTTAATTTTTTTTGTTTAATTAATAGTATAAGGAGTTAAGATTTTATGATATTTGGAAGTTAATAATTTGTTAGTATATAGTAGTTTTATATTTGTGTAGACTATATTATACCCTGTATATGTTCTGGGAAGTCTAGGGAGGGGGGTGGGATGGGGGGAGGGGGGAGAAAATAATTTATTTATTTATTTATTTATTTATTTATTTATTTATTTATTAAAATTTCTATGCCGCCCAACTCCCGAGGGACTCTGGGTGGCTCACAGCATGTATAGAAACATATAATAAGTGAAAACAATTATTTAAAAGAAAAGCCATGTTAAAATACTATCCATAATTTAAAAAACTTTCATTCATAAAAAATGCTTGTACTTTGTACGTATAAAACGTTTTCAATAAAAAATAAATAAAAGGTCAGTCACGCAAATCACCAAGGAAAGAAGCTAACTATGGTCTCTGCTATGCTTGGCAGTGATAAAGGTACCATGCAGAAAGGCTTGGGCATGTCATGCAAAGCTACATGCCACATGAGATATTGGGCCAGGAAGGCTCACTTTCTCCAAGCTGCTTCTGCAGCATCTTCAACTCCTGATGTGCCTCAGTCAGGGAGAAGGCTGGTGTTATGCAGCAGCCAAGCAGGGGCCTTGAGCATGAAGACGGGGGTCCAAAAGACACACAGGAAGATGGTTCTGAGTCCAGTGAAGCCAAAAGCAAACCTGTTGACTTGGACAAGGCGTCATTATAAAAGCCTAGAGATGGAAAAGAGAGGAGAAACAAAGAGAGTGGCAGGTTAAATTAGGACATCCTGAGGAAACAGATTATTCCCTATATATTTTATACAGATTGTTAAACAGAATAACTTTTCTCTTCCTCTTTTTTTTAACCTGCTGGTAATTATGAATGCTGTGGAGCCAAAATTTGAATAAGGAGCTAAGAAGGCATTCTTTTTTAAAAGTTTTTTATTTTTTAATTTTTTTTAATAAAAATGTCAAATCAATGCGTGAACAGTGCGGCACCTGGGTGCCATACATTCCAATACAAACAAAACTGATCAGACTAAACATTATTATTACATTCAATCAACTTATGAAATTCCCATAACAATACACATCTATATTAGGTTACAGTCTATCATTATTCAATTATTCCAACTATTTCTCATTATTACTTTCATTTTATCAAATAAAAATGTAATACATTAATATTCCCTTTATTTCTATCTCTTACTCTAGCTTTTAATCCTATCACCCTATATTAAAAAGCTTTTTCTTTCTTTCCTGTCTAATTTCTAATCATGTCATCTGCCTACAAAAAGAGAAAAAGAGAAAAAGAATAGAGAGGGAGAGATAGGGAAAGACAATTCAAAACATCGACCAAGAACAGAAATCATCCTTTCATCACCTCTTGCCTGCTTTATACTTTAAATGCTATACTTTAAAGAAAAGAGTGGTAACAGGAAAAATGAGTCAAAGCAACAATAAAGAAAGAAAAAAGAAATAATTTACCCATCATGTCTTGTCCGCTTTGATACTTCAATTGCTATGCTTTTTTTTTTTGGCTTGTCTCTCCCATTCCTCTCTTAAGTCTCCACCTATATCTATTTCTTGGATGTCCCATCTAAATGTACCTCCCCGCTCTCTACCCTCTCCCACTGCCTATTTTCTAAAAAATTTACTGAGGCTCCTTCCATTTCAAACATATCTTCCAACTCTCTTAATATGTTTTTCCCCTGGTTTAATACATCAATCATTATTATTTTCATTATAAACTCCTTATCTTCTTCCTTCTTTATTTCTTTTTTTGGCTCTTCCCTTTCCTGGGTGTTTCGGTCTGTAATCATCATCCCTTGTATGGTGTTTTCCATTTTTTCCATAATATCCTTAAATCCTTTGTCCATAATGTCTTTTATATTTTGATAAAGTAATTCCATCTCCTGGACAATTCCACTCATTTCTCTATCTTATTTTATTTTTTAAGAGGGTTACATTTTATCCAACAGTCCAAGAATTATTTATTTAGTCTTTGAACTACCCTTCAAGGGGTACACTAGTCCCAATTCTTTTTCTTTTAATTCTTTAATTTATTAGGTGTAATTACAGTGCTCAGTTCTTTTTTTATTATTCAAAAAGTTTTATTAGTACAAAGTACAAACATTTTTGTCTTTTCTCCCCCTCTTCCCCCCAGAGCCCTCCCCATCCCCTTACCCTCCCCCCTCTCACCCACCACCCACCCCAACTTCCCAGAAAAAGCGCAGGGTATAGTATTCAATAAGCATAAAATTAAAATATACTAACAGATTATTAATTTCAAAGTTTCTCTAGTTCTTTAACTCCTTGTTACTCAAAACCTTTTAAACATAATCTAAAAATTAAACATATATCGTTATTAGACTATTTGTATCTTCTTAATCTGATACTTTTTTTTGAATATAATCAGTCCATCTACTCCATTCCAATATCTCTCTCTCATTTGAACGGTCTTTGAGATATGATGAGATTTTTGCCATTTCAGCCAGATGTACAACTTTTAGTGTCCATTCCTCGATGGTAGGTATATCTTCCTTCTTCCAGTACTGTGCCACCAGCAACCTGGCAGCTGTTATTAAATTCAAAACCAATTTAGTCTCTATTACAGTACAATCCGTAATTATACCCAACAAAAAAAACTGTGGTGTAAACTTAATCTTTTTCTTTAAGATGTTTTGAATAATCCACCATATTTTTATCCAAAAAGCCTTGATTTTTTTTACAAGTCCACCATATATGAAAATATGTAGCATCTTCACATTCACATCTCCAACATTTAGGTTGCAAATTTGGGTACATACGAGCTAGTTTTTTTGGATCTAAGTGCCATCTAAAAAACATTTTGTAGAAGTTCTCCCTTAAATTTTGAGCTTGCATAAATTTTACATTTCTGACCCATATCTTTTCCCATGTTTCCATCATTATAGGTTCTCCAATATTCTGAGCCCATTTTATCATACAATCCTTAATTAGCTCTGTTTCTGAATCTAATTCCACTAAAGCATTATACAATCTCTTTATATGCATTGGACCTTTATTTTTTATTTGAATTATCAAATTATCATCTTGCTGCAAAATACCAGTTTTTTGATCTTCTTTCCATCTAGCCTGCAACTGCCCATACTGAAACCAAGTTTTAATTATTCCGTCTTGTCCAAATTGCTCCATAGATTTTAAGTGTAATCTAGTTTCTTCTTCATAAAGAAGTTCTTTATATGTAATTTTATCTTGCTTTTGTTCCAAATTTATATTTTTTATCGCATGTCTGCGTACTGTCCATATAGGTAACTTATCATTTAATTTACATTGATACTTTTTCCAGACACACAATAGCACATTTCTTAAGATATAATAATAATAATAATAACAGAGTTGGAAGGGACCTTGGAGGTCTTCTCGTCCAACCCCCTGCTTACGCAGGAAACCCTACACTACTTCAGACAGATGGTTATCCAACATCTTCTTAAAAATGTCTAGTGTTAGAGCATTCACAACTTCTGGAGGTAAGCTGTTCCACTGATTAATTGTTCTAACTGTCAGGAAATTTCTCCTTAGTTCTAAGTTGCTTCTCTCCTTGATTAGTTTCCACCCATTGCTTCTTGTTCTACCCCCAGGTGCCTTGGAGAAAAGTTTGACTCCCTCTTCTTTGTGGCGACCCCTGAGATATTGGAACACTGCTATCATGTCACCCCTGGTCCTTCTTTTCATTAAACTAGACATACCCAGTTCCTGCAACCGTTCTTCATATGTTTTAGCCTCCAGTCCCCTAATCATTTTTGTTGCTCTTCTCTGCACTCTTTCTAGAGTCTCAACATCCTTTTTACATCGTGGCGACCAAAACTGTATGCAGTATTCCAAGTGTGGCCTTACCAAGGCATTATAAAGTGGTATTAACACTTCGCGTGATCTTGATTCTATCCCTCTGTTAATGCAGCCTAGAACTGTGTTGGCTTTTTTGGCAGCTGCTGCACACTGCTGGCTCATATTTAAATGGTTGTCCACTAGGACTCCAAGATCCCTCTCACAGTTACTGCTGTTGAGCAAGGTACCACATATACTGTACCTGTGCATTTTGTTTTTCTTGCCTAAATGTAGAACCTTACTTTTTTCACCATTGAATTTCATTTTGTTTGATACCGCCCAATGTTCAAGTCTGTCAAGATCCTTCTGTATCTTGAGCCTATCTTCTGGAGAGTTGGCTATTCCTGCCAGTTTGGTGTCATCTGCAAATTTGATGAGTTCCCCATCTATCCCCTCGTCCAAGTCATTGATGAAGATGTTGAAGAGTACTGGGCCTAAAACAGAGCCTTGGGGTACTCCACTGCATACTTCCCTCCATGTAGATGCAGTTCCATTGAGCACTACACGTTGAGTGCGGTTGGTTAGCCAATTTCAAATCCATCTGGTGGTGATGCTGTCTAACCCACATTTTTCTACTTTATCTAGTAGTAGGTTATGATCTACTTTGTCAAATGCCTTACTGAAGTCCAAGTAAACCACATCGACAGCATTCCTCTGGTCCACTAATTTTGTCACTTTATCAAAGAATGCAATAAGATTAGTCTGGCATGATCTGTTTTTGACAAATCCATGTTGGCTTTTGGTTATTACTTTGTTTGCTTCTAGGTGTTCATTGATTCGTTGCTTGATTATCTTTTCCAAAATCTTCCCTGGTATTGAGGTCAGGCTGATAGGTCTGTAGTTTTCTGGATCTGTTTTTTTTCCTTTTTTGAAGATGGGAACTACATCAGCTCTTTTCCAGTCCTCTGGCAGTTCCCCGGTGCTCCAGGATCTTTGAAAGATATAGTTCAGTGGTTCTGAGATCTCGTCTGCCAGTTCCTTCAGAACCTTGGGGTGTAATCCATCTGGTCCTGGTGATTTGAATTCATCTAGGGTAGACAGGTGTTCACTTACCATTTTCTTCCCTATTTTAACTTGTGTTCCTAATATGTTTTTTGTGATGCTGTTTTTGATAGGTTGGACTGTTTTCTCCCTTTGTGTAAAGACAGATGCAAAAAACGTGTTAAGTAGCTCTGCTTTCTCCCTGTTGCTTGTCACCTTCTTGCCACTTTCTCCCTGTAATGGAACAATTGTTTCCTTGACTTTTTTCTTGTTTTTAATATGTTGGAAGAAGCTTTTTTTGTTACTTTGTACTTTTGTCGCAAGCCTTTGTTCATTGTGAGCCTTAGCTTTCCTCACTTCATCTTTACAGGCTCCAGCTATTTGCTGATATTCTGCCTTAGTTATTTCCCCTTCTTTCCACTTTTTATACTTGTCCTTTTTGTCTTTCAATTTGTCAGAGAGTTCTTTATGCAGCCATCCTGGTTTCTTTTGAGACCTATTATTTTTCTTCTTCATTGGTATTGTGCTAGTCTGGACTTTTATAATCTCACTTTTCAAAATTTCCCAAGCTTCTTGAGTTGTTTTCCCCTTGAGGATTCTCATCCATGGAATCTTTCCCAAGTTCTCTCTGAGTTTATTGAAATTAGCCCTCTTAAAGTCCAAGACTCTAGTTTGACTTTGTTCTACTGTTTGTGTTTGCATAATGTTGAATTCCAATATTGCACGATCACTTGCCCCCAGAGTTCCTGTAGCTTCAACACCTTCTATCATTTCATCTCTGTTAGTGAGAATTAAGTCCAATATGGCTGATCCCCTTGTTCCCTTCTCTACTTTTTGGGTAACAAAATTGTTTGCTAGATTTGTTAGGAACCTGTTGGCTCTTCCACTTGGTGCAGAGTTTGTCTCCCAGTTGATGTCAGGGTAGTTAAAATCCCCCATTACTATTGTGATGTGCTTCCTACATACCTTAGTTAGCTGACTAGCAAAAAGTTCATCTACTTCCTCTGTTTAGTTGGGTGGCCTGTAGTATAGACCTATGGCAATGTCATTTCGCCCCCCTTTAATATTGACCCAAATGCATTTGAGGTGATTTTCATTATTGTTGTGCTCTATTTCTGTAGAGATGTAGTTATTTCTTATATATAGTGCAACTCCACCTCCTCTTTTATTTGGTCTGTTTTTTAAAAAATAATTTAAATCCCTCTAGCTGTATATTCCATTTGTCAGTTTCATCCCACCAAGTTTCCGTAATGGCAACTATATCATCTCTTCCGTCATTTACTTGAATTTCTAATTCACCCTGTTTATTTCTCATACTCTGTGCATTGGTGTATAGACATTTAAGTCCATTTTGATTGACCCTGTGTTTACTGTCTACATAACCTGTGTTGTGCCTGACTGCCCCTACTTTCTTGCCACCTGTTTGATTAGTGCACATATCTATGTTGTGTGCACTGTTAACCCTATTAATTTTAGATTGCTGGGGACAGAAATGATCTGTATCAATTAATTCTCTGTCCCCGCTGCTCAGTTTAAATGTTTATCCAGGAAATCTCTGAATTTAATACCAAGTAACTCAGTCCCTTTCTTTGATGGATGCAAACCATCTCTTTTGTACAGTTTTTCATTGGACCAGCTGCTGATATCATGACTAATAAAACCAAAGCCTTCCCTTTTACACCATTCCTTTAGCCACACATTAAACTCTGCTACACGTTGGCCTTTCCCTTTTTGTTCCTTATATACTGGTAAAACCTCTGAAAAGATAAGCCTACAACCTATACTACTAAGTTCGTACCCCAAGCTCTGGAAGTCATTCTGCATAGAAAGTGCATCTTTTTGGGACAGATCATTTGTGCCTAGATGTATAATAGCATCAACATCACAGTCCTTACTGGCATTCTTGACTATCTTAAGAATACGCCTCTTGTCTCTGCTGGCAGTAGCATATAACTCTTAAAAGCCTTATCTACTTTTTTATCATACACTAAATAAGCATGCCATCCATAAATCAAACCATATCCTTCAATATTTAATATCCTATCTTCCGTCAAATTAATCCAATCAGTAATTGCTGAGAGGGTAGCTGCTTCATAATACAATCTTAAATTAGGCATTTTAAGACCTCCCCTTTCTCGTGTGTCTTGCATTATTTTCTGATTTACTCTCGGTTTCTTCCCTTCCCAAATAAATTTATTTATACCCTTCTGCCATTCCTTCAAATTATCATCTTTTTTAAGTATGGGAATCATTTGAAAAAGAAATAAAAACCTTGGTAGCACATTCATTTTAACTACAGCTATCCTACCCAGCAAAGACAATTGTAGTTTTTTCCAATTTTCCAAATCTTTCTTTATTTTTTGCCATAATGGTTCATAATTATGCTGATATAATTTCGTATTTGTAGACATAATATAAACCCCTAAATATTTAACCTTCTTAACGATCTCAAATCCCGTTACCCTTTCTATTTCTTCTTCTTGGCTTCTAGTCATGTTTTTGGCTATTATTTTAGTTTTAGCTGTGTTTATGTTAAAACCAGATACTTGTCCATATAGATTAATAATTTCCATCAAAGCTAAAATAGATTGAAATTGTTGGGTCAAGGTAACAACCAGGTCATCTGCAAATGCTTGTAACTTATATTCCTCCTGTCTAATTTTAATTCCCTTTATTATATCCAACTCCCTTATTTTACTAAGTAAAATTTCCATAGTCAAAATAAACAATAGAGGTGACAATGGACATCCTTGTCCTGTTCCTTTCTCTATGTTAAAAATATCTGTTAAACCACCATTGATTATTATTTGCGCTGTTTGTTTTTGATATATCGCCCTAAATAGATTGTGTAAAGTAATCTCCAAGCTGCATCTTTTCTATTAATTTTAATAAAAATTGCCAATTCAATCTATCAAAGGCTTTCTCAGCATCCAAAAACTCTAATACTGCGGGTACCTGGTTGTTCCTTCCCAGATATTCTAATAAGATAACAATTTGTCTTACATTACTCTTCATCTGTCTACCAACTAAAAAACCCGTTTGATCATGATGAATCATTTGCTGCAGAATTATCATTAGTCTATTTGCTAATATTTTAGCAAAAATCTTGTAATCTATATTTAAAAGTGAAATCGGCCTATAATTTTTAGGATCTGTATGATCTAGACCCGCTTTTGGGATCACAGAAATAAAAGCAGTCTTCCAAGTTGGAGGTACTTCTCCTCCCTGTTGTATGTTATTAAATAATTCCTTCAACGGTTTGAAAATTTCTTCCTGCAGATTTTTATAGTAAACAGCTGTCAAACCATCTGTCCCTGGAGCTTTACCCACTTTTAACTGTTTAATCACCTCCAAAATTTCCTCAGAGGTTATCAGTTGGTTTAAGGTATCCATTTGCTCCTTGGAAGTTGTATGAATATTCCCTGTTTGCAAATATCTATCTATATCCTCATCTTTAACTTTACCACCCATATACAACCCTGAATAAAACTGTAAGAAAGATTTTTTAATCAATTCTTGTTCATAAACTTCTTTACCATTATATTTAATTTTTTCAATAATCCTTGATTTTTGCTTTTTCCTTAACGTGTATGCTAACCACCTACCTGGTTTATTTGCATTGCAAAAAGTATTACTTTTAGCATATTATAAATTAGTTGCCACTTGATCTGCTATTAAGATATTAAATTGACCTTTTAATAAATTAATTGTCTCCTTAATTTTCTTATCTGATGGGTTTAAAATTAAAGCCCTCTCTTGTTTTTTGATCTCTTCCTCCAGTTCTCTTCTTTTTTCTCCCTTCTTCCTTCTATATTTGTTATCCAAATATATCAAGATACCTCTCATGTAAGCCTTACTTGCATCCTAAACCATCTCCATTGAGGTACCCTTCTGCATATTCATAACAAAAAATTCTTTCATTAATTTTTTACAGTCTTTTACATTGTCCTCATATCTAAACAAATTATCATTTAACCTCCAAGACTTTCTAGGTCCTTTTCCATAGTCCAATTCCAACCAAACTGGGCTATGATCTGTCAGTGTTCTTGAGCAAATCTTCATCTTCTTCACTCTGGAAAAAAGATCATTAGTAATTAAAATAAAATCAATCCTTGAGAAAGATTGATGCCTATCTGAAAAAAAAGTAAAGTCCTTTTCTTCTAGATTTCTTTCACGCCAAATATCTCTCAACTCCCAGTCTTCCTTCATCTCAAAAAAAGATTTAGGCAATCTTGCTCTTGAAAAAAATATTTTGCTTAGGACCCTTCTTGTCTTTTTTCACATCCAAAACACCATTACAGTCCCCTAAGAGGATACAAGTTTTGTAATCCCATTGTGTCAACTTTGAATGTAGAAGATCATAAAATTTTTCTTGTTGTTGATTCGGGGCATATACACCAATCACCAGTATTTTCTCTCCTTTTATTAAGAGTTCAATAGATAAAAATCTTCCTTGGTCATCTGCTTCAAGTAACTTAGCACTCAAGTCTCTTTTCACATATATGACTATACCATTTTTCTTCTCTGATGCTGCTGTATACCTAATCTTGTATTTATCAAATGTTTTTGATCTTGTCCTAACATGAGTCTCTTGTAAGCAAATTAAATCATTCGTAAATTGTTTAAGATAATGAAATATTTTCCTTCTCTTCTGAGGAGAGTTTAAGCCATTAACATTCCAGGTCAAAAATTTAGTTCCCATCTCTGGGCTTCTGAAGCGTCTGGAGCACTTTCTGAAGATCTTCCTTGGATCGTTGTTTTGGTCTCGCTCCTCCCACTGCTTCTGTTTTGGAAATTTCTTGAGTTACCATCTGAAGTTGTTGTCTTAATTCTTCTTTTCACTTAGCTGTTTTCACCCTAGTCTGTCTTTGTTCTTTTATCGTTTGTTGTATGTCAAGTACTTCCAAGCTTTGATCCGTTTGAATTGCTAACAAGGCTCCCCCTTCTTGAACTGCCTTCAGCAATTCATCTCTTTCTTCTTCTTTGCCAGCCTCCTTTCTTTTTCCTTCTGGTGGTCTTGATGTGCCAACCTTTAACACATTTTCATAGAAATCCATAGCCTTCCATAACATATTAAGCCAATATCTCACTCCTTCATAGGTGACCACTATGCCAACTGGAATTTCCCATCTATACTGTACTTGTTTTTTCAATTCTTCCACCAGAAAAGCATAGTCCTTTCTGGCTCTCAAGATTTTGGGGGGAATTTCTTTCATTGTCATCACTTCCTGACCTTCTACCTGAAGTTTATTTATGAAAATTGCCTGTAGGATGTCATTACGCAGTGTTCTGGTGGTAAAATATATTACAATATCTCTTGGCAGATTTCTCCTTCTAGCCACCCACGAATTGACACGATATATTTTATCAATCTGCCAAGCCAAAACTTCTCTCGTCGCTCCTAATGTTTGCACAAAGGCATCCGACATCATTTCTTTCAGGTTTTCTTGCTTGCTCTCTTTTACTCCTCTCACTCTGATCGCAAACTCCCTATTTCTGTATTGCATCATTATTATATCAGCTTCATCCTTTTCTATTTTGTTGTCAATTTCTCCTATTCCCCCCCCCAAAAAAATTGCGGTGACTTGTTTAATTTCTTCTACCTCTTGATCCAATATTTCAAAATTATTTGCTAAGCCTTGAAAAGCCATTATTATGTCTTCTCTGATTTCCTGATTCTGCTTTCCAATCTCCTCAGAAACAACCTGTATTTTCTCATTAGTTTCATTAATTTTCTCATTAGTTTCATTAATTTTCTCATTAAATCCAATAGAAAGTTCACCTTGTATAGTTTTCAAAGCCTCTTGTAACATTCCAAGCGTTAAAGTCTGTGTAAGGGGGGCTGGCAATCTAGAAGTATGGCTGGGGGAGCTATCAATGCTCCCTGCTCCTTTAGAAGAAGAAGCCTTTCCTGATTTTGAAGCCATTTGAAATTTAAACAGATCTTTATAGTTTATACTTTATTCAGAAGCCAAAAAAGAAAGTTCATCAAAGTAAAATCAAGATCAGAATCAAAGTCAAAAGTTCTCATAGAAAGGGCTGCTACTGAAACGAAACTTTCCTCTTCACTTTCTTATTATTTATTTTATTCAGAAGCCAAAAAGAAGAATTCCCAAAATCAAAGTCCAAAGTCCAAATCCGAGTTAAAGTCAAAAATTCTCATGCAAAGGGCTACTAACGAAATGAAACTTTCTTTTTAACTTTCATTTTCCCATGCCCTTTCAGGCTTCAATCGCCATTTTGTTACAACTTGCTAATTTGTTACTTCCGAAAATACGAATCAACATTGGAGTTAAGTATAGGTACTTGCAGTCCAAGTCTCCTGGCTTTTTCCACCTGCTGCAATTCAAATGTTAGAAAGCTGTTGTTGACAGCAGAGTCTGCTCGCAGCTTCTTGCTCCGCTAAAAGTGGAGACGTCCCAGGTCCGGAACAGATGACAGGATTCTAGGGAGCCCTCACCCTTCGCGCCCCAGAATTTCTCCTGGGACACTTGGGGGGCTCTACCCTCACCTGTCTGTTCTCCTTTCTCCCCTTTGCCTGGGGAGGAGATTTTCAGGCCGCCAGATAGCTGTTTTCCCACTGTTCTGGGGCTTTAACGGTGCCGGGGACAGGCGCTCGACGAGGAGGGTCTGCGAAGCACACCGAGCCAAACCGGAAGCCCCTAGTCCCAATTCTTTATATCTCATAAGTTAACACTCAGTTCCATTCAAGTAGTCCCCAGAGGTTATCAAAAAACCTTTTATATTCTCTTTGCAAATTCTATCTTCTAATATGATGTTCAAGTGTCAGCAGGTGGCAGGTGGCACTCTCCGTTTAAATTTCAGTTTACTAGTTTACCAATCCATTGTTGTTTGGATTTTGCAGCAAATTTATGCAGTAAATTACACACAGACATATATATATATATATATATATATATATATATATATATATATATATATATATATATATATATATATATATATATATATATATATATATATATACATACATACATACATATACATATACATATACATATACGTGTGTGTGTGTGTGTGTGTGTGTGTGTGTGTGTGTGTGTGTGTGTGTGTGTGTATGTGTGTAGGTCTTTGGGTATTCGGGTTTTCTCCCGCGTGGAATTGGAAATGTCTTGGCGACGTTTCGATGAAGTCTCATTCATCATCTTCAGGCTGGTGTCTTCTGCTTCCTGCTTCTAGGAGCAATGTGAGATTGCTGCTGTTTCTTCCTTTTAACTGCCAGTGGAGGTTTGAACTGATAGGATAGGAGCTTGGCTGTGTTCTGATTGGCTGGGGGCTTGGCTGTGCTCTGATTGGCTGGGGGGGTTGGCTGTGCTCTGATTGGCTGGGGGTGTGCTCAGGTTAGTCTGACTTGCAGGGGGATTTGAGCTGGTGAGCTGCATTGCTGTTGTTTGGCTTTGTGTTTGTGTTTGTGCCACATCTTCATGGAGGGTGTCAGTTTGCTTCATGTATGGATTGGAGGGGTTTAAAGTGGCTAATGATGCAGCTGTAGTATGGCTTCTGGTTTGTGGTCGTGCCTCATTGGTGTGGGTTTGGGTTTGCTTATTGCATGGATGTGTGGTGGTGACATCCTGTGTGGTTTTCGTGAGTGTGGGTCTGGTGTCATTCTTTGTGTTAGGGACTCGTTTGTCAATAAGGGCGGGTTTCCAAATGGCTGGTAGGCGGGAGGTGTCATCTCGTTTATTCATGCTGTGTGGGCGTTTTTCTATTTCGATGGCTTCTCTGATTATTCTGTTGTTAAAGTGTTCAGTTTTGGCGATAGTTCTGGTCTTTTTAAAATCGATTTCATGTCCTGTGGCTTTAAGATGTTGGACCAGGAAAGAAGTTGGTTCCTCTTTTTTGACTGCGTTCTTGTGTTCTTCAATGCGTGCACTTATTCTTCTGTTGGTTTGTCCAATGTATGTGGTGGGGCAGGCGGTGCATGGGATTTCATATATTCCTTGATTTTCTAACTCAATTTTGTCTTTGGGGTTTCTTAGGATGGTGGATATATTTAAGTTTGTGCAGAATGCTGTCTTGATGTTGTGTTTGTGGAGGATCTTGCTGATTCTGTCTGTGGTGCCCTTTATGTATGGGAGGAGGGCTTTGCCATTTTCTTCCTCTTTAAGATGGCGACAGAGGCAGACGCCTAGTCCCATTGCTGAAGACGGAGAGTAGGAAAATGACCCAAAAACTTAGTGTTAGAGATAAGGCAGAAGCTATCAAAATAAGACAATAGACATAAATTAGTTCCAAATATCACATATATCAACATCTAAAGGCTGGGACCAGCCGAACCCATAAAAAAGCGAGAAGAAAACATCCAACGACGTGGAGCCAGAAATAGCTGGAGGAACGAGGCTCGGCAAGGCTCAAAACTTCAGCAACTTATCTTCCTTGGTGAGAGAAGAAACAGGTATGCGTGACAGGGGGATCTGAATGAAAAGTGGATTGCGGACAAAAGCGAGTTGGTATTAGAGAGAAGAGGGAGGGAAGAAAGAGTCTGGAAGACTCGAGGAGAAGGAGGCTTTGTAAACACAGCTGAGAGGATTCCCATTGAAAGAAAGGTGTGATCGGAGCAAAGGAGAGATCGGAGACAACAGGAGGTGGATCGATAAAATAATCCTTTACTTTGTAACGGTGGTGATACTGGACGGTGGAGGGAAATAAAGGACAGAAAGAACTTACAGTAACTAAGCAGTTTTGAATGAGCGACAACTTGGAGGAAGAGAGAAAAGCAGCACTTCCAGAAAGAAGGACGGAGGAAAAAAAATTTAAAGGGACCCTGCAACAATAGCCAGGCTGTGCAGTGTAGAAGGGGGGGGGGAAAGCCCCATTGACTCGTTGTCTTTAAAAAGGTGGAAAAACTGAGCTTAAAGGAAAGAAAAGAATGGTGAAATATAAAGAGGATTTGGAAGGGTGTCATCTAAGCAGCAGAAGGAAGCTGGGGTATATCTACATTGAAAGATTAATAATAATTACAATTTAAATTGAAGAGATATTGTTACTGATTTAATGAACATATTTACATTACATATTACTTAAACTATATATCTATATCAGCTGAATTTTATATATTATAGGTATTATATGCATTAATTACTAATTAATCAACACAAACTAATTAGTGACCATGTCAGGCACAACCCCAAAAAACACCACCACCAAACACCCACAAATGAAAGACATTGAAAACAGCAGCAACCCAAACAACCCCAGCACACAAGGAACAGACTCTATTGTGACCTGCAGAGCATGTTCCATGTACACTCTTATGCCCACAGAACTCCAAAACTACATATGTACCAAATGCAAACTAATCAAATTACTAGAAGAAAAAGTAGAAGATCTAGAGAAAAACCTAAACACCCTGAAACTCAATCAACAAAACGAGAAACCCCAAACCTCACAAAAAGAACATGCACAAAAAGAACATAAAAATGACCAAGCAACTTCCACTATAGCTAACCCCCCGGAGGAAGAAAGCAGATGGACACATGTCACCCACAGAAAAAAACACAAACCAAACACAAAACCACTGTCCAAACCAACCCACCCAGACCCAACCCCACTGGCTCTAAGCAACCAATACCACGGACTTCCAATAGAAGATAATGCACAGACACACAGAAAAGAAACACCAGAAAGAACCCTCAACAAAGCAGCAGTACCAAACACCACTACAATACAGAAAGAAACTCCCCAAACAACCCCAGGCAAAAAGAAAAGGCGAGTTCTGGTAATAGGAGATTCAATCCTCAGAGGAACCGAACCCGCCATCTGTAGACCGGATAACCAATCCAGAGAGGTATGCTGCCTTCCAGGAGCCAAAATCATAGACGTAGCAGAGAAAGTAACCGAAATAATAAAACCCACAGACTATTACCCCCTACTATTATTCCATATAGGAACAAATGACACAAAAAAGAACTTGAAAACAATACAGAATGACTATGAGCAACTAGGCAAGAACGTCAAAAACCTAGGTGCGCAAGTAGTCTTCTCATCCATACTATCAACAAGAGGACAACACCCAGCAAGGGAACAAAGAATCCTACAAGTAAACCACTGGCTAAAGGGTTGGTGTCGCCAAAAAAACTTTGGATTCCTAGACCACGGACTGCACTACCTCCAAGATGGACTTTTGGCAAGGGACGGGTTACATCTCACAAAGACTGGGAAGAATGTCCTCGGAAAAAGACTGGCCCAACTTGTCAGGAGGGCTTTAAACTAAAATCGCAAGGGGAGGGTGACCAATCTACAGGATCCCCGGGGCCCAACTCCAAGCATGGACCCCAAGCAAGCAAAACAAACAACGAACAAAAAAGGGATGGGGAAGAAAACAAACTCAAACGCCAAACAAGAGACAAATAAAGAACACCCACAACCAGGCACAAAGAACTCTGGTGGGGGTGAGAGCCGGAACATCTCGGTCATAATGGGAAGAGGCAGATATGGCGGGAGCAGAGGGGAGGGCCGCTCTCGGGGAATAAGACCTCGCTGTTTACAAGCGATCCCTTGTTCCGGCCCCTCTGATCCGGTTCCATCTTGCTCAACCCGGGTACCTGGCAACCAGGGTCTTCAGGGCCCTGGGCTCAGGATGCTGCTGCTCAATGCCAGGTCAATTACCAACAAAGCCCCCCTGATACTTGATTTAATCACAGAGGAGGGGGCAGACCTGGTGTGTGTTACCAAGACCTGGCTGGGACAGGAGGGGGGAGTAGCTCTCTCTGAGATATCCCCAACCGGTTTCTCAGTGCAGCATCATTCCCGACCCCAGGGAAGGGGGGGAGGAGTGGCAATAATAGCGCGCAGAGATCTGCATCCTTGTAGGACCCCTGCCCCGGAGATTGTTGGGTGTGAGACGCTTCTTCTGAAGTTGGACTTAGGGGTGCAGGTGGGCCTTCTCTTAATGTACCTGCCTCCCAGCTGCGTAAGTAAGGCCCTGCCTGAGTTGCTCGAGGCAGTAGCCGGCTTGGCGGTTGAATTCCCCAGGCTTATGGTCCTGGGGGACTTCAACTTGCCTTCTGTGGGCGAAACCTCTGGAGTAGCTCAGGAGTTCATGGATTCCATGACAACCATGGGCCTGACCCAAGTAATCCAGGGTCTGACTCATGAGGGCGGTCACACGCTCGACCTAGTGTTTCTTTCGGGGCAGTGGAGAGATGATCTGAAGATAAGGGACATAGTCATCACCCCACTGTCATGGTCAGATCATTTCCTACTGAGGTTGGATCTCGCAGCCCCATTCCTCCCCTGCAGGGAGGCGGGACCGACTAGGTGGTTCCGCCCCAGGCGCCTAATGGAACCGGAAGGATTCTAGAGGGAACTTGGGGAAATACCTGACACCCTGGTACACAATTCGGCTGACTCCCTGGTGGCTGCCTGGAACATCGCAGCATCAGGGGCTTTAGACCGAATTGCGCCTAAGCGACCTCTCCGTGGCGGTGGATCCCGGAATGCTCCCTGGTTTACCGAGGAGCTCCGGGAGATGAAACACCAGAAGAGACGTCTGGAGCGCCGCTGGTGGGCCAGCAAAACCGAATCCGACCGAACACTATTAAGAATTTACATCAGATCTTATTTAGTGGCGATAAGGGCGGCAAAATGATCTTATTTTTCCGCTCTTATTGCGTCCGCAGATTCTCGCCCAGCCGCCTTGTTTAGGGTGACTCGCTCCCTCCTTGCCAAAGGGGGGAGCGAGGAACATTTACAAGGCAGAGCTGAGGAATTCACAGAGTTTCTGTCGGATAAAGTCGCTCAGATTCCGTTGAACCTGGACTCTGGCTGGGTAGAGTCCATAGAGTTGACAGGGGCTAGTCTTAGTCCACTGTTATGGGAAGAGTTTGGGCCTGTTTCTCCCGAGGATGTGGACAGAGCTGTGGGGGCGATGGGTACCTCCACCTGTTTATTGGACCTGTGCCCCTCCTGGTTGGTCTCGGCCAGCAGGGAGGTGACACGCGGCTGGATCCAGGCGGTGGTCACCGCTTCTTTGAGGGAGGGATCCGTACCGCAGTTGTAAAAAGCTGCGGTGGTGAGACCCCTCCTGAAGAAGCCTTCCCTGGATCCAGCTGATTTGAAGAGCTATCGTCCCATCTCCAACTTACCTTTCTTAGGGAAAGTTGTGGAGAAGGTGGTGGTTACTCAGCTCCTACGACTTCTGGATGAAACAGACCATCTACATCCTTATCAGTCGGGTTTCAGGCGCGGCTACAGTACTGAAACTGCCTTGGTCGCGCTGATGGATGATCTCTGGCGGGCCCGAGACGGGGGAAACTCCTCCGTCCTGGTGCTACTTGACCTCTCAGCGGCCTTCGATACCATCGACCATGGTATCCTTCTGCATCGTCTCGGCGAGTTGGGAGTGGTAGGTACCGTTTTGTGGTGGTTCTCTTCCTATCTCGCCGATAGGATGCAGTTGGTGTTGGCAGGAGGGCAGAGATTGTCCCCTAGGCCCCTAGTATGTGGGGTGCCTCAGGGGTCAGTTCTCTCGCCCATCCTGTTTAACATTTACATGAAGCCGCTGGGGGAGATCATCCGCAGTCATGGGGTGCGTTTCCATCAGTACGCTGACGACACCCAGCTGTACATCACCACCCCGTCTGACTTCAGTGAGGCAGTTGCTGTAATGTGCCGGTGCTTGGATGACATTAGGATCTGGATGGGGAGGAACAGACTCAGACTTAATCCCGACAAGACTGAGTGGCTTTGGGTATTGCCCCCTAAGGACTATGACAACTGTCCCTCCTTAGTTTTCGAGGGAGTGAAATTGACCCCCTCGGACCAGGTCCGCAACTTGGGGGTCCTCCTAGACCCACAGCTAAAATTGGAGCATCATCTTTCTGCTGTGGCTAGGGGGGCCTTTGCACAAGTTCGCCTGGTGCACCAGTTGCGGCCATACTTGGAGAAGGAGGCTCTACTCACGGTCACTCATGCCCTTGTCACCTCCCGCTTGGACTACTGCAACACGCTCTACATGGGGCTACCCTTGAAGAGTATCCGGAGACTTCAGTTGGTGCAAAATGCGGCTGCGCGTGCTGTGGTGGGTGTGCCTAGGTACACCCACGTGACACCTGTACTCCGCCAGCTGCATTGGTTGCCCATCGGTCTCCGGGTCCAATTCAAGGTGTTGATCACCATCTTTAAAGCCCTTCATGGCTTAGGACCAGGTTATCTCCGGGACCGCATTCTGCCTCACACTTCCCTTCGATCGGTTAGGGCCCACAGAGTCGGCCTCCTCCAGGTCCCGTCGGCCAAACATTGCCGGCTGGCGGGCCCCAGGGGGAGAGCCTTCTCTGTGGCCGGCCCCGTGCTCTGGAACCAACTTCCCCCAGAGACCCGAACTATCCCCACTCTGCTGGCCTTCCGGAAAGCCGTTAAGACATGGCTCTTCTTGCAGGCTGGGGGTAGAGCCTAATCCACTCGAGCTCACCCCCAGGTATCTATGGTTGTTGAATGCCTGTTGGGTTATTTTAATATTGAGTTTTTAACTTTTATATTGTTTTTAAATATTATTTATGAATTGGTAATTCTGTATCTTTCTCTGTTGTACGCCGCCCTGAGTCCTCCGGGAGTTGGGCGGCATATAAGAATACCAAATAAATAAATAAATAAATAAATAAACTCAAATGCCTCTACACAAATGCATAAAGCCTAGGGAATAAACAAGGTGAACTTGAAATATTAATGCACGAAGGTACACATGACATAGTCGGAATAACAGAAACTTGGTGGGACGAATCACACGATTGGAACACACAGATAAAAGGATACAAACTCTTCAAAAAAACCAGATCACACAAAAAAGGAGGTGGTGTTGCAATGTATATAAAGGACCACTATGTAGCTACAGAGCTACAAGTAACCAAGGAAGAAAACCCATTAGAATGCATATGGGTCAACATAAAAGAAAAAAAGAATGACACAACAATAGGAGTATACTACAGACCACCAAACCAAACAGAAACAATGGACACCCTTTTTACCAACCAGCTAAAGAACATATGCAAGAAAACCAACATTGTAATAATGGGAGACTTCAACTACCCAGATATCAACTGGAAAACCAACTCAGCACCAAGTGAGAAATCTAACAGATTCCTAACCAGCCTAGCTGACAACTTCATTGTCCAAAAAGTGGAGGAGGGAATTAGAGGGGCAGCCATGCTGGATTTAATACTTACAAACAGAGAAGAAACAATAGAAGGAGTTGAAGCTGCAGGAACACTTGGCGAGAGTGACCACGTAATACTAAAATTCACCATAAAGCAAACACAAATAACTGAACATAACGACATCTATATCCCAGACTTTAAAAAAGCCGACTTCAATAAACTCAGAGAAAACTTGGGGAAGATCCCTTGGATGAAAGTACTAAAGGGTAAAACAACTCAAGAAGCCTGGGAGATCCTAAAAAACACAATCCTAAAAGCACAGAACACCACAATACCGATGAGGAAGAAAAACAAGAAATCCAAAAGGAAACCAGCATGGCTAAACAAAGATCTCACCGATAAACTGAATGAAAAAAAGATAAATACAAAAAATGGAAAGATGGGTACATAACCAAGGCAGAGTACCAACAGACAGCCAGAATCTGTAAAGAAAAAATCAGGACAGCAAAGGCCCAGAATGAACAAAGACTCGCAACAAAAGTCAAAGACAACAAAAAAAGCTTCTTCCAACACATAAACAACAAGAAAAAAAATCAAAGAAACAGTTGGTCCACTAAAGAGAGAAGACGGCAAAGAAGTAACAGACAACACAAAGCAGAGCTACTGAACACATTCTTCGCATCAGTCTTCACACAAAAGGAAACTGCAGCTCAACTACCCAGCAACACAAATATAAAGAACAGATTTGAAGCAAGAGTCAACCTAAGCAAAAATACAGTAAGACATCACCTATCTGAACTTAACGAATACAAAGCACCAGGACCAGACGGATTACACCCCAGAGTCCTAAAAGAACTAGAAGAAGTCATTTCAGAACTGCTGCACCACATCTTCTACAAATCCTGGAACACAGGGGAACTCCCTGAGGACTGGAAAAGAGCTGATGTGGTCCCCATCTACAAAAAAGGTAAAAAAACAGACCCAGGAAACTACAGACCAATCAGCCTAAAATCAATACCTGGGAAAATACTGGAAAAAATAATTAAAAAACAGATCTCACATCATCTAGAAACAAACCAAGTAATAACCAACAGCCAACACAGATTTGTTAAGAACAAGTCATGCCAAACCAACCTCATTTCATTCTTCAACAAGGTGACCAAATTAGTAGACCAGCGAAATGCAGTAGACATAATATACCTGGACTTCAGCAAAGCATTTGACAAAGTAGACCACAACCTACTTCTTCATAAGCTAGAAAAAAGCGGGATAGACAGCTACACAACCAGATGGATTAACAACTGGCTGACCAACCGTACCCAGCGAGTAGTCCTCAATGGCTCTAAGTCCAAATGGAGAGAAGTAAGCAGTGGCGTACCACAAGGTTCCGTCCTAGGCCCAGTACTCTTTAATATCTTCATAAATGACCTAGATGAGGGAATAGCAAGAGAACTAACCAAATTCGCAGATGATACCAAGCTGGCGGGAGTAGCAAACACCCCAGAGGACAGACTCAAAATCCAGAGGGACCTTGACAGACTTGAACACTGGGCCCAGTGATAGCTGTCAAGGCTTCTTTGATTGGCACTTGGGTGAAGAGGGATATAACATCGAAGCTCACGAATAGGTTGCTGGGCTGTAAGTTTTGTTTCTTTATGCTCTCTATGAACTGGAATTAGTTTTTTACGTGTGAGGTGATGGATTCTGCATAGGGCTGTAGTTGTTTTGCAAGAAATTTGGCTAGGTTTTGTAGAGGTGAGCCTATGGAGCTGACTATGGGTCTAAGTTGGGTTCCTTCTAGGTTCCTTCCTTCCAATTTCACGCGGGAGAAAACCCGAATAACCAAAGACCTACACACACACACACACACACACACACACACACACACACACACACACACACACACACAGAGAGAGAGAGTATATATACACACACACACATATATATACAGTATATATACACACATATATATGTGTGTGTGTGTGTGTATTTTGTGTGTGTGTGTGTGTGTGTGTGTGTGTGTGTGTGTGTGTGTGTGTGTAGGATTTTTTGCTGATAAATGAAAATATGCAATTATATATATAAATATATATAATTATAAACTGGGTATCAAGCATTCAGATTATGATCATATGACTGCAGGGATGTTGTGATGGCTAGAACTCTGAGGATCAATCATAAGTGCGTAGTTCAGCACTGTTACAAGTTTGAATTTACCCAAAAAATCCTACATATGTATGTAACATTTTTTTGCTGATAAATGAAAATAAAGGGAGACTATTATAGATCTATTTCGAGCTATTTTGCTCTCGTCAGATAGCCATACCCTTAGTGGGATTTGAACCTGGGCAGTCTGCTTGTAAGGCAGAAGTGTTAACCACTAGGCCAGGTTCTCTTCCCTATCAGCTCTTCATCTCATTCATATATATACAGTATATATGAGATGAAATGATAGAAGCTGATGAAGCTACAGGAACCTTGGGTGGGGGTGATCATGCAACATTGGAATTCAACATTATGCAAGCACAAGCAATAGAACTAGAGTCTTGGACTTTAAGAGAGCTAATTTCAATAAACTTAGAGAGAGTTTGGGAAGGATTCCATGGATGAGAATCCTCAAGGGGAAATAAAACCCAAGAAGCTTGAGAAATTTTGAAAAGTGAGATTATAAAAGCCCAGTCTAGCACAATACCAATGAAGAAGAAAAATAACAGCTCTCAAAAGAAATCAGCATGGCTGCATAAAGAACTCTCTGATAAATTGAAAGACAAAAAGGACAAGTACAGTATAAAAAGTGGAAAGAGGGGCACATAACTAAGGCAGAATATCAGCAAATAGCCTGAGCCTGCAAAGATGAAGTGAGGAAAGATAAGGCTCACAATGAATAAAGGCTTGCGACAAAAGTAAAAAATAACCCCAAAAAAGCTTTTTCCAACATGTTAAAAACAAGAAAAAAGTCAAGGAAACAATTGGTCCATTGCTAGGAGAAAGTGGCAAGAAGATGACAAACAACAGGGAGAAACAGAACTACTTAACGTGTTTTTTGCATCTGTCTTTACACAAAGGGAAAAAACAGTCCAACTTATCAAAAACAGCACCACAAAAAAACAGATTAGGAATATAAGTTAAAATAGAGAAGAAAATGGTAAGTGAACACCTGTCTACCCTAGACGAGTTCAAATCACTAGGACCAGAAGGATTACACCACAAGGTTCTGAAGGAACTGGCAGATGAGATCTCAGAACCACTGAACTATATCTTTCAAAGATCCTGGAGCACTGGGGAATTGCCAGAGGACTGGAAAAGAGCTGATGTAGTTCCCATCTTCAAAAAAGAAAAAAAAATAGATCCAGGAAACTACAGACCTATCAGCCTGACCTCAATACCAGGGAAGATTCTGGAAAAGATAATCAAGCAATGAATCAGCGAACACCTAGAAGCAAACAAAGTAGTAATAACCAAAGCCAACATGGGTTTGTCAAAAACAAATCATGCCAGACTAATCTTATTGCATTCTTTGACAAAGTGACAAAATTAGTGGACCAGAGGAATGCTGTGGATATATTTTACTTGGACTTCAGTAAGGCATTTGATAAAGTAGACCATAACCTACTACTTGATAAAATAGAAAAATGTGAGTTAGACAGCATCACCACCAGATGGATTCATAACTGGCTGACCAACAGCACTCAACATGTGGTCCTCAATGGAACTGCATCTACATGGAGGGAAATATGCAATGTGGTACCCCAAGGCTCTGTTTCAGGCCCAATTCTCTTCAACATCTTCATCAATGATTTGGACGAGGGGATAGATGGGGAACTCATCAAATTTGCAGATGACACCAAGCTAGCAAGAATAGCCAACACTCCAGAAGATAGGCTTAAGATACAGAAGGATCTTGACAGACCTGAACATTGGGCGCTATCAAACAAAATGAAATTCAATGGTGAAAGAAGTAAGGTTCTATGTTTAGGCAAGAAAAACAAAATGCACAGATACAGTATATGTGGTACCTTGCTCAATAGTAGTAACTATTAGTAGTAGGATCTTGGAGTCCTAGTGGACAATCACTTAAATATGAGCCAGCAGTGTGCAGCAGCTGCCAAAAAAGCCAACACAGTTCTAGGCTGCATAAACAGAGGGATAGAATCAAGATCATGTGAAGTGTTAATACCACTTTATAATGCCTTGGTAAGGCCACACTTGGAATACTGCATCCAGTTTTGGTTGCCACGATGTAAAAAAGATGTTGAGACTCTAGAAAGAGTGCAGAGAAGAGCAACAAAGATGATTAGGGGACTGGCGGCTCAAACATATAAAGAACGATTGCTGGAACTGGGTATGTCTAGTCTGATGAAAAGAAGGACTAGGGTTGACATGATAGCAGTGTTTGAATATCTCAGGGGCTGCCACAAAGAAGAGGGAGTGAAGCTATTCTCCAAAGCATCTAAGGGCAGGACAAGAAACAATGGGTGGAAACTAATCAAAGAGAGAAGCAACTTACAACTAAGGAGAAATTTCCTGACAGTTAAAACAATTAATCAGTGGAACAACTTGCCTCCAGAAGTTGTAAATGCTCCAACACTGGAAGTTTTAAAGAAGAGATTGGATAATCATTTATCTGAAGTGGTGTAGGGTTTCCTGCCTAAGCAGGAGGTTGGACTAGAAGACCTCCAAGTCCCTTCCAACTCTGTTTATTCTATTCTATTCTATTCTATTCTGTTCTGTTCTGTTCTGTTCTGTTCTGTTCTGTTCTGTTCTGTTCTGTTCTGTTCTGTTCTGTTCTGTTCTGTTCTATATATAAAAATAACATTCAAGCCTCTTTTCCCTACTCTTTCTCCAAGATTGGTTTGTATTAACTGTTATTATTGTAATTAAAATTATTAGTAAAATATACATTTTAGGGTTAGAATCCCCTTAACAAACAAGAGGTGAGTTACTCTAATCAGGGCTACCATCAGTATATAAATTAAAAAATTAGGATTTTTAGCTGACTTCAAACTGGCTGTTTTATACTGTGTAAGGATTCTCTCCCCGTTCACTTACAAAGTACGAACTTCTGAGCCAGGTAATTCAAAAGGATTCATTTAATAAGCAAATGTGATAACATCCCATTCATTCCAAGCAAGATCTGAATACCCTTAGGCAAAGCAAGTACATTTAAACCTTAGAGCCCCTCTCGATTAGGCAGAATGCAAATCCTGACCAATATACAAGTGTGACAATCCCTTGCTCTGGGAACAGGATGAATATACAGTTCTCCAGGGCCTCTTCCGTTCAAACCAGGTTAGATTACCCCTCATAAAACCTTTCCCCCCGATGAAGAGATTTCAAAGTGACTGGCACTCAGTTGATCCAAGCAATGCTGATAATTCAAACTCAAGACCCCCCTTTCTCTTATTGAATGGCAGAGTCACTGGATTCTGACATGCTGCCCCATTAAAAAGAAAAAAGGTCCACCTGTAAAAGACATAAACAAAATCAATTATGATATATTAACAAGGTTTGTTAGGGTATTGGGAGTGAAATCTTCTCAATAAGGTGGGAGCTTTAACATGTTGTTTAGCAACCCACTCGTTTTATGAAGAAGACAAATGTTTCCAAGCTACCAAATACACGATCCTTCCTCTGTGGATCCTAGAGTCAAGAATTTCCTTGATTTCAAAGTGTTGTTCTCCTTCTATCATGATTGGGACAGGTGGTGCAGATACAGGTGGTCTGAGCGATGAGGTTACCTCTCTCTTGAGTAAACTAATGTGAAACACTAGGTGGACTTGTCTAAGTATTTTTGGAAGGAGTAATTCAACTGCTACTGGGTTGATGATACTAATAATAGGGAAAGGCCGAATGTAATTCGGCCCTAATTTTTTGGATGGTTGTAGCGATTTTAGGAATTTTGTAGATAAGTATACTCTATCCCCAACATGCAAAGGTTTAGGCTCAATTCTTTTCTTGTCCGCTTGAATTTTGAAAGCCTATCTAGCTTCCTTTAAAGCCAATCTGACTACTGGTCATGTATTTTGCAAATTCTCTATCCACTCCTTAAGTGAGGGGATAGTGGGTTTTTCTGTGGGTAGTTCTGGCATTGGGCTGAAATCTTGACCAGTGGCTACTCTAAAAGGGGTAAAACCAGTACTCGAATGTACAGAGTTATTAAATGCAACCTCTGCAAAAGGTAAAAGTTCAGTCCAATTGTCCTGTTGAAAATTAATAAAACATCTTAGATATTGTTCCAAAACGGAATTTGTGCGTTCACAAATTTCCATTCGTATGCAGATGGTGGTCGGAGCTTAATCCTTGGGCGGTACCAAGTAAGCCCAAAAACGCCTTCCAAAAGTTGGAGGTGAATTGGACTCCCCTATCCGAGATGATTCTTTGAGGGGCTCCATGAAGATGATAAATGTGTATTAGAAACAATCTGGCTAAGCCTTTAGCAGTGGGGATTTTCTGGCAAGGTATAAAATGTGCTTGTTTTGAAAACAAGTCTGTCACAACCCAAATGACGGTGTTTCCCCCACTTTCTGGTAGTTCTACAATAAAATCCATAGCAATTTATTTCCATGGCGCTGACGGCTCAGCTACCTTCTGTAGGAGTCCTGGGGTTTTCCCTTGTCATCTTTTTGCCGCAGCACAAATGGGGCAACTCGCTACATAGCTTTCTATGTCCTTTTTTAGCAAAGGCCACCAAAATTGTCTCTTTATTAAGTGTAAAGTTTTTACAAAACCAAAGTGTCCAGCTAATCTAGAGTCATGGTACCTTTCCATTAAGCATAATCTTTGGCTAGCAGGCACATATAGTTTCTCTCCTACCCAAGCTAAGTCATCTTTCATCAAGCAACTGTATTTGTGGTTCAAAAACCATTTGTTGTTGATTAATGCTTGTTTAAAAATGTGAATGGTGTCTTCATTTGTCAATGTGTCTTGTCCTCCTTGGGATCTGGTGATTACTTTGGCTGCCAATTGATTAGTTTGTACTATGGGTTTAAATTCCTCTGACTTTGCACTATTGTATTGTGGTTTTCTGGATAGTGCCAGAAAGTTTTTTCCCCCAGGGATAAATTTAAGAGTAAACTCGAACCGTTTGAAATATTGAGCCCAACAAACTTGTTTTGGGGATAGTTTCCTTGGTGTTTTTAGGGCTTCTAAGTTTTTGTGATCAGTCCAGACTTCAAAAGGGATCTTACTCCCTTCTTAGAAATGTCTCAAAGTTAAAAGTGCCCATCGCACTGCATAAGCTTCTTTTTCCCAAATAGCCCACCTTTGTTCAGTTTCACTTAATTTCCTGGATGTATACACACATGACTGTAGTTGTCCTTGCTCATTTTTCTGAAGTAGGATTGCCCCTATTGCAACATCACTAGAATCTGCTGGTATGATGAAAGGTTTTTCTGTGTCTGGGTGCTTTAGAATTGGTTCTGCTGAGAACAGCCGTTTTAGTTTTTCGAATGCTGCCTGGCATTCAACATTGTCCAATTCACGGGCTGTCTCGGTTTAGGATTTCCCTCCCCCTTTGTTCTTAACAGTTTCATGATGGGCAGGGCGATTTGAGCGAACACTGGGATAAATTGGTGATAGAAATTTGCAAACCCCAGGAAGCTTTGTAGCTGTTGCCGTGTGCAAGGCATTTCCCAATCCAGTACCGCCTGCACTTTTTGAGGGTCCATTTCTATGCCCTGGTGTGAAATACGATACCCCAAGTAGTCAATTTTTTCTTGGTGGAATTCACATTTTGAGAGTTTGGCATAAAGTTTTGCATCATGGAGTTTGCTTAGCACAGCCCTGATTAGTTTAACGTGCTCAGCTTTGGTCTCCGAGTATAAGAGAATATCATCTAAATAAACAAGAACCCCTTTATATAAATGTTCATGCAGAACATCATTTATTAATTGCATGAACACTGCAGGTGCCCCTTGTAACCCAAAAGGGAGCACTTTGAATTGGTAGCAGCCCAGGGGGGTGTTAAATGCAGTTTTCCATTCATCCCCCTCCTTAATCCTGATTTGATAGTATGCCTCCCTTATGTCTAGTTTGGAGAAAATTTTCCGTTTAGCGAGGTGTGCAAGCATATCTTTCATCAGGGGAAGGGGATACATGTTTTCAACACTGATAGTATTAAGATTTGGAAAATCCACACACAGATGTTTTGAGCCATCTTTTTTCTCCCTAAATAACACTGCAATCTTTGGTCAGGCTGGCTCGATGAAACCCCTTGCTAGGTTTTTCTCAATGAAAGCTCTCAGTTCTTCTAACTCCCCCAGTAACATGCTATACATTTTTGGTTTAGGCAGTTTAGCCCCGGGTAAGATTTCTATTGCACAGTCAGTGGGACAGTGTGGAGGAAGTTCATCCGAGGCTGTTTCACTAAAAACTTCAGCCAAATCTTTGTATTCCTTGGGTATGCCTTCTGTTGGCAAGCTATAACCAGGCATGGCTGTTTCCCTGCGCTCTCCCCCCTCAGCTCCTATCTGTGGATCCTCTGCAAAAGTCATGTGCATCTTGAATTTTATGGTGCCTTGCTCCCAATTTATTTTTGGGTTCCATTTTTTCAGCCATGCAAGTTCCAAGACTAGTGGCCATTCAATGCCAGGTACCACAAAAAATGACATTTCTAGTGGCTCCCAATGCCTATTTTCAGGGGTTCCATGGCAAAAGCAGTTGGCTCCCCCCTGCTATTGACCCATCTAGTTGGCAAAATGCGATGGGGTTACTCAGCTTTCTCACCGTGATCCCCAACTCCCCTATTAGGGTTGGGCTGATCAAGAAATGGGTACACCCTGAGTCTACTAATGCGGAGATATTTTTCCCTTCATCTTGATTAGGGATAAATAGTCTGAGAGGGAGGGTAAGCGGTTCAATTGGTATGCTTACCAGTGGTTCATCATCTGGGTCGCTTTCGAATGATGTTGGATCCTCCCTTTGAAATGCCGGGATGTTCTCTCCAAAGAGGGGGGGGATGGTGGTTCACCAATCTCGCTGCTCCTCAGGGCCGTTTCCTTGCCGCGCTGGATGGGTCTCGCTGGTCTCTCCCCAGTTTGGCATTCAGGTTTCTGGGCGGGTGTTTGGGAATGACATTCAGGTGCTCGGTGCCCCTCCTTCCTGCACTTGAAACAGATTGGAGGTTTAGGAGAAAACCCATGTTGCCTTTTGAAAGGCTCTTTCTTCCATTGGGGTGGGGATTTCTTCCATGTTCGCCCCGTACGGTACTGGTTTCTAGCCATATCGATCTCTGCTTCTTCGGCAGTGAGGTACCACTCATGCAGGTGATTTGGTGCACCCCTAGCCATGCAGGCATTATATAGATCATCACTCAACCCATCTTTGAAACAGCTTACCAGGATGTCTTCTGGCCAGTTTAGACGACATGTGCGGTCCTGGAACTCTTCAGTGTACTCCGCCACTGGCCGTCGTCCCTGCTTTACCACCTTCATGCGATCGCATGCTTTGCGGTCTGCCAGTGGGTCCTCGAAACGTCATCATAGGGCCGTCATGAACCGGTCAAAGTTGCGCAGTTCGGGTGTGTCATCATTATGTAGGGTCACCATCCATCTGGCAGCGGCTCCTTCCAGGCCTAGGGTAACAGCTCGCACTTGGGATCTCTGTGTTTGGAACTCACATCCATATTCTTGCATGTAGGTGAGTACGTGTGCTATGAAGAATCCTAATTGTTGCGGATCCCCATCAAACTTCACTCCCGGGGGGGGAGTTTTCTTTTCTAGTTGTGGGGCTTGGGGTTGGTTATGAAGGGGTGCCAGTGCGTGTGCTGCCCTGGGAGGATTTGTTGGGTCCTCTGCTGCATCATCCACTTGCATGCCAGCTTCCCGGAGGTTGTTGGCTCCCCGGCCTCGTCAGCATTTGCTGTGCTCCCAGCGCTCCTTAGTCGCCATTCTAGGGTCTCTCGGATGTTGAGATTTTCCAAAGTTTCCATCACCAGCTGGGCTAGATATCTCTTCAGGCAACCCTCTCTCAGCGGTGCTTCGGTGAGTTCCTCCTGGTCAGAGAGGGCTTCTAGCTCCAATTCCCACCATGGTTTCTGATTCCCTTGAGTAAGGGTGACTCCTCTGGTTCTCCCATCTCAGCTGTCCTTTTTCCCAATGCCGATGGACCAGCGGGGTTTCTCAGGGATCTCAAAAACTCCCTCAACCTCTTTGATGGGGAGTAGGGAACAGGCATCTGACTGGGTGGTGGTTGATGTTTCCCCCCAGCATTCAGTTCCCTCCTGTTCCCGGTTTTGTTCGGACATGGTTTGCACGGTCCCCTCAGTAGAGCGAAGTTGCTTCTCTGGGTTGACCGATTTTGCAGATCTTGCTTTCTGTAAGGATTGTCTCCCTGTTCACTTACAAAGTACGAACCTCTGAGCCAGGTAATTCAAAAGGATTCATTTAATAAGCAAATGTGATAACATCCCATTCATTCCAAGCAAGATCTGAATACCCTTAGGCAAAGCAAGTACATTTAAACCTTAGAGCCCCTCCCGATTAGGCAGAATGCAAATCCTGACCAATATACAAGTGTGACAATCCCTTGCTCTGGGAACAGGATGAATATACAGTTCTCCAGGGCCTCTTCTGTTCAAACCAGGTTAGATTACCCCTCATAAAACCTTTCCCCCCGATGAAGAGATTTCAAAGTGACTGGCGCCAGGATATGTGTTGTAAATCTCAGTTGATCCAAGCAATGCTGATAATTCAAACTCAAAACTCCCACTTCTCTTTTTGAATGGCAGAGTCACTGGATTCTGACATACTGTCTGCTGTAAATATGAATTTTATTTTATACTATATTTTTCCAATTTCTACTTCTGTATTACACCTGGATTTGAAATACTGTAGTTTAAAGTATGCTTTAAGGAAAGTACTTCTTCTCTTCTCTTCTCTTCTCTTCTCTTCTCTTCTCTTCTCTTCTCTTCTCTTCTCTTCTCTTCTCTTCTCTTCTCTTCTCTTCTTCTCTATTTCATTTCATTTCATTTCATTTCTATTTTTTATTTTATTTTATTTTATTTTATTATTATTTATTTTATTTTATTTTATTATTTATTTTATTATTTTATTATTTTATTATTTTATTTATTTTATTTTATTTTATTTTATTTTATTTTATTTTATTTTATTTTATTTTATATTTTATTTTATTTTATTTTATTTTATTTTAATTTTATTTTATTTTATTTTATTTTATTTTATTTTATTTTATTTTATTTTTTTCATTTTATTTTATTTTATTATTTTACTTTATTTTATTTTATTTCATTTTACTTTATTTTATTTCATTTTATTTCATTTTATTATTATTATTTATTTTATTTTATTTTATTATTATTTATTTTATTATTTATTTTATTTTATTTCATTTTATTATTTTATTATTTTATTTTATTTTATTTTAATATAATTAAAGATTATATTATAATATTATAAGCACTTAGAGTTATATCCACTGCGTAGCACTTTATAGTGCTCTCCGACGGAGAGGGCGCGGGGAGAGCAGAGCTCCACTCGCCCGAATCCACAATCTTGAAATTCTAGAGCCCCGACACCAATTTTTCCAACTTTGGGGTTGGGAGAAGGTGAATGAAGATCTTGACATCCCCCAGGAACCCCGTGACGAAAAAATCTGTCCAGCGTGAGGATGGGGGGAACGTGTGAGCTCCAGGCTGCAAAAGTACGGCCGCCATTATGGTAGCGAGTACAGCGTCGGAGAGCATAAACAAGGCGAGAGGTACCGTATGGGCGGAAGAAGAACCCGGAGGGAGGCGGATTGGAAAGCCGAGCGTTGAGATCGTCTGCCGGTCGGAGACGTGGGACTATTATCCATCTTTTGAAACGTCCTGTATTTTGCCCGGCACGCTGAGGGACGGTGATCTGAGTGGAAGCAAGGTACAGTCTGGCCCCAGATCATGGGATAGTATTGGCTGGTGCGAGGACGTGCAACCCCACGACTGCTTGTACCAATTTAAAAAACGACTGGCCAGACCGAGGGTAACCCGGTCTGAGGCTCTAGGGACTCCTTGGGCTGAAATGGCTGCCGCCTCTGTGATCTTGGCGGCATTTTCTTTCTCTGTTTGGCGGTGTAGTCGCCGCCACCGCGATTGCGAGATCCCTGTGGACCAATTTAATTTGACCCGTTTTGGGGGACTTTTTATGTGCTTTATCAACTGCACTGGCGGGCTACCACCTTGGGAGTGGTGCCTATCATCTGGACCTCGGTCGCCATTCTCCCGTTTGGAGCGGTGCTCCCTGCGCAGTTCTGCCACCGCCATCTTGGCCTCGAGGCTGCCTCTGGCTGAGACCGATTTCAAGATCTTTCCCAGCCTTATGAGGACGTCCAGGACTGCTGGGATCTGGCAGAGTGAAGCTGGAGGACTTTGTGACATCTGTGGAACCTCTGCGGGGACTATATTTATTAAAAACTCTATCAGCACCAATACTGTGACGAGAAACGGGGAACAATCACAGAGAAACTTAAAAGCTTCACCAAGAATTACTATCAGCTTTGGTGCAAAGTTTAGGAGGAAGAGTGAAAGAGCTAGATTAATACCTGTTAGAATCATTATCAGACCAGTTAGGAGACCGGCATCTATGTACCTCCCATACGTGCAAACTGCTTTTTAACTGATTTTTACCCTTGCCTGTTTTATATATTATCCTACCTCGGGGGGGGGGGGGATTAGATGGATGGATTGTGTGTATGAGTTGTATAGGGTTGATTGGATGGAGTGCAACTGAAGATTTTTAGATGACTTTTGTGGGAAAGAGGGAGCCTGGGGCAGGGGTTCTGCCCTCCTCCGCTGAGTGTGAAAACAGAAGCAGAGGGGGGGTTGGGCCCCACTCCAGGCCCAGTATGAATGGAGTGCATGGCCTGCCGGGAGTTGGGAGGACCAGTGGGGGAGGGGAGGGGATCTCTGGTGGGATAGAGAGTCGGAGCATCACGGTCATTACAGGGAGGGGCAGGTATGCCGGGAGCAGAGGGGTAGGCCACTCTCGGGGAACGAGAATTTGCTGTTTACAAGCGATTTCTCGTTCTGGCCCCTCAGATCAGGTTCCATCCAGCTCAGCCCGAGTACCTGGTAACCAGGGATGTCAGGGCCCTGGGCTCAAGCTGCTGCTGTTGAATGCCAGATCGATTAACAACAAGACCCCCCTTGTCCGGGATCTAATCTTGGAGGAGGGGGCGGACCTGGCATGTATTACTGAGACCTGGCTGGGCCAGGAGGGGGGGTCCCCCTCTCCGAGATGTGCCCAGACGGATTCTCAGTGCAGCATCAGCCACAACCCCAGGGAAGGGGTGGAGGAGTGGCTATTATAGCTCGCCAAAATCTAAGTCCTCGGAGGATCCCCGCCCCGGAGATTGTTGGGTGTGAGACGCTCCTTCTGAAGTTGGACTTAGGGGTACAGGTGGGCCTTCTGCTAACGTACTTGCCTCCTAGCTGCGTTGCAAAGGCCCTGCCTGTTCTGCTCGAGGCGATAGCCGGGCTGGCGATTGAGTTCCCCCGGGAGTTGGGCGGCATGCAAATCTATTAAATTAAATTAAATTAAATTGATGGTGCTGGGGGACTTCAACCTGCCATCTCCTGGCGAAACCTCGGAGGCAGTCCAGGAGTTCATGGCTTCCATGACAACCATGGACCTGACCCAAGTAGTTCAGGGTCCGACTCATGAGGGTGGTCACACACTTGACCTTGTGTTTCTCTCGGGGCAGTGGAGAGATGATCTGAGGCTGAGGGGTTTAGTCACAGTACCCTTGTCATGGTCAGATCATTTCCTCCTGAGGTTGGATTTTATGGCACCACTCCTCCACTGCAAGGAGGCGTGATCGACTAAGTGGTTCCGCCCCAGGCGCCTAATGGAATCCGAAGGATTTCAGAGGGAACTTGGGGAAATACCTGAATCCCTAGTACACAATTCATCGGAGGACCTAGTGGCTGCCTGGAACCGGGCAGCGACGGGGGCCTTAGATCGGATTGCGCCTTTGCGGCCTCTCCTCACTCAGATTCGGACAGACCTGGACTCCATTTGGACAGGGCAGGCCGAGATGACAGGGGCGAGTCTTAGTCCTGTTATTTGGGAGGAGTTTGAGCCTATCACTCCTGAGGATGTGGACAAGGCCATAGGAGCGATGAGCGCCTCCACTTGTTTATTGGACCCGTGTCCCTCCTGGCTGGTTTCGGCCAGCAGGGAGGTGACACGCAGCTGGCTCCAGGCTGTTGTGATCGCATCTTTGAGAGAGGGATCCATCCCACAGCCCTTAAAAGCTGCGGTGGTGAGGCCCCTCCTCAAGAAGCCTTCCCTGGACTCAGCGGATTTAAAGAACTTCCGTCCAGTCTCCAACTTACCCTTCGTGGATAAAGTTGTTGAGAAAGTGGTGTCGCTCCAACTCCTGCGGTTATTGGAGGATACGGATTATCTGGATCCCTTTCAATCGGGCTTCAGGCGTGGCTACAGTACAGAGACTGCTTTGGTCGCTCTGTTGGATGATCTCTGGCGAGCCCGAGATGGAGGTCATTCCTCCATCTTGGTGTTACTTGACCTCTCAGCGGCTTTCGATACCATCGACCATGGTATCCTTCTGCGTCGTCTTGGGAAGATGGGAGTGGGGGGGCACCGTTCTTCGGTGGGTCTCCTCCTTTCTCTCCGACAGGACGCAGTCGGTGTTGACAGGAGGGCAGAGGTCAGCCCCCAGGCCCCTGGTTTGCGGGGTGCCACAAGGCTCGGTCCTCTCGCCCATCCTGTTCAACATTTACATGAAACCGCTGGGTGAGATCATCCGACGACACGGGGTGAGGTATCAACAATATGCTGACGATACCCAGTTGTACATCTCCACTCCGTGTCAGTTCAGTGAAGCAGTTAATGTAATGTGCCGCTGCCTGGACGATGTAAGGGTCTGGATGGGAGTGAATAGACTCAGGCTCAACCCAGACAAGACTGAATGGCTCTGGATATTGCCTCCCAAGGACTATGTCGACTGCCCCTCCTTGGTTCTCGGGGGAGAAAAATTGACTCCCTCAGAACGGGTCTGCAATTTGGGTGTCCTCCTAGATCCACAGCTTAAATTGGAGCAACATCTTTCAGCTGTGGCTAGGGGGACCTTTGCACAGATTCGTCTTGTGCACCAATTGCGACCCTACTTGGAGAGGGAGGCTTTGCTCACAGTCACTCATGCCCTTGTCACCTCACGGCTTGACTACTGTAACGGGCTCTACATGGGGCTACCCTCGAAGAGCATCCGGAGACTACAATTGGTACAGAATGCAGCTGCGCGAGCTGTGGTGGGTATACCGAGATACACCCACGTAACACCCATCCTCCGCCAGCTGCATTGGCTGCCCATTAGTCTCCGGTCGCAATTCAAGGTATTGGTTTTGACCTTTAAAGCCCTACATGGCTCAGGGCCAGGTTACCTTTGGGACCGCATCCTGCCACATTCCTCCCTACGACCAGTGAGGTCCCACAGAGAGGGCCTCCTCCGGGTCCTGTCTGCCAAACAATGCCGGCTGGCGGGCCCACGGGGGAGGGCCTTCTCTGTGGGAGCCCCATCTCTCTGGAACCAACTCCCGCCAGAGATCCGGACTATCCCCACCCTACTGGCCTTCCGCAAGGCAGTAAAAACATGGCTCTTCCGGCAGGCGGGGGGAAGAGACGATTCCCCCAAGTATGAATGGCTTTGTCTTTAAATTGTAATATGATGTTTTTAGATGCTATTTTAATGTGTAGTTCTAATCTCTGCTGTAAGCCGCCCTGAGTCCCACGGGATTGGGCAGCCTATAAGAACTCTTATAAATAAATAAAATAAATAAAATAGTGTTTTACAGCACACTCTGGGTGGTTTACAGAGTCAGCATATTGCCTCCCACAATCTGGGTCTCATTTTACCGACCTCAGAAGGATGGTAGGCTGAATTAATCTTGAGCCAGTAAGAATCCTGGCAATAGACAGAATTGGCCAGCAGTATTGCATTCCAACCACTGCACCACTACAGCTCTTAAAATGAATACATAGCAACTACAAACTTTAGATGTTAATTAATATGTTTACATGTTTTGCACATTATTTTAATGTTGTGTTTGTGAGTCTTATTGAAAATGTTATAATGTTATGGAGTGGCTCCATAAACACAATAATTAATCAGAAATATTCAAATATAGCTTTTAAAAATGGAGTTTTTCCCAGTTCTACAATTTATATTAAATATGCTGAGTGAATAAGGACATGGTCTCTCCCTCTCTCCCCCCCTCCCCCTCTCCCTCTCCCTCCCTCTCCCTCTCCTCCCTCTCTCTCTCTCTCTCTCTCTCTCTCTCTCTCTCTCCCCACTCTCCCCTCCCCCTCCCCCTGTCCCTGCCCCTCCCTCTCCTACACACAAACACACCCCAGGAAACATTCACTTGATGTAAGATTAGAAAAAGAATCTCTGTTTTTTTAGAAGATTGGGACTTGGCTGAAGAGGAAGTCGTATTTTATTTATACTTGCTGTGGATGTACATGAGTGTTTTGCAATGTTTTGGTCCACAATGCATGTGTGATAAGAATGAAACTTTATTTCAGAAGATTCTCTTTGAAGTAGGGTGGCATGATGGCTCAGCAGTTAAGAATCGGAGCTTGTTGGCTGGAAAGCTGACAGCCTGGGTTCGAGACCCAAGCTTCTTGTGACAGCATGAATGCCCACATAGCAGTCTGAAAGCATGCAAATGTGAATGTAGATGCCCCTTTGGTGGGGAGGAAACAGCAATTTATGATGTCATGCTGGCCACATGACTACAGAAACACCTTTGGACAGCACTGGCTCATGGCTTCAAAACAGAGATGAGCGCCACCTTCTAAACTCGGCAAAGACTAGCAGAGTAAAATCCACAAGGATTCCTTTCCTTTCCTTTCCTTTCCTTTCCTTTCCTTTCCTTTCCTTTCCTTTCCTTTCCTTTCCTTTCCTTTCCTTTCCTTTCCTTTCCTTTCCTTTCCTTTCCTTTCCTTTCCTTTCCTTTCCTTTCCTTTCCTTCTTTCCTCTCCTCTCCTCTCCTCTCCTCTCCTTTCATCTCCTTTCCTTTCCTTTCCTTTCCTCCCCTCCCCTCCCCTCTCCTCCCCTCCCCTCCCCTCCCCTCTCCTCTCCTCTCCTCTCCTTTCCTTTCCTTTCCTTTCCTTTCCCTCTACGAAGAAAGCACATTTTATCTCTGGTTCAGAAGCCTTTATGGCTCTGGTGCTCCTCACTAGTTGCTGTGTTATTCTCTGTGTGAAAATACAACAAATGTGACAAGGCATGCAAAACTCGCCAAAACTTTTTCCCCGGTGGGGAGAATTGCTATTAAGCAATCCAGAGGTAAATGCATCGTGTCTTCCCATGGCATGAAAATAAACTGATAAGATTTAGTTCTAAGTAAAAAAAAACTTTATTATAAAGATATAAAAATAAATGACTACATCCTACCAGTAAAATAACACGTCTGTCCAGACCAAGATGAAAGTAAAGAAGGGAAGAACAAAAGAACAGAAATCTACACATGCATAGTAAATCAGTCACAAGACACTTGAAGATAAGAACTTCTCAGGTTTCACACACACAGGATAGATGCTCATGGATGTTCCCCTTTCTGTGGTTCATATGGATCTTAGCAGTCAATCTGCCAAAGTTTATGCTCAGCCAACTTGCCCAACTGTTACAGCTACATCTCACACTGCTCCAACAGAATACCCCTCAACAAGTTGCTCCCTGCATCCTTACAGTTTACTAGCCAGGCCTCAAGAAGTATGGACCACATACTGAACAGAGAGCTGAATTAAGGTCATTGATAATTTTTCTTTCTTTAAAAAAATATTTCAATGTATCTGTTGTGTCCTGAGATTTACATCTTAGCTGGGAGGTTTACACACAGATCCGCTCTATTGAGCAGGTAAGCTCTGATTGGTTCTCCCCAGTCGGGGCTCTCTATTTAAACCGAAGTCACCATCCAGGTTTTGCTGAAATTTGCTCACTGTAACTAATAAAAAGCTGAAGTCACTCAACCTGCCTCCTGCCTCTTCAGTATTGGAACCCAACATTGGAGACGAAGGTGGGATACTGAAGAGCAATTTCAGAGCAGACCAGCCCGGCTGGAAGGAAGCATTGGACATCTTGAGGCGCCAATTTCAAATCCGAACAAAGACTACAAAAGAAAGCCACAATGTTGAACTTCCACCCGCCGGCTCCATTTGACCCAAACAATGAGAGCTGGGATACCTACATGACCAGATTTCACTGTTTCCTGGGAGCTAACGACATGCAAAACCTCTCAGACAATAGGCAGAGAGATATGGTTCCTGAGCCATTGCGGGCACAAAGTCTTCGAGACCGCCATAGCCTTAACTAAACCAGATGCCGTCGACTCAACCACATGGGCCACACTACAACAACTACTCCAGAAACACTACGATCCGACACCTTCCAAGGTGATCAGCTGGTATGAATTCTCCGAAGGATTACAACAAGAAAGAGAAAACATCAACGATTATGAAACGGCTTTAAGACAAGCGGCGAACCATTGTTAATTCCAAGATTTAGATGATGCACTACTGGTCCAGCTCGTTCGAGGGGTTCGAGATATCAGCCTACAAAAGAGACTCCTGACTAAACCCAACCTGACTCTGAAAGCTGCGCTAGAGGAGGCCAGGGCATCCGAGACTTCTAATAAAGCTGCCAAAATGCTGCGCCGGAAAAGCACATCGACTCCTAATAAAGTGATTTTCGAAGTGCACGAGACTCAATGCCATGCTGAGCTACCAGACTATGAAGATATCACTATCCATCATGTCCTGGTCTGCTGTGAAGAAAGCAATGCCTAACCTCACCTGGCAACAGTTAAAGACAGAGCCATTACGAATTTCCGACTATCAAGGGAACAGAATTCCAGTTTTGGGGTACCGAGAGGTCACCGTGAAGTTCGATGACCAGGAAGCAAACCTGAAACTAACCGTTGCCTGTGACCAACTACCTAGCCTACTGGGACTCTACTGGTTCAAAGCGCTAAGAATGGAGGTGACCAGAAACATGACTACTATCAATGCAACAAATGCTGACTGCGATGATCTGCTGCACGAATTCCAGGACATCTTCGACCAAAGACTTGGCAAGTACATGGGCACCCCGATTTTGTTTAGCTTAGACCCCAATATACCTCCAATTAGAATGAAACCTCGCAGGGTCCCCTTTGCATTAAAACCAAAAATCGACCAAGAGTTAGATAAGTTAATAAGTCAGGGCATTCTAGAGCCGGTCGGTCATGCAAAGTGGGAAACTCCCATAGTAACTCCCATAAAAAGCGATGGGTCTGTTCGCATATGCGCAGACTATAAGTGCACAGTCAATAAGGCCCTTCAACAGAGTGCATATCCAGTGCCAGTGGTCCAACATCTATTACACAGGCTTGGCCCGGGTGCCATTTTCGCAAAACTAGACCTCACGCAGGCGTATCAGCAACTCCCTGTTAATCACGAGACTGCAGAAGCCCAAACAATAGTTACACACCATGGGGCATTTAAATGCAATAGACTACAATTCGGTGTTAGCGTGGCCCTGGGAATATTTCAAGGAATAATGGAAAGAGTTCTTAGCAAATTGCTAGGTGTCGTCCCGTACTTCAACGACGTACTAATAACAGCCAAGGATAAAATACAACTGAGGGAGAGACTAAGAGAGGTGCTGACTAGATTCAGGTCTGCAGGGTTATGGGCTAAAGCAAGCAAATGCCAGATTGGGGTACCAGAAGTGGAATTATTGGGGTACCGGATCAACGGATCTGGATTGCACCCCACCGAAGATAAAATTTGGGCAATCAGGGAAGCCCCGGTGCCCACCAACAGGACTGAACTACAAGCATTCCTGGGGTTATTGAACTTTTACAGCATTTTCCTGAAAAATAAAGCAACCGTCGCTGAGCCTCTACACAAACTACTATCTAAGACAGCGGCCTGAGTTTGGGGGCCGGCACAGAGCGATGCATTCCATGCAGTAAAGAACCTCCTTTCAGAAGAAAGTTTTCTGATACAATGTAGCGAGACTCTGCCAGTAGTCCTAGTGTGCGATGCATCCCCTTTTGGGGTGGGGGCAGTACTGAGCCACAGACTTCCAAACGGCAATGAGGCTCCCATTGCATACTTTTCCAGGACTCTTTCGAGCGCTGAGAGAAATTACAGCCAATTGGATCATGAAGCCCTTGCCGCCGTAGCCGGAGTCAAGTGATTTTTAGAGTATTTCTTCGGAAGACACTTTGAGCTGGTCACTGATCATAAGCCCTTGTTAGGGCTCTTAGTGGGAGACAGGCCCACTCCGACCTCACTTCCCCCAAGACTGGTTAGATGGTCATTATTCCTTGCTGCCTATTCTTATACACTAATTTACTGGCCAGGCAAAGCCATGGGTAATGCAGACGCGCTGAGCCACTGCCCATTACTGGACTTAGTGGATGACCCCACTCCAGGCGTCCCAGTACTTCTAATTGATTGTGCCGGGCTGGGACTGATCACGTCGGCCGACATTGCAGCCGAAACTGCCAAAAACACTGATTTCTGCATGATTTTGAACTGAGGGTGGAGGGGGTGGCCACAAGGGCCAGTAATGGATGAATTCAAACCCTATATTCCAAGACAACATGAGATATCGGCGCTTGTGGGGTGTCTATTGTGGGGTGATTGAATCCTTGCTCCTCCGTCGCTACAAGAAGATATTCTAAGAGCACTACACGAGGGGCACCCAGGGCTCGTTAGGATGAAGGCACTGGCATGGAGCTATGTGTGGTGGCCCAGTATGGACAAACACATAGAGGAATGGGTCGCAGAGTGTACTCCGTGCCAGGAATCCAGGGCATTCCCCCCCAAATCCCCTGTGTACAAGTGGGAACAATCGAGGGCCCCATGGTCTCGCATTCACATTGATTTCGCAGGTCCATGTCATGGTCAAACATTCATGGTGATAGATGATGCATACTCAAAATGGCTTGAAATAGCACTAATGTCTACTACTACAACCTATGCTGTAATTAAGGTGTTAAGAAAACTATTTGCTACTCATGGGCTGCCGGACACAATTGTGTCAGACAATGGGCCTCAATTCACTGCAACACCATTTGAGGGATTTTTAGCCAGTTTGGGAATTAAACATACATTAATCGCTCCCTTTCACCCGAGTAGCAATGGGCTGGTAGAACGAACAGTGAGAGCTACAAAAGAGGCACTAGGCCCGTGATGGCGAACCTATGGCACGGGTGCCACAAGTGGCACGTGGAGCCATATCAGTGGGCACGTGAGCTCAGGTCCGTCGTGCATGTGCGCACCGGCTGGCTGATTTTTGGGCCTTCTGGGCCCACTGGGAGTCAGGAAACAGGCTGTTTCCAGCCTCCAGAGGGGGTGGGGAAGGCCGTTTTTGCCCTCCCCAGGCTCCTAGAATCCTGGAGAGAGCAAAAAATGGGCGTGCCATTGCATGCTGGGAGTGGGGGGGTCATACGCTCATGCGCGGGGGTGCATGGAATTATGGGTGTGGGCACGCACACACGTGATCCCACGCATCCCCCCCCACTTTTTGGCACGCGAACCAAAAAAGGTTCGCCATCACTGCACTAGGCTGACTAGGCCTGGGGGATTGGCAGGCCCGAATAGATAAACTCCTGATGGTGCAACATATTACCCCTAGCTTGGCCATGGGAAAAAGCCCTGCCGAGCTACTCATGGGCCGTAAACTCCGGTCTGTCCTCAACAGATTGCAACCTAGCTATTCCAACTGAAAGGAAACCAGTAGTCGACCACAGTTAAGAAAATTTAAATTAAATGACCCTGTGTATGCAACGAACTTCGCCGAGGGGACCCTATGGCTACCTGGAGAGATTCTTGAAATAACTGGGCCAGACTTCCAGTGGTGACATTGGGCACAGCAGCTGGAGAAGGATGACCCTCATCCTTCAAAACTGCTTTCTTTTCATTTTTGGGAGACCTTTCGAGGCACAGAAGTTTGTAGGACTGAGTGGAGAAAGAGGGGCATCCTGGGCCACAGCGGAGTGGAGGCATTTGCCTGCTGGGGCAGAGGGCACCCTCTCTATCCAAGACGAAAGTGCCCGTGTCGGCTGAAGCAGCATGGGAGGCTCAAAGTCATAGCGCACCACGAATGTACTTGGAAGTAAATTATTTTGACAGATCGCACCTGATTCAAGAGAAAAGACTCCCACAGTTAACAAGGAAAAAACCGCTAATAGAGGGATCCAATTCACTGCAGCAAAAAGGAGACTCCAAAAGGAAACGAGTGACGATTGTAAGTGAGAGTGAAAATCTGAAGAAGAAAGTGTAAGCTGAAATTGAAAGTGTGATCAAGTAAAGAAAGGATCTGAATGGAGAAAAGACTTCCAGTGAATGTGGAGAGAGATTTGGAGAACGGAGCCCAGGAGGTGGTTTAAAGCAGATCTTTCCCAAACTCACCAACGAACCAGCTGGATATAAAAGAAAGAGCTAAAGCAAAGATCAAACAGAGAGACCAGAAAATGGTGGTGACTGTGCAAAACTGTTAAGAGTGAGACTGCAATCAACAACTTGAAGTCTCCGGAACTTGGAATTAATACTTATTCAAAGAAAAACAAAATAA